>CP106727.1:24228194-26954038 GCA_025506655.1 Gossypium rotundifolium
TTTGACGTTTCATTAAAATTGGGCCAAAATACTCTAGTTCGTTAAATTGGGCCAAAATACTCTAGTTCGATAAATTGGGCCAAAATACTCTAGTTCGATAAATTGGGCCAAAATACTCTAGTTCGATAAATTGGGCCAAAATACTCTAGTTCGATAAATTGGGCCAAAATACTCTAGTTCGTTAAAATTTAGCCAAAACACTCTAGTTCGGTAAATGGGCCAAAGCCCACTAAACTGCTAAATAGACAAATTGCTATAATTATGGGCCAAATGAAATGTTATTGATAAACCCACCATGTTATGTATTGTTAATAAATTTTATATTTTAAAGTACATGTATAATTGCATGGGTGGGATATATGAAGAGAAGAATGGCCGTTGCCAAATATCTAGTTCGGTGGCTCGCCACAAATATCGACTTATTGCCTCTAGTTCGGTGGCTCGCCACAAATATCGACTTATTGCCTCTAGTTCGATGGCTTCGCCACAATATAAACTTATTGCATCTAGTTCGGTGGCTATGCCACAATTATAAAAAGGCTTAATGCCTACGATTGGTGTGATGGCGGGGTGGGTTGACTTGATCCCCACAGGTGTGATGGTTGGTGCAGGGGTGTTAGCGGATGGATATTAGGTATGGGTTGGGAATTTCATTTTACATGCATTATTAATTGTTTTAATTCATGATATATTGTTGAATTACGAATTGGGCTCAAGCCCAAAGATAATGTCTTGATGATCGGCCCAATAATGGTGGTAAGTGAGTTACACACTTGAGTTCTAAGTAACTCACCCCTTTAAATTCTTTCCATCTCGGGTAATGGAAATTGATGTGGACTTGGGCGAGGATGACTTCGTGGAGGCCATCTTTGCGAGAGAGGGTTATTTAAACTACGAACTTTTAATAAGTATATTTTTACTATTTTTGGATTATTGTAATAAGGGCCTCTATAAATAACTTATGGATTTTATGTGTGTATGGGATTTAAACTAAACTTTGGACTTTTTTTAAATTATGGGTTGTGATTTTATAATGTTTTATTAAAATAAATTTGGGTTTTCAAGTATATGGAAATCTTTTATAAATATTTTATTTTAGTTAACTCTTTAACAAACTATTCAAAGGGTTTGATAATACAATGATTTTCAACTAATGTTTTCAAATATTTTATCAAATTCAAATACTCTTTTATTTATTTTAAAATTTGAAATTTATATTGAAATTTTCAACTTATTGCAAAGATAACTCGATTCATGTAACAAACCAAATCTAGTCTCAACGCATAGACCGGGTTTGGGGTGTTACAGTTAGTGGTATCAGAGCCCAGTTTCAAAAACTCGGCTATGGTTTGGGTTCAAAAATAATTTCTGTATGAAATCATTCAAAAATCAGTATGGCACCACAAGCATCCGGCGACAAGTCAAGTAAGTATTTGCTACTTAATGATTACTATGATATGATCATAGGAACACTCTAGAACTTCTAGTTTTAGACGTGAAAAACTGTAGAGATTGAGACTATAGGATATGTTGCAAAAACAACTTTATATCTCAAATCTCATAAAATATCGTTAATAAACACCAAACAAAAAATTTTCGATTCATAAAACTTGTAATCGGATAAACGAACAAGCTATCATGAGCACTAGAGGACGTGGTCGTGGGACGCCAGAGCGTGGCGTGGTAGAGGCCGAGGTGCTACTACCAAGCACCAAATCATATGCGAAGTGGACGCCTTTGCATCAATTGAAAGTGAGACCGGATCACGCGATCACATGGAAGAAGATCATGCATTGACTCAAGCAATGCTATGAGTCTTGGAAAGGGTTCTTGGAACTAGAATTGGGCCAACAACTCGTGGGTCAATTTCGAGCGACTTAAGGCAAATAATGCGAAGTTTTGAGAGGAGTCTGGTGTAGCTCGAATGTGGTGAATCTTGGCTCGAAGTCGTGGAACGGATTATGGATGATATGGAATGCATGGTGAGCAAAACCGAGAGGAGCTGTATCCTTATTGAGAGATGAGGCGATCGGTGGTGTCTCACCGCTCGAGAAGGCACCAAGCCGTCTTGATTAACTGGAATTCTTTAAAGTCGCTTCCAAGGAAAATCGTCGAGCGAGCTATGTAGACGCTTGAAGGAAGGAATTTCTAAATCTTGTCCAAGGAAGTAAGACCGTGGCAAGATATGAAGTCGAGTTTTACGTCCGAGCCGTTATGCGGGACAATTGTAGCAACAGATCATGAACGTTGTGTACGTTTGAGGATGGACTTAATGATGGTGAGGGTTACGATTGCTCATGACAAGTTAGAAATTTTTCCACTCTGGTGGAGAAGGCCAAAATAGCCAAGAGGCTAAGAACTCGAACAGCGAGCGAGAAAGATTTCAAACAAGAGAGACCACAATGATCTGGTTCTTCCAATAGATTCCAAAAGAAACCGGAATGATGAATCGGTTCAAGGCGAACCCAGAGCAAATAATCAAGTCGAGATTGCACCGAGTGTGGAAAGAGACATTTTGGGGAATGTTGAGGAAAAGCGGCGCATGTTACAAATGCGGTTCAATGGAACATCAAGACAAAAGTTGTCCTCGACGAATGGATACGACTCAAGAAGTCCGTAATAATGATGCACAACCGACCAGAGGTAATCAGCTGACCACCGAGAGGACGTGGACCAAGTTGTGGTGGTAACGGCTGGTCGTGGTCAAGGTGCACCGGGTTGAGGCAATGGTAATAGAGGAAATGCGATGCAAGACACTGGACCGGTCTATGCGGTTAGGCGCGAGGACTCAAGAATGCACTGATGTGATAACCAGACGTTCTTCATTTTTGATGTACTGTTATTGTTTTAATAGATATTGGCTCTACCCATTCATATGTATCTAGTGCCATATCCGGAAATCAATTTAGAATCAAATTACGAAAATGAGATGCGATGAATTAGTCCTTTAGGACGATCGGTGATGGTTAATAAAATATTTAAAGACGTGCCCTTAAAAATCCAAGAGGAGGTATTCTTAGCAAACTTGATGGAACTACCTTCGGCGAGTTCGATCTCATTCAGGCATGGATTGGTGGTCAAACATTGGGTGCAATTGGATTGTGCCGAAAAACGAATGTCGAAGGACCTCGGATGATAAGGAAGTCATAATGATTGGTGAAGCGAAAGAACTATCGGCAAATGTGGTATCGCATTAAAAGTCGAGAAGTTGGTGCGGAAAGGATATAGAGCATTCCTAGCCTTTATCATGCTTTGGATGCCAAAGAATTATCCGTGAATGATGTGAGGACGGTGAAGGAATTTCCGATGTATTTCCAAGAACTTCCCGGTATACCTCGGATCGGAAGTAGAATTTGGCATTGAGCTTTTGCAGGGACGGCTCCAAAGTGTCCATTGCTCCTTATAGAATGGTGCAGAAGGAGTTGGTGAGCTCAAAGCTCAAATTCAAGAATTGCTAGATCGGGATTCATTCGACCAAGTGTGTCTCAAGTGGGAGCACCGGTCTTGTTCGTCAAGAAGAAGGATGGATCGATGCGTATGTGCATTGACTACGACGATTGAATAAATTGGCAATCAAGAATTGGTATCCTCTGCGAGAATTGACGACTGCTTGATCAATTAAAAGGAGCTTGATTTTCTCCAAAATTGATTTAAGGTCAAGTTATCACCAACTTAGGGTGAAAGAAGCGGACATTTATAAGGCGGCATTTCGGACCGTTCACGGACACTATGAGTTTGTAGTGATGCCGTTTGGATTAACCAATGCACCATTTGCATTTATGGACATGATGAATCGAGTCTTTCAACCATATTTAGACCAGGTTTGTGGTAGTGTTCATAGATGATATATTGGTTTATTAGAAATGAGGAGGAACATGACCAGCATTTGCGGATAGTATTACAACTACTTCTTGAAAAGCAATTGTATGCCAAATTTGGTAAATGCGAATTTTGGCTAAAAGAGGTGACTTTCCTTGGTCATGTAGTATCAGCCTAAGGAATAAGGGTGGATCCTCGAAAAATTGAGGCTATTCTGGATTGGAAGCCACCAACATCAGTAGCTGAAATTCTGAGTTTCTTAGGTTTGGCTGGATACTATAGACGTTTTGTAGAGGGGTTTTCATTGATTGTCGCACCTAACTAAAGCATATGAAAGGGAGCTCGTGATATCCGGACCGAAAAGCAAAGAGAGTTTTGAGAAATTGAAGAAGATCCATGAAGCTCCGCTTTAATTCAACGGAGGTCAAAAAGAATTCATCAGATATTGTGATGCATCTCACACTGTGCAGGTTGTGTATTGATGCAAAATGGAAAAGTGGTGGCCTATGCTTCTCGTCAATTGAGACCACACGAAGTAAACTACCCTACTCATGATTTGGAGTTAGCTGCGTTGTCTTTGCTCTAAAGATTTGGAGGCACTATCTCTATGGTGAGAAGTCCATAATCTACGGATCACAAGAGTCTTAAATACCTCCTTACCCGAAGGAGTTAAATTTGAGACAAAGAAGATGGGTAGAATTGTTAAAGGATTACGATTTCTCCATCGAATACCATCTTGGAAAGGCTAACGTGGTAGCTGACGCGTTAAGTCGTAAGGCGGTATCTGAATTAAGAGCTTTGTTTGCCCATTTGAGTCTCAGATGAGGATGGCGGTTTGTTAGCGTAACTTGGTGAAACCTTTGTGGTGGAACAAATCAAGGAAAAGCAGACATCGATGAGAAGTTGGGACCTTTATGCGACAAGTTGAAAATGGTGAAATTGAGGATTTTGGAATAAACACGGAGGGTGTGTTGTGCTTTCGAGGAAGAGTATGCATGCCTAAGGATCTAGATTTGAGGTGGCGATTCTACGGAGGCGTATAGTAGCCCTTATGCTATGCATCCGGAGGAAATAAGATGTATCGAGATCTCCGTGAATGATATTGGTGGCCGTGGTTGAAGCGTGAGATTACTGAGTTTGTGGGAAAATGTTTGACTTGTCGACAAGTGAAGGCGAACATTAATTACACTGGATTGTTACAACCGATAAAGATTCCTCTTTGGAAATGGGAGTGGATAACTATGGATTTTGTTAGTGGGTTACCGTTAACACCTACTAAGAAAAATTCCGTTTGGGTAATTGTTGATCGTTTGACGAAGACCGCTCATTTCTTGCCGATTCGTATGGATTATTCATTGCGTAAATTGGCTAAATCAGACGATCTCTGAAATTGTGAGGTTGCATGGGGTACTGTATCTATTATATCGGATAGGGACCCTAGGTTTACATCACGATTCTCGAAAGCTCGCATGAAGCCTTGGGGACAAAGTTGAATTTGAAGACGCTTTTCATCCTCAATCGATGGTTAGTCGGAAGAGTAATTCGATATTGGAAGATATGTTAAGAGGATGTGTAATCGACTTGAGGTAGTTGGGAAGATTATCTACCATTGGCGTAATTCGCGATAACAACATTTATCGATCTAGCATTCAGATGGCACCTTACGAGGCATTGTATGGTCGTAAGTGTCGCTCTCCTATTTGTTGGGTGAGTTGGGCGAAAAGCGGATGTTAGGTCTGAGATGATATCCGAGACGAGAGGATAAGGTAAAAGTTATTCGAGCACACGGTTGAAAGAAGCCTCGACAGATGTAAGTCGACGCAGATCTGAAGCGAAGGGACATCGAGTATAGTGTGGGAGATCGGGTTTTCTTGAAGGTATCTCCTTGGAAAAGATCTTGATTCGGAAGGAAGGGCAAGCTAAGTCCTAGATATATTGGACCTTATCGTCTTTGAAGCGTGTTGGTCCGATGGCATATCGATTGAGTTACCTCCGGAGTTAGATCAAATTCATAATGTCTTTCATGTTTCCATGTTGAGGCGTTATAGATCGGATCCTTTGCACATTATACCTGGTAGAGGAATTGGAGTGAATTGATTTGTCCTTTGAAGAAGAACCGGTGGAAATCCTAGAATGAGATGTCAAGGTATTAAGGAAGAAAACCGTGCCGTTGGTCAAAGTTCTATGGCGTAACCACGGAGTGGAAGAAGCTACGTGGGAGCGAGAGGATGCAATTCGCAACAATACCTCACCTTTTTCAACCAGTAAATTTCGAGGACGAAATTTTCTTTAAGGAGGGTAGAGTTGTAACACCCTAAAAAAATTCGAGTATTTAAATTGCATGAATTGGTGTTTAGATTTTTTTAGGAAAAATCTCTTATTTTATTTTAGTGCTTATAGAAGTCCTAGAGAGGTAAAGCATAATTTGAAGAAGGAATAAAATTTATTAATTGAGAATTTTTTGAAGTGAAACAAAGGTGATTAAGACTTAAGCTAAATTATGTGCTAAAGAGTGTCATAAAATGAGCATATGGCATGGTGGAGTTAGGCGCATGGGTTCTAGTAAGAGGGAAGAGGTTCGAATCCCTTGTATAGCACCTAAATGAATTTTTGTTTTAATTTTCTGCTCATGACTAAGAAGTGTCGGCAAGGAACATATAAGGAAGGTGTTGACCATGTTATTTTGGTTAGTGTATCAATGGATTAAGGAAACAACTAACTTATGGCATGGAATCAAAGGTTTAAGGAAAGATAGGGGAACATAAGGCACTTATCAAGGGAAAATTTGGAAAGAAATCATGGCCAATTGACCATGTCTTTTGGACAACTTGGTTTAGGGAAGGAGCCAAATTTTTGTTAGTTTGGCTAAAATCTCATTCTTTTCTCTTTGGTCATTCTTTGCACTTGTGCAGATTTTTCTTTGTTTTCTCCTCTCAAACTTTCATCTTGGCGAATAGGGCATTAGTAAAGCTCAAATTTTGTGACCATTTGGTTATTCCTTTTTGCTTATCTCGTTAGCCAATTCTTTGTGCCTTTTCTTCTTGTGCCGAAATCATCCATACCAAAAAGAATCATCTTTTCTCTTTTCTTTTGCCATGGCCGAATATACTAGCTCCTAAAGTTCATTTTTTTCTTTTCTTCTCTTCTCTTTGAAATCAAGCAACAACATCACCATCATCCTTTCGTTCTTATATTATTTCTTTTCAATCGAAATTCTCTCCATCTTCACTCTCTTGGCCGAATGCTATTGTGCCTATAAACCAAATATTTTTTTTCTTTTCCTTGATCATACATAGCCGAATTCTCCAACTCTCACAAACACCTTTCTCAATCTTTTCTTTTCGATCGTGGATCATAGGTAAGGGGTTCTTCTTTTTCGTTTTCGTTTTAATTAGTGATATAATGGCCGAATATCATTGGTTTTATGAGGGCCTTTTTGGATTGATATAACGTTCATTCTAATAACGTCTCTTTCATTATTATTTAGTGCAATAACGGAGATCGGAACTCAAGTGATCGGGAGAATTGTAGAAACGTTGGAAACGTTTTATTTTGGTAAGGAAATCAAATCTCTTTAAAACCTCTAGTATTATTTGTTATTATTTTAGATCTAACTAAATTCCTCTGGATCTTGAAGATGTCAAAATAGGGAAGAAAAGGCGGTGGTTAGTCACGTTAAGAGGGCGGATCAAGTAAATCCCCATTCAAACGAAGAGCGGTTTGCATGGTCAGGGATTTTCCACCGTTTCTGGGCCATCTTAGAAGGAAGTCCATTATTCAAGTAGTACGAACTTCCGAGCCGTTATCGTTGGTGGATTCTCTACTAGCGAATCAATAAACGAGGAAAATCCAAGAATCAAGTGATTCAAAATCAAGAGGTAAGATTTTGGATCATTATCGATTAAGATTATTTTTACTAATTAGTTGTCTAACGGATCAAAATATGTTTTAGGTCTTGAGGCGAGAAGGATTAGTACTTTCGGTGACTAGGTGTGTAACTTCACACTCATTATTTTCGGTTGGATGTCAATTTCGGATGAAGTAAATCGTAAAAGCAGTTAGATCGGTAAAACGTAAATATTGATATTTTGACGAAAATACGTAAAACGTCTAAATCGTAAAATTACGAAAACGCCTCGAGAAAATTTTCGTTAATATGTAAATTGGACGTTTGCTAAAATTGGGCCAAAATATTCTAGTTAGTTAAATTGGGCCAAAATACTCTAGTTCGTTAAATTGGGCCAAAATACTCTAGTTCGATAAATTGGGCCAAAATACTCTAGTTCGATAAATTGGGCCAAAATACTCTAGTTCGTTAAATTGGGCCAAAATACTCTAGTTCGATAAATTGGGCCAAAATACTCTAGTTCGATAAATTGGGCCAAAATACTCTAGTTCGTTAAAATTTAGCCAAAACACTCTAGTTAGGTAAATGGGCCAAAGCCCACTAAACGCTAAATAGACAAATTGCTATAATTATGGGCCAAATGAAATGTTATTGATAAACCCACCATGTTATGTATTGTTAATAAATTTTATATTTTAAAGTACATGTATAATTGCATGGGTGGGATATATGAAGAGAAGAATGGCGGTTGCCAAATATCTAGTTCGGTGGCTCGCCACAAATATCGGACTTATTGCTCTAGTTCGGTGGTTTCGCCACAAATATAAACTTATTGCCTCTAGTTCGGTGGTTTCGCCACAATATCGACTTATTGCCTCTAGTTAGGTGGCTATGCCACAATTATAAAAAGGCTTAATGCCTACGATTGGTGTGATGGCGGGGTGGGTTGACTTGATCCCACAGGTGTGATGGTTGGTACGGGTGTTAGCGGATGGATATTAGGTATGGGTTGGGAATTTCATTTTACATGCATTATTAATTGTTTTAATTCATGATATATTGTTGAATTCGAATTGGGCTCAAGCCCAAAGATAATGTCTTGATGATCGGCCCAATAATGGTGGTAAGTGAGTTACACTTTGAGTTCTAAGTAACTCACCCCTTTAAATTCTTTCCATCTCGGGTAATGGAAATTGATGTGGACTTGGGCGAGGATGACTTCGTGGAGGCCATCTTTGCGAGAGGGTTATTTAAACTCCGAACTTTTAATAAGTATATTTTTACTATTTTTGGATTATTGTAATAAGGGCCTCTATAAATAACTTATGGATTTTATGTGTGTATGGGATTTAAACTAAACTTTGGACTTTTTTTAAATTATGGGTTGTGATTTTATGATGTTTTATTAAAATAAATTTGGGTTTTCAAGTATATGGAAATCTTTTATAAATATTTTATTTTAGTTAACTCTTTAACAAACTATTCAAAGGGTTTGATAATACAATGATTTTCAACTAATGTTTTCAAATATTTTATCAAATTCAAATACTCTTTTATTTATTTTAAAATTTTAAATTTATATTGAAATTTTCAACTTATTGCAAAGATAAGTCGATTCATGTAACAAACCAAATCTAGTCTCAACGCATAGACCGGGTTTGGGGTGTTACAGATCCGATCATACCTTAAATAAAAAGGTCGGTGGCGACTCAACTTTTTTTTTAAAAGTCAATCCCCATTTAAGAAAAAAATAGTTTCGACAGCTTGGCGACTCCACTGGGAACCAATAAGAGAGTCAAGCCATAAATTTGATTATTTTCTGTCTTTTTGTCAAAATTTTGAAAATTTAATTTGAAAAATTACGATCCCTTTTATTGCATCTGCTTGCATCATCTTATTTGATTGCTGTGGTTCGAGTCTTGTAGAATAATTTTGCATCATATTGCATGACCGTCGGGTCACACCCTTTTAAGTGGGAGTGAGAAGCTACTCCTTCATGAGGTTTTCAACTCCGTGCAGGATAGTGGATCGCTTTCAGGATACATCCGTACCTATGTCTTCGTGAGATTTTTATGTAACATCCTAAAATTTGAAGTATTTATTTGATGCATGTTTTAGTGCTTAACTTGTGTATAGTAAAATTTTTTTCATGTTTAGTATAGTCTTGAGAAGACTTGAGAACTATTCGGAATTAGAATAAATTTTTGTAAGGAGTATTTAATTGAAGTGGATCAAATGACTTTGAGGTTTAAGTAAATTTAAGTGTTGAAAACTAGCATAAGATGAGCTAGTAGCAAGGTGGAGTTGGCGCATGCATGTTTGCTTGAGGTGAGAGGTTCGAATCTCCTAGCATGCAACTTGAAAATTTTTATTTTTGCTTTCTCCTATCAAGTGTAGGCCAAGAAGCAAACATGGCAAGTTTGACTTCTTTATTTTTGGTATGATGGCTAAAGGATTAAGGAAACATTTAAGTTGAGGAAAGGAATCAATGGGATAAGGTAAGTAAAGGGAACAAATGGCTTAAATTGGGAAGTGTGCTATGGAAAGAAAGGTTGGCAAAAGTTGATCCTTGATAGCCATGTATTTGGACGGTTTTTGGGGCTAGGGGCTGGCCGAAATTTTGAAGGCATTTAGATGAATTAGGAGCTAGTTGTGCACATCTTTCTCTTTTGGTCATTTGGTATTTTTTTTTCCTCTCAAAGCTTGTTTCTCTCAAATTCTCTCCCTTTGTCGAATGCTTATTGGACAAAAGGTAAACTTTTTTTTTTCTCTTTTCTTTTGGTCATTTGAGTTTTGACCATTTATTTCTTATTTCACCTATTCTCTAAAAACTTTTCTCCTAGTGCCGAAATTATTAAAGTATTGGAAGGCCATTTTCTTTTTCTTTTCATCCTTGCCGAATGCACACAAGCCTCAAATTCAATTCTTTGCTCATCTTTTGTTCTTGAAAAGAATCAAAACATAAACACCATATTTTCTTTTACCCTTCTTCATCTCTTTCTCTTTACAAAATTTTCTCAAATAAACTTTTCCCTTTTATTTCACCATGGCTTAATGTTGCTAAGTATTATCTCCTTCAATTTTTTTTCTTCATAATCGTATCTTCTTCCTATGCATAACTTAATCGATTGGTAAGTGGTTAGCATAGTATTTTGGAATTTGTTATTTTTCTGTGCCGAATCTATTGTGGTGTGAGATGATCTTTTGGATTTAGATCATCATCGTACCATATCTAATTCCAACCTTTTCTCTATCATAGAAATCTAGCGGAGGCAGAAACTCAAAGTGTTCTTGAGTATTGTGGATCGTTGGAATCGATTTTAAGAGTTAAGGTAAGGAGTTTATTCAAGGATTCTCATACTATTTGTTATTTTGGTATAGATTAGTTATTTAATCGATTTTATTATAGGGACATAATCGCTCGATCTTTTTCTTCCCGGAACGAGGATAATTGTGGTAAGCCAATCTCAAATCTTCTAAAATCGTTAGCCATATTTCGATAATTATTAGTCGGACTAATGATCTTATGTCATTAGAGACATTCAAGATAGGGCAGAAAAGGGCATTGCATAGTTTTCGAAAGAGGGGTGGTTCCGCTATTCCCCCTAAGTATAAACGAAAGGCTGTTTCGAGAATCCGGGATTTTCCACCAGGTTGTGGACCCTCATCTGAGGAGAACCAGTTGTTTGAAGTCATTCATACCCCCGAACCTTTATTCGTTCGTGGATTCTCATCGAGCAACGAACCAACAATCGAGGAGAAACCAAAAAATAGAAGTGGTTCAAAATCCTGAGGGTAAAGATTAGATTATTTATCAATAGTGTAGTTTTAAAATATGATAGTGCTCTAATTTATCGTGTTACGTTTAGGTATTGACGAGCGGGAAAGCCTAGTACTCACAATAACAAGGTGTGTAACTTCACACTTATCTTTGGTTAGATGTTAAATCGTAAGTATTGAGAAAAATCGTAAAGATGACAAAACTGGAAAAATACGTAATAATTAGTATTTTTGTGAAAATACATGAAAACGGTTAAAGTTGTGAAATTTACAAAAACGCCCTAAATGAGTTAGTTGGTAAATTGTAAATTTTATGTCTCATGTGTTAAATGGGCCGAAATATATGCTAGATCGTTAAATGGGCTGAAATATATGCTAGATCGTTAAATGGGCCGAAATATATGCTAGATCGTTAAATGGGCCGAAAAATATGCTAGATCGTTAAATGGGCCAAAATATCTGCTAGATCGTTAAATGGGCCGAAATATATGCTAGATCGTTAAATGGGCCGAAATATATGCTAGATCGTTAAATGGGCTGAAAGTTGCTAGATTGCTAAATGGGCTAAATGTTATTTTGTATTATGGGCCATAATAAAAACTTGAAATATAGACTCACATGTAAATTGGGCCTTTTGTTAAAATTATCATATGTATATAGACTGTTATGCGTACATGTTTGCATGGGTTGGGATAAATGATGAAGAGAAAAAAAGGCCTGTTGCTAAAATCTAGTTCGGTGGCTCTGCCACAAATATTTAAATGGCTTATTGCCTCTAGTTCGGTGGCTTTGCCACAAATATTTAAATGGCTTATTACCTCTAGTTCGGTGGCTCTACCACAATTATTTCAATGGCTTAATGCCTCTAGTTCGGTGACTTTGTCACAATCTAGTTCGGTGGTTCACCACAACATTATTAAAAATGGCTTTATGCCTATGATTGGTGTGTTGGCGGGGTGGGTTGACTTGATCCCCACATGTGTGATGGTTGGTACGGGTGGTGTGTAGCGGATGGAAATTAGGTTTGGGTGGGAAATTTCATTTTGCATGCATTTCATTTATTATATTGCTAAATCTGTTTATGGGTTCAAGCCCAAAATTATGACTTGATGATCTGGCCCAATGGATATAGTAAGTGAGTTATACACTAAGTTCTGAGTAACTCACTCCCTTAAATTTTCCATCTCAAGTAATGGAAATTGACGTGGACTTGGGCCGAGGTTGACTTCGTGGAGGCCATACTACAAACATGGGTTTATAAACCTTGAACTTTTTTTAAAGTACTTTCTTTAAATTACTATTTTGGATATGATGTAATAAGGTCTCTATTAATATTTTATGGATTTTCTGTATGGATGGATTTAAATTTTGTTTTAGATATTTTAATATGGGCTTTTGTTAATCCTATAATGTTTCCTTAAAATAGTTTGGGTTTTCAAACATATGAGATTCTTTATCTATTCTTATTTTCAAATCCTTTTGAACTCTTTAAAAAACTACTTTAACTTTTTGATAATTAAATACTAAATGTTAAGATTTCAACTAATGTTTCTCAAATTCATCGAATTTAAAATTATTTCTCTTAGTTTTTATTAAACTTTATTTTCAAAGAGTTTTGTAATACCGATTCATCTAAACCATTAGATAGATTAAAAACAATGTTCAATTTGTGTGACAAACCAAATCTCGTCTTGACACATAGACCTGGTTTGGGGTGTTACATTTAATGGTATCAGAGCCTAGTTTCAAAACTCGGCTGTGGTTGGGTTCAACAAATAACCTTTGTATGAAATTATTTCAATTATGTTTTAAAGATTAGTATGGCACCACAAGCATCCGACACCATGTCAAGTAAGTATTTATGATTATTATGATGATATGATTATAGGAACACTCTAGAACTTCTAGTTTTAGATGTTGAAAATCGTAGAGATTGAGACTATAGGATGTGTTTGCGAAAAACAACTTTATCTCTCGAATCTCATAAAACATCGTTAATAAACACTGAAATAATATTCTGATTCATAAAACTTGTAATCAGATTAAAATGAATTAGACATTATGAGCTCTAGAGGACGTGGCCGTGGACGCGGTAGACGTGGCCGTGGTAGAGGACGAGGTGCTGCGTCTGAAGCACCAAATCATATGCCAAAAATGGATGCACCTGCATCACTTGAAAGTGAGACGGGAACACATGATCATATGGAAGAAGATAATGCTTTGACGCAAGCAATGCTGCGAGTCCTGGAAAGGGTCGCTGGAACTAGAGTTGGGCCATCAGAACGACTCAAGTCTAATGGTGCAGAAGTTTTTAGAGGAGTTTCAGTGTAGCTCTGAATGTGGCAGAATATTGGTTCGAAGCTGTGGAGCGGATTATGGATGATATGGAATGCACTGTCGAGCAGAAACTGAAAGGAGCCGTGTCCTTGCTAAGAGACGAGGCGTATCAATGGTGGCTTACTGTTCGAAAGGGCACTAAGGCTACATTGATTACTTGGGAATTCTTCAAAGCTGCCTTCTAAGGGAAATATGTGGGAACAAGTTATGTGGATGCCCGAAGGAAGGAATTTTTGAATCTAATTCAAGGGAATAAGACAGTGGCAGCGTATGAGGCTGAGTTTTTACGCTTGAGTCGCTATGCTCGAACAATAGTGTCAACGGATCATGAGCATTTGTACGCTTTGAGGATGGGTTGAATGATGAGTTGAGGGTTCTGATTGCCCCACAACAAGTTAGAATTTTTGCCACGCTTATGGAGAAAGCCAAGATAGCCGAAAAGGCTAAGAACGTAGAACATCAGAATCGGGAAAGATTTAGAAGCAAGAGGGATATAAAGCAGCCGAGTTCTTCAAAAAGGTTTCTGAAGAGGCCTCAGAATGATGAAACATCTCAAGGTAGAGCACCTGTAGCTAATAATCAAAGTCGAGATTGTACTGAATGTGGGAAAAGGCATTTCGGAGAGTGCTGGAGGAAAACGGGTGCTTGTTATAAATGTGGTTCAATGGATCACCAATATAGAAATTGCCCTCGACGTATGGATACGACTCAGGAAGTTCGTAATACTGATGCACAGCCGGCCAGAGGTACTTAGCAGCCACCGAGAGGCCGTGGACCAGGTCTTGGTGGTAATGGGGCTAGACGTGGTCAAGGTGCACCGGGTCGAGGCAATGGTCCTAGAGGTAACACGGATGCAAGACAGCCAAGATTGGTCTATGCAGTTAGACGCCGCGAGGATGGCAATGCACCTGATGTAATAACTGGTACGTTCTTCATCTTTGATGTACCTGTTACTACTTTAATAGATATTGGTTCTACCCACTCATATGTTGCTAGTGCCATATCTGAAAACTTGAATCTAGAATCTGAAATTACCGATAGTGAGATGACGGTAATTAGTCCTTTAGGACAGTCGATAATTGTAAATAAACTGTTTAGAGACGTGCCCTTAGAAATTCAAGAAGAAATATTTTTGGCGAATTTGATGGAATTGCCTTTCGGCGAGTTCGATCTCATTTTGGGCATGGATTGGTTGGTTAAACACCGGGCGCATTTGGATTGTGCTGAAAAGCGGATGTCAATAAGAACTTCGGGTGATAAGGAAGTAATAATGATAGGTGAGCGAAGGTATTATTTGGCAAATGTGGTATCTGCGTTGAAGGCGGAAAAGTTGGTGCGGAAAGGGTATGGAGCATTCTTAGCCTTTATTTGTGCTTTGGATGCCAAAGAGTTATCTGTGGATGATGTGAGGACAGTGAAGGAATTTTCAGATGTATTTCCCGATGAACTTTCTGGTACACCTCCAGATCGGGAAGTAGAATTTGGTTTTGAGCTTTTGCTTGGAATGGCTCTAGTGTCCATTGCTCCTTATAGAATGGCACCGAAGGAGTTGGTGGAGCTTAAAGCTCAAATTCAAGAATTATTGGAACAGGGATTTATTCGACCGAGTGTATCTCCGTGGGGAGCACCAGTTTTGTTCAATAAGAAGAAGGATGGATCGATGCGTATGTGCATTGATTACAGGCAATTGAATAAATTAACGATCAAGAATAGGTATCCTTTGCTGAGAATTGACGACCTGTTTGATCAATTGAAAGGAGCTTCAGTTTTCTCCAAAATTGATTTGAGATTGGGTTATCACCAGCTTAAGGTGAAAGAAGCAGATATTTATAAGACGGCTGCCCAAACTCGTTATGGACATTATGAGTTTTGGTGATGCCATTTGGGTTAACCAATGCACCAAATTTCATTTATGGACATGATGAACCGAAGTTTTCAACCATATTTAGACGATTTGTGGTAGTGTTCATAGATGACATTTTGGTTTATTCAAGAAATGATGAGGAACATGACACGCATTTGCGTATAGTATTGCAGTTACTTCGTGATAAGCAACTTTATGCCAAATTCAGTAAATGTGAATTTTGGCTAAAGAAAGTGACTTTCTTAGGTCATGTGGTATCAGCTGAAGGAATAAGAGTGGATCCTCAGAAGATTGAGGCTATATTGGATTGGAAACCATCAAAGTCAGTTGCTGAAATTCGGAGTTTCTTAGGATTGGCTGGTTATTATAGACGCTTCGTTGAGGGGTTTTCATTGATTGCTGCACCCCTAACTAAACTGTTGCGAAAGGAAGTACCGTATATTTGGGCTGAAAAACAACAAGAGAGTTTCGAAAAATTGAAGAAGATTCTGACGGAAGCACTAGTTTTGATTGACTGAAATTTGGAAAAGAATTTACTGTTCTTGTGATCGTCTCACACGGGTTTGGGTTGTGTGCTGATGCAAAATGGAAAGGTGGTGGCTTATGCTTCTCATCAATTGAGACCGCACGAAGTAAATTACCCTACTCATGATTTGGAGTTAGCTACAGTGGTATTTGCTTTAAAGATTTGGAGGCACTTTCTCTACGGTGAGAAGTCTATCATTTACACGGATCACAAGAGTCTTAAGTATCTTCTTACTTAGAAGGAATTAAAATTGAGACAAAGAAGATGGGTGGAATTATTAAAGGACTATGATTTCTCAATCGAGTATCATCCTGGAAAGGCTAATGTGGTAGCTGACGCGTTAAGTCATAAGGCGGTATCTGAATTGAGAGCAATGTTTGCTCATTTGAGTTTGTATGAGGATGGTAATCTGTTAGCAGAACTTCAGGTGAAGCCTCTGTGGTTAGAACAAATCCAGGAAAAATAGATATCAGATAAAAAGTTGGGACCCTTACTTCAGCAGGTTGAAAGGGGTGAAATAGAGGATTTTGGTATAAACACGAATGGAGTGCTGTGTTTTCGTGGAAGGGTTTGTATGCCTAAAGACTCAGATTTGAGGCAAATGATTCTGCTGGAGGCGCAGAGTAGCCCTTATGCTATGCACCCCGGAGGAAATAAGATGTATCGAGATCTCCGTGAACAGTATTGGTGGCCAGGGTTGAAGCGTGAGATTTCTGAGTTTGTAGGAAAATGTTTGACTTGTCAATAAGTGAAGGTGGAGCATCAATTGCCGTCAGGTTTGTTACAACCGGTAAAGATTCCTCTTTGGAAATGGGAGCGAATAACAATGGATTTTGTTAGTGGGTTACCTTTAACACCTACTAAGAAAAATTCCGTATGGGTAGTAGTTGATCGATTGACGAAAACTGCTCATTTTCTTCCAGTTCGTACGGATTACTCATTACAGAAATTGGCTAAGTTGTATGTATCTGAAATCGTGAGGTTGCATGGGGTACCAGTGTCTATTATATCAGACAGGGATCCTAGATTCACATCACGATTTTGGAAAACTCTGCATGAAGCCTTGGGAACGAAGTTAAACTTTAGTACGGCTTTTCATCCTCAGAAAGATGGTCAGTCGGAAAGAGTGATTCGGATATTGGAAGACATGTTAAGGGGATGTGTGATTGACTTCAAAGGTAGTTGGGAGGATTTTCTACCATTGGCAGAATTTGCGTATAACAATAGCTATCAGTCTAGCATTCAGATGGCACCCTACAAGGCATTGTATGGTCGTAGGTGCCGTACTCTACTTGTTGGGTGAATTGGGCAAGTGGCATGATGTTGGGTCCTGAGTTGATATCTGAAATAGAAGAAAAAGTAAAAGTTATTCGAGCACGGTTAAAGGAAGCTTCGGATAGACAGAAGTCGTATGCAGACCTGAAGCGTAAGGATATCGAGTTTGCTGTGGGAGAGCAGGTCTTTCTGAAGGTCTCACCTTGGAAGAAAATTTTCAGATTTGGAAAGAAGGGCAAGTTGAGCCCTAGGTTCATTGGGCCATATTGTGTGATGAAGCGTGTTGGTCCAGTGGCTTATCAGATTGAACTACCTCCGGAGTTGAGTCAAATTCATAATGTTTTCCATGTTTCCATGCTGAGACGCTATAGATCGGATCCATCGCACATAGTACCGGTAGAAGAAGTGGAATTAAGGCCAGATTTGTCTTTCGAAGAGGAACCAGTGAGAATATTAGACAGAGATGTTAAGGTACTAAGAAAGAAGACTGTACCGTTGGTCAAGGTTTTATGGCGTAATCACGGAGTGGAAGAAGCTACGTGGGAGCCTTAGGATGCAATTCGACAACAATATCCTCATCTCTTTTAGCCAGGTAAATTTCGAGGACGAAATTTTCTTTAAGGAGGGTAGGATTGTAACATCCTAAAATTTGAAGTATTTATTTGATGCATGTTTTAGTGCTTAACTTGTGTATAGTAATTTTTTTTCATGTTTAGTATAGTCTTGAGAAGGCTTGAGAACTATTCAAAATTAGAATAAAAATTAGTAAGGAGTATTTAATTGAAGTGGATCAAATGACTTTGAGGTTTAAGTAAATTTAAGTATTGAAAACAAGCATAAGACTAGCTAGTAGCAAGGTGGAGTTGGCGCATGCATGTTTGCTTGAGGTAAGAGGTTCAAATCTCCTAGCATGCAACTTGAAAATTTTTATTTTTACTTTCTCCTATCAACTGTCGGCCAAGAAGCAAACATGGCAAGTTTGACTTCTTTATTTTTGGTATGATGGCTAAAGGATTAAGGAAACATTTAAGTTGAGGAAAGGAATCAATGGGATAAGGCAAGTAAAGGGAACAAATGGCTTAAATTGGGGAGTGTGCTATGGAAAGAAAGGTTGGCAAAAGTTGATCCTTGATAGCCATGTATTTGGACGGTTTTTGGGGCTAGGGGTTGGCCTAAATTTTGAAGGCATTTAGATGAATTAGGAGCTAGTTGTGCACATCTTTCTCTTTTGGTCATTTGGTATTTTTTTCCTCTCAAAGCTTGTTTCTCTCAAATTCTCTCCCCTTAGCCAAATGCTTATTGGACAAAAGGTAAACATTTTTTTTTCTCTTTTCTTTTGGTCATTTGAGTTTTGACCATTTAGGTCTTATTTTACCTATTCTCTAAAAACTTTTCTCCTAGTGCCGAAATCATTAAAGTATTGGAAGGCCATTTTCTTTTTGTTTTCACCCTTGCCGAATGCACACAAGCCTCAAATTCAATTCTTTGTTCATCTTTCGTTCTTGAAAAGAATCAAAACATAAACACCATATTTTCTTTTACCATTCTTCATCTCTTTCTCTTTACAAAATTTTCTCAAACAAACTTTTCCCTTTAATTCCACCATGGCCGAATGTTGCTAAGTATTATCTCCTTCAATTTTTTTTCTTCATAATCGTATCTTCTTCCTATGCATAACTTAATCCATTGGTAAGTGGTTAGCATAGTATTTTGGAATTTGTTATTTTTCTGTGCCGAATCTATTGTGGTGTGAGATGATCTTTTGGATTTAGATCATCATCATACCATATCTAATTCCAACCTTTTCTCTATCATAGAAATCTAGCGGAGGTAAAAACTCAAAGTGTTCTTGAGTATTGTGGATCGTTGGAATCGATTTTAAGAGTTAAGGTAAGGAGTTTATTCAAGGATTCTCATACTATTTGTTATTTTGGTATAGATTAGTTATTTAATCGATTTTGTTATAGGGACGTAATCGCTCGATCGTTTTCTTCGTGGAACGAGGATAATTGTGGTAAGCCAATCTCAAATCTTTTAAAATTGTTAGCCATATTTCGATAATTATTAGTCGGACTAATGATCTTATGTCATTAGAGACATTCAAGATAGGGCAGAAAAGGGCAGTGCATAGTTTTCGAAAGAGGGGTGGTTTTGCTATTCCCCCTAAGTATAAACGAAGGGCTGTTTTGGGAATCTGAGATTTTCCACCGGGTAGCGGACCCTCATTCGAGGAGAACCAGTTGTTTGAAGTCATTCGTACTCCCGAACCTTTATTCGTTAGTGGATTCTCATTGGGCAATGAACCAACAATCGAGGAGAAACCAAAAATAGAAGTGGTTCGAAATCCTGAGGGTAAAGATTAGATTATTTATCAATAGTGTAGTTTTAAAATATAATAGTGCTCTAATTTATCGTGTTACGTTTAGGTATTGACGAGCAGGAAAGCCTAGTACTCACAATAACAAGGTGTGTAACTTCACACTTATCTCGGGTTAGATGTTAAACCGTAAGTATTGAGAAAAATCGTAAATATGACAAAATTGGAAAAATACGTAATAATTAGTATCTTTGTGAAAATACATGAAAACGGTTAAAGTTGTGAAATTTACGAAAACGCCCTAAATGAGTTAGTTGGTAAATTGTAAATTCTATGTCTCATGTGTTAAATGGGTGAAATATATGTTAGATCGTTAAATGGGCCGAAATATATGCTAGATCGTTAAATGGGCCAAAATATATGCTAGATCGTTAAATGGGCCAAAAAATCTGCTAGATCGTTAAATGGGCGAAATATATGCTAGATCGTTAAATGGGCAGAAATATATCCTAGATCGTTAAATGGGCTGAAAGTTGCTAGATTGCTAAATGGGCTAAATGTTATTTTGTATTATGGACCATAATAAAAACTTGAAATATAGACTCACATGTAAATTGGGCCTTTTGCTAAAATTATCATATGTATATAGACTGTTATGCGTACATGTTTGCATGGGTTGGGATAAATGATGAAGAGAAGAAAGGCCTATTGCCAAAATCTAGTTCGGTGGCTCTGCCACAAATATTTAAATGGCTTATTGCCTCTAGTTCGGTGGCTCTACCACAAATACTTAAATGGCTTATTGCCTCTAGTTCGGTGGCTCTGCCACAATTATTTCAATGGCTTAATGCCTCTAGTTCGGTGACTTTGTCATAATCTAGTTCGGTGGTTCGCCACAACATTATTAAAAATGGCTTTATGCCTATGATTGGTGTGTTGGCGGGGTGGGTTGACTTGATCCCCACAGGTGTGATGGTTGGTACGGGTGGTGTGTAGCGGATGGAAATTAGGTTTGGGTGGGAAATTTCATTTTGCATGCATTTCATTTATTATATTGCTAAATCTGTTTATGGGTTCAAGCCCAAAATTATGACTTGATGATCTGGCCCAATGGATATAGTAAGTGAGTAATACACTAAGTTCTGAGTAACTCACTCCCTTAAATTTTCAATCTCAGGTAATGGAAATTGACGTGGACTTGGGCCGAGGTTGACTTCGTGGAGGCCATACTACAAACATGGGTTTATAAACCTTGAACTTTTATTAAAGTACTTTCTTTAAATTACTATTTTGGATATGATGTAATAAGGCCTCTATTAATATTTTATGGATTTTCTGTGTGGATGGATTTAAATTTTGTTTTAGATATTTTAATATGGGCTTTTGTTAATCCTATAATGTTTCCTTAAAATACTTTGGGTTTTCAAACATATGAGATTCTTTATCTATTCTTATTTTCAAATCCTTTTGAACTCTTTAAAAAAACTACTTTAACTTTTTGATAATTAAATACTAAATGTTAAGATTTCAACTAATGTTTCTCAAATTCATCGAATTTAAAATTATTTCTCTTAGTTTTTATTAAACTTTATTTTCAAAAAGTTTTGTAATACCGATTCATCTAAACCATTAGATAGATTAAAAAAATGTTCGATTTGTGTGACAAACCAAATCTCGTCTTGACGCATAGACCTGGTTTGGGGTGTTACATTTTATCTATGTGCAGCCATAGAGAAATGTGTCCCTCGAACCGAACTTGGTCCGTATAAGCCTATAATGGGTGAGGATCGAGGAATCTCCTGGTTCAGGTACCTCAACTTTAGAACCAAACCGCATATAGAAAGCCCTAACAGCCCAACATAGGAAGAGCTACGCTAAGCCTTATCAGGTCACCTAGATTGGTGCTTGTTTGTTTTTCTTTTCCATACTTTGAATCTTGTTTTTGAATATTGTACTAACTTTTTGTCTTTTATGTTTGTTATTTTGTATGCATTTCCATATTTAAAGGTGTCAATTCTGGTTCGATTGCTAAATTAGAAAGCTCGGCATGGAAAATGAATTTCTTGATAAAGTAGGAGATAACGCGACTGTCTAAACTTGGTCAGAAACGACACAATTAGAGAAAGGGGATACTTTAGCTACGGGGCAATTGTCAAAGTTATGGGACTACACTCGTATTAGCATTACGCAAAATAACCTTCAAGAGTTAAAAGTAATATGGGATCAGAGGGATGATGAGACCAATAGGTTGTTCTACCATAGTTATTGGGATTTTCCGTACTTACTTGACATCAAAGTAGACGAGCAGTTATTTCGAGCCCTCACTCAGTACTGCAACCCCACATATAGTTACTTTACCTTCGGGAGAGTGGATTTGGTACCCACCGTAGAAGACTACACAACTCTATTGCATTGTCCGAGGTTTCAAGATGATAATGTCTATTCGAGAGCTGCTTATGTTCCAGCCTTTTGGAAGGAGTTGATGAGTATTACAGGAATGAGTGAGCAGTGGATTACAGCCAGGATTAAGCAAAAGGGTGAGTGTAAGTGCATCCCATGGAGGAATTTGAGGGATTTGATTTTAGCTCATCCTGATTTGAAGAGGAAAGTTGATGTCTTTGCATTGAGCATCTACGGATTGATGCTATTCCCTAGGGCTTTAGGGTATGTAGATGAAGCGGTCACAAATCTCTTCGACTAACTCAGTAAAGGGATCACGCCAGTTCCTACAATCTTGGCCGAGACTTTTAGGTCATTGAATGCATGTAGAAGATCTGGAGATGGCAGGTTTGGAGGGTGCTGATAAACCATAAAAGTAACATATTTTAACCCCATATTTAGCATGCTTTTGGATGATTTAGGCCTTGATTTATGTAAAAAGGTGCTCTTAATCCTTTTTTTTCATGTTTTATACTCAGGAAAGCACCCGAGTATGAAAAGAACGAGAAATGGGCTTAAAACGGGCCAATTTGGGCCAAAGTGGAAATGGGCACGGCCTGGACTTCAAGC
Organism: Gossypium rotundifolium; assembly: GCA_025506655.1. Taxonomy (NCBI): domain Eukaryota; kingdom Viridiplantae; phylum Streptophyta; class Magnoliopsida; order Malvales; family Malvaceae; genus Gossypium; species Gossypium rotundifolium. Next base: position 24,250,969 of record CP106727.1, read on the forward strand.
CACACAACTGTGCCCCAACAATTAACTAAGACACAGCCATGCCATGATTTACATGGCCATGCCTGAAACAACAGAATCGAAACATGGCCTGAAGACGATTCACATGAGCATGTACCATGGCTGTGTCCCTGCTGCGGCCAAGAAGAATTTCACTCGGATTTGGATACTTGAAGGCAAAGAAACACATTCCAAAGCCTATTCAAACACCCGAGTAGGAATTAAACTTGAATTATGATACTTCGAGGCCAAGTAAGGCATCTCAAAGCCTATATAAAGAACCTATAGGCCAACCTTTAGGGGACGTTTGAAATTCGACAGAAGCATTCTGCCAGGGCTTTTAACGGGAGCTAGGCCAGCAGAGGTCGAGACATTTGAAACTCGACAGAAGTCAAAACTTTTGTGGGAAGCACTCGAAGATAGCCAGTTGATCCATCTCATGAAGCCGGAATTCTACTCAAGACGGCGAATCTCTCCTTCAATTCCTTCAGGGGGTTTTAGAGATTTCTTATGTTTTGTTTTATCTTTTCTCTTGAGATTTTTTATTTATTTGTTATGAACTAAACTCTTCAGATACTTGAAGGGGATAAAACCTAGATGAATCTTATTATTGTCCTCTGAATTATATAATAAATACTTGGTTTGTTCTTAATTATGTGTGATTAATTCTTATGTTAATGTTTCTGGGATATTAAATCAAGTCAGATGTTCTTAGGTGGAGGAGGAATAGACTCTGCCTAAGAATAGATCTAGCATAACTAAGTGGAGTCGTTCGCGCATCTAGAGATAGGGTTACAAGATTTTGCCAGATTAGGGTGAAACCTAATACGGGAGTCCATATATCGATTTACTGCTATTCTAGGGGGTTATTAAGTGAGAAAGAGATTTCTGTTAATTAACCTAAGGTTAGATGTTATTCGCCTCGAGAGAGGGTTTAATATACGTTAGGGAGTCTTACGGTTCAAGTTAAGTGAACAATTCGTATGATTCAGTGTTAGATAATAAGTGAAGTCTAGGTGGATTCTTCCTGATGGTATCGTCGTGATCAACTGAGTTCCTCTTCAAGATATTTCCCAATTCATTCTTTTTCTCTTTGTATCTTAGTTTAGTAATTAATTAGTTAATCAACATAATCATTTAATATTTAGGCTAAATAATAGAAAGAAAGTGAGTATTAGTACTTTTAGTTCCTTTGGGTTCGATAATTCGGTCTTGCCTGAGCTATACTACTATTCGATAGGTACACTTGCCTTAAAGTTGTTGTCAGAGTTAGTTTCTAGGTTCGATCATTCTCTTTATAAATTTTAAAACTCGACAAAACAACGATCAAGATTTTGGCGCCGTTGCCGAGGAACTAAAATATAAAAAAACTCTATTTTTTATTACTTTAGCCATTATTTTTATTTATTTTTTTATTTTCGCAATTTATTATTTTAGTCTTGCTGAATTTTCTTTCTTTTCCTAGCAGGTACCTCTAGTTTATGACTAAAAGGAACCCAACAGGACCTTTAGTATACGATAGTGATATCAAAGCGACCGCTCGTAGGAATCGTAGAGAAATCAGGCGAGCCTTAAATTACGAAGAAGAGCAACAACAAGGCAAATCCAATCCTACTGAAGGGATAGACGAGAATAATCCACCACGAGATGTGGCAAAAAACAATTCTCCGCGTACTATGTATTATTATGCTAAACCTAGTTTAATAGGAGCAAAATCTAGTATTGTTAGGCCTGCTATAGCTGCTAATAATTTTGAATTAAAGCCTAATACTATACAAATGATTCAACAATTTGTTCAATTTGATGGTTTGCAGGACGAAGACCCGAACACTCATATAGCCAATTTTTTAGAGTTATGTGATACTTTCAAAATAAATGGAGTTTCTGATGATGCCATTCATCTTCGGTTATTTCCCTTTTCATTAAGGAATAAAGTCGAACAGTGGTTAAACTCGTTACCATGAGGGTCAATCACTACATGGGACCAAATGACCAAAAAAATTTTATTAAAATATTTCCCACCGCCAAAATGGCCAAATTGCAGAATGATATCTCTTCTTTTGTGCAGATGGATTTATAGACATTATTCGATGCATGGGAGAGATATAATGATCTCTTAAGAAGGTGTCCACACCATGGTTTACCCTTATGGCTACAAGTCCAAACTTTTTACAACGGTGTGAACTCTTTAACGAGACAACTAATCGATTCAGCCATTGGTGGAACTCTGAATAACAAAACTCTTGAAGCAGCCTACGAATTTATTGAAGAGATGTCGTTGAATAATTATCAATTACAAGTTACAAGGACAAAACTGACAAGATCGGCGGAGTTTTCAGCATCGATGTAGTAACCATGTTATCGAATCAGGTAGAGATGATGAATAAAAACCTTGATAATTTGTGTTCTTCGTAGGTACTTCTAGTAATGCAGTACGACACAAGTGGAACTGTGGTGAATCCTGAGTACCCACCCTACCAACCAAGCACAGAAAGCGAACAAATGAACTATATAGGTAATAATTTCTGATCCAATAATAATCCTTACAGTAATACTTACAATCCAGGTTGGAGGAACCACCCAAATTTTTCACGGGGAGGTCAAGGAAATCAAGTAAATCAAAGACAACAACCTCTCCAAAATTCCCAAAACCAGCCATGTCTGCAAGAGAAGAAGCCAAACCTCGAAGAGATGTTGACAAAATTCAAGGCAAGCATAGAAAATCATCTCCAAGATACTAAGAAAACACTTAGAAGTCAACAAAAATCAGCTGAAGAGACCAAGCACTGATTAGGGGAACTTACTAAGTCAGTAGGGGAAGTCACTAAAGCAGTCGGACAACTTGCAAAATTAATGTCCGAACGACTGCAATGGCGTCTATCAAGCAACACCGAGATCAACCCAAAGGATCAAATCCAAGCCATAACAGCTCAGGAAAATGTAAGGTTAGATGAACCCACCTCAACAAGCAAAAACAAGGATGAAAAAGGCAAAATTGAGGAAACACAAGAAAATCCAAAATCAGTAATCAAAGAGTACCAACCCCGCATACCTTACCTCGAAGCAATAAACAGAGATGATATAGAGGAACAGTTTTGGTAAGTCTCTTAAACTATTAAAGAAATTACATATTAACTTACCGCTTCTTGAAGCACTTTTTCAGATGCCAGATTCGAGAAAATTTTTAAAACAACTCTTGACGAACAAACATAAATTAGATGAAGAACCACATGTGGAATTAAACGCAGTATGCTCAGCAATGTTACAGAATAGACTACCACAGAAGCAAAAAGATCCAGGGAGTTTTGCTATCCCTTGTTTAATTGGTAGTTTAAGTATTGATAATGAGTTTGTAACATCCTGATAATTAGGGGCTATGCATTTTACTTAATTGATTGATGTTGCATGCTTATTTATTAAGTGCAATTTTGGAAGTTATTTGAGCTTCATTTATTAAGTGAATGCTTAGTTAAACTTTTAATTTCTATTAATTAAGAGAGAGCTACGTAAGTTAGGCCTTAAGAATTAATGACAAGGAATTTCAAGCATAAGTTAAGTAATTGGCAAAGTGGTTAAGATACATGGATGTGTGCTTGAGGTGTAAGGTTCGAATCTCCTAGCTAGCATTAAGGAGGATTTTAAATTTTTTGTTTTCTTCCCTATAAGTGTCGGCCAAGAAAGTTCTAGAGTGGATGAGCTTTCATTCATTTTTGGCTATTTGACCATGTGAAAAAGGAGGCTAGGAACTTAAGGCATGGAATCATAAGTTGATGATAAGATGAGGGGGACAAAAGGCATGATATTGGGCTATGTTTTGGGGATGTGTTCATGGTCATTTGACCATGAACCTAGACGGCATGAAGGCTAAAGGGAGTGGCTTAATTGTGTAGCAAATTTTTGGATATGATGGGGAAGAAACAAGGAGGAAAAAGGGGGATATGTTGGCTAAGGTTGACCGAAAGTTAGTATAGCCATTAGGGTGCTAATTGGCCAAAATCCTAGCAAATGTGTCCATCTTTTCTCATTTTCTCCAAAAGTTCTCTCTAGCGAAATTGACATTGAGTTTAGGTAAAAATCTTCTCTTTGTTTTAGTTTTCTTTTTGACCAATTTTCTGTCCAAAAACTCCTACTTTGGCCGAATGTACCTTAGGCACCTTGGTACACTTTTACTTTTGATTTAGTCCTCAATTGTATTTGAACCAAATACAATTTTCGTTCTCCCCTCTTTCTTTTTGAAACCGAAACTACAAAGTTCAAAGAACCAAATTCTTCATTTCTCACCTTTAGCCGAATGCATCTAAGCATCAAAACTAATCTCCCTTCTCTTTGATCATTTCCTCTTTTCTTTTTCTTTTCATTTTATTTCTCTCTTCTCTTTCTCTCATTCCTTGGCCGAATGTACAAAGATTCCTAAGCACATTTCTTTTCTTTTGAGAAATCACCATCATCCTCTTCTTCTCCTCTTTCTCTTTTCTTCCTTCTCCCTTTTCCTTCTCTTTTCATTCTCTTTCTTCTTTCCCTTCAAAACCGAAACCATCATATTGAAACCACCATTTATATTCTCTTTTGTTAAGGCGAATCATCATATTCTTTTCTTCTTTTTGTCGAACCTCCAAGTGATCAAAGTAATATTCTATCAATTATTTTCTTTCTTTTTTTTTTACTTTAGCAAACTTAAAATCATAATCTTTTATTTCTCTCAGTAGGCGAATCTTTTGAAAAGATTTTTTTTCAAAGATCTTTGTTGAAGACAACCTTTAAGTGACCATTCGAAATCATCAAGGTAAGGTTATTAATTTAGATCATATCGATTTATTTAGATAGATCACTAATCTACGTTATTTTAGGGACGATCTAAGACCATCAAGATAGGTAAGAAAAGAGCCGTCTGAGTGTTTGGAAGAGAGGAGGTATTCCTTTACCATCGAACTACAAGCGAAGAGCGAGATCGGGGTTAGAGATTTTCCACGGGTTGTGGACCCTCGCTAACGAGGATCGGTTATTCGAAGTAGTGCATACAACCGAACCACTTTACGTTGGTGGAATATCGGTGGGTTTTGATCCATCTAGTGGAGAAAAACCACAAATAACTATCATTCATGAATCCGAGGGTAAGGATTTAGATCCATCGTCAATAAGTATAGTTTTGTTAACAATAGTGTATACTAACCAAATGTGTTAATTAATTAGGTGCTGACGAACAAGAGGGTATTGTTCTCACTGTTACTAGGTGTGTAACCTTACATTAAAATTTCCATAGAGCTATGTTTTAAAAAAAAAGTGATTATATGATAATATGTTTGTTTGTGGATACCAATCATTGGTATACAAAATTCAGGTATGTTACCCTAATATTCTGTTTATTTTTGCTATACGCATCAATATGAAATAAGCATGACTATATTATGATTTGTGGGTAAACAGCATGAAAATCTGATTTGATATGTATGTGCATGGGCATATGGGTATATTGATAAAGGAGGAAGTATTCTTGTGGTTTTACCACATTTCTGGTGACTTCGGTCACATATATGAAATTGGTGACTTCGGTCACATATTTGACTCGGTGGCCGGTCACATATTTGACTCGGTGGCCGGTCACATATTTGACTCGGTGGCCGGTCACATATTTGACTCCGGTGGCTTCGGTCACATATTTGACTCCGGTGGCTTCGGTCACATATTTGGCTCCGGTGACTTCGGTCACATATTTGGCTCCGGTGACTTCGGTCACGTATTTGAAATTTGGACTTCGGTCAGGTGACTTCGGTCACATCTGTTTTGGTGGCTTTGCCACAATAAGGGCGATGTGCATGTTGACTGTAGCAATTGCCTTCGATGGTGTGTAGCGGATGGAGGGTTGATTTAGTAATCCCACGGTGTCTTTGGTTGGTGCGGGGTGTGTAGCGGATGGATATATAGGTTGGTAGGGCTTGCATTTCATTTCATAAACATAACCATGTAATATTGTATGATTATTATTTGATCATTATGGAATGGGCCTTTGGGCTAAATATGAACTAAATTGGGCCTTTGGGCTAAATATGAGTTAAATGGGCCTATGGCCATATGTGAAATTTTTGGGCTTGAAAGCATTTGATAAAATGGGCTTTTTAATGTATGTGTTATACATTGAGTTTATAACTCACCCATTTTATACGATAACTTTTCAGATGACTCGTAGTGCGATGGATCGGGGCAGTAAGGAATTCGAGGTGGCTAGTGCTCGTATTAAGTATTGTGGAGATTTTCCAACTTAAACTTATTACTTTAAATTTTATTACTTAGACTTTATTTTGGGTTGCCAATATTATGTAATAAGGCCACTATAAATTATCTTTAATTTCGTGTTTGGATTTACTTTTATTTTGCTATGAACAAATATCTATTAAATAACTGAATTGGTTTTCTATAAATATTTAAAAAGGATTTTGTCACTAATATATAAATGTTTTCAAGGAAATTTTCTTAAGTTGGTTTCCTTTTTGATTCTATTAATTCCTTTTTAAAAATAATGTTTCAAAAGACAAAATTTCTTTACAATGTGATTCCGCTAAAGTTTTACTCGAGGAACATACCAAATCCGGTTAGGCATTTTGGGCCGGGTTTGGGGTATTTCAGAGTTAGCTGATTTAGGGCAATCATTAATGTCATGACTTATACATTGTTTAAATAACTAGGTTTAGGGAAACCCGAACAAACTAGGATGAGTATTCAATTAGCTGATAAAACTGTTAGAATTCCTAGGGGTATTATCGAAGATATTCTTGTAAAAATTGACAAATTTGTTTTCCCAGTAGATTTTGTTATCTGAGACATGGATAAGGATAATTCAATCCCCCTAATTTTAGGAAGACCCTTCCTAGCAACTGCCAAAACTAAAATTAATGTTGCCACTGGAGAACTCATTCTTCATGTAGGTGATGAATCAATCAGTCTTCAAGCTCTTGACTCGTCCAGGACTACAATCGATAAAGGTAAGAAAGTCAATTCAGTTGATGATCAATTTGAGCAACCTTCATTGTAGGTTACACCACAAGGATACGAACTTGAGTCGAAGCATGGACCTAGTGCCAACAAAGAAGAATTATATGAGGAACGAAGCTTTAGGGTCGAAAAACTAGAAGAATGGAATACACAATTAAAAGAGGAATAGGAACCACCGAAGTAAAACCTAAGGAACCCCTAGAAGAGCTCATAGGAACATCAAACCACTTCAAAATAGGAGATAAGGTGTGGATGGACAAAGCAAATCCACGAACAACCGAAGGAATCTCTCTTGAGGTACGAAATATCTTCCCATACAAAATAGTCGAGGTAAGCAATCCAACATTCAACAAAACAACGATCAGGTGCACTCAGTTGCTGCTGGTTTGGTTTCACAGCCACTTCTGGAAGGTGGATAAGATTTCTTATCGGGTCTTCATTGATAATTATTCCCCACTGAAAGAAATAGCAGCCACACCAAGAAGAGGCGACGTGTCAGAAGAGAATTGGATGGAACTTCTCCAAAATCTTCAAGAAGAGGATATTGAATAGAGAGCTCCTTGGTTGGTGCCCAATGAGATCTTGTTCCGATGAGGGAATTTTGATTGGGTTCCTTTTGCTCAGAATTTAAGGAGCCATTGGTTACACTCCTTTACTAGTACAAAGACAATACGGATCAAGGAAGTTTATACCGATAACGCACGGTCTAGCGCAATGCGAGTTCTCGTATAAAGGAGATGATTATAAGAAGAGGGTCAAAGAGATTTCCACTGCTTGGAACCAGACTCACGGATGAAGAGATTGTCTGTTGGTTCTAAGAGACGCCTGAATATAGTGAATGGTTTAACAAAAATACTAACGATAATATTCTTGAGCCGAGTTTAGAAGGTGCTCGATCAATGGAAGAATACTTACGAGTTGTCCCGTCAGAGTTAGGGATCATAAGACATGACTTTGAAAAGACGAGTTTCGAATTTGGAAAAAAGGTTGAACAGTTGGAGAAAGAAAAAATACACTTGAGATTAAATGTGGAAGTGGAAAAGGAAGAGGCTGAGAAGTTAAGAAAAGGAAAAAAAATTAGGTTGAGGAGGATCTGGATAGTTTAAAGACAGACTATAAGAAGATGTGTCTATCGATGAGGACTACTCGGATTAGGGAAAACTTCAGAGTAGTGACGACAAGAAATTCAAGCAGAAAAAACCAAGGATAATCAGTGGAAGAGAATATTCCAAGAGGCTCAAACTCAGGTAGAGGCTCTAGAAAGGAGTTTATCAGAAGCCAAAAACGACAAAGGGGAATTAAAGCCAAAGTGGCAGAGCTTGAAAAAGTACTCTACTAGTATAGAAATTGTAATTCTGCGGCTGAGCTAAGAACCAGTTTGAATAAAATTGAAGAAATGAAAGGAAGAATAAAAGAGCTAGAGTCTGCTTTGCAAAGATGTGAGCTTCAGGTAGAGTATGAGGAGCGTTGGAAGGAACAGCTTCATCACTATCAGAGTCAAGTTAGGGATCGAGATTACATTATGAGTGAAGCCGTGGCTCAAATTCAGGAGGTAGCTGACCATCTGCAAACCTTGGCAGTTCAGGTCGACACGCTAAGTGTGAAATATGAGCTGAAATCAGATAGGGGTCAAGAGCTAGCTTCATTGCTTAAGAAAGTTAAAACTCTGAGCATTAGGGCAATGCCGTATTTGTAATCCGTTTTATGTATAAAGCTTTGTTTTCTAATAAAGTTTTCTAAATGGAATTGAATTAGAATCAACATCTTTTGCATTTCATGCATCTACATTGCATTGCATCATATACATTAAAGTTCACTAAAAGTTCCTAATTAATTAAAAATTATTTCAGTTAACCTAGAAGATATGGAACAAAGGTTGGAAAGAATAGATAAAAGGTAAATACAGATGCAGGAGCAATTGACAAAAATTCAACAAGAGATACACGAACAAATGTTAGAATTCCAAAGGAATATGATGGGTCAGTTAACTCAGTTACTAATGGAAGACTTAAAAAAAGAAGTGGCCCAGTGTTCAGCAGTGTAGATGATGACGAATACATCATTTATTCCCTAATAAGTGTCTCGACTCAACCAAACATGCATTCGGATAGGGTACCCATAATTATCGGACCCCAATGTCAGACTGATACTTCATCCCTGTTAAACTTCCCGATGGGTTCAAGTTTTAACCCAGAAGATGATCGAGCCAAACCGGTTGTTCTGGCAGAAAAAATAGAAAGAGGAGAGTGGACTTTAAAAGCCCCGAGAAAGTAGGAAAAGAAAGCGAATAGTATGAGTAGGTATAACAAGGCTCATTCAGAGTTGATTACAGTAAGCCAGCCCAGGACGGTAACTACCAGCTATTAGGTCTCCCTAAGGTAAGAACCCAGTCCAAAACCAAACTCAGAGAAACCCCAGTTCGCGCCCATTCCAATCTCGTATAGGGAGTTGTATCAAATTTTGTTTGAAGCACATGTTGTATCCCTTTTTTACGCTGATCCAATACTCCCGCCATACCCTAAATGGTACGATGTGAACACCCGATGTGAATACCATGCAGGAATCATAGGGCATTCGATCGAGAACTACGCTGCTTTCAAAAAGATACTTAAAAATTTCATCAGATTGGGTATCGTAAAATTCGATGATCCTTCTGGTGCAAAAAATTCGTTACCCAGCCTTTCAGTTAAAGGGGTATGATCGTTGTTTTGTTGAGTTTTAAAATTTATAAATAGAATGATCAAACCTGGAAACTAACTCTGACCATGACTTAAGGCATGTGCACCTATCGAACAGTAGTATAGCTTAGGCAAGACCGGATTATCGAACCCAAAGGAACTAAAAGTACTAATACTAACCTTCTCTATATTATTTAGCCTAAATATTAAGTGATTAGTTGTTTAATCTAAAACTAACTAATTACTAAGCTAAAGACGCAAAGACAAAAAGAATGAAATGGGGAAATACTATTGAGAAAACTCAATTGATTAAGACGATACCCTTAGGAAGAATCCATCTAGACTTCACTTGTTATCTAACACTAAACCAGACGATCTATTCACTTGACTTGATCTATAGAATTCCCTAATTCATATTAAACTCTCTCTCGAGGTGAATAACGTCTAACCCTACGTTGATTAATTGAAATCTCTTTCTAATTAAAACCCTAGAATCGCATTAACTTGATCTATAGACTCCTAGATTAGGTTTCACCTTAATCCGGCTGATCGTGTCAAACAGTCGAGTTTTAATATTTATAAAGAATGATCAAACCTGTAGACTAACTATGACAACGATTGAGGCAAGTGCACCTATCGAACAATAGTATGTTTAGGCAAGATTATTTTATCGAACCCAAAGGAACCTAAAAGTACTACTACTCACTTTCTTTCTATGATTTAGCCTAAATTATGAAGTGATTGGTTTATTAATCTAAAACAAATGGAAAACTAAACTAGATGCAAAGACAAAAGAATGAAACTTTGGGAAAAGACTGTGAAAAAACTCAATTGATTTTAGATGATACCCTCAGGAAGAATCCACCTATGACTTCTCTTGTTCTCTAACTTTTAATTCATATGACTTCTTTACTTAGCTTGATCCGTGAGACTCCCTAACCTATATTAAACCCTCTCTCGAGGTGAATAACGTCTAACCTTAGGTTAATTAGTGGAACTCTCATTCTCTTATAATAACCCCCAAGGAAGCAGTAAATCGATCAATGGACTCTCATATTAGGTTTCACCCTAATCCGGAAAAATCTCGAAACCTTATTGCTAGGCGCTCAATCAACTCCGCTTAATTATGCTAGATCTACTCTTAGGCAGGGTCTATTCCTCCTCTACCTAAGCATATCAGATTAAATTAAGCAACATAACTAAGAACAAACCAAGTACTTATCATATAATTTAGAAATCAAATAACAAAATCCATCATAGGTTTCATCCCCTTCAGGTATCTGAAGGGTTTAGTTCATAACAAAATAAGAAAACATCTCAAGAGAAAAGATAAAACAAAACATAAGAAATTCCTAAAACCCCCTGAAGGAATTAAAGAGGAGATCCTCTGTTTTGAGTAGAACTCCGGCTTATTGAGATGGATCAACTGGCTATCTTCGTGTAATTCCCTGAATAAAAGCCCTAGCAAAAAACGCTGCCCAAAAACTCCTCTCTAGAATGGCTGCCTTGGGTTGTTTATATAGGCTCCTTAGATGCCTTACTTGGCTCCTAAGTACCTCTTTTAAGTAGAATTACTATTAAGGTGTTTAAGTGGACTTAGGAGTATGTTTCTTTGGCTTCAACCATCCAAATCTGAGTAAAATTGCTCATTCCCGTGGTAGGGGCACGACCATGGTACACGCCCGTGCAACTCGTCTTCAGGCCGTGTCTCGATTCTGTTGATTGGGGCACGGCCATTTAAATCGTGGAATGGCCGTGTAAAGCAAGTGGCAAGGCACGGCCGTGTGGCTTGAAGTCCAGGCGGTACCGAATTCTTGGGTTGGCCCAATTTGGTCCATTTTAAGCCCGTTTTACGTTCTTTTCGTCCTTGGGTGCTTTTCTGAGTATAAACATGAAAAGAAAGGATTAAAAGCACCTTTTTACATAAATCAAGGGCTAAATAATCTAAAAGCATGCTAAATATGGGGTTAAAATATGTTACTTTTACAGTTTATCAAATACCCCCACACTTAAGCTTTTGCTTGTCCTCAAGCAAAATTCTCAACTTACAATTAAAACGAACTTTCCGTAATTCATAATTCCTATCAACAATGTCTCATCATAATTCATAGATAGTTTATACATGGATAATTCAACTCAAAGAGTCCTAAAGATTCAATCACGATAAGTCATACCTTTGTAGTATGAAAACATAGATGTCTCCCCTTATCTAAGTAATTACCTTTAATTCAAAACCGACAAGGATTGACATCCTCACTAAAGCTTCACTCAAATCACTCAAAGTGTTTAAGGTTCAAGAATAAGCACTCATAAGTCGAACCTGAAAAGTTAATCTCATAGGCTTGCCTGAAAATCAAATCTCCACCACTGTATATGAGATGATACACAGATCAAAAGGTCTTTATCAGGGTTGTAACGGGGCTAAGGTTAAAAAGTGTGGACAAAGGCTAAATTAGAGGGTTAGAATCGAGATCGAATTGACTAATTACCGAATCTAAAAACAATGAACTAAATATGAATATTTACATCGAATGAAAACTAATAATACCTACTATTGATAATTACTCTATAATAAAGAGTATTTTCATCACTTAAAATTTTATAATACTTTAATACGAGTTTTTTCTTCAATAATTGGAGTTTAAATTCTCTAAGCTCTTTTATATACTACTAATATTGAATATACTTGGATTTTTTTAAGAACAAACTAAAATATTACATCATAAATGATAAATGTAACTACTGAACTAATATAATTTGGTAATTTAATCAAATCAAACCTCGATTAAAGGGTAGTCAAAAGAATGGTGATAACAATTTCAAAGGGATTTTGGGTTAATATTATTGGGTGAGTCAATAAAAAGGTTGTTAGGATTCAACGGGGTTCACTAGGGGTTAATTTGTGAAGGAAGGCTTTTTATGGAGTAAGTGGGCTAGGTGCCTTTATCATCTCTGTATAACAAATCAAAAGTGTGGTCTCGACATGTATAAACAAGGCAAGTTCTAGAATAACAGTTCAAAGTTGACATACTCATAATCAATAAAGTGAGCATGAAAAAGAATATATGCTCTATAAGGCTCAAAATCTCACAAAAATTATGGGTGTTTTTGACATCAATCCCTGTAAATTCCAAATTTCAAGGTAATACTCAAATTCAGTTTAACGACCTACTAATTTTTAATTTTTTAGAAAGTAGACTTATCATGCCTGATTCTCTAGTATTCTTCAAATTTAATCATCAATGCACAATTAACTATGACTTAATCTAAAACATATTAATAAAAATCATAAATCATTAGAAATTTCATCCTAATTAGTAATATGAGAAAAATACTTTTGAACAAATTTAAAATTTAGGATTTTGAGAACAATGAAAAATTAGGCACTAATTTGAGAATTATGCAAAAAGTTAGGCACTTTTACCCCCCCACACTTAAGATGTACATTGCCCTCAATGTACAAAGATAGGTAATAACAATTAATATAAGATCAAAAGAGAGGGATAGAGTGCCACTTCCTGACTTTGGGTGATTTCTGGGAGGATGGCAGAGAAATATAAGTTGGAGGGGCCGGTCTGATGGGGTGTCTACCGATGATCTTTGTGCTAGATAAAAAAAATTGGGTAGCCTGCAAAGATATAGCGAAGAAATCTAAAAAACATTAATAATATACTAATATTATAATTAAAGATAAAGGAAATAAAGAGAAGGAGACTAAGAAGAAAATTGAAATTGAAAGAAAAGACTAATGGACTAAGGGGTCCTTATTGTTGGATGGTTTACGAGGTGGGTGTGACCTTTAAGCCTGTGGTGCGTGATTCTCAAGCAGCCTTTAGAACCTAAAACCAAGAAACTAAATTAAAATAAACTAAACTAAGCATACGATTCTTAAAGAGAAGGAACTTGAAGCAAAAGAGAAAAAGAACATAAAAACTATATGGTCTCAAAGACCCTTGGCTTGTTGTTTGAATGAAGCGACCGGCATGAACTTATATAGATCGATTTGCCATAGGGAGATTGTGATTGGCCTCTTACGCTTTTTCGGCATGATTTTAGTGTAGCTCAAGAGTCTGAACACCTTTCTTAGTGTATGACAGAAAAAATTGAAAGAAAAAAAGGAGGAAAGAAGATAGGGGAAAGGGGAAGGGTTGTGGGTTTAAATAGATTTTTGCTTCTAACGCTGTCCCACGCCTTTGTATCTAGGGCGTGTTGCTTTACACGACTGTATCATACGGCCGTGTTCAGAGGCGTACTGGAGGTTAAATGCCCATGGTCGATAAGTAATGCCCGTAGTCGATAAGCCAATACCTTCATAAGGTCGTGTCGCACGACCGTGTTCTAGGCGTGTGGGAGTACCACGGCCGTTTCTAAAATGGCAGTGTTGACCCACGGTTGCCTCGCACGGCCGTGGTAGGGTAGGTGAGCCCGTGACTTCTGCAGTTGGTTGAGGTAGGATTCACACGGCTCTGCTATGTCAGTACGGTGATTCGGAGTACCCACACGGTTATGGCCCTAGCCGTGTGCTAGACCGTGTGGTTTGGGAATCTGCATTTTTTCAATTTATTGAATTCTAAAAGAGAAGATAAGAATAGAACTAAAACTAAAACTACAAAATAGAAATTATTTTTAGTACTCGGGTTGCCTACCAAAAAGTGTTCGTTTATAGTCTTAAGCTAGACTCTTCTCAAAAAAAATTAGGGAGGTTTAAAGGTTTGAACATCTTCCCTCATGCTTATAGTTCTATTTTCATGATAAAGTTTAAGTCGAGAAGCGTTTACCTTGGAGGTGTTGAATGATGAGTTGCGCACCTCGATTGTTTCGTGTGGGAAGATATTGTGTTCCTTAAGAAGGATTTCTCCTTTTGGTTTCAGGTCTATTATAATGACATGTGCATCTGCTTTGTCTAACAGTACCTGGTCTCCTATTTTGTATTGGTTTGATGTTCCTACGAGCTCTTCTTGTGGTTCCTCTAGTTTCACTTTGTGAGGTTCTTCTTTGACGGGTGTCCTCTGCTCTTCAAACTTGTCAATCCTAAGGTCTTGTCCCTTGTAGGATTCTTCTTTGTTGTTTTGGGACTTATGAGTCGGCTCAAGGTTGTCTTTATGTGGTGTTTCTTGCGATGAAAGTTGAACAATTTGATCTATTGAAGTGACTTTCTTACTGTAACACCCCAAACCTGGCCCAAACGTTACGACCAGATCTGACATGCTACGGGTTGTTTTTTTAAGATCAAATCCTTTGATCGCTTTGAAGAAAGCATAGTTTTGAAAAAACTTTCAAGTAGCACGTGGTGTTGAAACCTTTGCTTGTTGATTCTGGAAATCTCAGTTTGTTTAACCGGTTAATCATTAAATGTGAAATTTTTAAAATAAATCTTAGCTTTTGTGTTAATCGTGTTTGAAAATCCCATTTTTAATTCACTTTATCATCAAAGCTTTGAAAACATAAGTATATAATCCTTGAACATGGATAACAGTAAACCGAAAATTTTAAGCAAAGAGGCTTTATTACATGCTAACAAAAATAACCCAAAATTTAAAACTAAAGGGAAACCCAAAAATCGGTTCACATAATAAAAGTCTTTATGGCCCCTCGAGTCCGCCTCGGCTCCCGTGTCCACGATCTACTGCTCATCTGAAAAGTTGGAAAAAATAAAAGGGTGAGTCACCAAGACTCAGTGTGTAAATCCCGGAATCACATAAACGGCTAAGGCCCAAAAACACATTCTGGCCTTGGCCCATACAAAATAGCAACAAAACAGATACATGCTAAATGTCCCAACCCACCCTAAAGTTCCATCCTCTACACGCCAACCCTTACCAGCCATCACACCGTGGGGATTTCTACAATCAACCCTCCATCCGCTATACGCCATTTCGACAGCTGTGCTGCCTATCATAAAGACCGATCACTATGTGAACTTATAATCAGATGTGGCAGAGCCACTGATCACCATGCAACCATAATAATATATTGTGGTTTAACCACCGATCACTAAGTGGCCTACTAACATGCTCTTCCCCTTCATCATATCAATCCCATCCCATGCATATGCACATGCAAAAGCAAAAACAACATGCCATCTACAGGTTAACAGGTTATCACATATATCGATACACATAGAGAATTTACTATGTTCACGCACTGCATCCTTAGCCTAACCCTACGGGTTAATCGATTGTCACTGACCTTTTTGACTTTTCACCCATAACAAGTATATCTGAAAACTTATGTGATAAAGATCTACACACGATTATGACAAGACTATACTTTCTATGTCAACACCATCGATGTCAGAAGCTGATACGACTACTATCTGCCTATGGTTTTGTTTCGAAGCTGGTCCACAACCCGGTGGCCAATCTCTGATGGCAGACACCGCACACTTCTTAAACATAGGGGCTGGTTCTACGGATCCAATTCCCTCCTTCGCCTGATCGACATTTGATTCCATCAAAAGACCTTATCAGTTGCTACCACCACAACATATGGTTGTCAATCCTTAACATAGGATTTAGATCACGAATACACTATACAAAACCCGACGAAAAT
This sequence comes from Gossypium rotundifolium, assembly GCA_025506655.1. Lineage (NCBI taxonomy): Eukaryota > Viridiplantae > Streptophyta > Magnoliopsida > Malvales > Malvaceae > Gossypium > Gossypium rotundifolium. The sequence goes on from CP106727.1 coordinate 24,267,183, forward strand.
CTAAAGAAACCCTTACCTCGAAATCCCGAAAAGAGATCTAGTTCAGAGACTGGCAATTTTCAACTTTTGGAATCTAGATGATCTGATCTATTTCGACTCCCAAGATGTCGTCCCCAAAAGAAAATGCAAGAAGAAAAGAAGTATTAGACCAATCGACAACCTTAACAACCCAAGTAGCCATTTGGCTTTGGCCCCCAAAATCAAAAGAGAAAAGATCTAAAGAAATCGGCACTTACCAACAGATTGACTTCTCCCAACAGATTTCGACTTCTGAGAAGATCAAAAGAAAGACATTGCAACAGGATCTATGAAGATTCGGCTATGAAGAAATCGGCAAAGAGAGAATAAAGGAAGGAACAATGATCATTCAATTATAGGAAAAGAATAGAGAACAGATGAATTATGAGTTTCGGCTTTTGAAAAAAAAGATGATTGAGAGAAGAGAAGTAGGATGAAAGGAAAAGTAGCAATAGAGACGGTAAAGAAAAGAGAATTTTGGCAGACTAGAGGTAGGTTCGGCTTTAGCAGATTTTGGAGAAAAGTGAGTGGGAGAATGAAGACTCAAATGCCAAAAATGAAGAGATATTCCCCTTAGTGGGAGAATGAAGACTCAAATGCCGAAAATGAAGAGATATTCCCCTTACTTAATGAAAAATTTCGACACCCCTTAATCAAATATCGAAAATGCCCATTTCGAATCTCAAAAACTCATCCTATTAACAGGGTAATTTCGACACCCCTAAAGCCCACTCTAAACCGATCCCTCCTCCCTCTTAGAGTTAAAATTTCTACCACCACCTAGCCTTCTAGATAATTCCTAAATTTTCTCCTTATCCTTATTCGATCACTTATCCATAGTGTCATTGATAACACCACCTCTTCCTCCCTTTATTAGCACATTATCAACCTTATTATCCACATTAAATAATTCCTAATTTCAAGCATCTAAGTCGAACTCTACTACTGGTCTTTGCTATTGCCGAAATTAATTAAAATAAAAAGGTAATACGACTTAAACATTGGACCTCCTTAACTACTTGACACGCCACTCCTAGTCCCTGCATATCGCCACTGGCCAGTGGGCCACAAGCCCATTTTTGTGTCTTAATTCACAGATAATATCTTTTAAGCCTACCCTCCTGACTCTCCACTAGAGTGCCCAAACAGAAAATTTTTGCTAAGGCCTCGGCCCAACTTCGAGCCCATTCTGGACCTCTGAAACATTCTAACAAGCATAATAAGCACAACAACACATCACAGCACGTCAAATGCAAAGCCCCATAAATTCGGGATGTGACACTTACCTTCATCATCTATTGTTCTGGCTGAGTCGAGAGCTTGAAGCTTAATCGATTCATCTCCTACGCGAAGTATGAGTTCACCTGTGGCAACATCATTTTTAGTTCTAGCAGTTGCTAGGAAAGGTCTTCGTAGAATTAAGGGGATTGAATTATCCTCATCCATGTCTAAAACAGCAAAATCTACTGGAAAAACAAATTTATCGACTTTTACAAGAATGTCTTCAATAATGCCCCTAGGAATTCTAACAGTTTTATCAGCTAGTTGAATACTCATCCTAGTTTGTTTGGGCTTCCCTAGACCTAGTTGTTTAAACAATCATAAGGCATGGCGTTTATACTTGCCCCTAGATCAGCTAACACATTATCAATAGTTAAACTACCAACTAAGCATGGAATCGTAAAACTCCCTGGATCTTTTTGTTTTTGTGGTAGTTTATTATGTAACATTGCTGAGCATGTTGCGTTTAGTTCCACGTAGTGCTCTTAGTCTATTTTGCGTTTGTTTGTCAAGATTTGTCTTAAAAATTTCCTCGCGTCTGGTATCTAGAAAAGAGCTTCAAGGAGGGGTAAGTTAATATGTAATTTCTTTAAAAGTTTAAGAAACTTACCAAACTATTCCTCTTAATCATCTCCCTTCAATGCTTCGGGATAAGGTATGCGAGGTTTGTATTCCTTGATTATTGGTTTTGTCTTTTCGTGTGCTACCTCTATTTTACCTTTTTCTTCCTTGGTTTCTTGTACCGTGGTAGGCTCGTCTACCTTTGTACCCGCTTGAGCTGTGATGGCTTGGATTTGTTCTTTTTGGTTTATTTCTGTGTTGCTTGGTAGATGTCCTTGTTGACGTTCATAAATTAGCTTTGTAAGATTTCCCACTGTCCTAGTAAGTTCTCCAACTTTATTATCGATCCATTTGATCAATTTTTGTTGTTCATCAAGTCTTTGCTTGATCTTTTGGAAATGAGAATCAGAGGCGCCATGAATTTTGTTAGCATCTCTTCGAGGTTTGATTGCTTCTCTTATGGATATGGCTGATTTTGATAATTTGGAGGAGGTTGTTGCCTTTAATTTCCTTGTCCTCCCCACGAAAAATTTGGGTGGTTCCTCCAACCTACTAATCGTGTCAAATAGTCAAGTTTTAATATTTATAAAAAGAATGATCGAACCTGTAGACTAACTATGACAACGATAGAGGCAAGTGCACCTATCGAATAGTAGTATAGTTTAGGCAAGAGTATCTTATCGAACCCAAGGGAACCTAAAAGTACTACTACTCATTTTTTTTCTATTATTTAGCCTGAAATATTGAGTGATTGGTTTATTAATCTAAGGACTAATGAAATACTTAAACTAAATGCAAAGACAAAAGAATGAAACTTTGGGAAAAGACTGTGGAAAAAATCAGTTGATTTTGACGGTACCCTCAAGAAGAATCCACCTATGACTTCTCTTGTTATCTAACTTTAAATTCATATGACTTCTTCACTTAGCTTGATCCGTGAGACTCCTTAACCTATAGTAAACCCTCTCTAGGTGAATAACGTCTAACCTTAGGTTAATTAGTGGAACTCCTGTTCTCTTATAATAACCCCCTAAGGAAGCAGAAAATTAATCAATGGACTCCCATATTAGGTTTCACCCTAATTCGAAAAAATCTCATAACCCTATCTCTAAGCATTCGATCAACTACGCTTAATTATGTTAGATCTACTCTTAGGTAGGGTCTATTCCTCCTCCACCTAAGCACATCAGATTAAATTAAGCAACATAATTAATAACAAACTAAGTACTTATCATAGAATTTAGAAATCAAATAACAAAATTTGTCATATATTTCATCCCTTTCAGGTATCTAAAGGATTTAGTTCATAACAAAATAAGAAAACATCTCAACAGAAAAGATAAAACAAAACATCAGAAATCCCTAAAACCCCCTGAAGGAATTGAAGAGGAGATCCTCTGTCTTGAGTAGAACTCCGCCTTCTTGAGATAGATCAACTGGCCATCTTCAAGTATTTCCCTGAATAAAAGCTCTGGCAGAAAACTCTGCCCACCCAAAAACTCCTTAGAATAGCTGCCTTGGGTTGTTTATATAGACTCCTTAGATGCTTTACTTGGCTCCTAAGTACCTCTTTCAAGTAGAATTACTATTAAGGTGTTTAAGTGGACTTAGGAGTATGTTTCTTTGGCTTCAAGAATCCAAATCCAAGTGAAATTGCTCATTCTCGTAACAAGGGCACGGCCATGGCACACGAGTGTAAGTCGACTTCAGGCCGTGTGTTGATTCTGTTGATTGAGGCACGACTGTGGCACGACTGTTTAAGTTGGGATTCAGGCCGCGCTTCAGGTCTGTCGATTGGAACACGGCCTTGCAATTCATGCTTAGGGCATGTCTTTGAATGATTGGCGAGGCACGGTCGTGTGACTTGAAGTCTAGGCTGTGCCAATTTCTTAGGTTGGCCCAATTTGGTCCATTTTAAGCCCATTTCTCATTCTTTTCATTCTCGGGTGCTTTCCTTAGTATAAGACATAAAAAGAAAGGATTAAGAACACCTTTTTACATAAATTGAGGGCTAAATCATCTAAAATCATACTAAATGTGGGATTAAAATATGTTACTTTATAGTTTATCACCTGCGTTATAAGTGTTACTATAAGGATTATTATTGGATCTGAAATTGTTACCTATATAGTTTGTCTGCTTATGTTCTGCTCTTGGTTGGTAGGGTGGGTACTCAGGATTCGCCACATTCCCACTTGCTTCACATTGCATAACCGGATGTACCTGTGAAGAACATAAATTATCAAGCATTTTATTCATCATCTCCACCTGTGTTGACAGCATTGTTATTGGTTTGGCTGATTTCGATGGTTTGGCCCTTGTAATTTGCCATTGATAGGTATTCAAAGACATCTCTTCAATAAAGTTGTAAGCTACTTCAGGAGTTTTGTTATTCAAAGTTCCACCGGCTGATGAGTCAAACATTTGCCTCGTTGAAGAATTCACACCGTTGTAAAAAGTTTGGACTTGAAGCCACAAAGGTAATCCGTGGTGTGGACATCTTCTCAGGAGATCCTTATATCTTTCCCATGCATCATATAATGTTTCTGCGTCATTCTGCACAAAAGAAGATATGTCATTCCTAAATTTGGTTATTTTGCCTGGTGGAAAGTATTTTAAAAGAAATTTTCGGTCATTTGATCCCATGTGGTGATTGACCCTCGTGGTAACGATTTCAACCACTACTTTTCTTTATTCTTTAATGAAAAGGGAAATAACCGAAGACGAATGGCATCATCAAAAATGCCATTTATATTGAAGGTATCACAGATCTCTAAGAAATTAGCTATATGAGTATTTGGGTCTTCGTCCTGCAAACCATCAAATTGAACAAACTGTTGAATCATTTGTATTGTATTAGGCTTTAATTCAAAATTTTTAGTAGCTATAGCAGGCCTGACAATACTAGATTCTGCTCCTGTTAAATTAGGCTTAGCATAATCATACATAGTACGTGGATCATTCTATTCTTGCACATTTGGTGGTGGATTGTTTTCGTCCATCCCTTTAGTAGGAGTGGATCTGTCTTGTTCTTCTTTTTGGTAGTCTAGAGCTCGTCTAATTTCTCTGCGATTCCTGCGAATAGTAGCTTCAATGTCACTTTCGTACACTAAAGGTCCTCTCGGGTTCCTTCTAGTCATAAACTAGAGGTACCTGCTAGGAGAAGAAAGAAAGAAATTTAGTGCAAATAAAAATTTAACCTAAACAAAAAATAAAAGTAAAATACGAAAAAATAATAAAAGAATGGCTAAAGTAATAGAAATAGAGCTTTTTTAATATTTTAGTGTTCCCCAGCAACGGCGCCAAAAACTTGATCGTGTCAAACAGTCGAGTTTTAATATTTATAAAGAATGATCAAACCTGTAGACTAACTATGACAACGATTGAGGCAAGTGCACCTATCGAACAATAGTATAGTTTAGGCAAGATTATTTTATCGAACCCAAAGGAACCTAAAAGTACTACTACTCACTTTCTTTTTATGATTTAGCCTAAAATATGGAGTGATTGGTTTATTAATCTAAGGACTAATGAAATACTTAAACTAGATGCAAAGACAAAAGAATGAAACTTTGGGAAAAGACTGTGGAAAAACTTAGTTGATTTTAGACGATACCCTCAGGAAGAATCCACCTATGACTTCTCTTATTATCTAACTTTTAATTCATTTGACTTCTTTGCTTAGCCTGATCTGTGAGACTCCCTAACCTATATTAAACCCTCTCTCGAGGCGAATAATTTCTAACCTTAGGTTAATTAGTGGAACTCTCGTTCTCTTATAATAACCCGCTAAGGAAGCAGTAAATCGATCAATGGACTCCCATATTAGGTTTCACCCTAATCTGGCAAAATCTCATAACCCTATCTCTAGGCACTTGATCAACTCCACTTAATTATGCTAGATCTACCCTTAGGCAGGGTCTATTCCTCCTCCACCTAAGCATATCAGATTAAATTAAGCAACATAATTAAGAATAAACTAAGCACTTATCATATAATTTAGAAATCAAATAACAAAATCCACCATAGGTTTCATCCCCTTCAGGTATCTGAAGGGTTTTGTTCATAACAAAATAAGAAAACATCTCAAGAGAAAAGATAAAACAAAACATAAGAAATCCCTAAAACCCCCTGAAGGAATTGAAGAGGAGATCCTCTATTTTGAGTAGAACTTCGACTTCTTGAGATGGATCAACTGGCTATCTTCGAGTAATTCCCTGAATAAAAGCTCTGGTAGAAAACTCTGCCCAAAAGCTCCTCTCTAGAATGGCTGCCTTGGGTTGTTTATATAGGCTCCTTAGATGCTTTACTTGGCTCCTAAGTACCTCTTTTAAGTAGAATTACTATTAAGGTGTTTAAGTGGACTTAGGAGCATGTTTCTTTGGCTTCAAGCATCCAAATCCGAGTGAAATTACTCATTCCCGTGGTAGGGGCACGGCCATGGTACACGCCCATGCAACTCGTCTTCAGGCCGTGTCTCTATTTTTTTGAATGGGGCATGGTCGTTTAAATCGTGGCATGGCCGTGTAAAGTAAGTGGTAAGGCACAGGCGTGTGGCTTGAAGTCTAGGCCGTGTCGAATTCTTGGGTTGCCCCAATTTGGTCTGTTTTAAGCCTGTTTTATGTTCTTTTCATCCCTGGGTGCTTTTCTGAGTATAAACATGAAAAGAGAGGATTAAAAGCACCTTTTTACATAAATCAAGGGCTAAATCATCCAAAATCATGCTAAATATGGGGTTAAAATATTTTACTTTTACAGTTTATCCTGGTAAAATCTCGTTACCCTATCTCTAGGCGCGCAATCAACTCTGCTTAATTATGCTAGATCTACTCTTAAGCAGGGACTTTTTCTCCACCACATAAGCACATTCAACTTGAATCAATATCCTAGAAATATTTGCACAAGAATTAAGCACACATAATTAAGAACAAATCAAATATTTATCATATAGTTCAAAAACAATAACAAGATTCATCTTAGGTTTCATCCCCTTCAGGTACTTGAAGGGCTTAGTTCATAATGATAAAACAAAAAATCTCAGAAGAAAAGATAAAATAAAATATAAGAAATCCCTAAAACTCCCTGAAGGAATTGAAGGAGAGATCCGCCATCTTGAGTATAATTCCAGCTTCTTGAGATGAATCAACTGGCTCTTCGAGTGATTCCCACAAATCTGACCTTCCTGGTTCGGCTCATTGGCCTAGCTGACCGTTGGCTCTGGCAGAAGGTTTCTGCCGAACTCCAAACCTCTCCCTAAAGGTTGGCCTTTAGGGTCTTTATATAGGCTTTGAGATGCCTTACTTAGCCTCTAAATATCCTAATTTAAGTATAATTCCTCCTCGGGTGTTTGAATATGCTTTGGAATGTGTTCTTTGCCTTCAAGTATCCAAATCCGAGTAAAACTCTTCTTTCTGCAGCAGTGACACGCCATGTGCGAGCCTATTGATGAGGTACAGCTGTGCGAATTGTGGTCAGGCCTTCTTCGGACTTCTCTTAAGAGGCACGATCATGTGGGATTGAGTCCAGGCCGTGTCAATTTCGTGATATGGCCCATTTGGTCTATTTTAGGCTCGTTTCTCATTCTTTTCATCATCCGGTGCTTTCCTGAGTATGAAACATGAAAAGAAAGGTTTAAGAGCACCTTTTTACATAAATCAAGGGATAAATCATCCAAAAGTATGCTAAATGTGGGATTAAAATATGTTACTTTTACGGCTTATCAGTAAACATTGTGGGTTCCATGATAGATAGGGGCATGAGATTCGAGAATGCATCGAGCTCAATGCCTTATTGCAGGGCCTGATGGATAATAAATTGAAGAGATCAAAGACCTGGTGGGAATGTTTGAGGATCTAGACATTAACAACATATTCAAATAGGGAACTAGGGAATAGACTTCTCCAAGCTTCTGTCTTTACGTACTTGGGGTGTTTTAAACAATGGGATTGTGGAAGGGATCCTTGTATTTTTAGAGCTAATCTAGAGTAATATTCAAAACATGCTTGTTGTTTTAAGCCTATAGGCAATAAGAATATTTTTGTGAAATAGGCTTGTGTCCAGAATCTTTATTTTAACAAAATGCATCTTTTTGAGCAAGTATTCTTTCATTCTTTCTATTTATAGATTCTTTTGTTTTATGGACTTTTATTCAAATATTCTTTCATTCTTTATTCATGATCATACCATACAAATAATCATCTTTAGAATCATTTATTCTTTGGATTTTTTGCTTTCGTACCTAGGTACCCTGATATCAACGACATGAGCGACGTTGTTACTGACTCCCTTTTTGAATGAGCTATGGGTTTAAGGGATCTAAGGACTTGGAAGATGAAAGAGATTGTAGCCTATCTTTTGATTTGGTTATGATGGTAGAACAAATGAAAATAGACTCTACCATGCAAAGGGTCAGTGGACGTTGCAAGCTTAGGAAAGGGGCAAAGATCGAAGCCTAACTCACCACAGAAATAAGGCGAGACATTATTAACCCATTTTCGAGAATTCGAAGAATTTTTTGCACGATCATATTGAGGCACGCTGGGCTACTGAAACATGGGTATGTTGTTAAGATTGGTGTTTAAAGAACCCATGCTAATGGTTCTACAATAGTTAGGCTAATCATGAGGTTTATGTACTGTTGGTCCACCAGAAAAGGGAGGTTGCATCAGTTATGCAGTGAATTCCAGATGTATGAATATAGGACTTACGCGCCTCCTCTATTTCTTCACAGATTCCTATATGTGGGGCAGGGACATTATCAAGCCAATCTCCCCAAACGCTTTTAGCCAACATCGATTCATATTCATGGTTGTTGGTTACTTCACTAAGAGGGTGAAGGTCGCTTCCTATACCAATCTTACAAAGTCGATAGTTATCAAATCCCACTCCCAATGCCAAAAAAAAAAATCAAATGCCAACAAAGAATGCCAGGAAGGATCATTTTTAACAATGCATAATTTCACAATGTTAAAGATTTACAATCTGTTCAAAGATCAGACGCCATATTAATGTAGCAAAGGCAACCAAAAACCATTCAAATTCAAAAAAAGAATTGAGATTTGTAAAGGTTGGCATAGAGAAGTTACCATTTACCCTATATGCTTTTTGAACATTGGCCAGGACCTTCACCGGGGCAACTTTTTTCTCATTGGGATATGAAAGGGAAACAATTGTTGGAAGTTAAGATTCCTTTTCTCCAAGCTTTGATTAAATTGGATGAAGTAGAATGTCTCCAGTAAGCTTGATTGAAAGTATTCATCATGGTCGAATATACCAAAAATGGATGATAAGGGCTTATGACAAAAAGGTTCATTCAAGAGAATTTTAGGATGGGGACCTGACATTAAGAAGGATTCTTCTCATCCAAAAGGACTTCAAATGTAAATGCAAAATTTGGAAAAACCTTATGTGGTGAAGAAGGCTTGTTCTAGAAGATCATTAACTTTGACCAAGATGGATGGTAAGGACATGGTGAATTCAGATTTCTGTCTAAAAGGAGAGGCCAAGGTGAAAGCCGCAAAGGGGCACTTTGAGGCCAAAAAAAAAGAAGAAAAAATTCAATCAAAAATAAGAAAGAAAATGAGAGGCCAAGGTAAAAGCCCGCAAAGGGCGCCTTGATACCAAAAGGGTTTTGAGATGAAAACCTGAAAAGGGCAGCTCAAATTTTGATCGAAAGTAAGGCATACAGTAGTCTTGCTATACTTTAATTAATAATGAAGAAGTATGCTACGTCTTAGGGCATCGACAAAGTACTCCGGATCCCCTAAACACATATTGAGCTTAAAATAGTCCTCAAGAAGTTTGAACAGAGAAGCTCAAGCTGCGATATCTGGGGCACCTAGTTTCCATTTTATCCATTTCAAATTTGTTATTTGGATTATCTTATTCTTTTCAAAGAATTCTCCCAATAACATTTCTTTGCATTTGCTATCTTGAATTAACTTATTTGTTTTGAGCTATGCTCCTAATTAATTTTATTCCTATCTAGGGTTATGATCTTTTTCAGGAATTTTGCATTGAAATAATGATTAGTGGACTAATAATACTTTCATAAAAGGAGTTTCGAATATTACTCTAGAAGCTTCTAAAGAATACAAGAATTTGAAATAGGATCATTGTTTAGAACTCACCAAAATTAAGGGTCGAAAATATTTGAGTCCAAATTAAGATTATCTTTTCGGATTTTGTCAAAAATGGTGATTGAAGAAAATGACAAGATATTACGTCAGTAATACAATCTTGAAAAAAGAGAGCAATATCAACCCAAGCATGAGAGAGGAATTATTCTCAAGAAAAATGATATTCTGCATCCATACGAATATCATGAATACACATATGGGCAGATTTCATAGGGAGTGATCAGTTGATTGAACAAGTTATAGTCCTCTACCCTTGAGTTGCAGTGGGATAGATTGAAGATGGAACAAACCCTATATTCCTGAATTGCAAGGGTGTGGATTAAAGTTGATACAGATCTTATACCTTTGAATAGTAATGGGATGGATTGAAGAAGAAACAAATCCTATATTTTGAAGTCACAATGGCATGGATAGGAAAGGATTCAGATCCTGTACCCCTAAGTCACAATAAGATGAACCCTGAAGTTATAGTGGGGCAAATCTGTTGAATAAAATATAATTGTTTTCTCGGGTTTTCTATTAAGAATACCAGCCAAACAAGATGATAGCACAATACGTCAGTGATAAAGCCCTAATAAACAATGAGTGATGACACCTAAAATAGGAATTATTCTCATAACATTTTTGCATTTATATATCATAGCATGTCTAAATAGGAGCATTTAACTCATTTTGATCTTGACATCCTAATTATTAGGCATAAGCATGTACCCATTCCACAGGTTATGTCCTCAAGAGGACAGTGTAGTAAGGTAGATTGAAGGTAGCAGATCTGGCATTCCTAAAGTTACAGGAGCAGATCAAAGACATCAGATCTTGTCTCCCTGAGTTTGCAGTAGAGTAGATTGAAGATAGCAGATCTGGCATTCCTGAAGTTGTAGGAGCAGATCGAAGACATCAGATCTTGTCTCCCTGAGTTTTTAGTGGAGCAGATTGAAGATAGTAGATCTGGCATTCCTGAAGTTGCAAGAGCAGATCGAAGACATCAAATATTATCTCCCTAAGTTTGTAGTGGGGAAGATTGAAGATAGTAGATCTGGCATTCCTAAAGTTGTAGGAACAGATTGAAGACATCAGATTTTGTCTCCCTGAGTTTGTAGTGGCGCAGATTGAAGATAGCAGATCTGGCATTCTTGATGTTGCAGGAAGAAGATCGAAGACATCAGATCTTGTCTCCCTGAGTTTACAGTAGGGCAGATTGAAGATAGAAGATCTAGCATTCCTGAATTTCTAGGAGTAGATTGAAGACATTAGATATTGTCTCCCTGAGTTTGCAGTGAAGCAGATTGAAGATAACAGATTTGGCATTCCTGAAGTTGCAGGAAGCAGATCAAGGACATCAGATCTTATCTCCTTGAGATAGAAGTGGAGCAGACTGAAGATAGTAGATCTTGTCTTCTTGAGTTTGCAGCGAAGTAGATCGAAGATAACAGTCTGGCATCCCTGAGCAACAGTGGAGTAGGCTAAAGATTGTAGATCTTGTCTCCCTAAGCAGTAGTGGAGCAGATTAGTTAAGGATGGCAAATCTTATCTCACTAAGAAGTAGTGAAACAGATCGAAGACCACAATTCTTATCTCCTCGAAGTTCCAGTGGAATAGGTTGAGGCTACAAATCCCATCTCCTTGAGTTTACAATGAGGATCAACCCTTATTTCCCTAAAGTTTCAGCAGAGAAGATTGAGCAGAAAAGATTGAGGTTACGAATCTCTTTTCCTTGAAATTGCATCGGAGTGGATAGAAGCACTATTTCCTATACCCCTAAAGATGCAGTGGGATGGAATGGGGTACCTGAAGAAAAGAAGTGCCAAGAAGCCAAGATCTTACAAGACCAGGAAAATTTGGCCATCTTATAGTCATTGCTCTATTCTCGTTACACGATAATGAGCAAAGAGGGGCAGCTGTAGGAGCCCAAATTTGCCCGGGCCCATACCAAAATCGAAAAAACCAAAAATAAACAGTCCCAAATAATAATTAAAAATTACTAAAAGTCCATTGATAGTCCAGTCTTACAAGGCCAATAACAAAACTAAATAGCAGGCCCAAATACCAAACACCTAGTCCACTTACAATTAAACAAACCCCAACCCAATTCTAGAACCGGCTCAAATGGCCCAAATGATTTTGGGCAGACTGAAACCCTAAGGGTTCCAGAAGCTAACATTGCTGCATGCGTGCCCCTACGCGTGCCACCACGCATGCCTCCGCAGCCTCCGTACCTCCAGTGAGCCTTCGTACGCCATGTTTGCACCCGTACCTGCACAAAGAAAGGAGACAAACAACACAATAGAAAACAAAAAAAGAAAAATAGTTGTAATTTTCTTTTGTTTTGATTTTGAATTTTGATTTCGGCTTTAAAAGGCCGAAAACAAACCATTGTATTTTTTTTATTGACATTGTTTTTTCGCAATTGAATACATAGAGAAATACAATGAGAAACTAGTTTTTTTCAAAGGTGATTAAAAATTTTCTTTTCTTTTTGACGATCTTTGCTATTTTCTGATTTCCTTTTTTCTTATCCTTTATTTGCATAAGATAGTTACGAAAAGAAAAGTGAAGGATATACCTTCATAAATAGACCATTGGAATCTCCTCCTCCTCCATCGAAATTGGGGTTTTCTGGCGGGATTTCACATCAAAATCGATCTATTGCATGAATCTGGGTTCTAAGTTGGACCTCTATGTGTCACCAACTACCATTTCTAGTGGAACAATGGTGTTCGAGTGGGGATCCCTTGCGGCGGTGAGAATAGGAGCAAAAGGGATTTAGGGTTTTGTTTCCTATTTTCAAAATGGCTGAGTATTGATACTTTAGGTTTTTTGGGGGTTTTATAAATAGTTTTAAACGGCACCATTTGGAGCCTGGTTCATTGGCACCAAAACGGCACCGTGTTGGCCAATACCCAATGACCCGACTCGAATACGGCCAAGATCCGCGTGTTTCGATCTTTGAGGGAATATTTGCATGTTCAATCCTTCCCTGTTTCGCTGCAATCTAATTAGGTCATATAGGTGTTCTTTAATTCTTTAATTTTTCACCTAAATTTTTGTACGTTATTTCAATTTCGTCCACTTTTAAATGTTGCGTTTAAAGGACTTGAATATTCATGCTTTTAGTCCCTATATTTTAGGGCGCCTTTCATTTTGGTCCGTAATTTTAATTTACTAACTTTATTAGTTTTTAAATTGGTCATTGGATTTTGAATTTGTTTCAATTGAACCTATCATATATTTAACTTGTATTTTATTATTAATTTATTTGTAGTTTATTTCTTCTTAAATTCGTTTTAATATATTATTTTAAACTATTTCATCTTTTTATATTTTCATTTGTAAAAATATTTTTTAAATGATTCATTTAGTCTTTTATATATATGCATCTTTTTGATTCAAGATTTATTTGATACTTTTTAATACATTGTTAATTCCTCATTATTTCATGTATATATGTTTTTTAAATCCATTCATATTTTTATATTTCCTTTTAATCCTTTATAATCTTTTTGTATTAAAACATGTTCAAAATCACTTTTTTTATTTCAAATATGTTTTACATATATTATATTTGTATGTGTTTTATTTTAAATTATTTTTCTTATCATTAATTTCATGTTAGGTGATCATTGCTATTATGTGTGTTTTAATTCTTATTTTATAATCATTTGCCATTTGCGATTCAATAGTGTTGCATTTCACTTGTAAATAATTACTTCGCGTTGTATTTTATTATTCGATCGCATTTTATTCGCTTAAAAAGTCACTGAAACACCCCAAACCTGGCCCACAAGTCCTGACTGGATCTGGCATGCTCCTTGAGTAAAACAATTCAAAACTTATTTGTTACTTTGGAAAATCTGGGTGGTTTGGAAGATAATTTGATTTGTGTTGAGTACAAATTGAAAGCGGGGTTATCTTTGTAGTCTCGATTTTATTAAAATAGTATTTTTATTTGTACTTGAAATCAATAAGTAAAAAGTATTCTTAGGGTTTTAGAGTTTAACAGTAATTTGAAAAAAACGTTTGTGCTTAGGTGTCAAAAACATTTAATATTTATTTTAATGAAAAACTATTTAATCTTGATTTAACAATAATCATATCATAATAAACCGAATAAAATGCATACTTAAAACAGTTAATAAGAATGGCCATATTACATCATAGTAAAACCTGAAATAAATCCAAAACTTAAATGATAAAAACCAATAAAATAAAATAACTCTGAGCTGAGCATGGCCACCACTAAGCTCCTGCCGACCCGGTCCATTACTGAGTGTCACCTGAAAAGATATCCCACAACGGGGTGAGTCAACAGACTCAATGTGTAACAATCAACACAAACTCTCAATCAATTTAGGCATGTCAAATCATACATATAAAACATATAAAAACAATGATGCAATCCTGAACCCAAACCTAGATAACCATCCTCTACACATCACCCGTACCTGCCATCACACCGTGGGGATTACTAAATCGACCCTCCATCCGCTACACACCATCGAAGGCAATCGCTGCAGTCGACCTGCACATTGCTCTTATAAATTGCGGCATAGCCACCAGATAACGTTTTGTGACATAAGTCACCACATTCAGATTATATGACATGAGTCACCAGATATTGTGGTAAAAACCACCAGATCACTTCCCCTTTTCATAATCACCCATATGCCCCATGAGTCATACAAATCATGCAAATGTCATGCCACATGCCTTATTCATAATCGTAACCAATTCTCATATATGTCACGTTCATAGTTTATAATACTACTAGCAGATCTTTAGAGAATAACGTACCTGAATATGTTGTACCATTGAATGGTACCTTTAGCCACATTTTTCAAATTCTTATGAACACATATAATACAACAATACCATAAATCTATCAAGAGTTAGTGTGGGGCTACACACCTAGTTACTAACGTGTTTTTTGAATCCCAAAAATCTACCAAAATAGAGTGTACACTTCCCTAAAAATCAAAGTCAGAATTCGGCCAACATTAATCACTAAATATGGCCTTGGTCGAATGTTCATAGTCCCTTACCTTGTGGGTCTAAATCCCGAAATCGTCACTTGTCTTATAGAGATGTCGAGATACCTACAAGCCTTATGTTAGATCCGATTCTAACACTTTATGAACATCATAAATGGCCTGCGGCCTAATATTACACTTTACTTACCTTAGTCAACCAAATCCTGAATGGTCTCCCCTAGAAGTCAGCTACAACAGAAATCCCCAAAGATCCTTCATAGTTTCAGCCAAAGAATATTAATGGGATTAGTTTCTAGATTTTTCGGCTAAAAGAAAGAAATGATTGCAAATAGAATAACATTTGTTCTTACCTTTAATATTGAAATCGATTGCACTACTGCTTGACACCACTGAGATATTCGGCTATGTAGACTAGATAGTGATCAAATTGGCTTTAACAAGGTAGAGGGGCAATCGGTTATGGCCACCAAAACAAAGGATTCGGTTTTGGGGTTTAATGACTAATCGATTAGGGGTTACTTTGAGTATCCGGCTTTTAAGAGTTGGGACAAAGAAGAGCGAATGAGGGCACCTTGAGATTTGGCAAAGGCACTCTTGAAAAGAAAAGGAAGAGAAAAAAATGGCCTCCTTTCCTCCTTTTGGCCGAAAATAACACCAAGGGAGTCCCTAGGCCGGCCAACTCTCTTCCCTCTCTCCGTTATCCCTTGATCCACTCCTCCTTAGCCGAATCCTCAACTCTCCAACCCCATCTATACCTCCTCCTTCTAGAGTCCACATGTCATCCACTACCTCCCCTCCTTGCTGCAAAATAAAACTCCAAAAGTGCTTTCCTTGCAACTCGAACCTAAGCCCTCCTTGCACTTCCTGTGGCATCACTTCCTAGGGCTTTAAGTGGCGCCTCCTTGCCACTTTAACAAGCCCATTCTTATGTCCAATTCCCTCTACATATTTTCTTAAGGCCTAACAAGCTTAGCTCCCCCTTTAATACTTAAAATCTAATATTTTCTAAGGCATTTACCTACACTTTGAAGTTCTCAAAAATTCATATAACACATTCAAACACACATAGGCATGCTACTTCATACAATTTTGCAATTATGCACTAGCCCTAATTCCCGGATATTACAGTCATGTTTTAACATCATCCAAGTTTTAAAATAGATTTACTCAAAAGTTTTAAAATAAAACATTGCTCGTGTTTGAAAGTAACGAGAAAATCGTGCCCTAACTCACTGGGTTTCAATTTTTCTCATTAAATCCTAACAACCGAGTCCCCTTTCCGTTTCTAAATCAAAATATTTTGAATAAAAACTTATCCTTGAGAATTTGAGATGTTGCATCCTAACTTACTGGATGTGACATTTTATCATCTCGAGGTAAGAATTTCAAAGAAAGGCAATATTCCATTTCGGGAATTTTGAGAAATTGTGCCCTAACTTACTAGGTTTTGATCTTTCATAAAGCCCAAATAACTGAATACCCTTCTCAAACTTTATTATGTGGTTTAAAAAAATCAAAAGATAAATATAATTTCGAGAATATAAGATGTTGTACCCTAACTTACTGAGTTCGATATTTTACTTCTTCGAAATAAGAAGTTTTGGCATCCAATATGATTCTGTCAAAATGTATCTGATATACATTAGTGAAAGTTTTATAGTGGGGGTTCTTCTTCCCTTTTCTCTTGCTCTATTATACTCAATTATACTGCTTAAGGAAGAATTCTTCATTGGGGAGGTTTCAGAAAGTGATCAATTAGTAAGAGAAGGTTGTACGCATAGAAATAGAGTTAGTGTATCAAACCTCGTTGGGACTATCTATGAGTATCCATTCCGTGTTTATCTTTTTTTGTGTTTTCTTCTATTTTGAGTATATCACTAAATTTTGGTCGTATTGCTTAGAGTTCAGGTGAAACCATTGTCATGGAATTTTGAGAGTCTATTGTGGTAATCATCTATGCGTGCATATTTATATTATTAAACATATATGATTTCCTTAGGGTTGTAAGCTCGATATCCAATTATCATAAGCTATTGGTAGGGCATGTTAGTTGCAAACTAGAATGGTAGATGTGCTAGACCACTGGTAAGGCATGCTAGTTGCTAACCAGGTGGGAGTATAAGATGGGCCACTAGTAGGGCATGTTAGTTTCTAACCAGATTGGTGTGTACGATGAGCCACTGGTAGGGTATGTTAGTTACTAACTAGTTGGTGTGTGTGCTAGGATTTTGGTAGGGTATGCTAATTACTAGCCAGTTTGCATGTAGGGGATTGATTTATTAGTTAAGTGTTTGTATATGCTATTTTGATATTATACTCGCTTTAGTAATTCATCTAAAAGGTTGAGTCTTTTCTTTTCTGGAACTCACAAAGTTCTTATGAACTTACCCCTCTTTTTCTTTTCCCTCTTCCATATGGAACTTTGTTGTAGTCTTGTAGAAGGGACTCATCTAGAAAGAGCGACAGCTGTAGTAAGCTTCACCTGTGTTAGTTTTGTAACATGCATATGATCTTGGGGGTGACATGTATTTCTATTTTGAATATGAATCTATAATAAAGTACTTTTTTATTTAACTATAGTTTTGTTGGAATTTTACCCCTTGAAAGATTGAATAAATTTTATAAATTGTGTTTTGTAAAGTGTTTTCTACTTGTATATGTCAAACTGGTTTATATGTATTGGATCACTACCAGTAATACTATATTTTCAACTAAAAGTTTTAAACCCATCTACTTATACATTACGACGTATATCAGTTTTATTCCTTGGGTTTTCGAAATTTATTTTTCGAGTTAACACCTAGTTCAATTGTTATGCTTTGGAACTAAGTTTAAGTCTTCTTTCTTTGTAACTCCTCAGCCCCCATTGGGGATTTGGGTGTTACACATTCCATACCTAACATAGTACAATTCATCACGATTCCAAGTCAATTTTACAATTTTACCAAATCATACTATTTTAAATTTTATTCTATTCAATCCTCTATCTCGATAATCAATCAATTTCATACCAATATGATTCAATCATTATAACCAACTGTTAATTAATTAATACATTAGATTTCAATTCAACATATTTAATTTTATCCGTCAATTTATCATTCCTTTGCTATGTAATCCATAACTCACCTTTTGTACCAAATTGTGAACAATTCAAACTACTATAAAAAATATAAAAATTCACAATCAAATGTAGATCAATTTAAATACAATCATACTATGTGACTTACCAAGTTAAATTAGCAAACAAGTTGGAACTTCAAAGGCTATTCAACAACTTTGTCTTTTCCTCGATTATTTTTTATTTAGTCCAATTTTCAATCTATACATAATTCAGTTCAATTTATCAATTTCAACCCTCTTATTTCATCCTATTATAAACATATATCAATTCAATTTCATTTTTTTGATGTCCTTTAATTTTTTTTAATTTTATTCAATTTTAGTCCCTAAAATCGAAATTGCCATTACTTTCAAATTTGAGCTTCGATTTCGAAATTGATCTCAATTACATCATTCTAAGACACTCTACTATCCATAAATTCAAAAATTTTATACCAATTTTTAATTGTTTACATTTTAGTTCCTATGTTCAAAACTAACTATTTTCATTTTACAAATTAGTCTTTTTTCTTATATAAGATTAAAATCAAACAAATTAAAGCCAATTTCTTCAAGCATTCATCAATGAAAACTTTTAGAAACTTTAAAAATTTAACAAATTGGTACTTGGGCTTACTAAATCAAGCTCTCGAGACGTTAATAAACATACAATGTAACATCCTAAAAATTTAGT
The DNA here is from genome assembly GCA_025506655.1 of Gossypium rotundifolium. Classification (NCBI taxonomy): domain Eukaryota; kingdom Viridiplantae; phylum Streptophyta; class Magnoliopsida; order Malvales; family Malvaceae; genus Gossypium; species Gossypium rotundifolium. Next base: position 24,285,965 of record CP106727.1, read on the forward strand.
ATCGATATGTTGCATAATTTCGGTGCTTAGCTAGAGAATGATTTATTTTATGTGTTTATTATATAGTCTTGAGAAGGCTCGGGATTTATTCGGAATTAGAATAAATTTTGGTAAGGAGTACTTTATTGAAGTGGAACAAGTGATCTTGACGTTTAAGGTAATTAAGTGGCAAAAGCTAGCATAAGATAAGCTAGTAGTAAAGTGGAGTTGGCGCCATAAGTGCTGCTAGAGGGAAGAGGTTCGAATCCCATAGTATGCATTTTGTGACTTTAATTTTTGCACTCTTCTAGCATGTGTCGGCCAAGCTTTATTTTTGGTAATGTTGGACTATTTTTTTTATGGCAAGGTGGCTAATGGGTTAAGGTAAGCTTTGAACATAGGGAAAGAAATCATGAACTTATGGAATGTAGGTGTAACATTTTGAATTTGGGGTTATGGGTGATTGAATTATTTTTGCTTGTGAATAGATTGCTGTGATGTTATTCGTAGTGTAATAGGACTTGGTTATGGACCTTGAGTAGGCTCGAGTGGTAGAAAAATTTTATTTGTAAGCTTTAAAGGCAAGGGACCATAGTAGATAGGGGTTACAAGTTTTAAAAAGGGAATATTTGACACTAATGAGGCCTTAGAAAAGTGGCAAGGAGATGCCACTTAGATGCTGGAATTGATGCCACCAAGGGGAGCAAGGGAGCCTATGTTCGAGTTGCGAAATTCCCTTTTTTCTGCTCTTTATTTTGACGGCAAGAGAGAGAGAGAAGTGCTCAATTCAAATTCCTTCAGGATAATAAGGATTTTATTTGAATAATATTCAAAGGGTTGGCAGAGAGAAAATTTAGGAAGTTGATTAATTCAAATTTGTTTGAATTAGTGGCCAGGAGCATTTTTAGGAGGTGGCCGAATTTTGAACTCCTTGTTGAAGAGGAGTCGACGGCTAAGAGACTGAGTATAGGGGGGAGAGTGCCAATTCCTTAAGGCACTGTTCATCATTTGGTTCTTTTCTTTTATCTTTGCAAGTAGCCAATTTCTACTCTCTCATCTTCTATCTTTTTCTTTCTCTCCTTTTCATTCTTTCTCAAAACCAAAACCACCGTTAATCCTCTACTTCTCTTCTTTTTGTTTACTAAAAATCGAAACCCTCTCCACCCTTTCTTTGCCGAATATCCTCCACTCTTGCTGTCGAAACTCCTATCTCCCTTTTCTCATTATTTCTTTCTTTCTTTCTAGCCGAACATACTCCATTGGTGTGCCGAAATTCCCTTCCTCCTATTTGATTCACTTTGGCCGAATATCAAGTGGGTATATATCTCTTCGGGATCTTCTTTTTCAATCGATTTGTGAAGGTAAGTGTTTGCTGAAACTCTCTTCCCACATTCTCTTGTTCTCTGTCGACTTGGATGAAAGGGAAAGCCAAAATTCAACATTTGTTGATGGTGTGGCTAACTATTTTTCTTCTTTGGAACCGATTTCTCATAAGGTACTCCGGGATTTTGAGGTACTCAATCCAACCCTCTATTTCTCTAGCAATCGGTCCTGGTAAGTAGTGGTAAGAGTTCAACCTAGTAAACTATTTATTTAATGAAGCCGAAGGGTATTGTTGTGGGTATTGATGATTGCCGATTGTAGGAAGGTGAAGCAGATTCACAAAATGTGTGCTGTGGCTAGCACTCAAGTGAGTTTAGGTGAGGTTTCGGGTGCATATGTTAACCCTTTGGGTTTATTTGGTTTGGCCGAATGGTCCATGGCACTAACCCTGTTGTTGGCCGAATATAGGGGCAAAGGATCTAACTCAGTAGATCGAATCTTCGGGATCTAGGATTCACGTTAGTAACAGGTGTGTACATACACACCCTATAATTAATAAAAATGCTAATATAAATTGTGTATGCTAAACCGGATTTATGTAGATGTGGATTTAATACCTTAAGGGTATGTGCATGGATTGATGAAGTCCTTGTCGATATGGGCACGATTATGATGCATGTTGATGCATGGCATATTTGGTGTATGTGGCATAAAAGGATATGGTGATGATAAATCCGATGTATGTTATTAATTAAACATGATTGGCATGATTTACATTAAATGCATATCATAAATTGGTGGGTTAAGCGAGTGGAGGGGGAAGTGATATCCGTATCTTTGGACACCAGTGGTTTGGTACCACATTTCGTGACTTTGGGTCACCAGAGGTTTGGCACCTCATAGCGACTTGTCCCAGTGGCTTAGCACCACAGTGGGTTGGCCCTACAGTTGATATTTTGGGATCGTCGCCAGTGATTTGACATCACACGTGGGTTGGCCCACAACTTATTAATTGTGACTTTGGGTCACGGTGGTTTAGCACCACCGGTGGTTTGGCACAACAATATTGATGGATATCGTGACTTTGGGTCACCGGTGGTTTAGCACCCCAGGTGGTTTGGTACCACACGGGTAGTAGAAAGTTGTTTTGGATGGCTAGGTTGGGTGCATGTTAAATTTAGTTATGATTTGTGTATGATGTTACATTAAACCGGGGGAAGGGTTACACATTGAGTCTTGGTGACTCACCTTCTCCTTTAACCTTTTCAGATGACTCATAGATCGCGGATGAGGAGCCGGATGGACTCGAGGTGGCCATGTAGTGAAAATGTGGTTTAAATGAACTTTGAATTATTTTCATTTTATTTTTGGTTTTATTTGTTTAAGTTGTAATAAGGCCTCTTAAAATTTCATTTTGATTATTTTACATGTTTTGGATGATTTGTTTAAACTACTTAATGACTTTAAAATGGTTAAACAAGTTTTCTTAAATTCAAACATAAATGTTTTTTTTTGTGCCATCGGGTACATCTGATATAATTGGTAACAACGTGACTTAAATAGATTCTTAACAAAAAAACTAAGTGTGGTTTTCTTCATACACCCCAATGGTTTTAAACAAGATAATATCCTATTAAAAGTGAAACGTTTTTGCCAAAGATGGAATCGAAAAAAAAAAGGGTTCTCAAAATGTTTTCCCTCTGTAACATACCTGAATTCGGTCATAATGTTTGGGCTGGGTTTGGGGTGTTACAAAATTGGTATCAGAGCCAGGTTTAAAGCTCGGCTGTGGTGGCCCAAGGCCCAAAATGTTTTGGTAGGCCTTTGTGGAAATGGTTTTGGTTTTAGACAGCATGGTAGCGAGTCTCTGGCACCAATCCGCCCAGGTAAGTACTCTTAACTACTGTGTGAATTATTATCTATAGAATGGTAGGTATGGAATGTAGATAGTAGGATAAGTGTTTGAACCCTAGGACTAGTTTACCCCAACAAAGTACATAAGACTTTAAATGCCTAATTAAACAAACCTAGGACTAAGTCGCTGAGTTAGGGTGTGGTAACCCCTGTGCGCATGTCTAGGATTGGATCCGAAAGAGCCTAGTACTTAAGTAGTCCTAGTGACTCACCTCCTCTTCACAGGAATCTTACCTGGTGCATAGCTTCGGTTCACCCTAACCAAGGGGACTCGGTCATAGGCTAAACACGATAAAAAAAAACCCGAAAAGGATTAGCCATGTTTTATGAAAACTTTAGTTTTAAAATTATTAAAGTACCCCTTTTAAATAGTAGCAAAAAAATTATTTTTGGAAGAAATTTCAAATATTTTTGACTTACAAAATTACCAAAATGCCCCTAGTGGCAAAATTATGAAAATGCCCTTGGTTTCTAAAATTATCGTATTACCCCATTTTCAATAATATTTTCTTACTTTGCAAAAGCTTTCCAAAAATCCTGTATTTCCAAAATAATACCCTGACCTTGGAAATTTACAAAATTACCCCTAATTGACGAAATTACTAAAATACCCCTGGTTTCTAAAATTATGCCATACGTTTAATTTGAGAAATTTTTGGAAATACCCTCAAGTTTTGGAAATTCCAAAATGTCCTGATTTATTAAAGTGTTCAAAATTTCCCTGGTTTATTACAAATATACCCTGTAGGAAAATGACGAAAATACCCCTGGGATAGGATGGACAGAAATGTCCGAAGAGTGAATGTGTATGAAAGGTACTAGGGAATGGATGTGCTTTTCTGTGAACTAGGGTAGAGGACTTGAACCTTTGATTGATCAAAAGAACAACTTCTAAACTCTGCCATAAAGTTCCTTCGCGGTTAATCAATGAAACAAGTACTAATCCATAAAATTTCTTAATCAGATTGAAGCGCGATAGTTAGAAATGAGCTCTAGAGGACGTGGCCATCGTGGACGCGGTAGGGGTAGGATAACCGTGTCAGAACCTGTTAGGTCGGGTTAGGGGTCTGAGAATGAGGTGCCACCGCCACCACCACCCCCAACTTTTAATGCTGAGGAGCAGGATCAGACGAGAGGTGAGGCAGTATCGCAAGCTATGTTGCGAGTCCTTGAGATGGTGGCTCGGGCAAGTGGAGGTATGGGATCTCAAAAATCTGTACCCGAGTGACTTCGAGCCAACGAAGCTTAGGTATTCTAGGGTGTATCGGGTGTGGCACCCAGTACGGCAGAGTATTGGTTGGAATCGACTGAGAGGATTATGGATGATCTCGACCTGACGAATGAGGGGAAGCTGAAAGGAGCGGTGTCGCTTCTAAAGGATGAGTCATATCAGTGGTGGCTCACGGTTCGGGATGGTGCTACGGCAGATGATTTTACTTGGGAGTACTTCAAAATAGCATATCGGAAGAAGTATGTGGGCACCGGCTACATTGATGCCTGAGAGGAAAGCCTTTACGAGGTTGGTGCAAGGAATAAGTCCGTGTTTGAGTATGAGGCGAAATTTTGAATTTGAGTCGTTATGCTCGGGGAATTGTGTCAACGGAGCATGAACGTTGTGTCCACTTTGAAGACGAACTTATGGATGATCTAAGGTTGTTGATTGCTCCACAGTAGGAGCGTGAGTTTTCTGTTCTAGTGGAAAAGGCTAAGGTAGCCGAGGGGATCAAGGAGTCTGCGAGACAGAACTACGAAAGGAACAAGCAGAAGAGAGGTTTTGGATCATCTGGATCAGGTAGTAATGCACAAAAGAAGGCTAGGAGAATGGGCCGAATCAAGCAGGGAGGCCCATAGCTGCTAATCAGAGACCAGCTCAGTGTAATCGCTGTGGGAAATCACATTGGGGAGGATGTTGGACCGGTGAAAGAGGATGCTTTGAATGTGGATCATTGGATCACCGTGTGAGGGATTGTCCTCGAAAGTTAGCTAAGAATCAGCCTGAGGGTCAGAACCGTGCTCAGGTTAGAAATGAAGGACCACCACAGAGAGATCGTGGTAATGGTAGAGGAGGCAACTGTTTTAGTCGAGGTCGCGGAATACCGGGTAGAGGTGCAGGCAACATAGAGGCAAGACAGCCTGATTTAGTCTACGCAGTGAGGCGTCGAGAGGAGGGTGACGCACCAAACGTCATAATCGGTACGTTCTTAATTTTTGGTCTTTCATATGTTGCATTAATTGATATGGGTTCGACGTATTCATACGTGACTAGTAGCATAGTAGAGACTATGAACCTAGACTTTGAGACTACTTCTAGGGAGATGACAGTAATTAGCCCTTTAGGTCACTCTGTAGAAGTAAGCAAATTATATAGGGATGTACCCCTAGAACTCCAACGGGTAGTGTTCTTAGCGGATTTGATGGAACTACCGTTTAAGGAGTTCGATCTGATACTCAGAATGGATTGGCTGGTGAGGTACCAAGCCAGTTTGGATTATGCAGCTAAGCGCATGGTGTTGAGAACGATGGAAGGCGAGGAGGTAGAAATGATAGGTATCAGAAGGGAATGCCTATCAAATGTGGTCTCTGCACTAAAGGCGGAGAAGATGGTCAGGAAGGGTTGTGAGGCATTTTGGTTCGAATATGTGCCTTGGAGGCTAAGGAGTCGGCAGTGGAGAATGTCTGAATAGTATGGGAATTCGCTGATGTATTTCCAGAAGAACTTTCAGGTCTACCTCCGGATCGGGAAGTGGAATTCGGTATAGACTTGTTGCCCAGAACGATGACAGTGTCTATAGCACCATACCGAATGGCGTCGAAGGAGTTGGTGGAGCTGAAGGCACAAAATCAAGAGCTCTTGGACCGAGGGTTTATCCGACCAAGTACATCTCCGTGGGGAGCACCTGTACTTTTTGTCAAGAAGAAGACGGTTCAATGCGGATGTGTATCGACTACCGCCAACTAAACAAGTTAACAATTAAAAACAAGTATCCATTACCCCAGATTGATGACTTATTTGACCAACTGAAAGGTGCATCAGTTTTTTCAAAGATAGATCTTAGGTCGGGGTATCATCAACTTAAAGTGAAGGAGGTTGATGTTCACAAAACGGCATTTCGCACTCGGTATGGGCATTACGAGTTTTTGGTGATGCCATTTGGGTTGACCAACGCACCAGCAGCATTCATGGACTTAATGAATAGGGTGTTTCAGCAGTACTTGGATCAATTTGTTGTGGTGTTTATGGACGACATATTGGTTTACTAAAAAACGGAGGAGGAGCATGATATGCATTTGCGTATAGTTCTACAAGTACTGAGGGAGAAGCAGTTATTTGCCAAATTCAGTAAGTGTGAATTTTGGCTTAAGGAGGTGGCTTTCTTAGGTCACGTAGTATCAGCTGAAGGGATTAGAGTGGACCCTCGCAAGGTTGAAGTGGTGTTGGATTGGAAACCGCCTAGGTTAGTGGCAGAAATTCAGAGTTTTCTGGGTCTAGCAGGGTACTATCGAAGATTTGTGGAAGGATTCTCTTTAATCGCGGCACCATTGACTAAGTTATTAAGGAAAGGAGTTCCATTTGTATGGTCGGAGAAGCAGCAAGAAAGTTTTGACAAGTTAAGGAAGATCCTGATGGAAGCTCCAGTTCTGGTACAGCCTGAGGCAGTGAAGTTATTCACGGTTTATTGTGATACGTCCCATACTGGTTTGGGATGTGTGTTGATGTAGGAAGGGAAGGTAGTGGCCTATGCATCCCGTCAGCTAAGACCGCATGAGGTTAACTATCCGATGCACGACTTGGAATTAGCGACAGTAGTCTTCGATTTGAAAATATGGAGGCATTTCTTGTATGGGGAGAAGTCAATAGTTTACACGGATCACAAGAGTCTAAGGTATCTTTTGACTCAGAAGGATTTGAACTTGAGGCAGCGCCGATGGATTGAGCTATTGAAGGACTACGATTGTTCAATTGAGTACCATCCGGGCAAGGCTAACGTAGTGGCTGACGCGTTGAGCCGGAAGGTCGTGACAGACTTAAGGGCGATGTTTGCTCACCTCAGCTTATACGACGATGGAAGTCTGTTGGCAGAACTGCAAGTTAAGCCGACTTGGATTAAGAAGATTAAGGAAAAACAGTTAGTAGATGGAAGTTTGAATGCGTGGAGATTGCAAGTTCAAGATAGTGGTTTAGAAGGGTATAGTTTGTCTGGTGATGGAATACTATACTTTCAAGGGCGAGCTTGTATGCCGAAGGATGTAGAATTGAGGCAAAGAATTCTTCAGGATGCACATAGCAGCCCATACGCTATGCATCCGGGAGGTAACAAGATGTATGGAGATTTGCGAAAATAGTTACGGTGGCTGTAATGGCGCGAGGTGGCGAATTCATGGGAAAGTGTCTGACGTGTCAGCAGGTTAAGGCTAAACATCAATTGCCATCAGGTTTACTTCAACCAGTGAAGATCCCTCAGTGGAAATGGGAAAGGATCACCATGGACTTTGTCAGCGGGCTACCCCTCATGCCTAGTAAGAAAGACTCGGTCTGGGTAATTGTGGACCGACTAACCAAGTCAGCTCATTTCATCCCAATAAAGGTGGATTATTCACTTCAGAGGCTAGCAAAATTGTATGTGGCTGAGATAGTAAGATTGCATGGGGTGCCAACATCAATGATCTCGGATAGGGATCTGAGGTTTACATCAAGGTTTTGGGGAGCTTTGCATCAGGCTTTGGGAACGAGGTTGGACTTCAGCACAGCTTTTCACCCGCAAACTGACGGACAATCGGAAAGGGTCATATAGATTTTAGAAGATATGCTAAGAGGTTGTGTTTTAGATTTCAGTGGTAGTTGGGAGGAGTACCTACCGTTGGCAGAATTTGCTTATAACAATAGTTATCAAGCGAGTATCCAGACGGCACCCTATGAAGCACTATATGGACAAAAATGTCGTACTCCTACGTATTGGACGGAGTTGGGGGAACGATAAGTTTTGGGTCCCGAGTTGGTGGCAAAATTGAAGATAAAGTTAAGATAATTTGGGCTCGTCTCAAGGGCGTCGCCGATAACGTAAGTCTTATGTCGATCTTAAGCGCAAGGATATAGAATATGCAATAGGAGATAAAGTTTTTCAAGGTGTTGCCTTGGAAGAAGGTATTGAGATTTGGGCGGAAAGGAAGCTAAGCCCTAGGTTCATCAGGCCATATCTGATAAAGCGAGTGGGACCGGTAGCTTATCATTTCATTTGCCAGCAGAGTTGAGTCGATTCATGACATTTTCATGTGTCTATGCTTAGGCGATATCGGTCGATCCATCACATCACGTTGTGCGAGCGTAAATTGAGGCAAATTCAGACTTATCTTTCGAGGAGGAACCAGTCCAGATCTTAGATCGAGATGTCAAAGTTCTACGTAGGAAGTCAGTACCTTTAGTGAAAGTGCTATGGCGAAACCATGGTGCGGAGGAAGCCACATGGGAACCCGAGGATGTGATGCGGTAGTAATACCCACAACTCTTCTGATCAGGTAATTTCGAGGCCGAAATTATTTTTAAGGGGGTAGAACTGCAACATCCTGAATTTGGGGTTATGGGTGATTGAATTATTTTGCTTGTGAATGGATTTTTGTGATGTTATTAGTAGTGTAATAGGACTTGGTTATGGACCTTGAGTAGGCTCAGTGGTAGAAAAATTTTATTTGTAAGCTTTAAAGGCAAGGGACAATAGTAGATAGGGGTTACAAGTTTTAAAAAGGGAATATTTGACACTAATGGGGCCTTAGAAAAGTGGCAAGGAGATGCCACTTAGATGCTGGAATTGATGCCACCAAGGGGAGCAAGGGAGCCTATGTTCGAGTTGTGGAATTCCCTTTTTTTTTGCTCTTTATTTTGACGACAAAGAGAGAGAGAAGTGCTCAATTCAAATTCCTTCAGGATAATAAGGATTTTATTTAAATAATATTCAAAGGGTTGGCAGAGAGAAAATTTAGGAAGTTGATTAATTCAAATTTGTTTGAATTAGTGGCCAGGAGCATTTTTAGGAGGTGGCCGAATTTTGAACTCCTTGTTGGAGAGGAGTGGACGGCTAAGAGACTGAGTATAGGGGGGAGAGTGCCAAATTCCCTTAAGGCACCTATTCATCATTTGGTTCTTTTTCTTTTTTCTCTTTTGCAAGTAGCCAAATTTCTCTACTCTCTCATCTTCTATCTTTTTCTTTCTCTCCTTTTAATTTTTTCTCAAAACCGAAACCACCATTAATCCTCTACTTCTCTTCTTTTTGGTTGCTAAAAATCGAAACCCTCTCTACCCTTTCTTTACCGAATATCCTCCACTCTTCTTCTTGAAACTCCTATCGCCTTTTCTCATTATTTTTTCTTTCTCTCTAGCCGAACATACTCCATTGGTGTACCAAAATTCCCTTCCTCCTATTTGATTCACTTTGGTCGAATATCAAGTGGGTATATATCTCTTCGGGATTTTCTTTTTCAATTGATTTGTGAAGGTAAGTATTTGCCGAAACTCTCTTCCCACATTCTCTTGTTCTCTTAAGACTTGGATGAAAGGGAAAGCCGAAATCCGGCATTTGTTGATGGTGTGGCTAACTATTTTTCTTCTTTGGAATCGATTTCTCATAAGGTACTCCAGGATTTTGAAGTACTCAATCCTACCCTCTATTTCTCTAGCAATCGGTCCTGGTAAGTAGTGGTAAGAGTTCAACCTAGTAAACTATTTATTTAATAAAGCTGAAGTCTATTGTTGTAGGTATTGATGATTACCGATTGTAGGAAGGTGAAGCAGATTCACAAAACATGTGCTGTGGCTAGCACTCAAGGATGTTTAGGTGAGGTTTCGGGTGCATACGTTAACCCTTTGGGTTTATTTGGTTTATTGAATGGTCCATGGCACTAACCCTATTGTTGGCGAATATAGGGGCAAAGGATCTAACTCAAGAGATCGGATCTTGGGATCTAGGATTCACGTTAGTAACAGGTGTGTACATACACACCCTATAATTAATAAAAATGCTAATATAAATTGTGTATGCTAAACCAGATTTATGTAGATGTGGATTTAATACCTTAAGGGTATGAGCATGGATTAAGGTAAGTCCTTGTCGATATGGGCCTGATTATGATTCATGTTGATGCATGGCATATTTGGTGTATGTGGCATAAAAGGATATGGCTGATGATAAATCCAGTGTATGTTATTAATTAAACATGATTGACATGATTTCTGTTAAATGCATATCATAAATTGGTGGGTTAAACGAGTGGAGGGGGAAGTGATATCCGTGTCTTTGGACACCAGTGGTTTGGTACCACATTTCGTGACTTTGGGTCACTAGAGGTTTGGCACCTCATAGCGACTTGTCCCAGTGGCTTAGCACCACAGTGGGTTGGCCCCACAGTTGATATTTCGGGATCGTCGCCAGTGATTTGGCATCACACGTGGGTTGGCCTCACAACTTATTAATTGTGACTTTGGGTCACCAGTGGTTTGGCACCACCAGTGGTTTGGCACCACAATATTGATGGATATCGTGACTTTGGGTCACCAGTGGTTTGGTACCACACGGGGTAGAGAAAGTTGTTTTGGATGGCTATGTTGGGTGCATGTTAAATTTAGTTATGATTTGTGTATGATGTTACATTAAATCGGGGGAAGGGTTACACATTGAGTCTTGGTCACTCATCTTCTCCTTTAACCTTTTCAAGTGACTCGTAGATCGCGGATGAGGAGCCGGATGGACTCGAGGTGGCCATACAGTGAAAATGTGGTTTAAATGAACTTTGAATTATTTTCATTTTATTTTTGGTTTTATTTGTTTAAGTTGTAATAAGGCCTCCTAAGATTTCATTTTGATTATTTTACATGTTTTGGATGATTTGTTTAAACTACTTAATGACTTTAAAATGGTTAAACAAGTTTTCTTAAATTCAAACGTAAATGTTTTTTTTTTTGTGCCATTGGGTACATCTGATATAATTGGTAACAACGTGACTTAAATAGATTCTTAACAACAAAACTAAGTGTGGTTTTCTTCATACACCCCAATGGTTTTAAACAAGATAATATCCAATTAAAAGTGAAACATTTTTTCCAAAGTTGGAATCGAAAAAAAAGGGTTTTCAAAATGTTTTCCCTCTGTAACATACCGAATTCGGTCGTAATGTTTGGGCTGGGTTTGGGGTGTTACAGTAGGGGGGACACAAGGCACTTTTAAGGGAATGTGTTTTGGAAAGTTTGGAATGGCCAAACTTTGTCCATGAACTTGGATGGTTTTGGGGTCTAGGTGGTGGCCGAATATTGTTGGAAGCTTTTGTAAGGATGTGTAGCAAGTTTAGTCACTTTGATTTGATCATTTGGTGCTTTTCACAAAAGCTTTTCTTATAATCTTTTTCTCTCCCGAGCCGAATGCATTTTTGTGAATTAGTGAACATTTTCTTTTCTTCTTTTGGTCATTTCTTTTATCCATTTGGTCAGAATTTGCTTTACCTCTCAAGTTCTTTTTCCCTAGTGCCGAAAACATCAAAGCACAAAAGCCATTTTTCCTTTTTCTGTTTTTCACCATTGCCGAATGCTCCCTTGTCCCAAATCTCTCTCTTTGCTCCTTTCTCACCTTTGAAAAACGAAACACAAACCTCTCACCCTCTATATCTTTCTTCCTCCATTTTGCTCGTTCTCACAAATACATTTTCTCCCTTCTCTTTTCCTCCATGGCCGAATGTTACTAGTATTATTTTCTTCCATTTTTCTTCTTGGCTGAACCTCCCTCTTCATATTTATTTTCTTATAAATCGTTTTCTTTGCACCCGTTTTGATAAATCAGTAAGAACCCTCTTCGATTCTTTATTTTTCTTTCTTCTTTTCTTTTACTGAATCTACTTTTGATTTGGGAGGGTCTTTTGATGAAAAGTATCCTCTATCTTTCTCTTAGACAATCTTTTTCGTCTTTATAGTGATATGGAGAAGGCCGAAACTTAGAAGTGTTTGTAATTATCGTGAATCGCTAAGATTCGGTTCAAAGTGTTAAGGTAAGGGTTTCTATCAAGGACTCCCATATTACTCGTTATTTCGTCAAAGATGGGTTACTAATCGATTTTATCTTAAAGAAGTTATCGCTTGATTTTCATTCCGTGAAACGTAAGATTTAGTGGTAAGCCATTTTCTCCCTTAAAAATTGATAGACTAAAATTTTGAAATATTAGTTTAATTAATATTCTTCTGTTAATGGAGGCAAACAAGATAGGGTCGAAAAGGGTGGTGAATAGTGTTCGAAAGAGGGGCGAATTCTCTATTCCCTCTAGATTTAAGCGAAGGGCTGTTTCGACAATCCAAGATTTTCCATCGGGTTGTGGACCCTCATTCGGGGAGAATAAATTATTCAAAGTTGTTCGTAGTTCAGAGCCATTAACTATTCGGGACTTTCCACCGGGTTGTGAACCGTCAACAGGGGATAACCGATAAATAGTTGTTGTTCGAGATTTCGAGGGTAAAAATCTAGATCGCCTACTTTAGCATAGATTTAATTTAAGTGTTAGTATACTAATCAAGCGTGATGCGTATTTAGGTATCGATGATCAGGAAAGTGTAGTCCTCACCATAATCAGGTGTGTAATTGTAATCTCACACTTATCTCATGGGTTAGATGACTATACCGAAATTAAGGAATAGACTAAAAACCGCAAAGTTGGTGAAATCAGAAAATATGGTATATTAACACTTTAGTGTTAAGTGCATGAATTCGGTATTAAATCGTGAAAATTATGAAATCGCCCTTAATGGACTAATATGTTAAAAAGTGATATTTTGGGCCCCATGTGATAAATGGGCCATATGAGTTACTTGATAAAATTGGCCAAGTGCATTATGAGATGATATGGGCCAAAATGTGAAATGGGCCAAAGTGTAATATAGGCCATACTGTAATAATTCTTTTATGGGCCTTATGTTGGAAATTATCATATGAATGAATAGTTATGCATTTTAAATACATGATTGCATGGGTTGGGATATTTGATGAAGAGAAGATGGCTTCGTTCCCAGTTAATGGCTTCGCTCCCAGTTAATGACTTCGTGCTCCGCTTGAATTTATGGCTTAATGCCCGATTGGTGTGTTGGCGGGGTGGGTGACTAAAGCTCCCACAGGTGTCTTTGGTGGTGCATGGTGGTGTGTAGCGGTTGGAAATTTAGGCTTGGTTGGGAATTGCATAACACATGCATTTTATATTTGTTATATTGTTACATTTGTATATGGGCTCAAGCCCAAGTAAATGCTTAAATGGTTTTGGCCCTGTGGACTATGGTAAGTGGGTTACACTCGAGTTCTATGTAACTCACCCGTTTTCTTTACCCTTCTCGTAACGATCAATAGTGGAGGCTTGGTAGGGAATGACTTCGTGGAGGCCATACTACTAATGATGGTTTATATAAACTTTGAACTTCTTTAAAGTATTTTCTTTTAATTACTATTTTAGTTATGATGTAATAAGGCTTCATTATTATTTTATGGATTTTTACCGTGGATGGATTTAATTATGTTTAGATACTTAAATGGGACAATTTTATTTTTTATAAATGATTTTTAAAATTTTTGTGCAAAAGGGTTTTTTTCTTAAATATTTTATCTCGTAAATTTTCGTAAATATTCTTTTAAGAATCTTGTTTCAAATCTCTTTTAAACTCTTTTAAACTTCTCGTAAAAATTTTAACCAATAAATGTCTTAAATCATAGATTCTAAAAATTAACCTCGGTTTTTTTATAAACTCTATTTCCAAAATAGTTTTAAGGATCTGTTTTCTTTAAATCATAAGATTGCTAGATGTATGTCAATTTTGCGTGACATCCCAAATCTGGCCTTAACGCATAAATTGAGTTTGGGGTGTTATATTTTATGGTATCAGAGCCCAATTTCAAAACTCGATTGTGGTTTGGGTTCAACAATAATTTTCGTTTAAAACTGTTTTGAATTTATAGAATTTATGCTTTAAAGGTAGTATGTCATCACGAGCATCCGGCACCAAGTCAAGTAAGTATTTGTATACTAAATGATTATTATTCTGATACGATCATAGGAACACTCTAGAACTTCTAGTTTTAGGTGTTGAAATTGTAGAGATTGAGAATATAGGATGTGATTGCGAAAATAATTTTATCTCTCATATCTCACAAAATATCATTAATAAACACTGAAATAGTATTCTGATTCATAAAACTTGTAATCAGATTAAACCGAATTAGTCATTATGAGCACTAGAGGACGTGGACGTGGTAGACGTGGTCGTGATAGAGGCCGAGGTGCTAGAGTCGTGTCTGAGGCATCGGGACATATGCCAGAAATGGATGCACCGGCATCACCTGTATGGGATAATGGATCCCACGACCGTATGAAGGAAGACATTGCTTTGTCCTAGGCAATGTTGTGAGTTTTGGAAAGGGTCACCGGGGCTAGATCTAGGCCAGTAGCTCGAGGATCAATATCGGAGAGGCTCAGTTCCAATGGTGCGAGACTTTTACGGGTATTTCTGGAGTAGCCCCAAATGTTGTGGAATATTGGCTCGAGGCTATGGAGCGGATTATGGACGACCTGGAGTGTACTGCCGAGCAGAAACTAAGAGGAGCTGTGTCTTTGTTGAGGGACGAGGCGTATCAATGGTGGCTTACTGTTCGAGAGGGCACCCAGGCTGAACGAGTTACTTGGTATTTCTTCAAAACTACTTTTCAAGGGAAGTATGACAGGGTAAGCTATGTGGATACCCGGAGGAAGGAATTCCTGAATTTGGTCCAAGGAAATAAGACGGTTGCAGCTTACGAGGTAAAATTTCTTCGCTTGAGCCGTTATGCTCGCGCAATAGTGCCAACTGATCATGAGTGATGTGTACGCTTTGAGGATGGGCTGAATGATGAGTTGCGGGTACTGATAGCCTTACAACAAGAATGAATTTTTTCCACGCTTGTGAAGAAAGCCAAGATAGCCGGAGAGGCTAAGAACTCAGAACGCCAGAACCGGGAAAGAGTTAGAGGCAAGAAGGACTTTAAGTACTCCAGTTCTTTTAAAAGGTTCCAAAAGAGGCCTCGGAATGATGAGCCAGCTCAAGCGAGAGCACCTGTGGCTACTAATCAAATTCAAGAATATGCTAACTGTGGGACATGACACCCCGGGGAATGTTGAAAGAGAACCGGTAGTTGTTTTAAATGTGGTTCTAAGAACAACCAGTCTAGGAATTGTCCTTGACGGACTGATCCGACTCAAGAAGCTCGTAACCCTGATGCACAGCCAGCTCGTGGCGCTCAACAGCCACCGAGGGGTCGTAGACTAGGTCGTGGTGGTAATGGCGCTGGACGAGGTCAAGGTGCACTGGGTCGAGGTAATGGCTTTAGAGGTAACGCAGAGGCAAGACAGTCGGGGTTGGTCTACGTGGTCAGGCGTCGGGAGGATGGCGATGCACCTGATGTGATAACTGGTACGTTCTTCATCTTTGATGTACCTGTTACTACTTTGATAGATTTCGGGTCTACCCACTTATATGTTGCTAGTGCCATATCTGGAAACCTGGATATTAGATCTGAAGTTACCAATAGAGAGATGACGGTAATTAGTCCTTTAAGACAGTCAGTAATCGTGAATAAATTGTTTAGAGACGTGTCTTTAGAAATTCAAAGAGAAATATTTCTGGCGAATTTTATGGAACTGCCTTTCGGTGAGTTTGATCTTATTTTGGGCATAGATTGGTTGGTAAAGCACCGGGCGCAACTGGATTATGCTGCAAAGTGGATTTCAATTAGGACTTTGGAAGATAAGGAAGTTGTGATGATAGGCAAACGAAGGAATTACCTGGCAAATGTGGTATCTACTTTAAAGACAGAAAAGTTGATGCGGAAAGGGTATGGAGCGTTCTTAGTCTTCATTAATGCTTTAGATGCTAAGGAATTATCAGTGGAAGGTGTGAGAATGGTGAAAGAATTTCCAGATGTCTTTCCCGAAGAACATCCAGGTCTACCTCTAGATCGGAAAGGAGAATTTGGCATTGAGCTTTTGCCCGGAACGGCTCCAGTGTCCATTTCTCCTTATAGAATGGTGCCAAAGGAGTTAGCGGAGCTTAAAGCTCAAATTCAAAAATTGTTGGATCGAGTATTTATTCGACTGAGTGTGTCTCCGTGGGGAGCACCTGTTTTGTTCGTCAAGAAGAAGGATGGGTCGATGCGTATGTGCATTGATTATAAGCAGTTGAATAAATTGACGATCAAGAATAAGTATCCATTATCTAGAATCGATGACCTGTTTGATCAATTGAGAGGACCTTCAGTTTTCTCCAAGATTAATTTGAGATCGGGTTATCATCAACTCAAGGTTAAGGAGGCAGATATTCATAAGACGGCATTCCGAACTCGTTATGGGCATTATGAGTTTTTGGTGATGCCATTTGGTTTGACCAATGCACCAGCTGCATTTATGGATATGATGAACCATGTCTTTCAACCCTATCTAGACCGGTTCGTGGTGGTGTTCATTGATGACATCTTGGTATATTCGAGAAATGAAGAAGAGCATGACTCGTATTTGTGCACAATATTGCAGACACTACGGGACAAGCAACTTTATGCCAAATTCAGTAAATGTGAATTTTGGTTGAAGGAAGTGACTTTCTTAGGTCGCGTGGTGTCAGCCGAAAGAATCAGAGTTGATCCTCGAAAGGTAGAGGTTGTGTTAGATTTGAAACCACCAAAGTTAGTGGCTGAGATTCAGAGTTTCTTTGGTTTGGTTGGCTATTATAGACGCTTTGTTGAAGGGTTTTCGTTGATTGCTACACCCCTAACAAAACTATTGTGAAAGGGGTACCTTATGTGTGGACATATAAACAACAAGGGAGTTTCAAGAAACTGAAGAAGATTTTGACGGAAGCGATAGTACTGATTCAACCTGAGGCTGGAAAAGAGTTTATCATTTACTATGATGCGTCACACACGGGTTTCGGATGTGTGCTAATGCAAGAAGGAAAAGTGGTGGCTTATGCTTCTCGTCAGTTAAGGCCGCACGAAGTCAACTATCCTACTCATGACTCGAAATTGGCTGCGGTGGTATTTGCTTTAAAGATTTGGAGGCACTATCTTTACGGTGAGAAGTCTATCATCTATACGGACCATAAGGGTCTTAAGAACCTCCTTATCCAGAAGGAGTTTAACTTGAGACAATAGAGGTGGGTGGAGTTGTTAAAGGATTATGACTTTTCAATCGAGTATCATCTTGGAAAGGCTAACGTGGTGGTAGACACGTTGAGTCGTAAGGTAGTATCACAGTTAAGAGCAATGTTTGCTCATCTTAGTTTGTATGAGGATGGCAGCCTGCTAGCAGAACTTTAGGTGAAGCCTCTGTGGTTAGAACAGATCAAGGAGAAGCAGTTATCAAATGAAAAATGGGTCCGTTAATGCAACAAGTTGAAAGTGGTGTAATAGGGGATTTTGGAATGAATAAGGATGGAGTGCTGTGCTTTCGTGGAAGAGTTTGTATGCCCATGGATTCAGATTTGAGACAATTGATTCTGCAGAGGCGCATAGTAGCCCTTATGCTGTGCACCTCGGAGGAAATAAGATGTATCGAGACCTCCGTAAATAATATTGGTGGCTAGGGTTAAAATGGGAGGTTACTGATTTCGTGGGTAAGTGCTTGACTTGTCAACAAGTGAAGGCGGAACATCAATTACTGTCGGGCTTATTGCAACCGGTAAAGATTCCTTTATGGAAATGGGAGCAGATAATGATGGATTTTGTTAGTGGGTTACCCTTAACACCCACTAAGAAAGATTCTGTCAGGTGATAGTGGATCGATTGGCGAAGGTCGCCCATTTTCTACCAACAGACGGATTACTCACGCAGGTGGCTAAGTTGTACGTATCGGAGATTGTAAGGTTGCATGGGGTACCAGTGTCTATTATATCAGGCAGGGATCTTAGGTTTACATCACGATTTTGGAGAGCTTTGCATGAGGCTTTGGGAACAAAGTTAAACTTCAGTACGGCTTTTCATCCTCAGTCAGATGGTCAGTCAGAAAGAGTAATCTAGATTTTGGAAGACATGTTAAGGGGTTGTGTGATTGACTTTAGAGGTAGTTGGGAAGAATTTCTACCGTTGGCAGAGTTTACATATAATAACAGTTACCAATCCAGTATCCAAATGGCACCCTATGAAGCGTTATATGGTCGTAGGTGTCGTACCCCTACTTTTTGGACTGAATTGGGGGAAAAACAGTTGTTGGGTCCTGAATTGATATATAAGACGGAGAAAAGGTAAAGGTGATTCGAGCGTGGTTAAAGAAAGCTTCGAATAGACAGAAGTCGTATGCAGATCTGAAGCGTAAGGATATTGAGTTTGCAGGGGGAGATCAGGTCTTTCTGAAAGTCTCACCTTGGAAGAAGATTTTTAGATTTGGAAGGAAGGGAAAGTTGAGCCCTAGGTTCATTGGACCGTATCGTGTGTTGAAGCGTGCAGGACCAGTGGCCTATCAGCTTGAATTATCTCCGGAGTTGAGTCAGATTCATAGTGTCTTCTATGTTTCTATGCTGAGGCATTATAGATCGGATCCATCTCACATAGTACCGGTAGAAGAAGTGGAGATAAGGCCGGACTTGTCTTTCGAGGAGGAACCAGTGAAAATCTTAGACCGTGATGTTAAGGTGCTAAGAAAGAAGTCGGTACCATTGGTTAAGGTTCTATGGCGTAATCACAGAGCGGAGGAAGCTACGTGGGAGCCTGAGGACGCAATTCGGCAACAGTATCCTCACCTCTTTTAACCAGATAAATTTTGAGGATGAAATTTTCTTTAAGGGGGTAGAATTGTAACATCCTAAAAATTTAGTATCGATATGTTGCATAATTTCGGTGCTTAGCTAGAGAATGATTTATTTTGTGTGTTTATTATATAGTCTTGAGAAGGCTCAGGATTTATTCAGAATTAGAATAAATTTTGGTAAGGAGTATTTTATTGAAGTGGAACAAGTGATCTTGATGTTTAAGGTAATTAAGTGGCAAAAGCTAGCATAAGATAAGCTAGTAGTAATGTGGAGTTGGTGCCATAAGTGTTGCTAGAGGGAAGAGGTTCGAATCCCATAGTATGCATTTTGTGACTTTAATTTTTGCACTCTTCTAGCATGTGTCGGCCAAGCTTTATTTTTGGTAAGGTTGGACTATTTTTTTTTATGTCAAGGAGGCTAATGGGTTAAGGTAAGCTTTGAACATAGGGAAAGAAATCATGAACGTCTGGAATGTAGGGGGGACACAAGGCACTTTTAAGGGAATGTGTTTTGGAAAGTTTGGAATGGCCAAACTTTGTCCATGAACTTGGACGGTTTTGGGGTCTAGGGGGTGGCTGAATGTTGTTGGAAGTTTTTGTAAGGATGTGTAGCAAGTTTAGTCACTTTGATTTGATCATTTGGTGCTTTTCACAGAAGCTTTTCTTCTCATCTTTTTCTCTCCCTAGCCGAATGCATTTTTGTGCATTAGTGAACATTTTGTTTTCTTCTTTTGGTTATTTCTTTTAACCATTTGGTCATAATTTGCTTTACCTCTCAAGTTCTTTTTCCCTAGTGCAGAAAACATCAAAGCACGAAAGCCATTTTTCCCTTTTTCTATTTTTCACCATTGCCAAATGCTCCCTTGTCCCAAATCTCTCTCTTTGCTCCTTTCTCACCTTTGAAAAACTGAAACACAAACCTCTCGCCCTCTATTTCTTTCTTCCTCCATTTTGCTCGTTCTCACAAACACATTTTCTCCCTTCTCTTTTCCTCCATGGCCGAATGTTACTAGTATTATTTTCTTCCATTTTTCTTCTAGGCCGAAGCTCCCTCTTCATATATATTTTCTTATCAATCATTTTCTTTGCACTCATTTTGATTAATCGGTAAGAACCCTCTTCGATTCTTTTTTTTCTCCTTTTCTTTTGTCGAATCTACTTTTGATTTGGGAGGGTCTTTTGACCGAAAGTATCCTCTATCCTTCTCTTAGACAATCTTTTTCGTCTTTATAGTGATATAGAGAAGGCCGAAACTTAGAAGTGTTCATAATTATCATGAATCTCTAAGATTCGGTTCAAAGTGTTAAGGTAAGGGTTTCTATCAAGGACTCCCGTACTACTTGTTATTTCGTCAAAGATGGGTTACTAATCGATTTTATCTTAGGGATGTTATCGCTCGATTTTCATTCCGTGAAACATAAGATTTCGTGGTAAGCCGTTTTCGCCCTTAAAAACTTATAGACTAAAATTTCGAAATATTAGTTGAACTAATATTCTTCTGTCAATGGAGGCAAACAAGATAGGGTCGAAAAGGGTGGTGAATAGTGTTCAAAAAGGGCGATTCGCTATTCCTCTAGATTCAAGTGAAGGGTCGTTTTAACTGAGATTTTCCACCGGGTTGTGGACCCTCATCCGGGGAGAATCAATTATTCGAAGTTGTTCGTAGTTCAGAGCCATTAACTATTTGGGATTTTCCATCGGGTTGTGAATCGCCAACCGGGGAGAATCGAAAAATAGTTGTTGTTCGAGATTCCGAGGGTAAAAATCTAGATCGCCTACTTTAGCATAGATTTAATTTAAGTGTTATTATACTAATAAAGCGTGATAAGTATTTAGGTATCGACGATCGGGAAAGTGTAGTCCTCACCGTAATCAGGTGTGTAATCTCACACTTATCTCATGGGTTAGATGACTATACCGAAATTAAGCATTAGACTAAAAACCGCAAAGTTGGTGAAATCGGAAAATATGATATATTAACACTTTAGTGTTAAGTGCATGAAATCGGTATTAAATCGTGAAAATTACAGAATCACCCTTAATGGACTAATATGTTAAAAAGTGATATTTTGGGCCCCATGTGATAAATGGGCCATATGAGTTATTTGATAAAATTGGCCAAGTGTTATGAGATGATATGGGCCAAAATGTGAAATGGCCCAAATTGTGAAATGGGTCAAAGTGTAATATAGGCCAGACTGTAATAATTCTTTTATGGGCCTTATGTTGGAAATTATCATATGAATGAATAGTTATGCATTTTAAATACATGATTGCATGGGTTGGGATATCTGATGAAGAGAAGATGGCTTCATGTAACAGCCCAAACCCGGCCCAAACGCTTCGACCGGATTTGGTTTGCTACGGAGAAAAACCTTTTGAAATCTTTTAAAAACCGGTTTAAGTTTTTGATAAAAGATAGCGTTATGTTAAAAACAGATGAGCTATACAAATCTTATACTTGGATTTGTTTTGAAAATATTTGTTAAGTCAAGTTATTATGCATATTTTGTATGTACCCGATGGTACTTGAAAACCCTTTTCGATTGCTTTGGAAAAACATGTGAATTCATTCTTATAATCATAAAGTTTGAAACGATTACTCAAGCATATCATAGTAATAAAATAATTTCCAGGAGGCCTTATTACAACCCAATTAAAATCAAACAAAAATAAGGAAAAATGTAAAGAACTCAAATTCAAAGTCTAATAAATTTAAAATTCCAACGCATGGCCACCTCAAGTCTCTCGGCTCCATATCCGCGAACTATGTGTCACTGAAAAAATAAAGGAGAAGGTGAGTCACCAAGACTCAAGATGTAACCCTTTCCGGGTAAATACCACATCATACACACTATATAACACATTAATCATGCATTAAGACATATACCCAACCTAGCCAACCAAGCGCCTCTGTCTACCCCATTGTGGTACCAAACCTTTGGTGGTGCCAAACCATTGGTGACGATAGTCACAGATGTGATACCAAATCATTGAGGTGCCAAACCTCCGGTCCGAAGACACAAATCGGTTGATGGGGCCAACCCATCGCGTGATGCCAAATCATGGCGTCAATCCCATATCTCAAAGTGGGGCCAACCCACGGTGGTGCTAAGCCACGAGGGGATGAGACGCTATGAGGTGCCAAACCTGGAGGTACCAAACCTCTAGTGACCGTAGTCACAGTGTGTTACCAAAACACTGGTGTCCGACGACACAATATAACTGCCCCCTCCACTCATCAACCCATATCAAATCATATTATAACAGAGTTTATAACAACATACATTTATCACATGTATCACATAAGCTATGCTTCCCAAAAGCATTATTATCAATCTCATATTGACAGAGACTTACCGGGATCCTCACTTGTATCATTAAGGTACTAAATTCGTATCTACATAAATCAGATTTACATACAACATGTACTTAATACAGATTATTAATTGTTATAAGTGTGTATGTACACACTTGTCACCCACGAATAATCTAAATCCCGAATGGAGGAGTCGGTCACACTAGATCTACTTGTCCCTATATTCGGCCAAATTCATGGGTTAGTATATTCGGCCAAATCAAATAATTTAAAGTGGTCATCTTTTGGAACCCGAATCCTTACCTTCTCGCTTTTGGATACTAATCACAACACCGATTCGAATCTACTTCACCAACAACCATCGGTTAATAAATAAAGCTAATAGCCTTCGGCTTTAAATCCTTGAAAGCTAAATCTTATGAAAATCGATCCTTACCACCACTTACCACTCGTTTGATCCCGAATGACGGCTTTCTTTATCGATCTACAAAATCTTGAAACACCTAGAGAGATTCGGTTTTCAAAACAGATACTTAGCACCTTGTAAATAAATGCCGACATCGGCCCTTAATCCTTAAAAAGTTGACAAAGATAGGGAAAGGGAACATAGGCATTCGGCCAACCTTACTTACCTTCACAATTGATTGAATACTAGCGAAATCCCGAAGGTCTATGCCATTATACTATTGGGCCAAAGTGAGTAAATAGGAGGAAAGGAAATCGGCACTTCCAAGGGAGTGTATTCGGCCAAGGGGAGAAAGAAAATAATGGAGAAGAAAGGTGTTAAAAGTTTCGGCTTAAGGGGGATTTTGAGAAGAGAAGGGTGTAAAGAGAAGGTGGTTTCGGTTTGGCAATAATGAAGAAGGAGAGAAGAGAAAGGAAAGAGTAGGTGTTTTTGGTCAGAGATCAAAAGTAGAAGAAGAGAAAGATGGTGATGTAGAAATCAATTTTGAGAAGGAAAGAAAGAAGAATGGTAATTGCTAGCTGAAAATTAAGAATAAAAGACTTAGCAAATTCGGCACCATCCCCTTTTACTTGCCGTCCACTCCTTTCAAAGGAGTTCAAATTCATCCCACTACCTTAATTTACTCTAGGCCACTT
Organism: Gossypium rotundifolium; assembly: GCA_025506655.1. Classification (NCBI taxonomy): domain Eukaryota; kingdom Viridiplantae; phylum Streptophyta; class Magnoliopsida; order Malvales; family Malvaceae; genus Gossypium; species Gossypium rotundifolium. The sequence goes on from CP106727.1 coordinate 24,309,378, forward strand.
AATTTGAAACCATTCAAATAATTTGAAATAATCCTCAAATAATCAATTAATAATCTCTTAAAATTTAATTAATATCCTTATTTATCTTCTGTTAACTTATTATCTAAATAATTAATAAAAAGAGTTTAAAGAGAGAAAGGACTCTCCCTTATAAAGAGTAAAAAGGGAGAATTGTGACTCGAACCAAGGCTCTCCCTTCCCTTGTGGCGTCACATGTAACTCCCAAGTAGTCCTCCTTTTGCCACTTTTCCAAAGCTCATTTTGTGTCGATAAATCCTCTATTTAATCTTGTAACCCCTACTTACTAGAGCTCATTACCTTTAAAGTTTCCAAATGCAATTTTTTTCTACTAAACCGAGCCTACTCAAGACCTTCAATTAAGCCTTATAATACCACAATCAATAACACAGCAATTCAATTTAAGAAAAAAACATTTAATTACAAATAGCCCCAGTTTTAGGATGTTACAGTTCTACCCCCTTAAAAGAATTTCGTCCTCGAAATTACCTGGTCAGAAGAGGTGGGGGTATTGCTGCCGCATCACATCCTCGGGTTCCCACGTAGCTTCCTCTGCACCATGGTTCTGCCATAGCACTTTTACTAAGGGCATTGACTTCCTACGCAGAACCTTTACATCCCTATCCAAAATCTGAACCGGTTCTTCCTCGAAAGATAAATCTGAGTTGACCTCAATTTCTGCCACAGGCACCACGTGTGATGGATTTGACCGATACTGCCTAAGCATCGACACATGAAAGACGTTATGAATCTGACTTAACTCCGTCGGCGCTATTCGGTGATAAGCTACTAGTCCTACTCGCTTCAACATCAGTATATGGGCCAATGAATCTTGGGCTTAGCCTCCCTTTTTGCCCAAATCTTAGTACCTTCATCCAAGGCGACACCTTCAGGAAGACCTTATCCCCTCTTGATACTCCATTTCCTTGCGCTTTAGATCAAGATAGGACTTACATCTATCGACGCTTCCTTAAGACGAGCTCGAATCACCTTCACTTTATCCTCGGTTTCGTTACCAACCGGACCCAACACTTGTCGTTCACCCAACTCATCCAACACGTCGGAGTTTGGCATTTTAAATCCATCTGACAAGGTCAGATGGTGCCATCGAATACTCGCTTGGTAACTATTGTTGTAGGCGAACTTCGGCTAATGGTAAAATTCCTCCCAACTACCTCGAATTCCAAGACACAACCTCTCAAAGATATCCTCTAAAATTTGTATGACCCTTTCGATTGCCGTCGATTGCAGATGGAAAGTCAGATTGAAATCAATCGCGTACCCAAAGCTTGATGCAACGCTTTCCAAAACCTCGAAGTGAACCTTGGGTCCCTATCTGAGATAATTGATACGGGTACACCATGCAATTTGACTATCTCGGCCACATATAACTTTGCTAGCTTCTGGAGGAGTAATCCATTCTCACCGGTATGAAGTGAGCTGATTTAGTCAGGCGGTCTACGATTATCCAAATTGCATCTTTCTTCTTTGGGCGTGAGGGTAGACCCAGCGAAATCCATAGTGATCCTCTCCCATTTCCATTGAGGAATCTTTACTGGTTGAAGTAGTCCTGATGGTAACTCAGTCACCTTCCCACGAACTCAGTCACCTCACGCTTCAACCCGGGCCACTAGAATTGTTCCCGTAAATCTCTATACATCTTGCTTCCTCGGCATACAGGGCCATCCTTGAAAACATAACACACCATCATCAGTCAAACTATACCCTTCCAACCCACCATTTTGCACTTGCACCCTCGTAGCACTCAGCTCTTCGTCTACTAGCTGCTTATCCTTAACTTCCTCGATCCAAGTTGGCTTAACATGAAGCTCTGCCAAAAGGCTTCCATCGTCATATAGACTCAAACGAGCGAACATCGCTCTTAAGTCTGTCACGATCTTTCGGCTCAACGCGTCAGCCACCACGTTAGCCTTACCCGGATGATACTCGATTGAACAGTCGTAATCCTTCAATAGTTCAATCCATCGGCGCTGCCTTAGGTTCAGATCTTTCTGAGTCAAGAGATACCTCAGACTTTTGTGATCCGTATAGACTATCGATTTCTCCCCATATAGGTAATGTCTCCATATCTTTAAAGCGAAGACTACTGCCGCTAACTCTAAGTCGTGCGTTGGATAGTTCATCTCATGTGGTCCCAGCTGACGGGACGCATAGGCTACTACCTTCCCTTCCTGCATCAATACACATCCCAACCCCGTATGGGACTCATCACAATAAACTGTAAACAACTTCCCTGCCTCAGTCAGTATTTCAAGACCGAGCTTCATCGAATCTTTCTTAACTTATCAAAACTTTCTTCGCTTTTCGACCAAACAAATGGTACTTCCTTCCTCAATAGCTTAGTTAACATTGCGACAATTAACGAGAATCCTTCCACAAATCTTCGATAGTACCGGCTAGACCGTAAAGCTTGAATCTACGCCATTGACTTAGGCAGTTTCCACTCCAACACCGCTTCAATCTCACGGGGATCCACTCTAATCCCTTCCGCCGACACCACGTGACTCAAGAAAGCCACCTCCCTTAGCCAAAATTCGCACTTACTGAATTTGGCATATAACTGTTTCTCCCTCAGTACTTGCAGAACTATTCGCAAATGCTTGTCGTGCTCCTCCTCCGTCTTTGAGTAAACCAATATGTCGTCTATGAACACTACGACAAATTGGTCCAAGTACTGTTGAAATACTCTATTCATTAAGTCCATGAACGTCGCCGGTGCATTGGTCAACCTGAATGGCATCACTAGGAACTCGTAATGCCCATACCGAGTTCAAAATGCCATCTTGTGAATATCAACTTCCTTCACCTTTAATTGATGATAACCCGACCTAAGGTCAATCTTTGAAAATACCGACGCACCCTTCAGTTGGTCAAACAAGTCATCGATCCGAGGCAACGGATACTTGTTTTTGATTGTTAACTTGTTTAACTGACGGTAATCGATGCACATCTGCATAGAACCGTCCTTCTTCTTGACAAACAATACAGGCGCTCCCCACGGAGATATACTAGGTCGAATAAACCCTCTATCCAAGAGCTCTGAATTTGAGCCTTGACTCCACCAATTCCTTTGGTGCCATTCGACACTGTGCTATATATACGGTGCCGTTCGGATAGCAAATCTATACCGAATTCGACTTCCGATCCGAGGCAAACCGGAAGTTCCTCCGAATACATCAATGAATTCCCTCATCGTTCGGACCTTTTCAACCGTGACTCCTTAGCCTCCAAGGCACAAATTCAAACTATAAATGCCTCACACCCTTTCCTAACCATCTTTTCAAACCTTCAAGGCCGACACCACATTAGAGAGGTAATTTCTTCGATTACCGATCATATTCATCCCCTTCGGCCATTTTAAGAACCATGCGCTTAGCAGCGCAATCCAACCTTACCTGGTACTTAACCAGCCAGTCCATTCCATGGATCAAATCAAACTCCCCAAACGGTAGTTCCATCAGATTAGCCACGAACACGACCCCTTGGAGTTCTAGAGGTACATTCCTAAAAAGTTTGTTCACAACTAGAGAATGGCCTAAAGGGCTAATTACAATCATCTCCCTAGCAGCAGTTTCAGAGTCTAGGTTCAAAGTCTCTACCACACTACTTGCTACGTATGAATGCGTTGAACCCACATCAATTAATGCAACATAAGGAAAATTAAAAATCAGGAACGTACCGGTTATGACATCCGGTGCGTCACTCTCCTCGCGACGCCTCACCGCATAGACTAAGCCAGGCTGCCTTGCCTCATGTTACTGCGCCTCGCCTTACGACTTTCACGACCATGATTAGCACCATTTCCCCCTCTACCATTACCACGACCTCTCTGTGGTCCCACACTCCTATCCTGAGTACGGTTCTACCCCTCTGACCGATTCTGAGTTTGCTTCCGGGGACAATCCCTCACGCAGTGTTCCAAAGACCACATTCAAAGCAACCTCGCTCACCAGTCCAACAACCTCCCCATTGGGCTTTTCCACAGTGATTACACTGAACTGGTTTCTGATTAGCAGTCATGGGCCTTCTTCACCGACTTGGCCCACTCGCCTAGCCTTTTTTCGATCATTACCACGACCGGATGGCCCAAAACCTCTCTTACGCTTGAGCTTATCATAGTTTTGCCTCACGGTTGCCTTGATACCCTCGGCTACCTTAGCCTTTTCTACTAGGGAAGAAAACTCACGAACCTGCTGCGGAGTAATCAGCAGTCTCAAATCATCTCTCAGCCCGTCCTCAAAGCGGACACAGCGCTCATGTTCCGTAGCCATAATGCCTCTCGCATATCTACTCGGCCTTAGGAACTCTGCCTCATACTCCGACACAGACTTAGTTCCTTATACTAACCCCAGAAAAGCCTTTCTCTGCACGTCAGTGTAGCTAGTACCCACATACTTTTTCTGGAAAGCAGCCTTAAAGTAGTCCCACGTAAGATCATCCGCCGTGGCCCCATCTCGAACGGTGAGCCACCATTGATATGGTTCATCCTTCAGAAGTGACACGGCTCCTTTCAGCTTCTCCTCGTTAGTTAGGTCAAGATCGTCCATGATCCTTTCTGTAGATTCTAGCCAGTATTCCGCTGCATTAGGTGCCACTCCTGACACACCCCGAAACACCTCAGCTTCGTTGGACCGAATTCGCTCAGGAACAGATTTTTGAGCTCCCAAATTTCCACCAGCCCCAGCCACCAACTCGAGAACCCGTAACACAGCTTGTGATACTGCCTCACCCCCTGTCTGATCCTGCTCCTCAGCTCCAAAAGTTGGGGGTGGTGGTGGCGGTGGACCTCATTCTCAGAACCATGTCCTGACCTAACGGGTTCAGATATGGTCATTCTTCCCCTACCACGACCACGTCGGCCACGCCCTCTAGAACTCATTCTATCTAACGCGCTTTTAATCTGATTAAGAAAAATTTTATGGATTAGTAATTTGTTCCGCTTGATTATCCGCGAAGAATTTTATGAAAAGTTTAATAAGGATTCTTTCGATCAAACAAGGTTTTAAGTCTTCTACCCTAGTTCACACAAAAGGCCACATTCATTCCCTAATACTTTCCATACCTATTCACTCCTCGGACATTTCTGTCTTGTTTCTAACCCAGGGGTATTTTCATCATTTCCCTACAGGGGTATTTTTGTTATAGATCCCAAGAAATTTCAAACTTTAATAAAGCAGGTTACTTTGAAATTCCCAAAACTGGAGGGTATTACTGAAAATTTTGTAAAATTTATTGATATGGCATCATTTTAGAAACCAGGGGTATTTTAGTAATTTATCAATCAGGGGTAATTTTGTAATTTTTAAACAAATCTGAGGTTTTTTAATAGTTGTAAAATTCTGAGGGTTCCTTTTGAGAGTTTCCCCTTCTTGAAACGATGATGTTGCAAAAATTTTAAATTCGAGGTCATTATGGTAATTTTACAAGTTGAGGGCATTTTCGAAATTTTCCAAAACAAAAGTATTTTACTGATGATTTGCAAAGTATAGTGTTTGGATATTTCTCAAAATTTTTGGGCAAAACCATTGAATTAATATTTTATGAGTCAAGGGCATTTTAGTAATTTCACCCCTAAGGGCATTTCTGTAATTTTCACAAATTAACTTTTTCGAGAAAAACATTATAAAAATGGTTGTTCTCGTATTTGAAAGAGTGATTTTAAAAGTTTTAAAGAAACTAGGGTTTTCTTCTTTTTCAAAAACATGGTTAGTTCCCTTTCGGGTTTTAGTCGTTATGTTTAGCCTATGACCGAGCCCTCTTGGTCAGGGTGAACCAAAGCTACGCACCAGGCAGGATTCGAGTGGAGAGGAGGTGAGTCACGCGGACTGCTTAAATACCAAGCTCCCACCGAACCTTTCTAGACATGCGCACAGAGGTTGCCACACCACTGAGCCCTCTGAGTTAGGGTGAACCGAAGCTACACACCAGGTAGGATACCTGCGAAGAGGTGGTGAGTCACTCGGACTGCTTAAATACCAGGCTCTTTCGGATCCAATCCTAGACATGCATATAGGGGTTACCACACCCTAGCTCAGTGACTTGGTCATAGGTTGGTTGAGTTCATTAAGTCTTATGCTCCGTTTATGTTTGAGTAGTCTAATCCTAGGGTTCAAATTCCTATAAGTCTATTCTACGTTCCATGCTTCCTACCCTTCTACAGAAAATAAGTCATACAGAAGTTAGGAACACTTACCTGGGCGGATAGGTGCCGGAGACTCGGTGCCATGCTGTTCAAAAACCCCAAAATAACTCAAAGAGGCCTACCAAATCATTTTTGGGCCTTGGGCCCCACAGTAGAAACTTTGAACTGGGCTCTGATACCAATTTGTAACAGCCCAAACCCGACCCAAACGCTTCGATCGGATTTGGTTTGCTACGGAGAAAAACCTTTTGAAATCTTTTAAAAACCGGTTTAAGTTTTTGATAAAAGATAGCGTTATGTTAAAAACAGATGAGGTGTACAAATCTTATACTTGGATTTGTTTTGAAAATATTTGTTAAGTCAAGTTATTATGCATATTTTGTACGTACCCGATGGTACTTGAAAACCCTTTTCGATTGCTTTGGAAAACATGTGAATTCATTCTTATAATCATAAAGTTTGAAACGATTACTCAAGCATATCACAGTAATAAAATAATTTCTAGGAGGCCTTATTACAACCCAATTAAAATCAACCAAAAATAAGGAAAAATGTAAAGAACCGAAATTCAAAGTCTAATAAATTTAAAATTCCACTGCATGGTCACCTCAAGTCCCTCCGGCTCCATATCCGCGAACTATGTGTCACCTGAAAAAATAAAGGAGAAGGTGAGTCACCAAGACTCAGTATGTAACCCTTCCCGGGTAAATACCACATCATACACACTATATAACACATTAATCATGCATTAAGACATATACCCAACCTAGCCAACCAAATGCCTCTGTCTACCCCATTGTGGTACCAAACCTTTGGTGGTGCCAAACCACGGTGACGATAGTCACAGATGTGATACCAAATCAATGGAGGTGCCAAACCTCCGTGTCCGAAGACACAAATCGGTTGATGGGGCCAACCCATCGCGTGATACCAAATCATGGCGCCAATCCCATATCTCAAAGTGGGGCCAACCCACGGTGGTGCTAAGCCACATGGACGAGACGCTATGAGGTGCCAAACCTCTGGAGGTACCAAACCTTTGGTGACCGTAGTCACAGTGTGTTACCAAAACACTGGTGTCCGTCGACACAATATAACTGCCCCCTCCACTCATCAACCCATATCAAATCATATTATAATGAGTTTATAACAACATACATTTATCACATGTATCACATAAGCTATGCTTCCCAAAAGCATTATTATCAATCTCATATTGACAGAGACTTACGGGATCCTCGCTTGTACCATTAAGGTACTAAATTTGTATCTACATAAATCAGATTTACATACAACATGTACTTAATACAGTTTATTAATTGTTATAAGTGTGTATGTACACACCTGTCACCCACGAATAATCTAAATCCCGAATGGAGGAGTCGGTCACACTAGATCTACTTGTCCCTATATTCGGCCAAATTCATGGGTTAGTATATTAGGCCAAATCAAATAATTTAAAGGGGTCATCTTTTGGAACCCGAATCCTTACCTTCTCGCTTTTGGATACTAATCACAACACCCGATTCGAATCGCTTCACCAACTACCATCGGTTAATAAATAAAGCTAATAGCCTTGACTTTAAATCCTTGAAAGCTAAATCTTATGAAAATCGATCCTTACCACCACTTACCACCCGCTTGATCCCGAATGATGGCTTGCTTTGTCGATCTCCAAAATCCGGAACACCTAGATGATTCGATTTTCAAAGCAGATACTTAGCACCTTGTAAATAAATGCCGACATCGGCCCTTAATCCTTAAAAAGTCGACAAAGATAGGGAAAGGGAACATAGGCATTCGGCCAACCTTACTTACCTTCACAATTGATTGAATACTAGCGAAATCCCAAAGTGTCTATGCCACTATACTATTCGGCCAAAGTGAGTAAATAGGAGGAAAGGAAATTGGCACTTCCAAGGGAGTGTATTCGGCCAAGGGGAGAAAGAAAATAATGGAGAAGAAAGGTGTTAAAAGTTTTGGCTTAAGGGGGATTTTGAGAAGAGAAGGGTGTAAAGAGAAGGTGGTTTCGGTTTGGCAATAATGAAGAAGGAGAGAAGAGAAAGGAAAGAGTAGGTGTTTTTGGTCAGAGATCAAAAGTAGAAGAAGAGAAAGATGGTGATGTAGAAATCGGTTTTGAGAAGGAAAGAAAGAAGAATGGTAATTGCTAGCCGAAAATTAAGAATAAAAGACTTAGCAAATTTGACACTATCCCTTTTACTTGTCAGTCACTCCTTTCAAAGGAGTTCAAATTCATCCCACTACCTTAATTTACTCTAGGCCACTTAATTTGAAACCATTCAAATAATTTGAAATAATCCTCAAATAATCAATTAATAATCTCTTAAAATTCAATTAATATCCTTATTTATCTTCTGTTAACTTATTATCTAAATAATTAATAAAAAGAGTTTAAAGAGAGAAAGGACTCTCCCTTCCTATGCCGTCCAAAATAAAGAGTAAAAAGGGAGAATTGTGACTCGAACCAAGGCTCTCCCTTCCCTTGTGGCATCACATGTAACTCCCAAGTAGTCCTCATTTTGCCACTTTTCCAAAGCTCATTTTGTGTCGGTAGTCCTCCTTTTGCCACTTTTCCAAAGCTCATTTTGTGTCGATAAATCCTCTATTTAATCTTGTAACCCCTACTTGCTAGAGCTCCTTACCTTTAAAGTTTCCAAATACAATTTTTTTCTACTAAACCGAGCCTACTCAAGACCTCCAATTAAGCCTTATAATACCACAATCAATAACAAAGTAATTCAATTTAAGAAAAAAACATTTAATTACAAATAGCCCCAGTTTTAGGATGCTACACTTCGTGCCCAGTTAATGGCTTCGTGCCCAGTTTAATTTATGGCTTAATGCCCAGTTGGTGTGTTGGCGGGGTGGGACTAAAGCTCCCCACAGGTGTGCTGGTTGGTGCGGGTGGTGTGTAGCGGTTGGAAATTTAGGCTTGGTTGGGAATTGCATAACACATGCATTTTATATTTGTTATATTGTTACATTTGTAAATGGGCTCAAGCCCAAGTAAATGCTTGAATGGTTTTGTACATGGACTATGGTAAATGGGTTACACTGAGTTCTATGTAACTCACCCCATTTTCTTTATGTAACGATCAATAGTGGAGGCTTGGGTTGGGAATGACTTTGTGGAGGCCATACAACGAATGATGGTTTATATAAACTTTGAACTTCTTTAAAGTATTTTCTTTTAATTACTATTTCAGTTATGATGTAATAAGGCCTGTGGTATTATTTTATGGATTTTTACTGTGGATGGATTTTAATTATGTTTAGATACTTAAATAGGACTATTTTTTTTTTTTATAAATGATTTCTTAAAATTTTCGTGCAAGTTGGGGTTTTTTTTCTTAAATATTTTATCTCGTAAATTTTTTGTAAATATTCTTTTAAGAATCTTGTTTCAAATCTCTTTTAAACTCTTTTAAACTTCTCGTAAAAAATTTTAAACAATAAATTTCTAAGTTTCAAATTATAATCTCATAGGTCTTAAATCATAGATTCTAAAAATTAACCTCGGTTTTTAATAAACTCTATTTTCAAAATAGTTTTAAAGATCTGTTTTCTTTAAATCATTAGACGGCTAGATGTATGTCCGTTTTACGTGACATACCAAATCTGGTCTTAACGCATAGACCGAGTTTAGGGTGTTACATACAAATTACAAGAAAAATGACTAAACTGAGCTTACCATGCAAGAGACGAATGATTGAAGCTCAAAAAATGGTTTCCCCAAGTTTCATTAATGGTTTCAGTGGAGAGGAGAAGAAAGAAAGAAGATGATGGCTTTTAATTTTTGGTTTATATAGTCTAACTAATTAACCTTAAGAAATTAACACTAAACATAATTACCTAATTTGGTGGATGAAAACTAGTATCCACCACCATTTAGCTTTATACTTATGTTCTGATTGCACAATTGATCCCTCAATTAAATAAAAATTCATACCGATTAATTTTTACCACTTTTACAATTGATCCCTTAATTAGTCGTTAATTCAACAAAATTACTTATTCAAAATTCAATTCACCTCTATAATAATTCCATAAATATTTAATAAAAATATTTACGGGCTTGATTTATGGAAACAAGGTCCCGATACCTTATTTTCCTACACCACTAACTTTAGAGTCGAAACACTTGTTCTTTAACTATCCAATTAAAAAATTTGTTAGACCAAAATTCAATATGATACAATAATTGACTTGTAAATATTAATTAATAAAATTTACAGACTCAATCATCGAAGAACAGGGTTTTGAAACTACCGTTTCTGACATCACTGACTTCTGGGTCATTACATTTTTTATTTGCCATAATATAGTTATTAGATAAGTAGCTATTTAGACTTCGTTTGTTGCATGATTTTCTTTGCTAATTCAAATTTATCTCATACCTCTCTTGGGTTCGATACTTGGAGTAGTCCGAAGGTATTTCATTGTATATGTTTAGAAATATTACAGCTGGACCTATTACACTTGCAGTGCACTGCGTTTCCATATCTGTTTGCAAATTCTTCTACCTCGGTGCACGCACACCAAGATGCAGTCAACTTTCTAGCACTACTCGGAAGTATATGAGATAGTTGTCAAGTAAAAAATTACAATGAAATAATTCCACTAAAGGAAGTATTTTGAGGATTGATCCAAAAGAGAGATTAATAACTCGCAAAATATAAAAATCTACATAATTAATTAAATTAACTACATTCTAAATCTAAATATTAACAAAATTAACTAACTGGAGAAAATAAGAATAATATTAAAACAACTATAACTAATAATGAAACATAAAAATATAAAAAACACTTTCGTAAGTAATTGCTATGAGGAATTGCAGAAATGTAATGGTTAAGAAATATTCAGTTAACGGAACTTAATAACATATTTCAATTATTAATTGACTTAAGGTTCATGACTAATATCATCATCAAGATGTAGGTACCTGCATTGGTGTATAGCTTAGAAGCGTTTAGAAAACCCTATGTTGGTGTATATCTTATAAGTATTAACTAAACGTTAAATCATCACTATGATCAACTCCCGCTACCTAAGCCATTGTATATCATATAGGCACCACGCTAGTTGATGTATATCTTAGGAAGTTTAGGTAACTATACAACTAGATTGCTAAGGTTAAGCAAACACTCTTGGTGTTTAACTCTTCCCTAAATTATTCATTAACTTATATGTCACTTTGGTTAATATGAATAACAAAATTGAACAATTAATCTTGTTATGATCTAAACCCATCTTTAACCTATTTTAATTACTAATCCATTAACATAAAATTTCTCAACCAATTGAAAGAATTAGCACATCATGAAGTTCAAATAAACTCAAAAGATAAATAATAACATGATAACCACAATGGAAGAGATTAAATAAAAGGGAAAATAAATCTTATTCAAATGAAGCACAGGCCTCTTCAATAATCAAATCCAAGATTTGATCGAATCTCTATGAACAGTTCTTCAAGCAACTACTCTTTAAAAGAAACAAAAACTAAAGGAAAAATAAAAGAGTATTGCCAACTCAAAAACAAAAGCAAAACTAATGAGAAAGTAATTTAGTTAATGAATGAATGAATTAGAAACCTAGCCTAAACTATCCTATTTATAACTTTTTACATGGCTCTTTAGTGGTTACAAGTTATACTTGGGCGTAAAGTATCACAAATATCCAAAAAAAATGCTCTTAATTAATGAGAGAAGTTCTTTTTTTTTTTTCTTTTGTGCATCAGACTTTGAGACAATTTTTGGACTCATTATAGTGTGATTTAGGATTAAATTCTTGCACTAACTTGTACAGCACAAAACTCTCTATTTTTCGGTATATTATGGGCCCAAAATGGGCATATGTAGCTCAAGTTATGGCCAAAAAATGAAAGCAATGAAAATTTTTTTGCTGTAGTACTGTGTACCGCATGCCACAACATACACACTTTGAGCATTAGGGTCTCATGGAACATCGGATAGCGCGCTATGGCATGCACGGTGTTTTGGTTCTCCGTACTTTTCTTCCATTTTAGCTCCTCGTTTAGCCTTCATTTCTGTTTGAACTCAAATCCTATGCTTAGTTTACCCTATCGAAGATCAATATAACACATATAAAATCTTAATTAACTAAAAACATAAAAAAAGTAAAAGTAAAAATTATTAAAAAAGCATAAAATATAAATATGAAGCAAAACATGAAAACTACACTAAATGACACTAAATGCATGACTAAGAACAAACCAAAAGCTAAGTTAATAAAGCTTAAAAATATAGATATGATGAACACTCATCATACCTACACACTTAAACTTTTGCATTTCCTCAAGCAAAACAAGACACTAAACATGAATGCAAATACAATCCTAAAGAAACACATATCTCAAATTGACAATTGAGAATATCAATATATTCCATCAAATTTCATAAACAGGTTCTTGTGAATATAATCGAAATCTTATATGCTAAAAAAACATAAAATTAACAGTAACTCATGCAATTAGGAATATTTAAAAACAATAGACCTTCATGCTTGTGTGTGCAATTGTCCCTCCTTATAATGTGTATTACATAATAAGATCTACGATAATCAAGAGAAATGAACCAAGTTCGAGCAAGATTTTAAAGTCACTACTTTAGATTAAGAATAAAACAATAGATTCTCTTCTTCCTCATTTTTAGCACACTTATTCACATATATTCTTTTTTTCATCCTATTTATTTGAATTTAGAGTTATTACCTTTGAACACGTGTGTAGATGCAACCCAAGTACCTATTCCAAATTACTTGATTAATCACATCTAAACAACCTTTGACATTACTCATGGCTATATTGGCGAAACATACTAAGAAACACAAAACTTTTGACCTAAAGAGAGATGACAACCAAGCACCTAATCCTCCGTTACTTAGTTAGGGCTCTAGCTTTTGCATTAAAAATTCATAAAATAATCAACAGAGTAATCACATGCTTACTTCACAAGATATTCAATAAACCTCACTTATTTAAGCTTTAACTTAAATTCAGAAGATAAAATTTCTAAATGAAGCTCGATCAATCCAAAGAGAAATCTTTAGATCATCTCCTAAAAATCACACTACAGACAAATATCATTCTTTTGAAAATCCTAAAACTAGTCATGCAAAACACACTTTCAAGCAAGATAGTGAAAATTTAAAAAAGATTTACATTAGAAACCATATAAAGGGATATCTGAGTCATTGTTTTCTTAGTTTGTTAAACGAATCTCTCTGGAAATGAAATGCAGAAAGTGTGAAAAAAGAAAGGGATTCGTCAAATGAATGAAGACTGGCTGCTAATTTTTAGGATTTGTTAGGTATTTTGATTATTGTTTAGGAGTTTCGTTTTATGCTTCTGGGCCTCGACCTTATGCTTTTTTATTTGATTTGTTTTTCATTGTATGTGGATTTCTATTTACTTAATAAAAGCCAAGAATAAGAAACCATATAAAGAACCTATCATTCTAACAAACATCCCAATGACATAAATTAAAGATTTAACCAAAGCAAAGAATAAGAAACTTCCTTGTCTAAGAGGTGAGAAAGTTTATTGAAGTAGCCTATTTTGATTTTTTTCAATGCATCACAACATGTTCTCAAGCAGAGTTGATACTTTAACGGCTTAATATTTCATTCGCCCCATCAATTTTCTTTATGTCCTTTTATATAAGATTCATCCATTGTGACTCCATTAGGCTTTATGTCCTATTTTAGATTCCAAGAACCCAAAAAGGAAAACCAGAGTTCTTTTCTTCGTATCTGTGACTACTATATAGATCTTTGAATTTATTATCATGCCTACATCCACAAATCAATCAATCCAAATAAAAAATAACAATATATAACACCCTCATACCTGACCCGATCAGCGGGTCTAGGCACCAAAATGTTACATTCATTGCCGGAACGATTTCAAAGAAATTCAATTAAATAAATTACTTTACTCAAGCTAATGAGATCAATCGACATTTACAATAAGGGTCTGTTTGATAGGGGAAAATGTTTTCCAGAAAACATTTTCCCATTTTCAAGCGTTTGTTTGCTTGGAAAATGAATTCCCAAGGAAAACATTTTCCAAAACACGGGTAATTTCATTTCATAGTTTCCGAAAAATGTTTTACCAATTTCTAAACGGTAAGACATTTTCCAAACTCCTCTCTTCACTCTCTTCACCAAGAATTTCTCCTCTGCTGGCCCATAAATTACCATATTTTCAGTTCAACGACGATTTCTCTCAAAATTTCTTGAATTGAATCCTTTCCTCGTATTTGTTCCTTCTCCAGAAAATCAGTGACGGGATAAAACCATTTGTTTCGATTTAAACGCTTTAAAGATTCTTGGTTTTCTGGTTTAGACTTTTTTTCTTGGGACTTGTTTGTTTTCCGCGATTCTGTGGGAAAGCGAGAAGTTTTTTTCCTGGGATAGAAGATGAGTAACCCATCTACAGGAGCCTCTTCAAAATCAAAAGTCGGTTCTTCCCAACCTTCAGAAACATCTTTCAAGCGCAAAAGAGGAGTGTTTCAAAAAGATTGTAAAACCGATTTTTCTTATTTATACAAGTTTTCCTGCAAATTTTCTTTTGTTTTTCTTTTTCAATACTTTACATTTTCTTTTCCTTTGTTTCTTGTCTTTGTGCAAAGATATGATGTATGGCTTTGGAGATGATCCTAATGTAAGTATCCTTGAATTTCAACATTGAGCCCACTAACCTATTTTTGATGAATGTTGTATCCTCTGTTGAATTATTTGTGAGCTTTGTATCTTTTATTGCGTATGATTTCATTTAGAGTTGGTAGCCATTAAGTTATTTCCCGATGTTTTTTTCCATAACCATGGATTTTTAACCTTTTATCTGTGGATTTGTTTTGAGAGGGCTAAAGCTTTGAGTTAAAGTGCATATTTGCAAGCAATGTTCTTTGAACTCGGATGTGATTGTCATACGGGTATATATTTGGACATGGATATATCAAAATTTTCTAAGCTTTACCATGTCTTTGGAGGTTATATCTCACACATATGTTTGAATATGTGTTGAACATGAAAAAGAAAAATGAAAGGTTGGAGCAACCTAGGTTGTAGCTTTGCAATAAGTTGCTCAAAATATTTATCCTATGAGTAAGGCTAATTCAAAGAAGTTACTCTTAGTTATAATATGTTTTCACAATTTCTTTGCTTGCTATATGTCTATATTCTATTAATCAATGATAATATTTACATGTTTGTAATTTCAAGCTAAAAAAAGGCACCATATGATACACTTTTTCGAGTTGAGAGGATAAAGTCATACTATATTATTTAGATTGATTGTGAATGTTGTGTATGTGTTTGTTTAATTTTTAGAAGTTTTTCATGTTTTGGAAAACCCTTGGAGGATTGTATCCCACTCATGTCTCGAATATTCATTGAACATTAATGTTGGATATGAAGTTCTCTAGAAAAATGAAGAGTTGAAAAACATAGAGATCAAAAGGAGGAGTACGATTACAATATATAAAATTTTGGATCTCATTCTATGGATGCTTCATTGTGAGAAAGGTTCATTAGTTGCATACATTTTCACGCTTATATGAACTGTAACAAAAGTGATGCATTTGCGATTGTATAATTTATTTGATCATAATTATGAATTTCAATTGTTGTGTTTTCACCACTTAGGAGACTCGGATCTTGTTTGGAGAAATTCTTCCCATAAATATTTCGTTTGTTTTTTTTTCATTGTTGTAGATCTTGTTTGGTTTTTGGGAAAATGTGGGTACAAATAAAGGCTATAATTGTCAATTTTACGTTACATGGTGTTTTATTTCAGCTTTTTTCAAAGATTTATGATGTTGATTTTATGGAGACACTAATATAATTCTATCATCAATAGTTTCTAATATTCCTCACTAAGTTTAGAACTCGTTTTCTTTTTTGTAAAGTTTGGGCTCTTACAACATTTAAGGAAGCTATATATGAAGACCCACACCGGTTTTGTCAAACTGGAATGCTTTAGATCTTTGATCCATGTGGGTGGTCAGGATTACTTGTAATAAAGAGAGACAACACGTTATCAAGATGTAAGCACCGATCCAACAACTTTTCAAAGTTCTTTAATGGTAGATATGTTCATAATTTATGCATTTTCATGTGTTGCGAAACATATCTGGTTCATCTTTGAAGGATTTCTTGCTCGTAAATGAGCCAAGTTACCTACTTGCAAGAATCGTATGTTTACCTTGTGCTTATTTGTTCCAAATGATGCTCTTGGTTCAAACTTTTTATCCAGATTTGGAATGTAATGATTGACTCATAAGTTCATGTATTTTTTCTTTCGAACTTTACATAAAAAAATCGATAGGAACAATTCCAAAAGAATTTGGCATGTTGAAATTCCTTAAAGTCTTGGATTTGGGGATGAATCAATGACCGGTCCAATACCTCTGAGCTCGGAATTTAACCACTTTGTGAAAATGTAAAACCCAATTCTTATGTGTCTTGCTTTAAGAAAATATTTGTTGTAATTTTATGTTGTTTTGCTTATTTTGTTTTATGTTGTATTCACGAAATCTTCATCAAATGGTTTGAGTGGGAGCTTACTGCTGAGCTTGGCAATTTAAAGAACCTTTCGAACTTATTCTTGATAGAAATAAACTTCAAGGACCTGTTCTGCTGAAAACGATTCATCATTTGTAGTTAAGATACATGGAACGTAAGTAGAATATCGTGGCAATGTGATTATGTTTCGTAAAGCTCGTGGATTATATATGTCTACTTGATGAACTTCACATTAGGAAATCCCTTAATAACTTAATAATGAACTCTTCTAGTTCCTATATATACATGGCCTGCCGTATTATAGTTGTCCGTTTAACCCTTCATGGCATTGCAAAATTAGTTTTTACTTGCTTGTGATGATAATGATGATGATTAGTTATAATTGTATATTTGTGCCATCTAGAGGAATTATGGATTGATCATCCATGGATGAAGGGCTTTTCTGTAGGGTTTGGATTTCCTCATAGGTTACGGACACAATATATACCACATATTTAATATTTTTAAAAGTCCGTGTTTCTTGTTTAATCAATTACCCTTAAAAATTTAAGTGGCTAAAAAGTTGTCTGAGATTTTACATACTTTGAGCTTGAGTTTTTCCTTTTGTATATGCACATGTGGAAAGAGTGATTAAGGAAATAAATAAAGTATGGTACATGGTTTTGTTGTTTGTAATGGTAATCTTCTTCCTTTTTTCATGCCTTTCATTCTCTGTTCTCTGCATTCGAATTGCTATAGGTTCACTTCATCGACACTTGTTTGGTTACCCTATTACTCCTACTTTTCTATTTGTGACAATAATATCTGAAAACATTCGCAATTTATTAATCAAGCTATAAATTATCACTAAATCATAGATATATTTAGAATATTTAAAATATTTTTTTTCTTTTTTATACAATATAATTTCAAACTCACACTCATACACTTACATTACCATATTGATAAAACTTAAAAGATCAAACCTTGATATAAGATACAGTGAAGATCAAACTTTGTAAATTATTCAATCCTTGTTTTTTATTTTTTTAACACATTTATAAAATTTGACTTTGGTTGTTTTCATTTTATGACGATTAATAATGTAGCTTAATAATTGAGTATTATTATATATTTAATTTAATTTTTTATTTTTAAATAAATCATTACAATATATGTAAAAACAATTTAAAATATAAAAATTATTAATATGTATATAAAATTTATTAATATATGTCAAAACAACTTTTCGGAAAATATTTTCGTGAAAAGCGCCAAACAATGTAAAATATTTTACATGATTCATCCAAACACGTAAAATATTTTCAGAATCATTTTCCGAAAAGTAAATCATTTTCCAGAAATCATTTTCCGGAAAACATTTTACTGACAAACAAACGGAGCCTAAATTTTAAACTCATATCTAAAGTCAACATGATCTTTTAAGAGCTTCAGTGGTAGTCTACAGTTGAGCAAGGACTGAATTGTTAAATTTTTAAAATTTCTGACCAATGTCGTAACATCAAGGGTTTCACATTGCAGCATCACTTATTGACTTGAAACTCGTCGCAACGTGGTGAGCTTTTTGTCGCAACGTTGACTCTATTTTCGTCTTGTCTCCATTCTTCAATCTCTTATTGCCTCAAATCATGCTTGTACTTCCCAATACATCCTATTAAATTATTATGTCATTCACATTTACCCAATTTCAATCTCAATATTATATGTTTTAGTATAATACTCAATTAAATATAAGTACATTTATAAAATACCAAAATGATTAAATATTTACAAGTGGGTCCAATAAAAGTCTCACACTCACAAGCTTGGTTTGCCTTTTGTACATACCATAGCTATTACCAAAATGTACCAATTAATTTAATTCTATACAATACTTCAATGTTTCAACTAAAACTTCATTAATAGTTCATGTAACAATTAATCACTTAATGTCTCAACAATTCATTTAAACTTCTCTTGTATTTATTAGCAATTCTGTCACTTATAACAACTTCTTAATATTACAACTCTTCTATTATTATTTTTTCTTTTCCTCCTCCTCCCCATTTCACATCCTAAAAGTGCATGTATTTTTACGAGAATTTACCAATTTTAGCATACCATGTCTATATGCAACATTAATTATGATTTTACTAATTACATATATACTCTTACTAAGGCTGCCTACTTGAGTGGCAGTCACTAAATTCTTTATATCTTGGCCTACAGAAATCAAAATTTGGATTCGTCTTTTGGTTTTGAAACTAGACTCAATGGAACTTTTACCATAAAAATTTCATAATTTCTATTTAGGCCAATTAATACAATAATTTTTTTAAACTTTCCCCTTCTCTGCTGATAGGAAACTTTAACCTTCTTCACTAAAAATTAATTATCTTTCATTATGGGATTAGTATAATGTTTCCATTTGTTTCCTTAAAATAAATTCATCAATATTTTAAGACTATAAATTTCATCTCCTAATTTATTTTACAATTTATAATAATTCTTCAAAGTCGAATAGAGAAACTTGAGATCATTCTAACATTGTCTCACAAAATTTATATATCTCATAATCTACAATTCGATTATTTACACCGCTTATTTTATGCAAAACTAGACTCAATAAGATTTAATCACATATTTAATTCAATCACTAAATAAATTTCTAAATTTTTTGGTGAATTTTCAAATTTAAACTACTGCTTCTGTCCAAAACTATTGTAATGAATATATTTTTCTTACTATAATTTATATCACTATACCAACACTTAACATTTATTTTACTTATGATGTAACATCCCAAAATTGGGCCTAGTAGGATTGGGCCCAATGGGCCTTGGGCGTAGGAATGTTTAAAATTTTGAGAACAAGAGAATGGCATTATTACAAATTGGACTTGTTAGTTAAGTGAATTTGGAGTTTACGGGGTTTCTATGAAGTCTCGGGTTTAATTGGGCCTTAGGAAAAATTTGGTATTTTAGCACTTTAAGGAGAGATTGTAAGTAGCTTCAAGGCTTATAGAAATAAATGAATAAATGGTTAGCATAAATGAGCAATTAGTAAAAAGGATATGGCGCCACTTGAAGTACCTTGAGGGAAGAGGTTCAAATCCCTTTGTGTGCAATGTTTGGCTAATATTTTTGCACTCTTTCCTTAAGTGTCGGCCAAGGACTATTTATGGCAAGGGTGGACTTCGTTATTTTTGGTAAGGTGGCTATAAGAATAAGGCAAGGTTAAAGTTGGGGAAAGGAATCAAGAGAAATAGGTAAGTAAGGGGGACAAGAGGCTTATTTTGTGGATGGTGTTTTGGAAAGCTTGGGTGGCGAAACTCTTATCCTAAGGGGAGATGCATGTGGACGGTTTTGAGGTAGATAGGTGGCTGAAAATTTTACATTGACATTTGGTAAGGTCTTGGTTTTGTTTTGGCAAAATTTCCCTTTGACAACTTTGTGTCATCTCTCCCATTTTGCAACTCTCCTTTCCGAAACATATTAGCACAATGGTGCATTTTCTCTTCTCTTGAATTGGTCACATATTCATCTTTTGTCTAATCTCCTTGATAGCCGAATATCATTTTTCATTCTCCTCCATAACCGAAACCTTTCCATCGTTCTTTCTTTCTCATCCCTTAAGCTATCGGTAAGTATTCTTTTCAATGTTTTATTTTCTCCTCTTATGACTGAATCCATACTTTGGTTTTTGGATGGTCATTTTGACCTAGACCATCACCTTACTTTCTCTCATACGAGATCGTTTTCTACTTCGTAGTGATATAGAGGGAGGTCGAATACCACAACATCGCCTAATCATCTCTAGTCATATGACGATCGTGAGAAACGGGATTATAATTGATTAAGGTAAGGAAGATTTTTCATAGTCCATTTGATATCTCCATTTGGTTATTGAGTTAATCGGATTGAAGGTTGGCTAATTGATATTGTTGGTAGGATCGATTCTTGGTGCATCGAGGGAGATCACAGTCGTGGTGTTGAAATCGGTAGAAAGCACAACTCGTAATCAAGGTGTGTAATCCCTACTTTCCAAGTATATATTTGAAATGGTGTGTGACCTCACACTTCTTGGAAGGCTTGCATGAAATATTCTATGATTCGGTCGAAATACCGAAGAAAAACCAAAATTGGCATTTGTAATCACTCGGGCGTGCGTATGATCGTAGTGGTAATCATGTTTTGTAATAAAAGCAGTTTGATCGAAACAATGACGTGTATTTGAAAAATCACGAAAATTGGATAAAAGGAATTACAAAGTGAGTAAGAAATCAGATTAAAGCTTACTGTGTCTACTTTAATATGGAAGAAATGGAGAAGGAAAAGGAATATTATATTCTAAGATATGTTAACTTTAGTGAGACTGGTTCTGAATGACTTTGGGGTATTCTATTTTATTTTGGAAAAATCGTATAAAATTATAAAAAGTGAATTATGGGACGTAATTTATATGTATGGATTCCTTAGTGAGACTATTATTAATAGAGACAAGTGGGAGAAGTATATGAAAACTGTACAGTGAGATATTTGGATTTTGGGTAAGAGAAGTCAGAATCATTGGATAGTGAAACAAGGGAAAATTTAAGGAATAAACTGTACTAAATGGTTAAGGTAAAAATTCTGGAAAAATTGTAGTAAGAAGAAATATGAGTCTAGTTTTAAGGAAAATTTACGGATTTAGATATCGAGATTCCTAACATGAGTTATAGTAAATTTAGTCAGTATGACGCAAATGGACAGTTTCAAAATTTTATGCCCCAAATTAGTAGTTAAGCCTAGGTGACGAATTACCATAATACCCTTAGAGGGTAAATTACCGAAATATCCCTGGGTTACGAGATTACCGAATTACCCTCGATGAGTAAAATTACGAAAATACCCTTATGGGCCGAATTATGAAATTGCCCTCAATGGACTAAATCGATATAAGTGATATATGGGCCAATTGTGACATTTGATATATGGGCCAAATGTGATATTTGATATATGTGCCAAATGTGATATTTGCTATATGGGCCAAAATTTGAAATGGGCCAAATTGTGAAATAGGCCAAATTGTGAAATGGGCCAATTTGTAATATGGGCCAGATTGTAATAATTCTTTTATGGGCCTTATATTGAAATTATTATATGTATGAATTATTATGAATGTTGTTTACATGATTGTATGGGTTGGGATATTTCGAAGAGAAGTTATGGTAGCTTTGCTACAAAATTCTGATGGCTTCGTGCCCAATTTTATAAATGGCTAAATGCCTGCGATTATGAATGGCCACTGGCCTGCGAATTATTGTTATAAATGGCTTAATACCTACAATTGGTGTGTTGGCGGGGTGGGTTGACTGATGATCCCTATAGGTGTGTTGGTTGGTACGGGTGGTGTGTAGCGGATGGAAATTTAGGGTTGGTTTGGGAAATTGTATTTCATACACATGTTATATTTGATACATTATTTTTATTGTAAATGGGCTTAGGCCCAAAATATTGCTATGTGTGTTTCGACCCAGTGGATGATGGTAAGGGGATTTCACACTGAGTTTTTGTAACTCACCCCCCTTTTCTCTTAACCCTTGTAAGTAATGCTCAAGGATTTGAGGACTTGGGGCCATGGATGACTCGGTGTAGGCTATACTTGAAATGGTTTTATTTGGACTTTAGTTTCTTACTTGCTTACTTTATTACTTTACTATTTTGGGTTATGTGTTGTAATAAGGCCTCTGGATTATTTTATTTTGCTTTATGTTTGACGTGTTTATATTTTACTCAAATTATTTTAAATGAGATTTTCTAAAATCATAATAAAGGTTTTCCAAAATCGATTAACAAATGAATTTCAAAATAAACTTTTACAAATATTTTTAATACAGAAATTTCTCCCGAACTATAATATCCAGGATTTAGGGGTCATGCAATTTAATTAATATCTGCATGTTAGTATGCTCTGTATGCTATTTGAGTGTGTTTGGGGGCTTTGGGAAACCTTGGGGTTAGGTAGAAACCTTAGTGAAAATTTTGGGTTCAAGGCTTTTAAGGGAGAGCTAGTAGCGTCAGGTCTTAAGAGATTTTATGTAGGGTTTATGACACAAGAAAGGAAGTGGTGGAGTGGCAGAGGTAACGACTAGGTGCCAGGGGGAGTGTTGCATCACAAGGGGTGCCAAGGGGGGAGAGGTTCGAATCACGCCAGCAGCAAAGGGGAGCTTTGTTTTTTTGGTGTTTTGCGTCAAGGAAGGGGGAGTGTTGGACGGTAAGCAAACTTTGGGGAAGACTTGGTCAAGGTTTTTGAATGAGTGGTGGAGAGTGTAGTGGAAGGTTTGAATGAGTCAAACTCATTTGAATGGGTGAAGGAGAGGGAATTGAGGAGAGAAAAGGGGGATTTGAAGGGAGGAGGAGAGTTGGCCGATTTTGGGGTTCTAGGAGGTGGTATTTTCAGTTTTGGTGTTTAGTTGTAACACCCCAAACCCGGCCCATGAGTCCTGAACGGATCTGGTATGTCACGGAGTAAAATAATTTGAATCCTTTTGAGTGTCTGGTGAAAACTTGTTAAAATGTGGCTAAGGTATTAAAACGGTGTTTGAAAACTCAGTTGGGATTTTTATAAACATGGTTGTGTTGATAAACCCTTTGAAAACGTTTGATCATGTAACATTCTAAAATCGTCAAAGTTATAGTTGACTTGGTTTATTTTTGTTACCCGATGGTAACATCTTTGAAAAACTCGTAGAAGTTATTAAGTTTGAAAAAGTTACTTTTAACCGGTTCACTTAACATTTATAAATTCCATTTGTAATATAACATATGTAAAATAAAACAATAAAGTAAACATCCAAATAATAATTAGCGGCCTTATTACAACCCAAAATAAAAAGGACTTAGAAAATAAATAATATAAACTATAGCAAAGTAAATTCAAATCCAACGATAAGCATGGCCGCCTCGAGTCCTCTCTGGCTCCATCTCCGCGATCTACTCATCTACAAAATAAATTGGGAAGGGGTGAGTCATCAAGACTCAGTGTGTAAATCCCCCACCCGGAAATGTAACTCATACACAGATTATTAATAAACATGCAAATATGCAACCCCACTAACCATCATGCTCCTTAACTACCCCGTGTGGTCAAAACCATCGGTGGTCAAAACCACTTGTGACTAGTGTCACAATTTAAATGATGGGGCCAACCCATCGTGTGGTCAAAACCACTGATGACCATAGGTCACAAATATCATAATGTGGTCAAAACCACTGGTGGTACCAAACCACTGGGACTTAGTCACAATTATCATCGGTGTGGTCAAAACCACTGGTGACCGAAGTCACAATAAATCTGATGGGGCCAACCCATCTTGTGGTCAAAACCACTAGTGACAGTCCATAAGATCATCCCCCTCCTCTCATCAATCCCACCATCATCATGCATTATGTACAACATATCATTTATCAGCATATGATGGCAAACTCAATCATATATCATAGACAAAGTAATAGGGGACTTACCCGGAAACCATGATTATGCCACAAGCTAATCACTACCAAAAAGATTAAAAAGGCAACAATATGGCAATGTGAATTAATAAAGTATGTAAAGAGTTTTACACACCTGTCACTACCGAACTCCCTAGATCCAGAAGATCCGATCTACGACGCTAGGTTCTTGACCCTATAATCGACCAACAATAGAGTTAGGGACTTTGGCCTATTCGGCCAAACCAAATAATAACAAAGGCTCTTGCGGCACTTACCTTAAACGAATTTGATTTCCAAACAAATCCCGAAGCCTTAATTAGCCCCTAAATCCATGGGACATATTAGTTTCAACATTTAAACATAAACTTTTTAACAAAAGGCCCTTGGCCGAATGTAACTATTTACTTACCACACTTACCGAAATCCAGAAATTATCACTTGAGTCTTCGAGATCCCTACCAAAACACATGTTAAAATTGACTTGCACACTTATACAAAATCAAGGCCTATGGCCGAATATTACTTACCTCCTTACCTTGGGGAACCCGAAAGATCTCCTTACTCCTTTAATGCTATCCTCCCTTGACTACAAAACAAGACGTGAATCCAAGGTCTTAATAAGGTTCGACCAACCCAAAATATTAAGGCTTACCCTTGCTTTCGGCATACCAAAAGAGAAAGAACCCGAAGTTAAATGCTAAGGAGAAAATACTTACCACTACTTTGAAAACGACAGCACCCTACCTTGGGGATTCGCTAATCAAGTGGAAGGGCTGGAATTTTGAGAAGAAGAAGGGTAGGTTCGGCTAAGAGGAATAAAAAAAGAGAAGGAAGAGATGTAGGGAATTAATGGTGGTTTCGGCTTTGTAAAAGAAGAAAGAAAGTAGATGGGAGATGAGGGAGATTAGGCCAGCAACCAAATGAAAAAAAGAAGAGAACTTGCTAAATGCTTTTCGACACTCCCTTGCTTAGCACAAAACCGAAAATGGATAGCCCTAAAGAGTCCCAAACCGGCCATCACCCCTCTCTTTTGTGATAATTCCAGCTTCTAATTATCACCCAATAAGAATAATATTTATCTTCTATTTATCTCCTATCCACCTCTTCAACAATTAAAAAGAAAATACAATACTAACACTACTCCTCCAGCCGAATCCTAGAGCAAAAATTAAGCTTTATCCTTATCAAAATAAGAGTCCAACATGCAGCCATCAACTCCCTTTCCATGCATGCTAGCTTGCATAAAAAAAAACCAATTGCTGCTTCTTTGGTTCAAACCTGGGACCTAAAGGAGCAACCATGTAGCCCCCTTTTTAACGCCCCATGCCATTCCTCCCAATTGACTTTCATGTCATAAAACCTCACCATTTAATTTTAAGGCCTTCCTAGGTCGATTCCCTTCCTAAAACAAAAAAAATAGAATTCCCCAAGGCGCAACCTCGACAGTTCGAGCCCAAAACCTGCCACCTCTAAGCCCTTAAGTGGCACCCCAAGCCACTCCACCAAACGTCTTTCATGTCCATACCTTACCCACAAAATCTGTTAAGGCCTTCCAACTTAGCCCTTTCTTTAACATCCCAAAAGCCCAAAATAAAAACACATCCCCTTGTAACTCCCAAGACTCGAACCTCCTCCCTTGAAGCTCCCTTTGACGCCTCCTTTGTAGCACTTAAGTGGCGCATGAAAGCCACTTTGCCAAGCTATTCCTTGTGTCATGTTTCTCCCAAAACTTCTCTTAACCCCTATCTCCTAGCTCCCTCCTTTTAAATACTTAAAAAGAAATTTTTTTTTAGCTCTAAATCTGACCTAGTTTGGGGTTATGACTAGACCCTAAAATATGTCTAGCAAACATAGAATTCATTTCTTCAAGCACACACATGAATAAAATTAAATTTTTAACAACCCCTAATTTAGGATGTTATAGTTCTACCCCCCTTAAAAAGAATTTCGGCCTCGAAATTACCTGGATCAGAAGAGTTGGGAGTATTGCTTCCGTATCACATCCTCGGGTTCCCATGTGGCCTCCTCCGTACCATGGTTTCGCCATAACACCTTTACCAAAGGCACTGACTTCCTCCTCAAAACCTTGACATCTCGATCCAAGATTTGTACTGTCTCCTCCTCAAAAGACAAGTCTGAGTTCACTTCCATTTTTGTAACCGGCACTACGTGTGATGGATCCGATCGATAGCGCCTCAGCATTGAAACATGGAAGACATCATGGATCTGGCTCAATTCTACCAGCAACTCAAGCTGGTAAGCTACCGGTCCCACACGTTTCAACACTGTGTATGGTCCGATGAATCTAGGGCTTAGCTTGCCCTTCCGGCCAAACCACAGCACCTTCTTCCAAGGTGATACCTTCAAGAAGACCTTATCACCCACTGCATACTCAACATCTCTGCGCTTAAGATCGGTGTAGGATTTCTGCCTGTCCGATGCCTCCTTAAGACGAGCCCGAATTACTCTAACCTTATCCTCCGCTCTCGCCACTAACTCGACCCAACATCTGCCGCTCTCTTAGCTCAGCCCAACATGTAGGAGTACGGCATTTTGACTATCAAATTGCCTCATACGGTGCCATCTAAATACTCGCTTGATAACTATTGTTATAAGCGAACTCAGCCAAAGGTAGGTACTCCTCCCAACTACCACGGAAGTCCAAAACACAGCCCATCAACATGTCTTCCAACACTTGGATCACCCTCTCAAATTGTCCATTAGACTGCTGATGAAAAGCCGTGCTGAAATTCAACCTCATGCCTAACTCCTGATGTAAAGCCTTCTAGAATCTCGACGTAAACCGGGATCCCGATCTGAGATAATGGACATTGGCACTCCATGCAACCGCACTATCTCAGCGATATACAACTTGGCTAATCTTTGAAGTGAGTAGTCAACCTTTACTGGTATGAAATAGGCCGACTTAGTCAACTGGTCTACTATCACCCAAACGGCATCTTTTCTTCTTGGGCGTAAGGGAAGCCCACTTACGAAATCCATAGTAATCTCTTCCCACTTCCACATGCGATCTTTATCGGTCAGTAATAAATTTCGATGGCAATTGATGCTCACTTAACTTGCGGCATGTCGACACTTGCCTACTAACTCGGTTACTTCTCGCTTGCATCTTACCACCAAAACTACTCCCTTAAATCCTGATACATCTTGCTACTTCCTGGGTGCATAGCATACGCACTGCTATGAGCTTCTTTAAGGATTCGCTACCTCAAATCATCATCCTTAGGCATGCATACTCTCCCCCGAAAGTACAACACTCTATCACTACCCAAACTGAAACCTTCGGCCTCACCGTTCTGTGCTTGTAACTTTCGAGTACTCAAAGCTTTATCGGTCATCTGCCTTTCTTTGACCTCATTAATCCAAGATGGTTTCACTTGCAATTCTGCCAAAAGGCTCCCATCCTTATAGAGACTTAGATGAGCAAACATTGTTCGCAAATCCACTACCACCTTACGGCTCAATGCATCAGCTACCACATTAGCCTTCCCCGGATGGTATTCGATTGAGCAGTCGTAGTCCTTCAACAACTCAATCCACCTCCACTGCCTTAGATTTAAATCTTTCTGAGTTAGGAGGTACTTCAGACTTTTGTGATCTGTGTACACTACCGACTTCTCCCCATACAGGTAGTGCCTCTAGATTTTCAAGGCAAAAACCACAGCAGCCAATTCCAGATCATGTGTCGGGTAGTTAGCTTCGTGAGGCCTCAATTGTCGTGACGCATAAGCGACCACCTTCCCTTCTTGCATCAGCACACACCCTAAACTAGTATGCGATGCATCACAATGCACAGTGAACTCCTTTCCTGCCTCAGGCTGAATCAAGACTGGTGCTTCTGTTAAAATCCTCTTCAGCTTATCGAAACTCTCTTGCTGCTTCTTAGACCACACAAACGGAACTCCTTTTCTCAACAGCTTAGTCATCGGTACTGCGATTAAGGAGAAATTTTCCATAAATCTTTGGTAATATCCTGCCAACCCCAGAAAACTCTGAATTTTCATAACAGACTTGGGTGGTTTTCACTCTAACACCGCCTCGATCTTACGGGGATCCACCCTGATGCCCTCAGCTGAAACTACATGCCCTAGAAAAGTTATCTCCTTGAGCCAAAACTCACATTTGCTAAATTTGGCGTACAACTGCTTCTCCCTTAGAACTTGTAGAACCACATGAAGATGTGCGTCATGCTCCTCTTCAGACTTCGAGTACACCAAAATGTCATCTATAAAGACCACGACGAACCAATCCAGATAGGGTTGGAAAACCCGATTCATCATGTCCATAAACACGACTGGTGCATTCGTCAAACCAAAAGGCATTACCAGAAACTCGTAGTGGCTATACCGAGTACGGAATGCCATCTTGTGGACATCAGCCTCCTTCACCTTAAGCTGATGGTACCCTGACCTAAGGTCAATCTTAGAGAACACCGATGCCCCTTTGAGTTGATCGAACAGATCGTCAATCCTGGGCAAAGGATACCGGTTCTTTATTGTCAACTTGTTCAGCTGCCGATAGTCTATGCACATCCTCATTGTCCCATCTTTCTTCTTGACAAAAAGCACCGGAGCTCCCAAGGCGATACACTTGGTCGGATGAACCTCTATCCAATAATTCACGAATCTGCGCCTTCAACTCTACCAATTCTTTCGGCGCCATCCGATACGAAGCTATAGATACTGACGCGGTTCTGGGTAACAGATCTATACCAAATTCAACCTCATGGTCCGGAGGTAGACCCAGAAGCTCCTCTGGAAACACATCAACATAGTCCCTTACAGTCCGGACATCTCCCACAGTAACATCCTTAGCTTCCAAAGCACAGACATGCACGACATAAGCTTCACAACCCTTCTTAACCATCCTTTCCGCCTTTAATCCCGAAACGAAATTAGATAGGTAATCTCGCCTTTTACCTATCATCACCACCTCATCACCTTCCCCGGTCCTTATTACTATGCGCTTAGCTGTGCAATCCAGGCTAGCCTGATACTTTACTAGCCAATCCATCCCGAGGTTTAGGTCAAACTCCCGGAACGGTAGTTCCATCAAGTCAGCCAAGAACACGACCCCTTGGAGTTCTATGGGTACATTCCTATAGAGTTTACTTACTTCTACAGAGTGACCTAAAGGCCTTAATACAGTCATCTTCCTAGAAGTAAGCTCAGAGTCTAAATGCAGAGTTTCTACTACACTACTAGCAATGTATGAGTGGGTTGAGCCAATGTCAATTAAGGTACTATAGGGTACACCAAAGATCAAGAACATACCAGTTATAACATCCGCAAGGCCGCCCTCCTCTTGACGCCTCATGGCATAGACTAGACTAGGTTGCCTAGCCTCATTACCACCGTACCTCCCCTCTGGTGCCCACGACCTCTGCCAAGACCATTACCTCCTCTTCCCGCACCACGACCCCTTTGATGCTGTTGATTATCCCTCCTATTTGGTGCATGATCCTGACCCTCTGATCTCAGCCTAGCTACTTTCTTCGGACAATCTCTAACTCGATGTTCCATGGACCCACACTCGAAGCATCCCCGATTACCATTCCAACACTCCTCCGTGTGAGACTTGCCACACCGAACACACCATGGCGGCCATTGAGGATTAGCAGCAAGCAGGCCTAGCAGCCTGATCTGACCCACCAAACCTTGTCCTCTTCTGCTGATTACCAGAAAACCTTGAAGGTTCGGAGCTCCTCTTATTCCAATTCTTATATTGATTCTGTCTAACCGATTGTCTTACCCCTTCAGCAACCTTTGATTTCTCCACTAAGACGGCGAACTCCCATTCCTGTTGTGGAGCTATCATCATCCTCAGCTCATCTCTCAGCCCATCTTCGAATCTAACACAGCGTTCATGCTCGGTACCCATTATACCACGAACATACCTACTCAACCGGAGAAATTCGACCTCATACTCCGCCACCATCTTATTGCCTTGAACCAGATTCAAGAAAGCCTTCCGCTGTGCATCCACGTAACTAGTTTCGATATATTTCTTTTGATAGGCATCCTCAAGAATTCCTGTGAGATTTTTCGCCACTGCTCCATCCCTTACGGTGAGCCACCACTAATATGACTCATCCCGAAGCAGAGATATTATGCCCTTCAACTTCTCCTCAGCTGTAAAATCTAGATCACCCATGATCCTCTCAGTCGATTCCAACCAATACTCTGCCGCACTGGGTGCCACTCCGGAAACTCCTCTAAACACCTCTACTGTTAGCCCAAAATCATTCAACCACAGATTTATGGGCTCCTGCACCCGCGCCTGCCTCAGCAACTCGTTCCAATACTCGTAATACAACTTGTGATACAACATCATTACCACCAGTCTGATCTTGGAACTCAGTTTTCGCCGTCGACAGATCCGGCATCTCATTTCCAAACCCATGACCAGACCCTATTGGCTCCGACAAGGTCATCCTACCTCTACCACGGCCACGGGGTAGACGTCCACGACCTCTTGTACTCATTTCTAACGATTGTGTTTATCTATTTAAGAATTTTATGCATTAGTACTTGTTTCACTAGATTATCAGCGAAGAATTTTATGATAGGAGTTTTAGGAGTGGTTCTTTCATATCATACAAGCACATAGTCCTTCTATTCATTCATTCAAAGAGACGTTGTAGTTTTTATTGTGATTGTTTTTCCACTACCCAGGGGTATTTTCGTAATTTATCCTACAGGGGTATTTTTGTAATTTTTCAAAAATAAAAGTTCTCGGATGATTTTGTCAAAAAGTATTTTGGAACTCTTAAATTCTCGGGGTATTTAAAAAATTTTTGAAATCTGGGGGTATTTCAGTAATTTTTGGACCTCCGGGGTATTTCGGTAATTTTCTACAAATCGGGGTGAATTTGTAAAATTTTAAGAAATCAGGGATATTTTAAAAGTTGTAAAACTTCGAGGGCTCTTTTTGAAAATTGAATTTTCCAAAACAATGATGTTACAAAATTTTTGAAAATCAGGGTTATTTTGGTAATTTGTCGGTTAGGGGCAATTTTGTTATTTTACCACTAGGGGTATTTTAGTAATTTTCCATAAAAAGATTTCCAAAATTTGGTTCTAATTGATTTCACAAAAGAAGGAGATTTTAAATTTTCTTATTTGAAGATTTTTCATACGGAGGGTATTTTGGTAATTTTCAAGCCGGGGGTATTTTGGTCATTTTTCAAACTGAGGGTATTTTGGTCATTTTTTTCTTTTTAAAGCAAGGTTTTAATTACTTAAAAAACAAAATGGCTAGTCCCTTTGGGTTTTAGTTAACAAGTTTAGCCTGTGAGCTCGTCGTCTCAACTAGGATGAACCGTCACTACGCACCAGGTAGGATTCGAATGAGTAGGAGGTGAGTCACTAGGACTGCTTAAATATCAGGCTCCCATCGAATCCAATCCTAGACATGCATATAACGATTGCCACATCCCTTGCTCAGTGACAACTCTAGGGTTGTTTAGGGAATTATTAAATCTTATGCATGGTTTGTTGGGGTATGCTAGCCCTAGGGTTCAACAATTTCTATTCTAATAGTCTATGTTCCCAATTTACCCTTCTACCCATCATCAAATATTCACAAAGAAAATAGATAGAATTACTTACCTGGGCAGATTGGTTCCAGAGACTCGGTGCCATGCTGTTCAAGCCAAAAACAGTTTCCCTAAACATTTCAATAAGGCCTACTAACAAAAATAAAACATTTTGGGCCTTGGGCCCCACAAATGAAGTTTTGAACCGGCTCGATACTAAAATGTAACACCCCAAACCCGCCCATGAGTCCCGATCGGATCTGGTATGTCACGAGTAAAATAATTTGAATCCTTTTGAGTGTCCGTGAAAACTTGTTAAAATGTGGCTAACTTATTAAAACGGTGTTTGAAAACTCAGTTGGGATTTTTATAAACATGGTTGTGTTGATAAACCCTTTGAAAACGTTTGATCATGTAACATTCTAGAATCGTCAAAGTTATAGTTGACTTAGTTTATTTTTGTTACCCGATGGTAACATATTTGAAAAACTCGTAGAAGTTATTAAGTTTGAAAAAGTTACTTTTGACCGGTTCACTTAACATTTATAAATTCCATTTGTAATATAACATATGTAAAATAAAACAATAAAGTAAACATCCAAATAATTATTAGCGGCCTTATTACAACCCAAAATAAAAAGGACTTAGAAAATAAATAATATTAACTATAGCAAAGTAAATTCAAATCCAACGATAAGCATGTCCGCCTCGAGTCCTCTCCGGCTCTATCTCCGCGATTTACTCATCTGCAAAATAAATTGGGAAGGGGTGAGTCATCAAGACTCAGTGTGTAAATCCCCCACCCGAAAATGTAACTCATACACAGATTATTAATAAACATGCAAATATGCAACCCCACTAACCATCCGTACTCCTTAACTACCCCGTGTGGTCAAAACCACTGGTGGCCAAAACCACTGGTGACTAGTGTCACAATTTAAATGATGGGGCCAACCCATCGTGTGGTCAAAACCACTGATGACCATAGGTCACAAATATCATAATGTGGTCAAAACCATGGTGGTACCAAACCACCGGGACTTAGTCACAATTATCATCGGTGTGGTCAAAACCACCGTGACCAAGTCACAATAAATCGATGGGGCCAACCCATCTTGTGGTCAAAACCATTGGTGACGATCCATAAGATTATCCTCCTCTCATCAATCCCACCATCATCATGCATTATGTACAACATATCATTTATCAAGATATGATGGCAAACTCAATCATATATCATAGACAAAGTAATAGGGACTTACCTGTAAACCATGATTATGCCACAAGCTAATCACTACCAAAAAGATTAAAAGGCAACAATATGGCAATGTGAATTAATAAAGTGTGTAAAGAGTTTTACACACTGTCACTACCAAATCCTTAGATCCCAAGATCCGATCTACGACGCTAGATTCTTGACCCTATAATCGGCCAACAATAGGGTTAGGAACTTTGGCCTATTCGCCAAACCAAATAATAACAAAGGCTCTTGCAAGACTTACCTTAAATGGATTTGATTTCCAAACAAACTCAAGTCTTAATTAGCCCTAAATCCATGGCACATATTAGTTTCGGCATTTAAACATAAACTTTTTAACAAAAGGCCCTTGGTCGAATGTAACTATTCACTTTCCACACTTACCGAAATCCCAAAATTATCACTTGAGTCTTCGAGATCCCTACCAAAACACATGTTAAAATTGACTTGCACACTTATACAAAATCAAGGCCTATGGCCGAATATTACTTACCTCCTTACCTTGGGGAACCCGAAAGATCTCCTTACTCCTTTAATGCTATCCTCCCTTGACTACAAAACAAGACGTGAAACCAAGGTCTTAATAAGGTTCGGCCAACCCAAAATATTAAGGCTTACCCTTGCTTTCGGCATACCAAAAGAGAAAGAACCCGAAGTTAAATGCTAAGGAGAAAATAGTTACCACTACTTTGAAAACGACAGCACCCTACCTTAAGGGGATTCAGCTAATCACAAGCTGGAAGGGCTGGAATTTTGAGAAGAAGAAGGGGTAGGTTCGGCTAAGAGGAATTAGAAAAAGAGAAGGAAGAGATGTAGGGAATTAATGGTGGTTTCAACTTTGTAAAAGAAGAAAGAAAGTAGATGGGAGATGA
This sequence comes from Gossypium rotundifolium, assembly GCA_025506655.1. Taxonomy (NCBI): domain Eukaryota; kingdom Viridiplantae; phylum Streptophyta; class Magnoliopsida; order Malvales; family Malvaceae; genus Gossypium; species Gossypium rotundifolium. The sequence goes on from CP106727.1 coordinate 24,343,273, forward strand.
GGGAGATTCGGCCAGCAACCAAATGAAAAAAAAGAAGAGAACTTGCTGAATGTTTTTGGCACTCCCTTGCTTAGCATAAAATCGAAAATGGATGGCCCTAAAGGGTCCCAAATCCGGCCATACCCCTTTCTTTTGTGTTAATTCTAGCTTCTAATTATCACCCAATAAGAATAATATTTATCTTCTATTTATCTCCTATCCACCTCTTCAATAATTAAAAAGAAAATACAATACTAACACTACTCCTCCAGCTGAATCCTAGAGCAAAAATTAAGCTTTATCTTTATCAAAATAAGAGTCCAACATGCAGCCATCAACTCCCTTTCCATGCACACCAGCATGCATAAAAAAAATAAAACCAATTGCTTCTTCTTTGGTTCGAACTTGGGACCTAAAGGAGCAACTGCCGCAGCCCCCTTTTTAACACCCCATGCCATTCCTCCCAATTGACTTTCATGTCATAAAACCTCATCATTTAATTTTAAGGCCTTCCTAGGCTGATTCCCTTCCTAAAACAAAAGAAAATAGAATTCCCCAAGGTGCAACCTCGGCAGTTCGAACCCAAGACCTGCCACCTCTAAGCCCTTAAGTGGCACCTCAAGCCACTCCACCAAACATCTTTCATGTCCATACCTTACCCACAAAATCTATTAAGGCCTTCCAACTTAGCCCCTTTCTTTAACGTCCCAAAAAGCCCAAAATAAAAACACATCCCCTTGTAACTCCCAAGACTCGAACCTCCTCCCTTGAAGCTCCCTTTGACGCCTCCTTTGTAGCACTTAAGTGGCGCATGAAAGCCACTTTGCCAAGCTATTCCTTGTGTCATGTTTCTCCCAAAACTTCTCTTAACCCCTATCTCCTAGCTCCCTCCTTTTAAATACTTAAAAAGAAATTTTTTTAGTTCTAAATCTGACCTAGTTCGGGGTTATGACTAGACCCTAAAATATGTCTAGCAAACATAGAATTCATTTCTTCAAGCACACACATGAATAAAATTAAATTTTTAACAACCCCTAATTTAGGATGTTACATTAGTGTTGGGAGTGTCAAATTTTAGTAGTCATTTTAGGAGCATTCTTTCTTTTCTATTCATATGATCAAAAGCCAAAACTTAAGATACGATAAGTGCAATTGCTGTCCCATTTTCTTTTCTCACCTTTGCTATTCACTCTCAAAAGCCGAACCATATTTTCTTCTTTTTTTTTTCATTTCAACTACTTTGAACCTCCACTACTTTTTGCAAAAGCCGAATAGCTCCTCATATTTTTTTCTCTCGGTGACCAAAAGTATCTATCAATTGTGGAATCACAGCCGAAACACCATAAATTTCAAACCTCTTCTCTTTCTTTTTTTTTCATCTATTACCTCTCTTCTAAAAAGCCAAATAAACTTTTCCCATTTAGGATTTGTAGCCGAACCTTCTAAGCTATCTCGATTACCTCTTTTTCTTTCGTTGTGGTTATTCTCATAAGCCAAATATCTCTTGAAGTGGTGACTGCCGTTCATCTCTTTTCTCTCAAACAGTTTCTAGTTATCATGGTAAGGAGTTCTCTTTTATTTTAGATATCTCTCTTTTCCTTCTTTAGTTACCGAAACAAAAATCTAACCTTGTTCTCATGTGTGGCCGAATCCATGAAGGGTTGGTTTGGGATCTCAATTAGGCTAACGTCAAGGGAGTAGGAAACTTTCTAGATTTGAATGATCGAGGTAAGCAGGGTATATCGTTAGGCCGAAGGCCATTTCATGTGTTCATATGTGTTAGAGCCGATTCTAAAATAACTTATGCAGGGGCTTCGTCAATCTTCAAGATCAAGTAGGAATTCTCGGGATTTGGGGTTGACTTTGGTATGATTACTCGATTAAGATATTATTTGGGTCCCATTTAGATTTGATTTAACGTGTTAATCGGGTCTTCTGACCAAGACATTATTTCATGGAATCAAATACCAGCCAAGGGGAGAAAGGGGTCAGACACGTAGTCCCTACCCCTAAATACAAGAAGAGGTCAGTTTCTGTTGTCCGGGATTGGCCTCTAGGGTGTGGGCCAACGTCAGAACAGGATCATAGGCAGATAGCGATAGTGTCGGTTAGGGATAGCGTCGACGTAGAGGGTGTGATTTTACGGGTTATCAGGTGTGTAGTTATTACATTGTTTCTCTGTTTATAATTAATTAAATGTATGTGATATGTGTGGTAGCCAAAAATAACGGCTGTGGTGGTGAGGCTACCCATATTGGGTGATCTGGTAACCAGGTTAGTAATTTTCTCATATTAAAATTTTGGATGGATATTTGTGTAACTTGGTAAGCATGTTATGTATGCATGACTGATATGTTCATAACGATTATATTGTCATTTCATCATAAATATATATTATATGTGCATGGGGATCGAGATATATATGTTTAATGAAGGAAAGGGTGTACATTTATGTACGTGGATTGATGTTAGCCTTGAGCTACATCGTGGTTTGATGTTAGCTATGTGCCTCGTCGTGGATTGGTGTTGGCTATGTGCCTCATCGTGGATTGATGTTAGCTTCGTGCTTCATCGTGGATTGGTGATAACCTCGAGTCACACTGTGGATATTGTGATTTAATCACGTGGACCAGTGGCTAGCCCACTAAATGGACTTTGCGCAGCATGATTGCCAAAGAGGTGTGTAGCGGATGAAGGGTTGATTTAGTAATCCCCTGGTGTGTGGTGGTAGGATATACGAGGTGTGTAGCGGTTGGATACTAGGTTGGGTTGGGTCACCATCTTGCATAATCATGTGTGGTATGTGGATTGGTGTGGTTGTGGGCTAAGCCCTTTATGGAAACATGTGGAATAATTGCACACTGAGTCAAAATGACTCACCTTGTTTTTCAACCAATGCAGGTAGTACGTTGGTCTTTGCTGAGCCTTGACTTCTTCAAATGGCTTCTCACTCCACTGTAACTTCAATCTGCTTCACTGCAACTTCAATAAGGTAGTATCTGCTAGTTTTTAATATGTTCCATTGCAACTTTAGTGAGGTCAGACTAGTATCTTTGATCTGCTTCACTACAACTTTAGGAATGCCAGATATGCTACTTTAATCTGCTTCACTGCATACTCAGGGAGACCAGGCTAATGTCTTCGATCTGCTTCCTGCAACTTCAGGAATGCTAGATCTGTTGGTTTCGATCTGCTCCGCTGAAAACTCAGGGAGACAAGATTTAATGGCTTCGATCTGCTTCCTACAACTTCAGGAATGCCAGATCTATTATTTTCGATATGCTCCGCTGCAAACTTAGGAGATAAGATCTGATGTCTTTGATCTACTTCCTGCAACTTCAGGAATGCCAAATCTGTCATTCTCAATCTACTCTACGCAATTTCAGGGAGACAAGACTGATGACTTCGATCTGCTTCTTGCTACTTTAGGAATGCTAAATCTGCTATCTTAATCTGCTCCACTGCAAACTCAGGGAGACAAGATCTATTATTTTTAGCCTACTCCGCTGTAAACTCAGAGAGGTAAGACCGGTGTCTTCGATCTGCTTCACTGTAACTTTAGGAAGACAATATCTACTATCTTTATTCTACTCCACTGCAAACTCAGGGAGGCAAGACTGTTATCTTGATCTTCTTTTCTGTAAATTCAGGAAGACACGATCTGCTATCTTAAGCCTGCTCCACTGCAAACTTAGGGAGGCAAGGATGGTGTCTTCGATCTGCTTCCTACAACTTCAAGAATGCCAGATTTGATTTTTTTAGCTTTCTCTACTACAAACTCGAGAGAGCTAAAGCTAACGTCTTTGATCTTCTTCCTGCAACTTCAGGAAGGTAAGATTTGTTGTCTTCAGTCTACTTCACTGCAACTTCATGGAGACAAGGCTGAAAGTGACCATTTACCTTACTATATTGTCGTATGACCTGTAGAATTAGTATATGCTTATGCCGAATGATTATGATGGTGTGATCGAAATGAGTCAAACGCTCCTATTCAGACATGCTATAATATGTTAATGCAAAAAATGATATAAGTATGATTCCTACTCAAGGTGTTATCACTCATTTATCCGTCAAGGTTTCATCTCCGTTCCCCTTGAAGTATCATTTTCTTGCTCAAATAATTTGCCCCATGGAAATTTTAGGGCCCATTCCTCTTGAACCTTGAGGACACGGGGCGTATATCACCTTCAAACCATCCCCCTAGGAATCACAACTTTTATTGTCCATCCTTACTTCAATTTAAGGATACATGACTTGTTTCAACTTCAATTCATTCAACCACAATTCTAGGAGTTTTGAATTTTCCTCATCAACTTGGTCGTCATGTCATTTTCGAATGACCAGCTGACATTGCTTTCTTTCGTCACAACAACTCATTATTCTGTCCAGTTATCTTTTGGACCCAAAAAATTTAGAGAAATAATCTCCATCAAGACTGTTCTTTCTTGAATATGGAAATTTTAAACAATTGTCTTGTTTCAGTTTCTTATTTTTATCTAGAAACCTCCAAAGTAATATGTAGAACTTCTTTTAGGAATTTATTAGTTCATCAATCATTATTTCAATGCAACATGCTTATGAATAATGGGTAACAAACAAATTAATTTCAAAGAGAGTTAAATGAATTATCAAAATAAAAAGGAAATTAACTGGGAACATATCTATGAGAAGAAAAAGAATCCAAAGATAGTAAATAGAACAAAGATCAGATGCCCTAAATATCGTCGATTAGGCTTCTATATACAAATTCCATGAAGACTGCTTTGAGCTTAACATGTGTTTAGAACACCCAAAGTACTTTGTTGATGCCCCGATATGCAACATACTTCATTTCTTGTTGATTCAAGCATAGCAAGATAACTACGTGTCTATTCAGAATTTGAGCCGCCCTTTTCAAGTTTTCAACTCAAAACCCATTTGGTCTCAAAGCGCCCTTTGCGAGTTTTCGCCCTGGCCTCTCTATTTTTTTGGAAGTCTCAAAGGGCCCTTTGCGGGTTTTCACTTTGGCCTCTTCTCCTTTTCAAGCAAAATACTTTTTGACTGAATTCGAGTTTACAGGATTGGGTAAGCTTTTCCCATCCATTTTATTGAGAATTAGTGCACCTCTAGAGAAGGCTTTCTTCACCATATAAGGTCCTTCCCAATTTGGCATCCATTTTCCTCTGAATCTTTTTGTATGGGAAGAATCTTTTTCAGTACAAGGTCCCGCTCATGAAACTCTCTCGGGCAAACTTTTTTATCGTAGGCTCACATCATTCATTTTTGGTACATCTAACCGTGACGAATAGCTCTTGGCCTCTTTTTTTCAATTAAATTCAACTGATCATATCGAGCCTAGATCCATTCAGCTTCATCCAGCTTTATTTCTGACAAAACTCGAAGAGAAGGTATTTTCATTTCAATAGGTAGAACTGCCTCCATCCCATAGACCAATAGGAAAGGAGTTGCCCCAGTAGAAGTTCTGACAGACGTCCGGTAAGCATAGAGTGCAAATGGTAATTTCTCATACAAATCCTTATAAGTCTCGGTCATCTTTCCTACCATCTTCTTTAAATTTTGTTGGCCACTTCCACTGCCCCATTCATTTTTGGACGATACGAAGACGAGTTATGGTGTTTGATGTTGAATTGACTACAAACTTCTACTATCGTCCTGTTGTTCAAGTTCAGTACATTGTCTGATATGATCCTCTTGGGCATTCCATATCGACAACTAATCTCCTTTTTCAAGAATCGACTAACCGCTGACTTAGTAACGGTAGCGTAGGAAGCAGCCTCTACCCATTTCGTGAAGTAGTCAATTACCACAAAGATGAATCGATACCCATTCGAATCTTTTGGTGAGATTGGTCAAATAACATCCATGCCCCACATGGAAAAAGGCCTTGGGGAAGTCATAACATGCAAAGGTGACGGAGGCAAATGAATTTTGTCTCCATAAATCTGGCATTTATGACATCTCTTGGCATAGTTGATACAATCTCCTTCCATGGTAGACCAATAATATCCAAATCCCATTATTTGTCTGGCCATTGTGAATCCATTAGCATGTGTTCCACAAACACCTCATGAACTTCCTCTAGGATTTTTCTAGCTTCAACAGCATCAACGCATCTCAATAATACTTGATCTTTTCTCTTTTTGTACAAGATAACCCTGTAATATCCTGAAATATGGGCTATTTTTAATTGAATTATTTTTCCTTGTGTTTGGTCTGTGGTGTTTTTATTTGTGATGGTTTGAGACTTAGTTGTAAGCCTAGACCAAGCCTGAGTAGTAAGAAAATTTTTGTTTTAAAGTTTTAAGTTAAGGGAGCTGAAGGAGCCAAGGGTTATAGGCATTTCAAGTAGGATGTTGGCACAAGAAAAAGGCTAGGCAAAGTGGCAAGAAGGCGCCACTTAGGGCCTGTGTTTGGTGCCACTTGTAGGGGAAGGAGGTCATGTGTTCAAGAAGAAATCCCACCTTTGCTTTCTATTTTGACGCCAAGGAGGGGTGGAGTTGTGTGCGATTCAAACTCGCCTAGTAAGGGATGGACTGAGTCAAATTATTCAAATGGTTGGCAGAGAGAAAATTTAGGTGGTTGACCAATTCAAAATGGTTTGAATTAGTGGCCAAGAGCATTTTTAGGAAGTGGCTGAATTTTGAACTCCTCATAGGAGGATTGGCCGATTTTGGTAAGGTGAGTAGAGGGGAATGTGAAACCTCCTTAGGTGATAGAGTGCATTTTCAATCAGCCTTGTTTAGTGTACCAAAATTTGAAAACCATACTTGAAGCATTTTCGATTTTCTTAGTGTTATAGAGTAGTAAAAGCCAAAATTCTTTTGTTTCAACACCTAGTCGAATACTCTCTTGAGTTTCTAAATTTTATGGTTGTTTTGCTTCCTTTTCTTCTTCTTGTTATTTGGCCAAACTATTTACCCTTCCATCTCTCTTTTCTTTTTTTTCCATTTATGCTAAGCCAAAAATAGTCGTCTTCTTCCTCTCATGCTTTTAATTTCTTTCTTTCTTAAAACTCTTATGCCGAAATTTACTGTGTCTTCTGAGCCGAATCTTCCCTCTCCCACTTCTAATCTACTTTATCGATTTCTCCTTTCTTCTTTAACCACATCTCATTTGTTTCAACTTTCAAGACTCTAGTCGAATCTCTTTCTCCTTTTGTTTATCCTAATGGATCTCCTATTATTTCTTTTTGTTTAGTTTGGGCCAAATCTCAAGCAAGGGTGATCTCTTTTAGTTTTCTCCAATCGGTTTTAGAGGAAGGTAAGTGCTCAAGGCGAATGCCTATTTCTTCTTCTCTCTTTTCTCTGTCGACTTTTATAAGGGTAAGAGTCTAATTTCTAGATTGGTGATAGATTGCTAATCGTCTTATAGGGATCTATTTCTTTTAGGATCGCTGGGTCTTGAAGCAGGGGAACTGAGCCAAGTGTTCTTGAATAATCAGTTTGGTAAGTGCAGTGGTAAGAATCTATTTCAAGTTCACCATTCTTTTAGCATTCGAAAAGCCGAAGGCTATTGATGTGGGTGTTAATGATTGCCGATTGTAGGGGGAGTGAAGCAGGTTCACTAGCGTTTGGTGGCTGGTATTCAAAGAGCATTTGGGTAAGGTTTCGGGTTCTATGTGTTAACCCTTTGGGGGTTTATTTGGTTTGGCCGAATGGCCTATGTTGCTAACCTTAGTAATGGCCGAATGTAGGAGCAAGGGATCTAGTGTGGTAGATCGACTCTTCGGGATTTAGGGCTTCCGTTATAGCAGGTGTGTAACTTACACACTCTATTACTTAGTAATGTATTTTAATAACCTGATATTAATAAAAGCCGAAACAGTATGGAAGTTGATACGATACCCTATGGGTATGTGCACGGATTCGGGTAAGTCCGTTTCGATATGAGTTCTGTTATTCAATATATGATATCATGATTTATGACATATATGTGTTATGAATGTGAAACAAAGCATGTTGACATGATTTGCATGATTTGCATGATTTACATGAGTATGGCATGAGTTTGGGTGATATGAGAGGAGGGGGAAGATGATATCCGTGTCTTTGGGACACTAGAGGTTTGGCACCTCTAGTGGTTTGGTACCACAGATTGATTTAGTGACTTTGGGTCACCAGAGGTTTGGCACCTCATAGCGACTTGTCCCAGTGGCTTAGCACCACAGTGGGTTGGCCCCATAGTTGGCATATCGGGATCGTCGCTAGTGATTTGGTATAACACATGGGTTGGCCCCACACTTGGATATTGATATTTTGTGACTTTGGGTCACCAGAGGTTTGGCACCTCATAGCGACTTATCCTAGTGGCTTAGCACCACAGTGGGTTGGCCCCATAGTTGATATTACGGATTGTCGCCAGTGATTTGGTATCACATATGGGTTGGCCCCAGATGGATTATTCGTGACTTTGGGTCACAATATTGGTTTAGGGTCACCGGTGGTTTGCACCACCAAAGTGGTTTGGTACCACACGGGTAGAAACAGATTCTGGATGGCTAGGGTTGGGTGCATTATATATATTGCTTGGTCATGGTGTGTGTAAGTATGTTGCATTATTCGGGAGGATGAATTATACATCGAGTCTTGGTGACTCACTTTCTCCTTATCATTTGGTGAGACTTAGATCGCGGAAGAGGTGTCCTAGGGTGGACTCGAGGGGCCATACTATGAATAAACTCATCTTTCACGGATTTGAATTTGGTACTTTATCTCATTTATTTTAATTTGGTTTTGTTGGGATTGTATAAAGGCCTTTTAAATTATGTTTTGATTATATATGTGGTTGGACTTGATTTCAAACATGACTTAATAAATTATTGGGTTAACATTCGATAAAATGTGAATAGTAAGGTTTTCTAAACTACAAAATGACATGTTTTAAACTTTACCATCGGGTATCACTTTATAATTGAAGGAAACTACAACTCAAATGGTTTTTCCAAACTTAAGTTTTTCTCACTCAACTCAACTGGTTTCCAATAATTAAAGAATCATTCGAGATTTTTAAATGTCGTAAATATTTTTTAGCCTAAAACCGACAACTTAATCTTTAAAGATTTACTTCCGGGTTTTCAAAGTCAACTAATCGGTTTTTAACTCATCATGCACCTGTTTTCTACAAAAGTAAAAACAACAAGGAATCTTTCTCAAAACTTTATTCGATAGCCTATTTTCCTCAAAATATTCTTCCTATAACATGCTAGATTTGGTCATGGTGTGTTGACTGGGTTTGGGGTGTTACAATTGTGGTATCAGAGCCAAGTTCAAAGCTCAGCTGTGGGCCTGAGGCCCAAAATGTTTTTTCAAAAATAGGTTTTAAATATACCAGTTTTTAAAGGCATGGCTCCGAGTCTCTGGCACCAATCCGCCCAGGTAAGTACCCCTACTGTTGCTTGTGATTTTTGGATGTGATGAGATTGAATGATTAGCAATAGTGGACTACTCTAGAAACTGAAACTGATAGGACTCTGTGGAATTGCGAAAATAAAACTTCTTTAATAAGAAATATTCATAAGATTGTGCTTTAAAAAAATAGTGGAATAATTACTAATGCATAAAACTTCTAAATCAGATAAGTCAAGATTTTAGTCATGAGCACTCGGGGTGGATGTGGTCGTGGACGTGGTCGGGGTAGGATGGCGTTTCAACCAAGAGGGTGCAGTCGGGGTCGAGAATGAGATACCGGTACCACCACCAACTGTAGGTGGTGAGTTTCAGGATCAGAATGGGGATGACGTAGTGTCACAGGCGATGCTGCGGGTTTTGGAAAGGGTAGCTGGAGTAGGTGGAGGCACAGGAGCTCAAAAATCTGTACCCGAGTGACTCCGAGCCAATGGGGCTGAGGTATTTCGAGGTGTTTCTGGTGTGGCTCCCAGCACGGCTGAGTATTGGCTGGAGGCGACTGAGCGGATCATGGACGATTTGGACTTGACTGCTGAGGAAAAGCTGAAGGGGATAGTTTTGCTTCTCCGGGATGAGTCATACCAGTGGTGGCTCACGGTCCGGGATAGTGCTATAGCAGAAGATCTTACTTGGGATTATTTTAAGGTCGCATATCAAAAGAAGTACATTGGATCTAACTACATTGATGCGCAACGGAAGGCATTTCTGAGGTTGGTTCAGGGGAGCAAGTCTATATCAGAATATGAGGCAGAGTTTTTAAGGCTGAGCCGGTATGTTAGAGGCATCGTGGCTAGTGAACACGAGCGGTGTGTCCATTTTGAGGATGGTCTGAGAGATGAGCTAAGGTTGCTGATTGCTCCACAGCAGGAGCGTGAGTTTGCTGTCCTGGTAGAAAAGGCTAAGGTAGCTGAAGGGGTTAAAGAGTCTGTGAGGCAGAACATGGGAGAATGGACATAAGAGAAGTTTTGGAACTTAAGGGCTACTGGAAATTCACAGAAAAGGGCTTGACAGAGTGGATCGAATCAGTCTGGTAGGTCTGTTGCTGCTAATCAAGGACCGGCACAGTGTAACCGTTGTGGAAAATTTCATTGGGGAGGATGTTGGACCGGTGGAAAATGATGTTTTGAGTGTGGCTCACTGGATCATCGTGTGAGAGACTGTCCGCGTAAGTTGGCTAGGATTCAGTCTGAGGGTCAAGGCCCAGTTTAGAAATGGAGGACCGCCGCCGCAGAGGGATCGTGGTAGTGGTAGAGGAGGAAATGGTTCTGGTCGGGGCGCGAAGCAAGGCGAGGTGCAAGTGACATCGAGGCTAGACGACTGGGTTAGTATATTCAGCGAGGCGTCGAGAGGAGGGCGACACACCGGACGTCATAACCGATACGTTCTTAATCTTTGGATATCCATATACTGCATTGATTGATGTGGGTTCAACGCATTCATAAATAATCCCATCATTTCCATCTAATGGTTACCATTCTTTCTCAAATTCCAATTTCATCCAAGGGTTCAAAATTTACCACCGTTCATGAGATTTTTCTCATAAATATCTAATTACCCCTTGAACTTTTCTACAACGTCATCCTTGATCTCTTCACTTTTGGTAAAATTACACTTTCATCCTTTCTCTTCTCACTTCACTTCATTTTTATTTTAATTTTATCCCAACACTTTTCACTCTCTTAAGATTCTCCAATTTATTTCTCTTAACACAAGAGTCTTTTCAACTTCCTTCGATATCCAACTACATTGCATCTCGTACTCATATTAGTACTAGAGCAGGACTTTAAAGATGTTACAGTTGGAGCGGAACACAAATTGACTAGGCTAGTCGACATTGTTTTTGAACAAAACACGACATTATGACCCTTGACTCTATCCGACTGTTGCTAGTAGCATAGTAGAGACCATGAATTTAGACTTTGAGACTACTTCTAGGCAGATGACAGTGATTAGCCCTCTAGGTCACTCTGTAGTTGTAAATAAGCTGTATAGAGACGTACCCCTAGAGCTTCAAGGGGTAGTGTTTATTGCTGATCTGATGGAACTGCCATTTGGGGAGTTCGATCTGATTCTTAGGATGGACTGGTTGGTTAAGTACCAGGCAAGGTTGGATTGTGTGGCTAAGCGCATGGTTCTAAAGACGGCTGAGAGTGGTGAGGTGGTCATGATAGGTAATAGAATAGATTACCTATCCAACGTAGTGTCTACTTTGAAGGCTGAGAAGATGGTTAGGAAGGGCTGTGAAGCATTTATGGTTCATGCGTGTGCTTTGAAGGCTGAGGAGTCTGCTGTAGGGAATGTCCAAACAGGAAAGGAATTTGCTGATGTGTTTCCTAAGGAGCTTCCGAGACTGCCACCAGATCGTGAGGTTAAATTTGGATAGATCTGTTACCCGGAACGGCGCCAGTGTCTATTGCTCCGTATAGGATGGTGCCAAAGGAGTTAGTGGAATTAAAGGCTCAGATCCAGGAGTTGTTGGACCGAGGCTTTATCAGGCCAAGTGTTTCACCTTGGGGAGCGCCAGTACTCTTTGTCAAGAAGAAAGATGGTACAATGCGGATGTGTATAGAGTACCACCAGTTGAATAAGCTGACGATCAAAAACAAGTATCCGTTGCCGAGGATAGACAACTTGTTTGATCAGTTGAAGGGTGCATAGGTATTCTCGAAGATCGATTTAAGGTCTGGGTATCATCAGTTAAAGGTCAAAGAGGTTGATATCCACAAGATGGCATTTCGTACTCGGTATGGGCATTATGAGTTTCTGGTAATGCCGTTTGGGTTGACTAACGCGCCGACAGCATTCATAGACATGATGAATAGGGTATTCCAACAGTATTTGGACCAATTCATCGTGGTATTTATAGACGACATCTTGGTATATTCAAAGTCTGAGGAGGAGAATGACGCGCATTTGTGAGTAGTATTGCAGATTCTGATGGAAAAGAAGCTATACGCTAAATTTAGTAAGTGCGAGTTCTGGCTTAGGGAGGTGACTTTCTTGGGTCATGTGGTGTCAGCTGAGGGGATTAGAGTGGACCCTTGAAAGATTGAGGTAGTATTGGAGTGGAAGCCGCCTAAGTCAGTGGCTGAGATTTGGAGTTTTCTGGGTTTAGCAGGGTATTATCGAAGGTTTGTAGAGGTATTTTCATTGATCGCAGCACCGGTGACCAAGTTGTTAAGAAAAGGAGTTTCGTTTGTATGGACTGAGAAGCAGCAAGAGAGTTTCGACAAGCTAAAGAAGATTTTGACTGAAGCTCCGATTTTGATTCAACTTGAGGCAGAAAAAGAATACACGGTATATTGCGATGCATCACATACGGGTTTGGGATGTGTGTTGATGCAGGAAGGAAAGGTAGTGGCTTATGTATCTCGACAGTTGAGACCGCATGAAGTTAATTATCCGACGCACGACTTAGAGTTAGTGGCAGTAGTCTTCGCCTTGAAAATCTGGAGGCACTACTTGTACGGAGAGAAGTTGATAGTCTACACAGATCACAAGAGCCTGAAGTACCTTTTGACTTAGAAGGATTTGAACTTGAGGCAGCGCAGATGGATTGAGCTGCTAAAGGACTATGACTGTTCGATTGAGTATCATCCGAGCAAGGCTAACATAGTGGCAGACGCGTTGAGCCGTAAGGTTGTATCAGACTTAAGAGCGATGTTCGCCCATCTGAGTTTGTACTGACTCAAGTATTCTCAGTAATTGTAGGTTGTCGACTTGGGTTGAGCGGATCAAGGAGAAAGCAGTTAGGGATGAGGTTTTGAATGCGCAGAGGTTGCAAGTGCAGGATAGTGGTTTGGAAGGTTCTGACTTGTCTAGTGATGGAGTCTTTGTGTTTCAAGGGAGAGCTTGTCGTCGAAGGACATCGAGCTAAAGCAGAAGATTCTTCAGATGCACATAGCGACCTATATGCTATGCATCCTGGAGGTAGCAAGATGTATCGGGATCTAAGGGAGCAGTTTTGGTGGCCAGGTCTGAAGCGAGAAGTAACGGAGTTTGTGGGTAGGTGTCTAACATGTCAGCAGGTCAAGGCCGAACATCAATTGCCATCAGGGTTGCTTCAGCCAGTGAAGATTCCACAGTGGAAGTGGGAAAGGATCACTATGGATTTCGTCAGTGGATTACCTCATACGCCTAGCAAGAAGGACTCAGTTTGGGTGATTGTGGATCGTCTGACTAAGTCAGCTCACTTCATATCGGTAAGGGTCTATTACTCACTCCAGAAGTTAGCTAAGCTGTATGTGTCAGAGATAGTGAGGTTACATGGTGTGCCAGTATCGATCATCTCGGATAGGGATCCCAGATTTATGTCAAGGTTTTGGAGAGCATTGCATCAGGCTTTGGGTACGCGCTTGGATTTCAGTACGGCATTCCATCCACAGTCTGACGGGCAGTCAGAAAGGGTTATACAGATTTTAGAGGACATGTTGAGAGGTTGTGTTCTGGATTTCAGAGGTAGCTGGGAAGAGTTTCTGCCATTAGCTGAGTTCGCCTACAACAATAGTTACCAAGCAAGCATCAAGATGGCACCATATGAGGCGTTGTATGGTAGGAAGTGTCGCTCACCTACATGTTGGACGGAGTTGGGTGAGCGGCGATGTTGGGGCGAGTTGGTTGCGGCGAAGACAAGGTTAAGTCGATTGACTGATGAAGGAAGCTTCAGAAGCGAGAGTCTTATGCTGATCTCAAGCGGAGGGATATAGAGTTTGTTGTGGGTGATAAGGTTTTTCTGAAGGTCTCGCCATGGAAGAATGTAACACCCCAAACCCGGTCATCACACCACCGAATCCAATATATTCTTAGGGAAAAAGAATTTTGAGAGGTTTAGGTTTAAGTTTAAAAGTTTGATGAATCACTTTGCCATATTTTGATCTTGTAGAAAAGCGAAAGGTGATTTTAAACAAATTGATAGTGTACTTTGGAAACCCAAAATTTTGAAAACTTACTCGATGTGTAGGTAAAACAAGTTCGTCTTATTTGGAAGTTTGAGTTGTTTATTATTGTTATTAAACATTTTGACTTAGTAGAAAAATCGAGTTTTAAGTTAGAAAAACATTTGAGTTCTCTTTTATTCCAAAACTTAGTGTGATACCCGATGGTATAATTTAAAATGTCGCTTTTGTAGTTTTGAAATCGTTATCTTTCCAAGTTTTAGCACATTTTAACCCAATTAATTTGTTAGGCATATTAAAATCTACTTTAAGCATAAACATAACAAAATATAATTTTAAAAGGCCTTTTACAAACCAAAATAACCAAATAGAAATAAATAAGCTAATGTACCAAGCTTTATAAGAGTCTACATAATTCCTTATTTAAGAATGGCATGAGCACCTCGAGTCCATCCGGCTCCATGTCCGCGTCTAAGTGTCACTGAAAAGTCAAAGGAGAGAGTGAGTCACAAGACTCGGTGTATAAATCCTCTCTCGGTATATCATGCCAACACACATCATAACAAAATAATGCAAGTAATGCACCCGATCCTAGCCAACCATATCTCCTTTTCTACCCCGTGTGGTACCAAACCACCGGTGGTGCCAAACCTTGGTGACCCAAAGTCACGATATCCATAATGTGGTGCCAAACCACTTTGGTGACCAAGTCACAAATAACCCAATGATGGGGCCAACCCATCGTGTGATACCAAATCACTAGCGACAATCCCAGATCTCATAAGTGGGGCCAACCCACGGTGGTGTCAAACCACGTGGATGAGTCGCAATGAGGTGCTAAACCTCACCGTGTCCCAAAGACACAAGTGTGATGCCAAATCACTTGGTGACCATGATACAAATCGATGATGGGGCCAACCCATCGTGTGATACCAAATCATGGCGTCAATCCAGATAATCAAGCGTGGGGCCAACCCACCGTGGTACTAAGCCACTGGGACGAGACGCCGAGGTGCCAAACCTCCGTGACCCAAAGTCACAAAATATCATTGTGGTACCAAACCACTTTGGAGGTGCCAAACCTCGGTGTCCGAAGACACAAAGTGTCCCAAAGACACGGATATCATACTCCCCCTCTCATATCACCCAATAGCATATCATACTAAATGCAAAATCGTGCAATCATGCTATCATGCTCACATGCTTAATATGGCATCTCAAAGTATCAAAATCATGATATCACATATCATCACATAACTCATAATGAAACGGACTTACGAATCCATATCCATACCTCAATAGGTACCAAAATAGTCAACCACACTGTTTCATTTACACAAACAAAGTTATCACATTACTTAGTTAAGATAGTGTGTTGGTTTACACACCGAAATAGCAAAGATGTTAATCCTAAGAACGGGTCAAAGTCCCTTGATCACCTCGACAACCCCGAGCCTACATTCGGCCAACAAGGGATTAGCACTTAACTCATTCGGCCAAAACCATTTACACAAAAAGGGGTTAATCTCCGATCTCTTACCGCCTTGAATCGGTTACCAACCAAGTCTCGAACCAACAGTGGTTCCTCCACTAATCGACTACACCATAAAGAGAACAATAAATCCTTTTGAAACCTTATACTTAATCGAAACTAACCAAATAGACCATGAGCCACCATTTCACCATCACTTACCAAACAATTGAATCCAGATAAAAGCTTTGCTGACTGCTTGGAATCCCAAAAGCCCTATAATGAGATGTTAAACAAAAGATTAACTCCAACCAAAAACCATATAGGCCTAACCAACCCGAAATCAACATAGCACTAGGGAGAAAAAGAGAAATGGCCATTCGGCCAAGAACTTACCCCTTCCAACGCTTGAAAACAAAACCCAAAAAATGATCCACACCACACCTCATAATCGGCTAAGATGGAAGAAAAATAGAAGAAGGAAATTTCTATGAAGGGGATGATGGTTCGGCTAGCACCCTTTAATCAAGATGGAAAGGAGGTTTGGCCTAGGTATTTAACACACACCTATGCTCGGTTTTTAGTGGAAAGAAAAGGAGTAGAGATGAGAAGAAATGGAGGTTACGGCACACAAAAGAGATGAAGAGAAAACAATGGAGAAAAATCGACTAAAGCTCTGAGAAGAAGAAAGAAATAAGAGATGAATAGAGAGGAGGGTATGTCTGGTTTGAACAAGAAAAAGAATTGGAGAGAGTGTTTTGGAGATGAAAGCTTTGGCTACCAATGCTCAACAAAGAAAGAAAAATGTGGAAAAGACAATACCAAATTCGGTTTACACAAATGACAAAGAAGGAAAAAATGCAAAAGAACACTTGGCTTCACCAAAATGTAGAAAGAGTGCAAAGTTTAGCAAATAAAGTTGCTTTGTGTTTGGTTTCAAGGAGCAAAATGGAAGGTTCTTTTCGGCTTAGGCTATTTGCAAATGAAGAGATCTTTTGCTAGCTTTTGACTAAACAAAATTAGCTTACCAAAATAAAATTGTAAACCAAAATGCACATTTGCCTAAGTGGAAATTTGGCACTCTCCTCACTCCTCACAACACTCACCAACCGCCAAACTCCCCAAAGAATCTCCTAAAATCCGCCAACCTCCCCCAATCTCTCCCAAGCCACTAATTCAAATGACTATGACCAAGTCTTCCTCCACCATTTGCTCTCCACCCATCATTTGAATGTGTTGACTAAGTCCATGGTAGAGTTTGAACTACCAACAACTCCTCCTCCCCATGCAGTCAAAATGAAACAAAAGGGGCACTGCGGCTTGAACTCAAGACCTCTCCCCTTCCAATTGGCGCCAACCACAAACTCCAAGTGGCGCATGCCTTGCCACTTTGCTAGCTCATCTCTTGTGCAACAACTCACCAAATAATATATATAACCCCAACTCCTTGACTCCTCTCACCCAAAGGCTTAAAACTAAAATTTTCCCACCTACTCAGGGCTCACTCCTAGCCTACAACTAACCTCGAGACCACACAAACAACAACATAACAAGCCATTAACATGCAAACAATGCCAAAAAAAATAGCCCTTAACCCGAGATATTACAGTTCTACCCCCCTTAAAAATAATTTCGGCCTCGAAATTACCTGGTCAGAAGAGTTGCGGGTATTGCTGTCTCATCGTATCCTCGGGTTCCCACGTCGCTTCTTCCACGCCATGATTCCGCCATAGTACCTTAACCAAAGGCATAGACTTCCTGCGCAGAACCTTCACATCCCGATCTAAAATCTGTACAGGCTCTTCCTCTATGGTCAAATCTGGGTTTACCTCGATCTCTTCTACTGCCACCACGTGCGATGGATCTGAGCAATAACGCCGAAGCATCGAAATGTGGAACACATCGTGAATCTGACTTAGCTCTGCTGGCAACTCGAGCTGATATGCAACTGGTCCCACTCGTCTCAGTACCTTATACGACCCAATAAACCTCGGACTTAGCTTGCCTTTCCTCACGAACCTTAACACTTTCTTCCACGGTGAGACCTTCAGGAAAACCCGATTTCCCACAGCAAATTCAATATCTCTCCGCTTAAGATTAGCATAGGACTTCTGCCGGTCCGAAGCTTCCTTCAATCGAGCCTGAATCAACTTAACCTTGTCTTCAGTCTCAGCAACTAACTCTGGTCCCAACAACTGACGTTCACTTAACTCTGTCCAACAAATAGGTGAGCGACACTTCCTACCGTACAACGCCTCATATGGTGCCATTTTGATACTTGCTTGGTAACTATTATTGTAGGCGAATTCAGTTAACGGTAGATACTCCTCCCAACTACCCTCAAGTCCAAAACACACCTCGTAGCATATCCTCCAAGATCAGATAACCTTTTCCATCGCCCGTCGATCTCTGGATGAAATCGTGGTCTAAAATCTAAGTGTACCCAGAGCTCGATGCAACGCTTTCCAAAACCTTGACGTGAATGGGATCCCTATCGAGATGATCGACATCTGGCACCCGTGTAGTCTCACAATCTCGACACATACGACTTCGCCAACCTCTCAAGTGAGTAATCCACCTCACCGAATAAAGTGAGTGATTTAGTCGATCGATCCACGATTACCCAAATCAATCCTTCTTGCTCGGTGTAGCGGTAATCCACCGACGAAATCCATAGTTATCCTTTCCCACTTCCTTTGTGGGATCTTCTTTGGTCAAGCAACCCGGATGGCAACCGATGCTCGACCTTGACTCTGCGACATGTCGGACACTTCCTACAAATTCTATCACCTCCTTTTTCGGATCCGCCACCGTAATCGTTCTCGAGATCCCTATACATTTTGCTACCTCCGGGATGCATAGCGTAGAAACGCTATGTGCATCTGAAGAATCTTTTGCCTTAGCTCGGTATCCTCGGCATACAAGCTTTCCCGAAAACACAAAGACTCTATCACCGACACATCTGTAACCCTCCAAACCATCGTTCGCACTTGTGCCCTCTCGCAAGACTCGTAACCTCATCCAACATCTGTTTTCTCGATCTGCTCAACCCAAGTAGGCTTAACTGCGGCTCGCGAGAATACTCCGTCGTCATACAAACTCAAATGGGCAAACATCGCTCTTAAATTGAACAACCTTACGGCTCAACGCGTCGCCACCACGTTAGCCTTGCCGGATGATACTCAATTGAGCAATCGTAGTCTTTCGGCAGACTCAATCCATCTGCTACTATCTCGATTCAAGTCTTTACGAGTTAGAAGGTACTTGAGACTCTTATGGTGCGTATAGACTATCGATCTTTCTCCGCACAAGTAATGCCTCCATATCTTTAAGGCAAATACTACGTACCGCTAACTCCGGATCGTCGTTGGATAATTTACCTCATGTGGCCTCAAGCTGCACGAGATCGTAAGCCACAACCTTCCTTCTTGCATCAAGACACAACCCAAACTCCGTATGTGATGCATCGCGAAGACACCGTGAATTCCCTACCAATTTTAGGTTGAATCGAACCGAGCTTGGTCAAAATCTTCTTCAACTTATCGAAGCTCTCCTGCCGCTTCTCACCAAATAAGCGGGCCCTTTTCTCAATAATTTAGTCGCCTGAGTTGCGATCAATGAGAAACCCTCTACAAATCTTGGTAGTATCCTGCCAAGCCCGTAAAACTCGAATCTCACCATCGACTTAGGCGGCTTCAATTCAAAATCGCCTCTATCTTACGAGGTCCACTCTAATCCCTCACCGATACTACATGACCCAAGAACGTCACCTCTCTAAGCGAACTCGCATTTATGAACTTCGATAGAGCTATTTCTCCTTAGAATCGCAATACCACCCATAAATGGGCATCATGTTCCTCCTCGGTCCTTGAATATACCAAGATGTCGTTGATAAAAACTACTACTGAACCGATCTGAATATTGTTGAATACCCTATTCATCGATCCATGAAGGTCATTGGGCGTTAGTCAACCCGAACGGCATAACTAAGAACTCAAAGCGCCCATACCGAGTAACGAAATGCCGCTTTACGATATCGCCTCCTTCACCTTTAATCGGTGATACCGGACCTTAAGTCGATCTTGAAAAGCGACGCTCTTCTTGGTGATCAAACAAGTCATCTATCCGAGGCGGTGGATACTTGTTTTGATCGTCGACTTATTCGGTTAGCGGTAGTCTATACACATCCGCATGGTACCGTCTTTCTTCTTGACAAAGAGTAAAGGCGCTCCCCAAGGTGAAATACTTGGCCCGATAAAGCCTCGGTCCAACAATTCTCATGATCTCGAGCCTTAAGCTCCACTAACTCCTTAGGTGCCATCACATGCGGAGCAATGGATCTTGGCGCGATTTGCATATGAGATCTATCCCGAACTCTACCTCTCGATCTGGTGGCAAACCCTAAGCTCCTCAGAAACACATCAACAAATTCCCTAATCGTCCAACCGTCTCCTGACGAGACTCCTTAGCCTCCAAGGCATACACATGTACTACATATGCTTCACAAATTTCTTTTCGACCATCTTCTTGGCTTTGAGGCAGATACCACATTGGATGATAATTTCTCCTATTACCACTCAGAACTACCTCATCACCCTCAGCTGTGCTCAGAACCATGCGCTTAGCCGCGCAATCCAACTTCGCCTGGTGCTTAACCAGCCAGTCCATCCCAAGAATCAGATCGAACTCCCCAAACGGCAGTTCCATCGATCGACCTCAAATACTACCTCTTGGAGTTCTAGAGGTGCGTCTCTATACTGCTTTATCTACCACTACTGAGTGACCTAGAGGGCTTATTACGGTCATCCGCCTAGAAGATATCTCGAGTCTAAATCCATGGTCTTCACCATGCTACTTGCAACATATCTGAATGTGTTGAACCCACATCAATTAAAGCGATAAATGGAGAACCAAAGATTAAAAATGTCACCAGAATGACGTCCGGTGTCGCCGCCTCCTCTTGGCGCCTCAAAGCATACACCAACCCCTTGTCGGCCTCAGAACTACTGCACCTCTGCCGGTGCTCCACGGCCCCGACCGAGCCATTACCTCTCTGCCATTACCTCGGCCCTTCTACGGTGGTGGTCCATTATTCCTATCTTGAGTACGACCGATTCTCTGGTGAATCCTATCCAACTTGCGCGACGGTCCCTCACACGGTGGTCCGATGAGCCACACTCAAGACAAACCTTTACCATCATCCAACATCCTCCCAATAAGCCTTTCCACAATCGGTTACTGCTGGCGGTCCACGCCTAGCAAAGACAACAAACCTACCCGACTGATTCGGCCCACTCGGTCTAGCCCTTTTCTGCTGATTACCCGATGACCCAAAAGATCCAAAACTCTTTTTGTGTCGGTTCCTATCCATACCTTGCCTCACAGACTCTTTAATGCCCTCGGCTACCTTCGCCTTTTCAACCAGAATCGCAAATTCACGCTCCTGCTGGGGCGCAATTAACAACCTTAATTCGTCTCGCAGGCCATCCTCAAAACGAACGCACCTCTCATGTTCAGTAGCCACCATACCCCTAGCATACCGACTCAGCCTGAGAAACTCTGCCTCGTACTCTGACACAGATTTGCTCCTCTGAACTAACCTCAGAAATACTTTTCGCTGCTCATTTATGTAGTTAGCTCGACGTACTTCTTCCGATAAGTAGCCCGAAATAGTCCCAAGTCGGATCTTACTGCTGCGGTATTTATCACGAACAGTGAGCCACCTTGGTATGACTCATCTCGAGAAGTGATCGATCCCTTTAACTTTTTTTCAGCAGATCGGTCTAGATCGTCCATGATCCGCTCTGTCGCTTCCCACCAATATTCAGCGATGCTAGGAGCAACACGAGACACCCCGAAGAATTGACCCGTTTGCCAAGTCGTTCGAGCACCTGATTTCTAGCTCCTACACCTCCACCTACTCCGGCTACCCTTTCTAACACTCATGACATCGCTTTGTGACCTGCGTCATCGATGCGCTCTTGAAACTCACCACCTCCAACTGGTGGCGTAAGCCAGTATCTCATTTTCGACCTGACCGGATCCTACGAGTTCGAAACCGTCATCCTCTGGCGACCACGTCCACGACCACGTCCACCTCGGTACTCATGACTAAATCTAAATGCGATTTAAAGAATTTTATGCATCGATAATTATTCCACTATTTTAAAGCAAAGTCTTATGAATATTAAAGGAGCTTTGTTTTCGCGAGTCCACTTAGTCCTATCAGTTTTAGTTTCTAAAGTAGTCTTACTAGCCATCCAATCATATCAATTAATATCACAACCAATAGTACGGGGTACTTACCTAGGCGGATTGGTGCCGGAGACTCGGTGCCATGCCTTTCAAACCATACTTTTAAAATGAATACTCAAAACTATAGTTTTAAAACATTTTGGGCCTCGGCCCACAATCAAAGCCTTTGAACCTAGCTCGATACCACAATTGAAACACCCCAAACCCGGTCATCACACCACAACAAGAACGGTATGTTAGGGAAAAAAATTTTGAGAGGTTTAGGTTTAAGTTTAAAAGTTTGATGAATCACTTTGCCATATTTTGATCTTGTAGAAAAAGAAAGGCGGGATTTTAAACAAATCGATAGTGTACTTTGGAAACCGGAAATTTTGAAAACTTACTCCGATGTGTAGGTAAAACAAGTTCATCTTATTTGGAAGTTTGAGTTGTTTATTATTGTTATTAAACATTTTGACTTAGTAGAAAAATCGAGTTTTAAGTTAGAAAAACATTTGAGTTCTCTTTTATTCCAAAACTTAGTGTGATCGTTATCTTTCCAAGTTTTGAAACATTTTAACCCAATTAATTTGTTAGGCATATTAAAATCTACTTTAAGCATAAACATAACAAAATATAATTTTAAAAGGCCTTTTACAAACCAAAATAACCAAATAGAAATAAATAAGCTAATGTACCAAGCTTTATAAGAGTCACGCATAATTCCTTATTTAAGCATGGCATGAGCACCTCGAGTCCATCCCGGCTCCATGTCCGCGTCTAAGTGTCACCTGAAAAGTCAAAGGAGAGAGTGAGTCGCAAGACTCAGTGTATAAATCCCTCTCCCGGTATATCATGCCAACACACATCATAACAAAATAATGCAAGTAATGAACCCGATCCTAGCCAACCATATCTCTTTTTCTACCCGTGTGGTACCAAACCTTGGTGGTGCCAAACCACCGGTGACCCAAAGTCACGATATCCATAATGTGGTGCCAAACCACTTTGGTGACCAAGTCACAAATAATCCAATGATGGGGCCAACCCACCGTGTGATACCAAATCACTAGCGACAATCCGTATCTCATAAGTGGGGCCAACCACGGTGGTGTCAAACCACGAGGGACGAGTCGCAATGAGGTGCCAAACCTCCGGTGTCCCAAAGACACAGTGTGATGCCAAATCTTTGGTGACCGCGATCCACAAATCCGATGATGGGGCCAACCCATCGTGTGATACCAAATCATCTGGCGTCAATCCCGTATAATCAACTATGGGGTTAACCCACCGTGGTACTAAGCCTTTGGGACGAGATCTTTGAGGTGCCAAACCTCTGGTGACCCAAAGTCACAAAATATCATTGTGGTACCAAACCACCGGAGGTGCCAAACCTCGGTGTCCCAAGACACAAAGTGTCCCAAAGACACGGATATCATACTCCCCCTCCTCTCATATCACCCAATAGCATATCATACTAAATGCAAAATCGTTGCAATCATGCTATCATGCTCACATGCTTAATATGGCATCTCAAAGTATCAAAAATCATGATATCACATATCATCACATAACTCATAATGAAACGGACTTACGAATCCGTATCCATACCTCAATAGGTACCAAAATAGTCAACCACACTATTTCATTTACACAAGCAGTTATCACATTACTTAGTTAAGATAGTGTGTTGGTTTACACACGAAATAGCAAAGATGTTAATCCTAAGAGCGGGTCAAAGTCCCTTGATCACCTCGACAACCCCGAGCCTACATTCGCCAACAAGGGATTAGCACTTAACTCATTCGGCCAAAACCATTTACACAAAAAGGGGTTAATCTTGATCTCTTACGCGCCTTGAATCGGTTACCAACCAAGTCTCGAACCAACAAGTGGTTCCTCCACTAATCGACTACACCATAAAAGAGAACAATAAATCCTTTTGAAACCTTATACTTAATCGAAACTAACCAAATAGACCATGAGCCACCATTTCACCATCACTTACCAAACAATTGAATCCAGATAAAAGCTTTCTTGTTGCTTGGAATCCGAAAGCCCTATAATGAGATGTTAAACAAAATATTAACTCCAACCAAAAACCACATAGGCCTAACCAACCCGAAATCAACATAGCACTAGGGAGAAAAAGAGAAATGGCCATTCGGCCAAGAACTTACCCCTTCCAACGCTTGAAAACAAAACCCAAAAATGATCCACACCACACCTCACAATCGGCCAAGATGGAAGAAAAATAGAAGAAGGAAATTTCTATGAAGGGGATGATGGTTCGGCTAGCACCCTTTAATCAAGATGGAAAGGAGGTTCAGCCTAGGTATTTAACACACACCTATGCTCGGTTTTGAGTGGAAAGAAAAGGAGTAGAGATAAAAAGAAATGGAGGTTACGGCACACAAAAGAGATGAAGAGAAAATAATGAAGAAAAATCAGCTAAAGCTCTGAGAAGAAGAAAGAAATAAGAGATGAATAGAGAGGAGGGTATGTTCAGTTTTGAACAAGAAAAAGAATTGGAGAGAGTGCTTTGGAGATGAAAGCTTTGGCTACCAATGCTCAACAAAGAAAGAAAAATGTGGAAAAAAGACAATACCAAATTCGGTTTACACAAATGACAAAGAAGGAAAAAATGCAAAAGAACACTCGGCTTCACCAAAATGTAGAAAGAGTGCAAAGTTTAGCAAATAAAGTTGCTTTGTGTTTCGGTTTCAAGGAGCAAAAATGGAAGGTTCTTTTCAGCTTAGGCTATTTGCAAATGAAGAGATCTTTTGCTAGCTTTTGACTAAACAAAAATTAGCTTACCAAAATAAAATTGTGATCGAAAATGCACATTTGCCTAAGTGGAAATTTCGACACTCTCCTCACTCCCTCACAACACTCACCAACCGCCAAACTCCCCAAAAATCTCCTAAAATCGCCAACCTCCCCAATCTCTCCCAAGCCACTAATTCAAATGACTATGACCAAGTCTTCCTCCACCATTTGCTCTCCACCCATCATTTGAATGTGTTGACTAAGTCCATGGTAGAGTTTGAACTACCAACAACTCCTCCTCCCCATGCCGTCAAAATGAAACAAAAAGGGGGCACTCTGCGGCTTGAACTCAAGACCTCTCCCCCCTTCCAATTGACGCCAACCACCAACTCCAAGTGGCGCATGCCTTGCCACTTTGCTAGCTCATCTCTTGTGCAACAACTCACCAAATAATATATATAACCCCCAACTCCTTTAACTCCTCTCACCCAAAGGCTTAAAACTAAAATTTTCCCACCTACTCAGGCTCACTCCTAGCCTACAACTAAGCCTCGAGACCACACAAACAACAACATAACAAGCCA
Source organism: Gossypium rotundifolium (assembly GCA_025506655.1). Lineage (NCBI taxonomy): Eukaryota > Viridiplantae > Streptophyta > Magnoliopsida > Malvales > Malvaceae > Gossypium > Gossypium rotundifolium. Next base: position 24,368,609 of record CP106727.1, read on the forward strand.
TTAACATGCAAACAATGCCAAAATAAAATAGCCCTTAACCGGGATATTACAAAGAAGGTTTTGAGGTTCGAAAGAAAAAGCAAGTTAAGTCCAAAGTTTATCGGGCCGTATAAGGTACTAAGACGAGTGGGACCAGTAGCTTACCAGCTTGAGTTGCCAGCAGAGTTAAGTCAGATTCACGATGTATTCCACGTTTCCATGCTTAGATGTTATCATTCAGATCCATCGCATGTCATAGCAGTAGAAGAGATCGAGGTGAATCCGGATTTGACCATGGAGGATGAACCAGTGCAGATTCTAGATCGAGATGTGAAAGTTTTACGTAAGAAGTCGGTTCCTTTAGTGAAGGTGTTGTGGCGAAACCATGGCGTGGAAGAAGCCACGTGGGAACAGGAAGGGCGTGATAAGACGGCAATACCTCAACTCTTTTGATCGAGGTAATTTCGGTAGAAATTATTTTAAGGGGTAGAGCTATAATATCCTGAAATAGGGCTATTTTTAATTGAATTATTTTTGCTTGTGTTTGATGCTGTGGTGTTTTTATTTGTGATGGTTTGAGACTTAGTTATAAGCCCAGAGCAAGCCCGAGTAGTAAGAAAATTTTTGTTTTAAAGTTTTAAGTTAAGGGAGCCGAGGAGCCAAGGGTTATAGGCATTTCAAGTAGGATGTTGGCACAAGAAAAGGCTTGGAAAAGTGGCAAGAAGGCACCACTTAGGGCTGTGTTTGGCGCCACTTTGGGGGAAGGAGGTCCTGAGTTCAAAGTGTAAATCCCACCTTTGCTTTCTATTATGACGCCAAGGAGGGGTGGAGTTGTGTGCGATTTAAACTCGCCTAGTAAGGGATGGTGAGTCAAATTATTCAAATGGTTGGCGAGAGAGAAAATTTAGGTGGTTGACCAATTCAAAATGGTTTGAATTAGTGGCCAAGAGCATTTTTAGGAAGTGGTGAATTTTGAACTCCTCATGAGAGGTGGCGGTTTAGTAAGGTGAGTAGGGAATGTGAAACCTCCTTAGGTGTTAGAGTGAATTTTTTTCAGCCTTGTTTAGTGTACCAAAAGTCAAAACCATACTTGAAGCATTTTCGATTTTCCTAGTGTTATAGAGTAGTAAAGCGAAATTCTTCGTTTCAACACCTAGCGAAATGCTCTCTTGAGTTTCTAAATTTTATGGTTGTTTTGCTTCCTTTTCTTTTTTTTGTTATTTGGCCGAACCATTTACCCTTCCATCTCTCTTTTCTTTTTTTCCATTTATGCTAGGCCAAAAATTGTCATCTTCTTCCTCTCATGCTTTTAATTTCTTTCTTTCTTAAAACTCTTGTGTCGAAATTTACTGTGTCTTCTTAGCCGAATCTTCCTTCTCCCACTTCTAATCTACTTTGCCAATTTCTCCTCTCTTCTTTAACCACATCTCATTTGTTTCAACTTTCAAGACTCTAGTTGAATCTCTTTCTCCTTTTGTTTATCCTAGCCGAATCTCTCTATTATTTCTTTTTGTTTAGTTTCGGGCTGAATCTCAAGCAAGGATGATCTCTTCTAGTTTTTCTCCAATCGGTTTTTAGAGGAAGGTAAGTGCTCAAGGCCGAATGCCTATTTCTTCTTCTCTCTTTTTCTATGTCGACTTTTATAAGGGTAAGAGCCAAATTTCGGTAGTTGGTGATAGATTTCTAATCATCTTATAGGATCTATTTCTTTTAGGATCATTTGGGTCTTGAAGCGAGGGAACAGAGCCAAGTGTTCTTGAATAATCGGTTTAGTAGCTGCGGTGGTAAGAATCTATTTCAAGTTCACCATTCTTTTAGTATTCAAAAAGCGAAGGCTATTGATGTGGTGTTAATGATTGCCGATTGTAGAGGGAGTGAAGCGAGTTCACTAGCTGCCGGTGGTGGTATTCAAAGAGCGTTTGGGTAAGGTTTGTGTTCTGCGTGTTAACCCTTTGGGGTTTATTTGGTTTGGCGAATGGCCTATGTTGCTAACCTTAGTAATGGCCGAATGTAGGAGCAAGGGATCTAGTGTGGTAGATCGACTCTTGGGATTTAGGGCTTAGTTATAGCGGTGTGTAACTTACACACTCTATTACTTAGTAATGCATTTTAATAACTCGATATTAATAAAAGCTCAAAGCAAGTATGGAAGTTGATACGATACCTATGGGTATGTGCACGGATTCGGGTAAGTCCGTTTCTATATGAGTTATGTTATTCAATATATGATATCATGATTTATGACATATATGTGTTATGAGATCTGAAACAAAGCATGTTGACATGATTTGCATGATTTGCATGATTTACATGAGTATGGCATGAGTTTGGGTGATATGAGAGGAGGGGGAAGATGATATCCGTGTCTTTGGGACACCAGAGGTTTGGCACCTCCAGTGGTTTGGTACCACAGATTGATTTAGTAACTTTGGGTCACGGAGGTTTGGCACCTCATAGCGACTTGTCCGTTGGCTTAGCACCACAATGGGTTGGCCCCAGTTGACATATCGAGATCTTCGCCCGGTGATTTGTTATCACACGTGGGTTGGCCCCACACTTGGATATTGATATTTTGTGACTTTGGGTCACGGAGGTGTGGCACCTCATAGCGACTTGTCCCGGTGGCTTAGCACCACGATGGGTTGGCCCCACGATTGATATTATGGGATCGCCGCCGGTGATTTGGTATCACACGGGCTGGCCCCACGATGGATTATTCATGACTTTGGGTCACGGTGGTTTGGCACCACCGGTGGTTTGGTACCACACGGGTAGAAAGCAGATTCTGGATGGCTAGGGTTGGGTGCATTATATACATTGCTTGGTCATGGTGTGTGTAAGTATGTTGCATTATTCGGGATGAGGAATTATACACCGAGTCTTGGTGACTCACTTTCTCCTTATCATTTGGTGAGACTTAGATCGCGGAAGAGGAGAAGGGTGGACTCGAGGGGCCATGCTATGAATAAACTAGGTCTTTCAGTTTGAATTTGGTACTTTATCTCATTTATTTTATTTTGGTTTTGTTGGGATTGTATAAAGGCTTTTTAAATTATGTTTTGATTATATATGTGGTTGGACTTGATTTCAAACATGACTTAATAAATTATTGGGTTAACATTCGATAAAATGTGAATAGTAAGGTTTTCTAAACTACAAAGCGACATGTTTTAAACTTTACCATCGGGTATCACTTTATAATTGAAGGAAACTACAACTCAAATGGTTTTTCCAAACTTAAGTTTTTCTCACTCAACTCAACTGGTTTCCAATAATTAAAGAATCATTGGGATTTTTAAATGTAAGTAAATATTTTCTAACCTAAAATCGACAACTTAATCTTTAAAGATTTACTTCCGGGTTTTCAAAGTCAACTAATCGGTTTTTAACTCATCATGCACCTGTTTTCTACAAAAGTAAAAACAACAAGGAATCTTTCTCAAAACTTTATTCGATAGCCTGTTTTCCTTAAAATATTCTTCCTATAACATGCTAGATTCGGCCATGGTGTGTTGACCGGGTTTGGGGTGTTACAAACCCCATCTAAAACATAGTTAGATGCCAATCCTCTTAATGTCCTTTTATTATTCTCAGTAGTATGCTCCGGGTATTCACAAATTTTTACGTATCGCAATACATCATGATACAAAGGGTGGTCATCTCTTTCCTCCTCTTCCATGTTATAACAATGAGCTAGAACTTCGAAGATACTCATCTGAATAGGTCTCATATCCTCTGGTCTATTTACTTTGATCATAGAAGCCAGGGTTGCCAAAGCATCCGCCATCTGGTTTTCATCTCGTGGGAGATAATTAAAAGTAATGTCATCAAACTCCTCAATCAATCCCAGAACTATTTTTTGGTAATCACTTAGTTTGGGATCTCTTATCTCCCATTCTCCTTTAAGTTGGTAGATTACTAAGGTAGAATCTCCATATACTTCTAGCACTTTGATTTTAAGCTCTACAGCTGCTCGAATTCCTATTATGCATGCTTCATATTCCACCATGTTGTTTGTGCAATCAAAATACAATTTGCATGTGAATGGATAATGATCACCACTAGGGGATACCAAGATTGCCCCAAATCCATTTTCCACAGCATTTGACGCTCCATCAAAATTTAGCTTCCACAGACATTCTTTAGTAGTTTCCACATATATTAACCCTTCATTGGAGAAATAAAAGCTTAAAGTTTCATAATCCTCCAAAGCCTTGCTAGCCAAAAATTCTGCTATTGTGCTTCCTTTTATAGCCTTCTGGTTTACTTATACTATATCAAATTCAGAAAGCAAAATCTGCCACCTTGCCATCCTTCTATTCAAAGTAGTTGACTCCATCATATACTTTAATAGATCAAGCTTCGAAATTAACCAAATTGTATGATATAGTATGTACTGCCTCAATCTCTGAGTTGCCTAAATCAAGGTGCAACACATTTTTCAATCGACGAATATCTCATTTCACATTCGGTGAACTTTTTGCTGAGATAGTATATCACCTTTTCTTTTCTTCCTGACTTATCACGTTGACCAAGTACACACCCCATAAAATTATCGAACACTGACAAATACATTATCAATGGTCTATCTGGATTAGGTGGAGATAATACTGGTGCATTCGACAGATATTGTTTGACTTTGTCAAAAGCTCTCTGGCATTCCTCTTCCACACACCTTGGTTATGTTTCTTGAGAAGATGAAATATGGGATCACATTTCTTAGTTAATTGTGAAATAAATCGAGCAATGTAATTTAATCTCCCAAGAAAGCCTCAAACTTCCTTTTGAGTGCGTGGTGGAGGCAATTCTTGTATTGCTTTGACTTTGTTTGAGTCAACTTCGATTCCTCTCTTGCTGACCACAAAACCCATTAATTTCCCTGACCGAGCTTCGAAAGAACACTTTTCCAGGTTGAACTTCAATTGAAATTTTCTCAACCTCAAAAAAAATTTCTTCAAAACCTCAATGTGTTCCTTTTCTGTACGATATTTAGCGATCATATCATCAACATATACTTCAATCTCTTTGTGTATCATGTCGTGGAACAATGTTACCATGGCCCTTTGATATGTTGCTTCGGCATTCTTTAGTCGAATGGCATTACCTTATAAAAAAAGGTACCCTACAATGTTATGAAAGCAATTTTCTCCATATCCTCAGGGTGCATCTTAATCTGATTGTATCCCAAAAAGCCGTCCATGAAAGAAAATAATGAGTATCCCACCGTATTATCCACCAACGTGTCAATATGCGGCAAAGGAAAATTTTCTTTGGGGCTGGCTTTATTTAAGTCCCTATAGTCTACACACATTCAAAGTTTTCCATCTTTCTTTGGGATAGGAAAAATGTTGGCAACCCACTCTGAATATTTGACCACTTGTAGAAAACCAACATCAAACTGTTTCTTGACTTCCTCCTTTATTTTCAACATCACATCAGGCCTTATCCTTCGTAACTTTTCCTAAAATGGCTTGCATTCTTCTCTTATGGGAAGGTGATGTACTACAATATTAGTATTTAGCCCAAGCATTGTAACATCCTAAAATCTGAGTATCGATATGGTACATGTTTTGGTGCTTAACTTGTGTATAATTAAAATTTTGCATGTTTAATATAGTCTTGAGAAGACTTGAGAATTATTCAGAATTAGAATAAATTTTAGTAAGGAGTACTTAATTGAAGTGGATCAAGTGACTTTGAGGTTTAAGTAAATTTAAGTGTCAAAAACTAGCATAAGATAAGCTAGTAGCAAGGTGGTATTGGCGCATGTAGGTTTGCTTAAGGGAAAAGCTTCGAATCCTTAGATGTGCATTGAGTTTTGTTTTTATTTTGTTTCCTCTTTCAATGTGTCAGTTATGGATAGGGATAAAGATGAGTTGGATAACATTTTTGGCAAGGAGACCGAAGGAAAAAGGTAAGTAAAAGTTTAAGGAAAAGAATCTCATGATTTAAGGTGATAGAGGGACATAAGGCATGAATCAAGGGCTTTGTTTTGGAATCTTTGGATGGCCAATTGTCCATGAAAATGGACGGCATAGGGGGCTAAGGGGGATGGCCGAATTTTGGTGATTTGTTTGGTAGGATTAGGTGCTTGATGAGCACACTTTTCCATTTACCAATTGGTGTTTTAGCAAATTTTCTCTCCAATTTTCCTCTCCCTAGCCGAATGTACCATGAGCATTGAGAAAACAATTGTTGCTTTTTCCATTTCTTCTTTTTGACCATTTCGATCTTAATTTGGTCACTCTCTCTAAAACTTTTCTCTTTTCCTTGTGACCGAAAACCATCTAGCTATCAAAGACCATTTCTTTTCTTCTCTTTTTCTCTTTATTGCTGAATGCACAATTGTCCCTAAACTCTCTCTTTTCTCTTCTCCCTATTCTCTTTTCCACTCAATTTTACTTATCATTCAAAGACATATTTTTCTTTCATCTATCTTTTATGGCCGAATGTTTGTGATCATCATAGCCGAATCTTCCATTCTTCATAACATCTATTTTTCAATCATTTTCTTCTATTCAAACTTTGGATCATCGGTAAGTACCATTTCTTTGTCTTTTCTTTTGATATTTGGTCACTATGGCCGAATGGTAGAATGTCTTTGGAAGAGACTTTTTAACTGATTAACCAATCATTTATTCAAATGTTTTCTTTCGTTATTTTTAGTGAAATAATAGAAGGGTCGAATCACTATCTTTTCGAAGAAATCTTGAAGTTCAATTAAGATTTGATCATAACGTACAAAGGATTCTCTTGAGATTATTCAGAATATTAAGGTAAGCCGAAGTCACTCTTTTAAGTAATTAGTTTTAAGATTTTCGATATATTGTTAGGACTAATGATCCTTTGTCCTTGAAGACAATCAAGATAGGGACGAAAAGGGTAGTTAATAGTGTTTGGAAAAGGGTGGTTCCAATATTCCCCCTAAATTCAAGAGAAGGACTGTTTCGGGAATCCGAGACTTTCCACTGGGTAGTGGACCCTCATCCGGTGAAAATCAATTATTCGAAGTCGTACGTACCCCCGAGCCATTGTTTACTCGTGGTTCTGAACCTTTGATCGGAGAGAAATTGCAAATAATTATAGTTCGAGATTCCGAGGGTAAGGATCTAGATCGTTAATCATTAGAATAGTTTTATATTAAATATTAGTGTTCTAAGCCATCGTGACGTGTGTTTAGATATCGACGAGTAGGAAAGTGTAGTTCTCACCGTAATCAGGTGTGTAACTTCACACTTATCTCTTGGGTTATATTATATTGTAAGCATTTTAATAAAAATCGTAAATTTGGTGAGATTGAAAAAAATATGTTATATTAATTCTTTTATGTGATTGCATGAAACCGAAATCGCGATTGTGGAAAATTACGGATATGCCCTTAATGGGTTATTTTATGAAAGAAAGTGATATCTTTGGCCATGTGAATAATTTGATTAATTGGCCAAGTGTGGAAATTGTGAAAAGGTCGCATATGTTAAATGGCCCGGATTATGAAATGTCCTGATGGATCGAATTACAAAAAATACCCTTTATTGGGCCAAAATTGAAATATGTCATTTTATTGGGCCAAAATTGAAATATGTCATTTTATTGGGACAAAATTGAAACATGTCATTTTATTGGGCCAAAATTGAAATATGTCATTTTATTGGGCCAAAATTAAAATATGTCATTTTATTGGGCCAAAATTGAAATATGTCATTTTATTGGGCCAAAATGAAATATGTTGCTTTATGGGCCAAAAGTGATATTAAAATATGAGCAAAATGAGATATGAGATGAAATGGGCCAAATTGCTATTTTGACTAATGGGCCAAATTGATAAATTGTAATATGGGTTTTATAAAATTCACCTTACAATGTTTTGTTATGCATATACATGATTGCATGGGTTGGGATAATTGATGAAGAGAAGAAAGGCCTGATGCCAAAAATCTAGATCGGTGACTCTGTCACGATGGCCTGTTGCCCAAAAATCTAGATCGGTAGTTCTACCACAATTATTTAAATGGCCTGTTGCCACAAATATTATAAATGGCCTGTTGCCACAATTATTATAATTGGCTTAAAGCCTACTACTGGTGTGTTGGCGGGGTGGGTTGACTTGATCCCCACAGGTGTGATGGTTGGTACGGGTGGTGTGTAGCGGATGGAAATTAGGTTTGGTTTGGAATTGCATATTACATGCATTATTATTTTCATATACTTGATCTATAAATATTTACATTTGCAAAATGGGCTCAGGCCCAATTATATGTTTATATGGTTTTGGCCCAGTGAATCCGTTAAGTGGGTTACACATTGAGTTCTAAGTAACTCACCCCATTTTTTTTACCCCTCTCAGGTAATAATAATTAATGGAGACTTGGGTCGGAGATGACTTCGTGTGGAGGCTATACTACTAATGGTGGTTTATAAAACTTTAAAACTTCTTTAATAATTTTTATTAAGTACTATTTTAATGGCGATGTAATAAGGCCTCTTTAATTTATGGATTCTATTATGTGGATGGATTTTATTATGTTTTAGTTTTCCTAAGTTGGATTGGTTTAGTTTTCATGAATGTTTTTCTATAACTCTCGTATAAAATAAAGGTTTTTCATAAACATCACTGAAACTTAGGAAATTCTTTTAAAACACTTCGATAAAATATTTTAACTAAATAAATCCAAAGTTTTAATCAATTACTACTCTATATAGATCAAATGATAAACTCTTGTGTTTTTAATCATGGATTTTGTATAAACCTCAATTTTTGATAAAGTCATTCTCTTAATCGTTTTGGAAATTTGATTTTCTATATTGTTGATGATTTGAATGCACATTCAATTTATGTGGCATGCCAAAATCCGGGCTTAATGCATAGGCCGGGTTTGGGGTGTTACAAGCATATCTTGGTATGACCATGCAAAGATGTCATTGAATTCCTGTAGTAACTCAACAATGTCTTGTTTCATCTCCTTAGCTATGCACGTTCCAATTTTCACAACCTTCTCTTCCTCTAAAGCTATGTTCTCTACCTCCTCTTCATGGGGTAAAATTTGTTTTTCCTCTTACTTTACCATTCTTAACAAATCTGGAGATAATTTACAATCTCATTCACCTTCAAAATCTTGATATTCCTCTAAACACATGTCTTGCTCAAAGTGGACCTTTGAATCTGTAATATCTTTGCTCATGTCATTGATATCTAGGGACCTGTGGTGGGCACCAAAGAATGCACAAAGAACAAATGAATTCGAGAACAGCTATTTATATGGTATGAATGAGAATAAAAGAATTTGGAATGAAATTATAAGATCAAAAGAATAAAAAATGAAAGAATATTTCCTCGAGTTAATTATCAAAGATGTATTTTATTGAAACAAAAATGTCTGAACATGAGCCTATTTCACAAATAAAATCTTATTGTTTTTAGGCCTTAAAACAATAAAAGTGTTCTGAACATTACTCTGTGTAATCTCTAAAAACTACAGGAAGTTCCTCTGTAGTCCAATTGTTCAAAACGCTTCTAGGTTCATAAGGGCGAATGCCCAACATGTTTCTTTGCCCAATTTCTTCCTCGTGTATGGCATTTATGTGAGGATTTCCATTTTCCCATAACCTCTCTCAGGGTGAATTATCCCTCCTAATACAAAGGTCTGGGATATGTGAGGGAATGTCATCGATTCCCACTTGACTTCTTGCCCATCCAACTATGCTCTTCTTCTTTCTTGCTTTTTCTCTATTTCCTTCCTCCTCTATCTAGCATTTGGCATGAAACCCAAGCCAAAATGGTCTCTTTTCTCTTTCAGCATCGAGACTTGAATCTCTCCTTGGAGATGTCTACCCAGTCCTTTTACTGGTAGGGCTCCCTTCCCCACCATCATTTGTAAACCCATTCTCATGGTTCTGGATATCCTAAGGACTGGCACATCATTCCCTTCCAAAATGAATGTCGTGTTCAGGAACTTTAAAGATCAAAAAGAGAATTCAGTTGCCTCTTCATTTGCCTCTAAGTATGGTGCGTCATTGGTAACCGTCGCTATGATATCTTCCTCTGCATTTATCGTAACCAGCTGACCCTCTGTTACCAGTTTTAATTTTTGGTACAGGGATGAGGGTATTGCCCCTGCCGAATGAATCTAGGGCCTTCCCAAAAAGCAATTGTAAGAGGGCTTAATATCCATCACCAGAAAGTCCACCACATATGTGTTTGGCCCAATTAGTAGCGGTATGTCAATCCTTCCTATCACTCTTCTTTCATTGCCATCAAATGCTCTCACTATGTTCTGGCATGTCTTCATGTGAGAACTATCTATAGGCAATCTTTTTAGTGTAGGCAATGGTAATACATTCAAAGCCAATCCATTATCTATTAACATACATGGTAGAGTGTATCCCTTGGAACGATTAGTGATGTGTAAAGCCTTTGTCAATCCCATACCCCCAGGTGGAATCTCATCATCACTGAAGTAAATAAAGTTGTCGTCACTTATATTACTAACCAGACGATCTAGTTTGTTAACGGATATATACTTAGTAACATAAGTTTCATTCAGTACTTTCATTAATGCTTCGCGATGTACTTCTGAGCTTAAGAGTAAGGCTAGCACTAATATGCGAGTCGATTGTTTGGCAGCTACTCTACCATGCTGTATTCACTGTGCTTCAAGAATTTCAAAAATTCTTGAGCCTCTTCCTCCTTTACAGGTTCATTGATAAGTGCCTCAGCCTCTTTCTCCTGCTCAACTACTAAAATCTTTAATTTTACTGGTTCAGTTCTGACATTTACCGAGTCGTAACTCCTTCCACTACATGTGTACGATCTTTCATTTTGGACCTCCTTAGAAGCTTCGACTGAGCTTTCCACTCCCGGTATTGTCACGTTACAGGCGTAATTCCAAGGTACCATTTTGTTATCCTTGTAAGGAAAGGAAACAGGCTTCTGGACTACAACTTTTGTCGCCACTTGTGTTTCGCCCTTCGTACTTCTTGTTCGGGGGATAATGATCCTCGGATAATTGACTTTTTGTTTCGTCAATTCTCCTTCAGTTGCATGTATGTTTCCTCCCTCTAAGCCTTCTTCATAAAACTCTAAATCCTTATTATCCATAAAGCTTTGCATCAAGACCTTGAACTCAACGCATTCAGGATCTCATGTCCTTCTGCTTTGTGGAACTCATAGCAGTTCCTTATTTCTTCACATCCTTTCTCAGAATCGGATAATATCAGTCCTCTTCTTACAATTTCCCTCCAGACCATTCTCAACGGGGTTTTTACCTCTGCGATATCCTCTTTGATCTTTCTCGTGACATTTTCGCCAATCACATTTATCCCCTTATCCCCATGGTTAGGTAACGGGTTCTCTGCACTTGGTATATCATCAAATTTTACAATCCCCATCTTGATGAGCCTCTCGACTACCTTTTTGAAGGCAGTGCTATTTTCTATTTAATGCCCCGATATTCCAGCATGGTAATCACAGTGAGCATTTGAGTCATACCATTTAGGATATGGGGGCTGCAACGGCTATAGATAAAATGGGGACACGATGTGCACGTCGAATAAAATTTGGTATATATTTTTATATGTCATTGGGATTGGCATAAATTGGAGCTTTTTAGAATTTTGTCTGGTGCCTGATTCCTATCATACTGACCCTTGTTGCCCGATAGTAACTACTTTCGGTTGGCTAACAGTGATTGCCTTTGAGTACCCTTTGTTGTATGTACTTGTATTATTCACCTCATTATCCTTTTTTCTAAGAGCAGACCTTTTAGTGGTTTCTCGTGCGTCAATCTTGCCACCCCTTATGGCATTTTCAATCATCTCTCCTACCATCACTATATCTGCGAAGCTCTTGGTAGTACTTCCTATCATGTGAGTGATAAATGGTGCCTTCAAAGTGTTGATAAAAAGCATTGTAGTTTCCTTTTCCAAGAGCGGGGGCTGAACTTGCATGGCAACCTCCTTCCATCTTTACGCGTATTACCTGAAGCTTTCATTTGACTTCTTTTCCATGATTTGCAAGGTGATTCTGTCAGGCATCATGTCTGTGACATGATTGTACTTCTTCATGAAGGCTTAGGCTAGGTCCCTCCAAGAGCTAATCCTAGCACGGCTAAGTTGATTGTACCACCTAGACACTACCCCCACCAAACTGTCTTGGAAACAATGAATCAAGAGTTGATCATTGTTAACATAACCAGTCATCTGTCTACAGAACATAGTGATATGGGCTTCAGTGCAGCTGGTCCCATTGTATTTCTCAAATTCTGGCATTTTGAACTTATGAGGAAGCACCAAATCTGGAACCAAGCTCAGGTCTTTAGCATCAATTCCATGATGATTATCAGCATTTTCTAAAGCTTGAACTTCTCTTCCAACCATTTGCAACAGTCTTCTAATTGCATTGAAGATTCAATTCTTATCCCTTCATTTTCTACTATGTCTAAGTCAGGGATAACAGGGTTAGTAGGGTTATCTCCTGGGTTGGATCCTGTGCCAACTTGGAAATTCATGGGCACTCCAGCGTCATTTGGCCCTTGTTGAGGCCTAATTGTGACAGATGGCCTTCGAAGATATTCTTCTGGTTGTGTTTGCACATGCGGTGGGGTGAAACCCCGAGGAAAGTCCTCATTATCTTCAGTATTAACTATGGGACCTTTTCCTTTGCCCATTGTCCTATTCAGCATCTGGGCCATTTGTGCCATCATGTTCCTTTGAGCTTCCAACATTTCGTCTCTCATTTCTTGTTGGAGTTTTTCCAGTTGCCCTTGCATCTGGTCTTGCATGTCTCTTTGGAATTGTTCAAGTCTTTGATCAATTTTCTTTGTCTTGGCACATGTACTGTAACACCCCAAACCCGATCAGCACACCACAACAAGATCTGGCATGTCATGGAGTGAAAACCTTTTAAAATGAAAGTTTGTCGGACAATTTTCCTTAAAGAACCCTTTTTAGAAATCCTTGCTTACAGTCTAATTATTGTTACAAGTTTTTAGAAACCATTCAAGTTATCTTTGTTATCATATACTAAGTGGTGTTACCCGATGGCAACGTTTTTTTAAAAAAAAAACAATACGAAGGTGTTATAGTTTTGAAAACATTGCGTTTTGTCGGTTAATTAATAAAATCATATATCCTACATAGTTAAAATAATAGCAAGTAATAAAATGAAACCAAAAATAAATCTTAGCGGCCTTATTACATAACCCGAAAATCAAAATTTAAAATATAAAAAAAAAGTAACTAAAAGAAGCCATAACCCAACGAAAATGCATGGCCGTCTTGAGTCCTCCTGGCTCCATCTCCGCAATCTATTCACCTGCAAAATATAAGGGAAGGGGTGTGTCACCAAGACTCAGTGTGTAAATCCCCAACCCGATAGTGCATTCACTTACACAAGTTATCAAGAAAACATGCAAACCATGCAAAACATGCAACCCATAACCTAGCCATCCAAACACCTTTAACTACCCGTGTGGTCAAAACCCTTTGGTGATAATAAATCGGTGCGGTCGAAACCGGTGGTGGTCAAAACCATGGTGACCGTAGTCACAAATAAATCGGTGTGGTCAAAACCACTGATGACCGAAGTCACAAATCAAGTGATGGGGCCAACCTATCGTGTGGTCAAAACCACTGATGACAATCCCGTAAATAATCTCGTGGGGCCAACCCACTATGGTACCAAACCACTGGGACGAGTCACAAATCAATATGTGGTCAAAACTACTGGTGGTCAAACCCACTGGGACTTAGTCACAAAATATAATATCAAGACGGGGCCAACCCGTCGTGTGGTCAAAACCACTGGTGACAGTCCAAAATAAATCATCCCCCTCCTCTCATCAACCCATGATCATGTTCATAACATACGTGTCATAATATCAAATGATCATGCTAATAACATATATCATAGCATTTAACAGATTACAATAATGTGTACCAAGAATCACATAACAGGGGACTTACCCAGAATCCAAGCTTATGCCCACAAGATAAAGTCACTAATACCAAGGGTTATCAGTAACATAATAAGCATCATTAAACTAATAAAGTGTGTAAGCGTTTACACACCTGACTATACGCGAAATCCCAAAACTACGCGATACTACGAGATCCTAAAACGTATGTCCTTACTGCACCTACAATCGGCCAATGCCACCCTTTAGATTTAAAGCCATTCAGCTTATTCACAAATCCGAAGGACATGTCACACTTTAGTAGTACTCACCTTAATGCCGATTTGGTTTCCAACCAAGTCCCGAAGCTACACACTAATCCCCCTTGCAATCGGCCAAACATAGAACACACAAATGGTTAGCCTTCGACTTTTGAACAATTTAGGAAATAAATCTTGAAACATTTAAGCCTTACCTAGATCGGCCACCAAATCCCGAAGATTCGACTACACCTTCCTACAATTGATTTAAACGTTTCATTAAAGTTCTAAAGGCCATTCGACCATAACATGAATCTCGAAACCAATAAGTTGTCGCACCCTTACCCTGATGATTGATTTGGCCTCTCAACACCAATGATAGGCACCCCCTACGATATTAGTGGTTTCGGCAATCCAAAGAGTGAGGCCACCAAGGAGATTTCGGCACTTGTTATAACAAAAAGAAAATGCAAGAGAAGAGAGATTTAGAAATAGGGTATTCGGCCAAGAAGAGAATAAACAAGGCTTCGGCTATTTTTTGTACAATGGAAAGGTGAAGATGAATAATGCAATGGAGAAGAAAGAATTCGGCAAAGGTGAATGCAACCACTTTTGGCACAAAAGGTTTTGCAAAAAAAAAAAAAAAAGAATGGAGAAGGGAGTGTTGCTTTCGGATTTTGAACAAAATAAAGAGAAGAAGAAAAGTGAACCAAGGATAGTTTCGGCTTGTACCAAATAAGCAATGAGAGGCTGATTAATGGGACCCAAAAAAACAAAAATAAGAGAAGGAGAAAGGAAGGAAAGAACTATCAAAGCTAGCCAAAAATGCACTCCCCCTTGGCTAAGGAGATTCGGCCTACTCTAGCTTCCTAAACCGTCTATACCTCCTCCCGTAAAGTCCAAAATTCAACCAACTCTTCAAGACTCCCACACCTAGCCGTCCCCCTTATCTTGCCTTGAATTCCTCCCATCCACTCATTCAAACAAGCTTGAATGAGTCCTACACCTTTACTTGAATTTAGCCTAATCCCTAACCCTCCAACAGAGTCCCACCTGAGCACACCTCTGCTTGCCTGTGGCATCAAAAAGGAAAAGTAGGGAGTGCAATTCCTGCTGTTCGAACGCAGGCACTCCCATCCTGCTTGTGGCGTCACTCCTCTGACACCCTAGTGGCGCCTCCTTACCACTTTTCCTATTGATTTCTTGTGTCAAACTTCCCCAATAAAATCTCTTAACCCCTCTCTCTCCCTTAGCTCTATTTCCTTAAATGCCAAAACAAAATTCTTAGCCCTAACTCAGGCCTAACTTAGGGTTATAACTAGACCCCAAAACATGTTAAATGAACATTATAAACAATTCATCACATGCCACACAAGCAAAACGCAGAACCCCATTGTAAGGATGTTACGGTTCTACCCCCTTAAAAATAATTTCGGCCTCGAAATTACCTGATCAGAAGAGTTGGGGGTATTACTGCCGCAATACATCCTCTGGTTCCCACGTGGCCTCCTCTATCCCATGGTTTCGCCATAATACTTTCACTAAGGGTACTGACTTCCTACGCAAGACTTTGACATCCCGATCTAAAATCTGTATCGGCTCCTCCTCAAAAGACAAGTCCAAGTTTACCTCAATCTCTGCAACCGGCACAACGTGTGACGGATCTGATCGATAGCGCCTAAGCATCAAAACATGGAAGACATCATGAATTTGACTTAACTCTACCGATAGCTTGAGCTGATAAGCTACCAGTCCCACTCGCTTCAGCACCATGTGCGGCCCGATGAACCTAGGGCTTAGCTTCCCTTTCTGTCCAAACCTCAACACTTTCTTCCATGGTGATACCTTCAAAAAAACCTTATCACCCACTGCATACTCTATATCCCTGCGCTTTAAATCGGCGTAAGACTTCTGCCTATCCGACGCTTCCTTGAGATGAGCCCGAATCACCTTAACCTTATCCTCAGTTTCTGCCACCAACTCCAGACCCAAAACATGCCGTTCACCCAACTCTGTCCAACACGTAGGAGTCCGACATTTTCATCCATACAATGCCTCGAATGGTGCCATCTGGATACTCGCTTGATAACTATTGTTATAAGCGAATTCCGCCAATGGTAGATACTCCTCCCAACTACCACTGAAATCCAGAACACAGCCCCTTAGCATATCCTCTAAAATCTGAATCACCCTTTCAGACTGTCCATCAGACTGCGGGTGAAAAGCTGTGCTGAAATCCAACCTCATTCCCAAGGCTTGATGCAAAGCTTTCCAGAACCTCGATGTGAACCTAAGATCCCTATCCAAGATGAGTGACACTGGCACTCCATGCAACCTTACAATCTTGGCCACATACAATTTGGCTAACTTCTGGAGCGAATAATCAACCCTCACTAGTATGAAGTGAGCTGATTTGGTCAGACGATCCACAATCACCCAGATGAGTCATTTTTACTAGGCGTGAGGGGTAGCCCACAGACAAAGTCCATGGTAATCTTTTCCCTTCCTGCATCAGCACACATCCCAAACCAGTATGTGATGCATCACAGTAGACCGTGAATACCTTTCCTGCCTCAGGCTTACCAAAACCAAGCTTCCATCAAAATCTTCCTCAACTTATCGAAACTTTCATACTGTTTCTCCGCCCACACAAATGGGACTCCTTTTCTCAACAGCTTGGTCAACGGTGCCGTGATCAGAGAAAATCCTTCCATGAATCTCCGATAATACCCTGCCAGACCTAGAAAACTCTGAATTTTAGCCATCGACCTAGGCGGTTTCCAATCCAACACTGCCTCAATCTTGCGAGGGTCCCCTCTAATCCCTTCAGCGGACACTACGTGACCTAAGAAAGTTACTTCCCTAAGCTAGAATTCACACTTACTGAACTTGGCAAAGAGCTGCTTCTCCATCAGATTTTGCAATACCACCCGTAAGTGTGTATCATGATCCTCCTCAGTCTTTGAGTACACCAATATGTCGTCTATGAATACTACGACAAACTGGTCCAAGTACTGCTGGAACACCCGATTCATCAAGTCCATGAATGATGTCGGTGCATTAGTTAACCCAAACGACATTACCATAAACTCGTAATGCCAATACCGAGTACGGAATGCCGTCTTATGAACATTCGCCTCCTTTACTTTGAGTTGATGGTACCCCGACCTAAGATCTATCTTCAAGAAAATCGATGCACCCTTAAGTTGATCAAACAAGTCATCAATCTGGGGCAACGGATACTTGTTTTTGATTGTCAACTTGTTCAGCTGGCGGTAATTTATACACATCCGCATTGTACCATCCTTCTTCTTAACAAAGAGTACAGGTGCTCCCCAAGGAGATATACTCAGTCAGATGAAACCTCAGTCCAACAACTCCTGAATTTAAGCCTTCAGATCCACCAATTCCTTTGGCGCCATCCTATACGGGGCTACAGACACTGGCACAATTTCGGGTAACAAGTCTATACCGAATTCAACTTCCCGATCCGGAGGCAGACCCAAAAGTTCTTCTGGGAATACATCAGTGAATTCCTTCACTGTTTGAACATTCTCCACTGCTAACTCCTTGGCCTCAACGCACACACCCGAACCAGAAACGCTTCACAGCCCTTTCTGATCATTTTCTCCGCCTTCAGTGTAGAGACCACATTCGATAAGTACTCCCTCCTATTACCTAACATCACCACCTCCTCACCTTCCATTGTCCTCAACACCATGCGCTTAGCCGCACAATCCAAACTAGCCTGGTACTTCACTAGCTAATCCATCCTGAAAATCAGATCGAACTCACCAAACGGCAGTTCCATCAGATCAGCCAAGAACATGACCCCTTGAAGTTCTAGGGGTACATCCCTATATAGTTTACTTACTTCTATAGAGTGACCTAAAGGGCTTATCACAGTCATCTTACTAGAAGTAATCTCAAAGTCTAAATTCATAGTTTCCACTATGCTACTGGCTACATATGAGTGCGTCGAACCCATATCTATTAAAACATTATAAGGAAAACCAAAGATTAGGAATGTACTAGTTATAACGTCTGGTGCGTCACCTTTCTCTCGACGCCTCGCTGCGTAGACCAGTCCAGGCTGTCTTGCCTCTGTACCACCTGCACCTCTACCCGGTGCTCCACGGCCTCTACCAGAGCCATTACCTCCCTTAGCAGTACCACGGCCCTGCTGTGGCTGCTGACCATCCCTCCCTGTTCTGAGTACGATTCTGATCCCCAGACAACAATCTAGCTGACAGCTGTGGACAATCTCTCACTTGGTGCTCCATCAACCCACACTCAAAACATCCTCTGTTTTTAGTCCAACATTCCCCCGTTTGAGACTTTCCACACCGAGTACATCATGATAGCCACTGAGTATTATCAATAGTAGGCCTAGCAGCTTGATTCGGCCCACTCTATCTACCCTATTTACTCATTGGTTTCGCTAGACCCGATGATCCAAAGATTCCTTTTATTCCATCCCCTGTCCTAATTTCATCTCACCGACTGTTTCACCTCTTCAGAACTTTGGCCTTTTCCACTAAGACTACAAACTCTCTCTCCTACTGTGGAGCAATTAGTAGCCTCAAATCATCCCTTAATTCGTCCTCAAATCTAACACACCGCTCATGTTCCGTAGCTATAATGCCCCGAGTATATCAGCTCAGCTTTAAAAATTCTGCCTCGTATTCCGGTACAAATTTATTCCCCTGAACTAGCCTTAGAAACGACTTCCTTTGCGCATCAATGTAGCTAGACCCACATATTTCTTCTGATAAGCTACCTTAAAATAGTCCCAAGTGAGATCATCCACCGCTGCACTATCTCGAACCGTGAGCCACCACTGGTATGACTCATCCTAGAGAAGCGACACTATCCCTTTCAGTTTTTCCTCAGCAGTCAAGTCCAGATCATCCATAATTCGTTCAGTCACTTCCAACCAATACTCAGCCGTATTGGGAGCCACACCAGAAACACCCCAAAATACCTCAGCTCCATTGGCTCGGAGTCACTCTAACACAATTTACGAGCTCCTGCACCCCCCCGCTCCAAACCACTCTTTCCAAACTTTCGCAAAGATCGCTGCGACATTGCATCATCCCCCGTTTGATCTTGATACTCAACACCAGCAGCTGGTGGTGGTATCTCATTCTCAGACCCTTGACCAGACCTGACCGGTTCTGATACGGTCATTCTACCTCTACCACGTCCTCGCACATTACGACCACGTCCCCTAATACTTATGTCTATAGTCGCGATTTATCTGTTTAAGAGATTTTTATGAATTAGCTTTTGTTTCACTGATTACCTACGAATAAGTTTTACGAAAAATAATTTGGTAGTGGTTCTTTCGATCATCACACAGTTTTCAGTTCAACTTCCTACCTTCATTCCACGAGTAGGGGTATTCTCGTCATTTCACTACCCGGGGGTATTTTCATGATTTAACCTATCAGGGTATTTTAGTAATTAAAGCAGGGTAAATTCGAAAACCTTTACAAATCATAGATGTTTCAAAAATTCTAGAAATCGGGGGTGTTTTGGTAATTTCATAAACCAGGGGTATTTTTGAATTTTTTTTCAAAATATTGTTCAAGGTGATTTTACAAAGTAAGGGTATTTTGAATATTTTCACTTCGAGGGTACTTCGAAAATTTTCCCATACTGAGGGCATTTTGGTAATTTTACAAGTCAAGGGTAATTTGGTCATTTTTTTCAAATCGGGGTATTTTAGTCATTTCTTAAATCAAGGTTATTGTGGCCATTTCAAAACCAAGGTTTTAAAGCGTTTCAAAATAAAATGGCTGGCCCCTTTCGGGTTTTAGTTATGAAGTTTAGCCTGTGAATAAGTCGTCTTAGCTGGGGTGAACCGTCACTACGCACCAGGTAGGATTCGGGTGAAGAGGAGGTGAGTCACTAGGACTGCTTAAATACCAAGCTCCTCCCTGAATCTACTCCTAGACATGCGCACAACGGTTACCACACCTTTGGCTCAGTGACGTACTCACAGGTTTGTTTAGTGAATCATTAAGTCTTATGTACTTGAGTTGGGGTAAACTATTCCTAGGGTTCAATAATTCCTATTCCACTAATCTACGATCCCGAAATACCCATTTCCCCCACATATAAATCACACAACAGTCAGAAGTACTTACCTGGGCAGATTGGTGCCGGAGACTCGGTGCCATGCTGTTCAACCCATGTATTTCCAACCATGAACATTTAAAAACCTTACTTTAAAATGTTTTGGGCCTCCGGCCCTCAGCCGAGCCTTTGAACTTGGCTCTGATACCAAAATTGTAACACCCCAAACCCGGTCAGCACACCACAACCGGATCTGGCATGTCACGGAGTGAAAACCTTTTAAAACGAAAGTTTGTCGGATTATTTTCCTTAGAAAACCCTTTTTAGAAATCCTTGCTTACAGTCTAATTATTATTACAAGTTTTTAGAAACCATTCAAGTTATCTTTGTTATCATATATTAAGTGGTGTTACCCGATGGCAACATTTTTTAAAAAACAATACGAAGGTGTTATAGTTTTGAAAACATTGCATTTTGTCGATTAATTAATAAAATCATATATCCCACATAGTTAAAATAATAGCAAGTAATAAAATGAAACCAAAATAAATCTTAGCGGCCTTATTACATAACCCAAAAATTAAAATTTAAAATTTAAAAAAAAAGTAACAAAAAGAAACCATAACCAAACAAACATGCATGGCCGCCTCGAGTCCTCCCGGCTCCATCTACGCAATCTATTCACCTGCAAAATATAAGGGAAGGGATGAGTCACCAAGACTCAATGTGTAAATCCCCAACCCGATAGTGCATTCACTTACACAAGTTATCAGTAAAAACATGCAAACCATGCAAAACATGCAACCCATAACCTAGCCATCCAAACACCTTTAACTACCCCGTGTGGTCAAAACCACTGATGGTCAAAATCGCTAGTGACTGTAGTCACAAACAAATCGGTGTGGTCAAAACCACTGATGACTGAAGTCACAAATCAAGTGATGGGGCCAACCCATCGTGTGGTCAAAACCACTGATGACAATCCCGTAAATAATCTCGTGGGGCCAACCCACTGTGTTACCAAACCACTGGGACGAGTCACAAATCGATATGTGGTCAAAACCACTCGTGGTCAAAACCACTAGGACTTAGTCACAAAATATAATATCAAGACGGGGCCAACTCGTTGTGTGGTCAAAACCACTGGTGACAGTCTAAAATAAATCATCCCCCTCCTCTCATCAACCCATCATCATGTTCATAACATACGTGTCATAATATCAAATGATCATGCTAATAACATATATCATAGCATTTAACAGATCACAATAATGTGTACCAAGATCACATAATAGGGGACTTACCCGGAATCCAAGCTTATGCCCACAAGACAAAGTCACTAATACGAAGGGTTATACAGTAACATAATAAGCATCATTAAACTAATAAAGTGTGTAAGCGTTTACACACCTGACTATACGCGAAATCTCGAAACTACGCGATACTACGAGATCCCGAAACGTATGTCCTTACTGCACCTACAATCGGCCAATACCACCCTTTAGATTTAAAGCCATTCGACTTATTCACAAATCCCGAAGGACATGTCGCACCTTAGTAGTACTCACCTTAATGCCGATTTGGTTTCCAACCAAGTCCCGAAGCTACACACTAATCCCCCTTGCAATCGGCCAAACATAGAACACACAAATGGTTAGCCTTCGGCTTTTGAACGATTTAGGAAATGAATCTTGAAACGTTTAAGCCTTACCTAGATCGGCCACCAAATCCCGAAGATTCGACTACACCTTCCTACAATTGATTTAAACGTTTCATTAAAGTTCTAAAGGCCATTCGGCCATAACATGAATCTCAAAATCAATAAGTTGTCACACCCTTACCCTGATGATTGATTTGGCCTCTCAACACCAATGATCGGCACCCCCTACGATATTAGTGGTTTCGGCAATCCAAAGAGTGAGGCCATTAAGGAGATTTTGGCACTTGTTATAACAAAAAGAAAATGCAAGAGAAGAGAGATTTAGAAACAAGGTATTCGGCCAAGAAGAGAATCAACAAGGCTTCGGCTTTTTTTTTTGTACAATGGAAAAGTGAAGATGAATAATGCAATGGAGAAGAAAGAATTCGGCAAAGGTGAATGCAACCATTTTCAGCACAAGAGGTTTTAGAAAAAATGAATGGAGAAGGGAGTATTGCTTTCGGCTTTTGAACAAAATAAAGAGAAGAAGAAAAGTGAACCAACGATAGTTTGACTTGTACCAAATAAGCAATGAGAGGCTGATCAATGGGACCCTAAAAAAACAAAAAGAAGAGAAGGAGAAAGGAAGAAAAGAACTATCAAAGCTAGCCAAAAATGCACTCCCCTTTGGCTAAGGAGATTCGGCCTACTCTAGCTCCCCAAACCGTCTATACCTCCTCCCCTAAAGTCCAAAATTCAACCAACTCTTCAAGACTCCCACACCTAGCCGTCCACCTTATCTTGCCTTGAATTCCTCCCATCCACTCATTCAAACAAGCTTGAATGAGTCTTACACCTATCACTTGAATTTAGCCTAATCTCTAACCCTCCAACAGAGTTCCACCTGAGCACACCTCTGCTTGCCTGTGGCGTCAAAAAGGAAAAGCAGGGAGTGTAATTCCTGCTGCTCGAACACAGGCACTCCCATCCTGCTTGTGGTGTCACTCCTATGACACCCTAGTGGCGCCTCCTTACCACTTTTCCCATTGATTTCTTGTGTCAAACTTCCCCAATAAAATCTCTTAACCCCTCTCTGTCCCTTAGCTCCATTTCCTTAAATGCCAAAACAAAATTCTTAGCCCTAATTTAGGCCTAACTTAGGGTTATAACTAGACCCCAAAACATGTTAAATGAACATTATAAACAATTCATCACATGCCACACAAGCAAAACACAGAACCCCCGTTTTAAGGATGTTACATGTACCATATTGATGTTTAGTTTCCAAATTTTCCTCCTTCCTCTCTCTCTCTCTCTCTCTCTGTGTGATAATTTCAACTAATTAGGCTCTCTCTATGTACTTGAATGCATATGATGTGATGTAATGCAAATGCATGAATGCAAGGAGGCATCGATTCAGATTCAACTTGATTTTATAAAAATTTATTAGAAAACAAAATCGTTTACATAAAATGGACTGCAAATATGCTGTCACCCTAAGGCCCAAAGTTTTGATTTTCTCAAACAAAGAGGTTAGCTCTTGACCATGATCTGACTGTAGCTCATACTTTATGCTCAAAATATCAGCCTATACTACCAAAGTCTGTAGATGATCAGCTACCTCTCGAATCTGAACTATTACTTCACCCATGCGACAATCTCCACTTCTAACTTGGTCATGGGAATGGTGGAGCTCTTCCTTCCAATGCCCTTCTCTTGCTTCATGATGCTCGATCCGGAGTTCACAATTCTACAATGACAATTCTAATATTTCAATCTTGCCCTTCATTTCCTCGATTTTGTTTAGACTCAACTTTAGCTCGTTTGCAGAATTACGACTTAGATGGTTGTGAAGAAACCGTCCCAATTCAGCCACTCTAGCTTTTAACCCACTCTTTTTCTTTTGGCTTTCTGCTAACCTCTTTTCTAGGGCCTCATTTTGCTTCTGCATCTCTGGGAACTTCCTCTCCCAATGGTCAGCTTTGTCCTTTTCCTCTTGAACCTCCTGTTGCCACTGTTACAAAGTCTTCCCCAATCCGGTATTTTTCATCGATAAATGAAGCTTCTTATGTTCCATCTTGAAACTATCTCAATCTTCCTTTTTTCTTTTCTCACTTTTTTGGCCTCTAATTTTTGAACATCGACATTTAATTTTAGGTACATTTTTTCCTCTTCCAACTTCTCTATTCTCCTTCCGATCTCTGAATTCCTCCTTTTGAAATCTTGTTTATAATCTCCAATTCTGATGGGACCATTCGTAGGTACCCTTCGATCGATTGAGCACCTTCTAAACTTGGCACAGGGATATTATCATTGAGTCTTCTACTCCACCATCCATTATATTCTAGGGTCTTCATTGGGCTTACGTCCACTCTCTTCATGCGACGGGTCTAGTTCCAAGCATTAGAGATCTTCTTAACCCTTTTCTTGTAGCTATCTCCTTTATACGAAAACTCACTTTGAGCCAGTCCATGCGTAGCTGGTACAAACTACCTTGATCTGTATTGCCTTAGTACGAGCAAGGGTGCATATCCAATGGCTCCCCAAATTCCAAGTAGGGGGACCCAATCAAAACTCCCACACTTATACAGCAACTCATCAGGAAGCATCTAGGGAGCTCTCCACTCGACATCTTCTTCTTGAAAATTTCGTAGAAGCGCTATCCAATTTTCTTTTGGTATGTCATCTCTCCTCGGGTAGCCACTATCTCTTTTAATGGGAAAACATTTTTCGAGAAGACCCGATAGAAAACCTTATCCACCTTCTAGAAATGACTGTGGAACCAAGCCAACAACAACTGCGCACACCCTATAAATCTACCTTCGCCAGCTCTTCTACATGCATTCAGGGATCAAAATGTCTCAGCCAAGATTGCAGGAAGAGGCTGACTTATTTGTCAAGTTGATAAAAAATATCTGAGACTGCTTCATCCACATATCCCAATGCCCTAGGGAAGACCACTAATTCATATATACTCAAAGCAAAAACATTGACCTTCTTTTTCATATCAGGATGTACTAGAATCAAATCCATTAAAGCTTTCCAAGGGATGCATTTACACTCACCTTTTTGCTTGATTCTGACTGTGACCCACTGTTCACTCACCCCTGTAATACTCATCAACTTTTTCAAAAAGGTCAAAACACTAGCGGCCCTTGAGTAAGCTTTGTCAACTTGAATCTTGGGACAATGCAATAGAACTGTATACTCTTCCACCGTGGGTACCAAATCAACCCTTCCAAAAGTAAAGCAACTATACGTAGGATTCCAATATTGAGAGATGGCTCGGAATAGCTGTTCATCTACCTTAATGTCCAACAGGTACGGCAAGTCCCCATAGTTGCAGTAAAATAAATGCTTGGTTTCGTTACTCCACTGATCCCATATCTCTCTTAATTCCTGGAGATTGTTCTACGTCACGTTAATGCGAGTGTAGTCTCATAATTCTGATGTGTACCCTTCAGCTAGATTATCCCCTTTCTCTAATTGCGTTTGCTCTGACCACCTACGAACGGCTACATTGTCCTCCACTTTATCAAGGAATTCGTTCTCCATAACTTGCTTTCTAATTTAGTAATTGACTGTGAATCGATACCTCTTAAAATATGAAATGACATGCAACAAAATAAAACATAATCAGTTAGTAACATAAAGTAAAACATAAAGAAAATAATCAAACGTATATCTGGGTGATTGCTAAGGTTTGGTATAGTTCTACCTAGGGTATGTCCTTAGGTTTTCTACATGCGGTTTAGCTCTAAAGTTGAGGTAACCGAACCATCAGATTCCTCGATCCTCACCCATTATAGGCTCATATGGACCAAGTTCAGTTCAAGGGAATACATTTCCCTATGGCTGCACGGAGATGAAAATATCTCGAAGACATAGGTACGGATGTATCCTGAAAGCGATTTACTATCTTGCGCGGAGGTGAAAACCTCACGAAGGAATAGTTTCTCACTCTCACTTAAAAGCTGTGACCATAACAGTCATGCAATGCAATGCAGAAATATTTAATAAAAATAGTACCTCATGCAATAAAAAGGATCATTGTTTTTTTTAAGATCAGAATTTTAAATCCGGATAGAAGGACATGAAATTATTGATTTTATGGCTTGACTCTCTTATTAGTCCCCAGTGGAGTTGCCAAGTTGTCGAAACCATTTTTAAATTTTGGTAAAAATCTCGACTTTAAAAAAAATGGAAATGGAGTCACCACCAATCCCTTTTTACTTAGGTGTGATTGGATCACCTTGTAAAATGTTTTATTTCAAAACATTGATTTTGGTCCACGAAATATAAGAAAACAGGTTTAGAAGTCGGTTATGTATGAGGAAGGGTTAACACCCTCTGAACGCCCAAAAATTGGTACCTAATCGATAAAATCATGTCCTAATGTTGAAAATTTGAAAAATTTTAAATATGATCCTTTTAGAAAGAAAACCAAGACTTACCTATCTCAAAGAAATAAAATGTTATACCCAGTAAGTTAGGATATAACATCCCATGGCTTCGAAACTAGGCTCACCTTTATTTAGAAAATTCTTATCTCGAGACACAAAACATCATATCCAATAAGTTAGGATATAACGTTTTGAATTCCCGAGAATAAGTTTTGATTTGTAAATTTATAAATTTCAATTTTAAACGAAAAGGGATACTTAATATTTTAAGTTCAACGATAAAAATCGAAACCCAGTGAGTTAGGGCACAATTTTTCTCAAAGTCCCCAAATATTAGATATCACCGTATTTTTTTTAAAACTATTTGAATAAAATGCGTCAATTCAAAAGGTGTTTTTATAAACCAATGGTTTGAGTAAGATATTACATTGATACATTATGATGTACATACTTAATAGCAATTTACCATAACTACAAATTACATCAATAATTAGTACTAATGAATAATTAAAGAATAATATAACATGAATAAACAAATAAAAGAACTATGCTAAAGCAAGAATAAACGACGGAAAGAAAATAAATAGATAAATATGAAATATAAAATAAGTAGTGAAATATATATAAAAAATTCAAGAAATGAATTCTAAATTCCATAAACCAAATCAAATGAAAATAAGTAAATGGTATATTTAAAAGCGAATGAATATTATGTCACAAAAAACAAGATAAAAGAAATATGTCAATTTCGAAAGCGATCTAATATATATAATACGATATTTTAAATAAATAATATAAAAACTTAGAGTATATGAAAATATAAAGATATTTACAATTGAATAATTTAATGCATAAAAATATAAATAATAATATAGGATAAAACGATTATAAGTAAAAAATTTAAAAAATATATATACATATATAATATCATAGTCATAAAAATTAAATATATATAATATAAAAATATAAATAAATATACGTTATAATATAAATAAATAAATTTTAGAAGTAATATATGATATAATATAATACTATATAATATACAAGGTTTTAAAATGTACAATATAATAACTAATATATAAATTATAAAATAATATGTACTATATAAATAATATTAGACTAAATAAAATAATAAATAGTAATAATTTAATATATATATATAATACATATTTAAAAAGATAATTCCTAAAAACTTTATACTATTAATAAATTAATATACAAAAAAATAGAGTTTTAATATGATAAAATAATAATGTTAAAATTAAAAAAATGTTTTAAGAAATAAACAAAAAGATAGGAACTAAATAGAAATAAAATTAATGCAAAAGGACCAAAAAAAAAACTGCGTGCCACACTATATGGATCTATTTGGCAATTATGCCATATCTCCTAAATGATGTCGTTCTGTCATTGGCTTTAAATAGCCCGAGGATAAAATTGAAGTAGAATATAATTTTTAGGGCAAATTTGAAAAATATAAAAAAATGCTATTCGGACATAATTGTAAATTTGCAAAAATGCTGAAGGGCCTATAGGGCAATTAGACCCTTAAACAAAAACACGCGGATCCTCTCCGGGTCGAGTCAACTCGTGGGTCACAGGCCTTTAAACGGCACCGTTTTGGTCACTAACAGACCACACGAAAACAACGTCATATGAATATACTATAAACACTAAAAATCAGCACTAAACTCATTTTAAACACCAAATTTAAAAAAAAATAAGCAGAGGCCCTAAAAATTTGCTCTGCCCTCATAGGTCATTCGACCTCCGGCCATTATCGCGCACATGCCTCACGTCGCTGTCGCCCACGATGACGCAAAGGTAAGAATCTTCGCCTTTTTTATTTCAATATTATTTTGTATATAAAATATACACGAATCGGAAGAAAAAATAATAAAAATGTAACACGAAAGAAGAACAGAAATCACCTTTGTAAACAGATTTTTGTATTTTATTTCTCTGTATTTTTGTGACTATTTGCGTACCTTTCTTTTTGTTTCCCATTTTACAAATTATTTTGGGGTTTTATAGCCCCGTAAAAAGAATCTAAAATAAACACTAATATCTCGCTGCCATTTTCTTTCCATTTTACTATCATGTTCCTTCCTTTTTTGCAGGTTAATGGCTAGGAATCATGCAACGGAATGACTGTCTGTGCATTGATGGTGGTGCAACGTGGACTGGTGTCGGGGCTACTTATGGTGCTAGGGTTTCCAGGAAACCCTAGGTTTCCTAACTCTGCTTAGTATTTGGGCCCTTTTTGGCTGCATTGGTTTTGGGTCTGATTAGGTTTAGCTGGGCTAATCGGGTTTGGGTTTTAGTTTTGGGTTGTAATGGATTGGCTTGTAAATAGACTGTATTAAAAAAAATGAACATTTATTATTTATTATTTTTCTGTTTTATTTTGGTTTATTTACACGGGCCCGGGCAAAATGGGCTAATTACACACCTTAATACTTAACAAAAATGGGTTGTGTGTGATACCATAGTTAAGTATATTATTTAGTGGGCTATGTGTGAAACCACTATGATTTCCTCTTGGTAGGCTATGTACGATACTACCTTATTATCTAATTGTGGTGGGCTGAGTGCGAAACCACTGAGTAATTTAGTTGTGTGGATGTATTAGTGTGATAAAATGATGTGTTGTACTTATGAGTAAATGTGGTATTGAGTGCAGGGGTGCATGTCGATGATTATGAGTATGTGACTCATGATGTGTTGGAAATGTGGTAAGGAATAGAAATAGTAAGCATAGTTGTGGATGTCAATTTATTTGTTAGTATAATGCTAATTGTTGTTTAGCTTATAGTAGAATGCTTAAATTGTTTATGTGTAAACTTACTAAGCTCAAAGCTTACTCATTTTCTTTTCCCTTATCTTATAGAGAAAAAAAGTTGAATTGAGATACGTGAATTAATTGGAGGATCGCCCACACTATCAGCCCACTCTGGTACATTAGACTCAATGTTTTGTATATGGCATGTATAGAGGCTAGGCAAGTTAGTGAATTTTGTTGTAAATGGCTAATATGTGTTGGCCTTTAGATGGATAATCTATTTTGTATAATGCCATAGTTGTTGGCTATTTTATTATATGAAAAGATGTAGTTATCCATGTGAGATTGTACTTCAATATGAGTTGATTATAGATGGATTGGATGAGTGCATGTTGTGTATGATTGAAGAGTGAAAAGAACTTGTCAAATAGCTTTGTTCTTGTTCATGTGGATAGACACACAGGCATGTGTCTAGGCCATGTATGACACATGGCCAGTCCATGGGCGTGTGCCTTGGTCGTGTCACTTTGGTAGAATTGAGTAGTGTAGGCCACAGGCTAGCCACACGGGCAAGTGCCTAGTCTCATGGCTGTATGAAGTAGTCAGTGTTCACCACGGGTGGTGGGCACAGGCGCGTGCTCTAGCCATGGGGCATTAGCAGAATGCTTTAGTTTTCATGCACGATTGGTGGACATGGGCGTGTGTCATCTAACACGGGCATGTAGTCCCTGTTTAGATGGAGAAAATTTTAAAATTTGAAGAAATTTCGATATAGTCTCGAGAGCCTCGTGTGTATGAGTAGGGCCTCATAAGTCGAGAATGAGGTTGATGAGGTGACTTAAGAGAGAGTAGTCACGATGAGCCTAAGTGGCGATCATGTGGTTTTTATCCAGTATTGCCTCAGCCTCAGTTCTGGTGGGAATTACGGGTAAGGGGTGTTACATTTAGTGGTATTAGAGCTATGGTTTAGTCGGTTCTAGGACTACCGTAGCCGGTGTAAGAGTCTAGCTATACATGCCATAAGTGTACAAGGGTAGTGTGGTGGTTTCTGATGATTTTAAATTTTGTTTGATATAGTATATGGATTCGATCCTTCGACTACTGATGAAGTAGTTAGTAATGCGTCGGCTCTTACACAAGGGACCGTGCCTATGCAGAGTGAACCCGAGACTAGGGGTTAAGGAGAAGAGGCTCGGGAAGCCTTTCTCTAAATGATGAGTATTTGGTACTCGGAGTACGTCCGAGCAAACCCTAATGCTCAACCTCCTCCACCTCCTCCTATACCTCAGCCAATTCCAATGGCTCCTTTTGGTATAGATGTAGTGAGGATATCGAAACCCCAGTGGATATGATTAGGAAACAAGGGGCTGAGGAGTATAGAGCTAAGGTAGATGATGACCTTGAGAGGGCAGAGTTCTGGTTGGAGAACTCAATGAGAGTATTTGATGAACTCTCATGTACACCCGAAGAGAACCTAAGTGTGTTGTATCTTTGCTAAGGGATTCGGCATACCATTGGTGGAAGACATTGACGTTAGTGGTCCCGAAAGAGTGGGTGACGCGATACTTCTTTCTGGAAGAGTTATAGAAGAAGTATATAAGCTAGTTGTCGAAACCATTTTTAAAGTTGATTAAAAGTGGGGTCAACTTTAAAAAAATAAAAAATAGGAGTCGCCACCAAACCCTTTTTGCTTAGGTGTGATTGGATTACCTTATAAAATGTTTTTTTTTAAATTAATTATGGCCTACGAACTACAAGAAAATGGGTTCGGGAGTTAGTTATGTACAAGGAAGGATTAGCACCCTCGTAACGCCCAAAATTGGTACCTAATTGATAAAATCATATCCTAATGTTGAAAATTTGAAAAATTTTAAAATATGATCTTTTTATTAGAAAGAAAACCAAGACTTACCATCTCAAAGAAATAAAATGCTATACCCAGTAAGTTAGGATGTAACATCTCATGACTTCGAAACTAGGCTTACCTTTATTTAGAAAATTCTTACCTCGAGACACAAAACATCATACCCAATAAGTTAGGATACAACGTTTTGATTTGGAAGTTTATAAGTTTCAATTTTAAAAGAAAAGGGCTACCTAATATTTTAAGTTCAAAGATAAAAATCGAAACCTAGTGAGTTAGGGCACAATTTTTCTCGAAGTCCCCAAATATTAGATATCACTATATTTTTTAAACTAAAACTTTGAATAAAATTCGACAATTTTGCAAAATGTATTTTTATAAAAATGATATGAATTGATTTTGCATTGGTACATTACTGAAATATAAACATCAAATAACAATTCACTATAATCGCAAGTCATATTAATGATCAATGCTAATATAGTTAATTAACGAAAGAATATAGTAACTAGTATATGGAATGAAATAACTATGCTAAAGCAATAATAAAATAAAGGAACATAAATAAACATATACAAGATATAATTTAAAAAAATTCATGTCAAATATAAAATTCAAAAAATAAATATTAAAATTTTACCAACAAGATCAAATATAAAAGTAAATAAATGAATGATGTATTTAAGCATTGAATAAACCTTATAAAAAAAGTAAAAATGTGACAATTTCTAAAACAATTAATATGTATAAACAATATGTTTTAAATAAATAATATAAAATTTAGAGTATATAAAAATATAGGGATAAATAATTAATATATAATTTAACAATTTAGCATATATGAAAATAATAATATATGATAAAACGATTTACAAATAAATAGTATATAAAAAACCAAAAAAATATTTACAATACAATAATCATAAAAAATTACATTTTAATATAACTAATATAAATAATATATTTTATACAATGTAAAAATGTTATAAAATATTAATGATACAAATCAAATGCTATACAAAATATAATATAATAATATATAATAAACAAAAATAAAATGTATAATACAATAACTAATGTGTAGAATTTTTTAATAATATACAATATATAAATAATATTGGAAAATAGCATAATATAAATAATAGATAATAATAATTTAATATATATAATACTAGAATAACTTTTTGTAAAAAAGAACAAAATGAAAATAAAAGAATAATAAAAAATCATATAAGCAAGGATTAAATTAAAATAATAAAAATTTTAAGGTTAAAATGCAAAAAGGATGATATTAAGACACACGCTAAACTGTAGGGACCTAATAAGCAATTATGCCCTAATCTCCTAAACGGCGCCATTCTGTTTTTGGCCTTTAAGCAACCCGAGGAGTCAATTGAAACAAAAATAGACTTTCAGGGCTAATTTAAAAAATACAAAATGTTAAATTGGACGAAATTAAAATTAATAAAATACCAGGGGGACTAAAATGGTAAATTTCCCTCTTTATAAAAAACACGCGGATCCTCCTCGGGTTTTTGGGTCAACGCGCGAATCCTCCCTTAAAACGACGTCATTTTGGTCATTAACTGACCACACCAAAACGGCGTCGTTCCTTTGGCCTATATAAATCCAAGATTAATTAAAAAAACATTTTAACAGCCATTCAAGAAAAAAAAAAACAGAGTTTTAGAAAAATTCTCTCTTCCCCTATGTCTTCGGTCAGAATCCAGCCTAGGTTCCGGCGATGGACCGCCACACGCGCCGCCTCAGACAGCAGTTAGAAAGCCAGAAACCTCCATTTTTTAACGCCGACCAAAACAATAAGCTACTTTTCTTTATTTTTAATAGTATATATAATAAAAATATTGCAAGAATCGAAAGAAAATATTAAAAAAAAGATCGAAATGGCGTAATCGAAGAAAATCACCTCTGCTTTTGGTTGATTTTTTATTGTTTATTTCAGTATGTTTTCCTATATTCTTTTTTTTTGGTCCCCTTTTACAGATTATTGTAGGGCTTTTATAGCCCTTGAGATAAAAAATAAAAAAGGAAATACGCCTATTCTATCTTGTTAGCCATGTTTACTGTTGTGTTTCTTTCCCTTTTTGCAGGTGGACGAGGCGTGCGGCGATGACATGGGCATTGTTCACGCACAAATTGCGGCTTGACGAGAGCTGTGTTGCTGGGGCGCTTGCGGCGCAATGGAAACATAGGGTTTCCTGCGTCCGCAAGCATTTGGGTCACTTGGGCCAGTTTAGGTTTTGGGTCTGGGTCTGTTTAGGTATGGGTTATTAGCCTGGGTAAAGTAATGGGCTAATCGGGTTTGGTAATTTTGGGTTTTGGTTTTTAGTGTTTTGTCATTCGGGCCATGGGTGCATTTGGGCCTATGTAATCTGGACTTTAAAAATGGACATTTTGGTATTTTATTTATTTTCTTGTTTTTGTTCTGGTTTATTTTGAATGGAACGGGCTGGGTAAAATGGGCCTATTACAGTTGCCCCTCTTTGCTCATTGTAGTGAAATGAGAATGGAGCAAAGACTATAAAAAGGACCAATTTTGCCTGGTCTTTGCTGAGCCTTGACTTCTTGGTCCTTGTCCTCCTCAAATGGCTTCCAACTCCACTGCAACTTCAACGGTATTGGAACTTCATATTGATTTCAATTTTTAGAAACAAGTCTGATAGCTTCAGTCTGCCTCACTGCAACTTCAGGAAGGCAGTATCCACTATCTTTTAATTTGCTCCGCTACAACGTCAAGGAGGTCAGACTATTAGTATCTTTGATCCGCTTCACTACAATCTTAGGAAGGCAAGATCTGTTGTCTTTTAGTTTGCTCCACTGCAACTTCAGGGAGGTCAAGTTGAGGTATTTGATCTTCTTCCTGCAACTTCAGGAAGGTAAGATCTGTTGTCTTTAATTTGCTCCACTGCAAACTCAGGGATGCCAAATTAGTATCTTCGATTTGCTTCACTACAATCTCAGGAATGCCAGATCTGCTATTTTTAATCTGCTCCACTGCAAACTCAAAGATGCCAGATTAGTATTTTCGATCTGCTTCACTGCAATCTCAGGAATGCCAGATCTGCTATTTTTAATCTGCTCCACTACAACTTCAGGGAGATGGGATTAACTATCTTCAGTCTGCTCCATTCCCGATACATGAAGATAAGACTTGTGACTAAAATCTGCTCCCTTGATACATTAGGAAGATAAGATTCGCAAAATTCGATCTGCTCCGCTACCGCTTAGGGAGATAAGATCTACAATCTTCAGTCTGCCCCACTACTATCTCGAGAGGACAAAATCTGAACTTTTCAGTCTGCTTCCTTACTATTTCAAGAAGACTTCAATCTTCAGTCTGCTCCACTACCATCTCAAGGGAACAAAATCTAAACTTTCTAATTTACTTCATTACTATCTTAGGAAAACTTCAATCTTCAGTCTACTCCACTACCATCTCGAGGGAACAAAATCTGAACTTTCCAATATGCTTCCTTACTATCTCAGAAGACTTTAATCTTCAGCCTGCTCCACTACCATCTCAAGGGAACAAAATCTAAACTTTTCAATTTGCTTCCTTACTATTTAGGAAGACTTTAATCTTTAGTCTGCTCTACTACCATCTCGAGAGAACAAAATTTAAACTTTTCAATTTTCTTCCTTACTAGCTTACGAAGACTTCAATCTTCAGTCTGCTCTACTACCATCTCGAAGGAACAAAATCTGAACTTTCCAATTTGCTTCCTTACCATCTTGGAAAGACTTTAATCTTCAGTCTACTCCATTACCATCTCGAGGGAGATAAGACTGATGGCTTAAATCTACTCCGCTGCTTCATGGAGATAAAATTCACCGTTCGATCTTGTTCTACTACTACTTAGGGTGAAAATATCTACAATCTTCGACCTATTCCCTTGCTGGTCAGGGAGATAGGACTGGTGAATTCACCGATGTTGCTACACCGCCCTCTAGGGACATGTCCTGTAGACTCGAATGTATTGTAGATGACATTTGCATGAATGCAGAATGTCATGAGAATGATCCCTCTTTTAAATGTAAAATGATTAGGATGCAATGATCAGAAGAATCAAATGCTCCTAACTAAAAGATATTAGGGATGACATTCGCATGAATGCAGAATGTCATGAGAATGATCTTTTTTTTTAATGTACAACAATTAGGACACAATGATCGGAATGAATCAAATGCTCCTAATTGGAAGCGTATGAATGATACTTACATAAAGGCATGAGAATGATCCCTTTTTCTAATGTTCGGGTTGTCACTGCTCATAGTTCATCAAGGTTCTATCACTGATGCGTTACCATGCTTTCTCATTCAACTGGTATATTTAACAGAAAATCCAAAGAAACGATCAGATTCTGTTCAGCAAGCTTACCCCGCTGTAATTTTAGATTCCTTTCCACTGTACCTTTTGGGACATAAAGTTTGTACCTCCCATTGCAACTTTAGGGGAATAACATTTGGTTTCTTTCATCCATACTGTTACCATTCAGAGGTATGAATCCAGGGTATCGTTTTTCTTTTCCCGAGAATAATCCCCTTTTTACACTTGGGTTAACATTGCTCGTCATTTATTGAGATGGTCACCGACGAAATGTCTTATCCAATAAAAATCTGAAGAGATTCATCTTTCAATATTTACAACCCTTATGCTTGGTGAGTTCTAAACGATAGTCCTGTTTCAGATTCTCATATTATTTAGAAGCTCACAGAGTAATATGTGAAACTTCTTTTATGAAAGTATTATTAGTCCATTAATCGTTATTTCAATATAAATTGCTTGAAAAATATCATAATAATAGACGTGAAAGAAATTAATTAGGAGCATAGCTCAAAACAAATAAGTTAATCAAAGATAACCAAAGCAATGAATGAAAATTGATTAAAGTGTATCTTGAAAACAATAAAGTAAGCAAAGATAGCCAAGGCTATAGAAAAAAATTGATTGGGGTGTATTTTGAAAAGAAAAAAAAGTAATTAAAGATAGCAAATTCAAAATTGGTAAAATAGATGTTAGGTGCCCCAGATATCGCAGCCTGAGCTTCTCTATACGAACTTCTTGAGGACCATTTTGAGCTCAATACGTGTTTAAAGGATCCAAAGTACTTTGTCAATGCCCCAAGACGTAACATACTTCCTCATTGTTAATTCAGGCATAGCACGACTACCACATGCCCTCTCTTTGATCAAAATTTGAGTCGCCCTTTTCGTGTTTTCGGCTCGAAACCCCTTTGGTCTCAAAGGGCCCTTTGCGGGTTTTCACCTTGACCTTTTCTTTTTCAGGTAAAATACTTCATGATTGCACCTGAATTCACCGAATTGGGCAAGTCTTTGGCATCCATCTTAGTCAAAATCAATGCTCCCTCAGAACAGGCCTTCATAAGGTCCTTCCCAATTTGGCATCTGCTTTCCTCTAAAATCCTTTTGTATAAGAAGGATCTTCCTCAATACCATATCCCCATCATGAGATTCCCTTGGGTGGTCCATTTTTGACATAAATCAAAATCATCCATTTTGGTATTTTTTGACTATGATGAATACTTTCAAACTCTTTTCTTCAGCCAAGTTCACTGGAGACATTCTACTTCATCCAATTCTTGACTCGATTAAAGCTCGGGGCAGAGGAATCTCGATTTTCATGGACAAAACCACTTTTATTCCATAAACCATGGGAAAAGTGTTGCCCCAGTGAAAGTCTGGTCGAAATTTGATAAGCATAGAGAGTAAATGATAGCTTCTTATGCCAATCTTTACAAGTCTCTAGTCACCTTTCATATTTTTTTATTATTTTTCTTTTGACAACCTTTGCTGCACTGTGATATGCTGCCTCATCTTTGAGCAAACTGTAATCTTTGACATTGTACATTTATGCATTATTAAACATGATCCTTTGTACCATTCTTTGCTGTCATTTGATCCTTTTTTTAAATCGACTTTGCAATATTGGCATATGAAGCTACTTCCACCCTCTTAGTGAAGTAAATAACGACCACGACGATCAATCGATATTGGCTAAAAGCTTTTGATGAAATTGGCCCCATCACAACCATTCCCCACATATGGAAAATTTGTGAAGAAAATGGAAGAGTCACATGAATCTCATTTTCTTTAATTCAGTATTTATGGTATAACTGATGCAATCCCCTTCCACGGTAGACTAATAGTGCCAGATCCTCATGTTTAGCCCGCGTCTTATTCGCCTAGGCATGTCCTCTTTTCTAGGCTCATAATGTCCAATGACCCTTTATAGAGTAGGGTTTATTTTTCATCTTGTTCTACCATTCTTAACAAATCAGAAGATAGGTTACAATCTCTGTCATCTTCAAAGTCCTAAGATCATTCTAGACACATATCTTACTTGAAAGGAAACTCTGAGTCAATAGCAGCATTGCTCACATCATTAATATTTGGAGACCTATTGTAGGTTCGAAGGAAGATTTCAAAGAATAAATGATTGAAAGAATTATCATTTGAATGGTCATAAATGGAGAATGAAAGAATACTTGAAAGAAACAAAAGAATGTACAATATGAAATTTAAAGAATGAAAAAAAAATATTTGCTTAAAAAAAAAGATGTATTTTATTGAAATAAAAATTCTGGATATAATCTTATTTCACAAAAGGATTCTTATTGTCTCTAGGCTTAAGGCAACAAGCATGTTTTGAATATTACTCTATATCAGCTCTAAAAATATAGGGATCTTGTCCACAGTCCCATTATTCAAAACACTCCCAAGTATGCTATGGCATGAAAACTTCATTCCCTGATTCCCTCTTCGCTTTTGACTTCTTCAAGGAGTCACAACATTCTTATCTCCTTCTTCAATTATCACATTTACTGCCCCGTTAAAGTGATCAGGTTTTGATGAATCGTCGAACTTCACAATTCCTATTTTAATGAACCTTTTGACCAACTTTTTAAACGTAGTACAATTTTCAATTAAGTGACCATTATTCCCGCATGGTAGTCACATTGAGCGTTTGAGTCATACCATTTAGGATATGGGGGCTGTAGCGGCTTTAGATAAAATGGGGATACCACATGCGCGTCAAATAAACTTTGATATAGCTCTTTATACGTCATTGGGATTAGCGTAAATTGGAGCTTTTTGAATTTTGCCTTGCACCTAATTCTTGTCTTGTCGAACCTTGTTGCCCAGCCGTAATTACTTTTGGTTGGCTAACAGTAATTACCTTCGAGTACCCTTTTTTGTATGTACTAGTATTATTCACCTCGTCATCCTTTTTTCTTGGAGTAGACCTTTTAATGGTTTCCCCTGCTTCAATCTTGCCACCTCTTATGGCATTTCCAATCATTTCCCCTGTGATCACTATATCTGCAAAGCTTTTGGTAGTACTTCCTATCATATGAGTGATGAATGAAGCTTTCAAAGTATTGATAAAGAGCATTGTGGTTTTCTTTTCTAAGAGTGGTGGCTGAACTTGCAACCTCCCTCCATCTTTACGCATACTGCCTGAACCTTTCATTTGACTTCTTTTCCATGTTTTGTAAGGTGATTCTGTCAGGTGTCATGTTTATGACATGATTGTACTACTTCATGAATGCTTGGGCTAGGTCCCTCTAGGAGCTAATCCTAGCACGGCTAAGTTGATTGTACCACTTAGACGCTGCCCCCACCAAACAATCTTGAAAACAATGAATCAAGAGTTAATCATTGTTAACATAGCTAGTCATCCGTCTACAGAACATAGTGATATGGGCTTCAGGGCAGCTGGTCCCATTGTACTCCTCAAATTCTGGCATTTTGAACTTATGATGAAGCACCAAATCTGGAACCAAGCTTAGATCTTTAGCATCAATTCCATGATGATTATTAGCATTTTCTAAAGCCTTGAACTTCTCTTCCAACCATCTACAACGATCTTCCAACTGCCTTGAAGATTCAATTATTATCCCCTCCTTTTCTACTATATCTAAGTTAGGGCTAACAAGATTAGTAGGGTTATCTCCTGGTTTGGATCCTATGCCAACTTGGAAATTCATGGGCACTCCAGCGTCATTTTGCCCTTGTTGAGGCCTAATCGTGACAGATGGCCTTCGGGGATATTCCTTCGGTTGTGTTTGCATATGCGGTGGGGGTGAAACCCCAAGGAAAGTCCTCATTATCTTCAGCATTAACTATGGGACCTTTTCCTTTGTCCATTGTCCCGTTCAGCATCTGGGCCATTTGTGCCATCATGTTCCTCTGAGCTTCCAACATTTGGTCTCCCATTTCTTGTTGGAGGTTTTCTAGTTGCTCTTGCATCTGGTCTTGCATGTCTCTCTGGAATTGTTCAAGTCTTTGATCCATTTTCTTTGTCTTGGCACATGTACCGTATTGATGTTCAGTTTCTATATTTTCCTCCTTCCTCTCTCTATCTCTCTTTCTGTGATAATTTCAACTAATTAGGCTCTCTCTATGGACTGAAATGCATATGATGTAATGTAATGAAAATGCATAAAATGTAATACAAAGGAATGAAATGCAAAAAGAGAGGTGTTGATTCTGAATTCAATTCCATTAGAAAAAAATTACTAGAAAATTTTTTTTTACACAAAACAGATTACATATGCGGCTTTGCCCTCATATTCCAAGCAAAAACATCAATCCCCTTCTTCGCAAAAGTCCAATCTTGCAAACTTCTAATAGATGCCTCCTCTAGCTCTTTTTTGCTTAATCTGTTACTTACTTATCCTCACAATTCCTATTAGCCTCTTCACGAATGCCGAGACGTGGTGATTCCCGAATAGACCTTGTCAGCTTAAATCCTTGGGCAATAAAGTCTTGTATTCCTTCACAGACTCCAGTTTTCTCTCGTTATGTTTACTTGGACCATACTCGAACGACCGTATTATAATTCACTTGTAACATCCCAAAATTAGGCCTAAAGAATTGGGCCCAATGGGCCTTGGGCGTAGGAGTATTTAATTTTTTTATTGAACAAGAGAACGTCATTATTTCAAGTTGGATTTATTAGGAAGGTGATTTTGGAAAGTTACGGGGTTTCTATAAAGTTTCGGGTTCAAATTGGGTCTTAGTAAAATTTTGTGTTTAAGCCTATTAAGGAGAGATAGTAAGTGACGCCAAAGCTTATGGAAATAAATGAGTAAATTGCTAGCATAAATGAGCATATGGTAAAGAGGTTATGGCATCACATGAAGTACCTTGAAGGAAGAGGTTCAAATCCCATTGTGTGCAAATTTTGACTATTATTTTTGCACCCTTTCCTTAAGTGTCGGCCAAGCATGTAAATAAGGTAAGGTTGACTTTTTATTTTTGGCAAGATGGCTAAGGAGAATAGGATAGAATGAAGGTTAGGAAAGAAATCAAGAGCAGGAGAAAGTAAGGGGAACAAGTGGCCTTTTCATGGGGAATGTTCTGGAAAGTTTGGTTGGAAAATTTTTGACTATTAGGGACATGAATGTGGACAGTTTTGATGGGGAAAAAGGAGGAGCTGAATTATCTTAGCCTATTTGCAAGTTCGTGCTTGAAAAGCCTATTTTCTCTTTTAAACATTTTTGGTACTCTTTTCCTACCTTTTTCCTTTGTGTTAGCCGAATTACCTAACATTTCTTCTCATATCTCTTCTCTTCTTTTTATCATTCCTTCAACCTTTCTTCCATTTTCTTGAATCGACATTACCATATGATCAAATCTTCTTTATTATTTTCTCTTCAATAGTCGAATTTCTATCATCTTCTATCTTCCCCATTTTTGTGTGTTGGGCATCTCTCCTTGGTTAAATCAGAGTTCTAGTGGGTGGTCTAATACCAAATCCTTGTCGATTCATTCGTAGTCATAAGCCAATTGGTGGGAATTGGGATTATCATCGATTAAGGTAAGGAGTCTTTTCATAGTCCATTTGATATTGCTATTCAGCTATGGTGTTAATCGGATTGAAAGTTTGGCTAATCGATTATGTTGTTAGGCACGAAATCACTCGATACTCTCTACTTGTCGATTTTTCAAAAATAGTGGTAAAGTTGAACACCTATCTCTCGTAATAAGAGACTCGGATTGCTCGTAAGTGATATAGATTGTTAATCAATTGTAATACTTGGATGAAGTTGTACAATCCTAATGGTCCATCCGCTACTCTCCACCAGCACCGCCATTCACACAGTGGGACTACTAAGTCAACCTCCATACGCTACTCTCCACGTTGTGTCATTAGACACTATAATCAAATTTAAACGTTGTGTCATTTGACACTATTGTAATGAAGTTACCAAAATTTTGCAATGTGACCGTAGTCTACATTTTTTGGTGAGACCGAAGTCAACACCTTCGTTGGTGAGACCAAGTCAACACTGTTCTCCCCTTTCACATAAATCCCGAATGCCCCAAAACATATATATAGCATAACTTAATTTCATGTTCATATTCATATATTCGCATGTTATTAAATAACATTTTCACAATCCTATCGGAAGTAGGAAACGCACAGGTGCTTTTTGCCACATTTGTGGTACATAGCCACATTCACATTATTATTCACATTATATATTAAAATATTTAGCCATACAATATCGAAGGATAGTAAGGGTACACACCTTTTTTGCTTAATAGGTTCCTTGATATCTCGAGAATCGATCTAATTTTTAGATCTATTAATCCCTATATTCGCCCACCAATTAAAACACATTAATAAACCCTTTTAGACAAAACCAAATCCTAGTAGGATTTGTAAGGAAAACTCACCTTTGCCGATTTGGTGATTATACAAACCGAAAGTTTGGTTTTTCCTCTACTTGATATTCGCCAACCTTGTAGTTTAATATGGTTAGTTTTTAGCTTTTCAAAAATTAAGGAATGGATTTAGATACTCACACAACCCTTAGTCGAATATTTTAGAGGCTTACCTTAGAGATTCCAAATCCCAAAAGTTCCCTTTTGTCTTGAATATCCGTCAAATCCCTAAAGATCATAGGTTAGATTTGATCTAACTTTAATAAGTGGTAGTTGGCCTTTAGCCGAATGTGTCTTACCTTAATTTTCCTCGAATCAAATCCTCAAACTCCTCCTCCGACATTCTACCATAGACAAAAGAGAGGTTATTTTCTTAAGCCTTGATTTAAACGATTTAATGTAACAAGAATCAATTGTTCTTACCTTAGATCCTTGATCTTTATGTTCAACGATTGTGGAAACCCGAGATCCCTTGTATATTCGGCCATGATCAAAGAGAATAGGAATTAGGCCTTTTACTTTCTAAGAACTAGAAAGAAAGAAAATTGAATGGCTTAACTTACCTTGAAACCTTTAATCACTTGTTTCCTTGTCTTGGGTTATCGAGATCCGCTATGGAGATCTAACCGAGATTGGAAGAGAAAAGTTTTGACTAGGCAACAGCGAAAGGGAAGGAAGAGAAAAGATGGAGTCCTTGCTTAGGGAAATTTCGCAATGAGAGGGAGAAGAGAGAGCAAAATTTCTAAGCAAAGAGAGTGAATGGGAGAAAAGTCTCTATTTTCCTCTTTTAATCGAAATCGCTAGACCAAGAGTCCAAATCTTGGCTTACTACTCTCCCAAGTGATAATTTAATCTCTATTAATTATCACTTAATTAAATTAAAAGTCTTTAATCCATCTTTTAATTCCTCATTTATCTTAGAAGAATAAATCCTTTATTTATCACTTAACTTGACAAGTTTTAGTAAAAATAAAACTCTCTCCTTTTAGCTACCAAGTGCCGCCCACCCCTAGCCTTGGGAAGCAAAATTAAACCTTCAAAAATTGCTTTCCAAGTGACTCAACTCATGCCATTCCATAAACCCTAAGTGACACCTCGTGCCACTTTTCCAAGCTCGATTGTATGACAAAATTCACCAACTTTTTCTTTTAAGGCCCTCCCTGCCTTATCTCCTATTTTTGGCTTTAAAATTTGTCATTCCGGCCTTATTTCTAAGTTTCCTAAAATTTTCGCATGCTCAGAACTTGCCATTTTCCTTACATCTTTAGGTTTCCAAATGTTTAGGTTTCAAAATGTTCGGGTTTCCAAAATGTTTAGGTTTCCAAAATGTTCAGGTTTCCAAAATGTTTAGGTTTCCAAAATGTTCAGGTTTCCAAAATGTTTAGGTTTCCAAAATGTTCAGGTTTCCCAAAATGTCTAAGTTTCCAAAAATGTCTAAGTTTCCAAAAAAATGTCCATTTCCATTTCCATTTTCATTCATTTCTAGGTCTCCAAAAGTATCAAAAAATTTATTCTTAGTACTTGTAACTTGTCATTTCTTACAATTAAACTGGAAATGCATAGGCCCTATTCAGGATGTTACATTGGGTTTTGGACTAATTGTTGACCAATTGTATCTTTAGGTGCCGCGGAGAATATCGTGTTACGGATTCCGAATAAGGTGTGTAATCCCGTACCTTCCGAAAACATATTTGAAATGGTCTGTAATCTCACATCTCTCTGGAAGTTTGTATGATATGTTTTGTGATTCGATCGAAATACCGAAGAAAACTAGAAACCGGCATCCGTGA
This sequence comes from Gossypium rotundifolium, assembly GCA_025506655.1. Classification (NCBI taxonomy): domain Eukaryota; kingdom Viridiplantae; phylum Streptophyta; class Magnoliopsida; order Malvales; family Malvaceae; genus Gossypium; species Gossypium rotundifolium. Next base: position 24,412,012 of record CP106727.1, read on the forward strand.
TCACTCGGGAGTGTGTATATTCGTAGTAGTAACCATATTTTGTAATAAAACAGTTCCGGTTAGAAACAGTGACCTATTTTTGAAAAATCACAAAAAAAATGAGAAAGTGAATTACAAAGTGAATGAGATATCAAATTAAAGCTTACTGTGCCTATTTTGATATGGAAGAAACAAATAAGCAAAAAGAATTTTATATTTTGAGATATCTTAATTTTAGTAAGCTCGTTCTGATTAACTTTGTAGTTCCTTGATTTGTTTTGGAAAAATCATATAAAATTGTACAAAGTGAATTATGGATTATAAATTATATGTATAGATTCCTTAGTGAGCCTATTTTAATTAGAAACAAGTGTGAGAAATATATGAATACCGTACAGTGAGATATTTGAAATAAGTTAAGAGAGGTCAGAATCATTGGACAGTGTAACAAGGGAAAATTTAAGGAATAAACTGTACTAAATGGATAAGCCAAAAATTCTGAAAAATTTGTAGTAAGAAGATATATAAGTCTAGTTTCAAGGAAAATTTATGGATATTAATTTTGAGTTTCCTGACTCGAGTTATAGTCAATTTAGTCAGAATGACGCAGATGGATAGTTTCAAGTTTTATGTCCCAAACTAGTAATTAAGTTCGGGATTGCGAAATTACGAAAATACCCATGGAGGGTAAATTACCAAAATGCCCCTGGGTTGTGAGATTACCGAATTACCCTTAGTGGGTAAAATTATCGAATTACGAAAATGCCCCTAATGGGCCGATTTGATAGATTGCCTTAATGGGACGATTTTGATATATGGATAAATGGGCCAATTTGATATATGGCTAAATGGGCCGAATTTGATATATGGCATAATGGGCGATTTTGTAAAGAGTTAATGGGCCAAATTGTTTGTAATAAATCTCTGATGTTATTAATTATCGTTGTTATATAGTAAATATCATAATTTGCTATGAATATTGCATTCACATAATTCTGCATGGGTTTGGGATATTGATGATTGGAGGAAGCTATTTGGTGGCTCTGCCACATATTTTGGTGACTCTGTCACAATCTGTCTGGTGGCTATGCCACGTATATTCTGTTATTCTGGTGGCTTCGCCACAAATTCTGATATTATAAATGGCTAAATGCTTGAGATTATAAAAGGCCACTGGCCTGCGAATTATTATTATAAATGGCAAATTGCCTGCGTTTTGGTGTGTTGGCGGGGTGGGTTGACTTGATCCCCACAGGTGTGATGGTTGGTGCGGGTGGTGAGTAGCGGATGGATTATTAGGTTGGTTTGGGATTGCATTGCATTCATTTGATTCATTTGATATATTCTATTTTGTAAATGGAATTTGGCCCAAGAATATGCTTAATGGGCTTCGGCCCAAGTTATTGTTAGATGGGCTCAGGCCCAAATTTTTGCTAAATGGGTTCAAGCCCAGTGAACAACGGTAAGGGGATTTCACACTTAGTTATTTTAACTCACCCTCCTTTTTCTTTCTTAATCCTTTCAGGTAATGCTCAGTGATATGGACTTGGGCCATGGATGACTCAGTGGAGGCAATACTTCAGAAATGGTTTTTATTGAGCTTTAGTTTCCTAATTTCGTTCACTTTATTATTCTTACTATTTTGGGTTTATTTTGTGTTGTAAAAAGGCTTCTGGAATATTTTATTTTGCTTATGTTTTTGTCGTACTTAGTATTATGCTTGAATTATTTTTAAACAGGGATTTTTCTAAAACTCTTAAATAAAGGTTTTCCACAATAGATTAACAAATGCTTTTCATAATAAAATTTTACAAATGATTTAACTCAGAAATTCTCTTTCAAATTATCGACAACATTTTCAAAAGTCACGGTTAAAGTACACTACCTCGATTTTTGATTCATCAATCAACCTCTCAAAAATACTTGTATTTTATCTACTTTTCCGCAATGTTTTCATAATGCTTCCGCAACTCTATTTCCAAACATCATATTTTTGTAAATTGTTTATTTCAAATATGTTTTCGCAACAAAAAAGGTTTTTAAAGATAATTACGTTTTCAAGTAGATAACAATTGCTTAAGTGTTTTGGGTTTTAACAAAGAGGCTATAATTCTCAAACAAGTTTTGAAAAATCGCAAAGATGGTTTTGAAAAAAAAAAAACACTTGCATGTGACACGCCAGATTCGGGCCTAACTTCTAGGCTGAGTTTGGGGTGTTACATTTTATGGTATCGAGTCCAGTTTCAAAACTCGACTGTGGTTTGGGTTCAAAAATATTTTCAAGACAGTTTAAATTTTAAATTATATATATATGTTCTAAATGAAGTATGGCACCACAGGTATCCGGCACCAAGTCAAGTAAGTATCTGTTATCATTTTATGAATATTGTGGTATGACTATAGTAATACTCTAGAACTTTAGGTTTTAGGAGCTGAAACTATAGAGATTGAGACTATAGGATACGTTTTACGAAAATGACTTTACTTCCTATACTTCATAGAATATTGTTTAATAAAAATTGAAATAGTATAACTGATTCATAAGACTCTTAGTCAGATTAAATCGACTTAGTGAATATGAGTGCTAGAGGACGTGGACACGGTAGACGTGGCCGTGGTAGAGGTCCAGGTGCTAGAGTGATGTTTGAGACGTTGGGACATATGCCAGAGATGGACGCAACTGCATCACCTATGACTGAAGCTGGGTCACATGATCGTATGAGGGAGGACGACGCTCTGTCCCAACCAATGTTACGAGTTTTGGAAAGGGTTGTTGGGGCAAGAACTAGGTCAGTAACTCGTGGGTCAATTTCGGAATGACTCAGATCGAATGGTGCTAAGGTTTTTAGGGGTATCTCAGGTGTGGCCCCAAATGTAGCGGAGTAGAGGCTTAAGGCTGTGGAACGGATTATGGACGATCTGGATTGCACCACCGAACAGAAACTGAAAGGAGTGGTGTCTCTGTTGAGAGACGAGGCGTATCAATGGTGGCTCACGGTTCGGGAAGGTACTCAGGCCGATCATATTACCTGGGATTTCTTTAAGATGGCATTCGAGGAAAAGTATGTCGGGGCTAGCTATGTGGATGCCCGAAGGAAAAAATTCCTAAATTTGGTCCAAGGAGATAAGACTGTGGCAGCTTACGAGGCAAAATTTTTGCGCCTGAGTCAGTATGCCAAGGGAATAGTACCGACTGACTACAAACGCGGTGTGTGTTTTGAGGACTGGTTGTGTGATGAGTTGTGGGTATTGATAGCCCCACAAAATGAGAGAAATTTTGCCACACTGGTGGAGAAAGCCAAGATAGCTGAAGAGGCTAAGCACTCGGAGCGGCAAAACCCAGACAAGGATAGGAGTAGGAGTAAGAGAGACTCTGGGTACTCAGGTTCTAATAGAGGTTTTCAGAAGAGGCCCAGGAGTGAGGAGCCAGATCGAGCTAGAGTACCAACTACTATCAATCAATTACAGCCATGTGTGGATTGTGGAAAACGACACCCGGGTGAATGTTGGAAGAGAACCGATGGTTGTTTCAGATATGGTTCCAAGGATCATCGGTTTAAGGATTTTCCTCGACAGCCTGCTCATACTCAGGGGATTCATAATAATTTTACGCCGCCAACTAGAGGTGCTCAGCAATCCCGAGAGGCCGTGGGCCAGGTCGAGGTGGTAATGATGCTGGAGAAGGTCAGGAGCATGCTTGAGATGGGTGTAAGGAGCATAAGGCTCGGGATTATTTCATCACCAACAAGTCAGGTATGTTTTGGTTGGACGTGATGATTGAATGTAAAAAATTTTAAGTATAAGTGGTAGTTAACTGGCTACTTCTGTGGTTAGATGTTTGGTTATGTGAAAGAGGATTCAATATTATGTTAAAAGTACATTAGTATTATTAAGATCAGAGTGCGCAGCGAAAGCATAATGGTGTGATTTTGAGCAATGCGTTTAGTAGTAGAATGGAAATTTCGAGGACGAAATTTCTTTAAGGAGGGGAGAATTGTAACATCCCAAAATTGGGCCTAGAAGAATTGGGCCCAATGGGCCTTGGGCGTTGGAGTATTTAAAAATTTTTTTCGAACAAGAGAACGGCATTATTTCAAGTTGGATTTATTAGGAAGGTGATTTTGGAAAGTTACGGGGTTTCTATGAAGTTTCGGGTTCAAATTGGGCCTTAGTTAAATTTTGTGTTTAAGCCTATTAAGGAGAGATAGTAAGTAATAAATGAGTAAATTGCTAGCATAAATGAGCATATGGTAAAGAGGTTATGGCATCACATGAAGTACCTTGAGGGAAGAGGTTTAAATCCTATTGTGTGGAAATTTTTACTATTATTTTTGCACCCTTTCCTTAAATGTCGGCCAAGCATGTAAATAAGGTAAGCTGGACTTTTTATTTTTGGCAAGATGGCTAAGGAGATAGGAGAGAATGAAGGTGAGGAAAGAAATTAAGAGAAAGGGAAAAGTAAGGGGAACAAGTGGCCTTTTTCAAGGGAAATGTTATGGAATGGTTGGTTGGAAAATTTTTGACTATTAGGGGCATAATGTGGATGGTTTTGATGGGGAAAAAGGAGGAGCTAAATTATCTTAGCCTATTTGCAAGTTTGTGCTTGAAAAGCCTATTTTCTCTTTTGAACATTTTTGGTACTCTTTTCCAACCTTTTTTCCTTTGTGTTCGCCGAATTACCTAACATTTCTTCTCATATCTCTTCTCTTCTTTTTATCATTCCTTCAACCTTTCTTCCATTTTCCTAAATTGACATTACCACATGATCAAATCTTCTTTATTATTTTCTCTTCAATAGTCAAATTTCTATCATCTTCTATCTTCCCCATTTTTGTGTGTTGGACATCTCTCCTTGGTTGAATTGGAGTTCTAGTGGGTGGCCTAATACCAAATTCTTGTCGATTCATTCGTAGTCATAAGCCAATTGGTGGGAATCAGGATTATCATCAATTAAGGTAAGGAGTCTTTTCATAGTCCATTTGATATCGCTATTCGGTTATGGTGTTAATCGGATTGAACGTTTGACTATTCGATTATGTTGTTAGGCACGAAATCACTCGATACTCTCTACTTGTGGATTTTTCGAAAATAGTGGTAAAGTCGAACACCTATCTCTCGTAATAAGAAACTTGGATTGTTGGTAAGTGATATAGATTCTTAATCAATCGCAATACTTGGATGAAGTTGTAAGGGTTTTGGACTAATTGTTGACCAATTGTATCTTTAAGTGCCAGAGAATATTGTGTTACGGATTTCGAATAAGGTGTGTAATCCCGTACTGTAACATCCTAAATTTTGTGTTAGCTCGGGTAGTATTGTTTGTGTGCTTAGCATGGCCTAGTGAAGGCTTCATTTTATTTATGAAGCTAGAATAATTCTTGGTATTTAAAAATTTAATGAAGTGAACTAGGTAATCTTGACACTTAAGATAATTTATGTATTAAATTCTAACACATGAGGAGTAAGTGGCAAGGTGGCTATGATGCATGAAAGGTTGCATGAGGGAAGAGGTTTGAGTAGCATGGATTGCATTGGAAGACTTTATTTTTTTATGCATCTTAGCATTAAGTGTCGGCCAAGCCATTCTTATGGTAGGTTGGACTTTCAAAATTTTTGGTAAGTTTAATAATGGTTTTGGAAAGCTTGTAATTAGGGATAAGATTCTTAAGACTTATGGAAGGATGGGGGGACAAAGGGCTTGGATGATGGAGAGTGTTTTGAAACTCTTCTATGGCCATTAGTCCATGTATGTGGACTGCATAATGGTCTAGGGGTTGACCGATTTTGTTGAAGGCTTGGAAGGTTGGTAGCTTTTGGCCATATTCCTTAGCTATTGTACATCATTTTCTTTTCTCTCCAAAACACTCTCCCTAGCCTAATGTATTAGTGAGTAATAGGTAAGCTTTTGTTTTGGTTTTAGCTTTTATTTTGACCAATTGGTATTGTTTTCTCCTCTCAAACTGTTTTGCTCTTTGTGCCGAAAATATACTACCATTGAAGGAGGCATTTTCTTTCATTTTGTTCTCTTTTGCTTCCTTGACCGAATCTCTTTTCTCCCATCTCTCTCTTTTTCTTTTTCCACTTTTGCTCAAAACCAAAAGTACCATCTCCTCCCTTTCATTTTTCTTTTTCTTCTCTCAAACTTTTATGCCAAAAGTCCTCTCCACCTTCCTTTTCCGAAATCCCTCTCTTGCATTTCGCTTTCTTTTTCTTTCTTTTTCCCCACTCTAACCAAATTTTCCTCTATCAACTAACACCATATCTCTTTTGGTGTTATCTTGGCCGAAAATCATCAAGGGTAGATTTCTTTTGGGTTCATCTATAACCGATTTTGAAGATAGGTAAGTGTCTTGGCTGAATCTCCTTTTTCTTTCTCTCTTATCTATGTTGTTTTTCTTGAGGGCAAAAGCCAAATTTTTGGACAATTATTGTAAGGATCTAACTATTCATAGGAATTTATTCTTCTAGACTCTTTGGGACTCTAAGCGTTAATTCTTTGGCAATCATTTTGGGGTAAGCCAATAGGTAAGACTTGGTATTTTAAACGATAACCTTTTGAGATTTGTTGGTATGGCCGAATGGTCTTGTTCATAATCTTGTGGTTTGGCCGAATATAGGACAAGGTGATCAAGTACGGTAGATCGGGTCTCCGAAATCTAGTACTTGCGTTTATGACAGGTGTGATATATATTAATAAGCTAATCATGTTACTAAAGTGAAAAACTATGAGATCTTGATATGATACCTTGATGGTGTGAACAAGGACTCGGGTAAGTCTGTTTCAATATGATGTTGTTATATGACGATCTATATCATGATTTAAGAAATATATGTTTGTTATATGATCATATCACAAATGAGCATGATGGCATGATTTACTATTGTAAGTCATTGGTTTGGGTGATTTGAGAGGAGGGGGAAGGATTTGATATCCGTGTCTTTGGACACCAGAGGTTTGGCACCTCCAATGATTTGGTATCACATTTGTGTCTTTGGGACACCAGAGGTTTGGCACCTCATAGCGACTCGTCCCTGTGGTCTAGCACCACCGTGGGTTGGCCCCACTTTTGAGATATGGGATCGTCGCCAGTGATTTGGTATCATACGTGGGTTGGTCCCACAGATGGATTATTCGTGACTCTGAGTCACCAGTGATTTGGTATCACATTTTTGGATATCGTGACTTTGGGTCACCAGTGGTTTGGTACCACACGGGGTAGAAAAGGAGTTATGGATGGCTAGGTTGGGTGCATTTTATATATATATTGCTTGGTTATAATTTGTGTAAGAATATTGTATTAATCGGGGGAAGGAATTATGCACTGAGTCTTGGTGACTCACCTTCTCCCTTATCTTTTCAGGTGACTCGTAGATCGCGGATGAGGAGTCGGATGAACTCGAGGAGGCCATGCAATAAAATTTGATTTTACATGAATCTCGATTTGGGGTACTTTAATTTATTTTTAATTTGGTTTTTGTTTTATTTTGGGTTTGTAATAAGGCCTCTTTAATTATGTTTTTGGATTATTTATATGCTTTGGATATGTTTTAAGTATGGCTTATAAATTATTTGGTTAATTTAATAATTAAGCCCAAAGTTTTCTAAAATAATAAAATGCAATGGTTTTAAAATCTTACCATCGGGTAATATAAATCATTTGATAGTAAAATATAGATTAAGTGTTTTCTACAATTTTAATGATTTCCAAATATTAAGTTTCAACATTCAAAATGCAATTGGTTTTCAAAGTAATAATTGAGTTTTCTTAAAATGATATAAATGTTTTCTAACCTATGATTTATCAACTAAGTTTTAAAGTTTTATTTATGAAATTAAAAAGTAAATTATCAGTTTAAACTTATTATACATCTGATTTCTACAAATATAGAATTTTCAAAGAGTTTTTCACAAAAATTTAATTGTTATTCGATTCTTTTCAAAATGCTTTCCTCAGTGACATACCATATTCGATCGTGGCGTATTGACCGGTTTTGGGGTGTTACAAAATGGTATCAGAGCTAAATTCAAAAGCTCGGCTGTGGGCCCAAGGCCCAAAATGATTTAAAGTATAGTTTTAAAATGTTTTTGTTAAAAATTATATGGTTGGAAAATCATGGCACCGAGTCTCCAGCACCGATCCGCCCGGGTAAGTACTTCAAATTGTTGATTTTTAATATGATGATAGTATTATTGTATAGTAGTAGGAACTACTCTAGAGACCCAAACTATAGGTTGGATGTACTCGCGAAAACAACTTCTTATTAAAAATTATTCATAAAACTGTGTTTTAAAGATAGTGGAATGATGTCATAAGCATAAAACTTTTAATTCAGATAAGTCAAGATTTTAGACATGAGCACTCGAGGTCGGGGTCGTGTTATGGTGGATGCGGTCGTGGTAGGATGACTGTGTCTGAGCCAGTAAGGTCGGGTCAAGGATCCGAGGATGAGGTACCACCACCCCCACCACCAGCGGTTGGAGTTGAGTTTCAGGAGCAAACAGGGGATGACGCAGTGTCTCAAGCAATGCTGAGAGTTCTTGAGAGAGTAGCTGGAATAGGTGGAGGCGCGGGAGCTCAAAAATCTGTACCTGAGCGACTCGAGCCAATGGAGCTGAGGTATTTCGAGGTGTTTCGGGTGTAGTTCCTAGTACGGTCGAATATTGGCTAGAGGCGACGGAGCGAATCATGGATGACTTGGACCTGAATGTTGAAGAAAAGCTGAAAGGGATAGTGTCACTTCTTCGAGATGAGTCATTTCAGTGGTGGCTCACGGTGAGGAACAGTGTCGCGGTAGAAGATCTTACTTGGGACTATTTTAAGGCAGCGTATCAAAAGAAATATATTGGGTCCAGTTACGTTGATGCACAGCATAAGGCATTTTTAAGTTTGGTCCAAGGGAGTAAGTCCATATCAGAATATGAGGCTGAGTTCTTAAGATTGAGCCAGTATGCTGGAGGTATTGTGGCTTCGGAGCACGAGCGATGTGTCCGGTTCGAGGATGGTTTAAGAGATGAGCTGAGGTTGCTAATTGCTCCACATCAGGAGTGAGAGTTTCCTGCGTTGGTTCAAAAGACTAAGATTACTGAAGGAATAAAGGAATCAGAATCGTAATCACGACAGAACAAACATAAGAGAAGTTTTGGATCATCCGGTTAGCCGGTAATTCTCAAAAGAGGGATAGGCAGAATGGGTCGAATCAATCTGGGAGGCCTGTTATTGCTAATCAAGGACCAAAGACAAGGTAAACCGATGTGGAAAATATCATTGGGGCGAATGTTGGACCGTAGGGATAGGATGTTTGAGCGTGGCTCACCGGATCATCGTGTGAGGGATCGCCCACATAAGCAAGCCGTGAATCACCCAAGGGTCAAGGTCGTTTCGAGTTCAGAAAGGAGGGACCATCACCACAGAGAGGTCGTGGTAATGGTAGAGGAAGTAATGGTTCTGGTCGAGGCCGCGGAGCATCGGGCAGAGGTACAAGTAACACTGAGGCAAGATAGCCTAGTTTGGTTTATGCAGCGAGACATCGTGAGGAGGGCGACGCACCGGACGTCACAACCGGTACGTTCTTAATTTTTGGTGTTCCATATACTGCTTTGATAGATGTGGGTTCGACGCATTCGTATGTTACTAGTAGCATAGTAGAGACCTTGAGCTTAGATTTTGAGACTGCTTCTAGGGAGATGACAGTAATTAGCCCTCTAGGTCACTCTGTAGAAGTAAATAAGCTATATAGAGATGTACCCCTAGAACTCTAAGGGGTAATATTTGTAGCTGATCTGATGGAACTGCCGTTTGGGGAGTTCAATCTGATTCTTGGGATGGACTGGTTGGTTAAGTACCAGGTAAGTTTGGATTGCGCTGCTAAGCGCATGGTTTTGAAGACAGCTGAGGGTGAAGAGGTAGTTATGATAGGTAATAGAAGAGATTACCTATCCAACGTGGTATCTGTGTTGAAAACTGTGAAGATGGTCAGGAAGGGTTGTGAGGCATATGTAGTCCATATGTGTGCGTTGGAAGCTAAGGAATCTACTGTGAGGAATGTCCGAACTGTAAAGGAATATGCTGATATATTTCCAAAAGAACTTTCGGATCGCCTCCGGATAGTGAAGTTGAATTCGGTATAGATCATATTCAAATGGTGCGGTTCATAGCTCCGTGATAGGATGGCACCAAAGGAATTGATGGAATTGAAGGCTCAGATTCAAGAGTTGTTGGATCGAGGTTTCATTCGACCAAGTGTTTCGCCTTGGGGAGCACCAGTGCTTTTTGTCAAGAAGAAGGATGGTATGATGCGGATGTGTATAGACTACCGCCAATTGAATAAGCTGACGATCAAAAACAAGTATCCTTTACCGAGGATAGATTACTTGTTTGATCAGCTTAAAAGGCGCGATTTTCTCCAAGATTGATTTAAGGTTTGGATATCATCAGCTAAAGGTGAAAGAGGATGATATCCATAAGACGGCATTTCGCACTCGGTATGGGCACTACGAGTTTCTAGTAATGCCGTTTGGGTTGACTAACGCGCCGGCAGCATTCATGGACATGATGAATTGGGTATTCCAGCAGTTTTTGGATCAGTTTGTTGTGGTATTTATAGATGATATTTTGGTATACTCAAAGTCAGAGGAGGAGCACGATGCGCATTTGCGAGTAGTATTGCAGATTCTGAGGGAAAAGTAGCTTTTTGCTAAATTTAGTAAGTGCGAGTTCTGGCTTAAGGAGGTGACTTTCTTAGGTCACATTGTATCAGCTGAGGGGATTAGAGTGGATCCTCGGAAGATCGAGGCAGTGTTGGATTGGAAGCCACCTAAGTCAGTGGCTGAGATTAGGAGTTTTCTAGGTCTGGCGGGGTATTACCGAAGATTTGTGGAAGGATTTTCTTTGATAGCAGCACCGATGTCCAAGTTGTTACGAAAAGGAGTTCCATTTGTGTGGACCGAGAAGCAGCAAGAAAGTTTCGACAAGTTGAAGAAGATTCTGACTGAAGCTCCAATTTTAATTCAACCTGAGGTAGGCAAGGAATTCACGGTTTACTGTGATGCATCACATACTGGTTTGGGATGTGTACTGATGCAGGAAGGAAAGGTAGTGGCTTATGCATCTCGACAATTGAGACCGCACAAGGTTAATTATCCGATGCATAACTTGGAATTAGCTACAGTGGTTTTCGCCTTGAAGATTTGGAGACACTATTTGTACGGAGAGAAGTCGATAGTCTACACGGATCATAAGAGTCTTAAATATCTTTTGACTCAGAAGGATTTGAATTTGAGGCAGTGCAGATGGATTGAATTGTTGAAGGACTACGACTGTTCGATTAATGTGGTGGCAGATGCGTTGAGCCGTAAGGTTGTATCAGACTTAAGATCGATGTTTGCTCGTCTTATTTTATACGACGATGGGAGTCTCTTGGCAGAACTGCAAGTCAAGTTGACTTGGTTAGAGCAGATCAAGAAGAAACAGTTAGAGGATGATGGTTTGAATGATCGGAGGTTGCGGGTTCAGAATGGTGGTTTAAAGAATTATAGTTTGTCCAGTGATGGAGTGTTGTGTTTTCAAGGGAGAGCTTGTATGCCGAAAGATGTTGAGTTAAGGTAAAGGATTCTTCGGGACGCACATAGCAGCCCATACGCTATGCATCCTAGAGGTAGCAAGATGTATCAAGATTTAAGAGAGCAATTTTGGTGGCGTGTCCAAGCGGAGGTATGGCGAGTTTGTGGGTAAATATCCGAGCGTGTCGCCAGTCAAAGTCGAGCATCGCCATCTGTCTAGATTACTTCAGCCGGTGAAGATTCCACAGTGGAAGTGGGAAAGGATCACTATGGACTTTGTCAGTGGATTACCTCTTACGCCTAGTAAGAAGGACTCAGTTTGGGTGATTATGGATCGTCTGACTAAGTCACTCATTTCATTCCCTGAAGGGTGGATTACTCGCTTCATAAGTTAGCTAAGTTGTATGTGGCGTAGATAGTGAGGTTGCACGGTGTACCAAAGTGTCAATCATCTCGCATGAGATCCTAGATTTACGCCGAGGTTTTGGAAAGCGTTACATCAAGCTTTGGGTACGCGATTGATTTCAAGATCGCATTTCATCCACACATCGATGGGCGATCGGAAAGAGTTATTCAGATCTTAGAGGATATGTTGAGAGGATGTGTTTTGGACTTTAGAGGCGGTGGGAAGAGTTTTACCATTAACTAAGTTCAGATACAACAATAGTTATCAAGCAAGCATTAAGATGGCACCGTATGAGGCGTTGTATGGTAGGAGGTGTCGCACACCTACATCTTTGGATGTAATTGAGTGAGCGTCCGATGTTAGGACCAGAGTTGGTTACGAGATCGAGGACAAGGTTAAGATGATTCAGCTCATCTGAAGGAAGCTTTGAATAGGCAGAAGTCATATGCTGATCTCAAGCTGAGGGATATAGAGTTTGCCGTGGGTAACCAGGTCTTTTTGAAGGTCTTGCCATGGAAGAAAGTGTTAAGATTTGGGAGAAAAGGCAAGTTGAGTCCAAGGTTCATTAGGCCGTATAAGGTGTTGAGACGTGTGGGACCAGTAGCTTATCAGATCGAGTTACCATCAGAGCTGAGTCAGATTCACGATGTGTTCCATGTCTCCATGCTTAGACGATATCGTTCTGATTCATCCCATGTCGTGGCAGTGGAGGAAATAGAGGTGAGTCCAGATTTGACGATGGAAGAGGAACCAGTGCAGATTCTAGATCGAGATGTAAAAGTTTTGCGTAAGAAGTCAATTCCTTTAGTGAAGGTCTTATGGCGGAACCATGGCATAGAAGAAGCTACGTGGGAACCGGAGGATGTTATGAGGCAGCAGTACCCTCAACTCTTTTGATCAGTTAATTTCGAGGACGAAATTATTTTAAGGGGGTAGAATTGTAACATCCTAAAATTTGTGTTAGCTCGGGTAGTATTGTTTGTGCGCTTAGCATGGCCTAGTGAAGGCTTGATTTTATTTATGAAGCTAGAATAATTCTTGGTATTTAAAAATTTAATGAAGTGAACTAGGTAATCTTGACACTTAAGATAATTTAAGTATTAAATTCTAACACATGAGGAGTAAGTGGCAAGGTGGCTATGATGCATGAAAGGTTACATGAGGGAAGAGGTTCGAGTAGCATGGATTGCATTGAAAGACTTTATTTTTTTATGCATCTTAGCATTAAGTGTCGGCCAAGCCATTCTTATGGTAAGTTGGACTTTCAAAATTTTTGGTAAGTTGAATAATGGTTTTGGAAAGCTTGTAATTAGGGATAAGATTCTTAAGACTTATGGAAGGATGGGGGGACAAAGGGCTTGGATGATGGAGAGTGTTTTGGAAACTCTTCTATGGCCATTAGTCCATGTATGTGGACGGCATAATGGTCTAGGGGGAGGGGTTGACCGATTTTGTTGAAGGCTTGGAAGGTTGGTAGCTTTTTGGCCATATTCCTTAGCTATTGTACATCATTTTCTTTTCTCTCCAAAAACACTCTCCCTAGCTGAATGTATTAGTGAGTAATAGGTAAGCTTTTGTTTTGGTTTTAGCTTTTATTTTTGACCAATTGGTATTGTTTTCTTCTCCTCTCAAACTATTTTGCTCTTTGTGTTGAAAATATACTACCTTGAAGGAGGCATTTTCTTTCATTTTGTTCTCTTTTGCTTTCTTGACCGAATCTCTTTCCTCCTATCTCTCTCTTTTTCTTTTTCCACTTTTGCTCAAAACCGAAAGTACCATCTCCTCCCTTTCATTTTTCTTTTTCTTCTCTCAAACTTTTATGCCAAAAGTCCTCTCCACCTTCCTTTGCTGAAATCCCTCTCTTGCATTTCACTTTCTTTTTCTTTCTTTTTCCCCACTCTAACCAAATTTTCCTCCATCAACTAACACCATATCTCTTTTGGTGTTATCTTGTCCGAAAATCATCAAGGGTAGATTTCCTTTGGGTTCATCTATAACCGATTTTGAAGATAGGTAAGTGTCTTGGCCAAATCTCCTTTTCTTTCTCTCTTATCTATGTTGTTTTTCTTGAGGGCAAAGGCCGAATTTTTGGACAATTGTTGTAAGGATCTAACTATTCATAGGAATTTATTCTTCTAGACTCTTCGGGACTTTGGAAGCAATCGTTCTAAGCCTCAATTCTTTGACAATCGTTTTGGGGTAAGCCAATAGGTAAGATTTGGTATTTTAAACGATAACCTTTCGAGATTTGTTGGTATGGCCGAATGGTCTTGTTCATAATCTTGTGGTTTGGCCGAATATAGGACAAGGTGATCTAGTGCAGTAGATCGGGTCTCCAAAATCTAGTACTTGCGTTTGTGATAGGTGTGTACCTTACACACTTTATAACTCGGTTAAAATATATATATTAATAAACTAATCATGTTACTAAAGTGAAAAACTATGATATCTTGATATGATACCTTGATGGTGTGAACAAGGACTCGGGTAAGTCCGTTTCAATATGATGTTGTTATATGACGATCTATATCATGATTTAAGAAATATATGTTTGTTATATGATCATATCACAAATGAGCATGATGGCATGATTTACTATTGTAAGACATTGGTTTGGGTGATTTGAGAGGAGGGGGAAGGATTTGATATCCGTGTCTTTGGACACCAGAGGTTTGGCACGTCCAGTGATTTGGTATCACATTTGTGTCTTTAGGACACCAGAGGTTTGGCACCTCATAGTGACTCGTCCCTGTGGTCTAGCACCACCGTGTGTTGGCCCCACTTTTGAGATATGGGATCATCGCCAGTGATTTGGTATCACACGGGTTGGCCCCACAGATGGATTATTCGTGACTTTGAGTCACCAGTGATTTGGTATCACATTTTTGGATATCGTGACTTTGGGTCACCAATGGTTTGGCACCACCAGTGGTTTGGTACCACACGAGGTAGAAAAGGAGTTATGGATGGCTAGGTTGGGTGCATTTATATATATATATATATATATTGCTTGGTTATAATTTGTGTAAGAATATTGTATTAATCGGGGGAAGGAATTATGCACTGAGTCTTGGTGACTCACCTTCTCCCTTATCTTTTCAGGTGACTCGTAGATCGCAGATGAGGAGCTGGATGAACTCGAGGAGGCCATGCAATAAAATTTGATTTTACATGAATCTCGATTTGGGGTACTTTAATTTATTTTTAATTTGGTTTTTGTTTCATTTTGGGTTTGTAATAAGGCCTCTTTAATTATGTTTTTGGATTATTTATATGCTTTGGATATGTTTTAAGTAGGGCTTATAAATTATTTGGTTAATTTAATAATTGAGCCCAAAGATTTCTAAAATAATAAAAACGCAATGGTTTTAAAATTTTACCATCGGGTAATATAAATCATTTGATAGTAAAATATAGATTAAGTGTTTTCTACAATTTTAATGATTTCCAAATATTAAGTTTCAACATTCAAAATGCAATTGGTTTTCAAAGTAATAATTGAGTTTTCTTAAAATGATATAAATGTTTTCTAACCTATGATTTATCAACTAAGTTTTAAAGTTTTATTTATGAAATTACAAAGTAAATTATCAGTTTAAACTTATGATACATCTGATTTCTACAAATATAGAATTTTCAAAGAGTTTTTCACAAAAATTTAATTGTTATTCGATTCTTTTCAAAATGCTTTCCTCAGTGACATACCAGATTCTGTCGTGGCGTACTGACCGGGTTTGGGGTGTTACACGTACCTTCCGAAAACATGTTTGAAATGGTGTGTAATCTCACATCTCTCTGAAAGTTTGTATGATATGTTTTGTGATTCGATTGAAATACCGAAGAAAACCGGGAATCGACATCCGTATTACTCGGGAGTGTGTATATTCGTAGTAGTAACCATATTTTGTAATAAAACAGTTCCAGTTAGAAACAGTGATCCGTTATTGAAAATCACGAAACATAAGAGAAAGAGAATTAGAAAGTGAATGAGATATCAAATTAAAGCTTACTGTGTCTATTTTGATATGGAAGAAACAGAAAAGGAAAAGAAATTTTATATTCTGAGATATCTTAATTTTAGTGAGACTGGTTCTGATTAACTTCGTGGTTCCTTGATCTATTTGGAAAAAAATCATATAAGTGAATTATGGGTTATAATTTATATTTATGGATTTCTTAGTGAGCCTGTTTTAATTAGAAACAAGTGGGAGCAATTTATGAAAATCGTACAGTGAGATATTTGAAATTAAGGTAAGAGAGGTCAGAATCATTGGACAATGTAACAAGGGAAATTTTATGGAATAAATTGTACTAAATGGCTAAGCCAAAAATTCTAGAAAAATTGTAGAAAGAAGATATATGAGTCTAGTTTTAACAAAAATTTATGGATCTTAATTTTGAGTTTCCTAACGCGAGTTATAGTCAATTTAGTCAGTATGACACAGATGGACAGTTTCAAGTTTTATGTCCCAAATTAGTAATTAAGTCCGGGGTTGCGAAATTATGAAAATACCCTTGGAGGGCAAATTATCGAAATACCCTTGGGTTGCAAGATTACCAAATTAACCTTAGTGGGTAAAATTACCGAATTACAAAATTTCCCTTATGTGCTGAATTACGAAAATACCCTTATGGGTCGAATTAAGAAAATGCCCCTAATAGGCCAATTTGATAGATTGCCTTAATGGGCCAATTTTGGTATATGGCTAAATGGGCCAATTTGATATATGGCTAAATGGGTTGAATTTGATATATGGCATAATGGGCCGATTTTACAAAGTGTTAATGGGCCAAATTGTCTGTAATAAATCTCCGATGTTATTAATTATCGTTGTTATATAGTAAATATCATAATTTGCTATGAATGTTGCATTCACATAATTCTGCATGGGTTTGGGATATTGATGATTGGAGGAAGCTATTTGGTGGCTCTATCACATATTTTGGTGACTCTGTCACAATCTGTCTGGTGGCTATGCCACGTATATTCTGTTATTCTGGTGGCTTCGCCACAAATTCTGATATTATAAATGGCTAAATGCTTGCGATTATAAAAGACCACTGGCCTGCGAATTATTATTATAAATGGAAAATTGCTTGTGTTTTGGTGTGTTGGCGGGGTGGATTGACTTGATCCCCACAGGTGTGTTGGTTGGTACGGGTGGTGTGTAGCGGATGGATTATTAGGTTGGTTTGGGATTGCATTGCATTCATTTGATTCATTTGATATATTCTGTTTTGTAAGTGGGCTTTGGCCCAAGAATATGCTTAATGGGCTTCGGCCCAAGTTATGTTAGATGGGCTCAGGCCCAAATTTTTGCTAAATGGGTTCAAGCCCAGTGAACAACGGTAAGGGGATTTCATACTGAGTTCTTGTAACTCACCCCCTTTTTCTTTCTTAATCCTTTCAGGTAATGCTTAGTGATGTGGACTTGGGCCATGGATGACTCGGTGGAGGCCATACCTCAGGAATGATTTTTATTGAACTTTAGTTTCCTGATTTCGTTCACTTTATTATTCTTACTATTTTGGGTTTATTTTGTGTCGTAATAAGGCCTCTGGAATATTTTATTTTGCTTATGTTTTTGTTGTACTTAGTATTATGCTTGAATTATTTTTAAATGGGGATTTTTCTAAAAATCTTAAATAAAGGTTTTCCAAAATAGATTAACAAATTATTTTCATAATAAACTTTTACAAATGATTTAACTCGGATATTCTCTTTCAAATTATCGACAACATTTTCAAAAGTCAAGGTTAAAGTTCATTACCTCGATTTTCGACTCATCAATCAACCTCTCAAATATACTTGTATTTTATCTACGTTTCCGCAATGTTTTCATAATGCTTCTGCAACTCTATTTCGAGACGTCATATTTTCATAAATCGTTTATTTCAAATTTGTTTTTGCAACCAAAAAGGTTTCTAAAGATAATTACGTTTTTATGTAGATAACAATTGCTTAACTGTTTTGGGTTTTAACAAAGAGGTTGTAATTGTCAAACAAGTTTTTAACAATAGCAAAGATGATTTTGAAAAAAAAAAAACACTTGCATGTGACACTCCAGATTCGGGCCTAACTTCTAGGTCGGGTTTGGGGTGTTACATCTCTTTATCAAGAAATCCATTTTCTCTTAACAAACTCTTTTATTTAGCAATCGAATTTGAATCAACACCTCATTTCTATGATGTGAATTCAATGCAATCAAAACAAAAGAGAACACGTTAGTACTAGAGAAATAAATAACAAAATAGGGTACCTATCTAGGTGACCACTAGGGTTCAATATAACTTTATCTAGTGTTGGCTCTTAAGTATCACTATATGTGGCTTAGTTCTAAAGGGTGGGTAACTGAACTAGCAGATTCCTCAATCCTCACCCATTATAGGCTCATATGGATCGAGTTCAGTTCAGGGGAATACATTTCCCTATGACCATGCGGAGGTGAAAACCTCACGAAGACATAGGTACGGATGTAACCCAGAAGTAGTCCACTAGCCCATGCGGAGGTGAAAACCTCACGAAGGCATAGTTTCTTACTCCCACTTAAAAGGTATGACCACAATGGTCGTGCAATATGATTGCTAGGTTTAGGCGTAGTTCTACATAGGGTAAGCTCTTAGGGCTTTCTACATGCGGTTTGGCTCTAAAGTTGAGGTACCTGAACTAGCAGATTCCTCGATCCTCACCCATTATAGGCTCATACGAACCAAGTTCAGTTCAGAGGAATGCATTTCCCTATGGCTGCACGGAGATGAAAATCTCACGAAGACATAAGTACAGATGTATCTCGAAAGCGATTCACTATCCTGTACGGAGGTGAAAACCTCACGAAGGAGTAGCTTCTCACTCCCACTTAAAAGGGTGTGACCACAACGGTCATGCAATGCAATGCAAAGATATTTTAAAACCACATCCAATAAAAAGGATCATAGTTTTTTTCAGATAAATTTGGACAAAAGGACAGGAAATAATCAATTTTACTGATTGACTCTCTTATTGTCCCTAGTGGAGTCGCCAAGCTGTCGAAACCATTTTTAAAGTTGATTAAAAAACGGGGGTCGACTTTAAAAAAAATAAAAAAGGGAGTCGCCGCCAATCCCTTTTTGCTTAGGTATGATTGGATTACCTTAGAAAATGTTTTTTTTTTAACATTAACTTTGGCCTACGAACTTCAAGAAAATGGGTTCGGGGGTCGGTTACTTACGAGGAAGGATTAGCACCCTCGTAATGTCCAAAATTGGTACCTAATTGATAAAATCATATCCTAATGTTGAAAATTTAAAAAATTTTAAAATATGATACTTTTATTAGAAAGAAAACCAAGACTTACCTATCTCAAAGAAATAAAATGCGTTATGATGTAACATCTCATGACTTCAAAACTAGTCTCACCTTTTTTAGAAAATTCTTACGTCGAGACACAAAACATCATATCCAATAAGTTACGATACAACGTTTTGAATTCCCGAGAATAAGTTTTGATTTGGAAGTTTATAAGTTTCAATTTTAAAAGAAAAGGGGTACCTAATATTTTAAGTTCAACGATAAAAATCGAAACCCAGTGAGTTAGGGCACAATTTTTCTCGAAGTCCCCAAATATTAGATATCACCGTGTTTTTTAAACTAAAACTTTGAATAAAATTCGACAATTTTGCAAAATGTATTTTATAAAAATGATATGAATTCGATTTTGCATTGATGCATTATGAAATATAAACATCAAATAACAATTCACTATAATCACAAGTCATATTGATGATCAATGCTAATATAGTCAATTAACGAAAGAATATAGTAACTAGTATATGAAATGAAATAACTATGCTAAAGCAATAATAAAATAAAAGAACATAAATAAACATATACAATATATAATTTAAAAAATTCATATGAAATATAAAAATTCAAAAATAAATATTAAACTTTTACCAACAAGACCAAATATAAAAGTAAATAAATGAATGATGTATTTAAGCATTGAATAAACCTTATAAAAAATAAGTAAAAATGTGACAATTTCTAAAACAATCAATATGTATAAAGAATATGTTTTAAATAAATAATATAAAAATTAGAGTATATAAAAATATAGGATAAATAATTAATATATAATTTAATAATTTAGCATATATGAAAATAATAATATATGATAAAAACATTTACAAATAAATAGTATATAAAAAACAAAAAAATTATAATACAATAATCATAAAAAATTACATTTTAATATAATCAATTTAAATAATATATGTTATACAATATAAAAATTTTATAAAATATTAATGATACAAATCAAATGTTATACAAAATATAATATAATAATATATAATAAACAAAAATAAAATGTATAATACAATAACTAATGTGTAGAAATTTTTAATAATATACAATATATAAATAATATTGGAAAATAACATAATATAAATAATAGATAATAATAATTTAATATATATAATACTAAAATATTTTTTAAAAAAAGAACAAAATGAAAATAAAAATAATAATAAAAAATCAAATATGCAAGGATTAAATTAAAATAATAAAAATTTTAAGGTTAAAATGCAACAAGGATGATATTAAAACACGCGCTAAACTGTAGGGACCTAATAAGCAATTATGCCCTAATCTCCTAAACGGCGTCGTTCTGTTTTTGGCCTTTAAGCAGCCCGAGGACTCAACTGAAACAAAAATAGACTTTTAGGGATATTTAAAAAATAAAAATGTTAAATTGGGCAAAATTAAAATTAATAAAATAGCGGGGGGACTAAAATGGTAAATTTCTCTCTTTATAAAAAACACGCGAATCCTCCCCGGGTTTTCGGGTCAACACGCGGATCCTCCCTTAAAACGACGTCGTTTTGGTCATTAACTAACCACACCAAAACGCGTTGTTCCTTTGGCCTATGTAAATCCAAGATTAATAAAAAAAAACATTTTAACAGCCATTCAAAAAAAAAAAAAAAAACAAAACAGAGCTGTAATAGGCCAATTTAGCCAAGGCCCATACAAAAAAATAATAAACTCAAAATAATAAAACAAAGTCCAAGTCCAGTCCAAAATATATCATTTGGCCCGATCGGAATGACCCATTAAAAGATTGAAGGTCCATCTACAAGCTTGACATATATGGGGACACAATCTTCAAGGATATGCAATCCTAAAAGATATGAAATGCAATCTTAGATATGATATGCAAATCTTAGATATGATATGCAATCTTAGAAGATATGATTTTGTAATCTTAGAGAATTAATTTGTAGATACCTTTTAATCTTAGCCATTGATGTTATTGATCTGTACCGTTGGATTTGGGGACGCTCAACTATAAATAGAGGCCTCTCCCTTCATTGTAAAAGACACCTGAGTTTTGAGTTGTAACACCCCAAACCCGGTCTATGCGTTGAGACTAGATTTGGTTTGTCACATGAATCGAGTTATCTTTAAATTTGCAATAAGTTGAAAACTTCAATATAAATTTCAGGTTTTAAAATAAATAAATAGCGAGTATTTGAATTTGATAATATTTGAAAACATTAGTTGAAAATCATTGTATTATCAAAACTTTTAAATAGTTTGTTAATGAATTGACTATAATAAAATATTTATAAAAGAATTTCATATACTTGAAAACTCAAATTTATTCTTAAAAAGCATCATAAAATCACAGCCCTTAATTAAAAAGTCCAAAGTTTAGTTTAAAACCCAAACACACATAAAATCCATAAGTTATTTATAGAGGCCCTTATTACAATAATCCAAAATAGTAAAAATACTTATTAAAAGTTCAGAGTTTAAATAACCCTCTTAACGCAGTATGGCCTCCTCGAAGTCATCCTCGGCCCAAGTCCACATCAATTTCCATTACCTGAGATGGAAAGAAAATAAAGGGGTGAGTTACTTAGAACTCAGTGTGTAACTCACTTACCACCATTATTGGGCCAGATTATCAGGACATAATGCTGGGCTTGTGCCCAATTCAGAATTCAACAATATATCATGAATTAACACAATTAATAATGCATGTAAAATGAAATTCCCAGCCCATACCTAATATCCATCCGCTAACACCCCCGTACCAACCATCACACCTGTGGGGATCAAGTCAACCCACCCCGCCATCACACCAATCGTAGGCATTAAGCCTTTTTATAATTGTGGCATAGCCACCGAACTAGAGGCAATAAGTCGATATTGTGTGAAACCACCGAACTAGAGGCAATAAGCGATATTGTAAGCGAAACCCACGAACTAGAGGCAATAAGCGATATTGTGCGAAACCACCGAACTAGATATTTGGCAACGGCCATTCTTCTCTTCATATATCCCACCCATGCAATTATACATGTACTATAAAATATAAAATTTATTAACAATACATAACATGGTGGGTTTATCAATAACATTTCATTTGGCCCATAATTATAGAAATTTGTCTATTTAGCGGTTTAGTGGGCTTTGGCCCATTTACCGAACAAAAGTGTTTTGGCTAAATTTTAACAAACTAGAGTATTTTGGCCCATTTTCACGAACTAGAGTATTTACCCATTTTCACGAACTAGAGTATTTACTGCCCATTTTCACGAACTAGAGTATTCGGCCCATTTTCACGAACTAGAGTATTTACGGCCCATTTTCACGAACTAGAGTATTTACTACCATTTTCACGAACTAGAGTATTTACGGCCCATTTTCACGAAACATCAAATTTTCATAATAACAATTAATTTCTTGAGGGCGTTTTCGTAATTTTCACGATTTAGTCGTTTTTACGTATTTTCGTCAAAATATCAATTTTTGCGCTTTTACCGATCTAGTCGTTTTTACGATTTTTCTTCCATACCGAAATTTGACATCCAACCAAAAATAATGAGTGTGAAATTACACACCTCGTTACCGTGAGTACTAACCCTTCTCGCTCCTCGGCACCTAAAATATATTTTGATTCATTAGACAACTAATTCTTAAAAATAATCTTAATCGATAATGGATCCAAAATCTTACCCTCTTGATTTTGAATCACTTCGATTTTCGGTTTTCCTTCGTTTAATGATTCGTTCGTCGCCGAGAATCCACCAACGTATAATGGTTCGGAAGTTCGTACCACTTCGAATAATGGACTTCCTTGGAAGATGGCCCGTAACCCGGTGGAAAATCCCGGACTGCCGAAACCGCTCTTCGTTTGAATGGGGGATTTACAGATCCACCCCTCTTACGATAACTAAACACCGCCCTTTTCTTCCCTATTTTGACAGTCTTCAAGATCCAATGGAATTTAGTTAGATCTAAAATAATATCAATAATACTAGAGATTTTAAAGAGTAGGATTTCCTTACCAAAATGAAACGTTTCCAATGTTTCCACGATTCTCCCGATCACTTGAATTCCAATCTCCGTTATTGCACTATATAATAACGAAAGAAACGTTATTAGTATGAATGCTATATCAATCCAAAAAGACCCTCAATAAACCAATGATATTCGGCCAAAGTACCTTAATAAATCGAAAATGGAAAAGAACCCTTACCTATTTTCCACGGTCGAAAGGAAAGGATTGAGAATGGTGTCTAAATGATGAAGGGTTCGGCTATGTATGATCAAGGAAAAGAAGAGAAAAATATTTGGTTTATAGGCACAATAGCATTCGGCCAAGAGAGTGAAGATGGAGAGAATTTCGATTGAAAAGAAATAATATAAAAACGAAAGGATGATGGTGATGTTGTTGCTTGATTTCAAGGAGAAGAGAAGAAAAGAAAAATATGAACTTTAGGTGCTAGTATATTCGGCCTTGGCAAAAGAAAGAGAAAAGATGATTCTTTTGGTATGGATGATTTGGCACAAGGAGAATACAAAAGAAAATTGACAAGATGAATAAAAGTGACCAAATGGTCAAAAGATTTTGGCTTTACCAAATGCAAAATTCGCCAAGAAGAATGTTGATAGGAGAGGAAATAAAATTCTGCACAAAGTGCAAAGAACAACCAAAGAGAGAAAAGAATTTCTCACCAAAACTAACTCAAAATTTAGGCTCCCTCCTATACCAAATTGCCGTCCAGCACATGGTCAATTGGCCATGATTTCTTTCAAATTTTCCCTTGATAAGTGCCTTATGTTCCCCTATCTTTCCTTAAACCTTTGATTCCATGCCATAAGTTAGTTGTTTCCTTAATCCATTGATACACTAACCAAAAATAACATGTTCAACACCTTCCTTATATGATCCTTGCCGACACTTCTTAGTTATGAGCAGAAAAATAAAAACAAAATTCACTTAGGTGCTATACAAGGGATTCGAACCTCTTCCCTCTTACTAGAGCCCATGCGCCAACTCCACCATGCTATATGCTCATTTTATGACACTTTTTAGCACATAATTTAGCTTAAGTCTTAATCACCTTTGTTTCACTTCCATAAATTCTCAATTAATAAATTTTACTCCTTCTTCAAATCATGCTTACTACTCTTTAGGACTTCAATAGGTACTAAAGTAAAATAAAATTTTTCCTTTAAAACTAAACATCAATTTATGCAAAATAATAATACTCGAATTTTTAGGGTGTTACAACTCTACCCTCCTTAAAGAAAATTTCGTCCTCGAAATTTACAGTTGAAAAAGGTGAGGGTATTGTTGCCGAATTGCATCCTCTGGCTCCCACGTAGCTTCTTCCACTCCGTGGTTACGCCATAGAACTTTGACCAATGGCACGGTTTTCTTCCTTAATACCTTGACATCTCGTTCTAGGATTTCCACTGGTTCTTCTTCAAAGGACAAATCTGAATTCAGCTCCAATTCTTCTACCGGTATAATGTGCAAAGGATCCGATCTATAACGCCTCAACATGGAAACATGAAAGACATTATGAATCTGATCTAACTCGGAGGTAACTCAATCGATATGCCATGGACCAACACGCTCAAAGACACGATAAGGTCCAATATATCTAGGACTTAGCTTGCCCTTCCTTCCGAATCAAGATTTTTTCCAAGGAGATACCTTCAAGAAAACCCGATCTCCACACTATACTCGATGTCCTTCGCTTCGGATCTGCGTCGACTTACATCTATCTCGAGGCTTCTTTCAACCGTGCTCGAATAACTTTTACTTTATCCTCTATCTCAGATATCATCTCAGGACCTAACATTTGTCTTTCGCCCAACTCAGTCCAACAAATAGGAGAGCGACACTTACGACCATACAATGCCTCGTAAGGTGCCATCTGAATGCTAGGCGATAATGTTGTTATCGTGAATTACGCGGTGGTAGATAATCCTCCCAACTACCCTCAAGTCGATTACATCCTCTTAACATATCTTCCAATATCTGAATTACTCTCTCCGATCGACCATCGATGAGGATGAAAAGCCGTCTTGAAATTCAACTTTGTCCCCAAGGCTTCATGCGAGCTTTCGAATCGGGATGTAAACCTAGGGTCCCTATCCGATATAATAGATACTGGTACCCATGCAACCTCACAATTTCGGATACGTAAAGTTTCGCCTAACCGCAATGAATAATCCGTCTAAGCGGCAAGAAATGAGCAGTCTTCGTCAACCGATCAACAATTACCCAAACGGAATTTTTCTTAGTAGGTGTTAAAGGTAACCCACTAACAAAATCCATAGTTATCCGCTCCCATTTCCAAAGAGGAATCTTTATCGGTTGTAACAATCCAGACGGTAATTGATGTTCTGCCTTCACTTGCTGACAAGTCAAACATTTTCCCACAAACTCGTAATCTCACGCTTCAACCACGCCACCAATCTGTTCACGGAGATCTCGATACATCTTATTTCCTCCGGATGCATAGCATAAGGGCTACTATCGCCTCCGTAGAATCGATTGCCTCAAATCTAGATCCTTAGGCATGCATACTCTCCTCGAAAGCACAACACACCCTCCGTGTTTATTCCAAAATTCTCAATTTCACCATTTTCAACTTGTCGCGATAAAGGTCCCAACTTCTCATCGATGTACATTTTTCCTTGATTTGTTCCACCACAGAGGTTTCACACGAAGTTCGCTAACAAGCGCCATCCTCATACTGAGACTCAAATGGGCAAACAAAGCTCTTAATTCAGATCCGCCTTACGACTTAGCGTCGGCTACACGTTAGCCTTTCCAGGATGGTATTCGATGGAGAAATCGTAATCCTTTAACAATTCTACCCATCTTCTTTGTCTCAAATTTAACTCCTTCTGGGTAAGGAGGTATTTAAGACTCTTGTGATCCGTGTAGATTATGGACTTCTCACCATAGAGATAGTGCCTCCAAATCTTTAGAGCAAAGACAACGGCAGCTAACTCCAAATCATGAGTAGGGTAGTTTACTTCGTGTGGTCTCAATTGACGAGAAGCATAGGCCACCACCTTTCCATTTTGCATCAATACACAACCCAGACCCGTGTGAGATGCATCACAAAATCTGATGAATTCTTTTCCACCTCGGTTGAATTAAAACTGGAGCTTCTGTCAGGATCTTCTTCAATTTCTCAAAACTCTCTTGCTGCTTTTCAGTCCAGATATACGGAACTCCTTTACGCAACAATTTAGTTAGGGGTGCAGCAATCAACGAAAACCCCTCTACAAAACGTCTATAGTATCGGCCGGACTAAGAAACTTGAATTTCACTCATCGATGTTGGTGGTTTCCAATCCGAATAACCTCAATTTTCCGAGGATCCACCCTTATTCCTTGGTGATACTACATGACCAAGGAAAGTCACCTCCTTTAGCCAAAATTAGCATTTACCAAATTTGGCATACAATTGTTTATCACGAAGTAGTTGTAATACTATCGCAAATCTCTGGTCATGTTCCTCCTCATTTCTCGAATAAACCAATATGTCATCTATGAACACTACCACAAACCGGTCTAAATATGGTTGAAAGACTCGGTTCATCATGTTCATAAATGCAGCTGGTGCATTGGTTAATCCAAGCGGCATCACTACAAACTCATAGTGTCCATAACGTGTCCGAAATGCCGTCTTATAAATGTCCGCTTCTTTCACCTTATCTTTGGTGATAACCCGACCTTAAATCAATTTTGAGAAAGCGAAGCTCCTTTTAATTGATCAAGCAGTCGTCAATTCTTAGCGAGAGGATACCGATTCTTGATCGTCAATTTATTCAATATCGTAGTCAATGCACATACGCATCGATCCATCCTTCTTCTTGACGAACAAAACTGGTGCTCCCACGGAGACACACTTGGTCGAATGAATCCCGATCCGGCAATTCTTGAATTTGAGCTTTGATCTCGACCAACTCCTTGATTGCCATTCTATAGGGAGCAATGGACACTGGAGCCGTCCCAGGCAAAAGCTCAATGCCAAATTCTACTTCTCGATCTGGAGGTATACCAGGAAGTTCTTCGGGAAATACATCGAGAAATTCCTTCACCGTCCTCACATCATTCACGGATAATTCTTTGGCATCCAAAGCACAAAATAAAGGCAGGAATGCTCCATATCCTTTCCGCACCAACTTCTCAGCTTTTAATGCAGATACCACATTTGCCAGATAGTTCTTTCGTTCACCAATCATTATGACTTCCTTATCATCCGAGGTCCCTTCGACATTCGTTTTTCAGCACAATCCAATTGCGCCGATGTTTGACCACCAATCCATGCCAGAATGAGATCGAACTCGAAAGGTAGTTCCATCAAATTTGCTAAGAATACTTCCTCTTGGATTTTTAAGGGCACGTCTTTAAATATTTTATTAACCATCACCGACTGTCCTAAAGGACTAATCACTGTCATCTCATTTTCGGTAATTTCAGATTCTAAATTCAGGTTTCCAGATATGGCACTAGATACATATGAATGAGTAGAGCCAATATCTATTAAGGCAATAACAGGTACATCAAAAATGAAGAACGCGTCGGTTATCACATCAGTGCATTCCGTCCTCATGACGTCTAAGCTGCATAGACCGATCCGGCCGTCTTGCATCGCATTTCCTCTATTACCATTGCCTCGACCGGTGCACCTTGACCACGACCAGCCCCATTACCACCACGACTGGTCCACGACCTCTCGATGGCTCTGATTACCTCGGCGGTGTACATCATTATTACGGACTTCTTGAGTCGTATCCATTCGTCGAGGACAACTTTTGTCTTGATGTTCCATTGAACCGCATTTGTAACATGCGCGTTTTCCTCAACATTCCCCAAAATGTCTCTCCCACACTCGGTGCAATCTCGACTTGATTATTTGCTATCGGGGTTACGCCTTGAACGGTTCATCATTCCGGTTTCTTCGAAATCTCTTGGAAGAACAGATCTTGCGTGTCTCTCTCTTGTTTGAGGATCTTTCGATTACGTCGTTTCGAGTTCTTAGCCTCTTGGCTATTTTGGCCTTCTCCACGAGTGGAAAAATTTCTAACTTGTTGCGGAGCAATCAGAACCCTCAGCTCATCATTAAGTCCATCCTCGAAACGTACACAACGTTCATGATCTGTTGCTACAATTGTCCGGGCATAACGGCTCAGACGTAAAAACTCAGCTTCATATGCTGCCACGGTCTTACTTCCTTGGACAAGATTCAGAAATTCCTTCCTTCGAGCGTCTACATAGCTCGTTCCGACGTATTTTCCTTGGAAGGCAGCTTTAAAGAATTCCCAGTTAATCAGTGCGGCTTCAGTGCCTTCTCGAACAGTGAGCCACCACTGATACGCCTCATCTCTCAATAAGGATACAGCTCCTCTCAGTTTTTGCTCAGCCGTGCATTCCATATCATCCATAATCCGTTCCACAGCTTCGAGCCAGTATTCGGCCACATTCGGAGCTACACCAGAGACACCTCTGAAAACTTCTGCATTATTCGCCTTAAGTCGCTCTGAAATTGACCCACGAGTTGTTGGCCCAATTCTAGTTCAATGACCCTTTCCAAGACTTCGTAGCATTGCCTGAGTCAATGCATGATCTTCTTCCATGTGATCGCGTGATCCGGTCTCACTTTCAATTGACGCAGGTGCGTCCACTTCTGGCATATGATTTGGTGCTTCAGTTGTAGCACCTCGGCCTCTACCACGGCCACGTCTACCGCGTCCACGACCACGTCCTCTTGTACTCATGATAGCTTGTTCGTTTATCTGATTACAAGTTTTATGAATCAGAAATTTTGTTTCGGTGTTTATTAACGATATTTTATGAGATTTGAGATATAAAGTTGTTTTTCGCAACATATCCTATAGTCTCAATCTCTCTGCTTTTCACGTCTAAAACTAGAAGTTCTAGAGTGTTCCTATGATCATATCATAGTAATCATTAAGTAGCAAATACTTACTTGACTTGTCATGGGATGCTTGTGGTGCCATCTTGATTTTTGAATGATTTCATACGAAATTATTTTGAACCCAAACCACAGTAGGAGTTTTTGAAGCGGGCTCGATACCACTAAATGTAACACCCCAAACCCGGTCTATGCGTTGAGACTAGATTTGGTTTGTCACATGAATCGAGTTATCTTTAAATTTGCAATAAGTTGAAAACTTCAATATAAATTTCAGGTTTTAAAATAAATAAATAGCGAGTATTTGAATTTGATAATATTTGAAAACATTAGTTGAAAATCATTGTATTATCAAAACTTTTAAATAGTTTGTTAATGAATTGACTATAATAAAATATTTATAAAAGAATTTCATATACTTGAAAACTCAAATTTATTCTTAAAAGCATCATAAAATCACACTCTTAATTAAAAGTCCAAAGTTTAGTTTAAAACCCAAACACACATAAAATCCATAAGTTATTTATAGAGGCCCTTATTACAATAATCCAAAATAGTAAAATACTTATTAAAAGTTCGAGTTTAAATAACCCTCTTAACGTAGTATGGCCTCCACGAAGTCATCCTCGCCCAAGTCCACATCAATTTCCATTACGAGATGGAAAGAAAATAAAGGGTGAGTTACTTAGAACTCGATGTGTAACTCACTTACCACCATTATTGGGCAGATTATCGAGGACATAATCTTTGGGCTTGTGCCCAATTCAGAATTCAACAATATATCATGAATTAACACAATTAATAATGCATGTAAAATGAAATTCCCACCCATACCTAATATCCATCCGCTAACACCCGTACCAACCATCACACACTGGGGATCAAGTCAACCCACCCGCCATCACACCAATCGTAGGCATTAAGCCTTTTTATAATTGTGGCATAGCCACCGAACTAGAGCAATAAGTCGATATTGTGGCGAGCCACCGAACTAGAGGCAATAAGCGATATTGTGGCGAAGCCACCGAACTAGAGGCAATAAGCCGATATTGTGCCGAAACCACCGAACTAGAGGCAATAAGCGATATTGTGGCGAAACCACGAACTAGATATTTGGCAATGGCCATTCTTCTCTTCATATATCCCACCCATGCAATTATACATGTACTATAAAATATAAAATTTATTAACAATACATAACATGGTGGGTTTATCAATAACATTTCATTTGGCCCATAATTATAGCAATTTGTCTATTTAGCGGTTTAGTGGGCTTTGGCCCATTTACGAACTAAAGTGTTTTGGCTAAATTTTAACAAACTAGAGTTTTTGGCCCATTTTCACGAACTAGAGTATTCTGCCCATTTTCATGAACTAGAGTATTTACGGCCCATTTTCACGAACTAGAGTATTCGGCCCATTTTCACGAACTAGAGTATTTACGGCCCATTTTCACGAACTAGAGTATTTACGCCCATTTTCACAAAACATCAAATTTTCATAATAACAATTAATTTCTTGAGGCGTTTTAGTAATTTTCACGATTTAGTCATTTTTACGTATTTTCGTCAAAATATCAATTTTTTGCTTTTACCGATCTAGTCGTTTTACGATTTTGCTTCCATACCGAAATTTGACATCCAACCAAAAATAATGAGTGTGAAATTACACACCTCGTTCGTGAGTACTAACCCTTCTCGCTCCTCGGCACCTAAAATATATTTTGATTCGTTAGACAACTAATTCAGTAAAAATAATCTTAATCGATAATGGATCCAAAATCTTACCCTCTTGATTTTGAATCACTTGATTTTCGGTTTTCCTTCGTTTAATGATTCGTTCGTCGCGAGAATCCACCAACGTATAATGGTTGGAAGTTCGTACCACTTGAATAATGGACTTCCTTGGAAGATGGCCCGCAAACCGGTGGAAAATCCGGATTGCGAAATCGCTCTTCGTTTGAATGGGGATTTAGATCCACCCTCTTACGATAACTAAACACGCCCTTTTCTTCCCTATTTTGTGGTCTTCAAGATCCAATGGAAATTAGTTAGATCTAAAATAATATCAATAATACTAGAGATTTTAAAGAGTAGGATTTCCTTACAAAATGAAACGTTTCCAACGTTTCCACGATTCTCCGATCACTTGAATTCCAATCTCGTTATTGCACTAAATAATAACGAAAAGAAACGTTATTAGTATGAATGCTATATCAATCCAAAAGACCCTCAATAAACCAATGATATTCGCCAAAGTACCTTAATAAATCGAAAATGGAAAAGAACCCTTACCTATTTTCCACGGTCGAAAGGAAAGGATTGAGAATGGTGTCTAAATGATGAAGGGTTTGGCTATGTATGATCAAGGAAAAGAAGAGAAAATATTTGGTTTATAGGCACAATAGCATTCGACCAAGAGAGTGAAGATGGAGAGAATTTTGATTGAAAAGAAATAATATAAAAGCGAAAGGATGATGGTGATGTTGTTGCTTGATTTCAAAGAGAAGAGAAGAAAAGAAAAATATGAACTTTAGGTGCTAGTATATTCGGACATGGCAAAAGAAAAGAGAAAAGATGATTCTTTTTGGTATGGATGATTTCGGCACAAGGAGAATACAAAAGAAAATTGACAAGATGAATAAAAGTGACCAAATGGTCAAAAGATTTTGGCTTTACCAAATGCAAAATTCGGCCAAGAAGAATGTTGATAGGAGAGGAAATAAAAATTCTGCACAAAGTGCAAAGAACAACCAAAGAGAGAAAAGAATTTCTCAGCCAAAACTAACTCAAAATTTAGGCTCCCTCCTATACCAAATTGCCGTCCAGCACATGGTCAATTGGCCATGATTTCTTTCCAAATTTTCCCCTTGATAAGTGCCTTATGTTCCCCCCTATCTTTCCTTAAACCTTTGATTCCATGCCATAAGTTAGTTGTTTCCTTAATCCATTGATACACTAAACCAAAATAACATGGTCAACACCTTCCTTATATGATCCTTGCCGACACTTCTTAGTTATGCGCAGAAAAATAAAAACAAAAATTCACTTAGGTGCTATACAAGGGATTCGAACCTCTTCCCTCTTACTAGAACCCATGCGCCAACTCCACCATGCTATATGCTCATTTTATGACACTTTTAGCACATAATTTAGCTTAAGTCTTAATCACCTTTGTTTCACTTCCATAAATTCTCAATTAATAAATTTTACTCCTTCTTCAAATCATGCTTACTCCTCTTTAGGACTTCAATAGGTACTAAAGTAAAATAAAATTTTTCCTTTAAAACTAAACATCAATTTATGCAAAATAATAATACTCGAATTTTTAGGGTGTTACATGAGTAATAAAAATTCTTGAGAGCATTCACTCAAATTTCTCTCTCTTTTGCATTCTTATTTTCTGTGGCTTGTTCTTATTTTGTTTTTCGCTCATATTCGTTTCTTTTTGAGTTGCTTTCGTTCGAGTTAGATTTTGGTAGAGGAATTTTGTTGAATCCTCATATTGCGGGAGTTAGTTTGACTTATACGTTTTTTTTAATTTTTTTATTTATCCATATCGTTTTTATACTTTTTTATTTTTTAAAAAGTGTTATAATATTCATTAATTGTTTTGAGTATATTATTTACCTTATATTATTTTTTTATACATGAATTTAATCTTGTGAATAAATTTTTTAAAATTTTTCATAGATTCTTTAAAATTGCTATTTTTACTCTATTTTTTTTTGTTTTGAATGTTCATTTTAAAATTTTTTCCATTATCTTTATTTATCTTAACGTTATTATTATTGCTTGTCATTCTTTTACTTAATTGTTTATGTTAGTGCTAATTGTTAATATGACTGTAACTTTAGTAAATTGCACTTTTGTAATAACTTAATTTTATTTTTAAAATATTTGTTTAAAATATCTATCTCCTTTAATTACTACATTTTATCCAAAAGTTTTTCTTAAATAAGGCAATGTTTTGTGTTTAGAAATTGGAAAATAGTGCCCTAACGTCTTTGGGTTTCGATTTTCCGCTTGACTAAATAACTAAATATCCTTTTAATGAATTTTGTAAATCATGAGATGATGTTGGCTACGAGGGTTTAAAACATCATGTCCTAACGTCTTTGGATGTGATGTTTGTATTCTTTCGAACAAAGGAATCTCAAGTTCCAATTCAAATTGTTCAAGTTTTAAAGAAATCATGTTTTCAAAGCTTTTCGAATTTTTGACATTAGGACAATAACTAATCAATTCGGTACCAATTTTGGGCGTTACGAGGGTGCTAATCCTTCCTCGTACGTAACCGACTCCCGAGCCCATTTTCTTGAATTTTCGTAGGCGAAAATCAATGTTTTGAAATAAAATATTTTATAAGGTGATCCGATCACACCTAAGCAAAAAGGGATTGGTGGCGACTCCATTTTCATTTTTTAAAGTCGATAGCCATTTTTTAAAAAAAAATAAAAATGGTTTCGACAGCTTGGCGACTCCACTGAGGACACAATAAGAGAGTCAAGCTGTTAAAATTGATTATTTTCTATCCTTTGTCGAAAATTTGAACAATCAATTTGAAAATCTAAAAATTTGATTTGAAAAATTACGATCCTATTGTTGCATTTATTTGTGTCATTACATATGATGGTTATTTTCTTGCACACATAGCATTGCATGACCGTTGTGGTCGTACCTTTAAGTGGAAGTAAGAAACTATGCCTTCGTGAGGTTTTCACCTCCGCATGGGCTAGTGGGTTGCTTCTGAGATACATCTATACTTATGTATTCCCCTGAACTGAACTCGATCCATATGAGCCTATAATGGGTGAGGATTGAGGAATCTGCTGGTTCAGGTACCCTCCCTTTAGAACTAAGCCACATATAGTGATCCTTAAGAGCCAACCCTATATAGAGCTATATTGAACCCTAGTGGTCACCCAGATAGGTGCCCTATTTTGTTATTTATTTCTCTTGTGCTAATGTGTTCTCTTTTGTTTTGACTGCATTGTATTCACATAATAGAAATGAGGTGTTGATTCAAATTTGATTGCTAAATAGAAGAGTTTGTCATGAGAAAATGGATTTCTTGATAAAGTGGATTATAATACAGTCGTTCAATTATGGTCCAAGTAAACACAACGAGAGAAGATTGATAGTCCGTGAAGGAATACAAGACTTTATTGCCCAAGAATTCAAGCTGACAAAGACTATTCGAGAATCACCACGTCTCGCTTTCTTGAAGAGGCTAACAAGCATTGCGAGGATAAGTAAGTAATGAGTCACTAGTGGAGGCATCTATTAGAAGTTTGCAAGATTTGACCTTTGCGAAGAAGGGGATTGATGTTTTTTTCTTGGAATACGAGGGCAAAGCCGCATATGTAATCCTTTTTATGTAAATGAATTTACTTTCTAGAAAAATTGTTCTAATGTAACTGAATTCAGAATCAACGCCTCTTTCTTTTGCATTTTTTCCATGCATCTGTATTGCATTGCATTGCATCATTTGCATTAGACTTTTACAAAAGGGACCCTAATTAGTTGAAGTTATTTCAGAAAAAGAGAGCAAGAGAGAAAGTTAATTTAGAAACTAAACATCGTTACGGTACTCACGCTTAGATGAAAGATATGGACCAAAGACTCGAACAGTTCCAAAGAGACATACAAGACTAGTTGCAAGAGCAGTTGGCAAAAATTCAACAAGATATGAGCGAACAAATGATGGAAGCCCAAAGGAATATGGTGGTTCAAATGACTCAGCTACTGAATAGGGCAATGGACTAGGGAAAAGGTCACATGACTAATGCTGGAGAGGATAATGAAGACTATCCTCCGGGTTTCACCTCACCATATTTACAGATACAACTTGAGGTGCCTCCTCAGAGGCCATCTATCACGATTAGGCCTCAACAAGGTCAAGTTGATATTGGAGTGCCCATGAACTTGTAAGTTGTCTAAGGATCTAACCTAGGAGATAATGTAGCTAATCCTGTTATCCCTTATTTAGATATAGCAAAGAGAGAAAGGGCAAGAACTGAATTGCCAAAGCAGTTAGAGGACCTTTGTAAATGGTTGGAAGAAAAATTCAAGGCCTTGGAAAATACTGATAATCATCATGGAATTGATGCTAAAAACCTGAGCTTGTTTCCAGATTTGGTGCTTCCTCATAAGTTTAAAATGCTAGAATTTGAGAAGTACAAT
Source organism: Gossypium rotundifolium (assembly GCA_025506655.1). Classification (NCBI taxonomy): domain Eukaryota; kingdom Viridiplantae; phylum Streptophyta; class Magnoliopsida; order Malvales; family Malvaceae; genus Gossypium; species Gossypium rotundifolium. Next base: position 24,447,382 of record CP106727.1, read on the forward strand.
GGGACCAGCTGCCTTGAAACCTATATCACTATGTTTTGTAGACAGATGACTGGCTATGTTAACAATGATCAACTTTTGATTCATTGTTTCAAAGACAGTTTGATGGGGGCAGCGTCTAGGTGGTACAATCAACTTAGCCATGCTAGGATTAGCTCCTAGAGGGACCTAGCCCAAGCCTTCATGAAGTAGTACAATTATGTCACAGACATGGCGCCTGATAGAATCACCTTGCAAAACATGGAAAGAAGTCAAATGAAAGCTTCAGGTAGTATTCGCAGATATGGAGGGAGGTTGCCATGCAAGTTCTGCCACCACTCTTAGAAAAGGAAACTACAATGCTCTTTATCAATACCTTGAAAGCTCTATTCATCATTCATATAATAGAAAGTACTACCAAAAGCTTTGCAGATATAGTGATGGCAGGGGAAATGATTGAAAATGCCATAAGAGGTGGCAAGATTGAAGTAGGGAAAATCGCTAAAAGGTCTGCTCTTAGGAAAAAGACAATGAGGTGAATAATATGAGTACATACAACAAAGGGTACTCGAAGGCAATCACTGTTAGCCAGCCAAAAGTAATTTCAGTTGGGCAACAAGGGTCGACAAGACAAGAATTAGGCGCAAGGCAAAATTCAGAAAAGCTCCAATTTACGCCACTCTCAATGATGTATAAAGAGCTATATCAAAGTTTACTTGACGCGCATGCTGTGTCCCCATTTTATCTAAAGCCGTTACAGCCCCCATATCGTAAATGGTATGACTCGAACGCAATGTGACTACCATGCGAGAATAACAGGTCACTTAATTGAAAACTGTACTACGTTTAAAAAGTTGGTCGAAAGGTTCATTCAAATGGGAATTGTGAAGTTTGACTATTCATCAAAACCTGATCACTTTAACGGCGCAATAAATGCAAAAATTGAAGAAGGAGACAAGAATGTTGTGACTCCTTGAAGAAGTCAAAAGCGAAGAGGGAATCAGGGAATGAAGTTTCCACACCCTTGCATACTTGGGAGTGTTTTGTATAATGGGACTGTGGAAGAGATCCTTGTATTTTTAAAGCTGATATAGAGTAATATTCAAAACATGCTTGTTTCCTTAAGCCTAGAGAGAATAAGAATCCTTTTGTGAAATAGGCTTATGTCCATAATTTTTATTTCAATAAAATGCATCTTTTTTTAAGTAAATATTTTTTCATTCTTTATATTTCATATTGTACATTCTTTTGTTTCTTTCAAGTATTGTTTCATTCTCCATTCATGACCATACAAATGATCATTCTTTCAATCATTTATTCTTTGAAATCTTCCTTCGAACCTACAATAGGTCTCCAAATATTAATGATATGAGCAATGTTGCTACTGATTCATAGTTTCCTTTCAAGTAAGATATGTGTCTAGAAGGATCTCAGAACTTTGAAGATGACATAGATTGTAACCTATCATCTAATTTGTTAAGAAGGGTAGAACAAGATGAAAAAAAAAAACCTTACTCTACAAAGGGTCATTGGACATTATGAGCCTAGAAAAGAGGTAAATATTGTAGCTTAACTCATCACAGAACTAAGGCGAGACATCATTGAGTTATTTTCAAGAATTCAAAGATGTTTTCGCACAGTCATATCAGGACATGCCTAGGTTAATAAGACGCTGGCTAAACATGAGGATCGGATACTTTTGGTCTACCATGGAAGGGGATTGCATCAGTTATACCGTAAATATTGAATTGAAGAAAATAAGATTTGTAACACCCCAAACTCGGCCCATGAGCCTCGACCGGATCTAGTATGTCACAGAGTAAAACGTTTTGGAAGATTTTGATTAACTGGTGAAATTCTGAAAATATTGTTAAGGTTATAACTCAGGTGGGATTAATTTTTACAAACATGGTTGAGTTGAAAACCTTTGAAAGCATTTGATCATTTGAATTTAAAACCATCAGAGTTATTGTTAACTTGGTGAATTTTGCTACCCGATGGTAACATCTTTGAAAACTCGTAAAAATTTCCCATTTTGAAAACATCACTTTTGACCGATTTCTTTAAACAATTTACAGTTTCATTAGTAGTATAGTAGGAATGAAATTAAACAACTACTTAAACACCCAAAATAATTATTAGCGGCCTTATTACAAACCAAACCAAAAATTTAGAAATAAACAAGCTTAAACTGTACTAAATAAAATCCCAAATCCAAGAAACAAGCATGGCTGCCTCGAGTCCTCTCCGGCTCCATCTCCGCGATCTACTCATCTGTAAAATGATATGGGAAGGGGTGAGTCACCAAGACTCAGTGTATAAATCCCCAACCCATAAGTGCAAACTCATACACAAAATATTAGTAAACATGCAAACATGCAACCCAAAACTAACCATCCATACTCCTTTAACTACCCCGTGTGGTCAAAATCACCCTAAAATATAAAGGTGGACAAAACCATGTGGCTGGTGACCAAAGGAGTCACAAATCAAGTGATGGGGCCAACCCATCGTGTTGTCAAAACCATCACGATGACCATAGGTCACAATTATCAATATGTGGTCAAAACCATCTTCTTTTCTTCTCTTTTCTCCTGGTGGTACCAAACCAGTGGGTTATAACATCAAAAGGGATAAGATCTAAGGGACTTAGTCACAATTTATATCATCGGCAAAGGTGAGTTTCTTTTACAAATCCTACTAGGATTTAGTTTTGTCGGTGTGGTCAAAACCATCCTTCGATATTGTATGGCTAAATATTTTAATATATGATATGAATAATAATGTGAATGTGGCTATGTACCACAAATGTGGCAAAAGGTACCAGTGCACGCTTTCCTACTCCGTGACATGAAATTAAGTTATGCTATATATATATAAGTCACAATTAAACCGATGGGGCCAACCCATCTTGTGGTCAAAACCACTGGTGACGCTAGTATTAGATCCCGCTTTAAACTCTCACTGTGGCTCAGCCCAAACGCTTTCAAATGCGAGCCCAAATGATTTTCTTTGAAAAAATAAGGTGCTTTTTGGCATGGCCCCTAAGTCTCCATAGTGAGAATAAGCCCCTCCTCTCATCAATCCCATTACCAACATGCTCATATCATGCTTAACATATTATCCTAAATCATGCATATAAGTCATGTACCAAACCACCGGGACTTAGTCACAATTTATATCAACGGTGTGGTCAAAACCACCGGTGACCGAAGTCACAATTAAACCGATGGGGCCAACCCATCTTGTGGTCAAAACCATCGTGACAGATCCATAGAGAATAAGCCCTCCTCTCATCAATCCCATTACCAACATGCTCATATCATGCTTAACATATTATCCTAAATCCATATAAGTCATGGCATAGCATATTACCCATCATGTCATCCAATGATTTTAAATCACAAGTGACTTACCGGAATCCGTGCTCATGTCCACAAGCAAATCAATACCACAATGATTAAATCGTAACATAATAGCAATGCTAACTAATAAAGTGTGTAAGAGTCTTACACACCTGTTTACTCCTGAGACTAGCAAATCTCGAACTATACTAGCGAAACCCGAGAGGTTGTTTCCCCCTACAATCGGCCAACACATATACTTTTAGATCTAATAGCCATTCGGCTATACTAATAATCCTGAAGGATTAATTGTACCTGAAATATGGCCTTAGGCTGAAACTTACTATCACTTACCAAAGTGAGTTTAAATCCCGGAAGCCTTTGTTTGCCTTGGCCGATTAGCCCCTAGATCCATGGCACACAATCGGTTAACTCTTAAATACCATATATAGCCCATGACCGAATATCAACAACCTCTTACCTTACCTATCGAAATCCCAAAATTGTCACTTGTCTTGTCGAGATCCCTACCAGAACTTTTGTTAGATTCGGTTTGCATATATATGCTTAATCAAGGCCTTTGGCCGAATATTACTTACCACCTTATCTTAGGGAATCAAATCCCGAAAGCTTCTTTCAATCGGCTAAAGTCCTCCCTTATGGACAGGTTCGACCTTCAATCACCAAGGTTTGGCTCACCCTTTTGATGTTTAAGTTTTCGGCTATCATTAAAGAGCACAAGTGAGGTTCTCTTTTACATATGGATCTATACCACAGAAGGAAAAAAAATAGAGGAGGAATGGCTTACCAAAGATTCGACTATGATTCCAACAAGGAAGAATTTGCTTTCGATACTTCAATGAAGGCTAAATTGCGTGAGAGAGAGGAGAGACTGGGGCTAAGGGTATTCGGCCAAATCTCTTTGATGAACAGGGGGAAAAACAACGAGCTTTCGGCTTTGGGAATAAATAGAGAGGATGGAAGAATATAGAGTAGTATGGAGTTTCAGCAAATATTGGGAAAAGGAAGAGAAGAAACAAGGATGAGGGTTGCTTTGTGAGGTTTCAGTTTGAACAATAAGGAAAAATAAAAGAAAAGGGGTGTTTTAGCTGAAAACACTCCTTAGATTCCCTTCAATTCCGAAACTCAAGCCCCTAGAGTCCTTTATTCGGCCATCATATCTCTTTTCAAAATTCTAAAAATAAATCTTACCCTTATCTTTCCTTCTTAGCTGAAATTATCAAAAAGAAAGGCTTATCCCATCCTTTCCAAAGTCCCAATTGCCGTCCAACTCTTCCCTCTTCATGGCGCCAACTTGCAAAAAAAATAAAACTCCCAAGTGTAAATTTGGCAGCTCGAACCTCCCTCCTTTGCCGCATCTTTCCTAGATCCTTAAGTAGCGTCCCAAGCCACCTTATCACATGATTTCTTGTGTCATGCTTCGCACCAAATAATTTTTAAAGCCTCATTCACTTAGCTTCCTCTTCTCAAGTGCTAAAAAAAACTTCTAGCCCTAAGTCAGGCCTAACCCGAGGTTATCACTAGACCCTAGAACATGTCAAGTAATCATAGTATTCATTTCTTCTCAAGCAAGCACATGAAAATAATTAAATTGCAAACAACCCCTAAATCAGGACGTTACAGTTCTACCCCCTTAAAAATAATTTTGGCCTCGAAAGTACCTGGATCAGAAGAGTTTGGGGTATTGCTGCCGCATCATATCCTCGGGTTCCCACGTGGCGTCTTCCGTACCATGGTTTCGCCATATCACTTTTACCAAAGGTATCGACTTCCTCCTCAGAACTTTGACATCTCGATCCACAATCTGTACCGGCTCCTCCTCGAAAGATAAGTCTGAGTTTACTTCAATCTCTACAACCGGTACGACGTGTGATGGATCTGATCGATAGCGCCTCAACATCAAAACATGGAAGACGTCATGGATTTGACTCAATCCTGCAGGCAACTGAAGCTGGTAAGCTACTGGTCCCACATGTTTTAACACTGTGTACGGCCCGATGAATCTAGGGCTTAGCTTGCCCTTCTGACCAAACCTCAGCACCTTCTTCCAAGGTGATACCTTCAAAAAGACCTTATCACCCATCGTGATACTCCACATCCTGCGCTTAAGATCGCAGAGGATTTACCTTCGTCCGACGCCTATTTAAGACGAGCCCGAATTACTCTAACCTTATCTTCTGTCTCTGTCACTAACTTTGGACCCAACATCCGACGTTCACTCAGCTCTGTCCAACACGTAGGAGTACGGTATTTCTGACCATACAGCGCCTCATACGGTGCCATCAAAATACTCGCGTGATAACTATTATTATACGCGAATTCTGCCAAAGGTAGGTACTCCTCCCAACTACCATGGAAATCCAAAACACAGCCCCTTAACATATCTTCCAAAGACTGGATTACCCTCTCGATTGTCCATCGAATTCGGATGAAAAGCGTGCTAAAATTCAACCGTGCCTAACTCTCGATGTAAGGCCTTCCAAAATCTCGACGTGAACCGGGGATCTCGATCTGAGATAATGGACACAGTACTCCATGTAACTGTACTATCTCTGCTATATGTAGCTTGGCTAACCTTTGAAGTGAGTAGTCAACCCTTACCGGTATGAAATGGGCCGACTTGGTCAACCGGTCTACTATCACCCAAACTGCATCTTTCTTACTGGGCATAAGGGGAAGCCCACTTACGAAATCCACAGTAATCCCCTCCCACTTCCACTGTGGGATCTTTACTAGATGTAACAACCCTGATGGCAATTGATGCTCAGCTTTAACTTGCTGGCATGTCAGACACTTGCCCACTAACTCGGTTACTTCCCGCTTAAGATCCTGCTACCAAAACTGCTCCCTTAAATCCCGATACATCTTGCTGCTTCCCGGGTGCATAGCGTACGGACTGCTATGAGCTTCTTTAAGGATTCGATGCCTCAAATCATCATTCTTAGGCATACACTCTCCCCTGAAAATACAACACTCCATCACTACCTAAACTGAACCCTTCGGCCTCACCGCTCTGTACTTGCAACCTCCGAGTACTCAGAACTTCGTCGATTTTCTGCCTTTCTTTGACCTCATCAATCCAAGACGGCTTCACTTACAACTCTGCCAAAAGGCTCCCATCCTCATAGAGACTTAGGTGGGAAAACATTGCTTGCAAATCTACTACCACCTTACGGCTCAAAGCATCAGCTACCACGTTAGCCTTACCCAGATGGTATTTGATTGAGCAGTCGTAGTCCTTCAGCAACTCAATCAACCTCCGCTGCCTCAGATTTAAATCTTTCTGAGTCAAGAGGTACTTCAGACTCTTGTGATCTGTGTACACTACCGACTTCTCCCCATACAGATAGTGCATCCAAATCTTCAAGGCAAAAACCACAGCAGCCAATTCCAAATCATGTGTCGGATAGTTACCTTCGTGAGGCCTCAACTATCGGGATGCATAAGCAACCACCTTCCCTTCTTGCATCAACACACACCCTAAACCAGTATGTGATGCATCACAATACACAGTGAATTCCTTTCCTACCTCAGGCAGAATCAAGACTGGTGCTTCTGTCAAAATCATCTTCAGCTTATCGAAACTCTCTTGCTGCTTCTCAGACCACACAAACGGAACTTCTTTTCTCAGCAACTTAGTCAATGGTGCTACGATTAAGGAGAAATTTTCCACAAATCTCCAGTAATATCCTGCCAACCCTAGAAAACTTTAGATTTTCGTAATCGACCTCGGTGGTTTCCACTCCAATACTGCCTCAATCTTACGGGGATCCACCCTGATTCCCTCGGCTAAAACAACATGCCCTAGAAAAGTTACCTCCTTAAGCCAGAACTCACACTTGCTGAATTTGGCATACAACTGTTTCTCCCTTAGAACTTGTAGAATCACATAAAGATGTGCGTCATGCTCCTCTTCAGACTTCAAGTACACCAAAAAGTCATCTATGAACACCACGGCGAACTGATCCAGATACGGTTGGAAAACCCAGTTCATCATGTCCATAAACGCGGCTAGTGCATTCGTCAAACCAAAAGGCATTACCAGAAACTCGTAGTGCCCATACCGAGTACGGAATGCTGTCTTATGGATATCAACCTCCTTCACCTTAAGCTGATGGTACCCTGACCTAAGGTCGATCTTAGAGAACACCAATGCACCCTTGAGTTGATCGAACAAATCATCAATACTGGGCAAAGGATACCTGTTATTTATTGTCAGCTTGTTCAGCTGTCGATAGTCTATGCACATCCTCATTGTCCCATCCTTCTTCTTGACAAAAAGCACTGGAGCTCCCCAAGGTGATACACTTGGTCAGATGGACCCTCTATCCAACAATTTCTGAATCTGAGCCTTCAACTCTACCAATTCTTTTAGCGCCATCCGATACGAAGCTATGGATACTGGCGCAGTTTCGGGTAACAAATCTATACCAAATTTAACCTCACGGTCTGGAGGTAGACCTGGGAGTTCCTCTGGAAACAATCAACATAATCTCTTACGGTCTGGACATCTCTCACAGCTGCACCCTTAGCTTCCAAGCACAGGCATGCACTACATATGCTTCACAACCTTTTCTAACCATCTTTTCCGCCTTCAATGCAGAAACCAGATTAGATAGGTAATCTCTCCTTTTACCTATCATCACCACTTCATCACCTTCCATGGTCTTTAATACTATGCGCTTAGCTGCGCAATCCATGCTAGCCTGATACTTTACTAGCCAATCCATCCTGAGGATTAGATCAAACTCCTGAAATGGTAGTTCCATCAACTCAGCCAAGAACATGACCCCTTGGAGTTCTAGGGGTACATTCCTATAGAGTTTACTTACTTCTACAGAGTGACCTAGAGGGCTTAATACAGTCATCTTTCTAGAAGTAAGCTCAGAGTCTAAGTGCAGAGTTTCCACTACGCTACTAGCAATGTATGAGTGGGTTGAGCCAATATCAATTAAGGTACTATAGGGTACTCCAAAGATCAAGAACATACCGATTATGACGTCCGATGCGTCGCCCTCCTCCTGACGCCTCGCGGCATAGACCAAACTAGGTTGCCTAGCCTCAGTACCACCGGTACCTCCCCTCGGTGCCCCACGACCTCTGCCAGCACCATTGCCTCCTCTTCCTGCACCACGACCTCTCGGTGGCTGTTGGTTATCGCTCCTATTCGGTGCACGATCCTGACCCTCTGACCTTAGCCTAGCTGTCTTTTTCAGACAATCCCTAACTTGATGTTCCATGGATCCACAGTCAAAATATCCTCGATTACCATTCCAACACTCCCCCGTGTGAGACTTTCGACACCGAGCACACTGTGGCGGCCATTATGTATTAGCAGCAACAGCAGGCCTAGCAATTTGATTTGACCCACCATACCTCATCCTCTTCTGCTGATTACCAGAAAACCTCAAAGATTCGGAGCTTCACTTATTCCAACTCCTATCCTGATTCCGCCTAACTGACTATCTTACCCCTTCAGCAACCTTAGACTTCTCCACTAGGATAGCGAACTCCGTTCCTGTTGTGGAGCTATCATCATCCTCAGCTCATCTCTTAGCCTATCATCGAATCTGACACAGCGTTCATGCTCGGTACCCATAGTACCACGAGCATACCTGCTCAACCGAAGAAATTCGGCCTCATACTCTGCCACTGTCTTATTACCCTGAACCAGGTTCAAGAAAGCCTTCTGCTGTGCATCCACGTAGCTAGTTCCTATGTACTTTTTTTGGTAGGCTGCCTTAAAGAATTCCCATGTGAGATCCTCCGCCATCGCTCCATCCCTTACGGTGAGCCACCATTGGTATGACTCATCCCGAAGTAGAGAGATTATACCCTTCAACTTTTCCTTAGCTGTAAAATCCAGGTCATCCATGATCCTCTCAGTTGATTCCAACCAATACTCCGCCGCATTGGGTGCCACTTTAGAAACTCCTCTAAACATTTCTGCTCTGTTAACCCGGAGTCATTCAACCACGGATTTACGGGCTCCTGCACCTGCGCCTGCCTCGGCAACTCATTCCAACACTCGTAGTACAGCTTGGGATACTACATCGTTACCACCGGTCTGATCTTGAAACTCAGTTTTCGCCGTCGACAGATCCGGCATCACATTTCCAGACCCATTACCAGACCCTGCTGGCTCCGACAAGGTCATCTTACCCCTACCACGGCCACGCGGCGGACGTCCACGACCTCTTGTACTCATTCTTCTCGTTTTCGTTTATCTGATTAAGAATTTTATGCATTATTAATACTGTTCACTGTTTACCCACGAGCAATTTTATGAGGAATAGTTTTTTTTTTTTTGAAGTGATTCTTTCGAAGTCGAATCTACCTATAATTCCAGTTTCAGGCTTATCTCCTAGTTCTAGGTGCATCCATCACACAAACAACATCACCGACCATATCTAACGTGTAAGGGCATTTTCGTCATTTCACTACCCGGGGGTATTTTCGTAATTTTAACCTATAGGGGTATTTTTGTAATTTTTTCAAAAATAAAAGTTCTCGGATGATTTTGTCAAAAAGTAATTTGGAACTTTTAAATTCCCGTGGTATTTTGAAAAATTTTGAAATTCGGGGGTATTTTGGTAATAAACCAGGGTAACTGTGTAAAGTTTGATAATTTCGGGGTATTTCCAAATGTTGCAAAACTTTGAGGGTTCTTTCTGAGAATTTGTTTTCCAAGTTGATGGTGTTGCAAAATTTTGAAAATCGAGGTCATTTTGGTAATTTTGTAAGTTAGGGGCAATTTTGTAATTTTCCAAATCAAGGTACTTTGGACGTTTACAAAATAGGGTTTTAAACACTTTTACAAAATAAGGAAATTTTGGAAAAACTGTTGGGTAGTTGAACATTTTATAAACCAAGGGCATTGTTTGTAATTTTACCACTAGGGGTATTTTAATAATTCTACAAATCGAATTTTTTTTTTCAGAAAAATATTGTAAAACAATAGTTCTCACACATTAAAAAGAAAATTTAAGAGTTTTAAAACTAGGGTTTTTATGAAAATACGGCTAGTTTCCTTTCGGGTTTTAGTTAGGGTTTAGCCCATGAATAAGTCCTCTTGGTTAGGGTGAACCGAAGCTACGCACCAGGTAGGATTCGAGTGGAGAGGAGGTGAGTCACGCGGACTGCTTAAATACCAAACTCCCACCGAATACCAATCCTAGACATGTGCACAATGGTTACCACACCCTAACTCAGCGACTTAGACATAGGTTTGTTTAATTAAGCAATTTAGTCTTATGTTGTAGTTGGGGTAGACTAGTCCTAGCGTTCAAGTACCTATCATTCTATTCTACGTTCCCAAGTTACCCATTTACCCTTATCCAGTATTCACAGAACAGTCAGAGATACTTACCTGGGCGGATTGGTGCCGGAGACTCGATGCCATGCGGTTCAAAACAAAAACCATTTTCATAATAATTCACAGAGGCCTACAAAAATGTTTTAGGCCTTGGGCCCCCACAGCCGAGTTTTGAACCGGGCTCTGATACCAAAAATGTAACATCCCAAACTCGGCCCATGAGCCTCGATCGGCTCTGGTATGTCACAGAGTAAAACGTTTTGGAAGATTTTGATTAACTGGTGAAATTCTAAAAATATTGTTAAGGTTATAACTCAGGTGGGATTGATTTTTACAAACATGGTTAAGCTGAAAACCTTTGAAAGCATTTGATCATTTGAATTTAAAACCATCAGAATTATTGCTAACTTGGTGAATTTTGCTACCCGATGGTAACATCTTCGAAAACTTGTAAAAATTTCCCATTTTGAAAACATCACTTTTGACCGGTTTCTTTAAACAATTTACAGTTTCATTAGTAGTATAGTAGGAATGAAATTAAACAACTACTTAAACACCCAAAATAATTATTAGCGGCCTTATTACAAACCAAACCAAATATTTAGAAATAAACAAGCTTAAACTGTACTAAATAAAATTCCAAATCCAAGAAACAAGCATGGCCGCCTCGAGTCCTCTCCAGCTCCATCTCCGCGATCTACTCATCTGCAAAATGATATAGGAAGGGGTGAGTCACCAAGACTCAGTGTATAAATCCCCAACCCATAAGTGCAAACTCATACACAAAATATTAGTAAACATGTAAACATGCAACCCAAAACTAACCATCCATACTCCTTTAACTACCCCGTGTGGTCAAAATCACTGGTGGTCAAAACCACTGGTGACCGGAGTCACAAATCAAGTGATGGGGCCAACCCATCGTGTTGTCAAAACCACTGATGACCATAGGTCACAATTATCAATATGTGGTCAAAACCACTGGTGGTACCAAACCACTTTGGGACTTAGTCACAATTTATATCAACGGTGTGGTCAAAACCTTTGGTGACCAAGTCACAATTAAACTGATGGGGCCAACCCATCTTGTGGTCAAAACCACTGGTGACAATCCGTAGAGAATAAACCCCCTCCTCTCATCAATCCCATTACCAACATGCTCATATCATGCTTAACATATTATCCTAAATCATGCATATAAGTCATGGCATAGCATATTACCCATCATGTCATCCATAACAGATTTTAAATTACAAGTGACTTACCCGGAATCCATGCTCATGTCCACAAGAAAATCACTACCACAATGATTAAATCGTAACATAATAGCAATGCTAACTAATAAACTGTGTAAGAGTCTTACACACTTGTTTACTCTTTAGACTAGCAAATCCCGAACTATACTAGCGAAACCCCGAGAGGTTGTTTCCCCCTACAATTGGCCAACACATATACTTTTAGATCTAATAGCCATTCGGCTATACTAATAATCCTGAAGGATTAATTGTACCTGAAATATGGCCTTAGGCTGAAACTTACTATCACTTACCAAAGCGAGTTTAAATCCCGAAAGCCTTTGTTTGCCTTGGCCGATTAGCCCCTAGATCCATGGCACACAATCGGTTAACTCTTAAATACCATATATAGCCTATGACCGAATATCAACAACCTCTTACCTTACCTATCGAAATCCCAAAATTGTCACTTGTCTTGTCAAGATCCCTACCAAAACTTTTGTTAGATTCGGTTTGCACATATATGCTTAATCAAGGCCTTTGGCCGAATATTACTTACCACCTTATCTTGGGGAATCAAATCCCGAAAGCTTCCTTCAATCGGCTAAAGTCCTCCCTTATGGACAGGTTCGACCTTCAATCACCAAGGTTTGGCTCACCCTTTTGATGCTTAAGTTTTCGGCTATCATTAAAGAGCACGATTGAGGTTCTCTTTTGCATATGGATCTATACCAGAGAAGGAAAAAAAAAATAGAGGAGGAATGACTTACCAAAGATTCGGCTATGATTCCAACAAGGAAGAACTTGCTTTCGATACTTCAATGAAGGCTAAATTGCGTGAGAGAGAGGAGAGACTGGAGCTAAGGGTATTCGGCCAAATCTCTTTAATGAACAGTGGGAAAAACAACGAGCTTTTGGCTTTGGGAACAAATAGAGAGGATAGAAGAATATGGAGTAGTATGGAGTTTCGGCAAATATTGGGAAAAGGAAGAGAAGAAACAAGGATGAGGGTTGCTTTGTGAGGTTTCGATTTGAGCAATAAGGAAAAATAGAAGAAAGGGTGTTTTAGCGAAAACACTCCCTAGGTTCCTTCAATTCCAAAACTCAAGCCCTAGAGTCATTCATTCACCATCTTATCTCTTTTTAATATTTTAAAAATAAATCTTACCCGTATCTTTCCTTCTTAGCGAAATTATCAAAAGAAAACATCCCATCCTTTCCAAAGTCCCAATTGCCGTCCAACTCTTCCCTCTTCATGGCGCCAACTTGCAAAAAAAATAAAACTCCCAAGTGCAAATTTGGCAGCTCGAACCTCCCTCCTCTGCTTTGCATCTTTCCTAGATCCTTAGGTAGCATCCCAAGCCACCTTATCACATGATTTCTTGTGTCATGCTTCGCACCAAATAATTTTAAAGCCTCATTCACTTAGCTTCCTCTTTTCAAGTGCTAAAAAAAACTTCTAGCCCTAAGTCGGGGCCTAGCCGAGGTTATCACTAGACCTAGAACATGTCAAGTAATCATAGTATTCATTTCTTCTCAAGCACGCACATGAAAATAATTAAATTGCAAAAAACCCTAAATCAGGACGTTACAAGATTTATGTGACTCTTTCATTTTCTTCACAAACTTTTCTATATGTGGGGCATGGATGTTATGGGGTCGATCTCATCAAAAGCTTTTAGTTTGCATTAAATTATCTTTGTGGTCATCGATTACTTCACTAAGATGGTGAATGTTGCTTCATATGCCAATATTGCAAAGTCGACAGTCATCAAATTCAAAAAAAAAAAGGATCAAATGCCAGCAAAGAACGCTAGAAAGGATCATTTTTAATAATGCATAACTGTACAATGTCAAAGATTATAGTTTGCTCGAAGATCAAGAAGCATATCACAGTGCAGCAAAGGTTATCAAAAAAAATAATGAAAGGTGACCAAGACTTGTAAAGATTGGCATAAGAAGCTATCATTTACTTTCTATGATTATCGAATGTTGGCCAGGACTTTTGTCGGGGCAACATCTTACCCATTGGTTTATGGAATAGAAGTGGTCTCACCCATGAAAATCAAGATTCCTTTGCTCCAAGCTTTGATTGAGCCAAGAATTGGATGAAGTAGAATGTCTCTAATAAACTTGGCTAAAGAAAACGGTTTGAAAATATTCATCATAGTCAAATGTACCAAAAATGGATGATGCTGATTTATGTCGAAAGTGGACCGCCAAAGGGAATTTCATGATGGGGACCTGATATTGAGGAAGATCCTTCTTATACAAAAGGATTTCAGGGGAAATCAAATGCCAAACTAGAAAGGATCTTATGTAGGGCCTATTCTGGAGGAGCATTGATATTGACCGAGATGGATGCCAAAAACTTGCCTAATCCGATGAATTTAAGTTCAGTCAAGAAATGTTTTACCTGAAAAGGGAAAGGCCAAGGTGAAAACTCGTAAAGGGCGCCTCGAGCTCAAATTTATTCAAAAAAAAAGGGCCAAGGTGAAAACCTGCAAGGGGCGCCTTGAGCTCAAATTCATTGTAATATCCCGGATTAGGGCTTATGCACTATTGCTAAATTATATGAAATAGCATGTTTATGTGTGTTGTGAATGTGCATTATGGATTTTGTGAACCTTAGTGTGTAGTTAAATACTTTAGAAATTATTGGATTTTAAATTTAAAAGGGGAGCTAAGCTTGATAAGGCTTTAAGAAAATAAATAAGGGAAATATGACATATAATTGGGCTTGGAAAAGTGGCCCGGAGACACCACTTAAAACCTCTGGGAATGACGCCAATAGCAGGGTAAATGGGCCAAGGTTCGAGTCGCTAGGGAATAAAAAAAAGAATTTTTATTTTGCTACAAGGAGAAGAGAGGTGGACGGCAAAAAGAGTCTATGAGAGGAGTTTGAGATGAAGTCTAGCTCTTTTAGAAATTTCGGCAAGGGTAGGAGAACAAGTGTTGGCCGAATAAGGGTCTCTAGGTAGACTAATTTCGACAGAAAAGGAAAAGGGTGGCTATTCTTCATTCTTTCTTTTGCCGAATTCTATAAGAATGCCTTCTTCTTTTTTCTTCTCTTATTTGACAAAACCAAAACTCTTCTTCCCCAACTCTCTCAATTCTTTTTTTTTCTTTCCCCTAGTCGATTCATACTTAAGCCTCCATAATATTCGTTTTCATCTCTTCCTTATCGCCACTATTGTTAAAGCAGAAGCCGAATCTTTGAGGTTTTAAGCTAGGGTACCATCGATTGTAGTATCAAGGTAAGAGTAATTGATTTTTATTCTGATGTTCAAACTCTTTAAGCTGAAAACAAGGTACTAATCCCCTTAATGTCCATGGCCGACTACTTGAAGGAAGTTTTGGGATTTAGTAGTTGTCGATTACAAAGAAAAGCAAAACGAAGTTTCGAGATTTTTAAGATTTAAGGTAAGGCATTCGGCCATAGGCCACTTTTATGTGACTTAAAGTTAGAATTAAATCTAACCAATGCCTATAGGTATTTCGACATCTCCTCAAGACAAGTGACAAGTTTTCGGGATTTCAAATCACAAGGTAAGCACTTAGGTACATTCGGCCAAGGCTATAAACAATGATTTAGATCTATTTCATCATTATTCAAAAGCCGAAAACTAACTAGTTAAGGGTTTTAGTGGCTAGCTGATTGCAAGGATGGCTAACACAAAGTTTTCGAGATTTAAGGTAAGCGTACCTACACATTCGGCCAAGGCTAGTTTTGGTATTTAGATCTATTCCTTATTTGTTTAAAAAGCCGAAACTAATTAGTTCAATGGTTAAGGATATAGACGATTGCAATAAAGAAGCATCATAAAGTTTCGGGATTCGTTTAAGAATCAAATCGGCAGCAAGGTAAGATTTTTGTCACAAAGATCCTTTGGGATTTAATCACATAGTCGAATAGACTTTTACTAAAACATCAAAGTGATTGATCAAATGTAGGAATTGAGATCTAAATTGGGTTTTCAGGATTTGGAGTAAATTTGCTAAGTATATCAGGTGTGTACCCCACACTAACTCTTAATAGATTTATGCATCAATTAATATATGTGTTTATAATAATGTGAAATATGGCTAACCATGCAATGGTACAAAGTACCCAGGTACGTTTACCTACTCCTACTATGAGTATGATAAGTTTTGCTATGGCTTATACATGAAATTATAAGAATGTGAATAAGGAAATATAATATGGTTTGTGCATAGTTGTATGACATGGGGCATATGGGTGATAAGTAAAGGGGAAGTCAATTGGTGGTGTTATACCCCCAATATAAGAATGTGGCGACTTATGTCACAATATAAGAATGTGGTGACTTTTGTCACAATATAAGTATGTGGTGGCTTATGTCACGAATTTATATATGGTGGCTATGCCACGAAATCATAAGGGCGATGAGCATGTCGACTGCAGCGACTGCCTTCGATGGTGTGTAGCGGATGGAGGGTTGACTTAGTAGTCCCCACGGTGTGATGGTTGGTACGGGAGACGTGTAGCGGATGGCATTTACGTTTGGGTTCGGGTTTGCATCATTATTTATGCTTTTATATTTGTATGTATGATTTTGTATGCCATAATCTGTTGGGCCTTAGTTTTGTGGTTACACATGAAGTCTGTTTGACTCACCCCTTGTGGGAATATTTTTCAGGTGATGATCAGTGATGGACCAGGTCGGCAGGAGCTCAGTGGAGGCCATGCAAAGCCCAGAGACTGCTTTTTTTTATTAGTTTTCTTTCTATATTTATGTTTGAATTGTTTCAGGTTTATTTGATGTAATAAGGCCTTCGGTACTAAATTGTCAAGCATGTTTTTAAATTACTTAGTATGATCCGATTATTATCAAATTAAAGTGAAAAATAAATTTTTCTTAAGTGATGATATTAAATGTTTTAACACCTAAGCAACATGGGTTTTAAAATTCGAGCCCAACCCAAATCAACTACTAATTTCAAAAACACACAAGTTTTTAACAAAGTTTCAAACAAGATTTGAATCGATTTTCTTTGGAAGCATGCCAGATCCGGTCAGGGCTTGTGGGTTGGGTTTGGGGTGTTTCAGTTTGGTATCAGAGCCTGATTCAAAACTCGGCCTTGAGGGCTTTTAGGGCCCAAAATGTTTTCTGTCTTTTGAAAATAGACTTTTCTAAGAAATAAACAGGCTTTCTGGCATGGCACCTGAGACTCCGACCTGGAGTCCACCAGGTAACTACTCCTAACCTCTTTTTGATTTGTATGTAGAGATATATAGGGATGTAGACTAGTGGATTAGGAATTGAATCCTAGGACTAGTTTACCCCAACAATTACATAAAACTCTAACGCACAATTAAACAAACCTATGTCTAAGTCGCCGAGTTAGGGTGTGGCAACCATTGTGCGCATGTCTAGGATTGGTTTCGGTGGAAGCTCGGTATTTAAGCAGTCCGCGTGACTCACCTCCTCTCCACTAGAATCCTACATGGTGCGTGGCTTCGGTTCACCCTAACCAAGAGGACTTAGCCAAGGGCTAAACCTAATAATTAAAACCCGAAAGGGACTAGCCACATTTTTATGGAAACCCTAGTTTTAAAAAGTCAACAAACTACCCTTTTGAAATTATGAAAATTATTATTTTGGAAAAACTTTCTAAGAATTTTTAATTTACAAATTACCTAAATACCCTTAGTGGTAAAAATTACTAAAATGCCCTTGATTTTCCAAAATTACCATACTACCCCCGATTTCAATAACAAATGCTGGTTTTGCAAAAATATCAAAAAACTTCACAAAATATCAAAGACACCCTGATTTGAAAAAAAAATTTACGAAATTACCCCTGGCTTACAAAATGACCAAAATACCCTTAGTAAGGAAAAATTAACAAAGTGCCCTCAAATTAGAAATCTTCAAAAATGACTTTGTTTTGAAGGTCACCAGGAACCATATCTTTGCGAAAAATTACTGAAATGACCCTGACTTGTAAAATTACAAAAATACCCCTAGGTATAAATTACCATTTTACCCTTGAAATTTTTCCAACAAGTATTTTAATTTTGTAAAATATCAACAACTTCTATTTTACGACATTTTCAAATACTCTAATTTGAAAATTGCCAAAATACCCCTATAGGATAAAATTACGGAAATACCTCTAGGTAGTGGAGAACAACGAACAACGACAATTACAACATTTCTCTGTAATGGACGCAAGTTCATATGTGTGACTAGGTGAATGATGTGAGACTGTATGTGCATGAATCGAAAGAACTACTTCCTAGAATTATTAAACATAAAACTGTTCGTGGTTAATCAAGTGGAACCAAACTAATGTATAAAACTCTTTAATCAGATAAACACAAGTATGAATTCAAGGGGACGTGGCCGTAGCGTGCGAGGCTGTGGTAGAGGCCGAATGACTATGTCTGAACCCGTTCGATCGGGTCAAGGATCTGAAAATGAAATGCCACCACCACCACCTTCAGCCGCTAATGTGGAATATCTGGACCAGACGGGGGATGACGCAGATGTCTAGCGATGTTGCGGGTCTGAAAAGGTATGAGGGCGGTGGAGGCATGGGAGCTCGAAAGTCGGTACTGGCGACTCGAGCCAACGGTTGAAGTGTTAGTGGTGTATCGGTGTAGCACCTAATACCGCTGAGTATTGGTTGGAGGCGACTGAGCGGATTATGGATGAGCTCGACTTAACTAACGAGGAAAAGCTGAAAAGACTGGTGTCGCTTCTCCGTGATGAGTCATATCAATGGTGGCTCACGGTGCGGGATGGTGCTATAGCTGAGGAACTCACGTGGGAGTATGCTAAAGCAGCATACCAGAAGAAGTATGTTGGCACTCATTATATTGATGCCCGAGAAAAGGCTTTTTTTAGGATTGGTTCAAGGAAACAAGTTCGTAGCTGAATACGAGGCTAAATTTCTAAGGCTGAGCCGTTATGCTTGAGGCATAGTGTTGACTGAGCATGAGCGATGTGTCCGATTTGAAGACGGACTAAGAGATGACCTAAGATTATTAATAGCCCATAGCAGAGGCGAGAATTTCTTTGTGTTGGTGGAAAAAGCTAAAGTGGTGAGGTATCAAGGAGTGCATAAGGTAGAACTCGATCAAAATAGGCGAAGAGAGGATTTGGATCGTCAAGGCCATCTAAGAACGAGCAAAAGAGGCCTAGGTTTGAAGGGTCGGAGATCGATGAAGCGCCACTGGAGGCGATACCTACTTATGAATAATGTGGGAAAAAGCACTTGGCGAATGTTGGAAGAAGGCAGGGATGCTTCAAGTGTGGGTCAAAGGACCATATGATTAAGGACTGTCCGATGAGACCGAAGAGAATCGACCGAGAGCTCGAATGTTAATCAATTTGGTAGAGGGGACAGCTGACCTCGGTGAGGGTCGTGGTTTAAATAATGAGAGAAATGGTGTTGGAAGAGGACGTGGAACATCGGGCCAAGGTGGTCGTGTCTGAGGTAAGACAAGCTGGCTTGGTGTATGCGATTCATGATAGGGAGGATGGTGACGCACCGAACGTCATAACCGGTACGTTCCTTGTATTTGGAAAGCCTTATTATGCTTTGATTGATGTGGGCTTGACCCATTCTTATATTGCATGTAGAGTAGTTGAAACTCTAGACATAGCCTCTGAACTTTCGGATAGAGAGATGACTGTAGTAAGCCCACTAGGTCAAACTGTAGTGGTAAATAAGATCTTTCGGAGTGTACCTTTAGAAGTTCAAGGCGTAGTATTTTCTGTCGACTTGATGGAACTTCCCTTCGGAGAATTCGATCTCAAACCTAGAATGGACTGGCTAGTAGACCATCGGGCTGTGTTGGACTGTGCAGCTAAGCGAATGGAGTTAAGAACCCCGGAGGATGAGGTGGTCATTATGATAGGAGAAAGCATAAACTCTTTGTCTAATGTAGTTTTGGCGCTAAAGGTTGAAAAGATGGTTCGTAAAGGGTGCGAGGCATTTTTAACCTTCGTAAGTGCGTTGGATGGAAAGGAAGAAGGTGTTAGTAGAGTTAGAACGGTAAGGGATTTCGAATATGTGTTTTCGGAGGAATTACCAGGAATACCCCCAGACAGGTAGGTGGAGTTTGGAATTGACTTACTACCGGGAACAGCTCCTATGTCCATTGCCCTATACAGAATGGCACCAAAGGAGTTGGTTGAGCTCAAGGCCCAAATCCAAGAATTGCTAAACCGTGGGTTTATCTGACCAGTGTGTCTCTATGGGGAGCACCGGTCTTATTTGTGAAGAAAAAAGATGAAACTATGCGCATGTGCATAGATTATCGTCAGTTGAATAAGCTGACCATCAAGAATAAGTATCCTTTGCCAAGGATTGATGACTTGTTCGATCAGCTTAAGGGGGCGGCAGTGTTCTCAAAGATCGACTTAAGGTCAGGATATCATCAGTTGAAGGTGAAAGAGGCGGATATCTATAAGACAGCCTTTAGGATAAGATACGACCACTATGAGTTTGTGGTGATGCCGTTCGGGTTGACAAATGCCCCAGCCACGTTCATGGATATGATGAATCGGGTTTTTCAACCTTACTTGGATCGGTTCATCGTTGTGTTCATCGATGACATCCTCGTATACTCCAAGACTGAGGAGGAGCATGATGAGCATCTCCGGATTGTGTTGCAAGTGTTAAGGGAGAAGAGCTCTATGCCAAATTCAGCAAGTGTGAATTTTGGCTTAAGGAGGTTGCATTCTTAGGGCACGTGGTGTCTGCTGAAGGAATAAGGGTGGACCCTAGAAAGATTGAAGCAGTGTTGGATTGGAAACAACCTAAGTCGGTGGCAGAGATTCATAGTTTCTTGGGATCGGCAGGCTATTATAGAAGGTTTGTAGAAGGGTTCTCGTCAATAGTAGCGCCTTTGACAAAGTTGTTGAGGAAAGAAGTACCCTTTGCATGGACGGATAAGCAACAGGAGAGTTTTGAAAAACTTAAGAGGGTATTGACGGAAGCACCAGTGTTGATTCAGCCTGAGGCAGGAAAGGATTTTACGGTGTATTGTGATGCTTCCTATACAACTTTGGGTTGTGTATTGATGCAAGACGGGAAGGTAGTTGCATATGCATCCCGATAGTTGAGGCCACATAAGGTTAACTACCCGACACACGACTTTGAATTGGCGGTAGTAGTCTTTGCCCTTAAGGTGTAGAGGCATTATCTTTATGGAGAAAAGTCGGTGATCTACACAGACCACAAAAGCCTTAAGTATCTGCTGACTCAGAAGGAGTTGAATCTGAGACAGCGAAGGTGGGTGGAATTATTGAAGGACTATGATTGTTCGATAGAGTATCACCCGGGCAAAGCAAATGTAGTGGCGGATGCCCTAAGTCGGAAGGTGGTGATGAATTTGAGGGCGATGTTCGCACATCTAAGTCCTATGATGATGGAAGTTTGCTAGCAGAGTTGCAAGTCAAGCCGACGTGGCTGAATGAAGTAAAAGAAGGACAGTTGGTGGATGAAGATCTAAGTGTTAAATTGCGACAAGCATAGAATGGAGAGTTGGAAGGTTATGGTGTTAATGACGAAGGAGTATTGTGCTTCAAGGGTAAGGTCTGTATGACGAAGGATATGGAACTTAGGCAAAGAATTCTTCGGGAATCGCATAGTAGCCCTTATGCTATGCATCCCGGAGGTAGTAAGATGTACAGAGACTTAAAGGAACAATTTTGGTGGCCTAATCTTAAGCGAAGTGGTGAATCGTTGGCAAGTGTCGGCGTGTCGCAAGTTAAGGCTGAACACCAAGTTCTGTCAGGAGTGCTTCAGCCAATCATGATTCCGCAATGGAAGTGGGAGAGAATTACCATGGACTTCGTTAGTGGGCTTCCCCTTACGCCTACTAAGAAGGACTTAGTATGGGTAATAGTGGGCCGTTTGACCAAGTCCGCGCACTTTATTCCGGTGAGAGTTGATTATTCTTTGCAGAAGTTAGCAAAGTTGTATGTGGCAGAAGTCTTAAGGTTGTATGAAGTACCGGTGTCGATTATCTCAGATAAGGACCCAAGGTTTACTTCTTGGTTCTGGAAAGCGTTGCATTAGCTTTAGGCACTAAGTTGGATTTTACTATGGCTTTTCATCCACAGTCGGACAGGCAGTCTGAACGGGTAATCCAAGTGTTAGAGGATATGTTGAGGGGCTGTGTGATGGATTTCAGAGGAAGTTGGGAGGAATATTTGCCTCTAGCGGAATTTGCCTACAAAAATAGCTATCAGGCCAGTATTCGGATGGCATCGTATGAAGCACTGTATGGTCGGAAGTGTCAGACTCCTACATGTTGGACAGAGTTGGGAGAACGTCAGATTTAGTGTCCAAAAATTGTGACAGAGTCTGAAGAGAAGGTTAGTGTAATTCGGGCTCGATTGAAGGAAGCATCCGATAGGCAAAAGTCATATGCAGATCTCAAACGGAAGGAGATTGAGTTTAATATGGGAGATCAAGTGTTCCTTAAAGTATCGCCTTGGAAGAAGGTAATGAGATTTGGTCGAAAAGGGAAGCTAAGTCTAAGGTTCATAGGACCCTATCGGATATTGAAGCGAATCGGACCAGTGGCATATCAATTAGAGTTGCCTCCGAATTGAAATAGATGCACGACGTATTCCATGTCTCCATGCTACGTCGATACCAATCGGATCCATCTCACGTAGTGTCGATTGAAGAGGTGGAGCTAAGGCCAGACCTGTCCTACGAGGAAGAGCCGATTCAGATTCTGGAATGAGATGTGAAAGTGCTACGAAGGAAATCGGTCCCTTTGGGCAAGGTGTTGTGGTGAAATCATGGATCGAAGGAAGCCTCGTGGGAGCTGGAAGAAGCAATACGACAGCAATACCCCCACCTATTCTAGCTAGGTAATTTCGAGGACGAAATTTTTTTAAGGGGGTAGAACTGTAATATCCCAAATTAGGGCTTATGCACTATTGCTAAATTATATGAAATAGCATGCTTATGTGTGTTGTGAATGTGCATTATGGATTTTGTGAAACTTAGTGGGTAGTTAAATACTTTAGAAATTATTGGATTTTAAATTTAAAAGCGGAGCTAAGCTTGATAAGGCCTTAAGATAAATAAAGGAAATATGACATATAAATGGGCTTGGAAAAGTGGCCCGGAGACACCACTTAAAACCTCTGCGAATGCGCCACTAGCAGGGTAAATGGGCCAAGGTTCGAGTCGCTAGGGAATCAAATAAAAGAATTTTTATTTTGCTACAAGGAGAAGAGAGGTGGATGGCAAAAGGAGTCTATGAGAGGAGTTTGAGATGAAGTCTAGCTCTTTTAGAAATTTTGGCAAGGGAGGAGAACAAGTGTTGGCCGAATAAGGGTCTCTAGGTAGACTAATTTCGGCAGAAAAAGGGAAAAGGATGGCTATTCTTCATTCTTTCTTTTGTCGAATTCTCTAAGCAAGTCTTCTTCTTTTTTCTTCTTTTGTTTGACAAAACCGAAACTCTTCTTCCCCAACTCTCTCAATTCTTTTTTTTCTTTCCCCCTAGTCGATTCATACTTAAGCCTCCATAATATTCGTTTGCATCTCTTCCTTATCGCCATTATTGTTAAAGCAGAAGCCGAATCTTTGAGGTTTTAAGCTAGGGTACCATCGATTGTAGTATTAAGGTAAGAGTAATTGATTTTTATTCTGATGTTCAAACTCTTTAAGCCGAAAATAAGGTACTAATCCCCTTAATGTCCATGGCCGACTACTTGAAGGAAGTTTCGGGATTTAGTAGTTGTCAACTACAAAGAGAAGCACAACAATGTTTCGAGATTTCTAAGATTTAAGGTAAGGCATTCAGCCATAGGCCACTTTTATGTGAGTTAAAGTTAGAATCAAATCTAACCAATGCCTATAGGTATTTTGACATCTCCTCAAGACAAGTGACAAGTTTTCGAGATTTCAAATCACAAGGTAAGCACTTAGGTACATTCGGCCAAGGCTATAAACAATGATTTAGATCTATTTCATCATTATTCAAAAGCCAAAAACTAACTAGTTAAGGGTTTTAGTAGCTAGCCGATTGCAAGGAGGGCTAACACAAAGTTTTCGGGGTTTAAGGTAAGTGTACTTACACATTCGGCCAAGGCCAATTTTGGTATTTAGATCTATTCCTTATTTGTTTAAAAAGCCGAAACTAATTAGTTCAATGGTTAAGGGTATAGCTGATTGCAATAAAGAAGCATCATAAAGTTTTGGGATTCGTTTAAGAATCAAATCGACAACAAGGTAAGATTTTTGTCACAAAGAACCTTTGGGATTTAATCACATAGCCGAATAGACTTTTGCTAAAACATCAAAATGATTGATCAAATGTAGGAATTGAGATCTAAATCGGGTTTTCGAGATTTGGAGTAAATTTGCTAAGTATATCAGGTGTGTACCCCACACTAACTCTTAATAGATTTGTGGCATCAATTAAAATATGTGTTTATAATAATGTGAAATATGGCTAACCATGTAATGGTACAAAGTACCCAGGTACGTTTACCTACTCCTACTATGAGTATGATAAGTTTTGCTATGGCTTATACATGAAATTGTAAGAATGTGAATAAGGAAATATAATATGGTTAATGCATAGTTGTATGACATGGGGCATATGGGTGATAAGTAAAGGGGAAGTCAATTGGTGGTGTTATACCCCAATATAAGAATGTGGTGACTTATGTCACAATATAAGAATGTGGTGACTTTTGTCACAATATAAGTATGTGGTGACTTATGTCACAAATTTATATATGGTGGCTATGCCACGAAATCATAAGGCGATGAGCACATCGACTGCGACTACCTTTGCCTACCGATGGAGTGTAGCGGATGGAGGGTTGACTTAGTAGTCCCCATGGTGTGATGGTTGGTACGGGAGACGTGTAGCGGATGGCATTTCGGTTTGGGTTCGGGTTTGCATCATTATCTATGCTTTTATATTTGTATGTAGGATTTTGTATGCCATAATCTGTTGGGCCTTAGTGTTGTGGTTACACATTGAGTCATTTGACTCACCCTTGTGGGAATATTTTTCGGTGATGATCGGTGATGGACCGGGTCGGCAGGAGCTCAGTGGAGGCCATGCAAAGCCCAGAGACTATTATGTTTTATTAGTTTTCTTTCTATATTTAAGTTTGAATTATTTCGAGTTTATTTGATGTAATAAGGCCTTCGGTACTAAATTGTCAAGCATGTTTTTAAATTACTTAGTATGATCCGATTATTATAAAATTAAAGTGAAAAATAATTTTTTCTTAAGTGATGATATTAAATGTTTTAACACCTAAGCAAAATGGGTTTTAAAATTCGAGCCCAACCCAAATCAACTACTGATTTCAAAAAACACACAAGTTTTTAACAAAGTTTCAAACAAGATTTGAATGGATTTTCTTTAGAAGCATGCCAGTTCCGGTCAGGGCTTGTGGGCTGGGTTTGGGTGTTTCATTCATTCAAAAAAAAGGGCCAAGGTGAAAACCCACAAAGGGCACCTTGAGTTCAAATTCAAAAAAAAAAAAAAAAAGGAGAGGCCAAGGCAAAAACCCGCAAAGGGCGCTTTGAGACCAAAGGGGTTTTGAGCTGAAAACCCGAAAAGGGTGACTCAAATTTTAATCAAAGATAGGGCATGTGGTGGTCTTGCTATGCCTGAATTAACAGTGAGGAAGTATGCTACGTCTTGGGGCATTGACAAAGTACTCCGGATCTTCTAAATACGTATTGAGCTCAAAATGATCCTCAAGAAGTTTGTACAGAGAAGCTCAGGCTGCGATATCTGGGGCACCTAGCTTCTATCTTACCCATTTTGAATTTGTTATCTTTGATTACTTTATTCTTTTCAAAGATACACCCCAATTAGTTTTCTTTTATGGCCTTGGCTATCTTTGATTACTTTATTCTTTTTAATATGCACCCCAATCAATTTTTTTATTGCTTTGGTTATCTTTGATTAAGTTATTTGTTTCAAGCTATGCTCTTGATTAATTTTTTTTCACGTCCATTGTTGTGATCTTTTTCAAGCATTTTATATTGAAATAACGATTAATGGACTAATAATACTTTCATAAAAGGAGTTTCACATATTACTCTAGAAGCTTCTAAATAATATGAGAATCTGAAACAAGACTATTCTTTAGAACTCACCAAGCCTAAGGGTTGGAAATATTGAAAGATGATTATCTCTTCAGATTTTTATTAGATAAGATATTTCGTCGGTGATACCATCTCGATAAATGACGAGCTATGTCAACCCAAGTGTAGAAGGGGATCATTCTCGAGGAAAGAAAAAGATACTCTGCATTCATGCAAATTTCAGGCACATACATCAGGTCATTATACCCAGGGAATGGTGTTACAGATCAAATTGATACAAATTCCATACCTCTGAGTAGTAACAGGATGGATGGAAGAAACCAAATATTATTCCCCTGAAGTTGTGGTAGGAAGTACAAACTTTATGTCCCAGAAGGTACAGTGGAAGAGGCTCTAAAACTACAGCGGAGCAAGCTTACTAAGCAAAATTTGGTCGTTTCTTTGAGTTTTCTGTCAAAGATACCAGCTGAACGAGAAAGCATGGTAACGCGTCAATGATAGAACCTTGATGAACTATGAGCAGTGACAACCCAAACATTAAAAAGGGATCATTCTCATGCATTTATGTAAATATCATTCATACACTTCCAATTAGGAGCATTTGATTCGTTCCCATCATTGTGTCCTAATCGTTGTAAAAAAAGAAAAGAAAAAGGAGATCATTCTCATGACATTTTGCATTCATGCAAATGTCATCCTTAATATCATTCAGTTAGGAGCATTAGATTCATTCAGATCATTGCATCCTAATCATTATACAATGGGATCATTCTCATGACATTCCACATTAATGCAATTGTCGTCCATAATACATTTAGTTAGGAGCATTAGATTCACTCTTATTATTAGCACCCTAATCATTTGGCATAAACATAAGCATATAAAATCGAGTCTAGAGGATATGTCCCCTAGAGGACGGTGTAGCAACATCGGTAAATTCACTAGTCCTATCTCCCTGACCAGCAGTGGAATAGGTTGAAGATTATAGATCTTGTCACCTTAAGCAGTAGTAGAACAAGATCGAACGAAAAATCTTATCTTCATGTATCGGCAATGGAGTAGATTCAAGCCACCAACCTTATCTCCCTGAAGTAGCAAGGGAACAAGTTAAAGTTTGTAGTCTCATCTTCCTGAGGTAGCAAGGAAGTAGACTGAAGATTGTAGATCTTATCTCCCAAAAGCGATAGTGGAGTAGATCGAATTTGACGAATCTTATCTTCTTGATGTAGCAAGGGAGCAAATTCAAGTCACCAGCCTTATCTTCCTAATGTAGTAAGGGAACAGGCCGAAGATTATAGTATTATCTTCCTGATGTAGCAAGGGAGTAGAATAAAAATTGTAGATCTTGTCTCCTTAAGAAAGCAGTGGGAAAGATCGAAAATGACAAATCTTATCTTCCCGAGGTAGTAGGGGAGCAGATTCAAACCACTAGCCTTACCCCCTAAGCAGTAGTGGAACAGGATGAAAATTACAAGTCTTATCTCCATGTGTTGGCAATGGAGCAAACTGAAGATGGTGAGCCTTATCTCCCTGAGCAGTAGTGAAGGAGGGTGAAGACATTAGATCTTGTCTCCCTGAGTTTGCAGTGTAGCAGATTGAAGATAGCAGATCTGGCATTCTTGAAGTTGCAGGAAGCAGATCAAAGACATCAGATCTTATCTCCTTGAGTTTGTAGTAGAGCAGATTAAAATAGCAGATTTGGCATTCCTGAAATTGCAGGAAGCGGATCGAATACATCAGATCTTATCTCCCTGAGTTTACAGTGGAGCAGATCAAAGACAGCAGATTTGACATTCCTGAAGTTGTAGGAAGTAGATCGAAGACATCAGATCTTGTCTCCCTGAGTTTGTAGTGGAGCAAATTACAAGAGCAGATCTTATCTTCCTGAAGTTGCAGGAAGTAGATAGAAAATATTAACCTGCCTCCCTGAGTTTATAGCGGAGAAGACTGAAGACAGCAGATCTTATCTTCCTGAAGTTGCAGGAAGCAGATCAAAGATATTAGCTTGCCTCCCAGAGTTTGCAACGGAGCAGACTAAAAATAACAGATCTTGTCTTCCTGAATATTGCAGTGAAGCAATATCAAAGATACTAGTCTTACGTTCCTAAAGTTACAGTAGGATGGATTAAATCTACAAGAGCAGGTCTTATCTCCTTGAAGTTGCAGTTAGGTTAGAGACTACTTGAAGAAGACGAGGATCAAGAAGTTAAGGGTCGACAAGACCAGGTAAAATTAGTCCTTTTATAGTCTTTTCTCCATTCTCGTTACATGACAATGAGCAAAGAGGTGTAGCTGTAATAGGCCAATTTAGCCCGGGCCCATAAAAAAATAATAAACCCAAAATAATAAAACAAAGTCCAAGTCCAGTCTATAATATATCATTTGGCCCAATCGGAATGACCCATTAAAAGATTAAAGGTCCATCTACAAGCTTGATGTATATGGGAACACAATCTTCAAGGATATGCAATCTTAGAAGGTATGGTATGCAATCTTAGATATGATATGCAATCTTAGAATATATGGTATAGAATCTTAGAAGATATGATTTTGTAATCTTAGAGATTTAATTTGTAGATACCTTTTAATCTTAGCCGTTGATGTAATTGATCTGTACCGTTGGATTTGAGGAGGCTCAACTATAAATAGAGGCCTCTCCCTTCATTGTAAAAGACACTTGAGTTTTGAGTAATAAAAATTCTTGAGAGCATTCACTCAAATTTCTCTCTCTTTTGCGTTCTTATTTTCTGTGGCTTGTTCTTATTTTGTTTTTCATTCATCTTCGTTTCTTTTTGAGTTGCTTCTGTTCGAGTTAGATTTCGGTGGAGGAATTTTGTTGAATCCTCATATTGCGAGAGTTAGATTGACTTATACGTTTTTTTTAATTTTTTATTTATCCATATCGTTTTTATACTTTTTTTATTTTTTAAAAAATTGTTATAATATTCATTAATTGTTTTGAGTATATTATTTACCTTATATTATTTTTTTATACATGAATTTAATCTTGTGAATAATTTTTTTTAATTTTTCATAGATTCTTTTAAAATTGCTATTATTTACTCTATATTTTTTATTTTGATTGTTTATTTTAATTTTTTCTATTATCTTTATTTACCTTAACATTATTATTATTGCTTGTCATTCTTTTACTTAATTGTTTATGTTAGTGGTAATTGTTAATATGACCTGTAACTTTAGTAAATTGCACTTTTGTAATAACTTAATGTTATTTTTAAAATATTTGTTTAAAAATATCTATCTCCTTTAATTACTACATTTTATCCAAAAGTTTTTCTTAAATAAGGCAATGTTTTGTGTTTAGAAATTCAGGAAATAGTACCCTAACGTGCTGGGTTTCGATTTTTCGTTTGACTAAATAACTAAATATCCTTTTAATGAATTTTGTAAATCATGAGATGATGTTGGCTATGAGGGTTTAAAACATCATGTCCTAACACGCTAGATGTGATGTTTGTATTCTTTGAAACAAATGAATCTCAAGTTCCAATTCAAATTGTTCAAGTTTTTAAAGAAATCATGTTTTCAAATCTTTTTGAATTTTCGACATTAGGACAATAAGTAATCAATTGGGCACCAATTTTGGGCGTGACGAGGGTGCTAATCCTTCCTTGTATGTAACCGACTCTCAAACCCGTTTTCTTAAATTTCGTAGGCCAAAATCAATGTTTTGATGTAAAATATTTTATAAGGTGATCCGATCACACCTAAGCAAAAAGGGATTGGTGGCGACTCCATTTTCATTTTTAAAGTCGATCCCCATTTTTAAAAAAAAAACTTAAAAATGGTTTCGAAAAGAGTTTTAGAAAAATTCTCACTTCCCCTCTGTCTCCGGCCAGAATCCGGCCTGGGTTCCGGCGATGGACCGCGACACGGGCCGCCTCAGACAGCGGTTAGAAGCTGGAAACCTCTATTTTTTAATGTCGATCAAAACAGTAAGCTACTTTTCTTTATTTTTAATAGTATATATAATAAAAATATTGCAAGAATCGAAAGAAAATAATAAAAAAGGTCGAAATGGTGTACTCGAAGAAAATCACCTTTGCTTTTAGTTAGTTTTTTATTATTTATTTCAGTATGTTTTCCTGTATTCTTTTTTTCTGTCCCCTTTTACAGATTATTGTAGGGCTTTTATAGCCCCCGAAATAAAAAATAAAAAAGGAAATACACCTATTCTGTCTTGTTTTCCATATTTGTTGTTGTGTTTCTTTCCCTTTTTATAGGTGGACGAGGCGTGCAGCAGCTACAGGGGCATTGTTCGCATGCGGATCACGGCTTGACGAGGACTTTGTTGCTGGGGCACTTGTGGTGCAATAGAAACCTAGGGTTTCCTGCGTCCGCAAGCATTTGGGTCTTTTGGGCTAGTTTAGGTTTTGGGTCTGGGTCTGTTTAGGTATGGGTTATTAGTTTGGGTAGAGTAATGGGCTAATCGGGTTTGGTAATTTTGGGTTTTGGTTCTTAGTGTTTTGTCATTCGGGCCATGGGTGCATTTGGGCCTATGTAATCTGGACTTTAAAAATGGACATTGGTATTTTATTTATTTTCTTGTTTTTTTTATTCTGGTTTATTCTGAATGGAACGGGCTGGGAAAATGGGCCTATTACACCAGTGATTTACTGATCGAAAAAAGGAAGGAATTCCTTGAGTTGAAGCAAGGAAGAATGTCAGTAGCAGAATATGAGCGCGAGTTTGTTAGGCTTAACAAATGTGGTTGTGGAGGCCCTGAGTAGGAAATCCTTGTGTGTTCTAAGAGTTATGAGCATGGGTATAGCATTGTCTGATAATGGTGCTATTTTGGCAGAGCTGAAAGCTAAGGCACTATTTGTTCAATAGTTATGTTAGGCTCAGAGAAATGATAGTAAGATGCAAGCTAAGAGAGTTAAGTGCGGATCAGGAAGTGATTCTGATTTTCGAGTGGGCTCGAATGATTATTTGTTGTACCATGATAGAATTTGTGTACCAAGAGATGAAGAGTTAATCCGAAAGGTTTTGCTTGAGGCACATAGTGGTTATTTGTTTGTACACCCAGATGTACAATGACTTGAGAAAATTTTATTGGTGGTCGGGTATGAAAAGAGACATTTCAGAGTCTGTGGCAAAATATCTAATTATTCATCAGGCGAAAGTTGAGCATCAAGTACCTTCGGGATTGCTACAGCCAGTGATGGTACCCGAATGGAAATGGATCGGGTTACCATGGATTTTGTGATGGGGTTACCTTTGACTCCGAAAAAGAAATATGCTGTGTGGGTTGTTGTGGACAGATTGATGAAGTCAGCTCATTTATTCTAGTAGGTGTTGATTGCTCACTAGATAAGATAGCCGGATTGATTGTGGCAGAGATAGTGAGATTACATGGTATGCATGTGTCTATAATATCGGATAGAGATCCGAGGTTTACTTCGAGGTTTTGGAAGAAGTTGCAAGAAGCTATGGGTACGAGATTAAATTTCAGTACTGCGTTCCATCCACAAACTGATGGTCAGTCTGAAAGAGTGATTCAAGTTCTTGAAGATATGCTTCGATGCTGTGTGTTAGAATTTGAAGGTAGTTGGGAGAGATATCTACCTTTGGTTGAATTTACCTATAACAATAGTTATCAGTCGAATATATGGATGGCTCCGTATGAGGCCCTGTATGGTCATAAGTGTTGGACTCCATTGTATTGGATTGAGCTTAGTGAAAAGCGAATCCATGGGGTAGACCAAATGAATGTGATCCGTGATGGTCTAAAAGCTACTTCGGACCGACAGAAGTCGTATGCGGACTTGAAAAGAAAAGAAATTGAGTTTAAGGTAGGTGATAAAGTGTTTTTGAAAGTGTCCCCGTGGAAAAAGATCATGAGGTGTAGACGAAAAGGGAAAATTGAGTCCAAGATTCATAGGACCGTATGAGATTACAAGCAGAGTTGAGCCAGTAGCTTACCAGTTGGCTTTGCCGGTAGAGTTGGAAAAGATACATAATGTGTTCCATGTGTCGATGTTGCGACGGTATTACTCCGATCCTTCACATGTGATTCCTTCAGCAGAAATTGAGATAAGACCGGACATATCTTATGAAGAAGAGCCGATTAAGATCTTGGCTCGAGAAGTGAAACAGTTGAGGAATAAGAACATAGCCTTAGTGAAAGTGTCGTGGCAAAAACACGACGTGGAAGAGGTTATGTAGGAATCGAAAGACGCTAAGAGAGAGCAACATCCAAACCTCTTTACTGATAAGATTTTCGGGGGCAAAAATCCCTTAAAAAGGGGAGAGTTGTAACATTTCGATTTAGGGCCTAGTCAGAATAGTGGTGGGAGACCACAAATTTGAGTTATATGTATGAGTTTTTGAGGTTTATGCCATGTTTGCATGTTAGTGTGAAAGTTTCATGAAGCAATTTTGTGAAATTGCGGTTGAATTGTCCAAAAGGACTAATTTACAAAGCTTGCAAAATGTGATATTCTAGAAGTTTTTTGTATGAAAGAGCTTTAGAATATCAATTAGAGGTCCTTAAAGAGTAATTTTCCCAATTTCTAATTTTTAGACAAAATTGGGCATGAATGGGTTAAAATAGAAAGTTTGTCAAAAAGGGCATTTTGGTTATTTGACAATTAAATGATTAAAAAGGGCGAAAAGATGACAAAATTCATTCATCTTCTTCTCCAAGCTGCCAAAATTTGAAGAGAGCCATTGTTAGGGCTCTTAAACTTTTCAAGCTAGCTAGTAAGTGTATTCTAGCTCCGTTTTTGATATTTTTCGTATTTTTGAAGTCCTAGTAACACGAGAAAGCTATTTTTAGCTATATGTTGAGATAAGATGGATGTTCAAAAATGTACCCATGTATGACATGCATGTATTTTGATGTTTTATTGAAGAATATGAAAGCTTGATGTAGTAGAAACATCTTTTGCTAAGTGATTTCCATGAAAAATGCATGTAGGGACTTGTTTGTGAAAGCCTCGAGTTCAGTCATACATGTGTGATTTAGTGAGAATTGATGATTGCTTTAGTTGAATAAATGGTTTGGCTAAGCATGAAAGGCTAGAAAGTTGAATGAAAATCACTTTACGAGCCTTGGGGCAACAGTTTAAATATGAGACAGATTAGGGGCAAAATAATAATTTTGCTAAAGTATGAGCTAAGGTCAATTTAGTCAATGCGTGTATTGAATTAGTTGATTTATCATTATAGATAAAGAAAGACAAAGCCCGGATCGAAATCGAGGCAAGAGCAAGCGTGGTGGACTAAATTGCACGTCTCTATACTTTTGAGTGCCGAGGTAAATTTATGCGTAATCAATTCGATTATACTTATACATTCTTAATGCTAGCTAGTGTGTAGCATGAATGAGAATGAATAAGAATGAATGAGAATGATTGAGAACCTATGTGGTTCAAGTGGAATGAATGTGGTAGATATTATGAATGAATGAATGAGTAAGTAGATATGTGGATGTGTACTGATAGTATTTGATGGTGGGCTAAGTGCGATACCACCTTAATACTTAACAACAATGGGCTGTGTGCAATACCATAGTTAAGTATATTATTTAGTTGGCTATGTGCGAAACCACTATGATTTCCTCTACGTAGGCTATGTGCGATACTACCTTATTATCTAATTGTGGTGGGCTGAGTGCGAAACCACTGAGTAATTTAGTTGAGTGGATGTATTAGTGTGATAAAATGATGTTTTGTACTTTTGAGTAAATGTGGTATTGAGTGCAGGGGTGCATGTCGATGATTATGAGTATGTGACTCATGATGTGTTGGAAATGTGGTAAGGAATAGAAAGAGTAAGCATAATTGTTGATGTCAATTTATTTGGTAGTATAATGCTAATTGTTGTTTAGCTTATACTAGAATGCTTAAATTGTTTATGTGTAAACTTACTAAACTCAAAGCTTACTCCTTTTCTTTTCCCTTGTCTTATAGAGCAAAAGAGTTTAATTTAGATACGTGAATCAATTGGAGGATCGCCCACACTATCAATACACTCTGGTACATGAGACTCAATGTTTTGTATATGGCATGTATAGAGGCTAGACAAGTTAGTGAATTTTGTTGTAAATGGCTAATATGCTTTGGCCTTTAGATGGATAATCTATTTTGTATAATGCCATAGTTGTTGGCTATTTTATTATATGAAAAGATGTAGTTATCCATGTGAGATTGTACTTCAATATGAGTTGATTATAGATGGATTGGATAAGTGCATGTTGTGTATGATTGATGAGTTAAAAGAACTTGGCAAATAGCTTAGTTCTTGTTCATGTGGATAGACACACGGGCATGTGTCTAGGCTATGTGTGACACACGGCCAGTCCAGGGGCGTGTGCCTTGGCCGTGTCACTTTGGCAGAATTGGGTAGTGTAGGCCACGAGCTAGCCACACGGGCATTTGCCTAGACTCAAGGCCGTGTGAAGTAGTTAGTGTTCACCACGGGTGGTGGGCACAGGCATGTGCTCTAGCCATGGGGCATTGGCAGAATGCTTTAGTTTTCATGCACGGTTGGTGGACATGGGCATGTGTGTCTACACACAGGCGTGTGCCATCTAACACGGGCGTGTAGTCCTGTTTAGATGGAGAAAATTTTAAGATTTGAAGAAGTTCCGATATAGTCTCGAGAGCCTCGTATGTATGAGTGGGGCCTCGTAAGTCGAGAATGAGCTTGATAAGGTGACTTAAGAGAGAGTAGTCACGATGAGCCTAAGTGGCGATCATGTGGTTTCTATCCAGTAATGCCTCAGGCGCGGTGCCGGTGGGAATTACGGGTAAGGGGTGTTACACTAGTATCGTCGATCTGCTTCACTGCAACTTCAGGAAGACAAGATTTGCTATCTTCAGTCTGCTCCACTGCAAACTCAGGGATGCCAGACTGATGTTTAAATCTACATTACTTCATTGTCCTATAGAGGACATAACTTGTAAAATGCTTATGCCGAATGATTAGGATGCCTTGATCGAAATGATTCAAATGCTCCTAATTAGACGCGCTATGATATATGAATGCAGAAATGTTATGAGCATGGTTCCTACTCAATATGTCATCACTCATTTGTTTTCCATCCTCATTCCTCTCAAAGTATCAATCATATTTAGCTCAAATAATTTGCCCCATGGTAATTCTGAGTCCACTCCACTTGAACCGTGGGACATAAAGTTTTTTCCTCCCATTGCAACTTTAGGGGAATAATATTTGGTTTCTTCAATACATCCTGTTACCACTCAGAGGTATGGAATTTGTATCATCTTCAATCAATTTGATCTGTTACACCATTCCCTGGGTGTAATGACCCAATGTATGTGCCTGCAGTTTGCTTGAATGCAGGGTATCATTTTTCTTTTCCTGCGAATGATCCCCTTTTAGACTTGGGTTAACATTGGTTGTCATTTATCGAGATGGTATCACTGACAAAATGTCTTATCCAATAAAAATCCGAACAGATAATTATCTTTCAATATTTCCAACCCTTAGGCTTGGTGAGTTCTTAACAATAGTACTATTTCAGATTCTCGTATTATTTATGTAACACCCCAAACCCTGGCCCAGAAGTTAGGCCCGAATCTGGTGTGTCACAATGAAGAAAACGTCTAAAGGATTACTAAAATAAGTTTTGCTAAAATAAAAAAAAAAACAACTTTGATTTGAGACATTTGATAAAATACTACTAACCTCAAAGATTGATTGATAAATCGTTAGATTTGAACTAATAATCTTATAAACCGTGACTTTTGAAAATGACATTGAAAATTCGAAGAAGATTTCCGTATTAAAAATATTTGTAAAAATTTTATTATGAATTCCATTTGTTAATCGATTTTGGAAAACCTTTATTTTAGCTTTTAGAAAAATTCTCGTTTAAAACAATTTAAGCAAAATAATAAGTAAACCAACCATAAAGCAAATAATAAAATAGTTCAGAGGCCTTATTATAACTTAAACCAAAATAATAAAATAACGGGAATAGAAATTTAAAATTTAATAACACTATTTCTGAAGAATGGCTTCCACCGAGTCATCCATGGCCCAAGTCCACCTCACGGAGCATTACCTACAGGGTTAAGAAAGAAGGGGGTGAGTTACTTAGAACTCAGTGTGTAACCTACTCACCGTTGTTCACTGGGCCAACACCATATAAACATATAATTGGGCTTGAGCTCATTTTGCAAATGTAAATATTTATAAATTAGGTATAAAATAATAATGCATGTAATATGCAATACCCAACCAAGCCTAATTTCCATCCGCTACACACCAACCGTACCAACCATCACAGCTGTGGGGATCAAGTCAACCCACCCCGCCAACAAACCAATAGTAGGCTTAAAGCCAATTATAATATTTGTGGAAATAGGCCATTTAAATAATTGTGGTAGAACTACCGATCTAGATTTTGGGAAACAGGCCATCGTGATAGAGTCACCTATCTAGAATTTTGGCATCAGTCCTTTCTTCTCTTCATCAATAATCCCAACCCATGCAATCATGTTTATGCATAACAAAATACTTGTAAACTAAATTTTTATAAAAACGCATATTACAATTTATCAATTTGGCCCATTAGTTAAAATAGCATTTTGGCCTATATAACGACATATTTCAATTTGGCCCATAAAATCACATATTTCAATTTGGCCCATAAAAGGGTATTTTCGTAATTTGGTCCATCGGGACATTTCGTAATTCGGCCCATTTAACATATGAGGCCTTTTCACAATTTCCACACTTGGCCAATTTATCAAAATAATCATATGGCCCATTTAACGATCTAGCAGACCTTGGCCCATTTAACACATGAGGCCCTTTTCACAATATTCTCACTTGGCCAGTTTATCAAAATAATCATATGGCCCATTTAACGATCTAGCAAATTTTAGCCCATTAAACATATTTTTAGCCCTCATAACAAAATATATTAGATTGGCCCATAAAGTAATATGTCAATTCAGTTCATTTAGCAATTTCGTATTTCGGCTCATTAGGGGCAATTCTGTAATTCGACCCAAAAGGGCATTTTTGTAATTCGGCCCATAAAGGCATTTTCGTAATTTTACTCGTCGAGGGTAATTCGGTAATCTCGCAACCCAGGGGTATTTCGATAATTTACCCTCTAAGGGTATTATGGTAATTTCACAACCTAGGCTTAACTACTAATTTGGAGCATAAAATTGAAACTGTCCATCTGCGTCATACTGACTAAATTGACCATAACTCGAGTTAGAAAACTTGAAATCTAAATCCGTAAATTTTCCTTGATTGTAGACACATATATCTTTCCTCTAAATTTTTTCTAGAATTTTTAGCTTAACCATTTAGTACAGATTATTCCTTAAAATTTTCCTTGTTTCACTGTCCAATGATTCTGACCTCTCTTTCCTTAATCACAAATATCTAACTGTACGCTTTTCATCTACTGCTTCCACTTGTTTCCGTTGAAAATACGTTCAGTAAGGAATCCATACATATAAATTATGTCCCATAATTCACTTTTTACAATTTTATATGATTTTTCCAAAACAGAATAGAATACCCCAAAGTCATTCAGAACCAGCCTCACTAAAATTAACATATCTCAGAATATAGTATTCACTTTCCTTCTCCATTTCTTCCATATTAAAGTAGACACAGTAAGCTTTAATCTGATATCTTACTCACTTTGTAATTCCTTTTATCCAATTTTTCGTGATTTTTCAAATACACGTTACTGTTTCTGACCGAAACTGTTTTATTACAAAACATGATTACCACTACGAACCTACGCACTCTCGTGTGATCACGGATGCCGGTTATCGGTTTTATTCGGTATTTCTACCGAATCACAGAATATTTCATGTAAGATTTCAAAGATATGTTAGACTTACTCACCATTTCAAACATATATTCGGAAGGGTACGGGATTACACACCTTATTTGGAATCTGTAACACGATATTCTCCGTGGCACCTAAAGATACAATCGATCAACAATTAATCCAAAACTCAATTTACCACTTCAACCAATATTTCAATTGATTAAAAATCTATATCACTTACCAACAATCCGAGTCTCTTATTACAAGGGATAGATCGATCGATTTAGTCCCTAAAAATATAATCGATTAGTCACAACCACTATTTCGTTAAGCAAAATAACCGGTCAACGAAAAAGATCCAAAAAGAACCATGATGAATCCCTTGCCTTAACGATATTATTTCCGATTTCTAACAATTGTACAATGGCTACAGATGAGTCAAAGTTTCGACCTTCCACTATCACTCGATTGATTAAAGGAGTGAATGTCAACACAAATGAGAAGAAATGATTAAAAGAAAGGAGAAGGTGTATCAAGGTGTTTGGAATGTTTCAGTCAACACCAAAAGAAATATGAACCAAAAAAAAAATGTGAGTATTCCGACAACAAAAAGAATGGTGAAAGATGGATTACGGTTTCGGCCCCCAAGGAAGAAATGAAGAAAGTGTGCTCACCAATGGCTTGTAAATTCGGCACAAAGCAAAAGAAATTTGGAGAGTACCAAATAGTGCAAAGAGAAAGGTTTTTGGCCTGACAAGCACCAAAAATCCAATCAAAAGACCATGGAGAATTTCGGCTATCAAGGAAGGTGGGAAGAAAATGAATATGTGGCCAAACAAAAGAGAAAGAAAATGCACCATTGTGCTAATATGTTTCGGCAAGGAGAGTTGCAAAATTGGGAGAGGATGACACAAAGTTGAAAGGGATTTTTGGGCAAAACCAAACTAAGACTTTACCAAACCCCCAAAAAAAAAAAAAATTAGCTACCTAACATCTCCAAACCGTCCACATGCATCCCCCCTTTGGATAAGAGTTTGGCCACCCATACTTTCCAAAACACCTCCCCCGATATTAGCCTCTTGTCCCCCTTTCTTTCCTATTCCTCTTGATTCATTTCCCAAACTTTAACCTTGCCATATTCTTTTAGCCACCTTACCAAAATAATGAAATCCACACTTACCAAAAATACTTCTTGGCCGACACATAAGGAAGGAAAGCAAAAATAATAGTCAAATTTGCAAACAATGGGATTTGAACCTCTTCCCTCAAGTTACTTCACTTGATGCCATAACCTCTTTACTAATTGCTCACTTGTGCTAACAAATTACTCATCTATTTCCATAAGCCTTGATGCCACTTACTATCTCTCCTTGATAGACTAAATCACAAAAATTTTACTAAGGCCCAACTCGAATCCGGAACTTCATAGAAGCCTCGTAACCTTCCAAATTCACTTAACTAATAAGTCCAATTTGCAATATTGTCATTCTCTTGTTCTCAAAATTTTAAACATTCCTTCGCCCACGGCCCATTGGGCCTGATCCTACTAGGCCCAATTTTAGGATGTTACAATTTAGAAACTTCCAGAGTAATATGCGTGATTGTGTGTGATAGTCTTAAAAAATTTATAAAAAGAGTGATCGAACCTAGAAACTAACTAAGACAACGATGGAGGCAAGCGCATTTATCGAATAATAATATAGTTTAGTGGCATGACCGGATTGTCGAACCCAAAGGAACCAAAAGTACTAATACTAACTTTCTTTTTTATTATATAACCTAAGAATTAAGAGAATTGTTGTTTAATCTAAAATTAACTAACTACTAAGCTAAAGATGCTAAGACAAAGAGAATGAATTAGGGAAATACTTGTGGGAAAAACCAATTGATTAAGACAATACACGAGGAAGAATCCACCTAGACTTCACTTGCAGACGATTTATTCACTTGACTTGATCCTTAGGATTTCCTAATTCATATTAATACCTCTTTCGAGGCTACTAACGTCTAACCCTAGGTTGATTAATCAAAATTTCTTTCTAATTAAATGTAACATCCCAAAATTGGGCCTAGTAGGATTGGGCCAATGGGCCTTGGCGTAGGACTATTTACAATAATTGAGAATAAGAGAATGGCGTTGTTTCAATTTAGACTTATTAGTTAAGTAAATTTGGAAGGTAACGATGTTTCTATGAAGTCTCGGGTTCAAGTTAGGCCATAGGAAGAATTTTCATTTTTGGACTTTTAGTGGATATGGCTGATGGAAGAAGGACTTAGGAATAAATGGGTGCATTTAGGAGACACAAGAGGAGCTTATGGCTTAGTGGCAAGTGGTGTGAATTGGCTAATGGGAGAACTAGGGTTCGAATCTGTCACATCCCCAAACCCGACCCATTCATTACGACCGAATCTGGTTATGTTAGTAAAAATAATTTTCTTTTACTTAGAATTTAAAACATGAAAACTTACTATCTTTTGAAAACCATGTCTATTTGAGATTTGTATGAAAAACTTTAATATCTTAGAATATCCCAATTAAAACCTTAGTGCATATCCTTTGAATAAAGTTTATAAACGAAACCAACTTCAAATAGTGATTCAATGTCATCAAGCTTTAATTAATACAATACCCAAAACAATAATCATCAAGCCTTTATTACAACCCTTTCTAATTTAGTACCTCGTATTAAGAAAGCTTAAAAAATAATTAAAACTTTTCCTTGCACGGGCCACCACGTGTCCTCTTGATCCGGTCCAATCTCGCATCACGAAATGTTAGGAAAATAATTGGGTGAGTCCACAGGACTCGATGCATAACCACAACACAATTTCCCACACGTATGGGCTAGGCCCAATACCAAACAATTCACATAGCAAGTCATGCACATATGCATCTCAGCCCAACCCACAAACCAACCGTACTCCAACCTTGGCAGACTCCCTGCCTAAAGCCGTGGATAAACCACCACTGATCACATCGTGATCCTTAAATCTTACCTCGGCAACTCACTGCTCGAGGCCGTGGCTGAGCCACCGATCAACCAAAGTGATCCAACAACATATTCTTCCTACGGTGATGCACATAGCCATCGACCGCCGAGATGGGCACCGAGCCGACATCTCCCTTGAGGTAGCACAAAGCTAGCCATCAAGAGCTAATGTAGCCGGAGCTATCATTAGACCACGTACAACTTGTGTACACTTCCTCCTTCTTCAATCCAATCCCATGCCCATGTGTCAATAAATCATGCAAGAATATCATATAAGGTGAGTATTTATTATTGATCAAAACCACATCAAACATGTATAAAATATATATATATATCACAACCAATCTTACCATCATCGGTTCACATCACTTAAGCCATTATAATCGGCTTCCACACATAGCACATATGTTAATAGCTAGCAGGCAAATCGAGAAATAGTGCGATGGTTACGCACCTTGTTAGATACAATCGATCAAATCCTAACTGCTCTTACAACACATGATGAATAAGACTTAAGAGTCCCTTCCTATAGCTCCTTCCTGTCGGCTACCCACAAAAGAATTTCATAATAAGACAATAAGAACATTCGGCCAAACCTTAAACACCAAGACCACCTTTCGTTAACGAAACATCAAAAGAAATAAACTATAACGTAAAACCTTACCCTTCACAATGACTAGAGCAGAGACTCAAATGCTCCACCCCCTGCTTAAAATTCGGCCAACCCCCGCTAGAAAGATTTCGGAAAAAGAGAAAGAAAGAAGGTATGGGGAGACAATATGAAATGGTTTGACTTAGGAAAATAGAGAGAACCAAGTAAGAAAATCGGCTAGGTGACCTTGAAGATTGACCAAAGTGCATAGGTGAAGAGAAGGATATTTTAGTGTTGGTAGAGTATGGAAGACAAATGGATGAAGGCTTAAGAGGGACTAGGATTGACAACCAAAGAAATGGGGAACAAGTTTGACGAGGGAGCACAAATGGTGAAAAAAACAACAAAGGTGAGCACCTCCCTTATTTAAAGAATTGACCGACTCCTAGAATCTCTCTAGCCACTAATTCAACACATTTGAATTAATCCAACCCCAAATTTGCTCCCGACCAACCATTTTAAATCAATTCAAAATTTAAAAATAAAACCCACCTTTAATCCATTACCACCCCTCCAATTTGAAATATAAAATAAAAAAAAACTAAAAAAAAAATTAACCCATTATCCCACAATTCAAAAGAAATAACAACCAAACTCATCCTTATCCTCCACCACCCATGTGCCGTCACTTTGCTTGCCCTTTGCTGCAAAAAGAAGGAAAAAAACCTACCATGACCTCCAAGGCTCGAACACGACACTGGGAACCAACGACCATGTGGCCCCAGGCCATTAAACTAATGCTTGCTTTATATCAAAAGCGCAACAAATTCTTTTAAGCCTTCCCAAAGACTTAGCACGCTTGCAAAATATCAAAACTCTGCCTTCCTTGCGCCTCAAACTCATGACCTTTACCCAGTAGCCCTTACATGCGGTACCACTCGCCCACTGCCTTTTATGTCCATAGAGCCCCAACAATTATTCATAAAGCCTTCATACTCGGGCCCAATACTACATATGAAAAATAAAATGCCAAACTATTTCTGCCTCCACTCGAACCGACGCCCTTCTCCCTTGGCGCACCTAAGTGGCACGCTAGCCACTTCGCCAAGCTCTTCCTTGTGCCAAAATTACCAAAAATATACTTAAGGCCTCCTTGGCCCGATTCCTTCTTAACCCCCGAAAATCAAAATTTTCCAAAGTCTTCCCTTTTACTCGAGCACTCTCAACAC
This sequence comes from Gossypium rotundifolium, assembly GCA_025506655.1. Lineage (NCBI taxonomy): Eukaryota > Viridiplantae > Streptophyta > Magnoliopsida > Malvales > Malvaceae > Gossypium > Gossypium rotundifolium. The sequence continues at coordinate 24,489,963 of CP106727.1, forward strand.
CTCTCAACACATCCAAGCCTACCCAAAACCCACTAGAACATGAGTTATACCCCACATGCATAGCCCCTAAACTAGGGTGTTACAGAATCTCATGGAAATCAAGGGAGTTTTATTTTTGCCAAAAAGGAGAAGAGATGATAAGGGGACAAGTGGAGGGATTCATGGAGGAAATCATGGAGATGGAAAGGATATTGAGATGATGGAGAGGAGATTGAGGAAGAAAATAAGGCAAGGTGGACTTTTTAATAATGCAAGGTGACTAAGGAAATATGGTAAGGAAGAATGGATGGAAGGGAATCAAAAGAAAAGGGAAGTAAGGGGAACATGTGGCCTTTTTCAAGGGAAGTGTTATGGAAGGTATGGTTGGCCAACTTTTGACCATTATGGTCATTTGTGTGGACGGTTTTGGGGGAAAGGGAGGTAGCTAAATTTTGCTTGATCATTTGGTAGAATTTTGGCGTTGTTAGGCAAAAATCACTTTTGCACTATGTTGTGTTTTTCTCCAAACTCCTTTTGCTTTGTGCCGAATTTACAAGCCATTAGTTAGCATATTTTCTTCACTTCTTCCTTGGGTGTCGAAACCTTAATCCATCTTTCACCATTCTTCTTGTTGCCGAAATACTCACATTTCTCTTTGGTTCATATCTCTTTTGGTGTTGATCGAAACACTCCAAACACCTTGATACATCTTCTCTTTTCTTTTAATCATTTCTACTCATTTGTGTTGACACTCACTCGTTTGATCAATCGAGTTATAGTGGAAGGCCAAAACTTTGACTCATTCGTAGCCATTGTACAGTCATTAGAAATCAGAACTAATATCGTTAAGGTAAGGGATTCATCATGGTTCTTTTTGGATCTTTTCGTTGATCGGTTATTTTGCTTAACGAGATAGTGGTTGTGACTAATCGAATATATTTTTAAGGACTAAATCACTCGATCTATCCCTCGTAATAAGAGACTCGGATTGTTTGTAAGTGATATAGATTGTTAATCAATCAAAATATTTGGTTGAAGTGGTAAATTGGGTTTGGACTAATTGTTGACCGATTGTACTTTTAGTGCGCGAAGAGTATCGTGTTATGGATCCTGTAATAAAGTGTGTAATCCCGTACCTTCCGTATACATATCTGAAATGGTGTGTAATCTCACACTTCTCTAAAAGTTTGTATGAAATATTATGCGAATCGGTCGAAATATCGAAGAAAACCAAAAATCGGCATCCATAATCACTCGGGCGTGCGTATGATCTTAGTAGTAATTATATTTTGTAATAAAATAGTTTCGGTTAGAAACAGTGATGTGTTTTTGAAAAATCACAAAAAATAGGAGAAAGGGAATTAGAAAGTGCATGAGATATCAAATAAAATCTTACTGTGTCTATTTTGATAAGGAAGAAATCGAGAAGGAAAAGGAATTTTATATTCTGAGATATGTTAATTTTAGTGAGAATGGTTCTCAATGACTTCGTGGTTCCTTGATCTGTATTGGAAAAATCATATAAAATTGTACAAAGTGAATTATGGGTTATAATTTATATTTATGGATTTCTTAGTGAGCCCATTTTCAATAGAAACAAGTTGGAGCAGTATATGAAAACCGTACAGTGATATATTTGAAATTAAGGAAGCAGAGGTTAGAATCGTTGGATAGTGGAACAAGGGAAACTTTAAGGAATAAACTGTACTAAATGGTTAAGCCAAAAATTCTAGAAATTACGGATTTAGATTTCGAGTTTCCTAACTCAAGTTATAGTCAATTTAGTCAGTACGATGCATATGGACAGTTTAAATTTTTATGCCTAAATTAGTAGTTAAGACTGGATTGCGAAATTACCAAATTACCCTTAGTGGGTAATATTACCAATTTACAAAAAATGCCCCTATGGGCTGAATTACCAAAATACCCTTAGTGGGTAAGATTACCGATGTAACATCCTGAAAATGGGCTTATGCATCTATGCTTAATTATATGAAATATCATGCTTGAGTATGTTGTGAATGTGTAACACCCTAAAAATCTGAGTATTTAATTGCATGAATTGGTGTTTAGATTTTTTTTTAGGAAAAATCTCTTATTTTTATTTTAGTGCTTATTGAAGTCCTAGAGAGGGTAAAGCATAATTTGAAGAAGGAATAAAATTTATTAATTGAGAATTTATTGAAGTGAAACAAAGGTGATTAAGACTTAAGCTAAATTATGTGCTAAAAAGTGTCATAAGTGAGTACATGGTAAGGTGGAGTTGGCGCATGGGTTCAAGTAAGTGGGAAGAGGTTCGAATCCCTTGTATGGCACCTAAATGAATTTTTGATTTTAATTTTCTGCTTATAAGGAAGGTGTTGACCATGTATTTTTGGTTAGTGTATCAATGGATTAAGGAAACAACTAACTTATGGTATGGAATCAAAGGTTTAAGGAAAGATAGGGGAACATAAGGCACTTATCAAGGGAAAATTTGGAAAGAAATCATGGCCAATTGACCATGTCTTTGGGCGGCAACATTGGTTTAGGGAGGAGCCAAATTTTGTTAGTTTGGCTAAAAATCTCATTCTTTTCTCTTTGGGCATTCTTTACACATTGTGCAGATTTTTTTTCTTTGTTTTTCCTCTCAAACTCTCATCTTGGCGAATAGGGCATTAGTAAAGCTCAAATTTTGTGACCATTTGGTTATTCCTTTTGCTTATCTTGTTAGCCAATTCTTTGTGCCTTTTCTTCTTGTGCGAAATCATCTATACCAAAAAGAATCATCTTTTCTTTTCTTTTGCCATGGTAGAATATACCAGCACCTAAAGTTCATTTTTTCTTTTCTTCCTTCTCTTTGAAATCAAGCAACAACATCACCATCATCCTTTCGTTTTATATTATTTCTTTTCAATCAAAAAAAAATTCTCTCCATCTTCACTCTTTTGGCGAATGCTATTGTGCCTTTAAACCAAATATTTTTTTTCTTTTCCTTGAACATACATAGTCGAATCCTTCATCATTTAGACATCATTCTCCATTCTTTTCTTTCGTAGTGGAATATAGGTAAGGGTTCTTTTCCATTTTCGATTTATTAAGGTACTATGGCGAATAGTAATGGTGATTTGAAGGACTTTTGAATCGATATAACGTTCATTCTAATAACGTTCTTTTCGTTATTATTATTTTAGTGCAATAACGGAGATCGAAACTCAAGTGATCGGGAGAAACGTTGGAAACGTTTTATTTTGGTAAGGAAATCAAATCTCTTTAAATCTTTAGTAACATTTGATATTATTTTAGATCTAACTAAATTCCTTTGGATCTTGAAGACTGTCAAAATAGGGAAGAAAAGGGCGGTGGTTAGTCACGTTAAGAGGGGCGGATCCGTAAATCCCCCATTCAAACGAAGAGCGGTTTCGGCAGTCCGGGATTTTCCACCGGGTTGTGGGCCATCTTCCGAAAGAAGTCCATTATTCGAAGTAGTACGAACCTCCGAGCCGTTATACGTTGGTGGATTCTCGGCGGCTAGTGAATCGATAAACGAGGAAAAGCCGAAAATCGAAGTGATTCAAAATCAAGAGGGTAAGATTTTGGATCTATTATCGATTAAGATTTATTTTACGAGTTAGTTGTCTAACGGATCAAAATATATTTTAGGTCTTAGGAGCGAGAAGGGTTAGTACTCACGGTATCGAGGTGTGTAATTTCACACTCATTATTTTGGTTGGATGTCAAATTTCGGTATGGAAGTAAAACGTAAAAACGATTAGATCGGTAAAAACGTAAAAATTTATATTTTGACGAAAATGCGTAAAAACGACTAAATCGTGTAAATTACGAAAACGCCCTCGAGAAATTAATTGTTATCATGAAAATTGGATATTTCGTGAAAATGGGCCGTAAATACTCTAGTTCGTGAAAATGGGCCGTAAATACTCTAGTTCGTGAAAATGGGCCGTAAATACTCTAGTTCGTGAAAATGGGCCGTAAATACTCTAGTTCGTGAAAATGGGCCGTAAATACTCTAGTTCGGTAAATGGGCCAAAGCCCACTAAACTGCTAAATGGACAAATTGCTATAATTATGGGCCAAATGAAATGTTATTGATAAACCCACCATGTTATGTATTGTTAATAAATTTTATATTTTAAAGTACATGTATAATTGCATGGGTGGGATATATGAAGAGAAGAATGGCCAGTTGCCACAATATCGGCTTATTGCCTCTAGTTCGGTGGCTCTGCCACAATATCGGCTTATTGCCTCTAGTTCGGTGGCTCTGCCACAATATCGGCTTATTGCCTCTAGTTCGGTGGCTATGCCACAATTATACAAAGGCTTAATGCCTACGATTGGTGTGATGGCGGGGTGGGTTGACTTGATCCCCAGGTGTGATGGTTGGTGCGGGGTGTTAGCGGATGGATATTAGGCATGGGTTGGGAATTTCATTTTACATGCATTATTAATTGTTTTAATTCATGATATATTGTTGAATTCGAAATGGGCTCAAGCCCGACTTAATATCTTGACAATCTGCCCAATAATGGTGGTAAGTGAGTTACAATTGAGTTTTAAGTAACTCACCCTTTTATTTTTCCATCTCGGTAATGGAAATTGATGTGGACTTGGGCGAGGATGACTACGTGGAGGCCATCTTGCTAAATAAGGGTTATTTAAATTCGAACTTTTAATAATTATTTTTACTATTTTGGGATGATGTAATAAATGGCCTCTATGAATAACTTATGGATTTTATGTGTGTTTGGAATTTAATTTATACTTTGGACTTTTAATTATGAGATAAAATTTTATGATGTTTTTATAAAAATAAATTTGAGTTTTCAAGTTTATGAAAATCTTTTATAAATATCTTATTATAGTTAACTCTTTAACAAATTACCTAAATGTTTTTGATAATACAATGATTTTCAACTAATGTTTCTTAAGATTTATCAAAATCTAGTACTCTTCAAAATTTTAAACTCAGTAAACAATATTGTAGTTTTCAACTCATTAAAGATTTAAGAATAGTTCGAATCACGTAACAAACCAAATCTAGTCTCAACGCATAGACCGGGTTTGGGGTGTTACATTTAGTGGTATCAGAGCCAGTTTCAAAAACTCGGCTGTGGTTTGGGTTCAAAAATAATTTACGTATGAAATCATTCAAAAATCAGTATGGCACCACAAGCATCCGGCGACAAGTCAAGTAAGTATTATTGTTAATGATTACTATGATATGATCATAGGAACACTCTAGAACTTCTAGTTTTAGACATGAAAAACTGTAGAGATTGAGACTATAGGATATGTTGCGAAAAAAACAACTTTATATCTTAAATCTCATAAAATATCGCTAATAAACACGAAACAAAAATTCGATTCATAAAACTTGTAATCGGATAAGCGAACAAGCAATCATGAGTACAAGAGGACGTGGTCGTGGGCCAGTGAGCGTGGCCGTGGTAGAGGCCGAGGTGCTACTGGTGAAGCACCAAATCATATGCGAAGTAGACGCACTGCGTCATTTGAAAGTGAGATCGGATCACGCGATCACATGGAAGAAGATCATGCATTGACTCAAGCAATGCTACGAGTCTGGGACAGGTCGCTGGAACTAGAATTGGGCCAACAACTCGTGGGTCAATTTGAGAGCGACTTAAAGCGAATAATGCGAAGTTTTAGAGGAGTCTCGGTGTAGCTCGAATGTGGTGAATCTTGGCTCGAAGGCGTGGAACGGATTATGGATGATATGGAATGCACGGTGAGCAAAAAGCGAGAGGAGCTGTATCCTTATTGAGAGATGAGGCGTGTCGATTGGTGGCTCACATTCGAGAAAACACTGAAGCCATAGCGATTAACTGGGAATTCTTTAAAGCCGCCTTCCAAGGAAAATCGTCGGAATGAGCTATGTAGTCGCTCGAAGGAAGGAATTTCGAATCTTATCCAAGGAAGTAAGACCGTGGCGACATATGAAGTCGAGTTTTTACGTCTGAGCCGTTATGCGGGACAATTGTAGCAACAGATCATGAGCGTTGTATGCGTTTGAGGATGGACTTAATGATGAGTGAGGGTTACGATTGCACATGCAAAGTTAGAAATTTTTCCACTCGGTGGAGAAGGCCAAAATAGCGAAGAGGCTAAGAACTCGAGCAACGAACCGAGATAGATCCGAAACAAGAGAGAGACACAACAATCTGGTTCTTCCAAGAGATTCCAGAAGAAACCCCGGAATGATGAATCAGTTCAAGGCAGAACCCCGGTAGCAAATAATCGAAGTCGAGATTGCACTGAGTGTGGGAAAAGGCATTTTGGGGAATGTTGGAGGAAAACGGGTGCATGCTACAAATGCGGTTCAATGGAACATCAGTACAAAAGTTGTCCTCGACGAATGGATACGACTCAAGAAGTCCGTAATAATGATGCACAGTAGGTCGGGTAATCAGCGTGACCACCAGAGAGGTCGTGGACCGGTCGTGGTGGTAATGGGGCTGGTCGTGGTCAAGGTGCACCGGTCGAGGAAATGGTAATAGAGAAATCTGAGATGCAAGACACTGGTGGTCTATGCGGTTAGGCCGCCATGAGGCGGCAATACACAGATGTGATAACCAGATCGTTCTTCATTTTTGATGTACTGTTATTGCCTTAATAGATATTGGCTCTACTCATTCATATGTATCTAGTGCCATATCCGAAATCAATTTAGAATCAAATTTCGAAAATGAGATGGCGAATCAGTCCTTTAGGACGATCGGTAATGGTTAATAAAATATTTAAAGGCGTGCCCTTAAAATCCAAGAGGAAGTATTCTTAGCAAATTTGATGGAACTACCTTTCTGAGTTCGATCTCATTCAGGCATGGATGGTTGGTTAACCATCGGCGCAATTGGATTGTCTTTGAAAAGCGAATGTCGATAAGGACCGGATGATAAGGAAGTCATAATGATTGGTGAACGAAAGAACTATCGGCAAATGTGGTATCTGCATTAAAAGTCGAGGCGTTGGTGCGGAAAAGTGCAGGGCATTCCTAGCCTTTATCGTGTTTTGGATGCCAAAGAATTATCCGTGAATGATGTGAGGACGGTGAAGGAATTTCCGATGTATTTCGAAGAACTTCTGGTATACCTCGGATCGGGAAGTAGAGTTTGGCATTGAGCTTTTGCACGGGGCGGCTCCGGTGTCCATTGCTCCTATAGAATGGCACCGAAGGAGTTGGTGAGCTCAAAGCTCAAATTCAAGAATTGCTGGATCGAGGATTCATTCGACCAAGTGTGTCTCCGTGGGAGCACCGGTTTTGTTCGTCAAGAAGAAGGATGGATCGACGCGTATGTGCATTGACTACGACAGTTGAATAAATTGACGATCAAGAATCGGTATCCTCTGCCGAGAATTGACGACTGTTTGATCAATTGAAGGAGCTTGAGCTTTTCTCAAAATTGATCTAAGGTCGGGTTATCATCGACTTAAGGTGAAAGAAGCGGACATTTATAAGACAAACATTTCGGACGCGTTACGGACACTATGAGTTTGTAGTGATGCCGTTTGGATTAACCAATGCACCAAGTGCATTTATGGACATGATGAACCGAGTCTTTCAACCATATTTAGACCGGTTTGTGGTAGTGTTCATAGATGATATATTGGTTTATTCGAGAAATGAGGAGGAACATGACCCGACATTTGCGGATAGTATTACAACTACTTCGTGATAAGCAATTGTATGCCAAATTTGGTAAATGCGAATTTTGGCTAAAGGAGGTGACTTTCCTTGGTCATGTAGTATCGGTAGAAGGAATAAGGGTGGATCCTCGGAAAATTGAGGCTATTTCGGATTGGAAACCACCAACATCGATGAGCTGAAATTCGGAGTTTCTTAGGCTTGGTGGATACTATAGGCGTTTTGTAGAGGGTTTTCATTGATTCTCGCACCTAACTAAAGCTATTGCGAAAGGGAGCTCCGTATATCTGGTAAAAGCGAAGAGAGTTTTGAGAAATTGAAGAAGATTCTACGAAGCTCCAGTTTAATTCAACTTTGAGGTGGAAAGGAATTCACTTGTTTATTGTGATGCATCTCACACGTGCAGGTTGTGTATTGATGCAAAATGGAAAGGTGGTGGCCTATGCTTCTCGTCAATTGAGACCACACGAAGTAAACTACTCTACTCATGATTTGGAGTTAGTGCCGTTGTCTTTGCTCTAAAGATTTGGAGGCACTATCTCTATGGTGAGAAGTCCATAATCTACACGGATCACAAGAGTCTTAAATACCTCCTTACCCGAAGAGTTGAATTTAAGACAAAGAAGATGGGTAGAATTGTTAAAAGATTACGATTTCTCCATCGAATACCATCCGGAAAGGCTAACGTGGTAGCCGACGCGTTAAGTCGTAAGCGATGTCGATTTAAAACCTTTGTTTGCCCATTTGAGTCTCAGACGAGGATGGCGGTTTGTTAGCGAAACTTGGTGAAACCTCGTGGTGGAACAAATCAAGGAAAAGCAGACATCGATGAGAAGTTGGGACCTTTCTTTGCGGACGGGTTGAGAATGGTGAAATTGGGGATTTTGGAATAAACACGGAGGGTGTGTTGTGCTTTCGAGGAGAGTATGCATGCCTAAGGATCTAGATTTGAGGCAAGCTGATTCTCGAGAGGCGCATAGTAGCCCTTATGCTATGCATCCGGAGGAAATAAGATGTATCGAGATCTCCGTGAACGATATTGGTGGCGGGGTTGAGCGTGAGATTACTGAGTTCGTGGGAAAATGTTTGACTTGTCGCAAGTGAAAGCGAACATCAATTACCGTCGGATTGTTACAACCGATAAAGATTCCTCTTTGGAAATGGGAGCGGATAACTATGGATTTTGTTAGTGGGTTACCGTTAACACCTACTAAGAAAAATTCCGTTTGGGTAATTGTTGATCGGTTGAAGAAGACTGCTCATTTCTTGCCAGTTCGTACGGATTATTCATTGCAGAAGTTGGCGAAACTTTACGTATCCGAAATTGTGAGGTTGCATGGGGTACCTGTATCTATTATATCGGATAGGGACCCTAGGTTTACATCACGATTACGAAAGCTCGCATGAAGCCTTGGGAACGAAGTTGAATTTGATCTGACTTTTCATCCTCAATCGATGGTCGATCGGAGAAAGTAATTCAGATATTGGAAGATATGTTAAGAGGATGTGTAATCGACTTGAGGGTAGGTGGGAGGATTATCTACCCTTGGCGTAATTTGCGTATAACAATGACTATCGTCTAGCATTGGATGGCACCTTACGAGGCATTGTATGGTCGTAAGTGTCGCTCTCTATTGTTGGGTGAGTTAGGCGAAAGACGGATGTTAGGTCTGAGATGATATCCGAGGCAGAGGATAAGGTAAAAGTTATTCGAGCACGGTTGAAAGAAGCCTCGAGAGATGCGAAGTCGTCGATGCAGATCTGAAGCGAAGGGACATCGAGTATAGTGTGGGAGATCGGGTTTTCTTGAAGGTATCTCCTTGGAAAAAATCTTGATTAGGAAGGAAGGGCAAGCTAAGTCCTAGATATATTGGACTTTATCGTGTCTTTGAAGCGTGTTGGTCGATGGCATATCAGTTGAGTTACCTCCGGAGTTAGATCAAATTCATAATGTCTTTCATGTTTCCATGTTGAGGCGTTATAGATCGGATCCTTTGCACATTATCTGGGTAGAAGAATTGGAGTGAATTGATTTGTCCTTTGAAGAAGAACCGGTGGAAATCCTAGACCGAGATGTCAAGGTACTAAGGAAGAAAAGCGTGCTGTTGGTCAAAGTTCTATGGCGTAACCACGGAGTGGAAGAAGCTACGTGGGAGCAGGAGGATGCAATTCGGCAACAATACCCTCACCTTTTCAACGGGTAAATTTCGAGGACGAAATTTTTTTAGGAGGGTAGAGTTGTAACACCCTAAAAATCCAGTATTTAATTGCATGAATTGGTGTTTAGATTTTTTTAGGAAAAATCTCTTATTTTTATTTTAGTGCTTATTGAAGTCCTAGAGAGGGTAAAGCATAATTTGAAGAAGGAATAAAATTTATTAATTGAGAATTTATTGAAGTGAAACAAAGGTGATTAAGACTTAAGCTAAATTATGTGCTAAAAAGTGTCATAAGTGAGTACATGGTAAGATGGAGTTGGCGCATGGGTTCAAGTAAGTGGGAAGAGGTTCGAATCCCTTGTATGGCACCTAAATGAATTTTTGATTTTAATTTTCTGCTCATGACTAGGAAGCGTCGGCAAGGGGACATATAAGGAAGGTGTTGACCATGTATTTTTGGTTAGTGTATCAATGGATTAAGGAAACAACTAACTTATGGTATGGAATCAAAGGTTTAAGGAAAGATAGGGGGAACATAAGGCACTTATCAAGGGGAAAATTTGGAAAGAAATCATGGCCAATTGACCATGTGCTGGACGGCAACATTGGTTTAGGGGAGGAGCCAAATTTTGTTAGTTTGGCTAAAAATCTCATTCTTTTCTCTTTGGGCATTCTTTACACATTGTGCAGATTTTTTTTTCTTTGTTTTCTCCTCTCAAACTCTCATCTTGGCCGAATAGGGCATTAGTAAAGCTCAAATTTTGTGACCATTTGGTTATTCCTTTTTGCTTATCTTGTTAGCCAATTCTTTGTGCCTTTTCTTCTTGTCTGAAATCATCTATACCAAAAGAATCATCTTTTTCTTTTCTTTTGCCATGGCGAATATACCAGCACCTAAAGTTCATTTTTTCTTTTCTTCCTTCTCTTTGAAATCAAGCAACAACATCACCATCATCCTTTCGTTCTTATATTATTTCTTTTTCAATCAAAAAAAAATTCTCTCCATCTTCACTCTTTTGGCCGAATGCTATTGTGCCTTTAAACCAAATATTTTTTTCTTTTCCTTGAACATACATAGCCGAATCCTTCATCATTTAGACATCATTCTCCATTCTTTTCTTTCGTAGTGGAATATAGGTAAGGGTTCTTTTCCATTTTCGATTTATTAAGGTACTATGGCCGAATAGTAATGGTGATTTGAAGGACTTTTTGAATCGATATAACGTTCATTCTAATAACGTTCTTTTCGTTATTATTATTTTAGTGCAATAACGGAGATCGAAACTCAAGTGATCGGGAGAAACGTTGGAAACGTTTTATTTTGGTAAGGAAATCAAATCTCTTTAAATCTTTAGTAACATTTGATATTATTTTAGATCTAACTAAATTTCTTTGGATCTTGAAGACTGTCAAAATAGGGAAGAAAAGGCGGTGGTTAGTCACGTTAAGAGGCGGATCCGTAAATCCCCATTCAAGCGAAGAGCGGTTTCTGCGATCGGGATTTTCCACGGGTTGTGGGCCATCTTAGAAAGAAGTCCATTATTCGAAGTAGTACGAACCTCCGAGCCGTTATACGTTGGTGGATTCTCGGCTGCTAGTGAATCGATAAACGAGGAAAAGCCGAAAATCGAAGTGATTCAAAATCAAGAGGGTAAGATTTTGGATCTATTATCGATTAAGATTTATTTTTACGAGTTAGTTGTCTAACGGATCAAAATATATTTTAGGTGCCGAGGAGCGAGAAGGGTTAGTACTCACGGTATCGAGGTGTGTAATTTCACACTCATTATTTTGGTTGGATGTCAAATTTGGTATGGAAGTAAAAGCGTAAAAGCGATTAGATCGGTAAAAGCGTAAAATTTATATTTTGACGAAAATGCGTAAAACGACTAAATCGTGTAAATTACTAAAGCATACTCGAGAAATTAATTGTTATCATGAAAATTGGATATTTCGTGAAAATGGGCGTAAATACTCTAGTTCGTGAAAATGGGCCGTAAATACTCTAGTTCGTGAAAATGGGCCGTAAATACTCTAGTTCGTGAAAATGGCCGTAAATACTCTAGTTAAGTGAAAATGGTAGTAAATACTCTAGTTAGGTAAGTGGGCCAAAGCCCACTAAAGCGCTAAATGGACAAATTGCTATAATTATGGGCCAAATGAAATGTTATTGATAAACCCACCATGTTATGTATTGTTAATAAATTTTATATTTTAAAGTACATGTATAATTGCATGGGTGGGATATATGAAGAGAAGAATGGCGATTGCCACAATATAAACTTATTGCCTCTAGTTCGGTGGCTCTGCCACAATATCGACTTATTGCCTCTAGTTCGGTGGCTCTGCCACAATATCGCTTATTGCCTCTAGTTCGGTGGCTCGCACACAATATCGACTTATTGCCTCTAGTTAGGTGGCTATGCCACAATTATACAAAGGCTTAATGCCTACGATTGGTGTGATGGCGGGGTGGGTTGACTTGATCCCCACAGGTGTGATGGTTGGTGCAGGGGTGTTAGCGGATGGATATTAGGCATGGGTTGGGAATTTCATTTTTACATGCATTATTAATTGTTTTAATTCATGATATATTGTTGAATTGAAATGGGCTCAAGCCCGACAATATCTTGACAATCGGCCCAATAATGGTGGTAAGTGAGTTACACCTTTGAGTTTTAAGTAACTCACCCTTTTTATTTTTCCATCTCGTAATGGAAATTGATGTGGACTTGGGCGAGGATGACTACGTGGAGGCCATCTTGCTAAATAAGGGTTATTTAAATTACGAACTTTTAATAATTATTTTTACTATTTTGGGATGATGTAATAAATGGCCTCTATGGATAACTTATGGATTTTTGTGTGTTTGGAATTTAATTTATACTTTGGACTTTTAATTATGAGATGAATGTGTCCAATGAAATTTGTGAACTTTAGAAAATAGGAGAAAGCCTTAGAAAATATGAAGTTTAAAGTTGAAAGGAGGGAACTAAAGCAAGGTGGCCTTAAGAGAAAATGAAGGGAAAATATGATACACAAACGGGCTTGGAAAAGTGGCTTAGAGGTGCCACTTAGGGGCTCTAGAAATGACGCCACAAGCATGGGGAAGGTCTTAAGGTTCGAGTCGCGTGGGAAGCAATATTTTGGGGTTTTATTTTCCTTGTTGACATCAAAGAGAGGGGAGTGATGGACGGCTAAAGGACTTTGAAAGGATGAGCTTTAGTTAGGATTAAACTTTTTTAAAATTTTGGCTAGCAAGGGATAAATGTTAGATTAAATTTTTATTAATTTGAATAAGGTGATAATTGAAGAGATAAAGCTATCAGAATAGGGAGAGTTGGCCGAATAAGGGTCTCTAGGTAGACTAATTTTGGCAGAAAGGGGAAAATGGTGGCTATTCTTCATTCTTTCTTTTCCTCTGTCGAATTCTCAAGTAAAACTCTTCTCTTCTCTTTTATTTTTCCAAAGCCGAAATACCCTGTGTTCTAGCCGAAACTTCTTCCAAATTCCACTAGTGTCGATTCTTTCTAAGCCTCATATCCCTCTCTTTTCATCCTTGTGAGGCCGAATCTCTTTAACAATTATCAAAAGCCAAAACGTGTTGATCATTGCATAGCCTATAGTCGAATCTCTCTAGTATTCTTCAAATCTAAATTCCTCTAAGGTGTGAAGCAAGGTGCTGTCGATTTTTTTTAAAGAAGGTAAAGGCCAAATATCATTTAATTTCCATCCTTTTTCATTAGACTTGTCGAAATCTAGAACTAATCCCATTAATATTGTTGGTTGCCAAAATTTGGAAGGATCTTTCGGGATTTTCAGTGTAGTCGACTATAAGGAGGATTATTTGGGATTTCAACATCCAAGGTAGGTTATGTGGTATTCGGCCATAGGCCAAATCTATGTGATTTAATGTTAGAATTAAATCTAACCTATGTCTATAGGTAATTTGACACTTTCATAATCAAGTAGCAGTTTTCGGGAATTGTGGATCGCAAGGTAAGTGTACTTACACATTCGACCAAGGCCTATTTAGGAACCTAGATCTATTTCTTAATTGTTCAAAAGCCGAAAACTAATCAAATCAATTGATTTAGTGTTAGCCGAATACAAGGAGGAGGGTTTGCAAGTTTCAGGATTTGGAGTGAATTTGCTAAGTATATCAGGTGTGTACCCCACCCTCGGCTTTAATAGATTTATGGTATTGTTTTTATGCATGTGATAATATGAAAGTGTAAAAATAAGGCTAAGGTACCATGCAATGGTACAAAGTACTCAGGTATGTTTTCCTACTCCTACTATGAGTATGATTTGATTTGTTGTGGCACTTATGTGCACCTATAAGAATGTGAATATATAGAACATGGCATGTTAATGTATGACTTGTATAACATGGGCATATGGGTGATTATGAAAGGGGAAGTGAATGTGGTGACTTATGTCACGATATCTGAATGTGGTGACTTCGGTCACATTATCTGAATGTGGTGTCTCATGACACAAAGTATTTTATCTGGTGGCTATGCCACAAGATTTATATAAGGGCGATGAGCACGTCATTGCAATGAGTGCCTTCGATGGTGTGTAGCGGATGGAGGGTTGACTTAGTAGTCCCACGATGTGCGAGGTTAGTGCGGGTGATGTGTAGAGGATGGCATCTAGGTTGGGTTCGGGATTGCATCATTATTTATGTTTTTACATTTGTATGTATGATTCTGTATGCCATAATCTGTTGGGCCTTAGTGTTGGCCGTACACATTGAGTCTGTTTGACTCACCCCGTTGTGGGAACATTTTTCAGGTGATGATCAGTGATGGACTGGGTCGGTAGGAGCTTAGTGGTGGCCATGCTCAGCAAGGAATTTATCTTATTTGGACTTTTTATTTTAAGTACTTTGAATTTAATTTGGGTTTTATGTTGATGTAATAAGGCCATAGTATGAACCATTTTATGCATGCATGTCATTTATTTCAATACGATACAATTTTTATAAAATTTAAAGTTAAGTAAATTTTCTTAAAATAAACCTTAAAATATTATGAAATCTATATACAAATGCTTTAAATTCAAAGGTAAAATTCTTAAAACAAAATCGGCATGTGTTTTTGATATAAAAACCAAGTTTTAATAAATCTCTGATTTCAAAATTTACAAAGTTTCCAATTGGACCCAACATAATCAAAGTTTCCTTCAAAACCATTCGAATTTTTCCTACGTGACAAATAGTTTTTCAAGTGTTTTACTCGAGGAACATACCATGTCTAGTCAAGGCTCGTGGGCCGGGTTTAGGGTGTTTTAATTTGGTATCAGAGCCCAGTTTTAAACTCTCGGCCTTGGGTTTAAGGCCCAAAACGTTTCAAATCGAGCCCAAGTAAGTATTGTGAAAATAATTTTGTGAATTAAGCAGGTTTTTCTAGCATGGCACCTAAGTCTCCGACCCGAAGTCCACCAGGTAAGTACCCCTATCTCTTGTGTGATTTATGATATGAATTGTAGAAGGGTAGAAATGGAACGTAGACTAGCATGATAAGTACTTGAACCTTAGGACTAGGTTACCCCAACAATTACATAAAATTTTAAATGCCTAATTAAACAAACCTGTGGTTAATTCGCCGAGTTAGGGTGTGGCAACCGTTGTGCGCATGTCTAGGATTGGTTTCGGTGGGAGCTTGGTATTTAAGCAGTCCGCGTGACTCACCTCCTCTCCACTCGAATCCTACTTGGTGCGTAGTGACGGTTCACCCTAACCAAGAGGACTTATTCACGGGCTAAACCCAATAACTAAAACCCGAAAGGGAACTAGCCGTATTTTTTATAAAAAACCCTAGTTTTAAAACTCTTAAAATTACCCTTTTAATTTGTAAAAACTATTTTGCAAAACTTTTCTGAAATATTCTCGGTTTACAAAATTACCTAAATACCCCTAGTGGTAAAATTACTAAAATGCCCTTGGTTCAAAAAAATTACCATATTACCCTTGATTTCAATAAAATTTCCCTACTTTTCAAAAGTATCCATGAAACCCTAACTTGTGAAAATTCAAGATACCCTGATTTGAAAAAAAAATTACCAAATTACCCCTAACTTACAAAATTACCAAAATGACCCTGATTTCTAAAATTTTTGCAACATCACCGATTTGGAAAGCAAATTCTCAAAAAGAACCCCAAGTTTTGCAAATTTTGAAATACCCTTGATCTATCAATATTTACAAATTTACCCCGATTTATTACCAAAATACCCTTATAGGATAAATTACGAAAATACCCTTGGGATATGAATGCACACAAATGTTTGAACAGGAATGTGTGTGGTAGGAATATTGAATGGATTGAACTTCTCTGAACTAGGATAGAAGACTTGAAACTTTGATTGATCGAAAGAACTACCTCTGAACTTTCTGATAGGGAGATGACTGTAGTAAGCCCACTAGGTCAAACTGTAGTGGTGAATAAGATGTTTCGGAAAGTGCCTCTAGAAATGCAAGGAGTAGTATTTTCTGCCGACTTAGTGGAATTACCTTTCGGAGAATTCGATCTCATACTTGGAATGGACTGGCTGGTAGAACATTGAGCTATTTTGGATTGTGCTGCTAATAGAATGGAGTTAAGGACCCCGAAAGATGAAGTGGTGATTATGATAGGAGAAAGGAGAAACTACTTGTCTAATGTAGTTTCTACTTTAAAGGCTGATAAGATGATTCAAAAAGGGTGCAAGGCATTTTTGGCCTTCGTTAATGCATTGGATGCAAAGGAAGAGGGCGTTAGTGGAGTTCAAACAGTAAGGGACTTTGTGGATGTCTTTCTGGAGGAACTACCTGGAATACCCCCAGACAGGGAAGTAGAGTTCAAAATTGATTTGCTACCGGGAATAGCTCCCGTGTCATTTGCCCCGTACAGAATGGCACCAAAGAAGTTGGTTGAACTCTAGGTCAAATCCAAGAATTGCTAGACCGTGGGTTTATTTGACCCAGTGTGTCTCCATGGGGAGCACCGCTTCTGTTTGTGAAGAAGAAGGACGAAACTATGCATATGTGCATAGATTACAGTCAGTTGAATAAGCTAACCATCAAGAACAAGTACCCATTGCCAAGGATAGACGACTTGTTCGATCAGTTGAAGGGGGCCGCAATTTTCTCAAAGATCGACTTAAGGTCGGGATATCATCAGTTGAAGGTGAAGGAGACAGATATCCATAAGACAGCCTTTAGGATAAGATACGGCCATTTTGAGTTTGTGGTAATGCCATTTGGATTGACGAATGCCCCAACCGCGTTCATGGATATGATGAACCGAGTTTTCCAACCCTACTTGGATAGGTTTGTCATTGTGTTCATCGACGACATCCTAGTGTACTCCAAGTCTGAAGAGGAGCATGATGAGCACCTTTGGATTGTGTTACAAGTGCTAAGGGAGAAGAAGCTCTATGCCAAATTTAGCAAGTGTGAATTTTGGCTGAAGGAAGTTGCGTTTTTGGGACATGTGATATCAGCAGAAGGAATAAGGGTGGATCCTAGGAAGATTGAAGCGGTGTTGGATTGGAAACCACCTAGGTCTATGGCGGAGGTTCGTAGCTTCTTGGGATTGGCAGGCTACTACAGAAGGTTCATGGAAGGGTTCTCATCAATTGCTGCACCTTTGACGAAGTTGCTGAGAAAGGAAGTACCTTTCGTTTGGTCAGATAAGCAACAGGAGAGCTTTGAGAAGCTTAAAAGGGCTTTTACTGAAGCTCAATTTTGATTCAGCCTGAGGCAGGAAAGGACTTCGTACTGTATTGTGATGCCTCTCATACAGGATTGGGATGCGTGTTAATGCAAGATGGAAAGGTAGTTGCTTATGCATCTCGACAACTAAGGCCACATGAGGTTAACTACCCAACGCATGATTTGGAACTAGCGGAAGTGGTCTTCGCTGTCAAGGTGTGGAGGCACTATCTTTATGGAGAGAAGTCTGTGATTCACACATACCATAAGAGCCTTAAGTATTTGTTGACTCAGAAGGAGTTGAATCTGAGACAGCGAAGATGGGTGGAGTTACTGAAGGATTATGACTGCTCTATAGAGTATCACCCGGGCAAGGCAAATATGGTAGCGGATGCCTTAAGTCGGAAGGTTGTGTTAGATTTAAGAGCGTTATTTGCACATCTGAGTTTGTATGACGATGGAAGTCTGCTGGCGGAGTTGCAAGTCAAGCCGACGTGGTTGAATGAGGTGAAAGAAAGTTAGTTGGCAGATGAGGATTTAAGTGCTAAGTTACGGCAAGTTCAAAATGGTGGTTTAGAGGATTACAGTATGTCTACTGATGAAGTACTGTGTTTCAATGGTAAGGTCTGTATGCCGAAGAATGAGAAGTTAAGGTAGCAGATTCTTCAGGAATCGTATAGTAGCCCTTATGCTATGCATCCTGGAGCTACTAAGTTGTACAGAGATTTAAGGGAATAGTTTTGGTGGCCTGGTCTGAAGAGGAAAGTTACAGAATTTTTCGGCAAATGCTTAACGTGTCAGCAAGTTAAGGCTGAACACCAGGTTCCGTCAGGATTGCTTCAACTGATAATGATTCCGCAGTAGAAGTGGGAGAGAATTACCATGGACTTCCTTAGTGGGCTTCCCCTTACGCCTACTAAGAAGGACCCGGTATGGGTAATAGTGGATCGGTTGACAAAGTACACGCACTTCATTCCGGTGAGAGTAGATTATTCTTTACAGAAGTTGGCGAGGTTATATGTGGTAGAAATTGTAAGGTTGCATGGAGTGCCAGTGTCAATCATTTCAGACAGGGATCTAAGGTTTACGTCTCGATTTTGGAAGGCACTGCATCAAGCTTTAGGCACCAAATTGGATTTCACTAAGGCTTTTCATCCACAGTCTGACGAGCAGTCTGAACGAGTAATCCAGGTGTTAGAGGATATGTTGAGGGGCTGTGTGATGGACTTTAGAGGAAATTGGGAAGAATATTTGCCTTTAGCAGAGTTTGCCTACAACAACAGCTATCAGGCCAATATACGGATGGCACCATATAAAGCGTTGTATGGTCGAAAATGTCAAACTCCTACGTGTTGGACAGAATTAGGGGAGCGTCGAGTTTTGGGTCCCGAGATTGTGGCAAAATCTGAGGAGAAAGTTGAGGTAACCCAGGCACGGTTGAAGGAAGCATCTGATAGACAAAAGTCATACACTGATCTAAAACGGAAGGAGATAGAATTTGATGTGGGAGATCAAGTGTTTCTTAAAGTCTCGCCTTGGAAGAAGGTAATGAGGTTTGGACGAAAAGGAAGTTAAGCCCAAGGTTTATAGGGCCCTATCGAGTGTTGAAGCGAGTTGGACCAGTGGCGTACCAGTTAGAATTGCCTTTAGAATTAAAGCAGATACACGATGTATTCCATGTGTCCATGCTACGTCGTTATCGATCGGATCCATCTCATGTGGTACCAGCTGAAGAGGTGGAGCTAAAGCTAGATTTGTCCTACGAAGAAGAGCCGATTCAGATCGTAGAACGGGACGTGAAAGTATTGAGAAGAAAATCAGTTCCTCTAGTCAAAGTGTTATGGTGCAATCATGGATCGGATGAAGCATCGTGGGAGCCAGAAGAGGCAATGCGACAGCAATACCCTCACTTGTTTCAACCAGGTAATTTCGAGGACAAAATTATTTTAAGGGGGTAGAACTGTAACATCCTGAAAATGGGTTTATGCATTTATGCTTAATTATATGAAATAGCATGCTTGAGTATGTTGTGAATGTGTCTAATGAAATTTGTGAACTTTAGAAAAAGGAGAAAGCCTTAGAAAATATTATGTTTAAATTTTAAAGGAGGGAACTAAAGCAAGGTGGCCTTAAGAGAAAATGAAGGGAAAATATGACACACAAACGGGCTTGGAAAAGTGGCTTGGAGGCGCCACTTAGGGGCTCTAGAAATGACGCCACAAGCATGGGGAAGGTCTTAAGGTTCGAGTCGCATGGGAAGCAATATTTTGGGGTTTTATTTTCCTTGTTGACGTCAAAGAGATGGGAGTGATGGACGGCTAAAGGACTTTGAAAGGATGAGCTTTAGTTAGGATTAAACTTTTTTAAAATTTCAGCTAGCAAAGGATAAATGTTGGATTAAATTTTTATTAATTTGAATAAGGTGATAATTGAAGAGATAAAGCTATCAGAATAGGGAGGGTTGGCCGAATAAGGGTCTCTAGGTAGACTAATTTTGGCAGAAAGGGAAAAAGGTGGCTATTCTTCATTCTTTCTTTTCCTCTGTCGAATTCTCAAGTAAAACTCTTCTCTTCTCTTCTCTTTTATTTTTCCAAAGCCGAAATACCCTATGTTCTAGCCAAAACTTCTTCCAAATTCCACTAGTGCCGATTTTTTCTAAGCCTCATATCCTTCTCTTTTCATCCTTGTGAGGCCGAATCTCTTTTGCAATCATCAAAAGCCAAAACGTGTTGATCATTACATAGCCTATAGCCGAATCTCTCTAGTATCCTTCAAAGTCGAATTCCTCTAAGGTGTGAAGCAAGGTGCTGTCAATTTTTTTTAAAGAAGGTAAAGGCCAAATATCATTTAATTTCCATCCTTTTTCTTTAGACTTGTCAAAATCTAGAACTAATCCCATTAATATTGTTGGTTGCTGAAATTTGGAAGGATCTTTCGAGATTTTCAGTGTAGTCGACTATAAGGAGGATTATTCGGGATTTCAACATCCAAGGTAGGTTATGTGGTATTCGGCCATAGGCCAAATCTATGTGATTTAATGTTAGAATTAAATCTAACCTATGTCTATAGGTAATTTGACACTTCCATAATCAAGTAGCAGTTTTCGAGAATTGTGGATCGTAAGGTAAGTGTACTTACACATTCGGCCAAGGCCTATTTAGGAACCTAGATCTATTTCTTAATTGTTCAAAAGCTGAAAACTAATCAAATCAATTGATCTAGTGTTAGCTGATTACAAGGAGGAGGGTTTGCAAGTTTCGAGATTTGGAGTGAATTTGCTAAGTATATCAGGTGTGTACCCAACCCTCAGCTTTAATAGATTTATGGTATTGTTTTTATGCATGTGATAATATGAAAGTGTAAAAATAAGGCTAAGGTACCATGCAATGGTACAAAGTACTCAGGTACGTTTTCCTACTCCTACTATGAGTATGATTTGATTTGTTGTGGCACATATGTACACCTATAAGAATGTGAATATATAGAACATGGCATGTTAATGTATGACTTGTATAACATGGGCATATGGGTGATTATGAAAGTGGAAGTGAATGTGGTGACTTATGTCACGATATCTGAATGTGGTGACTTCGGTCACATTATTTGAATGTGGTGTCTCATGACACAAAGTATTTTATCTGGTGGCTATGCCACAACATTTATATAAGGGCGATGAGCACGTCGACTGTAGTGAGTGCCTTCGATGGTGTGTAGCGGATGGAGGGTTGACTTAGTAGTCCCCACGGTCTGCAGGTTGGTACGGGTGATGTATAGAGGATGGCATCTAGGTTGGGTTTGGGATTGCATCATTATTTATGTTTTTATATTTGTATGTATGATTACAGTATGCCATAATCTATTGGGCCTTAGTGTTGGCCGTACACATTGAGTCTGTTTGACTCACCCGTGCTGGGAACATTTTTCGGTGATGATTAGTGATGGACAAGATTGGCGGGAGCTTAGTGGTGGCCATGCTCAAGAAGGAATTTATCTTATTTGGACTTTTTATTTTAAGTACTTTGAATTTAAATTGGGTTTTATGTTGATGTAATAAGGCCATAGTATGAGCCATTTTATGAATGCATGTCATTTATTTCATGCGATACAATTTTATAAAATTTAAAGTTAAGTAAATTTTCTTAAAATAAACCTTCAAATATTATGACATCTATATAAAAATGCTTTAAATTCAAATATAAATTCTTAAAACAAAATCGGCATGTGTTTTTGATATAAAAACCAAGTTTTAATAAATCTCCGATTTCAAAATTTACAAAGTTTCCAATTGGACCCAACATAATCAAATTTTCCTTCAAAACCATTCGAAATTTTCCTAAGTGACAAACAGTTTTTCAAGTGTTTTACTCGAGGAACATACCAGATCTGGTCAAGGCTCGTGGACTAGGTTTGGGGTGTTTCAATCGAATTACCGAAATGACTCTAAAGGGCCGAAATACGATATTGCTTAATGGACTGAATAGACATTTTTCCTTATGGGTCGATTGGACATATTTATTAATGGGCCAATATGATATTTTGCTATATGGGTCGATCTGATATTTTGCTATATGAGCCAATTTGATATGTGACTAAATGGGCCAATTTGATATGTGACTAATTGGGCCAATTTGATATGTGACTAAATAGGCCGAATTGATATGTGACTAAATGGGCCAATTTGATATGTGACTAAATGGGCCGAATTGATATGTGACTAAATGGGTCGAATTGATATGTGATTAAATGGGCTGAATGGATATGTGATAAAATGGGCCGATTTGATATATTGCTCTAATGGGCCAATTTTGCAAAGTGTTATTGGGCCAATTTGTTTGTCATAATTTCTGAAATTTTAATTATTGTTATCATGATTTGATATGTATTATGCATATACATGAATTGCATGGGATGGGATAATGATGAAGAGAAGTTTTGGAAGCTTTGATACATAAATTTGGTGGCTCTGCCACAAATCTGAAAAATGGCAATGCCATGTATATTCTGTTAATCTGGTGGCTTGTCCACAAATTTGATATAAATGGATTAATGCCTACGTTTGGTGTGTTGGCGGGGTGGGTGACTAAAGCTCCTCACAGGTGTGTTGGTTGGTACGGGTGGTGTGTTGCGGATGGAATACTAGGCTTGGTTTGGGAATTGCATTTCATATTCATGTTATATTCATTACATTATTATTACTGTATGTGGGCTTAAGCCAAAATAATTGCTTAATGAGATTTTGGCCCAGTGAACAACGGTAAGGGCATTTCATACTGAGTTCTTGTAACTCAACGCCCATTTTCTCTTAACCATTGTAGGTAATGCTCAGTGACGTGGACTTGGGCCATGGATGACTCGGTGGAGGCCATACTTCAGAAATGGTTTTAATTGAACTTTAGTTTCCTGATTTCGTTCATTTTATTATTCTTACTATTTTGGGTTTATTCGTGTTGTAATAAGGCCTCTGGAATATTTTATTTTGCTTATGTTTTTGTCGTACTTAGTATTATGCTTGAATTGTTTTTAAATGGGGATTTTTCTAAAAATCTTAAGTAAAGGTTTTCCAAAATAGATTAACAAATGATTTTCATAACAAACTTTTACAAATGATTTAACTCAGAAATTCTCTTTCAAATTATCGACGACATTTTCAAAAGTCACGGTTAAAGTTCACTACCTCGATTTTTGACTCATCAATTAACCTCTGAAAAATACTTGTATTTTATATACGTTTTTGCAATGTTTTCAAAAATTTTCTGCAACTCTATTTCCAAATGTCATATTTTCGTAAAACGTTTATTTCATATATGTTTTCGCAACCAAAAAGGTTTTTAAAGATAATTACGTTTTCAAGTAGATAACAATTGCTTAAGTGTTTTGGGTTTTAACAAAGAGGCTGTAATTCTCAAACAAGTTATTAACAATCGCAAAGACGGTTTTATAAGAGCATTAGTTCAGATTTATCAATTTATCAATCAATCTTCGAGGTCAGTAGTATTTTATCAAATGTCTCAAGTCAAACTTGTTTTTCTTGATTTTAACAAAATTTATTTTAGTATGAATCACAAATCCTTTATATGTTTTCTTCAATGTGACACACCAGATCGGGGCCTAACTTCTGGGCAGGGTTTGGGGTGTTACATTAAAACCCCTAGAATTGCATTAACTCGATCTATGGACTCCCATATTAGGTTTGACCCTAATCTAGCAGATTTTTGTCATCCTATTTCTAGGGTTGCGATCAACTCCACTTAACTATGCTATATCTACTCTTAACCAAGGACTTTTTCTCCACTGCCTAAGCACATCAGTACTTGAATCAATATCCTGGAATATAAAAGCAAGAATTAAGAACACATAGTTAAGAACAAATCAAGTATTTATCATACAGCTTAGAAAACAATAACAAGATCCGTCTGAGGTTTCATTCTCCTCAGGTATTGAGAGGTTTAGTTCATAATCATAAAAAAAAAAACATCTCAGAAGAAAATATAAAAAAAAAGAAAAACCCTAAAACCACCTGAAGGAATTGAAGGAAAGATCCTTAGTATTGAGTATGATTTCGGCTTCTTGAGATGAATCAACTGGCTTTCTTCGAGTGCATCCCACAATTTGGCCCCTCTGGCTTGGCTCTTTGGCCTAGCTGAATACCCTTTGAACGTTGGCCTCTAAGGTGTTTATATATACTTTGGAATTGGTTTTCTTTGCCTTTAAGTACCCTAATCCGAATGAAACCCTTCTTTGCTGCATCAGCGACACGCCCGTGGCACACGCTCGTGTAAATTGAAGCCAGGCCATGTTTGGGTCTGTTAATGAGGCACGACCGTGTGACTTGGGGCCTAAGTCATGTCGATGTAACATCCTAAAATTTAGAATTTTATGTGTTGCATCATATCTTGCGATAGGTTAGTTAAAAATATTAATTGTGTATGTTTTGGGGTCCTAAGGAGGCTCGGGGATGAATTGGGCCTTATCAAAATTTTTGTATTCAAGTAAATTAAGGAGAGAAGGTAAGTGCCATCAAGTTTTAAGGAAATAAGTGAGTAAAATGCTTGCATAAATGAGCATTTGGTAAAGAGGATGTGGTGCCACATGAAGGGCTTTAGGGGAAGAGGTTCGAATCCCAATTGGTGCAAAATTTTGATTATTTTTTTTGTGTTCCTTCTCTAAGTGTCGACCATGGTGGTATTTAAGGCAATGAAGACTTTTTAATTATGGTATGGTGGCTAAGGAAATATGGTAAGGAGGAGGATAATAAAGGAAAGAATCAAAAGAAAAAAAGGCAAGAGAAGGGAGCATGTTGGCCTTTTTCATGGGTGATGTTTTAGAAAGTGTTTTTGGTCAACACTTATCCTTTTGGCAAAACAATACACAGTTTTGGTGAAGGAATAGGGAGAGTCGAAATCTTTTTTGGTCATTTTGCAAAGGTTTGTGCATGCTAAGGTTTGGTTCTCTTAGCATTTTGGCTACTCTTCCTTGCTAATATCCTTTCCTTTTTACTTTGGCCGAAACCTCCTAGTCCAGCTGAAACCTCAAAACATTTTGGTCATTCTCTCTTTGATAGCTGAAACACCTAGCCTAATTGTTCATCTCATTTTTTGTTTTTTCGTAACACTCATCACACTATGGCTCATCTTCCTTTTGAAAATCAAAACTAATTAAGCACTCATTCTCTATCTTTCTTTTCTTTTTCACAAAATTCTTCAACCCTCTTTCTTCTTCTCTAATCCATGCTCTCATAGCAGAATGTTCTTGCTTAATATCCCTCCATAGCCGAACCTACTACCACTCTACTTCTTCACCATTTCTTTTCCTTTCGTGTTGGACAATCTCTTCTTAATCGAATCGGTAAGTGATCTTATATCCCTTTTTTCACTTCATTTTCTCTTCCTAGCCGAATATGTGTGTTCATCTCTATTCGGTTAGTTTGCTTTGTTTCTTATCGAAACATCACTCTCTCCGCCACTCTCATGTTGTGATCAATAATTTTTCGTAGTTTTGTAGTGGGTGGCCGAATACCATATCATTGATGATTCAATTATAGCCATAAGTCCAATCGGTGAAAGTTGGATCTACTATTGTCAAGGTAATGGATCTCTTTAAAGTTCATCTCGACGTCTCTCAATATTTGATTATTTCGTTAAAACGGAATGATAGATTTGTCTAATCGATTGTTATAGAAACTAAATTGCCCGTTATTATTCACTCGTTGATTCTACGGAGATAGTGGTAAGCCGAACTGTTTTCCCTTAGATAATCAATATATATTGTAATATCGTTTTGTTTAAGACTTTTTCCAATAGAGGCAAGCGGTACCGAACGAAAGGAAAAGCTATTGGAGATCACAAAAGGAGCGGATTTGCGATTCTTACTCCTAAGTTTAAGTGAAGGCAGTATCGGCGGTTCGAGATTTTCCACCGGGTTGTGGACCATCATCCGATGAGAATCGACAAATCATGGTCGTTCATGATTTTGGGAGTAAGTATTCTAGATCGATTGCTTTAGTTTTGGATTAAAAAAAAATCTCGTCCGTTAGATTAATCGAGTGTTATGTTGTCATAAGTGCCAACGATCAAGAGAGTTTAATACTTACCGTAATCAGGTGTGTAATCTTACACCGTAATCCCATAAAATTATGATTCGGTAACATATCGAATAAGTAGATTGTTATCGTTATACGGCTAAAAATCGTAACATTGGCATAAAACGAGGAATATTTGCTTAAAGTATACTATTTTGAAAGATTTGACAAAATCGATATTAAGATTGTTAAAATTATGAAAATGCCCTTATGGGCCGAATTACAAAAATGCCCTTATGGGACGAACAACGAAAATGCCGTTATGGACTGAATTATGAAAAATCCCCTAATGGGTCGATATGCTAGAATGCCTTAATGGGCCGATTATTAATGCTTAAATGGGCCTAGACATTGTAATAAATTACTTGTTAAATGGTTGCTATTTATATGTGAACATCTTATTATGTATGTTGCATTTTCATATATTGCATTGGTTGGGAAAAATATTGAAGAGAAGTGTAGCCTGGTGGCGTTGCCACAATAAACTATTTATTATAATGTTTACACATGATATCGGTGGCTTGACCATAATAAAATATTATAAATGGCAATTTGCCTTCGTTTTGGTGTGATTGGCGGGGCTGGTTGACTTGATCCCCACAAGCGTGATGTTTGGTATGGGATGTGTTGGATGGATGGGTTGGGTTACATACATTGCTTATATATATATATATATATATATATATATATATATTCTGTTATGTAAATGGGCTTAGGCCTAAGATATTGAAATATGGTTCAGGCCTAGTGGACAAAGGTAAGGAGATTATACACTGAGTTCTAGTAACTCACCCCATTTCCTTAACCCTTGTAGGTAATGCTCAATGATGTGGACTTGGGCCATGGATAACTTGGTGGAGGCCATACTTCAGAAATGGTGTTTTATTTTGAACTTTAAATTTCTATTTCCATTCTCTTTACTATTTTGGGTTTTTATGATGTAATAAGGCCTATGGAGTATTTTATTTTTACTATATGTTTGATGTACTTTTATTTTGCTTGAATTGTTTTAAATGGGAATTTTTCTAAAAACTTAAATAAAGATTTTCTAAAGTAGATTAACAAAAGGAATTCATAACCAACTTTTACAAACATTTTAACTCAAAAATTTCTCTTGAATTATCAACAATATTTTCAAAAGGCATGGTTTATAAGATCTCTCGTTCAAATTATCGAATTTATCAAATCAACCTTTGAGGTTTGTAATACTTTATGAAATATTTCAATCAAACTTACTTTCTTGATTATAACAAATAACCCTTTTTAGTATGAATAAAAATGACTTAACATGTTTTTCTCATGTGACATGTCAAATCCGATCATAACGCATGGGCCAAGTTTTGGGGTGTTACATTTTATGGTATCAGAGGCCGATTGCAATCCTCGGCTGTGGTTTGGGTTCAAAAATGTTTTCCAAAGCTGATTGAATTTTAAATTATAAATGCATGTTTTAAAG
Source organism: Gossypium rotundifolium (assembly GCA_025506655.1). Classification (NCBI taxonomy): domain Eukaryota; kingdom Viridiplantae; phylum Streptophyta; class Magnoliopsida; order Malvales; family Malvaceae; genus Gossypium; species Gossypium rotundifolium. The sequence continues at coordinate 24,517,500 of CP106727.1, forward strand.
GAATTATGGCACCACAGGTATCCGGCATCAAGTCAAGTAAGTAATTGTTATCATTTTATGAATATGATTATTGTAGTATGACTGAAGAAATACTCTAGACTTTTAGCCTTAAGAGCTGAAACTATAGAGATTGAGATGATAGGATGCATTTTTGCGAAAACAACTTTACTTCTTATACTTCATAAAATATCATTTAATAAACACTGGAATAGCATACTGATTCGTAAGACTCTAAATCAGATAAATCGAATTAGCTAATATGAGCGCTAGAGGACATGGACGCGGTAGACGTGGTTGTAGTAGAGGTCGAGGTGCTAGAGTTGTGTCTGAGGCGTTGGGACATATACCTGAGATGGACTCACCTACGTCACCTGCAACTAAAACTGGATCACACGATCGAATAAGACAGGACAACGCACTGTCCCAAGTGATGTTGCGAGTTTTGGAAAGGGTCGTTGGGGCAAGAACTGGGTTGGTAGCTCGTGGGTCTGTATCTGAGCAACTCAGATCTAATGGAGCTAAAGTCTTTAGGGGTATTTTGGGTGTAGCCCAAGTGTAGCGAAATACTGGCTTGAGGTAGTGGAACGGATTATGGACAACCTGGATTGCACAGATGAGCAGAAACTGAAAGGAGCTGTGTCATTGCTAAGAGACGAGGCGTATTAGTGGTGGCTCACTATTCGGGAAGGCACTCAGGATGATCGCATTACCTGGGAACTCTTTAAAACTACATTTCAAGGAAAATATATCGAGGCTAGCTATGTGGATGCCCGAAGGAAGGAATTCCTGAATTTGGTCCAAGGGGGTAAATCTGTGGCAGCATACGAGGCAGAATTTTTGCATCTGAGTCAGTATGCCCAAGGAATAGTGATGACTAACTACAAACGCTGTGTGCGTTTTGAGGATGGGTTGCGTGATGAGTTGCGGGTATTGATAGCCCCACAAAAGGAGAGGAATTTTGCCACACTGGTGGAAAATGCCAAGATAGCTGAAGAGGTTAAACGCTCAGAGAGGCAAAACTGAGACAAGGATAGGGGAAAGAATAAGATAGACTCTAGGTACTCAGGTTCTACTAGAGGGTTTCAGAAGAAGCCCAGGAATGAGGAGCCAACTCTAACGAAAGTACCAGCTGCTACTAATCAGTTATAGCCATGTGTGGATTGTGGAAAATTTCACCCAGGTGAATGCTAGAGTTGTTACAGATGTGGTTCCAAAGATCATCAATTTAGAGATTGCCCTCGACAGCCTACTCAAACTCAAAGTGTTCGTAATGATGTTGCGCAGCAAGCTAGAGGCACTCAGCAGCCACCGAGAAGTCGTGGGCCAGGTCGAGGTGGTAATGGCGTAGGACGAGGTCAGGGTGCACCGGGTAGAGGTACTGGTAATAAGGGTAACGCAGAGGCGAGACAGCCAGGGTTAGTGTATGCAGTCAGACGTCGAGAGGATGGCAATGTACCTAATGTAATAACCAGTACATTCTTCATATCTGTTGTATCTGTTACTGCTTTGATAAATATTGGATCCACCCATTCGTATGTTGCTTGTGTTGTATCTGGAAATCTGAACATTAGATCTAAGACTGCTGCTAGAGAAACAACTGTAATTAGCCCTTTAGGACAGTCGATGATAGTAAATAAGTTGTTTAGGGATGTGCCCTTAGAAATTCAGGGGGAAATATTTCTGGCGGATTTGATGGAATTGCCATTCGGCGAGTTCGACCTTATTTTGGGCATGGACTGGTTGGTGAAACACCGTGCGAACTTGGATTGTGCTGAAAAATAGATGGTACTAAAAACTTCGGAGGATAAGGAAGTGATGATGATAGGTAAGAGAAGAAATTATTTGTCTAATGTGGTATCGGCTTTAAAGGCAGAAAAGTTGGTGCGAAAGGGGTGTGGAGCATTCTTAGCCTTTATCAGTGCGTTGGATGCCAAAGAGTTGTCGGTTGAAAGTGTTAGAATGGTGAAAGAGTTTTTAGACATCTTTCCCGAGGAGCTTCCAGGATTGCCTCCGGATCGGGAGGTAGAGTTTGGCATTAAACTATTGCCAGGAATGGCTCCAGTGTCCATTACTCCTTACAGGATGACGCCGAAGGAGTTAGCGGAGCTTAAAGCTCAAATTCAGGAGTTGTTGGATCACAGATTCATTCGACCAAGTGTCTCACCATGGGGAGCACCGATTTTATTCGTTAAGAAGAAGGATGGGTCGATGCGTATATGTATCGATTATAGGCAATTGAATAAGCTAATGATCAAGAATAAGTATCCGTTACCGAGGATCGACGATCTGTTCGATCAGCTGCGAGAAGCTTCGGTGTTCTTTAAGATAGACTTGAGATCAGGATATCATCAGCTTAAAGTCAAGGAGGTGGATATAAATAAGACTGCATTCCGAACTCGTTATGGACACTACGAGTTCTTGGTGATGTCTTTTGGGTTAACTAATGCACCAGCTGCATTTATGGACATGATGAACGTAGTTTTCCAACCCTATCTAGACCGGTTTGTGGTGGTGTTTATAGACAACATCTTGGTGTATTCAAAGACTAAAGAAGAGCATGATTCGCATCTACGAGTTGTATTGCAGATTTTAACTGAGAAGCAACTTTATGTCAAATTCAGTAAGTATGAATTTTGGCTTAGGGAATTGACCTTTTTAGGGTATGTCATGTCTGTCAAAGGAATTAGAGTTGATCCCCGGAAGGTTGAGGCTGTGTTGGACTAGAAACCATCAAAAATAGTGGCCAAAATTCAGAGTTTTCTAGGGTTGGCTGGTTATTACAGGTGGTTCGTTGAGGGGTTTTTGTTGATTGCTGCACCTCTAACTAAGTTGTTGCGTAAGGGAGTACTGTTTGTGTGGTCATACAAGCAGCAAGAGAGCTTTGAGAAATTGAAGAAGATTCTGATAGAAGCACACGGGTTTGGGATGTGTGTTGATGCAAGTTGAAAAGGTGGTGGCTTATGCATCTCGTCAATTAAGGCCACATGAGGTGAACTATCCTACTCATGATTTTGAGTTAGCTGTAGTGGTGTTTGCTCTAAAGATTTGGAGACATTATTTGTATGGTGAGAAGTCGATTATCTATACGGATCATAAGAGTCTGAAGTACCTCCTTACCCAGAAGGAGTTGAAATTAAGATAGCGGAGGTGGATAGAACTATTGAAAGATTATGACTTATCAATCGAGTATCATCCCGTAAAGGCTAACGTAGTGGCAGATGCGTTGAGTCGTAAGGTGATATCGGACTTGAGAGCGATCTTCGCTCATCTCAGCCTATATGAAAATGGTAGTCTGCTAGTCGAACTTCAGGTGAAGCCTGCATGGGTAAGCCAGATTAAGGAAAAGCAATTATTAGATGAAAGGTTGGGTTCTTTACTTCAGCAAGTGGAAGGTGGTGTGATAGGGGATTTTGGATTGAATAGTGACAGAGTATTGTGTTTCCGTGGAAGAATGTGTATGCCCAGGGATTCAAAATTGAGACAAATAATTCCGCGTGAGGCGCATAGTAGCCCATATGCTATGCACCCCGGGGGAAATAAGATGTACCGAGACCTCCACGAGTAGTGTTGGTGGCCAAGGTTGAAATGGGAGGTAACTGATTTCGTGAGTAAGTGCTTGACATTTCAGCAGGTGAAGGCGGAACATCAATTGCCGTCAGGGTTGCTACAACCTGTGAAAAGTCCATTATGGAAATGGGAGAGGATAATAATGGACTTTGTTAGTGGGTTACCCTTATCGCCTACTAGGAAAGAGTTGTCCTAGATTTACATCACGGTTCTTGAAGGCTTTACATGAAGCTTTGGGTACAAGACTAAATTTCAGCACGGCGTTTCATCCGCAACGGATGGTCGATTCGAGAGAGTGATGGGAAGAGATTCTAGAGGATATGTTAAGAGGCTATGTAATCGATTTCAGGGGTAGTTGGGAAGATTTTCTACCATTGGTAGAGTTTTCGTACAACAACAACTATCAATCCAGCATCCAGATAGCACCCTACAGGGCGTTGTATGGTCATAGGTGTCATACTCCTACGTGTTGGACCGAAGCGTTTCATTTTGGTAAGCGGGAAGCGGCGGTTGTTTGGTCCTAAGTTGATCACAGAACTTTTAATAATTATTTTACTATTTTGGAATGTTGTAATAAATGGCCTCTATAAATAACTTATGGATTTTATGTGTGTTTGGAATTTAAACTTTATTTTGGACTTTTAAATCATGGGCTATGATTATATGATGCTTTATAAAAAATATATTTGGGTTTTCAAGTATATGAAATTCTTTTATAAATAATTCTTTTTATTGTTAACTCTTTAACAAATTTCCTAACGGTTTTAATAATACAATGATTTTCAACTAATGTTTCAAATATTTATCAAAATCAAATACTCTTCAAATTTTAAACCACATATATAAATTGTAGTTTTTCAACTCATTAAAGATTTAAGAATAGCTCGAATCATGTAACAAACCAAATCTAGTCTCAACGCATAAATGGGTTTGGGGTGTTACCTTAATAATATCGAGCCATTTCAAAAACTCGGTACGTGGTTTGGGTTCAAAAATAATTTACGTATGAAAATGCTCAATGGTATTTTAAAGATCAATTATGGCACCACAAGCATCCAAGCAACAAGTCAAGTAAGTATTTACTGCTTAAATGATTACTATGATATGATCATAGGAACACTCTAGAACTTTTAGTTTTAGATATGAAAAACCGTAGAGATTGAGACTATAGGATACGTTGCGAAAAACAACTTTATATCTCAAATCTCATAAAATATCGTTAATAAACACCGAAACAAAATTTCTGATTCATAAAACTTGTAATCAGATAAACGAACAAGCAATCATGAGTACAAGAGGACGTGGTCGTGGGCCTTGCGGTAGGCGTGGCGTGGTAGAGGCCGAGGTGCTACGGCTGAAGCACCAAATCATATGCCAGAAGTGGACGCACCTGCGTCAATTGAAAGTGAGACCGGATCACGCGATCACATGGAAGAAGATCATGCATTGACTCAAGCAATGCTACGAGTCTTGGAAAGGGTCATTTGGAACTAGAATTGGGCCAACAACTCGTGGGTCAATTTGAGAGCGACTTAAAGGCGAATAATGCGAAGTTTTCGGAGGAGTCGGTGTAGCTTGAATGTGGCGAATCTTGGCTCGAAGGCGTGGAGCGGATTATGGATGATATGGAATGCACGGTGAGCAAAAGCGAGAGGAGCAGTATCTTTATTGAGAGATGAGGCGTATCGGTGGTGGCTCCGCTCGAGAAAACAATTGAAGTTGCCGATTAAGCGGGAATTCTTTAAAGCGCCTTTCAAGGAAATGCGTCGAACGAGCTATGTAGGCCTTCGAAGGAAGGAATTCTGAATCTTGTCCAAGGAAGTAAGACCGTGAGATATGAAGTTGAATTTTCTGGTGAGCCGCTATGCGGGACAATTGTAGCAGATCATGAGCGTTGTGCGTTTCGAGGATGGACTTAATGATGGTGAGGGTTCGATTGCTCATAACAAGTTAGAAATTTTTCGACTCTGGTGGAGAAGGCCAAAATAGCGAAGAGGCTAAGAACTTCGAAGCAGCGAGCGAGAAAGATCCGAAACAAGAGAGAGGACGGACATTTATAAGATGACATTTCGGACACGTTACGGACACTATGAGTTTGTAGTGATGCCGTTTGGATTAACTAATGCACCAATTGCATTTATGGACATGATGAGCGAGTCTTCCAACCATATTTAGACCGGTTTGTGGTAGTGTTCATAGATGATATATTGGTTTATTAGAAATGAGGAGGAACATGACCAGCATTTGCGGATAGTATTACAACTACTTCGTGATAAGCAATTGTATGCCAAATTTGGTAAATCGAATTTTGGCTAAAGGAGGTGACTTTCCTTGGTCATGTAGTATCGGTAGAAGGAATAAGGGTGGATCCTCGGAAAATTGAGGCTATTACGGATTGGAAACCACCAACATCGATGGCTGAAATTGGAGTTTCTTAGGCTTGGTGGATACTATAGGCGCTTTGTAGAGGGTTTTCATTGATTACGGCACCCTAACTAAAGCATTGCGAAAGGGAGCTCAGTATCCGGACGAAAAGCGACAAGAGAGTTTTGAGAAATTGAAGAAGATCTGACGAAGCTCAGTTTTAATTCAACCCGAAGTTGGAAAAGAATTCACTTTATTTATTGTGATCGTCTCACGCAGATGCAGGTTGTGTGTTGATGCAAAATGGAAAGGTGGTGGCCTATGCTTCTCGTCAATTGAGACCACAAGTAAACTACCCTACTCATGATCCGGAGTTAGCCGTTGTCTTTGCTCTAAAGATTTGGAGGCACTATCTCTATGGTGAGAAGTCCATAATCTACGGATCACAAGAGTCTTAAATACCTCCTTACCCGGAAGGAGTTGAATTTAAGACAAAGAAGATGGGTAGAATTGTTAAAAGATTACGATTTCTCCATCAGTACCATCTGGAAAGGCTAACGTGGTAGCTGACGCGTTAAGTCGTAAGGCGGTATCTGAATTAAGAGCTCTGTTTGCCCATTTGAGTCTGTACGAGGATGGCAGTTTGTTAGCAGAACTACAGGTGAAGCCGCTGTGGCTGGAACAAATCAAGGAAAAACAGATATCAGATGAGAAGTTGGGATCTTTACTGCGACAAGTTGAAAATGGCGAAATTGAGGGAGAAAGTTAGTGTGGGAGATCGGGTTTTCTTGAAGGTATCTCCTTGGAAAAAGATCTTTAGATTTGGAAGGAAGGGCAAGCTAAGTCCTAGATATATTGGACCTTATCGTGTCTTTGAAGCGTGTTGGTCGATGGCATATCAGTTGAGTTACCTCGGAGTTAGATCAAATTCATAATGTCTTTCATGTTTCCATGTTGAGGCGTTATAGATCGGATCCTTTGCACATTATCTGGGTAGAGGAATTGGAGTGAATTGATTTGTCCTTTGAAGAAGAACGGTGGAAATCCTAGGCCGAGATGTCAAGGTATTAAGGAAGAAAACCGTGCCGTTGGTCAAAGTTCTATGGCGTAACCACGGAGTGGAAGAAGCTACGTGGGAGCAGGAGGGGCTAATTCGGCAACAATACCCTCACCTTCTTCAACGGAGTAAATTTCGAGGGAGAAATTTTCTTTAAGGAAGGTAGAGTTGTAACACCTAAAAATCGAGTATTTAAATTTGCATAATTTTGGTGTTTAGATTTTAAGGGAAAATCTTTTATTTTAATTTGGTGCTTATTGAAGTCTTTGAGAGGGTAAAGCATAATTTGAAGAAGAAATAAAATTTATTAAATTGAGATTTATGGAAGTGAAACAAAGGTGATTAAGACTTAAGCTAAATTATGTGCTAAAAGTGTCATAAAATGAGCATATGGCATGGTGGAGTTGGCGCATGGGTTCAAGTAAGAGGGAAGAGGTTCGAATCCCTTGTATGGCACCTAAATGAATTTTGCTTTTAATTTTCTGCTCATGTCTAGGAAGTGTCGGCAAGGGACACATAAGGAAGGTGTTGACCATGTATTTTTGGTTAGTGTATCAATGGATTAAGGTAACAACTAACATATGGTATGGAATCAAAGGTTTAAGGAAAGATAGGGGAACATAAGGCACTTATCAAGGGAAAATTTGGAAAGAAATAATGGCCAATTGACCATGTGCTGGGCGGCAATATTGGTAAGGGAGGAGAGCTAAGGTAATTCGGGCTTGATTAAAAGAAGCTTTGGATAGACATAAATTGTACGTGGACCTGAAGCGTAAGGATATAGAGTTTGCGGTGGGAGATCTGGTCTTTCTAAAGGTCTGACCTTGGAAGAAGACCTTTAGATTTTGACAGAAGGGCAAGTTGAGCCCTAGGCTCATCGGACCATACCGAGTGTTGAAACGTGTTGGGCCAGTGGCTTATCAGCTTGAGTTACCTTCAGAATTAAGTCAGATACATAGTGTATTTCATGTCTCTATGTTAAAGCATTATCGTTCGGATCCATATCATGTTGTACCAGTAGAGGAAGTTGAGTTAAGACCTAAATTGTCCTTTGAAGAGGAGCCAGTACAGATTTTAGAACGGGACATTAAGGCGCTGAGAAGGAAGTCAGTACCATTAGTCAAAGTACTTTGGCTTAATCACAAATCAGAGGAAGCTACATGGTAGCCAGAGGACGCGATTTTGCAACAATATCCTCATCTCTTCTAATCAGGTAAATTTCGAGGCCAAAATTTTCTATAAGGGGGTAGAATTGTAACATCCTAAAATTTAGAATTTTATGTGTTGCATCATATCTTGCGATAGGTTAGTTAAAAATATTAGTTGTGTATGTTTAGGGGTCCTAAGGAGGCTCGAAGATGAATTGGGCCTTAGCAAAATTTTTGTCTTTAAGTAAATTAAGGAGAGAAGGTAAGTGACATCAAGGTTTAAGGAAATAGGTGAGTAATTTGCTTGCATAAATGAGCATTTGGTAAAGAGGATGTGGCGTCACATGAAGGGTTTCAGGGGAAGAGGTTCGAATCCCACTTGGTGCAAAATTTTCATTATTTTTTTGTGTTCCTTCTCTAAATGTCGGCCATGGTGGTATTTAAGGCAAGGAAGACTTTTTAATTATGGTATGGTGGCTAAGGAAATATGGTAAGGAGGAGGATAAGGGATAATAAAGGAAAGAATCAAAAGAAAAAGGCAAGAAAAGGGAGCATGTTAGCCTTTTTCATGGGTGATGTTTTAGAAAGTGTTTTTGGTCAACACTTATCCTTTTGGCAAAACAATACACGGTTTTGGTCAAGGAATAGGGAGAGCCGAAATCTATTTTGGTCATTTTGCAAAGCTTTGTGCATGCTAAGGTTTGGTTCTCTTAGCATTTTGGCTACTCTTCCTTACTAATATCTTTTCCTTTTTACTTTGTCTGAAACTTCCTAGTCCATTAGTGCATGTTTCACCTTTGTTTTAGCCGAAACCTCAAAACATTTTGGTCATTCTCTCTTTGATAGCCGAAACACCTAGCCTAATTGTTCATCTCATTTTTTGCTTTGCCGAAACACTCATCACACTATGGCTCATCTTCCTTTTGAAAAACGAAACTAATTAAGCACTCATCTATCTTTCTTTTCTTTTTCATAAAATTCTTCAACCCTCTTTCTTCTTCTCTAATCCATACTCTCATAGCTGAATGTTCATTCTTGATATCCCTTCATAGCCGAACCTACTACCACTCTACTTCTTCACCATTTCATTTCCTTTCGTGTTGGACAATCTCTTCTTAATCGAATCGGTAAGTGATCTTATATCCCTCTTTTCACTTCATTTTCTCTTCCTAGTCGAATATGTGTGTTCATCGTTATTCGGTTAGTTTACTTTGTTTCTTATCAAAACATCACTCTCTCCATCACTCTCATGTTGTGATCAATACTTTTTTGTAGTGTTATAGTGGGTGGCCGAATACCATATCATTGACAATTCAATTCTAGCCATAAGTCCAATTGGTGAAAGTTGGATCTACTATTGTCAAGGTAATGGATCTCTTTAAAGTTCATCTCGACATCTCTCAATATTTGATTATTTCATTACAATGTAATGATAGATTTGTCTAATCAGTTGTTATAGGAACTAAATCGTCCGTTATTATTCACTCGTTGATTCTACGGAGATAGTGGTAAGCCGAACTCTTTTCCCTTAGACAATCGATATATATTGTAATATCGTTTTGATTAAGACTTTATCCAATGGAGGCAAGCGGTACTGAATCGAAAGGAAAAGTGATTGGAGATCACAAAAGGAGCGGATTTGTGATTCCTACTCCTAAGTTTAAGCGAAGGGTAGTATCGACGGTTCGAAATTTTCCACCGGGTTGTGGACCATTATTCGGTGAGAATTGACAAATCGTGGTCGTTCACGATTTTGAGAGTAAGTATTCTAGATCGTTTGGTTTAGTTTTGGATTAATAAAAATCTCATCCGTTAGATTAATCGAGTGTTATGTTGTCATAGGTGTCGACGATCAAGAGAGTTTAATACTTACCGTAATCAGGTGTGTAATCTTACACCGTAATCCCGTAAAATTATGATTTGGTAACATGTCGAATAGGTAGATTGCTATCATTATATGGCTAAAAATCGTAACATTGGCATAAAATGAGGAATATGCTTAAAGTATACTATTTTGAAATATTTGACAAAATCAGTATTAAGATTGTTAAAATTATGAAAATGCCCTTATGGGTGAATTACGAAAATGCCCCTAATTGGCCAATATGCTAGAATGCCTTAATGCGCTGATTATGAATGCTTAAATGGGCCTAGGCATTGTAATACATTACTTGATAAATGGTTGCTATTTATATGCGAACATCTTATTATATATGTTGCATTTTCATATATTGCATGGGTTGGGAAAAATTTTTAAGAGAAGTGTAGCCTGGTGGAATTGCCACAATAAACTGTTTATTATAATGTTTACACATGATATCGGTGGCTTGGCCACAATAAAATATTATAAATGGCAATTTGCCTGCGTTTTGGTGTGATTGGCGGGGTGGGTTTACTTGATCCCCACAAGTGTGATGGTTGGTACGGGGGTGTGTTGGATGGATGGGTTGGGTTGCATACATTGCTTACATATATATTCTGTTATGTAAATGGGCTTTGGCCCAAGATATTAAAATATGGGTTTAGGCCCAGTGGACAAAGGTAAGGAGATTATACACTGAGTTCTAGTAACTCACCCCGTTTCCTTAACCCTTGCAGGTAATGCTCAGTGATGTGGACTTGGGCAATGGATGACTCGGTGGAGGCCATACTTCAGAAATGGTGTTCTATTTTTAACTTTAAACTTCTATTTTCGTTCTCTTTACTATTTTGGGTTTTTATGATGTAATAAGGCCTCTGGAGTATTTTATTTTTGCTATATGTTTGACGTACTTTTATTTTGCTTGAATTGTTTTAAATGAGAATTTTTCTAAAAACTTAAATAAAGATTTTCTAAAGTAGATTAACAAAAGGAATTAATAACCAACTTTTACAAACATTTTAACTCAGAAATTTTCTCTCGAATTATCAATAATATTTTCAAAAGTCATGGTTTATAAGATCTCTAGTTCAAATTATCGATGTAACACCCCAAACTCGGCCCATGTGTTATGAACGGATCTGACATGTCACATGAGAAAAACGTGTTAAATCCTTTTTATTCGTACTAAAATAGGTATTTTGTTAAAATAAAGAAAAACAAGTTTAATTTGAAATATTTGATAAAATACTACTAATTTCGAAGGTTGATTGATAAATCGATAATTGAAATAGTGAGTTTTAAAACCGTGACTTTTGAAAATATCATTGATAATTTGAAAGAAAATTAGGGTTAAATTATTTATAAAAGTTTGTATAAAATCCATTTGTTAATCAATTTAGAAAAACCTTTATTTAGAATTTTTTTAGAAAATTCCCACTTAAAGTATCTCAAGCAGAATAATAAGCACGAAAAAACATAAGCAAAATAAAAATATCTCAGAGGCCTTATTACAACTTTAAAAACCCGAAATAATAAAAGTAACGAAATAGAGCAAAAAATTAATTTACTAAAGTTTGAAACATTTGTTTCCGAAGTATGGCCTCCACCGAGTCATCTATGGGCCCAAGTCCTCGCACTGAGATTTACCTACAAGAATTAAGAAAGTAAGGGGGTGAGTTACTAGAACTCAGTGTATAATCCTCTTACCATTATCCACTAGGCCTGAACCCGTAAAGCAATATCTTGGGCCTAAGCCCATATATCATAACCTTGGGCTTAAGCCCACTTTCATGTAATAAATAAATGATATGAATGCAACCCATCCCATCCAGCCAATTTTTCCACCCTTACCAACCAATCTCTCCTGTGGGGATTAAGTCAACCCACCCCGCAAGTCTCTCCACCCGTACCAACCAATCTCTCCTGTGGGGATAAAGTCAACCCACCCTGCCAGTCTCTCCAATTTGTAGTCAAGCTGCCATTTATAATATTTGTGGTTGAGCCACTAGAATCATATACGGTAATATAATCGGCACACAGCCTTAATCACGATGGCACAAAGCCATACTTAAATTGGCACATAGCCATTATCAGAATTTGTGGCAATGCCACCGGTCTACTCTTCTCTTCATTCAAGTTTCCCATCCCATGCAATATTTAAATATGCAACATACATAGTAACTCATGATATTTATAGATACAAACAACAATCATTAATTCAGAGATTCATTACGAAAATTCTCAACTTACAATTAAAACGAACTTTCCATAATTCATAATTCCTATCGACAATGTCTCATCATAATTCATAGATAATTTATACATGGATAATTCAACTCAAAGAGTCCTAATGATTCAATTACGATAAGTCATACCTTTGTAGTACGAAAACATAAGTGTCTCCCCTTATCTAAGTAATTACCTTTAATTCAAAACCGACAAGGATTGACATCCTCACAAAAGATTTACTCAAATCACTCAAAGTGTTTAAGGTTCAATAATAAGCACTCATAAGTCGAAATTGAAAAGTTAATCCCATAGGCTTGCCTGAAAATCAAATCTCCACCACTGTATATGAGATGATACACAAATCAAAAGGTCTTTAATCAGGGTTGTAATGGGGCTTGGGTTAAAAGGTGTGGATAAAGTGCAACACCCCAAACTCAGCCAAAACACTACTACCGGATCTGGTATGTCACTAAGAAAAATTTTTAGGAAAACCAATCGTGTCGACAAAAAGCCAAAATAGGAATTTCATAAAAAAGTGTCATAATAAGAAAAAGCCCAAAGCCCAAAACTAGATTACATGTCCTTAGAAAAAATTTAAAACGATAATAAATAATAAAGGCCCATATTAAAACAAAAATATAACTAATGGCCCATGGCCTTATTACAACGTAGCTTAAACCCATAACATAAAAATACTTAAAAAAAAACTAATATGGGGAACATGTCTCCGGATCCACCTTCTTATGCATGGCCACCTTGCGCTTCACTCCGGCCCGGTCCGATGCACTAATCGTCACCTGAAAGGTTAGTTCAAAGGGGTTGAGTCGCGAGACTCAGTGTGCAACCCTCATGCACCACTAGATTTGGGCCTCATTAAACATAATAATAAATTCATTTACATGGAAACATATAATATGCAAAGCCCAACCCAATTGCCTAGGTTTCCATCTGCTACAGCCCTCGTACCAACCAACACACCATTGGGGATTTCTACAATCAACCCACACCGCTACATCGCCAAGATGGCAGTCATGCTGCTCATCAACATATATTAGCCGAAGCCCTTATAACAGATCACGGTAAAAGTCGATACAACATATAACAGATCACAGTAAAAATCGCTACACATATAACGTATAACTTCCTCCTTTCATCAATCCCACCCCATGCAATTAAAAAATCAATACACTTATAACATATAATCAGAATATTCACTGACCTGGTGATTCGCTTTTACCCTCTTTGGGCTTCCATCTTTATGCCGAGATTTTAGCATTTATCACAACATATAATACTTATAAACAGGTATTTAACAGATAGATCTAAATGGTGGGGAAGTATTACACACCTGATATCACGAAATCCAATATTCTTAGTCGATGTCCTTGATATCCGGATCTATTATCCTCAATCTATAACTTTGCTTAAAAGTCGAAAAACTGTGAAAATATGCCCTCTCCTATATTTGGCCATGGTTAGTATTCTACTCGATTTTATATATATAAATAAACAAATCCTCTTACCTTGAAATCCCGAAAGTAACACGATTCTATAACTTAGAGATCTATGTGATTGGCCTCCTTCTTCAAATCATGGAATACCGAAAAGAAGTGTGAAATAAGAGATTAGTTTCTAATAGCCATTCGGCTAAGGACTTTGAAAAGCCAAAAGAACATTGAAATCCCAATATCAACACTTACCTATTGTTTCTTTTAGATTCCGGCACAAGCAGACTCCATTAAAGAGGATTCAGCAACCACAGGAGATGAGATCTAGCGATTTCGGCTTTTATGAAAATCCCGAAAAAGATGAACTGATGCATTTTTGGCTTTTAGAAAAAACTGAGTGAAGTGTTTCGGCTTAGAAGGAAAGTGAAAAGAAAGTGGAGAGAAAGAATACTTAGGGGTTTTGCCTTTCAGAAGAAATCAAAAGAAAAGAGATTACCAAGAAGAACTGAGAATTTTGGCATAGAAGATGAGAGAAGAGAATGGGGTTCAAAATGCCGGAATTGAAGAGGTACCCCCTATTTATAGGGAATTTTGGCCAACTCTGTACTCAGAAGATAACTCCTATCTTTTCTCCTCTATCCTTCTATCCCTTATCCCTATCAAAACACTCATCCATAAGAGGCCACATTTGTACCAACTCTCCCTTTATTTTATCAGCTTGTTATCCTCATTAATTAAACAAAAATAATCCCTAAATTATATAGCCTTGTCTGTCCCCCTTAGCTCACCTTGGTCGTAGAAATTTTGACCCAATTCTTTGGGCCCAACTGAACCTTAAATTAACATATTAAACATAACATTACACACAATGAAAAAGCCCATTAATACCTTACCATAACATTCTAAGTGCTACATGCATCTCAAAAATTTTAAACGTTCCCATTCTCAAGGCCTATTGGGCCCAATTCTACTAGGCCTAATTTCAGAATGTTACATAAAGGCTGAATTAGAAGGTTAGAATCGAGACTGACTTGAAAATTTACCTAACTAGGAATAATGAACTAAATATGAATATTTACATCGAATGAAAACTAATAATACTTACTATTGATAATTACTCTATAATAAAGAGTATTTTTCATCACTTGGAATTTGATAATACTTTAATACGAGCTTTTCTTCAACAATTGGAGCTTTAAATGCTTTAAGCTTTTTTTTTTTTAAGAACAAACTAAGATATTACATCATAAATGATAAATGTAACTACTGAACTAATATAATTTGGTAACTTAATCAAATCAAACCTCGATTAAAGGGTAGTCAAAAGAAAGGGTGATAACAAATACAAAGGGATTTTGGGTTAATATTAGTGGGTGAGTCAATAAAAAGGTTGTTAGGATTCAACGGGTTCACTAGGGGTTAATTTGTGAAGGTAGGCTTTTTATGGAGTAAGTGGGTTAAATCTTAGGTGCCTTTATCATCTCTTTATATCAAATCAAAAGTGTGGGCTCGACATGTATAAACGAGGCAAGTTCTAGAATAACAGTTCAAAGTAAAGTGAGCACGAAAAAGAATATATGCTCTATAAGGCTCAAAGACTCACCAAAATTATGGGTGTTTTTGACCTCAATCCCTGTAAATTTCAAACTTCAAAGTAATACTGAAATTCAGTTCAACGACCTATTAATTTTAATTTTAGAAAGTAGACTTATCATGCTCGATTCTCTAGTATCCTTGATTTAATCATCAATGCACAATTAACTCGACTTACTCTAAAACATATCAATAAAATCATACATCATAAGAAATTTCATCCTAATTAGTAATATGAGAAAATACTTTCGAACAAGACTAAATTCAGGATTTTGAGAATAATGCAAAAAGTCAGGTACTTTTACCCCCACACTTAAGATGTACATTGCCCTCAATGTACAAAGATAGATAAAGAATTATTAATAATAAAATCAAAAGAGAAGGGGAGAAGTAACACTCCCTAAATTTTTGGATGAAGTCTATGAAAAGAAACCGGATAAGATTGGAGGTGAACGTGGGGAATCGTCTTGAACCGTTTGAAATTGAATCCTCGAAGTAGTTGGCTTGGTTTTATTGTATCCTAAGCTAAATCTAAATATCATAAATAATAAGAAGAAGAAAATAAAATAAAATAAAGTAAAGTAAAAATAATAATGATGAAATAAAATAGAAACAAAAATAAATAATGGAAAATGAAAGGCAACTAGAAAAATGGGGAATGAGGTTTAAATAGAGATGTAACTCGTGTTTTGGGATTTTGAATTTTGAACGCATTCAAGGTGTTTGGGCATGGCCGTGGGTGCCGTGGCACGTCCGTGTCTTTCTTTACACGGTCATTCAATACGGGTGTGCTCCTCCGGTGTTTGATAAGTTAGAATGTTGGCACAGCTGGGAGGCACGGCCATGTTTATCCCGTGCTTGACTAGTCAGTAACCTCGCACGAGGGGTCGATACAGGCGTGGACTAGTATCGCAACCCGTGTTGGAGAAAGAAGTTTATTCCCTGTTTGTGCACGGCTAACGGCACGCCCATGGTTCAGCCCCTAGCTTCCACACAACCACAGGCACGCCCGTGTGTAGGGCCATGTGGCCTAGAAATCTACTTTTTGGTTAGTTTATGGTTAGGTACTAAAAAGAAAAAGAAAAGAAAAATAAAAAAATGTAAAAATGGGGTTAGTGCTCGGGTTGGCTCCTGAGAAGGGCTCATTTATAGTCTTAGCTAGACTTTACCTCTCATTCGTATGGTCATGGTGGTTTGAGGAGGTTGAAATCCTTTCTCATTCAATCAATTTGATTATGGATATAAAGTTTAAGTCGAGTAATGTTTACCTCAAAAGTGTTGAATTTAGGATTGCTTACCTCGACTATGTCGTATAGGAAGACATTAAGTACCTTAAAAGTGATTTCTTCGTTTGCCTTGAGTTCTGAATTGGTGAATCAAGGGTCTTCCTTATTCAACAATACCTAATCCTCTATTTTGATGTGATTTGTTGTTCCTATCAGCTCGTCTGGGGTTTCCTTCGGTTTCACTTCGCGTGGTTCTGGTTCCTCATGTAATTCTTCTTTATTAGTACGAGGTCTATGATCTAGCTTAGGTTTGTAGCTTTGTGGTGTTTCCTACAATGATGGTTGAACAAGTTGGTTATCAACTGAATTTACTTTCTCACATTTATCACTTGATGTTCTGGCCGAGTCAAGAGCTTGAAGAGTGACTATCTCGTCGCCTACACGAAGTATGAGTTCTCTTGCATAGATATCAATTTTAACTCTGGCAGTTGCTAAAAAGGCTCTTCCTAAAATTAAGGGGATCGTGTTGTCCTCATCCATGTCTAAAATGACAAAGTCTACTGGGAATACGAATTTATCAATTTTGATTAGAACATTTTCTATTATACCCCTAGGAATTTTTATAGTTTTATCAGTTAATTGAATGCTCATCTTAGTTTGTCTAGGTTTCCCTAGACCTAGTTGTTTAACCATTTTGTAAGGCATAACATTGATGCTTGCCCCTAAATCTGCTAACGCATTATCAATAGATAAACTACCAATTAAATGTAGAATTGTAAAACTCCCTGGATCTTTTAATTTCCGTGGCAGTTTATTTTATAGAATTGCTGAGCACATTACGTTTAGCTCCACGTGGTGCTCTTCGTCTAACTTGCGTTTGTTGGTCAAGAGCTGTCTTAAAAATTTCCTCGAGTCTGGTATTTGAAAAAGAGCTTCAAGGAGAGGGAAGTTAATATGTAATTTCTTAAAGAGTTTAAGAAACTTACCGAACTGTTCCTCTGAATCATCTCTTTTCATTACTTTGGGATAAGGTTTGCGAGGTTGGTACTCCTTGATTACCAATTTTGCTTTTCTTGTGTTACCTCTATCTTACCTTCATCTACCTTATTTTCTTGTATTGAGTTTGGTTAATCTAACCCCTTACTGTCTTGAGTTGAGATGGCTTGAATTTGCTCCTTTGGGTTAACCTCGGAATTACTTGGTAGACATCCTAACGGTCGTATTAGCTTTGCGAGATGTCCCACTGCCCTAGTAAGTTCTCCAACTTGATTCTCGATCCCTTTGATCGATTTTTGCTGTTCATCAAGTGCTGTTTCAGTCTTTTGGAGATGAGAATCTGTGGCTGCCATGAAATTCGTCAGCATCTCTTCAAGATTCGACACCTCTTCTTGTTGGTGAGGTGGTTGTTGAAAATCTGGAAGAAGTTTTTATCTTTGGCTATTTTGACAATACCACGAGAAATTGGGATGGTACTTCCAACCTGCATTATAAGTGTCACTATAAAAATTATTTTGATATCTAGAATAGTTACCTGTATAATGAGCTTGCTCGTTTTCCATGCAATATCCGTAGGGCGGGTACTCAGGATTTGCCACGCTTCCTAGATTCAAATTATATTGTATTTTTGGATGTACATGCGAGGGGCTATACCAATCATCAATCTTTTTATTCATCATCTCTAATTGATTAGATAACCTGGTGACCACGTCGAGGTTGAAAACACTAGTTGCTTTAGTAAGAATTGCCCCCATGCCTTGCCACTGATAATTACTCAGTGCCATCTTTTCCATAGACTAAATTTTTCTGCCAAAAGCAAAATAGCGGAAAAAATTAGCAAAGTAAAAATAAATAATAATAAAGAATAATATAATAATAATAAATTGAAAAAAAATTGGGTAAAGTAATAGAAATAGAGTTTTCTTAATATTTTAGTGTTCCCCAGCAACAGCGCTAAAAACTCGATTGTGTCAAACAGTCGAGTTTTAATATTTATAAAAGAGTGATCGAACCTGTAGACTAACTGTGACAACGATAGAGGCAAGTGCACCTATCGAACAGTAGTATAGCTCAGGCAGGAATATCTTAGCAAACCCAAGGGAACCTAAAAGTACTACTACTCACTTTCTCTCTATTATTTAGCCTAAAATTTGGAGTGATTGAATTATTAAACTAATGAAATACTTAGAATAAATGTGAAGACAAAAGAATGAATTGGAAAAAGACTTTAAGAAAACTCAGTTGATAAAGACGATACCCTTAGGAAGAATCCACCTATGACTTCACTTATTATTTATTCCCCAAACCATATGATTTCTTTACTTAGCTTGATCTGTGAGACTCCTTAACCTATACTAAACCCTCTCTCGAGGCGAATAACGTCTAACCTTAGGTTAATTAGTGGAACTCTCGTTCTCTTATAATAACCCCTTAAGGAAGCAGTAAATCAATCAATAGATTCCCATATTAGGTTTCACCCTAATCTGACAAAATCTCGTAAACCTATCTCTAGGCGCCCGATCAACTCCGCTTAATTATTCTAGATCTACTCTTAGGTAGGGCCTATTCCTTCTCCACCTAAGCACATCAAATTAAATTAAACAACATAATTAAGAACAAACCAAGTACTTCTCATAAAAATTTAGAAATCAAATAACAAAGCCCATCATAGGTTTCATCCCTTTCATGTATTTGAAGGGTTTAGTTCATAACAAAGTAGGAAAACATCTTAAGAGAAAAGATAAAACAAAACATAAGAAATCCCTAAAACCCCTGAAGGAATTGAAGGAGAGATCCTCCGTGTTGAATGGAGCTCCGGGTTCTTGAGATGGATCAATTGGCTATCTTCAAGTGATTCCCTAAAAGATGAAAGCTTCAGGAAAAGCCTCTACCAAAAAGTCGTCTTGTTTCGGCTTCTACCGAACTCCCTTTTTAGTTGCTACCTTGGGTGTTTATATAGGATTTGAGACGCTTTACTTGGCTCCTAATTATCTTAATTCAAGTAGAATTACTCCTAGGATGTTTAAGTAGACTTGGGAATGTGTTTCTTTGCCTCCAAGCATCCAAATCCGAGTGAAATTACTCTTTCCCGCGATAGGGGCACGCTCATGGCACACGCCCGTGTAAGTCATCTTCAGGCCGTGTCTCGATTCTGTCGATTGGGGCACGACAATGTAAATCGAGGCATGGCCGTGTGAAGTAAATGGCAAGGCACGACCGTGTGGCTTGAAGTCCAGGCCATGTCAATTTCTTGGGTTGGCCTAATTTGGTCCGTTTTAAGCCCGTTTTATATTCTTTTTATCCTTAGGTGCTTTCCTGAGCATGAGACATGAAAAGAAAGGATTAAGAGCACCTTTTTACATAAATCAAGGATAAATCATCCAAAAGCATACTAAATGTGGGATTAAAATATGTTACTTTTATGGTTTATCAGACATTTCAAAAATTTTACGCATCAAGGGTAATTAGGTGATCTCACAACCCAGGGGTATTTCGGTAATTTACCCTCCAAGGGTATTTTCGTAATTTTGCAACCCCGAACTTAACTACTAATTTTGGGCATTAAAATTGAAACTTTCTATCTGCATCACATTGACTAAATTTAATATAACTAAAGTTAGGAAACTCAAAATTTAGATCCGTAAATTTTCCTTGAAACTAGACTCATATATCTTCTTACCACAAATTTTCCAAAATTTTTGGCTTAGCTATTTAGTACAGTTTATTCATTAAATATTCCCTTGTTTCACTGACCAACGGTTTTGACCTATCTTATCTTAAATCCAAATGTCTGATTGTAAAGTTTTAATATGTTGCTTCCACTTGTTTATATTGAAAATAGACTCAATATGGAATCTATACATATAAACTATAACTCATAATTCACTTTGTACAATTTTGAATGATTTTTCCAATACAGAACAGGGAACCACAAAGTCATTCAGAACTAGTCTCACTAAAATTAAAATATTATAGAATATAAAATTCCTCTTCCTCCTCTGTTTCTTTCATATAAAAATAGACACAGTAAGCTTTGATTTTATATATTATTCACATTCTAATTCCCTTTCTCCTATTTTTCATGATTTTTTTGAAATCATGTCACTGCTGCTAACCAAAATCTGTTTCATTGCAAAATATGGATACCGCTACGAACATACGCCGGTTTCTGGTTTTTTGATCTTTCCACTGAATCACAAAACATTTCATGTAAATATCCAGAGAGATATGAGATTACACACCATTTCAAACATGCATTCGGAAGGTTACGAAATTACATGCCTTATTCAGAATCTGTAACATGATACTCTCCGTGGCACCTAAAGCTACAATCGGTCAACAATTAGTCCAAAGCCCAATTTTCATCTTCAACCAAGTATTGCGATTGATTAATAATCTATATCACTTACCAACAATCCGAGTCTCTTATTACGAGGGACAGGTGATCGTTTGACCCTCTGATAAAGTACTTCGAGTCCTTAGAAGTGATTAACACAAGAACAAATGTTAGCCACACCTTATTCGGCTTGAGTAAGAAAAAGAAAATGAAATGAAAAGAGGGATATACGATCACTTACCGATTCGATTAAGAAGAGATTGTCCAACATGAAAGGAAAAGAAATGGTGAAGAAGTAGGGTGGTAATAGGTTTGGCTATGGAAAGAATCGAACAAGAAAATTTAATCATAAGATAATGTTAATTTTTAAGAAAAGAGAAAAGGTTGATGAAATGATCAAAAGAAAAGAATGGATGGAGGAAAAGTACCTTGGTAGTTTTGGCCAAAGCAAAGAGAAAATTAGGTGAACAAATGGCTTTAGAATTTCGACAAGCAAAGGGAAGAATTGGAAAAGAAAACATCAAAATGCTAAAAGAAGAAAATAAACCTTACAAGCATCAAAATTTGCTAAATGCCTATAGGAAATTCGGCTATCCCTTTTTCTCCCTACCAAAACCTTGTATCATCTTTTCCAAAAAGATGAGTGTTGACCCAAAATATACTTTCCAAAACATAATCCAACATAAGTGCACTAGGTGGGATTCGAACCCAAGCTTTCCCCTCTACCATGCATGCCGCTTGCCACTAAGCCACAAGCTCCTCTTGTGCTAGCAAGTTGCCCAATTATTCCCTTATGCTAGATGCCACTTGTCTTCTCCCCTTTAAATGCTTCAACACTATAATTTTCCTATGGCCTAACTTGAACCTGAATCTTCCTAGAAACCTCGTAACTTTCCAAAATCACCTTCCCAATAAGTCCAACTTGAAATAATACCGTTCTCTTATTCTCAAAAATTTTAAACGCTCCCAAGCCCAAGGCCCAATGGGCCCAATTCTACTAGGCCCGATTTCGGGATGTTACAATCTATTTATCAAATAAACCTTCGAGGTTTGTAATACTTTATCAAATATTTCAAATTAAACTTGCTTTCTTGTTTATAACAAATAACCCTTTCTACTATGAATAAAAATGACTTAACATGTTTTTCTCATGTGACATGTCAGATCCAGTCATAACACATGGGTCGGGTTTTGCGGTGTTACAGTCGATTTCGTGATTTGGCCCATTTATTTTTTGGCCCGTTTCTCGTTATTTTCATCCTCCGGTGCTCTCCTAAGTATAAAACATGAAAACAAAGAATTAAGAGCACCAAATTCCACAATAAAGTGGATAAATCATCCAAAAGTATGCTAAATGCAAGGTTAAAATATGTGCATATTATGGTTTTTCAAATACCCCCACACTTAAGCTTTTACTTGTCCTCAAGCAAAATTCTCAACTCATAATTAAAGCGAACTTCCTCAATTCATAATATTCATCGATAATTTTTCATCATAATTCATAGATAATTTATACATGAATAATTTAACTAAAAGAGTCCTAAAGATTCAAACAATCAAAGTCATAAGTTTTTAGCACGTAAAAAATAGGTGTTTCCCCTTATCTAAATAATTACCTTTGATTCAAAACTGCAAGGATTAACATCCTCACTAAAGATTCACTCAAATCACTCAAGGTGTTTAAAGTTCAAAATAAAGCACTCATCAGTCAACATGAAAAATTAATTGATAAATTGTAAAAGTAGCATATTTTAACCCCATATTTAGTATGCTTTTGGATGATTTAGCCCTTGATTTATGTTAAAAGGTGCTTTTAACCCTTTCTTTTCATGTTTATACTCAGAAAAGTACCCAAGGGTGAAAATAACGAGAAACGGGCTTAAAACGGGCCAATTTGGGCCAAAGAGGAAATTGACATGGCTTGGACTTCAAGCCACATGGCCGTGCCTCGTCAAATTACTTCACACGGCCACGCCATGATTTACACGGCCATGCCCCAATCGACAGAATTGAGACATGGCCTGAAGACGATTTACACGGGCGTGTACCATGGCCATGCCCCTACCGCAGGAAAGAGCAATTTCACTCAGATTTGGATGCTTGGAGGCAAAGAAACACATTCCTAAGTCTACTTAAACATCCTAGGAGGAATTCTAGTTGAATTAGGATACTTAGGAGCCATGTAAAGCATCTCAAAGCCTATATAAACACCCAAATAAACACCCAAGGTAGCAACTAAAGGGGAGTTCTGCGCAAAGCGAAATAGAGACGCAGATTCAGCAGAAGCCTCCGCGCGAGCTTTCATGTGGAATTACTCGAAGATAGCCAGTTGATCCATCTCAAGAAGCTGGAATTCTACTCAAGACGGTAGATCTCTCTTTCAATTCCTTTAGGGGGTTTTAGGGATTTCTTATGTTTTGTTTTATCTTTTCTCTTGAAATGTTTTATTTTAAAGTTATGAATTAAACCCTACAGATACTTGAAGGGGATGAAACCTAGATGAATCTTGTTATTGTTTTCTGAACTATATGATAAATACTTAGTTTGTTCTTAATTATGTTACTTAATCCAAATCTGATGTGCTTAGGTGGAGGAGGAATAGACCCTGCTTAAGAGTAGATCTAGCATAATTAAGCGGAGTTGATCGAATGCCTAGAGATAGGGTTACCAGATTTTACCGAATTAGGGTGAAACCTAATATGGGGATCCATTGATCGATTTACTACTATTCTAGGGGGTTATTATAAGCGAACGAGAGTTCCACTAATTAACCTAGGGTTAGACGTTATCGCCTCGAGAGAGGGTTTAATTAGGTTAGGGAGTCCACAGATCAAGCTGAGTAAAGAAATCATATGATTCAGTAATAAGTAACAAGTGAAGTATAGGTGGATTCTTCCTAAGGGTATCTTCGTAATCAATTGAGTTTCTTCAAGTTATTTCCCAATTCATTCTTTTTGTCTTTGCATCTTTAGCTTAGTAGCCTTTAAACTAGATTAAATCAACCAATCATTCCATATTTTAGGCTAAATAATAAAAAGAAAGTGAGTATTAGTACTTTTAATTCCTTTGGGTTCGATAATCCGGTCTTGCCTAAGCTATACAACTGTTCGATAGGTACACTTGCCTTTAAGTCGTTGTCGGAGTTAGTTTCTAGGTTTGATCATTCTATTTATAAATTTTAAAGCTCTGATTTTACCGATCAAGTTTTTGGCGCCGTTGGGGAACTAAAATATTAAGAAAGCTTAATTTTTATTACTTTAGCCAATTTTTTTTATTTATTATTATTATTATTATTATTATTATTATTTTACTTTGCTAATTTTTTCCTCTATTTTGCTTTTGGCAGAAAATTTTAGTATATGGAAAAGATGGCACTGAATAATTATCTGTGGCATGTCATGAGGACAATTCCTGCTAAAACAGCCAGTGTGTTCAACCTCAACGTGGTCACTAGGTTATCTAATCAGTTAGAGATGATGAATAAAAAGATTGATGATTGGTATAGTCCCTCGCAAGTACATCTAGAAGTACAAAATGATTTGAATCTAGGAGGCGTGGCGAAAACTGAGTACCCACCCTACAGATATGGCATGGAAAATGAGCAAGCTCACTATACAGGTAACTATTCTAGATATCAAAATAATTTTTATAGTGACACTTATAATGTAGGTTGGAAGTACTATCCCAATTTCTCATGGGATGATCAAAATAACCAAAGATCAGACCTTCCTCCAGATTTTCAACAACCACCTCACCAACAAGAAGAGGAGTTGAATATTGAAGAGATGCTGACAAAATTTATGGCAAACACAGAAAATCATTTCCAAGAAACTGAGAAAACACTTAAAAGTAATAAGAACAAATTCAAGGAACTTACTAAGTTAGTCAAGGCAGCCACTAATGTAGTCGAACAACTCGCAAAGCTAATGTCAGAACGACCGCATGGATGTCTACCAAGTAACACCGAGATTAAAACGAAGGAGCAAATTCAAGCCATCTCAGCCCATGCCAGTAAGGGGTTAGATGAACCTAATCCAATACAAAAAGCCAAGGTAGATGAAGGTAAGGTAGAGGTAACACAAGAAAAGCTGAAACCAGTAATCAAGGAGTACCAACCGCGCATACCTTATCCCGAAGCAATGAAAAGAGACGATTTAGAGGAACAATTTAGTAAGTTTCTTAAACTCTTAAAGAAATTACATATTAACTTACCTCTTCTTGAAGCTCTTTTTCAGATGCCAGACTCGAGGAAATTTCTAAAACAGCTCTTAACCAACAAATGCAAGTTAGACGAAGAGCACCACGTGGAGCTAAACACAATGTGCTCAGCAATTCTACAAAATGAACTGCCACGAAAATTAAAAGATCTAGGGAGTTTTATAATTCGATGTTTAATTGGTAGTTTATCTATTGATAATGCATTAGCGGATTTAGGGGCAAGCATCAATGTTATGCCTTACAAAATGTTTAAACAACTAGGTCTAGGGAAACCCAGACAAACTAGGATGAGTATTCAATTAACTGATAAAACTATAAGAATTCCTAGGGGTATAATAGAAAATGTTCTAATCAAAATTGATAAATTCGTATTCCCAGTAGACTTTGTCTTTTTAGACATGGATAAGGACAACACGATCCCCTTAATTTTAGAAAGACCCTTTTTAGCAACTGCCAGAGCTAAAATTGATATCTATACAGGAGAACTCAAACTTCGTGTAGGCAACAAGATAGTCACTCTTCAAGCTATTGACTTAGCTAGGACATCGAGTAATAAAGGTACGAACGTTAATTCTACTGATAACCATTTGTTCAACCTTATTTACAGGAAACATCACGAAATCACCTAGTTGAGCTAGATCTTAGACCTCGTGCCAATAAAGAAAAATTATATGAGGAACGATGTAACATTCTAAAATTTGAGTATCATCTTGTTATTTGTGTTAGTTCAAGTATGATTTTTATTGTGTGATTGGTATAGTTTTGTGAAGGCTTGGAATTATTAGCTAAGCTGGAATAATTTTTAGTATTGAAAATTTAGTGAAGCGGAGTAGGTGATCCTGACACTTAAGTTAATTTAAGTGTCTAATCTAGCACATGAGGAGTTTATGGCAAGGTGGTTATGGCGCATGAAGGGTTGCTTGAGGGAAGTGGTTCGAGTAGCATGGAATACATTTTGAAGACTTTATTTTTATGCATCCTTACATTTAGTGTCGGTCAAGCTATACATATGGTAAGTTGGACTTTAAATTTTATGGAAAGTTGAATAATAGATTAGGAAAGCTTGTATTTTGGGATAAGAATCTTATGGATTAAGGAAGGATAGGGGGACAAAAGGCTTGAATGTTGGAGAGTTGTTTTGGAAACTCTTCTATGGCCATTAGTCCATGTATGTGGACGGCATATTGGTCTAGGGGGAGGGGTTGACCGATTTTGTTGAAGGCTTGGTAGGTTGGTAGCTAGTTGGTAAAAATTTTCTTAGCATTTGAGCATTATTTTCTTTTCTCTCCACAAACACTCTCTCTAACCGAATGTGTTCTTGGCAAAAAGGTGAATTTTTGTTTTAGTTTTGGCTTTCATTCTTTGTTTTGTGTCATAACCAAAAACCCTTTGAGTTTTGCAAATTTCTCCCTAGTCCACCAAAGTGAACCAAAAGTTGAATGTCCATAGTTGTTTGTCGAATTTTCTCTTAGGCATTTGGACGAATCTTTATTTGAGCCTCTCTCATATTCTATTTTCTTTGTAGCTGAAAACCAACCCTCTTCCCTTCATCTTTTTCTTCTTCTTTAGTCGTTGGCCGAATCTTCCTTCTTCCCAATTCTCTTTTCTTTCTTCCACTTCTGTCCAAAGCCGAAAGCATCCCTCTCCCATTCTCTTTTTTCTTCTATTGCCGAATCCTCCTTCTCCTATTTTCATTTTTCCTTTTTCTTCATCTTTTCCACTCTAGCCGAATCTTCTTTCTTTCTTTTGTTTTTTTCTTGGCCGAATATCACCAAGGGTGGATTCTCTTTGGGTTCTTCTTTAAGTGGTTTTGAAGATAGGTAAGTGTTTTGGCCGAATTTCATTATTCTTTTTCTTTTCTCTCTATCGTTTCTCACTAGGGCAAAGGCCAAATTTTTGGGCATTTGTTAGTAAGGTTCTAACTATTCATAGGAACCAAATTCTTTTAGGCTCTTCGATACTTTGGAAGCAATCGATCTAAGCCTCAATTCTCTGACAATCAATTTTGGTAAGTCAAGAGTAAGGATTGTGTTAGTTATATGTTATTTCACCCTTTGGGATTTAGTGGTATGGCCGAATGGTCTATGTTTTTAATCTAAGTATTGGCAGAATGTAGGACAAGAAGATCTAGTGCGGTAGATCGGGTCTTCGGGATTTAGTGATTTCGCTAAGTGACTAGTGTGTAACTTACACACTTTATAACTTGGTAATATATTAATAACTTGATCATATTTTAAAGCCGAAAACTGTGAAAATCTTGATATGATACCATAAGGGTATGAGCAGGGAATCGGGTAAGTCTGTTTCGATATGACTTTTGCAATATGATGCATGATGATATGATTTATGATATATTTGCTATGTGATTCCTAATAAAGCATAATAGCATGATCTGTATAAATGTTGCATTGTGATGGGTGATATGAGAGGAGGGGGAAGGATTTGATATCCGTGTCTTTGGGACACCAAAGGTTTGGCACCTCCAGTGGTTTGGTACCATAAGATTATTTCGTGTCTTTGGGACACCAAAGGTTTGGCACCTCATAGCGACTTGTCCCAGTGGCTTAGCACTACAGTAGGTTGGCCCCACATTTGATATTATGGGATCGTCGCCAGTGATTTGGTATCACACGTGGGTTGGCCCCACAGATGGATTATTCGTGACTTTGGGTCACCAGTGGTTTGGCACCACATTATTAGATATCGTGACTTTGGGTGGGTTTCACCGTGGTTTGGTACCACACGGGTAGAAAAGGAGTTATGGATGACTAGGTTGGGTGCATTATTTACATTACTTGGTTATGAATTGTGTAAGTATGTTGCATTAATCGGGGGAAGGATTTATGCACTGAGTCTTGGTGACTCACCTTCTCCCTTATCTTTTCAGGTGACTCGTAAATCGCGGATGAGGAGCCGGATGAACTCGAGGAGGCTATGTAATAAAAATTGGGTTTTACATGAACTTCGATTTGGGTACTTTATTTTATTTTAATTTGGTTTTCGTCTTTATTTGAAATTGTAATAAGGCTTCTTTAATTATGGTTTTTGGATTATTTATATGCTTTGGACTTGTTTTAAACATGGCTAAATAAATATCATGGTTGATTTAATAATTGAGCCCAAAGTTTTCTAAACTATAAAAACGCAATGGTTTTCGAAATCTTACCATCGGGTAATATAAATCGTTCGATAGTAAAATTTCAATTTAAGTGTTTTCGACAACTTAAATGATTTCCAAATTGAAGTTTCACTCAAATGCAAACGATTTTTTTTTCAAAGTTCTTAAAATGACATAAATGTTTTCTAACGTATGGATTGACAACTAAGTTTTAAAAGTTTTATTTACGAAATTTCAAAGTAAATTATCAGTTTTTAACTTGTTATACACCTGTTTTCTACAAATATAGAACAACAAAGAGTTTATCAATAAAATTTAATCGGTAACTAAATTTTCTCCAAAATGTTTTCCTCTGTGGCATGCCAGATTTAGTCATGGTGTATTGACCGAGTTTGTGGAGTTACAAATTGGTATCAGAGCCAAGTTCAAAAGCTCGGCTATGGGCCTGAGGCCCAAAATAATTTAAAGTATGATTTTTTTAAATGTTTTGTTTGAAATTATATGGTTTGAAAGACATGGCATCGAGTCTCCGGCACCGATCCACCCAGGTAAGTACCTCAAACTGTTGCTTTTGATGATATGATTATGATGATGATGGCATGACTATATAGTAGTAAGAACTACTCTAGAGACTCAAAACTATAGGTTGGATGTACTCGCGAAACAACTTCTTATTAAAATTATTCATAAAACTGTGCTTTAAAGATAATGGAATAATGATTAATACATAAAACTTTTAAATCAGATAAGTCAAGACTTTAGACATGAGCACTCGAGGTCGGGGTCGTATTATGCGTGGACGCGGTCGAGGTAGGATGGCTGTGTCTGAGCCAGTGAGGTCTGGTCAAGAATCCGAAAATGAGGTACCACCACCCCCACCACCAGCGGTTGGAGTTGAGCATCAGGATCAAACGGGGGACGACGCAGTGTATCAACCAATGCTGCGAGTTCTTGAGAGAGTGGCTGGAGTAGGTGGAGGCGCGGGAGCTCAGAAATCTGTACCTGAGCGACTCCGAGCCAATGTAGCTGAGGTATTTCGAGGTGTTTCTGTGTGGCTCCCAGTACGGCCGAATATTGGTTAGAGGCGACGGAGCGAATCATGGATGACTTGGATCTGAATGCTAAGGAAAAGTTGAAAGGGATAGTGTCGCTTCTTCGGGATGAGTTATATCAGTGGTGGCTCACAGTGCGAAATAGTGCTGCAGCGAAGGATCTCACTTGGGATTATTTTAAGACAGCGTATCAGAAGAAATATGTTGGGTCTAGCTACATTGATGCGACATAAGGCATTTCGAGTTTGGTTCTGGGAGTAAGTCCGTGATCGAATATGATGTAGAATTTTAAGATTGAGCGGTATCTTTGGAGGTATCGTGGCTTCGGAGCACGAGCGATGTGTCCGGTTCGAAGATGGTTTGAGGGACGAGCTGAGATTGCTGATTGCTCCACATCAGGAGCGAGAGTTTGCTGCGTTAGTTGAAAAGACTAAGATAGCTGAAGGGATAAAGGAATCTGTAAGGCAGAGTCACGACAGGAATAGACATAAGAGAGGTTTTGGATCATCCGGGTCAGTCGGTAATTCTCAGAAGAGGGCTAGGCAGAATGGGCGAATCAATCTAGGAGGCCTATTACTGCTAATCATGGACCAGCACAGTGTAACCGATGTGCAAAATATCATTGGGGCGAATGGTAGACTGGTGGAAAAGGATGTTTTGAGTGTGGTTTGCTGGATCATCGTGTGAGGGATTGTCCATGTAAGCTAGCCAGGAATTAGTCTGAGGGTCAAGGTCGTGCTCAGTTCAGAAAGGAGGGACCGTCACCGCAGAGAGGTCGTGGTAATAGTAGGGGAGGAAATGGTTCTGGTTGGGGCCAGGAGCACCGAACAGAGGTGCAAGCAACACTAAGGCAAGATAGCCTGGGTTAGTATATGCAGTAAGGCGTTGAGAGGAGGACGACGCACCGAATGTCATCATCGGTACATTTTTAATCTTTGGTTTACCATATACTACTTTGATAGATGTGGGTTCGACACATTCGTATGTTGCTAGTAACATAGTAGAGACCATGAACCTAGACTTTTAAATTACTTCTAGGGAGATGACAGTACTTAGCCCTCTAGGTCACTCTGCAGAAGTGAATAAGCTGTATAGGGATGTGCCCCTAGAACTCCAAGGGGTAGTGTTTGTAGCTGATCTGATGGAACTACCGTTTGGGGAGTTCAATTTGATTCTTGGGATGGACTGGTTGGTCAAGTACCAGGCAAGTTTGGACTGCGCTGCTAAGCGCATGGTTTTGAAGACAGCTGAGAGTGAAGAGGTGGTTATGATAGGTAATAGAAGAGATTATCTATCCAACGTGGTATCTGCGTTGAAAGCTGAGAAGTTGGTCAGGAAGGACTATGAGGCATTTGTGGTTCATGTGTGTGCATTAGAAGCTAAGGAGTCTGCTGTAGGGAATGTTCGAACGGTAAAGGAATATGCTGACGTATTTCCAGAAGAACTTTTGAGATTGCCTCCGAATCGTGAAGTTGAATTTGGAATAGATCTGTTACCCGGAACTGCGCTAGTGTCTATCGCTCCGTATAGGATGGCGCCAAAGGAATTGGTAGAATTGAAGGCTCAGATTCAGGAGTTGTTGGATAGAGGTTTCATCCGACCAAGTGTTTCACCTTGGGGAGCACCGGTACTCTTTGTCAAGAAGAAGGATGGTACGATGCGAATGTGTATAGATTACCGTCAGTTGAATAAGCTGACGATCAAAAACAAGTATCCTTTGTCGAGGATAGATAACTTGTTTAATCAGCTTAAAAGGGTAGCGATTTTCTCTAAGATTGATTTAAGGTCTAGATATCATTAGCTAAAGGTGAAAGAGGCTGATATCCATAAGGCGGCATTTCGCACTCGGTATGGGCACTACGAGTTTTGGTAATGCCGTTTGGGTTGACTAACGCATCGGCAGCATTCATGGACATGATAAATCAGGTATTTCAGTAGTATTTGGATCAGTTTGTCGTGGTATTTATAGATGATATCTTGGTATATTCAAAGTCAGAGGAGGAGCATGAGGCGCACTTGCGAGTAGTGTTGTAGATCCTAAGGGAAAAGTAGCTATATGCCAAATTTAGTAAGTGCGAGTTCTGGCTTAGGGAGGTGACTTTCTTGGGTCACGTAGTATCAGCTGAGGGGATTAGAGTGGATCCTCGCAAGATTGAGGCAGTGATGGATTGGAAGCCGCCTAAGTCAGTGGTAGAAATTTAGAGTTTTCTGGGTCTGGCAGGGTATTACCGAAGATTTGTAGAGGGATTTTCTTTGATCGCAGCACCAATGACCAAGTTATTGAGGAAAGGAGTTCCATTTGTGTGGACCGAGAAGCAGCAAGGAAGTTTCGACAAGTTAAAGAAGATTCTAACTGAAGTTCCAGTTTTGATCCAGCCGAGGCAGGCAAGGAATTCATGGTTTACTGTGATGCATCACATACTGGCTTGGGATGTGTGCTGATGTAGAAAGGAAAGGTAGTGGCTTATGCATCTCGATAGTTGAGACCACATAAGGTTAACTATCCGATGCATGACTTGGAATTAGCCGTAGTGGTTTTCGCCTTGAAGATTTGGAGACACTATTTGTACAAAGAGAAGTCGATAGTTTACACGGATCACAAGAGTCTTAAGTATCTTTTGACTCCGAAGGATTTAAACTTGAGGCAGCGTAGATGGATTGAGTTGTTAAAGGACTACGACTGTTCGATTGAGTATCATCCGGGCAAGGCTAACGTGGTGGCAGACGCGTTAAGCCGTATGGTTGTATCAGACTTAAGAGCAATGTTTGCCCATCTTAGTTTGTACGACGATGGGAGTCTATTGGCAGAACTGCAAGTTAAGCCGAATTGGTTAGAACAGATCAAGGAAAAACAGTTAGTTGATGAGGGTTTGAATGCTCAGAGCTTGCAAGTTTAGGATGGTAATTTAGAGGGTTATAGTTTGTCTAGTGATGGAGTATTGCGTTTTCAAGGGAGAGCTTGTATGCCGAAGGATGTCGAGTTGAGGCAAAAAATTTTTCGGGACGCACATAGCAGCCCATACGCTATGTATCCTAAAGGTAGCAAGATGTATCGGGATTTAAGAGAGCAGTTTTGGTGGCCAGGTCCGAAGCGGGAGGTAACTGAGTTTGTGGGTAAATGTATGACGTGTCAGCAGGTTAAAGCTGAGCATCAGTTACTGTCTGGGTTACTTCGGTTGGTGAAGATTCCACAGTGGAAGTGGGAAATGATCACTATGGACTTTGACAGTGGATTACCTCTTACATCTAGTAAGAAGGACTCTGTTTGGGTAATTGTGGATCGTCTGACTAAGTCAGCTTATTTCATTCCAGTAAGGGTGGATTACTTGCTTCAGAAGTTAGCTAAGTTGTATGTGGCAGAGATAGTAAGGTTGCATGGTGTACCAGTGTCGATCATCTCGAACAGAGATCCTAGATTTACGTCGAGGTTTTGGAGAGCGTTACATCAAGCTCGGGTGCAGCGGTTGGATTTCAAAGACGACATTTCATCTGATCTGCAAGGCGATCGGAAAGGGTTATCTGATTTTAGAGGATATCTTTGAAAGGTTGTGTTTTGGACTTGAGGCATTTGGGAAGATTTTTACCATTAGCTGAGTTTGCATACAACAATAGTTATGAGGCAAGCATTAAGATGGCACCGTATGAGGCGTTGTATGGTAGGAAGTGTCGTACACCTACATGCTGGACAGAGTTGGGTGAGCATCAGATGTTAGGACCAGAGTTGGTTGCAGAGACGGAGGATAAGGTGAAGTTGATTCAAGCTCGGTTGAAGGAAGCTTTGGACAGGCAGCAGTCGTATGCCGATCTCAAATGGAAGGATATAGAGTTTGCCATGGGGGACTAGGTCTTTTTGAAGGTCTCGCAATGGAAGAAAGTGTTAAGATTTGGGAAAAAAGGCAAGTTGAGTCCAAGGTTTATTAGGCCGTATAAGGTGTTGAGACGAGTGCGACCAGTAGCCTATCAGCTTGAGTTGCCAGTAGAGCTGAGTCAGATACACGATGTGTTCCATGTCTCCATGCTTAGACGCTATCGTTCTAATCCATCACATGTTGTGGCGGTGGAGAAAATAGAAGTGAGTTCAGATTTGATGATGGAAGAGAAACCAGTGCAGATTCTAGATCGAGATGTGAAAGTGTTGTGCAGGAAGTCAGTTCCATTAGTGAAGGTACTATGGCAAAATCATGGCTTGGAAGAAGCTACGTGGGAACCGGAGGATGTGATGAGACAACAGTACCCTCAACTCTTTTGATCAGGTAATTTTGAGGACAAAATTATTTTAAGGGGGTAGAATTGTAACATTCTAAAATTTGAGTATCATCTTGTTATTTGTGTTAGTTTAAGTATGATTTTTATTGTGTGCTTGGTATAGTTTTGTGAAGGCTTGGAATTATTAGCTAAGCTAGAATAATTTTTAGTATTGAAAATTTAGTGAAGTGGAGTAGGTGATCCTGACACTTTAGTTAATTTAAGTGTCTAAATCTAGCACATGAGGAGTTAATGGCAAGGTGGTTATGGCGCATGAAGGGTTGCTTGAGGGAAGTGGTCCGAGTAGCATGGAATACATTTTGAAGACTTTATTTTTATGCATCCTTACATTAAGTGTCGGTTAAGCTATACATATGGTAGGTTGGACTTTAAATTTTATGGCAAGTTGAATAATAGATTAGGAAAGCTTGTATTTTGGGATAAGAATCTTATGGATTAAGGAAGGATAGGGGGAAAAAAGGCTTGAATGTTGGAGAGTTGTTTTGGAAACTCTTCTATGGCCATTAGTCCATGTATGTGGACGGCATATTGGTCTAGGGGGAGGGGTTGACCGATTTTGTTGAAGGCTTGGTAGGTTGGTAGCTAGTTGGTAAAAACTTTCTTAGCATTTGAGCATTATTTTCTTTTGTCTCCACAAGCACTCTCTCTAGCCGAATGTATTCTTGGCAAAAAGGTGAATTTTTGTTTTAGTTTTGGCTTTCATTCTTTGTTTTGTGTCATAACCAAAAACCCTTTGAGTTTTGCAAATTTCTCCCTAGTGCACCAAAGTGAACCAAAAACCGAATGTCCATAGTTGTTTGCCGAATTTCTCTTAGGCATTTGGCCGAATCTTCATTTGAACCTCTCTCATATTCTATTTTCTTTGTAGCCAAAAACCAACCCTCTCCCCTTCATCTTAGTGGTTGGCCGAATCTTCCTTCTCCCCAATTCTCTTTTCTTTCTTCCACTTCTGTTCAAAGCCAAAAGCATCCCTCTTCCATTCTATTTTCTTCTTCCATTCTCTTCTTTCTTCTATTGCCGAATCCTCCTTCTCCTATTTTCATTTTTTCCTTTTCTTCCTCTTTTCCACTCTAGCCGAATCTTCTTTCTTTCTTTTGTTCTGTCTTGGCCGAATATCAACAAGGGTGGATTCTCTTTGGGTTCTTCTTTAAGTGGTTTTGAAGATAGGTAAGTGTTTCAGCTGAATTTCCTTATTCCTTTTCTTTTCTCTCTATCGTTTCACATGAGGGCAAAGGCCAAATTTCTGGACATTTGTTAGTAAGGTTCTAACTATTCATAGGAACCAAATTCTTTTAGGCTCTTCGGGACTTTGGAAGCAATTGATCTAAGCCTCAATTCACTGACAATCGATTTTGGTAAGTCAAGGGTAAGGATTGTGTTAGTTATATGTTATTTCACCCTTTGGGATTTAGTGGTATGGCCAAATGGTCTATGTTTTTAATCTAAGTATTGGCCAAATGTAGGACAAGAAGATCTAGTGCGATAGATCAGGTCTTCGGGATTTAGTGATTTCGCTAAGTGATAGGTGTGTAACTTACACACTTTATAACTCGATAATATATTAATAACTTGATCATGTTTTAAAGCAGAAAACTATGAAAATCTTGATATGATACCATAAGGGTATGAGTAGGGAATCGGGTAAGTCTCTTTTGATATGACTTTTGCAATATGATGCATGATGATACGATTTATGATATATTTTCTATGTGACTCCTAATAAAGCATAATAGCATGATCTGTATAAATGTTGCATTGTGATGGGTGATATGATAGGAGGGGGAAGGATTTGATATCCGTGTCTTTGGGACACCAGAGGTTTGGCACCTCTAGTGGTTTAGTGCCATAAGATTATTTCGTGTCTTTGGGACACCAGAGGTTTGGCACCTCATAGCGACTCATCCCAGTAGCTTAGCACCATAGTGGGTTGGCCCCACATTTGATATTACGGGATCGTCGCCAGTGATTTGGTATCACACATGGGTTGGCCCCACAGATGGATTATTCGTGACTTTGGGTCACCAGTGGTTTGGCACCATATTATTGGATATCATGACTTTGGGTCACTAGTGGTTTGGCACCACCAGTGGTTTGGTACCACACGGGGTAGAAAAGGAGTTATGGATGGCTAGGTTGGGTGCATTATTTACATTACTTGATTATGAATTGTGTAAGTATGTTGCATTAATCGGGGGAAGGATTTATGCACTGAGTCTTGGTGACTCACCTTCTCCCTTATCTTTTCAGGTGACTCGTAAATCGCGGATGAGGAGCCGGATGAACTCGAGGAGGCCATGCAATAAAAATTGGGTTTTACATGAACTTCGATTTGGGTACTTTATTTTATTTTAATTTGGTTTTCATCTTTTTTTTGAAATTGTAATAAGGCCTCTTTAATTATGGTTTTTTGATTATTTATATGCTTCGGACTTGTTTTAAGCATGGCTAAATAAATATCATGGTTGATTTAATAATTGAGCCCAAAGTTTTCTAAACTATAAAAACGCAATGGTTTTCGAAATCTTACCATCGGGTAATATAAATCGTTCGATAGTAAAATTTCAATTTAAGTGTTTTCGACAACTTAAATGATTTCCAAATTGAAGTTTCTACACTCAAATGCAAACGGTTTTTTTCAAAGTAATAATTCGGGTTTTTCTTAAAATGACATAAATGTTTTCTAACCTATGGATTGACAACTAAGTTTTAAAAGTTTTATTTACGGAATTTCAAAGTAAATTATCAGTTTTTAACTTGTTATACACTTGTTTTCTACAAATATAGAACAACAAAGAGTTTATCACTAAAATTTAATCGGTAACTAAATTTTCTCCAAAATGTTTTCCTCTGTGGCATGCAGATTCAGACATGGCATATTGATCGGGTTTGGGGTGTTACAAACGATACCTTAGGGTTAACAAACTAAAAGAGTGGAAAACACAATTTAAAGAAGAACTAGAACCACACGAAGTGAAACTAAAAGAAACCCCAGATGAGCTGATAGGAGCAACAAATCACATTAAAATAGAGGATCAGGTATTGTTGAATAAGGAAGACCCTCGAATCACCAATTCAGAACTCAAGGCAAACGAAGAAATCACTTTTGAGGTACTTAATGTCTTCTTATACGGTACAGTCAAGGTAAGCAATTCTAAATTCAACACTTTTGAGGTAAGCATTGCTCGACTTAAACTTTATATCCATAACCGAATTGATCACATGAGAAAGGATTTCCACCTCCTCAAACCACCATGATTGTGCGTACAACAGGTAAGTCTAGCTCAAGACTTTAAACGAGTGCTTCTCGGGAGGCAACCCGAGTACTAACCGTACTAATTAGTTTGGTTTTATTTCTTTTCGTATTTAGGCATAGGTTTCCATACCCACACGGACTTGCACACAACCGTGGCCGTGGCCGTGTGGACGTCACGACTAGGCACATGAGCGTGGACCTTATCTCTATTTAATTATTTACTTTTATTCATATTTTTATTTTTATTTTTACTTTTACTTCCTTTATCATTTTCTCCTTTTTCTCAATGGCATTTAGATTTAGCTTAGGATACAATAAAACCAAGCCAGCTACTTCGAGGATTCAATTTCAAATGGTTTGAGACGTTTCCCCATGTTCACCACCAATCTTATCCGGTTTCTTTTCATAGACTTCATCCAAATTCAGGAAGTGTTACTTCTCCCCTTCTCTTTTGATTTTATTATTACATAATTTTTTATCTATCTTTGTACATTGAGGGCAATGTACATCTTAAGTGTGGGGAGGTAAAAGTCCTAACTTTTTGCATTATTCTCAAATCCTGAATTTTAGTCTTGTTCCTAAGTGAGTTTCTCATATTACTAATTAGGATGAAATTTCTAATGATTTATGATTTTTATGGATATGTTTTGGATTAAGTCATTGATAATTGTGCATTGATGATTTAAACTTTAAGATACTAGAGAATCAAGCATGATAAGTCTATTCTTTCAAGAATCAAAAATTTCTAGGTTGTTGAACTGAATTTGAATATTACCTTCAAGTTTGAAATTTACAAGGATTGATGTCAAATACCCATAATTTTTGTGAGATTTGAGCCTTATAGAGCATATATTCTTTTTCATGCTCACTTTATTAATTATGAGTGTGTCAACACTGGTTTGTTATTCTAGAACTTGCCTTGATTATAGATGTTGAGACCACATCAATGATTTGATATACTGAGATGATAATGGCACCTAGGTTTTAACCCATTCACTCCACTAAAAAGCTTACCTACATAATTAACCTTTAGTGAACCCCTTTGATCGTAATCCCTTTTTATTGAATTACCCGCTTAATATTAACCCAAAACCCTTTGTATTTGTTATCACCATTCTTTTGACTACCCTTCTATCAAGAATTGATTTGATCAGTTGTCGAATTAGTTTATTTCAATTATTAAAGTTCTCTCTATTATGTTTCTAGTTTATTCTTAAAAAAAATCAAAGTATATTCAAGTATTAGTATATGATTAAATGAGCTTATGTATTTAAATTCCAAATTGTTGAAAAAGCTCGTATTAAAAAAGTATTATTATTAGTTTCATTTGATGCAATCATTTATTTTCAGGGTCGTTATTGCTAGTTAGGTAATTAGTAAGTCAATCTCGATTCTAAAACCTTCTAATTCAGCCTTTATCAACACCTTTAACCCAAGCCCCGTTACAACCCTGTCAAAGACCTTTTTATTTGTGTATCATCTCATATTACAGTGGTGGAGATTTGATTTTAGGTAAGCCTATGGGATTAACTTTTCAGGTTTGACTTATGAGTGCTTTTTCTTGAAACTTAAACACTTCGAGTGCTTTGAGTGAATCTTTAGTGAGGATGTCAATCCTTGTCGGTTTCAAATTAAAGGTAATCATTTAGATAAGGGCAGACACCTATGTTTTCGTACTACAAAATTCATGACTTATATTGTTTGAATCTTTAAGACTCTTTGAGTTAAATTATCCATGTATAAATTGTCTGTGAATTATGATGAAGCATTATTGATAGGAATTGTGAATTACGGAAAGTTCGTTTTAATTGTAAGTTGAGAATTTTGCTTGAGGACAAGCAAAATCTTAAGTGTGGGGGTATTTGATAAACCATAAAAGTAACATATTTTAACCCCATATTTTGTATGCTTTTGGATAATTTAGCCCTTGATTTACGTAAAAAGGTGCTTTTAATCCTTTCTTTTCATGTTTATACTCGGAAAAGCACCTGAGGATGAAAAGAATGAGAAATGGGCTTAAAACGAGCCAATTTGGGCCAAAGAGGAAATTGACACGGCCTGGACTTCAAGCCACATGGTCGTACCTCGTCAAATTACTTCACACGAGCATGCCATGATTTACAGCTGTGCCCCAATCGACAGAATCGAGACACGGCCTGAAGATGATTTACACGGGCGTGTACCATGGCCGTGCCCTGCGTCGAGAAAGAGAAATTTCACTTGGATTTGGATGCTTAGAGGCAAAGAAACACATTCCTAAGTCTACTTAAACATCCTAGGAGGAATTCTACTTGAATTAGGATACTTAGGAGCCAAGTAAAGCATCTCAAAGCCTATATAAACACCCAAGGTAGCAACTAAAAGGGAGAGTTCTAGAAGCAAAGCAGAGATGCGATTTAGCGAAGCCTTACGCGAGCTTTCATTTAGGGAATTACTCGAAGATAGCCAGTTGATCCATCTCAAGAAGCCAAAATTCTACTCAAGACGGCGGATCTCTCCTTCAATTCCTTCTGGGGTTTTAGGGATTTCTTATGTTTTTTTTATCTTTTCTCTTGAGATGTTTTATTTTAAAGTTATGAACTAAACCCTTCAGATACTTGAAGGGGATGAAACCTAGATGAATCTTGTTATTGTTTTCTGAATTATATGATAAATACTTAGTTTGTTCTTAATTATGTTGCTTAATCTAAATCTGATGTGCTTAGGTGGATGAGGAATAGACTCTGCTTAAGAGTAGATCTAACATAATAAAGCGGAGTTGATCGTACGCCTAGAGATAGGGTTATGAGATTTTGCAGATTAGGGTGAAACCTAATATGGGAATCCATTGATTGATTTACTGCTATTCTAGGGGTTTATTATAAACGAACGAGAGTTCCACTAATTAACCTAGGGTTAGACATTATTCACCTCGAGAGAGGGTTTAATATAGGTTAGGGAGTCCTACGGATCAAGCTAAGTAAAGAAATCATATGATTTAGTAATAAGTAACAAGTGAAGTCTAGGTGGATTCTTCTTGAGGGTATCGTCATAATCAATTGAGTTTCTTCAAGTTATTTCCCAATTCATTCTTTTTGTCTTTGTGTCTTTAGCTTAGTAGTTGTTAAACTAGATTAAATCAACCAATTATTCCATGTTTTAGGCTAAATAATAAAAAGAGAGTGAGTATTAGTACTTTTAGTTCCTTTGGGTTCGATTATCTGGTCTTGCCTAAGCTATATTATTGTTCGATAGGTACACTTGCCTTTAAGTCATTGTCAGAGTTAGTTTCCAGGTTTGATCATTCTATTTATAAATTTTAAAGCTCTGATTTTAGCGATCATTAATCCCATAGGCTTTCCTAAAAATCAAAATCTCGACCACTATAAAATGAGATGATACACAAATCAAAATGTCTTTAAAAGGGTTGTAACGGGGTTTAGGTTAAAGGTGTGGATAAAGGCTGAATTAGAAAGGTTAATATCGAGATTGAATTGACAATTTACCTAACTAGAAAAATGAACTAATTCTAAATAATTACATAAATTGAAAACTTGAAATACTAATAATACAAGCTTCTTCTTCACGATGTTGAATCTAAATGCATAAGCTCACTTAATCATGGAACTAATAATGAATATTCTTCGAATTTAATTTTTTAAGAACAAGTCAAATATAATAAGAAAGAACTTTAACAACTGAAATATAGAACATAGTTAAGTAACTGCTCAAAATCAAATCTCGACAAAAGGGTAGTCAAGAGAAACGATGATAACAAATACAAGATGGGTTTTGGGTTAATATTAGTGGGTGACTTAATAAAAGGGTTGTTAGGATCAAAGGGGTTCACTAGGGGTTAATTGTGAGGGTAGGCTTTTAGTGGAGTAAGTGGGTTAAATCCTAAGTGACTTTATCATCTCTGTATATCAAATCAATGATGTGGTCTTGACATGTATAATCAAAGCAAGTTGTAGAATAACAAATCAATGTTGACACACTCATAATCAATAAAGTGAGCAAGAAAAATGTATGCTCTAAAAGGCTTAAAATCTCACAAAAATTATGGGTTTTTGATGATAACTTTGTAACTTTTAAACTTCAAGGTATTAATTGGATTTAGGTAGACAACCTAACAAAATTTTAATTTTTGAAAATAGACTCATCATGCCTGCTTCTCTAGTATCTTAAAGTTTAAATTATCAATGCATAATTATCAATGACTTAATTCGAAACATATCAATAAAAATCATAAATTGACAGGAATTTTTTTCTAATTAATGATATGAGAAAATTACTATAAGACAAGATATCATTCAGGGATTTGAGAATAATGCAAAAATTTAGGCACTTTTTTCTAAATAATTTTCACCCATACACTTTAGATGTACATTGCCCTCAATGTACAAAGATATATAATAACATTATAGTAGAAAATCAAAAGGAAGGGAGAAAAGTGAAACTTCCTGAATTTTTGGATGGATTCCTTGAGTTGGAAGTATGGAAACTTGATTCGGAGGTGAAATATAAATTGGAGGGGGTGCTTCGAATTCCCACGCTAGATGAAGAAATTGGGAATCTCGTGAAGAGTTATCTAGGAAATAATAATAATTCTAAATATACTAATTATATAGTTAAAGAAAAGAAAAATAAAAAGAAAGAGTGTAAAAAGTGAAATAAGGCTAAAAGAACCGATTAATGGACCGAAAGGTCCTTGTTGTTAGATGGTTCGTGAGGTGGGTGTGAATTCTAAGGCCGTGGTGTGTGATTCCCAAGCAGCATTTAGAACCTAAAACCAAGAAACTAAAATAAACCTTATTTAGTATAAGAAAAATAAAGATAAGGAAATTAAAAGAGATGAGAAAAGAAAAATAGAAAATAAATGGACTTAAAGGTCCTTTTCCTGTCGAGTTAATGAAGCGGCCGGCATGAATTTATGTAAATTGGTCTCGCACAGGGAGACTGGGATAGGATCCTTCCGTTTCTTCGACATAGGTATGGTTAGATCTTGAGTTAGGGGAATGAAAAGCAAATGGAAATGAAAATGAAAGGGAATGTAAGGGGTGTGGAAGAGAAAGGAGTTGGGAGTACGTTAGTAATATATTTGAGAAGGGCAGAGGGGTGTTTTAAATAGAAATTCAGATCTGGTACATCCCACGCCATGCTGTGTCGTCACGCTTGTGCTTCCAAAACATGTTGGCGACGGCCGCATTGCACGGCCGTGTTGTTCAGTTGGAGCCTGTGGCTTGAAAATATTTTTCATCCTATTTCGTACTATCTCTGCCATGTCAGTATGAAAATTCGTAGCGTCCACACGGCCACAGCCACGGCCGTGTGTAAGGCAGTGTGGTGCGGAGCTCTGTGCTTCATTAACTTGGTTAGTTTGTAGTTAGGAGCTAAAAGAAAGAGAATAAAAATAAATGAGGTTAGTGCTTGGGTTGCCTCCCGAGAAGCACTCGTTTAAAGTCTTAAGCTAGACTTACCTCTCATTTGCACATTCATGGTGGTTTGAGGAGTGAAAAATCCTTTCTCTTGCTATCATTATATAGTTTGAGTCGAGTAGTGTTACTTTAAAAGTACCGAATGTAGAATTACTTACCTCGACTGTTCCGTAAGGGAAAACATTGATTACTTTAAAAGGGATTTCTTCGTTTGTATTCAGGTTTGATATGGCGATTCGCGGGTCTGTTTTATTTAAGAGTACTTGGTCTCCTATTTTGAAGTGATTTGATGTTCCTTCAAGCTCGTTTAGGGTTCTTTCGGTTTTGTTTTGTGTATTCCTAGTTTCTCTTTGAAATGTGTCTTCCACTCATCTAGCTCATCGATTTGAAGTCGTCGTTCCTCATGTGATATTTCTTTGTTGGCATGAGGCATAGGATAAGGCTTAGTGGTGTAGTTCTGTAGTGCTTCCTGAAAAGAAAGTTCAACCGAATGATTATCAATGGAATTTATGTTCTCACCTTTATCACTCGATGTCCTAGCCGAGTCGAGAGCTTGAAGACTGATTGATTCGTCACCTACACGAAGTATAAGTTCACCTGTACTAACCTCGATTTTAGATCTGGCAGTTACTAAAAACGGTCTTCCTAAAATTAAGGGGATACTGTTGTCTTCATCCATATCTAAAACAAAAAAGTCTACTGGGAATATGAATTTTTCAACTTTAACTAGTACATCTTCAATTATACCCCTAGGAATTCGAATAGTCTTATCAGCTAGTTGAATACTGATCCTAGTTTGCTTGGGTTTTCCTAGACCTACCTGTTTAAACATTTTAGAAGGCATAACATTGATGCTTGCCCCTTGATAAACCGTAAAAGTAAAATATTTTAATCCCACATTTAGCATACTTTTGGATGATTTACCCCTTTATTTATGTAAAAATGTGCTCTTAATCCTTTCTTTTCATGTTTTATACTCAGGAAAGCACTTAGGGATGAAAAGAATGAGAAACGGGCCTAAAACAGACCAAATGGGCCATATCACGAAATCAACACGGCCTAGACTTAAGCTCACACGGCTGTGCCTCTTAAGAAAAGTTCGAACAC
This sequence comes from Gossypium rotundifolium, assembly GCA_025506655.1. Taxonomy (NCBI): domain Eukaryota; kingdom Viridiplantae; phylum Streptophyta; class Magnoliopsida; order Malvales; family Malvaceae; genus Gossypium; species Gossypium rotundifolium. Next base: position 24,560,757 of record CP106727.1, read on the forward strand.
GGCCTAACCACGATTCACATGGCCGTACCTCATCAACAGGCTCACACACGGCCTGGTTACAAAACACACGGGCGTGTGCCTTAGGATGTGTCCCTACTACAAAAAGAGCAAATCTATTCGGATTAGGATACTTTGAGGCAAAGAAACACATTCCAAGGCCTAGTCAAACACCCGAGTAGGAATCATACTTGAATTATGATACTTAGGGGCCAAATAAAGCATTCCAGAAGCATATATAAACACGCTAATCATAACCTTTGAAGGGGGTTAGTTAGGCAGTCAGCTAGGCCAAGGAGCCGAGCCAGAAGGCCAGATCTGTGGGAATCACTCGAAGATAGCCAGTTGATCCATTTCAAGAAGTCAAAATTCTACTCAAGACGGAAGATTTCTCCTTCAATTCCTTCAGGGGGTTTTAGGGATTTCTTATGTTTTGTTTTATCTTTTCTCTTAAGACGCTTTATTTTATCATTATGAACTAAACCCTTCAGATACCTGAAGGGGATGAAACCTTGATGAATCTTGTTATTTTTTTCGAACTATATGATAAATACTTAATTTGTTCTTAATTATGCGTGCTTAATTCTTGTACTGATATTTTCGGAATATTGATTCAAGTTGAATGTGCTTAGGTGGTGGAGCAAAAGTCCCTGCCTAAGAGTAGATCTAGCATAATTAAGCGGAGTTTATCGCACCTAGAGACTGGGTGATGACATTTTGCCAGATTAGGGTGAAACCTAATATGGGAGTCCATCGATCAAGTTAATACGATTCTAGGGGTTTTAATTAGAAAGAGATTTCAATTAATCAACCTTGGGTTAGACGTTATTCACCTCAAGAGAGGGTTTAATATAAATTAGGGAGTCTTACGAATCAAGCTAAGCGAATAAATCGTCTGGTTCAGTGTTAGATAACAAGTGAAGTCTAGGTGGATTCCTTCTAGGGTATCGTCATGATCAACTGAGTTTTTCCAAAAGTTATTTCTTCAATTTGTTCTTTTTGTCTGTGCGTATTAGTTTAGTAATTAGTTAGTTTTTAGTTTAATCAATCAATCACTTCATATTTAGGCTAAATAATAGAAAGAAATACTTTTAATTCCCTTGGGTTTGACAATCCGGTCTTGCCTAAACTATACTACTGTTCGATAGGTGCACTTGCCTTAAGTCGTTGAGAGAGTTAGTTTCAAGGTTCGATCGTTCTCTTTATAAATTTTAAAACTCGACAATTCAGACGATCAAGTTTTTGGCGCCATTACCGGGGAACTAAAATATTAAGAAAACTTCATTTTTATTACTTTAGCCATTTTTTTATTATTGCAATTATTTTTATTTTTTTACTATGCTAATCTTTCCTCTATTTTTCTTTTGGCAGATAATTTTAGTCTATAGAAGATGGCACTGAATAACTATCGGTGGCAAGTTATGAGGACAACGCCAACAAAAATAGCCGATATTTTCAACCTCGACACGGTCACCATGTTATCTAACCAGGTAGAGCGTTTAAATAAAAAAATTTGATGATTGGTATGATTCTACACAGGTACATCCGGTAATATAGTACAATACAAATGGAGGAGGGGTGAACAACACAGAATATCTATCCTACGACCTTAGCATAGAAGACGAACAAGTCTACTACGCTGGTAACTATTCTAGACTACAAAATAATTTTTATAATGACACTTATAATTCAGGTTGGAGGTACCATCCCAATTTCTCGTGGGATGATCAAAATAGCCAAAGACCGGAACTCCCTCCAAATTTTCAACAACCACCTCACCAACGGGAAGATGAGTCGAACATTGAAGAGATGCTGACAATATTCATGGCAGCCAAAGATACACCCGTCTCCAAGACACTGAGACCACCCTTAAGAATCAACAAACATAGATTGAAGGGATCAAGAACCAAGTTGGTGAACTTACTAAGTTAGTTGGGGAAATTACTAAGTCAGTTGGACAACTTGCTAAGCTGATCTCAGAACTACCACAAGGAAGCTTACCAAGCAATATTGAAACTAACCCGAGAGAGAAAAATCAAGCCATTTACGATAGTGAAGGGTTAGACATACAAAACCTAAGGGAAGAACCTGTGGTAAGTGAAGGAAAGGTTGAGGTGTGCCATGATATACCAAAACTGGCGATTACAAAGTACAAAGCTCGTGCGCCATACCCCAATGCGACAAAGAAAGACCACACAGAGGAAGAATTCGATAAGTCTCTCAAACTTCCAAAGAAATTTCATATTAACTTGCCGTTTCTTGAAGCTCTTTCGCATATACTAGATCCTAGACATCATGTCGATAAAGAAGAAATTCATGAGGAACGAAGGCTTTGGATCGATGAACTAGACGAGTGAAAGACACACTTCAAAGAGAGACTAAAAACACACGAAGCAAAAACAAGGAAATTCCACAACGAATTTAATGATGGGACAACCCAGCTTAAGATAGGATATCAGGTGCTCAAAATCCTCCCAGATGAAACAGTCAAGGTAACTAGCCCTAAAATCAGAACCTTTAAGGTAAACACTACTCGACTTAAACTTTATATCCATAACCGAATTGATTGTATGAGAATGGATTTCCACCTCCTCAAACCACCATGATTGTACGAATGACAGGTAAGTCTAGCTCAAGACTTTAAACGAGCGCTTCTCGGGAGGCAACCCGAGCACTAACCCTATTTTTATTTTTTATTTTATTTTTATTATTTTATTAATTTTATTTTCCCTTTTTAGCATTCAAACAAACCAAAATTGCATATTTTCAGACCACACAGCCTTGCACATGGACGTGGCTGTGGCCGTGTGGGCTCCACAAGTAGGTAAAAGGGAGTGATCGTTGACGTGTGGCAAAAGGACAAAATTTTCCCCAAAATATGGGACGCATCCCTATTTAAACCCCCTTTTTACTTTTTCTTTTCCAATTATCTTTCTTCTTTCATTTTCTATTATTTACATTTACTTTTATTTTTATTTTCTTTATTATTTTCTTCTTATTCTTCATGCCATTTAGATTTAGCTTAGGATGCAATAAAATAACACTGGCTACTTCGAGGATTCAATCTCAAATGGTTCAAGGCTCTTCCCCACATTCACCTCCAACCCTATTCAGATTCTTTTCATTAACTTCATCCAAAATTTAGGAATTTTCACTTCTCCCCTCCTCTTTTTATTTTATCATTACATGATTATTTATCTATCCTTGTACATTGAGGGCAATGTACATCTTAAGTGTGGGGGGGTAAAAGTGCCTAAAATTTTGCATTATTCTCAAATCCCTAAATTATATCTAGTTATTAAGTAATTTCCTCATATTACTAATTAGGATGAAATTTCTGATGATTTATGATTTTTATTAATATGTTTTGGATTAAGTCATTGATAACTGTGCATTGATGATTAAATTTGAAGAATACTTGAGAATAAAGCATGATAAGTTTATTTTTTCAGAATTAAAGATTTTCTAGGTTGTTGAACTGAATTTGAATATTACTTTGAAGTTTGAAATTTACAGGGATTGATGTAAAAAAACACCCATAATTTTTGTGAGATTTTGAGCCTTTTAGAGCATATATTCTTTTTGTGCTCACCTTATTGATTATGAGTGTGTCAACACTGAATTTTTATTCTAGAACTTGCCTCGATTACACATGTCAAGACCACATTTTTTGATTTGATATAATGAGATGATAAAGGCACCTAGGTTTTAACCCATTCACTCCACTAAAAAGCCTACCTTCATAATTAACCCTAAGTGAACCCCGTCGATCCTAACAACCTTATAATTGATTCACCCACTAATATTACGCAAAATTCCCACTCATATTTGTTATCACCATTCCTTCGAGTTCCCTTCTATCGAGAATTGATTTGATCAATTGCCTAATTACTTTATCTTAGTTGATAAAGTTCTTTCTTATATTATGTATTTATTAGTTTGTTCTTAATAAAAAATAAAAAAAAAAAAAAAATGAAAGTATATTCAGTATTAGTAATATAAACAGTGAGCTTATACATTTAAATTTCAATTATCAAAGAAAAAGCTCGTATTATTAGTTTCGAAGTTTCAATTGAGGTAATCATTTATTTTCTAGTTCATTGTTTTTAGTTAGGTGATTTGTCAATTTAATCTCGATTTTAACCTTCCAATTCAGCCTTTGTCCACACCTTTAACTTAAGCCCCGTTACAACCCTGTTAAAGACCTTTTGATTTGTGTATCATCTCATATTACAGTGTTGGAGATGTAACATCCTTAAAGTGGGCCTACGCATTTATATGATAGTCTAATATATTAAATTGATATTTTAAGGATCGGGCTGACTTTTTGATTAAATATTTGGATTAGGGTTAAAGTTAGTGCTCTGGGTAATTTAAAGTGAAATATTGGGCTTTAAAAAATTAGGTTAGATGGCTAATAAATGGTGTTAGCTCATAATTTAAGAAGATAGTTGATTAAGTAACAAGCTGGGCTTGTGGCCCAAAGAATTGAAGTGCTTTAAGTGGGCATAAGGTGGTGTCATAAGGGGGCAGGAGTTTGGACCCTTGTGTGGCCGATTGAGCCTTAGGAGATGGGTCAAAATTTGGTACTTAAATGGGAAGGGGGTGGATGGCATGTAGGCTACTAGTTAGGAGCTTTATTTCTTTTGATGATAATCAAGAAGGAAGGAGTTGGCTTTAGTGAGGGCTCTCCTAAACGTAAGATAAGGATTGAGTTATCATGAGATTTAAAGATTATCAGAAGAAGAGGGAGAGTTGGCCGAAACTCAACTACAGGAGGGGGGAAATCGGTTTAGCATAGGCTAGCCAAAATTCTGCTTACCATTCTCTCCATTTTTTCTTTCTCTTTGCCGAAATCTACACTCCATTCTCTCTAAGTTTTCTTTCTTTTCTTTTTCCTAAAAACACATCATAGTCGAAACTCCTTAAGTGTTTCTCCTCTCCTCAAAAACTCTTTTGAAAGCCGAATGCTCTTAACGCACATCTTCCTCCTCTATAGTCGAATCTACAAAGGAGATCTCTGTTTTCTCGAAGGTGCACTGTAAGCCATATACTCCTTATTAATCCGATGAGTTTTGGGATTTCTCCTTTTCTGTGATTCCTTTATTCTTATCAAACTCCTAATATAAACCATTATTTCTAAGGCCCTTCCGATTATACTATTTACCCCTTGAAGCCGAATCTTCCCTATTAAAGCCAATTTTGTGGAAAAGTCGAAGGTAGGTAGTGGTAAGTTTGGCTGAATGGCCTTCCATGATTCTTTTTGCTTTGGTCGAATTCTATTTGGGTTAGGTTGGTTGTGTGTATCGGTTGGTTTGATATTTGGAGGATGGCCGAATGTAGAAAGGTTGGTGGTGACAATTTCTCAAAGATATTCGGGATTCGGCTAACTAGGTAAGTGTTCGTTTTAAGGGTTACATTTAACTAATGAGTTAGATCTCATCATTTATTTGTTTTAGTGATTAAGGGATTGTTATGGACTCAACTAACATTCAAGCAGAGAAGGTTGGATCTATAAAGCTGTCACCCAAATTCAAGAAGCGATCTGTTTTGAGAGTGCGAGATTATTGTGAGGTGTGGCGAAATCAAAGTCAGATCGTGGGCCAATAGTAGTTGTTTCGAGTAATAGTAGCATAGACGTAAAGAAAGCATTAGTACGAGAATCAGGTGTGTAATACTTCCCCACCGTCTAGATCTAATTAATTATAAATATATATATATATGTGTGTGTGTGTTCATAAGTTTTATATGTTACATTAAAAGCCAAAGTCTCAGATTTAGACAGCGGACCCTCAGGTTAGTAAATAATCTAACTATATGTTACAAGTAAACTATTGTACATGTTTTAAATTATTGTGCATGTTGCATGGGTTGGGTGATGAAAGGAGGAAGTTATATGTATATGTATATGTGTAACAATTTTTACCGTGAATTACTGTAGCGGCTAATGCCGTGATTTGTTATATGGGCTTCAGCCAATATATGTTGATGAGCAACATGACTGCCATCTGGGAGTGTAGCGGTGTGGGTTGATTGTAGAAATCCCCAATGGGGTATTGGTTGGTACGGGGGCGTGTAGCGGATGGAAACCTAGGCAAATGGGTTGGGCTTTGCATATTACTTGTTATCCATGTAAATGAAATTGTTGTTATATTTTATAAGGCCCAAATCTAGTGGTGCATGAGGGTTGCACACCGAGTCTCGTGACTCACCCAAATTAAACTAACCTTTCAGGTGACAATTAGTGCAACGGACTGGGCTGGAGTGAAGCGTAAGGTGGCCATGCAAAAGAAGGTGGATTCGGCGACAAGTTCCCCATATTAGTTTTTTTTAAAAAGTATTTTATGTTATGGATTTAAACTACGTTGTAATAAGGCCATGGGCCATTAGTTTACATTTTAGTTTTATTATGGGCCTTTATTATTTATTCTCATTTTAATTTCTTTCAAGGACATGTAATTCAGTTTTGGGCTTTTGATTATTAAGGCACATTTTATGTAATTCTTATTTGGGCTTTCTGTCGACATGATTGGTTTTACAAAATTTTTCTCAGTGACACGCCAAACCCGATTGTAGTGTTTGGGCTGGGTTTGGGGTGTTACAAATTGGTATCAGATCCGATTCAAAACTTGACTTTGGGATTTTGGCCCAAAAGATTTTTTAAAAATGAGTTTTTTTCAAACGTGGATTTTTATTAGCAAAGGTTTAGTAGTTCAGCATGGCACATGCGTCTTGGCCAAGTTTACCAGGTAAGTACTCTAAACCATTGTGTGATATAAATGTGGGCTTAACGGGCTTAACGGGCTTATGGGACATAGACTATTTAGGTTAGAACTTGATGGACTCTAGGCTTAGACAAATAAACTCTTAAAAATCCATAAGACTTAACTTCATTAAACAAGACCTGTAATCAAGTCACAAGACTAAAGTGTGGTAACAAGCATATGCATGCCTAGGAATAGATCCGGAAGAGCTTGGTTTTTAAGCAGTCCGAGAGAGTCACCTCCTCTTATTTGGAATCTTACAGTGCATAGTGATTGTTCACTTTAGCCATGACAGAGTGTGGCAATAGGCATAAGCATGTCTAGGAGTGGATTAGGAAAGCTTGGTACTTAGCGATCCTAGTGACTCACCTCCTTTCCACTAGAATCCTACAGTGCGTAGTGACTATTCATCCTAGTTACTGATGCGTGTTGATGAGCCAAAACTACAATTAAAACTAGAAAGGGACCGACCACCTATTTTTCTCACAAAAATTATTAGAATATCCTTACATTGAAAAAAATACCTATGATTTGCGAATATACCCTGATTTACAAAGTCAACATAATTTTTCCATAGAAAACAAAAACACCAACAACAAATCAAAATATCCTTGAATTGTAAAATTACCAAATTACCCCTGAGTTGTAAATGACCAAGACACCCCTGATTTGCAAAATGGTCAAAGAACCCCTGATTGGCAGAATTACTAAAATAACCCCAGATTTTATAAATTATCGAAATAACCCCAGATTTGTAAAATTACTGACATAGCCCCAAATTTACAAAATTATCGAAATACCTCCGAGTGGAAAAAAAAGAAAAAATTTCAAAATACCTTTATTCCGCAAAATCACCCAGAACCATATTTTAAAAAAAAATTCTTACGAAAATACCCCTGTAGGTAAAATCACGAAAATACCCCTGGGTAGTGAAATGACAAAAATACCCTTAGGTGATGAATGTTACTTGTATGAACGTTGTGTGTGCATAATTCCTAGAATAGGAAGACTGAAAACTGTAGATAGGTTCAAATTCGAAAGAATCACTTTTAAACTATGTTTCATAAGACTGTTCGAGGATAATTAGTGGAAACAACTAATGACTCATAAAAATTTTAAATCAGATAAACGTGAACTAGAAGAATGAGTACAAGAGGTGGGGGCGACGCCACCACGTGGATGGTAGAGGTAGGATGATGAGTGTCGAGAACCCATAGGATCGGGCCATGGCTCTAGAAGTGAGATCTTGGTTCCACCAGTTCTTGAGGTGGAATTCTAGGACCGAGACATGTGGAGAGGGCGTGGTGTCTCAGTTTGTCTGGGGTTTTGGAAAGAGTGGTTGAAATTTGGTATGGGCATAGGAGCGAAAATCTATGCTCGAAAGGTTGAGAAACAATAAATTTGAAGTATTTAGGGAGTATCTAGCGTATCCCGAGTTCCACTGAATATTGGTTGGAGGAGGTGGAACATATAAAGGATGACCTGGACTGCACGGTGGAGGAGAAGCTAAAGGGGGTCATGTCTCTTCTTCGAGACGAGGCCTACCAATGGTGCTCACGGTGAAAGAGGGTACGACTGTGGACCTGATTGACTGGGATTTCTTTAAGGAGTCATTCTAGGGAAAGTACGTTGGGGCTAGTTATATGGATGCTCAAAGGAAAGCATTCCTAAATTTGGTGTAGGGGAGTAAGTCTGTGGCTGAGTATGAGGCTAAGTTTCTATGCATGAGTCGTTATGCTCGGGGAATGGTGTCAACGGAGTATGAACGATGCGTTCAGTTTGAGGATGGGCTAAAAAATGAGCTAAGGGTTTTTATCGCGCCACAACGAGAGAGAATTTTTGCGGTTCTAGTGGATAAAGTTAAAATAGCTGAGGAGGTGAAACGGGTGGAGAGACAAGAGAAGGATAAGGATCGGGGCAGGAGTAAGAGAAGTTTTGAACCCTCTAGAGCAACTGAAAATTTTTAGAAGAGGCCTAGAACTCATGGGCCAGCTCGTGCTCCATCGGGCCAGAGTCAAGCATGTTCTATATGTGGGAGAACCCATTATGGAGAGTGTAGAGTGAAAATTGGTGGATGCTTTAGGTGTGGATCCACAGAACATTTGATGAGGGACTGTCCTCAGATGGATCGTGGGCAGCCAACGGGTCGAGGTTCTGATCATGCTCGGAGAGGTGATCAGCTTGGACCAAAGGGTAGAGGTGCAGCTAGAGGAAGAAATGGACCCGGTCGGGGTCGTGGAGCACCGACAGGTGCAGTAATGTCTAATGCAAAGCTGACCAAGTTTAGTTTATGGCTCGTAGAAGGGAGGACGATGACGCATCAATGTTATAACTAGGTACATTTCTTATCGCCGATAACCCTTTTCTTACTTTAATTGATATTGGATCAACCCACTCCTATGTTGCATGCTCGATGATTCGAGACTCTAAGTATAGATTATGAGATAACCACTAGGAAAATGACCGTGGTTAGTCCTCTAGGACAATCTAGGGTAGTAGACAAGCTGTTTAGGGAAGTACCTTTAGAGTCTCAGGGGGTAGTGTTCCCGGCAGACTTGATAGAATTGCCATTTGGAGAGTTTGACCTCATCTTGGGGATGGATTGGTTAACTAAGCATCGTGCCAAGTTAGACTGTGAGAACAAGCGTATGATGTTGGGTACCCCGGAAAGTGGGGAGGTGGTTGTGTTAGGAGAAAGGAGGAATTACTTGTCCAACATGATATCCTCCTTAAAAGCTATTAAGATTATTCAAAAGGGATGTAGTGCATATCTGGCTTTTTTTAGTGTGTTGGATGCTAAGGAGGTGACTGTTAATGAGGTCCGAACAGTCAAGGATTTTGCGGATGTCTTTTCGGAGGAATTGCCAGGATTACCCCCGGATTGCAAGGTGGAATTTGGAATAGACCTACTTCTGGGAACAACTCCAGTATCTATTGCTCCTTATAGAATGGCGTTGAAGGAGTTGGTGGAGCTCAAGGCTCAGATTCAAGAACTATTGGATCGTGGGTTCATTCAACCGAGTGTGTCTTCTTGGGGAGCGTCAGTCCTGTTCGTGAATAAAAAGGATGGATCCAAGCGTATGTGCGTGGACTATCGTCAATTGAACAAGTTGACGATCAAAAATAAGTACCCGTTATCGAGGATCGACGACCTACTCGATCAGCTCAAAGGAGCATCGGTCTTTTCTAAGATTGACATAAGGTCTGGATACCATCAATTAAAAGTTAAAGAAGGGGACATTCATAAGACGGTGTTTCAAACTCGGTACGGGCATTATGAGTTCTTAGTAATGCCGTTCGGGTTGACGAATACACAGCGGCCTTTATAGATATGATGAACCAGGTGTTTCAGCCATATCTTGATCGGTTCATTGTGGTGTTCAACGGCGATATCCTGGTTTACTCTAAGTCGGAGGAGGAGCATGGCGAACATCTTCGCGTGGTGTTCCAAACTCTGAGGGAGAAGCAGTTGTTTGCAAAGTTCAGCTAGTGTGAGTTCTGGCTGAAGGAAGTGACTTTCTTAGAACATGTGGTTTCAGCCGAAGGAATCAGGGTGGACCCTCAAAAGATAGAGGCTGTATTGGATTGGAAACCACCAAAGTCTGTGGTAGATGTTCGGAGTTTCTTAGGTTTAGTAGGGTATTATCGAAGGTTCATTGAAGGGTTTTCTCTAATAGTGGCTCCTCTGACTAAGTTGTTGAGGAAGGGAGTATTATTTGTATGGACCGACAAACAACAGGGAAGCTTTGAGAAGCTAAAGAGAATCCTGACGGAAGCGCCAGTATTAATTCAGTCGGAGGCAGAAAAGGAATTTACCGTCTACTGTGATGCATCGCACATGGGTTTAGGGTGTGTGCTGATGCAAGAACGAAAGGTAGTGGCATATGCGTCTTGATAGTTGAGACCACATGAGTTGAACTACCCTACGCATGATTTGGAGTTGGTAGCTGTAGGGTTTGCCTTAAAGATTTGGAGGCACTACTTATATAGGGAGAAGTCGATAATTTACACAGACCACAAGAGTCTGAAATACCTCCTTACCCAGAAGGAGCTCAATTTGAGACAACATAGGTGGATCGAGCTCCTGAAGGATTATGATTGTTCGATCGAATATCATCCTGGAAAGGCAAATGCGGTAGTAGATGCATTAAGCCGCAAGATAGTATCGGAGTTAAGAGCCATGTTCACTCATCTGAGTCTATTCGACGACGGGAGTGTGCTTGCAGAGTTGCAAGTAAAGCCAACATGGGTAAGCCAGGTTAAGGACAAACAGTTAATGGATGATGTTCTGAGTGCTCGACTTTTGCAAGTGAGGGATGGTGAAATGGAGGACTATAGTCTGAACAAGGATGGAGTTCTGTGTTATCATGGGAAGATTTGCATGCCTAAGGATGATGAGCTAAGACAGAGGATTCTTCGAGAATCGTATAGTAGCCCTTATGCTATGCATCCTGGAGGAGTCAAGATGTACCGTGATTTGCGAGAACAATTTTGGTGGCCAGGTCTAAAGAAAGAGGTAACAGAAGTTGTAGGAAAGTGTTCGACGTGTCAGCAGGTCAAAGCTGAACACTAAGTGCCATCGGGATTGTTGCAGCCGTGAAAATTCCCCAAAGGAAATGGGAGAGAATCACGATGGATTTTGTTAGTGGGTTACCCCTTACACCCACTAAGAAAGATTCAATTTGGGTGATTATTGACCGACTGACAAAGTCTGCTCACTTTATACCGGTTCGAGTGGACTTTTCTTTACAAAAGCCGGCTAAATTGTATGTGGCTGAGGTTGTAAGATTGCATGGTGTGCTAGTGTCGATCATATCAGATAGGGACCATAGGTTCACGTCACGATTTTGGAAGGCTCTTCATCAAGAAATGGGAACAAGGTTAGACTTTAGTATTGCCTTTCACCCACGCATCGATGGTCGTCAGGAGGTAATTCAAATCTTGGAAGATATGCTAAGGGGTTGCATCATCGACTTTAGGGGCAGTTGGGAAGAGTATTTGCCCTTGGTAGAATTTGCATATAATAATAGTTATCAAGCTAGCATTCAGATGGCGCCTTATGAAGCGTTATATGGAAGGAGATGTCGTACTCCAACATGTTAGACAGAGTTGGGTGACCGTAAGGTGTTAGGTCCAAAATTAGTTTTAGAAACTGAGGAGAAAGTGAAGTTAATACGGGTTCAGCTAAAGGAAGCATCTGATCGACAAAAGTCTTACGCGGATCTAAAGCGAAAGGAGGTAGAATTCGCGGTAGGTGATCAAGTCTTCTTGAAGGTATCCCCGTGGAAGAAGGTAATGAGGTTTGGTCGAAAGGGGAAGTTAAGTCCACGATTTATTGGGCCTTACCGAGTACTAGAACGTGTGGGCCCAGTGGCTTATCGGTTAGAGTTGCCTTCAGAGTTGGAGCAGATACATAACGTGTTCCATGTCTCAATGTTGAGACGTTATCGATCTGACCCATCGCACGTAGTGCCTGTAGAAGAGATAGAAGTAAGGCCAGACTTGTCCTTTGAGGAGGAACCAGTACAAATTCTGGATCGAGATGTGAAAGTGTTGAGAAGGAAGTCTGTTCCGTTGGTTAAAGTTTTGTGGCAAAATCACGGCGCAGAAGAGGCGACGTGGGAGCCAGAGGATGTTATACGCCAGCAGTATCCCCATCTTTTTCGACCAGGTAAATTTCGAGGCCAAAATTTATTTTAAGGGGGGTAGAACTGTAACATCATTAAAGTGGGCCTACGCATTTATATGATAGTCTAATATGTTAAATTGAGATTTTAAGGATCGGGCTGACTTTTTGATTAAATATTTTGATTAGGGTTAAAGTTAGTGCTCTGGGTAATTTAAAGTGAAATATTATGCTTTAAAAATTTAGGTTAGGTGGCTAATAAATGGTGCTAGCTCATAATTTAAGAAGATAGTTAATTAAGTGACAAACTGGGCTTGTGGCCCAAAGAATTGAAGTGCTTTAAGTGGGCGTAAGGTGGCGTCATAAGGGGGGAGGAGTTTCGGCCCCTGTGTGGCCGATTGAGCTTTAGGTGATGGGTCAAAATTTGGCACTTAAATGGGAAGGGGTGGACGGCATGTAGGCTACTAGTTAGGAGCTTTATTTCTTTTTATTTAAGTGATAAAAGATGATAATCAATGAGGGAGGAGTTGGCTTTAGCGAGGGCTCTCCTAAAGGTAAGATAAGGATTGAGTTATCATGAGATTTAAAAATTATCGGAAGAAGAGGGAGAGTTGGCCGAAACTCAACTACGGGAGGGGGAAATCAGTTTAGTATGGACTAGCCAAAATTCTGCTAACCATTCTCTCCATCTTTTCTTTCTCTTTGTCGAAATCTACACTCCATTCTCTCTAAGTTTTCTTTCTTTTCTTTTTCCTGAAAACACATCATAGCCGAAACTCCTTAAGTGTTTCTCCTCTCCTCAAAAACTCTTCTGAAAGTCGAATGCTCTTAGCACACATCTTTTTCCTCTATAGCCGAATCTACAAGGGAGATCTCTATTTTCTCGAAGGTGCACTGTAAGCCATATACTCCTTAGTAATCCGGTGAGTTTCGGGATTTCTCCTTTTTTGCGATTCCTTTATTCTTATCAAACTCCTAATATAAACCATTATTTCCAAGGCCCTGCCAATTATACTCTTTACCCCTTGAAGTCAAATCTACCCCATTAAAGCCGATTTGGTGGAAAAGTCGAAGACAGGTAGTGGTAAGTTTGGCCGAATGGCCTTCCATGATTCTTTTTTCTTTGGCCGATTACTATTTGGGTTAGGTTGGTTGTGTGTATCGGTTGGTTTGATATTTGGAGGATGGCCGAATGTAGGAAGGTTGGTGGTGACAATTTCTTAAAGATATTCGGGATTTGGCTAACTAGGTAAGTGTTTGTTTTAAATGTTACATTTAACTAATGAGTTAGATCTCATCGTTTATTTGGTTTAGTGATTAAGGGATTGTTATGGACTCAACTAACAGTCAAGCAGAGAAGGTTGGATTTGTAAAATAGTCGCCCAAATTCAGGAAGCGATCTGTTTTGGTAGTGCGAGATTGGCCAACGGGGTGTGGGCTAAAATCAAAGTCAGATTGTGGGCCAATAGCAGTTGTTTCGAGTAATAGTAGCGTAGATGTAGAGAAAGCATTAGTACGAGAATCAGGTGTGTAATACTTCCCCACCGTCTAGATCTGATTAATTATAATATATATATATGTGTTCATAAGTTTTATATGTTACATTAAAAGCCGAAATCTCAGATTTAAACAGCGGGCTCTCAGGTTAGCAAATAATCTAACTATATGTTACAAGTAAACTGTTGTACATGTTTTAAATTATTGTGCATGTTGCATAAGTTGGGTGATGAAAGGAGAAAGTTATATATATATATGTATATGTATATGATTTTACCGTAATTCAGAGCGGCTAATGCCTTGATTTGTTATCTGGGCTTGGCCAATATATGTTGATGAGCGGCATGGCGCCATCCAGGAGTGTAGTGATTGTGGGTTGATTGTAGAAATCCCCAATGGTGTGTTGGTTGGTGCAGGCGTGTAGCGGATGGAAACCTAGGCAAATGGGTTTGGCTTTGCATATTACTTGTTATCCATGTAAATGAAATTGTTGTTATGTTTTATGAGGCCCAAATCTAGTGGTGCATGAGGGTTTACTGCGAGTCTCACGACTCACCCAAATTAAACTAACCTTTCAGGTGACAATTAGTGCAACGAACCGGGCCGGAGTGAAGCGCAAGGTGGCCATGCAAAAGAAGGTGGATCCGGTGACAAGTTCCCCATATTAGTTTTTTTTAAAAGTATTTTATGTTATGGATTTAAACTATGTTGTAATAAGGCCATGGGCCATTAGTTTACATTTTAGTTTTATTATGGGCCTTTATTATTTATTCTCATTTTAATTTCTTCAAGGACATGTAATTCAGTTTTGGGCTTTTGATTATTAAGGCACATTTTATGTAATTATTATTTGGGCTTTCTGTCGACACGATTGGTTTTACAAAATTTTTCTCAGTGACATACCAGACCCGGTTGTAGTATTTGGGCCGGGTTTGGGGTGTTACAGGAGATTTGATTTTTAGGCAAACCTATGGGATTAACTTTTCAGGTTCGACTTCTGAGTGCTTATTCTTAAACCTTAAACCCTTCGGGTGCTTTGAGTGAATCTTTAGTGAAGATGTCAATCCTTGTCGGTTTTGAATCAGAGGTAATCATTTAGTTAAAAAGAGACACCTATGTTTTCATGCTACAAATATATGACTTAGGAGTGTTTGAATCTTTTGGAGTCTTTGAGTTAAATTATCCATGTATAAATTATCTATGAATTATGATGAGACATTATTAATGAGAATTATGAATTGGGGAAAGTTCGTTTTAATTATAAGTTGAGAATTTTGCTTGAGGGCAAACAAAAGCTTAAGTGTGGGGGTATTTGATAAACCGTAAAAGTAACATATTTTAATCCCATATTTAGCATACTTTTGGATGATTTATCCCTTGATTTATGTAAAAAGGTGCTCTAAATCCTTTTTTTTCTTGTTTTATACTCAGGAAAGCACCTAGGGACGAAAAGAATGAGAAACGAGCCTAAAACGGACCAAATAGGCCATATCACAAAATCAGCACGGCTTAGACTTAAGCCCACATGGCCATGCCTCTTAAGAGAAGTCCGAACACGGCCTGACCACGATTCACACGGCCGTACCTCATCAATAGGCTCGCACACGGCCTGGTTTGAAACACACGGGCGTGTGCCCTAGGGCGTGTCCCTGCCAAAAAAAGAGCAAATCTATTCTGAATAGGATACTTTGAGGCAAAGAAACACATTCCAAAGCCTATTCAAACACCTGAGTAGGAATCATACTTGAATTAGGATACTTAGGGGCCAAATGAAGCATTCCAAGAGCCTATATAAACACCCTAAGCATAACCTTTGAAGGGGGTCAGTTAGGCAGTCAGTTAGGCCAAGGAGCAGAGCCGGAAGGCCAGATCTGTGGGAAACACTCGAAGATAGCCAGTTGATCCATCTTAAGAATCCAGAATTCTACTCAAGACGATAGATTTCTCCTTCAATTCCTTCAGGGGTTTTAGGGATTTCTTATGTTTTGTTTTATCTTTTCTCTTGAGATGCTTTATTTTATCATTATGAACTAAACCCTTCAGATACCTGAAGGGGATGAAACCTAGATGAATCTTGTTATTTTTTTCTGAACTATATGATAAATACTTAATTTGTTCCTAATTATGTGTGCTTAATTCTTGTTTTGATATTTTCGAAATATTGATTCAAGTTGAATGTGCTTAGGTGGTGGAGCAAAAGTCCCTGCCTAAGAGTAGATCTAGCATAATTAAGCGGAGTTTATCGCGCACCTAGAGACAGAGTGACGACATTTTTCTGGATTAGGTGAAACCTAATATGGGAGTCCATAGATCAAGTTAATACGATTCTATGGGTTTTAATTAGAAAGAGATTTCAATTAATCAACCTATGGTTAGACGTTATTCGCCTCGAGAGAGGGTTTAATATAAAATAGGGAGTCTTACGGATCACGCTAAGTGAATAAATCGTCTGGTTCAGTGTTAGAAAACAAGTGAACTCTAAGTGGATTCCTTCTAGGGTATCGTCGTGATCAACTGAGTTTTTTCAAAAGTTATTTCTTCAATTTGTTCTTTTTGTCTTTGCGTATTAGTTCTGGTAATCAGTTAGTTTTTAGTTTAATCAATCAATCACTTCATATTTAGGCTAAATAATAGAAAGAAAGTGAGTATTAGTACTTTTAATTCCCTTGGGTTTGAAAATCTGGTCTTTCCTAAACTATACTACTGTTCGATAGGTGCACTTGCCTTAAGTCGTTGTGAGAGTTAGTTTCCAGGTTCGATCGTTCTCTTTATAAATTTTAAAACTCAACTATTCAGACAATCAAGTTTTTGGCGCCATTGCCGGGGAACTAAAATATTAAGAAAACTTCATTTTTATTACTTTAGCCATTTTTTTTATTATTGCAATTTTTTTTATTTTTTTGACTCTACTAATCTTTCCTCTATTTTGCTTTTGGCAGAGAATTTTAGTCTATAGAAGATGGCACTGAATAAGTATCAGCTGGCAAGTTATGAGGACAATGCCAACAAAAACAGCTGATATTTTCAACCTCGACACGGTCACCATGTTATCTAACCAGGTAGAGCGTTTAAATAAAAAATTTGATGATTGGTATGATTCTACACAGGTACATCCGGTAATATAGTACAATACAAATGGAGGAGGGGTGAACAACACAGAATATCTATCCTACAACCTTAGCACAGAAGACGAACAAGTCAACTACACGGGTAACTATTCTAGACCACAAAATAATTTTTATAATGACACTTATAATGCAGGTTGGAGGTACCATCCCAATTTCTCGTGGGATGATCAAAATAGGCAAAGACCGAAACTCCCTCCAGATTTTCAACAACCACCTCACCAATAGGAAGAGGAGTCAAATATTGAAGAGAAGCTGACAATATTCATGGCAGCCATAGATGCCCTCGTCTCCAAGACACTGAGACCACCCTTAAGAATCAACAAACATCGATTGAAGGTATCAAGAACCAAGTTGGTGAACTTACTAAGTCCGTTAGGGAAATTACTAAGTCAATTGGACAACTTGCTAAGCTGATCTCAGAACTACCATAAGGAAGCTTGCCAAGCAATATTGAAACTAACCCGAGAGAGAAAAATTAAGCCATTTACGATAGTGAAGGGTTACACATACCAAACCTATGGTAAGTGAAGGAAAGGTTGAGGTGTGCCATGATATACCAAAATCAGCGATTACAAAGTACCAAACTCGTGCGCCATACCCCAATGCAACAAGGAAAGACCACACAGAGGAAGAATTCGATAAGTCTCTTAAACTTCCAAAGAAATTTCATATTAACTTGTCGTTTTTTGAAGCTCTTTCGCATATACTAGATCCTAGACCTCGTGTCGATAAAGAAGAAATTCATGAGGAACGAAGGCTTTGGATCGATGAACTAGACAAGTGGAAGACACACTTCAAAGAGAGACTAAAAACACACGAAGCAAAAACGAGGAAATTTCACAGCGAATTTAATGGTGGGACAACCCATCTTAAGATAGGAGATCAGGTACTCAAAATCCTCCCAGATGAAACAGTCGAGGTAACTAACCCTAAAATTAGAACCTTTAAGTTAAACACTACTCGACTTAAACTTTATATCCATAACCGAATTGATCGTATGAGAAAGGATTTCCACCTCCTCAAACCACCATGTTTGTGCGAAGGACAGGTAAGTCTAGCTCAAGACTTTAAACGAGCGCTTCTCGGGAGGCAACCCGAGCACTAACCCTATTTTTATTTTTTATTTATTTTTATTATTTTATTATTTTTATTTTCCCTTTTAGCATTCAAATAAACCAAAATTGCATATTTTTAGACCACATGGCCTTGCACACGACCGTGGTCGTGGCCGTGGCCGTGTGTGCACCACAAGTAGGTAAAAGGGCGTGATCGTAGACGTGTGGCAAAAAGACAAAATTTTCCCCAAAACATAGGACGCATCTCTATTTAAACCCCCTTCTTACTTTTTCTTTTCCAATTATCTTTCTTCTTTCATTTCTATTATTTACTTTTACTTTTATTTTTATTTTTATTTTTATTTTTATTTTCTTTATTATTTTCTTATTATTCTTCATGCGATTTAGATTTAGCTTAGGATGCAATAAAATAACACTGGCTACTTCGAGGATTCAATCTCAAATGGTTCAAGGCTCTTCCCTACGTTCACCTCCAACCCTATTCAGATTTTTTTCATTAACTTCATCCAAAATTTAGGAATTTTCACTTCTCCCCTCCTCTTTTGATTTTATCATTACATGATTATTTATCTATCCTTGTACATTGAGGGCAATGTACATCTTAAGTGTGAGGGGGTAAAAGTGCTAACTTTTTGCATTATTCTCAAATCCCCAAATTATATCTAGTTCTTAAGTAATTTCCTCATATTTCTAATTAGGATGAAATTTTTGATGATTTATGATTTTTATTAATATGGTTTGGATTAAGTTATTGATAATTGTGCATTGATGATTAAATTTGAAGAATACTAGAGAATAAAGCATGATAAGTTTATTTTTTTCAGAATTAAAATTTTTTTAGGTTGTTGAACTGAATTTGAATATTACTTTGAAGTTTGAAATTTACAGGGATTGATGTAAAAAACATCTATAATTTTTGTGAGATTTTGAGCCTTTTAGAGCATATATTCTTTTCCATGCTCACCTTATTGATTATGAGTGTGTCAACACAGAATTGTTATTCTAGAACTTGTCTCGATTATACATGTCAAGACCACATTTTTTGATTTGATATACTGAGATGATAAAGGCACATAGGTTTTAACCCATTCACTCCACTAAAAAGCCTACCTTCATAATTAACCCTTAGTGAACCCCGTCGATCCTAACAACATTTTTATTGATTCACCCACTAATATTAACCCAAAATCCCCGCTCGTATTTGTTATCACCATTCCTTCGAGTTCCCTTCTATCGAGAATTGATTTGATCAATTGCCTAATTACTTCATTTTAGTTGATAAAGTTCTTTCTTATATCATGTATTTATTAGTTTGTTCTTAATAAAAAAATGAAAAAAGGAAAGTATATTCAGTATTAGTAATATAAAAAGTGAGCTTATACATTTAAATTTCAATTATCAAAGAAAAAGCTCGTATTATTAGTTTCGAAGTTTCAATTGAGGTAATCATTTATTTTCTAGTTCATTGTTTTTAGTTAGGTGATTTGTCAATTTAATCTCAATTTTAACCTTCCAATTCAGCCTTTATCCACACCTTTAACCTAAGACCCGTTACAACCCTGTTCAAGACCTTTTGATTTGTGTATCATCTCATATTACAGTGGTGGAGATTTGATTTTCAGGCAAGCCTATGGGATTAATTTTTCAAGTTCGACTTATGAGTGCTTATTCTTGAACCTTAAACACTTCGAATGCTTTGAGTGAATCTTTAGTGAGCATGTCAATCCTTTTCGGTTTTGAATCAGAGGTAATCATTTAGGTAAAGGGAGACACCTACGTTTTCATGCTACAAATATATGACTTAGGAGTGTTTGAATCTTTGGAGTCTTTGAGTTAAATTATCCATGTATAAATTATCTATGAATTATGATGAGGCATTGTTAATGAGAATTATGAATTGTGGAAAGTTTGTTTTAATTGTAAGTTGAGAATTTTGCTTGAAGACAAGCAAAAGCTTAAGTGTGGGGGTATTTGATAAACCGTAAATGTAACATATTTTAATCCCACATTTAGCATAATTTTGGACAATTTATCCCTTGATTTATGTAAAAAGGTGCTCTCAATCCTTTCTTTTCATGTTTTATACTCAGGAAAGCACCTAGGGACGAAAAGAACGAGAAACGAGCCTAAAACGAACCAAATAGGCCATATCACAAAATCGGTATGGCCTGGACATAAGCCCACATGGCCGTGCCTCTTAAGAGAAGTTCAAACACGGCCTGACCACGACTCACATGACCGTACCTCATCAACAGGCTCGCACACGGCCTGGTTACAAAACACATAGGCGTGTGCCCTAGGGCGTGTCCCTACCACGGAAGGAGCAAATCTATTCTGAATAGGATACTTTGAGGAAAGAAACACATTCCAAAGCCTATTCAAACACCAGAGTAGGAATCATACTTGAATTAGGATACTTAGGGGCCAAATGAAGCATTCTAAGAGCCTATACAAACACCCTAAGCATAACCTTTGAAGGGTCGGAAGGCCAGATTTGTGGGAATCACTTGAAGATAGCTAGTTGATCCATCTCAAGAAGCCATAATACTACTCAAGACGGTGGATTTCTCCTTCAATTCCTTCAAGGGGTTTAGGGATTTCTTATGTTTTTTTTATCTTTTCTCTTGAGTTGCTTTATTTTATCATTATGAACTAAACCCTTTAGATACCTTGTAACATCCTAGATTGGGGCCTCTGTATTTGTGATGTGTTGTGTGTGTATGCTATGCTCTGTGTGTGTGTCTGGTGTGTTTCGAGCTTTTGAGAAGGCTTGAGGTTAAGCCTGAGCCTTAGTAGAAATTTTGTTTTCAAACACTGTAAGGGAGAACTAGGTGAAGTGGGCCTTAAGCGTACTTGAGTGGGGAAATTAGCATAAGAATTTAATTGGTAAAGTGGCAAGGAGGTCCCACTAATGGTATAGGTAAGTGACGCCACAAGGGGGTTTGGAGGGAGCAGGTTCGAATCTGATGTTAAGCAAAAGGAGTGTTTTTTTATAATATGCGCCTGAAGAGTGGAGAGGTGGTTTTGGCTGGGACTCTGCAGGAGTGAGTGTGGATTGAGTCAGAAGATAAGAAGATGAGGATAAGAGGAAAATGTGGGATAGGATAAAGGTGAAAGAGGTGGCCGAATGTAGGACACTAAGTGTAAGGAGGGAATCGGCTAGATGTGGCTAAGCGTGTGCCGAATTTTCATTATTTTTCGAAGAGCATAGTTTTTTTCTCTCCTCCTATTTTTGGCAATTGAGGGTTCTTCTTCTCTTTTTCTGCCAAAGCCAAAAACTCCTAACTCTATTCTCATCTCCACTTTGGTACCATAAGTCGATTGATCTTGAAAAGCCGAAAATGCCTAAGCCTCTATTTGAAGTATCTTTATCTTTCTTTTGGGCTTTCTCAATAGTTCTTTCTACCTTAATCATTGCTGAATCCTGTTTACTATTGGGCTAGTGCCGAATTCTCCTAAGTTTTAATCGAATCTTCTGTTGAGGTAAGTGCCGACTTTTGTTAATGTTTATAATCTCTTTTGGTTTTCGGAGGCCAAAGTCGGATGACTTGTTGGTTGTTAAGGCCATCATTAGATTGATGTTTCTTACTGATCTCGTGTTTTTTTTTGGATGGCATTCTAGGATTTGAAGGAGATCTGATCGCCTAGGTTTCTAAGCCAGAGATCGTTAACCTTTGAACCATATTACTTCTTTCGGGATTTCAAGGTAAGGGTTCTCTTTGGATGGTATTTAAGTTCACTGTCATACTTGGTGCCGTAACCCTACTTTGAGGCTTGACAACTATGATTTCTAATAGTAGCATCTGATAAGATCTTTGATGTAATCTAACATCGATCAGGCAATTGAGGGGGTTGGATCTGTAGTCCCAACCCCAAAGTTCAAGCGTCACGATGTCTCTCGCTTGAGATTGGCCTTTGGGTTGTGGGGTATTTCAATGTAATAGTAGGCAGATAGCAGTTGTGACAACTAGGGATAGTGTCGACATAGAGAGTGTCGTTTTGCATGTTACTAGGTGTGTAAACCTTCACATTATACTTTATTTGTACTAACATTTGTATAATGAAAAGCCGAAAAAGGTGTGTGAGCAATGTGATGCCCTTAGGGGTAAGGCTAGGATTGCCAGGTACGTGACTGTATCATTTTCTTTGCATAGCCAAATGTATGAATGGCAAGATGATGTGCTATGAATAGCATGCTGCATTCGTCAGGATTTGTACGTAGATCATGGGGTACGGGTTTGATATGAAGGGAAAGTGCATGATTAATTGGTCACATAGTGATCGGTGGCTTTGCCACGATATATATATGTTCATACATTACTTTTGGTCACATTGTGATCGGTGGATTTACCACGATATATATATTTTATTTGGTCACTTAGTGATCGGTGGCTGTGCCACGTTGAATTATTTGGTCACTTAGTGATCGTGTATAGTTGGCAGCATGACTGTCAAAATGGAGTGTAGTGGATGGAGGGTTGATTGTAGAAATCCCCACGGTGTGATAAGCTGGTACGGGTTGGTGTGAAGAGGATGGAAAACTAGGTTTGGCTTAGGCTAATGGCATTCATATGTTGTATGTTGATATGTGGGCTAAGGCCAATGTGTGACTGTAGGCTACATGCCGTATGTATAATGTGGGACAATTTACACACTGATTCTTGGTGACTCACCCCCTTTCTTTAACTTTTCAGGTGAGCAGTAGCTCGTGGATATGGAGCCGTGACGGGCTCGTGGTGGCCATAATCTCGTTTTCTTTCCTTTATAGTTTAGGTATTACTATAAGTTTATTTTAACTTGGGACTTTTGTTATGTAATAAGGCCTCTCAAAGTTAAAATTCAATTTTTATTAGTTACTCTTTATATCACATCCGACACTACAGCAGTTTAATTATAAAGTGAAAGCGGAGTTTTCTCTTAAATATAAGGTAACATAAACGAAACTTTTTCTTTCCAAGAATCAACTTAAATAATAAACAATCGATCTCACAAATTGAGGGTTTTATTATAATATACTTCGATGTTTTCAAGACTACGCAATAATCAAAAGGTTTTCTAAAATCTCTGATTTTTCTTTTTTTCTTAAATTTAACTAGACTTGATTTTACTTCACCCTGTGACATATCGAATTCGATCGTATCGTATGGGTCGGGTTTGGGGTGTTACATTTTTTGTATCAGAGCCCAGTTTCAAAACTCGGGCTGTGAAATGGGTCTAGTAGTGTTTTATAGATTGTTATAAATTTAAGAAAAAGGCTTTAGGGGAGATATGGCCTTCGAGTCTGGCGGCACTTGATCCATGCAGGTAAGTATTCTAACTCTTGATATGGTATGCATGTCGGGTTTGATGGGCTTTATGGGGACATAGACAGGTATGCTAGGGTTTATGGACCTTAGACCTAGTTACACAACTCTTAAATTCCATAAAACTTAACTTCTCTAATTAAACATGTCCATGAACACGTTGTTGGGTTAGAGTGTGGCAACGGGCATGCGCTTGTCTAGGATTGGATCTAGGGAGAGCTTGGTATTTAAGCGGTCCTAGTGGCCCACCTCCTCTTCACTAGAATCCTACCTGGTGCGTAGTGTCTATTCACTCTAGCCGCAATGACTTGTTAACGGGCCAAATTTCATAACTAAAACCCGCAAGGGACCCAATACCCGATCTTTATAAAATTACTTATACCCTTAGTTCTGTAAATTACCCAGAATACCCTAGGTTTGTAAAAAAATTATCGAAATACCCCTGGTTTGCAAAACTATCAAAATACTCCTATTTTGTAAAATCACCAAGACACCCTATCTTGCGAAAATAAAAAAATACACCTATAAGGTAGAATTACAAAAATACCCCTGGGTAGAGAAATAACGAAAACACCCTTATGTGACAAAGGTGAGTTTATGGCTGTTACGTTTGTGTTTAATACATTTATGTGATACTCTGTTTAAGATGCATATGGATGTTGAATATATGTGGTTTCTAGAACTATGAGATACAGACTTGAGACTGAACCTTATTGACATGATTTCGAATTCGAAATAACTACTATTGCAACTACTTTCCATAAGATTATTCGTAATTAATCAGTGGAAGAAATTATTGATCCATAAAATTTTTTAATCAGATAAATCGTGAACGTAGAAATAAGCACTAGGGGGCATGGTGTGCGTGGCTGAGGTAGAGGCATGATTGCTGTGTCAAAACCGGTAGGGTCCGGTCATGAGTCAAGACATGAGGTACCAGTGCCCCCAACTGTAGAGGCACAGTATCAGGACCAAATGGTCGGAGACGATGCAGTGTCTTAGGCGATGCTCCAAGTGTTGGAGAGAGTTGTTGGAGTAGGCATGGGTACGAGAGCTCAGAAATCTGTGCCAGAGTGACTTAGAGCTAATGGGGCAAAAGTGTTTAGGGGAATTTCTGGTGTAGCTCCTAGTACAACTAAGTACTGGATGGAAGCAGTGGAGCGTATAATGGATGATCTCGACTTCACGGAAGAGGAAAAGTTGAAAGGAGTGGTGTCTCTTCTCTGGGATGAGGCGTACCAATGGTGGGTTACGGTTAGGGATGGCGCGGTGGTTGACCACATTAATTGGGAGTTCAGCAAGTCGGCATTCCGGAGTAAGTGCATCGGATCAAGTTATGTAGATACACAGCGTAGGGCATTTCTAAATATGATCCAGGGAAATAGATCGGTAGCTGCATATGAAGCGAAATTCCAGCGTTTGAGTCATTATGCACGAGGGATAGTGGCCACGGAATATGAGCGTTGTATTTGATTTGAGGATGGCCTAAGGGATGATCTGCATGTGTTGATAGCTCTACAACGAGAGCATGAATTTGCAGTTTTAGTGGAAAAGGCTAAGATAGCCGAGGAAGATAAGCAAATCGAAAAGTGAAATAATGATAGAGACAGGGATAGGAATAAGAGGAATGTTAGGTCATCAGGGTCAAAGGGGCATTTCCAAAAAAAACTGAAGATGGATGGGCCGATTCAGGGTGTGAGATCTGGGGGTAATGGTCGACCTCAGAGGTGTGGCCGGTATAATAACTTTCATTCGGGTGAATGTTGGATAGATGACATGAAATGTTTTAGGCGTGGATCCTCGGATCATCAGGTTAGAGGCATCTCTGAGGATCGGGTGGCGTAAGGGCGATGGGGGATGGACTAACGCTTCGACTTGGTAGAGGAGGTCCACAACCGCAGAGAGGTCGCGGTCCGGCCGGAGGGGTGATGGTTATGGTCGGGGCCATGGAACACAAGGCCGAGGTGCAGGGACACCAAAGCAAGACAGGCGGGGTTGGTCTATGGAGCAAGACGTCGAGAGGAGGGGGATGCAGCGGATGTTATAATCGGTACGTTCCTAATTTTTGGTTTTCCTTTTTTTGCATTAATTGACATTAGATCAATGCACTTTTATGTTGCTAGTATAGTCTCTAGAACTTTAATTATAGACTTTAAGATTATTCCTAGGGAGATTACTGTAATTAGCCCACTGGGTCAGTCGGTAGTGGTGAACAGATTGTATAGGCATGTACCTCTAGAAGTGCAAGGGGTAGTTTTTTGGCAGATTTAATGGAACTGCGTTTTGGGGAGTTCGATCTAATCTTGGGTATAGACTAGTTAGTGAAATATCGAGCGAATCTAGATTGTGCAGCCAAGCGTATGGTACTAAAGACTAGTCCGAAGGATGAGGTGATGGTGATGGGTGAATGGAGGAACTACTTGTCTAATGTAGTATCCGCTCTAAAGGCTGAAAGAATGATGAGAAAAGGATGTAGGGCATTCATAGCCTTTGTTTGTGCTTTGGAGGTGTAAGATTCAACTGTGGGGAGTGTTAGAACGGTGAGGGAGTTTTTTGACGTTTTCCCAGAAGAACTTCCCGGACTACCTCCGGATCGTGAGGTGGAATTTGGAATTGATCTTCTTCCAGAACAGCACCAGTATCCACTACACCATATTGAATGGCACCGAAGGAGTTGGTGGACCTGAAAGCCCAAATCCAAGAATTGTTGGATCGGGGTTTCATCTGACGAAGTGTATCGCCTTGGGGAGCGTCGGTGCTATTTGTCAAGAAGAAGGATGGATCAATGCGTATGTACATTGACTACCGTTAGCTGAACAAGTTGACTATCAAGAACAAGTATCCGTTGCCAAGGATTGATGACTTGTTCGATCAACTAAAAGGGACGTTAGTGTTCTCAAAGATAGATTTGAGATCAGGATACCATCAGCTTAAGGTCAAAGAATCAGATATTCATAAGACAACATTCAGGACCTATTATGGCCATTACGAATTCTTAGTAATGTCGTTTGGGTTGACCAATGCACCAGCAACATTTATGGATATGATGAACTGGGTGTTCCAACCCTATTTGGACCGGTTCGTGGTAGTATTCATAGATGATATCCTGGTATATTCAAGGTTAGAGGAGGAGCATGATTCGTATTTGCGAGTGGTACTACAAATCCTGAGGGAGAAACAATTGTACGCAAAATTCAGTAAGTGTGAATTTTGGCTAAGTGAAGTTACCTTTCTAGGAAACGTTATGTCGGCAGAAGGGGTCAGGGTTGATCCTCGGAAGGTTGAAGCTATCATGGATTGGAAATCACCCAGGTCGGTGATGAAAATTTGGAGTTTCCTGGGTCTTGCTGGCTATTATAGGATGTTCATTGAGGGATTCTCCTTGATTGCGGCACCTTTAACCAAGTTGTTGAGGAAGGGAGTACTTTTTGTGTGGGGTGACAAGCAACAGGAAAGCTTTGAAAAACTAAAGAAGGTGTTGACGAAAGCTCTAGTTTTGATTCAACCGGAGGCTGAAAAGGAGATCGTAGATTATTGTGATGCATCACACACCGGGTTAGGAAGTGTGATGATGCAAGGTGAAAGAGTGGTTGCTTATGCGTATCGACAGTTAAGACCGCATGAGCTGAATTATCCCACCCACGATTTAGAGTTGGCGGCGGTGGTTTTTGCTTTGAAAATTTGGAGACACTATCTGTATGGAAAGAAGTCCATCATTTATACAGATCATAAGAGCTTGAAATATCTCCTCACCCTGAAAGAGTTGAACTTGAGGCAGAGGAGGTGGATAGAACTACTAAATGATTACGATTATTCGATTGAATACCATCCGGGTAAAGCTAACATGGTGGCGGAGGCGCTAAGTCAGAAGGTAATCTCAGATCTGAGAGCAATGTTTGCTCATCTGAGCTTGTATGAGGATGGGAGTTTATTAGCTGAGCTTCAGGTAAAGCCGACATGGATAAATCAGATTAAAGAGAAGCAGTTATAGGATGATGACTTGAGTGCCCGACTATCTCAAGTGTAACATGGTGAAGTAGGGGACTATAATCTGAATGATGATGGGGTTCTATGTTTCTGAAAGAAGGTTTGTGTGCCAAGGGACGTGGAATTGAGGTGGATGATCCTTCAAGAAGTGCATAGTAGCCCATATGCTATACATCCGGGAGGAAGGAAAATGTATCGAGATTTACGAGAATAATTTTGGTGGCAAGGTCTGAAGCGGGAGGTAACCAAATTTGTGGGTAAATGTTTAACATGTTAGCAAGTAAAGGTAGAGCATCAGTTGCCTTCGGGGTTATTGCAGCTGGTGAAAATCCCGTAATGGAAATTGGTGGATTTTGTTAGTGGGTACCCCTTATGCCTACTAAGAAGGATTCGATATGGGTAGTCGTAGATCGATTGATGAAGTCAACTCATTTTATACCGGTCCAGGTTGATTACTTTCTACAAAGGTTGGCTAACTTGTATATAACGGAGATTGTGAGGTTGCATGGAGTACATGTGTCCATCATCTCAGACAGAGATCCTAGGTTTACGTCAAGATTTTGGAGGGCATTGCATCAAGCGTTGGGTACAAAGTTAGATTTTAGTATGGCATTTCATCCATAGACAGACGGACAGTTAGAAAGGTTGATATAGATTTTGGAAGACATGTTGAGAGGTTGCATTATCGATTTCAAAGGTAGCTGGGAGGAATTCCTACTATTGGCGAATCAGATATAATAACAAACTACCGATCCAAAGATTCGGATGGCACCATATGAGGCGTTGTATGGGCAGAAGTGTCGTACAACATGTTGGACGAAATTGGGTGAACGATAGTTATTGGGTCTGGAACTAGTACTGGAAAAAGAGAGTAAAGTTGAGTTGATCCGGGCTAGGTTGAAGAAAGCGTCAGACGAGGCAGAAGTCCTACGCTGACCTGAACCGGAGGGACATAGAATTTGCAGTGGGTGATCAGGTTTTCTTGAAGGCATCACCGTGAAAGAAAATTCTAGGGTTTGGATGGAAGGGCAAGCTAAGCCCTAGGTTCATCAGGCTTTATCGGGTGTGAAGCGTGTAGGACCAGTTGCTTATCTGCTTGAGCTACCTATGGAGCTAAGTAAGATTAATGATGTGTTCCATATATCAATGTTGCGACGTTACCATTCAGACCCATCTCATGTGATACCGTTGGAGGAACTCGAAGTAAAGCCTGATTTATCTTTTGAAGAAGAACAAGTTTAGATATTGGAACGGGATGTTAAAGTTTTGCGAAGGAAATCAGTTCCTTTGGTTAAGGTTCTGTGGCGGAATCACGGGTCAGAGGAAGCTACATGGGAGCCAGAGGATGTTATACGACAGCTATACCCCCACCTCTTTTGACCAGGTAATTTCGGGGACAAAATTCTTTTAAAGGGGTAGAACTGTAACATCCTAGATTGGGGCCTCTGCATTTGTGATGTGTTGTGTGTGTATGCCATGTTGTGTGTGTGTGTCTGGTGTGTTTAAAGCTTTCGGGAAGGCTTGAGGTTAAGCCTGAGCCTTGGTAGAAATTTTGTTTTCAAGCACTGCAAGGGAGAACTAGGTGAAATGGGCCTTAAGGGTACTTGAGTGGGGAAATTAGCACAAGAATTTAATTGGTAAAGTGGCAAGGAGGTGCCACTAAGGGTATAGGTAAGTGACGCCACAAGGGGGTTTGGAGGGAGCAGGTTCGAATCCCATGTGAAGCAAAAGTAGTGTTTTTATTTTTTATAATATGCGCATGAGGAGTGGAGAGGTGGTTTCGGCTGGGACTCTGCAGGAGTGAGCGTGGATTGAGTCAGAAGATAGAAAGATGAGGATAAGAGGAAAATGTGGGATAGGATAGAGGTGGAAGAGGTGGCCGAATGTGGGACACTAAGTGCAAGGAGGGAAATCGGCTAGATGTGGCTAAGGGTGTGCCGAATTCTCATTGTTTTTGAAGAGCATAGTTTTTTTTCTCTCCTCCTATTTTCGACAATTGAGGGTTCTTCTTCTCTTTTTCTGCCAAACTCGAAAACTCCTAACTCTATTCTCATCTCCACTTTTGTACCATAAGCCGATTGATCTTGAAAAGCCGAAAATGCCTAAGCCTCTATTTGAAGTATCTTTATCTTTCTTTTCGGCTTTCTCAACCATTTCTTTTCTACTTTAATCATTGTCGAATCCTGTTCACTATTGTGCTAGTGCCAAATTCTCCTAAGTGTTAATCGAATCTTCTGTTGAGGTAAGTGTCGACTTTTGTTAATGTTTATAATCTATTTCGATTTTTGAGGCCAAAGTCGGATGGCTAGTTGGTTGTTAAGGCCATCATTATATTGATGTTTCTCACTGATCTCGTACTTTTTTTGTGGGCAGCATTCTGGGATTTGAAGGAGATCTGATCGCCTAGGTTTCTAAGCCAGAGATCGTTAACCTTCAAACTGTATTACTTCTTTTGGGATTTCAAGGTAAAGGTTCTGTTTGGATGGTATTTAAGTTCACTGTCATACTTGGTACCATAACCCTACTTTGAGGTTTGACAACTATGATTTCTAATAGTAGCATCTGATAAGATCTTTGATGGAATCTAACACCGATCAGGCAAAAGAGGGGGTTGGATCTATAGTCTCGGCCCCAAAGTTCAAGAAGCGTACGGTGTCTACTGTTCGAGATTGGCCACCGGGTTATGGGCCAGTTTCTGAACAAAATAGTAGGCAGATAACAGTTGTGATGGCTAGGGATAGTGTCGACATAGAGAGTGTCGTTTTGCGTGTTACTAGGTGTGTAAACCTTCACACACTATACTTTATTTGTACTAACATTTGTATGGGTTGAAAAGCAGGAAAAAGGGCTGTGTAGACAGTCGTGATGCCCTTAGGGGTAAGGCTAGGATTGCCAGGTACGTGACTGTATCGTTTTCTTTGCATAGCTGAATGTATGAATGGCAAAATGATGTGTTATGAATAGCATCTTTGTATTAAATCGGATTTGTACGTAGATCATAGGGTACGGGTTTGATATGAAGAGGAAGTGCATGATTAATTGGTCACATAGTGATCGGTGGCTTTGCCACGATATATATATATATGTTCATACATTACTTTTGGTCACATTGTGATCAGTGGCATTGCCACTATATATATATTTTATTTGGTCACTTAGTGATCGGTGGCTATGCCACGTTGAATTATTTGGTCACTTATTGATCGTGTATAATTGGCAGCATGACTATCGAAATGGAGTGTAGCGGATAGAGGTGATTGTAGAAATCCCCACGGTGTGATAGGCTGGTACGGGTTGGTGTGTAGAGGATGAAAAACTAGGTTTGGGTTGGGCTAATGGCATTCATATGTTGTATGTTGATATGTGGGCTAAGGCCAATGTGTGACTGTGGGCTACATGCCGTATGTATAATGTGGGACAATTTACACACTGAGTCTTGGTGACTCACCCCTTTCTTTAGCTTTTCAGGTGAGTAGTAGCTCGTGGATGTGGAGCCGTGACGGGCTCGTGGTGGCCATAATCTCGTTTTCTTTCCTTTATAGTTTTGGCATTACTATAAGTTTATTTTAACTTGGGACTTTTGTTATGTAATAAAGCCTCTCAAAGCTAAACTTCGGTTTTTATTAGTTACTGTTTATATCACATCCGACACTACGACAGTTTAATTATAAAGTGAAAGTGGAGTTTTCTCTTAAATATAAGGTAACATAAACGAATCTTTTTCTTTCCAAGAATCAACTTAAATAAATAACGACCAGTCTCACAAATTGAGAGTTTCATTATAATATACTTTGATGTTTTCAAGACTACGTAATAATCGAAAGGTTTTCTAAAATCTCGGGTTTTTCTTTTTTTCTAAATTTAACTAGACTCGATTTTACTTCACCCTGTGACATACCCGATTCAGTCGTATCGTATGGGTCGGGTTTGGGGTGTTACATACCTGAAGGGGATGAAACCTAGATGAATCTTGTTATTGTTTTTGAACTATATGATAAATACTTAGTTTGTTCTTAATTATGTGTGCTTAATTCTTGTGTTGATATTCCCAGGATTTTGATTCAAGTTGAATGTGCTTAGGTGGTGGAGCAAAAGTCCCTGCCTAAGAGTAGATCTAGCATAATTAAGCAGAGCTGATTGCGTGCCTAGAGATAGGGTGACGAGATTTTGTTGGATTAGGGTGAAACCTAATATGGGAGTCCATAGATCAAGTTAATGTGATTCTAGGGGTTTTAATTAGAAAGTGATTTCAATTAATCAACCTAGGGTTAGACGTTATTCGCCTCGAGAGAGGGTTTAATATAAATTAGGGAGTGTTACTGATCAAGCTAAATGAATAAATCGTCTGGTTCAGTGTTAGATAACAAATGAAGTCTAGGTGGATTCCTTCTAGGGTATCATCATGATCAACTGAGTTTTTCCGAAAGTTATTTCTTTAATTTGTTCTTTTTGTCTTTGCGTCTTAGTTTATTGATTAGTTACTTTTTAGTTTAATCAATCAATCACTTCATATTTAGGCTAAATAATAGAAAGAAAGTGAGTTTTAGTACTTTTAATTCCCTTGGGTTTGACAATTCAGTCTTGCCTAAACTATACTACTGTTCAATAGGTGCACTTGCCTTAAGTCATTGTCAGAGCTAGTTTCCAGGTTTGATCATTCTCTTTATAAATTTGAAAACTCGACAATTCAGACGATCACCCCTAAATCAGCTAAAGCATTATCAATAGATAAACTACCAATTAAACATGGAATTATAAAACTCCCTGGATCTTTTAATTTTCATGGTAGCCTATTTTGAAACATTGCTGAGCACGCTTTTAATTCCACATGCGACTCTTCGTCTATCTACCTCTTATTTATCAAAAGCTCTTTTAAAAATTTCATTGAGTCAGGGATCTGCTAAAAAGCTTCAAGAAACTGTAAGTTAATATGTAATTTCTTTAGAAGTTTAAGAAACTTATCGAACTGTTCATCTGTGTCGTGTTTCTTTATCACATTGGGGTATTGTATTCAAGGTTGGTATTCTTTAATTATCGATTTTGGCTTTTCTTGGCTTACCTCAACCTTTCCTTCACTTACAACAGGTTCTTACCTTGGCTCAGGTTCATCTAACCCTTCTATCGTGAGCCATTATTGCTTGAGGTTGCTCTCTTGGGTTAGTTTCAGTGTTGCTAGGCAAGATACTTTGTGGTCTTTCTGAGATATGCTTAGCAAGTTGCCCTAATTGGTTTTCGATCCCTTGAATCGATGCTTGTTTATTTTTAAGTGTTGTTTGGTGTTTTGGAAACTTATTTCTGACAGCGCTATGAATTTTGTCAGTATTTCTTCAAGGTTCGGCTTCTTTTCCTGTGGGTAGGGCTGTTGTTGGAAGTTTGGGAGGGGTTGTTGTCTCTGATTACCTTGACCACCCCACGAGAAATTTGGATGGTACCTCCAACCTGCATTATAAGTGTTACTGTAAAAATTATTTTGAGATCGAAAATTATTACTCATATAGTGACTTGCTCGTTTTCAACGCTTGGGTTGTAATGTGGATATTCTGTATTGCTCATCCCTCCTCTATTCATATCGCACTGCATAACTGGATGTACCTGCGTAGAACCATACAAACCATCAATTTTTGTATTTAAAAACTCTACCTGCTTAGATAACATGGTAACCACGTCAAGGTTGAAAACATCGGCTGCTTTGGTAGGCTTTATCCTCATGACTTGTCACTGATAATTATTCACTGACATCTCTTTAGTTTCTCCAAGCAGTATGCTCTATTTCACTGTAAAAAATCAAGGGTCCTGACGGGTTCCTCCTAGTCGTAAACTAGAATAAAATAAATGGCTAAAGTAATAAAAATTGAACGTTCTTAATATTTCAGTTCCCCGACAACGGCACCAAAAACTTGATCGTGTGATAGAGTCTTAAAAATTTATAAAAAGAATGATTGAACCTAGAAACTAACAAAGACAACGATGGAGGCAAGCGCACCTATCGAATAATAATATAGTTTAGTGGCAAGACCGGATTGTCGAACCCAAAGGAACCAAAAGTACTAATACTAACTTTCTTTTTATTATTTAACCTAAGAATTAAGAGAATTGTTGTTTAATCTAAAATTAACTAACTACTAAGCTAAAGATGCTAAGACAAAGAGAATGAATTGGGGAAATACTTGTGGGAAAAACCAATTGATTGAGATAATACCCGAGGAAGAATCCACCTAGACTTCACTTGTTATCTAACTCTGAACCAAACGATTTATTCACTTGACATGACCCGTAGGATTCCCTAATTTCTATTAATATCTCTTTTGAGGCTACTAACGTCTAACCCTAGTTTGATTAATTGAAATCTCTTTCTAACTAAAACACCTAGAATTGCATTAACTCGATCTATGGACTCCCATATTAGGTTTGGCCCTAATCCGGCAATTTTTCGTCATCCTTTTTCTAGGGTTGCGATCAACTCCGCTTAATTATGCCAGATCTACTCTTAAACAGGGACTTTTGCTCCACTGCCTAAGCACATCAGTACTTGAATCAATATCCTAGAATATTAAAGAAAGAATTAAGAACACATAATTAAGAACAACTCAAGTATTTATCATACAGCTTAGAAAACAATAACAAGATCCTTCTTAGGTTTCATCTCCCTCAGGTATTGAGAGGTTTAGTTCATAATCATAAAAGAAAACATCTCAGAAGAAAATATAAAACAAAACATAAGAAAAACCCTAAAACCCCTTGAAGGAATTGAAGGAGAGATCCTCAGTATTGACTATGATTCCGCCTTCTTGTGATAAATCAACTGGCTTTCTTCGAGTGAATCACAGAATTCGGCCCCTCTGGCTTGCCTATTTGGCCTAGCTAAACGCCCCCTTGAAGGTTGGCCTCTAAGGTGTTTATATATGCTTTTGAATTGACTTTCATTGCCTCTAAGTACCCTAATCTGAATGAAACTCTTCTTTACTGTGTAAAGGGACATGCCCGTGGCACATGCCCATGTAAATCGAAGCCAAGCCTTGTTCGGGTCTGTTAATGAGGCACGGCTATGTGACTTGGGGGCCATGTAACAGTCCAGTTTATACCTTAGTCAGAATAGTGGTTTCAGGACCACAAATTCGATTTTGTATAATATTTTAATATTATATTCTGTGTCGTTGATATGTGAATTAGCATGTGGTAAATTTTAGTAAGCGAATTTGTCTGTTTGCATGTTTAATTGACAAAAGGACTAAAATGCATTACTGTGAAAGTTTCATGATAATTGTTAAGTATCAAGATGTTATGGCTTTTAAAAGATAAGGCCTTATGAGGCAATAAGACCATTATTTAGATAGTGGATGGATAAAGATCAAATGTTCCCTTGTTATATATATGTTTTCTTATATTAAGAGAAAGGGCATTTTAGTAAATGAATAATAATATGTTGTAATAATAAAACAAACAAACAAAAGATGATAGATATCATCCTTTGTTAGCTGAAAATCATCAAAGAAAGAAAAGAAAATACAAGCTAGGGCATTCGACACTCTTTCAGCTTGATTAAGGTAAGTTTTGACTTCGATTTTTGATAATTTCTATGTTTTTGTAATCGTTGCTTTGAATGCTTCTAAACCCATGCTTCAATTTTGAAGATTGATGATGTTTGTGAAATGAGACTTTGATGAACTCATGTGATTCGTGATGTTTAATAGTGAAATATGAAAGATATGTGTTTGATGAACATGTTTTGTTATTGAAGTTTTGATGAATTTAGCTAAATAGGGCTAAATTGTGAAAATGGTAAATTGAAGGATTAAATAGCAAATTTGATGAAATATTTGGGCTTGTATAGTCCCTAGTGAGGTTTGGCCAAGCATATGTGTGTGTGGATTTTGTGAATTTGATGTTTTGTGAAAAATGGACTAAATTGTTAAAGTGTACAAATATGTGGGTTAATTTGCAAATAGCCCTAAATGTGTGTCTATGGATTGAATTGGATGAAATAGTGAATAAAAAGGGTTAATTTTGAATATGTTTAGATCAAGAACCGAGGAAAACGGACTTTGATCGCGGGAAAACGAAAGTTAACGAGTAGTCGTTATCATCCCGATAAACCGAATATGAGGTAAGTCATTGTGAAAATAAACTTATCTATATTGAATTTAATATATGTATTCATATGTCTATCGATGAAAATGAATGAGTATGAGATGCTAAGTGCGTGAATTCTGAAATAAGTTCGATATAGTGATAAAGCCGAGAAGTCCCGCACGAACCTAGGAATAGATAGGATTAGCTATGTCATGACATAGGTATCTGTTTTGTTTTATCATTTAAGACCACGTCTGGGATGGTGGCGTTGATTTGAAATTTCAGTATAAGACCTAAATGCGGGACGAGGCATCGATATGAAGTATATGTAAAAGACCTAAATGGGACGAGGCATCGATATGAAGTATATGTAAAAGACCTCGTCTGGGACGTAGGCATCAATATGAACTTTATGAGTAAGACCATGACTGGGACATCAGCATTATATTGACTCGTGTAAGACCACGTCTGGGACGTTGGCATCATTATGATCTATACATGTAAGACCCTATCAGGGA
This sequence comes from Gossypium rotundifolium, assembly GCA_025506655.1. Taxonomy (NCBI): domain Eukaryota; kingdom Viridiplantae; phylum Streptophyta; class Magnoliopsida; order Malvales; family Malvaceae; genus Gossypium; species Gossypium rotundifolium. The sequence continues at coordinate 24,596,723 of CP106727.1, forward strand.
CAGTGGCATTGATATACAAGTGCATGTAAGACCTCATCTGTGATGTTGGCATTGTACTACTATTCCGAGCTTTCTGAGTATCCTACTAGGTTCCTAAGGGTTCAATGGGCAAGTCTGCAATACGAATGGTATATCCGAGTTATGATCAATTAAGTGAATGAATACCTGATTCAGGTACGTTTAATGTGCATTAAGTATGCATGAATGGTAAGAATGCATATGACTTTGATTTGAAGAAAGGTATGTTTGAATAGGATAATGTGAATGAGATGCAAGGAAGATTGTGAATGAGCCATGTGCTTCAAATGAGTTTTGAATGGAAAAAAGTGACCAATGTAGTCATAAGTATGAATCAAGCATGTACATGATAAATTGTTAAGTGAATGAGATGTGCAAATGTTTCAAATTGCATTTATGTTTTTTTTATGCCAAGTTTATTTGTATATGACTTACTAAGCTTTTGGAAAGCTTACTCTGTGTGTGTAATTTCTCTGTTTTATAGGTTGTCGAAGCTACTAAAGGCTCGGGATTGTCAAGGATCGTCATCACACTACTAAACTTATTTTGGTACCCTTTTGAAAATGTATATGGCTAATTATGGCATGTATAGGCTAGATAGGTGTATATGTTTATGAAGTGAGCATGGCCATGTGTATTGGCAAGCTTTTGAGTTGATAAATGTTTGAATGAATAAGTTATGAAGAATATATATTTAGTATGTCTGATGCATATGGAATGGTTAAGTTTTTGTTAAGCAAATGGATGTTACATGTTTGAAATGATGTAGGATTTAGTTTGAAATTTGGTATGAATGGAATAGGTATTGAATGTATGGGTGAAGTGAACCATTTGATATGTTTTGGTTGCCATATATGCATACTATGTTTTGGTATGTATTGCTTGTAGGTGAGACCCAAATTGGGTGGCATATTGGCCTTGTAAAATGGCCTATAATGGCCAGTTGATAATGCCTAAGACTGTGGGTAAATTGGCGGAATGTGGCTTAAATTGCACACGACCTCTACACCTGGTGTGCTTAGTGGTCGTGTGAGAAATGGCAAGATGTGATCTAGTAGTACACGATCTTAGACACACAGGCGTGCTTGGTGATCGTGTTGAATTTGGTAGTATACCACCACGGGAGGACACACGGAGTGTCCAAGTGGCAGTGGGTGAGGCACTACCTACCCCACTGATCGTGTGTCCCTGTATGTTAGAAAAGATTCAAATTTTTATGAAATTTCTTATGTGTTTCGGTTTAGTCCCGACTCGGTTTATAAGCATGATTAAGGTCTCGATGACCTACTTAAGGGACATTATGATTGATATTGAGGAATGGTTGTAGGATTAATTCTGTAAATGTTTCCGATCTGTCTAGTAACGCCTTTAACCCTAATCTCGTGATCGGACACGGGATAGGGGTGTTACAGATCAGGCCGTGTTGATTTCGTGATTTGGCCCATTTATTTCATTTTTGGCCCATTTCTCATTCTTTTCATCCTCCGGTGCTCTCCTAAGTATAAAACATGAAAACAAAGAATTAAGAGCACCAAATTCACCAACTTCCACAATAAAGGGGATAAATCATCCAAAAGTATGCTAAATTTGGGGTTAAAATATGTGTATGTTATGGTTTATCAATGCGAAACACCTTTTATGAAAGTATTATTAGTGCATTAATCGTTATTTCAATATAAAATGCTTGAAAAAGATCACAACAATGGACGAGAAAGAAATTAATCAGGAGCATAGCTCGAAACAAATAAGTTAATCAAAGATAACCAAGGCAATAAAAGAAAATTTATTAGGGTGTATCTTGAAAGAATAAAGTAATCAAAGATAGAAAATTCAAAATGGGTAAGATAGAAGCTAGGTGTCCCAGATATCCCAGCTTGAGCTTCTCTGTACAAACTTCTTGAGGATCATTTTGAGCTCAATACGTGTTTAGAGGATCCAGAGTACTTTGCCATTGCCCCAAGACGTAGCATACTTCCTCACTGTTAATTTGGGCATAGAAAGACTACTACATGCCCTATCTTTGATCAAAATTTGAGTCGCCCTTTTCGGGTTTTCAACTCAAAACCCCTTTGGTCTCAAAGCGCCCTTTGCGGGTTTTCTCCTTGGCCTATCCTTTTTTTTCGAACTCAAGGCGCCCTTTACGGGTTTTCACCATGGCCTTTCCCCTTTCATGTAAAATACTTCTTGACTGAATCCTGAATTCACCGAATTGGGCAACTCTTCGCCATCCATCTCGGTCAATATCAATGCTCCTCTAGAATAGGCAGGCCCTTTTTTACTACATAAGGTCCTTCCTAGTTTGGCATCTTCTTTCCTTTGAAATCCTTTTGTATAAGAAAGATCTTTTTCAACATCAGGTTCCCTTCGTGGAATTCTCTAGGATGAACCTCTTTGTCGTAAGCTTGCATCATCTAACCGTGATGGACAACTTTTAACCTTTTCTTCCATTAGACTCAATTGGCAAAAACGCTTCCATTCCATAAACCAATGGGTAAGAAGTTGTCCCCGGCAAAGGTCCTAGCCAACATTTGATAATCATAGAGGATAAATGGTAACTTCTTTATGCTAATCTTTACAAGTCTCGGTCATCTTTCCTACAATCCTTGTTTTGTTGTTTTTGTTTTTTATGTTTTTTTCTTTCTCTTTTTTTTCGCCCTTTACTGTACTGTGATATGATGTTTGATCTTTGAACAAACTTCCAAACTTTTGATGTTGTCCTTTTTAGCTCTCTTTGTTGGCACTTGATCTTTTTGTTTTTTGGAATTTGATGACTGGCAACTTTGCAATATTGGCAAATGAAGCTACTTCCACCTTCTTAGTGAAGTAAACAACGACCACAACGATGAATCGATAACGACTAGAAGATTTTGACAAGATCAGCCCCATAATATCCATTCCCTACATATAGAAAATCTGTGAAGAAATAGATGAGGCACATAAGTATTGTCTTATTAAATACGGCATACCTGATGCCATCCCTTCTATGTAGATTAGCAGTACCCAAACCTTATGATTAGCTTGGCTATTGTAAAACCATTAGCATGTGTCCTTCTGACATCCTTATGGACCTCTTTTAAGATTTCAACGTACTTGCGTCTCAGTATCCCAGGCATGTCATGTCATGATCGTGCAAAAACATCTTTGAATTCTTAAAAATAACTCAATGATGTCTCGCCTTATTTTTGTGGTGAGCTAGGCTACAATCTTCACCTCTTTTCTAGGCTTATAATATCCACTGACCATTTGTAAAGTAGGGTCTATTTTCCATCTTGTTCTACCATTCTTAACAAATCAGAAGATAGGTTACAATCTCTGTCATCTTCAATGTCCTGAGATCCCTCTAGATACATATCTTACTCGAAAGGAGACTCTGAGTCAGTAACAATGTCGCTCACATCGTTGATATTTGGAGACCTATTGTAGGTTCGAAGGAAGATGAATGATTCAAAGAATGACTATTTGTATGGTCATGAATGAAGAATGAATGAATACTCGAAAGAAAGTCCAAGGAACAAACAAAATAAAAGAATATTTGCTCAAAAAGATGCATTTTATAAGCCTATTTCATAAAAGGGTTCTTATTGACTCTAGGCTTAAGGCAACAAGTGTATTTTGAATATTACTCTAGGTTAGCTCTAAAAATATAGGGATTCCTTCCACAGTCCTATTATTCAAAACATTCCCAAGTATGCAAGGGCATGGAAACTTCGTTCCCCGATTCCCTCTTCACTTTTGACTTCTTCAAGGAGTCACAACTTTCTTGTCTCCTTCTTCAATTATCGCATTTATTGCCTCATCAAAGTGATCAAGTTCTAATGAAACGTCGAATTTCACAATTCCCATTTTAATGAACCTTTCGACCAACTTTTTAAACTTAGTATAGTTTTCAATTGAGCGACTCGTTATTCTCATGTGGTACTCTCATTCGGCATTCTCATTATACCATTTTGGGAACGGAGGTTGCACAGGTTCTAAGTAGGACGGAGACACCACATGCACATCAAAAAGATTCTGATACAGCTCCTTGTATGTCATCGGGATGGGTGTGAACTGGAGCCTTTCTGCATTTGACCTCAAATTAGATTCCTACTTTGAAGAGCCTTGATAGCTAGTGGTTACATCCCTCGACTGGCCTACGGTGACTGATTTGGGATGCATGCCTAGGATACTCACTTTATTTTCCTTATTTCTCGAGGCTGATCTTTTGGTGCTTTCTCTCGCGTTTATCCTTCTCTCCTTACTGCATTTTCAATCATCTCGCCAGACATTACTATATCTGAAAAGCTTATAGTGGTGCTTCCCAACATATGGTTAATGAATGGGGCTTTTAGAGTATTGATGAAAAGCATTGTGGTCTCCTTTTCTAAAAGTGGCGACTGAACTTGTAGGTCAACTTCCTGCATACTACCTAAAACTTTCATTCGATTTTTTCACCATGTTCTGTAAGGTGATTCTGTCAGGGGTCATGTCCGTCACATGACTGTATTACTTCATAAATGCTTGCGCTAGGTCTATCCACAAATTAATCCTAGCACAGCTTAGTTGATTATACCACTTGTATGCTGCCCCCACTAAACTATCTTGGAAGCAGTGGATTAGCAATTAATCATTATTAACATACCCAGTCATCCATCTACAGAAAATGGTAATACGGGCTTCAGGATAGCTAGTCCCATTATACTTCTCAAATTCTGGCATTTTGAACTTGTGAGGAAGCACCAAATCTGGAGCCAAGCTTAAGTCTTTAGCATCAATTCCATGGTGATTATAAGTGTTTTCCAAGGCCTTGAATTTTTCTTCCAACCACCTACAACGGTCCTCTAACTGCCTTGTCAATTCAAATCTTGTCCCTTCCCTCTCCACTATATCTAAATTAGGGATAACAGGATTAGTAGGGTTATCTCCTGGGTTAGATCCTGAGCCAACTTGGAAATTCATGGGCACCCCAGTATCAGCTTGAGGCCTAATTGTAATAGATGGCCTTCGAGGATATGCTTCAGGTTGTGTTTGTGTATGCGGTGGGGTAAAACCCGGAGGATAATCCTCATTATCTTCTCCAGCATTAGTCATGGGGCCTTTTCCTTTGTCCATTACCTCGTTTAGTAGTTGAGTCATTTGAGCCACCATATTCCTTTAGGCTTCCATAATTTGTTGCCTCATATCTTGCTAGATCTTTGCCAACTGCTCTTGCAGCTTGTCTTGCATGTCTCTTTGGAATTGTTCGAGTCTTTGATCCATATTTTTTGTCTTAGCACGTATACCGTAACGGTGTTTAGTTTCAGGTTAACTTTTCCTTCTCACTTTCTCTCTTTTTTTGAAATAACTTCATCTAATTAGGGTCCTTCTATGGATTTTAATGCATATGATACGATGTAATGCAGATGCATGGAATGAACGCAAAACAAAGAGAGGCATTGATTTCTAATTCAATTCCATGAGAACTACTTTTCTAGAAAGTAAATTTCTTTACATAAAACGGATTACATATGCGGCCTTGCCCTCCTATTGCAGGAAAAAAACATCAATCCCTTTCTTCACAAAGGTCAAATCTTGCAAACTTCTAATAGATGTCTCCACTAGCTCCTTTTTGATTGGGTCGCGACTCATTGCTCACTTATTTTCGCAATGCTTGTTAGAAAATCGAGACGTGATGGGTCTCGAATAATCTTTAATAGCTTGAATCCTCGGGCAATAAAATCTTGTATTCTTTCACGGACTATAAGTCTTCTCTCGTTGTGTTTACTTAGACCATATTTGGACGACCGTATTATAATCCACTTTATCAAGAAATTCATTTTCTTATGACAAAATCTTCTATTCAGCAATCGAATTTGAATCAACACCTTTTTTTCTATGATGTGAATGCAATGCAATCAAAACAAAAGAGAACACATTAGCACAAGAGAAATAAATAACAAAATAGGACACCTATCTGGGTGACCACTAAGGTTTGGCATAGTTCCACCTAGGGTAAGCCCTTAGGTTTCCTACATGTGGTTTAGCTCTAAAGTTGAGGTACCTGAACCAACAGATTCCTTGATCTTCACCCATTATAGGCTCATAAGGACCGAGTTCAATTCAGAGGAATACATTTCCCTATGGCCATGAGGAAGTGAAAACCTCACGAAGACATAGGTACAGATGTATCCCTGGAAGCAATCTATTAGCCTATGTAGAGGTGAAAACCTCACGAAGATATAGTTTCTCACTCCCACTTAAAGGTGCGACCACAACGATCATGCAATGTAATGTATGCAAGAAAATAACAATCATATGAAATGACACAAACAAATGCAATAAAAGGATCGTAATTTTCAAATTTTCAACAAAGGACAAAAAATAATCAATTTTACGACTTGACTCTCTTACCCAGCGGAGTCGCCAAGCTGTCAAAACCATTTTTTTGTTTGGAAAACGGGTTCGACTTTTAAAATGAAAATTGAGTCGTCATCAATCCTTTTTTAGGTGTGATCGAGTCACCTTGAGATTGATGGTTAAAGCGTTTGATTTATTAAAATGATGATTATGGCCTACAAAATTTAGAAAAAACAGTTCTGGAGTCGATTATGCACGAGGAAGGATTAGCACCCTCGTGATGCCCAAAATTGGCATCTAATTGATTATTTAATGCCCTTATGTTGAGAATTTGAAAATATTTTAGAATACAATTCCTTTTAAAGAATGTTTGTATAACCCATTTTGGAATATTAAGACTCTTTTGTTCCAAAAGGATAAAATATCACATCCAATATGTTAGAGTGCGACATTTTAACCCCCGAAACTAAGATCATCCCTTAATTTCCAAAAACCCAAAATTAAAAGGATATTTAACTATTTGGATGAACGAAAAACGAAACCCAGCACGTTAGGGTATAATTTCTCGAAATTCCAAACGAAACATTGCCTTGTTTTTCAAAATCCTTATCTTGAGATAACGAAATGTCACATCCAGTGCGTTAGGACACAATATTTTCAAATTCACGAGAATAAGTTTTTTATTTAAATTTTACAAAGAAAGTAATAGGTTCTTTACACTCAAGAGAGAAATTGAACCAGTAAGTTAAGGTACGATTTCTTTCGAACCTTAGAACGCGGAGTGTTTGTGATAAACCATAATATGAACATATTTTAATCCCACATTTGGCATACTTTTGGATGATTTATCCCCTTTATTGTGGTATTTGGTGCTCTTAATCCTTTGTTTTCATGTTTTGTACTTAGGAGAGCACCGGAGGATGAAAAGAACGAGAACGGGCTGAAAATAGAGTAATTGGGCCAAAGTACAAAATGGACACGGTCTGAGCCCAAGACCGCATGGTCGTGCCTCATTAAATGACCCGAACACGGCCTGGCCTCGACTTATACAGGCATGTGCCATGGGCTTGTCCCTGACGTGACCTGTTTGAATTCTATTTGGAATAGGGTACTTAGAGGCAAATAAAGACATTCCAAAAGCCTATATAAAGACCCTAGAGGCCAACCTTAAATAAGGCATTCAGCTAGGCCAAAGAGCCAAGCCAGAGGGGCTAAATTGTGGGATTCACTCGAAGGAAGCCATTTGATTCATCTCAAGAAACCGGAATCATTCTCAAGACTGAGGATCTCTCCTTCAATTTCCTTTAAGTGGTTTTAGGGTTTTCTTTATGTTTTTTTATTTTTCTTTGAGATGTTTTCTTTTATAATTACGAACTAAAATCCTTAGATACCTGAGGGGGATGAAATCTAATACAGATCTTGTTATTATTTTCTGAGTGTATGATAAATACTTGATTTGTTCTTAACTATGTGTTCTTAATTCTTGTTTTGATATTTCAGGATATTGATTCAAGCATTTATGCTCTTAGGCAGAGGAGGAATAGACCCTGTTTAAGAGTAGATCTAGCATAGTTACGCAAAGTTGATCGTAACCCTAGAGATAGGATGATGAAAATCTGTCGGATTAGGGTCAAACCTAATATGGGAGTCCATAGATCGAGTTAATGCAATTCTAGGGGTTTTAATTAGAAAGAGATTTCAATTAATCAACCTAGGGTTAGATATTAGTAGCCTTGTGAGAGATATTAATATAAATTAGGGAATCCTACGGATCAAGTCAAGTGAATAAATCGTCTGGTTCAGAGTTAAATAACAAGTGAAGTCTAGGTGGATTCTTCCTCGGGTATTGTCTCAATCAATTGGTTTTTCCCACAAGTATTTCCCCAATTCATTCTTTTTATCTTAGCATCTTTAGCTTAGTAGTTAGTTAATTTTAGATTAGATAACAATTTTCTTAATTCTTAGGCTAGATAATAAAAAGAGAGTTAGTATTAGTACTTTTGGTTTCTTTAGGTTCGATAATCTGGTCTTGCCCCTAAACTATACTACTGTTCGATAGGTGCGCTTGCCTCAAGTCATTGTCACAGTTAGTTTTTAGGCTAGATCATTCATATTATAAATTTTTAAGACTCTGACACACGATCAACTTCTTGGCGCCGTTGCCGAGGAACTGAAATATTAAGAAAGCTTAATTTTTATTACTTTAGCCATATTTTATTTTATATTTTATTTTTGCAATTAAATTTTATTTTTACTTTTCTAATTTTCATTTTCTTTTATCGTTTCCTGGTAGGTACCTCTAGTTTATGACTAGAAAGAACACGACAGGACCATTGATTTACAATAGTGATATCGAAGGTATGGTTTGCAAAAATCGTAGAGAAATAAGGCGAAGCTTAAACTACATACAAGAAGAGCAAGAGAACGAAATTAATACTACCGAAGAGATGGATGAGAATAATCTGCTACCTCCAGAGGTGGCCGAAAATCATGGTCCTCGAACTATGTATGATTATGCTAAACCAAATTTAATAGGAACTGAGTCAAGTATTGCTAGACCTGCTATAGCTGCTAATAATTTTGAACTGAAACCTAACACTATACAAATGATACAACAATTTGTTCAGTTTGATGGTTTGCAGGATGAAGATACAAATAATCACTTGGCAAATTTCCTAGAATTTTGCGATACTTTAAAAATTAATGGCTTTTCTGATGATGCCATCCGTCTTCGGTTATTTCCCTTATCTTTGAAGAATAAAGCTAAACAGAGGCTGAATTCTCTTCCACGAGGATCAATCACTACATGGGAACAAATGACTGAAAATTTTTTATTAAAATATTTTCCACCAGCCAAAATGGCCAAATTAAGGAATGATATCTCTTCTTTTGTGCAGATGGATTTAGAAACTCTATACGATGCATGGGAGAGATACAAGGATATATCGAGAAGGTGCCCACACCATGGATTACCCTTTTGGCTATAGGTCCAAACCTTTTACAACGTTGTGAACCCTTCAACGAGACAAGTGATTGATTCAGCAGCCGACAGAACCCTGAATAACAAAACTCCTGAGGCAGCCTATGAGTTTATAGAGAAGATGTCACTGAACAACTATCAGTGGCAAGTTACAAGGACAAGGCCAACAAAAACAGTCAGGGTTTTCAACCTCGACTCAGTCACCATGCTATCAAATCAGGTAGAGATATTAAATAAAAAGATTGATGGCTTATGTGATTCTTTATAGGGACATTCAGTTATGAAGTACAATAGGAATAGAAGATGGATGAACAATACAAAATAGTCGCATTACAACCTGAGCACTGAAAACGAGCAAGTTCACTATATGGGTAACAATTTTAGACCTCAAAATAACCATCATAGTAGTACTTACAATCCAGGTTGGAGATACTACCCCAATCAAAGACAACAACGCTACCCACAAGAAAAGAAGCCAAACCTTAAAGAGATGCTAACAAAATTTATAGAGGTGTTAGAAACCCGTTTCCAAAATACCGAAACGATATTGAATAATCAGCAAGCATCAATTCAAAGGCTTAAGGATCAAATTGAACAACTAACTAATTTAGTTTCTGAAAGGCGACCAGAAAGTTTACCTAGTAAAAAAGAGCATGTGAAGGTAGTTACACTAAGGAGCAGAAAGAAGTTGGTTGAAACAAAGAAGAAGATACCACACAAAACTAATAAGACAAAGGATGACAAAGCAAACAAGAATACAATTCCAATACCTGAAGAAATTAAACCACCGATCCCATATCCAGCAAAATTGAAGAAAGACCGCTTACACGCACAATACGGTAAGTTTCTTAAACTTTTTAAACAATTGCATATCAACTTACCTTTTGTTGAAGCTATTTCACAGATGCCGACATACAAAAAATTTCTAAAAGAGCTCCTAACAAATAAAAGGAAGTTTGAAGAGATATCAACATTGGAACTTAATGAAGAATGTTCAGCCATCCTCCAAAACAAGCTACCAACCAAATTGAAAGACCTAGGAAGTTTCACTATTCCCTGCTTAATTGGTAGTCTAAACGTAGAGAATGCACTAGCTGATCTAAGTGTCAGTATTAATTTAATGCCTTATAGAATGTTTAAACAACTTGGTCTCGGGAACCTAAACTGACTAGGATGAGTATTCAGCTAGCTGACTGATCTGTTAAATATCCTAAGGGAATCATAGAAGATATTCTGGTAAAAGTTGATAAATTTATATTCCCTATTGATTTTGTTGTGCTTGAAATGAATGAGGACGTTGAGATGCCTTTAATTTTGGGACGTCCCTTTTTTAGCTACTGCTAGGGCTGTTATTGATGTAGGTGATGGTAAACTTGCGCTAAGCGTAGGCGACGAGGAAATTATTTTTCAAATTTATGATGCTATGCGATATTCTAGAGAACAAGATGATTCCTGTTATTTTATTGATGCCATTGATCATTTTATTCAAGAATCTTTACAGGAAATCATACATGACGACACGATGGAACTGTGTCTTACCCAAGATGATGGGGTAGATAATGATACTGATGAGTTGAATTCTAATACATTTTCCTCTAGATAAACAAAAGAAGAGGGCATTGAAATCAACGACGAACTAAAACAAAAACAAAAACCCTCTATTGATGAGCCACCCAAATTAGAATTAAAACAGTTGCCAAAACACATAGAATATGCATTCCTCGGGGATAATTCTATGCTACTAGTAATTATCTCTTCAAAACTAGAACCCAAAGAGAAAGGCGAGCTGCTATAGGTACTAAAGAAGCATAAAAGAGCCATAGCTTGGAAAATTTCTCACATTAAAGGGATAAGTCCATCTTTCTGCACCCATAAAATTTTAATGGAAGATGAATATAAACCATGCGTGCAACCTCAAAGACGATTTAATCCTAACATGAAGAAAGTTGTTAAGGCTGAGGTAATTAAACTTCTAGATGCTGGAACCATTTATCCTATTTCTGACAGTACTTGGGTAAGCCCTGTGCAGGTTGTTCCAAAGAAAGGAGGCATGACTATTGTAACCAACGAAAAAAATGAATTGATTCCTACAAGAACAGTTATAGGTTGGAGAGTTTGCATTGATTATAGGAAGTTGAATGATGCTACGAGAAAAGATCACTTCCCTCTACCATCTATTGATCAAATGTTAGAATGATTATCTGGGCATATGTACTACTGCTTCCTTGACGGACTTTCCAGCTACTTCCAAATCCCAATAGCCCCTGAAGATTAAGAAAAGACAACATTTACATGTCCATACGGTACATTTGCTTATCGTAGAATGCCTTTTGGATTATGTAATGCTCCTGCTACTTTTCAGCGCTGCATGCTGGCCATCTTTGATGAACTTGTGGAAGACATTATGGAGGTATTTATGGACGACTTTTCAGTATTTGGTAATCCTTTTCATCTTTGCCTTAAAAATCTAAAATGAGTTCTAATGAGATGTGAAGAAGCGAACCTTGTGCTAAATTGGGAAAAGTGTCACTTTATGGTTCAAGAAGGGATTGTGTTAGGACATAAAATTTCTAGTAAAGGGATTGAGGTGGATAAAGCAAAGGTCGAAACCATAGAAAAATTATCTCCTCCTAGTTTAGTTAAGGCTATTAGAAGCTTTTAGGACATGCTAAATTTTATAGAAGATTTATTAAAGACTTTTCCAAAATAACTAAGCCTTCAACGAAATTACTAGAAAAAGATGTAGCTTTCAATTTTGACCATGAATGTTTAGATTCATTTAATATCCTAAAAGATAAATTAATAAATGCTCTAATTATAATTGCACCTGATTAGAATTTACCCTTTGAACTAATGTGTAATGCGAGTGATTTTGCAGTAGGTGCAGTTTTAGGACAGTGAAGAGACAAGCAATTTCAGCCGATTTGTTACGCTAGCAAGACATTAACAGCTACACAAGAAAATTACACCACTACAGAAAAAGAATTGCTAGCTGTGGTTTTTGCATTTGATAAATTTATACAATACTTGATATTATCCAAAGTTTTCATTTACACTGACCATTCAGCTCTTCGCTATTTTTTAACTAAATCTGATGCAAAACCTCAACTTATAGGATGGATTTTACTCTTACAGGAATTTAATTTGGAAATCTAGGATAAGAAAGGAGCTGAAAATCTTGCAGCAGATCATCTTTCTAGACTTGAAAACCCATATATCAAAGAACTCGATGAGAGTGAGGTAAATGACTCGTTTCCTGAAGAACAACTCTTTTTTTATAACTGTATCTGAGGTACCTTGGTTCATAGATATTGCAAATTACTTAGTTGCTAACATATTACCAAAAAGGTTAACACATCATCAAAAGAAGTGATTCTTTTCTGATGTGAAAAACTATTTTTGGGAGGACCCTTTTCTTTTCCCTATATGTGAAGATCAAGTAATTCAAGATGTGTTACAATAGCAGAAGCAAGCAAAATCTTAGAACATTGCCATTCAGGACCTTCAATAGGACATTACAGCGGGATTAAGACAGCACACAAAACACTCGAATAAGGTTTATATTGGCCAACTCTATTTAAAGATGCCAACAGGTATGTTGTTTTATGTGATAAATGCCAGAGAACAGGTAATATATCTAAACACGGTGAAATGCCTCAAACATATATGTTATCTTATGAAATATTTGATGTATGGGGTATTGATTTTATGAGTCCATTTCCTAGTTCATTTGGAAAAAATACATCTTAGTAGCAGTAGATTATATGTCAAAATGGGTGGAAGCTCAAGCTTTACCTACTAACGATGCTACAGTAGTAGTAAGGTTTCTTAAGAAAATTTTCTCTCGATTTAGAACACCCAGAGCAATTATTAGTGATAGGGGCACTCACTTTTGTAATACTCAATTTGATAGATTCTTAAAGAAATATAGAGTACACCACAGGACAACTACCCCTTATCATCCTCAAACCAGCAGACAAGTGGAAGTAGCAAATCGAGAACTTAAGTGTATTTTAGAGAAAACAGTAGAATTAAACAGGAAAGATTGGACATTAAAAGTAGACGATGCTTTATGGGCCTATAGAACATCTTTTAAAACTCCCATAGGAACATCCCCATATAAACTTGTATAGGGAAAGAGTTGTCATCTACCATTTGAGTTAGAGCACGTAGCTTTTTGGGCTATAAAATTTTTAAATTACGATCTTAAAGCTGCAGGTGAAAAAATGATGATGCAGTTGAACGAGCTTGATGAATGGCGAACTAATGCCAATGAGAACTCACGACTGTATAAGGAGGCAACAAAGCGCCTCCATGATGCTCGTTTAAAACAACCAAAGTAATTTGAACTAGGAGATTTAGTCTTGTTATACAATTCAAGGTTAAAATTGTTCCCTGGAAAGCTGAAATCAAGATGGTCAGGTCCATGCGTAATCAAAACTATTTTCCCTTACGGGACAATAGAGGTAACTCATCCAACTCGTGGCATATTTATGGTAAACGGTCAGCGACTGAAAATTTATAATGGTGAAGATTTGTTATGAGAAGGAGCTTCAGCTCCATGAACCTTCATTTAGAAATGAAAACAGGGTAAGTCTAGCTTAAGACTTTAAATGAGCGCTTCTCGGGAGGCAACCTGAGAACTAACTTCACTAATATCATATTTTTTATTTTTAACACTTAACTACAAATTAACCAATTTAATAAGGTTTCAAGTTTCCCTACCACAAGGCCATGCACACGGGCGTGGCCGTGGTTGTGTGTATACCACGAGCAAGCACATCGGTGTGGTGGAGGCCGTGCAGACCAAGGACGAAAAAAATCCCCAAAACATGGGCTACGACAAAACACCACGACCGTGCGATTAGGCCGTGGTCGAAACTGAGTAAATAACACGACTGCTCCCCATAACCATGGCCAAATCTGTCAAAGGAACACCGGTGTATGACACGCCCATGCCCCATAACCGTGGCCAAACCTATCGAGTGAACACAGGCATGGGAGAAGCGAACCAAGCTAGGCACGCCCGTGCGGTACGGGCGTGGGACGCAACACAGGTGCACCAGACACTTGAACATTTGAAACGCACGGTCTAAAAATGATTCAACGGGCGCGGGACACGCCTGTGTGCCCTTATTTCTATATAAACCCCTCACTATTCATTTTTTCCCTAAATCCTTCCTCTCAAACCCTATCTGTTTTCCTCTTCTCCCCTCCTCCATGTTTGGCCTCCGCTCCTTTCATTTCCTCTCACTCCCTTCTCTCCCTTCCCCCTACTCTCATTCCTCATCCACATGCAGTCCATGCCTGTGCGACATTACCACGCCTGCGCGACCATCCACGACCGCACACCACCTCCCTACCTCCAACGATTCACATTACTTCCTCCTTTCTATACTTTGTTGCTAATTTTATTTAATCCATGTTTATTCTCTTTTAGAACTTTTATTTATTCATTTCTTTAAATCTTTAGTATTCATTTTAGATTATTATTGTTGATATTCATTTTTACTTAAGTGTCCTGAATTTTGCACCTTTAGTATTAGGAGAATACTTAGGAAAAAGCTTCCATGTTAATATTATGAGGCATTAATATTGGATTCATAAATTCTATCATAGCAAAAATTTGGATGATATTATTCAAATGCTCTTACAGGAACATAATGTCATCATCCCGCAAAAAGAAAATCGCAGTCCTTGTTTCAAAAAAATGAAAGGGACTCGGCTCATCATCCTCGAGTGCCTCAACCAAAATACAACACCCGTTCCTATGGTTTCCTCCAGGAACTCAGGAGGATCTTTATTAGATACTATGCCCTCTCGGCGTAGGAAGGTGTATT
This sequence comes from Gossypium rotundifolium, assembly GCA_025506655.1. NCBI lineage: Eukaryota > Viridiplantae > Streptophyta > Magnoliopsida > Malvales > Malvaceae > Gossypium > Gossypium rotundifolium. Next base: position 24,611,876 of record CP106727.1, read on the forward strand.
GATTGGACCGCTCTAGAGCAGGTCCAGCTAGCAGACGAGGTTCGGGCCCTATTATTCACAGATCCGTGGGGGAAATTTTTTGACATCATCGAGCCCACATACCTGGAGCTCACTCTGGAACTCTGTTCTACTTTCCACCTCCAGACGGTGATGACTAACTTTGACGACTCTGGCACTATCCAATTTTGTCTCGGAGGACTAGTCCGTGAGATGAGTGTCCCGTAGTTCGAAGCTACTTTGGAACTATATACGAATGAATCCATGGAAGATGACGAGTTCGAGGACCTTTACCGCCACATCCATAACTCTCCGACTGCCTGTTGGAAAGATCTAGTCCCCAGCTCGGCCATATATGATCCTAGTCCCTCTAAACCGAGGGCTCTCGCCCCACCACTGTGGTACATACACGCTATCTTAGCTCATACACTGACAGGGAGGAAAGAGAGCATCGGCGTCATGAACACTCACGACACCTACTTCCTATTGTGCATGGCGAACGAGCATGTTTTCGACCTCACCTACTTCATAGCTCGCGCCATCCAACATCAGACGGAGCAACATAGGAAAGGGGTCATCTCTATGGGTCCCTACATCATGCGCCTCGCTCGAAAATTCCTACTCCTTAACATAGCTGCCCAGACTTCCTCACTTACTCTAATAGGACAGATGTCCGCAGGACATCCAGACGATGTTACACATGAGGATGATCGAGCATCGCTGTGGGATGCATCCTCTCCAGTATCGTCTTGCTCACACCATCGAGGAGGAGGATCTTGAGAACATTACTGATGATGTTCCCCCACCACACGAGGCACCACTACCGAGCCATCGCGCAGTTCATAGGGAAGATTCTTTTGCAGACATATCTGAGCGCTTATCACGATTTGAGAAGCAATGTTTTCAGTGCTTCGACCACATCGATACCTCCCTCCACCAGATATGTCAGCACCTGCATATTTCATTGCCATCCCCACCTCGCGACCCAGCCAATGACGAGGACCTTTGGGTCCTTTTATTTACTTAATTTTTCAATCTTAACATTTATTTTTCATTTTTAGTTTATTTTTCATTTTTTAATTAATTAAACTTCTTACCTTGCTTATTTAAAAATTGTATTAGTGCAGTTTAATTTCTTCTATCACTAGCTATCTAACTCTCTAGTATCTCTAACAACATCCATTAAATAAGTACTCCCTAAAAATTTAACTGATGACTTCACAGTGTTAAAAGGTACAATGTGCCACTCCAGGAACGAACATATAACTAGAGTATTCTCCACCCCTTCACTTATGCTTAGTCATCATATTCATCATTGATAATCCTTAATGAATCCATCCAAAAATTCAAGAAGTTCACTTCTCTCCCTATCTTTTGATTTTCTTACTATATGTTTATTATATATATTTATACATGAGGGCAATGTACATCTTCAGTGTGGGGGTGAAAATTATTTCGAAAAGGTTCCTAACTTTTTGCATTTTTCTCAAATCCCTAAATGATATCTTGTCTTAAGTAATTTTCTCATATCACTAATTAGAATGAAATTCCTGTTGATTTATGATTTTTTTAATATGTTTTAGGTTAAGTCATAGATAATTATATAGTGATGATTTAAACATTAACTAGAGAATCAAGCATAATGAGTCAATTTTCAAAAATTAAAAATTTTGTTAGGTTGTTATCGCTGCAAAATAGTCTAGTTTTAATAGTTATAAAAAAAGAGTGATTGAACCTGTAGACTGACTGTGACAACGATAGAGGCAAGCGCACCTATCGAACAGTAGTATAGCTTAGGCAAGAATATCTTATCGAACCCAAGGAACCTAAAAGTACTACTACTCACTTTCTTTCTATTATTTAGCCTAAAATATGGAGTGATTGGTTTATTAATATAAAGTAGATGAAAAAATTAAACATAAATGCAAAGACAAAAGAACAAAACTTTGGGAAAAGATGTTGAAGAAAACTCTATTGATAAAGACGATACCTTCGGGAAGAATCCACCTATGACTACACTTATTATCCAACTTTCACTTCATATGATTTCTTTTACTTAGCTTGATCCGTGAGACTCCCTAACCTATATTAAACCTTCTCTCAAAGCGAATAACGTCTAACCTTAGGTTAATTAGTGGAACTCTCATTCTCTTATAATCACCCCCTAAGGAAGCAGTAAATCGATCAATGGACTCCTATATTAGGTTTCACCCTAATATGAAAAAATATCGTAACCCTATCTCTAGGCACCCGATCAACTCCGCTTAATTATGCTAGATCTACTATTAGGTAGGGTCTATTCCTCCTCCACCTAAGCACATCAGATTAAATTAAGCCACATAATTAAGAATAAACTAAGTATTTATCATATAAACCAATAAATCAAATAACAAAATCCATCATAGGTTTCATCCCATTGAGGTATCTGAAGGATCTAGTTCATAAAAAAATAAGAAAACATCTCAAGAGAAAAGATAAAACAAAACATAAGAAATCCTAAAACCCCTCAAGGAATTGAAGGAGAGATCCTCCGTCTTGAGTAGAATTCGACTCTTCGAGATGGATCAACTGCTATCTTCGAGTAATTCCCTAAACGAGTAAAGCTCGCGTAAAACTCGCTAAAACCCGATCCCTTGAATTGCTACCTTGGATTGTTTATATAGACGCTAGGATGCTTTACTTGGCTCCTAAGTACTGTAGAATCAAGTGAAAATCATCCTAAGTGTTTGAGTGGACTTAGGATTGCGTTTCTTGGGCTCCAAGCATCCAATTTCGAGTGAAATTGCTCTTTCCCCCAGCAGGGGCATGGCTAAGGCACACCCATTTAAATCGTGGTCCAGCCAGTGTCTCCATTCTATTGATTTAGGCACGGCTATGACACGTCCATGTAATATATGGGTAGAGGTCATGCTTTAGGTCTACAAATTGGGGCACCGCCGTGTACATCGGGGTCAAGCCATGTTGGGCTTTTTATCGATGAGGCACGATCGTGTAAATCAGGGTGTGACCGTGTGCAATCTAAATATTGGGGCACGACTGTGTGGCATGAAGTCCAGGGCATGCCGACTTCTTGGGTTGGCCCAATTTGGTCCGTTTTAAGCCCGTTTTGTGTCATTTTCATTCTAAGGTGCTTTCCTGAGTATAAGACACGAAAAGAAAGGATTAAGAGCACCTTTTTACATAAATTAAGGATAAATTCATCCAAAAGAAAACTAAATGAGGGAGTAAAATAAGTTACTTTTACGGTTTATCAGGTTGTTTACCTGAATCTAATTATTACCTTGAAGTTTAAAGTTTATAAGGTTGTCAACAAAACGCATAATCTTTGTGAGATTTTGAACCTTTAGAGCATACATTCTTTTCGTGCTCACTTTTTTTGGTTATGAGTGTGTCAACATTGATTTGTTATTCTAGAACTTGCTTCGATTATACATGTCGAGACCACACCTTTGATTTGATATACAGAGATGATAAAGGCACTTAGGATTTAACCCACTTACTCCACTAAAAGCCTACCCTCACAATTAACCCCTAGTGAACCCATTTCATCATAACAACCCTTTTTCTTGACTCACCCACTAATATTAACCCAAAACCCATCTTGAATTTTTCATCACCATTCCTCTTGACTACCCTTTTTGTCGATATTTGATTTTGAGCAGTTGCCTAACTATGTTCTATATTTTAGTTGTTAAAGTTCTTTCTTATTATACTTGATTTTTTCTTAAAAAAAAATTGAAGTATATTCATTATTAGTTTTATGATTAAGTGAGCTTATACATTTAATTTCAACATCTTGAAGAAGAAGTTCTTATTATTAGTTTGAAGTTTTTAATTGATGCAATTATTCAGGATTAGTTCATTTTTCTAGTTAGGTAAATTGTAAATTCAATCTCGATTCTAACCCTCTAATTCAGCCTTTATCCAAACCTTTAACCTAAGCCCCGTTATAACCCCTTTAAAGACCTTTTTATTTGTGTATCATCTCATTTTATAGTGGTGGAGATTTGATTTTCATGCAAGCCTATGGGATTAACTTTTCATGTTTGACTTTTTGAGTGCTTAATTTTTAACCTTAAACACTTTGAGTGATTTGAGTGAATCTTTAGTAAGGATGTCAACTCTTGTTGATTTTGAATTAAAGGTGATTGTTCAGATGAGGAGAAACGCCTATATTTTCATGCTACAAAAACTATAACTTTGATTGTTTGAATCTTCAAGACTCTTTGAGTTAAATTATCCATGTATAAATTATATATGAATTATGATGAAACACTATTGATGAATATTATGAATTGAGGAAGTTCCTTTTAATTATGAGTTGAGAATTTTGTTTGAGGATAAGCAAAAGCTTAAGTGTGGGGGTATTTCATAAACCATAATATGAATATATTTTAATCCCACATTTAGCATACTTTTGGATGATTTATCCCCTTTATTGTGGAATTTGGTGCTCTTAATCCTTTGTTTTCATGTTTTGTACATAGAAGAACACCGAAGGATGAAAAGAACGAGAAACGGGCCAAAAACAGAGTAATTGGGCCAAAGTACTAAATCAACATGGCCTAGGCCCAAGACCACATGGCCGTGCCTCATTAATAGACCCGAACATGGACTTATCGACCTCGACTTGAATTCTATTCGAATAGGGTACTTAGCGTCAAAGAAAGTAGCCTATATAAACACCCTAGAGGCCAACCTTGTCCTCGAAAGGGCCTATGTCGGTTTAATTGTATGAAAAGACGTGAATAAATTTTGATACTGCATTTGAATTCTATTGGAAATAGGGTACTTAGAGTCAAAGAAAGGCATTCTAAAAGCCTATATAAACACCCTAGAGGCCACTTAAAATGACCAGGAATGTCGAATTTAAGAGCCCAAAGGGGAGCTTAGGGCCAAGTGACCCTAAAATATAAAGAACATAAACTTTGACCCAATAACGGACTTGGAAATGTGGCTCAAGATGCCAACTAAGGCCCTAGGAAATGGCCCAAATGCAAGAGGTTTGGGCACGAGTTTGAGTCATCTAGGAAACAAATAAAAGAAATAAAATTTTGTCTCCATGAGTGGAGAGTTGGACGGCACAAGGAAGAGGAGTTTTTATTCAATAAAAACTCTTGGCTAATAAGGAGATTTGATGGAATTTCATATTGATAAAACTAAACCTTATCACAAGTGAAGAATTGGCTGAATTAGGGACTCTAAGGCTAATAGATTCGGCCAAAGAAAGAAAAGAAAAGAGCCATTCTCTTCTCCTCAACATCTTGCCGAAACCTCCAAGTGAAAGTAGCAACAATCTTTCCTCTTCTCTTTAGCCGAAATTCCCTTGTCAAAAAAAGAACTCTACATCTTTTCTTTCTTCTTCTTTCTTCTACCATTCATCCACAAAAGCCAAAGCTTTGAGATCCACAATAGTGCCATAGCCGAATAGCATAAGGGATCTTCCGGATTCAAAACAAGGTAAGTACATCATTATACAATCGGCAAAAGATCCCTCCATGATTTAATAATAGATCAAATCTAACAAGTGATTTCGGCAGAATTTGAAATAAAGATCAACTTGGATTTGAGGTAAGTGAGTCTATACATTCGCCAAGGCCAAATCTTAGTCAATTAGATCAAATTGATCAAAAACTAATCTATTCGAGATCTAAGAAGTTGCCGATTTCAAGGGAAAAGAGAGGTGAAGTTTCGGATTTAAAATCCATAAGGTAAGCCCTAAAGGTATTCGCCAAAGTTATGTGACTACCTAGATTAGATCCGTAATTATTAAAAGCGAAAACTAATTTATGTTGAGGTTTCAAGGTTGGCGAATATCAAGTGAAGGAAAACAAAGATTCTGGGATTTGAATAAACATCAAATCGGCATCAAAGGTAAGCCTCTTTACAAATCCTACTAGGATTTGGATATTATAGCCCAAAATAGAATTTATGCTAAGTAATATTTGATAAACCAAATGTAGGAATTAGGATCTAAACATTAGATCTTGCTTTCGAAATCTCAAGGAATCGCTAAACAAATCAGGTGTGTATTCCACACTATTCTTAATAGTTTTATGGTTTAAATATGTTATATATGTTAATGTGAAAGTGAAAGAAAGTGGCTAAGGTGCCATATTATGGTACAAAGTATTCAGGTACATTTTCCTACTTCTACTAGGATTTCGGAATAAATGTTATACAAGTGAAAAGTGATGTGAAAGTGAAATAAAATATGTTATGCATGATATTTATAATTTGGGGGCATTCGGGATTTATGTGAAAGGGGAAGAAGGTGTTGACTACGGTCTTACCAACGTTATAAGTGAAAGTGATGACTTGGTCTCACTAAGTGAATGTGATGACTTTGGTCTCACTAAGTGAATGTGATGACTTGGTCTCACTAAGTGGTAACCGGTTACATTACGTTGGTGGCTATGCCACAATATTATCGATGGGCGATGAGCACGTCGACCGCATTGACGCCTTCGATGGAGTGTAGCGGATGGAGGGTTGACTTAGTAGTCCCTACTTGTACAAGGTTGGTACGGTGGAGTGTAGCGGATGGCATATAGGTTTGGGTTCGGGTTTGCATCATTACCTTGAAATTGTTATATGCATATGATATGTATGGTGTGCCTATTTCTATTATGTTTAGTGTTGGTTACACTTGAGTCTATCGACTCACCCCGTTGTGGGAATATGTTTCGTGATGAGCAAGAATGGACCGGACTAGCAGATCTTGTGGTGGCCATGATCGACTTGAAGTTCAGTTTATTAGAATATTTATTTTATTTTAAAATCTTGTACAATTTATTATTTTGGGTTTCATTTTATGTAATAAGGCCACCGTGATTTAATTTTTTTTCTACTATAATTACTATGTTATGAGTTTAGGGCTTTATAACGAGTAGGCCCACTTAGTATGAAATAATTTTAAATATTTTTATCACTTGAAGCAAATGGGTTTTTGTTTTAAAAATGAATTTGTTTTCAACTCAAGCCCAACCCACAACGAACTATCTTCCAAATCTCATAATTTTTCAAAACATTCGAGTGAATTTGAACCGGGTTACTTTGAGGAACATACCAGATCCAGTCCATTCTCGTGGGGCGGGTTTGGGGTGTTTCGATTTAATATCGAGCCAGTTCAAACTCTACTGCGGCCTAAGGCCCAAAAAGTTTTTAAAACAAGGCCAAATGAGTTTTATGAAAGTATTTTTACAAATAGACAGGTATAAAGACATGGCCCCTAAGTCTCCAACCATGATCCACGGTAAGTACCTAACTCTATGTGTGATTCATGATTTATATAAGGGTAGAAAAGGCATGGAACGTAGAATAGCATGATAGGAACTTGAACCCTAGGGTTAGACTACTCAAACACAAACACATAAGATTTAAGGCACTAAACCAACCTATGACTAAGTCAATTAAGCTAGGGTGTGGCAACCATGGTACGCATGTCAGGATTGGATCCCAAGAGCTTGGTATTTAAGCGGTCCTAGTGACTCACCTCCTCTTCTTGAATCCTACAGTGCGTAGCTTGGTTCACCCTAACCTAGAGGACTTAGTGGGTGTGGCAACCCCTGTACGCATGTCTAGGAATGGTTTCAGTGGGAGCTTGGTATTTAAGCAGTCCGCGTGACTCACCTCCTCTCCACTCGAATCCTGCCTGGTGCGTAGCTTTGGTTCACCCTGACCAAGAAGGCTCAGTCATAGGCTAAACTCAATAACTAAAACCCGAAAGGGAATTAGCCATTTTTTTTAACACTTAATATTAAAACTCTTAAATCACTTTCTTTCTCTTATCCTTAATTCACGAAAACTATTTCTGTACACAATTATTTTCAAAAAAAAAAAATTCATACAAATTACAAAATACCCTTAGTGGTAAAATTACCAAAGTGCCCTTGATTTATAAAATGATTTAACTACTCAACAGTTTTATCAAAATTTTATTATTTTATAAACATTCCAAAAGCCCTAACTTGCAAAATATCAAAATACCTTGATTTATGGAAAATTACAAAATTGCCCCTGACTTATAAAATTACCAAAATGACCCTGAATTTTAAAAAAAATTGCAATATTCCCATTTTTGAAGGAGCAATTTTTGAAAAGAACCCTCAGAGTTTTACAACTTTTGAAATACCACTGATTTATTAAATTTTACAAATTTACCCTGATTTGTGAAAAATTACCAAAATACCCACGAGGTTAAAATTACCAAAATAACCCGAATTTAAAAATTCTTCCAAATTACCCTAGACTTCAAAATTTTCAAAATAATTTTAAACAAAACACCAAGGAACATTTTTCTTGAAAAATTTGAAAATGCCTCTATAGGACAAAATTACGAAAATACCCCCGGGTAGAGGAAAACAACAAAACAACAAAACTACAACGTTTCTCCGAATGAACGAAAGTTCATACTTGTTTGATGGATGAGCGAATGAATGGAAAAGACGTGTGTTTGTATGAATCTGAAAGAACCACTCTTAAATCCCTTTCCATAAAACTCCTTCAAGATAAATAAGTGGAACAAAGACTAATCCATAAAATTTCTTAATCGATCTCGACGCTAGAAAATGAGTTCTAGAGGACGCGTCGCCAAGGACCTTGTAGAGGAAGAATAAGCGTGTCGAACCCGTTAGATCAGTCAAGGTTCGACAATGAGTTACCACCACCACCACCACCCCTACCGTTAATGTCGAGCGGCGAGGCTCGACGGGATGAGGCTATGTCGCAGCCATATTGCGAGTATTGGAAATGGTGGTTGGCGGGTGGAAATTCGGGAGCTCGTAAATCATGCCGAGCGACTCCGAGCCAACGGGCCGAGGTGTTTCGTGGAGTGGCTGGTGTGGCACCCAGATCTGCCGAGTATTGGTTGGAAATGGCGAGCGTATTATGGATGAACTCGACCGACCCGAGGAGAAGTTGAAAGGGATGATAGCCCATACGTGATGAAGCATACCAATGGTGGCTAAGCTGTTCGTGATGGTGCCACGGCAGAGGATCCGGACGTGGGAGTATGCTAAGGAGGCATATCGGAAGAAGTATGTAGACTCGATATAATGATGAGCGTGAAAGCTTTTCTAGGACTAGTTCGGGGAACAAATCGGTGGCGGCATATGAGGCTGAATTTCTGAGATTAAGCCGATATGCTCGAGGAGTAGTTGCGACTGAGCATGAACGCTGTGTCCGTTTTGAGGACGGATTAAGGGATGACCTAAGGTTATTGATAGCTCCACATCAGGAGAGGGAGTTCTCCACGTTGGTTGAAAAGGCTAAAGGTAGTTGAAGGAATCAGGGACTCGACTAGGCAAAACTCTGACAGGAATAGACCCAAGAGAGGTTATGGATCGTCGGAAATGTGCGTAAAAGGCCCGTAATCGAGAGGTCAAAAGGTCGCAAGTCGATACCAGAGGCGATGTCGTCCTGTGAGTATTGTGGAAGGAAGCACTCGGTGAGTGTTGGAAAAAGATAGGAGCATGTCTTAAATGTGGGTCTAAGGACCATATGCTCAAGGATTTGTCCTAAGATATCGATGACGAATACCAAAGAATACGTAATGTTAATCGGCCGGTAGGGGAGGACAAGACCTCAACGAGGTCGAGGTTTGAATAATGAGTTAATAATCTTTGGCAGAGGACGTGGCGAGGTGCCACCAATCCGAGGCAAGATGCCTGGGTTTGGTTTATGCGGTTCACCGTAGGGAGGATGAAGACGCACGGACGTCATAACCGTCGTTCTCATTCATGGTAAACCCTATTATGCTTTAATTGATGTGGGCTCGACCCATTCTTATGTTGATTGTAGTGTAGTTGAGACACTAGGCCTAGACTCGAACTTTCGATAAAGAGATGACGGTAGTAAGCCCATTAGGTCAAACTATAGTGGTAAATAAGATCTTTCGGAATATACCCTAGAAATTGGGGAGTGAGCTTATGGTGACCTAATGGAATTACCCTTGGGAATTTGACCTTATACTTGGTATGGATTGGTTAGTAGAACATCGAGCCCGTGTTGGATTGTGCGGCTAAGCGAATGGAACTAAGGACCCTTGAGGATGAGGTGGTCATTATGATAGGAGAGAGAAAGAACTATTTGACTAATGTAGTTTCGGTGCTTAAGGTAGAAAGGATGGTACGTAAAGGGTACGAGGCGTTCTTAGCCTTTGTAAGTGCGTTGGATGGAAGTGAGGAAGGTGTCAAAGTAGTCGAGCAGTGAAGGGACTTTGAGGATGTGTTTCCGGAGGAATTACCAGAATACCCCAGGAGAGAAGTTGAATTTGGAATAGACTTACTACCAGGAATAGCGCTTTGTGTCAATTGCTCCATACCGAATAGCGCCAAAGGAATTAGTGGAGCTTAAGGCTCAAATCCAGAATTATTGGATCGTGGGTTTATTCGCCCGATGTGTGTCTCCGTGGAGAGCACCGGTCCTATTTGTGAAGAAGAAGGACGGAACTATGCGTATGTGCATAGACTATCGTCAATTGAATAAGCTGACCATCAAGAACAAGTATCCCTTGCCAAGGATCGATGACTTGTTCGATCATTGAAAAGGAGCGCAGATGTTTTCAAGATCGATTCTGGTCGGGATACCATCATTGAAGGTGAAGGAGGCTGATATCCATAAGATCGCTTTTAGGACAAGATATGGTCACTTTGAGTTTGTAGTAATGCCGTTTAGGTTGACAAACGCCCAGCCGTGTTCATGGATATGATGAATCGAGTGTTCCAACCTTACTTAGACGGGTTTGTTGTGGTATTCATCGATGATATCTTGGTATATTCCAAGTCCAAGAGGAGCATGATGAGCATCTCCGAATTGTGTTACAAGTATTAAGGAGAAGAAGCTTTATGCCAAATCGGCAAGTGTGAATTTTGGCTTAGAAGTTGCTTTCTTAGGACACGTGGTGTCTGCCGAGGAATAAGGGTGGATCCTAAGAAAATTGAAGCGGTGTTGGATTGGAAACCACCTAAGTCGATGGCGTAGATTAAGTAGTTTCTTAGGGTTGGCCGGCTATTACCGAAGGTTCGTGGAAGGATTCTCGTCGATAGCCGCGCCATTAACAAAATTGTTGAGGAAGGAAGTACCCTTTGTGTGGACAGATAAGCAACAAGAGAGTTTTGAAAAACTTAAAAAGGTATTAACAGAAGCTCCGGTGTTGATTCAACCTGAGGCAGGAAAGGATTTTGTGGTATACTGTGATGCGTCACATACGGGGTTAGGATGTGTTCTTATGCAAGATGGCAAGGTAGTCGCTTATGCGTCCCGACAGTTAAGGCCGCATGAAGTGAACTACCCAACCCATGACTTGGAATTGGCAGCAGTGATTTTCGCTCTCAAGGTGTGAAGGCATTATCAGATGGAGAAAGGTCGTGATCTACAGCACCACAAGAGTCTCAAGTATCTGTTGACTCAAAAGGAGTTAAACTTAAGGCAACGAAGGTGGGTGGAATTCCGAAAGACTATGACTATTCGATAGAATATCATCCGCAAGGCGAATGTAGTAGGCGATGCTTTAAGTAGGAAGGTTGTGACGGACTTAAGAGCAATGTTCGCTCATTTAAGCTTATATGAGGATGGAAGTTTGTTGGCGAGTTACAAGTCAAGCCAACATGGTTGAAGGAAGTAAAAGAGGACGGTTGGTTGATGAAGATTTAAATGTTAAGCTACAAAAGCATGTAAGAGAGTTGGAGGACTATGAGATCAATGATGAAGGAGTATTATGCTACAAAGGAAAGTATGTATGCCAAGAGACAAGGAGTTAAGAGAAGATCCTTCGAGAAGCGCATAGTAGCCCTTATGCTATGCATCCCGAGGCATTAAGCTGTCTGAGACTTAAGAGAACAATTTTGGTGGCGATCTTAAACGAGAAGTTCTGAATTTGTGGGAAGATGTCGGACGTGTCAGCAAGTTAAGGCTGAACACCAAGTTCCATCGGGATTGCTTCAGCCAATCTAGATTCCACAGTGGAAGTGGGAAAGAATTACCATGGACTTCGTTAGTGGGCTTCCCCTTACACCTACTAAGAAGGACTCGGTATGGGTTATAGTAGACCGTTTGACTAAGTCCGCACATTTTATTCCAGTAAGAATAGACTATCCTCTTCAAAAGCTAGCCAAGTTATATGTGGCAGAAATTGTGAGGTTACATGGAGTACCAATGTCGATCATCTCCGATAGAGACCCAAGGTTTACGTCTCGATTTTGGAAGGCACTTCATCAAGCTTTGGGCACCAAGTTGGATTTCACTATGGCCTTTCATCCACAATCAGACGGGTAGTCTGAACGAGTAATACAAGTGTTGGAGGATATGTTGAGAGGATGTGTGATGGATTTTCGAGGAAGTTGGGAGGACTACTTGCCCTTAGCAGAGTTTGCCTACAACAACAGTTATCAGGCTAGCATTCGATGGCACCCTATGAAGCATTGTACGGACGGAAGTGTCGTACTCCTACTTGTTGGTGAGTTAGGAGAGCGTCGAGTTTTGGGACCGTAGATAGTGCGTAAGCGCGAAGAGAAGGTTGAAATAATTGAACACGGTTAAAAGAGGCCTCAGAGAGATGAAGTCTTATGCCGACCTCAAAGCGGAAGGAAATAGAATTTGAAGTAGGAGACCAAGTGTTTCTAAAAGTCTCACCATGGAAGAAAGTGATGAGGTTTGGTCGAAAAGGGAAATTAAGCCCAAGATTCATCGGGCCCTATTGGGTACTAAAGCGAGTGGGACCAGTGGCATACCAGCTAGAGTTGCCACCAGAGTTGCAACAAATGCATGACGTATTCCATGTGTCCATGCTACGTCGTTACCGATCGGATCCCTCTCACATAGTACCAGTAGAAGAAGTGGAGCTAAGGCCAGACTTAACTTACGAGGAAGAGCCAATTCAGATTCTGGAACATGACGTGAAAGTACTACGAAGGAAGACAGTTCCTCTAGTTAAAGTATTATGGCACAATCATGGATCGGAAGAAGCTTCGTGGGAGTCAGAGGAGACCATGAGACAACAATACCCTCAACTATTTTAGTTAAGAAATTTCGAGGACGAAATTTTGTTTAAGGGGGGTAGAACTGTAACATCCTGAAAAGGGCCTATGCATTTCCAGTTTAATTGTATGAAAAGACAAGTTTCAAGTACTATGAATAAATTTTTGATAATTTTGGAAACCTAGAAATGCATGAAAATGGAAATGGAAATGGAAATGGAAATGGAAATGGAAATGGAAATGGAAATGGACATTTTTGGAAACTTAGACATTTTTGGAAACCTAATGGAATTAGGAAAGTGAACATTTTGGAAAACCAAACCAAAATAGGAAACTAAACATTTTGGAAACCAAACCAAAATAGGAAACTAAACATTTTGGAAACCAAGCCAAAATAGGAAACTAAACATTTTGGAAACTTGGAAAATATAGAGCAACGCAAAAATTTTAGGAAACTTAAAAATGACCCCGGAATGTCGAATTTAAGAGCCCAAAGGGGAGCTTAGGGCCAAGTGACCCTAAAAATATAAAGAACATAAACTTTGACCCAATAACGGACTTGGAAATGTGGCCTGAAGATGCCACCTAAGGCCTAGGAAATGGCCCAAATGCAAGAGGTTTTGGGCACGAGTTTGAGTCATCTAGAAACAAATAAAAGAAATAAAATTTTGTCTCCATGAGTGGAGAGTTGGACGGCACAAGGAAGAGGAGTTTTTATTCAATAAAAACTCTTGGCTAATAAGGAGATTTGATGGAATTTCATATTGATAAAACTAAACCTTATCACAAGTGAAGAATTGATTGAATTAGGGACTCTAAGGCTAATAGATTCGGCCAAAGAAAGAAAAGAAAAGAGCCATTCTCTTCTCCTCAACATCTTGCCGAAACCTCCAAGTGAAAGTAGCAACAATCTTTCCTCTTCTCTTTAGCCGAAATTCCCTTGTCAAAAAAAAAAAAACTCTCTACATCTTTTTCTTTCTTCTTCTTTTCTTCTACCATTCATCCACAAAAGCCAAAGCTATGAGATCCACAATAGTGCCATAGTCGAATAGCATAAGGGATCTTCCAGGATTCGAAAACAAGGTAAGTACATCATTATACAATCGGCAAAAAGATCCCCTCCATGATTTAATAATAGATCAAATCTAACAAGTGATTTCGGCAGGAATTTGAAATAAAGATCAACTTCGGGATTTGAGGTAATTCGGCCAAGGCCAAATCTTAGTCAATTAGATCAAATTGATCAAAAACTAATCTATTCAGAGATCTAGGAAGTTGTCGATTTCAAGGGAAAAGAGAGGTGAAGTTTCGGGATTTAAAAATCCATAAGGTAAGCCCCTAATGGTATTCGGCCAAAGTTATGTGATTACCTAGATTAGATCCGTAATTATTAAAAGCCGAAAACTAATTTATGTTGAGGTTTCAAGGTTGGCCGAATATCAAATGAAGGAAAACAAAGATTCTGGGATTTGAATAAACATCAAATCGGCATCAAAGGTAAGCCTCTTTACAAATCCTACTAGGATTTGGATATTATAGCCCAAAATAGAATTTATGCTAAGTAATATTTGATAAACCAAATGTAGGAATTAGGATCTAAACATTAGATCTTGCTTTCGAAATCTCAAGGAATCGCTAAACAAATCAGGTGTGTATTCCACACTATTCTTAATAGTTTTATGGTTTAAATATGTTATATATGTTAATGTGAAAGTGAAAGAAAGTGGCTAAGGTGCCATATTATGGTACAAAGTATTCGTGCGTTTTCCTACTTCTACTAGGATTTGAAATAAATGTTATACAAGTGAAAAGTGATGTGAAAGTGAAATAAAATATGTTATGCATGATATTTATAATTTGGGGAATTCAGATTTATGTGAAAGGGGAAGAAGGTGTTGACTACGGTCTCACCAACGTTATAAGTGAAAGTGATGACTTGGTCTCACTAAGTGAATGTGATGACTTGGTCTCACTAAGTGAATGTGATGACTTGGTCTCACTAAGTGGTAACCGGTTACATTACGATGGTGGCTATGCCACAATATTATCGATGGGCGATAAGCACGCCGATTGCAATGATCGCCTTCGATGGAGTGTAGCGGATGGAGGGTTGACTTAGTAGTCCCCACGGTACATGAGTTAGTACTGGTGGAGTGTAGCGGATGGCATATAGGTTTGGGTTCGGGTTTGCATCATTACCTTGAAATTGTTATATGCATATGATATGTATGGTGTGCCTATTTCTATTATGTTTAGTGTTGGTTACACACTGAGTCTATCGACTCACCCCGTTGTGGGAATATGTTTCAGGTGATGAGCAGTAATGGACCGGGACGGCAGATCTTGTGGTGGCCATGATCGACTTGAAGTTCAGTTTTATTAGAATATTTATTTTATTTTAAAGTACTGTACAATTTATTATTTTGGGTTTCATTTTATGTAATAAGGCCACACATTGAATTTTTTTTTTCTACTATAATTACTATGTTATGAGTTTAGGGCTTTATAACTAGTAGGCCCACTTAGTATGAAATAAGTTTAAATATTTTTATCACTTGAAGCAAATGGGTTTTGTTTTAAAATGAATTTGTTTTCAACTCAAGCCCAACCCACAACGAACTATCTTCGAATCTCATAATTTTTCAAAACATTCAATGAATTTGAACCGGGTTACTTTGAGGAACATACCAGATCCAGTCCATTCTCGTGGGCTGGGTTTGGGGTGTTTCAAACCTTAAATGGGGCATTCAACTAGGCCAATGAGCCAAGCCAGGGGGGCCGAATTGTGGGATTCACTCGAAGGAAGCCAGTTGATTCATCTCATGAAGCCGGAATCATACTCAAGACTAAGGATCTCTCCTTAAATTTCCTTCAAGGGGTTTTAGGGTTTTCTTTTTGTTTTGTTATTTTTCTTTTGAGATGTTTTCTTTTATAATTATGAACTAAACTCCTCAGATACCTGAGGGGGATGAAATCTAATACGGATCTTGTTATTATTTTCTAAGTTGTATGATAAATACTTGATTTGTTCTTGACTATGTGTTCTTAATTCTTGTTTTGATATTTCAGGATATTGATTCAAGCATTTATGCTCTTAGGCAGAGGAGGAATAGACCCTATTTAAGAGTATATCTAGCATAGTTAAGCGGAGTTATCGCAACCCTAGAGATACGATGACGTTGATAGCCTCGAGAGAGGGTAATACAATTCTAGGGGTTTTATTTAGAAAGGGATTTCAATTAATCAACCTAGGGTTAGACATTGATAGCCTCGAAAGAGGTATTAATATAAATTATGGAATCCTACGAATCAAGTCAAGTGAATAAATCGTCTGGTTCAGAGTTAAATAACAAGTGAAGTCTAGGTGGATTCTTCCTTGGGTATTGTCTCAATCAATTGGTTTTTCCCACAAGTATTTCCCCAATTCATTCTATTTGTCTTAGCATCTTTAGCTTTGTAGTTAGTTAATTTTAGATTAGATAACAATTCCCTTAATTTTTATGCTAGATAATAAAAAGAGAGTTAGTATTAGTCCTTTTGATTCCTTTGGGTTCGACAATCCGGTCTTGCCATTAAACTATACTACTGTTCGATAGGTGCGCTTGCCTCAAGTCGTTGTCACAGTTAGTTTTTAGGCTAGATCATTTATATTATAAATTTTTAAGACTTTGACACACGATCAGTTTGCTTATTTCAAAACCAAATTTTTGATGCATCAAATAAAATATAATGTGATCGTAATAAAATGAAAAATGAATCATGATGTCGATATGCTCAATGGAATAAAAGTGTGGGTGATAATATGAATTACAATAACGAGACAAAAATAATAAAAGAAAAGCTAAAACAAATAATATAAAAATAATAATAAGTAAAAATATAAATAAATAAATAAAAGAAAAGAAAGCAATCACAAAAATAAAGTTAATATCAAATTAAAAATAGATAAATACTATATACAATAATTTAAAGATAATAAAATAATAATAGTAATAATAAATAATAATAATAATAAACTATAATGAAAGTATATTAATAAATAAATAATAAAGGTAAAAATAAATAATTAATAGTAATAATAATAATAATAATAACAATAATATGGAAAGTAATAATAATAAATATAATTACAATAATAATATTAATAATAATAATAATAATAATAGTGGTGGTAATAAAAATAATAATAATAGTAATACTAAAATGATAATAATAATATTAATATTAATAAGAATAAGAATTTAAATTAATTGATTTTAATAATAAAATAGCAATAATGACAGAAAGGATTAAATTGAAAGCAAAAATAAAGTTTTAGGGTAAAAACAAAAATAAAATGAGGCAAAAAGGACTGAATTGTAATGCACTCCAAAAAGATAGGGACTAATAGGGAAATTATTCCCCAATCCAAAACGCGCGGCATCAAGAGGGACTAAAATGAATCAGTAAGAAAAATACTGGGGTGAATTATAATTAAAAAAACTAAATTAAAAAATAAAAAATGTGGAAGGGCTAAAGCTATAAATAGCTCATTTTATAAAAACACGCGGATCCTCCTCGAGTTGGGTCCACGAAATATAAGAATATGGATTTGGGAGTCGGTTATGAATGAAGAAGGGTTACCACCCTCATAATGCCCAAAAATTGGTACCTAATCGATAAAATCATGTCCTAATGTTGAAAATTCGAAAAGATTTGAAAACATGATTTCTTAAAAAAAAAAAAGCTTGAACAATTTAAGTTAAAATTTGAGATTTCTTTGTTCCAAAAGAATACAAACATCATATCCAGCACGTTAAGACATGATACTTTTAAACCATCGTAACTAAAATCATCTCATGATTTACAAAATTTATTAAAAGGATATTTAGTTATTTAGTCAAACGGAAAATCGAAACCCAGCACGTTAGGAGACTATTTTCCGAATTTCTAAATAGAAAACATTGCTTTATTTTAAAAAAAAACTTTTAGATAAAATATAGTAATTTTGTAAAATGTGTTTTATTTTAAACGATGATCCATGTGGAAATATTGCATTTAAACATAAATACCAAAAGCAATCATGGTATACTAACATTCCATATTAATATAGACAATAAAAGAGATAGTAATATAAAATAACGACTAATAAAAATAACTATACTAGAGCAATTATAAATAAATGAAAGAGTGTGAACAAATAGAATATATAAAGTAATAAATATCAAAATAAAAAAATACTAAATAAATATGAAAACTTTTCCGCAAGATAAAACTTTTCATGCAATGACATATATCAAGTAATAAATAAATATTATAATATAAAAAGAAATATAATAATTTTAAATGAAGATATATATATAAAAATTATATATAATATAAATAAAATATGCTATTCAATATAAATAAATTTTATACAAAATAAGATTTTATATAATATAGTACTATATAATATACAAGATTTTAAAAATATAACATAATAACTAATATATAAAATAATATGTAATATAAATTAAACTAAAATAATAATAAATAGTAATAAATTTAAAATAATATGTATTTAAGAAAAATAATATATAAAAATTTATACTATTAATAAATTAACATACAAATAAAAAATAGAATTTTAATATGATAAATTAATAATGTTAAAAGAATTTTAAAATAAAATGATAAAAAGGTTTTAAAAATAAACAAATAAATAAATGTAAAAGGATCAAATCATAACGCGCGTCACATCTTAGGGACTTATTCAGCAATTATGCCATGTCTCCTAAACGACGCCGTTCTAATGTTGGCCTTTAAGTAGCCTAAATGATTAAATTGCAATAAAATATAAATTTTAGGGCTAAATTGAAAATAAGGAAAAATAATATTCGGATATAATTAAAATTTTGCAAAAATGCGGAAGGGCCTATAAAGCAATTAGACCGTTTAATAAAAACGCGCGGATCCTGCCCTGGATATTGTGTCAACATGCAGATCTAGCTTTAAAACGACGTCGTTTTGGTGCTTATAGGTTTAAGCAAAAACGACATCATTTTTATGAGGCTATATAAGTTAGTTTCCTAAAAAAAATTCATTTGTACTTCATTTTTCTTTAAAAAATCCACAAATTCTCTCGGTCCTATGGCCATAGGCCAGGACCCCAGCCCGATCGGCCATCGCTTGTCGCTGCATGTGCCTTCGTACGTGCCACCATATATGGCGGCTGGAGACAAACAGCTTCACCTTTTAAACGCCGATCTAAAGGTAAAATCCTTTTTATTTTTTAGTACTAGAATATTTACTGTTTGCAGGAATCGAAAAAATAAGAAGAATGATAAACCGTAAAATGAACATATTTTAATCCCACATTTAGCTTACTTTTGGATGATTTATCCCTTTAATTATGGAAATAGGTGCTCCTAATCCTTTATTTTCATGTTTTATATTCAGAAGAGCACCGGAGGATAAAAAGAACGAGAAACAGGCCAAAATCGGAGAAAATTAGCCATATCACAGAATCGACACGACCTAAGCCTAAGACTACATGGCCTTGCCCCATAAGAAGAGCCGACCACGACCTAGACCCCAAAATCCATGGTCGTGCCTTATCAATGGACCCGACCACGGCCTAGCCACGATTTACAAGGGCGTGTGCCATGGGTGTGCCTCTGCCGCGGATAATAAGAATTCTATTCGGATTAGGGTACTTAGAGGCAAAAAAACATATTCCAAAAGCATATATAAAGACCCTAGAGGCCAAGGCCAAAGAGCTGAGCCAGAGAAGCTGAATACAGGGATTTCCTCGAAGGAATCCAGTTGATTCATCTCAAGAAGTTGGAATCATACTCAAGACTGAGGACTTCTCCTTCAATTCCTTCAGGGGGTTTTAGGATTTTTCTTATGTTTTTTTTTTATATTTTCTTCTGAGATGTATTCTTTTACGATTATGAACTAAACCTCTTAGATACTCGAGAGGGATGAAACCTAAGACGAATCTTGATATTGTTATCTGAGCTGTATGATAAATACTTGATTTGTTCTTAACTATGTGTGTTTAATTCTTATTTTGGTATTTCCAGGATATTTATTCAAGTATTGATGTGCTTAGGTGGTGGAGCAAAAGTCCTTGCCTAAGAGTAGATCTAGCATAGTTAAGCGGAGTTGAACACAACCCTAGAAATAGGATGACGTAAATTTTTCGGATTAGGGTCAAACCTAATATGACAGTCCATAGATTGAGTTAATGCAATTCTTGTAACGACCCAAAATTGGGCCTAGTTGAATTGGGCCCATTAGGCCTTGGGTGTGGGAGCGTTTAAAATTTTTAAGAACAAGAGAACGACCCTAATTCAAGTTGGACCTATTAGGTGAGTGATTTTGAAAGGTTAGGGGGCTTCTATGAAGTCCCAGGATCAAACTTGGGCTTTAGGAAAGTTTTGGCTTTAGGAAAATTTTGGTTTTAGGTGAGTAAAACCTTAGGAGTTAGTAAGTAGGCTTTAATAATAAAATGTGGAGAAAAATGACACAAAAAGAGCTTGTGGTGTAGTGGCAAAGTGACGCCACATAAGAGACAAGGAGGTGACGCCACAAGGAAACAAGGGATCCAAGGTTCAAGCCTTGGCGCTGGCATTTCATTTTGATTTATTTTTAAGTGAACTTGGACTTTGGTCCATAGATTTATATTTAGTTGCGCATGATGTTAGACATAAGAAAGTGAGTGGTCTAGTAGCAATGCGTCATTAAGGGTGCAAGGGAGCCTGGGTTCGAATCCATGACAAGCAGGGGAGTATTTATTTTGAGGATTAGACGGCCAGAGTTTGTGTTAGATTTAAACTCTACTGAAGAAGGACCCCACATCGGAAAGCTAGCAAGAGGGAAGGTGAGAAGCTGGTTATATATGGAGCTGTCTGTGAGGAGAGGAAGCATACCTTGGTGGGCATTTGGACATAGGAGCATTCGAAGTGCGGATTAGCTTCAGACTCCTATCAGGTGTGTATCTCGCACTACTCTAGCTATAGAGTGGCAAATGCCGAAAAGTCGGTCACACGGCGATAGTAGCCACACGAGCGTGCGAGCGTACGTGGAATCTCATATCTATGGCTAGATTTTGGGCTAAATGGGCCACACGAACGTGTGGGTCTATTTGGGCCAAGAATGGGCCCTAGGCCCATTCGCATCGTTATCTCTATTTGAAATACCCTTGGATTACAAATTACCAAAATACCCCTAGTGTATAAAATTACTGAAATACCCCTAGTTTATGAAATTACTAAAATACCCCAGTTTATGAAATTAACGAAATATCCCTGATTTGTGAAATTACCGAAATACCCTCGAATTACAAAATTACCGAAATACCCCAATTTATGAAATTATCGAAATACCCCTAGTTTGCAAAATTACTAAAATACCCTTGGGTTACAAAATTACCAAAATACCCCTGGGTTGCAAAATTACCAAAATGCCTTTGGTTTGCAAAATTACCGAAATACCCCTGGTTCATGAAATCACCGAAATACCCTCGATTTGAAAAATTATCGAAATACCACTGGTTTGCAAAATTACCGAAATACCATAGTTTGTAAAAATACCGAAATACCCCTGTAAGGTAGAATTACTGAATTACCCCTGTATGGTAGAATTATCGAAATACCCCTGAAGGATAGGATTATCGAAATACCCTTATAGGGTAAAATGACTATTTTGCCCTTGTAGGTAAATGACTGATTTAGATTGTGAATTTGATTATTTTGACTGTGATTGCATAACTATGAGTTTAACTAACTTGACTGTGGGCGTGTGACTGATATGCTGTTAATATATTACTGAGCATGGCCATTTTGCATGCATGTCTAATGATTGAGCATGACATACACGACATATTGCATGGGGTTGGAATTTGTATTTTGGAGGAAGTACTGTACTGGTGGCTATGCCACATTTTACTGATTTAGTGGCTTTTCCACGTATACTATTTCTAGTGGCTCAGCCACATATACCGTTATTAGCAGCAAGGTTGCATTATTGGAGAGCTTGGCTCTATGCCATCTTGATTATGGCTTTGTGCCAATCGTATTTACCCGTGGCTATGTGTCTAACAGATATCGATGACTCTGTGTCGATCATAATTACCCAAGGCTGTGTACCTATTATATTATTGTCGCTGATGGCTATGTGCCAAACATAATACATTTACTGATGGCTCAGTGCCACTTATAATACCGCTATTGAAGGCTTAAGAGCTGCATATATAACAGCTCAAATTAGGGGCTAGTCAGAACAATGATCTCAGAATCACTAACTCAAGGTTAGAGAAAATTATTCTCATGTGTTATAACATGTTTATAAAGGTGTAAGAAAATTTTGGTGCTTTAATTTTAGCGATTTCTAGCTAAATTGTGAAAAATGACTAAATCGCACTAAGTACAAAAGTTCTATTTTAATTGCTAGAGGTGCCAAATAGCTATGGTTTATAATTGGAGGTCCCAAATGTGCAATTGGGCCATGGGAATTAGCTTGGCCGATCAAGGAGGACAAAGGGGACAAGGGTATTAAATGTTGTCCTATTAGGTGAGTAAAAATAAATAAAATAAGATGAAATAAGCAAAAAAGCTATCATATTTTTATTTCTTCTCTTCATCCACCGAAAATACCAACAAGGATGGGGTTTTTGAAGCTCAAAATTTCAGCAACCATTTCTTCTCACAAGTAAGTGATTTTGATGGTTTTAGTTGATAATTTTTATACTTTTGGAGTCCCCAAAGCTTAAGCTTCCTAAAGAGGGGACTATTTTGCAACATGGTTGAAAGTCCCATGAGAGATTTTATGCTGGTTTCTTAGTTTTTTATGGAAGAAAATGAATGATAGGATGTTAACAAACAACTTTTGTGAAAGGTGTTGTTGTGAAAACACCTAATTGGGACTAAAATGTAAAAGTTATAATTTGTTCATTAAGGCATGAAATAGTTGGAATTGTATGTAGCTGTAAGAGGGTTAAATGTTTAGCTAAGTTTGTTTAACAAGAAAATGTGATGAAAATTCATTTACGAGCCTAGAGGCAAAATCGTAATTTTGCCAAAGTATAAGGGCAAATTGGTCAATTTTGCCTAAGTATAGATTATGGTGTATTATGATGTATAAGTGATTAAATCAGTAAATTTTATTGTTCTAGATCAAAGAAATCAAGATTCGGACCTAGAATGGTTGAGAAGAGAAATATGGGCAAAAAGGTCCCTTTCGGCCCTTTCGACATCAAAGTAAGTTCATGTGCAAACATTGTAATTACATACGAGTTAATTTAATATTCCAATGTTATATGGAATGTATGTTTACTCTATGAATGCATGAAATTTAGTTTGTTGAGATGTCAAGAGAATTAAGTCTAAGAGTAATGAGAAATGTATATAGCATGATATGATGATGATTAAAGTCCCGTGTAAGACCATATTGGAATATGGCTTCGGTATGAAATTTCATAGAGGACCATGTCGAGGACATGGCATCGAAATGTTAATACATGTAAGACCCTATTGGAGTATGATGTCGATATAAAATTAAGTGTATGATATTTAAAAGTGTTACTTAACAATTTAAGTGAATCTGTAATATCCGGATTTTGGGGGTCTGTGCATTTGGTATGTTGCATGGCTAAATTAGTAGGTTAAGGCCTTGAGGTGTGTATTGGGCTCAGGTTTGTGCTTAAACCTAGGTTAAATTGATCATAAATAGTGTTAGTTTATGAATTAAGTTAAGTAAGCATGTTTAGTGGCAAGTTGGGCTTGTGGCCCAACGTTTGGAGGTCTTATAAATGGGCATGTAGGTGGCGTCACAAGGGGGAGGAGTTTGGGCCTAGTGTGGCCTCTTGGGGCCCAAATTAATGGGTTAAAATTTGGCACCCCTAGGGGAAGGGGGAGGATGGAATGTGCTACAATTTAGGAGCTTGAATTATTTTATTTTTGGATAATTAAAAGATGATAATAGGGAAGGGAAGAGTTGGTTTTAAGGTGGTCTCTTTTAAAGGTAAGATAATGATTAAGTTATCAGGTGAGATAAGGACTATCAGAAGAGAGAGTTGGCCGAAACTCCAACTCTATGTGTGTGTGTATTGCCAAAATTTAGTAGCCAAAGTGTCCATCTTTTCTTTCATTTTTCATTTTATTTTCTCATCTTTTCTCTCAAGCTGAAATTTGTTTCTTCCTTTTCTCTCTACTTCTTGACAAAACCAAAATTCCCTAGCCTTATTCTCCTTTCCAAAATTCTTCTAAAGCCGAATACCCTGGTTCCCATCTTCTTTTCCCATAGCCGAACCTCTCTTGGTAGTCTCTTTTTCCCGAAGATGCACCATAGCTGAATACACCTCTTTAGTTTGGTAAGTTTTCGGGATTTTCTTCTCTGCGATTTCTCTCTACTTCAATTAGTATCTAACCTGAATCATATTTTTCCTAAGGCTCTATTGGTTTCACTCTCTGCTATTGGTAGCCGAATCCTATCTTGCTGTGCTCTGTATTGTCGATTTGTGGAAAAGACGAAGGTAGGTTGGTGGTAGGTTCGGCCAAATGGCCACTTTCGTGTTCTTTCCTCTTTGGCCGAATGTTGTATGGTACTCAAATGGTTGTGATCAGCATTTTGGTTTAATCTTTTGGGCTTGGCTGAATGTAGGTAGGAGGGCGATAATTTCTTAAGGGCTTTTCGGGATTCGACAGATTAGGTAAGGGTTCATTTTTAGTATACGACTAATTTAATTAATTAGATCTCATCGTTTTATTGGTTTAGTGACCAAGGAGTTATTATGGACACTAATAACAGTCAAGCGATAGGAGGGGTTGGATCTGTAAACCCAACACTAAAGTGCAAGAAATGATTAGTATCGAGAGTGCTAGATTGGCCATCCGGGTACAGGCCGACATCAAAAGTAAATCATAGGCCGATAGTCGTAGTCTCGAGTGACAGTAGCGTAGAAGCAGTAAAAATGCTAGTACGAGAACCAGGTGTGTAACTCTTACACACTTTCTTTACTTAATATGTTAATTGTTATGTGTTGATAAAAGCCGGAGTGATGGTTGTGGTTACCAAAATACCCTTGTGGGTAACAGGCGAGGATGCCGGGTAAGTGGTTATGTTTCTTGTGTTGATTGTGATATATGAGAACATGATATTCTGTATACATAATTATGTATGTTAAGCATGATCATACTGATATTGTTCACATGAATATATGTTATGGGTAATGAGAGGAGGGGGAGTATGATCTATCAGACTGTCACCAGTGATTTGGTATCACACAATGGGTTGGCCCCACATATTATAAAGATTGTGACTAAGTCTCAGTTGTTTGGTACCACCAGTGGTTTGGTGCCACATATGTTTATTTGTGACTTCGGTCACCAGTGGTTTGGCACCACCAGTGGTTTGGTACCACAAGGGGTAGATTTGGGAGACACGGATGGATACCTAGGTTGATGGGTCGCATGACATGCATATTAGTATTTGAATTTGTGTAAGAGCTTAATTTCTTTTGGGATGGGGATTTACACACTGAGTCTAGGTGACTCACCCCTTCCTTTATATTTTGCAAATAAACCTTAAATCGTGGATTTGGAGCCGGAGTGGACTCGAGGTGGCCATGCTTATCATTCGTTTTATTATAAAGTTTTCATTTGGACATAGTTGTTTATTTGCTTTGGGTTTTCAGCGTTGTAATAAGGCCGCTTAACTTTTATTTTTGGGACACTTTATTTGGTTGTTTCTATAACTTTCATTAAGCATACCTAGTAAATATGAACTTGTGGTTTTCAAAACCTCGATGAGTACTTGTTTTTTGAAATGTTCACTGATTAAGTAATAAATGTGGAGTAACAATAAGACAACTAAGTTTTTTTTTTCTAAAACAAGTTTTAACACGTTTTAAACGCCACAAGATCCAACTTCATTTTTTCTAAAATTATCCAAAAGTTTTCTCCTTAAACAAATTGACAAATCAATTTTCAAAAAAATTTTCTTCCCCGTGGCACGCCAGATTCGGCTGTAGCATTTCGACCGGGTTTGGGGTGTTACAGAATCAATGAGTAAGTTGAAAGAGAGAAGGTATGTGATGGCACGATGAGAAGCACAAGTGTGTGTTAGAATCGAATTGAGATGAATTCAGTACATGATGAACCCCTAGAGGGTTATGTATGATCAATGTGTTTTAAGTGCATGAGATAAAGTTATTGATGCATTGTAGGAATGCAAATGAATATCGTAAAAAGTTAAGCAAGATTAGTAGTACGTGAGGATGTTCTCGAGTGAACATTAGAATAGAGAATATATATGGATTACTATTCATGAATGTAAAATAACTATGAGCTATGTGCGATATCACCTTATTGATGTTAATGATGGGCTATGTGCAATACAACCAATTATACTGTTATTGGTGGGCTATGTGCGTTACCACTCGATTAATTAGTAATCGATGGGCTGTGTGCGATACCATCACTTATAAATGATCAGTGGGCTATGTGCGATACCACCTGATTCAGTAGTAATCGATGGGCTGTGTGCGATACCATTCCTTATAAATGATCGGTGGGCTATATGCGATACCACCTGATTAAGTAGAAATCGATGGGCTATGTGCAATACCATCGCTTATAAATAATTGGTGGGCTAAGTGCGAAACCACTGAGAAA
This sequence comes from Gossypium rotundifolium, assembly GCA_025506655.1. Classification (NCBI taxonomy): domain Eukaryota; kingdom Viridiplantae; phylum Streptophyta; class Magnoliopsida; order Malvales; family Malvaceae; genus Gossypium; species Gossypium rotundifolium. Next base: position 24,638,487 of record CP106727.1, read on the forward strand.
TTTGTAGTATGAGTGGACTATCGAAAATGTTTGATATGTTATTTTATGTGATCATGTGGTGATCAGTGCAGGAATGAATGCTAATTAAACGAGCAATTGGCTTGAGGCATTGTAAGAATATGGTAAGAAATAGAATGAGGAAGCTTCAAGGATAATTAAGTAAGCAACCATGATTTTATGAGAAAAGCTCATCATAATAACTTGCAGTCATGTATATTTAATGAATATCAGCATTTATCAGTTGTATGCAAATGAACTTACTAAGCATTTTCGCTATTCGTCTTCTTTTTCCCATCTCTTATAGGATTTAATTTGCTCAGGTTGGAGACCGTCGGAGATGTTTTCACACTATCGAGTAGGCTCCTGGTATGGTGTTTCAAGTTCCTTTAAGTCATGGCATGTATAGGGATTCTTTTAAAGTTGGTTAAGTTCTTATTGATGTAGCCACATTGTGTTGGCTTGAGAGAATTTATAATTTAGTTGTGTATACTTAAGTTGTTTGTAATTGTATTGGATAGAGTTCTCCCTAGTGTATGGGATGAAGGCTTTATTTCTTCTATGATTAAATGTCATTAATTCAAGAGTTATATTGAAGCTATGTGAAATTATGTGATAATATATGAATGTATGCAAATGAGAGTGGAAAAAAGGCTTGGTAGATACCGATGATTGTCCACATTGGTAGACATATGGGCGTGTGTCTAGACCATATGGGAGGCACGGCTAGCACATAGGCGTGTGTCTAGGCCGTGTGAAGTCTGCACATTACACTTGGGATTTAATTTGCCCCATGGCTGAAGTGCACGGGCATGACAAGGCCGTGTGAAATTAGTCAGTGTCGACCACGGGTCAAAGACACGGGCCTGTGTTGAAGGTGCACGAGCGTGTCCCTAGACCAACACGGTGTATGGCCCCTATTTTGTGGAAAAGTTTCTTAAGTTCATAAAAGTTTCGAGATTAGTTCCAAAACATCTCGGAGGTATGTTTAAGGCCTCGTAGGCCAAGATTGGGTAATTGATAGGCTTAAATGAAATTTTATAGCCTAATTTGAAAAGTTTAGTAAGATCAAGCATGGTAATGCCTCATACCCGGTCTTAGTGTCGGACTCGTGTAAGGTGTGTGACATTTAGTGGTATTAGAGCATGGTTTAGTCGGTTCTTGGACTAACCTAGCGTGAGTAAGAGTCTAGCTATACATGCCATATGTGGACTGTGATAGTGTGATATCTCCCGGCTCTAACGAAATTGTTTTGTTAAGATAGAGATGATTCCAACCGAGCTAATTTCAATAATGTTGTAAGTGGCAATGAGGTAATTGAAATGTGCTTATGCATTGTTGAACTTTAGAGAAGTATGAATAGATGTTTATGACATGTGTATGATAACATATGGAATGAGATATCTCCAAGTTGAGGAATGAAATGAGAGTTATGAAGTGATGAGCATACTTATATTGATTTGACATGCGTATAGTGTTATATACTCAACTTATTAGGATAAGTGTATACATAGTGAGTGAATTTATCAAAAGAACGGGAAATCCGTGTATGTACCACTGTTTGGATGATGTATGGTAAATATGTCCACATGGTTGAATCTCATGTGTGACTGTTAAAGTAGAAAATGTATAATGTGTTATTTTGTGACTCTATATGAAACCACACGTATTATGGTGTGAGAGTTAAACTGTGAAGCTTGACTAAGTAGAATGCAGGAGATGAGTACCATCGTTGAATGATAAAATGATGAATAAGACCATGGTTAGACCATGGCGGTATATGTAATCCCATATAAGACATGTCATCGATACATGATCCCGTATAAGACCATATCTGGGATATGCCTTCAGTATTGAATAAGATAATCGGATAAGACCATATCCAGGATATGGCACCGATATTTGTTGTAAGATTCCGTAAAGACCATATCTGGGATATGGCATTGGCATCAAATAGTGATCCCATGTGAGACCACGTCTAGGACCTGGCTTCGGTATGAAATCATGTAAGACCATATCTGGAATATGGCGTCGATGTTGATATAAGATCCCGTATAAGACCATATCTGGGATATGGCATCGGCAACGACATGAGTTCCATGTAAGGCCATATCAGGGATACGTCATTGAAATTGATATGAGATTTTGTGTAAGACCATAGCGAGGCTATGGCATCGTGATGACATGTAAAGTAGTAACTGGGCTATGATGTTGTGATACGAGTAAGACTATAATTGAATTATGGCAATTAAGTAAACGGCGTACTCAAACCCGTAATACATTATTTAATTGATTAGTAATATTAAAAGAAATTAGAGTGAAATGTTGAGTACTCAAGTAGATATTAATGTGGAACTTGAGTATGTGAAAGTCTCGATTAAAGTTGAATTACTTAGGATGCTCAATCGATCACATGGGACAAGATAGTCCGTATAAGACCAAGCCAAGGCATGGCATCGAAAAACAGGCAAAGATACCAAGTAAGTCCATGTCAAGACATGGAGTCGAAGGCAAGTTAAGAAATCCCATGTAAGACTATATCTAGGATATAGCATTGGCATCAAGATATATGTGAGATGAGATTCATTATCCTCTGTCATTCATAGTAATTTATCGGGCAAAAGAGTGAAGATTGAATGAGAAAGCAAGGAAGTCAAGTAAGTAAAGTTGTTATCAAGTTATGCTAGTTAAAGTTGACTCAGAGTGTTACACACGCTATGAATGATGAAGTTGAGATTATGTTTACCATATCAAAGTATATTGATGTATGTGATTAATGCAATATTTATGATGGCATAATTGAGAATGCTTTGTATCACGTTGATACATAATACTCTACTAAATAGAGTAATTATTGTTGAGCATGAGGTTGAAGTCCTAGGGGACTAAAATAAAAAGGCTATCGTTGAGATACGAAAATGATAAGGTTCCATATAAGAGCATATCCAGGATATGGCTTCAGTAATGAATATGATAATCGTATAAGACCATATTCAGAATATGGCATCGATACTTGATGTTGAAGTTCATATGAGACCTTATTCGAGATATGGCTTTGGCATCTAGAGGAGACTCCATATAAGACCATCTTGGGGATGTGGCATTGGTTTGGTACCTACGTGAATGATGATGAATATGCATCTTTGACTATCCTTAGTGATCAATGGGAAAGGTAGATGAGTTGGAAGTAAAAATGAGATTAGTAATAAAGTTATGTGAAAGAGTGAATTCAAGTACTCGTGAATGAATCGCGAAGAGACGATTATGATATGTGACACAAAGCGTGTTATATAAGGGCAAGTATGAGTAAGTTGGCTCGAAGCCTGTAGTTTGTGTATAGTTAATTGATGCCATGGATGGATTATAATAATCTCCTTGGGTATTATGCATAAATATATGTTGCCTTTTAGGGCTGGTGTAATTGTTCTTTCCATAGACCGTGATTGTGTGAGAATGTTAGCTGATAGTTAAAAAAAATATCAGACGAAATGGTTTTCAATTTAGTTAACTGAAATCAGTATTTTTTATCTCCTCGTAACCTTATTCGGGTACTTTGAAGGGAAAGTTGGTGATGATTCTAGTATAAGAAGTGAAATCACAAGTTTCATGTAGTGTGATGGGTTTTCGGGTAAACCAAATAGAGTTAATGAACTCGATCGAGATGTTCCTGCTATCGTGAGAAATGACAATAGTAAATGTTTTAGATTAGCATAGTAAGAGGAACCCATATGAGAGTGTGCTTGAAATATGATGCAATTTTTGTGTATATTCAGGTATGAATTGGTAAGGAGAATAAAATTCTGTGTGTATGTAAGTAGGGACATGGTACAAAGATATGCTCAGCGAAATGTTCAAACCATGATGGTTGAGATGAAAGTTGTTGAAGGAACTATTAATTGAAAGTTCTAGTACTGAGTTCAGTCTAAATCAAGAAAAAGAGTTGACAGGTTGGTGATCCCGATGCGATCACTTTTGTATCCTTATTGTAAGTTAGATGTCATGAAAAGATCCATGTTAAATAATGCGAGTTAGTTTCTCGGTTGATCTTAGTTTGTAATATCCTAGTTTCAGCGAGGTCAATGACTAGAGCGAGTCTTCTTTTCAAAACAAAAGGGTTCAGAAGTAAGATAGTAAGTGATATTTTGAATAAGCTCTGAATGAGTTTATTTAAGATGATAAAATACAGGTTGGATAAGTTTTTCGTTGTTGATGTTTTCTCGAGATAAAATTGGAATGATGATGAATCCAAAACTTATATAGAAGTTTTGGCATGAGATTTAGTAATATCATGTCTATTAATGCAAGAATAAGGAAATTCAGTTATGTGCACAAATGTTTTGAAAATAGAATACATTTCACGATGTGATTGAGTTTATGGTCAGAAGTGATTGACCATCAAAAGCTGAGTTTCCAAAGTGTACAAGGCAAGACTATTATAGTCGATGAATGCTTTAATGATAAAGTGAGATAAAATCTTATTGATTTCAAAGTTGGCATGACAAAATTCCCAAAAAGGGGAATGTCATTTAAGTTGTGGTGAATCAACCGGTAAAGATTCGAATGATCATTCGGACATGTACAGGATTCCAATTTGGTGAATTACTAAGTGTATGCTTTAAAGGAAGGATAACTTAGGTCTCAAGTTACATTTCGACATTGTGTACTAAAGCTTAAACGTTGTTGACAAGAGAAACCTGAGGATGAGTGGATTTGTGATTTTGAAGAGTTGATGTAAACGTTTTAAGAATGTTGGTAGTAACTCCTCTTGATAAGATTTTGGGGATGAAAATCCCTAAGGGGAGAGAATTGTAATAGCTCGAATTAGGGGCTAATCAGAACAATGATCTCAGAATCACTAACTCGAGGTTAGAGAAAATTATTCTCATGATATTTTATGTGTTATAACATGTTTATAAGGGTGTAAGAAAATTTTGGTGCTTTAATGTTAGCGATTTCTAGCTAAATTGTGAACAAGGACTAAATCGCACAAAGTACTAAAGTTCTATTTTAATTGCTAGAGGTGCCAAATAGCTATGGTTTATATTTGGAGGTCCCAAATGTACAATTGGTCCATGGGAATTAGCTTGGCCGGTCAAGGAGGACAAAGGGGACAAGGGCATTAAATGTTGTCCTATTAGGTAAGTAAAAAGAAATAAAATAAGATGAAATAAGCAAGAAAGCTATCATCTTTTTATTTCTTCTCTTCATCCACCGAAATTACCAACCAGGATGAGGGTTTTTGAAGCTCAAAATTTCAGCAAGCATTTCTTCTCACAAGTAAGTGATTTTGATGGTTTTAGCTGATAATTTTTATACTTTTGGAGTCCCCAATGCTTAAGCTTCCTAAAGTGGGGACTATTTTGCAACATGGTTGAATGTTTAGGGACTTGCCATGAGAGATTTTTATGCTGGTTGCTGAGTTTTTTACGGAAGAAAATGAGTGATAAGGTGTTAACAAACAAGTTTTGTGAAAGGTGTTGTTGTGATAACACCTAATTGGGACTAAAATGCAAAAGTTATAATTTGTTCATTAAGGCATGAAATAGTTTGAATTGTGTGTAGTTGTAAGAGGATTAAATGTTCGGCTAAGTTTATTTAACAAGAAAAATGTGATGAAAATCTATCTACGAGCCTAGGGGCAAAATCATAATTTTGCCAAAGTATAAGGGCAAATTAGTCAATTTTGCCTAAGAATAGATTATGGTGTATTATGATGTATAAGTGATTAAATCAGTAAATTCTATTGTTCTAGATCAAAGAAATTGAGATTCGGACCTAGAATGGTGAAAAGAGAAATGTGGGCAAAAAGGTCCCTTTCGACCTTTTCGACATCAAAGTAAGTTCATGTGCAAACATTGCAATTACATACGAGTTAATTTAATATTCCAATGTTGTATGGAATGTATGTTTACTCTATGAATGCATGAAATTTAGTTTGTTGATATGTTAAGAGAATTGAGACTAAGAGTAATGAGAAATGAATATAGCATGATATGATGATGATTAAAGTCCCATGTAAGACCATTTTGGAATATGGCTTCGGTATGAAAATTCATGTAAGACCATGTCGGGGACATGGCATCGAAATGTTAATACATGTAAGACCCTATTGGAGAATGATGTCGATATGAAATTAAGTGTATGATATTTAAAAGTGTTACTTAACAATTTGAGTGAATCAATGAGTAAGCCGAAAGAGAGAAGGTATGTGATGGCACCATGAGAAGCAAAAGTGTGTGTTAGAATTGAATTGAGATGAATTCAGTACATGATGAACCCCTAGAGGGTAATGTATGATCAATGTGTTTTAAGTGCATGAGATAGAGTTATTGATGCAGTGTAGGAATGCAAATGAATATCATAGAAAGTTAAGTAAGATTAGTAGTACGTGAGGATGTTCTCTAGTGAACATTAGAATAGAGAATATATGTGGATTAGTATTCATGAATGTAAAAGAACGGTGAGCTATGTGCAATATCACCTTATTGGTGTTAATGATGGGCTATGTGCGATACCATCAATTAAATTGTTATCGGTGGGCTATGTGCGTTACCACCCAATTAATTAGTAATTGATGGGCTGTGTGCGATACCATCTCTTATAAATGATCAGTGTGCTATGTGCGATACCATCTGATTAAGTAGTAATCGATGGGCTGTGTGCGATACCATCGCTTATAAATGATCGGTGGGCTATGTGCAATACCACCTGATTAAGTAGAAATCGATAGGCTATGTGCAATACCATCGCTTATAAATAATTGGTGGGCTAAGTACAAAACCACCAAGAGATTTGTAGTATGAGTGGATTATCGAAAATGTTTGATATGTTATTTTATGTGATCATGTGGTGATCAGTGCAAGAATGAATGCTAATTAAACAAGCAATTGACTTGAGGCATGGTAAGAATATGGTAAGAAATAGAATGAGTAAGCTTCAAGGATGATTAAATAAGCAACCATGAGTTTATGAGAAAAGCTCATCATAATAACTTGTAGTCATGTATATTTAATAAATATCAGCATTTATCAGTTGTATGCAGATGAACTTACTAAGCATTTTTGCTTACTCCTCTTCTCTTTCCCATCTCTTATAGGATTTAATTTGCTCAGGTTGGAGATTGCCAGAGATGTTTTCACACTATTGAGTAGACTATTGGTATGGTGTTTCAAGTTCCTTTGAGTCATGGCATGTAGAGGGATTCTTTTAAAGTTGGTTAAGTTCTTATTGATGTAGCCACATTGTGTTGGCTTGATAGAATGTAACATCCACAATATGGGGGCTATGCATTTTTAACTTAATTGTATGTTGTTGCATGCCTATGTGTAGTTGAGTGTACTTTGGAAGTTTTATGAACTTTAGTATGTAAGAGAATGCCTTAGAGAAATATTAAATTTTTAATACTTAAGATGGAACTAAGCAAGATAGGCTTTAAGAAATATTGGCAAGAGGTTTTAAGCATAACAAGTCAATTGGCAAGGTGGTGTTGGCGCATGGGTGAATGCATGAGGGGAGAGGTTCGAATCTCCTAGCTAGCAATTGGAAGGATTTTAATTTTTGCTTTCTTTCCTATAGTGTCGGTCAAGCCTTATCTAGTATGGATGGACTTTCTTTTATTTTTGGATAGTAGACCAAGGGGAAAAGGCAAGTTAGTAGTTATGGTACGGAATCATGAGGTTATGGAAGGACAAGGGACAAAGGGCTTGAAGAGTGGATGATGTTTTGAAGCTTTTCCATGGTCATTTGACCATGAACCTAGACGCATAAGGGGCTAAGGGGATTGGTTTAATTGTGATAGGAATTAAGGGAATGATAGGGAAGAAATGAGGAGGAAAAAGGGGGATCATGTTGGCAAGTGTGTTGGCCAAATTTTGTAATAGGATTAGAGGGTGAAAGTTGGCCAAAACTTTAACAAATTGTGCATCTTTTCCTTTTCTCCAAACTTTGTTTCTTAGCCGAATGCATATTAGACAAAAGATAAACCTTTTTCTTAGCCGAATGCATATTAGACAAAAGATAAACCTTTTTCTTTTCTTTTAGTCATTTGAGTTTTACCATTTCGGTTTTGAGTAGTCCTTTTAATTTCTTTTCTCCAAATCATATCTTCTTTCTCTCCTCTTTGTAACCGAAAATGCCAAAATATCAAATACCATTTTCTTCTCTTTTTCCCTCATTGCCGAATGCACATAGCTTCTAAACTCACCTCTTTTCTTTTGAAAACCAAATCATTATCATCTTCTTCTTTCAATCTTTTATTTTCTTCCTTTCTCTTCTCATTTACCTTGCTAAGGCCGAAACTTCTCTCTCCCAATTTCACCATTTTTTTTGCAACATCATAAACCTCCTATCTTTCTTTTCTTTTTCTTGTTTTATTGTCATAACCGAAACCACCATTCTCTTTCTTCTCTTTTGTTAAAACCGAACCATCCTCCATTTTCATCTTCTTCTTTATTTTCTTTTGTTAAAAATCAAAACCACCATAGCCAAAAACACTATCTTTTCTCTTCTCTTTTTGTCCAAACCGAAATCACCATTCTTTTCTTTTTAATTGTTAAGGCCGAATCTCCTAATAGTTCAAGTAAGGGTGAATCAATCTCCGTATTACGAGTAAGGATTTTCTATCAATCGTTCTCTTTATTTTCTTTTAGAATAGCCAATCTTAGAAATCTAATTCTCTTAATTTCTCCTTGGCCGAATCTTTGAAGGGGATTTTAAGGATTCTTTTTGTAGCCAACGATTAAGGAGAGATCATTCGGGATCATTCAAGGTAAGGATTGTCATATTATTGGTTATATCGTTTTTAGAAAGATTAATAATCGACTTCATTTTAGGGGACTCTATCGCTCGGACATTTCCCGTAAACGTAAGATTTTGGGACTAACAAAATAGGTTCGAAAAGAGCGGTAAGGAGTGTTTGGAAGAGGGTGGTTCATTATACCTCAAACTTCAAACGAAGGGTCAGATCGGGATCCAAGATTTTCCACCGTGTTGTGGACCCTCCGCTAACGAAGATCGTTTATTTGAAGTCGTGCGTACACCCAAACCACTTTTTGTTCGTGGTTTGTCATCGGGTTTTGATCCATCCATCAGAGAGAAACCACTATTGTAACGCCGGCACCCCCATGGCGCAGCGAAATAAAATTAATCCCGGCGATCCAAACCATGAATCCATGTGTGAGGAACGAATCGGGGTGAAATAAAGGTTTCGAAATTACCAAAGCTTCAATCTGAGTAGATAGCGATGCCTCGGCGACAAGATATCTGATCTACTGTCGAACCAAGCCACAACCTTTACGATGTCGGCCTCTACGTAATCCACCCGGTTTGACTATGAACGGTAGAAATCTCCAAAACTATTTTTCGTGAGGGTTTTGCTTGACTTTGCTAGACTTTTAAGCAAAATTCTTAGGGTTTTTCTTTACTTATTACCCTTTTTATAATCAAGATTTCATTTATGAATAATAAAATTAAATAAATATAATAATGTTTTAACTGAAAATTATAATTACATTAATTATACCCAAAAGTTATAATTACATTAATTATAACATGGATTTCATAAACTATATTTATTTAAATTTATATCTGAACCAAATTCATATATTAATTCTCATTATGTGTACAACATCCTTGTACATATAATATATTCAATATTTGATTGCCCAATTAAATTAATTCTTTAATTAATTTAATTCATGTGACAATCAAACACAATACCAACTATGTTTCATTCCGTTCATTTCAACCATAGGGTGTGACCCTGTAGGTTCTTGTAACGTTAGTAGTAATACTAGAACGATTCTAATGTCACAAACAATGAGTGGCATCTAGCAATGCATCATTGCTACCTAAGATACAAGAAGTCATGATTCGACATAACTTTTGTGATTAACTTTTCATGCATTAATCCTTAAGTCCTTTATCTCTGGAATAGATACAAGTCATGGAATAGTCACACTTGTATAGTCCATCCCATGTTTCTTGATATCTTGAGTAAACTATGATATACAAATTAGTATGACATCTCATGTCAACTTATTTGAGCATGGCCATGCATTTCTAGTCTCACTCAATCAAGTGGCCTAAGATATTACTCCCATTATGTGGGAGGGACTTATCCTATATTGATCAACAATATCCCTCTACATTGATTGTGATATATCCAACATCAGCCTTTATAGAACAACCGATTCTGATTGCACGCTTGATCGTATCAAAATATACGACTCACGATGTTGGGATAATGATTATCTCAAGTCTAAGGATCATATATATTAATCACTATGAGTAATGTTGTGACAATTACATAATAATCCAAGAAACATACTCATAGCGGGTCACCCAATATGTTGTTCTCTAACACACATATTAACAATAATACTTGACTAAGGATATAAGAATAATCATGTTAGTGATTATTATCCGAGACACCGAAGGGTAATGGAATTAGATCTTTCATCAATAGTGTAGACTTATAAGTATTAGGGTGTGTTCTAATCAAGTGTGATAAATAATTAGGTGTAAATAATTAGGTGTCGACGAGCGGGAAGGTATCGTTCTCTTTGTTATAAGGTGTGTAACATTATACTAAATTTCTCATAGATCTAAAATAATAATGATTTGTATGAAAATATGTATGATAATGGTTGCGAGTACCATTCGGTGGTACACGATATTCAGGTACGTTTAACCCCAATATTTTGTTAATATTGCTATATGCATAAATATGAAATAAGTATGACTCTGCTATGATTTTGGGGTAAATGGCATGAAAACTGAATAATATGTATGTGCATGGGCATATGGGTGTTATTGATAAAGGGGAAGTGTTCCGGTGTTTTTACCACATTATCCGGTGACTTTGGTCACATATATGAATCTGGTGACTTCGGTCACATATTTTGAATCCGATGACTTCGGTCACATATTCTGAATCCGGTGACTTCGGCCACAACTGTCTGGTGGCCATGCCACAAAATTATAAGGGCGATGTGCATGTTGACTGCAGCAACTGCCTTCGATGGTGTGTAGCGGATGGAGGGTCGATTTAGTAATCCCCACGGTGTGATTGGTAGGTACGGGTGGTGTGTAGCGGATGGATATTTAGGTGGGTTTGGGTTTGCATTTCATTTTATATATCCATATGATTTTTAAATGATTTTTATTTGATTTGCTATAAAATGGGCTTATGGCTAAATATGCTTTAAATGGGCTTAATGGCCATGATCAATTGGGCTTTTAGTGTTTTGTTACACAATAAGTCTCTGACTCACCCTTTTATGGGATATATTTCAGGTGACTCTTAGCGTGATGGATCGGGTCAGCGAGGACTACGTGGTGGCCAATGCTCAACATAGTATTTCAGAGTTTCTCTCAATTAAACCTATTAAGTTTATTTTTATTACTTAGGATTTATTTTGGGTTATGTTATTTTTGTAATAAGGCCGCTATAAACTGCTTTTAAATTTTATGCGTTTTAGATTTTAATCTACCACGATCAATTATTACTAAATAATTAAATGATTTTTGAAAAATAACTTAAACTATTTTTGACACCTATGTTTTTACAATAATAATAAGTTTTTCATTAAATTTGGTTTTCTTTTAACTTATAATTTTCTCTTAAAATAATGTTTTAAGAAGATACAAATTTATTTAACAAAACGATTTCAACGCACTCATTAAGTTAATCTGTTTTATTCGAAACCATTATATTTTATAAATAAACCATACGAAATTTATTTAAAGTTTTACTCGAGGAACATATCAAATCCAATTAGGCTTTTGGGCCGGGTTTGGGGGTGTTTCATAGAATTTATAATTTAGTTGTGTATACTTAAGTTGTTTGTAATTGTATTGGATAGTGTTCTCCCTAGTGTATGGGATGAATGCTTTATTTCTCCTTTGATTAAATGTCGTTAATTCAAGAGTTATGTTGAAGCTATGTGAAATTATGTGATGATATATGAATGTATGAAAATGAGAGTGGAAAAAAGGCTTGGTAGATAGCCTGATGATTGTCCACATTGATAGACATATGGGCGTGTGTCTAGACCATATGAGAGGCACGACTAGCACATGGGCGTGTGTCGAGGCCGTGTGAAGTCTGCACATTGCACTTGGGATTTAATTCGCCCCATGGCTGAAGTGCACGGGCGTGACAAGGCCGTGTGAAATTAGTCAATGTCGACCTCGGGTAGAAGACAAGGGCCTGTCTTAAAAGCACACGGGCGTGTCCCTAGACCAACACGGGTGTGTGGCCCCTGTTTTATGGAAAAGTTTCTTAAGTTCGTAAAAGTTTCGGGATTAGTTCCAAAACTTCTCAAAAGTATGTTTAAGGCATCGTAAGCCAAGATTGAGTAATTGATAAGCCTAAATGAAATTTTATAGCCTAATTTGAAGAGTTTAGTAAGATCAAGCATGGTAATGCCTCGTACCCAGTCTTGGTGTAGACTCGGGTAAGGGGTGTTACAGCATATGTTTATACTGGCAGCTCGGCTACATTCTTGGAGTGTAGGGCTGGGTGGGTTAACTTGGTCCCCACATGGAGTGTAGGGCTGGTACGGGTGGAGTGTAGGGCTGGATTGGGGTGGGATGCATCCTCATACTATTTCATATTTGTTCATGAGATCTACCATTGTACTAGGCTTAGGCCACTTGTTCTGCTATTGGTTTGGGTTAGGCCCAATTGATTCTATTATGGTCTGTGCCCGAAATGACATCGTGGTGGGCTTTGACTCACATTTGCGTTGAACTGACTATATCATTATCGTTAAAAGGGCTTTAGCCTGATCGTTTAGGTTTATTTTTCAGATAATCGATCGTTACTCTAGTAAGGGAATTACACACTGAGTTTTTGCAAAAAGTTAATAATTGTTTTCAAAATATCACGTTTCGTAAATTACTGGATCTAATTTCTGCTATAAATAAAGTTTTCACTAATAGCAATAACAACGCTTTTACAAGAAAACCATAAAAGCAAATCTGAATTTCACAAACAACAAAAGCGTGGAGTTTCAAAAAGAATACGAAGTTTTTAACGAGCGCATAGTTTTTAAACAACCCTTTCATGTGACATGCCAGATCCGGTCGTAACGTCTAGGCCGGGTTTGGGGTGTTACAATTCTAGGGGTTTTAATTAGAAAGAAATTTCAATTAATAAACCTAGGGTTAGACGTTAGTAGCCTCAAGAGAGGTATTAATATAAATTACGGAATCCTACGAATCAAGTCAAGTGAATAAATCATTTGGTTCAAAGTTAAATAACAAGTGAAGTCTAGGTGGATTCTTCCTCGGGTATTATCTAAATCAATCGATTTTCTCTCAAGTTTTTCCTCAATTTCTTCTATTTGTCTTCACATCTTTAGCTTAGTAGTTAGTTAATTTTAGATTAGATAAAACAAATCCCTTAATTCTTAGGTTAGATAATAAAAATAAAGTTAGTATTAGTACTTTTGGTTCCTTTAGGTTCGACAATCCGGTCTTGCCACTAAACTATACTATTGTTTGATAGGTGCGATTGCCTCCATCATTGTCTTAGTTAGTTTCCAGGTTCGATCATTCTTTTTATAAATTTTTAAAACTTAGACACATGATCAAGTTTTTGGTGTCGTTGCTGGGGAACTAAAATATTAAGAAAGCTCAATTTTTATTACTTTAGCCATATTTTTATTCTTGCCATTAAATTTTATTTTTAACTTTTCTAAATTTCTTTCTTTTTCCCTTTTTCCTAGCAGGTACCTCTAGTTTATGACTAGAAGGAACCCTATAGGACCACTACTTTAAGATAGTGATATTGAAGGTACCGTACGCAGAAATCGTAGAGAAGCAAGGCGAGACTTAAATTACATACAAGATGAGCAAGAAGACGAATCCAGTACCACCAAAGTAATGGCTAAGAATAATCCGCCACATCAAAACATGGTCGAACATCATGCTCTTCGAACTATGTATGATTATGCTAAACCTAATTTAATAGGAGCTAAATCGAGCATTGTTAGGCCTGCAATAGCCGCTAATAATTTTAAACTGAAACCTAACACTATTCAAATGATTCAACAGTTTGTTCAGTTTGATGGTTTCCAGGACGAAGACCCGAATACTCATTTAGCAAATTTTCTAGAATTTTGTGATACTTTCAAAGTAAATGCCATTCGTCTTCGGTTATTTCCCTTTTCTTTGAGAAATATAGCCAAACAGTGGTTACATTCTCTTCCACGAGATCAATCACTACATGGGACCAAATGACCGAAAAATTTTTATTAAAATATTTTTCGCCAGCCAAAACAGCCAAATTAAGGAATGATATCTCTTCTTTTGTGCAGATGGATTTAGAAACACTATACGATGCATGGGAGAGATACAAGGATCTATTGAGAAGGTGCCCATACCATAGTTTACCCTTGTGGCTACAGGTCCAACTTTTTACAACGGTGTGAATCCTTCAACCAGGCAGTTGATTGATTCAACCGCCGCTGAACCCTGAATAACAAAACTCTTGAAGCAGCCTACGGGTTTAAAAAGGAGATGTCACTGAATAATTATCAATGGCAAGTTACAAGGACAAAGCCAACTAAAGCAGCCGAAGTTTTCAACCTCGACGCAGTCACCATGCTATCAAATCAGGTAGAGATGATGAATAAAAAGATTGATGGTTTGTATGGTCTCTCGCAGGTACACCCACTAATGCAATATGACTTGAATCTAGGAGGCGTGGCGAATCCTAAGTACCCACCCTACAATCTGGGTATGGAAAGCGAACAGATGAACTATATGGATAACAATTTTCGATCTCAAAACAATCCTTATAGTAATACATATAATCCAGGTTGGAGGAACCACCCCAATTTCTCATGAGGTGGCTAAGGAAATCAGAAACAACAACCACCCCTCCAAACCACCCCTCCAAACTTCCAACAATAGCCCTACCCATAGGAAAAGAAGTCAAGCTTGAAGAGCTACTGACAAAATTCATAGCTGTGTCTGAAACTTGCTTTCAAAACACCGAGACAACACTTAAAAATCAACAAGCATCGATTAAAGGAATCGGGAACTAGTTAGGGCAACTTATAAAGCTGATCTCTGAACGACCACTAGGTAGCTTGCCAAGTAACACTGAGACTAATCCAAAGGAGCAAATTCAAGCCACAACATCTCATGACAGTGAAGGGTTAGTATAATCTGAATCTGATCCAATGCGAGAACCTGTGGTAAGTGAAGGTATGATTGAGGTAAGCCAAGAAAAGCCAAAACTGGTAATTAAAGAATACAAACCTCGTATACCTTACCGTAATGCGATGAAGGAAGACGACACAAAAGAATAGTTTGGTAAGTTCCTTAAACTCTTAAAGAAATTACATATTAACTTACTATTTCTTGAATATCTTTCGTAGATACCGAATTCAAAGAAATTTTTAAAAGAGCTCTTAACGAAAAAAACAAAAGTTATACGAGGAGTCGCATGTGGAATTAAACGAAGTATGCTTAGCAATGTTACAGAATAGACTACCACGGAAATTAAAAGATCCCGGGAGTTTTACAATTCCATGTTTAATTGATAGTTTATCTGTTGATAATGTTTTAGTTGATTTAGGGGCAAGCATCAATGTTATGCCATCTAAAATGTTTAAATAGCTAGGTCTAGGGAAACCCAAGCAAACTAGGATGAGTATTCAACTAGCTGATAAGACTATTCGAATTCCTAAGGGTATAATTGAAGATGCACTAGTTAAAGTTGACAAATTTATATTCCCGTTGTTTTAGATATGAATGAAGACAATAGTATCCCCTTAATTTTAGGAAGACCTTTTCTAGCAACTGCCAGATCTAAAATTGATGTTAGTACAGGTGAACTCATACTTCGTGTAGGCGATGAATCAATTAGTCTTCAAGCTCTCGACTTAGCTAGGACATCGAGTGAGAAAGGTGAAGACGTAAATTCTATTGATAATTATTTGATTAAACTTTCTTTTCAGGAAACACCGAGGAACTACACTACAGAGCCAGATCCTATAGCTCGTACCAACAAGGAAATATCTCATGAGGAATGACGGCTTCAGACAGATGAGCTAGATGAGTGGAAGACACATTTGATGGAGAAATCAAACCTACAAAAGAGTGAAACCGAAGGAACCCCCAGAAGAAGTTAATGGAACATCAAATCACTTCAAAATAGGAGATCAGGTACTATTAAATAGAAAATACCCACGAATCGCCACATCAAACCTAAACACAAACAAAGAGATCCCCTTTACGATACTTAATGTTTTCCCTTACGAAACAGTCAAGGTAAGTAATTCTACATTCAGTACTTTTAAAGTAAACTCTACTCGACTCAAACTATATAATGATAGCATGAGAAAGGATTTTTCACTCCTTAAACCACTTTGAAGGTACGAATGAGAGGTAAGTCTAGCTTAAGATTTTAAATGAGCACTTCTCGAGAGGCAACCCGAGCACTAACCCTATTTATTTTTATTTATTTTTCTTTTAGCACCTAACTACAAACTAAACAAGTTAATGAAGCGTAGATTTTTACACCACACGGCCTTACACACGGCCGTGGCCATGGCCGTTTGGATACTATGGATGTTAGCTCTGGCATGGCAGAGATAGTACGAGACAGGACGAGAAAAATATCTTCAAATCACGGACTCAACACCACGGCCGTGCGACACAGTCGTGGCTGACACTGTTGAACCCACACGGGCGTAGTAATCCAATACAAGGCATGGGAGAAACAGTTGAACCACCACACGACTGTGCGATATGGCTGTGGGACACAATACGCCCATGAGACATGGGCGTGGGGTTGTACCAGAGCTGAAAATTTCTATTTGAAACACCCCTCTCCCCTTCTCACCCACTCCCCATTCACTCTTCAGTCCCCTCCATCTTCATTTTCCTCTTTCTTCATTCTCTAGAGTCTTGATCCACGCTTCAACAATCTCAAAGAAATAGAAAGATCCTAACCCAGTCTCCCTATGCAAGACTAATCAACATAAGTTCATGCCGACCGCTTTATCTAATCAACAAGCCAATGGTCTTTTAGGCCGTTTAACTTTTATTTAACTTTTCTCTTCTCCTTTATTATCCTTTTCATTATTTTTCTTATACTAAATTCAGTTAATTTTGTTTTAGTTTCTTGATTTTAGGTTCTAAAAGCTGCTAGGGAATCACAGCACCACGGCCTTAGAAACCAAACCCACCTTACGAACCATCTACCAATAAGGACTTTTTAGTCCATTCATCTTTTCTTTTGGTCTTATTTTAATTCTTATTTTCTTTATTGTTATCTTTATTTACTTTAATTATATATTTAGTATAATTTAAATTAGTATTATTATTTCCTGGCTAACTCTTCACACGGTTCCCAATTTCTTCATCTAGCATAGGAAGTAGAGGCGCCCCATGCAACTTATCTTTCACCTACGAATCAAGTTTCCACACTTCCAACTCAAGGAATCCATCCAAAAATTCAGGAAGTTTCACCTCTCTTCCTCACTTTTGATTTTCTTATTATATGATTATTATCTATCTTTGTACATTGAGGGCAATGTACATCTTAAGCGTGGGGGGTGAAGATTATTTAGAAAAAGTGCCTAACTTTTTGCATTATTCTCAAATCCCTGAATGATATTCTGTCTTAAAGTAATTTTCTCATATCACTAATTAGAATGAAATTCCTGTTAATTCATGATTTTTATTGATATGTCTTAGATTAAGTCATTGATAATTGTGCAATGATGATTTAAACTTCAAGATACTAGAGAATCAAGCATGATGAGTCTATTTTCAAAAATTAAAAATTTTGTTAGGTTGTCTGCCTGAATCTAATTGTTACCTTGAAATTTTAAATTTACAAAGTTGATATAAAAAAACCAATAATTTTTGTGAGATTTTGAGCCTTTTAGAGCATGCATTCTTTTCGTGCTCACTTTTATTGATTATGAGTGTGTCAACATTGATTTGTTATTCTAGAACTTGCTTCGATTAATCATGTCAAGACCACACTATTGATTTGATACACAGAGATGATTAAGGCACTTAGGATTTAACCCACTTACTCCACTAAAAGCCTATCCTCACAATTAACCTCTAGTGAACCCCTTTGATCCTAACAACCCTTTTTTTGACTCAACCCATTAATATTAACCCGAGACCCATCTTGTATTTGTTATCACCATTCCTTTTGACTACCCTTCTATCGAGACTTGATTTGATCAGTTGCCTAATTATATTATTTCAGTTGTTAAAGTTTTATCTTATATTGATTTGTTCTTAAAAAAAAATCATCATCGAAGTATATTCATTATTAGTTTTGTGATTAAGTGAGCTTATATGTTTAATTTCAATATCCTGAGAAGAAGTTCATATTATTATTTTTCATGTTATGTAATTATTTAGTTTATTAGTTCATTTTTCTAGTGAGGTAGTTTGTCAATTCAATCTCAATTCTAACCCTTCTAATTCAGCCTTTATCCACACCTTTAACCGAGCCCCGTTACAACCCTTATAAGACCTTTTGATTTGTGTATCATCTCATTTTACAGTGGTGGAGATTTGATTTTTAGGCAAGCTTATGGAATTAACTTTTCATGTTCAACTTTTGAGAGCTGGATTTTGAACCTTAAACACCTTGAGTGATTTGAGTGAATCTTTAGTGAGGATGTCAACTTTCATCAATTTTGAATTAAAGGTGATTATTTAGGGAAGAGGAAACACATATCTTTTTCGTATTACAAACTATGACTTTGATTGTTTGAATCTTCAGGGCTCTTTTAGTTAAATTATCCATGTATAAGTTAACTATGAATTATGATGAAACATTATTGATGAATATTATGAATATAGGAAGTTTGTTTTAATTATGAGTTGAGAATTTTGCTTGAGGACAAGCAAAAGCTTAAGTGTGGGGGGTATTTTATAATTCGTAAAATGAACATATTTTAATCCTACATTTAGCTTACTTTTGGATGATTTATCACTTTAATTATTGAAATAGGTGCTCCTAATCCTTTGTTTTCATGTTTTATACTTAGAAGAGTATCGGAGGATGAAAAGAATGAGAAATGGGCCAAAATCAAAGAAAATGGGCCATATCATGGAATCGACACGTCCTGAGCCCAAGACCACACGGTCGTGCCCCATAAGAAGAGCCGACCATGGCCTGGACCCTGAATTTTTGGGCCTATGTGTTTAGTGTGTGTATATGTTTAAAGTGTTAATTTAACTGTTAAGGGTCTAAATTGCGCTCAGGCTTAGGCAGATGCCTTGATTAAAATTTTCTGTTTGGGCATTATAGGACTTAAAAGGTATTACATGTGTTTAAAATATCAAAATGGGCTTTTGGCCTAGTGGTCAGTAGCGCCACTTAGGGAACAAGGAGGTGATGCCACACTAGGGAGTTAGGGGCCCAAATTTAAGTTTCAAGGAGCCCAATTCCTTGGATTCAAGTTAGCTAATTTTCGGCATTAGGGTTAGGTGGAGTGGACGGCTATAAGGCTAAAAAATAGTAGGATTTATGTGAATGGGATAACGTAGATAAAATAGTTGATAATATGGAAGATAAAAGAAGAAAAATTAGGAGCTATCTGTTGAGAGCAGAGTTGGCCGGAATTCCATCACCTAAAGGAGTAAACAAATCGTTTTCTAATAGCCATAGGGGGTGCCGAATTTTCTATAAATAGGGGGAATAGCTCATCAATTTCGGCATTTGAACCCTACTTTTTCTTCATTCTTTGTGCCGAAATTCTCAGTCTCTCCCTCCACAATTTCTGTCAATTTTCTTTCAAAAAGTCAAAAATCACCACCTCCTTCACCCTTTCTTCTTTCTTTAAATTTCCTATTAGCCGAATCTTCTGATCTCCATTGTTATTCTTCTCCCATTCACTAAAAGCCGAAACTACACTCTTGCTTGTTCTTGTAGCCGAAATCTTCCTCTTGTTCATCTTTTTCGGGATTTTCTTAAAAGCCGAAATTCTTAGATCTCTAATCTTCTACACTTCGATCTTCTGCTGTGATTGCCAAATCTTCCTGCAAGGGGTAGCCGAAACCATTTGTAAAGGTAAGTGTCGATTCGTGAGATTTCAATCTTTTTTCGGCTTTTAGAGATCTTCACCGAATAGCTATATGGTTAACTAATCGGGTGTTTTCTCTCATTTTCAGCATTCCAGGATTTGAAGAGGAGTCTATCGCGTAGATCTCTAAGTTATAGTTTAGTAACACTCGAATCGTGTTACTTTTAGGATTTCAAGGTAAGGAGATCTATTGATTTTAATGTGTAAATTTGGGTATTTATTAATCCTTGGCCGAATGTAGGGGAGCCCAAATCTTCATGTTTTTTCGACTTTTGAGCAAGGTTGTAGACAAAGGGTAGTAGATAAGATTAGCGAGGGTATCGACATAGAGAGTAGTACTACGCGTTATCAAGTGTGTAACTTTTCACACCATTAGATTATCTGTTAGTATGCATGTATATAAATCTGTAATATTCTGTTAAATGCCGAAATCCCGGAATAACGTTGGAAACTCGAGGAGGGTAAAAGCGAATCATCGGCTTAGTGATCTCTGTCATTCTTCAATGAATGTTTTTGTTAAGATGATATGTTTTATAAGTATGCCGATTGCTGTGATTGCATAGGGATGGGTTTGATGAAAGGGAAGTGTTCTGTTGTAGTGGCTTATACCATGATCTGTTGTAGTGGCTTTTGCCATGATCTGTTGTAGTGGCTACTACCATGATCTGGCGATTAGCAGCATGATTGCCATCAATGGCGTGTAGCGGTGTGGGATGATTGTAGAAATCCCCAATGGTGTGAATGGCAGGTAAGAGTGGCGTGTAGCGGATGGAAACCTAGGATTTGGGTTGGGCTTGCATAATTTTTGTTATATATATATATATTAATCTGTTATTCTGTTCTATGGGGCTAAGGCCCAAATCTAAAAGTGCATGAGGGTTGCACATTGAGTCTCGCGACTCAACCTATTATTTAACATTTGTCAAGTAGCACCTAGTGCTTCGGACCGGGCGAGAGAGAGCGCAAGGTGGCCATACAAAAGAACATTTGGATTCAGCAAAAGACTTTAGTTTATTATTTTATATCTTTATTTAATGAGTTTTAAATTTCAATGTAATAAGGCCACGGGCTGTTAGCTTTATATTTCGGTCCAGTTTTAATTTTGGGCTTTTATTATTATTATCAGACATTTTAAGTTTACATTTTTTTTCCCTAAAGCATGTATTTAAGTTCCAGTTTTTAATTCATAAAAACAACTCATAGAATTTATAGCTTATCTAAATTAACAACCTATTAATTTTTCCTGAATAAAAGGTTAAACTTTAGGAAAATATTTTCTAAAAATGCGACATGTTTTATTAAATTTCCTTAGTGACATACCAGATTAGGTCGTGGTGTTTGAGTCGGGTTTGGGATGTTACAATGAGATTACACACCTTATTCAGAATCCATAACACGATACTCTCCGCAGCACCTAAAGGTTCAATCGGTCAACAATTAGTCCAAAGCCCAATTTACAACTTCAACCAAGTATTGCGATTGGTTAACAATCTATATCACTTACCAACAATCTGAGTCTCTTATTACGAGGGATAGGTGATCAATCAGCCCTATGTTAAAGTACTTCGAGTCCGATTTGACTAAGAAGAGATTATCCAATATGAAAGGAAAAGAAATGGTGAAGAAGTATGGTGGTAATAGGTTCGGCTATAGAGAGAATCGAACAAGAAAGTTTAATCACAAGATAATGTCAATTTTAGGAAAAGAGAAAAGGTTGATGAAATGATCAAAAGAAAATAATGGATGGAGGAAGAGTGCCTTGGTAGTTTCGGCCAAAGCAAGGGGAAAAGATATTAGCAATGAAGAGTACCCAAAATGCTAAGAGAACCAAACCTTAGCATGCACAAAACTTTGCAAAAAGACAAAAGAGGATTTTGGCTCTCCCTATTACCCCTCAAAACCGTGTGCACCCAAACCAAAATTGTAACACCTCAAACCCGGTCAACACACTGCGACCAGATTCGGCATGTCACAGGGTGAAAACATTTGAATAGAACACATTGCCGGTTTATTTTCGTGAAAAACTACCATTGAAACAATTTGCTTCCTAGAGTTTTTAAACAGAAGGAAAAGACTCCCCCGAGAAAACCCATTTATCGCCTCTCATTACCAGAAAAAAAACGTTAGTTTTTAAGAAAAAAAACCCATCCTCGTTTAAGTGTGAGGTTGAAAACCATTTTCCATTAGATCTCAGAGTAAAACTAAATTTTAAGAAGAAATTTGAGTTTGGTTCGTTGTCATCACTTGTTGTTATTACCCGATAGTAAAGTTTAGAAAACCCGGTGAGATGTGTAAATTTAGAAAAACATTGATTTTTTTCTTTTTACAGGTTATTTAGACATTCCATGTTGCTTAACTTAAGCAATGTATGATAAAACTTAACAAGATTAAACAACCCAAAAATATTAGTTAGTGGCCTTATTACAAACCTAGGTAGAACCAAATTAAAAACAAAGTACCCAAAAGAGTGAACAAACTAAAACCAAACGCAATATGCATGGCCACCACGAGTCCGTCCGGCTCTACATTCGTGATCTACGAGTCATCTGCAAAATGTAAAGGAAGAGGTGAGTCACTGAGACTCAGTGTATAATCCCCCTCCCGATTATAACAACACTCTTGCACAGTTTCACAATCAAGTAAGTATGTCATGCAACCTAAACCTAGCCATCCAACACTCCATGTTCTACCCCGTGTGGTACCAAACCACTGGTGGTGCCAAACCACTGGTGACCCAAAGTCACAATCAAGTATATACAAATGTGGTACCAAACCACTGGTGGTGCCAAACCACTGGTCACCCAAAGTCACAATTATCCATATGTGGGGCCAACCCACTTTGTGGTACCAAACCACTGGTGACAATCCCCATTTAATGCAATATGTAAAGCCAACCCACTGTGGTACTAAGCCACTGGGACGAGTCACTAAAATATCCAATGTGGTGCCAAACCACTGGTGACCCAAAGTCACAAATATCACATGTGGTACCAAACCACTGGTGGTGCCAAACTATTGGTGACCCAAAGTCACAAATATCACATCTTCCCCCTCCTCTCATAATACCCATTTCAGAGCACATGCTTATACATACATTACTTACATGCTTTATCAATTAATAACATACTGCAACATAGCATATATGTATTCATCATCAATCTAATATAATTAACTATCGGAACGGACTTACCTGGAGTCCTCGCTCATACCCATAAGGGTAGCATATCGATATCCACAATCATTCTGGCATTTAATAGTGTTTAAGTTAATAATGTAGCAATACATTGATTATGAAGTGTGTAAGAGATACACACCTGATTATGCACAAAACTACACTTTTTACGTCGATACTGTCGCTAATCGACACAACCGTGATTTGTCTACTCTCCTGCTCGGATGTTGGTCCACACCCCGATGGCCAATCATGAACCGCTGAGACCGCCCTCCTCTTGAATTTAGGGGCTGGGGTCTCAGATCTAATCCCACTCACTGCTTGATTAGCCTTCGAATCCATAATATACCTTATCACTAAATTGGGTTAAAGAAGTGAACTAAAATATAAAGAACTGGAATCCCGGAGTTAGATCCCTTACCTAAGTCGACAGATCCCGAAGGGTCTAGGCTTGGCTTACGACTAACAAACCCCAAAAACTCCACCCCAGATGGCGTCAATCACCCTCCTCCTGCATTTGGCCAAGCACTAAAGAAATGTGAAATATCTGCCTTCGGCATCAAATTAGACTAAGAGAATACGGAAGATAAATGAAAAGAGGAAAGGAAGAAACTGCTTACCGAACCAACAAATTAACGAGTGGAGAAACTATAATCAAATACTAGCAAAACTGATAGGGAGGGTGCCCACACTTGATGTGACAAGAGGATTCGGCTTCTGAAAATGTATGAAATAAGGAAAAGAAAAAAGGTGCTAAAAGAAAGGAAATGAGTTTCGGTTGAGGCACTTACTATTTCGGCTATGAAGAATAAGGAGCAAATGGCTAGGGAGATTCGGCTATGACCAAAAGAACAAGAAGGAGAAGAAACAAAAGGTATTTTGGTTAGGAAGAAGAACAAGTGAACAATGGTGAAAAGAAAATGAGGACACAAGGTTCGGTTGAAGAGAAAGAAAGGTGAAAGGAGGAAGAAAACAAAGAGAGAATAACCAGAGAGAGAGTTGAAGTTTCAGTTTAAGCAAAAGTTGAAATGCCAATGCCCAAATTGCAAAGAATAAACTAGATACCCCTAAAGAAAATTTAGGCACAAAGGAAGAATAGGAAGAAAATAAACAAATAAGAAAACAAAACAAAACAAAAAGACTCAAACAAGCTTGCAATAATCGGCACAGACACCCCAAATGATCGAAAGTGCACACAAGAAAAGAAAGAAATGCCTAAAACAACTTTCGGCACATGCACCTCACCTAGCCCCAAAACCGAAAGCTCCCCCCTTCCATCAAGCCACATTCGGTCAACAACCCCCCAACAAGCCACCAAATCCCTTGATCGTCTCCTACATTCACTCCCCTCCCATCATTTGAATCGGTTTGAATGATTCAAACTCCACCTTTCTCCCATGGCTACCCATTTAAAATATTTGACTTATTCAACTCCCATTCTTTAAGGTCCCAAATTGAATCCATCACCTCTCCATCCCAACGCCAAAATAAACTCCAAAAAAGGTAGACTATGTGACTCGAACCTGCTCCCACCTCCTCCAAGCTCCCCTTGAGGACACCCTGCCACTTTACCACTTCACTTCTTGTGTCAACGAAAACTAGCAATGATCCTTAAAGCTTGCCCCCGCTAGCTCTCCCCTAAAGTGCCCAAAATTGAGATTTTCACTAAGGCTTAAGCTCAACCCCAAGCCTTCCCAGGAACCCCAAACATAACAAATTAATAGATAGAGCATACCAAACACACAGAAACATAATAAATGCAAAGCCCCTAATTCCCGGATGTTACAAAAATGGTCAAAAATTGACATAAAAAACATTCCAAAGCATATCCCATGAAAAAGGCTAACATGCCCCCTTATCTTGCCTTTTTCTTTTGATTTATTTCCTTACCCTCATCCTTGCCTTATTTCCTTAGCCACCTTGCCAAAATTAAAAGTCCACCTTGCCTAAAATACCATCATGGCTGACACTCCCAATGAATAGTAAAAATATAATAAAAAATTTACCAAGTGGGATTCGAACCTCTTCCCCTAAAGCCATTCATGTGACACCACATCCTTTTTACCATATACTCCTTTATGCGAGCCATTTACTCATTTATTTCCATAAGCATTGAGGCCACTTACTATTTCTCCTTAAAATGCTTAAACATAAAAATTTTGTTAAGGCCCAATTCAACTCCGAGCCGTCTTAGGACCCCGTAATTTTCCAAAATCACCTTCCTAATAAGTCCCACTTGAAATAATGTCGTTCTCTTGTTCTAAAAAATTTTAAACGCTCCCAAGCCCAAGGCCCAATAGGCCCAATTCTACTAGGCCCAATTTCGGGATGTTACAATTCTACCCTCCTTAAAAAACATTTCGTCCTCGAAATTTCCAACCTACTACTAAATGCATCGCTCAAAATCACACTACTATGCTTTCACTACGCACCCTGATCTTAGTAACACTAATGTACTTTTAACTTAATCTTGAATCCTCTTACACACAACCAAACATCTAACTATAGAAACAAGAAATTATCCTCCACTTATACCTACAATTTCTACAGTCATACCATAATAATCATAAAATGAAAACATAATCTTACTTGACTTAGTGCCGGATACTTGTGGTGCCATACTTCTTTTAGAGCATGCATGTATAAATAAAAATTTTAAACAGCTTTGGAAAAATGCTTTTAAACCCAAACCACAGTCGAGTTTTGAAATTGGGCTCTGATACCATAAAATGTAACACCCCAAACTTGCCCCATGCGTTATGACCGGATCTGACATGTCACATGAGAAAACATGTTAAATCCTTTTTATTCGTTCTAAAATAGGTATTGATTTGTTAAAATCAAGAAAACAAGTTTGATTTGAAATATTTGATAAAATACTACTAACCTCAAAGATTGATCGATAAATCGATAATTTAAACTAGAGATCTTATAAACCATGACTTTTGAAATCATCGCTTGATAATTCGAGAGAAAATTTTTGAGTTAAAATATTTGTAAAAGTTTGTTATGAAATCCATTTGTTAATCTATTTTAGAACATCTTTATTTAAGTTTTTAGAAAAATTCCCATTTAAAACAATATAAGAAAAATATAAGTACGTCAAACAGAAAGCAAAAATAAAATATTCCAGATGCCTTATTGCAACATAAAAACCCAAGATAGTAAAAGTAATAAATAAATGTAAATATAAATCTTAAGTTCAAAAACACCATTTCTGAAGTATAGCCTCCACCGAGTCATCCATAGCCCATGTCCACATCACTGAGCATTACCTACAAGGATTAAGAAAGAAGGGGGTGAGTTACAAGAACTCAGTGCATAATCCCCTTACCGCCATCCACTGAGCCTGAGCCCATGTAGCATAATCTTGGGCCGAAGCCCATTTACATAACAGAATATATATATCTGTGCAATGTAATGCAACCCAACCAATCCTAGTAACACATCCGCTACACACCACCCGTACCATCCCATCACACCTGTGGGGATCAAGTCAACCCGCCCAGCCAAACATACCAATTCACAAGCAAGTTGCCATTTATAATATTTTTATGACTGAGCCACCAGAAATGCTGCAGTCAAACTGCTTTTTATAATATTTGTGGCTGAGCCACCAGAGTTATAAGCACATTAATGAACAAATTGTGGCAATGCCACCAAGCTACACTTCTCTTCATTCAATTTGTCCTAACCCATGTGATATGTAAAATGCAACATACATAATAAAGCATAATATCCACATATATGTGCAACAATCATTAATCCAATAATTTATTACGGCAAATCGGCCAATTATAAAAATTTGTAATTCGGCCCACTAAAGCATTCTAGCAATTCGGCCCATAGGGGCATTTTCGTAATTCTGCCCATAGAGGCATTTTCGTAATTCGGCCCATAGGGGCATTTTCATAATTTGGCCCATAGGGGCATTTCGATAATTCGGCCCACAAGGGCATTTCGGTACATTAGCCCAAAAGGGCATTTTTGTAATTTTACCCATCGAAGGTTATTCGGTAATCTCGCAACCTAGGGGTATTTCGGTAATTTACCCTCCAAGAGTATTTTCGTAATTTCGCAACCCCAGACTTAACTACTAATTTGGGGCATTAAAAATTGACTAAATTGGCTATAACTCGAATTGGGAAACTCAAAATTTAGATCCGTAAATTTTCCTTGAAAATAGACTCACAAATCTTTTTACTACAATTTTTCCAGAATGTTTGGCTTAGCTGTTTAGTACAAAGATTCCCTTTTTCACTGACCAATGGTTCTGACCTCTCTTACCTTAAATTCAAATATCTCATTGTACAGTTTTCATATGTTGCTCCCACTTATTTCTATTGAAAATAGACTCACTAAGGAATCTGTACATATAAATTATAACTCATAATTCACTTTGAACAATTTTGAATGATTTTTCCAAGATAGAACATGGAACCACGAAGTCCTTCAGAACCAGTCTCACTAAAATTAAAATATCACAGAATATAAAATTTCTCTTCCCTCTCTGTTTCTTTCATATAAAAATAGACACAATAAGCTTTTATTCTATACCTTATTCACTTTCTAATTCCCTTCCTCCTATTTTTCGTGATTTTTCAAAATCACATCACTGCTGCTAACTAGAAGCTGTTTCATTACAAAATAAAGTTTCCACTACGAACATACGCCAGTTTTTGGTATTTTGATCTTTCCACCGAATCACAAAACATTTCATGTAAATATTCAGAGAGATGTGAGATTGCACACCATTTCAAACATGTATTCGGATGGGGTATGAGATTACACTCCTTATTCGAAATCCGTAACATGATACTCTTCGCGGCACCTAAAGGTTCAATCGGTCAACAATTAGTCCAAAGCCCAATTTACAACTTCAACCAAGTATTGTGATTGATTAACAATCTATATCACTTACCAACAATCCTAGTCTCTTATTACGAGGGATAGGTGATCGATTAGCCCTCAGTTAAAGTACTTCGAGTCTGATTCGATTAAGAAGAGATTATCCAATACGAAAGGAAAAGAAATGGTGAAGAAGTAGGGTGGTAATAGGTTCGACTATGGAGAGAATCGAACAAGAAAGTTTAATCACAAGATAATGTCAATTTTAAGAAAAGAGAAAAGGTTGATGAAATGATCAAAAGAAAAGAATGGATGGAGGAAGAGTGCCTTGGTAGTTTCGGCCAAAGCAGGGGGAAAAGATATTAGCAAAGAAGAGTACCCAAAATGCTAAGAGAACCAAACCTTAGCATGTACAAAACTTTGCAAAAAGACCAAAGAGGATTTTCGATATCCTTATTACCCCTCAAAACCGTGTGCACCCAAACCAAAAGGGTCAAAAATTGAAATAAAAAACATTCCAAAACGTATCCTTTGAAAAAGGCCAACATGTTCCCTTATCTGGCCTTTTTCTTTTGATTTCTTTCCTTACCATCATCCTTGCCTTATTTCCTTAGCCACCTTGGCAAAATTAAAAGTCCACCTTGCCCAAAATACCATCATGGCTGACACTCCCAATGAACAGTAAAAAAATAATAAAAAATTTACCAAGTGGGATTCGAACCTCTTCCCCTAAAGCCCTTCATGTTACACCACATCCTCTTTACCATATGCTCCTTTATGCTAGCCATTTACTCATTTATTTCCGTAAGCATTGAGGCCACTTACTATTTCTCCTTAAAGTGCTTAAACATAAAACTTTTACTAAGGCCCAATTCAACCCCGAGCCTTCTTAGGACCCCGTAATTTTCCAAAATCACCTTCCTAATAAGTCCCACTTAAAATAATGTCGTTCTCTTGTTCTCAAAAATTTTAAATGCTCCTAAGCCCAAGGCCCAATGGGCCTAATTCTACTAGGCCCAATTTTGGGATGTGACACGGATCGTCTCCTCTGGCTCCTATGTAGCTTCCTCTGACCCGTGATTATGCCATAATACTTTGACTAACAAAACTGACTTCTTTCTCAACACTTTAATGTCCCGATCTAAAATCTGCACTGGCTCTTCTTCAAGAGACAAGTCTGGTCTTAACTCAACTTCCTCCACTAGTACAACATGAGATGGATCCGAACGATAACGCCTTCACATCGAGACATGAAATATGCTATGTATCTGACTTAATTCCAAAGGTAACTCAAGTTGATACGCCACTGGCCCAACACGCTTCAATACTCAGTAAGGTCTGATAAACCTAGGGCACAGCTTGTCCTTCCGCTAAATCTAAAGATCTTTTTCCAAGGTGAGACCTTCAGAAAGACCTGATCTCCCACCGCAATCTCTATATCCTTACGCTTTAGATCTGCATACAATTTCTGTCTGTCTGAAGCTTCTTTTAACCGAGCCCAAAATACCTTAACTTTTTCCTCCGTCTCCGATATGAACTCAGGACCCAATAATTGTCGCTCCCCTAGTTCAGTCCAACAAGTAGGAGTACGACACCTACGACCATACAATGCCTCTTAGGGTGCCATCTAGATATTGGATTGATAGCTGTTGTTGTATGTAAACTCTGCCAATAATAGAAACTTTTCCCAACTACCCAAGAAGTCTATCACACAGCCCCTTAACATGTCTTCTAGAATATGGATTACTCTCTCTGACTGACCATCTGTCTGCGAATGAAACGCCATGCTAAAATTTAACCTTGTACCCAAAGCTTCATGTAAAGCCTTCTAGAACCATGATGTAAACCTAGGATCCCTGTCCGATATAATCAACACTGGTTTCCTATGCAACCTCACGACTTCTGCTATATACAACTTGGCCAACTTCTGCAACAAATAATCTGTACGAACAAGTAGGAAATAAGCAGTCTTCGTTAACCGATCCACTATAACCCATATTGAATATTTCTTTATAGGCATTAAAGGTAACCCACTAACAAAGTCTATCGTTATCCTTTCCCATTTCCATAATGGAATTTTCACGGTTGTAGTAACCTTGAAGGCAGTTGATGTTCTGCCTTCACCTACTGACATGTCAAGCACTTGCCCACAAAGTCAGTAACCTTTCGTTTCAACCTTGGCCACCAATACTTCTCACAGAGGTCTCGGTACATTTTGTTTCCCCCGGGGTGCATAGCATATGGACTACTATGCGCTTCACACAAAATCATTTGTCTAAATTTCGAATCCCTGGGTATACAAACTCTTCCGCAGAAACACAATACTCCATCACTATTAAATCCAAAATCCCCTATCTCACCACCTTCCACTTGCTGAAGCCGAGAACCCAACCTTTCATCTAACAACTGTCTTTCCTTAATCTGACTTACCCATATAGGCTTTACTTGAAGTTTAGCTAACATGCTTCCATCTTCATAAAAGCTTAGATGAGCAAACATCGCTCTTAAATCCGATATCACCTTACGACTCAACGCATCTTCCACTATGTTAGCTTTACTTGGGTGATACTCGATTGAGCAGTTATAGTCTTTCAACAGTTCTATCCACCTCCGCTGTCTTAAATTCAAATCCTTTTGGGTAAGGAGGTCCTTCAGACTCTTATGATCTGTGTAGATAACTGACTTCTCCTCGTACAGATAGTGTCTCCAAATCTTCAGAGCAAACACCACTATAGCTAACTCCAAATCATGAGTGGGATAGTTTATCTTATGCGACCTTAATTGACGAGATGCATATGCCACTACTTTTCCCCCTTGCATCAACACACATCCCAAGCCCATACGTGACACATCACAATAAACAATAAACTCTTTACCAACCTCAAGTTGAATCAATACTTGCACTTCTATCAGAATCTTCTTCAATTTATCAAAGCTCTCTGGATGCTTATCTAACCACACAAATGGTACCTCTTTACGCAATAGCTTAGTTAGGGTGCAGCAATCAATGAAAACCCCTCAATGAATTACTTGTAATACCCAACCAAACCTAGAAAATCCAAATTTCTACCACTGACTTCGGTGGCTTCCAGTCCAACACAGCCTCGACCTTTCGGGGATCAACTCTAATTCCTTCAACAGAAACAACATGCCCTAAAAAGGTCACCCCCTTCACCAAAATTCACACTTACTGAATTTGGCATATAGTTGCTTCTCCCTTAATATCCGCAATACAACTCGTAGATGCAAATCATACTCTTCTTCAATCTTTGAGTACACCAGGATGTCATCTATGAACATGGCTACAAACTGGTCTAGATAGGGTTGGAAGACTCGGTTTATCATGTCTATAAATGTAGCTACTGCATTTGTTAACCCGAATGGCATCACTAAGAATTCATAATGCCCATAACGAGTTCGGAATGCAGTCTTTTGGATATCTGCCTTCTTGACTTTTAATTAGTGATACCCCGATCTCAAGTCTATCTTTGAGAAAATTGAAGCTCTTCGTATCTTATCAAACAGATCATCAATCCTTGGTAACGGATATTTATTCTTGATCGTCAACTTATTCAATTGCCTATAATCGATGCATATACGGATCGACCCATCCTTTTTCTTAACGAACAAAACCAGCACTCCCTATGGTGACAAACTTGGTCGAATAAATTCGCGATCCAACAACTCCTAAATCTGAGCTTAAAGTTCCATGAGTTCCTTTGGTGCCATTCTTTAAGGAGCAATGGACACTGGAGTCGTTCCTGGCAATAAGTCAATGCAAAACTCCACCTCTCGATTCGAAGGCAATCTTGGAAGCTCCTCGGGAAAGACATCTAAAAACTAATTCACGGTTCTAACATTCTCACCGATAATTCTTTGGCATCCAAAGCACTGATAAAGGCTATGAATGCTTTACACCCTTTTTGTACCATCTTTTCTGCCTCTAATGTAGATACCACATTCGACAGATAAATTATTCTATCACCTATTATCATCACTTCCTTATCCTCTAAAATTTTAGTACCATCTACTTTGCAGCACAGTCCAAGTCCGTACGATGCTTAACCAGCCAGTCCATGCCCAAAATAAGATCAAGCATGCCGAATGGCAGTTCTATCAAATTCGCCAGAAATACTTCACCCTGAACTTCTAAGGGCACATCTCTAAACAACTTATTTACTACCACCGACTGTCCTAAAGGACTAATTACAGTTGTTTCTCTATTAGTAATCTCATATTTAATATTAAAAGTTCCAAACACAACATACGCAACATACAAATGGGTGGATCTAATGTCTATTAAAGCGAAAAAAGGTATATCAGATATAAAGAACGTATAGGTTATGACGTCCGGTGCATCACCATCCTCTCGACGTATGACCGCATATATCAATCTTGGTTATCTTGCCTCTGTGTTACCCCTATTACCGGTTCCTCTACCCGATGCACCCTGACCTCATCCTACGCCATTACCACCTCGACTTGGCTCATAACCTCTTGGCAGTTGTTGAACGCCTCCAGCTGGCTGCGCAAATCCGTTACGAACTACCTGAGTCTAAGCATGCTCTCGAGGGCAATCCCTAAACCGATGGTCCTTGGAACCACATTTGAAACAACCACCGGTTCTCTTCCAACATTCATCCAAGTGAAGTTTTCCACAATCCCCGCAAGGCTGCAACTGATTGGTAGTAGCTGGAGCATCCGCTCGAACTGGTCCCTCATTTCGGGGCCTCTTTTGAAATCCTCTAGCAGGACCTGAATACCCAGAGTCTCTCTCGTTCTTGCCCCTATCCTTGTCTCAATTTTTCTATTCCGAGTGTTTAGCCTCCTTAGCTATCTTAGCTTTTTCCACAAGTGTAGCAAAATTCCTCTCCTTTTGTGGGGCTATTAGTACCCGTAATTCATTAGGAAATCCATACTCAAAACGCACACAGCGTTCATAATCAGTAGGTACTATTCTTTGGGCATATCGACTCAGACGCAGGAACTCTACCTCGTAAATTACCACAGATCTACTTCCTTAAACCAGATTCAGGAATTCCTTTCTTCAGGCATCCACATAGCTAGTCCCGACATATTTTCCCTGGAATGCTATCTTAAAGAATTCCCAAGTAATACGATCAGCCTGAGTGCCTTCCCAACTGTGAGCCACCATTGATACGCCTCGTCTCTCAGTAATGATACAACCCCTTTTAGTTTCTACTCGGCGGTGCAATCCAGGTCGTCCATAATCTGCTCCACCGCCTCAAGCCAGTACTCCGCTACACTAGGAGCTAAACCCAAAATACCCCTAAAAACTTTAGCCCCATTTGATCTGAGTCACTCTGATATCAATCCACGAGCTGCCGACCCAGTTCTTGCCCCAACAACCCTTTTGCTTCCTTCCACAATACTCACAAGGACGACATCGCCCCTCCGTATCAACTTGTCGACTTTTGACCCCCGAGTTCTGGGCCTTTTCGCTCATTTCAGCGATCCATAACCTCTCTTGGGTCTATTCCCTTCGAATTCGCTTAGTCGAGTCCTTGATTCCTTCAACTACCTTAGCCTTTTCAACCAACGTGGAGAACTCCCGCCTCGATGTGGAGCTATCAATAACCTTAGGTCATCCCTTAAACCGTCCTCAAACGGACACGGCGCTCATGTTCATCGCGACTACTCTCGAGCATATCGGCAACCTCGTAAATTTGGCCTCATATGTCGCCATCGATTTGTTCCCTGAACAAGTCCTAAAAAAAGCTTCCATTTGCTCGTCAATATACCGAAAAGCATACTTCTTCCGATATGCCTCCTTAGCATACTCCCACGCCGATCCTCCGCTGTGGCACCATCACTGACACATTAGCCACCATTGGTATGCTTCATCACGTAAACAGGCTACCATTCCTTTCAACTTCTCCTCGAGTCGGTCGAGTTCATCCATAATACGCCGATTGCTTCCATCCAATACTTCGGCAGACTTGGTGCCACACCGACACTCCACGAAACACCTCCCCGTTGGCTCTGAGTCGCCGCATGTGATTTTGAGAGCCTGATTTCACCGCCACCCACCATTTCCAATACTCGCAACATGGCTCGCGACATGCCTCATCCGTCTGCTCCGCTTCTCGCCTTTCGTTAACAATGGGGTGGTGGTGGCGGTGGTAACTCATTATCGTAACCTTGACCTGATCTAGCGGGTTTCGACACGCTTATTCTTCCTCTCATCAGCCCTTGACGAATCGCGCCCTCTAGAACTCATTTTCAGTGTCGAGATCGATTAAGAAATTTTATGGATTAGTCGTTGTTCCACTTGTTTATCGGTGAAGAAGTTTTATGGAAAAGGGATTTAAGAGTGGTTCTTTCGTGATTCATACATGCACTGGATCTTTTCTTTCATTCACACATCCATCAAACAATTATGAACTTTCGCTCATTGGAGAAACGTTAGTGGTTTTGTTGTTGTTGTTGTTTTCCTCACCGAGGGTATTTTCGTAATTTTGTCCCTCATGGGGCATTTTCGTAATTTTTTCGTAAGAAACATCGCCTTAGTGTTTTTGTCAAAATTATTTTGAAAATTTTGAAGTCTAGGTAATTTGGAAAAAGTTTTAAATGGGGTTATTTGGTAGATTTTTAACCTCGTGGTATTTTGGTAATTTTCATAAATCGTGGTAAATTTGTAAAATTTAATAAATCAGTGGTATTTCAAAAGTGGGAAAACTACGAGGGTTCTTTTGAGAATTGTTCCTTCAAAATGGGAATGTTGCAAAATTTTGAAAATCGTGGTCATTTTGGTAATTTTGTAAGTTAGGGGCAATTTTGTAATTTTCCAAAATCAAGATATTTTGATAGTTTGCAAGTTAGGTTTTTTTTTTGAATATTTATAAAATAATGAAATTTTGGTAAAGCTGTTGAATAGTTGAATCATTTTATAAACTAAGTGGCATTTTGGTAATTTTACCACTAAGGGCATTTTTGTAATTTTGTATGGATCATAAATTTTTCTAAATAATTGTGTAAGAGATAGTTTTAAGTGAATTGAGGATAAGAGAAAGAAAGTGATTTAAGGATTTTAATATTAAGTGTTTTAAAAAAAATGGCTAATTCCCTTTCGGGTTTTAGTTATTGAGTTTAGCCTATGACTGAGCCTTCTTGGTCGTGGTGAACCAAAGCTACGCACTGTGAAGGATTCGAGGAGAGGAGGTGAGTCACGCTGATCGCTTAAATACCAAGCTCCCACCGAAACCATTCCTAGACATGCATGTGGTTGCCACAGTTAAGTCCTCTAGGTTAGGGTGAACCGGCTACGCACTGTGCAGGATTCAAGAAGAGGAGGTGAGTCACTAGGACCGCTTAAATACCAAGCTCTTCAGATCCACTCCTAGACATGCGTACCATGGTTGCCACACCCTAGCTTAATTGACTTAGTCATAGGTTGGTTTAGTGCCTTAAATCTTATGTGTTTGTGTTTGAGTAGTCTAATCCTTAGGGTTCAAGTTCCTATCATGCTATTCACGCTCCATGCCTTTTCTACCCTTATATAAATCACGTAATCACACATAGAGTTAGGGGTACTTACGGTGGATCGAATGGTTTGAGACTTAGGGGCCATGTCTTTGTACCGCTTCATTTGTAAAAAATACTTTCATGAAACTCATTTGGCCTTATTAAAAAAAATGTTTTTGGCCTTAGGCCACAAAATGAGAGTTTGAACTGGCTCGATACCAAATTGAAACACCACAAACCCTACCCACAAGAATGGTGGATCTGGTATGTTCTCAAGTAACCCTGATAAATTCATACAAACTGCTTTGAAAACTATGAGTTTTGGAAGATAATTTGAAACTGGGTTGGGCTTGAGTTGAGAACAAATTTATTTTTTTATAACAAACCCATTTGTTTCAAGTGATAAAAATATTTAAACTTGATTCATATTAAGTGGGCTTACTTTATAAAGCCCTAAACTCATAACATAGTAATTATCGAGTCACACTATGGCCTTATTACATAAAATGAAACCCAAAATAATAAATTGTACAAGACTTTCAAATAAAATAAATATTCAAATTAAATTGATCTTCAAGTCGATCATGGCCACCACAAGTTCTCTCCGTCCCTGGCCCATTATCGCTCATCACCAAACATATTCCCACAACGGGTGAGTCGATGGACTCGGTGTGTAACCAACACTAAACATAATAGAATTAGGCACACCATAAAAATCATATGCATACAAAAAATTCAAAATCATGATGCAAACCCGAACCCAAACCTATATGCCATCCGCTACACTCCACCTGCATCAACTTTGTACAAACGTGGGACTACTAAGTCAACCTCCTTCCGCTACACTCCATCGAAGGCGCATGCAGCAATGACGTGCTCATCGCCCATCGATAATATTGTGGCATAGCCACCAATCGTAATGTAACCGGTTACCACTTAGTGAGACCAAGTCATCACATTCACTTAGTGAGACCGAACAACTCTAGTTTCCTATTTTGGCTTGGTTTCCAAAATGTTTAGTTTCCTATTTTGGTTTGGTTTCCAAAATGTTTAGTTTCCTCTTTTGGCTTGGTTTCCAAAATGGTCACTTTCCTATTTTAGTTTAGTTTCTTTAACATTTCTAAAGCATTTCCTTACATTTCCATACATCTCCTTACATTTCCATACATTTCCATACATTTCCATACATTTCCTTACATTTCCATATATTTCCATACATTTCCATACATTTCCATACATTTCTTACATTTCCTTTCATTTCCTTTCATTTCCTCTCATTTCCTTTCATTTCCTTTCATTTCCTTACATTTTCCTTATATTTCCTTACATTTCCCTACATTTCCTTACATTTCCTTATATTTCATTTCATCACATTTGATCCTGTCGCTCTGATATCAATCCACAGCCGACCCAGTTTCCCCCAACAACCCTTTTGATTACCGCAACGCCTTGGAATGAGGGCGTCGTCCTCTCTCGTTCGATCGTGTGACCCGACGCGGTCCACGGTGGCGAGTGCATCCATTTTGGCATGTGTCACGATGCCTCGGATACAACTCTAGCACCTCGTCCTACCACAGCCACGTCTATCGCGGTCCACGTCCTCTTAGCCGTGTTCACTAATGTAATGTCGATGCGATTAAGAGACTTATGAATCAATATACTATTTAATGTTTATTAAACAATGTTTTATGGAGTATAGAAAGTAAAAGTCATTCTCGGAAAGCGTGTCATAAAGTCTCAATCTCTATAGTTTGATTTCCTAAAGCTACAAGTTCTAGAGTATTTCTATTTTGTGGAGTTTTTCTTACCGCAACCCATACCATAATAATAAATAAAATGAAAACATTAACTTATTTGACATGAGTGCAGGATACCCTTGGTGCCATACTTCCTACCAAAATATGCGTTTGTAATTTAAAATTCAAGCGACTTTGAAAACGCTTTTAAACCCAAACCACGGTAGAATTTTACAATCAGTACGTATATCATAAAATGTAACATCCCAAACACAGCCCATGCTATTTCTTGGATCTAACATGTCACATGAAAAAACATATTAACAACTTGTAATTTTTACTAAAATAGGTGTTATATAATTATAGTTAAGAAAATAAGTTTGGTTGTAAATATTCGATAAAATACTTTTAATCACGAAGATTAATTGATAAATCAAAATCAAACTAGTGAACCTTAAATCAGTGACTTTTAGAAACAACTTTGATAATTCTAAGGAAAATCCAATAATAGATCCAACTTCCATCGATTGGCTTATGACTAAAGATGATTCGACAAAGATGTGATATTAAATACCACTAAAACACTACGAAAAGAAGAGATGACCACGATTTGAGAGAGTAGGAGAAAATAACATTTCGGTTTAGAAACAAAATAGAACAACCGAATAGTGATGGACAGACATTTGGCTAGAGAGAAAAGAAAATGAAAAGAGAAAAAAATACCACTTACCAATTCGATCAAAGAAGAGAGTGCTAACACGAAAGAGAGTGAAATAATAAAGAAGAGATTAAGGGTTAAAAGGTTCGGCTATAAAGAGAAATGAACAAGAAGATTCGACCTTCAAAATGTTGGTTAAAGAAGAAAAGAGATGGATTGAAAAAGAAAGGAAAAGATGGAAAAAGTGTGTTAGATGGTTTCGGCTAATTAAAGGAAAAATGGGCAAAATGAGGTGAGTGTTTCGGCAGCAAAGGAAGAATGAACAAAATGCATTGAGGGTTACGGCAAAGCAAGGGAAAAAGGTTTACAATTTGGCTTTAGAGTTTCGACAAGCAAAGGAAAAGAGTTGGAAAAGAAAACACCAAAAATGCTCAAAAGAAACAAGTTTTACAAGCACCAAAATTTACAAAATGGCTATAGGAAAAAAATTGGCTCCCCTTTTCTCCCTATCAAAATCGTGTATCCCTTTACCAAAAGGATCAAAATTGACCAAAAACTCTCTCCAAAACACCTTCCACAAAATTGGCCAACATGTCCCCCCATCTTATCCCTTTCCTTGATTTATTTCCTTATACTCTTCCTTACCTTATTTTCTTAGCCATCTTTCCATCAATAAAAAGTCTTCCCTTACCATATTTAAAGCTTGGCCAACACTTTGGAGGAGAAGCACAAAAAAATAATCAAAAATTTGTGCAATAGGTGAGATTTGAACCTCCCACCTCTTTGCGCTCATCTTAATGCCAAACCACCTTGCTACTAGCTCATCTTATGCTAGCTAATTGCACACTTATTTCCTTAAGTCTTGATGCCACTTACTTTCTCCCCTTAGGTGCTTAAACACAAAAATTTTACTAAGGCCCAACTCAGACCCTGAGCCTTCTTAGGACTCTTAAACATACACAATTAACACTATTGACTAGCCTATCGTGATGGTATAATGTATAACATAATTTCATTTAATTTAAGGATGTTACAATACTTGTAATAATAAGAGATGATTTATACATGTTAAATGAATACATGTTGTGAAAATCATAAGTGCATGGAAACTTAATTGTTGTTGAGCTCATACATGTCTTGATATTACTATGGATTATACTGACTAACAAGGGCAATGAGGATGTGTGTAGGGCTTGAGGTCAAATTTATTGTATGTTCCTTCTCGAAAGTTACCTCTAAATAGAATGAATGGTAAGTTAAGTACAATGTTACTCTGAACTTACTAAGCATGTAATGCTTACTCCATTTCTTTTTCCCTGCTTTTAGAGTAAATTAGAAGCTCATTGGATTGTATGGCTCGGTGGAGATCACTCACACTATCCATCTGGCTATGTTGGTACATTATAGTAAATCAATTATGGTTTTAATGGCATGAATAGGTTATATTAGCCACGCTGGCATGTAAATGTAAATAATACTTATAATCTAGCCATTGA
The DNA here is from genome assembly GCA_025506655.1 of Gossypium rotundifolium. NCBI lineage: Eukaryota > Viridiplantae > Streptophyta > Magnoliopsida > Malvales > Malvaceae > Gossypium > Gossypium rotundifolium. The sequence continues at coordinate 24,677,957 of CP106727.1, forward strand.
AATGGCTAGTAATAGATATTTTGATATACTTGTAATGTCATGCTATGAGTAGCTATATATATATTAAGTAGTTGATTAAATCATGTTTTACACATGAATTGGACCAAGATAAGATAGTAAACATGTATGCATGTAATGATAATGTATCATATTGCATGATGAAATTTGCTTATTTAAATGTTTGGAATGGTTGGATTGTTACTTGGTATGTTTTGAGTGCAGGAAAATGGTAAATTTGGGTGACAAATGAGGCTATAAAATGGCTTTATTTTGTCCACACTGACACACTGCAAGGGTACATAGGCGCAGTAGATTAAGCCGCAGTGCTCGTGACCTGTAAATTTTGAGATCTGAGAATGCTCTGAAATTGAGCACACGGGTGAGGATCGGGTGTGTGTCAGGCCTTGTGGGAGAGATGGCCTTGAACACGAGCCAGTGTGTCTGGGTAAATATAAAACCTCACCTAATTCAGATTGAATTAATTAGCCATCTGACCCCCAACATATGAGCGTGTGGCAGGGTGGTCAGGTGCAATTCAGGAGAGCAACCGCTCGTGAACCTGACTTGAGGCGCAGGTGTGTCCTAAGGTCACTCGGGTGTGTCCTTGGACCCCACAGGCATGTGAAACCTATGCACTTGAAATTTTTTGAAATGTCACAAAATTTTTTAAATTTTTTATTAAATACAGGCTTCGATTCTAATGCTCATTATGAATGATCTCGATTAATGAATAGTGATTGACACGATTTGTTTGAAAATGTTTTGAAAGTTCCTGGTAACATTTTCTAACCATGTTCTGACGATAGATACAGGTTGGGGGTATTACATTTAGTGGTATCAGAGCCAGGTTTAGTCGGTTCTCGGGCTAAATGTGGTATATGTGGAGTCTAGAAATACATGCCATTATACAACTTGTGATAGTGTGATATCTCCCGACTCTGATGAAAATTGTTTTACAAATAGGCAGAGATGCTTTCCAACTAAGCTAATTCCGATGACTTCGAAAGAGATACTCAAGTATCTGAGTAAAATTTTACTGATGATGAAATATAATTCGAAAAGGTACTGTAAATATTTTATAGTACATGAGAATGATAAATGTTGTTTTATATGAGTATATATATATGAAAGTTAAATTTTGAGGCTTACATTCTCCACCCCCCTCGTGGTGATAGTTTTTATATGATGAAAATTCACAAGATTTATATTGACTAAGTTCATAAGTGTGAAGAGAGTTCAATTTGAATGATTAATGATGTAGTTAGAATGAGAATGGGTTAGTAAGTAAAAGCGATATAATAAAAGATATGATTTTCTAGAGATTTTTCTAAATATGTGATGTCATTGTTAATGAAGAAGTTATTCATGAGTAATTGACTTATCTAGACATGATATTTACAAAACGGAATAACCAAAAATTTTTCCAAATTGACTCTTTCAGTGAACTGAGTAATGTAAGATCATTGATGACTTTTTGGTCAGTGGAATAGTGATGAAATTGCAAAGATAATTGAATGCAACTGTTATAATCTAGAATAATACAACAACATCTCCTGGGTATTCTATAAGTTCTGTTATTCTCAGAGGCATATGAAATTGTTCATGCTTAGATGCAATATTTGTTGTATTAAAAGGTTAGTAAATCATGATAGATGAAATTACTATAAGTTTAGTTAATTCATGAGTGGTGTTGCTCTACCTTACTAGGGTTTTCTAATTCATCATGTTTGATATAAGATTTGAGGATAAGATTCATATGATGTTATTTTCTACTTCTAATGATTGAAGCCCTTTATTGCGAATGTGTAAGTTATATTGTCTTTATCACAGTGTTTCTACTGAGTATGTGTGATATTACACTTCTAAATTTTCTCTGAGATATCATCAATATCTTTATTATTCAAACATGGTTTATCTGTGAAAGATATTCATTGGCCGAAGGTGATTACATTTATTCTTATTATAAATATTATTTCGATCATGAAGTTCAAATGATAGAGATCATGATTATAGAAAGCTATTCTTTGCATTGGTTATTATTGGGGCCACTTTCAATTTTCCCTCTTCTAATCTAAGGTACACTATTGATATTGAAGTGTTGCTTTATCTATACAGTTGAAATGTCAGCTATATTGATGCATTATGGTTTTAAATCTATCTGATGGTTATGGCTTTGGAAAAATTCAAGGCTTCAATGTTAACAATTGAAATAGCTACATTGATGATCCAGCTATTGCGGAAGGATGTATGATTTGAATGGGCTGTTAAATGTTAGTAAAGCTTTGATCAGTTGGAAGCCTTGATGACTGAAGCATCAGTTCTGGTTCAATCTGAATCGGGTAAGAAATTTATTATCGTAGTGGTGCATCATTGAATGGATTAGTCTATATTTTAATGAAGAAAGGTAAAGTAATGGTCTATAATTCCAGTTAGATAAAGCTACAGGAAAAGCAATTCCTGATATATGATATTAAATTGAAAATTATTGAGATTGCACTGAGAATTTGGTAACAGTATTTGTATGGTGAGAATATCATATACGTATTGATAATAAAATTTTAAAACCCCCGATAGAATAGAAAGATTTGAATCTAACACAGAGTAGATGGTTTGAATTATTGAAAAACCCTGATTTGATAATTGATTATCATTTAGGAAAAGTAAATATAGTTGTTGATATGTTGAGTAGAAAATTCTTGAAATACGCTTTTATGAGCGATAAGTACTCAATTAATATTGTCTCGATGAAAGAATAATTTTAAATGATTATAGAAACTAGCAGATGTTTTTACAATGAGAGCAAGGAACTCGGAAAAGTGATGTTGAGTTGTGGGTTAAATGAATACGATGGTGAAATAATTTTTATTCGCACTTGAGATAGATTAGATAAATGCCTGTTATTAGGAGGCGTGGTCTTGTCTTGAGGATTTGGAGCTTGTATGAAAAAATCTACAAGAATGATCACAGTGGTACTATCCTGATTTATACGGAATATGATAAAATGCATAATGATTTGAAAAAAAAATGTATTAGTAGCTCGAAAATGAAATGTGATATTTCTGAATCTATATTTAAATGCTGGATGTATCAGCAAGATAGAGATGATATTTTCAAGATGGTTATAGTCAGTGAAAATATCAAAATGGAAATAGGACAAAGTTACTATGAATTTTATATCAAGATTCTCTCTGACTATGAAAAAGAAAGATACGATTTAAGTAATTGTCGATTGTTCGATGAAGCCTATACATTTTATTCTGGTATGAATGAGTTTTTCTGAAACACCCCAAAACCGGCCCACGAGAATGGACTGGATCTGGTATGTTCATCAAAGTAACCCGGTTCAAATTCATCCGAATGTTTTGAAAATTATGAGATTTGGAAGATAGTTCGTTGTGGGTTGGGCTTGAGTTGAAAACAAATTCATTTTTAAAACAAAACCCATTTACTTCAAGTGATAAAAATATTTAAACTTATTTCATACTAAAGTGGGCCTACCATATAAAGCCACTAAACTCATAACATAGTAATTATAGTAGAAAAAAAAAAATAAATCCGGTTATTTTATTACATAAAATGAAACCCAAAACAATAAATTATACGATACTTTAAAATAAAATAAATATTCTAATAAAACCGAACTTCAAGTCATCATGGCCACCACAAGATCTACCGTCTCCGGTCCATTACCGTCATCACTCAAACATATTCCCACAATGGTGAGTCGATAGACTCAAGTGTAACCAACACTAAACATAATAGAAATAGGCACGACTATAAAATCATATGCATATAAAAATTCAAGATCATGATGCAAACCCAACCCAAACCTATATGCCATCCGCTACACTCCACCAGACTAACCGTATAATCGGGGACTACTAAGTCAACCCTCCATCCGCTACACTCCATCAAGGCGCAGCGCAATGTGCTCATCACCCATCGATAATATTGTGGCATAGCCACCATCGAATGTAACCGGTTACCACTTAGTGAGACCAAGTCATCACATCACTTAGTGAGACCAAGTCATCACTTTCACTTATAACGCCAGAGACCGTAGTCAACACCTTCTTCCCTTTCACATAAACCCTAATGCCCCAAATTATAAATATCATGCATAACATATTCATATTTCACTTTCACATCACTTTTCACTTGTATAACATTTATTTCAATTCCTAGTAGAAGTAGGAAAACGATTCAATACTTTGCACCATAATATGGCACTTTAGCCACTTTCTTTCACTTTCACATTAACATATATAACATATTTAAACCATAAAACTATTAAGAATAGTGTGGAATACACACCGATTTGTTTAGCGATTCCTTGAGATTTCAAAGCAAGATCTAATGTTTAGATCCTAATTCTACATTTGGTTTATCAAATATTACTTAGCATAAATTTATTTTGGTTATAATATCCAAATCCTAGTAGGATTTGTAAAGAGGCTTACCTTTGATGCCGATTTGATGTTTATTCAAATCCCTAATCTTTGTTCTCCTTCACCGATATTCGCCAACCTTGAAACCTCAACATAAATTAGTTTTCGCTTTTAATAATTACTTGATCTAATCTAGGTAATCACATAACTTTGGCCGAATACCTTTAGGGCTTACCTTATGGATTTTAAACTCAAACTTCACCTCTCTTTCCCTTGAAATCAAGAACTTCCTAGATCTCGAATAGATTAGTTTTTGATCAATTTGATCTAATTGACTAAGATTTGGCCTTGGCCGAATGTATAGACTCACTTACCTCAAATCCAAGTTGATCTTTATTTCAAATTCTCGCCAAATCACTTGTTAGATTTGATCTATTATTAAATCATGGAGGGATCTTTTGCCGATTGTATAATGATGTACTTACCTTGTTTTCGAATCCCTAAGATCCCTTATGCTATTCTGGCTATGGCACTATTGTGGATCTCAAAGCTTTGGCTTTTGTGGATGAATGGTAGAAGAAAAGAAGAAGAAAGAAAAGATGTAGAGAGTTTTTTTGACAAGGGAATTTCGGCAAAGAGAAGAGGAAAGATTGTTGCTACTTTCACTTGGAGGTTTTGCAAGATGTTGAGGAGAAGAGAATGGCTCTTTTCTTTTCTTTCTTTGGCGAATCTATTAGCCTTAGAGTCCCTAATTCACCCAATTCTTCACTTGTGATAAGGTTTAGTTTTATCAATATGAAATTCCATCAAATCTCCTTATTAGCCAAGAGTTTTATTGAATAAAACTCCTCTTCCTTCTGCCATTCAACTCTCCACCATGGAGACAAAATTTTATTTCTTTTATTTGTTTCCTAGATGACTCAAACTCGTGCCCAAAACCTCTTTCATTTGGGCCATTTCTAGGCCTTAGGTGGCATCTTCAGCCACATTTCCAAGTCCGTTATTGGGTCAAAGTTTATGTTCTTTATATTTTTAGGTCATTTGGCCCTAAGCTCCCCTTTGGGCTCTTAAATTTACATTCCGGTCATTTTAAGTTTCCTAAAATTTTCGCATGCATCTGTTTTCCAAGTTTCCAAAATGTTTAGTTTCCTATTTTGGCTTGGTTTCAAAATGTTTAGTTTCCTATTTTGGTTTGGTTTCCAAATGTTTAGTTTCCTATTTTGGTTTGGTTTTCCAAAATGTTCACTTTCCTAATTCCATTAGGTTTCCAAAATGTCTAAGATTCCAAAATGTCCATTTCATTTCCATTTCCATTTCCATTTCCATTTTCATTTCCATTTTCATTTCCATTTTCATGCATTTCTAGGTTTCCAAAAGTATCAAAATTTATTCATAGTACTTGAAACTTGTCTTTTCATACAATTAAACTGAAATGCATAGGCCCTTTTCAGATGTTACGCTTCTACTCCTTAAACAAAATTTCGTCCTCTAAATTTCTTAACTAATTTCCTATAAGATAACTTTCGCTTTCAAGGATTTCCCCAATCCTTGTCTTCGATACAACTTTCCCTTTGTTAATCCTTCATCATTGACTTGTTCCAACCTCCCTTTTTTCTTAACATTTAAATCTTCCAACCAACTTTTCTTTCCCTTCAACCATGGGTTGATTTAACTCTCCCAAAAACTTTCCCCCAATAAGCTTAAATGGCAACTTGCCTTAAGCCTCAACCTTCCTATTAAAGATCCCAAATTCCCATTTTCCGCCAAAGTTTTGAATTCCACCCACCTTTTTTTAAGTTTAATTTTGGTATTCCCGGTTTTTTCTTAAAATAATTTCCCATACGAAATCCTCCACACCTTAAAAAAATCCGCAACAAGATTTGGGATTCCCCCGCCTTTGTTACGTAATTTCTACCCCTTTCAAAGCACACCAACCCGGGACATCCAAGCCAAAAATCCTTTGTCATTGAATAAAATCCTTCCTTTTAATTTTTCAAATCTTTGTCCTTTCCCTTCACACAAAGGGTACTTCCTTCCCAACAATTTGTTAATGGGGTTTCGAAAATCCCAAACCTTGTAAAGCCTGCCAACCCAAGAAACTACAACTCCCAGACTTTTTTCCCCAAAAACCGTCTTTTTTGGATCCACCCTTTTCCCTCAACCCGGTCCAAAAACAATCTTCAACCTTTTTAATTTGGAAAAGCTTCTTCTCCCAATACTTGTCCAAATTCAATAATTGTTTTCGGACTACCAAGATATTCCGGTTCCCAAACAAAACCGTTTAATTGGAACACTCATTATAACCTAACGTCAACATTTGAACCCAAAGCTTCACAAATCTGCCATTCTTGCCTAAAAGCGGCTTTGGATATCACCTTCACCTTCAACGGTATCCCGACCCCAAAAATCTCAAAAACCCTCTTTCCTTTCCAAATTTCCCCCTACCCTTTTTAGGCACTTTACAAGTTTAAGCTATTTACCATATTCCCCCTTTTCCAAAAACAATTTTCAAGCCTCAATAATAAACCCCCCAAAATTTCCTTTACCTTAAGCCCACAATCCCGCCATTCATACAATTACAAAAGGCCCTTTTAGTAATCTATTCCAAATTCAACTTCTAGGGTATTTCAATTCCTAAATAACCCAAATTTTGCCTATTTGACACCTTCCTCCTTATCCAAGCCTTACAAAGGCAAGGCCCCACTTTTACGCACATTTTGTTTAAAACCAAATCATTACAAATAGTTTTTTCCCCATATAATGACCACCTTCCTCGGGCCTTATTCCTTCTTTGCCCAAACCAACCGACTCTGCTCAAAATCCTCTGAAAGGCAAATTCCAAGGGTAATTTATTGGTAAAACTCACCCCTAAACTAGGGTTTTCCAAAGCTTTTTACCAATTGTTTGTGGGCTTATACCCCATTCTTTAGAAAGCTAGCTAGGCCTAGGCCAAAAATACAAAACATAAGAATGGGTCCCACAAATTAAAGCATTGGTTTCCTTTTAAAAAATTTGAACTCCGGGCCTTCACCTCCCCATTAACCTCCAAACCCGGTTTTGCCAAAGGGCCCCTCCCCACCCTTGCCAAAATTAAACTTTAAACCCCCCCGGGGAGTTCCCACCTTTTTTAACTTTTTGTCCCGCCAAAGATATTAAATTCTTGAGCGGCCTTAACCCAATTTAAACATTCCACTTTTTCCAACATCCCAAAAAGCTTCCTTCCACAATATACGGAACATCCCCCTTTTTTTTCATTTTACCCCGCCGGCCTTCCCATTTCCACGACCTAACCCTTGGGTTTTCCCCCGATTTTGCCTATCATCCCTTCCTTTCTCCTTGCCATTTCAACCAAGGGGAACCCCCCAACTTCAAAACCGGTCACCCCTTTCCTCAAACGGACCGTTCATGCCACAATTTTGAAATTCCCTTAATAAATTCAATTTAATGCCCCCAACATGCCTCAAAGTCCTGAAAAGCCCCGCTTCACTTATGAAAATCTATTTTCCGTTTTTACCCCCCAACCCCCCCACCCCCCACCTGCCCCATTTATTTTCACACGAAAGGGCTTATTTTAATTTCCTTTGGGTCATTATATAAAGGGTTTTAAAAATTTCCTCGGTCCAACAACACCCTTTAAATCGCCCTTTTAGGCCCTTTATTTTGATTTATTTTTTTTCCTCTTAACGGTATTCCCCCGTCTAGTTTCCCCAATTAAAAAATTTTGGGGTTCGGGAAATTTTTGAATTTGTTTAAAGGGTTTTAAGTTATTCTTTTTTCCTCCCCGGGATTTTAAACTATTTTTATTTAATCCATTAAAAATTTTATGGAAGTCTTTTCCAATTTTCCCCGGGATGGAAAATTTAAATGGTTCTTAATTTTAAAAACCCGCCTTTTTATTTATATCAAAAATTAATTATTGTAGAAATAGTTTTTGGTTTTTTTTTTAGGTATTTTTAATTTTGTTAAAGGCATTTTTTTTGAAAAATTTCCTTGGGGTTTTTTTTGAAAAAAGCTAGGGATTTGGAAGAATTTTAAAGGGGTTATTTTGCTTTAAAGTTATTTTAAATTTTTAAAATAAAATTTGAAAATTTTAAACCCTTGGTTTTAAAAGTTGAAAACTCGAGGGTTTTTTCAAAAGAAAAGGGAAGTTCAAAAAATTTAAAATGTTTAGTTTCTCTTTGGCTTGGTTTCCAAAATGGTCACTTTCCTATTTTAGTTTAGTTTCTTTAACATTTCTAAAGCATTTCTTACATTTCCATACATCTCCTTACATTTCCATACATTTCCATACATTTCCATACATTTCTTACATTTCCATATATTTCCATACATTTCCATACATTTCCATACATTTCTTACATTTCCTTTTCATTTCTTTTCATTTCTCTCATTTCCTTCCATTTCCTTTCATTTCCTTACATTTTCCTTTATATTTCCTTTACATTTCCTACATTTCTTACATTTCCTTATATTTCATTTCATCTTAGGGTTCTTGAAACTCTTGTAACACATCCAACACACCTCCATCGATCCCACTATCTCATGAATTATGCACTAACGCATAACCCCTAATCTAGGATGTTACATTTCTACTCCTCTTAAAAATAATTTCGCCCTCTAAATTACTTACTATCGCTCATCCGCACTGCCTAACACTCACCACACTCACGCTATTTGTCACAAGACTCGATCTTAAAGAACTATCATATTTTCTAGGCACATTCTCTAAGTTCACAATCGAGGTTCCATACACTTCATTAGCAACATAAGGTCGAACTAATCTTATAGCGAGTAAAGTAATGAAGTATAATCTATAAATAAGAAACTTACTCGTTGTCTCCTCCGGCGTGTCACTATCCTCGCGACGGCCGATCGCATAAACTAACATTGGTCGCCTTGCTTCAACCTTCAACGCCTCCACTTGGTGCTCCACGACCTTGGCCTAACCATTACCTTTGTTATTCGAACCTCGACCTCGCTGAGGTCATTGTCCTCCCCTACCTACCGATTAACATTCCGAAGGTCGGTCATTCATTATTTGATATCTTTGGACATCCCTAAGCATATGGTCCTTAGACCCACATTTAAGACATGCTCCTATCTTTTCCCAACACTCACCCGAGTGCTTCCTTCCACAATACTCACAAGGACGACATCGTCTCCTCGTATCAACTTGTCGACTTTTTGACCCCTCGCCTCGGGTCTTTCATTTCCGACGATCCATAACCTCTCTTGGGTCTATTCGCCGCTGAACTCGCTTAGTCGAGTCCTTGATTCCTTCAAATACCTTAGCCTTTTCAACCAACGTGGAGAACTCCCGCCTCGATGTGGAGCTATCAATAACCTTAGGTCATCCTTAAACCGCCCTCAAACGACACATTGCTCATGTTCGCCGGCCATTACTCCTCGAGTATATCGGCTTAACCTCGTAAATTTGGCCTCATATGTTGCTATCGATTTGTTCCTGAACAAGTCCTAAAAGCTTTCCACTGCTCATCAATATACCGAAAATACATACTTCTTCCGATATGCCTCTAAGATACTCCCACGCCAGATCCTTCCGGTGGCACCATCAATAACAGCTAGCCACCATTGGTATGCTTCATCACGTATCAGGCTACCATTCCTTTCAACTTCTCCTCGTGGTCGGTCGAGTTCATCCATAATACGCCGCTTGCTTCCATCCAATACTTGCAAGACTGGTGCCACACCGACACTCCACGTAAACACCTCGGCCTCGCTGGCTCTGAGTCGCCGGGTGCAGATTTTGAGCTCCTCGAATTTCACCCGCCACCACCATTTCCAATACTCGCAACATGGCTCATGGCACGCCTTTCATCCCTCATTCGAGCTCGCCGCTTCGACGTTAATAAACAAAGTGGTGGTGGCGAGTAACTCATTGTCGTAACCTTGACCTGATCTAACGGGTTCGACACGCTTATTCTTCCTCTATCAGGCCCTTGACGATCATCTGCCCTCTAGAACTCATTTTCAGTGTCGAGATCCGATTAAGAAATTTTATGGATTAGTCGTTGTTCCACTTGTTTATCAAACAAGAAGTTTTATGGAAAAGGGATTTAAGAGTGGTTCTTCGTATTCATACATGCACATGCCTTTTCTTTCATTCACACATCCATCAAACAATTATGAACTTTCGCTCATCTGCAGAAACGTTGTGGTTTTTGTTGTTGTTGTTGTTTTCCACACCGAGGGTATTTTCGTAATTTTGTCCTACATGGGGCATTTTCGTAATTTTTTCGTAAGAAACATCGCTCCTTAGTGTTTTTGTCAAAATTATTTTTGAAAATTTTGAAGTCTAGGTAATTTGGAAAAGTTTTAAACTGGGGTTATTTCTTGTAGTTTTAACCTCGTGGTATTTTGGTAATTTTTCATAAATCGTGGTAAATTTGTAAAATTTAATAAATCAGTGGTATTTCAAAAGTGGGAAAACTCTGAGGGTTCTTTTCGAGAATTGTTCTTCAAATGGGAATGTTGCAAAAATTTTGAAAATCGTGGTCATTTTGGTAATTTTGTGTTAGGGGCAATTTTGTAATTTTCCAAAATCAAGATATTTTGATAGTTTGCAAGTTAGGGTTTTTTTTTGAATATTTATAAAATAATGAAATTTTGGTAAACTGTTGAATAGTTGAATCATTTTATAAACTAAGGGCATTTTGGTAATTTTACCACTAAGGGCATTTTTGTAATTTTTGTATGGATCATAAATTTTTCGTAAATAATTGTGTAAGAGATAGTTTTCGTGAATTGAGGATAAGAGAAAGAAAGTGATTTAAGGATTTTAATATTAAGTGTTTTAAAAAAATGGCTAATTCTTTCGGTTTTAGTTATTGAGTTTAGCCTATGACCGAGCCTTCTTGGTCGTGGTGAACCAAAGCTACGCACTGTGCAGTGATTCGAGTGGAGAGGAGGTGAGTCACGCGGATCGCTTAAATACCAAGCTCCCATCGAAACCATTCCTAGACATGCGCATGTGGTTGCCACAACCTGCAGTCCTCTAGGTTAGGGTGAACCGGCTACGCACTGTAGGATTCAAGAAGAGGAGGTGAGTCACTAGGACCTGCTTAAATACCAAGCTCTTCAGATCCACCTCCTAGACATGCGTGCACTATGGTTGCCACACCCTAGCTTAATTGACTTAGTCATAGGTTGGTTTAGTGCCTTAAATCTTATGTGTTTGTGTTTGAGTAGTCTAATCCTAGGGTTCAAGTTCCTATCATGCTATTCTCACGCTCCATGCCTTTTCTACCCTTATATAAATCACGTAATCACACATAGAGTAGGGGGTACTTTCACCGTGGATCATGGGTCTGAGACTTAGGGCCATGTCTTTGTACTCCCTCATTTGTAAAAATACTTTCATGAAACTCATTTGGCCTTATTAAAAAAATGTTGGGCTTTTGTGCCACAAAAGCCGAGAGTTTGAACTGGCTCGATATCAAATTGAAACACCACAAACCCTACCCACAAGAATGGATCGGATCTGTATGTCCTCAAGTAACCCTGCATACAATTCATACAAACTGCTTTGAAAACTATGAGTTTTGGAAGATAATTTGAAACTGGTTGGGCTTGAGTTGAGAACAAATTTATTTTTTATAACAAACCCATTTGTTTCAAGTGATAAAAATATTTAAACTTGATTCATATTGTGGGCTTACTTTATAAAGCCCTAAACTCATAACATAGTAATTATCGAGAAATAAAAATTCATTACTATTGGCCTTATTACATAAAATGAAACCCAAAATAATAAATTGTACAAGACTTTCAAATAAAATAAATATTCAAATTAAATTGATCTTCAAGTCGATCATGGCTCACCACAAGTTCTCGCCGTCCTGGCCCATTACCGTCATCACCAAACATATTCCCACAACGGGTGAGTCGATGGACTCAAGGTGTAACCAACACTAAACATAATAGAATTAGGCACACCATAAAAATCATATGCATACAAAAAAATTCAAAATCATGATGCAAAACCGAACCCAAACCTATATGCCATCCGCTACACTCCACCTGCATCAACTGTATAACCGTGGGACTACTAAGTCAACCTCCTTCCGCTACACTCCATCGGCGCGCCGCAATGCACGCACGCTCATCACCATCGATAATATTGTGGCATAGCCACCATCTAATGTAAACCGGTTACCACTTAGTGAGACCAAGTCATCACATTCACTTAGTGAGACCAAGTCATCACATTCACTTAGTGAGACCAAGTCATCACTTTCACTTATAGCGCAGAGACCGTAGTCAACACCTTCTTCCCCTTTCACATAAATCCCGAATGCCCCAAATTATAAATATCATGCATAACATATTTTTATTTCACTTTCACATCACTTTTCACTTATATAACATTTATTTCGTAATCCTAGTAGAAGTAGGAAAACGTATCTTAGCACTTCTTTGTACCATAATATGGCACTTTAGCCACTCTTTCACTTTCACATTAACATATATATATATATTTAAACCATAAAACTATTAAGAATAGTGTGGAATACACACGTACCTTAGCTATATTATTACACTTTCATATTAACACACATAATGAATTAAAGTCAGAATCTATCAAGATTTAGTGTGTGGTACACACCGATTTGTTTAACGATTCCTTGAGATTCCTAAAAGCTAGATCTAAAGTTTAGATCCTTAGTCCCTACATTTGATTCATCATTTATTACTTAGCATAAATTTATTTGGTTATGATATCCAAATCCTAGTAGGATTTGTAAAAAGACTTACCTTTGATGCCGATTTGGTGTTTATTCAAATGCCAAAACTTGGTTTTCCTTCACTTGATATTCTACCAACCTTGAATCTCAATATGGGTTAGTTTTTGGCTTTTTAATAATTAAAGAACCTGATCTAGATAATCATACAAGCTTTGGCGTAATACTTTTAGGTACTTACCTTGTGGATCTTAAACCTCAAATTCACCGAATAACTAGGGATCACGTGGCCTATGGTGTACCTTCTGAAAAGAATTTCTTCTTCTATGATTCGCCAAGATTAATAATCTAAATTAGTCTCTAAATTTCAATAAGTCTAGAATATAAAAGAATGGAAAACTAAACTTGGATCTTACCCTTATTTGAAGGAATCGATTGCACCTTCACTTCAACCTTCAGAGATTCTTGCTTAGAGACTTGATGAACAATCCGCTATGATTCCCTTATGTATTTGGTTTCAAAGAAGAGAGGAATAATAGGCTTAGAAGGAAATCGGCTAGGAGGCTTAAAAGAAAAGAAGAAAAGAATGGATGCTCAAGAAGAATATTCGCAGAGGAAAAGAGAGGAAGAATGAATAATGAATGGCCCTAGTCCCTCCTTTTATAGCCGAATTTACTAGGCCAAGAATCCTTTGCTTGGCCACCACTCTTCCCTCATTCTCCTAATTAAAGAATAATTCTTCATTTATCCACCTATTTAGTCGAAATTTAAAGGAATAAAACTCTTCTCCTAAGAGTCCCTATTGTCATTCCATTGCTTCCTCTCTAAGTAATTAAATAAAAAAATCACTTAAAGATTTAGTTAGGTGTCATTCCAATTCTACACACCATGGAGGCAAAATTTATTTTTTATTTGCTTCCGGATGATTTGAACTCGTGCCCAAAACCTCTTGCATTTGGGCCATTTCCTAAAGCCTTAGGTGGCATCTTCAGCCACATTTCCAAGTCCATTATTGGGTCAAATTTATGTTCTTTATATTTTAGGTCACTTGGCCCTAAGCTCCCTTTGGCTCTTAAATTGACATCTCGGTCATTTTTAAGTTTCCTAAAATTTCACATGCGGCTCAGATTTTCCAAGTTTCCAAAATGTTTAGTTTCCTATTTTGGCTTGGTTTCAAAATGTTTAGTTTCCTATTTTGGTTTGGTTTCCAAAATGTTTAGTTTCTTTGGCTTGGTTTCCAAAATGGTCACTTTCCTATTTTAGTTTAGTTTCTTTAACATTTCTAAAGCATTTCTTACATTTCCATACATCTCCTTACATTTCCATACATTTCCATACATTTCCATACATTTCTTACATTTCCATATATTTCCATACATTTCCATACATTTCATACATTTCTTACATTCATTTCATTTCATTTTCATTTCCTCTCATTTCTTTTCATTTTTCATTTCTTACATTTTCCTTATATTTCCTTACATTTCCTACATTTCTTTACATTTCCTTATATTTCATTTCATCTTAGGTTCTTGAAACTCTTCGTAACACATCCAACACACCCACTGATCCCACTATCTCATGAATTATGCACTAACGCATAACCCCTAATCTAGGATGTTACACCCCATTTGATCGGAAGTCGCCTCGATATCAATCCACGAGCCGCACCCAGCCGCTTGCCCCAACAACCCTTTTCAAGACAGAACATCGCTTGGGATGAAAGGCCGCCTCTCATTCTCGATCGTAGGACCCAAATCAATTTGTGTGACGCAGTGCATCCATTTTTGGCATGTGTCTCTGATGCCTCAGATACAACTCTAGCACCTCGTCCTCTACCACGGCCACGTCTATCGCGTCCACGTCCTCTAGCGCTCGTGTTCACTAATGTCGTTTTAATCTGATTAAGAGACTTATGAATCAATATACTATTTAATGTTTATTAAACAATGTTTTATGGAGTATAGAAAGTAAAGTCATTCTCGAAAAACGTATCCTAAAGTCTCAATCTCTATAGTTTCAGCTCCTAAAGCTACAAGTTCTAGAGTATTTCTATTTTGTGGAATTTTTCTTACCACAGCCATACCATAATAATCGTAAAATGAAAACATTAACTTACTTGACATGGTGCAGGATACCCTTGGTGCCATACTTCCTCTAAAACATGCGTTTGTAATTTAAAATTCAAACAGCTTTGAAAAACGCTTTTAAACCCAAACCACAGTAGAATTTTACAATCAGGCTCTGATATCATAAAATGTAACATCCCAAACCTGGCCCATGCGTTACGACCGGATCTAACATGTCACATGAAAAAAACATATTAACAACTTGTAATTTTTACTAAAATAGGTGTTATATAATTATAGTTAAGAAAGTAAGTTTGGTTGTAAATATTCGATAAAATACTTTTAATCACGAGAAGTTTAATTGATAAATCGAAAATCAAACTAGTGAACCTTAAATCTGTGACTTTTGAAAACAACTTTGATAATTCTAAGGAAAATCCAATAATAGATCCAACTTCCATCGATTGGCTTATGACTAAAGATGATTCGACAAAGATGTGATATTCGGCCACCACTAAAACACTACGAAAGAAGAGATGACCACGATTTGAGAGAGTTGGAGAAAATAACATTTCGATTTAGAAACAAAATAGAACAACCGAATAGTGATGGATGACATTTGGCTAGAGAGAAAGAAATGAAAAGAGAAAAAATACCACTTACCAATTCGATCAAAGAAGAGAGTGCTAACACGAAAGAGAGTGAAATAATAAAGAAGAGATTAAGGGTTAAAAGGTTCGGCTATAAAGAGAAATGAACAAGAAGATTTAGCCTTCAAAATGTTGGTTAAAGAAGAAAAGAGATGGATTGAAAAAGAAAGGAAAAGATGGAAAAAGTGTGTTAGATGGTTTCGGCTAATTAAAGGAAAAATGGGCAAAATGAGGTGAGTGTTTCGGTAGCAAAGGAAGAATGAACAAAATGCATTGAGGGTTACAGCAAAGCAAGGGAAAAAGGTTTACAATTTGGCTTTAGAGTTTCGACAAGCAAAGGAAAAGAGTTGGAAAAGAAAACACTAAAAATGCTCAAAAGAAACAAGCTTTACAAGCACCAAAATTTACAAAATGGCTATAGGAAAAAAATTGGCTCCCCTTTTCTCCCTATCAAAATCGTGTATCCCTTTACCAAAAGGATCAAAATTGACCAAAAACTCTCTCCAAAACACCTTCCACAAAATTGGCCAACATGTCCCCCCATCTTATCCCTTTCCTTGATTTATTTCCTTATACTCTTCCTTACCTTATTTTCTTAGCCATCTTTCCATCAATAAAAAGTCTTCCTTACCATATTTAAAGCTTGGCTTAACACTTTGGAGGAGAAGCACAAAAATAATCAAAATTTGTGCAATAGGTGAGATTTGAACCTCCCACCTCTTGCGCTCATCTTAATGCCAAACCACCTTGCTACTAGCTCATCTTATGCTAGCTAATTGCACACTTATTTCCTTAAGTCTTGATGCCACTTACTTTCTCCCCCTTAAGTGCTTAAACACAAAAATTTTACTAAGGCCCAACTCAACCCCGAGCCTTCTTAGGACTCTTAAACATACACAATTAACACTATTGACTAGCCTATCGCATGGTATAATGTATAACATAATTTCACGAATTTAAGGATGTTACAATACTTGTAATAATAAGAGATGATTTATACATGTTAAATGAATACATGTTGTGAAAATCATAAGTGCATGGAAACTTAATTGTTGTTGAGCTCATACATGTCTTGATATTACTATGGATTATATGACTAACAAGGGCAATGAGGATGTGTGTAGGGCTTGAGGTCAAATTTATTGTATATGCCTTACTGAGTTACCTCGAAATAGAATGAATGGTAAGTTAAGTACAATGTTATACGAACTTACTAAGCATGTAATGCTTACTCCATTTTATTTTCCCCTGTTTTAGAGTAAATTAGAAGCTCATTGGATTGTAAGCTCGGCAGAGATCACTCACACTATCCATCGGTCTATGTTGGTACAATATGGTAAATCAATTATGGTTTTAATGGCATGAATAGGTTATATTGGCCACATTGGCATGTAAATGTAAATAATGCTTGTAATCTAGCCATTGGAATGGCTAGTAATAGTTGTTTTGATATACTTGTAATGTCATGCTATGGTAGCTATATATATATGTTAAGTAGTTGATTAAATCATGTTTAACACATGAATTGGACCAAGATAAGATAGTAAACATGTATGCATGTAATGATATGTCATGTTGCATGATGAAATTTGCTTATTTGAATGTTTGGAATGGTTGGATTGTACTTGGTATGTTTTGGTGCAGGAAAATGGTAAATTTGGGTGACAAATGAGGCTATAAAATGGCTTTATTTTTGTTCACACTTTAATAACACACTACCGAGTACATAAGGCGCAGAAGTTAGGGCCGTGTGCTCGTGCACCTTAAATTTTGATATATGTAATGCCTTGAATTGAGCACAGGTAGAGATTCGTGTGTGTCTCAAATTTCAGGGAGACATGGCCTTGAACACGAGCGTGTGTCTTGGCCGTGTAAAACCTGCACCTAATTCAGATTGAATTAATTAGCCATACGGCCTAACATATGAGCGTGTGGCATGGTCGTGTGGTGCAATTCAGAGAGCAACCTAAATCGAACACAGCTTGAGGCACGGCTGTGTCCTAGGGTCACTCGGGTGTGTCCCTTGGACCACACGGGCATGTGAGCCCTGCAGCTTGAAATTTTTTTGAAATGTCACAAAATTTTTTTAAATTTTTTTATTAAGTACCGACTCGATTCTAATGCTCGTTATGAATGATCTCGATTAATGAATAGTGATTGACACGATTTATTTGAAAATGTTTTGAAAGTTCTCGTAACATTTTCTAACCATGTTCGACGATAGATACACAGTTGGGGTATTACATTTAGTGGTATCGTTTAGCGTGTTTAGTGCTTCTCTGCTAAATGTGGTATATGGAGTCTAGAAATACATTAAAAATACTTTCATAAAACTCATTTGGCCTTGTTTTAAAAACGTTTTGGGCCTTAGGCCACGTGCCGAGAGTTTGAATCAGGCATCGATATTAAATCGAAACACCCCAAACCCTACCACGAGAATGGACTGGATCTGGTATGTTCCTCAAAGTAACCCGGTTTAAATTCATCCGAATGTTTTGAAAAATTATGAGATTTGGAAGATAGTTCGTTGTGGGTTGGGCTTGAGTTGAAAACAAATTCATTTTTAAAACAAAAACCCATTTGCTTCAAGTGATAAAAATATTTAAACTTATTTCATACTAAGTGGGCCTACTCGTTATAAAGCCCTAAACTCATAACATAGTAATTATAGTAGAAAAAAAAAATTCGTCACGGTGGCCTTATTACATAAAATGAAACCCAAAACAATAAATTGTACAGTACTTTAAAATAAAATAAATATTCTAATAAAACTGAACTTCAAGTCGATCATGGCCACCACAAGATCTCTCGTCTGGCCCATTCGCTCATCACCAAACATATTCCCACAACGGGTGAGTCGATAGACTCAGTGTGTAACCAACACTAAACATAATAGAAATAGGCACGACATAAAAATCATATGCATATAAAAATTCAAGATCATGATGCAAACCCGAACCCAAACCTATATGCCATCCACTACACTCCACCCGTATTCAACTCAGTACACCGTGGGAGTACTAAGTCAACCCTCCATCCGCTACACTTCATCGAAGGCGTCATTGCAATGACGTGTTTCATCGCCCATCGATAATATTGTGGCATAGCCACCATCAGTAATGTAAGAAGTTACCACTTAGACCAAGTCATCACATTCACTTAGTGAGACGAAGTCATCACTTTCACTTATAACGCTGGTGAGACCGTAGTCAACACCTTCTTCCCTTTCACATAAATCCCGAATGCCCCAAATTATAAATATCATGCATAACATATTCATATTTCACTTTCACATCACTTTTCACTTGTATAACATTTATTTCAATTCCTAGTAGAAGTAGGAAAACGATCAATACTTTGCACCATAATATGGCACTTTAGCCACTTTCTTTCACTTTCACATTAACATATATAACATATTTAAACCATAAAACTATTAAGAATAGTGTGGAATACACACCGATTTGTTTAGCGATTCCTTGAGATTTCAAAGCAAGATCTAATGTTTAGATCCTAATTCCTACATTTGGTTTATCAAATATTACTTAGCATAAATTCTATTTTGGGTTATAATATCCAAATCCTAGTAGGATTTGTAAAGAGGCTTACCTTTGATGCCGATTTGATGTTTATTCAAACTCGAAATTTTGTTTTCCTTCACTTGATATTCGCCAACCTTGAAACCTCAACATAAATTAGTTTTCGCTTTTAATAATTACGGATCTAATCTAGGTAATCACATAACTTTGGTCAATACCTTTAGGGGCTTACCTTATGGATTTTAAATCCGAAACTTCACCTCTCTTTTCCCTTGAAATCGGCAACTTCCTAGATCTCTGAATAGATTAGTTTTTGATCAATTTGATCTAATTGACTAAGATTTGGCCTTGGCCGAATGTATAGACTCACTTACCTCAAATCCCGAAGTTGATCTTTATTTCAAATTCCTGCCGAAATCACTTGTTAGATTTGATCTATTATTAAATCATGGAGGGGATCTTTTTGCTGATTGTATAATGATGTACTTACCTTGTTTTTGAATCCCGGAAGATCCCTTATGCTATTCGGCTATGGCACTATTGTGGATCTCAAAGCTTTGGCTTTTGTGGATGAATGGTAGAAGAAAAGAAGAAGAAAGAAAAAGATGTAGAGAGTTTTTTTTGACAAGGGAATTTCGGCTAAAGAAAAGAGGAAAGATTGTTGCTACTTTCACTTGGAGGTTTTGGCAAGATGTTGAGGAGAAGAGAATGGCTCTTTTCTTTTCTTTCTTTGGCGAATCTATTAGCCTTAGAGTCCTTAATTCACCAATTCTTCACTTGTGATAAGGTTTAGTTTTATCAATATGAAATTCCATCAAATCTCCTTATTAGCCAAGAGTTTTTATTGAATAAAACTCCTCTTCCTTGTGCAGCCCAACTCTCCACTCATGGAGACAAAATTTTATTTCTTTTATTTGTTTCCTAGATGACTCAAACTCAGCCCAAAACCTCTTGCATTTGGGCCATTTCCAGGCCTTAGGTGGCATCTTCAGCCACATTTCCAAGTCCGTTATTGGGTCAAAGTTTATGTTCTTTATATTTTTAGGGTCACTTGGCCCTAAGCTCCCTTTGGGCTCTTAAATTCGACATTCCGGTCATTTTAAGTTTCCTAAAATTTTCAGACTACTCTGATTTTCCAAGTTTCCAAATGTTTAGTTTCCTATTTTGGCTTGGTTTCCAAAATGTTTAGTTTCCTATTTTGGTTTGGTTTCCAAAATGTTTAGTTTCCTATTTTGGTTTGGTTTTCCAAAATGTTCACTTTCCTAATTCCATTAGGTTTCCAGAAATGTCTAAGTTTCCAAAAATGTCCATTTCCATTTCCATTTCCATTTTCATTTCCATTTTCATGCATTTCTAGGTTTCCAAAAGTATCAAAAATTTATTCATAGTACTTGAAACTTGTCTTTTCATACAATTAAACTGGAAATGCATAGGCCCTTTTCAGGATGTTACATTTTCACTTGATAGATTGCTTGAACAACCTATTTTTTGAAAGTGTCAGATTACATGAAGTGATAGCTTCTGTTATTTATGATAGAGATCTATAGTTCATATTCCAACTCTGAAACAAGTTACAAGAAACTCTGGGTATGCAGTTACATTTTAGTACTGTGTTTCATTTTCAGACGGATGATCAATCTGAACATATGATTCAGATTTTGGAAGATATGTTTCAATGTAATGTACTTGAATTTGAAGGAAACTTAGAAAAATATTTGCCTTGTGTTGAATTTATTTATTATAACAGTTAACAGTCAAGTACAAAATTATACTATAAAAGGTTTTATATGGTCACAAATGGAAAACTCGATGTCTTGGATGGAGTTCAGTGAGAAAGGATACATGTAGTAGGTCTGATTCTTTGAAATCGAAGAAAGATGAAAATGATCTGAGACAGTTTAAAAGTAATATTTGATCGTCAGAAATCCAATGCGCATCTAAAATGAAAAGAAATGGAGTTTCAGATTGGCAAGAAAATATTTATGAAAGTTTTGCCATGGAAGGAAGTTCCCCAGTTTGGCTGTAAAGGCAAATCAAGCCCGTGGTCTATCGGGTCATATAAGATTATGGAAAAGAATTAGACATGTTGTGTATTGATTGGTATTATTATCAAAGATCTACAGAATTCACAATGTTTTTATGAGTATATGTTTTATGAATGTATTGATCAGACCCATCATCTGTTATTTCTTTTATAAATGTTAAATTATGCTTGACACGACTTACAGTGAGAGATTGATTGAAATTCTGACACTTGTAGAGAAAAACTGAGAAATAAAAAAGTAGATTTCATAAAAGTTATCTGGCAATGACATGATATAGAGGGAGTTACTTAGGAACTGGAGGAAATTATGAGAGAGAGTAATGTTTGAATCACTTTACTGGTAAAATTTTCGAGGACGAAAATTCCTTAACGGGGGAGAGTTGTAATAGCCCGAATTTCGGTGAAATCAAAATAGTGGTTTCGGGACCACAAATCCGATTTGAAAATAAAGTTTATTTTTATTTTATTCTATGGTACGTATTATGATAGATATGACATGTGAAAATTTTGGTACTAAAATTTTATCGATTTAGTGCTTAATTACGAGAAAGACTAAATCGCATAAAATACGAAAGTTGAATTCTAGTAGCCATAAGGATTAAATAGCTATGGAATTCAAAACTAGAGGTCCTTGTATGGTAATTAGACCATTAAGAAAAGTATGTAGATTTTTCTTGTTGACTCATCCCTGGAAAAATAATAAAAAAAGGCTAAGCAGTAAATTGGAATGATGAAAAGTTATTAAATGACAATTTAATTAAATGAAAAAGAAAACATTTTCATATCATCTTCCCCAAATATTTCCATGGAAACCCTAGGAGAGAGGATGAAAACTTTTCAAGCTCAATAAGGTATGAAATCAAGTCTCGTTTTAAGAATTTTTATATTTTTGGAATCAGGATTGTCTAATCTATCTATTTGGAGATTAATTTGAAAAGTTATCAAGGTATGAAAAATGGGTCATGGATGTATGTGCCGGAAATAAAAAATTTATGGTAGAAAATGAAATATTATTGATAGATAAACAACTTTTACAAAGTGATTTTTGATGAAAATATAATTTAGGGACTAAAATGTAAACTTGTGAAATTGAAGGAAAAATTCTAAAATTTTATCATTACATGTTCTGTAAATTTTTTAATGGGGCTTTGGTTAGGCTTGGAATAGTGAGTAATTTGCACAAGTTTCATTTTTCGAGCCTAGGGACGAAAATGGAATTTACGGAAAAGTTAGGGGCAAAATGGTAATTTTGCCTAGAAAGTAAATTGAGTCCCAATGAGTATAAAATGTATGAAATTTATAATTAAATTCATTTATATAGATATGAACAACCTAAATTCGTTGTTAGAACGAGGAAAAGAGGAAAATGTCGGATTAGTAGATATTTGTGCACGAACCTTTGTCGAGGTAAGTTCGTGTAACTAAATTGTATACATTTTTATGCTTGAATTAAATATTGTGTTTGTAAATTGTATAAATGCCTTAATTATGTGAAATGATCACATATTCATCAAAGCCCGATAAATGAAATGTTCCCGATCAAAAATAATTCCAGATAAATGATAAATGATAAAAATGTAAAATTTATGCTTGAGTTGATTGTGAACATTTAAATTGCATGAACGTATAAATGTATGAGATTGATCACATGTCCGATAATGCTTGAAAAATGTTAAATTCTATTTGAATAAATGGAAAAATCGATGGATTTTTGATTTCCCGAAATGAATGAGGTCCTGTATTTGTTGCTAGTGGGATTTAGCTCGGTCGAGTAATCCTATTGACCTCATTTCTAAAAGGATTTAGCCCAGATGGGTAATCCTACTATAAGTCTTCTCGAGCATATGTGTAACACCCCAAACTCGGCCTAGACGTTATGGCCAAATCTAGCGGCGTTACATGATAGTGCTTGGAAAACTTAGCTTCGTTAAAATCATTTCTAAATATATTGGGCTTCCGTCAAAACGTGTCATTTAATAATTTATTATCCATCTTAAAGCATTATATGTTGCGGAATCTTATAACCTAATTTGTGACTTCGTATATTTTTAATAAAACATTTATTTATTTTGAAAATCTGCGTCTTATCCTACAACTAAAAGTTTATAAAATAGTAATCCTGAATTTTAACCAAAAATCCGTAAATGCCATGTTACATAAAAGTTACCCAAATATAACCAAAACCATAAATAAAATAAAACCCAAAAAGGTCTAGAACCATGGTCACCATCGAGTCCTCCGTCGTACCGATCCGAGATTACCTGAACAGATTAAAAAAAAAGGGTGAGCTTTCACAAACTCAATGTGTAATCCCTACAGAAAACATACACGAACAGAAATATCAGATAATAGACATCAATTCACAATTTAGGTCTGAGCCCATTACATAAATGGTGTGGACCTTAGTCCACTCAGATACAGATCCAGACATATTTTAGGGCCTTAGCCCATTTCAGATAGAATATCTAGAAAATAGAGTCCTACCCACCAGCCTCTACACACCAACTCCGTCCAACCCTACACACCATGTGGGGATAAAATCAACCTACCCGGCCCTACACACCATGTTGTACCGAATGCGGCACATAATCAAAATTTTACAGCTGAGCTGCCAAATAACAGGCCTACAAGCCTTTTAGATACTTCCTCAGAATATCATCAATCCCACCCCGATGCAATGCAGCATACATAAAATGCCATGCTAATATGCAGATAGTAGTTCATACATTCAAATCAGCATACATGCTTAGTACAGAAATCAAATAGTCAGATCAATCATTTATTTAGGGGTCTAAGCATTGCTTACCGACCCTACGGTAAGTCCATAGTCGACTTGGGTGACCCGTGCAACCTTACTTGTTCTTAATGGTCAGCTTATTCAATTGGCTATAGTCAATCACATACGCATGGATCCATCATTCTTTTTCCCAAATAGCACAGGTGCTCCCCATGGAGGCACACTAGGGTGGATGAACCCACGATCCAGTAACTCTTGAATCTGAGCCTTAAGCTCCACGAGCTCCTTCAGTGCCATTCTATAAAGGGTGATAGACACCGGAGCGGTACCAGGAAAGAGCACAATTCCAAACTCAACCTCTCAATTCGGAGGCAGACCCGGCAGTTCCTCAGGAAAAACGTCGAGAAAGTCCCTTACGATTTTGATGTCCTTAATCGAAGAGTCTCTAGAAATTGAAACACTAATGTAGGCCAAGAATGCCTCACATCCTTTCTGTACCAACTTTTTCGCCACCAACGCAGAAATCACATTCGCTAGATAATCCTGACGTTCCCCAATCACCACTACCTTGTTATCCTCCTCAGTTCTCAGAATAACCCTTTTTGTAGCACAGTCCAGACTCACCTGATGCTTGACCAGCCAGTCCATTCCCTGAATCAAATCAAACTCCCCAAATGGAAGCTCCACCAGATCGGCCGAAATACTGTCCCTTGAACCTCTAGCGAAACGTCTCTAAACAATTTACTAACCCAGATAGGTTGCCCCAACTAACTCACAACAGTTATCTTGCTCAAAGTACTCTCAACCGGAATCCCCAAAGTTTTAGACACAGAGCTAGCTACGTAAGAGTGTGTAGAGCCTATGTCTATCAATGCAGTGTATGATACATCAAAAATTAAGAACATACCCGTATTGACGTCTGGAGCATCACCATCCTCTCGACGATATGCAGCATAAACCAGTGTAGGCTACCTCACTTTAGTCGGTCCCGCAACTCTACTCGTTGCTTTTTGTCCTCGTCCCATGTCATTACCACCCTTGGCCTGACCTTGACCCTTAGGTGGCTGCTGAGCTACTCTCGGTGGCTGTGCAGTACCAGGACCCACAATTTGCATCTGATCAGTCCTTAGTGGACAATCCTGGACATGATGCTCAGTCGACCCACATCGCAAATATGCCATAGTCATCCTCTAACACTCGCTTGAATGGCGTCTACCACAATGTCCACACAGTGCAACCCCAACAGGTGCAACGGGAGGCCCAACTCTCATTGGTCCATCAGTTCTAGCCTTTTTCTTAGGCCTCATCCTAGAATTCATGGGCTCTGATTCCCTCTTATTCTTTCCTTTCTCGCGGTTCTGGCACTCAGCGCGCTTAACCTCCTCGGCGATCTTTGCCTTATCCACCAGTGTAGAAAAATCATGCTTCCTTTGCAGAACTATTAGAACCCATAGGTTGTCTCTAAGTCCATCCTCGAAACAGATGCAACACTCATATTCTGTCACCACCATGCCCCGGGCATAATGGCTCAGCCTCAAAAACTTAGCCACTGAACGATCTCCCTAGGTGAGATTAAAAAAATCACGCCTCCTAGCATTGATGTACCTGGCTCTCACATACTTATCCTGGAAACCCGTCTTAAAATAATCCCAAAGTTAGACGGTCGGGCTGAGTGCCCTCCTTAACAGTCAGCCACATTGGTAAGCCTCGTCGCGAAGCAGTGAAACAACCACCTTAAGCTTCTACTTGTAGTAAAGTCCAAAATTCCCATGATTCTTTTCGTGGTTTCCATCCAGTATTTGGCCACGATAGGGGCGACTCCACTGATGCCTCTGAATAACTCAGCCCCATTGGACCAGAGTCGTTTCGTAACTGACCCTCGGCCTCCAGATCCAGTATTGGGTCCAACAACCCTCTCTAATATCTTCAGCATAGCCTGGGATAATGAGTCATCCCCAACCATGCGATCTCGAGACTCAGTCTTTGTAGCAAGTGAGATCGGCGTCTCACTCATATCCAGATGGGGTAGATTCTCAGATGCGGAGGACTCATCTCGATCCCCCTTATGGCCTCTACCACGGCCTCTAGTACCCCGTCGCAGATACCTCGTGCACTCATCGTAATTTTAGAAGTTATATGTATTAATAGTTTTATGCATTAGTTACAGTTCCAATATTTATTAACATATGTTTTATGCAGAATAGTATTAGAAGTTCAGAGTTTGTTATCGCGAATCACAGTTTTTACTACGATTTTTAGTTTCGCTACAGTTTTCAGTTTACACTACCTAAAATGTTTCAGTATAGTATACTACCTAAGGCTATTTCAAGCATGGAAGTAGTATTTCAGACAAATATTAAAAAAGGGTCAGAACACTTACAGGATCAGGCCGGAGACTCGGTGTACCACATACTTATTCCAAAGAGATTTTGAATCATTTAAAAATTGTTTCATAAAAACCATTTAAAAACCCAAACCACAGCCGAGTTTGCAGCCCTACTCTGATACCACTAAATGTAATATCCCAAACCCACCCTAGACGTTATGGCCGAATCTGGCGACGTTACATGATAGTGCTTGGAAAACTTAGCTTCATTAAAATCATTTCTAAATATATTGGGCTTTCATCAAAACATGACATTTAATGATTTATTATCCATCTTAGAGGATTATATGTTGCAGAAGCTTTTAACCTAATTCGTGAGTTCGTGTATTTTTAATAAAAAATTTATTTATTTTAAAAATCTGCATCTTATCCTACTACTAGCAGTTTATAAAATAGTAATTTCAAATTTTAACCAAAAATCTGTAAAGGTCATGTTACATAAAAGTTACCCAAATATGACCAAAACCATATATAAAATAAAAACCAAAAAGGTCCAGAAACGTGGTCACCGTCGATTCCTCCGCCACACCGATCCATCTATTGCTGGGGATTACCTGTACAGATTAAACAGAAAAGGGTGAGTTTTCACTAACTCAGTGTGTAATCCCAACAGAAAACATACACACACAGATATATCAGATAACAGACATCAATTCACGATTCGAGTCTGAGCCCATTACAGAAACGGTGTGGACCATAGACCACTCAGATACAGATCCATACATATTTCAGGGCCTTAGCCCATTTTAGACAGAATATATGAGAAAATAGAGTCCTACCCACTAGCCTCTACACACCAACTTCGTCCAACCCTACACACTATGTGGGGATAAAATCAACCCACTCATCCCTACACACCATGTTGTACCGAATGCGGCACATAATCAAAAATTTGCAGCTGAGCTGCCAGGTAACAGGCCTACAAGCCTTTCAGATGCTTCCTCCGAATATCATCAATCCTACCCCGATGCACTGCAACATACATAAAATGCCATGGTAATATGCAGATAGTAGTTCATACATTCAGATCAACGTACATGCTTAGAAAAAAATCAAACAGTCAGATCATTTATTTATTTAGGGGTCTAAGCATTGCTTACCAACCCGATGGTAGGTCCACAGTCGACTTGGGCGACCCATGCAACCTTACAGAGTTTTCTAAAAAAATGGGCTCACACACCCATATGGCCTGCCTGTGTGGGCCTACAGGCCCGTGTGGTACACATGGCCCAAATTGGCCTTGGCCGTGTGGATCACACGTCTTAGCCCAGAATCCCACACGCTCGTGTGGGCTCACATGCCCGTGTGGTCCATATAGCCCAAATCGTCGAGCCTGTGTGTCGCACACGGCCTTTCCTAGCCATCACACGACTGTGTTGCTCGCGCACGGCCTAGCTTGTAACATCCCAAAATTGGGCCTAATAAGATTGGGCCCATTGGGCCTTGAGCACGGAAGCATTTAAAATTTTTGGAGAACAAGAGAATGGCTTTATTTCAAGTTGAACTTATTAGGAAGGTGATTTTGGAAAGTTACTGGGTTTCTAGGAAGTTCCGGGTTCAAGTTAGGCGAAAGGAAAATATTAGTGTTTGAGCACTTTAAGGAGAGAAGGTAAGTGGCATCAATGCTTTTGGAAATAAGTGAGTAAATTGCTAGCATAAATGAGCATATGGTAAAGAGGATGTTGGGTCAAAGGAAGGGCTTTAGGGGAAGAGGTTCGAATCTCACTTGGTGCAAATTTTGATTATTTTTTTGTGCTATCCATCCATAGTGTCGGCCATGGTGGTATTTTAGGTAAGGAAGACTTTTTAATTTTGGAATGGTGGCTAAGGAAATAAGGTAAGGATGAGTGGAAGGAAAGAAAAGAAAAAAAGAAAAGGAAAGAGTAGGGAACTTGTTGTGTAACATCCCAAAAATGGGGTTATTTGGAATTTAATCATTTTTCTTATGTATGAACTGCTGAGATATTATTTATGGAATAATAGAGTTTAATTAAAGGCCTTGAGTTGGCTCGGAATGGTAGAAATAAATACATTATTTGCTTTAAAGGTGGATAGCCT
Organism: Gossypium rotundifolium; assembly: GCA_025506655.1. NCBI lineage: Eukaryota > Viridiplantae > Streptophyta > Magnoliopsida > Malvales > Malvaceae > Gossypium > Gossypium rotundifolium. Next base: position 24,706,530 of record CP106727.1, read on the forward strand.
TAGTGGTTAGGGGTTATAAGAATAAATAAGGGAGCTTTTGTCATAAAATGAGCCTAGAATAAGTGGCAAAGGGGGCCACTTGGGAGCTACAATTGACGCCATCAAGAACAAGGAGAGCCATGGTTGAGTCATGTAATTCCTTTTGCTTTCATGTTTTGGACGGCATAGGGAGGGAGAGTTCTTTCTCTCTTTGAACTCTCTTTCTTTTATTTTATTAATAATATTGGATAATAAGTGGAAATCAAGGATATTATTATAGTAGATAAAGGAGATATTAGTTGATTTATTAGTTGATTTATTGGGATTAATTCAAATTATTTTGAATTTAATTAAACATGTGGTTTGGAGCAAATTAAGGAAGTGGGATGGATTTTGGACTCTTGGTTGAAGAGTTGGACGGCAAGGCTACTAGGGGGTGCTTAGAATGCTTATAAAAACACCCATTTGGTCACCTTGTTCTCTTTTCTTTTCTCCGGTTGCTAGCCTAATTTCAACACCCTCCTTACGATATTTTCCTTTTCCATACTTTTTGATCCTAAAGAAACACCTCTCTTATTATTTTACTTTTATTTTCCTCCTCTCCAAAACCTTGGCGAAATCCCCATCTTCAATTTCCTTTTTCCTTTTTATTTCCTATTTGAAATTCCAACACTCCTTCTCCCATTATTTTTCTTTCCTAGTGAATCTTCCTACTACTCCCTTAAGAGTCTTGGTGAATAGTATAGTGGCTTGGATTTCTCCTTTATTCAATTGGTTGAGAAGGTAAGTGATGGCGATTCCCTCTTTCCATATTTTCAATCTTTGACGACTTGTAGGATGGAGAAAAGCGAAATTTCGGCATTTGCAAGTGAAAACTAACCACTCTTTGGCCGATTCCATCTAGGAACTCCGGATTCAAGCGATGAGATCGACCCTCCTTTCTCGGTTATTTAGTGGTAAGTAATGGTAAGATCTCTCGTAGTTAGTCGATTGTTAATCGTTTTAGCGAAGGCTACTAACTTTGAGTGCCGATTTTAGGGTGATGAAACAAAAGGCGATACTCAAGACTTTCGGGTAAGGATTCGGTTTCAAAGGAGAACCCTTAAAATTGATTGATTTGGCGAATGTACTAACTCATGTCTTGGCGAATATAGAGGCGATAGATCTAGGGTGGTCGACTCTTCTTTTGGGATTTAGACTATCCGGTGGTGACAGTGTGTACATACACACTTATAGCGATTAATATGTGTGATAAATATATGTTGCTTGTCAATCGCTTGATGTAGATCTGGTTTAGTACCTTAAATGGTACAAGCAAGGACCTCGGTAAGTCTCTATTTATGTGAGATTATTATGATGCTTTTGGGAAGCATGACTTATTTAATACATGTGATAAATGAATGAACTCTGTTATGGTGTGATATGGGTTGATGAGTGGAGGCGGTATTAATCGTGCCGGCGGGCACCGATGTTTTAGTAACACACCGTGACTACGGTCACGGAGGTTTGGTACCTCAGGAGGTTTGGCACCTCATAGCGACTTGTCCCTATGGTTAACACCACCGTGGGTTGGCCCCACTTGAGATATGGGATCGTCGCGGTGATTTGGTATCACACGATGGGTTGGCCCCATCAAATGATCTGTGTCTATGGACACGGTGTTTTAGTAACACATTGTGACTATATGTCACGGTGGTTTAGCACCACCGGTGGTTTGGTACCACAGCAGGGGGTAGCAGTGGCGTTTGGATGGCTAGGATGGGTATTTCATATTTTGCATATTAATTGTTATGTGTTGTGTATGAAAAATGTTTTAAAAGCAGGGAAGGGTTACATCTTGAGTCTTGGTGACTCACCTTCTCCATTATTTTTTCGGTGATGAATAGATTGCGGATATGGGTAGGAGGGACTTGAGGTGGCCATGCGGTGGATTTAGAATTAAATGAACTTTAATTTGGTTATGATAAATTTTATTATTGGGTTGTTTTATTTTGGATGTAATAAGGCCTCCATATACTTTACTTTAGTTATTTTCTTATATGTTGGATATTTTGTTTTAACTATTAACTTGAATCACACGCTTTTTCTAAATTAACACGAAAAATGTTTTATCGTGCCATCGAGCACATCTAAAATTTGTATAATAACTTGACTTAATTAAATTTTTGAATTTGGACTAAGTATAATTTCAGCAAGATAACTTAAAACGAGAAGTTTTCAACAAAACTTAAGTGGATTTTGAAAATGGGTTTCAAAAGTTCTTCTTCGTAATGACCCATATTCGGTCCTAACGTTTGGGCCGGGTTTGGTATTACAAATTAGTATCGAGCCAAGTTCAAAACTTCATTTGTGGGGCCCAAGGCCCAAAAATGTTTTAGTAGGCCTTATTAATTGATTTTGGGTTTTAAAGCGACTTGACCGAGTCTCAAGACCGATCCGCCTGTAAGTACATCTAAACTTCTTTGTGAATTATATTACGTAGAAGGGTAGGAAGCATGGAGCGTAGATAGACTTATAGGAATTTGAACCCTAGGATTAGATTACTCAAACACACAAGCTGAACATAAGACTTAAAGAAGCAACCCAACCTATGACTTAGTCTTTGAGCTAGGGTGTGGTAACCCCTGTCACGCATGTCTAGGATTGGAATCGGAAGAGCACGGTATTTAAGCGGTCAGAGTGACTCACCACCTCTTGGCGGTATCCTGCAGTGCGTAGCTTGGGTTCACCCTAACCCGGAGGGCTCAGTGGTGTGGTAACCTCATGCGCATGTCTAGAAAGGTTCGGTGGGAGCTTGGTATTTAAGCGGTCCGTGTGACTCACCTCCTCTCCACACGAAACACGCACTGGTGCGTAGCTTGGGTTCACCACGACCAAGAAGGCTCGGTCATAGGCTAAACATAATGACTAAAACCCGAAAGGAATTAACCTTGATTTTCGAAAAAGGAATGAAACAACAAAACTTGGTTTTAAAACTTTTAAAATCACTCCTTCAAACGTAAGAACAACTCTTTTTACAATGTTTTCCTCGAAAAGTTCTATTTGTGGAAAGTTACGAAAATGCCCTTAGGGGTAAAATTACTAAAATACCCTTGGTTCATAAAACATCAACTCAATGATTTTGTCCAAAAATTTTAACTACTCCTCAAATATTCAACTCACTTTGGAAATCATCAATGAAACACTTTGGTTTTGGAAAAATTACAAAGCATACTCAACTTATAAAATTACCAAAACGACCCTGAGTACAAAATTTTTGCAACATCACCGTTTTAAGAAAGGAAAATTCTCAAAAGGGACCCTCAGGGTTTTGCAATTACTAAAACACCCTTGATTTACAAAATTACAAAATTACCCCTGATGGACAAAATTACCAAAATACCCCTGGTTTTTGAAATGATGCCATAACTTCAAACCTTATCAATTTTTAATAATACCCTCCAGTGTTGGGAATTGCAAAAACAACCTACTTTACTAAAGTTTTAAAATCTCTTTTATTATGAAAATACCCCTGTAGGAAAAAGACGAAAATACCCCTAGGTTAGAAATGGGCGAAATGTCAGAAGAAGCGAATAGGAATGGAAAGTATTAGGGAATGGATGCAAGAACTTCCTTGTGTGAACTAAGATAGAAAGCTGAAACCTTGTTTGCACGAAAGAATCTCTAATCAAAATTTCTTCATAAAATTTCTTCATGAGTAATGAAGTGGAACAAACGCTAATACATAAAATTTCTCTTAATCAGTTAAAAGCGCGATAGATAGAATGAGTTCTAGAGGGCGTGGACGCTGTGGACGCGGTAGGGGTAGGATGAGCGATTATCGAACCCGTCAGTCAGGGCAAGGTTACAGCGATGTACCACCGCCACCACCACCTCCACTTTTGGAGCAGAGGAGGCGAGATCGGGAGCGGGAGGAGGCGATGCTCATGGCGGTGTTGCGAGTCCTCGAATTAGTGGTGAGGTGGTGGAAATTTAAGAGCTCAAAATCTATTCCCGGCGAATTCGGTCCAACGGAGTGAGGTGTTAAAGGTGTGTCGAGTGGCACCCGGTGTAGTAGAATCTTGGCTAGAGTCAAATGAAAGGATCATGGATGATCTTGACCGACCGAGGGGAAAAAGCGAAAGGGGCATGACGCTTCTAAAGGATGAAGCGTGTCGGTGGTGGTGACGATTCGAGATGGCGCTACTGGCAGATGATTTGACTTGGGATTATTTCAAAACCGCCTATCGGAAGAAGTATGTGGGCACCGATTATCTGAGATGCTCGGAGGAAAGCCTTTACGGGGTTAGTGCAAGGAACCAAGTCGAGAGCGGAATATGAGGCGGAGTTTTAAGGCGAGTAGGTATGCTAGAGGCATCGTGGCTCTTGAACAATGCCAGTGTCCGCTTTGAGGACGGACTCGAGATGATTTGAGGTTCTTGATTGCCCATGACAAGTTCGTGAGTTTTCATCCCTTGTGGAAAAGGCTAAGGTAGCCAGGGGATCAAGGAGGCTGTGAGACAAAATTATAGTAGGAATAATCAAAAGAGAGGATTTGGGTCAGCTGGATCCAGTGGTAATGATCAGAAGAAGGCTAGGCAGAGTGGGCCAAATCAGGCAGCAAGGCCCGTAGCTACTAATCAGAGACCGGCTCAGTGCAATCGCTGTGGGAAGTCCCATTGGGGAGGTTGTTCGACCGGCGATAGAGGATGTTTTGAGTGTGGGTCTTTAGAGCATCGGGTCAGAGATTGTCCCCGGAAGTGAGCTCGAGAATCAGCCAGAGGGGCAGAACCGTACTCAGAATAGAAATATGGGACCGCAGAGGGGTCGTGGTAATGGCAGAGGAAGCAACGGTCCTAACCGAGGTCGAGGAACTCGAGGCGGAGGTTCGAGCAACCTGAGGCTAAGCGGCTGGCTTAGTCTATCTGGCAAGGCGTCGCGAGGAGGGTGGCCTTGCCGGATGTCATACCGGATGTCATTTTGGTCTTCCTTATTATGCATTAATCGATGTGGGTTCTACGCATTCATACGTAGCAAGTAGTGTGGTAGAGACTTTGAACCTAGACTCGAGGCTGCTGCTAGGGAGATGGTATAGTGAGTCCTTTAGGTCACTCTGTAGTGGTAGACAAACTTTTAGAGGCGTACCCTAGAACTCCAAGGGGTAGTGTTTGTGGTCGATCTAATGGAACTACCGTTTGGGGAGTTCGATTTGATCCTTGGAATGGATTGGTGGTTAAGAATCGGTGAATTTGGATTCTTGTGCTAAGCGCATGGTTCTTAAGACGGCTGAGAACGATGAAGTGGTTATGATAGGTGATAGAAGGAATTACCTATCCAACGTGGTGTCTGCCTTGAAGGTTGAGAAGATGGTCAAGAAGGGTTGTAAGGCGTTCTTGGTTCAAATCTGTGCTTTGGAAGTTAAGGAGTCAGTAGTTGAAAAGGTCCGAACGGTTGGGGAATTTGCTGATGTGTTCCCAGAAGAACTTCCGGGTCTGCCTCCAGATCGGAAAGTCAAATTCGGTATAGACTTGCTACCCGGAATGGCACCTGTGTCTATAGCACCTTACCGGATGGCACCAAAGGAATTGGTGGAGCTGAAGGCTCAAATTCAGGAGCTCTTGGATAAAGGGTTTATTCGACCTAGTATATCTCCGTGGGGAGCGCCTGTATTGTTTGTCAAGAAGAAGGACGGTTCTATGCGGATGTGCATCGACTACCGTCAGTTAAACAAGTTAACGATCAAAAACAAGTACCCATTGCCTCGGATCGATGACTTGTTTGACCAGTTGAAGGGAGCGTCGGTGTTTTCGAAGATAGACCTTAGGTCGGGTTACCATCAACTTAAGGTGAAGGGGGCCGATGTTCACAAGACGACTTTTCGAACTCGGTATGGGCATTACGAGTTTCTAGTGATGCCATTTGGATTGACCAATGCTGGCGGCATTCATGGACTTAATGAATAGAGTATTTCAACGATTACCTAGACCAATTCGTCGTGGTGTTCATAGGCGACATATTGGTTTACTCAAAGACGGAGGAAGAGCACGACAAGCATTTACGGATAGTTACGCAAGTATTGAGGAAAAGCGGTTGTATGCCAAATTGATGAAGTGCGAATTTTGGTGAGGAGGTGGCTTTCTTAGGTCACGTGGTGTCGTGGAAGGATTAGAGTGGATCCCGCAAGATTGAAGTGGTGTTGGAGTGGAAACCGCCTAAGTCGATTGGCGAGATCTGAAGTTTTACGGGTTTAGCGAGGTATTACGGAGATTTGTGGAAGGGTTCTCTCGATCGCGGCGTCGTTGACTAAGTTGCTAAGGAAAGGTGTTCCATTTGTATGGTTGGAGAAGCGAAGAAAGTTTTGATAAGTGAGGAAGATTACGACGGAAGCTCGGTTCTAGTACAACCAAAGCAGGAAATTATTCACGGTCTATTGTGATGCATCTCACTTTGGTTTGGGGTGTGTGTTGATGCGAGGATGGGAAGGTAGTAGCCTATCGTCCGTCATTTGAGACCGCATGAGGTTAACTATCCAACTCACGACACAGAGTTAGCGCGATCGTCTTCGCCTTGAAAATATGGAGACATTATCTTTATGGGGAGAAGTCGGTGATTTACGGACCACAAAAGTTTGAGGTATCTTGACTCGAAAGATCTGAATCGAGGCAGTAGCCGATGGATTGAGCTGTTAAAGGACTATATTGTTCCATCGAATATCATCAAGGTAAGGCTAACGTGGTGGGTGAGCGTTGGCCGGAAGGTTGTGGCGATTTAAGAGTAATGTTTGCTCGATTGAGCCTATATAATGACGGAAGCCTTTTGGCGAGCTTCAAGTTAAGCCAACATGGATCGAGGAAATCAAGGACAAGCAGTTAGTGAATGAAGGGTTAAATGCTAAGAGAATGCAAGTTCGGGATGGTGGTTTAGAAGGGTATAGTTTGTTGGTGATGGTGTGTTATGTTTTCAAGGACGGCCCGCATGCCAAAGGATATGGAGTTGAGGCGGAAAATTCTCAGATGCTCATAGCACCCATCGCTATGCATCCGGGAGGAAGCAAGATGTATGGAGATCTCTGAAGCGATTACGGTGGCGGGTTGAGCGTGAGATAACGGAATTAAATGTAGGGAAGTGTTTGGCGTGTCGGCGAGTTAAGTGAACACCGATTACCATCGGGCTACTTCAACCGGTAAAGATTCCTCAATGGAAATGGGAGAGGATCACTATGGATTTCGTCGATTGGTCTACCCCTTACGCCCGACAAGAAGGATGCGATTTGGGTGATCGTGAGACCGTCGACTAAATCACTCACTTCATCTGGGTGAGAATGGACTACTCACTCCGAAACTAGCAAAGTTGTATGTGGCGAGATAGTCGATTGCATGGTGTGCTGTGTCAGTTATCTCAGATAGGGACCCAAGGTTCACTTGAGGTTTTGGAAGCGTTACATCAAGCGTTAGATGCGCGATTAGATTTCAGCATGACTTTCCATCCTCGGTCGAGACGGGCAATCCGAAAGGTCATCTGAGATCTTAGAAGATATCTTGAGGGTTGTGTCTTGGAATTTCGAGGTAGTTGGGAGGAATTCTTACCTCTAGCCGAGTTCGCCTACAACAATAGCTACCAAGCGAGTATTGAGATGGCACCATCTGAAGCCTTGTATGGATGGAAATGCCGAACTCAAGCGTGTTGGGCGGAGTTGGGTGAGCGACAGTGTTGGGCCCGAATTGGTAGCGAGGCGAAAACAAAGTTAAAGTGATTCGGTCTCGTCTCAAGGAAGCATCGAGATAGGCGAAGTCTTATGCCGATCTCAAACGCAAGGAAATGGAGTATCTTTGTGGGAGACAAGGTCTTTCTAAAGGTGTCGCCTTGGAAAAAGGTGTTAAGATTTGGACAAAGGGAAGCTAAGCCCAAGGTTCATCGGGCCATATCTGATTATAAAGCGAGTGGGTCGGTAGCTTATCGGCTAGAGTTCTTGGCGAAGCCGAGTCGGATACATGGCGTCTTTCACGTATCAATCTTGAGGCTATCGGTCGGATCCATCACATGTGGTGCTGTGATGAAATCGAGGTTAACGCAGACTTATCTTTTGAGGAGGAACAGGTTCGGATCTTGGATAGAGATATAAAGGTTCTCGTAGGAAGTCGATGCCCTTAGTGAAAGTCTTGTGGCGGAACCATGGTGTGGAAGAAGCTACGTGGGAACACGAGGATGTGATGGCGGCAATACCCTCATCTGTTTTAGTTAAGTAATTTGGAATGAAATTTATTTTAAGGGGTAGAAGCGTAACATCCCAAAATGGGGTTATTTGGAATTTAATCATTTTTCTTATGTATGAGCTATTTGAGATATTATTTATGGAATAATAGAGTTTAATTAAAGGCCTTGAGTTGGCTCGGAATGGTAGAAATAAATACATTATTTGCTTTAAAGGTGGATAGCCTTAGTGGTTAGGGGTTATAAGAATAAATAGGGAGCTTTTGTCATAAAATGACCCTAGAATAAGTGGCAAGGGGGCCACTTGGGAGCTACAATTAGCGCCATCAAGAACAAGGGAGAGCCATGGTTGAGTCATGTAATTCCCTTTTGCTTTCATGTTTTGGGCGGCATAGGGAGGAGAGTTCTTTCTCTCTTTGAACTCTCTTTCTTTTATTTTATTAATAATATTGGATAATAAGTGGAAATCAAGGATATTATTATAGTAGATAAAGGAGATATTAGTTGATTTATTAGTTGATTTATTGGGATTAATTCAAATTATTTTGAATTTAATTAAACAAGTGGTTTGGAGCAAATTAAGGAAGTGGGATGGATTTTGGACTCTTGGTTGAAGAGTTGGACGGCAAGGCTACTAGGGGTGCAGAATGCTTATAAAAACACCCATTTGGTCACCTTGTTCTCTTTTCTTTTCTCCGGTTGCTAATAGAATTTCAACACCCTCCTTCGATATTTTCCTTTTCCATACTCTTTGATCCTAAGCGAAACACCTCTCTTATTATTTTACTTTTATTTTCCCTCCTCTCCAAAACCTTGGCAAAATCCCCATCTTCAATTTCCCTTTTCCTTTTTATTTCCTATTTGCGAAATTCACACTCCTTCTCCCATTATTTTTCTTTCCTAGCGAATCTTCCTACTACTCCCTTAAGAGTCTTGGCGAATAGTATAGTGGCTTGGATTTCTCCTTTATTCAATTGGTTGAGAAGGTAAGTGATGGCGATTCCCCTCTTTCCATATTTTCAATCTTTGACGACTTGTAGGATGGAGAAAAGCCAAAATTTCAGCATTTGCAGGCAGAAAACTAACCACTCTTTGAAACTGATTCCATCTAGGAACTCCGGGATTCACAAGCAGTAGATCGACCCTCCTTTCTCGGTTATTTAGTGGTAAGTAATGGTAAGATCTACTGTAGTTAGTCGATTGTTAATCGTTTTAGACGAAGGCTACTAACTTTTTGAGTGCCGATTTTAGGGTGATGAAACAAAAGGCTGATACTCAAGACTTTCGGGTAAGGATTCGGGTTCAAAAGGAGAACCCTTAAAATTGATTGATTTGGCCGAATGTACTAACTCATGTTTTGGCGAATATAGAGGCGATAGATCTAGGGTGGTCGACTCTTCTTTTGGGATTTAGACTATCCGGTGGTGACGGTGTGTACATACACACTTATAGCGATTAATATGTGTGATAAATATATGTTGCTTGTCAATCGCTTGATGTAGAATCTGGTTTAGTACCTTAAATGGTACAAGCAAGGACCTCGGTAAGTCTCTATTTATGTGAGATTATTATGATGCTTTTGGGAAGCATGACTTATTTAATACATGTGATAAATGAATGAACTCTGTTATGGACCGTGATATGGGTTGATGAGTGGAGGGCGGTATTAATCGTGTAAGCGGGCACCGATGTTTAGTAACACACCGTGACTACGGTCACGGAGGTTTGGTACCTCGGAGGTTTGGCACCTCATAGCGACTTGTCCTGTGGTTAACATCACCGTGGGTTGGCCCCACTTGAGATATGGGATCGTCGCGGTGATTTGGTATCACACGATGGGTTGGCCCCATCAAATGATCTGTGTCTATGGACACGGTGTTTTAGTAACACATTGTGACTATATGTCACGGTGGTTTGGCACCACCGGTGGTTTGGTACCACAAGCAGGGTAGAGCGATGGCGTTTGGATGGCTAGGATGGGTATTTCATATTTTGCATATTAATTGTTATGTGTTGTGTATGAAAATGTTTTAAAGCGGGAAGGGTTACATCTTGAGTCTTGGTGACTCACCTTCTCCATTATTTTTTCGGTGATGAATAGATCGCGGATATGGGTAGGAGGGACTTGAGGTGGCCATGCGGTAGATTTAGAATTAAATGAACTTTAATTTGGTTATGATAAATTTTATTATTGGGTTGTTTTATTTTGGATGTAATAAGGCCTCCATATACTTTACTTTAGTTATTTTCTTATATGTTGGATATTTTGTTTTTAACTATAAACTTGAATCACACGTTTTTCTAAATTAACACGAAAAATGTTTTATCGTGCCATCGGGCACATCTAAAATTTGTATAATAACTTGACTTAATTAAATTTTTGAATTTGGACTAAGTATAATTTCAGCAAGATAACTTAAAAGCGAGCGATTTTCAACAAAACTTAAGTGGATTTGAAAATGGGTTTCAAAAAGTTCTTCTTAAGTAACGACCCATATTCGGTCCTAACGTTTGGGCCGGGTTTGGGCTGTTACATGTTGGCCCAAAGTGAGAAAGACGTTTTGGAAAGGATTTTGGTCAACATTTTCCTTTAGGCAAAAGGCAATACACGGTTTGTAGGGGGAAGGGATAGCCGAAATTATCTCGGCTATTTTGCAAAGCTTTATTCATTTTGGCATTTTCTTTACCAACTACTTTTCTCTTGTTTTGGCCGAAATACCTAGTCATTGTTCATTTTGTCCCCTTATTGCGCCGTAACCCTCAATCCATCCTATTCATTCTTCTTTTCTTTTGCCTAAAACTTTCAAGCCATTCTTTGCTGCTACTTATCATTCTCTTGGCCTTGGTTTTAGAAGTTGATTGGTAAGTGGGTGATTAGGCCAAATATTGGTGGTAAGATGTTACTCTTTATTTCGATGTTTTGCGCTGCTCATGTGATTCTATTTTGTGGTGATGATATCAATTTCTTGCTCTTTTGGAAGGGTCAAATATTGGATGAAGGCTAACCCTTTGGTACACCAGTTATTTATTTTTAGGAACTCGTTGCAATAGCCAAAGTGTAAGGCTGGATTTTAAAACCTAGTAGGGAAGGATCACGATTGTGGGGGCAACGAAAAGTGGTTCTTTACGAAATCTGAATGAGGTGTGTAATCCCATACCCCTTCCGAATACATGTTGGAAATGGTGTATAATCCCACACTTCTCTGAATATTTGCAGAAAATTTTTTGTGATTCGGTCGAAAGATCGAAAAATCAAAAATCGACATATGTGATCACTCGAGCGTACGTATGTTCGTAGTGGTAACCATATTTTGCAATGAAACAGTTTTTTGTTAGCAGCAGTGACGTGATTTAGAAAATTCATGAAAAAGAGGAGAAAGAGAATTAGAAAGTGAATAAGATATAGAATTAAAGCTAATTATGTCTATTTTTATATGAAATAAACATAGTAGGAAGAGAAATTTTATATTCTGTGATATTTTAATTTTAGTGAGACTGGTTATGAATGACTTCGTGGTTCCCTGTTCTATCTTGGAAAAATCATTCAAAATTGTAAAAAGTGAATTATGAGTTATAATTTATATGTATAAATTCCTTAGTGAGTCTATTTTCAATAGAAACAAGTGGGTGCAACATATGAAAACTGTATAAGTAGATATTTGAATTTAAGTTAAGAGAGTTAGAACCCGTTGGTCAGTGAAACAGGGAAGTTTTAATGAATAAACTGTACTAAATGGCTAAGCCAAAAATTTTGGAAAAATTGTAGTAATAAGATATATGAGTCCAGTTTCAAGGAAAATTTACGGATCCAAATTTCAAGTTTCCTAACTTGAGTTATAGTCAATTTAGTCAATATGATGCAGATGGACATTTTCAATTCTTACGCCCCAAATTAGTAGTTAAGTCCAGGGTTGCGAACTTACGAAAATACCCTCAATGGGTAAAATTACTGAAATACCCATGGGTTGCAAAATTACCAAAATTCCCTTATGGGCTGAATTACGAAAATGCCCCTATGGGTCGAATTACGAAAATGCCCCTATGGGTTGAATTACGAAAATGCCCCTATGGGCAGAATTGCTGGAATGCTTTAGTGGGCTGAATTACAAAGCTTTATAATTGGCCGATTTATTGGAACAAATTTCTAGATTAATGATTGTTATTTATATTTGTAAATATTATGCTTTATTATGTTGCATTTACATAATTTTGTATGGGATGGGAAAAATGTTGAAGAGAAGTGTAGTCCGGTGGCACTGCCACAAAAATGTTTGTTATTATGATTCAATATGATTTTGGTGGCTTGGCCACAATCAAAATATATTATAAATGGCAACTTGCCTGCAATTGGTGTGTTTGGCGGGGTGGGTTGACTTGATCCCCACAGGTGTTATGGGATGGTACGGGTGGTGTGTAGCGGATGTATTACTAGGATGGGTTGGGCTGCATCATTGCACATATATATATTCTATCATGTATATGGGTTTCGGCCCAAGATTATGCTACATGGGCTTCGGCCCAAGTTATTACTAAATGGGTTCAGACCCGGTGGATGACGGTAAGGGATTATGCACTGAGTTCTTGTAACTCACCCTCCATTCTTTCTTAATCTTTGTAGATAAATCTCAGTGACGAGGACTTGGGCCCATGGATGACTCGGTGGAGGCCATACTTCAAAAATAAATGTTTCAAACTTTAGTAAATTACTTTTCTGCTTTATTTCATTATTTTTACTATTTGGGTTTTTATGTTGTAATAAGGCCTCTGGATTATTTTGTTTTGTTTTATGTTTGACGTATTTATTATGTTGTTTGAATTACTTTTAAATGGGGATTTTCTAAAAACATAACCAACGGTTTTAAAAAAAATTGATTAACAAATGGGTTTCCTAATAAACTTTTACAAATATTTTAACTTGGAAATTTTCTCTCAAATTATCAACGATATATTCAAAAGTCACGATTTTAAGTTTCGTTAGTTCAATATTGAATTTACCAATCAAATTCTAGAAATTAGTAGTATTTTATCAAACTTGTTTTCTTAAACTATAACCAAACAACAACACCTTTAATAAAGGATCACAAGTTCTTTACTCGTTTTCTTCGTGTGACATGTCAAATCTAGTCATAACGCATGGGCCAATTTTGGGGTGTTACATTTTATGGTATTAGAGCCCGGTTGTAAAGCTCGACTGTGATTTGGGTTCAAAAGCATTTTCCAAAATTGTCCGAAATTTGATTTATAAATACATGTTCTAAAGGAAGTATGGCACCACGGGTATCCGGCACCAAGTCAAGTAAGTATATGTTATATTTTATGATTATGATTATTGTCGTATGGCTGTAGAAATACTCTAGAACTTTTAGCTTTAGGAGCTGAAACTATAGAGATTGAGACTTTAGGATACGTTTTGCGAAAACAACTTTACTTCCTATACTTCATAAAACATTGCTTAATAAACATTGAATAGTATACTGATTCATAAGACTCTTAATAAGATTAAATCGACTTAGTAAATATGAGTGCTAGAGGACGTGGACGCGGTGGACGTAGATGTGGTAGAGGCCGAGGTGCTAGAGCTGGATCTTCAGCACCGGGGCATGTGCCCAAAAGGGAGGCGACGACATCGCCAGTGGCTGAGACAAGGTCTCATGATGGAACTGGGGCTAATATGCTTTCTCAGCTGGTTAGGGAGGTTTTAGAGGAGGTTAGGGGAATCGGTGAGGCACTTCGACAAGATTGTGTAGACTGTAAGAAGAAAAAAGATTGCGGTTCTTCAGGGTCGTAATCTCATTTCGTAAAGCGTGTTAAGGCACATCCAAACTTTTTGGCTTGCGCTTATTACGGAAGGCGTCATCTAGGTGAGTGCTGGAAGAGGTTAGGAGCATGTTTGAGATGCAGGTCTAAGGAGCATAGGGCTCGGGATTGTTCCATCACCATTAAGATGGGTATGTTTTGGTTGAATGTAGAAAATTTTATGAATGAGTGATAAATACCTGTTTGCTTCTGAGGATTAGATATTTGATGATGTGAAGAGTTTCCAAGGATAAAGATAGAAAGTGAATTAGTGTTATTAAGATTAGAGTGCGTAGTGAAAGTGTAGTATGCTAGGTCAGGATATACGACTGTTCCTATAATTTGAAATTTCAAGGACGAAATTTCTGTAAGGGAGTAGAATTGTAACATCCCAAAATTGGGCCTAGTAGGATTGGGCCCATTGGGCCTTGAGCACGAAAGCATTTAAAATTTTTGGAGAACAAGAGAATGACTTTATTTCATGTTGAACTTATTAGGAAGGTGATTTTGGAAAGTTACGGGGTTTCTAGAAAGTTTCGGGTTCAAGTTAGGCTAATGGAAAATTTTAGTGTTTGAGCACTTTAAGGAGAGAAGGTAAGTGGCATCAATGCTTATGGAAATAAGTGAGTAAATTGCTAGCATAAATGAGCATATGGTAAAGCGGATGTGGCGTCACATGAAGGGCTTTAGGGGAAGAGGTTCGAATCTCACTTGGTGCAAATTTTGATTATTTTTTTGTGCTATTCATCCATAGTGTCGGCCATGGTGGTATTTTAGGTAAGGAAGACTTTTTAATTTTGGAAAGGTGGCTAAGGAAATAAGGTAAGGATGAGTGGAAGGAAAGAAGAAAAAAAGAAAAGGAAAGAGTAGGGAACATTTGGCCCAAAGTGAGGAAAATGTTTTGGAAAGGATTTTGGTCAACATTTTCCTTTAGGCAAAAGGCAATACACGGTTTGTTGGGGGGAAAGGGATAGCCGAAAATTCTCTTGGCTATTTTACAAAGATTTGTCCATTTTGGCATTTTATTTACCAACTACTTTACTCTTGTTTTGGCTGAAATACCTAGTCATTGTTCATTTTGTCCCCTTGTTGTGCCGTAACCCTTAATCCATTCTATTCATTCCTCTTTTATTTTGCCGAAACTTTGAAGCCATTCTTTGCTGCTACTTATCAGTCTCTTAGCCTTGGTTTCAGAAGTTGATTGGTAAGTGGGTGATTAGGTCGAATATTGGTGGTAAGATGTTACTCTTTATTTCGATGTTTTGCACCGCTCATGTGATTCTATTTTGTGGTGATGATATCAATTTCTTGCTCTTGTGGATTGGATGAAGCCCAACCCTTTGGTACATCACTTATTTATTTTTAGGAACTCATTGCAATAGCCAAAGTGCAAGGCTGGATTTTAGAACCTAGTAGGGAAGGATCACGACTGTGGGGGCAACAAAGAGTGGTTCTTTAGGAAATCTGAATAAGGTGTGTAATCCCATACCCCTTCCGAATACATGTTGGAAATGGTGTATAATCCCACACTTCTCTGAAAATTTGCATTAAATTTTTTGTGATTCGGTCGAAAGATCGAAAAATCAGAAATCGGCATATGTGATCACTCGGGCGTGCGTATGTTCGTAGTGGTAACCATATTTTGCAATGAAATAGTTTTTGGTTAGCAGCAGTGACGTGATGTAGAGAAATCATGAAAAATACGATAAAGGGAATTAGAAAGTGAATAAGATATAGAATTAAAGCTTATTGTGTCTATTTTTATATGAAAGAAACAGAGTAGGAAGAGAAATTTTATATTCTGTGATATTTTAATTTTAGTGAGACTAGTTTTGAATGACTTCGTGGTTCCCTGTTCTATCTTGGAAAATCATTAAAAATTGTAAAAAGTTAATTATGAGTTATAATTTTTATGTATCAATTCCTTAGTGAGTCTATTTTCAATAGAAACAAGTGGGGGCAACGTATAAAAATTGTATAAGTAGATATTTGAATTTAAGTTAGGAGAGGTCAGAACTGTTGGTCAGTGAAACAGGGGAAGCTTTAATGAATAAACTGTACTAAATGGCTATGCCAAAAATTCTGGAAAAATTGTAGTAAGAAGATATATGAGTCTAGTTTCAAGAAAAATTTACATATCTATTTGAGTTTCCTAACTCGAGTTATAGTCAATTTAGTCAATATGACGGAGATGAATAGTATCAATTTTTATGCTCCAAATTAGTAGTTAAGTCTGGGGTTGCGAACTTAGGAAAATACCCTCAATGGGTAAAATTACTGAAATACCCCCGGGTTGTGAAATTATCGAAATTTCCTTATGGGCTGAATTATGAAAATTCCATTATAGACCGAATTACAAAATTGCCCCTAAGGCTAAATTACGAAAATGCCCCAATGGGCCGAATTACGAAAATGCCCCTATGGGTAGAATTACTGGAATGCTTTAGTGGGCCGAATTATAAAGTTCTACAATTGGCGATTTATCGTATAAAATTTATGCATTAATGATTGTTATTTATATTTGTAAATATTATGCTTTATTATGTTGCATTTACATAATTTTGCATGGGATGGGAAAAATGTTGAAGAGAAGTGTAGTCCGGTGGCATTGCCACAGAATGTTTGTTATTATGATTCAATATGATTTCGGTGACTTGGGCACAATCAAAATATATTATAAATGGAAACTTGCCTACGATTGGTGTGTTTGGCGGGGTGGGTTGACTTGATCCACACAGGTGTGATGGGATGGTACGGGTGGTGTGTAGTGGATGGATTACTAGGATGGGTTGGGTTGCATACATTGCATATATATATTCTGTCATGTGTATGGGTTTTAACCCAAGATTATGCTACATGGGCTCCGGCCCAAGTTATTGCTAAATGGGTTCAGACCCAGTGGATGACGGTAAGGGAATATGCACTAAGTTCTTGTAACTCACCCTCCTTTCTTTCTTAATCCTTGTAGATAAATCTCAGTGACGAGGACTTGGGCCCATGGATGACTCGATGGAGGCCATACTTCGAAAGAAAATGTTTCAAACTTTAGTAAATTACTTTTCTGCTCTATTTCGTTATTTTTACTATTTGGGTTTTTATGTTGTAATAACCTCTGGATTATTTTATTTTTCTTTATGTTTGACGTATTTATTATGTTGTTTGAATTATTTTTAATTGGGGATTTTCTAAAAGCATAACCAACGGTTTTTTAAAAAAAATTAATTAACAAATGGGTTTCCTAATAATCTTTTACAAATATTTTAACTTGGAAATCTTCTCTCAAGTTATCAACTATATTATCAAAAGTCATGGTTTTAAGTTTGGTTAGTTCGATATTCGATTTACCAATCAAATTCTCGAAATTAGTAGTATTTTATCAAACTTGTTTTCTTAAACTATAACCAAACAACAGCATCTTTAATAAAGAATCACAAGTTCTTTACTCGTTTTCTTTGTGTGACATGTCAAATCTGGTCATAACGCATGAGTCGGGTTTGGGGTGTTACATGGCTCGTCAATCACACGGCCGTGTTGTGACTTACAGTCTTGCACACAGCCTACCACACGGGCGACCACACGCCCGTGTGGCGTCAATGAAAGGTTTTCGGCATTCGCTCAAACCTCATTTTCTACATTTTTGGGTACACACCTGTTACTAATTCGCAGTGAAAACACTCTCGAGGCCATTAAACCTAAGAGAAGAGCACACAACAACCGTTTTAGCAGTTAATCAATGAACTCTACAACTCCCAAAATAACATATAACACTTACCGACAATGAAAACCACCAATTAAATTGTTCAACAACCGACGAAAAATCACTGCTCACAGCCTTCTCCTATACACAAATCATTCACAAGAAAAAGCCCCATGATTACTAAAAGAATTATGGACAACGAATATACCTTCAAAATAATTCGAAACCCTTACCTACTCAACAATACGGAGGGCAAAACAACTACACACTACAGTTGAAAAGAAGAAACAAGGGAAAAGAAAAATAAGGGAGAACATAGGTAGGAAACCAAAAGTTAAAAGTGGAAACAGGGAGCAGAAAAAAAATGTCAAACGTCAGAGGAAGAAGGGAACTTTTGGGAAAAACAAAACTGATCACATATCCCTAATTTTTCTCACCTCCTAATCCACTACTCAGTTTTTGAAACCAACTCAAACTCTACTCCAGCAACCGCAAAAATAAAAGCGTCAAAGCTTTTGCAAGGACTCAAATATAGGACCTCCAACTTAACAACACACCACTTAACCACCAGACCAGCAGGCCCATTCTGTTGCTTACTTTCACACTTAAACTTATAAGCCTATTAACCAGGGTTTGGGCTTTATTCATAAAAATACCAAAATTCACCCAAGTTGAGACTTGAACTTGGGACCTCTCAGACACTCCCATACACACCCAAATCACTTAGCCAATAGAGCAAACAAACAATTTGTGTCTTGAAATTATGAAGCCAAAAATAATGGAAAACTGGGGCGTTGCAATATGTTATGATATTTGTACTTGGAATTTGGTTGATGAATATAATTTCATCCTTGATTATAGACTTGTTCACATTGACTGTACTACTAATTGTGTGACCTTAATATTTGCAAAATATGAGTAAAGTCCTGACTGAAATAAGTTTAACCCGAAACAAACTACTATGAAACTATACTTGTAATAATAAGAGATGATTTATACATGTTAAATGAATACATGTTGTGAAAAGCATAAGTGCATGGAAACTTAATTGTTGTTGAGCTCATACATGTCTAGATGTTACTATGGATTATATGACTAACAAGGGCAATGAGAATGTGTGTAGGGCTTGAGGTCAATTGATTGTATGTGCCTTACTTAGTTACCTTGAAATAGAATGAATGGTAAGTTAACTACCATTTCATACGAACTTACTAAGCATGTAATGCTTACTCCATTTTATTTTCCCCTGTTTTAGAGTAAATCGGAAGCTCGACGGAGATCACTCATACTATCCATCGGTCTATGTCGGTACAATATGGTAAATCAATTATGGTTGTAATGGAATGTATAGGTTATATTGGCCACATTGGCATGTAAATATAAATGATGCTTGTAATCTATCCATTGAAATGGCTAGTAATAGTTGTTTTGATATACTTGTAATGTCATGCTATGGTAGCTATATATATATATATATATATATATATATATATATGTTAGGTAGTTGATTAAATCATGTTTAACATATGAAATGAACCAAGGTAAGATAGTAAACATGTATGCATGTAATGATATGCCATGTTGAATGATGAAATTTGCTTATTTGAATGGTTGGAATGGTTGGATTGTACTTGGTATGTTTTGGTGCAGGAAAATGGTAAATTTGGGTGACAAATGAGGCTAGGAAATGGCTTTTATCTTGTCCACGCGGCCGAGTACATAGGCGTGTAGTTAGGCCGTGTGTCCACTGCACCTTAAATTTTGAGAAACAGAATGCTCAGAATTGAGCACATGGGTAGAGACAGAGGCGTGTGTCTCAGCCGTATGGGAGACATGACCTTGAACACAGGCGTGTGTCTTGGCCGTGTGAAACCTGCACCTAATTTGAATTGAATTAATTAACTACACGGCCTAGCACAGGGGCGTATGGCATGGCCGTGTGGCGCAAGTCAGAGAGCAACCTAAATCGAACACGGCCTGAGGCACGGGTGTGTGAGCCCTGCACCTTGGAAAATTTTTGAAATGTCACAAAATTTTTTTAGAGTTTTCGATTAAGTTCTGTAACACCCCTAACCCGAGACCATCATCGGAATAGGGTTAAGAGACGTTACCAAACATTCAAAACATTTCAATACCATTTCACGACACAAAGTCAACATTAATCAAACATATTCAATCACGAGTATATAGTCCCCTATTGAGGTCTTCGAGACCTTAAACACGTGCTAGAAAGGGGTCGGGACTAAACCAGAACACATACAAAAATTCTCATAAATTTAAAACTTTTCAAAGTTTCAGGGGTTACACACCTGTGTGGGCAGGCCGTGTGCCTCCCACGGCTGCTAAACATACCCATGTGTCTTCCTCGTGGTCGAACCTGACTTAACACCGTGGCCACCAAGCATGCCTGTGTACGTTGGCCGTGGTCGATCCTGACTAAACCACATGGCTACTAGGCACGTCCATGTACCAAAGCTTTGTACACTTAGTTGGTTACTGATTTAGTCCCACGGTCACTAAGCATGCCCGTGTGCCACAGCCGTGTGGCAAAATAGGCCATTTGCAATGCCAATTTGCCACCTACGTAAGGGTCAATCTCTACAAAGCATAATTATCCAATCAAATGACAACCAAAAACACATCAAATTAACATCATATCATTCCATTCCATCTCATTAACATGCCAATTTGAACAACCAATTTCCATGTAAGTCTAGGTATAAATCATCCATAACCTTACTAAATCACTTAACCATCAACTCATCATTGAACTTCCTATTCATAAACTATTTCATTTCCATCAAGCTATATTAAGTTATACACCAAATACCATATTCACTCATGCACCTTACCAACATTTAACTAGCCAAATCGCATGGCTATTTACATCTCGAACATGTACCAAGTGACTAGCCTATACATGCCATATTTTATTATATACATCCTTACAAAAGTACCAAAATAGATTTGCTGACAGTGTGATAAAGATGCTGATGATTCCCTGATTCGAGCTAGCTTTACTGAGACTGCAAAGCAGAGAAATAAATCACACAGTAAGCTTTCAAAGCTTAGTAAATTCGTAACATAACACATTTAAATCAAAACAAACTATCACAAAGAGTATTTCACAACCATGTCTTTTATATTGTACCATATCTTTTATATTTCACAAAATCCTTGACCACATAGGTTCCGAACGTACCTTAGCCAACACTTAGTTGTCAATTACATTTGCTACTCAACACTCACTATTTCATTTCGATCAACCTCCATCTCTTCTTCAATTCAATTGCACACTTAGTGCCCAAATAGTTAGTTGAAACTTATTTAGCATCGCACACATAGTGCATCTATATCAAATCGATCTTAAATATCACACACACAGTGCTGATCACCAAGTCGGAGCTCATATTATTTTGCACACACAGTGCTATTCATATCGGTTACATTTCTGAATACGCACACTTAGTGCCATATAACTCAAGCTCTCATATAGCATTCCCATTTCAATATTATCACAACATATGTTACAAAGCATTAAATATAACTAAATATTTGTATTATGTCCAAACTTACCTCAGATGTCAAAATATCGATACGGTCAATTAATCGAGCACTTTCTTTTTGCCTCGATGTCGATCCGAACTTCTCCTCTCTTGGTCTTAATCAAGTGTAAGAATGGTCGAATATCACAAAGTTTTTCCCCTTTCTTTTCTTTTTGTGTTTTCGGTGAACAAAGATGAACATATTCATCTTATTTTAGTCTTTTATTTTTTTAATAAACATATTATTAATATATTTACTATATTATCCTTTTACCAAACATATATGTACATATATATACATTAAGGGCATACTTGTCCTTTGCCACCCGCTAACTAAATAAAAGGGCTAATTACCCTTTAAAGGCTTCACATTATACAGACAACAACAATTAAGCATTTAACATTCAGCACACAGCTTTTGCATTTTATGCGATTAAATCCTTTTTCTTAACTAAACACACAATCGATAAAATATTCACACAGAAATTAATATGAAAATATTATTTCAACCTCAAATTTGTGGTCTCGAAATCCAACGTTCCGACTAGGGTCTAAACCGGTGTTACAACTCTCACCGTTAGGGATTTTCGTCACTAAAAATCTTACTAGCGAATAGTTGTGGATATTACTCTCTCATAATGTTCTCAGACTCCCATGTAGCCTCTTCAATTATGTGTTTCTGCCACAATATTTTCACTAAGGAAATTCTTTTATTCCTTAATTCTTTAGTCTCTCATGCTATGATTCGAATCAGTTCTTCCCTATATGACAAATCTGACTGAATTTCAACCTCATAGGAGCAACCACATGAGACGAATCAGATCTAAAATGTCGAAGCATTGACACATGAAACACGTTATGAATCTTTTCTGACTCAGATGGCAACATCAATCTATAAGCAACTGGCCCAACTCGTTCAATGATCTCATACGGTCTAATGAATCTCAGGCTCAACTTGCCTTTTCGGCCAAACCGAAGTATTTTCTTCCAAGGAGACACTTTCAAAAACACTTTGTCACTAATATCAAATTCGATATCTTTCCGTTTCAAATCTGCATACGATTTCTGATGATCGAAAGTCACTTTCAAACTGTCACGAATCACTTTCACTTTTGCTCAGTCTCTTTTACAATATCAACCTCGTGAATCTTATTCTCACTCAACTCAGTCCAATACAATGGAGTTCGACATTTTCGACCGTAAGAGCCTCATATGGTGTCATTTTAATGCTAGATTGAAAACTATTTTTGTACGCAAACTCAATCAATGGCAAATGTTTTTTCCCACATATTCTCAAACTCAAATATAAAGCATCTCAACATATCTTCAAGAACCTGAATGATCTGCTCAGACTGATCATCTATTTGCAGATGAAATGCAGTACTGAAATGCAATGTTGTGCCTAAAGCCTCTTGCAACTTCTTCCAAAATCGCAAGGTAAATCTCGGATCTCTATTAGATACAATAGATAGCAGCACTCCGTGCAATCTCACAATTTCAGCAATATACAATTCAGTCAATCTATTGAGTGAATAATTTGTTCTCACTGGAATGAAATGAACTGATTTTGTCAATCTATCAACTATCACCCAGATCGCATCTTTCTTTCCCGGAGATAAAGGCAATCTTGACACTAAGTCTATCGTGATTCTTTCCCATTTCCACTCAGGAATCATAATCGGCTGTAACAAACCAGACGAAACTTGATGTTTAGCTGTAACTTGCTAACAAACTAGACACTTCGACATAAATTTAGATATATCTCGTTTCATACCATGCCACCAATATAACTATTTCAGATCATTATACATTTTCGTACTCCCAAGATAGATAGTTAATGGGCTATTATGAGCTTCTTTCAAAATCGTTTGAATCAACTCTGAATTTCTCGGAGCACAAATCCAATATCTAAATCTCAAACAATCATCACTATCCACTCAGAATTCTGAATCAACATTCAATTCACACTAAGTTCATTTAGCCACCATTTCAACATCACTCTTCTAAACATTACAAATTTGACGTACAAACATCGGTTTAACTTTCAACTCAGCTATAACCGCACTATTATCACACAAATTGATCTGAGTACTCATAGCTCGCAAGGCACATAACGATTTCTGAATCAAAGCATCAACTACAAAATTAGCTTTACCTGGGTGGTAATCTATGACAAGTTCGTAGTCAATAATTCTAACCATCTCCTTTGTCTCAAATTCAATTCTTTTTGAGTCATTAAATACTTCAAACTCTTATGATCAGTATAAATATGGCATTTCTCACCAAATGAGTAGTGAAGCCAAATCTTCAATGCAAACACAATTGTAGCTAATTCAAGGTCATACGTCGGATAGTTCTTTTCATGCGGCTTTAACTCCCTCGAAACATAAGCAATGACTTTGCCTTCTTACATCATGACATAGCCCAAACCATTTAACGATGCATTATTGTATACCATGAATTCTTTACCCGATTCAAGTTGAATTAACACTGGTGCCTCCGTCAACAATACTTTCAACTCTTCAAAACTCTACTGGCACTTTTCTAACCACTCAAATTTAACATCTTTCCGTACCAACCTTGTTAACGGAGTTGCAATCATCGAGAAGCCCTTCACAAATCGTCTACAGTATCCCTCTAGTCCTAGAAAACTGCAGACTTCTGATACATTTCTCGTATGTTTCCATTCTAAAATAGCAGAGATTTTACTTGGGTTAACTCATATTCCCGCAGCTGACACAGTATGCCTAACAAAACCAACCTCACGTAACCAAAATCACATTTGCTAAACTTTGCATATAATTGTTTCTCACGCAGAGTTTGTAGCACAATTCCTAAATGCTCGGTATGCTGCATCTCAGCGCATGAGTAGATTAAAATATCATCAATGAACACTACAACAAAACAATCCAAATACGGTCTAAATATCTGATTCATTAGTTTCATAAACACTGCAGGAGCATTTGTTAGTCTGAAAGGTATCACTAAGAATTCGTAATGTCTGTACCTCGTTCTGGAAGCAATTTTCAGCACATCAGATTCTTTAACTCTCAACTGATAGTAGCCTGATCTCAAATCTATCTTAGAAAA
The DNA here is from genome assembly GCA_025506655.1 of Gossypium rotundifolium. NCBI lineage: Eukaryota > Viridiplantae > Streptophyta > Magnoliopsida > Malvales > Malvaceae > Gossypium > Gossypium rotundifolium. Next base: position 24,730,827 of record CP106727.1, read on the forward strand.
CACTGTAGCTCCCTTTAGCTGATCAAACAAATCATCAATACGAGGCAACAGATATTTGTTCTTTATTGTCACCATGTTCAACTGTCGATAATCAATACACATTCTCATAGTTCCATCTTTCTTTTTCACAAATAACACAAGAGCACCCTGATGGAAGCTCGAAGCAACTATTATTTCAACAAAGGCAAGCGCACCTATCGAACAGTAGTATAGCTTTGGTGAGTCTGGAATATCGTATCCTCAAGGACCAAGAGTATTTAGTAATAACTATCTTTTTATTATCTAGCCTAATAATTAAGGGGATTTATTTTTAATCTAAAATTTAACTAACTAATTTAACTAACTTATGAACTTGACAAGGAGTAAGCTGGGAAAATATTTTGGACAACTTATATGAGATGGACGACACCTAAGGAAGAATCCACCTAGACTTCACTTATTACTTTAGATTCATGTGATTTATTCACTTTGTAATATCCTAAAATTTGAGTATCTTTTGTGTTGGCATGGTATGAATTTTTGTGTGTTAGCATAGTCTTGTGAAGGCTTGATTTTATTTAGGAAGCTAGAATAATTTTTAGTATGGTTTATTTAATGAAGTGGATTAAGTGAGTTTGACACTTAAGTTAATTTAAGTGTTAAATTAAAGCACATGAGGAGTTAGTGGCAAAGTGGTTATGGCGTTTGGATGGTTGCTTGAGGATAGAGGTTCGAGTAGCATGTTTAGCATTTTGAAGGTTTATTTTTGAATCCTTGCTTTGATGGACGGTCAAACTTATTTATGATAGGTTGGACTCTTAACTTTTGGTAAGTTGAATATTTGTTTAAGGAAAGCATGAAATTGGGGATAAGAATCTTAAGGTTTTGGTATGATGAGGGGACAAAAGGCATGGAATATGGAGGATGTTTTGGAAAGTATTCCTAGGCCTTTAGTGTTTGTATGTGGATGGCATGGGTGTTTAGGGGGGTGGCTGAATGTTGTTAGGTGGTTTGGGGGGTATATTTAGCCAACTTTTGCATTTGTGCATCTTTTGGTATTATTTTTCTTTCTCTCCAAAAACTCCCACCTTGGCCGAATGTCTATTGTGCTTTTGGTGCAAATTTGCCTTTGGTTTTAGCCTTATTTTGTTTGAACCAAATACCATTTTCTTTCTTTCATTTGCTCTTTTGAAACCGAAACTACAATTGAACTTTGTGCATTTTTGTGCACTTTCTTTTTGGCAAAGAAGTGTTTGGCTGAACCTCTCTCCCATATTTCTCTCTTTTCTTCTCTTGAGATTGGTTCATAATCACATTTTCTTTTATTCTCTCTTGGCTGAATTTCTCTCTTCTCCAAACTCCCTTTTCTTTTCTCCATTGTTGCTAAAATCGAACACACACTCTCTCTCTCTTTCATTCTCTTTTCTACTCACATACTTTCTCACTTTTATACACATATCTTTCTTCTTTCATAACCATATTGCCGAAACTTCCCACCCTCTTTAATTCTTTGTTTTGGCTGAATATGCAAGGGTAGATTCTCTTTGGTTTTTTCTCCAATCAATTTTGGATAATAGGTAAGTATTCATGATCGTATGTCCTTCAATTCTTTTCTCTTTTCCAAGTTATTTTCTTGTGGACAAAGGCCGAATCTTTAGGCATTGGTTTGCAAGGTTCTAACCATTCTAAGAATCGATTTCTTATAGGCTCCTCGGGACGTTGGAAGCAATCAATCTAAGCCTCATATCTTGACTATAATTTTGGGTAAGTTTAGGTAAGACTTGGTTTTCGAAGTGATAACTCATTGGATTTAGTGGTAGGGCCGAATGGCCTTTGTTTATAATTTAAGTATTGGGCAATTGTAGGACAAGGTGATCTAGTGCAATAGATCGGATCTCCGAAAGTTAGTTCTTGCTTGGTGAAAGGTGTGTATCTTACACACTTTATAACTTGGTTTATATATATATTTATGTGTGTTATAACTAATCATATTATGAAAGTGGGAAAAACGATGAGATTTGGATATGATACCATGATGGTATGAATGAGGATTCGGGTAAGTCCGTTTCGATATGTTGTAAATACATGTGGATAGAAATCATGATCTACGATTTATGATATATTTGTTATGAGATACGTATCAAAGTATATTGACATGATTTGTTTATTTATTGCATTGGCATGGGCAATATGAGAGGAGGGGGAAGATTGATATCGTGACTTCGGTCACCAGTGGTTTGGCACCACCAGTGGTTTGGCACCTCAAAGCGACTCGTCCCTGTGGTTAATACCACCGTGGGTTGGCCCCACTTTTGAGATATGGGATCATCGCCAGTGATTTTGTATCACACGTGGGTTGGCCCCACAGATGGATTATTCGTGACTTTGGTCACGGTGATTTAGTATCACATTTATATCGTGACTTTGGTCACGGTGGTTTAGCACCACCAGTGGTTTGGTACCGCATGGGGTAGAAAAGGAGTTATGGATGGCTAGGTTGGGTACATTATACATATATGTTGCTTTGTTATAATTTGTGTAAGTATGTGGTATTTACGGGAGAGGAATATGCTTTGAGTCTTGGTGACTCACCTTCTCCCTTATCTTTTTAGGTGATTCGTGAGTTTATGGATGAGGAGCCGGATGAACTCGAGGAGGCCATGCAATAAAATTTGGTTTTACATGAACTTCCATTTGGGTACTTTATTTTAATTTGGTTTTCATATTTTTATGGATTTGTAATAAGGCACATTTAATTATGTTTTGGATTATTTTTATGTTTTGAATATGTTTAAAATATGGCTTATAAATTACTTGGTTAATTTAATAATTGAGCCCAAAGTTTTCTAAATTAAAAACTCACAATGGTTTTAAAAATCTTACCATCGGGTAACATGAATAGTTTAATAGTAAAATTACAAGTTAAATGTTTTCAACAAATTAAGTGATTTCCAAAATTCAAGTTTCTATACTCAATTGCAAACGGATTTTCAAAATGATATTTCAAATTTTCTTAAAAAGATATAAATGTTTTCTATCCTATGATTTATCAACTAAGTTTTAAAGTTTTATGTAATTTCGAAGAAAATTTCAGTTTTAAATTATTTTCGACAAATAAAGAATTACAAAGAGTTTTTCACAAAAATTTAATTGTTAATTCGATTCTTTCAAAAAATATTTTCCTTAGTGACATACCAGATTCGGTCGTGGCGTATTGACCGGGTTTGGGGTGTTACTAATTGGTATCAGAGCCAAGTTCAAAAGCTCGGCTGTGAGCCCGAGGCCCAAAATGATTTGAAGTATGGTTTTAAAGTGTTTTTGTTGAAAATTTTATGGTTGGAAAGGCATGGCCCCGAGTCTCCGACATCAATCCGCCCTGGTAAGTACATCAAAACTGTTGATTTTGATGATATGATTTTAGTGATGTTGATATGACTATATAGTAGTAGGAACTACTTTAGAGACCCAAAACTATAGGTTTGGTGTACTCGCGAAACAACCTCTTAATAAAATTTTTCATAAAAACTATGCTTTAAAGAAAGTGGAATAATGACTAATGCATAAAACTTTTCAATCAGATAAGTTGAGACTTTAGATATGAGTACTTGAGGTCGAGGTCATGTTATGCATGGACGTGGTCGTGGTAGGATGGCTGTGTCTGAGCCAGTGAGGTCGGGTCAAGGATCCGAGAATGTGGTACCACCAGTTCCACCACCAGCGGTTGGAGTTGAGTATCAAGATCAAACGGGGGATGACGCAGTGTCTCAGGCAATGCTGCGAGTTCTTGAGAGGGTAGCTAGAGTAGGTGGAGGCACGGGAGCTCGAAAATCATGACTGGCCGACTTGAGCCAGAGAATGAGGTATTTCAAGGTGTTTCGGGTGTAGCTCCCAGCTCGGTTGAATATTGGTTAGAGGCGATGGAGCGAATCATGGATGATCTGGATTTGAATGCCGAGGAAAAGCTGAAAGGGATTGTATCGCTTCTTCATAACGAGTCATATCAGTGGTGGCTCACGGTTCAGAATGGTGTTGTAGCGGAGGATCTCACTTGGGACTTCATTAAGGCAGCGTATCAGAAGAAATATATTGGGTCTTGTTATGTTGATGCACAGCATAAGGCATTTCTGAGTTTGGTCCAAGGGAGTAAATCCATTTCAGAGTATGAGGCTAAGTTCTTAAGATTGAGCCGTTATGCTGGAGGTATTGTGGCTTCGGAGCACGATCGATGTGTCCGATTCAAAGATGGTTTGAAGGACGAGCTGAGATTATTGATTGCTCCACATCAGGAGCGAGAGTTTGCTGCTTTGGTGGAAAAGGCTAAGATATAGAAGGAATAAAAGAATCGGAAGGCGAGCTATGACCGGAATAAGCATAAGAGAGGATATGGATCATCCGGTCATTTGGTAATGTTCAGAAGAGGGCTAGGCAAAATGGGCCGAATCAGTTTGGGAGGCCTGTTACTGCTAATCAGGGACCAGCACGGTGTAACCGATGTGGGAAATTTTATTGGGGTGAATGTTGAACCGGAGGAAAAGGCTTCTTCGAGTGTGGTTCATTGGATCATCGTATGAGAGACTGTCCACGTAAGCAAGCTAGGAATCAATCGAAGGTCATGGTGGTGTTCGATTCGAGAAAGGAGGACCGTCACTTGAGAGAGGTCGTGGTAATGGCGAGAGGAGGTAATGGTTCTAGTCGAGGCATGAGCATCTGGCGAGGTGCAAGCAACACTAAGGCAAAACGACTGGTTTGGTGTATCTTTGTGAGGCGTCGAGAGGAGGCGACGCACCGGATGTCATAACCGGTACGTTCTTAATCTTTGGTGTTCCATATACTACTTTGATAGATGTGGGTTCGACACATTCGTCTATTGCTAGTAGTATAATTGAGACTATGAACCTAGATTCTGAGATTTCTTCTAGGAAGATGACCGTACTTAGTCTTCTAGGTCACTCTGTAGAAGTAGATAAGCTATATAGAGATGTACCCCTAGAACTTCAAGGGGTAGTGTTCGTAGCTGATCTGATGGAACTGCCGTTTGAGGAGTTCGATCTAATTCTTGGGATGGACTGGTTGGTTAAGTTCCAGGCAAGTTTGGATTGCGCTGCTAAGTGCATGGTTTTGAAGGCAGCGAAAGGTGAAGAAGTGGTCATGATAGGTAATAGAAGAGATTATCTATCTAACGTGGTATCTGCATTGAAAGCTGTGAAGATGGTCAGGAAGGGCTGGGAGGCGTTTGTGGTTCATGTGTGTGCTTTGGAAGATAAGGAGTCTCCTATGGGAAATGTTCGTATTGTAAAGGATTATGCTAACGTATTTCCTGAAGAACTTTTGGGATTGCCTCTAGATCGTGAATTCGAATTCGGTATAGATCTGTTACCCGAAACGGCACCAGTGTCAATAGCTCCGTATAGGATGGCACCGAAGAAATTGATGGAATTGAAGGCTCAGATTCAGGAGTTGTTGGATCGAGGTTTCATTTGACCAAGTGTTTTGCCTTGGGGAGCGCCGGTACTTTTTGTCAAGAAGAAGGATGGTTCGATGCGGATGTGTAAAAACTATCGCCAATTGAATAAGCTGATGATCAAAAACAAGTATCCTTTGCCGAGGATAGATGATTTCTTTGATCAGCTTAAAGGGGCTGCGGTTTTCTCCAAGATTGATTTAAGGTCTGGATATCATCAGCTAAAGGTGAAAGAGGCTGATATCCATAAGACGGCATTTCGCACTCGGTATGGGCACTACGAGTTTCTAGTGATGCCATTTGGGTTGACAAACGCGTCGACAGCATTCATGGACATGATGAATCGGGTTTTCCAGTAGTTTTTGGATTAGTTTGTTGTGGTATTTATAGACGATATTTTGGTATACTCAAAGTCAGAGGAGGATCATGATGCGCATTTGCGAGTAGTGTTGCAGATTTTGAGGGAAAAGCAACTTTTTTCCAAATTTAGTAAGTGCGAGTTCTAGCTTAGGGAGGTGACTTTCTTGGGTCATGTTGTATCAGCCGAGGGGATTAGAGTGGATCCTTGGAAGATTGAGGCAGTGTTGGATTGGAAGCCGCCTAAGTCAGTGGCTGAGATTCAGAGTTTCCTAGGTCTGGCGGGGTATTATCGAAGGTTTGTGGAAGGATTTTCTTTAATCGCCGTACCTATGACTAAGTTGTTGAGGAAAGGAGTTCCATTTGTGTGGACCGAGAAGCAGCAAGAAAGTTTTGACAAGTTGAAGAAGATTACATGAAGCTCAGCTTTGATTCAACCTGAGGCAGGTAAGAAATTCACGGTTTACTGTGACGCATCACATACTGGTTTGGGATGGAAGGGAAAGTAGTGGCTTATGCATCTCGACAGTTGAGACAACATGAGGTTAATTATCCGATGCATGACTTGGAATTAGCTGCAGTGGTTTTTGCTTTGAAGATTTGGAGACACTATTTGTACGGAGAGAAGTCGATAGTCTACACGGATCATAGGAGTCTTAAGTATCTTCCGACTCAGAAGGATTTAAACTTGAGACAGCGTAGATGGATTGAGTTATTGAAGGACTCTGATTGTTCGATTGAGTATCATCCGGCAAGGCTAACGTGGTGGCGCACTTGTTGAGCCGTAAGGTTTATATCGACTTAAGATCGATGTTTGCTCGTCTTAGCTTATATGACGATGGAAGTCTTTTGGTGAATTGCAAGTCAAGCCGACTTGGTTAGAGCAAATCAAAGAGAAACAGTTAGAGGATGATGGTTCGAATGATCGGAGATTGCAAGTTCAGAATGGAGGTTTAGAGAATTATAGTTTGTCCAGTAATGGAGTCCTATGTTTTCAAGGGAGAGCTTGTATGCCGAAGGATGTAGAGTTGAGGCAAAGGATTCTTCGGGATGCACATAGTAGCCCATATGCTATGCATCCAAGAGGTAGCAAGATGTATCGAGATTTGAGAGAGCAGTTTTGGTGGCCAGGTCTGAAGCGGAAGGTAACCGAGTTTGTGGGTAAATGTCTAACGTGTCAGCAGGTCAAAGTTGAACATCAGTTGCCGTCTGGGTTACTTCAGTCGGTGAAGATTCCACAGTGGAAGTGGAAAAAAATCACTATAGACTTTGTCGGTGGATTACCTCTTACACCTAGTAAGAAGGATTGATTTGGGTGATTGTAGATCGTCGACCAAGTCACTTATTTCATTCCGTAAGGGTAGATTACTCGCTTGAGAGGTTAGCTAAGTTGTATGTGGTGAGATAGTGAGGTTGCACGGTGTGCGATGTCGATCATCTCGAGAAAAGATCCCAATTCGTCGAGGTTTTGGAGAGCGTTACATCGGGCTTTGGGTGCGCGGTTGGATTTAGATCGCATTTCATCCACAATCGATGGGCGGTCGAAAAGGTCACTCGATTTTAGAGGATATCTTTGAGAGGATGTGTTTTGGACTTAGAGGCGGTGGGAAGAGTTTTTGCCGTTAATGAGTTCGCATACAACAATAGTTATCGGCAAGCATTAAGATGGCACCATATGAGGCATTGTATGGTAGGAAGTGTCGCACACCTACATGTTGGACGAGTTGGGTGGCGTCGGATGTTAGGACCGAGTTGGTTCGGCGAGGATAAGGTGAAATTGATTGAGCTCGTTCGAAGGAAGCTTGGATAAGCGAAGTCTTATGCCGATCTCAAGCGGAGGGATATAGAGATTGCCATGGGTGACAAAGTTTTTCGAAGGTCTCGCCATGGAAGAAAGTGTTAAGATTTGGGAGAAAAGGCAAGTTAAGTCCAAGGTTCATTGGGCCATTTAAGGTGTTGAGGCGAGTGGGACGGTGAGCTTATCGACTTGAGTTGCCGAGAATTGAGCGATTCACGATGTGTTTCATGTCTCTATGCTTAGACGCTATCGTTCTGATCCATCGCATGTCGTGGCAGTAGAGGAAATAAAAGTGAATCCTGATTTGACGATAGAAGAAGAACCTATGCAGATTCTTGATCGAGATGTAAAAGTTCTGCGAAGGAAGATAGTTCCTTTAGTGAAAGTCTTATGGCGGAATCATGGCGTGGAAGAAGCTACTTGGGAACCGAAGGATGCGATGAGGCAGCAGTATCCTCAACTCTTTTGATCAGGTAATTTCGAGGACGAAATTTTCTTAAGGGGGTAGAATTGTAATATCCTAAAATTTGAGCATCTTTTGTGTTGGCGTGGGTATGAATTTTGTGTGTTAGCATAGTCTTGTGAAGGCTTGATTTTATTTAGGAAGCTAGAATAATTTTTAGTATGGTTTATTTAATGAAGTGGATTAAGTGAGTTTGACACTTAAGTTAATTTAAGTGTTAAATTAAAGCACATGAGGAGTTAATGGCAAAGTGGTTATGGCATTTGGATGGTTGCTTGAGGATAGAGGTTCGAGTAGCATGTTTAGCATTTTGAAGGTTTATTTTTGAATCCTTGCTTTGATGGACGGTCAAACTTATTTATGATAGGTTGGACTCTTAACTTTTGGTAAGTTGAATATTTGTTTAAGGAAAGCATGAAATTGGGGATAAGAATCTTAAAGTTTTGGTATGATGAGGGGACAAAAGGCATGGAATATGGAGGATGTTTTGGAAAGTATTCCTAGGCCTTTAGTGCTTGTATGTGGACGGCATGGGTGTTTAGGGGGGTGGGCGAATGTTGTTAGGTTTTTTGGGGGGGTATAGTTAGCCAACTTTTGCATTTATTCATCTTTTGTATTGTTTTCTTTCTCTCCAAAACTCCCACCTTGGTAGAATGTCTATTGTGCTTTTGGTGCAAATTTGCCTTTGGTTTTAGCCTTACTTTGTTTGAACCAAAACCATTTTTTTTCTTTCATTTGCTCTTTTGAAACCAAAACTACAATTGAACTTTGTGCATTTTGTGCACTTTCTTTTTGGCAAAGAAGTGTTTGGCGAACCTCTCTCCCATATTTCTCTCTTTTCTTCTCTTGAGATTGGTTCATAATCACATTTTCTTTTATTCTCTCTTGGCGAATTTCTCTCTTCTCCAAACTCCTTTTCTTTTCTCCATTGTTGCTAAAATCGAACACACTCTCTCTCCCTCTTTCATTCTCTTTTCTACTCACATACTTTCTCACTTTTATACACATATCTTTCTTCTTTCATAACCATATTGCCGAAACTTCCCACCCTCTTTAAGTCTTTGTTTTGGCCGAATATACAAGGGTAGATTCTCTTTGGTTTTTTCTCCAATCAATTTTGGATAATAGGTAAGTATTCATGATCGTATGTCCTTCAATTCTTTTCTCTTTTCCAAGTTATTTTCTTGTGGACAAAGGCCGAATCTTTAGGCATTGGTTTGCAAGGTTCTAACCATTCTAAGAACCGATTTCTTATAGGCTCCTCGGGACATTGGAAGCAATCAATCTAAGCCTCATATCTTGACTATCGTTTTGGGTAAGTTTAGGTAAGACTTGGTTTTCGAAGTGATAACTTATTGGATTTAGTGGTAGGGCCAAATGGCCTTTGTTTATAATTTAAGTATTGGCCGATTGTAGGACAAGGTGATCTAGTGCAATAGATCGGATCTCCGGAAGCTAGTTCTTGCTTGGTGAAAGGTGTGTATCTTACACACTTTATAACTTGGTTTATATATGTATTTATGTGTGTTATAACTAATCATATTATGAAAGTGGGAAAAACGATGAGATTTGGATATGATACCATGATGGTATGAATGAGGATTCGGGTAAGTCCGTTTCGATATGTTGTAAATACATGTGGATAGAAATCATGATCTACGATTTATGATATATTTGTTATGAGATACGTATCAAAGTATATTGACATGATTTGTTTATTTATTGCATTGGCATGGGCAATATGAGAGGAGGGGGAAGATTGATATCGTGACTTGGTCACGGTGGTTTGGCACCACGGTGGTTTGGCACCTCATAGCGACTCGTCCACGTGGTTAATACCACCGTAGGTTGGCCCCACTTTTGAGATATGGGATCGTCGCCATGATTTGGTATCACATGTGGGTTAGCCCACAGATGGATTATTCGTGACTTTGGTCACGGTGATTTAGTATCACATTTATATCGTGACTTTGGTCACCGGTGGTTTAGCACCACCGGTGGTTTGGTACCCATGGGGTAGAAAAGGAGTTATGGATGGCTAGGTTGGGTACATTATACATATATGTTGCTTTGTTATAATTTGTGTAAGTATGTGGTATTTACGGGAGAGGAATATGCTTTGAGTCTTGGTGACTCACCTTCTCCCTTATCTTTTCGGTGATTCATGAGTTTACGGATGAGGAGCCGGATGAACTCGAGGAGGCCATGCAGAGAATTTGGTTTTACATGAACTTCCATTTGGGTACTTTATTTTAATTTGGTTTTCATATTTTTATGGATTTGTAATAAGGCACTTTTAATTATGTTTTGGATTATTTTTATGTTTTGAATATGTTTAAAATATGGCTTATAAAATTGGTTAATTTAATAATTGAGCCCAAAGTTTTCTAAATTAAAACTCATAATGGTTTTAAAAATCTTACCATCGGTTAACATGAATAGTTCAATAGTAAAATTACAAGTTAAATGTTTTCAACAAATTAAGTGATTTCCAAAATTCAAGTTTCTATACTCAATTGCAAGCGGATTTTCAAAATGATATTTGAATTTTCTTAAAAAGATATAAATGTTTTCTATCCTATGATTTATCAACTAAGTTTTAAAGTTTTATGTAATTTCGAAGAAAATTTCAGTTTTAACTTATTTTGACAAATAAAGAATTACAAAGAGTTTTTCACAAAAATTTAACTGTTAATTCAATTATTTCAAAAAATATTTTCCTTAGTGACATACCAGATTCGGTTGTGGCGTATTGACCGAGTTTGGGTTGTTACACACTTGACTTAATCCATAGAAATCCCTGAATTATATTAATACCTCTTTCGAGGCTACTAACAACTGGCTCTAGGTTGATTAATTGAAAACTCTTTCTAATTAAAACCCCTATTGTCGCATTAATTCGATCTATGGAGTTTCATATTAGGTTTGACCCTAATCCAATAGATTTTCGTCGCCCTATTTCTAGGGTTGCAATCAACTCCGCTTAATTGTGTTGATCTTCTCTTAAACAGGGACTTTTGCTCCACTGAATAAGCACATTCGACTTGAATCAATAACCTGAATTATCGAAACAAGAATAAAACTCACAATTAATAATAAGCACAAGTATTTATCTTATAAATAAAATAATAATAAGATCTGTCATAGGTTTCATCCCCTTAAGTATCTAAGGGATTTAGTTCATACTAGAAGAGAAAACATCATAAGAGAGGAAAAACAACAAAACATAAGAAAACCCAAAAACTTCTAAAGAACTTGATGGGAGATCCTCAGTCTTGATGGAAATCCTTCTCCTAAGCTATTTCTGACGGCTATCTTGGACTATTTTCTCCTTCTACTCGGCATCTCGTCGACGTCCTATCAACCTCTAGTTTTAGGCTGCCCCCTAGGGTGTTTGTAATATCCCAGATTATGGCCTATGCATTAATTGCTTAATTAAATGAAATAGCATGCTTATGTGTGTTGTGGATGTGCATTATGAATTTTGTGAACCTTAGTGCGTAGACAAATGCCTTAGAAAGTATTAGATTCTAAATCTAAAAGAGGAAGCTAAGCAGGAAGGCCTTAAAAGAAATATTAGAGGAAATGTGACATGAAATTGGGCTTGGAAAAGTGGCTTGGAGGCTCCATTTAAGGCCCTGGGAATGACGCCACAAGTAGGTGGAGATGGGCCAAGGTTCGAGTCGCGTAGGAAGCTAAGTAAAGTTTTTATTTTTTTTTTTTGGCAATAAGGAGAAGAGATGGATGGCATGGGGAGTCTGTGGGAGGAGTTTAAGATGAATCATTCTTATTTTAATAATTTCGACTAAGTGGTGGATAAATGGATGATTTATTTTAGATTAATTTTAAGAAGATAAAGAGGAAAACAAGGGATATGATAGTGATGGCCGAATAAGGGACTCTAGGCTTAGTAATTTCGGCAAGAGGGGGGAAAGAGAGGCCAATCTTCATTCTTCATTTTGCTTTTGTTCATCTGCCGAAATTTTCTAGCGAAATTTCTCTCTTCCCTTTTTTTTTTTTTTTTGTCAAAACTGAATACTCCTTACTCAAAATCCATCATTGCCGATTTCTTCACCTTTCTCTTCTTCTTTTTGCAAACTTTCCAAAAGTTGAAAGCAAGTTCCTCCCAAGCCATAGCCGAATTCTCTATAAGCCTCATACACCCTTCTCTTTTCTTTTCTTTTGATTCTTCAAAAGCCAAATCTCAAGGTACTCTAGCTGATTTCTTATTAACATCAAAAGTTGGAATCCGTTGAATAAAATCTAGCCCATAGCCGAATCTCTCTGTGGATTCAACAAAGAGCAAACAATTTCAGTCATAAGGGTAAGTGATCTCCTCCTTAAGCAATCAATTTTAGGTTCTTCTTCTTTTAAAGATGCCGAAAGCCATGTTTAACCTCGGTCTTAGGGATGGCCGAATGTGTGTAAGGCCCATAGTGATGCATTCTTTTTGTGTAGCCAATGTTAGGGAGCCGTAAAGGAGCCTTTTGGGATTTGAAGAGATCAAGGTAAGCAAGTATGGTATTCAGCCAAGGGCTAGTCTTATGGATTATTGTATAAAGCCGATACTAACATATGCATATAGGGATTTCGACAGTTTCTAAATAAGGAGGAGGTTTTCAGGATTTTAGATTCACAAAGTGTTGGCTGATTGCTAGGGGGCAAGATCACGAAGTTTTGTGATTTGATTTTAATCCAATCGGCAACAAGGTAAGTTTTGGTTTCGATAGTCCTTCGGGATTTAATTAACTAGCCGAAAAGGTTTTCTAATATGTCTAATAATGGTCGAATATAGGAACTAAGATCTAAAGCATTAGATCGGGTTTTCGGGAATTCAATTAAGCGCTAAGTAAATCAGGTGTGTACCCCACACTAAACCTTAATAGATTATGGCTTTACTTTAATGCATGTGATAAGAAAAATGTGAAAAATATGGCTAAGTTACCATGCGATGGTACAAAGTACTCAGGTACATCTTCTTACTCCTACTATGAATACAATACGATCTATTATGGCACATGAGTGCAAATATAGGAATGTGAATAAAGCATAATATTGCATATTTGTATGACATTGGCATATGGGTGATATATGAAGGGGAAGTGAATTGGTGGTTCTATGCCCCAATATAAGAATGTGGTGACTTATGTCACAATATAAGAATGTGGTGACTTATGTCACAAATATATAAATCTGGTGGCTATGCCACGAATTTTATAATGGCGATGAGCACATCGATTTAATGATTTAACCGATGGTGTGTAGCGGATGGAGGTTGACTTAGTAGTCCCCACGGTGTGCGAGGTTGGTGCGGTGATGTGTAGCGAGATGGCTATCTAGGTTTGGGTTCGGGTTTGCATCATATTATTTAAATGATATATGTACATGTATGATTTGATATGCACGAATTTGTTAGGACTTAGTGTTGTGGTTACACATTGAGTCTGTTGACTCACCCCTTGTAGGATTGTTTTTCAGGTGACACTCAGTAATGGACCGGGTCGGGAGAAGTTCAAGGGTGGCCATGCACAATTCGAAGATTGTTATGTTTTGTTTTTTCTTTCAGTTCTAAATTCCCAAGTTTTGAATTATTTTCGGGTTTTATTTGATGTAATAAGGCCAAAGTATTAATTTGTTTATGCATGTTTTTAAATTACATTGTATGATATAATTATTGTCGAATTAAAGTTAAAAGTAAAATTTTCTTAAGTATAAATATCAAGTGTTTTGACACCTAATCAACACAGAAATTTAAGTTCGAACCCAACCCAAATCAACTATTTTCGAAAACACACAAGATTTTGGCAAAGCCCAAATAGAATTCGAAAGGTTTTTCTTTAGAGGCATGCCAAATCCGGTCAGGGCTTGTGGGCTGGGTTTGGGGTGTTTCAGTTTGGTATCAAAGCCCGGTTGAAAACTCGGCCTTGAGGGCTTTTAGGGCCCAAAATGTTTTCTATCTTTTGAAAGTGGATTTTTCTAAGTAATAAGCGAGTTTTTACGGCATGGCTTTGAGTCTCCTACGAACTCCACTGTAAGTACCCTAGCTCTCAGTAAATCGTATGTGGGGATATATAGGGACGTATATTAGTGGACTGGGAATTAAACCCTAGGGCTAGTTTACCCCAACATGAGAATTACATAAAACTTTAATGCACAATTAAACAAACATGTGTCTAAGTCGCCGAATTAGGGTGTGGCAACCATTGTGCACATGTCTAGGATTGGTTTCAGTGGGAGCTTGGTATTTAAGCAGTCCTAGTGACTCACCTCCTACCCACTTGAATCCTACCTAGTGCGTAGTGATGGTTCATCCTAACCAAGAGGACTCAGCCACAGGCTAAACCCAATAACTAAAACCCGAAAGGGACTAGCTATATTTTTTTTATATAGAAACCCTAGTTTTAAAATCACCAAATTATCCCTTGATGTGTAGGAAAACTATTTAGAAAACTTTTCCAAAATATTCTCGATTTATTAAAATGACCTAAATACCCTGGTTGAAAAATTTTTTTACTAAAATGCCCTTGGTTCATAAAATTTCTAAACTACCCATAGTTGTTCCCAAGATTCTTTTACTTTACAAATATCCAAAAACTTTACAAAATGTCAAAGACATCCTGATTTGGAAAATTTACGAAATTACCCTTGATTTACAAAATGACCACCCCTAACTTGTTCAAATGACCAAAATACCCTCAGAAAGGAAAACTACCAAAGTACCCTCAATCTAGAAATCTTTAAAAATACCCTCATTTTGGAAAGTCACCAGGAACCATATTTTGCGAAAATTTACCGAAATGACCCTAGCTTGTAAAATTACAAAAATACCCCTAGTGTATAAAATTACCATTTCACCCTTGAAATTTACTTAGCAAGTATTCTAATTTTATAAAAATATCAACAATCTCTATTTTGCAACATTTTCAAATACCCTAATTTGAAAATTACCAAAATCTACAGAGGACAAAATTACGAAAATACCCCTAGGTAGTGGAAAATAACAAACAACGACAATTACAACATTTCTCTGTAATGAACGCAAGTTCATGTGTGTGACTAAATGAATGATGTGAGACTGTATGTGTAAGAATCGAAAGAATTACTTCCTCGAATTACTAAACATAAAACTGGGCGTGATAAATCAGTGGAACCAAACTAATGCATAAAATTCTTTAATCAGATAAATGCAAAGTGAAAGTATGAATTTAAGGGGACGTGGTCGTAATGTGCGTCACCGTGGAAGAGGCCGAATGACTGTGTCTGAACCCGTTTGATCGGGTCAAAGATCTGAGAATGAAATGCCACCACCACCACCGGCGCTGATGTGGAAT
This sequence comes from Gossypium rotundifolium, assembly GCA_025506655.1. NCBI lineage: Eukaryota > Viridiplantae > Streptophyta > Magnoliopsida > Malvales > Malvaceae > Gossypium > Gossypium rotundifolium. The sequence continues at coordinate 24,746,216 of CP106727.1, forward strand.
ATCAGGATCAGACGGGGGATGACGCAATGTCACAGGCGATGCTGCGGGTTTTGGAAAGGGTGGCTGGAGCGAATGGAGGCATGGGAGCTCAAAAGTCGGTACTTGAACGACTTCGAGCCAACAGAGCTGAGGTGTTCCGTGGTATATCACGTGTGGCATCCAGTACCGCTGAGTATTGGTTGGAAGTGACTGAGCGGATTATGGATGAGCTCGACTTAACTGACGAGGAGAAGCTGAAAGAGTTGGTGTCGCTTCTTCGCGATGAGTCATATCAATGGTGGCTCACGGTTCGGGATGGTGTTACAGCTGAGGAACTCACTTGGGACTATACTAAGGCGGCATACCAGAAGAAATATGTCGGTACCCATTACATTGATGCACAGAGGAAGGCATTTCTGGGGCTGGTTTAAGGGAACAAGTCCGTAGCTGAGTACGAAGATGAATTCCTAAGGCTGAGCCGTTATGTTCGAGGGATAGTGGCTACTGAGCATGAACGGTGTGTCCGGTTTGAAGACGGACTAAGGGATGGCATGAGGTTATTGATAGCCCCGTAACAGGAGCGGGAGTTTGTTGTGTTGGTGGAAAAGGCTAAAGTGACCGAGGGTATCAAGGATTCCGTAAGGCAGAACTCTGAACAAAATAGGCAGAAGAGAGGCTTTGGATCATCAAGGCCGACTAGGAATGAGCAAAAGAGGCCTAGAGTAGATGGGTCGCGAGGTCAGCAAGCTGCTACTTGAGGGCAGTATCGTGCTTGTGATCAATGTGGGAAAAAGCACTTAGGCGAATGCTGGAAGAAGACAGGGGGATGTTTCAAGTGTGGGTCCAAGGACCACATGATTAAGGATTGCCCCATGAGAACCGAAGGGGGTCGACCAGTGAATCAAGGACCTAACCAGGCGGGAAGAGGAAGACAGCAGCCACAGCGAGGTCGTGGTTCAGCTGGCAGAGGTAATGGTCCTGGTAGAGGATGAGGAACACTGGGCCGAGGTGTTGGTAACATAGAGGCCAGACAACTAGGTTTGGTTTACGTGTTTCATCGGAGGGAAGATAGAGACGCACCGGACGTCATAACCGATACGTTTCTTATTTTTGGCAAACCCTATGTTACTTTGATTGATGTGGGCTCGACCCATTCTTATGTTATATGTAGTGTAGTTGAAACACTAGGCATAGCCTCTAAACTTTCTAGTAGGGAGATGACTGTAGTAAGCCCACTAGGTCAAACTGTAGTGGTGAATAAGATGTTTTAGAGAGTACCTTTGGAACTTCAAGGAGCGGTATTTCTTGCCGATTTAATGGAATTACCCTTCGGGGAATTTGATCTGATACTTGGCATGGATTAGCTAGTGGAGCATCGGGCTGTATTGGATTGTGCAACCAAACGAATGGAGTTAAGGACCCCAGAGGATGAGGGGATAATTATGATATGAGAAAGATGAAATTACTTGTCTAACGTAGTTTCGTCATTAAAGGTAGATAAGATGGTTCGGAAGGGGTGCAAGGCATTTTTGGCTTTCATTAGTACTTTGGATGGGAAAGAAGGGGGAGTTAGTAGAGTTAAAATTGTAAGGGAGTTTGAGGATGTTTTTCTGGAGGAATTACCCGGAATACCCCCGGACAGGGAGGTGGATTTTGGAATCGACTTGCTACCGGGTATAGCTCCTGTGTCCATTGCCCCATACAAAATGGCACCAAAGGAGTTGGTTGAGCTTAATGTTCAGATCCAGGAATTGCTTGACCATGGGTTCATACGGCCTAGCGTGCCTCCATTGGGAGCACCGGTCTTGTTTGTAAAGAAGAAGGGCGGAACTATGCGAATGTGCATAGATTATCGTCAGTTGAACAAGCTGACCATCAAGAACAAGTATCCATTGCCAAGAATAGATGACTTGTTTGATCAGCTTAAGGGGACCGCGATTTTCTCAAAGATAGATCTGAGGTCCGGATATCATCAGCTTAAGGTGAAGGAGGTAGATACCCATAAGACGGCCTTTCGGATAAGGTATGGGCATTTTGAATTCGTAGTAATGTCGTTTGGGTTGACTAATGCCCCAGTCGCATTCATGGACATGATGAATCGGGTTTTCCAACCCTATCTAGACTAGTTTGTCGTTGTGTTCATAGATGATATTTTGGTGTATTCCAAGTCTGAAGAGGAGCATGATAAGCATCTCCGAATAGTGTTGCAAGTGTTGAGGGAGAAGGAACTCTACACCAAATTCAACAAGTGTGAATTTTGGCTTAAGGAGGTGACGTTTCTAGGACATGTGGTATCTGCTGAAGGAATAAGGGTGGATCCTCGAAAGATTGAGGCAGTTCTGGATTAGAAACCCCTAAGTCAGTGGCGGAAGTTCAGAGTTTCTTAGGATTGGCAGGCTATTATAGACGCTTTGTGGAAGGTTCTCGTCGATAGCCACACCGCTGACAAAGTTGTTAAGGAAGGAAGTGCCTTTCATATGGACTGATAAACAACAGGAGAGCTTTGAAAAGCTTAAGAAATTCTTGACTGAAGCTCCAGTTTTGATTCAGCCGGAGGCAGGGAAGGATTTTGTGGTATATTGTGATGCTTCCCATACAGGATTGGGAGGTGTCCTTATGCAAGATGAAAAAGTAGTCACTTATGCATCTCGACAACTAAGGCCACACGAAGTTAACTACCCGACGCATGATTTGGAATTAGCGACAGTGGTCTTTGCCCTTAACGTATGGTGGCATTATCTCTATGGAGAAAAGTCGGTGATCTACACAGACCACAAAAGCCTTAAGTATCAACTAACTCAGAAGGAGTTGAATCTAAGACAGCGAAGGTGGGTGGAACTATTGAAAGACTACGATTGTTCCATAGAATATCACCCAGGCAAGGAAAATGTAATGGCAGATGCCTTAAGTCGGAAGGTAGTGACAGATCTGAGGGCGATGTTTGCACATTTAAGCTTGTATGATGATGGAAGTCTGCTGGCAGAGCTACAAATTAAGCCAACGTGGTTGAGTGAAGTGAAAGAGGGACAGTTGGTGGATGAGGATCTAAGTGTTAAGTTGAGACAAGTGCAGAATGGAGAATTGGAAAATTATTGTATTAAAAATGAATGAGTATTGTGTTTCAAGTGAAAAGTCTGTATGCCGAAGGATGAGGAGCTTAGGCAAAGAATTCTTCGGGAATCGCATAGTAACCCTTATGCTATGCATCCCGGAGGTAGTAAAATGTCGAGATTTAAGGGAGCAGTTTTGGTGGCACAGTGCGAAAAGGAAGTTCTGAATTTGTCGGCAAATGCTTAACGTGTCGACAAGTTAATTTGAACACCAAGTTCTATCGTGGTTGCTTCACCAATACAAATTTCTGATGGAAGTGGGAGAGAATCACCATGGACTTCGTTAGTGGGCTTACCCTTACGCCTACTAAGAAGGACTCAGTATGGGTGATAGTGGATCGACTGACAAAGTCAGCGCACTTTATTCCTGTGTGGGTTGACTACTCTCTACAGAAGTTAGCAAGGTTGTATGTAGAGAAGATTGTAAGGTTGCATGGAGTACCAATGTCAATTATCTCAGATAGGGACTCGAGGTTCACGTCTCGATTTTGGAAAGCTCTACATCATGTTTTAGGCACTAGATTAGATTTTAGTACGGCTTTCCATCCATAGTCGGACGGCCAGTCTGAACGAGTGATCCTAGTGCTAGAGGATATGCTGAGAGGCTGTGTAATAGACTTCAGAGGAAGTTGGGAAGAATATTTGCCCCTAGCGAAATTTGCATACAATAACAGCTATCAGGTAAGTATTCAGATGGCACCGTACGAAGCATTGTATGGTCGGAAGTGTCGGACTCCTACATGTTGGACGAAATTGGGAGAACGTTAGATTTTGGGGCTGAAAATTATGGCAGAATCTGAGGAGAAGGTTAGTGTAATTTGAGCTCGATTAAAGGAGGCATCCGATAGACAGAAGTTGTAAGCAGATCTCAAACGGAGGGAAATAGAATTCGATGTGGGAGATCAAGTGTTCCTTAAAGTTTCACCTTGGAAGAAGGTGATGAGATTTGGTTGAAAAGGGAAGCTAAGTCCAAGGTTTATAGGGCCTTATTGAGTAATGAAGCGAATTGGACCAGTGGCATACCAGTTGGAGTTGCCACCAGAATTGAAGTAGATGCACGACGTATTTCATGTCTCCATGCTACGTCGATATCGATCGGATCCATCTCATGTAGTTCCGATTGAAGAGGTGGAGCTGAGACCAAATCTGTCTTATGAGGAAGAGCCAATTCAGATTCTGGAAAGAGATGTGAAAGTGCTATGAAGGAAATTGGTCCCTTTAGTCAAGGTGTTGTGGTGAAATCATGGATCGGAGGATGCTTCGTGGGAGCCGGAAGAAGCAATGAGACAAGAATACCCCCACCTATTCTAGCCAGGTAATTTCGAGGTCGAAATTATTTTAAGGGGGTAGAACTGTAATATCCCATATTATGGCCTATGCATTAATTGCTTAATTAAATGAAATAGCATGCTTATGTGTGTTATGGATGTGCATTATGAATTTTGTGAACCTTAGTGCATTGACAAATGCCTTAGAAAGTATTAGATTCTAAATCTAAAAGAGGAAGCTAAACATGAAGGCCTTAAAAGAAATATTAGAGGAAATGTAACATGAATTTGGGCTTAGAAAAGTGGCTTGGAGGCGCCACTTAAGGCCCTAGGAATAACGCCACAAGTAGGTGGAGATGGGCCAAGGTTCGAGTCGCGTGGGAAGCTAAGTAAAGTTTTTATTTTTATTTTTTTTGCAATAAGGAGAAGAGATGGACGGCATGGGGAGTTTGTGGGAGGAGTTTAAGATGAAGCATTCTTTTTTTAATAATTTCGACTAAGTGGTGGATAAATGGATGATTTATTTTAGATTAATTTTAAGAAGATAAAGAGGAAAACAAGGGATATGATAGTGATGGCCGAATAAGGGACTCTAGGCTTAGTAATTTCGGCAAGAGGGGAAAGAGAGGCCAATCTTCATTCTTCCTTTTTCTTTTGTTCATCTGCCGAAATTCTCTAGCAAAATTTCTCTCCTCCCTTTTATTTTGCCAAAATCGAATACTCCTTACTCAAAGTCCATCATTGCCGATTTCTTCACCTTTCTCTTCTTCTTTTTGCAAACTTTCCAAAAGCCGAAAGCAAGTTCCTCCCAAGCCATAGCCGAATTCTCTATAAGTCTCATACACCCTTCTCTTTTCTTTTCTTTTGATTCTTCAAAAGCTGAATCTCAAGGTACTCTAGCTGATTTCTTAATAACATCAAAAGCCAAAATTCGTTGAATAAAATCTAGCCCATAGCCGAATCTCTCTGTGGATTCAACAAAGAGCAAACAATTTCAGTCATAAGGGTAAGTGATCTCCTCCTTAAGCAATCAGTTTTAGGTTCTTATTCTTTTAAAGATGCTGAAAGCCATGTTTAACCTCGGTCTTAGGGATGGCTGAATGTGTGTAAGGCCCATAGTGATGCATTCTTTTTGTGTAGCCAACGTTGGGGAGCCGTAAAGGAGCCGTTCAGGATTTGGAGAGATCAAGGTAAGCAAGTATGGTATTCGGCCAAGGGCCAATCTTATGGATTATTATATAAAGCCGATACTAACATATGGCATATAGGGATTTTGATAGTTTCTAAAGAAGGAGGTGGTTTTCGGGATTTTAGATTCACAAAGTGTTGGCCGATTGCTAGGGGGCAAGATCACAAAGTTTCGGGATTTGATTTTAATCCAACCGGCAACAAGGTAAGTTTTGGTTTCGATAGTCCTTTGGGATTTAATTAACTAGCCGAAAAGGTTTTGCTAATATGTCTAATAATGGCTGAATATAGGAACTAAGATCTAAAGCGTTAGATCGGGTTTTCAGGAATTCAATTAAGCGCTAAGTAAATCAGGTGTGTACCCCACACTAAACCTTAATAGATTATGGCTTTACTTTAATGCATGTGATAAGAAAAATGTGAAAATATGGCTAAGTTACCATGCGATGGTACAAAGTACTCAGGTACGTCTTCCTGCTCCTACTAGGAATACAATACGATCTATTATGGCACATGAGTGCAAATATAAGAATGTGAATAAAGCGTAATATTGCATATTTTGTATGACATGGGCATATGGGTGATATATGAAGGGGAAGTGAATTGGTGGTTTTATGCCCCAATATAAGAATGTGGTGACTTATGTCACAAATATATATATATCTGGTGGCTATGCCACAAATTTTATAAGGGCGATGAGCACGTCGACTGCAGCGACTGCCTTCGATGGCGTGTAACGGATGGATGGTCGACTTAGTAGTCCCCACGGTGTGCAGGTTGGTACGGGTGATGTGTAGCGGATGGCTATCTAAGTTTGGGTTCGGGTTTGCATCATATTATTTAAATGATATATGTACATGTATGATTTGATATGCCTGAATTTGTTAGGACTTAGTGTTGTGGTTACACATTGAGTCTGTTGACTCACCCCTTGTGGGATTGTTTTTCAGGTGACACTCAGTAATGGACCGGGTCGGGAGAAGCTCAGGGGTAGCCATGTGCAATTCGAAGATTGTTATGTTTTGTTTTTTTTTCAGTTCTAAATTCCCAAGTTTTGAATTATTTTTGGGTTTTATTTGATGTAATAAGGCCAAAGTATTAATTTGTTTATGCATGTTTTTAAATTACATAGTATGATATAATTATTGTTGAATTAAAGTTAAAAGTAAAATTTTCTTAAGTATAAATATCAAGTGTTTTGACACCTAATCAACACGGAAATTTAAGTTCGAACCCAAACCAAACCAACTGTTTTTGAAAACACACAAGATTTTGGCAAAGCCCAAATAGAATTCGAAAGGTTTTTCTTTAGAAGCATGCCAGATCCAGTTAGGGCTTGTGGGTCGAGTTTGGGGTATTTCAGTGTTTATATAGGCTTTGATATGCCTTACTTGGCCCACAAGTATCCTATTCCAAATAAAACTCTTCCTAGTTTTGGTAGGGACACGCCCGTGTAACACACCCGTGGTGGACTCCTTTGGCCGTGTTTGATCTTACTCGCCACACACGACCGTGTGATATGCCCGTGCTCGATAGTCCAGGCCGTGTGATTTTTAATGTAGTCCTATTTCTCGTTCTTTTTGACTCCTTAAGCTCTCCTGAGTATAAAACATGAAATTAAGAGATTAGGAGCATCGAATTCATCAAACCTAATGAATATTAATCCAAAAGAAAGCCAATCATGGGGTTAAAATATGTGTAAATTACAGATTATCAAATACCCCCACACTTAAGCTTTTACTTGTTCTCAAGCAAAATTTTCAACTCACAATTAGAACTAACTTCCCTCAGTTCATAATTCTCATCAGCAATGTCTCATCATAATTCATAGATAATGTATATATGGATAATTTAACTCAAAAAGTCCTAAAGATTCAAACAATCAAAGTCATATATTTTTGTAACATGAAAAAAATAGGTGTTTCCCCTTATCTAAATAATTACCTTTGATACAAAATCGATAAGGATCGACATCCTCACTAAGGATTCACTCAGACCACTCAAAGTGTTTAAGGTACAGGATAAGCACTCATAAGTTAAATATGAAAAGTTAATCCCATAGGCTTGCATGAAAATCAAATCTCCACCACTATAAAATGAGATGATACACAAATCAAAAGGTCTTTAAAGGGTTTAATGGGGCTTGGGTTAAAGGTGTGGATATAGGCTGAATTAGAAGGTTAGAATCGAGATTGAATTGACAAATTACCTAACTAGAAACAATGAACTCGTAATGAATAATTACATCAAAAACACGAGCTTCTTCTAAAGATGTGAATTTAACTGTTTAAGTTCATAGAACATAGAACTAATGATGAATAAATTTCCTAACATTTTTTTTTAAGAATAAGCACAAGTACATAATAAAAATGAATTCAACTACTATAATTAAGCAACCGATCAAATCAAATCTCGACAAAAAGGGAGTCAAGAAAATGGGATAAATAAGTTAATAATAGGGTTTCGGGTTAATATTAGTGGTAAATCAAGAAACAATTGATTAGGCTAAAATGTGGTTCACTAGGGGTTAACTACAGAGGTAGGCTTTTAATGGAGTAAGTGGGTTAAATCCTAGGTGCCTTTATCATCTCAGTATATCAAATCAAAGTTGTTGTCTCGACCTGTATAATTGAAGCAAGTTCTAGAATAACAAATCAATGTTGACACACTCATAATCAATAAAGTGACACAAAAAGATATATGCTCTAGAGGCTCAAAATCTCACAAAAATTATGGTTTTTGATGTCAACCTTGTAAATTTCAAATTTCAAAGTAATATTTAAATTTAGGTTAACAACCTAGCCAATTTTTAATTCTGAAAATAGACTTATCGTGCCTGATTCTCTAATATCTTAAAGTTTAAATTATCAATGCACCATTAACTATGACTTAATCCAAAACATATCAATAAAAATCATAAATCAACACAAGTTTCATTCTAATTAGTAATATGAGAAAATTACTTAAGACAAGATATCATTCAGGGATTTGAGAATATTGCAAAAAGTTAGGAAATTTTGAAATTCATCCCCCACAATTAAGATATGCATTGCCCTCAATGTACAAAGATAGATATTCACAATATAGTAAGAAAACCATAAGGTAGGGAGAGAAGTGAAACTTCCTGTATCATGGTTTAAGTCCTTGAAAATGAAACTTGTAGGAATGTAGCCAATGAAAAGCATGATGAACTAGGTAGAGGTAAAGGTGTGAGAATATTCCAGTTCCTTAGTAGAACCTTGAGCCTTTTGAAACTGCAGAGTCATCAGTAAATTTTTAGGGGGTTTCATTATTGTGTTGACTCAAAAAGTAGACATCTAGAGATAAAAGAAATTGAACTATACGAATAAAAGTAAAACTATGAACAAACAAATTAAAATAAAGGTGAAAAAATAAAAATAAAAATAAAAGTAATAAAAGGACTCAAAAGTCCTCATCATCGGCTAGATTACGAGGTGGTGGAGGCGACGATGAAATGTGAAGTGTTGACATATTTGGTTGAGGGTGGCGTCGATGTGATTGAAGCGCTGGAAGCAGTTCTGCTTGAATTGTGTTAGGTGCTCAGATATGTCGGAAAGAGAGGCTGCCGCATGAACTGGGCAATGGCTCGGTGGTGGCCTCTCATGTGATAGGGGGATATCGTCAGTAATGTCCTTAGGATCCTTCTCCTTGGTGGCATGGGCTAGATGGTATTGGGAAGGATCGGTCCCATGGCGACACTTGATCATCCTCATGTTTATCATTGTCGAGATGCCTTGTGGAGACATCTGGCCTATCAAGGTGAGCAATGCTGATTGTGCTGTAGTGTTGAGGAGACCAAAGTGTCTTGCTAGACGTGTCACATAGAGTCCCATGGAAATAACCCCCTTACAATGCCGCTCTGTCTGATGCTGGATGGCAAGAGCGATGAAGTAGGCCAGGTCGAACACGTGGTCGTGTGTCATGTTCCACAGAACATATGCGTCATGGGTATTAATGACGCCGATGCTCTCACGCCTTTTGTCAATATATGTGCGATGAGGGCATGGAGGTACCTCAGTGATGGGGAAAGAGCAGTCGCTTTGGAATGACTAGGGTCGTATGTTGCTGAACCCTGGAGCCAAGGCTTGCCAACACTTGAAAGGTGAATAGTGGATGTGACGATGAAGAGTGTCGAGTTCATACTCCTCCATGAACTCTTCCGTATAAAGTCCTAAAGCAACTCTAAATTTGAGGACACTCATTTCACGAACCAAACCTCCTAGGCGGAACTGTATGATTCCTGGGTCATCGTGGTTCGTCATCACCACCTATAAATGAAATGTAAAGCAAAGCTCTAATGTTAGTTCGAGGTATGTGTGCTTGGCGATACTGAAGAATTTCTCCCAAGCGTCGGTGGTCAATAGGGCCCGGACTGCATCAGCAAGTTGTACATGTTCCAGGGCGGCCCAGTCGATACATCTGCCTTTACTGATAGGTCGTGCTCAGAGAATCTGAAAAAGGTCCTCTTGAGATCTCGGAGGAAATCGTAAGAATGGGTGTTTTACTTCGGTAGATGCACTTGTTGATGATGAACTGGACCCTTTTGTTTTTTCAAACCAAGGACTGCGATTTTCTTACCGCGAGAAGACGACATTATGTTCCTGCAAAATGGAGGAAATAACATCATCCCATATTTTTCCATATGGATGATAGTACCTATGAATTCAAAATTACAGTCTCATGATATTAATAATGAAGATTTTTCTTAAGTATTATCCTAATACTAGAGGTTCAAGGAATTCAAAAATCAGAGTAAAGTTATCTATAACACTTAAGTAAACAACAGTATTAAAAATTATTATCAAGAATGAATACTAAAAATTTAACGGAATAATCTAAAAAAAACATGGAATAAATAGAATTAGCAATAAAGTAGAGAGTGGAGGGAATAGAGTGAACCGACGCAGGCATGGAGACGGCGCAGATCGTGGAAGGGTGACGCATGGGTGTGTAGATCTCGCACGGGTGTGGTCTGCGTGTGGAATAAGAGGGAAAGAAAGAGAAGAGGATGCTTTGGGGTGGGTCTCGACGGTGGTGACCGAAATGAGTTAGGGGAGGGGGAAAAATGCTAGGGTTTTGGGGAGAAAGATTTGGGAAGAAGATGAATAGTGGGTTGGTTTAAATAGGAAATAGGGCACACGGTCAGGGGCCACGCCCGTGTTTCCTTTATTTCAGCCATGTGTTTTGGGAATTTTGAATTTAAGCGCATCTGAGTTGTGTCCCACGCCCGTGTTTCCTGGGCTTGTTGGGTCACACAATCATATTGCACAGCTGTGTACTACCTCGTTCGCTTCTCCCATGCCCGTATAGAGGATCATTCACCCGTGTTTGTTAATCACTATCGAGCACGACCTTAAGGCACAGGGGTGTCAAACACCCGTGTCATTTACACAGTATCGACCACAGCTACATCGCACGGCCGTAGACCTTTTATCGTAACCCATGTTCAGGAAAAATTTTTCTTCCTTGTCTCACACGGCCATAGCCACGCCTGTGTCACTTCTCGGGGTGTCCACACGGCCATGGCCAAGCCCATGTGATATGCCGTGCGGATGAGAATTCCTTCGTCTATTAAATTGGTTAGTTTTTAGTTAGATGCTAAAAACAAAAATTTGGATGTTAGTGGGATTAGTGCTTGGGTTGCCTCCCGAAAAGCCCTCGTTTAGAGTCTTAAGCTAGACTTTCCTGTTTTCATTCCTAAGTAAAGGTTCACGAAGCTAATGCTCCTTTCTCATATCTCTAAAATCTTCACCATTATAAATTTTCAGTCGTTGACCGTTTACCTTGAATGTGCCATAATTCAGATAAGTTACCTCGACTGTGCCATAGGGAATGATAGTTTTGATTATGAATGGTCCTGACCATCTTGATTTCATCTTTTCGAGAAACAATTTGAGCCTTGAATTGTATAGTAGAACTAGATCTCCTACTTTGAATGGCTTTGGTTGTTTTAAGCGAGCATCATGGCGTCACTTTGTTGCTTCCATATATATACATGAGTTTTCGTAGGCATTAGCTTGCCACTCATCTAGCTCGTTCAACTGCATCATTCTTTTCTCACATGCAAGCTTAAGATCATAATTCAAGAATTTTATAGCCCAAAAAGCTTTGTGCTATAATTCAAATGGTAAATGACAATTTTTTCCGTAGACAAGTTTGTATGGGGATGTTCCTATGGGAGTTTTATAAGCTGTTCTATAGGCCCATAAAGAATCATCTACTTTTAAGGCCCAATCTTTCCTATTTTATTCTACTATTTTTCTAGAATACGATTAAGTTCTCGATTTGCTACTTCCATCTGTCCACTAGTTTGAGGGTGATAAGGGATAGTTATTCTATGTTGTACTCCATATTTCTTTAAGACCTTATCAAATTGAGTATTACAAAAATGAGTACCCCTATCACTGATAATTGCTCTGGGTGTTCCAAATCAAGAGAAGAGTTTCTTTAGAAATCTTACTACTACTCTAGGATCATTAGTAGGTAAAGCTTGAGCTTCCACCCATTTTGACATATAATCCACTGCTACTAGGATGTATTTATTCCCAAATGAACTAGGAAATGGACCCATAAAATCAATACCCCATACATCAAATATTTCACATGATAGCATATATGTTTGAGGCATTTCATCGTGTTTAGAGATATTACCTGTTCTTTGGCATGTATCACACGAAGCAACATACCTGTTGGCATCTTTGAACAGAGTTGGCCAATAAAAACATGATTCAAGCGTTTTATGTGCTGTCCTAATCCCACTGTAATGTCCTCTTGGAGGTCCTGAATGGCAATGATCCACGATTTTGCTTGCTTCTGCCTTTGTAACGTATCTTCGAATTACTTGATCTGCATATATAAGGAAAAGAAAAGGGCCTTCCCAAAAGTAGTTCTTCGCATTAGCAAAGAATCGCTTCTTTTGATGATGGGTTAACTTTTTTGGTAGGATGTTAGCTGCTAAATAATTCGCAATATCTGCAAACCAAGGTGCCTCGGCGTCGGAAATAGCAAAGAGTTATTCTTTGGGAAATGAGTCATTTATTTCACTATCATCGAGTTCTTTGATATATGGATTTTCAAGCCTAGAGAGTTGGTCTGCCGCAAGATTTTCAGCTCCTTTCTTATCCTGTATTTCCAAATCGAATTCCTGTAAGAGTAAAATCCATCGTAAGAGTCGAGGTTTTGCATTAGATTTTGCTAAAATATAATGATTGTGTGATGGAAACAGTCTTAAAATTTATATAATGAATGACCGAGTCTATAAACTAACTATCGCCAAGATTGAGGCAAGCGCACCTATAAAACAGTAGTATAGTTTAGTGGCAAGACCATATTGTTGAACCCAGAGGAACCAAAAGTACTACTACTAACTTTCTTTCTATTATCTAGCCTATGAATTAAAGGATTTGTTTATCTAATCTAAAATTAACTAACTACTAAGCTAAAGATACTAAAACATAGAGAAGGAATTGGGGAAATACTTGTGGGAAAATCGATTGATTAAGACAATACCCGAGGAAGAATCCATCTAGACTTCCTTTTTTATCTAACTCTGAACCAGACGATTTATTCACTTGACTTGATTCGTAGGATTCCCTAATTTATATTAATACCTCTCTTGAGGCTACTAATGTCTAACCCTAGGTTGATTAGTTGAAATCTCTTTCTAATTAAAACCCCTAGAATTGCATTCGCTCGATCTATGGACTCTCATATTAGGTTTGACCATAATCCGGCATATTTTCAACATCCTATCTCTAGGGTTGTGATCAACTCCACTTAACTATACTAGATCTACTCCTAAATAGGGAATATTCCTCCTCTGCCTAAGGGCATGAATACTTGAATCAATATCTTGAAATATCAAAGCAAGAATTAAGAACACATAATTAAGAACAAATCAAGTATTTATCATATAGCTCAGAAAACAATAACAAGATCCGTCTTAGGTTTCATCCCCCTCAGGTATTTGACGGGTTTAGTTCATAATCATAAAAGAAAACATCTCAGAAGAAAATATAAAACAAAACATAAGAAAAACCCTAAAACCCCCTGAAGGAATTAAAGGAGAGATCCCAGTCTTGAGTATGATTCCAGCTTCTTGAGATGAATCAACTGGCTTTCTTCGAGTGAATCCCACAATTCTACCCCTTTGGCTAGACTCCTTGGCCTAGCTGAACCCCCCTAAAGGTTGGTCTCTAGGGTGTCTATATAGGCTTTTGGAATGTCTTTCTTTGTCTCTAAGTACCCTAATCTAAATGAAACTTTTCTTTGCCGTGGAAGGACACGCTCGTGTGGCACGCCCGTGTGCTTCGGGGCCAGGTCGTGGTCGAATCTGCTAAAGAGGCATGACCGTGTGTTTCGGGCCCAAGCCATGTGCAATTTGTCTTTGGCCCATTTTCTCTATTTTGGCTCATTTCTCATTCTTTTCATCCTCGGTGCTTTCCTAAGTATAAAACATGAAATTAAAGGATTAGGAGCACCAAATTCCACAATTTAGGGAATAAATCATCCAAAAGTATGCTAAATGTTGGTTTAAAATATGTGTATATTATGGTTTATCAAATACCCCACACTTAAGCAATTGCTTGTCCTCAAGCAAAAATTCTCAACTCACAATTAAAATGAACTTCCTTAATTTCTAATATTCATCGATAATGTTGCATCATAATTCATAGATAATTTATACATGGATAATTTAACTAAAAGAGTCTTGAAGATTCAAACAAGCAAAGTCACAAGTGTGTAGCATGAAAAATATAAGTGTTTCCCCTTATCTAAAAAAATTACCTTTGATTCAAAATTGACAAGGATTGACATCCTCACTAAAGATTCACTCAAATCACTCAAAGTGCTTAAGGTTCAAAATAAAGCACTCATCAATCAAACATGAAAAGTTATTACCATATGCTTGCATGAAAATCAAATCTCCACCACTATAAAATGAGATGATACACAAATCAAAAGGTCTTTAAAGGGATGTAATGGGGCTCGGGTTAAAAGTGTGGATAAAGGCGAAATTAAATGGTTAGAGTCAAGATTGAATTGACAATATACCTAACTAGAAAAATGAACTAATCCTGAATAATTACATTAATTGAAAACTTGAAACTAATAATACGAGCTTCTTTCCAAGATGTTGAATTTAAATGTATAAGCTCACTTAATTATAGAACTAATAATGAATATACTTTGATTTTTTTAAGAACAAAACAAGTAAATACATAATATAAGATGAATCCAGCTACTAAATAAAATAATTAGGCAACTGATCAAATCAAGTCTCGATAGAAGGGTAGTCAAGAAAAATGGTGATAACAAATACAAGATGGGTTTTGGGTTAATATTAGTGGGTGAGTCAATAAAAGGGTTGTTAGGATCAAAGGGGCTCACTAGGGGTTAATTGTGAGGGTAGGCTTTTTGGTGGAGTAAGTGGATTAAACCCTAGGTGCCTTTATCATCTTAGTATATCAAATCAATGATGTGGTCTCGACCTGTATAATCGAAGCAAGTTCTAGAATAACAAATCAATGTTGACACACTCATAATCAATAAAGTGAGCACAAAAGAATGTATGATCTAAAAGGCTCAAATCTCACAAAAATTATGGGTTTTTTATGACAACCTTGCAAATTTCAAACTTCAAGATAATATTCAAATTTAGGTCAACAACCTAGCAAATTTTTAATTCTGAAAAAATAGACTTATCATGCTTGATTCTCTAGTTTCTTAAAGTTTAAATCATTAATGCACAATTAACTATGACTTAATTCAAAACATATCAATAAAAATCATAAATCAACAGAAGTTTCATTGTAATTAGTGATATGAAAAAATTACTTAAGACAAGATATCATTCATTGATTTGATAATAATGCAAAAAGTTAGGAACTTTTTTGAAATAAAATTCACCTCCACACCTAAGATGTACATTTCCCTCAATGTACAATATAGATAATAATCATAAGAGATGGGGAGAAGTGAAACTTCCTGGATTTTGGATGGATTCCTTGAGTTGGCAGTGGTCGTAGTGTGGTGGCAGTCGACAATCTTTGCGCTAGATGAAGAAATTGGGTAACTCGTGAAGAATTAGCCAAGAAATAATAAGAATAATTCAAAATATACTAATTATATATTTAAACAAAATAGAAATAAAAAGAAAGAGTGTAAAAAGTGAAATAAAACTAAAAGAAAAGATTAATGGACTGAAAAGTCCTTATTGTTAGATGGTTCGCGAGGTGGGTGTGATTTATAAGGCCGTGGTGTGTGATTCCCAAGCAGCCTAAAGAACCTAAAACCCAAAAACTAAAATAAAATTAAATAAAACAAATTTAGTATAAGAGAAATAAAGATAAGGAAAATAAAAGAGAAGAGAGAAGAAAAATAAAGATTAAATGGACTCAAAGGTCCTTTTCCTGTCGAGTTAATGAAGCGGCCGGGATGAACTTACGTAGATCGGTCTCGCACAGAGAGACTATGCTAGGATCCTTCCACTTCTTTTACATGGATATAGTGTAGATCAAGAAAAGTTGGAAAATGAAGAAGGAAGAAAATGAAAAGGGAGGGAATTGTAAAGGATATGAAAGAAGGGGAATGGAGAGTAGGTGAGACGGGGAAAGGGGTCATTTAAATAAAAAAATTTCAGCTTTGGTACATCCCCACGCCTGTGCATCATGGGCGTGTCGAGTCACATGGCCGTATCACACGACCATGTAGTGGTTCATTCGTTTCTCCCACACCTGTGTGTAGGTCTCCACGCTCGTTTTGTTAAAATAGTGTCGGCCACAGCTGCCGTGCACGGCCGTGGTGTTTAGTCAGAGCCCGTGGCTTAAAAATATTTTTCATCCTGTTTCGTACTATCTTTGCCATGCCAGTACTAAATTCATAGTGTCCATATGACCATGGCCACAGCCGTGTGGTATGGAAATCTGCACTTGGGTTAGTTTATAGTTATGTGCTAAAAAGGAAAAAATAGAAGTAAAAAAATAAAAATGTAAAAATTAATGGGGTTAGCGCTAGGGTTGCCTCCCGAAAAGCGCTCGTTTAAAGTCTTAAGCTATACTTACCTCTCACTCGCATAATCATGGTGATTTGAGGAGTGAAAAATCGTTTCTCATGCTATCAGTTTTATTGTCAGTATATAATTCGAGTTGAGTAGCATTTACTTTAAAAGTACTGAATATAGGATTACTTACCTCGACTGTCCTGTATGGGAAGTCATGATGTACCATAAAAGGGATCTCTTCATTTGTCATAACGTCTGAAGTCGCGATTCGAGGGTCTGTTTTATCTAATAGTACCTAATCTCCTATTTTGAAGTGATTTGATGTTCTTATAAGCTCGTCTGGGGGTTCCTTTGGTTTCACTTCATGTGGCTTTGATTTCTCCTTGAAATGCGCTTTCCACTCGTCTAGTTCATCGACCTGAAGCCTTCGTTCCTCATGAGTTATTTTCTTGTTTGTATCAGGTCTGTGATCTGGCTCAAATATGTAGCTTCATGGTGTTTCCTGTAAGGAAGGTTGAATTAAATGATTATTAATTGAATCTATGTTCTCACCTTTATCACTCAATGTCCTAGCTGAGTCGAGAGCTTGAAGACTGATTGATTCGTCACCTACACGAAGTATGAGTTCACTTGTACCAACATCAATTTTAACTCTGGCAATTGCTAAAAAGGGTCTTCCTAAAATTAAGGGGATACTATTGTCTTCAGCCATGTCTAAAACAACAAAGTCTATTGGGAATATGAATTTGTCAATTTTAACTAGCACATCTTCAGTTATACCCTTAGGAATTCGAATAGTCTTATCAGCTAATTGAATACTCATCCTAGTTTGTTTGGTTTTCCCTAGACCTAGTTGTTTAAACATTTTATAAGGCATAACATTTATGCTTGCCCCTAAATCAGCTAACTCGTTATCAACAGATAAACTACCAATTAAACATGGAATTGTAAAACTCCCTGGGTCTTTTAATTTTCTTGGTAGTTTGTTTTGTAACATTGCTAAGCACACTGCGTTTAGTTCCATATGCGATTCCTCGTTTAACTTCTGCTTGTTTGTTAAGAGCTCTTTTAAAAATTTCCTTGAATCTGGCATTTACGAAAGAGCTTCAAGAAACGGTAAGTTAATATGTAATTTCTTTAAAAGTTTGAGAAACTTACCGAACTATTCATCTGTGTTGTCTTTCTTCATCGTATTGGGGTATGGTATTCGAGGTTGGTACTCTTTAACTACTGGTTTTGGTTTTTCTTGGCTTACCTCAACCTTACCTTCACTTACCATAGGTTTTTGCCTTGGGTTTGGTTTAGATTCTACTAACCCTTCACTATTTTGAGCGGTAATGACTTGAAGTTGCTCTTTTGGGTTAGTCTTAGTGTTACATGGCAAGCTACCTTGTGGTCATTCGGAGATCAGCTTAGTGAGTTGCCCTAACTGGTTCTCAATCCCTTGAATTGATGCTTGTTAATTTTTAAGTGTTGTCTCGATGTTTTGGAAACGTGTTTCTAACATCGCTATGAATTTTTTCAGTATCTCCTCAAGGTTCGACTTCTTTTCTTGTGGGTAGGGTTGTTGTTGGAAGTTTGGAGGGGGTTGTTCTTGATTCCTTGACCACCCCATGGGAAATTGGGGTGGTTCGTCCAACCTGGATTATAAGTATTACTATAAAGGTTATTTTGAGATTTAAAATTGTTACCCATATAGTGAACTTGCTCATTTTCAGTTCCATGTCCGTAGGGTGGGTACTCAGGATTCGCCACACCTCTTAGGTTTGAGTCATAATGCATTACTGGGTGTACCTGCAAAGAACCACATAAACCATCAATTTTTTATTTAACATCTCTACCTGATTTGATAGCATGGTGACTGCATCGAGGTTGAAAACTCAAGCTGCTTTTGTTGGCCTTGTCCTTGTAACTTGGCACTAATAGTTGTTTAGTGACATATCCTCTATAAACTCATAAGCCACGTTAGGAGTTTTGTTATTCAGGGTTTCACTGGCGGCTGAATCAATCAGTTGTCTCGTTGAAAGGTTCACACATTTGTAAAAAGTTTTGGACTTGAAGCCACAAGGGTAATCCATGGTGTGGGCACCTTCTCGATAGATCTTTGTATCTCTTCCATGCATCGTATAGTGTTTCTAGATCCATTTGCACAAAAGAAGAGAGATCATTCCTTAACTTGGCCATTTTGGCTGGCGAAAAATATTTTAATAGAAATTTTTCGATCATTTGTTCCCATGTAGTGATTGATCCTCGTGGAAGAGAATTTAGCTACTGTTTGGATTTATTCGTTAATGAAAAGGGAAATAACTGAAAACAAATGGCATCATCAGAAACACCATTTATTTTGAAGGTATCATAGAATTCTAGAAAATTTGCTAAATGAGTATTTGGGTCTTTATCCTGCAAACCATCAAATTGAACAAACTATTGAATTATTTGTATAGTGTTAGGTTTTAGTTCAAAATTATTAGCAGCTATATCAGGCCTAAAATACTCAATTCAGTCCCTGTTAAATTGGGTTTAGCATAATCATACATAGTTCAAGGAGCATGATTTTCGGCCACCTCCTGGGGTAGCGGATTATTCTCAGCCATCTCTTCGGTTGTATTAGTTTCATCTTCTTGCTCTTCTTCTATGTAATTTAAACTTTGCCTTATTTCATTATGATTTCTACGGACAGTACCTTCGATATCACTATCGTAAACTAAGGGTCCTGTCGGCTTCCTTCTAGTCATAAACTAGAGGTACCTGCGAAGAAAAGAAAAAGAAAATTAGAAAAGTAAAAATAATATTCAATTGCAAAAATAAAATATGGCTAAAGTAATAAAAATTGAGCATTCTT
Source organism: Gossypium rotundifolium (assembly GCA_025506655.1). NCBI lineage: Eukaryota > Viridiplantae > Streptophyta > Magnoliopsida > Malvales > Malvaceae > Gossypium > Gossypium rotundifolium. Next base: position 24,765,626 of record CP106727.1, read on the forward strand.
AATATTTCAGTTCCCCAGCAACGGCCCCAAAAACTTGATTGCGTGATGGAAACAGTCTTAAAATTTATATAATGAATGATCGAGCCTAGAAACTAACTATCACCACGATTGAGGCAAGCACACTTATTGAATAGTAGTATAGTTTAATGGCAAGACCAGATTATCGATCCCAAAGGAACCAAAAGTACTAATACTAACCTTCTTCTTATTATTTAGCCTAAAAATTAAGAGAATTGTTGTCTAATCTAAAATTAGCTAACTACTAAGCTAAAGATGCTAGGACACAGAGAAGGAATTAGAGAAATACTTGTGGGAAAACTAATTTATTAAGACAATACCCGAGGAAGAATCCACCTAGACTTCACTTGTTATCTAACTCTAAATCAGACGATTTATCTTGATCCGTAAGATTCCCTAATTTATATTAATACCTCTCTCGAGGCTACTAACGTCTAAACCTAAGTTGATTAATTGAAATCTCTTTCTAATTAAAACCCCTAGAATTGCATTAACTCGATCTATGGACTCCCATATTAGGTTTGACCCTAATCTGGCATATTTTCGTCATCCTATCTCTAGGGTTGCAATCAACTCCGCTTAACTATGCTAGATCTACTCCAAAACAGGGAATATTCCTCCTCTACCAAAGGGCATGAATACTTGAATAAATATCCTGAAATATCAAAGAAAGAATTAAGAACACATAATTAAGGACAAATCAAGTATTTATCATAGAGCTCAGAAAACAATAACAAGATCCGTCCTAGGCTTCATCCCCCTCAGGTATTTGAGGGGTTTAGTTCATAATCATAAAAAAAACATCTCAGAAGAAAATATAAAACAAAACATAAGAAAAACCCTAAAACCACCTGAAGGAATTGAAAGAGAGATCCCCAGTCTTGAGTATGATTCTGGCTTCTTGAGATGAATCAACTAGCTTTCTTCGAGTGAATCCCACAATTTGGCCCCTTTGGCTCGGCTCCTTGGCCTAGCTAAACGCCCCCTAAAGGTTGGCCTCTAGGGTGTTTATATAGGCTTTTGGAATATCTTTCTTTGCCTCTAAGTACCCTAATCCGAATGAAACTCTTCTTTGCCATGGCAGGGACACGCCTGTGTGGCATGCCCATGTGCTTCGAGGCCAGGTCATGGTCGGATCTACTAAGGAGGCACGGCCGTGTGTTTTGGGCCCAGGTCATGTGCAATCGTACTTTGGCCCATTTTCTCTGTTTTCAGCTCGTTTCTCGTTATTTTCATCCTCCGGTGCTTTCCTAAGTGTAAAACATGAAATTAAAGGATTAGGAGCACCAAATTCCACAATTCAGGGAATAAATCATCCAAAAGTATGCTAAATGTGGATTTAAAATATGTGTATATTATGATTTATCAGATAACGAAGAGCTAAATGGTCAGTGTAAATGACAACTTTAGATAATATGAAGTACTGTCTAAATTTATCAAATGCAAAGACCACAACTAGCAATTCTTTTTCTGTGGTAGTGTTATTTTCTTGTGGAGCTGTCACCGTTTTGCTAGCATAGTAGATCGGTTGAAAATGCTTGTCTCTTTGTTGTCCCAAAACTGTACATACTACAAAGTCACTCGCATCACACATTAGCTCAAAGGGTAAATTCCAATCAGGTGCAATTATAATTGGAGCATTTATTAATTTATTTTTAAGGGTATTAAATGCTTCTAAACATTCCTGATTAAAATTGAAATGTACATCTTTTTCTAGTAGTTTTGTTAAAAGCTTAGCTATTTTAGAAAAATCCTTAATAAATCTTCTATAAAATCCATCATGTCCTAAAAAGCTTCTAATAGCCTTAACTGAACTAGGGGAAGGTAGTTTTTCTATGGTTTCAATTTTTTCTTTATTAACCTCAATCCTTTACTAGAAATTTTGTGGCCTAACACAATCCCTTCTTGAACTGTAAAGTGACACTTTCCCCAATTAAGCACAAGATTTGTTTCCTTACATCTTATTAGGACTCGTTTTAAATTTTTAAGACAAAGATGCAAAGAATTACCAAACACCGAAAAGTCGTCCATAAATACCTCCATAATATCTTTCACGAGTTCATCAAAGATGGCCAGCATGCAGCGCTGAAAAGTAGCAGGAGCATTACATAATCCAAAAGCCATTCTACCATAAGCAAATGTACCGTATGGGCATGTAAATGTTGTCTTTTCTTGATCCTCAAGAGCTATTGGGATTTGAAAATAGCCAGAGAGCCCATTTAGGAAGCAGTAGTACATATGCCCAAATAATCTTTCTAACATCTGATCAATAAATGGTAGAGGGAAGTGATCTTTTCTCGTGGCATCATTCAACTTCCTATAGTCAATGCAAACTCTCCAACCTGTTACTGTTCTTGTAGGAACCAATTCATTCTTTTCGTTTGCTACAGCAGTCATGCCTCCTTTCTTTAGGGCAACTTGCACAGGGCTTACCCAAGTACTGTCAGAAATAGGATAAATAAATCCAGCATCTAGAAGTTTAATTACCTCAGCTTTAACAATTTCCTTCATGTTGGGATTCAATCGTCTTTGAGGTTTCACACATGGTTTATATTCATCTTCCATTAAAATTTTATGTGTGCAAAACGATGGACTTAGCCCTTAAATGTTAGAAATTTTCCAGGCTATGGCTTTTTTATGCTCCTTTAGTACCTGTAGCAACTCGTCTTTTTCTTTGGGTCCCAGTTCTAAAGAGATGATTATTGGTAGTGTAGAATTATCTCCGAGGAATGCATATTCTAAGTGATTTGGTAACTGCTTCAATTCCAATTTGGGTGGTTCTTCAATAGAGAGTTTTTGTTTTTGTTTTTCATTTATTTTAATGTTCTCGTCTTTCTTTTGTCTTGGGGAAGAATTATTAGAATTTCACTCACTTTCTACCTCCCTTAACTCATTGGTATTGTCAGCTTCCCCCTTACCTTGAGTAAGACATAGTTCCAGCATGCCGTCATGTATGATTTCCTAAAAAGAATCTTGAATAAAATTTTCAATGGCGTCAATAAAATAACAGGAATCATATTGCTCTCTAGAATATCGCATAGCATCATAAATTTAAAAATGATTTCCTCATCGCCTACTCGTAAAGCGAGTTTACCATCACCTAAATCAATAATAGCTCTAGCAGTAGCTAAAAAGGGGCATCCTAAAATTAAAGGCACCTCAACATCCTCATCCATGTCAAGCACAAAAAAGTCAATAGGAAATATAAATTTGTCAACTTTTACCAAAATATCTTCAATAATTCCTCTAGGATATTTAATAGAGCTGTCAGCTCATTGAATACTCATCCTAGTGGTTCTTAGCTCCCCAAGACCAAGCTGCTTGAACATTTTATAAGGCATTAAATTAATGTTGGCACCTAAATCAACTAATGCTTTCTCAATATTTAAACTACCAATTAAACAGGGAATATTAAAACTTCCTAGATCTTTCAATTTGGCTAGTAGCTTATTTTGGAGAATAGCTGAACATTCCTCGTTGAGTTCCATGGTTGATATTTCTTCTAACTTCCTTTTATTTGTTAGAAGCTCTTTTAAGAATTTTGCGTATGTCGGCATCTGCCAAATAACTTCAACAAAAGGTAAATTAATATGTAATTGTTTGAAAAGTTCAAGAAATTTACCATACTGTGCGTCTATGTAGTCTTTCTTCAACTTTGCTGGATATGAGATTGGTGGGTTATGCTCTTTAAGTAACGGAGTTGCATTCTCGTTTACTTTCTCCCCCTTTGCCTTATCAGTTTCTTGTGGCATCTTCTTTTTTGCTTCAACCAACTCTTTTCCACTCCTTAGTGTAACTGTTTTCACATGATCTTTTTCACTAAGTAAACTATTTGGTCACCTTTCAGAAACTAATTTTGTTAGTTTTCCAATTCAATCCTTAAGCCCTTGAATCGATGCTTGCTGATTTTTCATAGTTGTTTCGGTAATTTGAAAATGTGTTTCTGATACCACGATGAATTTTGTTAGCATCTCTTTGAGGTTTGGCTTCTACTCTTGTAGGTAAAGTTGTTGTTGAAAGCTTGGAGGGGGTTACTGTTGTCTCTGATTTCCTTGGCAACCCTATGAAAAGTTTGGATGGTTCCTCCAACCTGGATTGTAAGTGTTACTATAAGGGTTATTTTGGGGTCTAGAATTATTACCCATATAGTTCATCTGTTCATTTTCTATGCCAGGGTTGTAGGGTGGGTATTCTGTATTATTTGTCCCTCTTCATATGTATCGTATTGCATCACTAGATGTACCTGCGAAGAACCACACAAACTATCAATCTTTTTATTTAACAATTCAATCTGGTTTGATAGCATGGTTACTGCGTCGAGGTTGAAGACACTGGCAGCTTTTGTTGGCTTTGTCCTTGTAACTTGCCACTGATAGTTATTCAGTGACATCTCCTCTACAAACTCATAAGCCGCTTCAGGGTTTTTGTTATTCAGGGTTCCACCAAAGGCTAAATCAATTAACTACCTAGTTGAGGGGTTCACACTGTTGTAAAAGGTTTGAACCTATAGCCACAAGGGTAACCCATGGTGAGGGCACCTTCTCAATAGATCCTTGTATCTCTCCCATGCATCGTTAAGTGTCTCTAAATCCATTTGCCCAAAAGAAGAGATATCATTCCTTAACTTAGCCATTTTAGCCGGTAGAAAATATTTTAATAAGAATTTTTCAGTCATTTGTTCCCATGTAGTGATTGATCCTCGTGGTAACGAGTTCAACCACTATTTATCTTTGTTCCTCAATGAAAAGGGAAACAACCAAAGGCGAATGGCATCATAAAAAATGCCATTGATCTTGAAAGTGTCGCAGAATTCCAGAAAATTTGCCAATTAATTGTTAGGGTCCGCATCCTGCAAACCATCAAACTGAACAAACTGCTATATCATCTGTATAGTGTTAGGTTTCAGTTCAAAATTATTTGCAGCAACAGCAGGTCTAACAATACTAGATTCGGTTCCTGTTAAATTAGGTTTAGCATAATCATATATAGTACGAGGAGTAGAATTTTAATTCATCAGGTTTGCGGCAACCATAGGAGGTAGCGGATTGTTATCAGCCATCTCTTCAATAGTATTGGTTTCGTCTTCTTGCTCTTCTTCTATGTACTGTAGGCTTTACCTTAGTTCTTTTCGGTTTCTGTGAGCGGTGGCTTCTATATCACTGTCAAAAATCAAGGGTCTTGACGGGTTCCTCCTAGTCATAAACTAGAATTACTGCCAGAAACAAATAAAAGAAAAATTAGTAAAGTTAAAAATAAAATCAATATAAATTGGAAATAAATAAAATGGCTAAAGTAATAAAAATTTAGTTTTCATAATATCTTAGTCCCCAGCAATAGTGCCAAAAAATTGATGGAAGCTCGAAACAACTTTTATTTCGACAAAGACAAGCACACCTATCGAACAGTAGTATAGCTGTGGTGAGTCTAGAATATCGTATCCTCAAGGACCAATAGTATTTAGTAATAACTATCTTTTTATTATCTAGCCTAATAATTAAGGGGATTTATTTTTAATCTAAAATTTAACTAACTAATTTAACTAACTTATGAACTTGATAAGGAGTAAACTGGGAAAATATTTTGGACAACTTATATGAGATGGACGACACCTAAGGAAGAATCTACCTAGACTTCACTTATTACTTTTGATTCATGTGATTTATTAACTTGACTTAATCTATAGAAATCCCTGAATTATATTAATACCTCTTTCGGGGCTACTAACAATTGACTCTAGGTTGATTAACTGAAATCTCTTTCTAACTAAAACCCCTATTGTCACATTAATACGATCTATGGATTCCCATATTAGGTTTGACCCTAATCCGGTAGATTTTCGTCGCCCTATTTCTAGGGTTGCAATCAACTCCGCTTAATTGTGTTGATCTTCTCTTAAACAGGGACTTTTGCTCCACTGAATAAGCATATTCGACTTGAATCAATAACCTGGATTAGCAAAACAAGAATAAAACTCACAATTAAGAATAAGCACAAGTATTTATCTCATAAATCAAATAATAATAAGATCTATTATAGGTTTTGATAAACCATAATATACACATATTTTAATCCCACATTTAGCATACTTTTGGATGATTTATCCCTTTAATTATGGAAATAGGTGCTCCTAATCCTTTGGTTTCATGTTTTATGCTCAGGAGAACACCGAGGGGTGAAAAGAATGAGAAATAGGCCAAAAATAGAGAAAATGGGCCAAAGTACGAAATCCACACGGCCTGGACCCCGAGTTGAATGTCGTGCCTCATTAACAGACCCGAACACGGCTTGGGCTCAACTTACATGGGAGTGTGCCATGGGCGTGTCCCTCATTCAAAATAGGGTATTTAGAGGCAAAGAAAGCCAATCCAAAAGCCTATATAAACACCTTAGAGGCCAACCTTTAGGGGGCGTTCAGCTAGGCCAAAGAGCCAAGCTAGAGGGGCCGAATTGTGGGATTCACTCGAAGAAAGCCAGTTGATTCATCTCAAGAAGCCGGAATCATACTCAAGACGGAAGATCTTGCCTTCAATTTTTTTAGGGCGTTTTAGGGTTTTTCTTATGTTTTGTTTTATATTTTCTTCTGAGATGTATTCTTTTATAATTATGAACTAAACCCCTCAAATACTTGAGGGGGATGAAACCTAAGACGGATCTTGTTATTGTTTTCTAAGTTGTATGACAAATACTTGATTTGTTCTTAATTATGTGTTATTAATTCTTTCTTTGATATCTGAGGATATTGATTCAAGCATTTATGCTCTTTGGCAGAGGAGGAATAGACCCTGTCTAAGAGTAGATCTAGCAAAGTTAAGCGGAGTTGATCGTAACCCTAGAGATAGGATGACGAAAATCTGTCGGATTAGGGTCAAACCTAATATAGGAGTCCATAGATCGAGTTAATGAAATTCTAGGGGTTTTAATTAGAAAGGTATTTCAATTAATCAACCTATGGTTAGACGTTAGTAGCCTAGAGAGAGGTATTAATATAAATTAGGGAATCCTACGGATCAAGTCAAGTGAATAAATCGTCTGGTTTAGAGATAAATAACAAGTGAAGTCTAGGTGGATTCTTCTTCGAGTATTGTCTCAATCAACTGGTTTTTCCCCCAAGTATTTCCCCAATTCATTCTTTTGTCTTAGCATATTTAGCTTAGTAGTTAGTTAATTTTAGGTTAAACAACAATTCCTTTAATTCTTAGGATAGATAATAAAAAGAAAGTTAGTATTAGTACGTTTGGTTCCTTTGGGTTCGACAATTCGATATTGCCACTAAAATATACTACTATTCGATAGGTGTGATTGCCTCAAGTCGTTGTCATAATTAGTTTTTAGGCTAGATCATTCATATTATAACTTTTTAAGACTCTGACACACGATCAAGTTTTTGGCGTCGTTGCCGGGGAATTGAAATATTAAGAACGCTCAATTTTTATTACTTTAGCCATATTTTATTTTTGCAATTAATTTTTATTTTTACTTTTCTAATTTTCTTTTTATTTTTCTTTTCCTTGAAGGTACCTCTAGTTTATGACTAGAAGGAACCCGACAGGACCCTTGATTTATGACAGTGATATCGAAGGTACGGTTCGGAAAAATCGTAGAGAAATAAGGCGAAGCTTAAACTACATACAAGAAGAGCAAGGGAACAGAATTAATACTACCAAAGAGATGGCTGAGAATAATCCGCTACCTCCAGAGGTGGCCGAAAATCATGCTCCTCGAACTATGTATGATTATGCTAAACCTAATTTAACAGGAATTGAGTCAAGTATTTTTAGACCTGCTATAGCTGCTAATAATTTTGAACTGAAACCTAACATTACACAAATGATACATCAATTTGTTCAGTTTGATGGTTTGCAGGATGAAGATCCAAATAATCACTTGGCAAATTTCCTAGAATTTTGAGATACTTTCAAAATTAATGGCATTTTTGATGATGCCATCCATCTTCGGTTATTTCCCTTCTCTATAAGGAATAAAGCTAAACAGTGGCTGAATTCTCTTCCACGAGGATCAATCACTACATGGGAACAAATGACCAAAAAATTTTTATTAAAATATTTTTCAGCGGTTAAAACAGCCAAATTAAGGAATGATATCTCTTCTTTTGTGCAGATGGACTTAGAAACACTATACGATGCTTGGGAGAGATACAAAGATCTATTGAGAAGGTGCCCACACCATGGATTACCTTTGTGGCTATAGGTCCAAACCTTTTACAACGGTGTGAACCCCTCAACGAGGCAGTTGATTGATTCAGCCATCGGTGGGACCTTGAATAACAAAACACCTGAGGCAGCCTACGAATTCATTAAAGAGATGTCACTGAATAACTATCAGTGGCAAGTTATGAGAACAAAGCCAACGAAAGCCTCCAGTGCTTTCAACCTCGACACAATAACCATGCTATCAAATCAGGTAGAACTATTAAATAAAAAGATTGATGGTTTATGTGGCTCTTTGCAGGCACATTTAGTTATACAATACAATACGAATAGAGGATGGATGAACAATACTAAATATCTTCCTTACAACCCGAGCGCTGAAAACGAGCAAGTTCACTATATGGGTAATAATTTTAGACCTCAAAATAACCCTTATAGTAGTACTTACAATTCAGGTTGGAGATGCCATCCCAATTAATGACAACAACCTTACCTACAAGAAAAGAAGCCAAATCTTGAAGAGATGCTAACAAAATTCATAGTGGTGTCAGAAACCATAATGCCGAAACGATATTGAATAATTCACAAGCATCAATTCAAGGGCTTAAGGATCAAATTGGACAACTAACTAAGTTAGTTTCTGAAAAGCGACCAGAAAGTTTAACTAGTGAAAAAGAGCATGTGAAAGTGTAACACCCCAAACCCGGCCCATTTGCTATGACCGAATTTGAAATGCCAACCATGAAAAACGTTTGAAAAGCTTTTGACTTAGAGTTAAAAACATAAAAATTTGTTGTCCTTACTAAAACATTGTGTAATTAAAGTTCCAAATAAAATTAAGTTGTTTAAAAATAAAACATTTTCAAATATAATCGATAATCCAACTTAAAACATAATAAAAATCCTTAAATACTTAAAGTGGCCCTTATTACAATAATTAACCTTTCATAAATAATATGTGTAAAACAAATAAAATATCTTCGCATGGGCCACCTCATATCCACTCCAACCCGGTCCGAGCATCACCGAAAGGTTTGAGAAAAATTGGGTGAGTCACATGGACTCGGTGTGTAATTAATCCACCAATTCCACCCACATGTTAACCACATATTAACCCATATATCAGATATTAATGCAACATTATTCACATAATTTCACTTATTGGGCTTGGCCCATATCCACATCACATAGAGTTCACATATTGGGCTTGGCCCATAACTATAACACATATCAGATAATAAGATAACTTAACCACATGAGTCCACATATTGGGCTTGGCCCATATCCACATCACATAGAGTTCACATATTGGGCTTGGCCCATTTCCACACATATTCACATACAAAATTATGCAATTATGAAACCCAACCCAGCCTAGGGTCCATCCTCCACACACCCCGTATCCACCTACCACACACCGGGGATTATTAAATCACCCTCTCCTTTTACTCCAATAAGGCAACAATGCCATCCACGTGCAATAAAGCACAAAATCCACAACGCGACCTCGGTCGGCGCCAATCCACGATGTAGCCATAGCTAACACCAAAGCCACGATGGGACACATAGTCACTCATCAACCACGATATGGCACATACCGATATCAACCACGATGAGGCACATAGCCACTCATCAAGCCACGCATCAAGTACACCGCACCTTCTTTCATATCATATCCCAATCCATGCACATGCAACATTCCATAATGACATAATATAATGATGCATGAGCATGTTCATTAAGCATATAATCACATATTCATATTAAAGATCACTTTTTAATAGATTTGGTACTTACCGAATTATCGACATACCCTTGAGGGTATCCTTATCACTATTTCCATTACACAAGTTAGCACATATTTAACACATATAGATTTAACACAAATACACGGAAAGCGGTAGGCTAACTACACACCGCTTATTAGCGAAATCCCGAACCACTCGAATCTAACACGATCTCGAAACGTGGTTCTTCCTTCTTCTAAATTCGATTTGGTCTCCTACCAAATCCGAATCACACTGAGTTCCCTTTGCAATCGGCCACCCACTAGTACCTATAAATAATTAACCTTGACTTATCAATCATTTAAAAAAATGATAAACTAACATAGATACCCTTACCACTTGACTTACCAACTTCGATTGCTAGAGAGTAAGACTTAGATTGATTGCTTCCAAAGTCCCAAAGAGCCTAAAAGAAATCGATTCCCATGACAGATTAACAATATTATCAACAATTGTCGGATTAGGCTTTCACCAAATATCGACAGAGAAGAAGAAAAAGTAAGAAGGGAGTTTCGGCCATGGACACTTACCTTCTTAAAATCGATTGAAGAAACAACCAAAAAGGAATCAAGGCCCGATTGAGATTCGCCAAAATATCAAAAAGAAAGAAAGAAGATTGGCTATGGTTGATTAAAAACAATAAATAGAATTGGCTAGAGTGGAAAAGGAGGAAGAAAAGAAAGTAAAATGAAAGAGAGGAAATTCGGCAAATGAAGATGGAGAGGATTTCGGCACAAGAGTTTGAGAGAAGAAAAGAAAAATGAAAGGGTGGAGATGAGTACTTTCAGTTTTGAGCAAAAAGAAAGAGAGAAAGAGAGAGAGTTGGGAGAGTAAAGTTTCGGTTTCAAGAAGAAAAAGAGAGAAAGCAAATGGAATTTGGCTCAAAGATTAAGAGAGTAAATCGACAATTATTACTTTGGTTTCGGTTTGCATCAACCGAAAGCACTAGGGAGAAATCAGCAATGCTAAGGGAGATTTTGACTTGATGCAAAACAAAGAATAACACCTTCAAAGCTAACCGAAATGTCACCTAACTACAAAGGAAATTTCAGCACTTTTTCCCTTACACAAAATCAAAATTAAGCAATCACACCAAAGTTATTCTTGCCATCAATTCAAATAAATTTTGAATTAATCACACTCCTAATTTTCTCCTTAATTCTTCCTATTCACATCAAAATTAAGTCAACTCCCCTAGCCCTTAAACCGTCCAAATACATGGACTTCAATGTCAAACTTTTCCATACAAAAATTTCCATAGCACACACCTTATATCAAGCCTTGTGTTCCTTTCAATTCCTTAATTAAAAGATTTCTTTCCCCATGATCAAGCTTGCCTAATCTATTATTCAACTTGCCATAAAATTTGAAAGTCCAACCTTATCATGAATAAGGTTTGACCGTCCATAAATGCTATGATGCACAAAATATAAAATTCTCAAAATGCCTTCCATGTTACTCGAACCACTAACCTCAAGCACCCTCTCAAGAGCCTTAACCATCTTGCCACTTATTCCTCTTGTGATAGAATTTAATACTTAAATTAACTTAAGTGTCAAGTTCACTTAATCCACTTCACTAACTTCTTCAACTTAAAAATTATTCTAACTTTGTAATTAAATCCAAACCTTCACAAAACTATACTAAGCCCAAAATAAAAATTATACCGAGCTAACACAAATAACAAAATGATACTCAAATTTTCCTAAAGCCCAAGGCCCACTCGGTCCAAATCTACTAGGCCCAATTTAGGATATTACAATTCTACCCTCCTTAAAGAAATTTCGTCCTCGAAATTTCCAACTAACTAACAAATCGTGCAATCCTACTCATCACACTATGCTTATGTCACAAGACTCGATAAAACTATCTTACCTTCTAGGCACAGCTCCTAAGTTCATATCCAAAGTTTCAAGCATTTCACTAACAACACAAGAATGAGCTATCTCTAAAGCAAAACAAAGAACTTACCCGCTATCACATTCTTGGTTGTCCCACATCCGAACCTTTAGCACCTCTACCGGGTGTTCCACGACCTCGGCGAACCATTTCCTCCATGGTTTGGACCACGAACCTTCGTTGTCCGAGGACAATTCTTAACCAAATGAGCCTTAGATCCACAGGAAACACTCCTTACTATTACCCCAACACTCTCTGTATGAGTTCTCCCACACCGAGCACATAAACGATTAGATTCTCGAAGAATCGACACAGTGCGAGTCTGAAATTCTCGACCCTCGGTCTTTTCGAAAGTCTTGGCGATTTTGCTGGTGAAAACTCCTCTTGTTCCAATTTCTATCCTTTTCTCGGTTCTTCCTTACGGTCTTCTTAACTTCTTCAAGTGATTCGAGCTTCAAATCGAATTTAGAGAGAAGGAAGAACCACGTTCGAGATCGTGTTAGATTCGAAAGTGGTTCGGGATTTCGCTAATAGGCAGGTGTGTAGTTAGCCTACCGTTTCCGGGTATTTGTGTTAAATCTATATGTGTTAAATATGTGCTAACTTGTGTAATGGAAATAGTGATAAGGATACCCTCAAGGGTATGTCGATAATTGGTAAGTACCAAATCTATTAAAAAGTGATCTTTAATATGAATATGTGATTATATGCTTAATGAACATGCTCATGCATCATTATATTATGTCATTATGGAATGTTGCATGTGCATGGATTGGGATATGATATGAAAGAAGATGCAGGTGTACTTGAGTACGTGGCTTGATGAGTGGCTATGTGCCTCATCGTGGTTGATATCGGCTATGTGCCATATCGTGGTTGATGAGTGACTATGTGTCCCATCGTGGCTTTGGTGTTAGCTATGGCTACATCGTGGATTGGCGCCTGATCGAGGTCGCGTTGTGGATTTTTGTGCTTTATTGCACGTGGATGGCATTTGTTGCCTTATTGGAGTAAAAGGAGAGGGTGATTTAATAATCCCCGTGTGTGGTAGGTGGATACTGGGTGTGTGGAGGATGGACCCTAGGTGGGTTGGGTTTCATAATTGCATAATTTTGTATGTGAATATGTGGAAATGGGCCAAGCCCAATATGTGAACTCTATGTGATGTGGATATGGGCCAAGCCCAATATGTGGACTCATGTGTTTAAGTTATCTTATTATCGATATGTGTTATAGTTATGGGCCAAGCCCAATATGTGAACTCTATGTGATATGGATATGGGCCAAGCCCAATAAGTGAAATTATGTGAATAATGTTGCATTAATATCGATATATGGGTTAATATGTGGTTAACATGTGGGTGGAATTCGTGGATTAATTACACATCGAGTCATGTGACTCACCCAATTTTCTCAAACCTTTCAGTGATGCTCGGACCAAGGTTGGAGTGGATATGAGGTGGCCCATGCGAGAAGATATTTTATTTGTTTTACACATATTATTTATGAAAGGTTAATTATTGTAATAAGGGCCACTTTAAGTATTTAAGGATTTTTATTATGTTTTAAGTTGGATTATCGATTATATTTGAAAATGTTTTATTTTTAAACAACTTAATTTTATTTGGAACTAATTACACAATGTTTTAGTAAGGACAACAAATTTTATGTTTTTAACTCTAAGTCAAAAGCTTTTCAAACGTTTTTCATAGATGGCATTTCAAATTCGGTCATAGCAAATGGGCCGGGTTTGGGGTGTTACAGAAAGCATTTATTCTAAGGAGTGGAAAGGAGTTGGTTGAAACAAAGAAGAAGATATCACACGAAGCTGATAAAGCAAAGGCTGAGGAAGCAAATGAGAATGCAATTCCAGTATGTGAAGAAATTAAACCACCGATCCCATATCCAGCGAAGTTGAAGAAAGACAGCTTAGACACACAATACGGTAAATTTCTTGAACTTTTTAAAAAGTTACATATCAACTTACCTTTTGTTGGAGCTATTTCGTAGATGCCGACATACGTAAAATTTCTAAAAGAGCTTCTAACAAATAAAAGGAAGTTTGAAGAGATATCAACAGTGGAACTTAATGAAGAATGTTCAGCCATCCTCCAAAACAAGCTACCAACCAAATTGAAAGATCCAGAAAGTTTCATTATTCCCTATTTAATTGGTAGTTTAAACAAAGAGAAAGCACTAGCTAATCTAACAAAGAGAAAGCACTAGCTAATCTATGTGCCAGTATTAATTTAATGCCTTATAAAATGTTTAAGCAGCTTGGTCTCGGGGAAGCTAAACCCACTAGGATGAGTATTCAGTTAGCTGATAGATCTGTTAAATATCATAGGGGAATTATCGAATATATTCTGGTAAAAGTTTATAAATTTATATTCCCTATCGATTTTGTTGTGCTTGACATGGATGAGGACGTTGAGGTGCCTTTAATTTTAAGACGCCCCTTTTTAGCTACCGCTAGGGCTATTATTGATGTAGGTGAAGGTAAACTTGCACTAAGGGTAGGCGGCGAGGAAATTATTTTTCAAATTTACGATGCTATGCGATATACTAGAGAACAAGATGATTCCTGTTATTTTATTGATGCCATTGATCATTTTATTCAAGATTACTTGCAAGAAATCACACATAACGACACGATGGGGCTGTGTCGTACCTAAGATGAGGGGGTATATGATGATACCGATGAGTTGAATTCTAATACATTTTCCTGTAGACAAACAAAAGAAGAGGGCATTGAAATCAGTGACGAACTAAAACAAAAACCCTCTATTGATGAGTCACCTAAATTAGAATTAAAATAGTTGCCAAAACACTTAGAATATGCATTCCTCAGGGATAATTCTACGCTACTAGTAATTATCTCTTCAGAACTGGAACCCAAAGAGAAAGGCAAGTTGCTACAGGTACTAGGGAACATAAAAGAGCCATAGCTTGGAAATTTCTGACATTAAAGGAATAAGCCCATCGTTTTGTACCCACAAAATTTTAATGGAAGATGAGTATAAACCATGTGTGCCACCTCAAAGACGATTGCATCCCAACGTGAAAGAAGTTGTTAATGCTGAGGCAATTAAACTTCTAGATGCTGGAATAATTTATCCTATTTCTGACAGTACTTGGGTAAGTCCTGTGCAGGTTGTTCGAAAGAAAGGAGGCATGACTGTTGTAGCCAACGAAAAGAATGAATTGATTCCTACAAGAACAGTCATAGGCTGGAGAGCCTGTATTGACTATAGGAAGTTGAACGACGCTACCAGAAAAGATATTGACTATAGGAAGTTGAACGACGCTACCAGAAAAGATCACTTCCCTTTGCCCTTTATTGATCAGATGTTAGAAAGATTATCTGGGCATATATACTACTGCTTCTTGGACGGACTTTCCGGCTACTTCCAAATTCCAATAGCCCTTGAGGATCAAGAAAAGACAACATTTACATTCCATATGGTATGTTTGCTTATCGTAGAATGCCTTTTGGATTATGTAATGCTCCTGCTACTTTTCAAATTGATCCCGCCATCTTTACTTAACTTGTGGAAGACATTATGGAAGTATTTATGGATGACTTTTCAGTATTCGATAATTCTTTCCATCTTTTCCTTAAAAATTTAAAACGAGTTCTAATGAGATGTGAGGAAACAAACCTTGTGTTAACTTGGGAAAAATGTCACTTTATGGTTCGAGAGGGGGTTGTGTTAGGACATAAAATTTCTAATAAAGGGATTGAGGTAGATAAAGCAAAGTCGAAACCATGGAAAAATTATCTGCTCCTAGTTCAGTTAAAGCTATTAGAAGCTTTTTAGGACATGCTGGATTTTATAGAAGATTCATTAAAGATTTCTCTAAAATAGATCAACCTTTAACGAAATTACTAGAAAAATATGTACCTTTCAATTTTGATCAGAAATGTTTAGACGCATTTAATATCCTTAAAAATAAATTAATAAATGCTCCAATTATAATTGCACCAGATTGGAACTTACCCTTTGAACTAATGTGTGATGCGAGTGATTTTGCAATAGGTGTAGTTTTGGGACAGCGAAAAGACAAGCACTTTCAGCCGATTTATTACGCTAGCAAGACATTAACAGCTGCACAAGAAAATTACACCACCACAGAAAAAGAATTGCTAGCTGTGGTTTTTGCATTTGATAAATTTAGACAATACTTGATACTATCTAAAGTTGTCGTTTACACTGACCATTCAGCTCTTCGCTATCTTTTAACTAACTCTGATGCAAAACCTTGACTTATAAGATGAATTTTACTCTTACAGGAATTTGATTTGGAAATTCAGGATAAGAAAGGAGTTAAAAATCTTGCAGCTGATCATCTTTCTAGGCTTGAAAACCCACATATCAAAGAACTGATGAGAGTGAGATAAACGACTCATTTCTTGAAGAACAACTCTTTTCTATAACCGACTTCGAGGTACCTTGGTTTGCAGATATTGCAAATTACTTAGCTGCTAACATCTTACCAAAAAGGTTAACACATCATCAAAAGAAGCGATTTTTTTTATGTGAAAAACTATTTTTGGGAGGATCCATTTCTTTTTCGTATATGTGCAGATCAAGTAATTCGGAGATGTGTTAAAGAAGCAGAAGCAAGCAAAATCCTAGAACATTGCCATTCAGGACCTTCAGGAGGACATTACAATGGGATTAAAATAGCACACAAAATACTCGAATCAGGTTTTTATTGGCCAACTCTATTTAAAGATGCCAACAGGTATGTTGCTTCATGTGATAAATGCCATAGAATAGGTAATATCTCCAAACATAATAAAATGCCTCAAACATATATGCTATCATGTAAAATATTCGATGTATAGGGTATTGATTTTATGGGTCCATTTCCTAGTTCATTTGGAAATAAATACATCTTAGTAGCAGTAGATTATATGTCAAAATGGGTGGCAGCTCAAGCTTTACCTACTAACGATGCTAGAGTAGTAGTAAGGTTTCTTAAGAAACTCTTCTCTCGATTTGGAATACCCAGAGCAATTATTAGTGATAGGGGTACTCACTTTTATAATACTCAATTTGATAGTCTTAAAGAAATATGGAGTACACTACAAGACAGCTACCCCTTATCATCCTCAAACCAACGGGCAAGTGGAAGTAGCAAATCGAGAACTTAAGCGTATTTTAGAGAAAATAGTAGAATCAAACAGGAAAGATTGAGCATTAAAAGTAGATGATGCTTTATGGGCCTATAAAATAGTTTTTAAAACTCCTTTAGGATCATCCCCATACAAACTTGTCTACGAAAAAGTTGTCATCTACCATTTGAGTTAGAGCACAAAGCTTTTTGGGCTACAAAATTTTTAAATTATGATCATAAAACTGTAGGTGAAAGAAGGATGATGTAGTTGAACGAGCTTGATTAATGGTGAGCTAATGCCTATGAGAACTCACAACTATATAATGAGGCAACAAAGTGCCGCCATGATGCTCGTTTAAAACAACCAAAGCAATTTGAAGTAGGAGATTTAGTCCTGCTATACAATTCAAGGTTAAAATTGTTCCCTGGAAAGCTAAAATCAAGATGGTCAGGTCCATTCGTAATCAAAATATTTTCCCTTACGGCACAATAGAGGTAACTCATCCAACTCGTGGCACATTTAATATAAACGGTTAGCGATTGAAAATTTATAAGGGTGAAGATTTTAGGGATATGAGAAAGGAGCTTCGGCTCCGTGAACCTTCATTTAGAAATGAAAACAGGGTAAGTCTAGCTTAAGACTTTAAACGATCACTTCTCGGGAGGCAACCCAAGCACGAACTTTACTAATATCATATTTTTCGATTTTTAGCACTTAACTAAAAATTAACCAATTTAACAAAGAGCAGGTTTCCCTACCACACGGCCTTGGACACGGGCATGGTCGTGGCCATGTGGATACCACGAGCAAGCACATTGGTGTGGCAGAGGCCGTGCAGACCAATGACAAAAAATTCCCAAAACACGGGCATGCAACACGCCATTCCCCATAACCGTGGCCAAATCTATCGAATGAACGTGGGCGTATGACATGCCCGTGCCCCATAACCGTGGCCAAACCTGTCAAGTGAACACGAGCGTGGGGAAGAATGAAATGGGCGTGGGAAAAGTGAACCAAGCTAGGCATGCCCATACGATACGGGCATGGGATGCAACATAGGCGTGCCAAACCCCTGAACATTCGAAACGCATGAGCTAAAAAAGGATTCACACGGGCGTGTGACATGCTCGTGTGCCCTTATTTCTATATAAACCCCTCACTATTCATTTTTTTCCCAAATCCTTCCTCCCAAACCCTAGCCGTTTTCCTCTTTTCCCCTCCCCTAAGTCTGGCCACCGTTCCCTTCACTGCCCCTCACTCCCTTCTCTCCCTACCCCCTACTCTCCTTCCTCATCCACACGCAGTCCACGCCCGTCCGATGTTACCACGCCCATGCAACCATCCACGACCGTGCGCCATCTCCCTACCTCCATCGATTCACATTACTTCCTCCCCTCTATAATTTGTTTATAATTTTATTTAATCCATGTTTATTCTCTTTTAGAAATTTGATTTATTTCTTTAAATCTTTAGTATTCATTTTTTATTATTATTGATTTTTACTTGAGTGTTCTAAATGTTACAACTCTAGTATTAGGAGAATACTTAGGAAAAAGCTTCGGTGTTAATATTAAGAGCAAATAATATTGGATTCATAAATTCTATCATAGCAAAAATTTGGATGATATTCCTCAAATTCTCTTACAGGAACATAATGTCATCTTCTCGCAGCAATAAAACCACAATCCTCGCTTTCAAAAATAAAAGGACTCGACTCATCATCCTCGATCGCCTCGGTAAAAATCGACACCCATTCATACGGTTCTTCTCCGGAACTTAAGAGGATCTTTATCGATACTACGTGCAAGACCTCTTGGCGTAGGGAAGGTGTATCGATTGATCGCTCGAGCAGTCCAAATAGCGAGCGAGGTTCGAACCCTATTATTCATGTAACCCATGGGGTCAATTTTTGACATCATCGAGCCCACATACTTGGAGCTCACTCTGGAACTCTGTTCTACTTTCCACCTCCAGATGGTGATGACTAACTTCGACGACTCTGGCACTATCCAATTTCATCTCGAAGCTCTAGTCCGTGAAATAAGTGTCCCACAGTACGGAGCTGCTTTGGGACTCTACACTGACTAATTCATGGAAGATTATGAGTTCGAGAATCTTCACCGCCACATCTATAACTCTTCGATTTCCTATTGGAAAGATCTAGTCCCTGACTCGGCCATATATGACTGTAACACTCCAAACCGGTCAACACACCACAACCGAATCTGGCATGCTACGGGGTGAAGTAGTTTGAATAAACAAGTTTCTCGATTTATTTTTTTTTACTGAAAACCCTTTTATCGATCTTAAAGTTTAGAAAAAAAAACCCTTATATAAAGTGATGTTGAAAATTTAAGTTTGAAATCAACTTCATTAATTTTGTCATTACTTTGTGAATAATGTCACCCGATGGTAACGTTGTAAAAACCCGATACAGAGTTTAGTTTTGTAAATCCCATTTTAATTTCAGTTATTTAAGCAAATCAAGTTATTAAACATATGCAGGAAATTTAAAAAAAAAACAAAAACTAATACTTAGCGGCCTTATTACAAACCAAAACCAACTTTAGGTAAATAGATAAAATTGAAATAGTAACTAAAAGAAATCAAAACCCAAACGAGCATGCATGGCCGCCTCAAGTCCTTCCCGGCTCCATATCTGCAATCTACGCCTCATCTACAAAATATAAGGGAAGGGGTGAGTCACCAAGACTCAGGGTATAAATCCCCAACCCGATAGTGCAAGCACTTACGCAAATCATTAGTAAAACATGCAAATCATGCAACCCCATAACCTAACCATCCAAACTCCTTTATCTACCCCGTGTGGTCAAAACCACTGGTGGTCAAAACCACTGGTGACCGTAGTCACAAATATATAACGGTGTGGTCAAAACCACTAATGACCGAAGTCACAAATCAAGTGATGGGGCCAACCCATCGTTTGGTCTAAACCACTGATGACTATCCCATAATCAAAATGTGAGGCCAACCCACTGTGGTACCAAACCACTGGGACGAGTCACAATATTCATATGTGGTCAAAACCACTGGTGGTCAAAACCACTGGGGGTCAAAACCACTGGGACTTAGTCACAAAATATAATATCAAGACGGGGCCAACCCGTCGTGTGGTCAAAACCACTGGTGACAGTCTAAATATCTCTTCCCCCTTCTCTCAATAATCCCACCATCATGTCCATATCAATCATGGCATAATAACATATAATGATGCAAATAACACATGGCATACATTTAATAGTGACATGATAGCATATACCGAGATTTATAATCAGGGGACTTACCCGGAGTCCATGCTCATGCCCACAAGGCATAACTACTGATTTTAATGGCTATAACAGAAACACAATAAACATGCCAAACCAACAAAGTGTGTAAGCGTTACACACCTGACTATTTGTAGATCTAAACAAAGTCCCAAAAGGTTAGCCTTCACTCTACCCTACAATCGGCCAACACACAATTTTTTAAGTTTAAAGCCATTCGGCTAAACACCATAATCCCGAAGATGTGTCACACAATGGCACACGTACCTTGATGCCGATTTGGTTTCCAACCAAATCCCAAAACTACACGAAGGATCTCCCTTCCAATCGGCCAAGCCCTTAATAAGCAACTAGATCTTAAAATCCACTGTATTCGGCTACTTTCCCCCACTTACAATCGGTTTTAAACACATCATTAGAAATCTAAAGGCCATTCGGCCATAACAGGAATCTCAAAACCAAAAGAGTTTGACACATCCTTACCTTAGTCGACAGATTCGACCACCAATCACCAAAATATCGGCACACCCTAGTGATCTTAGATGTTTCGGCTATCAACATAAACAGGGATGGAGTTTAGTATATGGATCTTTAATAGAGGGGAGGATAGATGGGAAATCACTTACCAAGGGATTCGGCTTGCCTCAAAAAGAAGAAGATAGATTCGATCAAGGAGGAGAAAACGTAAGAGATCTCTCCAGCTTTTGCCAAGATTCGACCCTAGCACCACACCAAGGTTTGAGGTTCGATTTTAAGAACCAGGGAAGAGATGGGTTTCGACACTTAGAATACTGAAGAAAAATGCAAGAAGAGAGGGATTTATGAGCAGAGTATTCGGCCAATCACTAGAGAAAAGAGAAGAAGAAGAAAACTTAAGAAAGTTTCGACTTTGAAGATGTTAGAGATGAAGAAGAAAAATGGAATGGGAATGAGGAGGATTCGTCAAAGGAGAATGAAAGAACTTTTGGCACAAGGGGTTTGAGAGAAAGAAAATATGTAAATGAGGTTTCGGCTTGACCCAGAACAAAAAAGAAAGGAACCTCTCTCTCAACCAGCCGAAATGCTCCCCAAATTCACTAAGAATATTCGCACACCTTTTGCTAACCCAACCAATTGCACTCCTCCTCCCCACAATCCAACTTTCTACCAACACTTCAAGACTCCCACTCATAGCCGTCCCCCCTCATCCTTCCTTGAATTCCTCTCATCCACTCATTCAAACAAGTTTGAATAAGTCCTACACCTATCACTTAAAGTTAGCCTAATCCATATCCCTCCAACAGAGTCCTACCTGAGCACACCTCTTCCTTGCTCCTCGGCATGAAAAAAGAATAAAGGATTTATCCCGCTTGAACCCGAGCTCCTTCTCTCGCATGTGGCGTCCTTTGCTAAGGCCTTAAGTGGCACCTCCTTGCCACTTTACCAAGGCAATTCCTTGTGTCTAAATCCTTCCATAATTTCTTTTAACCCCTAACTTTCTTAGCTCCCTCTTCCTAGGCACCAAAACAAAAATTTTGGCCATTACTTAGGCCTAACCCGAGGTCATGCCTGGACCCCAAAACATGGAAAACTAGCACAGAAGACATACCGTCACATGCAAACACATACAAAATACAGAGACCCCATTTTAAGGATGTTACAATTCTACCCCCTTAAAATAATTTCGACCTTAAATTACCTAGTCAGAAGAGTTAAGGGTATTGCTGCCGCATCACATCCTCTGGTTCCCACGTGGCCTCCCCCGTGCCATGGGTCCGCCATAGCACTTTCACCAAGGGAACTGAATTCCTACGCAAGACCTTGACATCCCGATCAAAAATCTGTACCGGTTCCTCTTCAAAAGACAAGTCCGAGCTCACCTCAATCTCTACAATCGACACAACGTCTGACGGATCTGATCGATAGTGCCTAAGTATCGAAACATGAAAGACGTCGTGAATCTGACTTAACTCTACTGACAACTCAAGCTGATAAACTACTGGTCCTACTCGCCTCAACACCGTGTATGGCCCGATAAACCTAGGGCTTAGCTTCCCTTTTCGCCCAAATCTCAGCACTTTCTTTCATGGCGATACTTTCAGAAAAACCTTATCACCCACTGCATACTCTATATCCCTACACTTAAGATTGGCGTAGGACTTCTACCTGTCCGACGCTTCCTTAAGACGAGCCCGAATCACCTTAACCTTATCCTCAGTTTTTTCCACCAACTTCGGACCTAATATCTACCGTTCACCCAACTCTGTCCAACAGGTAGGAGTACGACATTTTTGTCCATATAGTGCCTCATATGGTGCCATCTAGATACTCGCTTGATAACTATCGTTATAAGTGAACTCTGCCAATGGTAGATACTCCTCCCAACTACCACTGAATCTAGAACACAACCCCTTAGCATATCCTCTAAAATCTGAATTACTCTTTCAGGCTGTCCATCGGATTACGGGTGAAAAGCTGTGCTAAAATCCAACCTTGTTCCCAAAGCCTAATGCAAAGCTTTCCAGAACCTCGACGTAAACCTCGAATCCCTATCCAAGATAATTAACACTGGCACAGTTTCGGGTAACAGGTCTATACCGAATTCAACTTCCCTATCCGGAGGTAGATCTAAAAGTTCTTTTGGGAACACATTCGCAAATTCCCCTACAGTTCGGACACTCTCCACAGCTGTATCCTTGGCTCCCAAAGCACAAACATGCACCATGAATGCCTCACAACCCTTTCTTACCATTTTTTCTGCCTTCAGTGTAGAGACCACATTAGATAAGTAATCCCTTCCATTACCTATCATCACCACCTCCCTACCTTCCATCGTCCTCAATACCATGTGCTTGGCCGCGCAATCCAAAATGGCCTGGTACTTCACCAGCCAATCCATCCTGAGAATTAGATCGAACTCCCCAAACGACAGTTCCATCAAATCAGCCAAAAACACGACCCCTTGAAGTTCTAAGGGTACATCTCTATGTAGTTTACTTACTTCTACAGAGTGACCTAAAAGGCTTATCATAGTCATCTTCCTAGAAGTAATCTCAGAGTTCAAGTTCATAGTTTCCACTATGCTACTGGCTACATATGAGTGCGTTGAACCCACATCTATGAAAACATTATAAGCTAGTCCAAAGATTAAGAACGTACCGGTTATGATGTCCGGTGCATCACCCTTCTCTCGATGCCTCGCTGCATAGACTAATCCAGGCTGTCTCGCCTCTGTTCCACCTACACATCTGCCCGATACTCCCCAGCCTCTGCCAGAGCCATTACCTCCCCTAGCAGCACCATGGTCCCTCTGTGGCTGCTGACCATCCCTCCTATTCTGAGTATGATTCTAATCCCCAGACTGCAACCTTAGTTGACCTTTGTGGACAATCCCTCACTCGGTGCCCCATCAATCCACACTCAAAGTATCCCCTTTTTCCAGTCCAACATTCTCCCGTGTGAGACTTTCCACATCGAGCACATCGTGGGCCATCGAGTATCGCAGAGAGAGGCCTAGCAGCTTGATTTGGCCCACTATATCTACCCCATTTTTGTTGATTCCAGGTAGACCAAGATGATCCAAAATTCCTCTTATTCCAACCCTTGTCCTGATTCTGTCTAACTGACTGTTTCACTTCCTCTGCAACTTTAGCCTTTTCCACTAAGACCGCAAACTCTCTCCCCTACTGTGGAGCAATTAGCAACCTCAGATCATCCCTTAATCTGTCCTCGAATCTGACACATCGCTCATGCTCCGTAGCTATAATGCCCCGAGCATATCGGCTCAACCTTAAGAATTCTACCTCGACCGATACTTAACTTACTCCTCGAACCAAATTTTAGAAATGCCTTCCTCTCACAGATCAATTTAATTGGTCCCAACATACTTCTTCCGATAAGTTGCCTTGAAATAATCCCAAGTGAGATCATCCGCCGCAAAGACTATCCCGAACCGTGAGCCACCACTGGTATGACTCATCTCAAAGAAGTGACACTACTCCCTTTAGTTTCTCCCCAGCCGTCAGATCCAAACCGTCCATGATTCGCTCTGTCGCCTCCAACCAATACTCAGCCGTATTGGGTGCCACACTAGATACACCTCAAAATACCTCAGCTCTATTAGTTAGGAGTCGCTCAGATACGAATTTCTGAGCTCCAGTACTTCCACCTGCTCCAGCCACTCTCTCCACCACTCGCAGCATCGCTTGCGACACTGCATCTTCCCCCGTTTGATCTTGATACTCTACACCAGCAGCTGGTGGTGGTGGTATCTCATTCTTGGACCCTTGACCAGACCTAACGGGCTTTGATACGGTCATTTTGCCTCTACCGCATCCTCGCACATTACGACCACGTCCCCTAGTACTCATGTCTATAATCGCGATTTATCTGCTTAAAGAAATTTTTATGAATTAGCTTCTGTTCCACTGATTACCCACGAATAACTTTTATGTAAAGAAATTTAGTAGTGGTTCTTTCGATAATCACAAAGTTTTCATTTCAATTTCCTACCCTAATACAGTGAATCACATTTACTCATCAACAACCTCCTCCACCCATACTCCACATGGAGGGATATTCTCGTCATTTCACTATCCGGGGGTATTTTCGTAATTTAACCTATCAAGGTATTTTAGTAATAAATCAGGGTTAATTCGGAAACCTTTACAAATCATAGGTATTTTAAAAATTCCAGAAATCAGGGCTATTTTCGTAATTTCATAAACTAGGGGTATTTCCGTAATTTTTCTAAAATATGGTTCCAGGTGATTCTACAAAATAAGGGTATTTTGAAAATTTTCAATTTGGGGGTACTTCAGCAATTTTCATACTGAAGGTATTTTAGTAATTTTACAAGTCAGGGGTAATCTGGTCAATTTTCAAATCAGGGGTATTTTGGTCATTTCCAAATCAAGGGTATTTTAGTCATTTTCAAATCAAGGTGGCTAGTCCCTTTCAGGTTTTAGTTATTGAATTTAGCCTGTGAATAAGTTGTCTTAGTTAGGGCGAACCGTCACTACGCACCAGGTAGGATTTAAGTGAAGATGAGGTGAGTCACTAGGACTGCTTAAATACCAAGCTCCCCCCAAATCCATTCCTAGACATGCGCACAACGGTTGCCACACCCTTAACTTAGCGACGTACTCACAGGTTTGTTTAATGGATATTTAAGTCTTATGTAATTTGTGTTGGAGTAAGCTATTCCTAGGGTTCAATAACTCCTATTCTACTAATCTACGATCCCGAAATACCCATTTCCCTACATATAATTCACGCAATGCATTAGGGATACTTACTTGGGCGAATTGGTGCCGGAGACTCGGTGCCATGCTGTTCAACCCATGTACCTTTTCCACAAAACTTTTCAAAACCCTACTTTAAAACATTTTGGGCCTCGGGCCCACAGCCGAGCTTTTGAACTTGGCTCTGATACCAAAATTGTAACACTCCAAACCTGGTCAACACACCACAACCGAATCTGGCATGCTACGGGGTTAACTAGTTTGAATAAATAAGTTCCTCGGTTTATTTTTTTCTTACTGAAAACCCTTTTATCGATCTTAAAGTTTAGAAAAAAACCTTGCATAAAGTGATGTTGAAAATTTAAGTTTGAAATCAACTTCATTAATCTTGTCATTACTTTGTGAATAATGTCACCCGATGGTAATGTTGTAAAAACTCGATCTGTAGTTTAGTTTTGTAAATCCTAATTTAATTTCAGCTTATTTAAGCAAATCAAAGTTATTAAACATATCTTTGGAAATTTAAAAAAAATGTAAACTAATACTTAGTGGCCTTATTACAAACCAAAACCAACTTTAGGTAAATAGATAAAAATGAAATAGTAACTAAAAGAAATCAAAACCCAAACGAGCATGCATGGCCGCCTTGAGTCCTTCCCGGCTCCATATCCGCAATCTACGCCTCATCGCAAAATATAAGGAAAGGGTGAGTCACCAAGACTCGAGATATAAATCCTCAATTCGATAGTGCAAGCACTTACACAAATCATCATAAAACATGCAAATCATGCAACCCCATAACCTAACCATCCAATCTCCTTTATCTACCCCTGTGGTCAAAACCACTGGTGGTCAAAACCACTCGTGGCCGTAGTCACAAATATATAATGGTGTGGTCAAAACCACTAATGACCGAAGTCACAAATCAAGTGATGGGGCCAACCCATCGTAAATCAAAACCACCGATGACTATCCCGTAATCAACATGTGGGGCCAACCCATCGTGGTACCAAACCACCAGGACAAGTCACAATATTCATATGTGGTCAAAACCACGGTGGTCAAAACCACCGGACTTAGTCACAAAATATAATATCAAGACGGGCCAACTCGTCAGATGGTCAAAACCACCGTGACGGTCCAAATATCTCTTCCCTCCTCTCAACAATCCCACCATCATGTCCATATCAATCATGGCATAATAACATATAATGATGCAAATAACACAAGGCATACATTTAACAGTGACATGATAGCATAACCATGATTTATAATCAGGGTACTTACCCGAAGTCCATGCTCATGCCCACAAGGCATAACTCATCGATTTTAATGGCTATATGTAAACGCAATAAACATGTCAAACCAACAAAGTGTGTAAGCGTTACACCGACTATTTGTAGATCTAAACGAAGTCCCAAAATGTTAGCCTTCACTCTACCCTACAATCGCCAACACACGCTTTTTAAGTTTAAAGCCATTCGGCTAAACACCATAATCCCAAAGATGCGTCACACAAAGGCACACTCACCTTGATGCCGAGTTGGTTTCCAACCAAATCCCAAAACTACACGAAGGATCTCCCTTACGATCGGCCAAGCCCTTAATCGACAACCAGATCTTAAAATCCACTGTATTTGGCTACTTTCCCCCTCCTACAATTGGTCTAAAACACATCATTAGAAATCTAAAGGCCATTCGGCCATAACAGGAATCTCGAAACCAAAAGAGTTTGACACATCCTTACCTTAGTCAACAGATTCGACCACCAATCACCAAAATATCGGCACACCCTAGTGATCTTAGAGGTTTCGGCTATCAACATAAACAAGGATGGAGTTTAGTATACGGATCTTTAATAGAGGGGAGGATAGAGGGGAAATCACTTACCAAGGGATTCGGCTTGCCTCAAAAAGAAGAAGATTGATTCGGTCAAGGAGGAGAAAACGTAAGAGATCTCTCCGCCTTTTGCCAAGATTCGACCCTAGCACCACACCAAGGTTTGAGGTTCGATTTTAAGAACCAAGGAAGAGATGGGTTTCGGCACTTAGAATATTGAAGAAAAACATAAGAAGAGAGGGATTTATGAGCAGAGTATTCGACCAATCACTAGAGAAAAGAGAAGAAGAAGAAAACTCAACAAAGTTTCGGCTTTGAAGATGTTAGAGATGAAGAAGAAAAAGGGAATGGGAATGAGGAGGATTTGTCAAAGGAGAATGAAAGAACTTTCGGCACAAGGGGTTTAAGAGAAAGAAAAGATGCAAATAAGGTTTCACTTGACCTGAACAAAAAGAAAGGAACCTCTCTCAACTAGTGAAATGCTCCCTAAATTCACTAAGAACATTCGGGACACCCTTTTGCTAACCCAACTGATTGCACTCCTCCTCCCCACAGTCCAACTTTCGGCCAACACTTCAAGACTCCCACTCATAGTCGTCCCCCCTCATCCTTCCTTGAATTCCTCTCATCCACTCATTCAAATAAGTTTAAATGAGACCTACACCTATCACTTAAAGTTAGCCTAATCCATATTCCTCCAACAGAGTCCTACCTGAGCACACCTCTTCCTTGCTCCTGGCATGAAAAAGAATAAGCAGAAAGGGATTTCTGCTGCTCGAACCTGAGCTCCCTTCTCTACATGTGGCGTCACTGCTTAAGGCCTTAAGTGGCGCCTCCTTGCCACTTTACCAAGGCAATTCCTTGTGTCTAAATCCTTCCATATTTTCTTTTAACCCCTAACTTTCTTAGCTCCCTCTTCCTAGGCACCAAAACAAAAATTCTGGCCATGACTCAGGCCTAACCCGAGGTCATGCCTGGACCCCAAAACATGCAAAACTAGCACAGCAGACATACCGTCACATGCAAACACATGCAAAATGCAGAGACCCCATTTTAAGGATGTTACAATGGCCCTAGTCGCTCCAAAGCGACAACTCTTGCCCCACCACTGAGGTACATACACACTATCCTATCTCATACACTGACATGGAGGAGAGAGAGCACCAGCTTCATAAACACTCACGACGCCTACTTCCTATGGTGCATGGTGAATGGGCATGTGTTCGACCTCGCCTACTTCATAGCTCACGCCATCCAACATCAGACAGAGCAACATAGGAGAGGGGTCATCTCTATGGGTCCATACATCACACGCCTCACTCGACACTTCAGACTCTTTAACAAAGTTACTCAGACTTTCTCACTTACCCTGATAGGACAAATGCACCTGCAGGGCATCCAAAAGATGTTACACATGAGGATGATCAAGCGTCATCGTAGGACGCATCCTCCCTAGTACCGTCTAGCTCACACCACTGAAGAGAAGGATCCTAAGAACATTACTGATGATGTTTCCCCACCACACGAGGCACCACCACCTAGCAACTACCCAATTCATGCAGCAGCTTCTCTTGCAGACATATATAAGCACCTATCACGATTTGAGCAGCAATGCTTTCAGCACTTTGACCATCTCGATACTACCCTCCACCAGATATGTCAGCACTTGCACATTTCATCGCTGCCCCCACCTCGTGACCCAGCCGATAATGAGGACCTTTGAGTCCTTTTATTTTCTTTACTTTTCAATCCTAATATTTATTTTTCATATTCTTTTTTTTGTTTATTTTCATTTTTAATTAAACATTTTACCTTGCTTATTTAAAACTTTTATTAGTATAGTTTAATTTCTCGTATCACTGGCTGTCTAACTCTCGAGTATCTCTAACAACATCCATTAAATAGTACTCCCTAAAAATTTAACTGATGACTTCGTAGTTTTAAAAGGTACAATGTACCACTCCAGGAATGAACATATAACCGGAGTATTCTCCACCACCTTCACTTATGCTTAGTCATCATATTCATCATTGATCATCCTCAAGGAATCCATCCAAAACATCAGGAAGTTTCACTACTCTCCTTCTCTTTTGATTTTCTCACTATAATGTTATTATTTATCTTTGTACATTGAGGGCAATGTACATCTTAAGTGTGGGGGTGAAATTTATTTAGAAAAGTTCCTAAATTTTTGCATTATTCTCAAATCCCTGAATGATATCTTGTCTTATGTAATTTTCTCATATCACTAATTAGAATGAAATTTCGGTTGATTTATGATTTTTATTGATATGTTTCGGATTAAGTCATTGATAATTATACAGTGATGATTTAAACTTTAAGATACTGAAGAATCAAGCATGATGAGTCTATTTTCAAAAATTAAAATTTTGTTGGGTTGTCTACCTGAATCTAATTATTACCTTGAAGTTTGAAATTTAGAAGATTGTCATAAAAACCCATAATTTTTGTGAGATTTTGAACCTTTTAGAGCATATATTCTTTTCATGCTCACTTTATTGATTATGATTGTGTCAACATTGATTTGTTATTCTAGAACTTGCTTCGATTATACATGTTGAGACCACATCATTGATTTGATATACTGAGATGATAAAGGCACCTATGATTTAACCCACTTACTCCACTAAAAGCCTACCCTCACAATTAGCCCCTAGTGAACCCATTTGATCCTAACAACCCTTTTATTGATTCACCCACTAATATTAACCCAAAATTCATCTTGTATTTGTTATCACCATTCCTATTGACTACCCTTTTCGTCGAGATTTGATTTTGAGCAGTTACCTAACTATGTTTTATATTTCAGTTGTTAAAGTTCTTTCTTATTTCTTGATTTGTTCTTAAAAAAATCAAAGTATATTCATTATTAGTTCTATGGTTAAGTGAGCTTATACGTTTAAATTCAACATCTTGAAGAAGAAGCTTGTATTATTAGTATTTCAAGTTTTCAATTGATGTAATTATTTAGGATTAGCTCATTTTTCTAGTTAGGTAAATTGTCAATTCAATCTCGATTCTAACCCTCTAATTCAATTTATATCCACACCTTTAACCTAAGCCCCATTACAACCCTTTTAAAGACCTTTTGATTTGTTGTATCATTTCATTTTATAGTGGTGGAGATTTGATTTTCAAGCAAGCTTATGGGATTAACTTTTCATGTTTGACTGATGAGTGCTTTATTTTGAACCTTAAACACCTTGAGTGATTTGAGTGAATCTTTAGTGAGGATGTCAACTCTTGTCGATTTTTGAATTAAAGGTAATTATTCGAATAAGGGGAAATACTTATGTTTTCGTGCTATAAACTTATGACTTTTATTGTTTGAATCTTTAGGACTCTTTGACTTAAATTCTCCATGTATAAATTATCTATGAATTATGATGAAACATTATCTATGAATATTATGAATTGAGGAGTTCGTTTTAATTATGAGTTGAGAATTTTTCTTGAGGACAAGCAAAAGCTTAAGTGTGGGGGTATTTGATAAACCATAATATACACATATTTTAATCCCACATTTAGCATACTTTTGGATGATTTATCCCTTTAATTATGGAAATAGGTGCTCATAATCCTTTGTTTTCATATTTTATGCTCAGGAGAACACCGGGGGATGAAAAGAATGAGAAATGGGTCGAAAACAGAGAAAATGGGCCAAAGTTGGAAATCCACACGGCCTGGCCTAGACTTATATGGGCGTGTGCCATGGGCGTGTCCCTGACATGACCTATTTGAATTCTATTCGGAATAGGGTACTTAGAGGCAAAGAAAGCCAATCCAAAGCCTATATAAACACCCTAGAGGCCAACCTTTAGGGGGCATTTAGCTAGGCCAAAGAGCCAAGCCAAAAGGGGCCGAATTGTGGGATTCACTCGAAGAATGCCAGTTGATTCATCTCAAGAAGTCGGAATCATAATTAAGACGGAAGATCTTCCCTTCAATTTCCTTCAGGGGATTTTAGGGTTTTTATTATGTTTTGTTTTATATTTTCTTCTGAGATGTATTCTTTTATGATTATGAACTATATAAGAGGCCCATTTTGCCCGGGCCCGTGAAAACTAGAATAAAAAATACTAAAAATAATAAATACCAAATGTCAAATAAATAACTCATTTACAATAAAAGGGCTTAAAGCCCAAACCCAAATGCTAAAGCCTGGTACACCCTAAATACCACCAACAACCCAGATTAGACCCTGACCCCTCAGACCCAAAACAAAAATGGCCCAAAAGAGCCCAAATGTTAAACAGAAATAGGGAACCTAGGGTTTCTAGGAAACCCTAAGCACCACAAGCCTCACACCAGTCTCACCGCAATCTACACGAGCCACGCCATCATCAATGCACGGATAACCCCCACCATCGTCGAGATCCTCGTCGATTACCTGCACTAGAAAGGGAAACGAAGTAGCAAAAATTGCAGAATATATGTATTTCCTTCTTATTTCTTTATTTTGGGGTTATAAAAACCCCAAATAAATTTGTAAAACACACAGATACAAACACGAAAAAACTGTAACACCCCAAACCCGATCTAGAAGTTAGGCCCGAATCTGGCGTATCACATGGAAATTTTTTTCTTTTCAAAACCATCTTTGCGATTGTTAAAAACTTATTTGAGAATTACAGCCTTTTTGTTAAAACCCAAAACACTTAAGCAATAGTTATCTACTTGAAAATGTAATTATCTTTAAAAATCTTTTTGGTTGCGAAACATATTTGAAATAACAATTTTCGAAAATATGACATTTGGAAATAGAGTTGCAGAAGCATTTTGAAAACATTGCGAAAACGTAGATAAAATACAAGTATTTTTGAGAGGTTGGTTGATGAGTCGAAAATTGAAGTAGTGGACTTTAAAATCAGGACTTTTGATTTTGAAAGAGAATCCGAGTTAAATTATTTGTAAAAGTTTGCCATAAAATCCATTTATTAATCAATTTTGAAAACCATTATTTATATTTTTAGAAAATTCCCTTTTAAACAGTTTAAGAAGAATAATAAAAACATCCCAAACATAAAGCAAAATAAAAATAGTCCAGAGGCCTTATTACAACTTTAAAACCCGAAACAATAAAAGTAATCAAATAAAACGGAAAGGTAGTGTAACATCCAAAGAGTGGGCCTACGCATTTACATGGTAGTCTAATATGTTAAATTGAGATTGTAAAGGTTGGGATGGCTTTTTGGATTAAATATTTGGATTAGGGTTAAAGTTGGTGCTCTTGATAATTTAAAGTGAAATAATGGGCTTTAAAAATTTGGGTTAGGTGGCTAATAAATGGTGTTAGCTTATAATTTAAGAAGATGGTTAATTAAGTGACAAGCTGGGTTTGTGGCCCAAAGGATTAAAGTGCATTAAGTGGGCATAAGGTGGCGCTTTAAGGGCGGAGGAATTTGGGCCCTGATTGACCGATTGGGCCTTAGAAGATGGGTCAAATTCGGCACTTAAATGGGAAGGGGGTGGACAGCAATTAGGCTACCTTTTAGGAGTTATTTCTTTTATTTTAAGTGTTAAAAAGCTAATTATTAATAAGGAGGAGTTGGTTTTAAGGTGGGCTCTCCTAAAGGTAAGATAAGGATTGAGTTATTAGGAGAGTTAAAGGCTATCAGGAGAGGGGAGAGTTGGTGCAAATGTGGCCTCTTATGGATGAGTGTTTTGATAGGGATAAGGGATAGAAGGATAGAGGAGAAAAGATAGGAGTTATCTTCTGAGTATAGAGTTGGCCGAAATTCCATCTCCTGGAGGGGGTGCTGAAATTCCCTATAAATAGGGGGTACCTCTTCAATTCCGGCATTTTGAACCCCATTCTCATCTCTCATCTTCTGTGCCAAAATTCTCAGTTCTTCTTGGTAATCTCTTTTCTTTTGATTTATTCTGAAAGCCGAAACCCCTAAGTATTCTTTCTCTCCACTTTCTTTTCACTTTCCTTCTAAGCCAAAACACTTCATTCAGTTTTTCTAAAAGCCGAAAATACATCAGTTCATCTTTTTGGGATTTTCATAAAAACCAAAATCGCTAGATCTCATCTCCTGTGGTTGCCGAATCCTCTTTAATGGAGTCTACTTGTGCTGAAATCTAAAGGAAACAAGAGGTAATTGTTGATTTTGGGATTTCAATGTTCTTTTGGATTTTCAAAGTCCTTAGCCGAATGGCTATTAGAAACTAATCTCTTATTTCACCCTTCTTTTGGCATTCGAGATTTGAAGAAGGAGGCCAATCGCATAGATCTCTATGTTATAGAATTGTGTTACTTTCAGGATTCACTTTCAGGATTCAAGGTGAGAGGATTTGTTTATTTATATATATAAAATCGAGTAGAATACTAACCATGGCCGAATATAGGAAAGGGCATATTTTCACAGTTTTTCAGCTTTTAAGCAAAGTTATAGATTGAGGATAATAGATCCGGCTATCAAGGACATCGACTAAGAATATTGGATTTCGTGATATCAGGTGTGTAACACTTCCCCACCGTCTAGATCTGATAATAATAAATGTATATATATATATATATGTATATGTGTTCACAAGATTTATATGTTACAATAAAAGCCGAAATCTCAGATTTAAATGACGGACCCTCAGGTTAGTAAATAATCTGACTATATGTTATAAGTAAACTGTTGTACATGTTTTAAATTATTGTGCATGTTGCATGGGGTGGGTGATGAAAGGAGGAAGTTATATGTACATGTATATTAGTAAAGGTTTTTACCGTGAACTACTGTAGCGGCTAATGTCATGAACTGTTATACGGGCTTCGGCCATTATATGTTATAAGGGCTTCGGCCAATATATGTTGATGAGCAGCTTGACTGCCATCTTGGAGAGTAGCGGTGTGGGTTGATTGTAGAAATCCCCAATTGTGTGTTGTTGGTACGGGGGCGTGTAGCGGATGGAAACCTAGGCAAATCGGTTGGGCTTTGCATATTATATGTTTCCATATAAATGAATTTATTATTATGTTTAATGAGGCCCAAATCTAGTGGTGCATGAGGGTTGCACACTGAGTCTCGCGACTCACCCCCTTTAAACTAACCTTTCAGGTGACGATTAGTGCATCGGACCGGGCCGGAGTGAAGCGCAAGGTGGCCATGCAAAAGAAGGTGGATCTGGCGACAAGTTTCCCATATTAGATTTTTTTTTAAAAGTATTTTATGTTATGGATTTAAACTACATTGTAATAAGGCCATGGGCCATTAGTTTACATTTTAGTTTTATTATGGGACTTTAATATTTATTCTCGTTTTAATTTTTTTTCAAGGACATGTAATCTAGTTTTGGGCTTTTGCTTATTAAGGCACAATTTATGTAAATCCTATTTGGGCTTTTTGTCGACATGTTTGGTTTTCCTAAAATTTTTCTTAATGACATACCGATCCTAGTAGTGTTTGGTAGGGTTTGGGGTGTTCTGT
The DNA here is from genome assembly GCA_025506655.1 of Gossypium rotundifolium. Lineage (NCBI taxonomy): Eukaryota > Viridiplantae > Streptophyta > Magnoliopsida > Malvales > Malvaceae > Gossypium > Gossypium rotundifolium. The sequence continues at coordinate 24,800,416 of CP106727.1, forward strand.
GTAGTTTACTAATATTCGAAAATGTTATTTCCGAAGCATGGCCTCCACCGAGTCATCCATGGATCTAAGTCCTCGTCATTGAGCATTACCTACAAGGGTTAAGAGAAGGGGGTGAGTTACAAGAACTCAGTGTATAATCCACTTACCATTGTTCACTGGGCAAAAACCCCATTAAGCAATTAATTGGGCCAAAGCCCGCTTACAATAATATAAATGTATCATATAAATTATGCATATGACATGCAATTCCCAAACCAAATCCTAGTTTTCCATCCGCTACACACCACCCGTACCAACCAACACACCTGTGGGTGATCTTTACTCAACCCACCCCGCCAACACACCAAACGTAGGCATTAAGCCATTTATATCAAATTTGTGGACAAGCCCACCAGATTAACAGAATTTACATGGCATTGCCATTTTTCAGATTTGTGGCAGAGCCACCAGATTTATGTAGCATAGCTACTAGAACTTCTCTTCATCATTATCCCAACCCATGCAAATCATGTATATAATGCATAACAAATCACAATAATTTATTCGGATATTTATTACAAATGTACGACTCATTATAACAAATTATCAGTTAGGCCCATATAGCAAAATATCATATTAGCCCATTTAGCAAAATATCAGATTGGCCCATTTATCAAAATATCAGATTGGTCCATTTATCAAAATATCAGATTGGCCCATTTATCAAAATAACAGATTGGCCCATTTATCAAAATATCAGATTGGCCCATTTATCAAAATATTAGATTGGCCCATATATCAAAAAAATAGATTGGCCCATTAACCTTTTGCAAATCGGCCCATTAGGGGCATTTCCATATTTCGGCCCTTTAGTGGCATTTTCGTAATTCGACAATTTACCCACTAAGGGTAATTCGATAATTTCACAATCTAGACTTAACTACTAATTTGGGCATAACAATTTAAACTGTCCATCTGCGTCGTACCAACTAAATTGACTATAACTTGGGTTAGGAATCTCGAAATCTAAATCAGTAAATTTTCAATGAAACTAAACTCATATATCTTCTTACTAAAATTTTTCCAGAATTTTTGTCTCAAACATTTAGTACAGTTTATTCCTTAAAGTTTCCCTTGTTTCACTATCCAATGATTCTGACCTCTCTTACCCAAAATTCAAATATCTCACTATACAGTTTTCATATGCTGTTCCCACTTATTTATATTGAAAATAGACTCACTAAGGAATTTTTACATATAAACTATAACTCTTAATTCACTTTGTACAATTTTATACTATTTTTCCAAGACAGATCAGGGAACCACGAAATCATTCAGAACCAGTCTCACTAAAATTAACATATCTTAGAATATAAAATTTATTTTCCTTCTCTGTTTCTTCCTTATCAAAATAGACACAGTAATATTTTATTCGATATCTCATTCACTTTATAAATCCCTTTCTTCTTTTCCGTGATTCATCAAAAACACATCACTGCTTCTAACCGAAACTATTTTATTACAAAATACATTTACCACTACGATCATATGCACGCCCGAGTGATCACGGATGTCGGTTTCTGATTTTCTTCGGTATTTCGACCGATTCACAAAATATTTCATACAAACTTTCGAGAAGTGTGAGATTACACACCATTTCAGATATGTATATGAAAGGTACGGGATTACACACCTGATTTCGATTTCCTAACGAACCACTTGTCGTTGACCTAGAACAATACCAACCAAAAGTTAGCCTCGGATTTCCAAAAGATTTCGTATCATTTACACTTGAATCACTTACCACTATGTCCGAAGGTAGAATATATCGAGTGATTTGTCCCTAAAACATGTAGTCGATTATTTCACATTATTACTCCGTTAACAACCAATCGAATATTGAATAATATCAATAATCCATAAGAACTCCTTACCTTATTAATATTGGATCTGATTTCTAGTGATTATACGATGATTTCAGAAAAATCCAAGTTTTGGCCTTCCACTATATCTCTACGAGAAAGAAAAATGATTTCAAATGAGGGAAAGTAAGGTGATGGTCTAGGTCAAAATGACCATCGAAAACCAAAGAAAATAAAATATTGAGAAGAATACTTACCGATTGATCAAGAAATGGATGTTAACATGGATGAGAAGAAGAAATAGAGAAAAGATGAAAGTTCGGTTATGAAGGAATTTGTATGTTGATATTCAGCTATCAAGGAAGATGGAAAAAAGGTGAATATGAAACCAATCCAAAGAGAAGAAAAATGAACTATTGTGCTAGAAGATTTCGGCAAAGAGAATAGCAAATTGGGAGAAGATGACACTAAAGTTGTAAATGTGATTTTTGGCCACAACAATACCAATACCCTACCAAATGCCAAAGTAAAATTTTAGCTACCTTTCTTGTAACACCTCAAACCCGGCCTAGAAGTTAGGCCAGAATCCGGAATGTCACATTAAAGGGACAGTTCAAAATAGTTTTGCTAATTAAGAAATTAAGGGCCAAATGCCCGAAATCTAATAGACTTAATAATTAAAGATAAAAAAAACCCATTTTATTATTTTAAGCATTTGGTAAACCAAGTTTGAACATAAGAGCTTACTTAGGTTTAATAATTAAATAAACATTTAATCTCAAAACCCAAATTAAATCTGAAGTCAAAACGGAGTACAAGGTCTTATTACATCCACTAAAACTTAAGTAAATAAAACATGTATTTTGAAACAAATAAATGAAAATTCAAGCCTCTTCTAGTGTGGTCATCTCCAAGTCCTCTCCCACGTCGAGTCGTCTATACAAGATTACCTGAAACATTAAATTAAAGAGGTGTGAGTCTCGAAACTCAGTGTGCACAACCCTTGGAAAACAAATCACTTACAAATATCCACATTGGGCCTAAGCCCTATCAAAATCGGTGGTCTTGGGCCTTATCCCACAATGACCTCATATCATATCATATCGTATCATTCATAAACAGTCAATGCAAAACCCACCCTAAAAATCCATCCGCTACACACACCATTTCCCTTCCAACCTTATGCCTCATGTGGGGAATTTTAGCTCGACCCACCCCTCCGCTACAACCAAGGGTAGCCTGATTGCGGTACTACCGAACATTGCAGCAAAGCTGCTAATCAAATATTGGGCTTAAAGCCTCCTTTCGATCCATACCATATGGCCATGCGATCTTGGATCCATACCATAAGGCTATGCGATCCTCAAATATTGACACAGAGTCATCAATATACATATGTTAGGCATCTAGCCACGGTAAATATGATTGCCACAAAGCCATAATAACAGCACAAAGCCTTCAAAATTGGCACAAAGCCCATAATTATGGCACAAAGCCCATATTGATGCCACACAGCCCTCGGTAACATTATCAGTGCAGCATGGCTGCTCGGTGGCTAAAAGCCTGTGGTAGATCCATACCATACGGCCATGCGATCTTGGATCCATACCATACGGCCATACGATCCTCACATCTTCCTCCGTACCATAATTCCCATCCATATGCATCCTAAGCAGAATATCATATGAATGCATCAAACACAAAAGTAACATCCACAAACTTATATTCGTCACATAGGGGTATTTTCGTCATTTCACTACCCAGGGGTATTTTCGTAATTCTACCCTACATGGGTATTTTGGTAATTTCACAAATCAAGGGTATTTTGGTAATTTTGTAAACTGGGGGTATTTTTGTAATTTCACAAATCGGGGTATTTTGATAATTTCGTAAACTGGGGGTATTTTGGTAATTTCATAAATTAGGGTACTTCGGTAATTTTGCAAGTCAGAGGTATTTCGATAATATTGCAAATCGAGGGTACTTCGGTAATTTTATAAATTAGGGGTATTTTGGTAATTTTACAATTCAAGGGTATTTCAGTAATTTTACAAGCTGAGGGTATTTTGGCAATTTTGTAAATTAAGGGTATTTCGTTAATTTCACAAACCGGGGGTACTTTGGTCATTTCACAAATTAGGGGTACTTTGGTAATTTCACAAATTGGGGGTATTTTGGTAATTTCATAAATTAGGGGGTATTCGATCCCTTTCGGGTTTTAGTTATGAACTTTGGCCCATCAACAAGTCCTCGCGGCTAAAGTGAACAAACACTACGCACTAGGTAGGATTCCAGAAAAGAGGAGGTGGGCCACTAGGGCCGCTTAAGTACCAAGCTCTCCCTAGATCCAATCCAAGACATGCGTATGCCCGTTGCCACACCCTAACCCAGTGACTTGTTCACAGGCATGTTTAGTTAGAGAAATTAAGTCTTATGGAATTTAAGAGTTGTTCAAACTAGACCTAAGGTCTATAAACCCTAACATACATATCTACGTCCCCATAAGCCCATTAAGCCCAAATCACTCCCTTACGGCCCATTAGGCCCAAATCTCATCATATGGCCTACTAGGCCCAAAACAAATCCAATTCATGTATCATGCATGACTAATTCAATTCATATAACCAACCAAACTATTTCATCAAACTTAGCCTCAAGGCCCACCGGGCCCATTTAGCCACTTTCGGCTTTATCGATTTCGTGTGTGTAGTGTTTGTACACACCTAGTAACCATGCGCGCTGCAAACCCTTAGTCACGAACCTACAATTGACATCACCTAATGATTAATCATAACTTAATATACACTTATCGAAAACTAAAATCTCACCATAACCTTATCGTGCACCTCACGTTATAGTAGCCCTTCATTCGCTACTATTGGTGATTATCCTCTAGGTCTGCACCCAAACGCCCACCAAGGTCTATTAACTCTCCTCATAGAATGCTCTATATATAGCTAGCTTCTCACCTTCATTCATTGTATCTTTTCGATGTGGGATCCCTCCGTCAGTAGAGTTTAAATCTAACTCAAACTCTTCCCGTCCAATCCGCAAAATAAATACTCCCTTGCTTGTCATGAGATTCGAACCTAGGCTCTTTTGCACCCTTAATGACGCCTTGCCACTAGACCACTCACTTTTTTGTGTCTAAAATCATGCGCAACTAAATATAACCCTATGGTAAAATTCTAGAGTCCATTTAAAAAGAAAACCAAAATGCAAAAGCCAAGACTTGAACCTTAGACCTCCTTCCTTCCTTGTGGTGTCACTCCCTTGCTCCCTTAGTGGCGTCACTTAGCCACTACACCACAAGCTCCTCTTGTGTCATTTTTTTCCACATTTTATTCTTAAAGCCTACCTACTAACTCCCAGGGTTTTATTCACCTAAAACCAAAATTTCCCTAAAGCCAAAGTTTGAAGCCAGGACTTCATAGAAGCCCCCTAACCTTCCAAAATCACTCACCTAATAGGTCCAACTTATACTAATGTCGTTCTCTTATTCTTAAAAATTTTAAACGCTTTCGTGCCCAAGGGCCAATGGGCCCAATTCTTCTAGGCCCAATTTCGGGATGTTACATTCCTACCCCCAAAACCGTCCACATACATAGTCATAAGGGTCAAAATTTTGCCGACCATACTTTCCATAGCATTCTCCATGAAGTAAGCCACTTGTTCCCCTTACTTGCCTTTTTCTTTTGGTTCCTTTCCCCAACCTCAACCTTTCCTTAATTCTTCAGCCACCATACCAAAAATAAAGAAGTCAAACTTGCCATAAATACCTTCTAGCCGACACTTAAGGAAAGAGTGCAAAAATATTAGTCAAAAATTGCACACAAAGGGATTTGAACCTCTTCCCTCAAGGTACTTCACTTGATGCCATAACCTCTTTACCAATAGCTTATTTATGCAAGCACATTACTTATTTATTTCTATAAGTTTTGAAGCTACTTACCATCTCTCCATAAAGTGCTAAAATACCCAATTTTTCCTAAGGCCCAATTAAACCATAGACTTTATAGAAACCTTGTAACCTTCCAAATTCACTTAACTAATATGTCCAATTTGCAATAATACCATTCTCTTATTCTCAAAATTTTAAACATTCCTACGCCTAAGGCCCATTGGGCCCAATCCTACTAAGCCCAATTTTTTGATGTTACAATTCTACCCTCCTTAAAGAAATTTTGTCCTCGAAATTTCCAACCATCTACTAAATGCATCCCTCAAATTACACCACTAATCTTTCGCTACGCACTCTGATTTAAAAAAAAACACAATGTACTTTTAACAAAATCTTGAATCCTCTTTCACACAACCAAACATCTAACCACAAAAGCAAACAGTTGTCTACCATTTATACTTAGAATTTTCTACATTCAATCATCACGTCCAACCAAAACATACCTGACTTGATGGTGGTGTAACAATCCCGAGCCTTATACTCCTTAGACTCGCATCTCAGCCATGCTTCTGACCTCTTCCAACATTCCCCCGGATGATGCCTTCTACAATGATCACAAGCCAAAAAGTTTCGGCGTGCCTTAACACGCTTTACGAAATGAGACTGTGATCCAAAAGAACCACGATCTCCTTTCTTCTTACATTTCACGCACTCCAACTCAAGTGCTTCATTGATTTCTTAACCTCCTTCAATACCTTCTTAACTATCTATGTCGATCATCAACCCCAACTCGATCACGAGATCCCGTCTCAGCCACTAACGATGTCTACACCTCCCTTTTGGGCACATGCCTTGGTGCCGAAGATTTAGCACTAGCACCTCGGCCTCTACCATGTCCACGTCTACCGCGTTCGCGTCTTCTAGCGCTCATGTTCACTAAGTCAATATAATCTGATTAAGAGCTTTATGAATCATTATGCTATTCGATATTTATTAAATGATGTTTTATGAAGTATGAGTAGAAAAGTTGTTTTCGAGAGTCAAATCCGCATCCTAGAGTCTCAGTCTCTATAGTTTTAACTCCTAAAGCTAACAGTTCTAGAGTATTCTACTTTGTAGAATTTTCGTAACACAATAATCATAAAATGAAAATAAATACTTACTTTGTAACACCCCAAACCCGACCCATGAGTCTTGACCGGATCTGGTATGTCACGAAGTAAAATAAGTTGAATCTTTTGAGTGTCTGGTTAAAATATGGCTAAGGTTTTAAAATGGGGTTTGATAAAACTCAGTCGAGATTATTATTTTTTTCTTTAAGAAAAACGTGGTTGGGTTGACAAACCCTTTGAAAACGTTTGATCATGTAAAATTTTAAAGTCGTCAAAGTTATAGTTGACTTGGTGTATTTTTGTTACCCGATGGTAACATCTTTGAAAAACTCGTAAAAGTTACTTAGTTGGAAAATGTTGCTTTTAACCGGTTTACATATCATTTGTAAATTCATTTGTAGTATAGCATAAGTAAAGCAAATTAGCTATGTAAACATCCAAATAAAATTTAGCGGCCTTATTACAACCCAAATAAAAAAACTTAGAAAAGAAAATAAATAAACTTAAAGATAATAAATTAAGTCCAAATCCATCGAATAAGCATGGCCGCCTCGAGTCCTCTCGGCCCATCCTCGATCTACTCATCTCGCAAAATGGTAAGGGAAGGGTGAGTCACCAAGACTCGGTGTATAAATCCCCACCCAAAATGTAACTCATACACAAGTTATTAATAAACATGCACATGCAACCCAACTAACCATCTGCTCCTTTACTACCCCGTGTGGTCAAAACCACGTGGTCAAAACCATCGTGACTAAAGTCACAAATCAAATGATGGGGCCAACCCATCGTGTGGTCAAAACCACTGATGACCATAGGTCACAAAATATCATAATGTGGTCAAAACCATTGGTGGTACCAAACCACTGGGACTTAGTCACAATTATCATCGGTGTGGTCAAAACCACCGTAATCGAAGTCACAATAAATCGATGGGGCCAACCCATCTTGTGGTCAAAACCATCGTGACAAATCCATAAGATCATCCCTCCTCTCATCAATCCCACCATCATCATGCATTATGTACAACATATCATTTAACAGCATATGATGGTAAACTAAATCATATATTATAAACAAAGTAATAGGGGACTTACCCGGCAACCATGATTATGCCACAAGCTAATCACTACCAAAAAGATTAAAAAGACAACAATATAGTCATGGAAACTAATAAAGTGTGTAGTGAGTTTTTACACACCTGTTACCACCGAAATTCCTAAATCCTGAAGATCCGATCTACGACGCTAGATCTTGACCCTATATTCGCCAATTACTAAGGTTAGTGACTTTGGCCTATTCGCCAAACCAAATAATACCAAAGGCTCTTCATGCACTTACCTTAAAATGATTTGATTTCAAACAAACTCAAGCCTTAATTAGCCCCTAAATCCATGGCACATATTAGTTTCGGCATTTAAACATAAACTTTTTAACAAATGGCCCTTGGCCGAATGTAACTTATTCACTTACCCCACTTACCGAAATCCCAAAATTATCACTTGAGTCTTCGAGATCCCTACCAAAACACATGTTAAAAATCAGCTTGCTCAATATAATCAAGGCCTATGGCCGAATGTTACTTACCACGTTGTCTTAGGGAATCAAATCCCAAAAGCTTCCTTTAATCGGCTTAAGTCCCTCCCTACAATTGGTTAAATCTCATCATTATGCATCATAGACCATTCGGCCATAACCAAAAAGAGAGGATCAAACCGATTGCCTTAAGGAAAAATACTTACCACTATGTCACTTGGAGAACTACAAAAGAAAAGTTGACAGCCCCTAAGAGATTCGGCCAATCACAAGATGGAAGGGCTGGAATTTCTTGAGTGGAAGAGGGGGGTAGATTCGGCTAATAGGAATAAGAAAAAGAAGCTGGAAATTTTGAACAAATTTTGGCAATGCAACAACGGAGAATTCGGCCAGCACTAATGAAGAGAGAAAAAAGAAAAGAACTTGATGAGTTTTGGCACTTCTTTGCTATACAAAACCGAATATGGATGGCCTCCCAAGGAGTCCCATATTTGGCCAACACCCCTCCCTTTTGGGATAATTCCAGCCTTTAATTATCAAAAATAAAGCATGGTTTGTCTTTTCTCTTTATCTCCTAGCGACTCTTCAACAATTTAAAAGCAAATAAACTACTAACAACTACCCCTTCCAGCCGAATATGTGCAAAAATTAAGCCTATCTTCATCTTTTTAAGAGTCCAAAATCAAGCCATTACTTTCCCCCCCTAACGCCAGCTTTGAAAAAAAAATAAAAAATAAAAAATAAAAGCAATTGCTGCTTCATTGGTTTGAACCCAGGACCTCACTGCCGCAGCCCCCTTCCAACGCCCCATACCACTCTACCAACTTGACTTTCATGTCATATAACCTCGGCATTTATTTATAAGGCCTTCATAGGCCGATTCCCTTTCTAAAAAAAAAACTCCCAAGAATTGAACCCAAGACCTGGCCATCACCCCTAAGCCTTTAAGTGGCACCCCAAGCCACTCCACCAAACGTCTTTCATGCCCCTTAACCTCACTATTTAATTTTTAAGACCTTCATACCTGGCCCCCTTTCCTTTAACGCCCAAAAGCCCAAAAATAAACACTCCCCCTTGTAACTCCCAAGACTCGAACCTCCTTCCTTGCAACACCCTTAGACGCACCAAGCCAATCATGCCAATTAAATCCTTGTGTCATGTTCCTTCCAAAAATTTTCTTAACCCCTATCTCACGTAGCTTCCTTCCTTTAAACACTTAAAAAGAAATTTTTAATCCCAAAGTCGGCCTAGCTCAAGTTTATTACTAGTCCCTAGAACATGCTTATCAATCAAAATATTTATTCCTTCAATCACACACATGGGAAATTAATTAAATTACAAACAACCCCTAATTTAGGGTGTTACAGTTCTACCCCCCTTAAAAAGAATTTCGGCCTCGAAATTACCTGGATCAGAAGAGTTGGGGGTATTGCTGCCACATCACATCCTCGGGTTCCCATGTGGCCTCCTCCGTACCATGGTTTCGCCATAGCACTTTTACCAAAGGCACTGACTTTCTTCGAAGAACTTTGACATCTCGATCCAAAATTTGCACTGGCTCCTCCTCGAAAGACAAGTCCGGGCTCACCTCAATTTTCGCTATCGGCACTATGTGTGAGGGATCTGATCGATAGCACCTCAGCATCGAAACATGGAAGACATCATGGATCTGGCTCAATTCTGCCGGCAACTCAAGCTGGTAAGCTACATATCCCACACATTTCAACACTGTGTTCGGTCCGATGAATCTAGGGCTTAGCTTGCCCTTCCGGCCAAACCTCAACACCTTCTTCCAAAGGGATACCTTCAAGAAGACCTTATCACCCACTGTATATTCCACCTCTCTGCGTTTAAGATTGGCTTAGGATTTACCGTCTCGATGCCTCCTTAAGACGAGCCCGAATTACTCTAACCTTATCCTCCGCTCTCGCCACTAACTCGACCCAACATCTGTCGCTCTCCTAGTTCCGTCCAACATGTAGGAGTACGGCACTTTCGACTATACAGCACCTCATACGGTGCCATCTGAATACTCGCTTGATAACTATTGTTATAAGCGAACTCTACCAAAGGTAGGTACTCCTCCCAACTACCACGGAAATCTAAAACACAGCCCCTTAACATGTCTTCCAACACTTGGATCACCCTCTCAGATTGTCCATCGATCATGGATGAAAAGCCGCGGTACGAAATTCAACCTCGTGCCTAACTCCTGATGTAAAGCCTTCCAGAATCTCGACGTGAACCAAGGATCCCGATCCGAGATAATGGACACAGGTACTCCATGCAACCGTATTATCTCTACGATGTACAACTTGGCTAATCTTTGAAGCGAGTCGTCAACCCTCACAGTATAAAATGAGCCGACTTAGTCAACCGGTCTACTACCACCCAAATCGCATCTTTTCATCATGGGCGTGGGGAAGCCCACTTACTTAAATCCATAGTAATCTCCTCCCACTTCCATGTGGGATCTTTATCGGTCAGTAATAAATTTCGATGGCAATTGATGCTCGGCCTTAACTTGTCGGGCATGTCGCACTTGCTTACCAACTCGCCATTTCCGCTTAAGACCCGCCACCAAAATCGCTCCCTTAAATCCAAATACATCTTGTCGTTTTCGGGTGCATAGCGACGACTACTATGAGCTTCTTTAAGGATTCACGCTCAACTCATCATCCTTAGGCATGCATACTCTCCCCGAAAGTACAACACTCCATCACTACCCAAGTGAAACCTTCTACTCACCATTCTCAGATTTGCAACCTCCGAGTACTCAAAGTTTCGTCGGTCATCTGCCTTTCTTTGACCTCATTAATCCAAGATGGTTTCACTTGCAATTCCGCCAAAAGGCTCCCATCCTCATAGAGACTTAGATGAGCAAACATTGCTCAGAATCCGCTACCACCTTTCGCTCAATGCATCATCTACCACATTAGCCTTCCTGATGGTATTCGATTGAGCAATCGTAGTCCTTCAGCAACTCAATCCACCTCCGCTGCCTCAGATTTAAATCTTTCTGAGTCAGGAGGTACTTCAGACTTTTGTGATCTGTGTATACTATCGACTTCTCCCCGTACAGGTAGTGCCTCCAAATCTTCAAGGCAAATACCACAGCAGCCAATTCCAGGTCATGTGTCGGGTAATTAGCTTTGTGAGGCCTCAACTACCGTGATGCATAAGCGACCACCTTCCCTTATTGCATCAATACACACCCTAAACCAGTATGTGATGCATCACAGTACACCATGAACTCCTTTTCGGCCTCAGGCTGAATTAAAACCGGTGCTTCTATCAGAATCCTCTTCAGCTTATCAAAACTCTCTTGTTGCTTCTCGACTCACACAAATGGAACCCTTTCTCAACAACTTAGTCAACAAGATCGCAATCAAGGAGAAATTTTCCACTAATCTCCTATAATATCCCGCCAACCCGTAAAACTCTAAATTTCAAGAATGACTTGGGTGGTTTCCACTCTAATATCGCCTCAATCTTACGGGATCCACCCCGATTCCTCTCAATGAAACAACATGCCCTAGAAAAGTTACCTCCTTGAGCCAGAACTCACATTTGCTGAATTTGGCGTACAGCTATTTCTCCCTTAAAACTTGTAGAACCACATGAAGATGTGTGTCATGCTCCTCCTCAGACTTCGAGTACACCAAAACATCGTCTATGAAGACCACGACGAACCAATCCAGATAGGGTTGGAAAACCCGGTTCATCATGTCCATAAATGCGCGGCGCATTCGTCAAACCAAAAGCATTACCAGAAACTCATAGTGTCCATACCGAGTACGAAATGCCATCTTGTGGACATCAGCCTCCTTCACCTTAAGCTGATGGTACCCTAACCTAAGGTTAATCTTAGAAAATACCGATGCTCCTTTGAGTTGATCGAACAGATTGTCAATCCTGGGCAGAGGATACCGGTTCTTTATTGTCAACTTGTTCAGCTGCTGATAGTCTATACACATCCTCATTGTCCCATCTTTCTTTTTGACAAAAAGAACTGGAGCTCTCAAGGCGATTCACTTGGTCGGATGAACCCTCTATCCAACAATTCCTGAATCTGCGCCATCAACTCTACCAATTCTTTCGGCGCCATCTGATACGGAGCTATAGATACTGGCGCTGTTTCGGCAACAAGTCGATACCAAATTCAACCTCACGGCCCGAGGTAGACTTGAAGCTCCTCCGAAACACATCAACATAGTCCCTTACATCCGGACATCTCCCACAAGAATATCCTTAGCTTCCAAGGCACGTACATGCACCACATAAGCTTCACAACCCTTTCTAACCATCCTTTTCGCCTTTAATGCTGAAACCAAATTAGATAGGTAATCTCTCCTTTTACCTATCATCACCACCTCATCACCTTCCCCGGTCCTTAATACCATGCGCTTAGCTACGCAATCCAGGCTAGCCTGATACTTCACTAGCCAATCCATCCCGAGAATTAGGTCAAACTCCCGGAACGGTAGTTCCATCAAGTCTGCCAAGAACACGACCCCTTGGAGTTCTAGGGTACGCTCTAGTAGAGTTTACTTACTTTTACCGAGTGACCTAGGAGGCTTAATACACCATCTTCCTAGAAGTAAGCTCAGAGTCTAGATGCAGAGTTTCCACTACGCTACTAGCAATGTATGAGTGGGTTGAGCCAATGTCAATCAAAGTATTATAGGGCACACCAAAGATCAAGAACATACCGATTATGATGTTCGATGCGTCGTCCTCCTCTTGACGCCTCGCGACATAGACTAGACCAGGTTGCCTAGCCTCAGTACCACCGGTACCTCCCATCGGTGCGCCACGACCTCTGCCAGCACCATTACCCCCTCTTTCTGCACCACGACCCCTTGCTGGTTGTTGATTATCCCTTCTATTTGGTACACGATCCTGACCCTCGATCTCGGCCTAGTCGCTTTTTCGGGCAGTCTCTAACTCGATGCTCCAAGGACCCACACTCGAAGCATCCCCGGTTACCATTCCAACATTCCCCCGTGTGAGACTTGCCACACCGAGCACACCGTGGCGGCCATTGAGGATTAGCAGTAGCAGGCCTAGCAGCTTGATCCGACCCACCAAACCTTATCTTCTTCTGCGTTGATTACCCGAGAACTTTGAAGGTCCAAAGCTCCTCTTATTCCAGTTTCTATCTTGATTTTGTCTAACCGACTGCCTTACCCCTTCAGCAACCTTTGATTTCTCTACTAAGATAGCAAACTCCCGTTCCTGTTGTGGAGCTATCATCATCCTCTACTCATCTCTCAGCCCATCTTCAAATCTGACACAGCGCTCATGCTCGGTACCCATAATACCACGAGCATATCTACTCAACCGGAGGAATTCGACCTCTTACTTTGCCACCGACTTATTACCTTGAACCAGATTCAAGAAAGCCTTTCGCTGTGCATCCACATAGCTAGTTCCGATATACTTCTTTTGATAGGCATCCCTGAAGAATTCCCAGGTGAGATTTTCTGCCACCGTTCCATCCCTTAGGGTGAGCCACCACTGATATGACTCATCTCGAAACAAAGAAATTATACCCTTCAATTTCTCCTCAGCTGTAAAATCTAGGTCATCCATGATCCTTTCACATTTCCAACCAAGACTCACCAAGACTGGTGCCACTGAAACTCCCCTAAATACTTCGCTCATAGTCTTGAGTCATTCAACCACGATTTACGGCCTCGTGACCACTTCGCTTTCAAAGAACTCGCTCCAACACTCAGTAGTAATCGCTTGGGACACCACGTCGTTACTACCCGTCGATCTTGAACTCGGTTTCACTTTGCAGATCCGCATCTCATTTTCGACCCATGTCCGGACCTCACTGGCTCGGACAAGGTCATTCTACCCCTTCCATGGCCACGGGGCCAACGTCCACGACCTCTCGTACTCATTTCTATCGATTGCGCTTATCTATTTAAGAATTTTATGCATTAGTACCTTGTTTCACTTGATTATCCGTGAAGAAATTTTATGATAGGAGTTTTAGGAGTGGTTCTTTCGCAATCATACATGCACACAGTTTTCCATTCATTCATTCAAAGAGACGTAGTTTTCCTTGTGATTGTTTTTCCACTACCCAGGGGTATTTTCGTAATTTGTCTTATAGAGGTATTTTTGTAATTTTTCAAAAATAAAAATTTTCGGATGATTTTGTCAAAAATTATTTTGGAACTCTTAAATTCCTAAGGTATTTTGAAAAATCTTGAAATCCGAGGTATTTCGGTAATTTTGGACCTCAGGGGTATTTCGATAATTTTTCACAAACCAGGGTGAATTTGAAAAATTTAGCAAATCGGGGTATTTCAAAAGTTGTAAAACTTTGAGGGCTCTTTTTGATAATTGCACTTCCCAAAATAGTGATGTTGCAAAATTTTGAAGATCAGGGTTATTCTGGTAATTTTGTTGGTTAGGGGCAATTTTGTAATTTCACCACTAGGGGTATTTTAGTAATTCTTCATAAAAAAATTTCCAAAATTTGGTTCTAGTTGATTTCACAAAAGAAGGATATTTTGAAAATTTTCTATTTGGAAATTTTTCATACGGAGGGTATTTTGGTAATTTATAAGCCAGGGGTATTTTGGTCTTTTTTTAAAAAAAAAAGGTTTTAGTTACTTCAAAAAAAATGGCTAGTCCCTTTTGGGTTTTAGTTATCAAGTTTAGCCTGTGAGTGTGTCATCTCAACTGGAATGAACCGTCACTACGCACTAGGTAGGATTCAAATGAGTAGGAGGTGAGTCACTAGGACTGCTTAAATACCAGGCTCCCACCAAATCCAATCCTAGACATGCGTATAACGATTGCCACATCCCTTGCTCAGTGACAACTCATAGGGTTGTTTAGGGAATTATTAAATCTTATGCATGGTTTGTTGGGGTATACTAACCTTAGGGTTCAACAATTTCTATTCTAATGTTCTACGTTCCCAATTTACCCTTCTACCCCTCATCAAATATTCACAAAGAAAATAGATAGAGAAACTTACCTGGGCGGATTGGTGCCGGGGACTCGGTGCCATGCTATAAAAATAGTTTTCAAAACATTCCAATAAGGCCTACTAACATAAACAAAACATTTTGGGCCTTGGGCCCCACAAATGAAGTTTTGAACCTGCTCGATACCAAAATGTAACACTCCAAACCCGGCCCATGAGTCCTGACCGGATCCAGTATGTCACGAAGTAAAATAATTTGAATCTTTTTGAGTGTCTGGTTAAAATATGGCTAAGGTTTTAAAACGGGGTTTGATAAAACTCAGTCGAGATTATTATTTTTTTCTTTAAAAAAACGTGGTTGGGTTGACAAACCCTTTGAAAACGTTTGATCATGTAAAATTTTAAAGTCGTCAAAGTTATAGTTGACTTGGTGTATTTTTGTTACCCGATGGTAACATCTTTGAAAAACTCGTAAAAGTTACTTAGTTGGAAAATGTTTGCTTTTAACCGGTTTACATATCATTTGTAAATTCATTTGTAGTATAGCATAAGTAAAGCAAATTAGCTATGTAAACATCCAAATAAAATTTAGCGGCCTTATAAAAAAACTTAAAAAAGAAAATAAATAAACTTAAAGATAATAAATTAAGTCCAAATCCATCGAATAAGCATGGCCGCCTCGAGTCCTCTCCGGCTCCATCCTTGCGATCTACTAATTTACAAAATGGTAAGGGAAGGGGTGAGTCACCAAGACTCAGTGTGTAAAAACTCACTACGCACTTTATTAGTGTACATGACTGTATTGTTGCCTTTTTAATCTTTTTGGTAGTGATTAGCTTGTGGCATAATCATGGTTGCCGGGTAAGTCCCCTATTACTTTGTTTATAATATATGATTGAGTTTGCCATCATATGCTATTAAATGATATGTTGTACATAATGCATGATGATGGTGGGATTGATGAGAGGAGGGGATGATCTTATGGATCGTCACCGATGGTTTTGACCACAAGATGGGTTGCCCCATCGATTTATTGTGACTTTGGTCACCAAAGTGGTTTTGACCACACCGATGATAATTGTGACTAAGTCCCGTGGTTTGGTACCACCAAATGGTTTTGACCACATTATGATATTTTGTGACCTATGGTCATCAGTGGTTTTGACCACACGATGGGTTGGCCCCATCATTTGATTTGTGACTTTAGTCACCGGTGGTTTTGACCACCAGTGGTTTTGACCACACGAGGTAGTAAAGGAGTACGGATGGTTAGTTGGGTTGCATGTGCATGTTTATTAATAACTTGTGTATGAGTTACATTTTCGGGTGGGGGATTTACACACTGAGTCTTGGTGACTCACCCCTTCTCTTACCATTTTGTAGATAAGTAAAACGCGGGGATGGAGCCGGAGAGGACTCGAGGCGGCCATGCTTATTCGATGGACTTAGACTTAATTTATTATCTTTAAGTTTATTTATTTTCTTTTCTAAGTTTTTTTTATTTGGGTTGTAATAAGGCCGCTAAATTTTATTTGGATGTTTACATAGCTAATTTGCTTTACTTATGCTATACTACAAATGAATTTACAAATGATATGTAAACCGGTTAAAAGTAACATTTTCCAACTAAGTAACTTTTACGAGTTTTTCAAAGATGTTACCATCGGGTAACAAAAATACACCAAGTCAACTATAACTTTGACGACTTTAAAATTTTACATGATCAAACGTTTTCAAAGGGTTTGTCAACCCAACCACGTTTTTTTTAAAGAAAAAAATAATAATAATCCCGACTGAGTTTTATCAAACCCCGTTTTAAAACCTTAGCCATATTTTAACCAGATACTCAAAAAGATTCAAATTATTTTACTTCGTGACATACCAGATCCAGTCAGGACTCATGGGCCGAGTTTGGGGTGCTACATACTTGACTTGGTGCCAGATACTCGTGGTGCCATACTTCCTTTAGAACATATACTTATAAATTAAAATTCAAATAGCTTTGGAAAAACGTTTTTGAACCCAAATCACAGTCGAGTTTTGCAACTGGGCTCTGATACCATAAAATGTAACACCCCAAACCTGGCCTAGAAGTTAGGCTCGAATTTGGCGTATCACATGGAAGTGTTTATTTTTTTAATTTTCAAAATCATCTTTGCGATTGTTAAAAACTTGTTTGAGAATTACAGCCTCTTTGTTAAAACCCAAAACACTTAAGCAATTGTTATCTACTTGAAAACGTAATTATCTTTAAAAATCTTTTTGGTTGCGAAAACATATTTGAAATAACAATTTACGAAAATATGACGTTTGGA
This sequence comes from Gossypium rotundifolium, assembly GCA_025506655.1. Classification (NCBI taxonomy): domain Eukaryota; kingdom Viridiplantae; phylum Streptophyta; class Magnoliopsida; order Malvales; family Malvaceae; genus Gossypium; species Gossypium rotundifolium. The sequence continues at coordinate 24,818,073 of CP106727.1, forward strand.
AATAGAGTTGTAGAAGCATTTTGAAAACATTGCGGATACGTAGATAAAATACAAGTATTTTTGAGAGGTTGGCTGATGAGTCGAAAATCGAAATAGTGGACTTTAAAATCTGGACTTTTGAAAATGAAGTTGAAATTTTGAAAGAGAATCCGAGTTAAATTATTTGTAAAATTTTGCTATAAAATCCATTTATTAATCAATTTTGAAAACCATTATTTATATTTTTAGAAAATTCCTTTTAAACAATTTAAGAAGAATAATAAAACATCCCAAATATAAAGTAAAATAAAATAGTCTAGAGGCCTTATTACAACTTTAAAACCCAAACAATAAAAGTAATCAAATAAAATGGAAAGGTAGCTTACTAATATTCAAAATGTTATTTCAAGCATGGCCTCCACCAAGTCATCCATGGCTCCAAGTCCTCACATCTTGAGCATTACCTACAAGGGTTAAGAGAGGGGTGAGTTACAAGAACTCATGTATAATCCACTTACCATTGTTCACTGGGCCAAAATCCCATTAAGCAATTAATTGGGCCAAAGCCCGCTTACAATAATATAAATGTATCATATATAATATGCATATGATATGCAATTCCCAAACCAAATCCTAGTTTTTCATCCGCTACACACCACTAGTACCAACCAACACACCTGTGGGTGATCTTTAGTCAACCCACCTCGCCAACACACCAAACGTAGGCATTAAGTCATTTATATGAAATTTGTGGACAAGCCACAGATTAACAGAATTTACATGGCATTGCCATTTTTCAGATTTGTGGCAGAGCCACCAGATTTATGTAGCATAGCTACTAGAACTTCTCTTCATCATTATCCCATCCCATGCAAATCATGTATATAATGCATAAAAAATCACAATAATTTATTCAGATATTTATTACAAAAGTACGGCTCATTATAACAAATTATCAATTAGGCCCATATAGCAAAATATCAGATTAGCCCATTTAGCAAAATATCAGATTGGCCTATTTATCAAAATATCAGATTGGCCCATTTATCAAAATAACATATTGGCCCATTTATCAAAATATCAGATTGGCCCATTTATCAAAATAACAGATTGGCCCATTTATCAAAATAACAGATTAGCCCATTAACACTTTTGCAAATCAGCCCATTAGGGGCATTTCCATATTTTGGCCCTTTCGAGGCATTTTCATAATTCGGCAATTTACCCACTAAGGGTAATTCGGTAATTTCGCAATCTAGACTTAACTACTAATTTGGGCATAACATTTTAAACTGTCCATCTGCGTCGTACTAACTAAATTGACTATAACTTGGGTTAGGAATCTCGAAAACTAAATCCGTAAATTTTCCTTGAAACTAAACTCATATATCTTCTTACTAAAAGTTTTCCAAAATTTTTTTCTTAACCATTTAGTACAGTTTATTCCTTAAAATTTCCCTTGTTTCACTGTCCAACGATTCTGACCTCTCTTACTCAAAATTCAAATATCTCACTGTACTATTTTCATATGTTATTCCCACTTGTTTCTATTGAAGATAGACTCACTAAGGAATCTTTACATATAAACTATAACTCTTAATTCACTTTGTACGATTGTATACAATTTTTCCAAGACAGATCAGAGAACCACGAAATCATTTAGAACCAGTCTCACTAAAATTAACATATCTTAGAATATAAAATTCCTTTTCCTTCTCCGTTTCTTCCTTATCAAAATAGACACAGTAAGCTCTTATACAATATCTCATTCACTTTCTAATTCCCTTACTTTTATTTTCCGTGATTTTTCAAAAACATGTCACTGCTTCTAACTAAAACTGTTTTATTACAAAATACGTTTGCCACTACGATCATACGCACGCCCGAGTGATCACGGATGCCGGTTTCTAGTTTTCTTCGATATTTCGATTGAGTCACAGAATATTTCATACAAACTTTCTAAGAAGTGTGAGATTACACACCATTTCAGATATGTACACAAAAGGTACGTGTAACACCCCAAACTCGGCCAATACACCACGACCGAATCTTGCATGTTATGGGGAAAATCGTATTTGAGAGGATAGGTTTTCGTTTAAAAGTTTGATCAAAACACTTTGCTATATTTTGTACTTGTAAAAAAAAAATAAAAATGATTATTTAAAAACTCCTATTTCATTTTGAAAACTCGGGGACAAAAAAAACTTAGTTGAATCCATAGATAATACCCTTTTTTTTCCTATTTTGCATCATTTAGAAATCAAGTGATTCTTTTGTTGCTTAAAAACATTCTGAACTTAGGGTGGAAAATCTTAAGTTTGAAAAACATCTGAGTTTCGTTCATCTTAAATTACAATGGTGATACCCGATGGTAAAGTTTAAAACAATTCGCTTTGTAGTTTGAAAACCTTATCTTTCCAAGTTTTAGCCAAATTTTACCCATTAATTTGTTAAGGTATATGTAAAATCCAATGCAGGCATGTAAATAACAAAAACATGAAGTTAAAAGGCCTTTTACAATCCACATAAAACCCAAATGGAAATAAATAAAATAAAGTACCAAGTTTTAAAAGTCAGAGCAAATCCATATTTATTCATGGCATGAGCACCTCGAGTCCATCCCGGCTCCATTTCCGCAACTAAGTGTCACCTAAAATGTCAAAGGAGAAGGTGAGTCGCAAGACTCAGTGTATAAATCCCCCTCCCGGTATATGCAACATACTAACACACATCATAAAAAAGCAATACAATTAATGCACCCGATCCTAACCATCCAGTAACACCTTTTCTACCCGTGTGGTACTAAACCACCGGTGGTGCCAAACCACCGGTGACCCAAAGTCACGATATCCATCAATGTGGTACCAAACCTTTGGTGACCCAAAGTCACGAATAATCCATCCGTAGGGCCAACCCACGTGTGATACCAAATCATTGGCGACAATCCCGTATCTCAAAAGTGGGGCCAACCCACGGTGGTGTTAAACCACGTGGATAAGTCGCTATGAGGTGCCAAACCTCGGTGTCCCAAAGACACAAGTGTGATATTAAATCACTTTGGTGACCGCGATCACGAATCAAATGATGGGGCCAACCTATTGTGTGATACCAAATCACTAGCGTCAATCCGTAAAATCAACCGTGAGGCCAACCCATCGTGGCGCTAAGCCTTTGGGACGAGACGCCGAGGTGCCAAACCCCGTGACCCAAAGTCACAATAATCAATCGTGGTACCAAACCACTAGAGGTGCCAAACCTCGGTGTCCCAAAGACACGGATATCATATTTCCCCCTCTTCTGATATCACCCATACATGTCATACTGATGCAAATCATGCAAGTCATGCGAATCATGCTAACCAGGTTTCATAGTGTATCCCATAACACATACATCATAAGTCATGATACCACATATCACTAACAAAGCTCGTAATGAAACGGACTTACCCGAATCCGTGCACATACCCCGTTGGGTACCATATCAATCATCATACTGTTTGGTCGTACAAAGGCAATCAGGTTTATTAAACATATTACTAAGTAAAAAGTGTGTCAGTTTACACACCTGTTCAAACACAAGCTTTAATCCAAACGGACCGATCTAAATCCCTCAATTACCTTGCTCCTAAAATCGACCAAACATAGATTAGTCACTTATACCATTCGGCCAAAACCAACTAAATCAAGAGGGTTAACGCTTAACCCTTACCTTACACTTGATTTGGTTTCCTACCAAATCCTGAACCAAGCGATGGTTCTTCCTTAAGTAAACGATACACCCTATTAAGAAGAATTATTAATCTTTTGCAACTTTGACTAAACGAGAACTAAGAGAATAGACTTAATAACATCAACTCTTGCCACCACTTACCAACGATTAACAGAGAAAGAAGACTCCTCTTGCTTGCTTCCAAAATCCAAAGGCCCTATAATGCAATGATTAACAAAAGATTAACTCCTTTCAACCAACCCAAAATCGGCTCTTAACCAGCCAAAATCAACAAGAACAAGGGAGAGGGGAAATGGCCATTCGGCCAAACACTTACCTTCCTCTAAACCCGACTAGAACTAAGGCTAGAAGAGATTCACACCACACCAATATTCGCCAAGAAAACCATTAAGAGAGGGGAGAGATTCGGCCAACCCTTTAAACAAGAAGGAGGAGAGGATTCAGCTTAGGAGTTAATCACACTTACGTTTGGCTTAGAATGAAAGGATGGAAGAATAGAGATGGGAAGAAATAGAGGCTATGACAATAGGGTTTGAGAGGAGAAAAAGAAAGTTTGAGAGAACAAGTTGAGAGGGTTTCGGCACACAAAAGAAATGGAGAAAACAATTGAAGAATTCAGTTTAAAAGCAACTGTGAGTTTCGGCACAAGTGTTTTTGGAGAAAAGGATGAAAATGTGAGGAGAGGAAGGTGGCTAGTTTCGGCAACAAAAGAGATCAAGGGAAGCAAAAGCACAAAATCGGCTAGATGCCCAAAAGAAAAAGTTGGCAAGATATGGTTGCTTGAGACTTCGGTTCCCAAAGAAGAAAATGGAGAAAACTCCTGAAATTTGACTTGCTTTTGACAAAAAGAAGAATTTGGCTTAAACAAATTTGACCGAAAATGCACTCCAAATGCCAAAAAATTTCAGCACACTCACTCCCCACACCAAGCCGCCCACTCCCCAAAATCTCCCCAAGATTCGGCCATCACTCCCCCAAACACTCCAAGCCATAACTTCAAACTAGTTTGAACTAGTCCACCTCCACAAATCACTCTCCACCCACCATTCAAATCATTTGACTTGGTCTAAGGCAGAGTTTGAACTGCCTACAACTTCTCCCCTCCATGCCATCAAAATGGGAGCAAAATAGGAGCACTCTGCAGCTTGAACATAGGACCTCCCCCTGCAAGTGGCGTCACACACACAAGCCTCAAGTGGCGCCTATCCTGCCACTCCACCAGCTCATTCTTATGTTAAAATTCACCAAATAATATTTATAAACCCCAGCTCCTTCAGCTCCTCCCACCTAAGCCTAAAAATAAAGATTTTTCCTACCACTCAGGCTTACACCTAGCTTACAACTAAGCCCCAAAAACATCAAAACAACAATATAGCACACCAGGCACATGCAAACAAAGCCATAATAAAATAGCCCCTAACCCGGGATATTACAGTTCTACCCCCTTAAAATAATTTCGACCTCAAAATTACCTGATCAGAAGAGTTGCGGGTATTGCTGTCTCATCACATCCTCGGGTTCCTACATAGCTTTTTCCACGCCATGATTCCGCCATAGTACCTTAACCAAAGGCACAGACTTCCTACGCAGAACCTTCACATCCCGATCTAGAATCTGCACAGGTTCTTCCTCCATGGTCAAATCTGGATTTACCTCGATCTCTTCCACTGCTACCACATGCGATGGATCTGAACGATAATGCCGAAGCATCGAAACGTGAAATACGTCGTGAATCTGACTTAGCTCTGCTGGCAACTCAAGTCGGTAAGCCATGGTCCCACTTGTCTCGATTACCTTTATATTGCCCAATAAACCTCGGACTTAGCTTGCCTCTCCTTAGAACCTTAACACTTTCTTCCATGGCGAGACCTTCAAAAAAACTTGATCTCCCACAGCAAATCCTATATCTCTCCGCTTAAGATCAGCATAAGACTTCTGTCGGTCCAAAGCTTCTTTCAATCGAGCCTGAATCAACTTAACCTTATCTTCGGTCTCAGCAACCAACTCGGGTCCCAACAACTGACGTTCACCCAACTCCGTCCAACAAGTAGGTGAGCGACACTTCCTACCATTCAACGCCTCATATGGTGCCATCTTGATGCTTGCTTGGTAACTATTGTTGTAGGCGAACTCAGCTAATGGCAGAAACTCCTTCCAACTACCTCTTAAGTCCGTAACACAACCTCTCAAAGATATCCTCTAAGATCCGAATAACCTTTCCAATGACCCATCAGATTGCGGGTGAAAAGCCGTGCTGAAGTCCAAACGCGTACCCAGAGCCTAATGTAACGCTTTTCAAAACCTTGACGTAAATCTGGGATCCCTATCCGAGATGATCGATACTGGCACACCGTGCAGCCTCACTATCTCTGACACATATAGTTTCGCCAACCTCTGAAGTGAGTAGTCAACCATCACCGAAATGAAGTGAGCTGATTTAGTCAGTCGATCCACAATTACCCAAACTGAGTCCTTCTTGCTTGGCGTAAGCGGTAATCCACTGACGAAATCCATGGTTATCCTTTCCCACTTCAACTGAGGAATCTTCACTAGCTGAAGCAACCCTGACGGCAATTGATGCTCAGCCTTGACCTACTGATATGTTGACACTTCTCTACAAACTCTATCACTTCTCTCTTCAGGCCTGGCCACCAAAACTGCTCTCTGAGATCCTTATACATCTTGCTACCTCCAGGATGCATAGCATATGGGCTGCTATGTGCGTCCTAAAGAATCATCTGTCTCAGCTCAGTGTCCTTCGGCATACAAACTCTTCCTTGAAAACATAGCACTCCATCACTAGACAAACTGTAACCTTCCAACCCACCAACCTGCACCTGCAACCTCTGTGCACTTAAAGCCTCATCCTCTAACTGTTTCTCTCTGATCTACTCAACCCAAGTAGGCTTAACCTGCAACTCTGCCAGAATACTCCCGTTGCCATACAAGTTCAAATGGGCAAACATCGCTCTGAAGTCCGAAACAACCTTACGGCTCAACGCGTCTGCCACCACGTTAGCCTTGCCCGGATGATACTCAATCGAACAGTCGTAGTCCTTTAGCAACTCAACCCATCTGCGACTGTCTTAAATTCAAATCCTTCTGAGTCAAATGGTACTTCAGACTCTTATGATCCGTGTAGACTATCGATCTCTCTCCGTACAAGTAATGCCTCCAAATCTTCAAAGTGAAGACTACAGCCGCTAACTCCAAGTCGTGCTTTAGATAGTTGACCTCATGTGGCCTCAGCTGCCGAGATGCGTAAGCCACAACCTTTCCTTCCTCAGATCAAGACGTAACCTAATCTCAGATGTGATGCATCACAAGATAATCGTGAATTCCTTACCAGCCTCAGGTTGAATCAAAATCGGAGCTTCTGTCAGAATCTTCTTAAGCTTGTCGAAACTTTCCTGCTGTTTCTTAGTCCAAACAAATGGAATCCCTTTCCTTAACAACTTGGTCATTGGTGCTGCGATCAAAGAGAATCCCTTGACAAATCTTTGGTAGTATCCTGCCAAACCCAGAAAACTCCGAATCTCAGCCACTGACTTAGGCGGCTTCAAAACCAAAACTGCCTCAATCTTGCGAGGATCCACTCTAATCCCCTCAGCCGACACTACATGACCCAAGAAAGTCACCTCTCTAAGCCAGAACTCGCACTTACTAAACTTAGCATACAAATGCTTCTCCTCAAAATCTGCAAAGACCACTTGCAAATCGCATCATGCTCCTCTTACGTCTTGAGTACACCAAGATATCATCTATGAAAACCACGATTTAACCGATCCAAATACTCATGAAACACCCTATTCATCATATCCATGAATGCTGCCGGTGCGTTAGTCAATCCAAACGGCATTACCAGAAATTTATAGTTCCCATACCGAGTACGAAATGCTGTCTTGTGGATATCTGCTTCCTTCACCTTTAACTGGTGATACCCAGACCTCAAATCGATCTTTGAGAATATCGCTGCACCCTTCAGCTGATTAAACAAGTCATCTATCCGTGGAAACGGATACTTATTTTTAATCGTCAGCTTATTGAACTGGCGGTAGTCTATACACATTCGTATCGTACCATCTTTCTTCTTGACAAAGAGTACTGGCGCTCCCCAAGGCGTAAACACTTGGCCTAATAAAGCCTCGGTCCAACAACTCCCGGATCTCGAGCCTTAAGCTCCACTAACTCCTTTGGCGCCATCCTATACGGAGCAATAGACACTGGCGCAGTTCCGGGTAACAGATCTATCCCGAACTCTACCTCACGATCCGATGGCAAACCCAGAAGTTCCTCAGGAAACACATCAGCAAATTCCTTAACTGTCCAGAACCTTCTCTACAAGCAGACTCTTTAGCCTCCAAGGCATACACATGAACCACATACGCTTCATACCCTTTTCGACCATCCTCTCAAACCTTGGAGCAGATACCACATTGGATAAGTAATCTCTCCTATTACCTATCATAACCACTTCATCACCCTCAAACTTTTTGAGAACCATGCGCTTAGCCGCGCAATCCAACCTTGCCTGGTACTTAGCCAACCAGTCTATCCCGAGAATCAAATCGAACACCCCAAACGATATTTCCATCAGATCAGCAACAAACACTACCCCTTGAAGTTCTAGGGGTACATCCTTAAACAGCTTATCTATAACTACAAAGTGACCTAGAGGGCTAATTACTGTCATCTACCTAGAAATAGTTTCAGAGTCTAAGTTCATGGTCTCTACTATGCTACTAGCAACGTAAGAATGCGTCGAACCCATATCAATCAAAGCAGTAAATGGAGAACCAAAGATCAAGAACGTACCGATTATGACGTCCGGTACGTCGCCCTCCTCTCGACGCCTTGCTGCATACACTAAACTAGGCTGTCTTGCCTCAGAACTACCCGCACCTCTGCCCAGTGCTCCGCGGCCCCGACTAGAACCATTACCTCCTCTGCCATTACCACGGTTCCTTTGCGGTGGCAGTCTATTATTCCTGAACTGAGTACGGCCCTGATTCTCAGACTGAATCCTAGCCAACTTACGCGGACAGTCCCTCACACGGTGATCCAAAGAGCCACACTCGAAACACCCTTTTCCACCAGTCCAGCAACCTCCCCAATGAAATTTCCCACAACGGTTACACTGCGGCGGTCACTGACTAGTAGCAACAAACCTACCAGACTGATTCGGCTCACTCTGTCTAGCCCTTTTCTGAGGATTACCCGATGACCCAGAAGATCCAAAACTCCTCTTATGTCTGTTCCTATCCATGCCTTGCCTTACCGACTCCTTAACACCCTCGGCTACCTTAGCCTTCTCAACCAGGACAGTAAATTCACGCTTCTGCTGTGGAGCAATCAGCAACTTTAATTCATCTCTCAGACCATCCTCGAAATGAACACACCTCTCGTGTTCAAGAGCCACAATACCCTAGCATACCGACTCACCTCAAGAACTCGGCCTCAGACTCGATACGGACTTACTCCTCGAACTAACCTCAAAAATGCCTTTCGCTGCACGTCGATGTAGCTAGCTCCAATGTATTTTTTCTGATAAGCAGCCTTGAAATAATCCCACGTAAGATCCTCTGTTGCAGCACTGTCCCGAACCGTGAGCCACCACTGGTATGACTCATCCCGAAGAAGCGATACTATGCCCTTCAGCTTCTCCTCAGCAGTCAGGTCTAAATCATCCATAACCCACTCTGTCACCTCCAGCCAATACTCAGTCGTACTGGGAGCAACACCAGAAACACCTCAAAATACCTCAGCCTCGTTTGCCCGGAGTCGCTTAGGCACAGATTTTCTAGCTCCGGCGCCTCCACCTACTCCAGCTACCCTTTTCAGAACTCACAAAGATCGTCATGCATCGTGCATCATCCCACCGATCTTGAAACTCACCACCTCCGGTGGTGGCGATTCAGATATCTCATTCTCGACCCTGACCAGATCCTACGGGTTGAAATTGTCATCCTACCACGCCCACGCCCACGACCACGCCCACCTCGAGCACTCATGACTAAATCTCGACTTATCGATTTAGGAGTTTTATGCATCGATAATTATTCCACGGTCTTTAAAAGCAAAGTCTTATGAATATTAAAGAAGCTTTGTTTTCATGAGTTCATAGAATCCTATCGGCCAGGTTTTCTACAAGAATCCACTATTACTAACCATCCAATCACATCTCATCAACATCAAAATCACAAGCAATAGTAAGGATACTTACTCAGGCGGATTGGTGCCGAGACTCGGTGTCATGCCCTTTTCACACCACATAAAACACAAACATTTAAAACAACTTTAAAAAACATTTTGGGCCTCGACCCATACCGAGCCTTTGAACTTGGCTCGATACCATTAATTGTAACACCCCAAACTCGGCCAATATACCACTAATCGAACTGCATGTTACGGGAAAATCGATTTGAGAGGATAGGTTTTCGTTTAAAAGTTTGATCAAAACACTTTGCTATATTTTGTACTTGTAAAAAAATAAAATGATTATTTAAAACTCCTATTTCGTTTTGAAAACTCAATTTACAAAAAAACTTAGTTGAATCCATAGATAAAACCCTTTTTTTCTATTTTGCATCATTTAGAAATCAAGTGATTCTTTTGTTGCTTAAAACATTACGAACTTAGGGTGGAAAATCTTAATTTTGAAAACATCCGAGTTTCTGTTCATCTTAAATTACAATTGGTGATACCGATGGTAAAGTTTAAAATAATTAAGCTTTGTAGTGTGAAAACCTTATCTTTCCAAGTTTTAGCCAAATTTTACCCATTAGTTTGTTAAGGCATATTTAAAATCCAATACAGGCATGTAAATAACAAAAACATGAAGTTAAAAGGCCTTTTACAATCCACATAAAGCCCAAATGGAAATAAATAAAATAAAGTACCAAGTTTTAAAAGTCAGAGCAAATCCGTATTTATTCATGGCATGAGCACCTCGAGTCCATCTCGGCTCCATGTCTGCAACTAAGTGTCACCTGAAATGTCAAAGGAGAAGGTGAGTCGCAAGACTCAGTGCATAAATCCCCCCGGTATATGCAACATACTAACACACATCATAACAAAGTAATACAATTAATGCACCGATCCTAACCATCCATAAGACCTTTTCCACCCGTGTGGTACCAAACACTTGGTGGTGCCAAACCACTTTGGTGACCCAAAGTCACGATATCCATCAATGTGGTGCCAAACCACCGTGACCCAAAGTCACGAATAATCCATCGTGGGACCAACCCACATGTGATACCAAATCACTGGCGATAATCCAGTATCTCAAAAGTGGGGCCAACCCACGGTGGTGTTAAACCACAGGGATAAGTCGCTATGAGGTGCCAAACCTCTGGCGTCCCAAAGACACAAGTGTGATACCAAATCACTGGTGACCGCAGTCACAAATCAAATGATGGGGCCAACCCATCGTGTGATACCAAATCACTAGCGTTAATCCGTAAAATCAACCGTGGGGCCAACCCACCGTGGTGCTAAGCCACTGGGACGAGGCGATGAGGTGCCAAACCTCCGTGACCCAAAGTCACAATAATCAATCAGTAGTACCAAACCACTAGAGGTGCCAAACCTCTGCTGTCCCAAAGACACGGATATCATATTTCCCCCTCCTCTCATATCACCTAAACATGTCATACTGATGCAAATCATGCAAGTCATGCGAATCATGCTAACCAAGTTTCATAGTGTATCCCATAACACATACATCATAAGTCATGATACCACATATCACTAACAAAGCTCGTAATGAAACGGACTTACCCGAATCCGTGCACATACCCCGTTGGGTACCATATCAATCATCATACTGTTTGGTCGTACAAATGCAATCAGGTTTATTAAACATATTACTAAGTAAAAAGTGTGTCAGTTTACACTCCTGTTCAAACACAAGCTTTAATCCAAATGGACCGATCTAAATCCCTCAATTACCTTGCTCCTAAAATCGACCAAACATAGATTAGTCACTTATACCATTCGGCCAAAACCAACTAAATCAAGAGGGTTAACGCTTAACCCTTACCTTACACTTGATTTGGTTTCCTACCAAATCCCGAACCAAGCGATGGTTCCTCCTTAAGCAAACAGCACACCCTATTAAGAAGAATTATTAATCTTTTGCAACTTTGACTAAACGAGAACTAAGAGAATAGACTTAATAACATCAACTCTTGCCACCACTTACCAACGATTAACAGAGAAAGAAGACTCCTCTTGCTTGCTTCCAAAATCTAAAGGCCCTATAACGCAATGATTAACAAAAGATTAACTCCTTTCAACCAACCCAAAATCGGCTCTTAACCAGCCAAAATCAACAAGAACAAGGAGAGGAAATGGCCATTCGGCCAAACACTTACCTTTCTCTAAACCCGACTAGAACCAAGGCTAGAAGAGATTCACACCACACCAATATTCGGCCAAGAAAACCACTAAGAGAGGGGAGAGATTCGGCCAACCCTTTTAACAAGAAGAAGGAGAGGATTCGCCCTAGGAGTTAATCACACTTACGTTTGGCTTAGAATGAAAGGATGGAAGAATAGAGATGAGAAGAAATGGAGGCTACAGCAATAGGGTTTGAGAGGAGAAAAAGAAAGTTTGAGAGAACAAGTTGAGAGGGTTTCGGTATACAAAAGAAATGGAGAAGAAAATTGAAGAATTCGGTTTAAAAGCAACTATGAGTTTCGGTACAAGTGTTTTGGGAGAAAAGGATGAAAATGTGAGGAGAGGAAGGTGGCTAGTTTCGGCAACAAAAGAGATCAAGGGAAGCAAAAGCACAAAATCGGCTAGATGCCCAAAAGAAAAAGTCGGCAAGATATGGTTGCTTGAGACTTGATTCCCAAAAAGAAAATGGAGAAACTCCTTGAAATATCGACTTGCTTTTGACAAAAGAAGAATTTGGCTTAAACAAATTTGACCGAAAATGCACTCCAAATGCCAAAAGAATTTTGGCACTCCCACTCCCCCACACCAAGCCGTCCACTCCCCAAAATCTCCCCAAGATTCGGCAATCACTCCCCCAAACACTCCAAGCCACAACTTCAAACTAGTTTGAACTAGCCACCTCCACAAATCACTCTCCACCCACCATTCAAATCATTTGACTTGGTCTAAGGCAGCGTTTGAATTGCCTACAACTTCTCCCCTCCATGCTGTTAAAATGGGAGCAAAATAGGAGCACTCTGTAGCTTGAACACAGGACCTCCCCCTGCAAGTGGCGTCACACACACAAGCCTCAAGTGGCGCCTATCCTGCCACTCCACCAGCTCATTCTTATGCTAAAATTCACCAAATAATATTTATAAACCCTAGCTCCTTCAGCTCCTCCCACCTAAGCCTAAAAGCAAAGATTTTTCCTACCACTCAGGCTTACACCTAGCTTACAACTAAGCCCCAAAAACATCAAAACAACAACATAGCACATCAAGCACATGCAAACAAAGCCATAATAAAATAGCCCCTAACCCGGGATATTACAGTACGGGATTACACACCTAATTTCGATTTCCTAACGAACCACTCGTCGTTGACCTAGAACAATACCAACCAAAAGTTAGCCTCAGATTTCCAAAAGATTTCATATCACTTACACTTGAATCACTTACCACTATGTCTGAAGGTAGAATATATCGAGTGATTTGTCCCTAAAACATGTAGCGATTATTTCACATTATTACTCCGTTAGCAACCAATCGAATATTGAATAATATCAATAATCCATAAGAACTCCTTACCTTATTATTATTGGATCCGATTTTTAGCGATTATATGATGACTTCGAAAAAATCCAAGTTTTGGCCTTCCACTATATCTCTATAAGGAAGAAAAATGATTTCAAATGAGGGAAAGTAAGGTGATGGTCTAGGTCAAAATGACCATCCAAAACCAAAGAAAATAAATATTGAGAAGAATACTTACCGATTGATCAAAAAACGGATGTTAATATGGATGAGAAGAAGAAATAGAGAAAATATGAAAGTTTGGTTATAGAGGAAATTGTATGTTGATATTCGGCTATCAAGGAAGATGGAAAAAAGGTGAATATGAAACCAATCCAAAGAGAAGAAAAATGCACTAGTGTGCTAGAAGATTTCGGCAAAGAGAATAGCAAATTGGGAGAAGTTGACACTAAAGTTGCAAATGTGATTTTTGACCAAACAATACCAAGACCCTACCAAATGCCAAAGTAAAATTTCAGCTACCTATCTACCTCCAAAACTGTCCACATGCATAGTCATAAGGGTCAAAATTTTGCCAACCATACTTTCCATAGCATTCTCCATGAAATAAGCCACTTGTTCCCCTTACCATACTTTCCATAGCATTCTCCATTAAATAAGCCACTTGTTCCCCTTACTTGCCTTTTTCTTTTGATTCCTTTCCCTAACCTCAACCTTTCCTTAATTCTTCTGCCACCATACCAAAAATAAAGAAGTCAAACTTGCCATAAATACCTCTTGATCGACACTTAAGGAAAGAGTGCAAAAATATTAGTCAAAAATTGCACACAAAGGGATTTGAATCTCTTCCCTCAAGGTACTTCACTTGATGCCATAACCTCTTTACCAATAGCTCATTTATGCAAGCATATTACTTATTTATTTCTATAAGCTTTGAAGCTACTTACCATCTCTCCTTAAAGTACTAAAATACCTAATTTTTCCTAAGGCCCAATTAAACCCGAGACTTCATAGAAACCTTGTAACCTTCCAAATTCACTTAACTAATAAGTCCAATTTGCAATAATGCCATTCTCTTGTTCTCAAAATTTTAAACATTCCTACGCCCAAGGCCCATTGGGCCCAATCTTACTAAGCCCAATTTTGGGATGTTACAAAAACACAAGCAAGAAAGATACAAAAAATAAAACAAAGAACACAGAGGTTATTCCCGAATATCCGTTTTGCTTTTTTTTTATTCTTCTCAGGTTTATGCATTTTTTAAAGAATACTACTAAAACAAAAAGGGTGTGCAAATATTTACCTCTCGATTCGCAAAAAAGGGCTTTTTCTAGCTTCAGGCCGCCGTGTGCGGTGGTGCATGGGATGCACGCGCCGTGGCCTATCACCTGAACCTACGCCTGAGTTTGGTCAGAAGTAGAGGAAAGGGGAGAGCTTTCTAAAGTTCAGTTTCTATTTTTTTTGAGGGGCTGTTAAAATGAGTTTTCTTTATTTATTAAATTTTACTTTATATAGGCCTAAGAAACGACACCGTTTTGGTGTGGTCAAATAATGACCAAAACGAGTCGTTTTAAGGCTAGATCCGCGTGCTGACCCGAAAACCCGAATAAGATCCGCTGTTTTGGTTAAAGGTCTAATTGTCATTTTAGTCCTCCCGCAATTTTATTATTTTTAATTCTGTTTAATTTAAATTCTTTTATTTTTAATTTCGCCCTAAATGTTTGTTTACATTTTAATTTAGTCCCTTGGGCTATTAAAGGGCTGGTAACAGAATGACGCCGTTTTGGAAATGAGGCATAATTGCCCGATTGGTCCTTGCATTTTTAGCGCGCATTTCAATATCGTCCTTTTTGTATTTTAAATTTATTTTAATTTAATCCTTATCCATTTTTTATTCTTTTTATTTTTTCATTTTGCTTTTATTTTTTAATTATTTTAATATAATGTATATATTAAATTATTATTTATTATTTATATTTCTCATTGTTATTCATATATTGTATTTTTTATTAGTTATTATATCACATTTTATTTTTGTATATCATATTATTATAGCATTTAAATTACTTTATCATTAATATTTTATAAAATTTCTATATATTATATAACATATATTATTTATATAGTTTATATCACATAAGTACCTTTTTTATTATATTAATAGATAAATTTTATTTAAAGTTTGTATATTCTTTATAACTATTTTATCAAATATTATTGTTTATATGTATGTATGTATTATTTTATAAGTTATATATTAGTTATATATTATTCATTTTTAAGATTTTTGTATTTATTATATTGTATTACATATTGCTTCTAAAATATTATTTAGTATAAATTTATTTTTATTATGTAATATATATGTATTGTTTATGTTATATATATTTAGTTTTTATGATTCTTGTATTATATATATTTCTATTTCAAAATTTTCATCGTTCTCATCATATATTATTATGTATTTTTTACGCATCAATTATTAAATTATAAGTATTCTTATATTTCTCATATACTCTAAGTTTTATATGTATTATTTAAATATTGTTTGTACATATTAACCATTTTGGAGATTGTTTTTTTCAATGTTATTAAGTATATATATGTCATTTTTTATATGTGATCTTGTTTGTAGTATTTCACATTAATTTTCTTAATTCTTATCTTCCATATAGATTTATTTTTAAATTTGTATTGCATATTTTATAAATTGTATTTGTTTATTTATGTTCTTTATTTGTTTAATATTGTTTTAGTATAGTTCTTTTATTGTATACATCATTTGTCATGTTATGATAGTCTTTTGTTAATCGACTATAATTTTTAATATGATTCGTAATAGTGAATAAATGTTATTTGAAATTGATGTTTTTATTCAAAACATTGTTTTATAAAACACTTTTTATATTAAAAAACAGCGATACGTGATACTTGAAGACTACGAAGAAAGTATACCTTAACTTACTAGGTTTTAATTTTTTTCGTGGAACGTAAGGTATTAAGTATTCTCCCTTTTTAAACCCTATAAATTTTAAAATCAAAACTTATTTCGGAAAGTCAAAATGTTATATCTTAACTTATTAGATATAATGTTTTGCACATCAAAATAAGGATTTACTATAAACAAAGGTGAGCCTAATTTCAAGGTCATACGAGGATATGTCCTAAATTATTGGGTGTAGCATTTTATTTTTTTGACATAGTTAAATCTTAGTTTTCTTTCAAATAAAAGGATCGTATTTTAAATTTGTCAAAACTTTGACGTTAGGACATGAGATTATTAATTAGGTACCAAATTTTGGGCGTTACGAGGGTGCTTTCCTCATACGTAACCGATTCCCGAACCCGTTGTCTTATATTTCGTGGACCAAAATTAATGTTTTGAAACAAAACGATTTATAAGATGATCCAATCGCACCTAAACAAAAAAAGGATTGGTGGAGACTCCATTTTCGTCGATACCCCCTTTTTTTTAAAACTTAAAAATGGTTTCGACAGCTTGGCGACTCCGTTGGGGACCAATAAGAGAGTCAAGCTATAAAATCTATAATTTCATGTCCTTTTATCCAAATTTAAAATTCTAATTTTAAAGAAAAAACCATGATCCTTTTATTGCATGTGGTTCTAATTTTTAATATACATCTCTGCATTGCACTACATGACCGTTGTTGTCGTACCCTTAAGTGAGAGTGAGAAGCTATGCCTTTGTGAGGTTTTCACCTCCGTATGGGCTAGTGAATTGCTTCCGGGATACATCTGTAACACCCCAAACCCGGTCTATGCATTGAGACTAGATTTGGTTTGTTACATGAATCGAGTTATTTTTAAATCTTTAATGAGTTGAAAACTACAATATTATTTACAGGGTTTAAAATTTGAAGAGTATTTGAATTTGATAAATATTTGAAAACATTAGTTGAAAATCATTGTATTATCAAAAACCTTTAGGTAGTTTGTTAAAGAGTTAACTATAATAAAATATTTATAAAAGAATTCCATATACTTGAAAACTCAAATTTATTTTAATAAAAACATCATAAAATCATAGCCCATAATTAAAAAGTCCAAAGTATAGTTTAAATCCCAAACACACATAAAATTCACAAGTTATTTATAGAGGCCCTTATTACAATAATCCATAATAGTAAAAAAAAATACTTATTAAAAGTTCAGAGTTTAAATAACCCTCTTTTGCAGTATGGCCTCCACAAAGTCATCCTCGGCCCAAGTCCACATCAATTTCCATTACCTGAGATGGAAAAATTAAAGGGGTGAGTTACTTAGAACTCAGTGTGCAACTCACTTACCACCATTATTGGGCCAGATCATCAAGATATTATGCTGGGCTTGAGCCCAATTACAGAATTCAACATTATATCATAAATTAAAATAATTAATAATGCATGTAAAATGTATTTCCCATCCCAAACCTAATATCCATCCGCTAACACCCCCGTACCAACCATCACACATGTGGGGATCAAGTCAACCCACCCCACCAACACACCAAACGTAGGCATTAAGCCTTTTTATAATTGTGGCAAAGCCACCGAACTAGAGGCAATAAGCCATTATTGTGGCGAGAGCCACCGAACTAGAGGCAATAAGCCATTATTGTGGCGAGAGCCATAGAACTAGATTTTTGGCAACGGCCATTCTTCTCTTCATATAACCCACCCCATGCCATTATGCGTGTATAAAATATAAAATTTCTTAATAATGCAAACATGGTGGGTTTAACGATAAACATTTCATTTGGCCCATAAACATAATATAGCAATTTGTCTATTTAGCGGTTTAGTGGGCTTTGGCCCATTCTTAGAACTAGAGTGTTTTGGCCCAATTTATCGAACTAGAGTATTTTGGCCCAATTTATCGAACTAGAGTATTTTGGCCCAATTTATCGAACTAGAGTATTTTATGCCCATTTTCACGAAACATCCAATTTACATAATAACGAATAATTTCTCGAGGCATTTTCGTAATTTTCACGATTTAGTCGTTTTTACGTATTTTCGTCAAAATATCAATTTTACGCTTTTACCGATCTAATCGTTTTACGATTTACTTCCATACCGGAATTGACATCCAACCGAGAAAATAATGAGTGTGAAGTTACACACCTCGTTCCGATAGTATTAATCCTTCTCGCCTCAAAGACCTAAAACATATTTTGATCCGTTAGACAACTATTTTGTAAAAATATTCTAAATCGATACTAGATCCAAAATCTTACCCTCTTGATTTTGAATCACTTCGATTTTCGGCTTCTCCTCGTTTACTGGTTCGTTAGCCGCCGAGAATCCACCAACGTATAATGGCTCGGGAGTTCGTACCACTTCTAATAATGGACTTCCTTCGAAAGATGGCCCGCAACCCGATGGAAAATCCCGGACTGCCGAAACCGCTCTTTGTTTGAATGGGGGATTTACGGATTCGCCCCTCTTAACGTGACTAACCACCGCCCTTTTCTTCCCTATTTTGAAAGTCTTCAAAATCCAAAGGGATATTAGTTAGATCTAAATAATATCAAAGCAATACTAAGGGCTTTAAAAGATGTGATTTCCTTACCACAATAAAAGCGTTTCCAACGTTTCTACAATTCTCCGATCACTTGAGTTCCGATCTCGTTATTGCACTAAATAATAACGAAAGAAACATTATTAGAATGAGCGTTATATCGATCCAAAAAGGCCTCATAAAACCAATGATATTCGCCATGACACTAATAATAAATCGAAAATGGAAAAGAACCCTTACCTATTTTCCACTACGAAAGGAAAGGATTGAGAATGTTGTTTAATTGATGAAAGATTGGCTATGTATGATCAAGGAAAAGAAAATAAATTTGGCTTATAGGCACATTAGCATTGACCATGAGAGTGTAGATGGAGAGAATTTGATTGAAAAGAAATAAAATAAAAGAAAAGATGGTGATGATGTTGCTTTGATTTCAAAGAGAATAGAACAAAAAGAAAAGAAAAGACGAGCTTTAAGAGAGGTGTATATTCGGCAATGGCAAAAGAAAAGAAAAAGATTGGCTTTTGGTATAGGTGATTTTCGGCACTCAAAGAAAAAGCACAAACAAGTACTAAAGCAATAAACAAAATGACCAAATGGTCAAAATAATCAAGGCTTACCAATGCACAATTCGGCCAAGGGAGAGATAGGTTGAGAGAATTTGCAAAATTATGCACAAAACTAAAAAAAATGACCAAAACAAAAGACTAAAATTCCTAGCCAAACTATCACCAAAAATTTGGCTCCCCTAGCCATATTGTCAGTCCATATGCATGGTCCATTGGCCAAGATATTGTTTCAAAATTCTTCCTTGATTTGTGCCTTATGTCCCCCTATCCTTCCTTAAGTTTTTGATTCCATGCCATAAGTTAGTTGTTTCCTTAATCCATTGATACACTAACCAAAAATAACATGGTCAACACCTTCCATATATGTTCTTGGCCGACACTTTCTATCCATGTGCGTAAAATTAAAACAAAAATTCATCTAGGTGCTATACAAGGGATTGAACCTCTTCCCTCTTACTATAACCCATGCGCCAACTCCACCTTACCATTTTCTCATCTTATGGCACTCTTTAACACTTAATTTAACTTAAGTCATAATGACCTTTGTTTCACTTCAATAAATTCTCAATTAATAAATTTTATTCCTTCTCCAAATCATGCTTTACCCTCTCTAGGACTTCAATAAGCACTAAAATAAAAATAAAAAATTTTTCTTTAAAATCTAAACACCAATTTATGCAATTTAAATACTGGATTTTAGGGTGTTACAACTCTACCCTCCTTAAAGAAAATTAGTCCTCGAAATTTACACGGTTGAAAAAGGTGAGGTATTGTTGCGAATTGCATCCTCTGGCTCCCACGTAGCTTCTTCCACTCCGTGGTTATGCCATAGAACTTTGACCAACGGCACGATTTTCTTCCTTAGTACCTTGACATCTCGGTCTAGGATTTCCACTGGTTCTTCTTCAAAAGACAAATCTGAATTCAGCTCCAATTCTTCTACCGGTATAATGTGCGAAGGATCCGATCTATAACGCCTCAACATGGAAACATGAAAAACATTATGAATTTGATCCAACTCCGGAGGTAACTCAATCTGATATGCCACTGGACCAACACGCTTCAGCACACGATAAGGTCCAATGTATCTAGGACTCAGCTTGCCCTTCCTTCCAAACCTGAAGATCTTTTTCCAAGGAGAGACCCTCAAGAAAACCTGATCCCCCACACTATACTCGATGTCCCTTCGCTTCAGATCTGCGTACGACTTCTGTCTATCTGAGGCTTCTTTCAACCGTGCTCGAATAACTTTTACCTTATCCTCTGTCTCAGATATCATCTCAGGACCTAACATCTGTCTTTCGCCCAACTCAGTCCAACAAATAGGAGAACGACACTTATGACCATACAATGCCTCGTAAGGTGCCATCTGAATGCTAGACTGATAGCTGTTGTTATACGAATTCTGCCAATGGTAGATAATCCTCCCAACTACCCCTGAAGTCGATTACACATCCTCTTAACATATCTTCCAATATCTGAATTACTCTCTCCGACTGACCATCAGACTGAGGATGAAAAGCCGTACTGAAATTCAACTTTGTCCCCAAGGCTTCATGCAGAGCTTTCCAGAATCGTGATGTAAACCTAGGGTCCCTATCCGATATAATAGATACAAGTACCCCATGCAGCCTCACAATTTCGGATACGTATAGTTTCACCAACTTCTGCAATGAATAATCCGCATTTAACCGGCAAGAAATGAATAGTCTTAGATTAACCGATCAACAATTACCCAAACGGAATTTTTCTTAGTAGGGCTTAACGGTAACCCACTAACAAAATCCATAGTTATCCTCTCCCATTTCCAAAGAGGAATCTTTATCGGTTGTAACAACCCAGACGGTAATTGATGTTCTGCCTTCACTTGCTGACAAGTCAAACATTTGCCCACAAATTCTGAAATCTCACGCTTCAACCCTGGCCACCAATACTTTTCACAGAGATCTCGATACATCTTATTTCCTCCGGAATACATAGCATAAGGGCTACTATACGCCTCCCGTAGAATCAGTTGCCTTAGATCTGAGTCCTTAGGCATGCATACTCTTCCTCGAAAGCACAACATCCCCTCCGTGTTTATTCCAAAATCTTCAATTTCACCATTTTCAACTTGTCAAGTAAAGGTCCCAACGTCTCATCGATGTCTATTTTTCCTTGATTTGTTCCACCATAGAGGTTTCACCAAGTTACGCTAACAAGCGCCATCCTCATCTGAGACTCAAATGGGCAAACAAAGCTCTTAATTGAGATACGGTCTTACGACTTAACGCGTCAGCTACCACGTTAGCCTTTCCAGGATGGTATTCAATTGAGAAATCGTAATCCTTTAACAATTCTACCCATCTTCTTTGTCTCAAATTTAACTCCTTACGGGTAAGGAGGTATTTAAGACTTTTGTGATCCGTGTAGATTATAGATTTCTCACCATAGAGATAGTGCCTCCAAATCTTTAGAGCAAAGACAATGGCACTAACTCCAAATCATGGGTAGGGTAGTTTACTTGTGTGGTCTCAATTGACGAGAAGCATAGGCCACCACCTTTCCATTTTGCATCAACACACAACCCAAACCCGTGTGAGACGCATCACAATAAGCAGTGAATTCTTTTCGGTCTACGGTTGAATGGCTGGAGCTTCCGTCGGGATCTTCTTCAATTTCTTGAAACTCTCTTCGCTTTTGGTCCGGATGTACGGAGCTCCCTTTCGCATAGCTTTAGTTAGGGGTGCGACAATCAACGAAAACCCTCTACAAAGCGTCTATAGTATCCGGTAAACCCAAGAAACTCGAATTTCACTCATCGATGTTGGTGGTTTCCAATCTAGAATAGCCTCAATTTTCCGAGGATCCACCCTTATTCCTTGGTGATACTACATGACCAAGGAAAGTCACTTCCTTTAGCCAAAATTCGCATTTACTAAATTTGGCATACAATTGCTTATCACGAAGTAGTTGTAATACTATCCGCAAATCTTTGGTCATGTTCTTTCTCATTTATCGAATAAACCAATATGTCATCTATGAACACTACCACAAACCGTCTAAATATGGTTGAAAGACTCGGTTCATCATGTCCATAAATGCATTTGGTGCATTGGTTAGTCCAAACGGCATCACTACAAACTCATAGTGTCCGTAGCGTGTCCGAAATGCCGTCTTATACATGTTCGCTTCTTTCACCTTGAGTTGGTGATAACCCGACCTTAAATCAATTTTGGAAAAAGCGAAGCTCCTTTTAATTGATCAAGCAGTCGTCAATTCTCGGCAGAGGATACCGATTCTTGATCGTCAATTTATTCAATTGATCGTAGTCGATGCACATACGCATCGATCCATCCTTCTTCTTGACGAACAAAACGGTGCTCCCACGGAGACACACTTGGTCGAATGAATCCCGATCCAACAATTCTTGAATTTGAGCTTTAAGCTCACCAACTCCTTGATTGCCATTCTATAAGGAGCAATGGACACCGGAGGTATTCGACAAAAGCTCAATGCCAAATTCTACTTCCGATCTGGAGGTATACCAAGAAGTTCTTGGAAATACATCGGAAATTCCTTCACCGTCCTCACGGCATTCACAGATAATTCTTTGGCATCCAAAGCACAGATAAAGGCTAGGAATGCTCCATATCCTTTCCGCACCAACTTCTCCACCTTTATTGCAGATACCACATTTGCCAAATAGTTCCTTCGTTCACCAATCATTATGACTTCCTTATCATCCGAGGTTCTTCGACATTCGTTTTCAACACAATCCAATTGCGCTCGATGTTTGACCAGCCAATCCATGCCCAGAATGAGATCGAACTCACCGAAAGGTAGTTCCATCAAGTTTGCTAAGAATACCTCCTCTTGGATTTTCAAGGGCACGTCTTTAAATATTTTATTAACAATTACCGACTGTCCTAAAGGACTAATCACTGTCATCTCATTTTCGGTAATTTCAGATTCTAAATTCAGGTTTCCAGATATGGCACTAGCTACATATGAATGGGTAGAGCCAATATCTATTAAAGCAATAACAGGTACATCAAAAATGAAGAACGTACCAGTTATCACATTTGGTGCATTGCCGTCCTCGCGGTGTCTAACTGCATAAACCAGTCCAGGCTGTCTTGCATCTGCATTTCCCCTAGGACCATTGCCTCGACCCGGTGCACCTTGACCACGACCAGCCCCATTACCACCACGACCTGGTCCACGACCTCTCGGTGGCTGCTGATTACCCCTGACCGGCTGTGCATCATTATTACGGACTTCTTGAGTCGTATCCATTCGTCGAGGATAATTTTTGTACTGATGTTCCATTGAACTGCATTTGTAGCATGCGCCCGTTTTCCTCCAACATTCTCCAAAATGTCTTTTCCCACACTCAGTGCAATCTCGACTTCGATTATTTGCTACCCAGGTTCTACCTTGAACTGATTCATCATTCCGAGGTTTCTTTTGGAATCTCTTGAAAGAACCAGACTGCTGTGTCTCTCTCTTGTTTTGGGATTTTTCTCGGTTCTGCCGTTCTGAGTTCTTAGCCTCCTCGGCTATTTTGGCCTTCTCCATAAGAGTCAAAAAATTTCTAACTTGCTGTGGAGCAATCAGAACCCTCAGCTCATCATTAAGTCCATCCTCGAAACGTACACAACGTTCGTGATCATTGCTACAATTGTTCGGGCATAACGGCTCGGATGTAAAACTTCACTTCATATCTTGCCACAGTCTTACTTCCTTGGACAAGATTCAAAATTCCTTCCTTCGAGCATCTACATAGCTCGTTCCGACGTATTTTCCTTGGAAGGCAGCTTTAAAGAATTCCCACTTAATCGGTGCGGCTTGATTGCCTTCTCGAGCAGTGAGCCACCACCGATCGCCTCATCTCTCAATAAGGATCTGACTCCTCTCGGTTTTTGCTCGGTAGTGCATTCCATATCATCCATAATCCGTTCCACATCTTGAGCGATGATTCACCACATTTGGAGCTACACGAGACTCCTCGAAAACTTCGCATTATTTGCCTTAAGTCGCTCTGAAATTGACCCACGAGTTGTTGGCCCAATTCTAGTTCAATGACCCTTTCCAAGACTCGCATGACATTGCTTGAGTCAATGCATGATCTTCTTCCATGTGATCGCGTGATCCCATTTCACTTTCAATTGGCGAGTCGTCCACTTCCTAGATATGATTTGGTGCTTGATTGTAGCACCTCGGCCTCTACCATGGCCACGTCTACGCGTCCACGATCACGTCCTCTAGTGCTCATGATAGCTTGTTCGTTTATCGATTACAAGTTTTATGAATCGAAATTTTGTTTGGTGTTTATTAACGATATTTTATGAGATTTGAGATATAAAGTTGTTTTTCGCAACATATCCTATAGTCTCAATCTCTACAGCTTTTTCACATCTAAAACTAGAAGTTCTAGAGTGTTCCTATGATCATATCATAGTAATCATTAAGTAGTAAATACTTACTTGACTTGTCATGGGATGCTTGTGGTGCCATCTTGATTTTTGAATGATTTCATCTGAAATTATTTGCGAACCCAAACCACGGTAGAGTTTTTGAAGCTGGCTCGATACCATAATGTAACACCTCAAACCCGGTCTATGCATTGAGACTAGATTTGGTTTGTTACATGAATCGAGCTATTTTAAATCCTTAATGAGTTGAAAACTACAATATTATTCTGTGGTTTAAAATTTGAAGAGTATTTGAATTTGATAAATATTTGAAAACATTAGTTGAAAATCATTGTATTATCAAAAACCTTTAGGTAGTTTGTTAAAGAGTTAACTATAATAAAATATTTATAAAAGAATTCCATATACTTGAAAACTCAAATTTATTTTAATAAAAACATCATAAAATCATAGCCCATAATTAAAAAGTCCAAAGTATAGTTTAAATCCCAAACACACATAAAATTCACAAGTTATTTATAGAGGCCCTTATTACAATAATCCATAATAGTAAAAAAAATACTTATTAAAAGTTCGAGTTTAAATAACCTCTTTTGCGGTATGGCCTCCACAAAGTCATCCTCTACCAAGTCCACATCAATTTCCATTACGAGATGGGAAAATTAAAGGGGTGAGTTACTTAGAACTCGATGTGCAACTCACTTACCACCATTATTGGGCGGATCA
This sequence comes from Gossypium rotundifolium, assembly GCA_025506655.1. Classification (NCBI taxonomy): domain Eukaryota; kingdom Viridiplantae; phylum Streptophyta; class Magnoliopsida; order Malvales; family Malvaceae; genus Gossypium; species Gossypium rotundifolium. The sequence continues at coordinate 24,843,711 of CP106727.1, forward strand.
TCAAGATATTATCTTTGGGCTTGAGCCCAATTACGAATTCAACATTATATCATAAATTAAAATAATTAATAATGCATGTAAAATGTATTTCCCATCCCAAACCTAATATCCATCCGCTAACACCCGTACCAACCATCACACTGTGGGATCAAGTCAACCCACCCCGCCAACACACCAATCGTAGGCATCAAGCCTTTTTATAATTATGGCAAAGCCACCGAACTAGAGGCAATAAGCCATTATTGTGGCGAAGCCAAGAACTAGATTTTTGGCAATGGCCATTCTTCTCTTCATATAACCCACCCCATGCCATTATGCGTGTATAAAATATAAAATTTCTTAATAATGCAAACATGGTGGGTTTAACGATAAACATTTCATTTGGCCCATAAACATAATATAGCAATTTGTCTATTTAGCAGTTTAGTGGGCTTTGGCCCATTTACCGAACTAGAGTGTTTTGGCCCAATTTATCGAACTAGAGTATTTTGGCCCAATTTATCGAACTAGAGTATTTTGGCCCAATTTATCGAACTAGAGTATTTTGGCCCAATTTATCGAACTAGAGTATTTTGCGGCCCATTTTCACGAAACATCCAATTTACATAATAACGAATAATTTCTCGAGGGCATTTTCGTAATTTTCACGATTTAGTCGTTTTTACGTATTTTCGTCAAAATATCAATTTTTACGTTTTACCGATCTAATCGTTTTACGATTTACTTCCATCTGGAATTGACATCCAGCAGGAAAATAATGAGTGTGAAGTTACACACCTCGTTCCGATAGTACTAATCCTTCTCGCTCCTCGGCACCTAAAACATATTTTGATCCGTTAGACAACTATTTTGTAAAAATATTCTAAATCGATACTAGATCCAAAATCTTACCCTCTTGATTTTGAATCACTTCGATTTTCGGCTTCTCCTCGTTTACTGGTTCGTTAGCCGACGAGAATCCACCAACATATAATGGCTCGGGAGTTCGTACCACTTCGAATAATGGACTTCCTTCGGAAGATGGCCCACAACCCGGTGGAAAATCTCGGACTGCTGAAACTGCTCTTCGTTTGAATGGGGGATTTACGGATCCGCCCCTCTTAACGTGACTAACCACCGCCCTTTTCTTCCCTATTTTGAAAGTCTTCAAAATCCAAAGGGATATTAGTTAGATCTAAATAATATCAAACAGTACTAAGGGCTTTAAAAAGATGTGATTTCCTTACCACAATAAAACGTTTCCAACGTTTCTACAATTCTCCCGATCACTTGAGTTCCGATCTCGTTATTGCACTAAATAATAACAAAAGAAGCGTTATTAGAATGAATGTTATATCGATCCAAAAGGCCTCATAAAACCAATGATATTCGGCCATGACACTAATAATAAATCGAAAATGGAAAAGAACCCTTACCTATTTTCCACGATTGAAAGGAAAGGATTGAGAATGTTGTTTAATTGATGAAAGATTCGCTATGTATGATCAAGGAAAAGAAAATAAATTTGGCTTATAGGCACATTAGCATTCGCCATGAGAGTGTAGATGGAGAGAATTTGATTGAAAAGAAATAAAATAAAAGAAAAGATGGTGATGATGTTGCTTTGATTTCAAAGAGAATAGAAGAAAAGAAAAGAAAAGATGAGCTTTAAGAGAGGTGTATATTCGCAATGGCAAAAAGAAAAGAAAAGATTGGCTTTTGGTATAGGTGATTTTCGGCACTCAAAGAAAAAGCACAAACAAGTACTAAAGCAATAAACAAAATGACCAAATGGTCAAAATAATCAAGGCTTACCAATGCACAATTCGGCCAAGGGAGAGATAGGTTGAGAGAATTTGCAAAATTATGCACAAAACTAAAAAATGACCAAAACAAAAGACTAAAATTCCTAGCCAAACTATCACCAAAAATTTGGCTCCCCCTAGCCATATTGTCAGTCCATATGCATGGTCCATTGGCCAAGATATTGTTTCCAAAATTCTTCCTTGATTTGTGCCTTATGTCCCCCCTATCCTTCCTTAAGTTTTTGATTCCATGCCATAAGTTAGTTGTTTCCTTAATCCATTGATACACTAACCAAAAATAACATGGTCAACACCTTCCATATATGTTCTTGGCCGACACTTTCTATCCATGTGCGAAAATTAAAACAAAAATTCATCTAGGTGCTATACAAGGATTGAACCTCTTCCCTCTTACTATAACCCATGCGCCAACTCCACCTTACCATTTTCGCATCTTATGACACTCTTTAACACTTAATTTAACTTAAGTCATAATGACCTTTGTTTCACTTCAATAAATTCTCAATTAATAAATTTTATTCCTTCTCCAAATCATGCTTTACCCTCTCTAGGACTTCAATAAGCACTAAAATAAAAATAAAAAATTTTTCCTTTAAAATCTAAACACCAATTTATGCAATTTAAATACTCGGATTTTTAGGGTGTTACAACATCTGTACCTATGTCTTCGTGAAGTTTTCACTTTCGGATAGCCACAGGGAAATGTATTCCCCTGAACTGAACTCGATCCGTATAAGCCTATAATGGGTGAGGATCGAGGAATCTGCTGGTTTGGGTACCTCAACTTTAGAGCTGAACCATATATAGAAAACCTAAGGGCTCACCCTAAGTAGAACTATACCAAGCCTTAGTGGTTATCCAGATATGTGTTTGTTTATTTTACTTGCTTTATATTTTATTCGATGGTACTAACTTGTTGTGTTTTAATTTTTGTGAATATCATTTCATTTTAAAGAGGTATCGATTCAAGTTCAGTTTCTAACTTAGAAAGCTAGTTATGGAGAACGAATTCCTCGATAAAGTGGAGGACAATGCAGCAGTCTGCATATTGTCAGAGCAAACGCAATTAGAGAAAGGGAACAGCTTAGCTGACGGGTACGTATCTGAACTATGGGATTTTACTCGTATTAGTATTATGTAAAATGAGTTCCAAGAGTTGAAAAGGATATGGACGCAATGGGATGATGAGGCTAAGTAGTTGTTTTATCGCAATTATAGAGATTTACCCTATTTACTCGACATTAAAGTAGATAAGCATCTGTTCCGGGCAATGACTCAGTTTTGGAACTTTGCATATAGCTGTTTCACTTTGGGAGAGTAGATTTGGTGCCCACAGTGGAGGAATATACAACCTTGCTTCGTTGTCCAAGGGTACAAGATGACAAAGCTTATTCTAAGGTTGCTAACGTCCCAACTTTCGTGAAGAGGTTAATGAATATCATAGGGATGAGTGAACAGTGGGTTGCAACCAGAATTCAAAAGAAAGGTGAGGGTAAATGCATTCCTTGGATTAGTTTGAGAGATCTAATCTTAGCCCATCCAGATGTAAAGAAGAAGGTTGACGTCTTTTCCTTGTGTATCTATGGTTTGGTAATCTTCCTCAGAGCTCTAACACATGTGGATGAAGCAATCACGGATTTATTCGATCGACTTGACAAAAGAGTCACACCTGTACCTGTAATTTTAGTCGAGATGTTTAGATCTTTAAATGCATGTAGAAGAGCAGGTGAAGGAGATTCATTGGATGTGTGCAGTTGCTATTAGCTTGGTTTCACAGTCATTTTTAGAAGATGGAGAAAGTTTCTCACCGGGTTTTCTCTGAAAATTATTCTCCTTTAAAAGAGATAGTGGCAACATCGAGGAGACAGGATGTGTCTAAGGAGAACTGGATGGCACTCCTTCAAAACCTTCGAGAGGAAGAAATTGAGTGGATAGCCCTTGGATGATTCCAGATGAAATTCTTTATCGATGTGAAAGTTTTGACTGGGTGCCTTTACTTGGAATTTGGGTAGTCATTAGGTACTCTCCTTTGCTCGTACTAAGCCAATATGGATCGAGACAATTCGTGCCTGCAACATATGGGCTAGCTCAGTGTGAGTTCTTATAGAAAGGGAAAATTATAAGAAGAGGGTTAAGGAGATTTTTGGTGCTTGGAATTAGATTCGCAGAATGAAGAGATTATCCACAGGCCCAATGACGACCTCAAAATGCAGTGGATGGAGGATCAAAAGGATTAATGATAACATCCCCGAATTGAATCTTGAAGGCGCCCGAACAAGAGAAAAATGCTTGCAAGCGGTCCCATCAGAATTAGAGATTATAAAACAAGATTTTGAAAAGATGAGTTCAAAGCTTGGAAAGAGGATAGAAATGTAACACCCCAAACCCGGTCTATGCATTGAGACTAGATTTGGTTTGTTACATGAATCGAGCTATTTTTAAATCTCTAATGAGTTGAAAGCTACAATATTTATTCTGAGGTTTAAAATTTTGAAGAGTATTTGAATTTGATAAATATTTGAAAACATTAGTTGAAAATCATTGTATTATCAAAAACCTTTAGGTAATTTGTTAAAGAGTTAAATAAAATATTTATAAAAGAATTTCATATACTTGAAAACCCAAATTTATAAAAACATCATGTAATCATAGCCCAAAATTAAAAGTCCAAAGTATAGTTTAAAGCCCAAACACACATAAAATCCATAAGTTATTTATAGAGGCCCTTATTACAATAATCCATAATAATAAAAAAATTACTTATTAAAAGTTAGGAGTTTATATAAGCTGTCTTTTGCGTTATGGCCTCCACAAAGTCATCCTCGGCCCAAGTCCACGTCAATTTCCATTACGAGATGGAAAAAAAAATTAAAGGGGTGAGTTACTTAGAACTCAAATGTGTAACTCACTTACCACCATTATTGGGCGGATCATCAAGGTATTATCTTTGGGCTTGAGCCCAATTCTGTAATTCAACAATTTATCATAAAATAAAATTATTTAAAGATGCATGTAAAATGAATTTCCCAACCAAACCTAATATCCATCCGCTAACACCCCCGTACCAACCATCACACCTGTGAGGATCAAGTCAACCCACCCCGCTAACACACCAATCGTAGGCATTAAGCCTTTTTATAATTGTGGCAAAGCCACCGAACTAGAGGCAATAAGCCATATTTATTTTTGTGGCAAGGCCACCGAACTAGAGGCAATAAGCCATTATTGTGGCAGAGCCACCGAACTAGATTTTTGGCAACTGGCCATTCTTCTCTTCATATATCCCACCCCATGCAATTATGCGTGTATAACAAAATATAAAATTTCTTTATAATGCATAACATGGTGGGTTTATCATTTGTCCATTTAGCAGTTTAGTGGGCTTTGGCCCATTTACCAAACTAGAGTATTTTGGCCCAATTTATCGAACTAGAGTATTTTTGCCCAATTTATCGAACTAGAGTATTTTGGCCCAATTTATCGAACTAGAGTATTTTGGCCCAATTTATCGAACTAGAGTATTTTGTCCCAATTTATCGAACTAGAGTATTTTGGCCCAATTTACGAAACATACAGCTTACATAATAATAAGTAATTTTTTGAGGGCATTTTGTAATTTTCACGATTTAGTCGTTTTTACGTATTTTCGTCAAAATATCGGTTTTACGTTTTACCGATCTAGTCGTTTTACGATTTTACTTCCAATATCGAAATTGACATCCAAGCAGAAATAGTGTGAAGTTACACACTCGATACCGAGAGTACTAATCCTTCTCGCTCCTCGGCACCTAAAACATATTTCGATCCGTTAGAATACTATTTCGTAAAAATATTCTTAATCGATAATAGATCCAAAATCTTACCCTCTTGATTTTGAATCACTTCGATTTTCGACTTCTCCTCGTTTATTGGTTCGTTAGTTGTCGAGAATCCACCAACGTATAATGGCTCGGAAGTTCGTACTACTTGAATAGTTGACTCCTTTGGGAAGATGGTCCGCAACTTGGTGGAAAATCACGGATCGCAAAAGCGCTCTTCGTTTAAGCGGGATTTCTGAGATCCGCCCTCTTAACGTGACTAACCACCGCCCTTTTCTTCCCTATTTTGAAAGTCTTCACGATCAAAGGAATATTAGTTAAATCTAATATAATATCGAATAGTACTAGAGGTTTTAAAGAGTGGGATTTCCTTACCACAATAAAATGTTTCCAACGTTCTACGGTTCTCCCGATCACTTGAGTTCCGATCTTCCGTTATTGCACTAAATAATAACGAAAGAAACGTTATTAGAATGAACGTTATATCGATTCAAAAAGTCCTTCATAACACCATTAATATTCGGCCATAATACCATTAGTAAATCGAAAACGAAAAAAGAAACCCTTACCTATAATCCACGATCAAAAGAAAGGATTGAAAATGATGCTTATGAGAGTTGGAGAATTCGGCTATGCAACCAAAGAAAAAAGAAAATAAATTGGCTATGGGCACTCTAGCATTCGACCATTGAAGAAAAGGAAGAAAATATGAGTGAAAAGAAATAAAGATGAGAGAAGAATGATGATGATGTTGTTTTGATTTTCAAAGAGAATGGAGAATAAAAGAAAGAAAGAGATGAGTTTTGAGAGCAATGTATATTGACAATGGGAGAAGAAAAGAAAAGAATGGTCTTTTAGGTATTGGTAAAATCGGCACTAAGAGAAAGGCACAAAATTGAACACTAAAGTGAAAAGCAAAAATGACCAATTGGTCAAAATAATCAAGGCTTACCAATGATCAATTTCAGCTAAAGGGAAAAGAGGTTGAGAAGAAGAAAAATTCTGCACTAGGTTGCTAGGAATGACCAAAGAGAAAATGAAATGCTTAGCCAAAACTAACACAAAAATGTGGCTCCTTCTCTATACCCAATTGCCGTCCAAAACATGGTCAATAGCCATGATTTTGTTTCCAAAATTCTTCCTTGATATGTGCCTTATGTCCCCCCTATCTTTCCTTAAGTTTTTGATTCCATGCCATAAGTTAGTTGTTTCCTTAATCCTTTGATACACTAACCAAAAATAACATGGTCAACACTTACCATATATGTTCTTGGCCGACACTCACTATACATGGGCAGAAAATTAAAAATAAAAAATTTATCTAAATGCTAAACAAGGGATTCGAACCTCTTCCCTCTTGCTAGAACTCATGCGCCAACACCACCATGCCATGTACTCACTTATGTCACTCCTTAACACTTAATTTAACTTAAGTCTTAATGACATTTGCTTCTCTTCAATAAATTCTCAATTATTAAATTTTATTCCTTATCCTAATTATGCTATACTCCTCTTTAGAAATTCAATAAGCACTAAAATAAAAGTAAGGAATTTTCCTTTGAAATCTAAACACCAATTCATGCAATATAAAAACACTCGGATTTTTAGGGTGTTACAACTCCACCCTCCTTAAAGAAAATTTCGTCCTCGAAATTTACCTAGTTGAAAGAGGTGAGGTATTGTTGCCAAATTGCATCCTCAGCTCCCACGTAGCTTCCTCCACTCCGTGGTTACGCCCATAAAACTTTGACTAACGACACGGTTTTCTTTCTTAGCACCTTGACATCTCGGTCTAAGATTTCCACTTGGTTCTTCTTCAAAAGACAAATCGAATTCAACTCCAATTCTTCTCTCGGTATAATATGCGAAGGATCCGATCTATAACGCCTCAACATGGAAACATGAAAACATTATGAATTTGATCCAATTAGGAGGTAACTCAACTTTGATAAGCCTTTGGACCAACACGCTTCAGGACACGATAAGGTCCAATGTATCTAGGACTTAGCTTGCCTTTCCTTTCGAATCTGAAGATCTTTTTCCAATGGGAGACCTTCAAGAAAACCTGATCCCCCACATTATACTCGATGTCCCTTCGCTTCAGATCTGCGTACGACTTCTATCTATCTGAGGCTTCTTTCAACCGTGCTCGAATAACTTTTACCTTATCCTCTGTCTCAGATATCATCTCAGGGCCTAACATCTGTCTTTCGCCCAACTCAGTCCAACAAATAGGAGAACGACACTTACGACCATACAATGCCTCGTAAGGTGCCATCTGAATGCTAGACTGATAGCTATTGTTATACGCGAATTCTGAAAGTGGTAGATAATCCTCCCAACTACCCCTGAAGTCGATTATACATCCTCTTAACATATCTTCCAATATCTGAATTACTCTTTCCGACTGACCATCAGACTGAGGATGAAAAGTCGTACTGAAATTCAACTTTGTCCCCAAGGCTTCATGTAGAGCTTTCAAGAATCGTGATGTAAACCTAGGGTCCCTATCCGATATAATAGATACAGGTACCCCATGCAACCTCACAATTTTAGATACGTACGGTTTCGCCAATTTCTGCAATGAATAATCCGTACGAACTGGCAGGAAGTGAGCAGTCTTCGTCAACCGTTCAACAATTACCCAAACGGAATTTTTCTTAGTAGGTGTTAACGGTAACCCACTAACAAAATCCATAGTTATCCTCTCCCATTTCCAAAGAGGAATCTTTATCGGTTGCAACAATCCAGACGGTAATTGATGTTTTGCCTTCACTTGCTGACAAGTCAAACATTTTCCCACAAATTTTGAAATCTCACGCTTCAACCCTGGCCACCAATACTGTTCACGGAGATCTCGATACATCTTATTTCCTCCGGGATGCATAGCATAAGGGCTACTATGCGCCTCCCGTAGAATCAGTTGCCTTAGATCTGAGTCCTTAGGCATACATACTCTTCCTCGAAAACACAACATACCCTCCGTGTTTATTCCAAAATCCTCGATTTCACCATTTTCAACTTGTTGAAATAAAGGTCCCAACTTCTCATCTGATGTCTGTTTTTCCTTGATTTGTTCCAGCCACAGAGGCTTCATCTGAATTTCTGCTAACAAACTGCCATCCTCGTACAGACTCAAATGGGTAAACAATGCTCTCAATTCAGATACTGTCTTATGGCTTAACGCGTCAGCTACCACGTTAGCCTTTCCAGGATGGTATTCGATTGAAAAATCATAATCTTTTAATAATTCTACCCATCTTCTTTGTCTTAAATTTAACTCCTTTTGGGTGAGGAGGTATTTAAGACTCTTGTGATCCGTGTAGATTATAGATTTCTCACCATAGAGATAGTGCCTCCAAATCTTTAGAGCAAAGACAATGGCGGCTAACTCCAAATCATCGTAGGGTAGTTTACTTCGTGTGGTCTCAATTGACGAGAAGCATATGCCACCACTTTTCCATTTTGCATCAACACACAACCCAAACCCGTGTGAGACGCATCACAATAAGCAGTGAATTCTTTTCCGACCTCCTTTGAATCAAAGCTGGAGCTTCGTCGGGATCTTCTTCAATTTCTCGAAACTCTCTTTGCTTTTCGGTCCAAATATACGGAGCTCCCTTTAGCAGAGTTTAGTTAGGGTGCGACAATCAACGAAAACCTCTACAAAACGTCTATAGTATCCACCAAACCTAAAAAACTCAATTTTAGCTACCGATATTGGTGGTTTCCAATCCGAATAGCCTCAATTTTTCGAGGATCCACCCTTATTCCTTGGTGATACTACATGACCAAGGAAAGTCACTTCCTTTAGCCAAAATTCGCATTTACTAAATTTGGCATACAATTGCTTATCACGAAGTAGTTGTAATACTATCCGCAAATCTTGGTCATGTTCCTCCTCATTCCTCGAATAAACCAATATGTCATCTATATGAACACTATCTGAAACACCCCAAACAAATGTTCCTCGCTCAAATTCATTCAATGTTCTAAATAGGGTTGAAGAAGATTGTGGGTTGGCTTGAGTAGACCAAGTCATCACTTTCACTTATAACGCTGGTGAGACCGTAGTCAACACCTTCTTCCCTTTCACATAAATCCCGAATGCCCCAAATTATAAATATCATGCATAACATATTCATATTTCACTTTCACATCACTTTTCACTTGTATAACATTTATTTCGAATTCCTAGTAGAAGTAGGAAAACGTACCTGAATACTTTGCACCATAATATGGCACTTTAGCCACTTTCTTTCACTTTCACATTAACATATATAACATATTTAAACCATAAAACTATTAAGAATAGTGTGGAATACACACCTGATTTGTTTAGCGATTCCTTGAGATTTCGAAAGCAAGATCTAATGTTTAGATCCTAATTCCTACATTTGGTTTATCAAATATTACTTAGCATAAATTCTATTTTGGGCTATAATATCCAAATCCTAGTAGGATTTGTAAAGAGGCTTACCTTTGATGCCGATTTGATGTTTATTCAAATCCCGGAATCTTTGTTTTCCTTCACTTGATATTCGGCCAACCTTGAAACCTCAACATAAATTAGTTTTCGGCTTTTAATAATTACGGATCTAATCTAGGTAATCACATAACTTTGGCCGAATACCTTTAGGGGCTTACCTTATGGATTTTTAAATCCCGAAACTTCACCTCTCTTTTCCCTTAAAATCGGCAACTTCCTAGATCTCTGAATAGATTAGTTTTTGATCAATTTGATCTAATTGACTAAGATTTGGCCTTGGCCGAATGTATAGACTCACTTACCTCAAATCCCGAAGTTGATCTTTATTTCAAATTCCTGCCGAAATCACTTGTTAGATTTGATCTATTATTAAATCATGGAGGGGATCTTTTTGCCGATTGTATAATGATGTACTTACCTTGTTTTCAATCCCTAAGATCCCTTATGCTATTGGCTATGGCACTATTGTGGATCTCAAAGCTTTGGCTTTTGTGGATGAATGGTAGAAGAAAAGAAGAAGAAAGAAAAGATGTAGAGAGTTTTTTTGACAAGGAATTCATCATGTCCATAATTTCGGGTCATTTTAAGTTTCTAAAATTTTGGTGCATTGGTTAGTCAAAACTATTTTGGTTTGGCATCACTACAAACTCATAGGTGTCCAAAATGTAAGCGTGTTTCCAAAATGTCGTCTTATAAATGTCCATTTCCATTTCCTTCTTTCACCTTGCATTTCTAGGTTGGTGATAACTTGTCTTTTGACCTTAAATCAATTTTGGAGAAAACTAAAGCTCCTTTTAATTGATCAAGTCCGTAAGAAATGCCGTTAATTCTCGACAGAGGATACCGATTCTTGATCGTCAATTTATTCAATTGATGTCAATTTATTCAATTGTCGAGTCAATGCACATACGCATCGATCCATCTTTCTTCTTGTGAAGCAAGCCGGTGCTCCCACGGAGACACACTTGGTCGAATAAATCCCGATCCGGCAATTCTTGAATTTGAGCTTTGTGCTCACCAACTCCTTTGGTGCCATTCTATAAGGAGCAATGGACACCTGGAGTCGTCCCGTGCAAAAGCTCAATGCCAAATTCTACTTCCGATCCGAGGTATACCGAAGTTCTTCGGAAATACATCGGGAAATTCCTTCACCGTCCTCACATCATCCATAGATAACTCTTTAGCATCCAAAGCACAGATAAAGGCTAGGAATGCTCCATATCCTTTCCGTACCAACTTCTCCGCCTTTAATGCAAAAACCACATTTACCATATAGTTCCTTCGCTCGCCAATCATTATGACTTCCTTATCATCCGAGGTTCTTACTGACATTCATTTTTTAGCACAATCCACTTGCGCCCGATGTTTAACCATCCAATCCATGCCCAGAATGAGATCGAACTCGCCGAAAGGTAGTTCCATCAAGTTTGCTACGAATACCTCTTCTTGAATTTTCAAGGGCACGTCTTTAAACATTTTTTAACAATTACCGATTGTCTTAAAGGACTAATTACTATCATCTCATTTTTGGTAATTTCAGATTCTAAATTCAGGTTTTCAGATATGGCACTAGCTACATATGAATGGGTAGAGCCAATATCTATTAAGGCAACAACAGGTACATCAAAAATGAAGAACGTACCAGTTATCACATCTGGTGCATTGCCGTCCTCGCGGCGTCTAACTACATAAACCATCCAGCTATCTTGCATCCGCATTTCCTCTAGGACCATTACCTCGACCGGTGCACCTTGACCACGACTGGTCCATTACGACCTCTCGGTGGTGGTCTGCCGATTACCCCTAGCCGATTGTGCATCATTATTACTGAGACTTCTTGAGTCGTATCCATACGTCGAGGACAATTTTTGTAATGATGATCCATTGAATCGCATTTGTAGCATGCACCTGTTTTCCTCCAACATTCTCCAAAATGTCTTTTCCCACACTCAGTGCAATCTCGACTTCGATTATTTGCTACCGGGGTTCTACCTTGAACTGATTCATCATTCCGAGGTTTCTTCTGGAATCTCCTAGAAGAACTAGACTACTGTGTCTCTCTCTTATTTTGGGATCTTTCTCGATTCTGTCGTTCTGAATTCTTAGCCTCTTCGACTATTTTGGCCTTCTCCACAAGAGTCGAAAAAATTTCTAACCTGCTGTGGAGCAATCAGAACCCTCAGCTCATCATTAAGTCCATCCTCGAAACGTACACAACGTTCGTGATCATTGCTACAATTGTTCGAGCATAACGGCTCGGACGTAAAAACTCACTTCATATCTTCGCCACGGTCTTACTTCCTTGGACAAGATTCGAAATTCCTTCCTTGACGTCTACATAACTCGCTCCAACGTATTTTCCTTGAAGGCGACTTTAAAGAATTCCCAATTAATCGGTGCGACGGTTCCTTCTCGAGCGGTGAGCCACCACCGATATGCCTCATCTCTTAACAAAGATACTCCTCCGCTTTTGCTCGACAAGACATTCCATATCATCCATAATTCGTTCCACCGCTTCGAGCCAGTATTCAACCACATTCGAAGCTACACCAGAGACTCCTCTAAAAACTTCTGCATTATTTGCTTTAAGTCGCTCTGAAATTGACCCACGAGTTGTTGGCCCAATTCTAGTTCCAGCGACCCTTTCCAAGACTTGCAGCATTGCTTGAGTCAATGCATTATCTTCTTCCATGTGATCGCGTGATCCCGTCTCACTTTCAATTGACGCAGGTGCGTCCACTTCTGACATATGATTTGGTGCGTCAGTCGCAGCACCTCGGCCTCTACCACGGCCACGTCTACCGCGTCCACGACCACGTCCTCTAGTGCTCATGATAACTTGTTCGTTTATCTGATTAAAAGTTTTATGATTCAGAAATTTTGTTTCGGTGTTTATTAACGATATTTTATGAGATTTGAGATATAAAGTTGTTTTTCGCAACATATCCTATAGTCTCAATCTCTACGGTTTTTCACATCTAAAACTAGAAGTTCTAGAGTGTTCCTATGATCATAGTAATCATTAAGCAATAAATACTTATTTGACTTGTTACCGGATGCTCGTGGTGCCATACTGGTCTATAAAATATCATTGAGCGATTTCATACAAAATTAATTGCGAACCCAAACCACGATCGAGTTTTTGGCGGGCTCGATACCACTAAATGTAACACCCCAAACCCGATCTATGCATTGAGACTAGATTTGGTTTGTTACATGAATCGAGCTATTTTAAATCTCTAATGAGTTGAAAGCTACAATATTTATTTCTGAGGTTTAAAATTTTGAAGAGTATTTGAATTTGATAAATATTTGAAAACATTAGTTGAAAATCATTGTATTATCAAAATCTTTAGGTAATTTGTTAAAGAGTTAAATAAAATATTTATAAAAGAATTTCATATACTTGAAAACCCAAATTTATAAAAACATCATGTAATCATAGCCCAAAATTAAAAGTCCAAAGTATAGTTTAAAGCCCAAACACACATAAAATCCATAAGTTATTTATAGAGGCCCTTATTACAATAATCCATAATAGTAAAAAAATTTACTTATTAAAAGTTCAGAGTTTATATAACTCTCTTTTGCAGTATGGCCTCCACAAAGTCATCCTCGGCCCAAGTCCACGTCAATTTCCATTACCTGAGATGGAAAAAAAATTAAAGGGGGGTGAGTTACTTAGAACTCAGTGTGTAACTCACTTACCACCATTATTGGGCCAGATCATCAAGGTATTATGCTGGGCTTGAGCCCAATTACAGAATTCAACAATTTATCATGAAATAAAATTATTTAAAGATGCATGTAAAATGAATTTCCCAACCAAACCTAATATCCATCCGCTAACACCCCCATACCAACCATCACACCTGTGGGGATCAAGTCAACCCACCCCGCCAACACACCAATCGTAGGCATTAAGCCTTTTTATAATTGTGGCAAAGCAACCGAACTAGAGGCAATAATCCATATTTATTTTTGTGGCAAGGCCCATAGAACTAGAGCAATAAGCCATATTTATTTTTGTGGCAAGGCCACCGAACTAGAGGCAATAAGCCATTATTGTGGCAGAGCCACCGAACTAGATTTTTGGCAACTGGCCATTCATCTCTTCATATATCCCACCCCATGCAATTATGCGTGTATAACAAAATATAAAAATTTCTTTATAATGCATAACATGGTGGGTTTATCGTTAAACATTTCATTTGGCCCATAAACATAATTTAGCAATTTGTCCATTTAGCAGTTTAGTGGGCTTTGGCCCATTTACCAAACTAGAGTATTTTGGCCCAATTTATCGAACTAGAGTATTTTGGCCCAATTTATCGAACTAGAGTATTTTGGCCCAATTTATCGAACTAGAGTATTTTGGCCCAATTTATCGAACTAGAGTATTTTGGCCCAATTTATCGAACTAGAGTATTTTGGCCCAATTCTGAAACATACAACTTACATAATAATAAGTAATTTTTGAGGGCATTTTCATAATTTTCACGATTTAGTCGTTTTTACGTATTTTCGTCAAAATATCGGTTTTACGTTTTATCGATCTAGTCGTTTTACGATTTTACTTCCAATATCGAAATTGACATCCAACCAGAAATAGTGTGAAGTTACACACCTCGATACCGAGAGTACTAATCCTTCTCGCTCCTCGGCACCTAAAACATATTTCGATCCGTTAGAATACTATTTCATAAAAATATTCTTAATCGATAATAGATCCAAAATCTTACCCTCTTGATTTTGAATCACTTGATTTTCGCTTCTCCTCGTTTATTAGTTCGTTAGTCGCGAGAATCCACCAACGTATAATGGCTCGGAAGTTCGTACTACTTGAATAGTTGACTCCTTCGGAAGATGGTCCGCAACCGGTGGAAAATCCCGATCGCTTGAAATCGCTCTTCGTTTAAATGGGGATTTCTGGATCCACCCTCTTAACGTGACTAACCACGCCCTTTTCTTCCCTATTTTGAAAGTCTTCACGATCAAAGGAATATTAGTTAAATCTAATATAATATCGAATAGTACTAGAGGTTTTAAAGAGTGGGATTTCCTTACCACAATAAAACGTTTCCAACGTTCTACGGTTCTCCGATCACTTGAGTTTCGATCTTCCGTTATTGCACTAAATAATAACGAAAAGCGTTATTAGAATGAACGTTATATCGATTCAAAAGTCCTTCATAACACCATTAATATTCGCCATAATACCATTAGTAAATCGAAAATGAAAAAAAGAAACCCTTAACTATAATCCACGATCAAAAGAAAGGATTGAAAACGATGCTTATGAGAGTTGGAGAATCTGTTATGCAACCAAAGAAAAAGAAAATAAATTAAACTCGGGCACTCTAGCATTCGGCCATTGTAGAAAAGGAAGAAAATATTAGTGGAAAGAAATAAAGATGAGAGAAGAATGATGATGATGTTGTTTTGATTTTCAAAGAGAATGGAGAATAAAAGAAAGAAAGAGATGAGTTTTGAGAGCAATGTATATTCGACAATGGGGAGAAGAAAAGAAAAGAATGGTCTTTTAGGTATTGGTAAAATCGGTACTAAGCGAAAGGCACAAAATTGAACACTAAAGTGAAAAGCAAAATGACCAATTGGTCAAAATAATCAAGGCTTACCAATGATCAATTTCGCTAAAGGGAAAAAAGGTTGAGAAGAAGAAAAATTCTGCACTAGGTTGCTAGGAATGACCAAAGAGAAAATGAAATGCTTAGCCAAAACTAACACAAAATTTGGCTCCTTCTCTATACCCAATTGCCGTCAAAGCATGGTCAATAGCCATGATTTTGTTTCCAAAATTCTTCCTTGATATGTGCCTTATGTCCCCCTATATTTCCTTAAGTTTTGATTCCATGCCATAAGTTAGTTGTTTCCTTAATCCTTTGATACACTAACCAAAAATAACATGGTCAACACTTACCATATATGTTCTTGGCCGACACTCACTATACATGGGCAGAAAATTAAAAACAAAATTTATCTAAATGCTAAACAAGGGATTCGAACCTATTCCTCTTGCTAGAACTCATGCGCCAACACCACCATGCCATGTACTCACTTATGTCCCTCCTTAACACTTAATTTAACTTAAGTCTTAATGACATTTGCTTCTCTTCAATAAATTCTCAATTATTAAATTTTATTCCTTATCCTAATTATGCTATACTCCTCTTTAGAACTTCAATAAGCACTAAAATAAAAGTAAGGAATTTTCCTTTGAAATCTAAACACCAATTCATGCAATATAAAAACACTCGGATTTTTAGGGTGTTACAAGAAAAGTTAGAGAAAGAGAAAATGTATCTGAGGTTAGACGTGGATGTTCAAAAATTGAATGCCGATAAGTTAAGAAAAGGGAAGAAAAGAGTCGGGGAAGACCTAGACAGCCTAAAGACAGAATATAAAAGGTTACGTCTATCAATGAAAAATGCTGGATTGGGAAAGACCTCGCAACAGTGGCAATAAGAGGTCCAAGAGGAAAAAGCCAAAGCTGACCATTGGGGGAAGAAGTTCCAAGAGATGCAAATGTGAAACGAGGCCCTAGAAAGGAGCTTGGCAGAAAGACAAAAGGAGAAAAGTGGATTAAAAGCTAAAGTGGTTGAACTGGGATGGTTTCTTCATCACCATCGAATCTGTAATTCTACAATTGAATTGAAGTCAAGTCTATACAAGATTAAGGAAATGAAGGGCAAGATTGAAAAATTAGAATCGGTGTTGTAGAATTGTGAACTCCGGATCAAGTTTTTTTAAGCAAGAGAAGAACATTGGAAGGAAGAGCTCTACCATTCCCAATATCAAGTTAGAAATCAGGATTATCTCATAGGTGAAGCAATACTTCAGGTTTGAGAGGTAGCCGATCACCTGCAGACCTTGGCAGCACAGGCTGATATGTTGAGCATGAAGTATGAGCTATAGTCAGATCGTAGTCAAGAGCTAGTTTCGTTATTTGGGAAAATTAAAACTTTGGGCCTTAAGGCGAAAGCATATTTGTAGTTTGTTTTATGTAAAGGATTTTGCTTTCTAATAAATTTTTCTACTTCTTTTTGCATTCATACATTTGCATTACATTGCATCATTTGCATTAGACTTTACAAAAGGACCCTAATTGGGTAAAAATATTTCAGTTAACTTGGAAAACATGGAACAAAGGTTGGAGAGAATTGAGCAAATGCAAATACAGATGCAGGGGTAATTGACCAAGATTCAACAGGAAATGTGGGAACAAATGCTAGAATTCCAAAAGAATATGATAGGCCAGCTAACCCAGTTACTAGCCAGAGGACTTGAAAAAAGGAGTGGCCCAATGGTCAATAGTGTGGATGATGATGAAGACATCGTTTATTCCCCAATAGATTCCCGACTCAACCAGGCACACATTCGTATAGGGTACCCGTCATTATTGGATCCTAATGTTAGATGGATACTTCGGCTCTATTAAACTTCCCGATGGGTTCAAATTTTAACTTGGATGATGATTGACAAAATCGGTTGTATTGACATAAACAAGGTAAAGGGGAGAATGGACTTTAAAGGACCTGAAGAAGAAAGAAAAGGAATCGAATGGTACGAGTAGGTATAACAAGGGTCATTCAGAGCCGATTACAATAAGCAAGCCAAGAACGGTAACTACCAACCATCAGGTCTCCGCAAGGCAAGAACCTAATCCAAGACCGAACTCATAAAAACCCCAGTTCGCATCCATCCCAATCATGTATAGGGAGTTGTACCAAATTTTTTTTGATGCACATGTAGTATCCCCTTTCTACTTAAAACCTATACAACATCCATACCCTAAATGGTATGACACGAACGTTCAATGCGAATACCATGCAGGAATCATTAAGGCCCAAAAGCCCAAAATCTAATAGATTTATTAATTAAAGATAAAAAACCCATTTTATTATTTTAAGCATTTAGTAAACCAAGTTTGAACATGAGAGCTTACTTAGGTTTAATAATTAAATAAATAATTGATCTTAAAACCCAAATTAAATCTTAAGTCAAAATAGAGTACAAGGTCTTATTACACCCACTAAAAATCAAGTAAATAAAACATGTATTTTGAAACAAATAAATGAAAATTCAAGCCTCTTGTAGTGTGGCCATCTTCGAGTCCTCTCCCACGTCGGGTTGTCTACTCGGGATTACTTGAAACATCAAATTAAAGGGGTGTGAGTGTCGAAAATCAGTGTGGACAACCCTTGGAAAATAAATCACTTACAAATATCCACATTGGGCCTAAGCCCTACCAAAATCGGTGGTCTTGGGACTTATCCCACAATGACCTCATATCATATCATATCGTGTCATTCATAAACAAATAATGCAAAACCCACCCCAAAAATCTATCGCTATGCACACCATTTCCCTTCACGCCTTATGACTCTTGTGGGGAATTTTAGCTCGACCCACCCCTCTGCTACACACCAAGGGTAGCCCAGTTGCGGTACTACCGAATGTTGCAGCAAAGCTGCTAATCAAATATTAGGCCTAAAGCCTCCAGTGGATCCATACCATACGACCATGCGATCCTGGATCCATACCATACGGCCATACGATCCTCAAATATTGACACAGAGTCATCAACATATATATGTTAGGCACATAGCCACAGTAAATATGATTGACACAAAGCCATAATAATAGCACAAAGCCTTCGGTATTGGCACAAAGCCCATAATTACGGCACGAAGCCCATAATAATGGCACACAGCCCTCGATAACATTATCGGTGCGGCAAGATGGTCGCTTCGGTGGCTAAAAACTGCGGTGGATTCATACCATTATCACGGATCCATACCATACGGTAGTGCGATCCTCAAATCTTCCTCTGTACCATAATTCTCACCCATATGCATCCTAAGCAGAATATCATATGAATGTATTAAACACAAATGTAACATCTATAAACTCATATTCGTCACATAGGGTTATTTTCATCATTTCACTACCCAGGGGTATTTTCGTAATTCTACCCTATGGGGTATTTTGGTAATTTTACAAATCTGGGGTATTTAGTAATTTTACAAATCGGGGGTATTTTGGTAATTTCACAAATCAGGGGTATTTCGGTAAATTGACAAATCGGGGGTACTTTGATAATTTTTCAAACTAGGGGTATTTTGGTAATTTTATAAATCGAGGGTATTTTGGTAATTTCAAAAATCGGGGGTATTTTGATAATTTTGTAAATCAAGGGTATTTGGGTAATTTAACAAATTAAGGGTATTTTAGTAATTTCACAAATTAGAGGTATTTCGGTAATTTTACAAATCGAGGGTATTGCGATAATTTCACAAATCAGGGGGGGGGGTATTTCGATAATTTCACAAATCGAGGGTATTTAAGTAATTTCTCAAAGCAGAAAATTTTATAATTTCACAAACCGAGAGTATTTTGGTAATTTCGCAAATCGGGGGTACTTTGGTCCCTTTTGGGTTTTAGCTATGAACTTTGGCCCATCAACAAGTCCTCGCGGCTAAAGTGAACAGACACTACGCACCAGATAGGGTTCCAAAAAAAGAGGTGGGCCACTAGTGCCGCTTAAGTACCAAGCTCTCCCTAGATCCAATCCTAGACATGCGTATGCCCGTTGCCACACTCCAATCCAGCGACTTGTTTACGGACATGTTTAATTATTAGAAAGTCTTATGGAATTTAAGAGTTGTTCAAACTAGGCCTAAGGTCCATAAACCCTAGCATACTTGTCTACGTCCCCATAAAGCTCATCAAACCCAAATTACATCATTACGGCCCATCAGGCCCAAGTCTCATCATATGGCCAAATAGGCCCAGAACAAATTTAGATCATGTATCATGCATGTCTAATTCAATTCGTATAACCAACCAAACCATTTCATCAAACTTAGCCTCAAGGCCTACCGGGCCCATTTAGGCACTTTTGGCTTTTCAGCTTTTCGGCATTGCCAATATCATGTGTGTAGTGTTTGTACACACCTGGTAACCACGCAAGCTGCAAACCCCTTAGTCACGAACCTACAATCAACATTACTAGAGATTAACCAAAGCTTTAACACATACTTATCAGAAACTAAAATCTCACAGTAACCTTACCGTGCACCTCACGTTATAGTAGCCATTCTTTCACTACTATTGGTGATTATCCTCTAGATCTGCACCCAAACGCCCACCAAGGTATATTAACTCTCCTCATAAAATGCTCTATATATAGCTAGCTTCTCACTTTCTTCTTTGTATCTTACAGATGTGGGACCCCTCCATTAGTAGAGTTTAAATCCAACTCAAACTCTTCTTGCCCAATCCTCAAAATAAATACTCCCTTGCTTGTCATGAGATTCGAACCCAAGCTCCCTTGCACCCTTAATGATGCCTTGCCACTAGACCACTCACTTTCTTGTGTCTAAAATCATGCGCAACTAAATATAACCCTATGGAAAATTCTAGAGTCTATTTAAAAAGAAATCCCAAAATGCAAGAGCCAAGACTTGAACCTTGGACCTCCTTCCTTCCTTGTGGCGTCGCTCCCTTGTCTCTTATGTGGCGTCACTTTCCCACTACACCACACACTCCACTTGTGTCATTTTTTTCCACATTTTATTCTTAATGCCTACCTACTAACTCCTAGTGTTTTATTCACCTAAAACCAAAATTTTCCTAAAGCCAAAGTTTGAACCCAGGACTTCATAGAAACCCTCTAACCTTTCAAAATCACTCACCTAATAGATCTAACTAGCACTAAAGCCGTTCTCTTGTTCTCAAAAATTTTAAATGCTCTCGTGCCCAAGGCCCAATGGGCCCAATTCTTCTAGGCCTAATTTTTGGATATTACATTATTCTTTTTAATCCAATCAATTGTCTTTTATTGCCTTGGTTATCTTTGATTAGCTTTTTTGTTTCGAGCTATGCTCCTAATTAATTTCTTTTTACATCCATTGTTGTGATCTTTTTCAAGCATTTTATATTGAAATAATGATTAATGGACTAATAATACTTTCACAAAAGAAGTTTCGCATATTACTCTGTGAGCTTCTAAATAATATGAGAATCTAAAATATGACTATTGTTTAGAACTCACCAAGCTTAAGGGTTGGAAATATTGAAAGATGATTATCTCTTCAGATTTTTATTGGATAAGACATTTTGTCGGTGACCATCGTAATAAATGACGAGCAATGTTAATCCAAGTGTAAAGGGGATTATTCTCGGGAAAAGAAATATGATACCCTGTATTCATGTAAATTTTAGGCACATGCATCTGGTCATTATACCCAGGGAATGGTGAACAGATCAATTTGATTGAAGATTATTCAAATTCCATACCTCTTAGTGGTAACTGGATGGATGGCAGAAGCCAAATGTTATTCCCATGAAGTTACAGTGGGAGGTACAAATTTTATGTCCTAAGGTTCAAAGGAAGGGACTCTGAAATTGCAGCGGGGCAAGCTTGCTGAGCAAAATATGATTGTTTCTTTGGGTTTTCTATCAAATATACCAGCTGAATGAGAAAGCATGGTAATGCATCAATGAGAGAACCTTGATGACCTATGAGCAGTGACAACCCCAAACATTAGAAAAAGGGATCATTCTCATGCATTTATGTAAATATCATTCATACACTTCCAATTAAGATTATTTGATTCATTTCGATCATTGTGTCCTAATCGTTGTACAAAAAAAAAGTAGGAGATCATTCTCATGACATTCTGCATTCATGCAAATTTCGTCCATAATACATTCGAGTCTACAGGACATGTCCCCAGAAGATGGTGTAGCAACATTGGTGAATTCACCAGTCCTATCTCCCTGACCAGTATGGGAATAGGTCTAAGATTGTAGATCTTGTCACCTTAAGCAGTAATGGAACAAGATTGAACTACGAATTTTATCTCCATGAAGCAACAGAGTAGATTTAAGCCATCAGTCTTATCTCCCTCAAAATGGTAGTGGAGCAGACTGAAGATTGAAGTCTTCCTAAGATAGTAAGGAAGCAAATTGGAAAGTTTAAATTTTGTTTCCTTGATATGGTATTAGAGCAAACTGAAGATTGAAGTCTTCCTGAGATAGTAAGGAAGCAAATTGAAAAGTTTAGATTTTGTTCCATCGAGATGGTAGTGGAGTAGTCTGAAGATTGAAGTCTTCTTGAGATAGTAAGAAAGCAAATTGAAAAGTTTAGATTTTGTTCCCTCGAGCTGGTAGTGGAGTAGACTAAAGATTTAAGTCTTCCTCAGATAGTAAGGAAGCAAATTGAAATGTTCAGATTTTGTTCCCTCGAGATGGTAGTGGAGTAGACTGAAGATTGAAGTCTTCCTGAGATAGTAAGGAAGCAAATTGGAAAGTTCAAATTTTGTTCCCTCTAGATGGTAGTGGAGCAGACTGAAGATTGAAGTCTTCCTGAAATAGTAAGGAAGAAAATTGAAAAGTTTAGATTTTGTTCCCTAGAGATGGTAGTGGAGCAAACTAAAGATTGAAGTCTTCATGTGATAGTAAGGAAGCAAATTGAAAAGTTTAAATTTTGTTCCCTCGAGATGGTAGTGGAGCATACTGAAGATTGAAGTCTTTCTGAGATAGTAAGGAAGAAAATTGGAAAGTTTAGATTTTGTTCCCTAGAGATGGTAGTGGAGCAAACTGAAGATTGAAGTCTTCTTGAGATAGTAAAGAAGCAAATTGAAAAGTTCAGATTTTGTTCCCTAGAGATGGTAGTGGAGCAAACTAAGGATTGAAGTCTTCCTAAGATAGTAAGGAAGCAAATTGAAAAGTTCAGATTTTGTTCCCTCGAGATGGTAGTGGAGCAGACTGAAGATTGGAGTCTTCTTGAGATAGTAAGGAAGCAAATTGGAAAGTTTAGATTTTGTTCCCTTGAGATAGTAGTGGAGCAAACTGAAGATTGAAGTCTTCCTGAGATAGTAAGGAAGCAAATTGGGAAGTTCAGATTTTGTTCCCTCGAAATAGTAGTGGAACAGACTGAAGATTGAATTCTTCCTGAGATAGTAAGGAAACAAATTGGAAAGTTCAGATTTTGTTCCCTTGAGATAGTAGTAGAGCAGACTGAAGATTGGAGTCTTCCTGAGATAGTAAGGAAGAAAATTGAAAAGTTCAGATTTTTTTCCCTCGAGATGGTAGTGGAGCAGATTGAAGATTGAAGTCTTCCTGAGATAGCAAGGAAGCAAATTGGAAAGTTTAGATTTTTTCCCTCGAGATGGTAGTGGAGCAGACTGAAGATTGAAGTCTTATTGAGATAGTAAAAAAGAAGATTGAAAAGTTCAGATTTTGTCTCCTCGAGATAGTAGTGGGGCAAACTAGAGATTGTATGTAAATCTTATCTCACAAGTGATAGAAGAACAAATTTGAATTTGGCAAATCTTATCTTCCTGATGTAGCAAGGGAGCAGATTTTAGCCACTAGCCTTATTTTCCTGCAGTAACAAGGGAGTAGGCTGAAGATTTTAGTCTTATCTTCCTGATGTATCAAGGGAGCAGACTAAAAATGGTAGATCTTGTCTCCTCGAGATACCAGGGGGCAGATCAAAGATGATGAATCTTATCTTCCCATGGTGGTAGGGGAGCAGATTCAAACCACCAAGCCTTACCCCCTAAGCAGTAGTGGAACAGGCTGAAATTTACAAGTCATCTCCATGTATTGGCAATGGAGCAGACTGAAGTTGGTGAGCCTTATCTCCCTAAGCAGTAGTGGAGCAGGCTGAAGACATCCAATCTTATCTTCCTGAAGTTGCAATGAAGTAAATTGAAGCCATTAGACTTATTGAAATCAAGATGAAGTTCCAATACCATTGAAGTTGCAGTGGATTTGGAAGCCATTTGAAGAAGATGAGGACAAAGAAGTCGAGGCTCGGCCAAGACCGGGCAAAATTGGTCCTTTTATAGTCTTTGCTCTATTCTTGTTTCACGACAATGACCAAAGAGGGCAACTGTAAGACGCCCATTTTGCCCGGGCCCGTGAAAACCATAAGAAAAATAATAAATACCAAATGTCCAATAAACAGTCCATTTACAATAAAAGGGCTTAAAGCCCAAACCCAAATGCTAAAGCCTGGTACACCCTAAATACCAACAATAACCCAGATTAGACCCTGACCCCTCACACCCAAGATAAAAACAGCCCAAAAGGGCCCAAATGTTAAACAAAAATAGGGAACATAGGGTTTATGGGAAACCCTAGGCGCCGCAAGCCTCGCACCCATCCCCTTTGCGTCGCAAGCCTCGCACCAAGTCGCGTCGCAATCCACGCGAGCCACACCGTCATCAATGCATGGATAGCCCCACCATCGCCGAGATCCTCGTCAATTACCTGTACAAGAAAGGGAAACACAACAGCAAAAATGGCAGAATATATGTATTTCCTTTTTTATTTCTTTATTCTGGGGTTATAAAAACCCCAAATAAATCTGTAAAACACATAGATACAAACACGAAAAAAAACTCAAGCAAGAAAGATACAAAAAATAAAATAGAGAACACAGAGGTGATTCCCGAATATCCATTTTTGCTTTTTTATTATTCTTGTAACACCCCAAACCCGGCCTAGACGTTACGATCGAATCTGGCATGTCACATAAAGAGGTTGTTTAAAAACTAAATGTGCACTCGTTAAAACGTTCGTATTCTTTTTAAAACTTCGAGTTCAGATGTTTGTTAATAAAAACCCCGATTTACTAAATGTTTCTTCTAGAATGTTGTTATTATTTTGCAAACCGCTTTTGTTATGAAAAATCAAAATTTGGATATTTGCAGTAACGTGATAATTTGGAAAATAATTGTTAAAGTTTTAGGAAAACTACATATTTAAAAATTTAACGGTTATTAATGAAAACTTAAAAGAAATTAAACCAACGGCCTTATTACAAAAATATTAAACCAAAATAAAATAACTTTAAAGTAAAGCAAAAACAAAAATTTACTAAGTCGCGGGAAATATTCTCGGTGTATGGCCACCACAGAGTCTTCCGTTGCTCCAAATCCTCTAACGCTGGTGCTCACCTGCAAGGTTAAAGCAGAGGGGTGAGTTACGAGAACTAAGTGTGCAATCCCCTTAAAAGGTCCATATGTAGGCTTGAGCCCATATGACATCAATCTGGGCCTGAGCCCCCAACTCATGATAATGCAAATTATGAAATGCAACCCCACCCAATCCAACCAATCACACCCCCGTACTAACCAATCATCACCTATGGGGATCAAGTCAACCCACCCTGCCAGTCACACCAATAATGCAGACAAGCTGCTATTCACAATATTTATGGCTGAGCCACCAGAGTCATGGTATAAAAATATGTGGCAGAGCCACTGGCTACACTGCTCTTCATTCATTATCCCACCCCATGCAAAATGATGTAATGCCATGTCTCAACATATAATGGTGAAAAATTAAATCATACATACGAGATTCAATCACAATTAAGGGTATATCAGTCATTTTTGCCCCCTCGAGGGTATTTCGATAATTTTACCCATCGAGGATATTTTGGTAACTTGCAGTCCAGGGGTATTTCGATAATTTACCCTCCAAGAGTATTTTGTAATTTCGCATTCCACAGCCTTTTGAAGGCCTATTGTCACCTTGAGCGACACAAAACTCTTTTTAAGTCACTTACAGAGCTAATGGGCCTAAAATCTGTCTTAGGCCCAATCGAGCCTACACGCCGTGTGGCCCATTTCGCATGCTTTTGATATCAAATTTAGAGATTTTACATTCGGGCCTATCGTTGGCTAGTTTTCCGACAGTTTTGCCCAAGTAGGTTGGTTAGCCTGTTGGGCCCATTTGGCTCGTTTTGGCCCGATTAGGCCCGTTACAGCCTCAATATCGTGAGAGTGTTCGTGACGCTCTCAATGACTTACCGCTAACATTTGCGTCTCAGTTTGCCACTACGAGCACTCGCACACTCGTGTAGTCACATTTGCTAGTTTTCCGACTTTTCAACTTTTAGCTATTTCACAGAACATTGCATGCAACCATTCAACAGGGTGTGAGATTACACACCTATTTGGAATCCGGACCACGCTACTCTCCGAAACACCTAAGAACATATTTGGAAATCAGTTAGTCTCATCACTGGTAAAGCATAGCAAAAGCTTAAGTCCAAGATAATCGCTAACTTCATTTGTCACAAAGAGATTCCCTCCGATACGCCAAAACAACTCGGTTCTACCCCTTAACTAACACCAACGAGTTCCTAACACAATTTATGTACCAAAACAAATGGAGTTACCAATCATCGACATTCGGTCAACAGAGATGTAACATGCTAAAATTTAGAATTTTATGTATTACATTATATCTTGCGATAGGTTAGTTAAAAATATTAATTGTGTATGTTTAGGGGTCCTAAGGAGGCTCGGGGATGAATTGGGCCTTAGAAAAATTTTTGTATTTAAGTAAATTAAGGAGAGAAGGTAAGTGACATCAAGGGTTAAGGAAATAAGTGAGTAATTTGCTTGCATAAATGAGCATTTGGTAAAGAGGATGTGGCGTCACGTGAAGGGTTTTAGGGGAAGAGGTTCGAATCCCACTTGGTGCAAAATTTTGATTATTTTTTTGTGTTCTTTCTCTAAGTGTCGGCAATGGTGGTATTTAAGACAATGAATACTTTTTAATTATGGTATGGCGGCTTAGGAAATATGGTAAGGAGGATGATAGGGGATAATGAAGGAAAGAATCAAAAGAAAAAGGCAAGAGAAGGGAGCATGTTGGCCTTTTTCATAGGTGACATTTTAGAAAGTGTTTTTGGTCAACACTTATCCTTTTCGCAAAACAATACACGGTTTTGGTGAAGGAATAGAGAGAGCTGAAATCTTCTTTGGTCATTTTGCAAAGTTTTGTGTAACATCCTAGATTGGGGGCTCTGCATTTGTGATATGTTGTGTGTGTATGCATGCTATGTGTGTGTGTCTAATATGTTTAGAGCTTTCGGGAAGGCTTAAGGTTAAGCTTGAGCCTTCGAGGAAATTCTATTTTAGTCACAAAATGGAAGAACTAGGTGAAGTGGGCCTTAAGGGTACTTGAATGGGAAAGTTAACATAAAAAAAATTCAGTTGGTAAAATGGCAAGGAGATGCCACTAAGGGAACAGATAGGTGACGCCACAAACATGTTTGGAGGGAGCAGGTTCGAATCCATGCTTAGTAAAAAGAAGTTTTTCTTTTATATGTGACTAAGGAGTGAGAGGTGGTTTCAGCTGGGACTCTAAAGGAGTAAGTGTGGATTGAGTCTATAGATAGAAAGATGAGGATGGAAGAAAAACAAGGGATAGGATAGAGGGGGAAGAGATGGTCAAATGTGGGACTGTGTTGAAGGGAAAATCGGTTGAATGGCTAAGGGTGTGCCGAAATTCCCATTTGTGAATAGTGTGCCAAATTTCATCTTTTCCTAGAGCATAGCTTTTGGTTTTTTTTCTCTTCTTCTTTTCTCCTCCTAATTTCGACAACAAAGGATTCTTCTTCTTTTTTCTACCAAACCAAAAAAACTCCTAACTCTACTTTCCTCTCCACTTTCATACCATAGCCGATTGATCTTGAAAAGCCAAAATGCCTAAGCCTCTTTATTTTTCTTTTTGGCTTTCTCATCCAGTTCTTTCCTAATCATTGCCGAATCTTGTCCACTAGTAGGCTAATAATGAAATCTCCTAAGTATCATTCAGATCTGCTGTGATAAGGTAAGAGCGTTCTCTTATTCCTTTGTTGTTTTCAATTTTTGGAGACCATAGCCGAATGGCTAAGTTGGTTGTAAGGCCATCATTAGTTTAATGTTTCTATTCACTGATCTCGTATTTTCTTTGGGCAGCATTCCGGGATTTGAAGGAGATCTAGGCGCCTAGGTTTCTAAGATAGAAATTGGCAACTTTCGAATCATACTATTTTTTTCGGGATTTCAAGGTAAAGGTTCCGATTCTCCTTAAGTGTTCAATTGTTTTCTTTTCATTATTCGTACCTTAACCTAATGTTTCATTAAGCAATTGTTATAGTTCCTTCTGACCAAGATCATTCATGAACTCGAATGTCAGCAAATCAAAGGAAGGGTTGGAGAGTTGGCCAAACTGTGTTGTTAGAGATTGGCGCGGGGTTGTGGGCGACTTCGAAAGCGAGAATAGTAGGCAGATAGCTATAGTTTCAGCTAGTGATAGTGTTGACATAGAGAGTGTCGTCTTACGTGTTATCAGGTGTGTAAACTTTCACACACTATAATATAACTATGCTAATGTTTGTATGACTGAAAAAGCCAAAAAGTGGGCTATATAGATAGTCGTGATACCCTTAGGGGTAAGGCTAGGATTGCCAGGTACGTGATCGTATTGTTTCTTTGCATAGCCGAATGTATGTGTGACAAGATGATATAATATGAGTAGCATGTTGCATTGTTAGGAATTGTATGTAGATCATGGGTATGGGCTTGATATGAAGGGGAAGTGATTAATTGGTCACGTAGTGATCGGTGGCTTTGCCACGATATATATATATACATGTGTTCATACACTATTTCTTTTGGTCACACTGTGATTGGTGGCTCTGCCACGATGTATATATATAGATTTGGTCACATAGTGATCGTGTTTAATTGGCAGCAACACTGTCGTGATGGTGTGTAGCGGATGGAGGGTTGATTGTAGAAATCTCCATGGTGTGATTGGTTGGTACGGGTTGGTGGGTAGCGGATGGAAACACTAGGTTTGGGTTGGGCTTAATGCATTCATATGTTGTTGCTGATATGTGGGCTCAGGCCCAATGTGTGATTGTGGGTTAGTTGCAATATATTTAATGTGGGAGGTTTTACACACTCGGTCTTGGTGACTCACCCCTTTTTCATTAACTTTTAAGGTGAGAAGTAGCTAGTGGATGCAGGAGTCGAGGCGGACTCGTGGAGGCCATGTTTTCATTTTCTTTCCTTTACTTTTTCGCATTTTTTTAAGTCATTCAAATTTGGGATTTCCATTATGTAATAAGGCCCTTCAATATTGTATTTCGTTTTATTTTATTATTTACTGTTTATAACGAACTTGTCACTTCGACAGCTTAAATGTTTAAGTTAAATTGGAGTTTTATTAAACCAAACATCCTATTTTCAAAAGTCGACGCAATAATAGAAAAAAGTTATCTTCCAAAATGCTGGT
This sequence comes from Gossypium rotundifolium, assembly GCA_025506655.1. Taxonomy (NCBI): domain Eukaryota; kingdom Viridiplantae; phylum Streptophyta; class Magnoliopsida; order Malvales; family Malvaceae; genus Gossypium; species Gossypium rotundifolium. The sequence goes on from CP106727.1 coordinate 24,872,942, forward strand.
TTTTCATAAATTTAACTAAGACTTGGTTTTACTTCACCCTGTGACATTCCAGATTAGGTCGTAACGCATGGGCTGGGTTTGGGGTGTTACATTTTGTGCATGCTAAGGTTTGGTTCTCTTAGCATTTTGGGTACTCTTCCTTGATAATATCTTTTCCTTTTTACTTTGGCTGAAACCTCCTTGTCCATTTGTGCATGTTGGACCTTTGTTTTGGCTGAAACCTCAAAACATTTTGGTTATTCTCTCTTTGATAGCCGAAACACCTAGCCTAATTGTTCATCTCATTTTTTGCTTTTTCGCAACACTCATCACACTACTTTTGAAAACCAAAACTAATTAAGCACTCATTCTCTATCTTTCTTTTCTTTTTCACAAAATTTTTCAACCCCTTTCTTCTTCTCTAATCTATACTCTCATAGCCGAGTGTTCTTGCTTATATCCCTCCATAGCCGAACCCACTACCACTCTATTTCTTTACCATTTCTTTTCCATTCGTGTTGAACAATCTCTTCTTAATCGAATCGGTAAGTGATCTTATATCCCTCTTTTAACTTCATTTTCTCTTCCTAGCTGAATATGTGTGTTCATCGTTATTCGGTTAGTTTACTTTGTTTCTTATCGAAACATCACTCTCTCCATCACTCTCATCTTGTGATCAATAGTTTTTCGTAGTGTTATAGTGGGTGGCCGAATACCATATCATTGACGATTCAATTCTAGCCATAAGTCCGATCGGTGAAAGTTGGATCTACTATTGTCTTGGTAATGGATCTCTTTTATATTTCATCTCGACATCTCTCAATATTTGATTATTCCATTAAAATAGAATGATATATTTGTCTAATAAATTGTTATAGGGATTAAATCTCCCATTATTATTCACTCGTTGATTCTACAGAGATAGTGGTAATTTGAACTCTTTTCCCTTAGACAATCGATATATATTGTAATATCATTTTGATTAAGACTATTTCCAATGGAGGCAAGCGATACTGAATCGAAAGGAAAAGTGATTGGAGATCACAAAAGGAGTGGATTTGAGATTCCTAATCCTAAGTTTAAGCGAAGGGCAGTATCGGCGGTTCGAGATTTTCCACTGGGCTGTGGACCATCATTCGGTGAGAACCAACAAATCGTGGTCGTTCACAATTTTGAGAGTAAGTATTCTAGATCACTTGGTTTAGTTTTGGATTAATAAAAATCTCATCCGTTAGATTAATGAGTGTTATGTTGTCATAGGTGCCGACGATCAAGAGAGTTTAATACTTACCGTAATCAGGTGTGTAATCTTACACCATAATCCCGTAAAATTATGATTCGGTAACATGTCGAATAAGTAGATTGTTATCATTATACGGCTAAAAATTGTAACATTGGCGTAAAACGAGGAATATACTTAAAGTATACTATTTTGAAAGATTTGATAAAATTAGTATTAAGATTGTTAAAATTACAAAAATGCCCTTATGGGCCGAATTATGAAAATATCGTTATGGGCTGAATTACAAAAATGCCCTTATGGTCTAAACTACGAAAATGCCCTTATGGGCTGAACTATGAAGATGCCCTTATGGGCTGAATTACGAAAATGCCCCTAATGGTCCGATATGCTAGAATGCCTTAATAGGCCGATTATTAATGCTTAAATGGGCCTAGTCATTGTAATAAATTACTTGATAAATGGTTGCTATTTATATGCGAACATCTTATTATGTATGTTGCATTTTCATATATTGTATGGGTTAGGAAAAATGTTGAAGAGAAGTGTAGCCTGGTGGCATTGCCACAATAAACTATTTATTATAATGTTTACACATGATATTGGTGGCTTGGCCACAATAAAATATTATAAATGGCAATTTGACTACGTTTTGGTGTGATTGACGGGGTGGGTTGACTTGATCCTTACAGGTGTAATGCTTGGTAGGGGGTGTGTTGGATGGATGGGTTGGGTTGCATACATTTATATATATATATATATATATATATATTCTGTTATGTAAATTGGCTTAGGCCCAAGATATTGAAATATGGGTTCAGTCCTAGTGGACAAAGGTAAGGAGATATACATTGAGTTCTAGTAACTCACTCGTTTTCTTAACCCTTGTAGGTAATGCTCAGTGATGTGGACTTGGGCCATGGATGACTCGGTGGAGGCCATACTTCAGAAATGGTGTTTTATGTTGAACTTTAAATTTCTATTTCCGTTCTCTTTACTATTTTGGGTTTTTATGATGTAATAAGGCCTCTGGAGTATTTTATTTTTGCTATATGTTTGATGTACTTTCATTTTGCTTGAATTGTTTTAAATGGGTAAATGGGAATTTTTCTAAAAACTTAAATGAAGATTTTCTAAAGTAGATTAACAAAAGGATTTCATAACCAAATTTTACAAACATTTTAACTCAGAAATTTTCTCTCGAATTATCAATAATATTTTCAAAAGTCATGGTTTATAAGATCTCTAATTCAAATTATCGATTTATCAAATCAACCTTCGAGGTTTGTAATACTTTATCAAATATTTCAAATCAAACTTGCTTTGTTGATTATAACAAATAACCCTTTTTTAGTATGAATAAAAATGACTTAACATGTTTTTCTCATGTGACATGTCAGATCCATTCATAATGCATAGGTCGAGTTTTGGGGTGTTACATTTTATGGTATCAGAGCCAGGTTACAAAACTCGACTGTGATTTGGGTTCAAAAATGTTTGCCAAAGCTTATTGAATTTTAAATTATAAATCTATGTTTTAAAGAAAGTATGGCACCACGGGTATCCGGCATCAAGTCAAGTAAGTAAATGTTATCATTTTATGATTATGATTATTGTGGTATGACTTAGAAATACTCTAGAACTTTTAGCCTTAGGAGCTAAAACTATAGAGATTAAGAAGATAGGATGCGTTTTTGCAAAAATAACTTTCCTTCTTATACTTCATGAAATATCGTTTAATAAACACTGAAATAGCATACATATACATAAGACTCTTAATCAGATTAAATCAAATTAGCAAGTATGAGTGCTAGAGGACGTGGACGTGGTAGACGTGGCTATGGTAGAGGCCGAGGTGCTAGAGTTGTGTCTGAGGCGTCGAGACATATACTTGAGATGGACGCACTTGTGTCACCTACAACTGAAACTGGGTCACACGATCAAATGAGAGAGGACGACGCACTGTCCCAAGTGATGTGGCGAGTTTGGGAAAGCGTCGCTGGGCAAGAACTGGATGGCAGCTCGTGGGTCGATATCCGAACGACTCAGATCGGATGGGGCTGAAGTCGTTAAGGGTATTTCGGGTGTAGCCCCAAATGTAGCGGAATACTGGCTTGAGGTAGTGGAACGGATTATGGACGACCTGGATTGCATAGATGAGCAGAAACTGAAAGGAGCTATGTCATTACTGAGAGACGAGGCGTATCAGTGGTGGCTCACTGTTCGAGAAGGCACTCAGGCTGGTCACATTACATGGGAACTCTGTAAAACTAAATTTTAAGGAAAATATGTTGGGGTTAGCTATGTGGATGTCCGAAGGAAGAAGTTCCTGAATTTGGTCCAAGGAGGTAAATATGTGTCAGCATACAAGGCAGAATTTTTGCGTTTGAGTCAGTATGACCGGGGAATAGTACCGACTGACTACGAACGCTGTGTGTATTTTGAGGACGGGTTGCCTGATGAGTTACGAGTATTGATAGCCCCACAAAAGAAGAGGAATTTTGCCACATTGGTGGAAAAAAGCCAAGATAGCTGAAGAGGTTAAACGCTCAGAGAGGCAAAATCGAGACAAGGATAGGGGCAGGAACAAGAGAGACTCTAGGTACTTATGTTCTACTAGAGGGTTTCAGAAGAGGCCCAAGAATGAGGAGCGAGCTCTAGCGAGAGCCAGCTATTACTAATCAATTACAGCCATGTGTGGATTATGGAAAATTTCACTCGGGTGAATGCTGGAGGAAAACTGGGGGTTGTTACAGATGTGGTTCCAAAGATCATCAGTTTAGAGATTGCCCTCGATAGCCTGCTCATACTCAGGGTGTTCGTAATGATGTTGTGCAGCAAGCTAGAGGCACCGGGTAGAGGTACTGGTAATAGGGGTAACATGGAGGCAAGACAACTAGGGTTGGTCTATGCGGTCAGACGTCGAGAGGATGGCAATGCACCTGATGTAATAACCAATATGTTCTTCATATCTTCTGTATCTGTTACTGCTTTGATAGGTATTGGATCCACCAATTTGTATGTTGCTTATGATGTATCTAGAAATCTAAACATTAGATCTGAGATTTCTGTTAGAGAAACATCTGTAATTATACCTTTAGGACAGTCGGTGATAGTAAATAAGTTATTTAGGGACGTTCCCTTAGAAATTTAGGGGGAAGTATTTCTGGCGATTTGATGGAACTGCCATTTGGCGAGTTCAATCTTATTTTGGGCATGGACTGGTTAGTAAAACACCGTGCAAACTTGGACTATGCTGCAAAGTAGATGATACTAAGAACTTTGGAGGTTAAGAATGTGATGATGATTGGTGAAAGAAGAAACTATTTGACTAATGTGGTATCTTCTTTAAAGGCAGAAAAATTGGTGCGAAAGTGTTGTGGGGCTTTCTTAGCCTTCATTAGTGCTTTGGATGCCAAAGAGTTGTCAGTAGATAGCGTTAAAATGGTGAAAGAGTTTTCAGACGTCTTTCCCGAGGAGCTTCCAAGATTGCCTCCAGATTAAGAGGTAGAGTTTGGTATTGAACTATTGCCAGGAACGACTACAGTGTCCATTTCTCCTTATAGGATGCACCGAAAGAGTTAGCAGAGCTTAAAGTTTAAATTCAGGAGTTGTTGGATCGGGGATTCAATCGATCAAAGCATGGTTTCATTCGTTAAGAAGAAGGATGGGTTGATGCGTATGTATGATCAATTGAATAAGTTAACGATTAAGAACAAGCTTCTGAGGATGTTTGATCGACGAGGAGCTTCGATGTTCTCGAAGATAGACTTGAGATCGGGATATCATCAGCTTAAAGTCAAGGAGGAAGATATTCATAAGACTGCGTTTCAAACTTGTTATGGGCACTACGAGTTCTTGGTGATGCCGTTTGGGTTGACTAATGCACCAGCTGCATTTATGGACATGATGAACCAGGTTTTCCAACCCTATCTAGATCGGTTTGTGGTGGTGTTTATAGATGACATCTTGGTGTATTCAAAGACTGAAGAAGAGCATGATTCGCATCTATGAGTTGTATTACAAATTTTAAGGGAGAAGCAACTTTATGCCAAATTCAGTAAGTGTGAATTTTGGCTTTGGGAAGTGACCTTTTTGGGGCATGTCGTGTCTACCGAAGGAATTAGAGTTGATCCCGGAAGGTCGAGCCTGTGTTGGACTGAAAACCACTGAAGATAGTGGTCAAAATTTAGAGTTTTCTAGGGTTGGCTGGTTATTACAAGTGGTTCATTGAGGGGTTTTCGTTGATTGCTGCATCCCTAACTAAGCTGTTGTGTAAGGGAGTATCGTTTGTGTGGTCAGACAAGCAGCAAGAGAGCTTTGAGAAATTGAAGAAGATTCTGACAGAAGCACCAGTATTGATTCAATCTGAGGCTGGTAAGGAGTTTATTATTTATTATGATGCGTCACACACGGGTTTGGGATGTGTGTTGATGCAAGGTGGAAAGGTGGTGGCTTATGCATCTCGTCAATTAAGGCTGTATGAGGTGAACTATCCTACTCATGATTTGGAGTTAGTTGCAATGGTGTTTACTCTGAAGATTTGGAGACATTATCTGTATGGTGAGAAGTCGATTATCTATACGGATCATAAGAGTCTAAAGTACCTCCTTACCAGAATGAGTTGAACTTAAGACAACGGAGGTGGATAGAACTATTGAAAGATTATGACTTCTCAATCGAGTATCATCCCAGAAAGGCTAACGTAGTGGCTGATGCGTTAAGTTGAAAGGTGAAATTAGATTTGAGAGTGATGTTTGCTCATCTTAGCCTGTATGAAGATGGTAGTCTGCTAGCCGAACTTCAGGTGAAGCCTGCATGGGTAAGCCAGATTAAGGAAAAACAGTTATTAGATGAAAGGTTGGGTTCTTTACTTCAGCAAGTGGAAGGTGGTGTGATAGGGGATTTTGGATTGAATAGTGACAGAGTATTGTGTTTCCGCAGAAGAATGTGTATGCCCAGGGATTCGAAATTGAGACAAATGATTTTGCGTGAGGCGCATAGTAGCCCATATGCTATGCACCCCAGGGGAAATAAGATGTACCGAGACCTCCGTGAGTAGTATTGGTGGCCAGGGTTGAAACGGGAGGTTACTGATTTCGTGAGTAAGTGCTTGACATGCCAGCAGGTGAAGGCGGAACATTAATCGCTGTCAGGGTTGCTTCAACCTGTGAAAATTCCATTATGGAAATGGGAGAGGATAACGATAGACTTTGTTAGTGGGTTACCTTTATCGCCTACTAGGAAAGATTCAGTATGGGTTATAGTAGATCGGTTAACGAAGACTACTTATTTCCTACCTGTTCGTACGGATTATTCTTTACAAAAGTTGGCCCAGTTGTATGTAGCTGAGATCATAAGGTTATATGGGGCACCAATGTCTATCATATCGGATAGGGATCCTAGATTTACATCACGATTCTAGAAGGCTTTACATGAAGCTTTGGGTACAAGACTAAATTTTAACACGGCGTTTCATCCGCAATCAGATGGTCAGTTGGAAAGAGTGATCCAAATTCTAAAGGATATGTTAAAAGGCTGTGTAATTGATTTCAGGGGTAGTTGGGAAGATTTTCTACCATTGGTAGAGTTTGCATACAACAACAGCTATCAATCTAGCATCTAGATGGCACCCTACGAGGCATTGTATGGTCGTAGGTGTCGTACTCCTACTTGTTGGACTGAACTGGGGGAGCGGGACTTGTAGGGTCCAGAGTTGATCACATAGACGGAGGAGAAAGTTAAGGTAATTCGAGCTCAGTTAAAAGAAGCTTCGGACAGGCAAAAATTGTATGCGGACCTGAAGCATAAGGATATAGAGTTTACGGTGGGTGATCTGGTCTTTCTGAAGGTCTCACCTTGGAAGAAGATCTTTAGATTTGGACGGAAGGGCAAGTTGAGCCCTAGGTTCATCAAACCATACCGAGTGTTGAAACGTGTTGGGCCAGTGGCTTATTAACTTGAGTTACCTCCGAAATTAAGTAAGATACATAGCGTATTTCATGTCTCTATGTTAAGGCATTATTTTTTGGATCCATCTCATGTTGTACCAGTAGAGGAAGTTGAGTTAAGACTTGACTTGTCCTTTGAGGAAGAGCCAGTACAGATTTTAGAATTGGATATTAAGGTGCTGAGAAGGAAGTCGGTACCATTAGTCAAAGTACTTTGGCGTAATCACGGATTAGAGGAAGCTACATGGGAGCCAGAGGACGCGATTCGGCAACAATATCCTTATCTCTTCTAATTAGGTAAATTTCGAGGCTGAAATTTTCTTTAAGGGGGTGTAGAATTGTAACATCCTAAAATTTAGAATTTTATGTGTTGCATTATATCTTGCGATAGGTTAGTTAAAAATATTAATTGTGTATGTTTAGGGGTCCTAAGGAGGCTCGGGGATGAATTGAGCCTTGGTAAAATTTTTGTATTTAAGTAAATTAAGGATAGAAGGTAAGTGACATCAAGGTTTAAGGAAATAAGTGAATAATTTGCTTGCATAAATGAGCATTTCACAAAGAGGATGTGGCGTCACATGAAGGGTTTTAGTGAAAGAGGTCTGAATCCCACTTGGTGCAAAATTTTGATTAATTTTTTGTGTTCCTTCTCTAAGTGTCGGCCATGGCAGTATTTAAGGCAAGGAAGTGTAACATCCTGAATTAAAGGGCCTATACGTTTAGTGTGTGGTTATGTGTAATGTGTTAATTAGAGTGTTAGGGGTCCAGATTGGACTTAGGTTCGAGCTAAGGCCTTAATCAAATTTCTTAGTGGAAAGCCTAGTAGGATAGGGTTTAAAGGAGGTTATATGTGTTTTAAAACACAAGTGGGCTTGTGGCCCAGTGGCAAAATGGTGCCACTTAGAGAGAGCAAGGAGGTGGTGTCAACTGAGGAGGCCCAAACTCATGTTGCATGAAGCCCAATTCTTTTAAATTAAAGTTAGCTAAATTTCGGAATTTAGGTGGGTAAGGTTGGACGGCAACAAGGCTTAAAAATAGGGGGTTAAATGACTTGGATAATGTGGATAATATGCTAATAAAGGGAGGAAGAGGTGGTGTTATCTATGCCTCTTTTGGAGGTGTGCTTGGATAAAGATAAGGGAGGAAGTTTAGTAATTATCTGCTGGCCATAGTGATGACCGAAATTCCAACTCTGAGGGGAGGAGGAATCGGTTTGATGGGGCATAAAGGGTGCCAAAATTCCCCATGTATAGTAGTCTGGTTTTAGTTTTAAAAAAGGGCATTTTCAGTTTTTAGATGTTAAGTGCCGAAATTTTAAGTAGTCAAGGGAGGGCTCTCTTCTTTATTTTTGGCTTTGAAGGTTTCCATCTTCTCTTTTTCTTCTTTTCTGAATAAGAGCTGAAAACTCCCTAAAGCAATCTTTTTCCCCACACTTTTCTGTCATAGCCGACTCTGCCCTAGATTTGCCAAAAATCTTCTTTTTCCTATATTGTTTATATCACTTCTTTACATTTGATATTGTTCATCCCTCTCAATTAGTCCTCTTTAAAAACCAAAATCATAAACCCCATTTGATTTCTTCACAAAGACCGAACCTTCCTAGATCCCTGTGCACCATCTTTCTTTTGATTATCGCGGAAGTCAGAATCTTCTAGGAGTTGTCGAATTCTCTAAAAAGGTAGGTGTCGAATTCTTCTGTTCGTTTTCTTCCCATTCGGTTTCTGGAGGCCAAAGCCAAAAAGGCTTATAGGCATGGTAAGGTTATCTTTTGAGTAGCGTTTAGATTGTTCTTGTGTTCACATCTTGGGGGTGGCACTTCGGGAAATAAGAGTAGATAGAATCATCCAGATTTCAAAAGCCGAAAACCGTCAATCTCTAAGTATCCTATCTATTTCAGGATTTCAAAGTAAGGGGTTTTCTTTAGATTCCTGTTAGATCCGCTATCATATTTGAGATCCTAAAATCACATGATATGGTTTAACAACCCTATTTCGTTGTAGTAGTTCTGATAAGGACTTTTGATGGAATCAAATAAGGATCAGGCAAAGGAGAGGATTGGGTCTGTAAACCCAATCCATAAGTTTAAGAAACGAGCGGTGTCTGTTGTTCGAGATTGACCACTAGGTTATGGACCGACTTCTGAACAGCATCTTAGGCAGATAGCAGTCGTATCAGCTTCTCATAGTGTTGACATAGAGGGTGTCATCTTAACCGTAACCAGGTGTGTAGATTTTAACACATAAGTTTTGTTGTATTATATGTATGGTATGGGCTAAAAGTCGGAAAGAGAGGCTGTATGAATAGTCGTATTACCCAGAAGGGATAGGCAAGGGATGCCAGGTATGTAATCATAGAAACTTCTCTATATGTATCGAAGTATGTGAAAGTCTGATATTTGTTTAGATGGCTTAATGTTTTGATTTTTGCATGTACGTATGCATGGGATGGGATTGATTGATATGAAGAAGGGGAGCAGGTCACGAGGCAATCGATGGCTTTACCACATAGGTCACATAGTGATCGGTCTTTATGACAGGTAGCATAGCTGTCGAAATACTACAATGTATTACTGAGGTTGCATAGCGATCGGTGGCTTTGCCACATAGGTCACATAGTGATCGGTCTTTATGACAGGCAGCACAGCTGTCGATATGGTGTGTAGCGGATGGAGGGTTGATTGTAGAAATCCCCACGGTGTGATGGTTGGTACGGGGGTGTGTAGAGGATGGACTCTTAGGTTTGGGATGGGCCATGCCATTGTGTATGGGCCAAGGCTCATAATGTGTTTGTGGGCCTCAAGGCTTTGATGTGTTTTTCAGGATTTGCACACTGACTCTTTGTGACTCACCCTATTATTTTTTCCCCAGCTTTTCAAATGAGCAGTAGATCGTGGACACGAGAGCCGACACAGACTCGAGGGGCTATCAAGACTATTATCTGCATAGACTATTTTCAATTTTTCATTTGAGTTTTAAGTTTTTGGGAATATTTTTGTAATAAGGCCTCCATAACTTAGGTTTTCGATTTATTTTTTTATGTTAAGTTTTTTATAAATTTATGTTCTTTTTTTTTCAAAGTCTTAATTATAAAATGAAATGATAAATGGGCTTTTCAAACACAATCAACGCAAATGCTTAAAGTTGTTTCAAAAATTTAACAATTATTTGATTAAATGGATATAATAAACTAAGATTTTCAAAACCCTACAGAGCTAAGTTTTCAAGTTTTAACCCGTAGCATATCAGATCCGGTAATGACGTATGGGCCGGGTTTGGGGTGTTACATTTTTGGTATCAGAGCCCAGTTCAAAACTCGGGCTGTGAAATGGGTCTAGTAGTGATTTATAAAAGTGATGTAAGCTTGAGAAAAGTTCGGTTGAGATATGGCCATCGAGTCTACCGACACCCAATCCACCCAGGTAAGTATTCTAACTATAACACCCCAAACTCGGCCTATACGTCATGATCGGATATAGTATGCTACAGATTGAAACTTGAAAGCTTTGCCTTAAAGGGTTTTGAAAATCTTAGTTTATTATAGTCGGTCAATCAAACAATTGTGAAATTTTTTAAACAACTTTAAGCATTCACGTTGTTTATATTTGAAAAGCCCATTTACCATTTCATTTTATAATTAAGACCTTAAGGAAAAAAAAAGAAGACATAAGTTTATAAAAAACTTAACATAAAAAAAATAAATCGAAAGCCTAAGTAATGGAAGCCTTATTACAAAAATATTCCCAAAAATTAAAATTCAAATGAAAATCCGAAAGCAGTCTATGTAGATAATAATCTTGATGGCCCCTCGAGTCGCCTCGGCTCCCATGTCCATGATCTACTACAAATCTCAAAAACACATGAAAGCCTTGGGCCCACAAACACATTATGGGCCTTGGCCCATACACAATAGCAACAAAATATTTCATGCAACATGGCCCATCCCAAACCTAAGAGTCAATCCTCTACACACCCCCGTACCAACCTTCACACCGTGGGGATATCTACAATCAACCCTCCATCCGCTACACACCATATCGATCACTATGTGACCTATGTGGAAAAGCCACCGATCACTATGCGACCCCAGTAATACATTATAGTATTCGACAGCTATGCTGCCTGTCATATAGACTGAACACTATGTGACCTATGTGGCAAAGCCACCGATCGCCTCGCGACCTGCTCCCCTTCCATAAATCAATCAATCCCATCTCATGCATACATACATACAATAATCGAAACATTAAATTATCTAAAAAGATCATAGACTTTTGCATACTTCGATACACATAGAGGAGTTTCTATGATTACGTACCTGGCATCCCTTGCCTACCCTTTCTAGGCATACGACTGTTCATACAACCTCTCTTTCCGGCTTTTAGCCCACAACATACATATAATACAAATTAATGAGTGTGATAGAGATCTACACACCTGGTTACCGTTAATACGACACTCTCTATGTCTACACTATCAGAAGCCGATACGACTGCTATCTGCTTAAGATGTATTCAGAAGCCGGTCCATAACCCGGTGGCCAATCTCGAACAGTAGAAACCGCTCGTTTCTTAAACATAGGAATTGGGTTTACAGACCTGGTCCTCTCTTTTGCCTGATCCATATTTGATTCCATCAAAAGTCTTTGTCAGAACTACTATAACGAAATAGGGTTGTTAAACCATATCATATGATTAAGATCTTAAGTACGATAACGAATCTAACGAAAATCTAATGAATACCCCTTACCTTGAAATCTTGAAATAGATAGGATACTTAGAGACTAATGGATTCTAGCTTTCGAAATCTAGATAATTCGATCTACTCTGATTTCTCGAGGTGTCGCCCCATGATGTGAACACAAGAACAATCCAAACGTTATTCAAAAGATAACCTTACCACGCCTATAAGTCTTTCGGCTTTGGCCTCCAAAAATCGAAAGTAAAGAAAAGAATAGAAGAGATCAGCACCTACCTTAACAGAGAATTCAGCCACTCTCAAAGAATTTTTAGCTTTTGAGAAGATCAAAAAGAGAGAAGATGATAGGAAGAAATCTATACAGATTCGGCTTTTACTGGAGACATCGACAAAAGAGAATAGGAGGTGTTCGGCTATGGAGATGAGAACAAAGTTTAGAGTTTTGGCTTTTGAATGAAAGTGAAGATGAGAGAATAGGCTTAGAGATTTCGGCTTTTGAAGAAATCAAAATCAAAAGAAAAGAAATTGCAGAGAATGACTGAGAGTTTCGGCACAGAGAATGAGGAAAAGTATAGGGTTCAAATGCCGAAATTGAAGAGATACCACCCCTATTTATAGAGAATTTCGACACTTACTTATCAAAACCCGAAAGTGCCCTTCCTGATAACTAATAATTAATCAAATAATAGGGGAAATTTCGACACCCCTTTGCCATAAAGGAACTGATCTCTTTCCCCCTCTAGGAGATGGAATTTCAGCCAACACTGCTTTCAGCAGATAGCTCCTATCTTTTCTCCTTTATCTTAATGTATTCATACCTTTAGAGGATTCATACCTTTAGAGGAGGCCTAAATAACACCACCTCTCCTTACTATTATCAGTACAATATCCACATTATCCCAATCATTAAATCCCTCCTAAAATTAATCCTCATTACCATCCCCCCACCTTGCTCCTTTTAAGTGCCGAAAATAGCCCAAAGACATGGGCTCCTTGCGGCTAAAACTTGGGCCTCACCCCCTGCTATTGGCACCAGCCTATAACTCCTCTACAACACCACATACTACTGGGCCACAAGCTTATTTTGCAACCTAAAGCACCGATACCATCTTTTATACCCCATGGTACCCAAACAGGAATTTTAACCAAGGCTTCGACACAAACCTGGGCCCAATTTAAACCCCTAACACTCAAATTAACACATTAAACATATCCACCCACTAAACGCATAGGCCCATTAATTCAGGATGTTACAATTCTACCCCACTAAAGAAAAATTTTGGCCTCAAAATTACCTGATCAAAAAGATGAGGGTACTGCTTTCGCATTGCTTCCTCCGGTTCCCAAGTAGCCTCCTCAGAACCGTGATTCTGCCATAGAACTTTAACCAACGATACAGTCTTCCTTCGCAACACTTAGACATCATGATCCAGGATTTCCACTGGTTCCTCTTCAAAGGTGAGGTAAGGTCTCACATCAATTTCTTCTACAGGCGCCACGTGAGATGGATTCAAATGGTATCGTCTTAGCATAGAGACATGAAACACATTGTGAATCTGGCTTAACTCTGAAGGTAGCTCAAGCTGATAGGTCACTAGTCTGACTCGTTTCAACACCCAGTATGGTCCGATAAATCTGGACTTAATTTACCCTTCCATCCAAACCTCAGCACTTTCTTCTATGGCGACACCTTCAAGAACACTTTGTCAACCACTGCAAACTCTATGTCCTTACGCTTCAAATTAGTATAGGGCTTTTGTCTGTCCAAGGCTTCCTTTAGTCAAGCTCGAATTAACTCAACCTTCTCCTCTATATCTACAACCAACTCCGGACCCAAAATTCGACGTTCCCCTAATTTCGTCCAACAAGTATGAGTACGACACTTCCGCCTATACAATGCTTCATAGGGCGCCATCTGAATACTAGACTGGTAGCTGTTGTTGTAAGCAAATTCTACCAACAGTAAAAACTCCTTCCAACTACCCCTGACATCAATGAGACATCCCCTTAACATGTCTTCTAAGACCTGAATCACCCTTTCGATCGTCTATCGATTCGAGGATGGAACGCCGTACTAAAATCCAACCTTGCACCCGGTAACGCTTGATGCAACGCCTTCCAAAATCGCGACGTGAACCCTGGGTCCCTATCTGATATGATCGATACTAGTACTCCATGTAACCTTACTACCTCCGCTATGTATAGCTTAGCCAATTTCAGCAGAGAGTAATCGACTCGTACTGGTATGAAATGAGAAGACTTCGTCAAGCGATCTACAATCACCTAGACTGAATCTTTCGTAGTAGGCGTGAGAGGTAGCCCACTAACAAAGTCCATTGTGATCCTTTCCTACTTCCATTGTGGAATCTTCACTGGCTGCAACAACCCTGATGGTAATTGATGCTCCGCTTTTACCTACTGACAGGCCAAACACTTACTCACCAATTCAGTTACCTCACGGTTCAAGTCCGACCACTAGAACTGGTCCCACAAATCTTGAAACATCTTGCTCCCTCATGGGTTCATAGCGTATGGACTACCATGCACTTCTTGCAGAATCCTATGCCTTAATTCAGGATCTTTCGGCATGCACACTCTCCCTTGGAAACATAATAGCCCTTTCTCATTCACTCTAAATTCTGTTGGCTCATTACTTGAAATCAACTGCAACTTCTCCCTAAGTAATCCATCGGTCTGCTGCTTCTCCTTAACTTGACTGGCCCAAGAGGGTTTCACTTGAAGTTCTGCTAATAGACTTCCATCATTATATAAGCTAAGGTGAGCAAACATTGCTCTCAAGTCACTGATCACCTTACGACTTAAGGCATCTGCCACCACATTAGCCTTACCCGGATGATACTCGATCGAGCAGTTATAATCCTTTAACAACTCGATCCACCTCCTCTGCCTTAGATTCAACTCTTTCTGAGTCAAAAGGTACTTTAAACTCCTATGATCCGTATAAATGATAGATTTCTCCCCGTACAAATAATGCCTCCAAATTTTTAAGGAAAACACTACCGCTGCCAATTCCAAATCATGGGTGGGATAATTCGACTCGTGCGCTCTTAACTACCGAGATGCATATGCAACAACCTTTCCATCTTGCATCAACACACATCCTAATCTGTGTGTGAAGCATCACAGTAAATAACGAACTCCTTCCCAGCCTTCGACTGAATCAACATCGGAGCCTCCATCAAAATCCTCTTTAACTTCTCAAAACTCTCCTGCAACTTATTAGACCAAACGAACAGAACTCCTTTCCGTAGAAACTTAGTCAACGGTGCTACAATCAGAGAAAATCCTTCAACAAATCTTCTGTAGTACTCGGCCAAACCAAGAAAGCTCAGAATTTTTGCCATAGATCTAGGTGGCTTCAATCCAACACCGCTTCTATTTTTCGAGGGTCCACCTTAATCCTATCTGCTGACACAACGTGACCTAGAAAAGTAACTTACTTAAGCCAGAATTCGCACTTACTGAATTTGGCATAAAGCTGCTTCTCCCTCAGAATCCACAGAACCACTCGCAGATGTCAATCGTGCTCCTCTTTCGATCTTGAGTAAACCAAGATGTCATCAATAAATACCACGACAAACTGATCCAAGTAGGGTTGGAACACTTGGTTCATCATATCCATAAATGTTGCTGGTGCATTAGTCAACCCAAATGGCATCACCATGAACTCGTAATGTCCATAGTGAGTTCTAACAACCGTCTTACAAATGTCTGCCTCCTTGACCTTGAGCTGATGGTACCCTGACCTCAGATCTATCTTTGAGAACACTGACGCCCCTTCCAGTTGATTGAACAAGTCATTAATCCTTGGCAACGGATACTTGTTCTTAATAGTCAACTTGTTCAGCTGACGGTAATCAATACGCATACGCATTGAACCATCCTTCTTCTTAACAAATAACACTGGTGCTCCCCAAGGTGACACACTTGGTTGAATAAACCCTCTATCCAACAATTCCTGGATTTGTGCTTTCAATTCCACCAACTTCTTTGTCACCATTCTATAAGGAGCAATAGATACCGGCACTGTTCCCGAAAGAAGATTGATTATAAACTCCACTTCTCGATCCAGAGGTAATCCCGAAAGCTCTTCTGGGAAAACATCAAGAAATTCCTTCACCGTCCTAACGTCCCCAACAGTTAAGTCCTTGGCTTCCAAAGCTCGTACAAATATTAAAATTGTCTCGCATCCTTTTCTCACCATTTTTCCGCTCTTAAGCCTATCACCACATTCGACAGACAATTCCCCCTTTCTCCTATCACCAACACTTCACCTCCCTCGAGGGTTCTTAACACCATATGCTTGGCTGCACAATCTAAGTTAACTTGGTACTTCATCAGCCAGTCCATGCCTAATATTAAATCGAACTCCCCGAATGGTAATTCCATCAGATCCGTCAAGAAAACTATTCCCTGAACTTCTAAAGGTACCTCCCAAAAAAGTTTATCTACTACCACAGATTGTCCTCATGGGCTAATTACTGTCATCGCCCTAGGGGTAATTTCAGAATCTAAACTTAAAGTTCCAGACACACTACTAGTAACATATGAGTGTGTCGATCCAATATCAATCAATGCAGTATAAGGGAATCCAAAAATTAAAAACATACAGGTTATAACATCCGGTGCATTAGCCTCCTCTCGACGTCTGGCAGCATAGACCAACCCCGACTGCCTTACCTCAGTGTTTCCTGCCCCTCGGCCTGGTGCCCCTCGGCCTCGATCGAAACCATCACCACCTCTGGCTAGACCACGACCCCTCTGTGGCTGCTGACCTCCTCTACCTGGCTGAGAATTTCCCTGCCCTGCAGGTCCAACCTCATCCCGTGGCTGAGGACAGACTCTTATTTGATGATCCGTAGATCCACACCTAAAGCACTTCCCGCTACCTGCCCAACACTCACCTACATAGAACTTACCACATCGAGCACACTTCCATGTTTGGCTAGCAGCAACAAGTCTCTCAACGCATCTCAGTCCATCCAATTTAAGTCTTTTCTGAGTACATATGGCTATCCCTGATGATCCAAAATTTCTCTTACCTCCACCCCTATCTCTATCCTGATTCAGCTTTTCTGTCCATTTCACCTCCTAAGCTATCTTAGCTTTCTCCACAAGCACAGGAAATTCCCTCTCTCGTTGTGGAGCTATCAACACACGTAGATCATCCTTCAGGCCATCCTCAAAATGAACACATCGCTCATGCTCTGTGGCCACTATCCCTCGAGCATAATGACTAAGGTGTAAGAATTCCACTTCATACGCCACCATCGACCTACTTCCCTGAACCAGATTTAGGAATGCTCTACGCTGCGCATCCACATAGATCATTCCAATGTATTTAATCTGGAACGTCGTTCTGAAGTAATCCCAAGTGATACGGTCAGCTACGATACCATTCTTAATCGTAAACCACCATTGATATGCTTCATCTCGGAGGAGGGACACTACTCCCTTCAGCTTCTCCTCTTCCGTGAAGTCAAGATCATCCACTATACGGTCCGTTGCCTCCAACCAATACTCCGCTGTGCTAGGAGCTACACTAGAAATTCCCTTAAACACCTCTGCCCCATTGGCTCTAAGTCGCTCCGGCATAAACTTTCGGGCTCCTGTCCATGCCTGCCCCAACAACCCTCTCTAACACCCTCAACATTGCTTAAGGTACCGCATCATCTTGGCCGTCTGATCCTGGAATTCTGCCTCCATAGTTGGTGGCACTCGAACCTCATTCCCTAACTCGTGACCAGACCTTATAGGTTTTGACACAACAATCCTACCTCTACCTCGGCCACGCACACCACGTCCTCTAGTGCTCATTCTACCACTCGTGATTTATCTGATTAGAAATTTTATGAATTATTAATACTCTCTTCCACTGATTAATAACGGAGAGTCTTATGGAAAGTAGTTTTAACAGTAGTTCTTTCAATTTGAATCCTATCTACAAAGTTTAGTTCTCAAGTCTATATTTCCTAGTTTTAGAATACACACACATACAACATCCATCACACATCAACACACAAGAAGCATCCATGAACTTACATTCATCACCTAGGGGTATTTTCGTCATTTCACTATCAAGGGGTATTTTCATAATTTTATCCTACAGGGGTATTTTCATAATTTTCCAAAATAAGGTATCTTGGCAATTTTATAAAATAGGGGTATTTTGGTAATTTTGTAACTCAGGTATTTCGATAATTTTGCCAACCGGGGGCATTTCAGTAATTTTGCAAATCAAATGCCTTTTGGGAAATTCTCACAAATCAAGGGAATTAGGTAATTTTCTCAAACTTTGGGTATTCTGGGTAATTTACAAAATTAGGGGTATATAAGCAATTTTTATAAACATAGGGTGATGGTCCCTTTCGGGTTTTAGTTATAAATTTTTGGCCCATCAACAAGTCCTCGTGGCTAAGGTAAATAGTCACTACGCACCAGGTAGGATTCCAAAAAAAAAGAGGTGAGCCGCTAGAGCTGCTTAAATACCAAGCTCTTCCTGGATCCAATCCTAGACATGCGTATGCCTGTTACCACACCCTAACCCTGTGACTTGTCCACAGACATGTTTTATTAGAAATTAGGTCTTATGAAATTTGAAGAATTGTTTATACTAAACCTAAAGTCCATCAAGCTCTACTCATACTAGCCTACGTACCTATAAAGCCCAACAATACAAACCACATCAAGAGTTAGAATACTTACTTCCGTAGATCGGGTGCCGGTAGACTCGAAGGCCATATCTCAACTGCATTTTTCTCAAACTTACATCATTTTTACAAATCATCATTGGACCTATTTCACAGCCTGAGTTTTGAACTGGGCTCTGATACAAAAAATGTAACACCCAAACCTGGCCCATATGTCATGACCGGATCTGGTATGCTACGGGTTAAAACTTGAAAACTTTGCCTTAAAGGGTTTTGAAAATCTTAGTTTATTATAGCCGGTCAATCAAACAATTGTGAAATTTTTGAAACAACTTTAAGCATTCACGTTGTTTGTGTTTGAAAAGCCCATTTACCATTTCATTTTATAATTAAGACCATAAGGAAAAAAAAAAAGAAGACATAAGTTTATAGAAAACATAACATAAAAAAATAAATCGAAAACCAAAGTAATGGAGGCCTTATTACAAAAATATTCCGAAAATTAAAATTCAAATGAAAATCTGAAAATAATCTATGTAGATAATAATCTTGATGGCCCTTCGAGTCCGCCTCCGCTCCCATGTCCACGATCTACTGCTTATCTGAAAAGTGAGGAAAATAAAAGGGTGAGTCACCAAGACTCAGTGTGCAAATCCCGAAAACACATAAAAGCCTTGGGTCCACAAACACATTATGGGCCTTGGCCCATACACAATGGCAATAGAATATTTCATGCAACATGGCCCATCCCAAACCTAAGAGTCCATCCTCTACACACCCCCGTACCAACCTTCACACCGTGGGGATTTCTACAATCAACCCTCCATCCGCTATACACCATATCGATCACTATGTGACCTATGTGGCAAAGCCACCGATCGCTATGCGACCTTAGTAATACATTATAGTATTAAATGACTATCTTTTGTCGTCATATAGACCGATCACTATGTGACCTATGTGGCAAAGCCACCGATCGCCTTGCGACATGCTCCCCTTCCGTAAATCAATCAATCCCATCCCATGCATACATACATACAATAATCAAAATATTAAATTATCTAAACAGATCGTAGACTTTCACATACTTTGATGCACATAGAGGAGTTTCTATGATTATGTACCTAGCATCCCTTGCCTACCCTTTCTGGGCATACGACTATTCATACAGCCTCTCTTTCCAGCTTTTAGCCTACAACATACATATAATACAAATTAATGAGTGTGATAGAGATCTACACACTTGGTTACCGTTAAGACGACACTCTCTATATCGACACTATCAGAAGTCGATACGACTGCTATCTGCCTAAGATGATGTTCAGAAGCTAGTCCACAACCCGGTGGCCAACTCGAATAGCAGACAGCGCTCTTTTCTTAAACTTAGGAATTGGGTTTACAGACCCGATCCTCTCTTTTGCCTGATCCATATTTGATTCCATCAAAAGTCTTTATCAGAACTACTATAACAACATAGGGTTGTTAAACCATATCATATGATTAAGATCTTAAGTACGATAACGAATCTAACAGAAATCTAATGAGAACCCCTTACCTTGAAATCCCGAAATAGATAGGATACTTAGAGACTAACGGATTTTGGCTTTTAGAATCTAGATAATTCGATCTACTCCGATTTCCTGAGGTGTCGCCCCATGATGTGAACACAAGAACAATCCAAACATTATTCAAAAGATAACCTTACCACGCCTATAAGCCTTTTGGCTTTGGCCTCCAAAAACTGAAAGTAAAGAAAAGAATAGAAGAGATCGGCACCTACCTTAACAGAGAATTTGGCCACTCCCAAAGAATTTTTGGCTTTTGAGAAGATCAAAAAGAGAGAAGATGATAGGAAGAAATCTATGCGGATTCGACTTTTAGTGGAGAAATGACAAAAGAGAATAGGAGGTATTCGGCTATAGAGATGAGAAGAAAGTTCAGAGTTTCAGCTTTTGAATGAAAGTGAAGATGGGAGAATAGGCTTAGAGACTTCGGCTTTGAAGAAATCAAAATCAAAAGAAAAGAAATTACAGAGAATGACTGAGAGTTTTGGCACAGAGAAGGAGGAAAAGTATAGGGTTTAAATGCCAAAATTGAAGAGATACCACCCCTATTTATAGAGAATTTCGAAACTTACTTATCAAAACCCGAAAGTGCCCTTCCTGATAACTAATAATTAATCAAATAATAGGGGAAATTTTGGCACCCTTTTGCCATAAAGAAACCGATTTCTTTCCCCCTCTAGGAGATGGAATTTCGGCCAACACTGCTCTCAGCAGATAGCTCCTATCTTTTCTCCTTTATCTTAATCTATTCATACCTTTAGAAGAGGCCTAAATAACACCACCTCTCCTTACTATTATCAACACAATTCCACATTATCCCAATCATTAAATCCCTCGTAAAATTAAGCCTCATTACTGTCCCCCCACCTTGCTCCTTTTAAGTGCCGAAAATGGCCCAAAGACATGGGCTCCTTACGGCTAAAACATGGGCCTCACCTTCTGCTATTGGCACCAACCTATAACTCCTCTGCAACACCACATACTACTGGGACCAAGCCCATTTTGCAACCTAAAGCACTGATACCATCTTTTAAACCCCATGGTACCCAAACAGGAATTTTAACCAAGGCTTTAGCCCAATCTTCGACCCAATTTAAATCCCTAACACTCAAATTAACACATTAAACATATCCACCCACTAAACGCACAGGCCCATTAATTCAGGATGTTACACTAACCTTTGATGTAATATATATGGTGGACTTTACGGACGTAGACTAGTATGATAGTATTAATGGAGCTTAGGCTTAGATTAAACAATTCCTCAAATCCCATAAGACTTAATTCAAATTAAACATGTCTGTGAAGAAGTCACAGGGTTAGGGTGTGGTAACAGGCATACGCATGTCTAGGATTGGATCCGGGGAGAGCTTGGTATTTAAGCGGCCCTTTTCTGGAATCCTACCTGGTGCGTAGTGTTTGTTCACTCTAACCGAGAGGACTTGTTGGCGAGCTAAAATTTATGATTAAAACCCGAAAGGGACCAATATCCTATTTTCCTTGTAAAATTACTTATATGCCGCTGATTTTAAAAATTATTCCAAATACCCTAAGTTGAGGAAATTTATCGAGACACCCTTGATTCTACAAAATGACCAAAATACCCTTGTTTGAAATTTTTTTTCCAAATTACCCCTAGTTTGCAAAATTATCGAAATACCCCGAGTTGCAAAATTACCGAAATACCCTTATTTTGTAAAATCACCAAGATACCCTATAGATTAAAATTACAAAAACACCCCTATAGATTAAAATTACAAAAATACCCCTAGGTAGTGAAATGATAAAATATCCCTAGATGATGAATGTAAGTTCATGGATGCTGCTTGTATGTTGATGTGTGATGGACGTTGTTTGAATGTGTATTCTAGAACTAGGAAATACAGATTTGAGAACCAAATTCGTAGATAGAATTCGAATTTGAAAGAACTACTGTTAAAATTCATAAAATTTCTAATCAGATAAATCGCGAATGGTGGAATGAGCACTAGGGGAAGTGGTGTGCGTGGCCGAGGTAGAGGCATGATTCTTGCGATCAGAACCCATAGGGTCTGGTCACAAGTCAGGGAATGAGGTACCAGTGCCACCAGCTGTGGAGGTAAAATTTCAAGATCAGACGGCCGGAGATGATACTGTATCTCAAGCAATGTTACGAGTTTTAGAGAGAGTTTCAGGGGCAGGCATGGGCACAGGAGCCCGAAAGTCTGTGCCGGAGTGACTTAAAGCTAATAGGGCAGAGGTGTTTAAGGGAATTCCTGGTGTAGCTCCTAGCACAGCAGAGTATTGGTTGGAATCAATGGAGCGTATAATGGATGATCTTAACTTCACGAAAGAGGAGAAGCTGAAGGGAGTGGTGTCTCTTCTCCGGGATGAAGCTTATCAATGGTGGTTTACGGTTAAGTATGGTACCGTGGCTGACTGTATCACCTGGGATTACTTCAGAATGGCGTTCCAAAGTAAGTATATTGGGACGAGCTATGTGGATGAGCAGCGTAGAGCATTCTTGAATCTGGTTCAGGGAAGTAGGTCGGTAGTGGTGTATGAAGCTAAATTCTTACGCCTTAGTCGTTATGCTCGAGGGATAGTGGCCACAGAACATAAGCGATATGTTCGTTTTGAGGATAGCCTGAAGGATGTCTACATGTGTTGATAGCTCTACAACGAGAGCGAGAATTTGTTGTGCTTGTGGAGAAAGCTGAGATAGCTGAGGAGGTGAAACGGATGGAAAACTTGAATCGGGATAGAGATAGGGGTGGAGGTAAGAGAAATTTTAGATCATCAGGGACAGCCATGCGTATTCAGAAAAGACCTAGGTCGGATGGACCGAGACGGGTTGAGAGACCTGTTACTGCTAGCCAAACACGGAAGTGTGCTCGATATGGTAAGTTCCATGTAGGTGAGTGTTGAGAAGGCAGTGGGAAGTACTTTAGGTGTAGACCTACGGATCATTAGATAAGAGACTGTCCTCAGCTATAGAATGAGGTAGGACTCGTAGGGCATGGAAATGCTAAAACGGATAGAGGAGGTCGGCGATGCAGAGGGTCGTGGTCCAAAGAAGAGGTAGTGATGATTTTGGTCGAGGCTGAGGAGCACCAGGCCGAGGGGCAGAAAACACTGAGGTGAGGAATTTAGGGTTGGTCTATACTGCCAGACGTCGAGAGGAGGCCGACGCACTGGATGTTATAACTGGTACATTTTTGGTATTTGGTTTGCCTTATACTATAATGATTGATATTAAGTCGACACATTCATTTGTTACTAGCAGTGTGTCTGGAACTTTAAGTTTAGATTCCGAAACTACCCCTAGGGTGATGATAGTAATTAGCCTATTAGGACAATCTGTGGTAGTAGATAAACTTTATCGAGAGGTGCCCTTAGAAGTTTAGGGAATAGTTTTCCTGACGGATCTGATGGAGTTACCATTCGGGGAGTTTGACTTAATTTTAGGCATGAACTGGCTGGTGAAGTATCAGGCCAATTTAGATTGTGCAGCCAAGCGTATGGTGTTAAAAACCCTCGAGGGAGGTGCAGTGTTGGTGATAGGAGAAAGGGGGAATTATCTGTCGAATGTGGTGACTGCCCTAAGAGCGAAAAGAATGGTGAGAAAATGATGCGAGGTAGTTTTAATGTTTGTACGGGCTTTGGAAGCCAAGGACCTAACTATTGGGGACATTATGGCAGTGAAAGAATTTCCTGATGTTTTCCCAAAAGACCTTCTAAGATTACCTCCGGATCAAGAACTGGAGTTTGGAATCGATCTTCTTCCGATAACAGCACCGGTATCTATTACTCAATATAGAATGGCACCGAAAAAGTTAGTGGAATTGAAAGCACAAATTTAGGAGTTATTGAATAGAGGGATTATTCGACCAAGTGTGGCGCCTTGGGGAGCACCGGTGTTATTTGTTAAGAAGAAGGATGGTTCAATGCGTATGTGCATTGACTATTGCCAATTGCTTAAGCTAACAATCAAGAACAAGTACCCGTCGTCAAGGATCGATGACTTGTTCGATCAGTTGAAGGGGGCCTCAGTCTTTTCAAAGATAGATCTGAGGTTAGGGTATCATCAGCTTAAGGTCAAGGAGGCAGATATTCATAAGACAACTTTTAGAACTCGCTATGGACATTATGAGTTCATGGTGATGCCATTTGGGTTGACTAACACACCAGCAGCATTTATGGATATGATGAACCGAGTGTTTCAACCCTACTTGGATCGGGTTGTCGCGGTATATATTGATGACATCTTGGTTTACTCAAGATCGGAGGAGGAGCATGATTCACATCTGCGAGTGGTTTTGCATATTCTGAGGGAGAAGCAGTTGTATGCCAAATTTAGTAAGTGCGAATTTTGGCTAAGTGAAGTTACATTTTTAGGCCATGTTATGTCGGCAGAGGGGATTAGGGTTGACTCTCGAAAAATTGAAGCGGTATTGGATTGGAAGCCGTCTAGGTCTGTGGCGAAAGTTCAGAGTTTTCTTTGTTTGGCGGGGTACTATCGAAGGTTTGTTGAAGGCTTTTCTTTAATCACGGCACCATTGACTAAGTTATTACAGAAAGGAGTTCTATTTATTTGGTCTAGCAAGCAGCAAGAGAGTTTTGAGAAGTTGAAAAGTATTTTGACGGAGGCTCCGATATTGATTCAACCAGAGGCTGGAAAGGAATTCGTAATTTACTGTGATGTGTCACACACGAGATTAGGATGTGTGTTGATGCAGGATGGAAAGGTTGTTGCGTATGCATCTCAGTAGTTAACCGCACAAAGCAAATTATCCCACACATGATTTGGAGTTGGCGACGGTGGTTTTTGCCTTAAAAATTTGGAGACACTATCTGTACGGGGAGAAATCGATTATTTATACAGATCATAAAAGCCTAAAATACCTTTTAACCTAGAAGGAGTTGAATTTAAGGCAGAGGATGTGGATCGAGTTGTTAAAGGATTATGATTGCTCAATCGAGTATCATCCGGGAAAGGCTATTATGGTGGCAGATGCTCTAAGTCGTAAGGTAATCACTGACTTGAGAGCAATGTTTGCTCACCTTAGTTTGTATGATGATGGGAGTTTATTAGCCTAGCTTCAAGTGAAACCCTCATGGGTCAGTCAGGCTAAGCAGAAGTAGCAGACTGATGAGTTGCTAAAGGAGAAGTTTCATGTAGGAACAAGTGATGGATCGACAAACTTCAGTGTGGATGAGGAAGGACTGTTATGTTTTCAAGGGAGAGTTTGCGTGCCAAAAGATCCTGTATTAAGGCATAGGGTTTTGCAAGAAGCGCATGGTAGTCCATACGCTATGCACCCTGGAGGGAGTAAGATGTATCAGGATTTATGAGAACAGTTTTGGTGGCCAAGCTTAAAACGAGAGGTGACCGAATTAGTGGGGAAGTGTTTGACCTCTCAGTAGGTAAAGGCAGAACATCAGTTACCATCAGGGTTGTTGCAGCCGGTAAAGATTCCACAATGGAAGTGGGAAAGGATCGCAATGGACTTTGTTAGTGGGCTACCTCTTACGCTTACTAAGAAAGATTCGGTTTGGGTGATAGTTGATCGCTTGACGAAGTCTACTCATTTCATACCGGTACGAGTCGATTACTCTTTGCAAAATTGGCTAAGCTATATATAGCGGAGGTGGTGAGGTTGCATGGAGTACTAGTATCGATCATATCGGACAGGGACCCTAGGTACACATCACGATTTTGGAAGGTGTTGCACCAAGCATTGGGTATGAAGTTGGATTTCAGTACAACATTTCATTCTCAAACCGATGGACAGTCTGAACGGGTAATTCAGATCTTAGAGGACATGTTAAGGGGATGTGTCATTGATTTCAAAGGTATTTGGAAAGAGTTTTTACTGTTGGCGGAATTTGCATACAACAACAGTTACCAGTCTAGTATTCAGATGGTGCCCTATGAAGCATTGTACGGGCGGAAGTGTCGTACTCCTACTTGTTGGACAAAATTAGGGGAATGTTAAATTTTGGGACCGGAGTTGGGTACCGAGACAGAGAAAAAGGTTTAGTTAATAAGGGCTCGATTAAAAGAAGCATTAGATAGACAGGAGTCCTATGCTGATTTGAAGCATAAGGACATAGAGTTTGCAGTGGGTGACAAGGTGTTCTTGAAGGTATCGCCATGGAAGAAAGTACTTAGGTTCTGACGGAAGGGTAAATTAAGTCCCAAATTTATCGAACCTTATCGGGTGTTGAAATGAGTTAGACCAGAGCGTATCAGATAGAGCTACCTTCTGAGCTAAGCCAGTTTCACAATGTGTTTCATGTCTCTATGTTGAGACGATATCGTTCGGATCCATCTCATGTGGTACTTGTGGAGGAAATCAAGGTAAGACTTGACCTATCCTTTGAAGAGGAACCAGTGGAAATCTTGGATCGTGATGTCAATGTGCTACGAAGGAAGACAGTTCTGTTGGTTAAGGTTATATGGCAGAATCACAGTTCTGAGGAGGCTACTTGGGAACCAGAAGAGACGATGCGGTAACAGTGTCCCCATCTATTCTGATTAGGTAATTTCGAGGCTGAAATTTCTTTAAGGGGGTAGAACAGTAACATCCTGAATTAAGGGGCCTATACGTTTAGTGT
This sequence comes from Gossypium rotundifolium, assembly GCA_025506655.1. Lineage (NCBI taxonomy): Eukaryota > Viridiplantae > Streptophyta > Magnoliopsida > Malvales > Malvaceae > Gossypium > Gossypium rotundifolium. Next base: position 24,899,642 of record CP106727.1, read on the forward strand.
GTGGTTATGAGTAATGTGTTAATTAGAGTGTTAAGGGTCTAGATTGGGCTCAGGTTCGGGCCGAGGCCTTAATCAAATTTCTTGATTGAACACTCTAGTGGAAAGCCTAGTAGGATAGGGCTTAAAGGAGGTTATCTGTGTTTTAGAACACAAGTGGGCTTGTGGCCCAGTGGCAAAATGGCGCCACATACAGAGAGCAAGGAGGTGGCATCAACTGAGGAGACCCAAACTCAAGTTGCATGAAGCCCAAATCTTTTAAATTAAATTTAGCTAAATTTTGACATTTAGGTGGGTAAGGTTGGATGGCAACAAGGCTTAAAAATAAGGGGATCAAATGACTTCGATAATATGGATAATATGCTGATAAAGGGAGGAAGAGGTGGTGTTATATATGCCTCTTTTGGAGGTGTGCTTGGATAAAGATAAGGGAGGAAGTTTAGGAATTATCTACTGGCCACAGTGATGGCCGAAATTCCAACTCTGAGGGGAGGAGGAATTAGTTTTGATGGGGCACAAGGGGTGCCAAAATTCCCCATGTATAGTAGTCTGGTTTTAGTTTTAAAAAAAGGCATTTGTGATTTTTAGATGTTAAGTGCCGAAATTTTAAGTAGTCAAGGGAGGGCTCTCTTCTTTATTTTCGGCTTTTAAGGTTTCCATCTTCTCTTTTTCTTTTTTTCTGAATAAGAGCTGAAAAATCCCTCAAGCAATCTTTTTCCCCACACTTTTCTGTCATAGCTGACTCTGCCCTAGATTTACCGAAAATCTTCTTTTTCCTATACTGTTTCTAGTGTTTGATATTGTTTATCCCTCTCAATTAGTCCTCTCTAAAAACCAAAATCATAAACCCCGTTTGATTTCTTCATAAAGACCGAACCTCCCTAGATCCCTGTGCACCATCTTTCTTTTGATTATCGCGAAAGTCAGAATCTTCTAGGAGTTGTCAAATTCTCTGAAAAGGTAGGTGCCAAATTCTTCTGTACCTTTTCTTCTCATTCGGTTTCTGGAGGCCAAAGCCAAAAGGCTTATAGGCGTGGTAAGGTTATCTTTTGAGTAACGTTTAAATTGTTCTTGTGTTCATATCTTAGGGGTGGCAATTCGGGAAATAGGAGTAGATAGAATCATCTAGATTTCAAAAGCCAAAAGCTGTCAATCCTAAGTATCCTATCTATTTCAGGATTTTAAGGTAAGAGGTTTTCTTTAGATTCCTGTTAGATTCGTTATCATATTTGAGATCCTAAAATCACATGATATGGTTTAACAACCCTATTTCATTATAGTAGTTCTGACAAGGACTTTTTATGGAATCAAATATGGATCAGGAAAAGGAAAGGATTGGGTCCGTAAACCCAATCCTTAAGTTTAAGAAACGAGCGGTGTCTACTATTCGAGATTGGCCACCGGGTTGTGGACTGGCTTCTAAATAGCATCTTAGGCAGATAGCAGTCATATCGGCTTCTGATAGTGTCGGCATAGAGAGCGTCGTCTTAACCGTAACCAGGTGTGTAGATCTTTAACACATAAGTTTTGTTGTATTATATGTATGCTATAGGCTAAAAGTTGGAAAGAGAGGCTGTATGAACAGTCGTATTACCCAGAAGCAGTAGCTAAGGGATGCAGGTACATAATCATAGAAACTTCTCTATGTGTATTGAAGTATGTGAAAGTCTGAGATCTGTTTAGATGGCTTACTGTTTTGATTTTTGCTTGTATGTATGCATGGGATGAGATTGATTGATATGTGGAAGGGGAGTAGGTCGCGAGGCGATCGGTGGCTTTGCCACACAGGTCACATAGTGATCGATCTTTATGACAGGTAGCATAGCTATCGAAATACTACAATGTATTACTGAGGTTGCATAGCGATCGATAGCTTTGCCACATAGGTCACATAGTGATCGGTCTTTATGATAGACAGCACAGCTATCGATATGGTGTGTAGCGGATGGAGGGTTGATTGTAGAAATCCCCACGGTGTGATGGTTGGTACGGGGGTGTGTAGAGGATGGACTCTTAGGTTTGGGATGGGCCATGTTGCATGAAATATTTTGTTGCCATTGTGTATGGGCCAAGGCTCATAAAGTGTTTGTGGGCCTCAAGGCTTTGATGTGTTTTTTAGGATTTGCACACTGAGTCTTTGTGTAACATCCTAGATTAGTGGTAATGCGTTTGTGCATAATTCATGAGTAGTAGATTTTGGCAGTGTTTGGAAGTGAATTAAGGGTTTTTAAAATCCTAGGATGGAAGAGAAAGCTTTGGACAATTATTGGTTTTTTAAGTTAAAAACAAGAAGTGATGTGGAAAAGTGGCAAGGGACGCCACATAAGGTGCAAAGGTTATGGCAACAAGTGAAGTACTGTGAGGGAAGAGGTTCGAATCCCATTGTGTGCATTTTTTCTTAATAGCATGTTTACTGTGATGTGTGGTGTGCATTTTTAGAACCATGGAAATGTATGGAAATGTATGGAAATCTATGGAAATGTAAGGAAATGTATGGAAATGTATGGAAATGTAAGGAAATGTATGGAAATGTATGGAAATGTAAGGAAATGTATGGAAATGTAAGGAAATGTATGGAAATGTAAGGAAATGTATGGAAATGTAAGGAAATGCATGGAAATGTATGGAAATGTACGGAAATGTATGGAAATGTATGGAAATGCATGGAAATGTAAGGAAATGAAAGGAAATGTAAGGAAATGTAAGGAAATGTAAGGAAACTTGGAAATGATTTAGAAATGTTAAGTTTCAAAAAGAGGAAAGTTAACATTTTGGAAACCTAAGTAAAATAGGAAAGTGAACATTTTGGAAACCTAAGTTAAAAGAGGAAAGTGAACATTTTGGAAACCTAGGAAATGTCAAGTTTAAAGAGCCAAACGAAAATTTTTGGAGACTTAGAAATGACTTAGAAATGTCGAGTTTTAAAGTTTAAAAGAGGAAATTAAGGCAAGGTGGCCTTGAGAGAAAAAGTATGTGAAATTTGACACACAATTGGGCTTGGAAAAGTGGCTTGGAGATGCCACTTAGGGCCTCTGGAAATGGCACCACATGCAAGTGTATTTGGGCAGGGATCGAGTCACTTAGGAAGCAAATAAAAGAAGTTTTATTTTACTACAAAGAGTAGAGAGGTGGACGGCATGTGGGCTCTTAAAAGAGGAGTTTTATTTCCTTTAGAATTTCAGCTAATTAGGAGATAATTGTTGGATTAATTCTTTTGATAAAGTGATAATTATCACATAGGAAGAGTGGTGGCCAAGTAGGGGACTCTAGCCTACTAATTTCGGCTATAAAAGGGAAAGAAGGCCATTCATTCATTCATTCACTCTTCCTTTTGCCAAATTTCTTAAGCATATTCTCCTCTCTCTACCGAAATTCCTACAGTTTTATTCTTCTTTTTTTATGTTTTTCCAAGCCAAAATACCTTGTGTTCTAACCGAATCCTCCATCTTTATTCTTCCTTCTCTTTTCTTTCTAAACCCTCCAAAAGCCGAAAGTTGTGAGAGCATCATTTAGCCATAGCCGAATCTCTGAAAGTTGAAGTGAAGGTGCAATCGATTCCTTCAAATAAGGGTAAGATCCAAGTTTGGTTTCCATTCTTTTATATTTTAGACTTATCGAAATTTAGGGACTAATTCCTATTATTAATCTTGGTCGAATCATGGAAGGAGAAGTTCTTTCCCCGAAGGTACACCATAGGCCGCGTGTTCCCTAGTTATTCGATGAATTTCGGGATTTAAGATCCTTAAGGTAAGTGACTATGAATATTCGGCCAAGACCCTATTTTTGTAGTAGATCTATTATTATGTGTTTTAAGCTAAAAACTAACCGATTCAAGGGATCTAGTGATTAGCTGATTTCAAAGGAGAAGAATATAAGTTTTCGGGATTTGATTTTTAATTCAATCGGCAACAAGGTAAGTTTTAGTGCACAAATCCTACTAGGATTTGGACTTATGGTCAAATGGCTCTTTACTAAGTATTAAGTGATTGAATAAATGTAGAGATCTAAGATCTAAGGCATTAGATCAAGCTTTTAGGATTTCAAGAAATTGCTGTTTAATCGGTGTGTACCTACCCTAAGTTTTAATATGTTCATGGCTATGTTTTAAATTAAATGTGCATGTTTATAAGAATGTGAATATGGCTAAGGTACCATACTATGGTACAAAGTACTAAGGTACGTTTCCTACTCCTACTAGGATTACGAAATATGTTATACTTAACATGTGAAAAGTGACATGAATGTGAATTTAAGTATGACATGCAAGATATGAATAATATGGGGCATTCAAGTTATTTGAGAAAGGGAAGTGAATGTGATGACTTGGTCTCACTATCCGAATGTGGTGACTTGGTCACATTATCCGAATGTGGTGACTTGGTCACATTATCCGAATGTGGTAACCGGTTACATTATCTAAATGTGGTGTCTCATGACACAATTATCAGTGGCTATGCCACGAATTTTATATGGGCGATGAGCACGCCGATCGCAATGATCGCCTTCGATGGTGTGTAGCGGATGGAGGGTTGACTTAGTAGTCCCCACGGTGTGCGAGGATGCTACGGTGGTGTGTAGCGGATGGCATATAGGTTTGGGTTCGGGTTGCATCATATTGTTTAAATGCTTTATGAACATGTATGATATTGTATGCCTGAAATATTAAATTTTAGTGTTGGTTACACATTGAGTCTGTTGACTCACCCCGTTGTAGGATTACTTTTCAGGTGACGACCAGTGATGGACCGGGCCGGTAGATGCTTAGTGGAGGCCATGTGAAGTTCAAATTTCTTTTATTTGGACTATTTTACTTTAAGTATTTTAAATTTAAATTTTGGGAATTATTTGATGTAATAAGGCCTTAGTAGAATTACTTTATTCTGTTTTTAATTTACAAACTTTTATTTATTAAAAGATTAAGTAAATCTAGTTTTTTTAAAAATAAAGCCGAAACGTTTTGTCACCTAAAGTAAAGGATTTTTAATAATGAAATAAACTTGTTTTCATCTCAAGCCCAACCCAAAACAATCTATCTTCAAAACACACAGTTTTCAAAGTGTTCGAAAGAATTTTGAAACGGTTTACACCGGGGAACATACCAGATCCGGTCAAGACTCGTGAAATTTGGGTTTGGGGTATTTCAATTTGGTATCGAGCCCGATTTTAAACTCTCGGCCTTGGGTTTAAGGCCCAAAACATTTTCAAAGTTAAGCCCAAAAGGGATTTTGTGAATTAAGCGAGTTTTTCGGCATGGCCCACTAAGTCTCGATTCGAAGTCCACCAGTATGTACTCCGATCTTTTGTGTGGTTTATATTATGATTTGTAGAAGGGTAGAAATGGAATGTAGAATAGAGATTAAGTATTTGAACCCTAGGGCTAGTGTACCCCAACAAAAACATAAGACTTAAATGCCTACTAAACAAACATGTGGTTAAGTCGCTGAGTTAGGGTGTGGTAACCATGGTGCGCATGTCTAGGATTGGTTTCGGTGGGAGCTTGGTATTTAAGCAGTCCTAGTGACTCACCTCCTCTCCACTCGAATCCTACCTGGTGCGTAGCCTCGGTTCACCTTAACCAAGAGGACTTATACACGGGCTAAACCCCTAACTAAAACCCGAAAGGGACTAGCCGTATTTTTATGGAAACCCTAGTTTTAAAATTTCTAAATTACCCTCTTGATTTGAAAAGATTATTTTTATAAATTTTTCTGAAATATTTCTGATTTACCAAATTTACTAAAATACCCCTAGTGGTAAAATTACAAAAATGCCCTTGGTTTATGAAATTTCTAAATACCCACAGTTCTTATCAAAATTTCACTACTTTGCTTAAAGGAATCCTAAATTTACAAAATATCAAAATACCTTGATTATGAAAAAAAATTATTACGAAATTACCCCTACCCTGCAAATTACCGAAATACCCCCAAGTTACAAAATTACCAGAACGACCCCTGATTTTCAAAATTTTTGCAACAGCACCAATTTGGAAAATAAATTCTCAAAAAGAACCCTCAAGTTTTGCAAATTTTGAAATACCCTTGATTTATTAAGATTTCCAAATTACCCTAGTTTATTAGCAAAATACCCCTGTAATTTCAAAATTTTCAAAATACCCCCGGGATTTCAAAAATTACCAAAATACCCTTATTGACAAAATCACCAAGGAACCTTATTTCAACAAATTACGAAAATACCCCTTTAGGGCAAATTACTAAAATACCCCTGGGTAGTGGAAAAACAACAACAATGAAAACTACAACATTTCTCTGAATGAACAAAAGTTCATATTTGATTGATGGATGTATGAATGTAAAGACTGTGTGCATGTATGAATACGAAAGAACCACTTCTAAAAATTCTTTCCATAAAACTTCTTCGCGGTTAATCAGTGAAACAAAATTTTTTTAATACATAAAACTTCTTAATCAGATTAAATCGCGACGTTAGAAATAAGTTCTAAGGGACGTGAACTTAGAGATTGTGCCTGGAAAGTATGATGGTTCTATTAAGATCAGAGTGTGCAGCGTAAGCATAGTGCGGTGAGAAGGATTGTACGACTGTTAGTAAGTAATTTCGAGGACGAAATTATTTTTAAGGAGGGTAGAACTGTAACATCCTAGATTAGGGGTTATGCATTTGTGCATAATTCATGAGTAGTAGGTTTTGGCAGTGTTTAGATGTGAATTAAGGGTTTTTAAAATCCTAGGATGAAAGAGAAAGCTTTGGACAATTATTGATTTTAAGTTAAAACAAGAAGTGATGTGGAAAAGTGGCAAGGACGCCACCTAAGGTGCAAGGGTTATGGCAACAAGTGAAGTCTTGTGAGGGAAGAGGTTGAATCCCATTGTGTGCATTTTTTCTTAATAGCATGTTTACTGTGATATGTGGTGTGCATTTTTAGAACCATGGAAATGTATGGAAATGTATGTAAATGTATGGAAATGTATGGAAATGTATGGAAATGTATGGATATGTAAGGAAATGTATGGAAATGTAAGGAAATGTATGAAAATGTAAGGAAATGTATGGAAATGTATGGAAATGTAAGGAAATGTATGGAAATGTAAGGAAATGTATGGAAATGTAAGGAAATGTATGGAAATGTATGGAAATGTATGGAAATGTAAGGAAATGAAAGGAAATGTAAGGAAATGTGAGGAAATGTAAGGAAATGTAAGGAAATGTAAGGAAACTTGGAAATGATTTAGAAATGTTAAGTTTCAAAAAGAGGAAAGTTAACATTTTGGAAACCTAAGTAAAATAGGAAAGGGAACATTTTGGAAACCTAAGTTAAAAGAGGAAAGTGAACATTTTGGAAAGCTATGAAATGTCAAGTTTAAAGAGCCAAACGAAAATATTTGGAAACTTAGAAATGACTTAGAAATGTCGAGTTTTAAAGTTTAAAAGAGGAAATTAAGGCAAGGTGGCCTTAAGAGAAAAAGTATGTGAAATTTGACACACAATTGGGCTTGGAAAAGTGGCTTGAGATGCCACTTAGGGCCTCTAGAAATGGCGCCACATGCAAGTGTATTTGGGCTGTGGGTCGAGTCACTTTGGAAGCAAATAAAAGAAGTTTTATTTTGCTACAAAGAGCAGAGAGGTGGACGGCATGTGGGCTCTTAAAAGAGGAGTTTTATTTCCTTTAGAATTTCGGCTAATTAGGAGATAATTGTTGGATTAATTCTTTTGATAAAGTGATAATTATCACATAGGAAGAGTGGTGGCCAAGTAGGGGACTCTAGCCTAGTAATTTCGGCTATAAAAGGGAAAGAAGGCCATTCATTCATTCATTCACTCTTCCTTTTACCAAATTTCTTAAGCATATTCTCCTCTCTCTGTCGAAATTACTGCAGTTTTATTCTTCTTCTTTTATTTTTTCCCAAGCCAAAATACCTTGTGTTCTAATCGAATCCTCCATCTTTATTCTTCCTTCTCTTTTCTTTCTAAACCCTCCAAAAGCTGAAAGTTGTGAGAGCATCATTTAGCCATAGCCGAATCTCTGATGGTTGAAATGAAGGTGCAATCGATTCCTTCAAATAAGGGTAAGATCCAAGTTTGGTTTTCATTCTTTTATATTTTAGACTTATCAAAATTTAGGGACTAATTCCTATTATTAATCTTGGCGAAATCGTGGAAGGAGAAGTTCTTTTCCCGAAGGTACACCATAGGCCGCGTGTTCCCTAGTTATTCGGTGAATTTTGGGATTTAAGATCCTTAAGGTAAGTGACTATGAATATTCGGCCAAGACCCTATTTTTGTAGTAGATCTATTATTATGTGTTTTAAGCTAAAAAATAACCGATTCAAGGGATCTAGTCATTAGTCGATTTCAAAGGAGAAGAATATAAGTTTTCGGGATTTGATTTTTAATTCAATCGGCAACAAGGTAAGTTTTAGTGCACAAATCCTACTAGGATTTGGACTTATGGTCAAATGGCTCTTTACTAAGTATTAAGTGATTGGATAAATGTAGAGATCTAAGATCTAAGGCATTAGATCAAGCTTTTGGGATCTCAAGGAATCGCTAAGTTTAATCGGTGTGTACCCTACCCTAAGTTTTAATATGTTCATGGTTATGTTTTAAATTAAATGTGCATGTTTATAAGAATGTGAATATGGCTAAGGTACCATACTATGGTACAAAGTACTAAGGCACGTTTCCTACTCCTACTAGGATTACGAAATATGTTATACTTAACATGTGAAAAGTGACATGAATGTGAATTTAAGTATGACATGCATGATATGAATAATATGGGGCATTCGGGTTATTTGAGAAAGGGAAGTGAATGTGATGACTTGGTCTCACTATCCGAATGTGGTGACTTGGTCACATTATCCGAATGTGGTGACTTGGTCACATTATCGAATGTGGTAACCGGTTACATTATCTGAATGTGGTGTCTCATGACACAATTGTAACAGCCCAAACCCGGCCCAAACGTTAGGACCGAATATGGGTCGTTACGGAAAAATTTTTTTTTTTTGAAACCCATTTTAAAACCAATTTAAGATTTGTTGAAAACTTCTCGTTTTTAAGCTATCTTGTTGAAATCATACTTATTCCAATTTCGAGAATTTAATTAAGTCAAGTTATTATACAAACTTCAGATGTGCCCGATGGCACGATAAAACATTTTTCGTGTTAATTTAGAAAAACGTGTGATTCAAATTTATAGTAAAAATAAAATATCCAACATATAATAAAATAACTAAATTAAAGTATAATGAGGCCTTATTACATCCAAAATTAAACAACCCAATAACAAAATTTAAAATAACTAAAATTAAAGCTCATTTAATTTTAAATCCACCTCATGGCCTCCTCAAGTCCCTCCGGCTCCATGTCCGCGATCTAAGCATCACCTGAAAAAAATAATGGAGAAGGTGAGTCACCAAGACTCAGTATGTAACCCTTCCCCGTTTTAAAACATTTTCATACACAACACATAATCATTAATATGCAAAATATTAAATACCCATCCTAACCATCCAAACGCCACTGCTCACCCGTTGTGGTGCCAAACCATTGGTGGTGCCAAACCATTGGTGACATATAGTCACAATGTGTTACTAAAACACGGTGTCGTGAGACACGAGATCATTTGATGGGGCCAACCCATCGTGTGATACCAAATCACCGCGACGATCCCATATCTCAAGTGGGGCCAACCCACGGTGGTGTTAACCACGAGGACAAGTCGCTATGAGGTGCCAAACCTCGGAGGTACCAAACCTCTCGATGACCGTAGTCACGGTGTGTTACCAAAACACTGGTGCCCGTCGGCACAATAATACTGCCCCCTCCACTCATCAACCCATAACAGAGTTCGTACATTTATCACATGTATTAAATAAATCATGCTTCCCAAAAGCATCAAATAATAAATTCATATTAACAGGTACTTACCTGAATCACCATCTACCGATATGGTATATAATCCAATGCTACATATAAATCAAGATAGCATTCACAACAATTAGCGTATTAACAAGTTATGTGTGTGTATGTACACACCTGTCACCACTGAGTGATCTAAATCCCGAATGAAGAGTCGACCACCCTAGATCTACTGCCCCTATATTCGGCCAAGACATGAGTTAGTGCATTCGGCCAAAACAAACAATTTAAAGGGTTCTCCTCTTGAACCCGAATCCTTACCCGAAAGTCTTGAGTATCAACCTTTTGCTTCACCACCCTAAAATCGGCACTTAACCAAGTTAGTAGGCTTCGGCTTAATCGATTAACAACTACTTAACTAAAGTAGATCTTACCATTACTTACCAACTAAATATCAGAAAAAGGAGGATCAGATCTACTGCTTGTGAATCCCGGAGTTCCTAGATGGAATCAGTTTCAAAGAGTGGTTAGTTCTCTGCTTGCAAATGCCGAAATTTCGGCTTTTCTCCAACCCACAAGTCGTCAAAGAAAGGAAAATATGAAAAGAGAGTTCAGCCATCACTTACCTTCGCAAACAATCGAATATAGGAGAAATCCCGAAGCCACTATACTATTCGGCCAAGACCACTAAGGGAGTAGTAGGAAGATTCGCTAGGAAAGGAAAATAATGGGAGAAGGAGTGTTAGAATTTGGCTAATAAAAAGGAAGAAGGAAATTGAGGATGGGGATTTTGCCAAGGCTTTGAGAGAATGGAATGATAGAAGAAAATTAGGAAGAAGTGATTTGAATTTTCGCTAAGCAAATTGAAAAAAGAAAATCAAGGTGATCACTTAGGTGCTTTTATAAGCATTCGCACACCCCCTAGTAGCTTGCCGCCCAACTCTTCAACCAAGAGTTCAAAATCCATCCTACCTCCTTGAATTACTCCAAGCCACTTGTTTTAATTAAAATCAAAATAATTTAATTTAATCCCCAAAATAAATGAATAATCTTAATAATATCCCTTTATAATCTATTATCCTTGGAATTAATATTAAACAAAATGCTCATATTATCCTTAGTAATATCCTCATCTATTATCCTATAAAAGAGTTTAAAGAGAGAAAGGACTCTCCTCATGTGCGCCCATCATAATGCCAAAAGAGGATTTTGTGACTCAACCAAGGCTCTCCTTGCTCCCTTGGTGGCGTCACACAAACTCCTAAATGTCCTTACTTTTGCCACTTATTCTAGACTCATTTTATGACAAATGTTACCTTATTTATTCTTATAACCCCTAACCACTAAGGCTATCCACCTTTAAAGCAAATAATATATTTATTTCTACCATTCCGAGCCAACTCAAGGCCTTTAATTAAGCTCTATTATTCCATACATAAAATCATAGCAGTCCATACATAAGAATAATTAAATTCCAAATAACCCCATTTTTGGGATGTTACAGTTCTACCCCCCTTAAAATAAATTTTGTCCCGAAATTACATAACTAAAACAGATGAGGGTATTGCCGCCAGTATCACATCCTCAGTTCCCACGTAGCTTCCTCAAGACCATGGTTCCGCCATAGCACTTTCACTAATGGCAATCGACTTCCTACGAACTCATCCACTTCACGCTTCAACCCCGGCCACCAAAAGCTGTTTCCGCAGATCTCCATACATCTTGCTGCCTCCCGGATGCATAGCGATGGGCTGCTATGAGCATCTGGAGAATTTTACGCCTCAACTCCGTATCCTTTGGCATACAAAGCCGTCCTTGAAAACATAACACACCATCACCAAATACACTATACCCTTCTAGACCACCATCCCGAACTTGCATTCTCTTAGCATTTAACCCTTCATCCACTAGTCATGTTTGTTCTTGATTTCCTCGATCCATGTTGGCTTAACATGAAGCTCGCTAAAAGGCTTCCATCGTCATATAGGCTCAATCGAGCAAACATTGCTCTTAAGTCCGCCACCACCTTCCGGCTCAACGCGCCCACCACGTTAGCCTTACCCGGATGATATTCATTTGGAGCAATCGTAGTCCTTAACATTCAATCCATCTATTGTCTCGATTGAGATCTTTCGAGTCAAGATACCTCAAACTTTTGTGGTCCGTAAATTATCGACTTCTCTCCATAAAGATAATGTCTCCATATTTTCAAGGCGAAGACGATTGCGGCTAACTCCGTGTCGTGAGTTGGATAGTTAACCTCATGCGGTCTCGGTGACGGACGTATAGGTACTACCTTCCCATCTGCATCAACACACACCCCAAACCAAAGTGTGAGATGCATCACAATAGACTGTGAATAATTTCCCGCCTCGGGTTGTACTAAAACCGAGCTTTGTCGAGAATCTTCCTCGACTTATCAAAACTTTCTTGTCGCTTCTCCAACCATACAAATGGAACACCTTTCCTTAGCAACTTAGTCAACGGTACTGCGATCGAGAGAACCCTTCCACAAATCTCGATAATACCTCGCTAAACCCGTAAAACTTCAGATCTCTCGCCAATCGACTTAGGCGGTTTCCACTCCAACACCGCTTCAATCTTATGGGATCCACTCTAATCCTTCCACGACACCACGTGACCTAAGAAACCCACCTCCCCTCACCAAAATTCGCACTTACTAAATTTGGCATACAATTGTTTTTCCCTCAACACTTGCAGAACTATCTGTAAATGCTTGTCGTGCTCCTCCTCCGCCTTTGAGTAAACCAATATGTCGTCTATGAACACCACGACGAATTGGTCTAGGTACTGTTGAAATACTCTATTCATTAAGTCCATGAACGCTGCCGGCGCATTGGTCAACCCGAATGGCATCACTAGAAACTCGTAATGCCCATATCGAGTTCGGAATGCCGTCTTGTGGACATCGGCCTCCTTCACCTTAAGTTGATGGTAACTTGACCTAAGGTCTATCTTCAAAACACCGACGCTTCTTCAATCTGGTCAAACAAGTCATCGATCCGAGGCAATGGGTACTTGTTTTGATCGTTAACTTGTTTAATCGGCGGTAGTCGATGCACATCTGCATAGAACCGTCTTTCATCTTGACAAACAATACAGGCGCTCCCCACGGAGATATACTAGGTCGAATAAACCCTTTATCCAAGAGCTCCTGAATCTGAGCCTTCAGCTCCACCAATTCCTTTGGTGCCATTCGGTAAGGTGCTATAGACACAGGTGCCGTTCCGGGTAGCAAGTCTATACCGAATTTGACTTCCCGATCTGGAGGTAGACCCGGAAGTTCTTCTGGGAACACATCAGCAAATTCCCCAACCGTTCGGACCTTTCCAACTACTGACTCCTTAACTTCCAAAGCACAGATTTGAACCAAGAACGCCTTACAACCCTTCTTGACCATCTTCTCAACCTTCAAGGCGGACACCACGTTGGATAGGTAATTCCTTCTATCACCTATCATAACCACTTCATCATTCTCAGCCGTCTTAAGAACCATGCGCTTAGTAGCAAGAATCCAAATTCACCGATACTTAACCACCAATCCATTCCAAGGATCAAATCGAACTCCCCAAACGGTAGTTCCATCGGATCGACCACAAATACTACCCTTGGAGTTCTAGGGTACGCCTCTATAAAGTTTATCTACCACTACGGAGTGACCTAACGGACTAACTACAATCATCTCCCTAGAAGTAGTTTCAGAGTTTAGGTCCAAAGTCTCTACCACACTACTTGCTACGTATGAATACGTAGAACCCACATCGATTAATGCATAATAAGGAAGACCAAAATCAGAACGCATCTGGGTTATGACATCCGGTCGTCACCCTCCTCATGACGCCTTGCCAGATAGACTAAGCCAGTCGCTTAGCCTCTGTGTTGGTGAACCTCCGCCTGAAGTTCCTCGACCTTGGTTAGGACCGTTGCTTCCTCTGCCATTACCACGACCCTCTGCGGTCCCACATTTCTATCCCGAGTGCAGTTACGCCCTCTGGTGATTTCGAGCTCGCTTTGGGGACAATCTCGACCGATGCTCTAAAGACCCACACTCAAAACATCCTCTATCATGGGTCGAACAACCTCCCCAATGGGACTTCCCACAGCGATTGCACTGAGCCGGTCTCTGATTAGTAGCTACGGGCCTTGCTGCCTGATTTGGCCCACTCTGCCTAGCCTTCTTCTGATCATTACCACTGGATCCAGCTAACCCAAATCCTCTCTTTGATTATTCCTACTATAATTTTGTCTCACAGCCTCCTTGATCCCCTCGGCTACTTTAGCCTTTTCCACAAGAGATGAAAACTCACGGACTTGTCATGGGCAATCGGTAATCTCAAATCATCTTGAGTCTGTCCTCAAAGCGGACACAGATCTCGTGTTCAAGAGCCACGATGCCTCTAGCATACCTACTCGCCTTAAAACTCGCCTCATATTCCGCCATCGACTTGGTTCCTTGCACTAACCCCGTAAAGGCTTTCCTCCGAGCATCTGTATAACTGGTGCCCACATACTTCTTCTGATAGGCGGATTTGAAGTAATCCCAAGTCAAATCATCTGCCGTAGCGCCATCTCGAACTGTCAGCCACCACTGATACGCTTCATCCTTTAGAAGCGATATGACCCCTTTCGCTTTTTCTCCTCTCATCAGTCAAGATCATCCATGATCCTTTCGATTGACTCTAGCCAATGATTCGCTACACCGGTGCACACACCGGAACATTTTAACACCTCGTTGGATCAATTCGCTCGGGAATAGATTTGAGCTCCTAAATTCCACCATTCACCACCAATTCGAGGACTGCAACACACGATGCGACTCGCCGCCTCCTCCGCTCGATCTCGCTTTGACTCCAAAAGTGGAGGTGGTGGTGGCGATGGTACATCATTTTCGAACCTTGCCTCGACTGACGGGTTCGAACCGATCATCCTACCCCTCTGGCGCCCACAGGCGCCCACGTCCTCTAGAACTCATTCTATCTCTACGCTTTTAATGCGATTAAGAGAAATTTTATGTATTAGCGTTTGTTCCACTTCATTACTCAAGAAATTTTATGAAGAAATTTTAATTAGAGATTCTTCGTGCAAACAAGGTTTGATCTTCTATCTTAGTTCACACAAGGAAGTTCTTGCTCCATTCCTAATACTTTCCATACCTATTCGCTCTTGGACATTTACGCCCATTTCTAACCCATGGGTATTTTCGTCATTTTCCTCTGTGGGTATTTCGTAATAAAGAGATTTTAAAACTTTAGTAAAGTAGGTTGTTTTTTGCAATTCCCAACACCTGGAGGGTATCATTAGAAATTGATAAGGTTTGAAGTTATGGCATTATTTCGAAACCAGGGGTATTTTGGTAATTTTGTCCATCAGGGGAAATTTTGTAATTTTTTGTAAATCAAGGGTGTTTTAGTAATTGCAAAACCACGAGGGTCCCTTCGAGAATTTTCCTTTCTTAAAGCGGTGATGTTGCAAAAATTTTGTACTCGTGGTTATTTTGGTAATTTTATCGATTGAGGTATGCTGTAATTTTTCCAAAACCCAAGTGTTTCATTGAGGATTCCCAAAGTGAGTTGAATATTTGAGAAGTAGTTAAAATTTTGGACAAAATCATTGATTTGATGTTTTATGAACCAAGGGTATTTTAGTAATTTTACCCTAAGGGCATTTTCGTAATTTTCCACAAATCGAACTTTTCGGGAAAACCTTGTAAAAGAGTTGTTCTTACTTTTGAAGGAGTGATTTGAAAAGTTTTAAAACCAAGTTTTGTTGTTTCATTCTCTTTTTTTTTTAAATCAGGCTAATTCCCTTTCGGGTTTTAGTCATTATGTTTAGCCTATGATCGAGCCCTCTTGGTCAGGGTGAGCCCAAGCTACGCACCAAGCAGGTTTCGTGTGGAGAGGAGGTGAGTCACACGGATTGCTTAAATACCAAGCTCCCACCGAACCTTTCTAGACATGCGCAGAGGTTACCACACCACCGAGCCTCCGGGTTAGGGTGAACCCAAGCTACGCACTGTAGGATTCTGCGAAGAGGTGGTGAGTCACTCTGACCGCTTAAATACCGTGCTCTTGGGATCCAATCCTAGACATGCGTATAGGGGTTACCACACCCTAGCTCAGTGACTAAGTCATAAGTTGGTTTCGTTCTTTAAGTCTTATGTTATGTTTGTGTGTTTGAGTAATCTAATCCTAGGGTTCAAGTTCCTATAAATCTATCTACGTTCCATGCTTCCTACCCTTCTACGAATATAATTCACACAGAGGTTTAGATGTACTTACAGGCGGATCGGTCTTGGGAGACTCGGGCCATGCCGCTTAAAACCCAAAATCAATTAATAAGGCCTACTAAAACATTTTTGGGCCTTGGGCCCCACAATCGAGCTTTGAACTGGCTCGATACCAATTTGTAATAATTTCAAACCCGCCCAAACGTTAGGACCGAATATGGGTTGTTACGGAAAAAAATTTTTTTTTTTTGAAACCCATTTTAAAACCAATTTAAGATTTGTTGAAAACTTCTCGCTTTTAAGCTATCTTGTTGAAATCATACTTATTCCAAATTCGAGAATTTAATTAAGTCAAGTTATTATACAAACTTTGGATGTTCGATGGCACGATAAAACATTTTTCGTGTTAATTTAGAAAACGTGTGATTCAAATTTATAGTAAAAATAAAATATCCAACATATAAGAAAATAACTAAAGTAAAGTATAATGAGGCCTTATTACATCCAAAATTAAACAACCCAATAACAAAATTTAAAATAACTAAAATTAAAGCTCATTTAATTTTAAATCCACCGATGGCCTCCTCAAGTCCCTCCGGCTCCATGTCCGCGATCTAAGCATCACTGAAAAAATAATGGAGAAGGTGAGTCACCAAGACTCAAGATGTAACCCTTCCCCGCTTTAAAACATTTTCATACACAACACATAATCATTAATATGCAAAATATTAAATACCCATCCTAACCATCCAACGCCACTGCTCTACCCTGTTGTGGTACCAAACCTTGGTGGTGCCAAACCACTTGGTGACATATAGTCACAATGTGTTACCAAAACACTGGTGTCCGTGAGACTGAGATCATTTGATGGGGCCAACCCATCGTGTGATACCAAATCACCGCGACGATCCCATATCTCAAGTGGGGCCAACCCACGGTGGTGTTAACCACGTGGACAAGTCGCTATGAGGTGCCAAACCTCCGGAGGTACCAAACCTCTGGTGACCGTAGTCACGTGTGTTACTAAAACACTGGTGCCCGTCGGCACAATAATCTGCCGCCTCCACTCATCAACCCATATCACAATCATAATGTAGTTCGTACATTTATCACATGTATTAAATAAATCATGCTTCCCAAAAGCATCAAATAATAAATTCATATTAATGTGTACTTACTCGAATCACCATCTACCGATATGGTATATGATCCAATGCTACATAAAAATCAAGATAGCATTCACAACAATTAGCGTATTAACAAGTTATGTGTGTGTATGTACACACTGTCACCACCGAAAGTGATCTAAATCCGAATGAAGAGTCGACCACCCTAGATCTATCGCCTCTATATTCGCCAAGACATGAGTTAGTGCATTCGGCCAAAACAAACAATTTAAAGGGTTCTCCTCTTGAACCCGAATCCTTACCGAAAGTCTTGAGTATCAACCTTTGCTTCACCACCCTAAAATCAGACTTAACCAAGTTAGTAGGCTTCACTTAATCGATTAACAACTACTTAACTAAAGTAGATCTTACCATTACTTACCAACTAAATATCGAAAAAGGAGGATCGGATTCATCGCTTGTGAATCCCGGAGTTCCTAGATGGAATCAGTTTCAAAGAGTGGTTAGTTCTTCTGCTTGCAAATGCCGAAATTTCGGCTTTTCTCCAACCCACAAGTCGTCAAAGAAAGGAAAATATGAAAAGAGAGTTCGGCCATCACTTACCTTCGCAAACAATCAAATATAGGAGAAATCCCAAAGCCACTGTACTATTCGGCCAAGACCACTAAGGGAGTAGTAGGAAGATTCGGCTAGGAAAGGAAAATAATGGGAGAAGGAGTGTTAGAATTTTGGCTAATAAAAAGGAAGAAGGGAAATTGAGGATGGGGATTTCGGCCAAGGCTTTGAGAGAATGGAATGATAGAAGAAAATTAGGAAAAAGTGTTTTGAATTTTCGGCTAAGCAAATTGAAAAAAAAAAAATCAAGGTGATCACTTAGGTGCTTTTATAAACATTCGGCACACCCCCCCTAGTAGCCTTGCCGTCCAACTCTTCAACCAAGAGTTCAAAATCCATCCTACCTCCTTGAATTACTCCCAGCCACTTGTTTTAATTAAAATCAAAATAATTTAATTTAATCCCCAAAATAAATGAATAATCTTAATAATATCCCCTTTATAATCTATTATCCTTGGAATTAATATTAAACAAAATGCTCATATTATCCTTAGTAATATCGTCATCTATTATCCTATAAAAAGAGTTTAAAGAGAGAAAGGACTCTCCCTCATGTGCCGTCCATCATAATGCCAAAAAGAGGGATTTTTGTGACTCGAACCAAGGCTCTCCTTGCTCCCTTGGTGGCGTCACACAAACTCCTAAGTGTCCTTACTTTTGCCACTTATTCTAGACTCATTTTATGACAAATGTTTCCTTATTTATTCTTATAACCCCTAACCACTAAGGCTATCCACCTTTAAAGCAAATAATATATTTATTTCTACTATTCCAGCCAACTCAAGGCCTTTAATTAAGCTCTATTATTCCATACATAAAATCATAGATCCATACATAAGAATAATTAAATTCCAAATAACCCCATTTTGGGATGTTACAACAATTATCTGGTGGCTATGCCACGAATTTTATATGGGCGATGAGCACGCCGGCAAATGAACGCCTTCGATGGTGTGTAGCGGATGGAGGGTTGACTTAGTATATAGGTGATTACGGTGTGTGTAGCGGATGGCATATAGGTTTGGGTTCGGTTGCATCATATTGTTTAAATGCTTTATGAACATGTATGATATTGTATGCCCGAAATATTAAATTTTAGTGTTGGTTACACATTGAGTCATTGACTCACCCGTTGTAGGATTACTTTTCAGGTGACGACCAGTGATGGACCGGGCCGGTAGATGCTTAGTGGAGGCAATGTGAAGTTCAAATTTCTTTTATTTGGACTATTTTACTTTAAGTATTTTAAATTTAAATTTTGGGAATTATTTGATGTAATAAGGCCTTAGTAGAATTACTTTATTCTGTTTTTAATTTACAAACTTTTATTTATTAAAAGATTAAGTAAATCTAGTTTTTTAAAAATAAAAGCAAACGTTTTGTCACCTAAAGTAAAGGATTTTTAATAATGAAATAAACTTGTTTTCATCTCAAGCCCAACCCAAAACAATCTATCTTCAAAACACACAGTTTTCAAAGTGTTCGAAAGAATTTTGAAACGGTTTACACCGGGGAACATACCAGATTCGGTCAAGACTCGTGGGCTGGGTTTGGGGTATTTCAATTTGGTATCAGAGCCCAGTTTTAAACTCTCGACCTTGGGTTTAAGGCCCAAAACATTTTCAAAGTTAAGCCCAAAAGGGATTTTGTGAATTAAGCAGGTTTTTCTGGCATGGCCCACTAAGTCTCTGACCCGAAGTCCACCAGTATGTACTCCGATCTTTTGTGTGGTTTATATTATGATTTGTAGAAGGGTAGAAATGGAATGTAGAATAGAGATTAAGTATTTGAACCCTAGGGCTAGTGTACCCCAACAAAAACATAAGACTTAAATGCCTACTAAACAAACATGTGGTTAAGTCATTTGAGTTAGGGTGTGGTAACCATGGTGCGCATGTCTAGGATTGGTTTGGTGGGAGCTTGGTATTTAAGCGATCCTAGTGACTCACCTCCTCTCCACTCGAATCCTACCAGTGCGTAGCCTCGGTTCACCTTAACCAAGAGGACTTATACACTGCTAAACCCCTAACTAAAACCCGAAAGGGACTAGCAGTATTTTATGGAAACCCTAGTTTTAAAATTTCTAAATTACCCTCTTGATTTGAAAAGATTATTTTATAAATTTTTCAAATATTTCGATTTACCAAATTTACTAAAATACCCTAGTGGTAAAATTATAAAATGCCCTTGGTTTATGAAATTTCTAAATACCCACATTCTTATCAAAATTTCACTACTTTGCTTAAAGGAATCCTAAATTTACAAAATATCAAAATACCTTGATTATGAAAAAATTATTACAAAATTACCCCTACCCGCAAATTATCGAAATACCCCAAGTTACAAAATTACAGAACGACCTCGATTTTCAAAATTTTTGCAACAATGACACCAATTTGGAAAATAAATTCTCAAAAGAACCCTCAAGTTTTGCAAATTTTGAAATACTCTTGATTTATTAAGATTTCCAAATTACCCTAGTTTATTAGCAAAATACCCCTGTAATTTCAAAATTTTCGAAATACCCCCGGGAATTCAAAAATTACCAAAATACCCTTATTGACAAAATCACCAAGGAACCTTATTTCAACAAATTACGAAAATACCCCTTTAGGGCAAATTACTAAAATACCCCTGGGTAGTGGAAAAACAACAACAATGAAAACTACAACATTTCTCTGAATGAACGAAAGTTCATATTTGATTGATGGATGTATGAATGTAAAGGCTGTGTGCATGTATGAATCTGAAAGAACCACTTCTAAAAATTCTTTCCATAAAACTTCTTCGGTTAATCGGTGAAACAAAATTTTTTAATACATAAAACTTCTTAATCGATTAAATCGCGACGTTAGAAATAAGTTCTAAGGGACGTGAACTTAGAGATTGTGCTGGAAAGTATGATGGTTCTATTAAGATCGAGTCTTGTGCGTAAGCATAGTCTTGGTGAGAAGGATTGTATGATGTTAGTAAGTAATTTCGAGGACGAAATTATTTTTAAGGAGGGTAGAAGCTGTAACATCCTAGATTAGGGGTTATGCATTTGTGCATAATTCATGAGTAGTAGGTTTTAGCGGTGTTTAGATGTGAATTAAGGGTTTTAAAATCCTAGGATGAAAGAGAAAGCTTTGGACAATTATTGATTTTAAGTTAAAAACAAGAAGTGATGTGGAAAAGTGGCAAGGGACGCCACCTAAGGTGCAAGGGTTATGGCAACAAGTGAAGTCTTGTGAGGGAAGAGGTTCAATCCCATTGTGTGCATTTTTCTTAATAGCATGTTTCTTGTGATATGTGGTGTGCATTTTAGAACCATGGAAATGTATGGAAATGTATGGAAATGTATGAAATGAAATGTATGGAAATGTATGGAAATGTATGGATATGTAAGGAAATGTAAGGAAATGTATGGAAATGTAAGGAAATGTATGGAAAAGTATGGAAATGTAAGGAAATGTATGGAAATGTATGGAAATGTATGGAAACGTAAGGAAATGAAAGGAAATGTAAGGAAATGTGAGGAAATGTAAGGAAATGTAAGGAAATGTAAAGAAACTTGGAAATGATTTAGAAATGTTAAGTTTCAAAAAGAGGAAAGTTAACATTTTGGAAACCTAAGTAAAATAGGAAATGGAACATTTTGGAAACCTAAGTTAAAAGAGGAAAGTGAACATTTTGGAAACCTATGAAATGTCAAGTTTAAAGAGCCAAACGAAAATTTTTGGAAACTTAGAAATGACTTAGAAATGTCGAGTTTTAAAGTTTAAAAGAGGAAATTAAGGCAAGGTGGCCTTAAGAGAAAAAGTATGTGAAATTTGACACACAATTGGGCTTGGAAAAGTGGCTTGGAGATGCCACTTAGGGCCTCTAGAAATGGCGCCACATGCAAGTGTATTTGGGCCAGGGGTCGAGTCACTTTGGAAGCAAATAAAAGAAGTTTTATTTTGCTACAAAGAGCAGAGAGGTGGACGGCATGTGGGCTCTTAAAAGAGGAGTTTTATTTCCTTTAGAATTTCGACTAATTAGGAGATAATTGTTGGATTAATTCTTTTGATAAAGTGATAATTATCACATAGGAAGAGTGGTGGCCAAGTAGGGGACTCTAGCCTAGTAATTTAGGCTATAAAAGGGAAAGAAGGCCATTCATTCATTCATTCACTCTTCCTTTTACCGAATTTCTTAAGCATATTCTCCTCTCTCTGCCGAAATTACTGCAGTTTTATTCTTCTTCTTTTATTTTTTCCCAAGCCAAAATACCTTGTGTTCTAATCGAATCCTCCATCTTTATTCTTCCTTCTCTTTTCTTTCTAAACCCTCCAAAAGCTGAAAGTTGTGAGAGCATCATTTAGCCATAGCCGAATCTCTGAAGGTTGAAATGAAGGTGCAATCGATTCCTTCAAATAAGGGTAAGATCCAAGTTTGGTTTTCATTCTTTTATATTTTAGACTTATCAAAATTTAGGGACTAATTCCTATTATTAATCTTGGCGAAATCGTGGAAGGAGAAGTTCTTTTCCCGAAGGTACACCATAGGCCGCGTGTTCCCTAGTTATTCGGTGAATTTTGGGATTTAAGATCCTTAAGGTAAGTGACTATGAATATTCGGCCAAGACCCTATTTTTGTAGTAGATCTATTATTATGTGTTTTAAGCTAAAAAATAACCGATTCAAGGGATCTAGTGATTAGCCGATTTCAAAGGAGAAGAATATAAGTTTCCGGGATTTGATTTTTAATTCAATCGGCAACAAGGTAAGTTTTAGTGCACAAATCCTACTAGGATTTGGACTTATGGTCAAATGGCTCTTTACTAAGTATTAAGTGATTGAATAAATGTAGAGATCTAAGATCTAAGGCATTAGATCAAGCTTTTCGGGATCTCAAGGAATTGCTAAGCGAATCAGGTGTGTACCCTACCCTAAGTTTTAATATGTTCATGGTTATGTTTTAAATTAAATGTGCATGTTTATAAGAATGTGAATATGGCTAAGGTACCATACTATGGTACAAAGTACTAAGGTACGTTTCCTACTCCTACTAGGATTACGAAATATGTTATACTTAACATGTGAAAAGTGACATGAATGTGAATTTAAGTATGACATGCATGATATGAATAATATGGGGCATTCGGGTTATTTGAGAAAGGGGAAGTGAATGTGATGACTTCGGTCTCACTATTTGAATGTGGTGACTTGGTCACATTATCCGAATGTGGTGACTTGGTCACATTATCCGAATGTGGTAACCGGTTACATTATCTCGAATGTGGTGTCTCATGACACAATTATCTGAGTGGCTATGCCACGAATTTTATATAGGCGATGAGCATGTCATTGCAATGACGCCTTCGATGGTGTGTAGCGGATGGAGGGTTGACTTAGTAGTCCCCATGGTGTGCGAGGATGGTACGGTGGTGTGTAGCGGATGACATATAGGTTTGGGTTCAGTTGCATCATATTGTTTAAATGCTTTATGAACATGTATGATATTGTATGCTGAAATATTAAATTTTAGTGTTGGTTACACATTGAGTCTCATTGACTCACCCTGTTGTAGGATTACTTTTCAAGTGACGACCGGTGATGGACCGGCCGTGAGATGCTTAGTGGAGGCCATGTGAAGTTCAAATTTTTTTATTTGGACTATTTTACTTTAAGTATTTTGAATTTAAATTTTGGGAATTATTTGATGTAATAAGGCCTTAGTAGAATTACTTTATTCTATTTTTAATTTTCAAACTTTTATTTATTAAAAGATTAAGTAAATCTAGTTTTTTTAAAAATAAAGCCCAAACGTTTTGTCACCTAAAGTAAAGGATTTTTAATAATGAAATAAACTTGTTTTTATCTCAAGCCCAACCCAAAACAATCTATCTTCAAAACACGCAGTTTTCAAAGTGTTCGAAAGAATTTTGAAATGGTTTACACCGGGGAACATACCAGATCCGGTCAAGACTCTTGGGCGGGTTTGGGGTGTTTCACTTTGTCACTTACCCTAATATTTTTCCCCGACATTTCAGATGAGCAGTAGATCGTGGACACGGGAGCCAAGGCAGACTTGAAGGGCCGTCAAGACTATTATCTACATAGACTATTTTCGGTTTTTTCATTTGAGTTTTACGTTTTTGGGAATATTTTTGTAATAAGGCCTCCATAACTTAGGTTTTCGATTTTTTTTATGTTAAGTTTTTCGGTTTTCACTTATCCTTTTGGCAAAACAATACACAGTTTTGGTGAAGGAATAGGGAGAGCCGAAATCTTCTTTGGTCATTTTGCAAAGTTTTGTGCATGCTAAGGTTTGGGTCTCTTAGCATTTTGGGTACTCTTCCTTGATAATATCTTTTCCTTTTTACTTTGGCCAAAACCTCCTAGTCTATTCGTGCATGTTTCACCTTTGTTTTGGTTTAAACCTCAACACATTTTGGTCATTCTCTCTTTGATAGTCGAAACACCTAGCCTAATTGTTCATCTCATTTTTTGTTTTGCCGCAACACTCATCACAATATTGCTCGTCTTCCTTTTGAAAATCAAAACTAATTAAGCACTCCTTCTCTATCTTTCTTTTCTTTTTCACAAAATTCTTCAACCCTCTTTCTTCTTCTCTAATCCATGCTCTTATAGTTGAATGTTCTTGCTTAATATCCCTCCATAGCCAAACCTACTACCACTCTACTTCTTCACTGTTTATTTTCCTTTCGTGTTGGACAATCTCTTCTTAATCGAATCGATAAGTGATGTTATATCCCTCTTTCCACTTCATTTTCTCTTCCTAGCCTAATATGTGTGCATCGTTATTCGGTTAGTTTACTTTGTTTCTTATCGAAACATCACCTCTCCATCACTCTCGTGTTGTGATCAATACTTTTTCGTAGTGTTATAGTGGGTGGCCGAATACCATATCATTGACGATTCAATTCTAGCCATAAGTGCAATCGGTGAAAGTTGGATCTACTATTGTCAAGGTAATGGATCTCTTTAAAGTTCATCTCGACATCTCTCAATATTTGATTATTCCGTTAAAACAAAATGATAGATTTTTCTAATCGGTTGTTATAGGAACTAAATCGCCCGCTATTATTCACTCATTGATTCTACAGAGATAGTGGTAAGCCAGACTCTTTTCCCTTAGACAATCGATATATATTGTAATATCGTTTTGATTAAGACATTTTCCAATGGAAGCAAGCGGTACCGAATCAAAATGAAAAGCGATTGGATATCACAAAAGGAGCGGATTTGCGATTCCTACTCCTAAGTCTAAGCGAAGGGCAGTATCGATGGTTCGGGACTTTCTACTGGGTTGTGGACCATCATTCGATGAGAATCGACAAATCGTGGTCATTCACAATTTTGAGAGTAAGTATTCTAGATCGCTTGGTTTTGTTTTGGATTAATAAAAATCTCTTCTGTTAGATTAATCGAGTGTTATGTTGTCATAGGTGCTGACGATCAAGAGGGTTTAATATTTATCGTAATCAAGTGTGTAATCTTACACCGTAATCCCGTAAAATTATGATTCGGTAACATGTCGAATAAGTAGATTGTTATCATTATACGACTAAAAATCGTAACATTGGCATAAAACAAGGAATATACTTAAAGTATATTATTTTGAAAGATTTGACAAAATCGGCATTAAGATTGTTAAAATTACGAAAATGCCCTTATAGGCCAAATTACAAAAATTCCCTTATAGGTCGAATTACAAAAATGCCCTTATGGTCTGAGCTACGAAAATGCCCTTATGGGCTGAATTACGAAAATGCCCCTAATGGCTTGATATGCTAGAATACCTTAATGGGCCGATTATTAATGCTTAAATGGGTCTAGTCATTGTAATAAATTACTTGATAAATGGTTGCTATTTATATGCGAACATCTTATTATGTATGTTGCATTTTCATATATTGCATGGGTTGGGAAAAATGTTGAAGAGATGTGTATCCTGGTGGCATTGCCACGATAAACTGTTTATTATAATGTTTACACATGATATTCGTGGCTTGGCCACAATAAAATATTATAAATGACAATTTGCCTGCGTTTTGGTGTGAATGGTGGGGTGGGTTGACTTGATCCCCACAGGTGTGATGGTTGGTACTGGGGTGTGTTGGATGGATGGGTTGGGTTGCATACATTGCTTATATATATATTGTTATGTAAATGGGCTTAGGCCCAAGATATTGAAATATGGGTTCAAGCCCAGTGGACAAAGGTGAGGAGATTATACACTAAGTTCTAGTAACTCACCCCGTTTCCTTAACCCTTGCAGGTAATGCTCAGTGATGTGGACTTGGGCCATGGATGACTTGATGGAGGCCATACTTCAGAAATGGTGCTTTATTTTGAACTTTAAATTTCTATTTATGTTCTCTTTACTATTTTGGGTTTTTATGATGTAATAAGGCCTCTGGAGTATTTTATTTTTGCTATATGTTTGATGTAATTTTATTTTGCTTGAATTGTTTTAAATGAGAATTTTCTAAAAACTTAAATAAAGATTTTCTAAAGTAGATTAACAATAGGATTTCATAACCAACTTTTACAAACATTTTAACTCGAAAATTTTCTCTCGAATTATCAACAATATTTTCAAAAGTCATGGTTTATAAGATCTCTAGTTCAAATTATCGATTTATCAAATCAACCTTCAAGGTTTGTAATACTTTATCAAATATTTCAAATCAAACTTGCTTTCTTGATTATAACAAATAACCCTTTTTAGTATGAATAAAAATTACTTAACATGTTTTTCTCATGTGACATGTCAGATCCGTTCATAACACATGGGCCGAGTTTTGGGGTGTTACAAGAGAAAAACCCACAATAATAATTAGCACTGCTTACCCTTAGTTTTAGGAAGAACAGGTTCTTGAACAATCAAAAGTTGAACCCTCACACCCTTTAAAGATGATAATCAACTGGAAAGAAGAAGAAGAAGAAGAGATTAGCTTGACTTGGTGAAAAGAGAACAATAGATGAGGTATTAGGGGAGAATAGGTTCGGTTCTACCACAAACAAAAGGTCAAGGTAGTAAGTGTTTGGCTTTAGCTTTTGAATGGAGAAGGAAAAACAATAGGAAAGAAAGGTGTAATGCATTCGGCCAATGGAGAAAGATAATGTAATGGGAAAAGAAGAGAGAAACACACAATGGGAATGTAGTCTTACCTATTTGGCCACTACCAAGAGACAGAAATAATGAAGAAGAAAGAATGCTCAACACTTGAAAAGAGCAAACCAAGGAGATAAAAGAAATAGTTTCAACTTGGAGAAGAGAGGGAAGATTCGGCTTATGGAGAAGAAAAGGTAGTAGACAGAAAACGAAAGGAAGAGGGAAAAATGGACATAAAGAGAGAATATGAGAGTAGGAGAAAATTCGGCTATAGCACAAGGTATAAGCATAACCTCGAATTGGAGAAAAGATGAGAAGAAAGACTTCGGCTAGCAGGAATTTGCAATGAACCAAATTGACCAAAAAATGCTTAAGGGGAAGTGCACAAAAACGCAAGAAAAGGTAATGAGAGCCAAGAGGCATTCGGCACTCCTTTCCTACTCAAGGCCGAATATGCCCTCTTCCAAATGACCAAAACTTGACCGAATCTCCCCCATCCACTTCCCCATAATTAGCCACTAACTCTTCTCTCCCCAATCCCTTGATTCTCTCTATGATATTCTCCTTGCATTTCTCTCTTCCACCCATTGAAACGGTTTGACTGAGTCACCAACCTCCAAGGCAGAGTTCTGACTGAACTCTACTTCTTCCATCCAGCTAACACAAAAATAGAAGCCTTGATTTGCCAACTGTAGGATTCAAACCTCTAACCTCCTTACAATTCCCTTGACGCCACACCACCTTGCCATATGCTCCACTTGTGTCCTAAAACATGCACAACTAAAGATAAGTCTATGGCCAAAGTCTAAATCCATTTAAAAAATAATCTAAAAGAAATGCAAGTGCCAAGACTTGAACCTTGGATCCCTTTGCTTCCTTGTGGCGTCACTCCTTTTCTCCCTATGTGGCGTCACTTAGCCACTACACCACAAGCTCTTTTTGTGACATTTCTCTCCATATTTTATTCTTAAAGCCTACTTACTAACTCCTAGGGTTTTATTCGTCTAAAACTAAAATTTTCCTAAAGTCCAAGTTTGATCCGAGACTTCATAGAAGCCTCCTAACCTTCCAAAATCACTCACCTAATAGGCCCAACTTGCATTAGTGCCGTTCCCTTGTTCCCAAAAATTTTAATCGCTCCCATGGCCAAGGGCCCAGTGGGCCCAATTCTACTAGGCCAAATTCGGGTAGTTACAATTCTTCTCAGGTTTATGCATTTTTTAAAGAATACTATTAAAAAAAGGGAGTACAAATATTTACCTCTTGATTCGCAAAAAAAAAAAAAGGATTTTACTGGCTTTAGGCTACTGTGTGCGGTGGCATGTGGGATGCACGCGTGGTGGCCTATCGCCTGAACCTACGCTAGAGTTTGGTCGGAAGTAGAGGAAAGGGGAGAGCTTTCTAAAGTTTAGTTTCTATTTTTTAGGGGCTGTTAAAACAATGCCATTTTGGTGTGGTCAGATAGTGACCAAAACGACGTCGTTTTAAGACTAGATCCGCGTGTTTCCCCGAAAACCCAAATAGGATCCGCTCGTTTTTGTTTAAAGGTCTAATTGTCATTTTAGTCCTCCCGCAATTTTATTATTTTTAATTCCGTTTAATTTAAATGTTTTTTATTTTTAATTTGGCCCAAAATGTTTGTTTACATTTTAATTTAGTCCTTTGGGCTATTAAAGGGCTGGTAACAGAACGACGCCGTTTTGGAAATGAGGCATAATTGCCCAATTGGTCCTTGCATTTTCGGCGCATATTTCAATATCGTCCTTTTTGTATTTTAAATTTATTTTTAAAAATTTATTTTAATTTAATCCTTATCCATTTTTTATTCTTTTATTTTTCATTTTCTTTTATTTTTAATTATTTTAATATAATGTATATATTAAATTATTATTATTTATTATTTATATTTCTCATTGTTATTCATATATTGTATTTTTATTAGTTATTATATCACATTTTATTTTTGTATATCAAATTATTATAGCATTTAAATTACTTTATCATTAATATTTTATAAAATTTCTATATATTATATAACATATATTATTTATATAGTTTATATCACATAAGTACCTTTTTATTATATTAATAGATAAATTTTATTTAAAGTTTGTATATTCTTTATAACTATTTTTATCAAATATTATTGTTTATATGATGTATGTATTATTTTAGAACTTATATATTAGTTATATATTTTGCATTTTTAAGATTTTTGTATTTATTATATTGTATTACATATTAATTCTAAAATATTATTTAGTATAAATTTATTTTATTATGTAATAGATATGTATTGTTTATGTTATATATATTTAGTTTTTATGATTAATGTATCATATATACTTCTATTTCAAAATTTTAATCGTTCTTTATCATATATTATTATTTATTTTTACGATGAATTATTAAATTATAAGTATTCTTACAGTTCCCATATACTCTATGTTTTATATGTCTTATTTAAATATTGTTTATACATATTAACCATTTTGGAGATTGTTTTTTCAATGTTATTAAGTATATATATATGTCATTCCTTATATGTGATCTTATTTGTAGTATTTCACATTTATTTCTTAATTCTTATCTCCCATATAGATTTATTTTTAAATTTGTGTTGCATATTTTATAAATTGTATTTGTTTATTTATTTCTTTATTTGTTTAATATTGTTTTAGTATAGTTCTTTTATTGTATACATCATTTGTCATGTTATGATAGTCTTTTGTTAATCGACTATAATTTTTAATATGATTCGTAATAGTGAATAATTGTTATTTGAAATTGACGTTTATAATATATATGCCACATTTTATTCAAAACATTGTTTTATAAAACACTTTTTTATATTAAAAATAGCGATACGTGATACTTGAGGACTACGAAGAAATTATACCTTAACTTACTAGGTTTTAATTTTTCTCGTGGAACTTAAGGTATTAAGTATTCTCCTTTTAAACCTTACAAATTTTAAAATCATAACTTATTTCAGAAATTCAAAATGTTATATCTTAACTTATTAGATATAATGTTTTGCACCTCGAAATAAGGATTTACTATAAACAAAGGTGAGCCTAATTTCAAGGTCATAAGAGGATACGTCCTAACTTATTGGGTGTAGCATTTTATTTCTTTGAGATAGGTAAATCTTAGTTTTCTTTCAAATAAAAGGATCGTATTTTAAATTTGTCAAAATTTCGACGTTAGGACATGAAATTATCAATTAGGCACCACATTTTGGGTGTTACGAGGGTGCTAATTCTTCCTCGTATGTAACTGACTCCCGAACCCGTTGTCTTATATTTCGTGGACCAAAATTAATATTTTGAAATAAAACTATTTATAAGGTGATCCAATCACACCTAAATAAAAAAGGATTGGTGGCGACTCCATTTTCATCGATTACCGTTTTTTTTAAACTTAAAAATGGTTTTGACAAACTAAACCCCTCAAATACCTGAAGGGGATGAAACCTAAGATGAATCTTGTTATTGTTTTCTAAGCTGTATGATAAATACTTGATTTGTTCTTAATTATGTGTTCTTAATTCTTGTTTTGATATTTCAGGATATTGATTCAAGCATTTATGCTCTTAGGCAGAGGAGGAATAGACCCTGTCAAAGAGTAGATCTAGCATAGTTAAGCTGAGTTGATTGCAACCCTAGAGATACGATGATGAAAATCCGCCGGATTAGGGTCAAACCTAATATAGGAGTCCATAGATCGAGTTAATGCAATTCTAGGGGTTTTAATTAGAAAGATTTTAATTAATCAACCTAGGGTTAGATGTTAGTAGCCTCGAGAGAGGTATTAATATAAATTAGGGAATCCTACGGAGCAAGTCAAGTGAATAAATCGTCTGGTTTAGAGTTAAATAACAAGTGAAGTCTAGGTGGATTCTTCCTCAGGTATTGTCTCAATAAATTGGTTTTTCCCACAAGTATTTCCTCAATTCATTCTTTTTGTCTTAGCATCTTTAGCTTAGTAGTTAGGTAATTTTAGTTTAAACAACAATTCCTTTAATTCTTAGTCTATATAATAAAAACAAAGTTAGTATTAGTACTTTTGGTTCCTTTGGGTTCGACAATCCAGTCTTGCCACTAAACTATACTACTGTTCGATAGGTACGCTTGCCTCAAGTCGTTGTCACAGTTAGTTTTTAGGCTTGATCATTCATTTTATAAATTTTTAAGACTCTGACACATGATCAGGTTTCATCCCCTTAAGTATCTAAGGGATTTAGTTCATACTAGAAGAGGAAAACATCATAAGAGAGGAAAAACAACAAAACATAAGAAAACCCATAAACTTCTAAAGAACTTGGTAGGAGATCCTCAGTCTTGATGGAAACCCTTCTCCTATGCTGTTCCTAACAGCTATCTTGGAGTATTTTTCTCCTTCTACTTGACATCTCTTCGACGTCCTGTCAACCTCTAGTTTTCGGCTGCCCCCTAAGGTGTTTATATAGGCTTTGAGATGCCTTACTTGGCCCACAAGTATCCTATTACGAATAAAACTCTTCCTAGTTTTGTCAAGGACACGCTCGTGTGACACGCCCGTGGTGGACTCCTTTGGCCATGTTCAATCCTGCTCGCCACACACGGCCATGTGATCTGCCCGTGGCCGATAGTCTAGGCCGTGTGATTTCTAATGTAGGCATTTTTATCCCTTTTTGGCCCGTTTTCTCGTTCTTTTTGACTCCCTAATCTCTTCTGAGTATAAAACATGAAATTAAAAGATTAGGAGCATTGAATTCATCAAATCTAATGAATATTATCCAAAATTAAGCCAAGCATGGGGTTAAATTATGTGCAAATTACGGTTTATCACACCCTAGGGTGAAAAACTCAGTCGTACAAATCTTCTGTCAATCAACTCTTGCAACTGAGATTTCAACTCCTTCAATTTAGTTCGTGCCATTCTATATGGAGCTATTGAGATAGAAGTTGTCCCTGGAACTAATTCAATTCCAAATTCAACTTCTTGAATCGGAGGTAATCCCGGTAGTTCTTCAGGAAACACATCTGGAAACTCACTAACCACAGGCACAGATTCAACTTCTTTTCTGACACTTTTATATCAATCACATATACTAAATAAGATTCACAATCCTTTCTCACATAGTTCAGAGCTTTCATCGTAGATACAAAAGCTGGTAACCCTTTCATATCACTGGATTCAATTCGAACTATCTCACCGTTCTGACTTCTCAATTTAATACTCTTTCTTTTACAATTTACAATAGCATTATGCAAAGTGAGCCAATCCATACCCAAAATTATATCAAATTCATCGAATGGTAGCAACATCAAATTAGCCAGAAAGCATATATTCTAAAACATCAATGGACAATTCTTGCACACCCTATCCACCATAACACACTTACCTAAGGGGTTCGATACTCTAATCACAAATTCAGTAGACTCAAAAGGTAGAGTCTTACTTGATACTAGATTCATACACACATAGGAATGAGTAGATCCTGGATCTATCAATGTAATCACATTAGTATCAAATAAAGTGAAAGTACTAATGATGACGTCTGGAGATGATGTTTCCTCTCGTGCACGTATAGCATAGGCTCAGGCAGGTGCTCTCGCCTCTGACCTCACAGCTATGTCAGTAGTCCCTCTTTAACTTCAACTTACATTCCCGACATTTCTGGGTAGTCTACCCCTAGTCGATACATTACTTGATCTTACATTCTGAACATTTTCCTCTTCGACCATCTTTGGGCAATCTCGAATAAAATGATCTTGGGATCCTTATTTATAACAAACTCTATTATTGTACTTGCCCCAAAATTCTCCCACATGTCGTCTTTCACACTGTCTACACTCAAGTTTGTTACTTTTAGCATTATCAACACTTGATTCAATTGGAGCTTGATTTCTTGAACCAACACTTAGTCTTGTACGATCTCTACTCGGATGTCCAAATGAAGTATTTGATCTATTGCTTGTATCTCTGAATCTCTTTGTAGAAGGTTGAGAAAATTTACTCATCGTTCATTTTCTTTCATCACAAGCTTCAGAATCAGCTTTCTTCTTTTCTTTACTGAGCTCCTCGGCTTTGCATGCTCTTTCGACTAACACAACAAATTCATTTATATCAAGTATCCCAACCAATAATTTAATGTCTTCATTAAATCCCTGTATAAAGCATTTGCACATAGTAGCTTCGGTCGAAATACTTTCTCACGCATATCGACTTAATCTTACAAATTCCCACTAGTACTCAGTAATGGACAAACGGCCCTGTTTCAGCTCTAGAAAATCTTTACGTTTCTGATCAATGAAGCGTTGACTGATATACTTCTTTCTAAATACGACTTGAAAAAAATCCTAGGTGATTCTCTCTCTCAGGATTACGGATATTAATGTTTCCCACCAATTATACGCAACATCCCTTAACAATGAAACAACACATTTTATACATTCATCAGGAGTCAATGACATCTCATCGAATACTCGAATTGTATTATCGAGCCAAAACTCAGTTCTCTCAGCATCATCATCGGATGTGGCCCTAAACTCTTCGGTCCCGTACTTTTGAATCTTATCCATCGGAGGTTTATTCAGTTGAATCGAATCTATCACTTGTGGTAAAACAGGTACTTGTGGGGGTAGAGGTTGTGGAGCAGCTAGATTCGTTCGAACGAACTTCGAAAACCACTCGCTCATCATTTTGAAGAAGGCTTGCTTAGCCTCTCTTCCCTCACCACTATCATTTGGCTTAGATGTGGCCGACGCTGTCCCTTGAGCGGGAGCAAGTGCGTTACTCTCTACATCGTTAGTAACTACTTGATTGGAATCTATTAATATATGAAAACACATTTATATCTGTCAGAATCCATCACACTATCGCAATTTCATATATAGCATGTATAGCTAGACTCACACACACTGCGTTAGTCTGAGAATCAACTAAACTGTGGCTCTAATACAAATAAACTGTAAGACCCCTAACCCGAGACCATCGTCGGAATAGGGTTAAGAGACATTACCAAATATTCAGAACATTTCAATACCATTTCACAACACAAAGTCAAACATCAATCAAACATATTTAATCACGAGTATATAGTCCCCTATTGATGTCTTCTAGACCTTAAATGTAACATCCTGAAAATGGGCCAATGCATTTTTGATTTAATTATACGAAATTATGAACATTTTTGGAAACTTGGAAATGTAAGAAATGATTTAGAAATGTTAAGTTTCAAAAAGAGGAAAGTGAACATGTTGGAAACTTGAAAATGTTAAGTTAAAAGAGGAAAGTGAGCATTTTGGAAACTTAAGTTAAAAGAGGAAAGTGAACATTTTGAAACTTAAGTTAAAGAGGAAAGTGAACATTTTGGAAACCGGAAATGTATGGAAATGTTAAGTTTAAAAGAGGAAACTAAGGCAAGGTGGCCTTAAGAAAATTAATAGGAGGAATTTGACACACAAACAGGCTTGGAAAAGTGGCCTGAAGATATCACTTGAGGCCCAGGTAGGTGACGCCACATACAAGGGTATTGGGCCTAGGTTTGAGTCACTTGGGGAGCAAATAAAGGAGTTTTATTTTTGCTACAAAAGCAGTGGAAGTGGACGGCACTAAGGAACCCAAGGAAGAGTTTTATTCTCTTTAAATTTCGTCTAAATAGGAGATAAATAATAGATTTATTTATTATTATTTCTAGGAGATAATTGTTGGATTAATTCTTTTAATAAAGTGATAATTCAAAGGATAAAGTTATCAAAATAGAAGAGTGGTGTCCAAGTAAGGGATTCTGAGTAGTAATTTCGGCTAAGAGGGAAAAAAAGGGCTACTCAACAATTTTTTTTCCTCATCTTCTCTCTGCCGAATTTCTTAGTGCTCTCCTCTCCTCTCTTCTCTTTTATTTGTTAAGCCGAATCTATAGTCCACCATTGCCAAAATTCTCAAGTCTTCTTTTCTTTATTTTTTTTGTGGAAACCGAATACCCCAAGAGAACCCCTAGCCGACTTCTCCATTAAATCCCAAAAGCCGAAACCTTATCATCTAGTCATCAAGGCCGACTCTTTAATGGGCTTTTAACAAGGGTGCTGCCGATTTCTTAAAAGGGTAAGATCCAAAATTGGTTTCAATTCTTTTATATTTTAGACCTATAAAAAATTTAGGGACTAATCTCTATTATTGATTTTGGCCGAATTATGGAAGGGTGTATTCGGGATTTAAGAATTGTCAACTACAAGAAGCTATCTTTCGGGATTGCAAGGATCTAAGGTAAGACATATGTATATTTGGCCAAAGGCCATGTTTTATTTTTTAAGGTTAGATTAAATCTAACATATGGTTATATGAATTTCGACAGCATTAAGGAAGCAAAGATCCAATTCGGGATTTAAGATTTGGAAGGTAAGCACCTATGTATATTCGACTAAAGCCTAGATTAGTATTTAGATCTATTCTTTAAATATTCAAAAGCCAAAAACTAACCAAGTTAATTGATTCAATGCCTGGCCGAATACAAGGAGGAATAAAGCAAAGATTTCAGGATTGGTTGGTGTCCTAATCGGCAACAAGGTAGGTATTAAGTGTACAAATCCTACTAGGATTTGATTTTGTGGCCAAATGGGTTTTCATTAAAAACTTTAATATGGGCCGAATGTAGGAAGTTAAAGATCTAAAGCGAGAGATCAATTTGGGATTCGATTGAAATTGTTAAGTAAATTAGGTGTGTACCCCACACTACTTTTTAATAAGATTTATGGCATTAATTAATATGTGCATGTTTATAAGAATGTGAATATGGCTAAGGTACCATGCTATGGTATAAAAGTACTCAGGTACGTTTCCTACTCCTACTAGGATTATGAATATATGTTATATTTAACATGTGAAAAGTGATAAGAATGTGAATTAAGGCATGATTTTGCATAATGTGTATGATATATGGGGGCATATGGATTATATGAAAAGGGGAAGTGAATGTGGTGACCTAAGACCACGAAAATTGAGTGTGGTAACCTAAGACCACGATATTTGAATGTGGTGACCTAAGACCACGATATCTGAATGTGGTGACCTAAGACCACGAATTTTATAAGGGCGATGAGCACATCGACTGCAGCGACTACCTTCGATGGTGTGTAGCGGATGGAGGGTTAACTTAGTAGTCCCCAAGGTGTGCAGGTTGGTATGGGGGACGTGTAGCGGATGGCTATCTAGGTTTGGGTTCGGGTTGCATCATTATTTTTTTTTATTTGTTTATGAACATGTATGATAATGTATGCTGAATTATTAAATTTTAGTGTTGGTTACACATTGAGTCATTGACTCACTCACCCTTGTGGGATTACTTTTCGGTGACTAACAATAATGGACCGGCCGCCAGATGCTTAGGGATGGCCATGCTCAGCAAGAAGTTCATCTATTTAGACTATTTCATTTTAAGTACTTTGAATTTAAATTTTGGGAATTATTTGATGTAATAAGGCCATAGTAGAACTACTTTACTTGCTTTTATTTATTAAGCTTACAAACTTTTATTTATTAAAAGATTAAGTAAATTTATTTTAAAACAAAGCCTAAACGTTTTGTCACCTAAAGTAAAGGATTTTACAAAATGAAATAAACTTGTTTTCAACTCAAGCCCAACCCAAAACAATTTATCTTTCAAAACACACAAGTTTTTCCTAAGTAACAAAAGAATTTGAAATGGTTTATACCGGGGAACATACCAGATCCAGTCAAGGCTCATTGGCCGGGTTTGGGGTGTTTCATTAAACATGTGTTAGAAAGGGGTCAGGACTAAACCAGAACACGTACAGAAATTCTCAAAAATTTAAAACATTTCAAAGTTTTAGGGGTTACATGCCTGTGTGGGCAAGCCGTGTGACTAAACACACCCATGTGTCTTCCCCGTGGTCGAACCTGAGTTAACACCACGGCCACCAAGCACGCCCATGTACCTTGGCCATGGTCGATCCTGACTAAACCACACGGATACTAGGCACGTCCATGTGCCAAAGCTGTGTACACTTAGTTGGCTACTGATTTAGTCCCACGGTCACCAGGCACGCCCGTGTGCCACAACCGTGTGGCAAAATAGGACATTTGCAATGCCAATTTGCTGCCCACGTAAGGGTCAATCTCTACAAGCATATACAAGCATAACTATCCATTCAAATGACAACAAAAAATACATCAAATGAACATCATATCATTCTATTCCATCTCATTTCTAAACATGCCAATTTGAACAACCAATTTCCATGTAAGTCTAGGTATAAATCATCCATAACCTCACTACATCACTTAAGCATCAACTCATCATTGAACTTACCATTCATAAACTATTTCATTTCCATTAAGATATATTAAGTTATGTGCCAAATACCATATTCACTCATGTACGTTACCAACATTTAACTAGCTAAATCACATGGCTATTTACATCTCAAACATGTACCAAGTGACTAGCCTATACTTGCCATATTCTATTATATACATCCTTACAAAAGTACCAAAATAGATGTGCTGATAGTGTGATAGAGATGCTGATGATTCCCGGATCTGAGCTAGCTTTACTGACACTGTGAAGCAGAGAAATAAATCATACAGTAAGCTTTCAAAGCTTAGTAAATTTGTAACATAACACATTTAAATCAAAACAAACTATCACAAAGAATATTTCACAACCATATCTTTTATATCGTACCATCCAAAGGCTCATTTACATTTCATAAATCTCATTCACAAAATCCTCGACCACATAGGTTTCAAACGTACCTTAGTCAACACTTAGTTTTCAATTACATTTGCTACTCAACATTCACTATTTCATTTCGATCAACTTCCATCTCTTCTTCAATTCAATCGCACACTTAGTGCCCAAATAGTTAGTTGAAACTTATTTAGTGCATCTATATCAAACTGATCTTAAATCAGTATCGCACACATAGTGCTGATCACCAAGTCGGAGCTCATACTATTTTGCACACATAGTGCTATTCATATCGGTTACATTTCTAAATACGTACACTTAGTGCCATATAACTCAAGCTCTCATATAGCATTCTCATTTCAATATTATCACAACATTCGTTACAAAGCATTAAACATAACTAAATATTTGTATTATGTCCGAACTTACCTCAGACGTCGAAATATCTATATGGTCGATTAATCAAGAACTTTATCTTTGTCTTGATCTCGATCCAAACTTCTCCTCTCTTGGTCTTAATCAAGTGTAAAAATGGCTGAATATCACAAAGTTTTTCCCCTTTCTTTTCTTTTTGTCTTTTCGGTGAACAAAGATGAACATATTCATCTTATTTTAGTCTTTTACTTGTTTAATAAACATATTATTAATATATTTACTATATTATCCTTTTACCAAACATATATGTACATATATATACATTAAGGGCATTCTTGGACTTTTTCCACCCACTAACCAAATAAATGGGCTAATTGCCTTTTAAGGGCTTTACATTATAAAGAGAACAATAATTAAGCATTTAACATTCAACACACAGCTTTTGCATTTTATGCGATTAAATCCTTTTTTCTTAACTAAACACACAATCGATAAAATCTTCACACAGAAATTAATATAAAAATATTATTTTGACTTTGAATTTGTGGTCTCGAAACCACTATTCTGACTAGGGTCTAAACTGGGCTATTACAAGTTCTGACTCGATTCTAATGCTCATATTTGGCCTCGACGGTCCATCTAAGGGACGTTACAAATGATATCGGTTAATGAATAGTGATTGACATGATTTTTGAAAATGTTTTGAAAGTTTTCGATAATGCTCCGTAACCCTGTTCTGACGATGGATACGGGTTGGGGTGTTACAAGCGTAGTAACTTCTAGCAACTATGTACTCTGCTTCTAATTTTGAGAGTGAAATTGAAGATTGCTTTTTATTATACCAACACACTAGGTTTTATCCTAGATAAAAGAATCCTCTTGATGTGATTTTTAATCATTAATAGTTCCAGCCCAACCAACATCACTATAACCAACAAGGCTCATTGAATTGTCTTTAGAAAACTGAGTTCCAAAGTTTGATGCTCCATGAACATATCTAATGATCCTTCTGATAGCCTTGACTTGTGAATCTTTAGGATTTTCTTGATATCTGGAACATAGTAGTTAGGTATAACAAATTCTCAATCATGTTGTTGTAAGTTGTCTCAAAAGTGGGCACTCTTGTTGCATTTACCTAAAATTTTTCACTTATGGATAGGTGTTCTAGTTGACATGGAATTCTTTAGTCCAAACTTCTTTACAAGGGTTCTAGCATACTTCTATTCTGAAAGGAATGTACCATCCTCCATTTCCTTAATTTAGAACCCAAGAAAGTATGTCAATTCACCAACCATACTCATCTCCAATTCACTCTACATCATCTTCACAATGTTGTCTTTTCCAATAGTTTATGTTACAAAATTGTTGGAAAATTGAAATAGCGTTTTAAGGCACAATAAAATTTTAAAGATTTTCATAAAAAACTAACCAGTTTTGATGTTTATAACAATAAACCATGTACATAAATAGTAACTATATTTATATTAAGCAGACTAAGTCATTTCTAGCTTTTGACCACTTGATCTTCGCTGCTAATCTCAACATTGGTGATCGACCCAATTCATTGAGGCAAATTAGAGTCTTTTTGGCACTTGATGAGGTCGTTTTCTAGCCATTTTATTTTTAATTATTGCATTTTCAATTTTTTAGCTTGGATTTATTTTGTTGTAAAATAAGAAATTTTACGCATTTTCTAGGATTTTGACGACCCGATAGGCCAACTCGGGCCTTAAGAATGACTAATAGGTTATTTGAATGTGTAGGGTGCCAACTCAGGCCCAAGAATACAAAGGACAATGCTAGTCTCGTAAAACCAGCATGCCACCTTACGACACCAAACTTCGAAGCTTTCAGGGCTGAAATGTGGATGACGTCGCGACGTGGGCCTTCTGAACATCGCAACGACGTATGGAAAGATGTAGCTAATTCTTTGGATGGAAGATTGGGATTAAGTTCTTATTTAAACCCTAGTCATTAATAATATAATGTATTAATCAGACTTAAAGTGTATCTAGGGTAGTGTGGGCACCAAACAACATTAGTCTATATAAGTCACCTGAGAAGAGACTAGTTAGACCTAAACTTAGACACACAATTTTATTTACTTTATTTTCATTTAGTTTTTTTTATGTTCACTTAGTTGGGATTTTTCTATTCCGATGTGAAGACGATTGCGGGCAGAAATTGTTCTGGACCTTCACTTCAATTATTTTTCAATGACTAATTTCTTTATCCCTTTTGTTTATTCTTTTGTTTATATTTTTTTGGTCTAATCAACTAATGTTTATATGAATATTGGACTAAATTATTTTGTTATATTCATATCTAGCATGTTTCAGTCATGGAACTGATTTATTAATCAAGTAATTATTTATCTAAAATTGGGTGCTTATTCAAGAGTACTTAGTATATTAGGAGTAATGCCTCTGGTAGAATATCTAGACAGGTGAGAATAGAAGGACATCCTGTCGAGTATAACTTGTGCCAAGCAATGAGACCAAAAGGGTATCCATATGCCTAAGAAGAGATCGAAAGGGTGACTTAGCTGGTAATCCTTAGTGAAGATGAAACCGAAAGGGTATTCTTAGCTAAGGGTGGTAAATAACTCAGTTGAGGGTAATTAGCAACTTAATTGATAATTATGGATTTAATCGATCATAGGCCAGGGCCTTGCATCTTCGACACTAGGATTAGGAAATTCCATTAGGTTATTTTAGTTTAATGAATTTAATTAGTTTAATTAATATTTTAGTTTTGAATCAGCTCCACTAATTCATGACTCTATTAGATTAGTAATTATTTTCTCTAATTAATTTAATAATAAATTTCTCCAATCTACAATCCCTTGGGTACGATCCTCGGAATACTTCCCAGAGTGTTTTGTTGTTACACTTTACTATATTATTATTCAACATGTATACTTGCGAACACTGTTGTTTTATTCCATATATTTTTTCTATAGTATTTCCAGTCCAAACGTTCACACGTCTAGCGGCAATCAAGTTGTTGGCATCATTGTCAGGGATTACGACGATGAAAATTGTTATTAATTTAATTACTTTGTAAAATAATAATTGTCAAAAGATAAATGAGCTAGATAATGGGTTAATTTTTAATTATTTTTTATTCATTTAATTTTTTTAGATACCTTGTCGATTATTTAATTTAATCATGGATGCAGTTGATGATGGATTTGACAATGATAGCAATTGGGACTACTAACGCGAGATATCTGCGTGGTATGATGACTAAGTACATGAAGAGGAAGTATATGAGCAATGGGAGATTATGGAGAACCAAATATTTTCATGATAGAGCTACTCCAACGAAGAGACAAAGCAATAAATCCATTAGACGAGGTCGTGCATGATGTTCCCAACTCTAATAGCAAAGATCATTGTATTGTTGTCAACCACCCTAAACCAGATTGTAAAAAGCATCAATAGCTAGAGTTATATTCACGATATGATGATGATAGGTACATTAACAAAACATCAAGTTGGATGAACAGAGCTTGACAAACCAATGGATTTATGATGGAGAATATGATATTCCCAGATATCCAACTCAACAAGAATTTGACCCAATCATGAATGATAAGGTATACTGGGATTTATATGAGCAACATAGGAAAAATAAAAGATCACAATGGTCGAACAAAGCTTCAACCAATCAACAAAATCATGATAAAATGTGTGGAGATTATGAAGATTCATACAAATTTCCCCTAGAGTCAGAAGAATATAAGTCCTTCTGCCTCAAGCTAGAAGTCCAAGCTAAATTTGAGGAATTCCAAAGAGAATTAGACCAATTAAAAACATCAAAATATCCAACCAATCTCTCTCGTAATTTGCATGAGACAATTTCATGTGGGATAACCATTGCAACCTACACTACGGATGTGTTGGAAATAAAGGATCTAATGGCATAGAGTTCTTTGGAAGAGATCGGACACGATGTTCCCAACTCGGATCATGATAACCATCGTATCTTTATTAATTACTCTGAATTAGATGATAATAGTCAACAAGAGTTTCAAATCGAAGACCATAATGATATGTTGAATATAGCCGAAGGCATCTCTAATCCAACTAACGTAAAGATGGACATAGCCATAGATGTAGATATAGAAGTTGATCTAACGACTAACATGGAGCTTAACCAAATTCGAATGGCAGTGTATACGAGTCGATATACTTTCTAACCAAAAATAAAGAGGTCCCAATCAAAGAAACTAATGAGTTGGTCTAGTTCTCATTCAACACTAAAGATAAAGCTCGAATTCACAGATCCTCACGCGACATGGAGGTGAAGTGGCTCAAGGTAATAATACCCTAAAAAATATTTAGGGTTCGCTCAAATTCTGTAACATCCTAAAATTGGGCCTAGAAGAATTGGGCCCATTAGGCCTTGGGCACGGGAGCGTTTAAAATATTTGAAAACAAGAGAACGGCTTTAGTGCTAGTTGGACCTATTAGGTGAGTGATTTTGGAAGGTTAGAGGGTTTCTATGAAGTCCCAAGTTCAAACTTTGGCTTTAGGAAAATTTTGGTTTTAGGTGAATAAAACCCTGGGAGATAGTAGGTAGGCTTTAAGAATAAAATGTGGAAAAAAATGACACAAGTGGAGTGTGTGGCGTAGCGGCAAAGTGACGCCACATAAGGGACAAGGGGGTGACGCCACAAGGAAGGAAGGAGGTCCAAGGTTCAAGTCTTAGCTCTTGCATTTTGGGATTTCTTTTTAAATGGACTCTAAAATTTTGACATATGGTTATATTTAGTTGCGCATGATTTTAAACACAAGAAAGTGACTGGTCTAGTGGCAAGACGTCATTAAGGGTGCAAGGGAGCTTGGGTTCGAATCTCATGACAAGCAAGGGAGTATTTATTTTGCAGATTGGACGAGAAGAGTTTGAGTTGGATTTAAATTCTGCTAACGGAGGGATCCCATATCGATAATATACAAAGAAGGAAGGTGAGAAGCTAGCTATATATAGAGCATTTTATGAGGAGAGTTAATATACCTTGGTGGGCGTTTGGGTGCAGACTTAGAGGATAATCGCCAATATTAGCGAAGGAAAGGCTAGTATAACGTGAGGTACACGGTAAGGTTACGGTGAGGTTTTGATTTCTGATAAGTGTATATTAAGTTATGATTAATCATTAGGTGATGTCAATTGTAGGTTCGTGACTAAGGGGTTTGCAGCACGCATGGTTACCAGGTGTACAAATGCTACACACACGAAATCAGCAAAGTCGAAAGTGGCTAAATGGGCCCGGTGGGCCCTGAGGCTAAGTTTGATGACATGGTTTGTTTGGTTATACGAATTGAATTAGTCATGCATGATACATGAATTGGATTTGT
The DNA here is from genome assembly GCA_025506655.1 of Gossypium rotundifolium. Lineage (NCBI taxonomy): Eukaryota > Viridiplantae > Streptophyta > Magnoliopsida > Malvales > Malvaceae > Gossypium > Gossypium rotundifolium. The sequence continues at coordinate 24,943,013 of CP106727.1, forward strand.
TTTGGGCCTAATAGGCCATATGGTGAGATTTGGGCCTAATAGGCTGTAAAGGAGTGATTTGGGCTTATGGGGATGTAGGCATGTATGTTAGGGTTTATGGACCTTAGGTCTAGTTTGAACAACTCGCAAATTCCATAAGACTTAATTCTAATTAAACATGTCTGTGAACAAGTTACAGGGTTGGAGTGTGGCAACGGGCATACGCATGTCTAGGATTGGATCTAATGAGAGCTTGGTACTTAACCGGCCCTAGTGGCCCACGTCCTCTTTTCTGGAATCCTACCTGGTGCGTAATGTCTATTCACTTTAGCTGCAAAGACTTGTTGATGGGCCAAAGTTCATAGCTAAAACCCGAAAGGGACCGAAATACCATCGATTTGTAAAATTACCAAAATACCCAATTTGTAAAATTACCAAAGTACCCTCGATTTGCTAAATTACCAAAATACCTCTAATTTATGAAAATACAGAAGTACCCCTAATTTGCAAATTTACCAAAGTACCTCTAATTTACGAAATTACCAAAATACCCTCAATTTATGAAATTATCGAAATACCCCCGATTTGCATGATTACCAAAATACCCCTGATTTACGAAATTACCAAAATACCCTCGATTTGTAAAATTATTGAAATACCCCTAATTTGTGAAATTACCAAAATACCCCTGTAGGGTAGAATTATGAAAATACCCATGGGCAGTGAAATGACAAAAATACACCTTTGTGATGAATATAAGTTTATGGATGTTACTTGTGTGTTTGATGCATTCATATGATATTCTGCTTAGGATGCATATGGGTGGGAATTATGGTATGGAGGAAGATTTGAGGATCGCATGGCCGTATGGTATGGATCCACCACAGGCTTTTAGCCACCGAGCAGCCATACTGCACTGATAATGTTACCGAGGGCTATGTGCCATTAATATGGGCTTCGTGCCGTAATTATTGGCTTTGTGTTGTTATTATGGCTTTGTGCCAATCATATTTATCGTGGCTATGTGCCTAACATATATATTGATGACTCTGTGTCAATATTTGAGGATCGCATAGCCGTATGGTATGGATCCAGTATCGCATGGCCGTATTGTATAGATCCACCGGAGGCTTTAAGCCCAATATTTGATTAGCATCCTTGCTGCAACATTTGGTAGTACCGCAACTGGGCTACCCTTGGTGTGTAGCAGAAGGGTGGGTCGAGCTAGAATTCCCCACAGGAGTCATAAGGTTGGAAGGGAAATGGTGTGTGTAGCGGATGGATTTTGGGGTGGGTTTTGCATTATCTTGTGTGTATATGATGCGTTATGATATGATATGAGGTTATTGTGGGCTAAGGCCAAGACCACCAATTTTGATAGGGCTTAGGCCCCACGTGGATATTTGTAAGTGATTTGTTTTCCAAGGGATGTGCACACTGAGTTTCAAAACTCACACCCCTTTAATTTAATGTTTCAGGTAATCCCGAATAGACGACTCGATGTAGGAGAGGACTCGGAGATGGCCACCTACAAGAGGCTTGAATTTTCATTTATTTGTTTGAAAATACATGTTTTATTTACTTAATTTTCAATGGACGTAATAAGACCCTGTACTCCGTTTTGACTTCAGATTTAATTTGGGGTTTGTGATTAAATATTTATTTAACTATTAAACCTAAGTAAGCTATTATGTTCAAACTTGGTTTACTAAATGCTTAAAATAATAAAATGGGTTTTTTTTTGTCTTTAATTAATTGGTCTATTAGATTTTGGGCTTTTGGGCCTTAATTTCTTAATTAGCAAAACCGTTTTGAATTATGCCTTTAATGTGACGTTTTGGATTTGAGCCTAACTTCTAGGCTGAGTTTGGGGTGTTACATTTAGTGGTATCAAAGCCTAGGTTGCAAAGCTCGGGCTGTGAAATGGGCCTTAGATTTTGGGTTTTTTTTAGAAGTTTTGGCAGGATTCTTGAAGTGTGGTTCATCGAGCCATTGACGTCGAGCCAAGTAAGTTTTTCTATTATTGTTTGAATTATTAAATTGTATTGATAATGGGCTACTTAAAAATAGGCTTTTAGAGACTAAAGCCGTAGGAAACTTAAGCCTGTAATGGATTCTCGAACACAGAATAACTCTAGGAAATTATTGTTACTTACATAAAACATGTGCCCTAAGCAAGTGGAACTAAGTGCTAATTTCATAAAATTCTTAAATCAGAGTGCACAGCGAAAGAATAGTGGTGTGACTTGAGTGGTGCGTTTAGTAGTTAGTTGGAAATTTTGAGGACAAAATTTCTTTAAAGAGGGTAGATTTGTAACATCCCGAAACTGGGCCTAGAAGAATTGGGCCCATTAGGCCTTGGGCACAGGAGCATTTAAAATTTTTGAGAACAAGAGAATGACTTTAGTGCTAGTTGGACCTATTAGGTGCGTGATTTTGGTAGGTTAGGGGGTTTCTATGAAGTCCCCGGTTCAAACTTTGGCTTTAGGAAAATTTTGGTTTTAGGTAAATAAAACCCTGGGAGTTAGTAGGTAGGCTTTAAGAATAAAATGTGGAAAAAAATGACACAAGTTGTAACAGACCGAATCTGACCCTAATCAGAACGGTGGTTTCAGGACAACGAATCCGAACCCGAGAAATATTTAAATATTATATTTAGTGCTTATTATATATGAATTTATATGTGGGAAAGTTTCGTAGAAAAATTTTATCGTTTAAGTATTGAATTTGATAAAAAGGACTTAATCGCGTAAAAAGTAAAAGTGGCCAACTAAAGTGTAAAGTGTTAAATTAAGCATGGATTTTTAATGTGAGGTATTAAAAGGGCAATTAGCCCATTTTTAGGTTAATGGCCGGCCACTTTGATGCATGTAATAGTGTTTGAGTTTTTATAATATATAATATTACATTATATGTTAAAATAAACTAATAAATATATGTAACTAAAACAAACAATTTAAAAGCCATGTCTTGTTCATCTTTGGCCAAAAACACAAAAGAAAAAGGGAGAAAAGCTTTGAAACATTCGCCTTATTCAAGCTCAAATAGGTAAGAAATCTAGCTCGGTTTTGTTAATTTTACGTTTTGAGATCGTTGCTTAGTATATTACCCGACCCCGCTAGAATTTCTAAGATTATTGTGTATGTATGAATCGGCCATTGATAAATTCTTGAGTTTTATGATGCTTGATGATGTTAGATGATAGATAGGTTAAAAATTAGTATATTATGTGTTGGAAGTTTTGGTGAATTTGTGTTTTTAGGGCCAAATTGTAAAAAAAATTTTTAGAGGGGCTTAATTGCAAAATAAATGAAAGAAATGGACTTGTATAGTCCTCATACATATTCGGCCCTTAAGGAGTATGGGAAAATTTGATGTATTTTGAGTTTTATGCGAATAGGACTAAATTGCAAAGTATTGAAATAATAGGGTAAAACGGTAATTTTCCTATTAATGTGCTTAGGGACTAAATTGAGATGAAATGTACTTGAATGAGCTAAATTTGAATGTGTTTTAGATCAAGAGCAAAGAAAAACGGATTTGGATCGGGGAAAGACGAAGGTTCTCGAATAGCCGATTTGCACGGTCTATCGACAACCGAGGTAAGTCCTTAAGCAAGTGTATACTAAAGGAATATTTATGAACATTGCATATGATAAAGTTAGGAAATTTAAAGCATAAAAATGTGTGTTGGCCGAATGTGGTAGTATAAATTGATAATGAGTTTAATTTGTTAAATGTGATGTAAGTAAGTAAGTTTGGTTGATAAATGAAAGTTGTATGAAGTATTAAGTAAAGTGTATTAAAATGTTAAATGCGTTGAATTCGGGCTTAATGCCTTGCAGGCCTAGTGCGGTGACATGTTAGAGCTTATTGCCTAGCGTGCTTCGTCTTGGGTGATCTATTTCTGCTTTAATGCCTAGCGTGCTTCGTCTTGGCGATCTATTTTGGGCTTTAATGCCTAGCGCAAGCTTCATGCCTTGATTTAATTTGGGCTTCGTGCCTAGCGTGCCTTGTCTTGTCATTGATTTATTTGGGCTTTATTGCCTAGCGTGCTCTATGCTTGATGTGTTTTACAAAGGAGAAACCGAATTGTTGATCAAGGTAAACCGTAGCTAAAGTGTTTAGTTAAAGGCTCGGTAAGTAAGTAAGGTTTGATCGTTTGATGTTACTAAAGTTTAACTAATATTACGAGTACAAGTGATATGTATATTTGAGATTTCAATTGATGTGCACAAGTATTATATGATTGAATTTGAGATTGAATGTACTATCATGGAGATTCGGTTTTCAAATAGTAGTGCTAAAGGTGTAAGAAATTTTAATATGATAACATGATTGAGATGAATGATTTAAATGTTTAAGTGATTGAATGTAGTATCATTTTGAGCTTGGGACTTACTAAGTTAGTAAACTTATTTGTGTGTAATGTTCTCCTCATTTTATAGATTAGGTTAAGGCTACCGCTCAACGGGATCGTCAAGACAGTCGACCACACTATCGATCGCTATTTTGGTATTTTAAAAGCTTGAACTTGAACCTATGGCATGTATAGGCTGGTTTTATATGTTTGGTTTTGAAATTTGTATATAGATAGCCATGCTAAAATGGCTTGATTATAATGTTAAAGCTTGTGTGTATGTGGCTATGACCTAAACTTATTTTGAAAGTATGTTTTTATTAATATATATTTTTGTGATGTTTGGTTATATGATTGGCAATGAGAAATGGTAAGTATGATGTATAATAGGTTTAATAGTTAGCTCTTTTGGAAGTATGAAATGTAGAATAATTTGGGTGGTGGATGATGGTATAATTTGGCATGGTAATGAGGTAAAATGATGGTTATGTATTTGATTGTGTATTGGCTATATAGGTTCGATTGCTAAATGATAAGTAATGAACATGTTTCATGACTATTTTGTTGATTGTTTTGGTACGGATCCAAATGGTAAATGAAGGTTATGATTTAGGTATGTTTTGGTTAGTTTTATTGGATAGTTAAAAGTGCCAAGTTGATGTTAATATTAATATAGGTATGCGTACATGTGTGGTTGTAAATTCGGTTATGATATTTGGTTCATTTTGATATGCATAAGATCTTGATTATGGTGTGGTGAATCAATGATTAGTTAATAAGATGAAATAAAAGTTTAGGTATACTAATATATATGCTAATTAGGTGTACATTGAAATGTTATTTGTGTTCAAATGTTAAATATGGCTTTTGTTTTTAGGGTAAAATGCACACTATATATATATGCATCAATAGTATGTTTGGCCATGTTGTAATGTTACTAAAGTCGCATATGTGATTGCATAATAATTAATGTAATATGGTTTGAATGGTTTTATTATGTGCTTGTGTAGAAGCAATGAAATGATATGTTGGATATTCAACTAATGAAATAGATATATTGACATATATTTGATGTATGAAATGTAATGATATATGCTTTAATATGTTTTAAGTATACAAATGCCATTAATATTAGAGTCATATGTATTAAGTACATGTAACATGGCTTTGTTGCATATTAGCTAATTCGAATATGTGGATATATATAGATGATATTAATATGGTTGAAATTTGAAGCATAGTTTGTATATGTATTATAAGTAACTAAGCATGATAAATTTATCTAGTTGTGTGTTCCATATGTGCAAATTTAATTAATATGATTTAGCAGATGATTGCTATTGGATTTAGAAGTTATATCGTATAGAAATTGATATAACCTTGTGTATGAAAAATGATAAATGACTATGTGGGCGTGTTTTGACCGGTAATGCCTCGTAACCCTATTCTGACGACGGATATGGGTTAGGGGTGTTACAATTTATTGGTATCAGAGCTTACGATTTAGTCGATTCTAGGAATCTTGTGGCGGCGTGAGTCTAGCTATACATGCCATAGTTATATATATTGATAGTGTGGTGACTTCTGACAATTTCAATTGTATTTTATATAGTAAATGGATTCCGATCCCAATAGAGCCGTAGCTGATGATGTGGAGAGTGTTGCACCTGGTCTCGTACATGGATCGGTACCATTAGACTCTCAACCGCCACGGGTAACCACGAGGAGAGGCTAAACAAGCCTTCTACCAAATGATGAATGAATGGTTTACCGGTTTGTTCGTAATAATCCGACTGTACAACAACCTCCACCCCCGAATAATCCGACTCCGGTACCTTTAGCAACCCCGATGATAGATCCAATGAGATCTAGTAGGCCCCCTGTTGATAAAATAAAAAATTTGAAATTTGAGGAATTCAAGGCTAATGATAATGATGATGCAGAACGAGCTGAAATGTGGCTTGATAACACTATTCGGGTACTTGATGAGTTATCCTGTGCTCCAGATGAATGTTTAAAATGTGCTATATCATTACTTCGGGACACTGCCTATCACTGGTGGATTACACTAGTATCAGTGGTTCCAAAAGAAAAAGTGACATGGGATTTCTTTCAGAATGAATTCCGCAAGAAATATATCAGTCAGAGGTTCATTGACCAGAAACGCAAAGAATTTCTTGAACTAAAACAGGGGCAAATGACCGTGACTGAATATGAGTGAAAATTTGTCAGATTGAGCCGATATGCTCGGGAATGTGTATCAACCGAAGCCATTATGTGCAAAAGGTTTGAAGATGGTTTGAATGAAGAATTAAAGTTGCTTGTTGGAATTCTTGAAATTAAAGAGTTTGTGACACTCAGAAGCGAGCTTGCAAAGTCAAGAGCTTGGGAAGGAGAAAAGAAAAAGAAAGTGAAGCTAGAGACACCCGTAAAAGATCGCTTGCAAGAATTTCCATTCCACATCTAAGAAGTTTAGAGATGACTTGATCGACACAAAGCTACTTGATTCATTTAGACGTGATCGACCTCCAATTGGGCCCCGAGCTACCTCGATGGCGGTGTTGGTAACGTCCCACAAAATTGAGTTGAATGCAAACATTGTGGAAAATGGCATTCAGGGAGTTGTAGAGTTCGTGGCGGTCCCGCTTTAAATGTGGATCCTCGACCATTTTATTCGAGAGTGCCCGTTGTTATCGAGCCAAATACAAAGATGAACTCTAGACCGAGTAGTGCATCAGTACGGGGCAGACCACCCAGAGCATTCTCGCAATGTAGGTGGTAGTCAGAGAGGGACAAAGAACACAACAGATCGATCTGAGGCTAGAGCTCCAGCTAGAGCTTATGTTACTCGAGCTAGAGAGGATGCTGCTTCTCCAGATGTCATTACCGGTACTTTCACCCTTTATAATACTACTGTGATTGCATTGATTGATCCTGGTTCGACCCATTCATATGTATGTGAAACTCTGGTATTCAGTAAGACTCTGCCAGTTGAGTCTACTGAGTTTGTGATTCGTGTATCCAATCCTTTGGGTAGATGTGTGTTTGTTAATAAAGTGTGTAAAAGTTGCCCATTGATGATTCGGGATTTTTGCTTCCCAGTCGATTTAATGCTGTTGCCTTTCGATGAGTTTGATATAATTTTGGGAATGGACTGGTTAACTTCGCATGACGCAGTGGTGAATTGCAAAAGAAAGCTTATTGATTTAAGACATCAAAATGGTGAGATCATTAGAATTGAATCCAGTGATATAAGTGGGTTTCCTACAGTTATATCCTCGATGTTAGCCCAGAAGTATGTGAGAAAAGGGTGCGAAGCTTATTTGGCTTATATAATTGGATAATAAATTGTCCGAAGCAGATTGAATCCGATCGATTGTATGTGAATACCGGATGTGTTTCTGAAGAACTACGGGTTTACCCCCAGTACGAGAGATTGAGTTTGGCATTGAATTAGCTCCGGGAACGACTCCGATCTCAATAGCTGCATATCGGATGGCACCGACTGAGCTAAAAGAATTGAAAGCACAGTTGCAAGAGTTAACAGATAGGGGCTTTGTGCGACCAAGTTTCTCTCCTTGGGGTGTGCAGTTCTTTTGTGAGAAAGAAAGATGGAACGATGCGAATGTGTATTGATTATCGGCAATCGAATAAAGTAACTATAAAGAATAAGTACCGTTACCTCGGATTGATGATTTGTTTGTTCGGTTGAAAGGGCTTCAGATTTTCAAGATAGATTTGATATCGTGTTATTATCGATTCATGAGTCAAAGATACGATGTGCCAAAGACCGCATTTCTGGACGAGGTACGGACATTTTGAGTTTTTGGTAATGCCTTTTGGGCTTACTAATGCACTCTTCTTTTTTATGGATTTGATGAATCGGGTTTTAGACGCTTTTGGATCGATTTGTGGTGGTGTTTGTTGATGACATATTGATCTACTCCAAAGATGAAATTGAACACGTTGAACATTTGAGGTTAGTGCTACAAACTTTGCGAGATCATCAATTGATGCGAAGTTTAGTAAGTGTGAGTTCGGATGAAAGAGGTCACTTTTTGGGACATGTGGTTTCAAGATCGTGCATTCGAGTTGATCGAACAAAATCTCGCTATACTTGATTGGAAGCTACCGAAAATGTTTTCGAGATTCAAGTTTTTCGGGACTTCTGGGTTACTATCGACGATTTGTGAAAGATTTTTCTATGATAGCTACCCGCTGACAAAGTTACTGCAGAAAGATGTCCGGTTCGAGTGGTCAAAAAATGTCAGAAAAGTTTTGATCAGTTGAAAGCCCTTTTGACAGAAGCTCTAGTGTTAATTCAGCCTGAATCGGGTAAAGAATTTGTTGTTTATTCTGATGCTTCCTTGAATGGTTTGGGCTGCGTTTTGATGCAGGAAGGCAAAGTTATAGCCTACACTTCAAGACAACTGAAGCCGCACGAAAGAAATTACCCGACGCATTACTTAGAACTTGCAACCATTGTTTTCGCATTAAAAATTTGGCGTCACTATTTATTTGGTGAGAAATGTCACATTTATTCAGATCATAAAAGTCTAAAGTATCTAATGACTCAGAAAGACCTGAATTTGAGACAACGCAGGTGGATAGAACTGTTGAAAGACTATGAATTGGTGATTGACTATCACCCGAGAAAAGCTAATGTCGTTGCGGATGCGTTAAGTCGAAAATCATTATTTGCTCTTCGTGCACTGAATGCACAGATAGCTATGTCTAGTGATGGTTCGATCATAGCCAAGTTACGAGCAAGATCGATGTTTATTCAGCAAATTTGTGATGCACAGAAAGTTGATGAAGATTTGATTGCTAGTCGAATTCAGTGTGAAAAGGGTACAGAATCAGATTTTCAGATTAATGCAAATGATTGTTTGAATTTTAAAAGCCGAATGTGTGTTCCAAAGAACTCAAATTTGATACAGATGATTTTGAGTGAGGCTCATAGTGGTCGATACGAAGCTTTTGTAGATGTGTTTCCGGGTATTCTTTTATCATTTCGTATGACGATTTGAAACAGTTCTATTGGTGGCCTGGCATGAAACGGGATATATCTGAATTTGTTTCTAAGTGCTTAATCTGTCAGCAAGTAAAAGCTGAGCATCAAGCGCCATCTGGACTACTTCAGCCAATCATGATACCTGAATGGAAATGGGATAGAATTACAATGGATTTTGTATCCGGTCTCCCTATGACTCCGAGTAGGAAAGATGCTGTTTGGGTTATAGTTGATAGGCTGACTAAATCAGCTCATTTTGTGCCAGTGCGTACAGACTATTCACTTGAGAAACTTGCTGAATTGTACGTATCACAGATTGTGAGATTGCATGGTGTACCGAGTTCCATTGTTTCAGACAGAGACCCGAGATTCACATCGCGGTTTTGGAAGAAGTTGCAAGAAGCTTTAGGTACTAAACTTCATTTTAGTACAGCCTTCCATCTGCAGACAGACGGTCAGTCCGAGCGAACTATTCAAATACTTGAGGACATGTTGAGATGTTGCATTCTCAAGTTTGAAGGTACGTGGGAACGATACCTGTAACATCCTAAAAATGGGGTTATTTGTATTTGTATCATTTCGCTTGTGTGGAATGACTAAGATAATATTTATGGCATGTTAAGCTTTAATTAAAGGCCTTGAGTTGGCTCGGAATAGTAGAAAATATTATTTGTAAGCTTTAAAGGTAGGGAGCCTTAGCAGGAGGGTGTTATAAGAATAAATAAGGAAACATTTGACATAAAATGAGCCTAGAATAAGTGGCAAAGGGAGGGCCACTTGAGTGCTACAAGTGACGCCACTAAGGAACAAGGGAGAGCCATGGTTTGAGTCATGTAATTCCCTTTTTCTTTCATGTTTTGGACGGCATAGGGGGGAGAGTTTTTCCTCTCTTTAAACTCTTATTATTATTTATTTATTGATGATAAATAATAAGTTAAAAGAAGGATAATAGGAGATAAAGAATATATTGGTAGGATTAATTCAAATTATTTTTCAAATCAATTAAGAAGTTGGTAGTATTTGGAACTCCTTAGTGGAGTGGACGGCAAGGACTTTGGGGAGGGATAATGCCAAATTATTAAGGTTATTTTAGGCTAGCCTTCACTTGGTGATAATCCTTTTCTTTTCATCCTTTCTCAAATTTTCTCTATTGCCAATCACTTCTCTCATTCTTGATTTCTAGCCAAACTTTTACTCTTTTCTTTCTCTTCATTGTCAAACCGAAATCACCTTTCCTTTACACTCTCCTCTTCTCAAAAATTCCCCTTAAGCTGAAATTGTTAACACCATCCTCTTCCATTGATTTCTTTCTCCCCTTGACCGAATAACTCCCTTGGAAGTGCTGATTTGCTTTTCTCCTATTTTCTTACCTTGGCCGAATGGTATAGTGGCATAGGCACATCGGGATCTCGCTAGTGTTCAATCAATTGTATGGTAAGTAGAGTTGGTCGAATGCCTATGCTCCCTTTTTCCCTATCTTTGTCGACTTTTTAAGAATTAAGAGCCAATATCGGCATTTATTTACAAGGTGCTAAGTATCTGTTTTGAAAACCGAATCTATCTAGGTGTTCCAGGATTTTGGAGATCGACAAAGCAAGCCGTCATTCGTGACCAATCAAGTGGTAAGTGTTGGTAAGAATCGGTTTTCATGGGTTTAGTTTGCAAATATTTAAAAGCGAAAGGCTAATGGCTTTGTTTACTAACCGGTGGTAATTGGTGAAGCAGATTTGGGAATCGAGTATTGTGATTAAGTATCCAAAAGCGTAAGGGTAAGAGTTCGGGTTCAAAAGAAGAACCCTTTTAAACTATTTGTTTTGGCCGAATGTACTAACTCATGTCTTGGCCGAATATAGGGGCAGTAGATCTAGTGTGACCGACTCCTCCATTCGAGATTTAGATTATTCGTGGGTGACAGGTGTGTACATACACACTTATAGCAATTAATAACTGTGCTAGATATTGTTGTATGTAAATTTGCTTGATGTAGATACAGATATAGTACCTTAATGGTACAAGCGAGGATTTCGGGTAAGTCTCTTTTAATATGAGATTATTATTATGCTTTTGGGAAGCATGGTTTTATGATACATGTGCTAAATGTATGAGATTTGATCATGATTACTTGACTTTTGTGGGTTAAATGAGCGGAGGGCGGTGATATTGTGCCGACGGGCACCAGTGTTTTGGTAACACACTGTGACTACGGTCACCAGAGGTTTGGTACCTCCAGAGGTTTGGTACCTCATCGCGTCTTGTCCCTGTGGCTTAGCACCACCGTGGGTTGGCCCCACTTTGAGATATGGGATTGACGCCAGTGATTTGGCATCACACGATGGGTTGGCCCCATCAATTGATTGTGTCTATGGACACCGAGGTTTGGCACCTCCCAGTGATTTGGCATCACATCTGTGACTATATGTCACCAGTGGTTTGGCACCACCAATGGTTTGGTACCACAATGGGGTAGATTGAGGCGTTTGGTTGGCTAGGTGGGGTACATTGTTTTGTGCATATTAATTGTTATAATCGTGTATGAGATTGGTTTAAACCGGGAAGGGTTACATCTCGAGTCTTGGTGACTCACCTTCTCCATTACTTTTTTCGTGTGATGCATAGATCGCGGATATGGGTAGGAGGGACTCGAGGTGGCCATGCGGTGGACATAAATTAAATGGATTTTAAACTTAGTTATTTTATTTTATTATTGGTTTATTTTTATTTGGGTTGTAATAAGGCCTCCATAAACTTTATTTTTGTTATTACTCATATGTTGGATACTTGTTTAAAGCTACATTATTAAAATTAAATTAAAATCACATGTTTTCCTAAATTAACACGAAAATGGTTTATCGTGTCAACGACACATTCAAATTTGTATAATAACTTGACTTCAATTAAATTTCCAAATTTAATCTAAGTATGATTTCAAGAAGATAACCAAAAACAGAAGTTTTCAACAAAACTTAAATTGGTTTTAAAATGGGTTTCAAAAGTTTTCCTCAGTAGCAAACCAAATTCTATTTAAATGTTTGGGTCGGGTTTGAATACATTACAAATTGGTATCGAGCCCAGTTCAAAACTTCATTGTGGGGCCCAAGGCCCAAAGATGTTTTAGTAGGCCTTATTAATGGATTTTGGGTTTTAAAGCAAGATGGTCCGAGTCTCCCAAGACCGATCCGCCTGTAAGTACATCTAAACCTTTGTGTGAATTATATTCGTAGAAGGGTAGGAAGCATGGAACGTAGATAGATTTATAGGAATTTGAACCTTAGGATTAGATTACTCAAACACACAAGCAGTAACATAAGACTTAAAGAACTAAACCAACCTATGACTTAGTCATCGAGCTAGGTGTGGTAACCCCTGTATGCATGTCTAGGATTGAACCGGAAGAGCTCTGTATTTAAGCGGTCCGAGTGACTCACCACCTCTTCGCAGTATCCTACCAGTGCGTAGCTTGGGTTCACCCTAACCTGCAGGGCTCAAGTGGTGTGGTAACCTCATGCGCATGTCTAGAAAGGTTCGATTGGGAGCTTGGTATTTAAGCGATCCGTGTGACTCACCTCTCTCCACACGAAACCCGCTGGTGCGTAGCTTGGTTCACCCGACCAAGAGGGCTCGGTCATAGGCTAAACGTAACTACTAAAACCCGAAAGGGAATTAGCCATGTTTTCGAAAAAGAATGAAACAACAAACCCTAATGTTTTCAGAACTTGTGCAATAATTTTTCTCAAATCCGAGAACATTATTTTTACAATGTTTTTCTCGAAAAACTTGATTTGTGGAAAATTACAAAATGCCCTTATGGGTAAAATTACTAAAATACCTTGACTCATAAAATATCAAATCAATGATTTTGTTCAAAATTTCAACTATTTGATAAATATTCAACAACTTAGCCTTGAAAATCATCAAGAAAATATTTTGGTTTTGGAAAATTACGAAAAACGCCTCAAACCGCAAAATTACGAAATGACCTTGACTTTTGAACTTTTACAAACAAAGAATGTTTTAAGAAAGAAAATTTGCAAAAGGACCCTCGAGTTTTACAATTATTAAAACACCCTTGATATACAAAATTACAAAATTACCTCGATGGACAAAATTACCAAAATACCCCGGTTTTCAAATAAAGCCATAACTTCAAACCTTATCAATTTTTAATAATACCTCCAAAGGTTGGGAATTGCAAAACAACCTACTTTACTAAAGTTTTAAAATCTCTTTTATTACTTAAAATACCTCAGAGAAAAAGACGAAAATACCCTCGGGTTAGAAATGGGCGAAATGTCCAAGAGCGAATAGGTATGGAAAGTATTAGGGAATGGATGCAAGAACTTCCTTGTGTGAACTAAGATAGAAGATCGAAACTTTGTTTGCACGAAAGAACCTCTAATTAAAATTTCTTCATAAAATTTCTTCATGAGTAATGAAGTGGAACAAACACTAATACATAAAATTTCTCTTAATCGATTAAAAGCGCAGAGATAGAATGAGTTCTAGAGGACGTGGACGCCTGTGGACGCAGTAGGGGTAGGATGACGGTTCCGAACCCGCGTGGTCGGGACAAGGTTCAAAACGATGTACCACCACCACCACCACCTCCAACTTTTGGAGCGGAGGAGTAGGATCGACGAGGAGAGGCGATCGCAAGTCGTGTTACGAGTCCTCGAATTGGTGGTCGGGCTAGTGGAAATCTGGGAGCTCAAAATCTATTCCCGTTTAATTCGGTCCAACGGCGGAAGTGTTCCGGTGTGTCAAGAGTGGCACCCAAGGCAGTGAGAATCATCGCTAGAGTCAACCGAAAGGATCATGGATGATCTTGACCGACCGATGAAGAGAAGTGAAAGGGGCCGATCACTTCTAAAAGATGAAGCGTCGATGGTGGTCGACGATTCGGGATGGCGCTACTACAGATGATCCGACTTGGGATTATTTCAAACCACCTATCGGAAGAAGTATGTGGGCACCAGTTATACTGAGATGCTCAGAGGAAAGCCTTTCTAGGGTTAGTGCAAGGAACTAAGTCAAGAGCGGAATATGAGGCGAGTTTTAAGACCGAGTAGGTATGCTAGAGGCATCGTGGCTATCGAACACGAGCTACTGCACCCGCTTTGAGGACGGACTCGAGATGATTTGAGGTTACCGATTGCCCCGCAAAGAAGTTCGTGAGTTTTCATCTCTAGTGGAAAAGGCTAAGGTAGCCGAAGGGATCAAGGAGGTCGTGAGACAAAATTATAGTAGGAATAACGGAAGGGAGGCTTTGGATCGCCTGGATCGGGCAAGAATATGGAGAAGAGGGCTAGATTTGGGGAACCGAAAGAGCCACAAAACCCGCCGGTGGCCACCTCGATGTGTGTTAGATGCGGAAATCCCATTCGTGAGAATGTTTATCGAAGTAAAGGGTGCTTTGAATGTGGGTCATTCGATCACCGTGTAAGGGATTGTCCCTGGTTAGCTAAGAATCAACCGGAGGGTCGTAACTGCGCCTGTGTTAGAAATGAAGGACCACCACAGAGGGGTCAAGGTGCAACTAGAGGTAATGCTAATGGTAATGGGCGTGGTCGAGGTGTGAAGGTGCAGAGGCGAGGCAACCAAGGTTGGTTTATGCGGCTATCGTCATGAGGAGGAAGATGTGCCGATATAACAACGGTAAGTTCCTTATATCCGAGTACTTTTAGTTGCCTTGGTTGTGGTTACGTTAGTTCATTCTTTGTAATGCTAGTAAAGTGTATGGAACTTGGATTATGGACTTAGGGAATGTGTAGAAAGTATGATAGTTCTTTAAGATCGAGTCTTGCGAAAGAACGTGAGGATGACGAGTTAAGGATACACGATTAGACGATAGTAAGTAATTTCGGGACTAAATTATTTTAAGGGGGTAGAACTGTAACATCCTAAAAATGGGGTTATTTGTATTTGTATCATTTCGCTTGTGTGGAATGACTAAGATAATATTTATGGCATGTTAAGCTTTAATTAAAGGCCTTGAGTTGGCTTTAATAGTAGAAAATATTATTTGTAAGCTTTAAAAGTAGGGAGCCTTAGCAGGAGGGTGTTATAAGAATAAATAAGGAAACATTTGACATAAAATGAGCCTAGAATAAGTGGCAAAGGAGGGCCACTTGAGTGCTACAAGTGACGCCACTAAGGAACAAGGAGAGCCATGGTTCGAGTCATGTAATTCCTTTTTCTTTCATGTTTTGACGGCATAGGGGGAGAGTTTTTCTCTCTTTAAACTCTTATTATTATTTATTTATTGATGATAAATAATAAGTTAAAAGAAGGATAATAGGAGATAAAGAATATATTGGTAGGATTAATTCAAATTATTTTTCAAATCAATTAAGAAGTTGGTAGTATTTGGAACTCCTTAGTGGAGTGGACGGCAAGGACTTTGGGGAGGGATAATGCCGAAATTATTAAGGTTATTTTCGCTAGCCTTCACTTGGTGATAATCCTTTTCTTTTCATCCTTTCTCAAATTTTCTCTATTGCCAATCACTTCTCTCATTCTTGATTTCTAGCCAAACTTTTACTCTTTTCTTTCTCTTCATTGTCAAACCGAAATCACCTTTCCTTTACACTCTCCTCTTCTCAAAAATTCCCTTGTCGAAATTGTTAACACCATCCTCTTCCATTGATTTCTTTCTCCCTTGACCGAATAACTCCTTGGAAGTGCTGATTTTCTTTTCTCCTATTTTCTTACCTTGGCCGAATGGTATAGTGGCATAGGCACATCGGGATCTCGCTAGTGTTCAATCAATTGTATGGTAAGTAGAGTTGGTCGAATGCCTATGCTCCCTTTTTCCCTATCTTTGTCGACTTTTTAAGAATTAAGGGCCAATATCGGCATTTATTTACAAGGTGCTAAGTATCTGCTTTGAAAATGTAATCTATCTAGGTGTTCCGTGATTTTGAGATCGACAAAGCAAGCCGTCATTCGTGACCAATCAAGTGGTAAGTGTTGGTAAGAATCGGTTTTCATGGGTTTAGTTTGCAAATATTTAAAAGCGAAAGGCTAATGGCTTTGTTTACTAACCGGTGGTAATTGGTGAAGCAGATTCGGGAATCGAGTATTGTGATTAAGTATCCAAAAGCGTAAGGGTAAGAGTTCGGGTTCAAAAGAAGAACCATTTTAAACTATTTGTTTTGGCCGAATGTACTAACTCATGTCTTGGCGAATATAAGGCGGGAGATCTAGTGTGACCGACTCCTCCATTCGAGATTTAGATTATTCGTGGGTGACGGTGTGTACATACACACTTATAGCAATTAATAAGCTGTGCTAGATATTGTTGTATGTAAATTTGCTTGATGTAGATACAAATATAGTACCTTAATGGTACAAGCGAGGATTTCGGGTAAGTCTCTTTTAATATGAGATTATTATTATGCTTTTGGGAAGCATGATTTTATGATACATGTGCTAAATGTATGAGATTTGATCATGATTACTTGACTTTTGTGGGTTAAATGAGCGGGGGGGCGGTGATATTGTGCCGACGGGCACCGTTGTTTTGGTAACACACCGTGACTACGGTCACCGTGAGGTTTGGTACCTCCAGAGGTTTGGTACCTCATCGCGTCTTGTCCTCGTGGTTTAGCACCACCGTGGGTTGGCCCCACTTTGAGATATGGGATTGACGCCATGATTTGGCATCACACGATGGGTTGGCCCCATCAATTGATTGTGACTATGGACACCAGAGGTTTGGCACCTTCAAAGTGATTTGGCATCACATCCGTGACTATATGTCACCAGTGGTTTGGCACCACCAAAGTGGTTTGGTACCACAATGGGGTAGATTGAGGCGTTTGGTTGGCTAGGTGGGGTACATTGTTTTGTGCATATTAATTGTTATAATCGTGTATGAGATTAGTTTAAACCGGGAAGGGTTACATCTTGAGTCTTGGTGACTCACCTTCTCCATTACTTTTTTCGTGTGATGCATAGATTGCGGATATGGAGCCGGAGGGACTCGAGGTGGCCATGCAAAGGACATAAATTAAATGAATTTTAAACTTAGTTATTTTATTTTATTATTGGTTTATTTTTATTTGGGTTGTAATAAGGCCTCCATAAACTTTATTTTTGTTATTACTCATATGTTGGATACTTGTTTAAAGCTACATTATTAAAATTAAATTAAAATCACATGTTTTCCTAAATTAACACGAAAATGTTTTATCGTGTCGTGGACACATTCAAATTTGTATAATAACTTGACTTCAATTAAATTTCCAAATTTAATCTAAGTATGATTTCAAGAAGATAACCTAAAAAGAGAAGTTTTCAACAAAACTTAAATTGGTTTTAAAATGGGTTTCAAAAGTTTTCCTCAGTAGCAAACCAAATCCGTTAAACGTTTGGTAGGGTTTGAACTCTAATGGTGGCTGGCATGAAAGCGGGATATATCTGAATTTGTTTCTAAGTGCTTAATCGTCGACAAGTAAAAGTGAGCATCAAGCGCCATCTGGACTACTTGACCAATCATGATACACGAATGGAAATGGGATAGAATTACAATGGATTTTGTATTCGGTCTCCCTATGACTCAGTAGGAAAGATCTTGTTTGGGTTATAGTTGATAGGTGACTAAATCAGCTCATTTTGTGCTAGTCGTCTGGACTATTCACTTGAAAAACTTCTTTGAATTATCGATATCACAGTTGTGAGATTGCATGGTATCGAGTTCCATTGTTTAGACGGAGACTCGAGATTCACATTGCGTTTGGTAGGGTTTGAGCTTTACTAAACGTCATTTAAGTTTAATAATACATCTGTGAAGCAGACGGGCGGGTTAATAAGTATAATACTACAATACCTACCTTTGATTGAATTTTCTTATAATAATAGCTTTCAATCAAGTATCAAAATGGCACCTTATGAAGGCTTATATGGGAGAAAATGTCGAACACCATTATATCGGATCGAGCTCGGTGAAAGTAAGATACACGGGTTGATTTGATTAAAGAGACTGAGCAGTGGCCATAATCAAAGATAATTTGAAAGTGCATCGGATCGACAAAAGTCCTATCTTGATTTGAAACGTAAAGACATTGAATTTGGTAGGAGATTGTGTATTCTTAAAAGTTTCCGTGGAAGAAAGTACTACGATTTGGTCGGAAGGCAAGTTGAGTCCGAGGTTCATCGGATCGTATGAAATCATTGAACGTATTGGACTGTTGCTTATAGGTTGAGATTACCCTCGAATTAGAAAGGATACGATGTATTTCACGTTTCTATGCTCAGTGAGATCATCGGATCTGTCACATGTGATTGCTCCGTCGAGATTGAGATACTAACGATATAACGTATGAGGAAGAACCGATCCATATTTTAGCTCTGGAAGAGAAAGAGTTAAGAAACAAGAAAATCCCATTAGTGAAAGTACTGTGGAAAAGGCACGAGTTGAAGAGGCTACATAGAGCCACGAGGATTCAATGAGGCAACAATATCCGACGTTGTTTAACGGTAAGATTTTCGGGACGAAAATCCTTAAGGGGAGAGTTATGTGATGAATCGACCCTAATTGAAACGATGGTTTGGGACCACAATTTGAACCCAGAAATATTTAAATATTATATTTAGTGCTTATTATATATGGATTTATATGTGGGAAAGTTTCAGAGAAAAATTTTATCGTTTAAGTATTGAATTTGATAAAAAGGACTTAATCGCGTAAAAAGTAAAAGTGGCCAACTAAAGTGTAAAGTGTTAAATTGAGCATGGCTTTTAATGTGAGGTATTAAAACGGCAATTAGCCCATTTTAGGTTAATGGCGGCCACCTTGTGCATGTAATAGTGTTTGAGTTTTTATAATATATAATATTACATTATATGTTAAAATAAACTAATAAATATATGTAAATAAAACAAACAATTAAAAAGCCATGTCTTGTTCATCTTTGGCGAAAAACACAAAAGAAAAAGGGAGAAAAGCTTTGAAACATTCGCCTTGTTCAAGCTTAAATAGGTAAGAAATCTAGCTCGCTTTTGTTAATTTTACTAGTATATTACCCACCCTCGCTAGAATTTCTAAGATTATTGTGTATGTATGAATCGCCATTGATAAATTCTTGAGGTTTATGATGCTTGATGATGTTAGATGATAGATAGGTTAAAAATTAGTATATTATATGTTGGAAGTTTTGGTGAATTTGTGTTTTAGGGCCAAATTGTAAAAATAAAATTTTAGAGATTAAAATTTCTTCATAAAATTTCTTAGCAGTAATGAAGTGGAACAAACACTAATACATAAAATTTCTCTTAATCGATTAAAAGCGCGAGAGATAGAATGAGTTCTAGAGGACGTGGACGCCGTGGGACTTGGTAGGGTAGGATGTGATTATACGAACCCGTCGAGTCGGGACAAGGTTACAAAGCGATGTACCACCACCACCACCTCCGACTTTTGGAGCGGAGGAGTAGGATCGACGGGAGGAGGCGATCGCAAGTCGTGTTGCGAGTCCTCGAATTGGTGGCTGGGGCTAGTGGAAATCTGGGAGCTCAAAAATCTATTCCCGGGCGAATTCGGTCCAACGGGGCGGAAGTGTTCCGGGGTGTGTCAAGAGTGGCACCAGTCTGTGAGAATCTTGGCTAGAGTCAATGAAAGGATCATGGATGATCTTGACCGACCGATGAAGAGAAGTGAAGGGCCGTATCACTTCTAAAAGATGAAGCGTGTCGATGGTGGTGACGAGTTCGGGATGGCGCTACTGCAGATGATCGACTTGGGATTATTTCAAAACCACCTATCGAAGAAGTATGTGGGCACCAGTTATCTGAGATGCTCGAGGAAAGCCTTTCTAGGGTTAGTGCAAGGAACTAAGTCGAGAGCGGAATATGAGGCGAGTTTTAAGGCCGAGTAGGTATGCTAGAGGCATCGTGGCTATCGAACACAGTATTTATACCGCTTTGAGGACGGACTACGAGATGATTTGAGGTTCTTGATTGCCCATGACAAGTTCGTGAGTTTTCATCTCTAGTGGAAAAGGCTAAGGTAGCCGAAGGGATCAAGGAGGCTGTGAGACAAAATTATAGTAGGAATAACCAGAAGAGAGGCTTTGGATCGCTTTGGATCGGGCGATAATATGGAGAAGAGGGCTAGATTTGGGGAACCGAGAAAGAGCCACAAAACACCTTTCGATGGCCACCTCAAGGTGTTAGATGCGGAAATCCCATTCGGAGAATGTTTGGTGGAAGTAAAGGGTGCTTTGAATGTGGGTCATTCGATCACCGTGTAAGGGATTGTCCTCGGAAGTTAGCTAAGAATCAACCAGAGGGTCTGAACCGTGCCCAGGTTAGAAATGAAGGACCACCACAGAGGGGTCAAGGTGCAACTAGAGGTAATGCTAATGGTAATGGGCGTGGTCGAGGTCTTTGAAGGTGCAGAGGCGAGGCAACCAAGGTTGGTTTATGCAGTTGGCCGTCGCGAGGAGGAAGATGTGCGGATATAACAACGGTAAGTTCCTTATATCCGGAGTACTTTTAGTTGCCTTGGTTGTGGTTACGTTAGTTCATTCTTTGTAATGCTAGTAAAGTGTATGGAACTTGGATTATGGACTTAGGGAATGTGTAGAAAGTATGATAGTTCTTTAAGATCGAGTCTTGTGACGATAACGTAGGATGACGAGTTAAGGATACACGATTAGGCGATAGTAAGTAATTTCGGGACGAAATTATTTTAAGGGGTAGAAGCGTAACATCCTAAAAATGGGGTTATTTGTATTTGTATCATTTCGCTTGTGGAATGACTAAGATAATATTTATGGCATGTTAAGCTTTAATTAAAGGCCTTGAGTTGGCTGAATAGTAGAAAATATTATTTGTAAGCTTTAAAAGTAGGGAGCCTTAGCGGGGAGGGTGTTATAAGAATAAATAAGGAAACATTTGACATAAAATGAGCCTAGAATAAGTGGCAAAAGGAGGGCCACTTGAGTGCTACAAGTGGCGCCACTAAGGAACAAGGGAGAGCCATGGTTGAGTCATGTAATTCCTTTTTCTTTCATGTTTTGGACGGCATAGGGGGAGAGTTTTCCTCTCTTTAAACTCTTATTATTATTTATTTATTGATGATAAATAATAAGTTAAAAGAAGGATAATAGGAGATAAAGAATATATTGGTAGGATTAATTCAAATTATTTTTCAAATCAATTAAGAAGTTGGTAGTATTTGGAACTCCTTAGTGGAGTGGATGGCAAGGACTTTGGGGAGGGATAATGCCGAAATTATTAAGGTTATTTTCGGCTAGCCTTCACTTGGTGATAATCCTTTTTCTTTTCATCCTTTCTCAAATTTTTCTCTATTGCCAATCACTTCTCTCATTCTTGATTTCTAGCCGAAACTTTTACTCTTTTCTTTCTCTTCATTGTCAAACCGAAATCACCTTTCCTTTACACTCTCCTCTTCTCAAAAATTCCCCTTAAGCCGAAATTGTTAACACCATCCTCTTCCATTGATTTCTTTCTCCCCTTGACCGAATAACTCCCTTGGAAGTGCTGATTTTCTTTTCTCCTATTTTCTTACCTTGGCAGAATGGTATAGTGGCATAGGCACATCGGGATCTCGCTAGTGTTCAATCAATTGTATGGTAAGTAGAGTTGGTTGAATGCCTATGCTCCCTTTTCCCTATCTTTATCGACTTTTTAAGAATTAAGGGCCAATATCGGCATTTATTTACAAGGTGCTAAGTATCATTTTGAAAGCAGAATCTATCTAGGTGTTCGAGATTTTGGAGATCGACAAAGCAAGCCGTCATTCGTGACCAATCAAGTGGTAAGTGTTGGTAAGAATCGGTTTCATGGGTTTAGTTTGCAAATATTTAAAAGCGAAAGGCTAATGGCTTTGTTTACTAACCGTGGTAATTGGTGAAGCAGATTAGGAATCGAGTATTGTGATTAAGTATCCAAAAGCGTAAGGGTAAGAGTTCGGGTTCAAAAGAAGAACCATTTTAAACTATTTGTTTTGGTAGAATGTACTAACTCATGTCTTGGCGAATATAGAGGCGATAGATCTAGTGTGACCGACTCCTCCATTCGAGATTTAGATTATTAAGTGGGTGACGGTGTGTACATACACACTTATAGCAATTAATAAGCATGCTAGATATTGTTGTATGTAAATTTGCTTGATGTAGATACAAATATAGTACCTTAATGGTACAAGCGAGGATTTCGGGTAAGTCTCTTTTAATATGAGATTATTATTATGCTTTTGGGAAGCATGATTTTATGATACATGTGCTAAATGTATGAGATTTGATCATGATTACTTGACTTTTGTGGGTTAAATGGCGGAGGCGGTGATATTGTGCCGAGCGGGCACCGATGTTTTAGTAACACACCGTGACTACGGTCACGAGAGGTTTGGTACCTCCGGAGGTTTGGTACCTCATCGCGTCTTGTCCCCGTGGCTTAGCACCACCGTGGGTTGGCCCCACTTTGAGATATGGGATTGGCCGCCATGATTTGGCATCACACGATGGGTTGGCCCCATCAATTGATTGTGACTATGGACACAGAGGTTTGGCACCTTGGTGATTTGGCATCACATACGTGACTATATGTCACCAGTGGTTTGGCACCACCGGTGGTTTGGTACCACAATGGGGTAGATTGAGGCGTTTGGTTGGCTAGGTGGGGTACATTGTTTTGTGCATATTAATTGTTATAATCTGTGTATGAGATTAGTTTAAACCGGGGGAAGGGTTACATACTGAGTCTTGGTGACTCACCTTCTCCATTACTTTTTTCGGTGATGCATAGATTGCGGATATGGAGTAGGAGGGACTCGAGGTGGCCATAGTGGACATAAATTAAATGAATTTTAAACTTAGTTATTTTATTTTATTATTGGTTTATTTTTATTTGGGTTGTAATAAGGCCTCCATAAACTTTATTTTTGTTATTACTCATATGTTGGATACTTGTTTAAAGCTACATTATTAAAATTAAATTAAAATCACATGTTTTCCTAAATTAACACGAAAATGTTTTATCGTGTCAGCGGACACATTCGAAATTTGTATAATAACTTGACTTCAATTAAATTTCCAAATTTAATCTAAGTATGATTTCAGCAAGATAACCAAAAACGAGAAGTTTTCAACAAAACTTAAATTGGTTTTAAAATGGGTTTCAAAAGTTTTCCTCAGTAGCAAACCAAATCCAAATTGAAGCGTTTGGGTAGGGTTTGAAATTTTGTTCTAATACCTACCTTTGATTGAATTTTCTTATAATAATAGCTTTCAATCAAGTATCAAAATGGCACCTTATGAAGGCTTATATGGGAGAAAATGTCGAACACCATTATACTGGACTGAGCTCAGCGAAAGTAAGATACATGGGGTTGATTTGATTAAAGAGACTGAACTGAAAGTGGCCATAATCAAAGATAATTTGAAAGTTGCATCGGATCGACAAAAGTCCTATCTTGATTTGAAGCGTAAAGACATTGAATTTCGGTAGGAGATTGTGTATTCTTAAAAGTTTCCAGTGGAAGAAAGTACTCGATTTGGTCGGAAGGCAAGTTGAGTCGAGGTTCATCGGATCGTATGAAATCATTGAGCGTATTGGACTGTTGCTTATAGGTTGAGATTACCCTCGAATTAGAAAGGATACGATGTATTTCACGTTTCTATGCTCCGTAGATACAGATCAGATCTGTCACATGTGATTGCTCCGTCTGAGATTGAGATACGACCTGATATAACGTATGAGGAAGAACCGATCCATATTTTAGCTCGGGAAGAGAAAGAGTTAAGAAACAAGAAAATCCCATTAGTGAAATCTTGTGGAAAAGGCACGGAGTTGAAGAGGCTACATAGGAGCACGAGGATTCAATGAGGCAACAATATCCGACGTTGTTTAACGGTAAGATTTTCGGGGACGAAAATCCTTAAGGGGGGAGAGTTGTAACAGACTGAATCTGACCCTAATTGAAACGATGGTTTCGGGACCACGAATTTGAACCCGAGAAATATTTAAATATTATATTTAGTGCTTATTATATATGGATTTATATGTGGGAAAGTTTCGTAGAAAAATTTTATCGTTTAAGTATTGAATTTGATAAAAAGGACTTAATCGCGTAAAAAGTAAAAGTGGCCAACTAAAGTGTAAAGTGTTAAATTGAGCATGGCTTTTTAATGTGAGGTATTAAAAGCGGCAATTAGCCCATTTTAGGTTAATGGTCGCCACCTTGATGCATGTAATAGTGTTTGAGTTTTTATAATATATAATATTACATTATATGTTAAAATAAACTAATAAATATATGTAAATAAAACAAACAATTAAAAAGCCATGTCTTGTTCATCTTTGGCCGAAAAACACAAAAGAAAAAGGGGAGAAAAGCTTTGAAACATTCGGCCTTGTTCAAGCTTAAATAGGTAAGAAATCTAGCTCAGTTTTTGTTAATTTTTACTAGTATATTACCCGACCCCTGCTAGAATTTCTAAGATTATTGTGTATGTATGAATCGGCCATTGATAAATTCTTGAGGTTTATGATGCTTGATGATGTTAGATGATAGATAGGTTAAAAATTAGTATATTATATGTTGGAAGTTTTGGTGAATTTGTGTTTTTAGGGCCAAATTGTAAAAATAAAATTTTAGAGGGGCTTAATTGCAAAATAAATGAAAGAAATGGACTTTTATAGTCCTCATATATATTCGGCCCTTAAGGAGTATGGGGAAATTTGATGTATTTTGAGTTTTATACAAATAGGACTAAATTGCAAAGTATTGAAATAGTAAGGGTAAAATGGTAATTTTCCTATTTATGTGCTTAGGGACTAAATTGAGATGAAATGTACTTGAATGAGCTAAATTTGAATGTGTTTTAGATCAAGAGCAAAGAAAAATGAATTTGGATCGGGGAAGAGCGAAGGTTCTCGAATAGCCGATTTTTTTGCGGTCTATCGACAACCGAGGTAAGTCCTTAAGCAAGTGTATACTAAAGGAATATTTATGAACATTGCATATAATAAAGTTAGGAAATTTAAAGCATAAAAATGTGTGTTGGCGAATGTGGTAGTATAAATTGATAATGAGTTTAATTTGTTAAATGTGATGTAGGTAAGTAACTTTGGTTGATAAATGAAAGTTGTATGAAGTATATAACTTGTGGTGATTTCATTATTAAGTAAAGTGTATTAAAATGTTAAATGTGTTGAATTCGGGCTAAATGCCTAGCGTGCCTAGTCTTGGGTGACATGTTCGAGCTTATTGCCTAGCGAGCTTCGTCTTGTTTGATCTATTCGGGCTTTAATGCCTAGTAGGCTTCGTCTTGGTGATCTATTCGGGCTTTAATACCTAGCGAGCTTCATGCGGTGATTTATTTCGGCTTCGTGCCTAGCGTGCCTTGTCTTGGTGATTTATTTCGCTTTAATGCCTAGCGTGCTCTATGCCGATGATGTGTTTTACAAAGGAGAAACCGAATTGTTGATCAAGGTAAATCGTAGCTAAAGTGTTTAGTTAAAGGCTCGTAAGTAAGTAAGTAAGGTTTGATCGTTTGATGTTACTAAAGTTTAACTAATATTACGAAGTGCAGTGATATGTATATTTGAGATTTCGATTGATGTGCACAAGTATTATATGATTGAATTTGAGCTTGAATGTACTATCATGGAGATTCGGTTTTCAAATAGTAGTGCTAAAGGTGTAAGAAATTTTAATATGATAACATGATTGAGATGAATGATTTAAATGTTTAAGTGATTGAATGTAGTATCATTTTGAGCTTGGGACTTACTAAGTTAGTAAACTTATTTGTGTTTAATGTTCTCCTCTGTTTTATAGATTAGGTTAAGGATACTTGCTCAACGGGATCGTTAAGACAGTCGACCACACTATGGATCGCTATTTTGGTATTTTAAAAGCTTGAACTTCGAACCTATGGCATGTATAGGCTGGTTTTTATATGTTTGGTTTTGAAATTTGTATATAGATAGCCATGCGAAAATGGCTTGATTATAATGTTAAAGCTTGTGTGTATGTGGCTATGACCTAAACTTATTTTGAAAGCATGTTTTTTTTTAGTATATATTTTTGTGATGTTTGGTTATATGATTCGGCAATGAGAAATGGTAAGTATGATGTATAATAGGTTTAATAGTTAGCTCTTTTGGAAGTATGAAATGTAGAATAATTTGGGTGGTGGATGATGGTATAATTTGGCATGGTAATGAGGTAAAATGATGGATATGTATTTGATTGTGTATTGGCTATATAGGTTCGATTGCTAAATGATAAGTAATGAACATGTTTCATGACTATTTTTGTTGATTGTTTTGGTACAGATCCAAATGGTAAATGAAGGTTATGATTTAGGTATGTTTTGGTTAGTTTTATTGGATAGTTAAAAGTGCCAAGTTGATGTTAATATTAATATAGGTATGCGTACATGTGTGGTTGTAAATTCGGTTACGATATTTGGTTCATTTTGATAAGCATATGATCTTGATTATGGTGTAACTGAATCAATGATTAGTTAATAAGATGAAATATGAAGTTTAGGTATACTAATATATATGCGAATTAGGTGTACATTGAAATGTTATTTGTGTTCAAATGTTAAATATGGCTTTTGTTTTTCGGGTAAAATGCGCACTATATATATATGCATCAATAGTATGTTCGGCCATGTTGTAATGTTACTAAAGTCGCATATGTGATTGCATAATAATTAATGTAATATGGTTTGAATGGTTTTATTATGTGCTTGTGTAGAAGCAATGAAATGATATGTTTGATATTCAACTAATGAAATAGATATATTGACATATATTTGATGTATGAAATGTAATGATATATCTGCAATATGTTTTAAGTATACAAATGCCATTAATGTTAGAGTCATATGTATTACGTACATGTAACATGGCTTTGTTGCATATTAGCTAATTGAATATGTGGATATATATAGATGATGTTAATATGGTTGAAATTTGAAGCATAGTTTGTATATGTATTATAAGTAACTAAGCATGATAAATTTATCTAGTTGTGTGTTCCATATGTGCAAATTTAATTAATATGATTTAGCGGATGATTGCTATTGGATTTAGAAGTTATATCGTATAGAAATTGATATAACCTTGTGTATGAAAAATGATAAATGACTATGTGGGCTGTGTTTTGACCCAGTAATGCCTCGTAACCCTATTACGGCGGCGGATACGGGTTAGGGGTGTTCTGAAGTGGAGTGTGTGGTTTAGTGGCAAAGTGGCGCCACATAAGGGACAAGGGGTGGCATACAAGGAAGGAAGGAGGTCCAAGGTTCAAGTCTTGGCTCTTGCATTTTGGGATTTCTTTTTAAATGGACTCTAGAATTTTGCCATATGGTTATATTTAGTTGCGTATGATTTTAGACACAAAAAAGTGAGTGGTCTAATGGTAAGGCGTCATTAAGGGTGCAAGGGAGCTTGGGTTCGAATCTCATGACAAGCAAGGGAGTATTTAATTTGCGGATTGGACGAAAAGTTTTTGAGTTGGATTTAAACTCAGCTAACGGAGGGATCCCACATCGGTAAGATACAAAGCAGGAAGGTGAGAAGCTGGCTATATATAGAGCATTCTATGAGGAGAGTTAATATACCTTGGTGGGCGTTTGGGTGCGGACCTAGAGGATAATCGCAAATAGTAGCGAATGAAGGGCTACTATAACATGAGGTGCACGGTAAGGTTGCGGTGAGGTTTCGATTTTCGATAAGTGTATATTAAGTTATGATTAATCGTTAGGTGATGTGGATTGTAGGTTCGTGACTAAGGGGTTTGCAGCGTGCGTGGTTACCAGGTGTGTACAAACACTACGCACACGAAATCGACAAAGTCAAAAGTGGCTAAATGGGCCCGGTGGGCCCTGAGGCTAAGTTTGCTGAAATGGTTTGGCTGGTTATACGAATTGAATTAGTCATGCATGATACATGAATTGGATTTGTTTTGGGCCTAATATGCCATATGATGAGATTTGGGCCTAATGGGCCGTAAGGGAGTGATTTGGGCTTATGGAACGTAGGCATGTATGTTAGGGTTTATGGACCTTAGGTCTAGTTTGAACAACTCGTAAATTCCATAAGACTTAATTTCGA
Organism: Gossypium rotundifolium; assembly: GCA_025506655.1. Taxonomy (NCBI): domain Eukaryota; kingdom Viridiplantae; phylum Streptophyta; class Magnoliopsida; order Malvales; family Malvaceae; genus Gossypium; species Gossypium rotundifolium. Next base: position 24,971,464 of record CP106727.1, read on the forward strand.
ATTAAACATGTCTGTAAACAAGTTGTAGGGTTGGAGTGTGGCAACAGGCGTACACATGTCTAAGATTGGATCTAGGGAGAGCTTGGTACTTAAGCGGCCCTAGCGGCCCACCTCCTCTTTTCTGAAATCCTACCTGGTGCGTAGTGTCTGTTCACTTTAGCCGCGAAGACTTGTTGATGGGCCAAACTTCATAGCTAAATCCTGAAAGGGACCGAAATACCCCCGATTTGTGAAATTACCAAAATACCCCGATTTGTAAAATTACCAAAGTACCCCCAATTTTTTAAATTACCAAAATACCTCCAGTTTATGAAATTATCGAAGTACCCCCAATTTGTGAAATTATTGAAGTACCCTTAATTTACAAAATTACCAAAATACCTCCAGTTTACGAAATTATCAAAAGACCCTTAATTTGCAAAATTACCAAAATACCCTTAATTTGTAAAATTACTGAAATGCCCTTGATATGTGAAATTACCAAAATACCCCTATAGGGTAGAATTACGAAAATACCCCTGGGTAGTGAAATGACGATAATACCCCTATGTGACGAATATAAGTTTATGGATGTTACTTGTGTGTTTGATGTATTCATATGATATTCTGCTTAGGATGCATATGGGTGGGAATTATGGTACAGAGGAAGATTTGAGGATTGCATGGCCGTAGTGTATGGATCCAGGATCACATGGCCGTATGGTATCGATCCAACGCAGGCTTTTAGCAACCGAGCAGCCATGCTGCACCGATAATGTTACCGAGGGCTGTGTGCCATTAATATGGGCTTCGTACCATAATTATGGGTATTGTGATGTTATTATGGCTTTGTGCCAATGATATTTACCCTGGCTATGTGCCTAACATTTATATTGATGACTCTGTGTCAATATTTGAGGATCGAATAGCCGTATGGTATGGATCCAGGATTGCATGGCCGTATGGTATGGATCCACCGGAGGCTTTAAGCCCAATATTTGATTAGCAGCTTTGCTGCAACGTTCAATAGTACCGCAACCTGGCTACCCTTGGTGTGTAGAGAAGGGGTGGGTCGAGCTAGAATTCCCCACAGGAGTCATAAGGTTGGAAGGGAATTGCTATGTGTTGCGGATGGATTTTGGGGTGGGTTTTGCATTATCTTGTGTGTATATGATGCGTTTTGATATGATAAGAGGTTATTGTGGGCTAAGGCCAAGACCACTGATTTTGATAGGGCTTAGGCCCAATGTGGATATCTGTAAGTGATTTGTTTTCCAAGGGTTGTGCACATTGAGTTTCGAAACTCACACCCCTTTAATTGAATGTTTCAGGTAATCCCAAATAGACGACTCGACGTGGGAGAGGACTCGGAGATGGCCACACTACAAGAGGCTTGAATTTTCATTTATTTGTTTGAAAATACATGTTTTATTTACTTAATTTTTAATGGACGTAATAAAACCTTGTACTCCGTTTTGACTTCAGATTTAATTTGGGGTTTGAGATTAAATGTTTATTTAATTACTAAACCGAAGTAAGCTCTTATGTTCAAAATTGGTTTACTAAATGCTTAAAATAATAAAATGGGTTTTTTATCTTTAATTAATAAGTCTATTAGATTTTGGGCTTTTGGGCCTTAATTTCTTAATTTGCAAAACCGTTTTGAATTGTGCCTTTAATGTGACGTTCGAATTCGGGCCTAACTTCTAGGCTGGGTTTTGGGTGTTATATTTAGTGGTATCAGAGCCTAGGTTGCAAAGCTCGGGCTATGAAATGGGCCTTAGATTTTGGGTTTTTTTAGAAGTTTTGGCAGGATTCTTGAAGTGTGGTTCATCAAGCCCTCGACATCGAGCCAAGTAAGTTTTTCTATTATTGTTTGAATTATTGAACTGTATAGATAATGGGCTACTTAAAAATAGGCTTTTAGAGACTAAAGCCCGTAGGAAACTTAAGCCTGTAGTGGATTCTCGATCGCGAAATAAGTCTAATAAATTGTTGTTACTTACATAAGACATGTGCCCTAAACAAGTGGAACTAAGTACTAATTTCATAAAATTCTTAAATCAGAGTGCGCAGTGAAAGCATAGTGGTGTGACTTGAGTGGTGCGTTTAGTAGTTAGTTGGAAATTTTGAGGATGAAATTTCTTTAAAGAGGGTAGATTTGTAACATCCCAAAATTGGGCCTAGAAGAATTGGGCCCATTGGGCGTTGAGCACGGGAGCGTTTACAATTTTTGAGAACAAGAGAACGGCTTTAGTGCTAGTTGGACCTATTAGGTGAGTGATGTTGGAAGGTTAGAGGGTTTCTATGAAGTCCCGGGTTAAAACTTTTGCTTTAGGAAAATTTTGGTTTTAGGTGAGTAAAACCTTGGGAGTTAGTAGGTAGGCTTTAAGAATAAAATGTGGAAAAAATGACACAAGTGAAGTGTGTGGTTTAGTGGCAAGGTGACGCCACATAAAAGACAAGGGGGTGACGCCACAAGGAAGGAAGGAGGTCCAAGGTTCAAGTCTTAGCTCTTGTATTTTGGGATTTTTTTTTAAATGGACTCTAGAATTTTTGCCATAGGGTTATATTTAGTTGCGCATGATTTTAGACACAAGAAAGTGAGTGGTCTAGTGGCAAGGCGTTATTAAGGGTGCAATAGAGCTTGGGTTCGAATCTCATGACAAGCAAGGGAGTATTTAATTTGCGGATTGGATGAGAAGAGTTTGAGTTTGAGTTTTTTTCTTTTTCTTTTCCATCATTCTTCATCCCCAAAGCCTCAAATCCCCTGTGTCTTCAAGTTTTTCCTTGTTTCTTAACCATTAATCTATTATTTTTAGTCTCTTTCTTCCCATTTTACTTAGGATTTGGATTAAAACTCTCCTCTTAGAGCAAACCAATGAAATTCTGGCAAAGGGAACACGGTGGCTGACAGGGAAGCACGTAGACGCCACAATTTTGACAACTTGAAAGCTCAGTGATACTCAATCTCTTTTTTAATATTTGAATATATGTGTTAGACTGTGATAAATAGACTAGCAAACCTGGAATTTTATTTTAATTGATTATATTGTGTTATTGGTTGTTGAAATCAAATTAGAATTGTTTAATATGTCATCTTGAAAGTGAACTGCACCCCAATGAACTGCAAAACACGATGTTCCAAATAATCCAATGAGATGATTGCCTCCAATGAAGTGGCCAAACGATTTGGCAATTTCGATAAACCATTCATTTTGAAGCATGACTTCAATTTTGCCATGCAATTATTCTAAAACCCTATAATTATGAGGGTCAACCACTTATGGTGGAACACATTTTGCTGACAACCTCTAAACTGACCGTCATTTCGATTGTTCAGGAATTTTATGTGAATTTTCTTGAAGCGTAAGAAAACAAAGTCGTGTGAGAGTCATGTACATAAATGCCTTTCCATTTTTAATTGAGGCTATTCATAAAACACCTCACTATTCCTTCAATTTTTATGACGAGATAATTGAGGAGGAGGTGGATTATGACAAGATTATTAATTTTTTTAACTAAGGATCAAGGCCATTGGGTCCAAAAGTTGGTAACCCAAGAACCATTGTGATTTTTAGCAATCAATAATGACTTAGAAGCCAAAATTTGGATATATTTTATCTGTGCAATTTTTTTCTGCACAGTACATCACAGAAGTTACTCGTGATCATTCTCTTCTTTTGTATGCCATTTTGCAGGGATTGAAAATTAATGTGGGGGACTAGATCGTCTACAACATAAGACAAAGTGTCGGAGGGCTAGAGTTGAGATTGACCCAGAGGAACCAACTTTCCCAGCGAAGGGCATCTTAAACGATGTATTTTTTTATGGATTCTATAATCAATGAGCCAATCAGGTGGATAAGAGAAATGAGCAGGTGACGGCACATCGAGAACACATTCGAGACCGTAGGCCACCGAAGCTAATGGAGGATCCACAACCCATACCACCAATTGTACAACAAAAGAGGGTGGCGTCAACTTTCCACAGCTCCAATGGGTGAGGAAATGACTTGATGTATTGAGGCATACCTTGAGTACAACGCCGCGTGTAACTATGAATAGAAGAAGGTAATAATCCATTTAACTGAACAATTCAACATAGAGTTGTTTCGATGCCTGAAACCACCTCGACCTTGGAAAGCCCCATCTGACACCACTTGACCCATATAAGAAGGTCCATCCACAACCATAGGAAAGGAGATGATGTTCAATTTAGATGAGAACAACAGTATCGAGGAGTTTGATGATGAAAACTTCACCAAACTTTGAGGTTTAAAAGAATGTGTGTGTTTATTATGTGTAGGAACCCTACAAATTAGATGACACTACAAATTGGAGCTAAACCAGCACGAGGACAACCTGACTAGTTTTGGGAAAATTCAATGCTTAAATCGGGTAGTCACTTCTCTTATCTTTTGGGTGCACATTGGGGACAATGTGCCAAATAAAGTATGGGGTAACATAGAATTTTTCAAATTTGTTCAAAAATTTTAAATTTATTACTTGTTTTTAGTTGTTTTATTAGTATAATTTTAATATTTGCGTGCTTGTTTATAATGGAGCTTGTAAAAATACAAGTGATTGGTTAGGAGTATGTAAATAGAATTTTGTGTTTAAACTATAAATTTAGTCCGATAGTAATTGATTTTAGGTTTTTTTGTATTAAACTAATTAGTTCACTTTATTACATTGTAAATAGGTGAAAGTGTGTTAAGTATACCAAATGAAAAATAAGTATTTAAAAAGCATATATGTTTTTTTAAATGATAAGTTGTTAGAATGTTAAATTTAGCTAATTGAGTCCACGAATTGAGACACTTACAGATGACCTAAGGCATTGTTTGGGCACTGCTAGAGCAAAAAAGCTGACCCTATATGTAAATTCCCTAATACATAATTTTGAGCCTAATTCCATTTTCTTGATGAACCTCGAATGAAATCGTAAGCCTAATGCATAATCTATTAATCCTTTTCTTCTTGGTCCAAGCACGAACTTAGATGTCTGACCATTAATATTGAGGGTTAGGTAGATACATGATAAATCATAATATGAACATATTTTAATCCCATATTTAGCATGTTTTTGGATGATTTATCCTTTTAATTATGGAAATAGGTGCTTCTGATCAGGCAAAAATCGTATGCAGATCTAAAGCTAGGGAAATAGAATTCTCAGTGGGTGATCAAGTCTTTCTGAAAGTTTTACCTTGGAAGAGGGTTTTAAGGTTTGGACGAAAGGGCAAGTTGAGCCCCAAATTCATCGGGCCTTATCGGTTGTTGAAACCTATAGGACCATTGGCTTATCAACTTGAGTTACCCCCTGAGTTGAGTCAGATCCATAACGTATTCCATGTCTCAATGTTATGGCGCTATCATTTGGGTCCATCTCACATTGTACCGGTGGAAGAAATTGAAGTAAGACCCAACCTGTCTTTTGAAGAAAAACAAGTTCAAGTTTTGGATCGGGATATTAAGGTATTAAGAAGGAAGTCGATCCCGTTGGTCAAAGATGTATGGCATAATCACGGTTTAGAAGAAGCCACGTGGGAGCCGGAAGATGTGATGCGACAGCAATACCCTCACCTCTTTTGATCAGGTAAATTTCGAGGCTGAAATTTTTTTAGGGGTAGAACAGTCACATCCTAAAATTTAGGGGTTCTACATTTTGCACTATTCTATGTGTTTGGCTAGCTAAGCCTGTTATTTAGGTGTGTTTAGGGGTCTTGGTGTAACATCTGGGGTTTAGGGGTCTTGTGTTTCTTTTTAAGTTATATGTATATGGTAGTGTGCTCTATATGCTGTTTGTATGTGTTTGGGGGTCTCGGGAAATCTTGAGGCTAAGTTTGGACCTTAGGTAAATTTTTTGGGTTAGAGCCTTTGGGGGAAGCTAGGGGAGATAGGCCTTAAGAGTTCTTGTATGGAGTTTAGGTGGAGTGGCTTGGGAGGTGCCACTTAGTGCATAGGGGAGTGACACCTCAAGGAGCTAGTGGGGGCAAGGTTCAAGCTGCAGAGGAAGCATTTTGGGGTTGCTTTTTGCGTCAAGGGAGTAGGAGAGTTGGACGGCAAGCAGACTCTACATGGATGAGGTGTGGATTGAGTCAGCAGCTTAAATTTGTGGCTAAAAGAGGAGGTAGGAGTTTGATTCACCCAAACTCATTTGAATGAGTGGAGGGGATGAAAAATAGGATGAAAACAAGGGATTTCGGCGAGAGAGGAAGCGTTGGCCGAATATGGGGCTTTAGAGGGTGACATTTTTGGTCATATGGAGGGGTGATAGGTGCCGAATGTGTTTACTTATGTAGGGGTCATTTTACTTTCGGTTTCTTTCTTTTCTTTTAGCTATTTACCGAAAAGAAGTGTACCAAAAGCTAGTAAGTGTGTGGTTCTTTTCTCCCTGTTTCTTAGAGGCCAAAACCGAAAGTGAGATTTCCATTTGGGGCACTCATCTTTTCTTTCTTTTCTCTTGGAATTGTTTAGTCTTTCACCAAAGTCGAACCTTTCTCTTTACTTCCACCATAACCAAAACACCCATAAACCCCAACCCTTTCCTTTCTTTTCATTTGCTTGAAGCCAAAAACCTCTCTATACCTTGGCCGAAACTTCTAAGGCATTTCTTCTCTTTCTTTTTTGTGTTCTTGTCCTATTTCTCAAACATTCTACTCTAGGCCGAACCTACTAGGATCGGTCCCAATCGATTCTAATATTTGGTAAGGGTTTTTGATTCAATTCTCTTCTTTCTCTTTTGATTGCCGAAAGTTAGATGTCTAACTTTGTATAGGTGTGGCTGAATCTACTCAAGGGGGTGACCTTGTGTCCATTTTTGGAAGCCGATGTTGGGGGTATCTAGGAGCTTCGAGTTTTGATCAAGCAAGGTAAGGGGGTGTACCTTTGGTTCGGCCAAAGGTCACATCTTTTCGCTTTATGCAGTTTAGCTGATTCTAACTAGATTGATGTAGGAGGGAGTTTCGACAGAGGCTGAGGAGGAGCCTTTGAAACTCGAATCTATTTTGGTAAGTATATTCGATTAAGATTGGTGTTGTCTCATTTAGATTGATTTAATGTTTAGCCGGATCTCCTGATTAAGTGCCATTCAATGGATGCAAGTACCAGTCAAGGAGAGAAAGGGGTTGACCCTACCCCTAAGTTCAAGAAACGTTCGGTTTCTGCGATTCGGGATTGGCCACCGGGGTGTGAGCCAGCGTCGGAGCAGGATCATAGGTAGATAGCGGTAGTTTCGCTTAGGGACAGTGTCGACGTCAAGAGTTTAGTGCTCCAGGTTATCAGGTGTGTGGTTAATTCACTGTTTCTATGATTAGTCAATTAATTATATGTGTTATGCGTGTGATAACCGGTACAGTGGTTATGGTGGATTTGTTACCCTTAATGGGATATCTCGATAACTAGGTTAGTACTCCATCTAAGGTGTGGTTGTGGTTGATTACTGTGGTTATTTGCGAGCATGTTGTATGTCTACCTAATATGTCCATGCATTATTCTGTCATAGGCATTATAGCATGATGCACATGCATGGGGTCGGGATGTATATGTGAAATGAAGGATCGGGTGTACATTTATGTACGTGGTGGTGATTGGCTATGTGACACATCACGACTTGATGTCGGTGATGTGCCACATCGAGGGAATAGTGCTTGTTTTGTGCTTTATCGTGGTTTGATGATGACCAAGGGTCACATCGGGGATATAGAGAGTTGGTCACATAGTGATCGGTGGATAGGCCGTGACATATTTGGTCACATGGTGATCGGTGGCTAGGCCACGATATATTTGGTCACATGGTGATCAGTGGCTAGGCCACGTTATATTAGCTTTGAGCAGCTTGACTGCCAAAGAGGTGTGTAGCGGATGGAGGGTCGATTTAGTAATCCCCTGGTGTGATGGCAAGATACGGGGGTGTGTAGAGGACGGATATTAGGATGGGTTGGATAACATTTTTGCATCATCATGTGTGGTATGTGGATTGTGTGGTTTGGGCCAAGCCCATTTGGGAAACATGTGAAATAATTGCACACTGAGTATGTTCGACTCACCCTATTTTCTTAAACAATGCAGGTGATGTGTGATACATGGACCGGGCTGGAGCAGATTCGTGGTGGCCATGCAGAAGTTGTTTTAATGTTTTATGCACTTAAATTCTTAGTTACTTTTGGGTTAATTTCCTTTTGATGTAATAAGGCCATTTAAATATTTGGGGATTTTTACTTTATTGTGAGTTAGATAGATTATCGATTAAATATTGGGAATGATTTTGGAAACAATTTATACCTTAAAGATTAAACTTGAGTTTTACCTGAATATTCTAAATAACTCGATTTCTCTTGAAATTTCCAAACGTACAATGTTTTAAACTACACACAACCTTCAAAATTTTTCGTTCTTTTATAAACTAAGTAAATATTTAAAATTCAATACGTGTTTTCACCCGTTAAATCAAATTCTTTTCAAACATATTTCCTTGTAGTATTCCAAATTCGCCCATGGTGTTTTGGACCGGGTTTGAGGTGTTACAGTTTGGTATTAGAGCTTGGTTCAAAACTCGACTTTGAGGGCTTTTGGGCCCAAAACATCTTTCGAAGGTGGGTTTTCCTAAAACTTGTATTTTCACAAGATGTTCAGGTTTTCTAGCATGGCACCTAAGTCTCGGCCCGATATCCACCAGGTAAGTACTTCAAACCGTTGCATGATTTATATGTAAGGTGAAGAGTGATATGGGATTGTAGATTAGTAAGTTAGGAACTATTGAATGCTAGGATTAGCTTACCCCAACACTAAATTTCATAAGACTTAACTTATTTCACCAAACCCGGGAATAAGTCATGGAGTTCAGGTGTGGTAACAAGCATGTGCATGTCTAGGCATGGATTTCGAATGAGCTTGGTATTTAAGCAGTCCCAGCGACTCACCTCCTCTTTTCTGGAATCCTACCTGGTGCGCAGTGATTGTTCACCTTAACAGTGAAGACTCGTTAACGGGCCAAATCTATAAATAAAACCTGAAAGGGACCAAACACCCGGTTTTGCAAAACAATCAAATTACTCTGATTTGCAAAATTATCGAAGTACCCCAATTTGTGAAAATTACTAAAATACCCCCAGTTTATGAAATTACCATACTACCCTCGATTTTTACCAAAGTATCCCCATTTTGTAAAAATACCAAAATACCCCTATTTTGTAAAATTACAAGATACCCCTGATTTGGAAAACTACCAAAATACCCCTTATAAGATAAATTACGAAAATACCCCTAGGTTGGGAACGGACGAAAATGTTCAAAGTGGTGAACGTGTGTAGTGGATAGTATTGATGAATGAATGAGATTTTCTGAGTTAGGGTGGAGGACTTGAGACAAAAAGTTTGAATGACCGAAAGAACTACTATCAAATGTCTTTACATAAAATTACTTATGGGTAATCAGTGGAACAAATAAGTAATGCATAAAATTTCTTAAACAGATTAAAACGTTACGTTAGACATGAGTTCTAGGGGACGAGGTCGTAGTACGCATGGACGTGGTAGGGGCAGAATGTCAATATCGAAACCAATTGGGTCTGGTCATGGATCGGGGAATGAAACGACGCCTTGCATGCAGAGAAGTTTGAGTTCTAAGATCGACGGTGGAGATGTGCGATATCTCGTGCTATCTTTGCGAGTCTTGGAAAGAGTTGCAAGAGCGAATGTGGGTACCGGGGTCTGAAAGTCAGTTTCTGAGAGACTTCGGGCGAATGGAGTTGAGATATTTAGAGGTGTCTCGGGGGTGGCTACAAATGCGGCAGAGTATTGGTTGGAGGCAGTCAAGAGGATCATGGATGATTTGGACTGCACTACTGAGGAAAAGCTGAAGGGCGCTATATCTCTACTACGGGATGAGGTCTATCAATGGTGGCTTACCATCAAATAGGGTACTCCAGTGGACCGAGTAGATTGGAGTTACTTCAAGGTAAAGTTTGAGGGGAAGTATGTTAGAGCTAGTTACGTGGACGCACAGAGGAAGGCGTTCTTGAATCTGGTACAAGGGGATAAGTCAGTAGTGGAATATGAGGCAGAATTCCTGAGGTTAAGTCGGTATGCCAGAGGGATTGTTGCTACTGATTACGAGCACTGTGTGAGGTTTGAGGATGGGTTCCGAGATGAACTGCGGGTGTTGATAGCTCCTCAGCATGAGAGGGACTTTGCCACTTTGGTGGAGAAATCTCAGATCACCGAGGAAGTTAAGTGAGCTGAAAGGCAGAATAGAGATAGAGACAAAGGCCGGAACAAGAGAGGTTTTGGATCGTCAGGGTCTTCGGGCGGTCTCCAGAAAAAGCCTAGGGTGGATAATTCTACTCGTACTACTATGCCGGCTGCTGGGAATCAGATCCGTGCATGTGCTCTATGTGGGAGGATGCATGTAGGCGAGTGCTGGGGAAGGATTGGAGAGTGTTTCAAGTGTGGGTCTAAAACTCACTTTGTGAGGAATTGTCCTCAGAATGCAGATAGGGCCCAATCAGTGGGTCAAGGGTATGTGCAGCTAGGAAGGGGTGGTTCACATGTGTCAAGAGGTCGTGGTCCGAACCGTAGAGGGAATGGTTTTGGCCAAGGTCGTGGAGCACTAGGTAGAGGTGTTGGGAGCTCAGATGCAAGACAGCCAGGGTTAGTGTATGCAACCAGACGTCGTGAGGAGGGGGACGCACCAGATGTTATCACGGGTACGTTCCTTATTTATGGATTACCCTTTACAGCTTTAATTGATGTTGGGTCAACGCATTCGTATATTGCTAGCATGGTGTCTAGAACCTTGAATGTGAACTCTGAGGTTGTCCCTAGGAAGATGATCGTACTTAGTCCTTTAGGGCAATCTATGGTGGTAGATAAACTCTTTAGAGACGTGCCTTTAGAGGTTCAGGGGGTGGTATTCCCAGCTGACTTGATGGAGCTGTCATTCGGGGAATTTGACCTAATCCTAGGGATGGATTGGTTAGTAAGATACCGTACGAATTTGGACTATGCTGCTAAACGCATGTCAATAAGGACTCCCGAGAATTATGAGGTTGCAGTGATAGGTGAGATGAGAGACTACCTGTCCAACATAGTGTCTGCTCTTAAGGCGGTCAAGATGGCGAAGAAGGGGTGCTCGGCTTTTTTGATGTTAGTTAGTGCCTTGGATGCTAAGGAGGCAACTATGGGGGAGGTCAGGACAGTCAAGGAATTTGTGGATGTTTTTCCAGAGGAACTCCCAGGGTTACCTCCGGATTGGAAGGTGGAATTTGGAATTGACTTGCTGCCAGGAATAGCGCCTGTGTCCATCGCTCCTTATAGGATGGCACCAAAGGAGTTGGTTGAGCTGAAGGCCCAAATCTAAGAGTTGCTAGATCGCGGGTTTATTCGGCCTAGTGTGTCTCCATGGGGAGCACCGGTGTTGTTCGTAAAGAAGAAGGATGGGTCTATGCGTATGTGCATAGATTATCGCCAGTTGAATAAACTGACGATCAAGAACAAGTATCCGCTACCGAGGATAGACGACTTGTTTGACCAGCTCAAAGGAGCTGCGGTCTTGTCAAAGATAGATTGAGGTCGGGATATCACCAGCTTAATGTAAAAGAGGCTGATATCCATAAGATGGCATTTCAGACTCGATGTGGGCACTACGAATTCCTGGTAATGTCGTTCGGGTTGACTAACGCACCAGCTGCGTTTATGGACATGATGAATCGAGTTTTCCAACCTTACTTGGATCAATTCGTCGTGGTGTTCAAAGACGACATCCTGGTGTATTCAAAGTCAGAGGAAGAACATGATGCACATCTATGGGTGGTGCTGCGAATTTTAAGGGAAAAGAAGCTGTACGCCAAGTTTAGCATGTGTGAGTTTTGGTTGAGTGAAGTTGCTTTTCTGGGTCATGTGGTATCCGCGGAAGGAATAAGGGTGGATCCCCGGAAGGTTGAAGCAGTACTGGAGTGGAAACCACCTAAGTCGGTAGCAGAAATTCACAGTTTCTTAAGGCTAGCAAGGTACTATAGGAGGTTTGTTGAGGGTTTCTCTTCTATAGCGACACCTTTGACTAAGCTGTTGAGAAAGGAGGTACCTTTTGTGTGGTTAGATAAGCAGTAGGAGAGCTTCGAGAAGCTAAAGAGAGTTTTAACAAAAGCCCCGATTTCGATTCAGCTGGTGGTAGGGAAAGACTTTGTGGTGTATTGTGATGCTTCTCACACGGGATTAGGTTGCGTACTGATGCAGGAAGGGAAGGTGGTTGCTTATGCGTCTCGGTAGTTGAGACCGCATGAAATTAACTATCCGACACACAATCTGGAATTGGCAGCAGTAGTTTTCACTTTGAAGGTGTGGAGGCATTATCTGTGTGGAGAGAAGTCGGTTATCTACACAGACCACAAGAGCTTGAAGTATCTGTTGACTCAGAAGGAGCTGAACTTGAGACAACGAAGGTGGGTGGAGCTATTAAAGGATTATGACTGTTAGATTGAGTACCACCCGGGTAAAGCAAATGTGGTGGCGAATGTATTAAGTCAGAATGTAATATCCGAGATTCGGGGTTGAGCATATTTTAATTTGTATCTGTGTGTTAATGCACTCTGCATGTTGGTTGGAAGTGTTTGGGGGTTTCGGGAAACCTTGGGCTTTGGTAGAGGTCATAGGAAAAATTTTTGTTCTAACTTGAGTTAGGGGGAGCTAGGGGAGCTAAGCCTTAAGGACATTAGTGTAGGATTTATGACACAAGAAGTGAGGTGGTGGAGTGGCATGGGACGCTACCTAAGGTGTAGGGGAGGTTGCGTCAACAAGGGGTTTCAAGGAAGGAGGTTCGAGTCATGCGGACAACAAGGGAGTGTTGTTTATTTTCCTTTTTGCGTCAAGAGAGGGGAAAGGTGTTGGACGGCATTTGGACTTTGAAGGGATGAGGGTGGACTTGGTCTAAGTGTTTAGATTGAAGGAAGAAAGCTTTTTGAGGAGTTTGACTCATTCAAATGAGTTTGAATGAGTCGTGATGAGGGAAAATAGGAGGAAAATAAGGGATAGGGGGTGAGGTTGAAGAGTTGGCCGAATGTGGGGCTTTGTAGGGTGGAAAATTCGGTTATGTATGGGGAAGTAGGTGCCAAAAGTGTCTTTGAGTGTGTGTCCATCTTTTTGTTTCTCCTTTAGTTCTACTTGCCAAAATTGTTAGTCAAAAGAATTCTCCCTTTTTCTTCTCTTTTCTTTGAAGTAAGAAACCAAAAATTGAAGTAACCATTTGGGCATTTTTGTGCATTTTGGGTGATTGCCGAATTCTTCTAGTCTCCTTCTATTCTCTTTTTCTTTCTCTCTTCATTTCTTAATTCTTAAAGGCCAAAATACTTCTTGTTAGTAGCCGAAAGTGGCCAAACCTACAAGGGTAGTGCCGTCGACTACTTTCTTTTATTCACTTCAAGCAAGCGTTGGTGGTAAGTACCTTTCTCTTAGCAATCGATTTTATCTCTTCTTCATTGGTGGCCGAAACCGAATGGTTGGCCTTGGTTATTTGGAATGCCGAACCTTAGTAGGGCCTTGATTTTGTGTTTCTTTCATGTGTAGCCAAAGGAAGAAAGTGATAAGGATCTCTTGGGTTTGATTACATAAGGTAAGGGGGGTCTAGATGTTCGGCCAAAGGCCATATTGTCTATTAAGGTTGGCCAATTCTGACTATGGTCTTTTAGGGGCAGTTCGACAAGTGGGAAGTAAAGCAAAAGCCTTCAGGTTATCAAGTGTGTGATTAATTTACGATTTCCCAGTTATATAAAACATTTATATGTGTTATAAGTGTGATGACTAATGCAGTAATGAAATGGATACCCTTAATGGGTATGTCGATAATCAGGTCAGTGTTAAATGTCGATAAAATCGTGGTTATTGCCGTATATATGTACTGTATGTTTGATTAATATGTTCATGCATTATTTCATCATATCACTATCGTATGTTGCATAATCATGGGGTGGGATTTGTATATTTGAAAGAAGGACAGGGTGTGCATTTATATACGTGGTTTAGTGATGGCTACGAGCCTCACATGGATTGATGATCGGCTCAGTGCCTCATCATAGTTGGTATCGGCTCTGTGCCATATCGTGGTTGGTGATGGCTATGTTCCTCATCGTGGATTGACGTTGACTACGGTCACGTTGTGGATTATTTTGTGACTTGATCACGTGGATCAGTGGCTCAGCCACTTGGTGGATGGCATGACTTGCCGAATTGGTGTGTAGAGGTTGAGCGTCGATTTAATAATCCCCTTGTGTGTGGTGGTTGGATACGGGGTGTGTAGAGGATGGACCCTAGGCTGGGTGGGGTGCATTTTGCATTATTCTCTGTTATGTGGATTGGTGTGGTTTTGGGCTAAGCCCATACGTGGAAGTCTGTGGACTAATCACACTCTAAGTCGGTTGACTCACCCAAATTTTTACCAAATAATGCAGGTGATTCGTGAAGTTTGGACCGGGCTTGGATGGGATTCGAGATGGCCATACAGGCGCGATTTTTATATTTAGAAACATATACTTTTAATTTCGATTTAATTGGGTTGTTTTATTGTAATATGGCCATTTAACTATTTTGGGTTTTGCATTATGGTTTATGCTAGACTAGACATGAATTAGTAATTGCAAACAATTCCAAATAATGACATTTGATGATTTTAAAAACTTAACTAAGGTTTTCTAATCGAGATTCTCGTAGTTACTCGGATTCTTTTAAAGATTTCAAAAGGACCCATTTTCAACTAACCTTGAACTTCAAATTGTTTTTCAAATGAAACTTCACTCTAAGAAATTGAATCCTATTTTAAAACCTAATCATTAGGGATTTAGTTTAGCACTTGTTTTCATGCCGACCCTAACACTGCTACAAGCAAGTTTTATCATCACTTAGCCGATTTCAACCTAAGGCTTTTCAGTAGCATTCTGAATTCGACCGTAGTGTTTTAGGCTGGGTTTGGGGTGTTCTAAATTGGTATCAGAGCCCAATTTCTACACTCGGTCTGTGGATTTTTGAAGCCCATAAATGTTTTTATTTTGTGTTTTAGTGGGTCAAAGAAAAATTTTCAGGAAAAAGGGTTTTGTGAAGCATGGCACTCAAATCATCCGGCCTGAAGTCCACCAGGTAAGTGCCCCTAATTATTGTATGATTGTATGTGGGTATTACGGGATCGTAGATTAGTAGATTGGGAGTTAATGAACCCTAGGATTAGCTTACCCCAACACAGAGGTACATAAAATTTAAAGCCTAATCAAACAAACCTGTGAGTAAGTCGCTGAGTTAAGGGTGTGGCAACCATTGTGCGCATGTCTAGGATTGGATTCAGAGGGCAGCTTGGTATTTAAGCAGTTCTAGTGACTCACCTCCTCGTCGCTCGAATACTACCTAGTGCGTAGTGACGGTTCACCCTAACCAAGAGGACTTATTCACAGGCTAAACTGGATAACTAAAACCCGGAAGGGATTAACTACACTGTTTTATAAAACCTTAGTTTTAAAAATCACTGAACTATCCCTTTGATTTGTAAAAGCAATTTTGGGTTTGAAAAAAAATTCGAAATATTTCTGGTTTGTAAAATTACTAAAATACCCTCCATTTACAAAACTGTCATATTACCCTCAACTTTTATCAAAATATTCCTATTTTGTAAAAATACAAAAAACCCCTATTTTGCTAAATATCAGGATACCCTGATTTGGAAAATTACCAAAATACCCCTATAGGATAAATTACGAAAATACCCCTGTGCTGGAACGGATGAAAATGTTTGAGTGGTGAATGTGTGTAGTAGGTACTACTGAATGGATGAGATTATCTGAATTAGGGTAGAAAACTTGAAACTAAAACCCTGAAATGATCGAAAGAACTACCACTAAACTTCTTCACATAAAACTTGTTCGTGGGTAATCAGTGGAACAAAAACTAATGCATAAACTTTTTAAAGCAGATTAAATCACGAACGTAGACATGAGTTATAGGGGATGTGGTCGTAATGTGCGAGGGCGTGGTAGAGGCAGAATGACTGTGTTGGAACCAGTTGGGTCTGGTCAGGGTTCTAAAAATGAAGCACCGCCACCGGCTGTAGAGGTGGAATTTCAAGAGCAGACAGGAAGAGATGACGCAGTATCGCAGGCTATGCTGCGAGTTTTAGAGCGAGTGGATGGTGCAAGTATGGGAAATGGGGCTTGAAAGTCAGTATTTGAGGGACTTAGAGTGAATGGAGCTGAGGTTTTTAGAGGAGTGTTGGGAGTAGCTCCGAATGTGGCAGAGTACTGGTTAGAGGCAGTCGAAAGGATCATGGACGATTTGGATTTCACTGCTGAGGAAAAGCTAAAAGGTGTTGTTTCGTTGCTCCGGGACGAGGCTTACCAATGGTTGCTCACAGTCAAAGAAGATACCCCTGCGAACCGAGTGGGCTAGGGTTATTTTAAGATCAAGTTTGAGGGAAAATACGTAGGGGCTAGTTATGTGGATGCACAGAGGAAGGCGTTCCTCAATTTAGTGTAAGGCGACAAGTCGGTAGCTAAGTACGAGGTAAAATTTTAGCGATTGAGTCGGTATACTCGGGGCATCGTGGCTACTGATTATGAGAGGTGTGTCTAATTCGAAGATGGACTGAGAGATGAGCTACGAGTGCTGATTGCTCCGCAGAGAGAGATGGAGTTTGCTGTTCGAGTAGAGAAAGCTCAGATAACTGAGGAGGTCAAGAGGGCTGAGAGACAGAATAGGGATAGAGATAGAAACTGAAATAAGAGGAGTTTTGGGCCATCAGCATCATCTGGGGGTTTCTAGAAAAGACCAAGGGTTGAGAATTCTGTTCGTGCACCGGTACCAGTTGCCGGGAATTAGAGTCGTCCATACGTTAAATGCAGGAGAGCTCATGCAAGAGAGTGCTGGGGACAGAGTAAGGAATATTTCTGGTGTGGGTCCAAGGCTTATTTGGTTAGGAATTGTCCTCAAGAGATGGAAAGGGCTCGGATAGTAGGCCAGGGATATGTGCAGTCAGGAAGAGGTGGTCAGCAGACGATGAGGGGTCGTGGTTTGAAACATGGAGGGAATGGTTTCGATCGAGGTCGTGGAGCACCAGGAAGAGGTGCTAGGGGGTCAGGTACGAGACAGCCAGGGTTGGTTTATGCAGCCAGGCATCGCGAAGAGGGGGATGCGCCATATGTAATCACGGGTATGTTCCTTATTGCTGGATTACCCTTTATTGCTTTAATAGACATTGGGTCAACTTATTTTACATTGCTAGTGAAGTATCTGGAACTCGAATGTAAACTTTGAGGTTGTACCTAGGAAGATGAGTGTACTTAGTCCTTTAGGGAAATCAGTAATAGTAGACAAACTCTTTAAGGAAGTGCCTTTAGAGGTTCAGGGAGTGAAGCTTCCGGCTGATTTAATGGAACTACCATACGGGGAGTTTGACCTAATATTAGGCATAGACTGGCTGGTGAGGTATCATGCAAATCTGGACTGTGCTGCTAAGTGTATGTCGTTGAAAATTTCTGATGACAGAGAGATTGTAGTGATAGGGGAACGTAGAAACTACTTGTCGAATGTAGTGTCTGCTCTTAAGGCAGGGAAGATGGTGAGGAAAGGATGTGTGGCTTTTCTGATGCTTGTTAGTGCCTTGGAGGCTAAGGGAGCAGCGGCCGGTGAGGTTAGAACAGTGAAAGAGTTTGGGGATGTTTTTCCGGAGGAATTGCCAGGGTTGCCTCTAGATCGCGAGGTGGAATTTGGGATTGGTTTGTTGCCAGGTACAGTGCCAGTATCTATCGCTCCGTATAGAATGGCACCAAAGGAGTTAGTTGAGCTCAAGGCTCAGATCCAGGAGTTCTTGATCGTGGGTTTATCCGACCCAGTGTGTCTCCATGGGGAGCACCGGTCTTATTCGTAAAGAAGAAGGACGAGTCTATGCGGATGTGCATAGACTATCGGCAGCTGAATAAGCTGACAATCAAAAATAAGTACCCGCTACCAAGGATTGACTACTTGTTTGATCAGCTTAAAGGGGCTGCGGTATTTTCAAAAATAGATCTAAGGTCGGGATACCACCAACTCAAGGTGAAGGAAGTGGATATCCATAAAATAGCTTTTCAGACTCGATACGGGCATTATGAATTCCTAGTGATGCTGTTTGGGTTGACGAACGCCCCAGCTGCGTTCATGGATATGATGAATCGGGTTTTCTAACCCTACCTGGATCGATTCGTCGTTGTGTTCATAGATGACATCTTGGTGTATTCCAAGTCTGAGGAGGAATATGATGAGCATCTCCGGGTGGTGTTGCAAGTGTTAAGGGAAAATAAGCTGTATGCCAAATTTAGCAAGTGTGAATTTTGGCTGAGGGAGGTTACTTTTTTAGGTCATGTGGTGTCTGCTGAAGGGATAAGGGTAGATCCCAGAAAGATTGAGGCGGTGTTAGATTGGAAACCACCTAGGTCGGTGGCAGAGGTTCGTAGTTTCTTAGGATTAGCAGGCTACTATAGGAGATTTGTAGAATGGTTCTCGTCTATAGCATCACCTTTGACGTAATTGTTGAGAAAAGAGGTACCTTTCGTGTGGACGGACAAACAGCAGGGAAGTTTTGAGATATTGAAGAAGGTTTTGACTGAAGCTCCAGTTTTAATTCAGCCTGAGGAAGGAAAAGACTTTGTGGTGTATTGTGATGCTTCTCACACAGGATTGGGATGTGTTCTGATCCAAGAAGGGAAGGTTGTTGCCTATGCGTCTCGGCAGTTAAGGCCTCATGAGGTTAATTACGCGACGCATGACCTGGAGTTGGCTGCTGTGGTTTTTCCTCTAAAGGTGTGGAGGCACTACTTATATGGAGAGAAGCCGGTGATCTATACAGACCACAAGAGTCTTAAGTATCTATTGACCCAGAAGGAGCTAAATCTGAAACAGCGAAGGTGGGTGGAGTTGTTGAAAGATTATGATTGTTATATAGAGTATCACCCAGGCAAAGCGAATGTGGTGGCAGATGCCCTAAGTTAGAAAGTAGTGTTGGATCTGAGGGTGATGTTTGCACATCTTAGCCTGTATGACGACGAAAGTTTGCTAGCTGAGTTACAAGTAAAGCCGACATGGTTGAGTCAGGTGAAAGAAAGACAGTTGGTAGACGATGATCTAAGTGCTAAGCTATGACAAGTGCAGGATGGGGAATTGGAAAGTTATGGTGTGAACAGTGACGGAGTGTTGTGTTTCAAGGGTAAGGTCTATATGCCGAAGGATGAAGAGCTTAGGCAGAGGATTCTTCAGGAATCGTATGGTAGCCCTTATGCTATGCATCTTGGAGGAAGCAAGTTATATAGAGATCTACGGGATCAGTTTTGGTGGCCTGGTCTTAAGCGGGAAGTTACAGAGTTGGTAGGGAAGTGTTTAACGTGTTAGCAAGTCAAGACTGAACACCAGGTACCTTCGGGGTTACTTCAGCTGGTAAAGATTCCGCAGTGGAAGTGGGAGAGAATCACCATGGACTTCGTTAGTAGGATTCCCCTTACGCCTACTAAGAAAGACTCGGTATGGGTGGTAGTAGATCGGTTGACAAAGTCTGCATATTTCATCCCAGTGCAGGTTGATTATTCTTTGCAGAAGTTGGCTAAGCTGTATGTGGCAAAAATTGTGAGACTGCATGGAGTGCCAGTGTCGATCATCTCGGATAGGGAGCTGAGGTTTACGTCTCGGTTTTGGAAGGCACTACATCAGGTATTAGGCACTAGGTTAGACTTCAGTACGACATTTCATCCACAGTCGGATGGCCAGTCTGAGCGAGTAATCCAAGTATTAGAGGATATGTTGAGGGGATGTGTGATAGATTTCAGAGAAAGCTGAGAGGAGTTTTTGCCTTTAGCAGAATTTGCATATAATAACAGCTATCGAGCGAGTATTCGTATGGCACCGTATGAAGCGCTATATGGACGGAAGTGTCGCATACCTTCATGTTGGACAGAATTGGGGGAACGTCAGGTGTTGGGTCCTGAGATTGTAGCAGAATCCGAAGAAAAGGTTAAGGTAATTTGGGCATGGTTGAAGGAGGCATCTGATAGGCAAAAGTCATATGTAGATCTTAAGAGAAAAGAGATAGAGTTTGCAGTAGGTGACTATGTGTTTTTAAAGGTTTCGCCGTGGAAGAAGGTAATGAGATTTGGTCGCAAGGGAAAGCTGAGTCCTAGGTTTATAAGGCCTTATCAGGTTTTGAAATGGGTTGGACAGTGCCATATCAATTGGAGTTGCCTTCGGAGTTAAAGTAGTTGCACGATGTATTCCATGTCTTGATGCTACATCGTTACCGATCGGATCCATCTCACGTGGTTCCAATTGAAGAAGTGGAGTTGAGACCAGACTTGTCCTACGAGGAAGAACCACTTCAGATTTTGGAGCAGGATGTGAAAGTCTTGTGTAGGAAATCAGTTCCTTTAGTTAAGGTGTTATGGCATAACCATGGATCGGAGGAAGCTTCGTGGGAGCCGGAGCAAGCAATGCGGCAGCAATACCCTCATTTATTTTGATCAGGTAATTTCGAGGCCAAAATTATTTTTAAGGGGGTAAAACTGTAATATCCGAGATTCAGGGGTTGAGCATATTTTAATTTGTATCTATGTGTTAATGCGCTCTACATGTTGGTTGGAAGTGTTTGGGGGTTTAAGGAAACCTTGGGCTTTGGTAGAGGTCATAGGAAAAATTTTTGTTCTAACCTAAGTTAGGGGGAGCTAGGGGAGCTAAGCCTTAAGGACATTAGTGTGGGATTTATGACACAAGAAGTGAGGTGGTGGAGTGGCATGGGACGCTACCTAAGGTGCAGTGGAGGTTGCGTCAACAAGGGGTTTCAGGAAGGAGGTTCTAGTCATGCAGACAACAAGGGAGTGTTGTTTATTTTGCTTTTTGCATCAAGAGAGGGGAAAGGTATTGAACGGCATTTGGACTTTGAAGGGATGAGGATGGACTTGGTCTAAGTGTTTGGATTGAAGGAAGAAAGCTTTTTGAGGAGTTTGACTCATTCAAATGAGTTTGAATGAGTGGTGATGAGGGAAAGTAGGAGGAAAATAAGGGATAGGAGGTGAGGTTGAAGAGTTGGCCGAATGTGGGGCTTTGTGGGGTGGTAAATTCGGTTATGTAGGGGGAAGTTGGTGCTGAAAGTGTCTTTAAGTGTGTGTCCATCTTTTTGTTTCTCCTTTAGTTCTACTTGCCGAAATTGTTAGTCAAAAGAATTCCCCCTTTTTCCTCTCTTTTCTTTGAAGCAAGAAATCGAAAATTAAAGTAACCATTTGGGCATTTTTGTGCGTTTTGGGTGATTGCCGAATTCTTCTAGTCTCATTCTATTCTCCTTTTCTTTCTCTCTTCTTTTCTTAATTCTTAAAGGCCGAAATACTTCTTGTTAGTAGCCGAAAGTGGCTGAACCTACAAGGGTAGTGCCATCGACTACTTTCTTTTAGTCTCTTCAAGCAAGCGTTGGTGGTAAGTACCTTTCTCTTAGCAATCGATTTTATCTCTTCTTCATTGGTGGCCGAAATCGAATGGTTGGCCTTGGTTATTTGGGATGGCCGAACCTTAGTAGGGCCTTGATTTTGTGTTTCTTTCATGTGTAGCCAAAGGAAGGAAACGCTAAGGATCTCTTGGGTTTGATTGCATAAGGTAAGGGGGGTCTAGATGTTCGACCAAAGGCCATATTGTCTATTAAGGTTGGCCGATTCTGACTATGGTCTTTTAGGGGCAGTTCGACAAGTGGGAAGTAAAGCAAAAGCCTTCGGGTTATCAGGTGTGTGATTAATTCGCGATTTCCCGGTTATATAAAACATTTGTATGTGTTATAAGTGTGATGACTAATGTAGTGGCAGTAATGAGATGGATACCCTTAATGGGTATGTCGATAATCAGGTCAGTGTTAAATGACGATAAAACTGTGGTTATTGCTGTATATATGTGCTGTATGTTTGATTAAGATGTTCATGCATTATTTCATCACATCACTATCGTATGTTCCATAATCATGGGGCGGGATTTGTATATTTGAAAGAAGGACAGGGTGTGCATTTATGTACGTGGTTTAGTGATGGCTACGAGCCTCACATGGATTGATGATCGGCTCAGTGCCTCATCATGGTTGGTATCGGCTCTGTGCCATATCGTGGTTAGTGATGGCTATGTGCCTCATCGTGGATTGACGTTGACTACGGTCACGTTGTGGATTATTTTGTGACTTGATCACATGGATCAGTGGCTCGACCACTTAGTGGATGGCATGACTTGCCGAATTAGTGTGTAGAGGTTGGAGGGTCGATTTAGTAATCCCCTGGTGTGTGGTGGTTGGATATGAGGGTGTGTATAAGATGGACCCTAGGCTGGGTGGGGTGCATTTTGCATTATTCTCTGTTATGTGGGTTGGTGTGGTTTTGGGCTAACCCCATACGTGGAAGTCTGTGGACTAATTACACACTGAGTCGGTTGACTTACTCAAATTTTTACCAAACAATGCGGTGATTCGTGAAGTTTAGACCGGGCTTGGTTGGGATTCGAGATGGCCATGCAGACGCGATTTTTATATTTAGAAACATATACTTTTAATTTTGGTTTAATTGGGTTGTTCTATTGTAATATGGCCATTTAAGTATTTTGGGTTTTCATTATGGTTTATGCTGGACTAGACATGAATTAGTGATTGCAAACAATTCCAAATAATGACATTTGATGATTTTAAAAACTTAACTAAGGTTTTCTAATCGAGATTCTAATAATTACTCAGATTCTTTTAAAGATTTCAAAAGGACCCGTTTCCAACTAACCTTGAACTTCAAATTGTTTTTCAAATGAAACGTCACTCTAAGAAATTGAATCCTATTTTAAAACCTAATCATTAGGGATTTAGTTTAGCACTTGTTTTCATGCCGACCCTAACACTGCTACAAGCAAGTTTTATCATCACTTAGCCGATTTAAACCTAAGGCTTTTTAGTAGCATTCTAAATTCGACCGTACTGTTTTGGGCCAGGTTTGGGGTGTTACACAGAAAGTGGTGTCGGATCTGAGGGCTCTGTTCGCACATCTTAGTCTCTACGACGACGGGAGTTTGTTAGCGGAACTATAGGTGAAGCCGACGTGGTTAAGTCAGGTAAGAGAGAAACAGTTGGTGGATGAGGTTTTGGGTTCTCAACTTTAGCAAGTTCAGAGTGGGGAGTTAGTGGATTATAGTGTGAACAGTGACAGAGTCATGTGTTTCCATGGTAGGGTGTGTATGCCGGAGGATGTAGAACTGAGGCAGAAGATTCTTCAGGATTCGCATAGTAGCCCTTACGCTATGCATCCTGGAAGAAGTAAGTTGTATAAGGATATACAAGAATAGTTTTGGTGGCCTGGATTGAAGCGTGAAGCTACAAAATTTGTGGGGAAGTGCTTGACGTGTCAGTAGGTCAAGGCTGGACATCAAGTACCTTCGGGGTTGCTGTAACAAGTGAAGATTCCACAATGGAAGTGGGAGAGGATCACAATGGATTTTGTAAGTGGACTTCCTCTTACGCCTACTAAGAAGGACTCGGTATGGGTGATTGTGGATCGGTTGACAAAGTCTGCGCATTTCATACCTGTTGGGGTTGATTACCCTCTGCAAAGATTAGCGAAGCTATATATAGCAGAAATTGTGAGACTGCATGGAGTGCCGATGTCGATCATATCAGATAGGGATCCTAGATTTACGTCAAGATTTTGGAGGGCGTTGCATCAGGCTTTAGGTACTAGGTTGGACTTCAGTACAACGTTTCATCCACAGTCGGACGGCCAGTCTGAAAGGGTAATTCAGGTGTTAGAAGATATGTTGAGAGGTTGCGTTATCGACTTTAGGGGTAGTTGGGAGGAATTCTTGCCTTTGGCGGAGTTTGTATACAACAACAGTTACCAAGCAAGTATTTGGATAGCGCCGTATGAAGCACTGTATGGGCGAAAGTGTCGGACTCCTAAGTATTGGACAGAATTAAGTGAACGTCATGTTTTGGGTCCAGAAATAGTGGCAGAATCAGAGGAAAAGGTTAAGGTAATCGAGCACGGTTCAAAGAGGCATCTGACAGATAGAAGTCGTATGCAGATCTTAAGTGGAAAGAGATAGAATTTGCTGTGGGTGATAGTGTGTTCCTGAAAGTTTCGCCATGGAAAAAGGTGATGAGATTTGGATGTAAGGGTAAACTGAGTCCTAGGTTTATAGGGCCTTATAGGGTTTTGAAGCGAGTAGGGCCAGTGGCTTACCAGTTGGAATTGCCGTCAGAATTGAAGTAGATGCATGATGTGTTCTACGTGTCAATGTTACGTCGATATCGATCGGATCCATCTCACATAGTGCCGGTTGAAGAAGTTGAGTTGAGGCCAGATTTGTCCTACGAAGAAGAATCGATTCAGATTCTGGAACGAGATATGAAGGTACTTCGAAAGAAATCAGTTCCTCTAGTTAAAGTATTGTGGCGCAACCATGGTTTAGAAGAAGCTTCATGGGAGTCGGAAGAAGCGATGCGACAATAATACCCTCACTTATTTTGACCAGGTAATTTCGAGGCCAAAATTATTTTTAAGGGGGGTAGAACTATAACATCCGGATTTTAGGGGTCTTGTATTTCTTTCTAAGTTACATGTATGTGGTAGTGTGCTCTATATGCTGCTTGTATGTGTTTGGGGGTCTCGAGAAATCTTGAGGTTAAGTTTGGACCTTAGGTAAATTTTTTGGGTTAGAGCCTTTAGGGGAATCTAGGGGAGATAGGCCTTAAGAGTTCTTGTGTGGAGTTTAAGACACAAGAATTGACGTGGTGGAGTGGCTTGGGAGGCGCCACTTAGTGCATAGGGGAGTGACGCCTCAAAAAGCTAGTGGGGACAAGGTTCGAGCTACAGAGGAAGCATTTTGGGGTTGCTTTTTGCGTCAAGGGAGTGAGAGAGTTGGACGAGTAAGCAAACTCTGCATGGATGAGGTGTGGATTGAGTCAACAGCTTAAATTTGTGGCTAAGAGAGAAGGTAGGAGTTTGATTCACTCAAACTCATTTGAATGAGTGGAGGTGAGGACAAGAAGGGATTTGGGTGAGAGAGGAAGAGTTGGCCGAATATGGGGCTTTGGAGAGTGACATTTTCAGTCATATGGAGGGGTGATAGGTGCTGAATGTGTTTACTTATGTAGGGGGTCATTTTACTTTTGGTTTCTTTCTTTTCTTTTAGCTATTTGCCGAAAAGTGGTGTACCAAAAGCTAGTAAGTGTATGGTTCTTTTCTCCTTGTTTCTTAGTGGCCAAAATCGAAAGTGAGATTTCCATTTGGGGCATTCATCTTTTTCTTTCTTTTCTCTTGGAATTGTTCACTCTTTCACCAAAGTCGAACCTTTCTCTTTACTTCCACCATAGCTGAAACACTCATAAACCCCAACCCTTTGCTTTCTTTTCATTTGCTTGAAGCCGAAAACATTTCTATACCTTGGCCAAATCTTCTAAGGCATTTTTTCTCTTTCTTTTTCGCGTTCTTGAAATTTCTAAATAACTTAAAGATTAAACTTGAGTTTTAACCTGGATATTCTAAATAACTCGATTTCTCTTGAAATTTCCAAACGTACATTGTTTTAAACTAAACACAACCTTCAAAGTTTTTTGTTCTTTTATAAACTAAGTAAATATTTAAAATTCAAAACGTGTTTTCACCCGTTAAATCAAATTCTTTTCGAACATATTTCCTTGTAGTATTCCAAATTCGACAGTGGTGTTTTGGGCTGGGTTTGGGGTGTTACACTTGGGGAGGATCGAGTGTAACAGTCGGTTTAGACCCTAGACGAAACAGTGGTTCGAGACCATAAATTGATCGTGTCAAACAGTCGAGTTTTAATATTTATAAAAGAATGATCGAACCTGTAGAGTAACCTGTAGAGTAACCTACGAACAGTGGTGTAGTTTAGGCAAGAATATCTTATCGAACCCAAGGGAACCTAAAAGTACTACTACTCACTTTCTTTCTATTATTTAGCCTAAAATATGGAGTGATTGTTTTATTAAACTAATGAAAAACTAAAACTAAATGCAAAGACAAAAGAATAAATGGGAGAAAGACTTTAGGAAAACTCAGTTGATGAAGATGATACCTTCAGGAAGAATCCACCTATGACTTCACTTATTATTTATTCCCCAAACTATATAATTTCTTTGCTTAGTTTGATCTATGAGACTCCCTAACCTATATTAAACCCTCTCTCGAGGCGAATAACATCTAACCTTAGGTTAATTAGTGGAACTCTCGTTCTCTTATAATAACCTCCTAACGAAGCAGTAAATCGATTAATGGATTCCCATATTAGGTTTCATCCTGATCCGGCAAAATCTCGTAACCTTATCTCTATGCGCCCGGTCAACTCTGCTCAATTATGCTAGATCTACTCTTAGGCAGGGTCTATTCCTCCTCCACCTAAGCACATCATATTAAATTAAGCAACATAATTAAGAACAAACTAAGTACTTATCATATAATTTAGAAATCAAATAACAAAATCCATCATAGGTTTCATCCCCTTCAAGTATCTGAAGGGTTTAGTTCATAACTAAATAAGAAAACATCTCAAGAGAAAAGATAAAACAAAACATAAGAAATCCCTAAAACCCCCTAAAGGAATTGAAGAGGAGATCCTCCGTCTTGAATAGAACTTCGGCTTCTTGAGATGGGTCTACTGGCTATCTTCAAGTGACTCCCTCAAAGATGAAAGCTTCGGCAAAAACCTCTGCAAAAGCCCCCTTTTCAATGT
Organism: Gossypium rotundifolium; assembly: GCA_025506655.1. NCBI lineage: Eukaryota > Viridiplantae > Streptophyta > Magnoliopsida > Malvales > Malvaceae > Gossypium > Gossypium rotundifolium. The sequence goes on from CP106727.1 coordinate 24,998,189, forward strand.
CTACCTTGGTTTGTTTATATAGGCTTTGGGATGCTATACTTGGCTCCTAAGTACCTCCTTCAAGTAGAATTACTATTAGGGTGTCTAAGTAGACTTAGGAGTATGTTTCTTTGGCTTCAAGCATCCAATTTCGAGTGAAATTGCTCATTCCCTCGGCAGGGGCATGCCCATGGCACACGCCCATGTAATTCGAGGTTGGGCTGTGCCTTGATTCTTCGTTTTGGGCACGACCGTGTAAGTTGGGATTCAGGCCGTGCTTCAGGTCTATCGATTGGGACACGGCCATGTAGATCACCAGACACGTCCGTGTGATAAATGGATGATGCACGGCTGTGCAACTCATGAGTTAGGCCATGTTCTAGGTAGTCGATGAGGTACGATCGTGTGAGCTTTGGGCCAGCCTGTGTTGATTTCTTGCTAAGGCCCAATTACTCTATTTTAGGCCTGTTTTGTGTTCTTTTTATCCTCGGGTGCTTTCCTGAGTATATGACATGAAAAAAAAGGATTAAGAGCACCTTTTTACGTAAATCAAGGATAATTCATCCAAAAACATACTAAATGTGGGATTAAAATATGTTACTTTTATGGTTTATCATAAATCTGAGGTCGTAAAAATATTTTAATGATATTTTCTGTGTGTATGATATGTGACATAGTCTGTGTGAAAATTCTGTGTGATAATTTGATCGTTTGTGTGTCGAATTAAGAGAAAGGATGAAATTGCATCAAATGTGAAAGTTGCTTGCTATTTGTTAAAGTATCAATATGTTGTGGCTTTGTAAAGTTGTGGCCTTATGTGGAAAATAGACCACTTTTAATATAGTGGACATTAGATGGACAATTATGCCATTAATGCATGTTTGTTATTAAATGGTTAGAAAAAGGAATAGTATGGTAAATGAATATTATTTTGTTTGTAATAAACAAAAGAAAAAGATGAACATTATCATCTTTCTTTGGGGGTACCGAAAGTAAAAGAAAAAGAGAGGGGTTAAGCTTGTTCATTCGGCCATGGTTCAAGCATAAAGTCGAGTATGTGTTTCGATCGGTTTTTGATAATTTTTACGTTTTTACAATCGTTGCTTTGAGAGCTACAAAACCCATATTTTGAATTTGTGAATTGATGATGTTTTTGTGAGATGCCATTGATGATATGTTAAGTTTTTTGATGATTTTTGGTGTTAAATGAAAGATATAAGCTAGATAAACATACTTTCTTCTTGAAGTTTTGATAAATTTAGCTAAATAGGGCTAAATTGTGAAAATATTCTTTTAGAGGGTTAATGTGTGAATTTGATGAAATATTTGGACCTATATAGTCCTTAGGGAGGTTCGGCTATGCATATGTGTGAACAAATTTTGCATATTTGATGTTTTGAGAAAATAGGACTAAATTGATAAAATATACAAATATGGGGGCTAAATTGTAAATAGCCCCAAATATGTGTGTATGGATTGAATTGAATGAATTAGTGAATAAAAAGATTAACTCTGAATATGTTTAGATCATGAACCGAAGAAAACGGACGTAGATCGCGGGAAAGCGAAAGTAATCGAGTAGTCGTTTTCATTCCGATAAATCGAATATGAGGTAAGTCATATTGCTAATAAATGTAATTGTATTGAATTGAGTTTATTTACATGATTATCAACGATAATGACTGCATTTGTGATACTATGTATATTAATTCTGAGATAAGGTCGACATAGTGATAAGTAGGAGAAGTTTTGTGTGAACTTGGGAATACAAAGGTATCTGATCTGTTTTATCATGTAAGACCACGTCTAGGACGTTGGCATTGATTTGATAATCGTTTAAGACCCTGTCTAGGAAAGTGGCTTCGATATCTGATTATATATAAGACCTCGTATGGGACGTAGGAATCATTATCTGATTATATATAAGACCTCATCTGGGACGTAGGCGTCGTTATCTAATTATATATAAGACCTCATCTGGGATGTAGGCATCGTTATCTGATTATATATAAGACCTAAATGGGACGAGGCATCATTATCTCATTATATATAAGACCTAAATGCGGGACGAGGCATCGTTATCGATTATATATAAAACCTAAATGCGGGACGTAGGCATCGTTATCGATTATATATAAGACCTCGTCTGGGACGTAGGCATCATTATATGATGATATATAAGACCTCATCTAGGACGTAGGCATCGTTATCTGATTATATGTAAGACCACGTCCGGGACGTTGGCAACGATAAGTGCTTTACGTGTAAGACCATGTCTAAGACATCGGAATCATATTGATTCGTGTAATAATCTGTCTGAGACTGAGGTATCGACATCTGAGTACATGAAAGGTCTCGTTTAGGACGTTGGCTTTGTACGATTATTCCAAGTTTTCTGAGCATCCTATTAGATTCCTATTGGATCAACGGGCAAGCCTGTGATGCTAATTGCAAATCCTAGTTAAGAATAAAAAATGTGTATGTAAAACCATTTCAGGTACGTTGATTATACACTAATTATATATATAAGGTAAGCATATAAGTGATTTTACTATGACGCTATGGATATAGAATTGATGATATGATATGTAAAGTTTTGATTATATGAATTACGTAATTATATGATTCTTGAATTTACAAAGATAGCAAATGTGGTTAATATTGTATGAAGCAAAGCATATGTGCGATATTATGTTAAATGATTGATATGTACTAATGTATTTATTTGCATAAGTGCCTTCTATGTCAAGTTTATTTGTATATGACTTACTAAGCTTTTTGTATGCGTTTTCAGTGTTTTATAGGTCGTCAAAAGCTACTGAAGGCTCGGGACCGTCAGGGATCGTCATCACACTACTAAACTAATTTTTGGTACACTTTTGAAAGTGTATGTAACTAAATATGGCATGTATAGGCTAGTATGTTGGTATAAGTTGTTATGTAATCTTAGCTTTGTGATTTGGCTATTTATGAGATAAGACTTTGCTTTAATGAATGTGATATATGATGCATATTTTGATAAGGTGAAAGCATGTGAAATGGCCAAGTTTTGAATGAGCAAAAGAATGAATCATGCCTGTAATGATATGAGTTTATTTGTTTGGAATTGTCATCTTGGGACTGGTATTGAATGTATGAATTGAATGGTCAATTTGGTATGTTTTAATTTTCATATATTGCTTGTAGGTAAGACCCTAAGTGGGTGGTATATTGGCCGTGTAAAATGGCCTATGATGTCACACGGTTGAGGCACACGGGCATGCCTAAGACCATGGGTAAATTGGCAGAATGTCGCTTAAATTGCACACGGCCTCGACGCGGGTGTGGTTGATGGCCGTGTGAGAAATGGCAGTATGTGATCTAGTAGTACACGACCTTAGCACACGAGCGTGCTTGGTAACCGTGTTGATTTTGGCAGTATACTGCCATGAGAAAGACACAAGGGGGTGTCAAGTAGCCATGGGTAAGGCACGGCATACCCCCACGGCCGTGTGTCCCCTATATTTTAGAAAAGTTCCAAATTTTCATGAAATTACTTATGTGTTTTGGTTTAGTCCCGACTCAGTTTATAGGCATGCTTAGGGTCTTGATGACTCATTTAAGGGACTCTATGATTGTATTCAAATGTGTTTGATGATGATTGACTTTGTGTCGTGAATGTGATGTGAAATGATCCTATTGTTCGATAATGCCTCTTAACCCTATTCGGTGACGATTTTTGGGTTAGGGGTGTTATATTTTATTGGTATCAGAGCCACAGTTTAGTCGATTCTCGGACTAACGTAGCGTGTCAGAGTCTAGCTATACATGCAATATTTATTTGAACTGTGATAGTGTGATGAATCCTGACGTATAAAATGTGATTTTTGTATGGTAATGGATCCCGAAAGAGCCGTAGCTGATGACATAGAAAGTAATGCACCTGCTCCCGCATAAGGGACAGTGCCTTCTGGTTCGAGATGAGCTACGGAAGGTTAGGAGGGAGAAGCTAAGCAAGCTTTCTTCCAGATGATGAGTGAATGGTTCACTCAATTTATGAGGAATAACCCCGCTGTTTCGCAAACCCTGCCCCCGATTAATCCCCCTCAAACATCTGATATAGCTCTGACTACAAATCTAAATTCGTGGAATAAGCCTTCGGTTGACAAGATTCGTAAGTATGGGGCTAAAGAGTTTCACGCTACTATTGATGATGATGCTGAGAAAGCCGAATTTTGGTTAGAAAACACTCTTCGAGTATTTGATGAGATGTCACTGACTCCTGAAGAATGTATAAAGTGTGTTGTTTCTTTATTACGAGATGCAGTCTATCGGTGGTGGAAAACTTCAATTTTGGTTGTTCCTGAAAAATGGATCACATAGGATTTCTTTCAATCTGAGTTCAAAAAGAAATACATTATTCAGAGATTTATTGATCAGAAACGAAAGGAATTTTTGGAATTGAAATAAGGTCACATGTCTGTCATTGAATACAAACAAGAGTTTGTAAGATTAAGTCAGTATGCTCGGGAATACATTTCAACTGAAGCGATAATGTGTAAAAGATTTGAAGATGGCCTCAATGAAGATATCCAATTGCTAGTTGGTACTCTGGAGATACAAGAGTTCGTAGTGCTAGTTGCCCGAGCATGCAAAGCTGAGTCGAAAGCTAGAGATATGAAAAAGAGATTTATGGGCAAATCATTTCAGTCTACATCAAAGAAATTCTGAGACGAACATAGCCATTCAAAAGCTAATGTGAGGTATTCGAGTAGAGATTGAACTAGATCACAGTTAAGCTCTAAAGCTCCAATAACTTCAATGGCTAGTATTGGAAATGACAGATTCAAGCGACATGAATGTAAACATTATGGCAAAAGGCATTTCAGGAATTTGTAGACTAAATGACCGAGCTTGTTTCAGATGTGGATCATTAGATCATTTTATCCGAGACTGCTCAGAGTCTGTTAAACAAGAGATTGTTCAGAACTCGAGATCTAAGAATGTTTCATCAAGGGGTAGATCTCCTCAAATTGTAAGAAACGTCAGTGGTAGTCAGGGAATTATTAAATATATTATTGTGAGATCCAAAGTTAGAGCGCCTGCCAAAGCACATGTTATCCGAGCTCGGGAGGAATCTTCATCTCCAGATGTTATAACGGGTACTTTTACACTTTATGATACTTCTGTGATCACTTTGATAGACCATGGTTCTACTTATTTCTATATATGTATGAACTTAGTATTCAGTAAGACTTTGCCTGTAAAGTCTACTGAGTTTTTTTTATAGAAGTGTCGAACCCCTTAGGTAAAAATATTTTGGTTGACAAAGTAGGTGAGAACTGCCCATTAATGTTTCGAGATATCTGTTTCTTTACTGATCTGATATTGTTACAGTTTGATGAGTTTGATATAATTCTAGGAACGAACTAGTTGGCATTGCATGATGATGTAGTGAATTGTAAAAGAAAGACAATTGATTTGAGTCGTCAGAATGGTGAAATAGTTTGTATTGAGTTGAAGGATTTAAATGGATTGCCTGCTGTGATATCTATGTTGAAAGATTAAAATTAAATTAAAAAGGGTTACGACGCATATTTTACTTATGTGATTGATTTGAAAGTATATGAAAAGAAAGTTGAATAGGTGCCAATAGTCTGTGAGTTCTCTGATGTTTTCCCTGAGGAATTCCCGGGATCGTCTTCGAATTGCAAAGTTGAATTTGGTATAGATTTGTTGCTTGGTATGACCCCTATTTCGATAGATCTGTATAGATTGAAACTAATGGAATTGAAAGAGTTAAAGACACTATTGCAAGAATTAACCAACAGGGGGTTCACAAGGCCGAGTTTTCACCCTGGGGGTGTTAAATTTGTTTGATGGTAATTCAGTGTTAGTTGAATTGAAAGCAAAACTATTGTTTTTACAGCAGATATGTGATGCTCAAAAAGTTGATAATGAAATGCTAGCGAAACGAGTTCAGTGTGATTCAAATTCTAAACTCGAGCTCTGAATTGTTGATGATTGCTTGAGATTTCAAGATAGTATCTGTGTTCTGAGAAACCCTGAGTTAATCCAGTTGCTTATGAATGAAGTATATAATAGTCGTTTATCTGTTTAGTTGTGTAGTACAAAGATGTATCATGATCTGAAACGACACTATTGGTGGTCTGGTATGAAACAATATATTTCTAACTTTGTTTTGAAATGTTTAGTTTGTCAACAAGTGAAAGCTGAACATCAAGTTTCGTCTAGTTAGTTATAGCCAACTTTGATTCCCGAATGGAAATGGGATAGAGTGACTATAGATTTTGTTTCTGGTTTGCCTCAGACTTCAAGAAAGAAAGATGTGATTTGGGTCGTGGTTGGCCGATTGACAAAATCTACCCATTTTATTCGGTAAGATTTGATTATTCACTTGACAGATTAGACGAGCTTTATATTTCTAAAACTATAATATTACACGGAGTGCCACTATTCATTGTGTCAGATAGAGATCCGAGAGTCACATCGCGATTTTTAGAAGAAAGCTGTAAGAAGCTTTGGGCACGAAATTGTGTTTCAGTACAGTTTTTCATCCGCAGACAGATGGATTGTCTGAGTGGATCATTCAAACTCTAGAAGATATGTTAAGATGTTGCGTTCTTAAATTTAACGATATTTGGGAACAGTACCTGCCTTTGATAGAGTTTGCATACAACAATAGTTTTCAGTCAAACATCAAAATTGCACCAGGTGAAGCTTTGTACGGACGTAAATATCGTACACCTCTATATTGGATTGAACTCAGTGAGAATAAGTTACTCGGCGTTGATTTGATAAAGGATATAGAAAGAAAGTGAAATTGATCCGAGATTGTTTGAAAGCAGCATCCGATATTCAAAAGTCTTATGTAGATTTGAAATGAAAAGATATAGAATTTGATATCGGCGATAAAGTATTTTTGGAAATGTCTCCGTGGAAGAAAGTACTCTGATTCAGACGAAAAGGCAAGTCTGAGATTCATCGAATCGTATGAGATTATTGAACGTAAAGGGCCTGTTGCTTATAGATTAAAGTTGCCTTCTGAGTTAGAAAAGATACACAATGTATTTCATGTATCGATGCTTCGTAGATATCGATCCGATCTGTTGCATGTGATTGTTCCATCTAAAATTGAAATCTGATCTGATATGACATATGGAAAGGAACCGATCCGTATCTTAGCACGTGAAGTCAAAGAATTGAGAAACAAGAAAATTCTATTAGTAAAAGTATTATGGAATCGACACGGAATCGAAGAGGCTACATGGGAGCCTAAGGATTCAATGAGACAGCAATATCCAAATCTATTTAATTGTAAAATTTTCGGGACGAAAATCCCTAAGGGGGGAGAATTGTAACAGTCTAGTTTAGACCCTAGTCGGAAGAGTGGTTCGAGACCATAAATCCTAGGTCATAAAAATATTTTAATGATATTTTCTGTGTGTATGATATGTGACATAGTATGTGTGAAAATTTTGTGTGATAATTTGATCGTTTGTGTGTCGAATTAAGAGAAAGGATGAAATTGCATCAAATGTGAAAGTTGCTTGCTATTTGTTAAAGTATCAATGTGTTGTGGCTTTGTAAAGTTGTGGCCTTAAGTGGAAAATAGACCACTTTTAAGATAGTGGACATGAGATGGACAATTATGCCATTAATGCATGTTTGTTATTAAATGTTTAGAAAAAGGATCGTATGGTAAATGAATATTATTTTGTTTGCAATAAAAAAAAGAACAGATGAACATTATCATCTTTCTTTGGGGGTGCCGAAAGTAAAAGAAAAAGAGAGGGGTTAAGCTTGTTCATTCGACCATGGTTCAAGCATAAAATCGAGCATGTGTTTTCGATTGGTTTTTGATAATTTTTACTTTTTTGCAATCATTGCTTTGATAGCTACAAAACCCATATTTTGATTTTGTGAATTGATGATGTTTTTGCGAGATGCCATTGATGATATGTTAAGTTTTTTGATGATTTTTTGGTGTTAAATGAAAGATATGAGCTAGATAAACATACTTTATTCTTGAAGTTTTGCTAAATTTAGCTAAATAGGGCTAAATTGTGAAAATATTATTTTGGAGGGTTAATGTGTGAATTTGATGAAATATTTGGAACTATATAGTCCTTAGGGAGGTTCGGCTATGCATATGTGTGAACAAATTTTGTATATTTGATGTTTCGAGAAAATAGGACTACATTGATAAAATATACAAATATGGGGGCTAAATTATAAATAGCCTAAAATATGTGTGTATGGATTGAATTGAATGAATTAGTGAATAAAAGGATTAATTCTAAATATGTTTAGATTAAGAACCGAAGAAAACGGACGTAGATCGCGGGAAAGCGAAAGTAACCGAGTAGCCATTTTTATTCTGATAAACCGAATACGAGGTAAGTCATATTTATAATAAATGTAATTGTATTGAATTGAGTTTATTTACATGATTATCAATGATAATGATTGCATTTGTGATACTATGTATATGAATTCTGAGATAAGGTCGACATAGTGATAAGTCGGAGAAGTTTTGTATGAACTTGGGAATACAAAGGTATCTGTTCTGTTTTATCATGTAAGACCACGTCTAGGACGTTGGCATTGATTTGATAACCTGTAAGACCCTGTCTGGGATAGTGGCTTCGATATCTGATTATATATAAGACCTCGTCTGAGACGTAGGCATCATTACCTGATTATATATAAGACCTCGTTTGGGATATAGGCATCATTATCTGATTATATATAAGACCTCGTCTGGGACGTAGGAATCATTATTTGATTATATATAAGACCTCGTTTGGGATGTAGGCATCATTATCTGATTATATATAAGACCTCCTCTGGGATGTAGGCATCATTATCTGATTATATATAAGACCTCGTCTGGGACGTAGGCATCGTTATCTGATTATATATAAGACCTCGTCTGGGATGTAGGCATCGTTATCTGATTATATGTAAGACCACGTCTGGGACGTTGGCAACAATAAGAGCTTTACGTGTAAGACCATGTCTAGGACATGGGCATCATATTGATTCGTGTAACAATCTGTCCGAGACTGAGGTATCGATATTTAAGTACATGAAAGGTCTCATTTAGGACATTGGCTTTGTACGATTATTCTGAGTTTCTTGAGCATCCTATTAGATTCCTATTAGATCAACGGGCAAGTCTGTGAAGCGAATTGCAAATTTGAGTTAAGAATAAAAAATGTGTATGTAAAACCATTTTAAGTACGTTGATTATACACTAATTGTGTATATAAGGTAAGCATCTAAGTGATTTTACTATGATGATATGGATACGGAATTGATGATATGATATGTAAAGTTCTGATTATATGAATTACGTAATTATATGATTCTTGAATTTGCAAAGATAGCAAATGTGGTTAATAGTGTATGAAACAAAGCATATGTGCGATATTATGTTAAATGATTGATATGTACTAATGTATTTATTTGCAAAAGTGCCTTCTATGTCAAGTTTATTTGTATATGACTTACTAAGCTTTTGGAAAGCTTACTCTGTATGCGTTTTCTCTGTTTTATAGGTCATCAAAGGCTACTGAAGGCTCGGGACCGTTAGGAATCGTGATCACACTACTAAACTGATTTTTGGTACCCTTTTGAAAGTGTATATAACTAAATATGGCATGTATAAGCTAGTATGTTGGTATAAGTTGTTATGTAATCTTAGCTTTATGATTTGGCTATTTATGAGATAAAACTTTGCTTTAATGAATGTGATATATGATGCATATCTTGATAAGGTGAAAGCATGTGAAATGGCCAAGTTTTGAATGAGCAAATGAATGAATCATGCTTGTAATGATATGAGTTTATTTCTTTGGAATTGTCATGTTGGAGCTGGTATTGAATGTATAAATTGAATGGTCAATTTGGTATGTAATATCCAGGATTTAGGGGTTATGCATTTTCACTTAAATGTATGTGGTAGCATGCTTGTGTGTGTTTTGAATGTGTTTTGGGGGCTTCGGGAACCTTGGGATGTAGGTAGAAGCCTTAGAAAAATATTTGATTTTTAAGCCTAAAAAGGGAACTAAGGGAGCTAGGCCTTAAGTAGAGGTGTGTGAGGGTTATGACATAAGTAAAGCCCTGGTAAAGTGGCAAAGAGGCGCCACTTAGGGCCTGGGAGGTGACGCCACAGGGAGTGTGAAGGGACCCAAGTTCGAGCAGCAAGGGAAACGTTTTGGAGCTTTTATTTTTGGCAAGGAGGTGCAGTGATGGACGGCACAAGGACTCTGGAAGGATGAAGTGTAGATTGGGTCTGACAGCTCAAAGATTTGGCTAAGTAGGAGGAAAAGAAGGGATTGGGAGGAGAGAGGATGAGTTGGCCGGCAAAGGGACTTTGAAAGGGGCATATTCGGTCATGCATAGGGGAGCTAGTGCCGAAATTTCTTAGTCTCTTTACTCATCCTTAGACCGAACCCATCTCTCTCCCTTTTCTTCTATTTTATTTTGCTAAGGCCGAAACTTCTCTTTCATTCATTCCCACCATTGTCGAAACTCTTAAGGTCCCAAACATCTCTTCTCCATTCTTTTGACAAAAGCCGAATCGTTCTTATTGATTCCTTTTCCATTTTTTCATCTTGAAAAATCGAAACCCCTTTGTGTTCTCTTCTATTCTTTCAAGTGTTTGGCCGAATATCCTTGGCCTTATTTCTTTCTCTTCTCACGTGCTCTAAACTCCATACTCAGTGTCGAATCTATCTTTAGTTAGCTAAATCTTCTGGTAAGTAAACTTCCTACTTCTCTTCTCTTCTTGACTGATTTGGTTAGTGCCGAAATCTAGGAATCTAATCCCTCTTATTTTCTTTTGGCCGAACCATGAAGGAGATCTTTCGGGATTCTTGTAGCCGACGATTGAAAGGTGAATTTTTGGGTTTTGAGATCCAAGGTAAGCAGGAGGTAACATTCGGCCAAGGGCCATTCTTATCGATCTTATGCAATAATTCGGATCTGACATAAGTTATGTAGGGATTTCGACATCTTCAAGGTCAGACAATAGTTTCGAGATTTAGGCAAGTGAGGTAAGGGTTTTAGTGTATAGATATGTTTCTTTTTCATTCAAAAGCCGAAGGCTAATCGTTTGTGTGTATTAGTGCTTGGCTGATTGCAAGGAAGGTTCATCACATAGCTTCGGGATTTGGTTGGAACCAAATCGGCATTTAGGTAAGGATTATGGTTGTGCGTTAACCTTTCGGGATTTGTTTGTATAGCCGAATGGTCTCTTTGCTAATGATCTTAGTGTGGGCCGAATGTAGGGAAGGCGATCTACTACGTTAAATCAGGATTTTCGGGATTCGATAATCGTGTTAGTAACCAGGTGTGTAACCCACCCTCAATTCCCGATTAGTAGTAATATTGTTATGTATATGTTAATAAGGCAATGAATGAATATGGCTAAGGGTACCATTCAATGGTGTAGTGTATTCAGGTATGTTACCCCTTAATACTCGTTAATAACGCTTATAAACATGGATATGAGAAAATGTGAAATTTCGTTATGGACATGGGGTGAGGTAAATTGTATGATATCTGTATGTTTTGTATGATGCATGAGCATATGGGTGATAATGATAAAGGGAACTGCTGTTCGTGGTTTTACCACATTATCCAAATGACTTATGTCACCTATTATGAATCCGGTGACTCTGTCACATTATTTGGTGGCTATGCCATGATTATAAGGGTGATGTGCAGTTGACTGCAGAGTAACTGCCTTCGATGGTGTGTAGCAGATGGAGGGTTAATTTAGTACTCCCCATGGTGTGATTGGCAGGTACAGGTGATGTGTAGAGGTTGGATACCTAGGTGGGATTGGGTTGCATCATTGTCTATATTTGTTTTACGTGATTTAATATGCCTTGATCGTTTGGGAGTCTATGTTGGTTGTTACACACTGAGTCTGTTGACTCACCCTTCGTGGGCTAACATTTTGCAGGTGATACTCAAGAAATGGACCGGTCGGCGCAGGACTTAGTGGTGGCCATGCTCAGCTCAGTATTTTCACATTTTCTTATTATATTTTTGGGTTTTACTCGGGTTTTGTTTTTGTTGTAATAAGGCCATTATTATTTAACAGTTTTATTTATGCGTTTTAATTTTTATTCTGGTACGATCAACGTTAGACAAGTGGTTAAACAATTTTTCGTAAAACAAGTTCAAATGTTTTTACACATAAATACCTACGAATTTCAACTTAATGATAAGCTCTAAAATTCGGCATTTCTTTACTTGTAATTTGTGAAATATGAAGATAATGTTTTAATACGAAATTAAATTACAACACGGTTTTCAACTTGAAAATAACCCAAATCTATTTTCTTCAAAACCACCAAGTATTTCAAGATGACATAACGAGATTTAACTACGTTTTACTCAAAGAGCATGCCAGATCCAGTCAGGGCTTGTGGCCGGGTTGGGGTGTTTCATGATATGTTTTGATTTTCATATATTGCTTGTAGGTAAGACCCTAAGTGGGTGGCATATTGGCCGTGTAAAATGGCCTATGATGTCACACGATTGAGGCACACGAGCGTGCCTAAGACCATGGGTAAATTGGCAGAATGTGGCCTAAATTGCACACGGCCTCGACGCGAGTGTGCTTGACGACCGTGTGAGAAATGGAAATATGTGATCTAGTAGTACACAGCCTTAGCACAGGGCGTGCTTGGTGACCGTGTTGATTTTGGTAGTATACTACCACGGGAAGGACACACGGGAGTGTCAAGTAGCTGTGGGTGAGGCACGACCTACCCCCACGAACGTGTATCCTCTGTATTTTAGAAAAGTTCCAAAGTTTCATGAAATTACTTATGTGTTTTGGTTTAGTCCCGACTCGGTTTATAGGCATGCTTAGGGTCTTGATGACTCATTTAAGGGACTCTATGATTGTATTCAAATGTGTTTGATGACAATTGAATTTGTGTCGTGAATGTGATGTGAAATGATCCTATTGTTCGGTAATGCCTCTTAACCCTATTCTGGTGACGATTTTCGGGTTAGGGGTGTTACATCGGGTTTGAGCCAAATCTTTGGTAAAATTTTTCTTTTTGGGCATAAGGGGAGAGAGAGCAAGTGGAAGCAGGCCTTAGGGATAATTATTTGTGTTTGATGACACAAGATGAGCATAAGGTGGAGTGGATATGGCGTCACTTGTAGGACCAAAGGGGGAGGAGTTCGAATCCCACATGTTGCATGTTGAGTTTTAATTTTGAGCTCTGAAGGAGAGAGGGGAGACTGGGTCAAACTATTTGAATGGATGGATGAGAGGTGTTTAAGGAGTTGAATTGGTCAAATCAATTTGAAACAGTGATGGGGAGAACTCGGTGGAGCAAAACAAGGGATGTGGATGGTGTTGGGAGAGTTGGACCAAATGTGGGTGTTGTGGGAGGTGATTTTTAGCTAGAAGGGGGAGAAGGGTAGCAACAATCAGTATTTTGGGGAAAGGAGGCATAACCAAAGCTTTGGAGTGTTTTTGTTCCAAAACTCTATAGGTGTTTTAGTGTTCTCTTTTGCATTTTCGGTACTTTCTACTCTCAATACCAAAACTATTTTCACTTCTCTCCTTTTTCCTCTTCATAGTCTTTTCTTCCATCTTATTCTTATTGTAACACCCCAAATCCAGCCAAAACACCACGACCGAACCTGGTATGTTATGGGGAAATTTGTAATTGGGAGGTTAAGTTTAGGTTACAGTGTTGATGAAAATCTCCTTGTCGTTTTTTTTCCTTTAAAACCTAGGGTATGCTTGTTTAAAACCGATAGTGAATTTTGATATCCTGAAAGTTTTGAAAACTTAGTTGAATTCAGTAGAAAAATCAATTTATATCATTTGGAAATTCGAGTTTATCATTTTTAGTTGCTTGAAAACATTTCAAACTTAGTTTAAATTTGGAATTCATTCGAGTTGCATTCATTTTAAATTAGAGCGTGTTACCCGATGGTAAAGTTTAAAACATGTCGCTTTGTAGTTTTGAAAACCTTTTCTTCCCAAGTTTTATTCAATATTAACCCCAAGTATTTGTTAAGGCATATTCGAAATCAAACTTAAGCATATGAACAACCAAAGTAAAATTTAAAAGGCCTTTACAACCCAACAAAACTAAATGGAAATAAATAATGTAAAGTACCAAGTTTTTTTTAAAATCCGCAAGACCCAATTTATTCATGGCATGGTCACCTCGAGTCCTCCGGCCTCGTGTCCGCGATCTAAGTGTCACCTGAAAATGATAAGGGAGAACGTGAGTCGCAAGACTCAGTGCATAAATCCCCCTCCCGGTATATGCAACATACTAACACACATCATAACAAAGCAACACAATTAATGCACTCGATCCTAACCATCCATAACACCTTTTCTACCCCGTGTGGTACCAAACCACTGGTGACCCAAAGCCACGATATCCATCAATGTGGTGCCAAACCACTGGTGACCCAAAGTCATGAATAATCCATCTGTGGGGCCAACCCACGTGTGATACCAAATCACTGGCGATGATCCCGTATCTCAAAAGTGGGGCCAACCCACGGTGGTGTTGAACCACAGGATGAGTCGCTATGAGGTGCCAAACCTCGGTGTCCCAAAGACACAAGTGTGATACTAAATCACCGTGACCACAATCACGAATCAAATGATGGGGCCAACCCATCGTGTGATACCAAATCACTAGCGCCGATCTCAGAAATCAACCGTGGGGCCAACCCACCGTGGTGCTAAGCTCTTGGGACGAGACGCCGAGGTGCTAAACCTTGGTGACCCAAAGTCACAATAATCAATCTGTGGTACCAAACCACTGGAGGTGCCAAACCTCTCGTGTCCCAAAGACACGGATATCATATTCCCCCTCCTCTCAAATCACCCATAAGCATACCATATTGAGGCAAATCGTGCAATCATGCAAATCATGCTAATATGATTAATGTAGCATCTCATAACACATACATCATAGATCATGTTATCATACCAATAATAAAACTCGTAATGAAACGGACTTACCCGAATCCGTGCTCATACCCCATAGGGTATCATATCCATCAACCATACGGTTTCGGCTTTATTAAGCAATCAGGTTATTAAGCATATTACTAAGTAAAGAGTGTGTTAGTTTACACACCTGTTCAAACACAAGCTTTAATCCAAACGGACCGATCTAAATCCCTCGATTACCTTGCTCCTAAAATCGACCAAACATAGATTAGTCACTTATACCATTCGGCCAAAACCAAATAAATTAAGAGGGTTAACGCTTAACCCTTACCTTACACTTGATTTGGTTTCCTACCAAATCCCGAACCAAACAATGGTTCCTCTTTAAGCAAACGGCACACCCTAACAAGAAAACGGTTAATCCTTTAGTGACTTGGCTTAATGAAAACTAAACGAATAGACTAAAAGAACCAACTCTTACCACCACTTACCAATTGCTTAACAGAGAAAGAAGGCTCCTCTCGATTGTTTCCAAAATCCGGATGTCCTATAATGAAATCGGTTTAATCACCAGGGGTTAACTCCTTACATCAAGAGCCAAAATTGGCTCTAACCAAACCAAAGTCGACAAAGAACAAGAAGAAAGGAAATAACCATTCGGCCATATACTTACCTTCTCTAACTATTGAACAACCAAACGAGATTATCACCACACACAAAAAATCGGCCAC
This sequence comes from Gossypium rotundifolium, assembly GCA_025506655.1. NCBI lineage: Eukaryota > Viridiplantae > Streptophyta > Magnoliopsida > Malvales > Malvaceae > Gossypium > Gossypium rotundifolium. The sequence continues at coordinate 25,013,864 of CP106727.1, forward strand.
AAGATAACTACTAGGAGAAGAAAGTTTCGGCCATGATTGCAAATAACAACCACCAAGATTCAACCTTACACAAAGAAAGAAAACACAAGAGAAAGTTAATAAGAAAAGGGGTTGCTATTCGGCCACAACAAAAATGGGAAAAAGAAGAAGAAAGATGCTTCCGGTTTTTGAAAAGAAACAGAAATGGAGGAATGTATTTTGGAGAATGGAGTTTCGGCTAAGGAGATTTCAAGAAGAAAAAGAGAGTATGAGAGGAAGAGAGAAGCTAATTTCGGTTTACACAAATGAAAAGGAAAAAGAGGGAGCAAAGAACATTCGGCTACCAAGAAAATTGAGAGAAAACAAAACAAATTTGGCAAAGGTTGCTTGGACTTTCGGCTTCAAGGAGTAGAAAATGAAAGAATCTCCTTTGAAATTGGCTAGCTAGACAAAAGAAATCAATTTGGTTTTGACACCAAATGACCGAAAATGCACAAAATGCCAAGTGCATTTCGCACTCCTCTCCACTCACTTACCAACCGCCACTCATCCCCCATGAAGACCCCAACATTCACCACTACCCACAAACACTCATGGCCACTAATTCAAACCGATTTGAATTAGTCAAACCCCCAACTCACTCCTTAATTCACTCCTTGCCCACCATTTAAACAAGTTTGAACTAGTCCACCTCCACAAATCACTCTCCACCCACCATTCAAGTGAGTTGACTTGGTCCATGGCAGGGTTTGAACTGCCAACAACTCCTCCTCCTCGATGCCGTCAAAATGGGAGCAAAATGTGGGACTTCTGCAACTTGAACTCAGGACCTCCTCCCCTTGCAAGTGACGCCAACTCAAGCTCCAAGTGGCGCCTAGCTTGCCACTCCACCAGCTCCTTTCTTGTGCTAAAATTCACCAAAGAATACTTATTAACCCCAGCTTCTTCAGCTCCTCTCACCTAAGCCTAAAACTAAAATTTTTCCTACCTCTCAGGCTTACACCAGGCTTACAACTAAGCCCCAAAACATCAAGAACAACAACATAGCAGGCCAATAACATGCAAATAATTCCAAAACAAAATAGCCCCTATCCCGGGATATTACACTTATTGCTCAACAACCGAAAGTTCATCTCCCTTTCTTTTTCACCATAGGCCGAACTTCCTTGAGTGATTGTTTCTTTGATCATGCGTTACCTTTGTTTTCCATTGTCATATCTCTTTATCTACTCTCATTAGAGCTACCGTCATACCATTTCTTTTTCTCTTAAACTTCACCATAGCCGAATTTCAATTCTTCTTCTTTTCCTAGTTTCAAGTGATCGTTTCTGTTCTTAATCTTTTTGGTTACAATTGGAACCCCATTTTCTTTTAGCCGTCATAGTCAAACTTGGAACTCCCGTTATTTTTGCTGCAATTGTCGAATCTAACCATTCCATTCGGCACTTTCTAGTTAGTTCCTCTATTTCTTTTCGTTTATTTCTCTTCTCTCATTGTCTTGTAAAATAGAAAATCATTACCTCACTTCTTTAATTGGCCGATTGTAGGGGGATTAATCTTACCTTCTCTTCTTCTTTTAGTCTTCATTTGGAAAGTATTTGGTAAGTGGTGGTGTGGTCGAATGGATGAAGGGCCTCTTTCATGTTTCAGTTTGGCCGAAAGGCCATTTCTTTTGTTCTTGTTTTGGGCATCGATTCTAACCCTTGTGTTATTTAGGGACTCATCCGATTTTGTAAGCTGAATCTATTGGTGTTTGGTTCTCCTTTGGTCAAGGTAATGATCCTCTTTTATTTGGTTTCATTTCTCTTTCTCTTTCATATTACTCTGCCATAACCAAGCCTCCTTTTTAGATAATCACCAATCCTCAGTATTACGATCTCTGATTGGGATTTTCTTCATGGACAAGAGTGCTAGCCAACCTAGGGGGTGACAATAAGGGAGTCTGAGGAGAGTTGTAACTCCCCAAACCCGGCCTAGAAGTTAGGCCCGAATCTGTGTGTCGCACTAAAAAGTCTTTCGATAACGTATAAAGAAAACATGTCAAATGAGATAAAAAAACATGTTAGATCCTTTTTATTCGTACAAAAAAAGATGTTGATTTGTTAAAATCAAGAAAATCAAGTTTGACTTGAGATATTTAATAAAATACTACTAACCTCAAAGATTGATCGATTAAATTTGAAGTAATAATTTTATAAAACTATGACTTTTGGAAATATCGTTGATAGTTTGAGAGAAATTTCCGTATTAAAAATATTTGTAAAAGTTTATTTTGTAATCCATTTGTTAATCGATTTTGAAAAACCTTTATTATGATTTTAGAAAATCCCATTTAAAAAAATAATTTGAGTAAAATATAAACACGTCAAACATAAAGCAAAATAAAATAATCCAGAGGCCTTATTACAACACAAAACCCAAAATAATAAAGTAATAGAGTAAACGAAGTAAGAAACTGATCGTTGCAAAATAGTCTAGTTTTAAAATTTATAAATAATGATTGAACCTGTTGACTAACTATGACAACGATAGAGGCAAGTGCACCTATCGAGTATAGTTAAGGCAAGAAAATTTTATCGAACCCAAGGAACCTAAAAGTACTACTACTCACTTTCTTTCTATTATTTAGCCTGAAATATGGAGTGATTGGTTGATTTATCTAAAACTAATGAAATGCTTTAAACTAAAATGAAAAGATAAATGAATAAATTGGGAAAAGACTTTGGAAAACTCAGTTGATAAAGACGATACCCTCAGGAAGAATCCACCTATGACTTCACTTATTATTTATCCCTAAACCATATGATTTCTTTACTTAGCTTGATCCGTGAGACTCCCTAAGCTATATTAAACCTTCTCTCAAGTGAATAACATCTAACCTTAGGTTAATTAGTGGAACTCTCGTTCTCTTATAATAACCCCTAAGGAAGCGAAGAATCGATCAATGGATTCCCATATTAGGTTTCACCCTAATCCCAGAAAATCTCAGAACCCTATCTCTAGGCGCTCGATCAACTCGCTTAATTATGCTAAATCTACTCATAGGCAGGGTCTATTCCTCTTCCACCTAAGAACATCAGATTAAATTAAGAAACATAATTAAGAACAAACTAAGTATTTATCATATAAATTCAGAAAACAATAATAAAATCCATCATAGGTTTCATCCCCTTTAGGTATCTGAAGGGTTTAGTTCATAACTAAATAAGAAAACATCTCAAGAGAAAAGATAAAACAAAACATTAGAAATCTCTAAAACCACCTGAAGGAATTGAAGGAGAGATCCTCCGCCTTGAGTAGAATTTCGGCTCTTCGAGATGGATCAACCGGCTATCTTCGAGTAATTCCCTAAATGAGTAAAGCTCTGGCAGAAAACTCTGCTAAAACTTGACGCCCTTGAATAACCGCCTTGGGGTGTTTATATATACTTTTGTTATGCTTTACTTGGCTCCTAAATACTCACAATTCAAGCATAATTCGTTCCTAGGTGTTTAAGTAGACTTAGGATTGTGTTTCTTGGGCTCCGAGCATCCTAATCTGAGTGAAATTGCTCTTTCCCGCGGTAGGGGCACGGTCATGGCATGCCCGTGTAAGTCGTCTTCTAGCCCGTGTCTCTATTCTGTTGATTTAGGCATGGCTTTGGCATGGTCGTGCACGTCGAGGTTCAGGCTGTGCTTCGAGTCTGTCAATTGGGGCATGGCCATGTAAATCGTGGCATGGCCGTGTGAAGTGAATGGCAAGGCACGACCGTGTAGCTTGAAGTCCAGGCCATGTCGATTTCTCGTATTGGCCCAATTTGGTCCGTTTTAAGCCCGTTTTATGTTCTTTTTATCCTTAGGTGATTTCCTGAGCATAAGACATGAAAAGAAAGGATTAAGAGCACCTTTTACATAAATCGAGGATAAATGCATCCAAAAGCATACTAAATGTGGGATTAAAATATGTTACTTTTACGGTTTATCAAATACCCCCACACTTAAGCTTTTCCTTGTCCTCAAGCAAAATTCTCAACTTATAATTAAAACAAACTTCCCACAATTCATAATTCTTATTGACAATGTCTCATAATAATTCATAGATAATTTATACATGGATAATTCAACTCAAAGAGTCCTAAAGATTCAATTACGATAAGTCATACCTTTGTAGTAAGAAATCATAGGTGTCTCATCTTATCTAAGTAATTGCCTTTAATTCAAAATCGACAAGGACTGACATCCTCAATAAAGATTCACTCAAATCACTCAAAGGTGTTTAAGGTTCAAGGATAAGCACTCTAAATCGAACCTGAAAAGTTAATCCCATAGGCTTGCCTGAAAATCAAATATCCACCACTGTATATGAGATGATACACAAATCAAAAGGTCTTTAATTAGGGTTGGAATGGGGCTTGGGTTAAAAGGTGTGGATAAAGGCTGAATTAGAAGGTTAGAATCGAGACTGACTTGACAAATTGTCTAGCTAGAAAAACTAAACTAAATATGAATATTGACTTCGATTGAAAACTAATAATATCACTATTGATAATTAGTCTATAATAAGGAGTATTTTAATAATACTTTAATACTAACTTTTTCAATAATTGGAGTTTAAATGCTCTAAGCTCTTTTGTATACTACTAATATGGAATAAACTTGGATTCCCTTTTTTTTTTTAAGAACAAACTAAAACAAACATAATAGAAGGAACTTTGATAATTGAAATAACCTAATTTGGTAATTGATCAAATCAATTCTTGATAGAGGGGTAGTCAAAGGAATGTTGATAACAAATACAAAGGGATTTTGGGTTAATATTAGTGGGTGAGTCAATAAAAAGGTTGTTAGGATTCAACGGGGTTTACCAGGGGTTAATGTGTATGGGTAGGCTTTTTTAGTGTAGTGCACGGGTTAAAACCTAGGTGCCTTTATCATCTCAGTATATCAAATCATTAATGTGGTCTCGACATGTATAAACAAAGCAAGTTCTAGAATAACAGTTCAAAGTTGACACACTCATAATCAATAAAGTGAGCACGAAAAAGAATATATATGCTCTACAAGGCTCAAAATCTCACAAAAATTATAGGTGTTTTGACATCAATTCTTATAAATTTTGAACTTCAAGTTGATACTCAAATTCAGTTCAACGAGCCATCAATTTTTTTAATTTTAGAAAGTAGACTTATCATGCTCGATTCTCTAGTATTCTTCAAATTTAATCATCAATGCACAATTAACTATGACTTACTCTAAAACATATCAATAAAAATCATAAATCATTAGAAATTTCATCCTAATTAACAATATCAGAAAAATACTTAAGATCAAGACTAATTTCAAGGTTTTGAGAATTATGCAAAAAGTTAGGCACTATTACCCCCACACTTTAAGATGTACATTGCCCTCAATGTACAAAGATAGATAATGAAATTTATGTGCCAAATCAAAAGAGAAATGGGAAAGTAATACTCCCGAAAACTGGATGATCCTGGCGCCTTTGGTATGTGATGGTGCTTTCTATGGGCCTAGTGGAGTTGATACCGAGAAGCAATTTGCTAGATGAAGAAATTGGGTAGCCTGTGAAGATATAGCCAAGAGATCTAGAGAAATAATAATATACTAATAATAAATTTAAATATTAATGAAATAAAAAGAAAGAGACTAAGAAGAAAGCTGAAATTGAAAGAAAAGACTAATGGACTAAGGGTCCTTATTGTTGGATGGTTTGCAAAGTGGATGCGACCTCGAAGGCTATGGTGTGTGATTTCATAGCAGCCTTTAGAACCTAAAACCAAGAAACTAATATGAAAGAAATTAAATTAAGCAGAAAAGAAGTATAGATAAGGAAAATAAAGGAGACTAGAAAAGAAAAATAGAACCGAAAAGGTTTCTGAGACCCTTGGCGTGCCAATTAAGTGAAGCTACTAGCATGAACTCTTGTTGCGGTCTCCTTTGAGGAGATGATGCTTACGTTTCTTCGGCATGATCTTTGTGTTTCTCAAGTGTCTTGGATCTTTTCTATAAATAGGAAGAAAAATTTGAAAGAAAAGAGAAAGAAGGAATAAGAAAGAAGATGGGACAAAGAGGATGGGTTGTAGGGATTTAAATAGGATTTCAACCGCACGCTCCCACGCCTGCTTCGTTGGTTTGCATGCCTGCTCCTAAAAAGCCAAGATAGAGCATTGTTGGAATGCACAGCGTGGTCCGCCTGCTAAATAAGTCAAGATCTTAGCATGGGTACGTGAGGCACGGCCGCTATTTTTTTCGATGCTCGTCTTTGTGGGTGGTTGGATCCGTAACGTTGGGGGTGGTTGGACTGACTTGCACGGCTCTGCTCTGTCAGTGTGGTTGTTCTGGTGGTCCACACGGCCACGGGCATGACCGTGTGTAAGGTCATGTGGCCTGAAACTGCATCTTTGCTTAATTGTGGAGAGAGAAGAGAGAAAAGAAAAGAAAAGAAAAGAAAAGAAAAATAATTTTGAGAAATAAAAAGTGTTAACGCTCGGGTTGCCTCCCGAGAAGCGCTTGTTTATAGTCTTAAGCTAGACTGTCTTAGGCTTTGAAAATTTAGGGAGGTTTAAAGGTTTGAATATTTTCCCTCTTACTGATAGTTTTATTTTCGTGACAAAGTTTAGGTCGAGAAGTGTTTACCTTGAAATTGCTGAACATTGGATTGCTTACCTCGACTATTTCGTGTAGGAAAACATCACGTACCTGAAGGAGTATTTCTTCCTGTTTTTTCAGTTCTGTTGAACTGATGTAAGGATCGGCTTTATCTAACAGCACTTGATCTTCTATTTTAAAGTTATTTGACGTCCCTATGAGCTCTTCTGGTGGTTCCTCAAGTTTTATTTCATGTGGATCCATTTTTTCTTTGGTGTGTATCTTCTGCTCCTCTAAATTTTTGATCATACAATTTTGTGTTGGTTCAGTTTTGATGCTTTGTGATGTTTCCTGTGATGAAGGTTGAATAATTTGATTATCTATTGAAATGACTTTCTTACCTTCATCTTCTATGGTTCTGGTTGAGTCGAGAGCTTGAAGATTGATTGATTTATCTCTTACACGAAGTATGAGTTCTCCTGTGGCAACATCAATTTTAGTCTTGGCAGTTACAAGAAAAGGTCTTCCTAAAATCAAAGGAATTGAATTTTTCTCATCCATGTCTAAAACAATAAAATCTACTGGGAAGACGAATTTATCGTTTTTTATTAAAATGTCTTCAATAATACCCCTAGGAATTCTCATCCTAGTTTGTTTGTCTAGACTAGTTAGATACTAATCCTAGTTTGTTTGGGCTTGCCAGTGGAGAAAAGCTTCAGTCGGCTTCCTTATTAGCATTGTTTTTTTTTTTGAGTTTTATAGAAAGTAAAATATTATTAGATATTATAATATAATTTTATATAACCTATGACCTAGTCATTTAAATAGTATTTTTATAATTAAAAAATTAAATTATTTATTATTTTGTATAAGGCATGACATTATACTTGATATCCTTAATAGTCAAATATTCTCAACTAACTAGATTATCAATAGTTAAACTACCAATTAAACATTGAATTGTAAAACTCCAAACTAAGCCCTAGTCATTTAAATAGTGTATAAGGCATGATCTTTTAACCTAACGATTATCAATAGTGAAGTCGGATCTTTTAACTTTGTAGCATTGCCGAGCATATTGTGTTAAGTTCCACATGTTGCTCTTCATCTATTTTATGCTTGTTTGTTAAGAGTCGTCTTTAAAATCTCCTTGAGTTGGGCATCCGAAAAGAGCTTCAAGAAAAGCTAAGTTAATGTGTAATTTCTTTAGAAGCTTTAGAAACTTACTGAATTGTTCCTCTGAATCATCTCTTTTCAATGCTTCGGGATAAGGTATTCGAGGGTGGTACTCTTTAATTACCGATTTTTCTTGTGCTACCTCAATTTTACCTGTTTCTTCCTTGGTTTCTTGTACTGATGTGGGCTTGTCTACCTCAATTGTTCTTTTGGGTTTATTTCTGTGTTGCTTGGTAGACGTCCTTGTTGACGTTCTGAAACAAGCTTTGTGAGTTGTCCCACTGACCTAGTGATTTCCTCGACTTGTTCTTTGATTTCTTTCATCGATATTCCTTGGTTATCAAGTGTTGTATTAGTTCTTTGAAGACGACATCTGTGTCTGCCATGAACTTTTTCAGCATCTCTTCAAGACTTGGCTTCTTTTTCGATAGATGAGGTTGATTTTGGTAATTTGGAAAAGGTTGCTGCCTTTGATTTCCTTGTCCTCCCCACGAAAAATTTGGGTGGTTTCTCCAACCTAGATTGTAAGTATTACTATAAGGATTATTATTAGATCTGAAATTGTTACCTATATAGTTTGTCTGCTCGTTTTCTGCTTCTGGTTGGTAAGGTGGGTACTTAAAATTCACCACATTCCCACTTGATTCGCATTGCATGTCTGGATGTACCTGTGAAGAACATAAATTATCAAGCTTTTTATTCATTAACTCCATTTGTGTTGACAATATTGTCACTGCATCTATGTTAAAAACTCCGGCTGATTTTGTCGGTTTAGCCCTTGTAATTTGCCATTAATAGGTGTTCAACGACATCTCTTCAATAAAATCGTAAGCCTCTTCAAGAGTTTTATTATTTAGAGTTCCACCGGCTGATGAATCAATCATTTGCCTAGTTGGAGAATTCACACCATTGTAGAAAGTTTGGACTTGAAGCCATAAAGGTAATCCGTGGTGTCGGCATCTCCTTAGGAGATCCTTGTATCTTTCCTATGCATCATATAATGTTTCTGCGTCATTCTGCACAAAAGAAGATATGTCATTCCTGAATTTAGCTGTTTTGGCTGGCAGAAAATATTTTAAATGAAAATTTTCACTCATTTGATCCCATGTGGTGATTGGCCTCGTGGTAACGAAGTTCAACCAACGCTTTGCTTTGTTCCTTAATGAAAAGGGAATAATCGAAGAGTATGGCATCGTTAGAAACGCCATTTATTTTGAAGGTATCATAGAATTCTAAAAAATTAGATATATGAGTGTTTGGATCCTCATCCTGCAAACCATCAAATTGAACGAATTGTTGAATCATTTGTATTGTGTTAGGCTTTAATTCAAAATTATTAGCAGCTATAGCGGGCCTAACAATACTAGATTCTTCTCCTGTCAAATTAGGTTTAGCATAATCATACATAGTATGCGGAGCATTCTGTTCTTGAGCATCAGGTGGATTATTTTCGACCATCCCTTCAGTAGGATTGGATCATTGCTGTTCTTCTCTTTGATAGTCTAGAGCTCGCCTAGTTTCTCTGCGTGATTTCATGCGGCGACTTCAATATCACTTTCAGTATTCTAATGGTCCTCTAGGGTTTCTTCTAGTCATAAACTAGAGGTACCTTGCAAGTTTAAGAACGAAAGAAAGAGAATTAGTAAAAAAAATAAAAATTTAATCTAAAAATAAAATAAAAATAAGAACAATGGCTAAAGTAATAGAAATAGAGCTTTCTTAATATTTTAGAGCTCCCCGGCAACGGCACCAAAAACTTGATCATTGCAAAATAGTCTAGTTTTAGAATTTATAAGGAATGATCGAACCTGTAGACTAACTATGACAACGATAGAGGCAAGTGCACCTATCGAACAGTAGTATAGTTAAGGCAAGATTATCTTATCGAACCCAAGGAAACTAAAAGTACTACTACTCACTTTTTTTCTATTATTTAGCCTAAAATATGGAGTGATTGGTTGATTTATCTAAAACTAATGAAATACTTTAAACTAAAATGCAAAGATAAATGAATAAATTGGGAAAAGACTTTGGAAAACTCAGTTGATAAAGACGATACCCTCAAGAAGAATCTACCTATGACTTCACTTATTATTTATCCCTAAACCATATGATTTCTTTACTTAGCTTGATCCGTGAGACTCCCTAACCTATATTAAACCTTCTCTCAAAGCGAATAACGTCTAACCTCAGGTTAATTAGTGGAAATCTCGTTCTCTTATAATAACTCCGCTTAATTATGCTGGATCTACTCTTATGCAGGGTCTATTCCTCCTCCACCTAAGCACATCAGATTAAAATAAGTAACATAATTAAGAACAAACTAAGTATTTATCATATAAATTCAGAAAATAATAACAAAATCCATCATAGGTTTCATCCCCTTCAGGTATCTGAAGGGTTTAGTTCATAACTAAATAAGAAAACATCTCAAGAGAAAAGATAAAACAAAACATCAGAAATCCCTAAAAACCCCTGAAGGAATTGAAGGAGAGATCCTCCGTCTTGAATAGAATTTCAGCTCTTCGAGATCAATCAACTGGCTATCTTCGAGTAATTCCCTAAATGAGTAAAGCTTTGGCAGAAAACTCTGCTAAAACTTGACGCCCTTGAATAACCACCTTGGGGTGTTCATATATACTTTTGGGATGCTTTACTTGGCTCCTAAATACTCATAATTCAAGCATAATTCATTCCAAGGTGTTTAAGTAGACTTAGGATTGCGGTTCTTGGGCTCCAAGCATCCTAATTCGAGTGAAATTGCTCTTTCCCACTGCAGGGGCACGGTCATGGCATGACCATGTAAGTCATATTCTAGCCTGTGTCTCTATTCTGTTGATTTAGGCACGACTGTGGCACGGCCGTGCACGTCGAGGTTCAGGCCATGCTTCGAGTCTGTCAATTGGGGCATGGCCGTGTAAAATTGTGGCATGGCCGGGTGAAGTGAATGGCAAGGCGCGACCGTGTAGCTTGAATTCTAGGCCGTGTCGATTTCTTGGGTTGGCCCAATTTGGTCCGTTTAAGCCTGTTTTACGTTCTTATTATCCTTAGGTGCTTTCCTGAGCATAAGACACAAAAAGAAAGGATTAAGAGCACCTTTTTACATAAGTCGAGGATAAATTAATCCAAAAGCATACTAAATGTGGGATTAAAATATGTTACTTTTACAATTTATCAGAAACTAAATTCAAATAAAACCATTTCTGAAGTATGGCCTACACCGAGTCATCCATGGCCCCAAGTCCTCGTCACTGAGCATTACCTACAAGGGTTAAGAAAGAAAGGGGGTGAGTTACAAGAACTCATGTGTAACCCACTTTCCGCTGTCACCGCCCAAAAATTCAATTAGCAATTATCGGGCCAAAGCCCATTTATGATCATAACATAATATCATATATAATATGCATGTGTTATGCAATGTCCCAACCAAACCTAGTCTTCCATCCACTACACACCACCCGTACCAACCAACACACCTGTGGGGAGCTTTAGTCACCCACCCCCCGACACACCAAATTGGGCATTAAGCCATATACCAAATTGTGGCAGAGCCACCGGTAATTTATTGTGGTAGAGCCACCGGTAATTTGTAGCAAAGCTATCAGAACTTCTCTTCATCAAAATCCAAACCCATGCAAATCATGTATATAATGTATAACAATTCACAATGATGTATTCAGATATTCTTTAAAAATTTTATGGCCCATTATAACAATTTATCAAAGTTGGTCCATTAACCAAATATCATCTTGGCCCATTTTGCATATTTTCAGATCGGCCCATATAATCATATATAAATTTGGCCCACATAACAAAATATACCAGGTCACCCATTAATCAATATGTCCATTCGGCTCATAAGGCAATATGTTAATTCAACCCATTAAGCAATTTCGTATTTTGGCCCATTAACACTTTACAATTCGGCCCAATAGAGGCATTTCCATAATTCGGCCCATAAGGGCATTTTTGTAATTTGGTAATCGTACCCGCTAAGGGTAATTTGGTAATCTTACCCACTAAGGGTATTTCGGTAATTTACCCTCTAAGGGTATTTTGGTAATTTCGTAACCAAGGCTTAACTACTAATTTGGGGCATAAAAGTTTGAAACTGGCCATCTGCGTCATACTGACTAAATTGACCATAACTCGAGTGAGGAATCTCGAAATCTAAATCCGTAAATTTTCCTTCAAGTTTTCCAGAATTTTTGGCTTAACCATTTAGTACAGTTTATTCCATAAAATTTCCCTTGTTTCACTGTCCAACAACTTTGACCTCTCTTACTCAAAATTCAAATATCTCACTGTACAGTTTTCGTATGTTGTTCCCACTCATTTCTATTGAAAATAAACTCACTAAGGAATCTTTAAATATAAAATATATCTCTTAATTCACTTTGTACAATTTTATATGATTTTTCCAAGACAAATCGGGGAACCACAAAATCATTCAGAACCAGTCTCACTAAAATTAACATATCTAAGAATATAAAATTTATTTTCCTTCTCCGTTTCTTCCTTATCAAAATAGACACAGTAAGATTTGATTTGATATCTTATTCACTTATTAATTCCCTTTCTCCTATTTTTTATGATTTTTCTAAATCATGTCACTGCCACTGACCAAAACTATTTTATTGCAAAAGCATGGTTACCACTATGAACCTACGCGCCTCGAGTGATCCCGGATACCGATTTTGATTTTCTTTGGTATTTCGACCAAATCACAGAACATATCATACAAAATTTTAGAGAGATGTGAGATTACACACCATTTCAAACATGTTTTCAAACGCACGGATTACACACCTTGATTTCGATTTCCTAATCTAACCACTCGTCGTTGACCTAGAACAATACCAACAAAAGTTAGCCTCTGATTTCGAAAGATTTCATATCACTTACACTTGAATCACTTACCACTATATCCAAAGGTAGAAATATATCGAGTGATTTTTCCCTAAAACATATAGTCGATTAGTCAAAACTTCAATCCGATTTGCAACATAGCCAAATAGAGATATAACAAAAAATCCAAATACGAACCCCCTTACCTTATCGATATTGGATCCAATTACCACTGTTTAACTTCAGCTAGAACAATACACGGTCTCCCACTTAAATCACAATTTTTCAAGAGATGAATGGCAACTCGAATGGAAAGGAGGTCAATGAAAGATGGAAGATTCGACTATGGTGAAAATATTAGAGTGAAATTGATGCTTGAAGGATTTTTGCTAAAAGAAAAGAAGAAGAAAGATGATGGATTAGTTTCGGTTTTCAAGGATGATGAATGAATAAAGAAATGGTCTCCAAGTTATATGCATTCGACAAAGAAAAGAATGGAATAAGTCTCTTCAAGGTTGCATGGATTCGGCAAAAAGAGGACAAATAAGTTTGGGAAGGAAAGAGAATGATACCAAATTATCAATGAAGAATAGGCCAAAATAACCAAAATTTACCTATTACCAATGATCATAATCGGCTAGGAGAGGGAGTTTTGAGAGAAAAAGAAACAATTGATGTATTGATATTTTGTCCAAAACTATCACTTTTGTTTTTACCAAAACATCAAGCACCAAATTGGCTATCATCCTAGCCCCAAGCCGTCTATATTCATCCCCCCTAGGATAAGAGTTTGGCTACCCAAACTTTCCAAAACACCATCCTCAAAATAAGCCCCTTGTCCCCCTTACTTACCTATTTCTCATGATTCCTTTCCCCAACTTCAACCTTGGCTTATTTTTTTAGCCACCTTACCAAAATAATGAAGTCCACCCTTGCCATATCTATTCCTTGACCGCCACATAAGGAAGGGAAGCAAAAATAAAAGTAAAATTGCACACAAAGTGATTCGAACTCCTTCCCTCAAGGTGCTACAAGTGACACCATATAGCTCATTTTATGCTAGCTGTTTAATCAATTATTTCCATATGCTTTAAGGTAACTTACTCCATCTCCTTAAAGTGCTAAAATACCAAATTTTTCCTAAGGCCCAATTAAACCGAGACTTCATAGAAACCTTGTAACCTTCCAAATTCACTTAACTGATAGTCCAATTTGCAATAATTCCATTCTCTTGTTCTCAGAATTTTAAACATTCCTATGCCCAAGGCCTAATGGGCCCAATCCTACTAGGCCCAATTTTGGGATGTTACAGGAGTGGACTCATAGTCTCTAAACGTTACGACCAGATAACATCTAGTTTAAAGGGATACTCCGAACGTTTAGGCCTAATAGGCCCAATCCCATCGCAATTTTGAAAGCTTTTCATCTCGTGTTTCTATCTTGAAGATAACATCTAGTTTAAGGGTTTCTTACCAATTCTTATTTAGAAGAACTATTAGTTGAAAAACGATTTTGAGATGTGAAAACTAAAAACTAGCGATACTCCGACCGTGTCATTTTGAAAATAGTGTTTGGGGTTTTTAAGTAAATTTTGAACTGAGTTATTAATCAGCATGTTATTCGCTTGTTAATATTTTGGGAAAACATTTGTTTATAATTTTAGGAAACCCTTTTGATTAGTAGTTCATAATATAGTAACAACCCTATTAAAAGCAAAAACCCAAATTAAAGTTATGAGGCCTTATTATATAACAAAATCCCAATTTAACATAAGTTTAAATAAAGAAAACTAATTTATGTAAGAAGTAATGCATGGCCACCTCGAAATCCACCCCAGCTCCAAATCCGCGACTAAGAGTTACCTGCAAGAATAAGCAGAAGGGTGAGTCACCAAGACTCAGTGTGTAATCCCCCTTACAAATGCAATCTGGCCTAAAGACCACAGATGCATATTGGGCCTTAGCCCCTACAACCCAACATAATACAAGTGTATGCAATGCAACCTAGCCCCACCTAATTTTCCATCATCTACATCACCTGAACCAACCGAAAACCTGTGGCACCAAGCCACTGTGGTAACAAACCACTGTAACAGATTCATTGATAAATATATATGTTGGGCCAACCCACTGTGGTACCAAACCACTGTGATGGTCACTGATAAATACATGTGGGGCCAACCCACTGTGGTACCAAACCACTGCGACAATCACTGATAATAATATATATGTGGTTCCAAACCACTGTGGTACCAAACCACTGAGACATAGTCACTAAATAAGTTATGTGGGGCCAACCTACTGTGGTACCTGATCGTTGGTTTTGTCGAGTTTTAAAATCTACAAATAGAATGATCAAACCTGAAAACTAACTCTGACAATGATTAAAGGCAGTGTACCTGTAACACCCCAAACCCGGTCAATACACCACGACCGAATCTGGTATGTTACAGGGAAAAAAGGTTTTTGAGAGGTTTGGGTTTGAGTTTAGAAGTTGGAGAAAAACTCTTCGCTAGGTTGTGCATTTGAAGAAAAACTTGAGTAGGTTTGATTGAAGTTTGATGATGTATTTGAAAACCCAGAAATTTTAGAAACTTACTTCGATAGGTAGACAAAACAGGTTTATCTTGTTAAGAAGTTTGAGTTGTTTCTCATTGTTACAAACACATTCTGTCTTAGTGGAAAATCGTGTTTAAGTTAGAAAACATTTGAGTTCTTCTTTATTCCAAATCTTAGTGTGATACCCGATGGTATAGTTTAAAATGTCGCTTTTGTAGTTTTGAAATCGTTATCTTTCCAAATTTTAGCACATTATAACCCAATTAATTTGTTAAGGCATATTTAACATTTACTTTAAGTATAAACAAGCAAACCATAATTTTTAAAAGGCCTTTTACAACCCAAAATAAAACCACATAGAAATAAATAACTAATGTACCAAATTTTATAAAGTCTGAGCAAATCCTTTATTAGCATGGCATGAGCACCTCGAGTCCATCCCGGCCCATGTCGGCGTCTAAGTGTCACTAAAAAGTCAAAGGAGAGAGTGAGTCGCAAGACTCAAAGTATAAACCCTCTCCCAGATATCATGCCAACACACATCATAACAAAAGAATGCAAGTGATGCACCGATCCTAGCCAACCATATCACCTTTTCTACCCCGTGTGGTACCAAACCACCGGTGGTGCTAAACCACCGGTGACCCAAAGTCACGATATCCATATTGTGGTACTAAACCACCGGTGACCAAGTCACAAATAATCCAATGATGGGGCCAACCCATCGTGTGATACCAAATCACTAGCGACGATCCCATATCTCATAAGTGGGGCCAACCCACGGTGGTGCCAAACCACGTGGATGAGTCGCAATGAGGTGCCAAACCTCCGTGTCCCAAAGACACAATGTGATACCAAATCACTTGGTGACCGCAGTCACAAATCCGATGATGGGGCCAACCCATCGTGTGATACCAAATCACAAGGCGTCAATCTCAGATAATCAATCTGTAGGGCCAACCCATCGTGGTACTAAGCCACCGACGAGACGCCGAGGTGCTAAACCTCCGTGACCCAAAGTCACAAAATACATGGTACCAAACCACCGGAGGTGCTAAACCTCTAGTGTCCCAAAGACACAGTGTCCCAAAGACACGGATATCATACTCCCCCTCCTCTCATATCACCCAATCACATATCATACTAGATGCAAAATCATGCAATCATGCTATCATGCTCGCATGCTCAATATGGCATCTCAATGAATATACACCCATAATCATGATATCGTAGATCATCACAAATTTCATAATGAAACGGACTTACCGAATCCGTATCCATACCTCAATGGGTATCAAAATAGTCAATCACATTGCTTCATTCACACCAACAAAGTTATCACATTAATTAGTTAAGATAGTGTGTTGGTTTACACACCTGAATAGCAAAAATGTTAATCCTAAGAATCGGCCCACGCCCCTTGATCACCTCGACAACCCCGAGTCTACAATCACCAACAAGAGATTAATACCTAAACCATTCGGCTATAACCAATTAAACCGGAAGGGTATATCGATTAACCTTACCTTAACTTGATTTGGTTTCCTACCAAACCCGAATCGACAATGGTCCTTTTGACAATCGGCACACCCTAAAGAAAAATGGTTAATCTCTTATGACTTTACATAACAAAGACTAAATGAATAATCTAAAGAAAACTACTCTTACCACCACTTACCGCTTGCTTATCGATAACAAGGCTCCTCCCACTTGTTCCCAAAATCAATGTCCTACAAAGAGATTGGTCTACACATTAGATCAATATCCTTCAACCAATAACAAACCGCCTTCATTTAAACCACCAAATATAAGAACGAAAAAGGGAAAATGGCCATTCGGCCAAGCTCTTACCCACTACCAACCGATTGGAAACCAGCACCTAACAACACCCAATATTCGGCCACCAAACACCACTAGGAGAGAAGAAAGATTCAGCCTTACACAAAAGAGAGTTGAAAAGAAGAAGGAGCTACTATTCGGCCACCACCAAAACGGGAAAAAGAGAAAGATACCTTCGGTTTTTGAGAAAAAATAGAAATGGAGGAAAAAGCTTTGGCTTCACACCAAGGTTTCGCTAAAATGACTTTGGAAAAAGAAAATAGAATGATGGATACTTTCGGCTTTGAGAAAGAGGAAGAAATGAATAAAGTGTTGGAAGAAGAACAAATTTCGCTTAGCATGAATGAAAAAAAGAAAGAGAGAGAAGAGAACTTTCGCCAAGTTGAAAAGAAACACCAAGTCGGGTTTCAGCTTAACACAATTGAAAAAGAAAAGGAGGTGGGAGAGGCATTCGCTAACAAGGTTTCCAAAGAGAGAAAAGATGATAATGGGATGTTAGGTGCGGCAAGGGTAAGGGTGTTGAAGCTTTCGGCTTAAGGAGAACAAAAGAAAATGAAAAGAAAACACATCTGGGGTTTCGGTTTCAAGAATGAAAATGGAATGGGAGAGTTTTCTTTGACATTCGGCTTACCAAAAAAAAATGACCAAAAGCTAAACTTGTTGATACTAGCTAAAGCCGAAAGTGCACAAGTTCCCTAAGAGAAAGAAAAATTTCGGCACTCTCCCACAACAACAACCGGCCACTCTTTTCCCTCCCCCAAACTCTCTCCAAATCCGGCCAACTTCCCCCAATCTCTCCCAAGCCACTAATTCAAATCCCTTTGACCAAGTCTTCCTCCACAATATGCTCTCCACCCATCGTTTGAATGTGTTGACCAAGTCCATGGTAGAGTTTGAACTACCACCAACTCCTCCTCCTTAAGTTGCCAAATGGAACAAAAAGGGTGGGATTTTCGCAGCTAGAACACAAGACCTCCCCCCTTGCACTTGACGTCACACCCAAGGTCTAAGTGGCGCATGCTTTACCACTTTGCTAGCTCATCTCTTGTGTTACAATTTCACCTAAATTAATTATAAACCCACTCCTTCACTCCTATCCCCTAAAGCCCAAAAATGTAACTTTCCCACCTACTCGTGCACACCCTAGCCTACAACTAAGCCCCAAACCACACAAACAACAACATGGCACACCATAGACATGCAAACAATGCCAAAAATAAAATAGCCCTTAACCCGGGATATTACGCTTCTACCCCTTAAAATAATTTCGACCTCAAATTACCGTCGTCAAGAGTTACGGTATTCTTTGTCTCATCGTATCCCTCGTTCCCACGCCGCTTCTTCCACGCCATGATTCCGCCATAGAACCTTAACCAAAGGCATGACTTCTTACGCAGTAACCTTCACATCCCGATCTAAAATCTGAATAGGCTCTTCCTCCATGGTCATATCCGGTTTACCTCAATCTTCCCATCGTCACCACGTGCGATTGATCTCGAACGATATCGCCAAGCATCAAACGTAGAACACATCGTGAATTTAACTTAGTTCTACCGGCAACTCGAAATGATATGCAATGGTCCCACTCGCCTCAAGACTTTATACGCCCAATAAACCTCGGATTTTAGCTTGCCTTTCCTCCCGAACCTTAATACTTTCTTCCACGGTGAGACCTTCAGAAAACCCGATCTCCCACAAGAAATTCAATATCTCTTCGCTTAAGATCGGCATAGGACTTACGCGGTCCAAGCTTCTTTCAACCGAGCTCGATCAACTTAACCTTGTCTTTGGCCTCAAAGAACCAACTCGTCCCAACAATCGACGCTCACTTAACTCTATCCAACAAGTAGGTGAGCGACACTTTCTACCATACAACGCCTCATAAGGTGCCATCTTGATGCTCGCTTGGTAATCGTTGTTATAGGCGAACTCATTTAACAGTAGATACCCTCCCAACTACCCCTCAAGTCCAATACACAACCTCGTAATATGTCTTCCAAGATCAGATAACCCTTCTCGATCGCCGTCACCAACGGATGAAATGGTGCTAAAATCTAACCGTACCCAGAGCTCGATGCAACGCTTCGTAACCTTGACGTGAATGGGATCCCTATCCGAGATGATCGACATCGCACCCGTGTAGTCTCACTATCTCGACACATATAGCTTCGCCAACCTCGAGGTGAGTAATCCACCTCACCAAATAAAGTGAGCTAATTTAGTCATCGATCCACAATTACACGTGATCAATCCTTCTTGCTCGGTGTAAGCGGTAATCCACCGATGAAATCCATAGTTATCCTTTCCCACTTCCATCGAGGAATCTTCACCGGTCAAGCAACCCAGACAAGAATCGATGCTCACTTTGACTGCCGACATGTCGACACTTCCCCACAAACTCGCCACTTCCTTTTTCGCATCTTACCACGTAATCGTTCTCGAGGTCACTATACATTTTGCTACCTCCAGATGCATAGCGTGAAATGCTATGTGCATCCCAAGAATCTTTTGCCTTAACTCAAGATTCTCGCATACAAGCCTTCCCCGAAAACACAAAGACCCCATCACTAGACAAGCTATAACCCTTCAAACCATCATTACGCACTTGTGTCCTCTGCAAGACTCGTAACCTCATCCAACAATCTGTTTTCTCGATCCGCTCAATCCAAGTAGGCTTAACTCGCAGCTCCGCCGTAATACTCCCGTCGCCATACAAACTCAAGTGGGCAAACAACGCCTTAAATCAAACAACCTTACGGCTCAACGCTGTTCGCCACAACGTTAGCCTTGCCCGGATGATACTCAATTGAGCAATCGTAGTCTTTCGCAAGCTCAATCCATCGGCTACCGCCTCAGATTCAAGTCTTTCCGAGTCGAAGGTACTTCGACTCTTATGGTCCGTAGACTATCGATCTTTCTCCGCATAAGTAATGCCTCCATATCTTTAAGGCAAATACTACACCGCTAACTCCAGATCGTCGTTGGATAATTCACCTCATGTGGCCTCAATCGCCGAGATGCGTAAGCCACAACCTTCCCTTCTTGCATCAAAGACACAACCCAATCCGTATGTGATGCATCGCAAGACACCGTGAATTCCTTACTGGCCCAAAGTTGAATCGTAACCGAGCTTCACCAAAATCTTCTTCAACTTATCGAAGCTCTCCGCCGCTTCTCACCAAATAAACTAACCCCTTTTTCAATAATTTAGTCATCTGGTCGCAATCAATGAGAAACCTCTACAAATCTTGGTAGTATCTCGCCAAGCCCGTAAAACTCGAATCTCCGCCATCGACTTAGGCGGCTTCCAATCCAAAACGGCCTCTATCTTACGAGGGTCCACTCTAATCCCCTCAGCAGATACTACATGACCCAAAAACGTCACCTCCCTAAGCCAGAACTCGCATTTACTGAACTTTGCATAAAGCTATTTCTCCCTTAAAATCTGCAATACCACCCGCAAATGGGCATCATGTTCCTCCTCAGTCCTTGAATATACCAAGATGTCGTCGATAAAAACCACTACGAACTGATCTAGATACTGTTGGAACACCCTATTCATCAGATCCATGAAGGTTGGCCGCTGTTAGTCAACCCGAACAAGCATAACCAAGAACTCAAAGTACCCATACCGAGTACGTAAATACCGCCTTACATATATCCGCCCTTCACCCTTAACGGTGATACCTAAACCTTAAGTCGATCTTCGAGAAAATCGATGCCCCTTCACCGATCAAACAAGTCATCTATCCGAGGTAGTGGATACTTGTTTTGATCGTCACTTATTCATTGGCATGTAGTCTATACACATCCCAGATAGTACCGCTCTTTCTTCTTTACAAAGAGTACCGGCGCCCCCATGGTGAAACATTTGGCCCGATAAAGCCTCGTCCAATAACTCCCGGATCTCGAGCCTTAAGCTCCACTAACTCTTTAGGTGCCATCCTCAGACGGAGCAATAGATACGGCAGCGATTCCGCAATGATCTATCCCGAACTCTACCTCTCGATCCGTGGCAAACCCAAAAGCTCCTCAGAAACACATCAAGAAATTCCTAACTATTCAACTATCTCCACAAGCAGACTCCTTAGCCTCCAAGGCATACACATGAACCACATATGCTTCATAGCCCTTTTGACCATCTTCGGGCCAGAAAGAGATACCACATTGATGATAATTCCTCCTATTACCGATCGTAACTACCTCATCACCTCACCGTGTTCAGAACCATGCGCTTAGTCACCAATCCAACTTCGCCGGTACTTAACCAAATTACCATCCCCGTAATCGATCGAACTCCCAAACAAGCAGCTCCATCGATCGACCTCAAATACTACCCTTGAGTTTTAGAGGTACGCCTCTATACGCTTTATCTACCACTACAGAGTGACCTGAGGCTTATTACTACCATCCGCCTAGAAGATATTTCGAGTCTAGATCCATGGTCTTCACTATGCTACTTGCAACATATGAATGTGTTGAACCCACATCAATCAAAGCAAAGAATGGAGAGCCAAAGATTAAAAACGCATCGATAATGACGTCCGATGTGTCGCCTCTCCTCTCGGTCACACGCAAAGATACACTAGCCCCTACCGTCGGCCTCGAAGTACTGCACCTCCTCGGGTGCTCCACGACCCCAACTGCACTCCATCACCTCCTCTGCCATTACCTCGGCCCTCTGCGGTGGTGGTCCGTTATTTCAGATCGAGTACGCCCCGATTCTCCGATCAATCCTAGCTAACTTGCGGACATTCCTCACACGGTGGTCCAATGAGCCACACTCAAACAAATTTCTACCATCACCCAACATCCTCCCAATGAGCCTTCCCAGAACGGTTCCATGCGGCGGTCCCCGCCTAGCAAAGAACAAACCTACCCGACCGACGGCCCACTCGGTCTAGCCCTTTCTCATCGATTTCGATGACCCGTAAGATCCAAAACTCCTCTTGTGTTTGTTCCTATCCATACCCCGCCTCACAGATTCCTTAATGCCCTCGGCTACCTTCGCTTTTCAACTAGGATAGAATTCACGCCCTGCTGGGCGCAATTATCACTTTAATTCGTCCCAAGAGCCATCCTCAAACGAACACACCTCTCATGTTCAAGAGCCACCATGCCCCTAGCATACCGACTCACCTCAAAAACTCGCCTCAGATTCGACACGATTTGTTCTCGAACTAACCTCGAAATGCTTTCACGCTCATTAACGTAATTATTTTTTTTCCGATAAGCACCGAAAATAGTCCCAAGTCGATCTTCATTGCAAAGATCGTTCCGAATAGTGAGCCACCACCGGTATGACTCATCTCGAGAAGTGATACGATCCCTTTAATTTCTCTTCGATAGCTAGGTCTAGATCATCCATGATCCGTTCTTTCACTTCCACCAAGATTCAAAGAAGCTAGGAGCAACACCGAGACACCCGAAAGAATTCAGCCCGCTTGTTCAAATCGCCAGCATGTATTTCCTAGCTCCTACGCCCACCTACTCTAGCTACCTGTTTAAAACCCGAAGATCACCGTGACAACTGCGTCATCCCCACCGTCTTGAAACTCACCACCTCCAATTGGTGGCGAATCCCAGATCTCATTCTCGAACCCCGACCCGAACCTACGGGCTCGAAGCATCATCCTATCGCGACCACGCCCACGACCACGCCCACCTCGGTACTCATGACTAAATCTCGTCGATTAAAGAATTTTATGTATCATCATTATTCCATTGCTTAAAAGCAAAGTCTTATGAATATTGCTTATTAAAGAAGTTTTGTTTTCATGAGTCCACGAGTCCTATCGGCCATCTCTAAGGTAGTCTTATTAGCCATCCAATCATATCAATTAATATCACAACCAATAGTACGGGGTACTTACCTGGGCGGATTGATGCCCGTGACTCGGTGCCATGCCTTTCAAACCATACTTTTTAAAACAAAACACTTAAAACAGACTTTTGAAAATATTTTGGGCCTCAGGCCCACAACCGAGCCTTTGAACTTGGCTCTGATACCACAAATGTAACACCCTAAACCCGGTCAATACACCACGACCGAATCTGGTATGTTACAGGGAAAAAAGGTTTTTGAGAGGTTTGGGTTTGAGTTTAGAAGTTGGAGAAAAACACTTCGCTAGATTGTGCATTTGAAGAAAAACTTGAGTAGGTTTGATTGAAATTTGATGATGTATTTGAAAACCCAAAAATTTTAGAAACTTACTTCGATAGGTAGACAAAACAGGTTTATCTCGTTAAGAAGTTTGAGTTGTTTCTCATTGTTACAAACACATTCTGTCTTAGTGGAAAATCGTGTTTAAGTTAGAAAACATTTGAGTTCTTCTTTATTCCAAATCTTAGTGTGATACCCGATGGTATAGTTTAAAATGTCGCTTTTGTAGTTTTGAAATCGTTATCTTTCCAAATTTTAGCACATTATAACCCAATTAATTTGTTAAGGCATATTAAACATTTACTTTAAGTATAAACAAGCAAACCATAAATTTTAAAAGGCCTTTTACAACCCAAAATAAAACCACATAGAAATAAATAACTAATGTACCAAATTTTATAAAGTCCGAGGAAATCCTTTATTAGCATGGCATGAGCACCTCGAGTCCATCACGGCCCATGTCCGCGTCTAAGTGTCACCGAAAAGTCAAAGAGAGAGTGAGTCGCAAGACTCAAGTATAAACCCTCTCCCAGATATCATGCCAACACACATCATAACAAAAGAATGCAAGTGATGCACCCGATCCTAGCCAACCATATCACCTTTTCTACCCCGTGTGGTACCAAACCACCGGTGGTGCTAAACCACCGTGACCCAAAGTCACGATATCCATCTTGTGGTACCAAACCACCGTGACCAAGTCACAATAATCCAATGATGGGGCCAACCCATCGTGTGATACCAAATCACTAGCGACGATCCCATATCTCATAAGTGGGGCCAACCCATGGTGGTGCCAAACCACGTGGACGAGTCGCAATGAGGTGCCAAACCTCCGTGTCCCAAAGACACAATGTGATACTAAATCACGTGACCGTAGTCACAACCGATGATGGGGCCAACCCATCGTGTGATACCAAATCACTGGCGCCAATCCCAGATAATCAATCGTGGGGCCAACCCATCGTGGTACTAAGCCACGGGACGAGACGCCGAGGTGCCAAACCTCCGTGACCCAAAGTCACAAAATACGTGGTACCAAACCCTTTGGAGGTGCCAAACCTCCGTGTCCCAAAGACACAGTGTCCCAAAGACACGGATATCATACTCCCCTCCTCTCATATCACCTAATCACATATCATACTAGATGCAAAATCATGCAATCATGCTATCATGCTCGCATGCTCAATATGGCATCTCAATGAATATACACCCATAATCATGATATCGTAGATCATCACAAATTTCATAATGAAACGGACTTACCCGAATCCGTATCCATATCAATGGGTATCAAAATAGTCAATCACACTGTTTCATTCACACCAACAGGTTATCACATTAATTAGTTAAGATAGTGTGTTGGTTTACACACCTGAATAGCGAAAATGTTAATCCTAAGAATCGGTCTACGTCCCTTGATCACCTCGACAACCCTAAGTCTACAATCAGCCAACAAGAGATTAATACCTAAACCATTTGGCTATAACCAATTAAACCAGAAGGGTATATCGATTAACCTTACCTTAACTTGATTTGGTTTCCTACCAAACCCGAACCGACAATGGTCCTTTTGACAATCGGCACACCCTAAAGAAAAATGGTTAATCTCTTTAACAAATTTTACATAACAAAGACTAAATGAATAATCTAAAAGAAAACTACTCTTACCACCACTTACCGCTTTTCTTATCGATAACAAGGCTCCTCCCACTTGTTCCCAAAATCCGAATGTCCTACAAAGAGATTGGTCTACACATTAGATCAATATCCTTCAACCAATAACAAACCGCCTTCATTTAAACCACCAAATATAAGAACGAAAAAGGAAAAATGGCCATTCGCCAAGCTCTTACCCACTACCAACCGATTGAAACCAAAGACCTAACAACACCCAATATTCAGCCACCAAACACCACTAGGAGAGAAGAAAGATTTGGCCTTACACAAAAGAGAGTTGAAAAGAATAAGGTGTTACTATTCGGCCACCACCAAAACGGGAAAAAGAGAAAGATACCTTCGGTTTTTGAGAAGAAATAGAAATGGAGGAAAAGCTTTGGCTTCACACCAAGGTTTTGCTAAAATGACTTTGGAAAAAAGAAAATAGAATGATGGATACTTTCAATTTTGAGAAAGAGGAAGAAATGAATAAAGTGTTCAGAAGAAGAACAAATTTTGGCTTAGCATGAATGAAAAAAAGAAAGGGAGAGAGAAGAGAACTTTCGGCTCAAGTTGAAAAGAAACACCAAGCTGGTTTCGGTTTAACACAATTGAAAAAGAAAAGGAGGTGGAGAGGCATTTGGCTAACAAGGTTTCCAAAAGGAGAAAAAGATGATAATGGGATGTTAGGTTCGGCAAGGGTAAGGGTGTTGAAGCTTTTGCTTAAGGAGAACAAAAGAAAATGAAAAGAAAAACACACTGGGTTTGGTTTCAAGAATGAAAATGGAATGGGAGAGTTTTCTTTGACATTGACTTACCAAAAAAAATGACCAAAAGCTAAACTTGTTGATACTAGCTAAAGCCGAAAGTGCACAAGTTGCCTAAGAGAAAGAAAAATTTGGACTCTCCCACAACAACAACCTACCACTCTTTTCCCTCCCCAAACTCTCTCCAAATCCGCTAACTTCCCCTAATCTCTCCCAAGCCACTAATTCAAATCCTTTGACCAAGTCTTCCTCCACAATATGCTCTCCACCCATCGCTTGAATGTGTTGACCAAGTCCATGGTATAGTTTGAACTACCACCAACTCCTCCTCCTTAAGCCAAATGGAACAAAAGGGTGGGATTTTCGCACTAGAACACAAGACCTCCCCTTGCACTTGACGTCACACCCAAGGTCTAAGTGGTGCATGCTTTGCCACTTTGCTAGCTCATCTCTTGTGTTACAATTTCACCTAAATTAATTATAAACCCCACTCCTTCACTCCTATCCCTAAAGCCCAAAAATGTAACTTTCCCACCTACTCGTGCACACTCCTAGCCTACAACTAAGCCCCAAACCACACAAACAACAACATGGCACACCATAGACATGCAAACAATGCCAAAAATAAAATAGCCCTTAACCCGGATATTACAATACCTATCGAATAGTAGTATAGCTTAGGCAAGACCAGATTGTCGAACCCAAATGAACTAAAAGTACTAATAATCACCTTCTTTTTATTATTTAGCCTAAGTATTAAATGATTTGTTTGATTAACGAAATAATTAAACTAAGATGCAAAGACAAAAAGAATGAATTGGGAAATAACTTGGAGAAAAATTTAGTTGATAACGACGATACCCTCTGGAAGAATCCACCTAGACTTCACTTGTTATCTAACACTGAACCATACAATTTATTCACTTAGTTTGATCCGTAAGACTCCCTAACGTATATCAAACCCTCTCTGAGGTGAATAACGTATAACCCTAGGTTAATTAATAGAAATCTCTTTCTCGAGTAATAACCCCCTAGAATAGCAGTAAATCGATCTATGGACTCCTATATTAGGTTTCACCCTAATCTGGCAAAATCTTGTCACCCTATCTTTAGGCGTACGATCAACTCTGCTTAATTATGCTAGATCTACTCTTAAATAGGGTTTATTCCTCCTCCACCTAAGCACATCAGATTCGGATTAAGTATGCATAATGAAGAACAAACTAAGTATTTATCATATAATTTAGAAAACAATAACAAGATTCATCTAGGTTTCATCACCTTCAGGTATCTGAAGGGTTTAGTTCATAACAATTAAATAAAACATCTTAAGAGAAAAGATAACACAAAACATAGAAAATCCCTAAAACCCCTAAAAGGAATTGAAGGAGAATTCCACCGTTTTGAGTACAATTTCGGCTTCTTGGGATGGATCGACTAGCTATCTTTGAGTAATTCCTACAATTCTGACCTTTTCGGTTCAACTCCTTGGCCTAGCTAACCGCCCCCTTCAAAGGTGGTACTTAGGGTCTTTATATAGGCTTTTGGAATGCGATTCTTCCTCCCTAAGTATCCTTCTTTGAGTGAAATTCCTCTTTTCCACGACAGGGGCACGACCATGGCACACACCCATGTAAATTGACTTCAGGTCATGTTTAGATACTATGGTTTTAGGCATGGCCGTGTAAATCGGGGTCCGGTCGTGTTGACGATGCACGACTGTGTGGCATGAGGTCCAGGCCGTGTCGATTTCTACTTTGGCCCAAATTGGCTTGTTCTAAGCCCGTTTCTCGTTCTTTCTATCCTCGGGTGCTTTCCTGAGTATAAATATGAAAAGAAAGGATTAAAAGCACCTTTTTACATAAATCAATGGCTAAATCATCCAAAAGCATACTAAATATGGGGTTAAAATATGTTACTTTTACGGTTTATCAAATACCCCCACACTTAAGCTTTTGCTTGTCCTCAAGCAAAATTCTCAACTTATAATTAAAACGAACTTTCCACAATTCATAATTACTATTAATAATGTCTCATCATAATTCATTGATAATTTATACATGGATGATTTAACTCAAAGGGTCCTAAAGATTTGAACAATTCTAAGTCATATATTTGTGGCCCAAAAACATAGGTGTCTCCCCTTATCTAAAGAATTACCTTTGATTCAAAATCGAAAAGGATTGACATCCTCACTAAAGATTCACTCAAATCACTCGAAAGTGTTTAAGGTTCATAATTAAGCACTCATAAGTCAAACCTGAAAAGTTAATCCCATAAGCTTGCCTGAAAATCAAATCTCCACCACTAAATATGAGATGATAAACAGATCAAAAGGTCTTTAATCAGGGTTGTAATGGGGCTTAGGTTAAAGGTGTGGATAAAGGCTGAATTAGAAGGTTAAGAATCGAGATTGACCTGATAAATTACCTACTAAGAACACTGAACAAGAAAGTAAATGATTACATCAAATGAAACTTTGAAACTAATAATACGAGCTCTTCTTCAACAATTGGAAATTAAACGCATAAGGTCCTTTAATCATATATTAATACTTGAATATACTTTGATTATTTTTTTAAGAACAAAATAAATAGCAACATAATAAAGAAAGAACTTTATCAATTGAAATAAACTAATTCGGCAACTGATCAAATCAATTCTCGATAAAAAGGGTAGTTAAAAGAATGGTGATAATAAATACAAAGGGTTTTGGGTTAATATTAGCATGTAAATGAATAAAAAGGTTGTTAGGATTAAAAGGGGTTTACTAGGGGTTAATTTGTGAATGTAGGCTTTTTAGTGGAGTGAATGGGTTAAAACCTAGGTGCTTTTATCATCTCAGTATATCAAATCAATACTGTGGTCTTGACTTGTATGATCGAGGCAAGTTCTAGAATAACAATTCAGTGTTGACATACTCATAATCAATAGAGTGAGCATGAAAAAAAATATATGCTTTATAAGGCTCAAATCTTAAAAAATTTATGGGTTTTTCATATTAATCCTATAAATTTTGAACTTCAAGGTAATATTCAAATTCAGTTCAACAACCTAGGAAAAATTTTTAATTCTTGAAAAATAGACTTATCATGCTCGATTCTCTAGTATTCTTCAATTTTAATCATCAATGCGCAATTATCAATGACTTACTCAAAAACATATCAATAAAAATCATAAATCATAAAAAATTTCACCCTAATTAATAATATGAGAAAATTACTTAGGAATAAGACTAAAATCTAGGATTTTAGAATAATGCAAAAAGTTAGGTAATATTACCCCCACACTTAAGTTGTACATTACCCTCAATGTACAAACATAGATAATCATGTAATAACAAAATCAAAAGAGAAGGGGAGAAGTGACACTTCCTGAATTTTGGATGGATTCCTTGAGTTGGCGGTGTCTTTTGTGGTGGTGATGGTGCTTTCTATGGGCCTGGTGGGGCAGCTACCGAAAAGCATTTTGCTAGATGAAGAAATTGGGTAGCCTGGGGAGATATAGCCAAGAAATCTAAAGAAACATTAAAAGTATACTAATAATATAATTAAGGAAAAGAAAAATAAAGAGAAGGAGACTAAGAAAAAAAATGAAATTAAAAGAAAATACTAATGGACTAAGAAGTCCTTATTAACAGATGGTTCACGAAGTGGATTTGACTTTGAAGGCTGTGGTGCGTGATTCCCAAGAAGCCTTTAGAACCTAAAACCAAGAAACTAATATGAAATAAACTAAATTAAGCAGAAGAGAAGTACCAATAAGGAAAATAAAAGAGAAGAGGAAAGAAAAATAAAAATTAGATGGTCTCAAAGACCCGTTGCTTGTTGAATAGTTGAAGCTACCGACATGAACTCAAGTGAATCAGTCTCCTTTGAAAAGACCGTGGTTGGCCGCTTATGCTTCTTCGACATGGATTTGGTGTCTCAAGAGTTATAAGAATGTTAGAAGAAAAGAAGAGAGACGAAATGTGATAGAAAGGGGGAAGAAAGAAAGGAGGTAAGAGGGTGAGGGAGAAGAGGGAGAGGGGTGGTTTAAATAGAATTTTTCTCTCTGCCACTTTTCCCACACCCGTGGCCCCTGGGTATGTCGATTTACACGGTCAAATCGTATGGCGGTGTTTGGGGTGTGTTGGGATTTACACACCCGTGTTTTTATTGCTACGCCCGGGGTTGATATGTCAGTGTCTTCACATGACCGTGTGTATAGGCGTGTTGGTTCACCCACACCCATTTTCCAGATGCCACGCCTATTCCTAAAAAGGCAGTGTCAGCCCACGGTAGTTGGGCTCGTGATTTTGAGGGGATTTGATTCCGTCTGACTCGTACCTCTCTACCCTGTTAGTACGGCGGTTCAGAGTACCCACACGGCTACGGCCACGGTCGTGTGCTATGCCTTGTGGTTTGGGAATCTACACTTTTATTTCATTAAAATTTTGGAATATGAATAAGTAAAAAGAAACAATCAAAAATAAACAAAAAAATAAAGGGATAGTTTTAGCGCTCGGGTTGCCTCTCGAGAAGCGCTCGTTTAAAGTCTTGAGCTAGACTTTTCCTTTGTTTGTGAAATCGTGGTGGTTTAAATATTTGAATATCTTCCCTCATGCTTTTATTTTTATGATAAAGGTTAATTTGAGAAGCGTTTACCTTGAAAGTGTCGAATATGGGATTGCTTATCTCAACTATTCCGTATGGAAAGATATTACGTACCTTAGAAAGACTGTCTGCATTTGAACTCAGGGTTTGTGTGGTGATGTGTAGATCTACTTGATCTAACATTACCTGATCTCCTATTTTGAAGTGATTCGATGTCCCTACAAGTTCTTTTAGATGCTCTTCCTGTTTTATTCCGTGTGGTTTCAAGTTTTCTTTGAATTGTGTCTTCCATTCTTTTGGTTTTTCGTCCCCAAAGCTTTGCTCCTCATATAATTCTGGTACTGTTTCCTACGATGAATGTTGCTCAAATTGATTATTATCTTAATTGACTTTCTCACCTTCATCGTTTGTAGTCCTGGTTGAGTCAAGAGCTTCAAGACTGATTGATTCATCACCTACACGAAGAATAAGTTCTCCTGTGGCAACATCAATTTTAGTTGCTAAAAATGGTCTTCCTAAAAT
The DNA here is from genome assembly GCA_025506655.1 of Gossypium rotundifolium. Classification (NCBI taxonomy): domain Eukaryota; kingdom Viridiplantae; phylum Streptophyta; class Magnoliopsida; order Malvales; family Malvaceae; genus Gossypium; species Gossypium rotundifolium. Next base: position 25,044,554 of record CP106727.1, read on the forward strand.
TAAGGGGATTGAATTATCTTCATCCATGTCTAAGACAAAAAAATCTATTGGGAAAACAAATTTATCAATTTTGACAAGAACATCTTCGATAATGCCCCTAGGAATTCTAACAGTTTTATCATCTAATTGAATACTTATCCTAGTTTGTTTGGGCTTCCCTAGACCTAGTCATTTAAACAATATATAAGGCATGGCATTTACACTTTCCCTAAATTAGCTAATGCATTATCAATAGTTAATCTACCAATTAAACAAGGAATAGTAAAACTCCCTGGATCTTTTTGCTTTTGTGGTAGTCTATTTTGTAACATTGCTGAGCATACTGCGTTTAGTTCCACGTGGTGCTCTTCGTTTAATTTGCTTTTGTTTGTTAAGAGTTGTCTTAAAAATTTCCTCGAGGCTGGCATCTGAAAAAGAGCTTCAAGAAAGGGTAAGTTAATATGTGATTTCTTTAAGAGTTTAAGAAACATAACTATTCCTCTGAATCGTCTCTTTTCATTGCTTTGGGATAAGGTATGCGAGTTTGGTACTCCTTGATTACCAGTTTTGGCTTTTCTTGTGTTACCTTTATCTTTCCTTCGTCTACCTTATTTTCTTGTATTGGATTGGGTTTATCTAACCCCTACTATCATGAGCTGAGATGGCTTAAATTTGCTCCTTTGGGTTAATCTCAGTGTTACTTGGTAGATGTCCTTGTGGTCGTTCTGACATTAGCTTTGCGAGTTGATCGACTGCATTAGTGGCTTCCTTGACTAACTTAGTAAGTTCCCCGAATCGGTTCTCGTTGCTTTTAATTGTTTTCTCAGTTTCTTGGAAATGATTTTCTATGTTTGCCATAAATTTTTTCAGCATCTCTTCGAGGGTTGGCTTCTTCTCTTGCGGATATGGTTGATTTTGGAAATTTTGAGGAGGTCATTGTCTTTGATTTCCTTGATTTCCCTAGCCTCCCCATGAAAAATTTGGGTGGTTCCTCCAACCTGGATTGTAAGTATTACTATAAGGATTATTATTGGATCGAAAATTATTACCTAAATAGTTCATCTATTCGCTCTCTGTGTCCGGTTGGTAGGGTGGGTACTCAGGATTTGCCACGGTTCCACTTGCGTTGCATTGCATGACTGGGTGTACCTGTGAAGAACATAGACTATCAAGCTTTTTATTCATCATCTCTACCTGTGTTGATAGCATGGCCACTGCATCGAGGTTGTAAACTCCGGCTGATTTTGTCGGTTTTGTCCTTGTAACTTGCCACTGATAGTTATTCAGTGACATCTCTTCAATAAACTCGTGGGTTGCTTTAGGATTTTTGTGGTTCAAAGTTCCACCAGCGGCTGAGTCTATTAGTTGTCTTGTTGAGGGATTTACACTATTGTAAAAAGTTTGGATTTTTAGCCACAAAGGTAATCCATGGTGTGGACATCTCCTCAAGAGATCCTTGTATCTCTCCCATACGTAGTATAATGTCTCTAAATCCATCTACACAAAAGAAGAAATATCATTCTGTAATTTGGCCATTTTGGCCGGTGGGAGATATTTTAATAAAAAATTTTCGGTCATTTGATCCCATGTAGTAATTGACCCTCATGGTAACGAGTTCAACCACTGTTTGGCTTTATTCCTTAATGAAAAGGGAAATAACCGAAGAGGAATGGAATCCTCAGAAACGTCATTTAGTTTGAAAGTATCACAGAACTCTAAAAAAATTAGCTATATGAGTGTTCAGATCTTCGTCCTGCAAACCATCAAATTGAACAAATTGTTGAATCATTTGTATTGTATTAGGCTTTAATTCAAAATTATTAGTAGCTATAGCAGGCCTAACAATACTAGATTCTACTCCTGTTAATTGAGGTTTAGCATAATCATACATAGTACGCGGAGCATCTACCACATCTCGTGGTGGATTATTCTCATCCATCCCTTCAGTAGGATTGGATTCGCCATGTTGTTCTTCTTGGTAATTTAGGGCTCGCATGATTTCTTTGCGATTCATACGTGCGGTAGCTTCGATATCACTATCGTATACTAGAGGTCTTGTTGGGTTTCTTCTAGTCATAAACTAGAGGTACCTGCTAGGAAAAGGAAAGAAAATAAAATTTAGTAAAAACAATGGAAGAAAATAAATTACGAATAAAACTAAAATTAAAATTAAAAATAATGGCTAAAGTAATAAAAATAGAGCTTTCTTAATATTTTAGTTCCCCAGCAACGACGCCAAAAACTTGATCGTTGGTTATGTCGAGTTTTAAAATTTATAAATAGAATGATCAAACCTGAAAATTAAATTCGACAATGATTAAAGGCAAGTGTACGTATCAAACAGTAGTATAGCTTAGGCAAGACCGGATTGTCGAACCCAAATGAACTAAAAGTACTAATAATCACCTTCTTTCTATTATTTAGCCTATGTATTAAATGATTTGGTTGATTAACGAATTAATTAAACTAAGATGCAAAGACAAAAAGAATGAATTGGGAAATAACTTGGAGAAAAAATTCAGTTGATAACGATGATACCCTCAGGAAGAATTCACCTAGACTTCACTTGTTATCAAACACTGAACCATACGATTTATTCACTTTGTTTGATCTGTGAGACTTCCTAACATATATTAAACCCTCTCTCGAGGCGAATAACGTCTAACCCTAGGTTAATTAACAGAAATCTCTTTCTCGAATAATAACCCCCTAGAATAGCAGTAAATCAATCTATGGACTACCATATTAGGTTTCACCCTAATGCGGAAAAATCTCGCCACCCTATCTCTAGGCGTGCGATCAACTCCGCTTAATTATGCTAGATCTACTCAAGGTGGTCTATTCCTCCTCCATCTAAGCACATCAGATTTGGATTAAGCATGCATAATTAAGAATAGACTAAGTATTTATCGTATAATTCAGAAAACAATAACAAGATTCATCTAGGTTTCATCCCCTTCAGGTATCTGAAGGGTTTAGTTCATAACAATTAAATAAAACATCTCAAGAGAGAAAATAACACAAAACATAAAAAATCCCTAAAACCCCTAAAAGGAATTGAAGGAGAATTCCGCCATCTTAAGTAGAATTTCGGCTTCTTAGGATGGATCGACTGGCTATCTTCAAGTAATTCCCAAAATTCTGACCTTTCTGGCTCGGTTCCTTGGCCTAGCTAATAGCCCCCTTCAAAGGTGGTACTTAGGGTCTTTATATAGGCTCTTGGAATGTGATTCTTTCTCCCTAAGTATCCTTCTCCAAGTGAAATTCCTCTTTTCCATGACAGGGGCACGGCCATGGCACACGCCCGTGTAAATCGACTTCAGGCCGTGTTTAAATACTGTTGTTTTAGGAATGGCTGTGTAAATCGGGGTCCAATCGTGTTGATTATGCACGGCCGTGTGGCATGAGGTCCAGGCCATGTTGATTTCTACTTTGGCCTAAATTGGCCTGTTTTAAGCCTGTTTCTTGTTCTTTCCATCCTCGGGTGCTTTCGTGAGTATAAATATGAAAAGAAAGGATTAAAAGCACCTTTTTTACATAAATCAAGGGCTAAATCATCCAAAAGCATACTAAATATGGGGTTAAAATATATTACTTTTACGATTTATCAGTACCAAACCACTGTGACAGTCACTGAGTCACACTTCCCTTTTTTACATCATATCCCAAAGCCCATGCAGCATATTATCATACTGAGATGAATGCAAACATACTACCAATGTACAACAGATAATTACATCATACATACATAGATTCGAAAGTAGAATCATAGAAGTACTTACCCGGTGTCTCCAACCTTACCCATAAGGGCATCTTGACTGTCCACATAGTCATCTTGGCTTTTAGCGAACACAATTATCAATGTGAAATAGTAAAGAAAAGTGTGAGCATTACACACCTGATTACGCGTAAGACTAAACACTCTACGTTGACACTCTCACTAGTAGGAATAACCGCGATTTATCTATCACAAGTAGATGTCAGCTCCCTGCCACAACCCGACGGAAAGTCTCGAATCGCCGATATCACATGTTGCTTAAACTTAGGGACAGAGACTCTGAGCCCACTCTTCTCTTTGGTTTGACTAGCATTTGTATCCATAAAGAGACTTGATCAGAAGATTGGATTAAAACAACGAAAGAGAAAAGGGAATAGGTAAACCCGAATTAAGAGAACATTCTTACCTTGTCAAAGAGTGAACCAAATACAGATAAACTTGGCTAAAGATTCAAATCCAAAGTGAACATGCAACGTTAAGAGGAGAAAAGAAGATATTAGCCACGAACTACATCAAGAACAAAATAGTCATTCAGCTATGACCACATAAACCGAAAGAACTAGAGAAGAATCGAAAGGGTCTCCCTTACCTTGCACCAATAGATACCGATTGAAGAGAAGACCTTCAGCAACTAACAAGCCCGTTTGGTTATTGGGGTTTGCCTAAAGTACAAATGAAGAAACAAACGGGGTTACAAGAGATGGAGTAACCAACTTCGAAAGAGAAACCAATTTTGTTTATGATCAACACATAAGTGATCGCTTCCATAAAAAGAGTAAAAAGATAATAAGAATGAAGGAGGAATTCTTTACCTTCAATAGAGAGAAGCCAAATGGAGTCCAAGAAGATTCGGCACAAGCAGTGAATGCCAACACTGATTTCGGCTCAAGAGAAGAACAAGGGACGAAAAGAAAAGTAATGAAAGTAGAAGCAGTATAGAAGAGAAAGAGGGTTTCGGTTTAGTAAAGAATGTAAAGAAATAAAGGAGAAAGGTTTCGGTTATGGAGAAGAAACAAAATGTAGGAGATGCAAGAGAGGTTCAGCCTAAAAGAGAAATGGACAACAGGTTTAGGCTATGAGAGAATAGGAGAGAAAATAGCTAAAAAAAAGAATGAAGGGAAAGAAATGCCCAAACGGTCACTCTAGTTTCAGCTAATAACAGAGAAGTAAGAAGTGATGAAGAAAAAAGGGCTGAAAGTTTCGGCATAAAGAAAGAAAGAACTCCAAAGACTATTGCCTCAATTCGGCATACACTCACCACCTCTGATCGAAAATACCAAGATGAAAAAGCCTAAGACTAAAGAGAATTTCGACACACCTTTCTACTAGCTAAACTGAAATGCTATCCTACCCATCTTCCCTCACTCGGCCAACACCTCAACCACCCACCAAATCCCTTGTTTTGCTCCACAAAATGCTCCCCATCACTCTTTCAAATTGATTGACCAATTCAAACTCCTCTAAGCTCTCTTGTCCATGCATTCAAATAATTTGACTCATTCAACAACCACCATGAAGATTCCTAGCTGAATGCCATTTTTTCCTCTTCTGGAGCACAAAAATAAAGTTCCACATGCTACAGATGAGACTCGATCTCCTTCTCCCCTCCTGCTCTTTTGTGGCGTCACTCCCCTGCTCCTTAAGTGGCATCACCTTGCCACCACACCACACTCTTTTTGTGTCAACAAACACAAACAAATAATCTTAAGGCCTGCCTCCACTAGCTCTCCCCCTTAAATTTCCCAAAAAGCAAAAATTTTTTAAAGCTCTGACTCAAACTCGAGCCTCCCAAGCACCCCCAAATACACCAAAATAACATGCTAAATAAGCCAAACACATACAATAGCATAAAATAGAGAACCCGTAATTCTAGGATGTTACACGGGTTGTGATAGAGAGCCGACGTCTATTCGATAAATCACTGTTATTCCCGCTAGTGAGAGTGTCGACTATCTAGAGTGTCTAATTCTTCGCGTAATTAGGTGTGTATTTCTCACACCTTCTTTTATCATTTTGCATTAATGAATGTATTGGCTGAAAGCTGAAATGACTATATCGACAATTGAGATACCCTTGTGGGTAAGGTTGGAGACTCCAAGTAAGTACCTTTATGATTCCGCCTTTCGAATAACATAACCTACAATATATGTATGATTTGATTATTTGTTGCACACTAGAAATATGATTGCATTCATCATAATGTGATAATATGTTGCATGGGCTTTGGGATATGATATTGATGAAAGGGGCAGTGTATTTCAGTGGCTCTGCCACATATTTCGGTGACGTGGTCATATTATTTTGGTGCTATGCCACATATTTCAGTGATGAACAGCTGACTGCAGCATGACTGCCATCGATGGTGTGTAGCAGTGAGGGTTGATTGTAGAAATCCCAACTGGTGTGTTTGGCAGGAATAGGTGGTGTGTAGCGGATGGAAAATTAGGTTGGGCTAGGTTTGCTTCACATTGCATACATTATTTACTGTGACATGTTAATAGGGCTAAGGCCCAGTTTGTTTCTGTATGGGCTTTGCCCAATGTGATTTCGTAAGGGGCTAATGTAACACCCCAAACCTGGCCCAAACGTTACGACAAGATCTGGCATGCTACGGGTTGTTTATTGAAGATCAAATCCTTTGATCGCTTTGAAGAAAGCATAGTTTTGAAAAAACTTTCAAGTAGCACGTGGTGTTGAAACATTTTCTTGTTGATTCTGGAAATCTCAATTTGTTTAACCGGTTAATCATTAAATGTGAAATTTTTGAAATAAACCTTAGCTTTTGTGTTGACCGTGTTTAAAAAGCCCATTTTTAATTCGCTTTCTAATTAAATCTTTGAAAACATAAGTCTATAATCCTTGAACATGGATAATAGTAAACTGAAAATTTTAAGCAAAGAGGCCTTATTACATGCTAACAAAAATAACCCAAAATTTAAAACTAAAGGGAAACCCGAAAATCAGTTTTATGGCCCCTCGAGTCTGCCTCGGCTCCCTTGTCCATGATCTACTGCTTATCTGAAAAGTTTGGAAAAGTAAAAGGGTGAGTCACCAAGACTCAGTGTGTAAATCCCAAAATCACATAAACGGCTAAGGCCCAAAAACACATTCTAGCTTTGGCCCACACAAAACAGCAACAAAACAGATACATGCTGAATGTCCCAACCCAACCTAAAGTTCCATCCTCTACACACCAACCCTTACCAGCCATCACACCGTGGGGATTTCTACGATCAACCCTCCATCCGCTACACGCCATTTCGACAGCTGTTCTGCCTGTCATAAAGACCGATCACTATGTGACCTTATAATCAGATGTTGCAGAGCCACCGATCGCCATGCGGCCTTAATTATATATTGTGGTTTAACCACCAATCACTATGTGACCTATTAATCAAATGTGGCAGAGCCACCGATCGCCATGCGACCTTAATAATATATTTTGGTTTAACTACCGATCACTAAGTGACCTATTAACATGCTCTTCCCCATCATCATATCAATCCCATCCCAATCATATACACATGCAAAAGGAAAAATAACATGCCATCTACAGGTTAACAGGTTATCACATATATCAATACACATAGAGAATTTACTATGTTCACGTACCTGGCATCCTTAGCCTAACCCCTACGGGTTAATCGACTATCCGCATAGCCTTTTTCGGCTTTTTAACCCATAACAGGTATAATATAGAAAACTTATGTGATAAAGATCTACACACTTGATTACAGAAAGATGATACTTTTTATGTCAACACTGTCAGTAGCCGATACGACTACTATCTGCCTATGGTTTTGTTTCAAAGCTGGTCCACAACCTGGCGGCCAATGTCTGACGGCAGACACCGCACACTTCTTAAACTTAGGGGTTGGTTTTACGGATCCAATTCCCTCTTTCACCTGATTGACATTTGATTCCATTTATCAGTTGCTACCACCACAACCTATGGTTGTCAATCCTTAACATAGGATTTAGATCACGAATACATTCAACAAAACCTGACGAAAATCTAAAGAAACCCTTACCTCAAACTCCCGAAAAGAGATCTAGTTCCAGGACTAGCAATTTTTGGCTTTTGGAATCTAAGTGATCCAACCTACTTCGATTCCCAAAATGTTGTCCCAATAGAAAACGCAAGAAGATAAGAAGTATTAGACCAATCGACAGCCTTAACAAACCAAATAGCCATTCGGCTTTGGTCCCCAAAATCAAAAGAGAAAAGATCAAAAGAAATCGACACTTACCAACAGATCTAGCTTCTCCTAACAGATTTCAGCTTCTGAGAAGATCAAAAGAAAAATAGTACAACAGGATCTATGAAGATTCGGCTATGATGAAATTGCCAAAGAGAGAATAAAGGAAAGAACAATGATCATTCGGTTATAGGAAAAGAATGGAGAAGAGAAGAGTTATGTGTTTCGGCTTTTGAGAAAGAGATGATTGAGAAAAGAGAAGTAGGATGAAAGGAAAAGTAGCAATAGAGACGGCAGAGAAAAGAGAATTTCGGCACACTAGAGGTAAGTTCGACTTTAGCAGAATTTTAAGAAAAGTGGGTGGGAGAATGAATACTTAAATGCCAATAATGAAGAGATATTCCCCTTACTTAATGCAAAATTTCAGCACCCCTAAACAAATGTCAGAAATGCCCTTTTCGAATCTCAAAAACTCATCCTATTAACAGGGTAATTTTGGCACCCCTAAAGCAACTCTAAATTGATTTCTCCTCCCTCTTAGAGTCAAAAATTCGGCCACCACCTAGCCTTTCAGATAATTCCTAAACATTCTCCCTTAGTTTCACCTGATCACTCATCCACAGTGTCATGGATAACACCACCTCATCCTTCCTTTACCAGCACATTATCAACCATATTGTCCACATTAAATAATTCCTAATTTCAAGCATCCAAGCCTAACTCCACTACTGCTCTTTCTTATTGCCGAAAATTGAAATATAAAAGTATCATGCGACTCGAACCTTGGACTTTCTTGACTGCTTAACACGCCACCTCCTAGTCCCTGCATATCGCCACTGACCACTGGGCCTCAAGCCCATTTTTGTGTCTTAATTCACAAATAATATCTTCTAAGCCATATCCTACCTGACTCTCCACAAGAGTGCCTAAATAGATAATTTTTGCTAAGGCCTCGGCCCAACCTCGAGCCCATTCTGGACCCCTAAAACATTCTAACAAGCATAATAAGCACAACAACACATCACAGCACATCAAATGCAAGGCCCCATAAATTCAAGATGTGATAGTTCTACCCTCTTAAAGAAATTTCAGCCTCAAAATTACCTGGTCAAAAATAGATGCGGGTATTGCTACCGCATTGCTTCCTCTGGTTCCCAAGTAGCCTCCTCAGAGCCGTGATTCCACCACAGAACCTTAACTAACAGAACCATTTTCCTTCGCAATACCTTGACATCATGATCCAGGATTTCTACTGGTTCCTCTTCAAAGGATAGGTGAGGTCTCACTTCGATTTCTCCCAAAGGCACCACATGAGATTGATCTGAATGATAGTGTCTTAACATAGAGACATGAAACACATTGTGAATCTGGCTTAACTCTGAAGGTAGCTCAAGCTGATAGGCTACCGGCCCCACTCGTTTCAATACTCGATAAGGTCCGATGAATCTGGGACTTAATTTACCTTTCTGTCCAAACCTTAGCACTTTCTTCCATATCGGCACCTTCAAGAACACTTTGTCACCCCTGCAAACTCTATGTCCTTACGCTTCAAATCAGCATAGGACTTCTGTCTATCCGACGCTTCTTTTAGTCGAGCTCAAATTAACTCAACCTTCTTTTCCATCTCGATAACCAATTTTGGCCCCAAAATCTGACGTTCCCCTAACTCCGTCCAACAGGTAGGAGTATGACACTTCCGCCGTATAATGCTTCATAGGGTGCCATTTGAATACTGGACTGGTAGTTGTTGTTGTAAGCAAACTTTGCCAAAGGTAAAAACTCCTCCCAACTACCCCTGAAATCAAGGACACAACCTCTCAACATGACTTCTAGGATCTGAATTACCTGCTCCGACTGTCCATCGATCTGAGGATGAAACCCTGTACTGAAATCCAACTTTGTACCCAACGCTTGATGCAATGCCTTCTAAAATCGTGATGTGATCCTAGGGTCCCTGTCTGATATGATCGATACTGGCACTCCATGCAACCTCACTACCTCCACTATGTATAGCTTAGCCAATTTCTGTAGAGAGTAATCGACCCATACTAGTATGAAATGAATAGACTTTGTCAAGCGATCAACAATCACCCAAACCGAATCTTTCTTAGTAGGCGTAAAAGGTAGCCCACTAACAAAGTCCATTGTGATCCTTTCCCACTTCCATTGTGGAATCTTAACTGGCTGCAACAACCCTAATGGTAACTGATGCTCCGCCTTTACCTGCTGACAGGTCAAACACTTATTTAGCAATCCAATTACCTCTCACTTCAAGCCCGACCACCAAAATTGATCTCGCAAATCCCGATACATCTTACTCCCTCCAGGGTGCATAGCATATGGACTACCATGCGCTTCTAACAAAATATTATGCCTCAACTCAGGATCTTTTGGCATACAAATTCTTCCTTGAAAACATAATAGCCCTTCCTCATTCATACTGAATTTTGTTGATCCATCACTGATCCTACCTGAAAGTTTTCCTTTAGCAACTCATCGGCCTGCTGCTTCTCCTTAACCTGACTGACCAAGAGGGTTTCACTTGAAGTTCAGCTAATAAACTCTTATCCTCGTACAGACTAAGGTGAGCAAACATTGCTCTCAAGTCAGAAATTACTTTACGTCTCAAAGCATCCGCCACCACGTTAGCTTTACCCGGATGATACTCGATCGAGCAGTCATAATCCTTTAACAACTCGATCCACCTCCTTTGCCTTAGGTTCAACTCCTTATGGGTCAAAAGGTATTTTAAGCTCTTATGATCGGTATAAATGATGGACTATTCCCCGTATATATAATGCCTCTAGATGTTCAAGGCAAAAACCACTACCGCCAATTCCAAATCATAGGTGGGATAATTTGACTCGTGTAGTCTTAACTACCGAGATGCATACGTAACAACCTTCTCATCTTGCATTAATATGCATCCTAGCCCCGTGTGTGAAGCATCACAGTAAATCACGAATTCCTTTCCGGCCTCCGACTGAATCAACACTGGAGCCTTCGTCAATATCCTTTTCAACATTTTGAAACTTTCTTGCTGCTTATCAGACAAAACAAATGGAACTCCTTTCCGCATCAACTTAGTCAACGGTGCCGCAATCAACAAAAATCCTTCAATAAACCTTCTGTAATACCCTGCCAGACCAAGAAAACTCTAAATTTCTACTACAGACTTAGGCGGCTTCCAATCCAACACTGCTTCAATTTTTTGAGGGTCAACCCTAATCCCCTCTATCGACTCAACATGGCCTAGAAAAGTAACTTCCTTTAGCCAAAATTCACACTTACTGAATTTGGCATACAACTGCTTTCCTCAGAATCTGTAAAACCACACGAAGGTGTGAATCATGCTCCTTCTCCGATCTTGAATAAACCAGGATGTCATATATAAATACCACAACAAACCGATCCAAGTAGGGTTGGAATACTCGGTTCATCATGTCCATAAATGCTGCTGGCGCATTGGTCAATCCAAATGGCATTACCATGAACTCGTAATGACCATAGCGAGTCTTAAAAGCCGTCTTATGAATATCTGCCTTCTTGACCTTAAGCTGATGGTACCTTGACCTTAGATATGTCTTTGAAAAGACTGAAGCCTCCTTCAACTGATCGAACAAGTCGTCGATCCTCAGCAGCGGGTACTTGTTCTTGATTGTCAACTTATTTAACTGGCGATAGTCAATCCACATACGCATTAAACCATCCTTCTTCTTAACGAATAATACCAGTGCTCCCCAAGGTGACACACTTGGTCGAATAAACCCTCTATCCAGCAACTCTTGTATCCATGCCATTAACTCCACCAACTCTTTTGGTGCTATCCTATATGGGGCAATAAATACTAGCGTTGTTCCCGAAAAAAGGTCAATACCAAACTCTATTTCACGGTCTGGAGGTAATCCCGGAAGCTCTTCTGGGAAAACATCAGGAAATTCCTTCACCATCCTAACATCCTTGACAGATAGTTCATTGGCTTCCAGAGCCCAAACAAACATTAGAATTGGCTCGCATTGTAACACCCCAAACCCAGCCCATGCATCAGGACCGGATCTGGTATGCTACGGGTTGAATCTTGAAAACTTTACTCTGAAGGGTTTTGGAGAAACTTAGTTTATTATAGCCGAATAATCAATTCAATGTGAAAATTTGAAAATAACTTTAAACATTTGCGTGGGTCGTGTTTGAAAAGCCCATTTGTTGTTTTACTTTATAGTTAAGACTTTGGAAAAACATAAGTTTATTATAACCTAGCAAAAAGAAATAATGTAAAACCCTAAGTGATGGAGGCCTTATTACAAAAAAAAAATATATCCCAAAATTAAACTTAAAAGATAACTAAAAATAGTCTAAAAAGATAAAAGACTTGGTGGCCCCTCGAGTTTGCCTCGGCTCCCACGTCTACGAACTACTGCTTGATTTAACACCTTCCAAAACCTTGACGTAAACCTAAGATCTCGGTCCAAAATAATCGACACAGGTACTCCATGCAACCTTACAATCTCCGCTGTATATATCTTACCAACTTTTGTAAAGAATAATCGACCCGAACTAGTACAAAATGAGCGGACTTTGTCAACCGATCAACAATCACCCAAACTGAATCTTTTTAGTAGGCGTGGGGGGTAGCCCACTAACAAAGTCCCTTGTGATCCTTTCCCACTTCCATTGCGGAATCTTTACAGGCTGTAATAACCCTGATGGCAACTGATGCTTTGCCTTTACCCGCTGATAGGTCAAACACTTACTTACCAATTCAGTTACCTCTTGCTTCAAACTCGGCCACCAGAACTGATATCACAAATCCCGATACATCTTACTCCCTCCAGGATGCATAGCGTATGTACCTTCATGCAAAATCCTATGACTCAACTCTGGATCTTTCGGCATACAAATCCTCTCTCGAAAATATAACAGTCCTTCCTCGTTCACATTGAATTCTGCTGGTCTATCATTCGAGATAAGCTGCCACTTCTCCTTAAGCAACTCATCATTCTGTTACTTTTCCTTTACCTGACTAACCTAAGAGGGTTTTACTTGGAGTTCAGCTAATAAACTCCCATCTTCATATAGATTAAGGTGAGTAAACATTGCTCTCAAGTCAGTGATCACCTTACGGCTCAGAGCATCCGCCACTACATTAGCCTTCCCCGGGTGGTACTCGATCGAGCAGTCATAATCCTTTAAGAACTCGATCCACCTTCTTTGCCTTAGATTTAACTCCTTCTGTGTTAACAGGTACTTTAAGCTCTTATGATCGGTATAAATGACAGATTTCTTTCTGTACAGATAATGCCTCCATATCTTAAAAGTAAATACCACTGCCGTCAATTCCAAATCATGGGTGGGATAATTTGATTCGTGTGGTCTTAACTGTCGAGAAGCATACGCAACAACCTTTCTATCTTACATCAACACGCATCTTAGTTCCGTGTGTGAAGCATCACAGTAAATCACGAACTCCTTTCCAACCTCTAACTGAATAAACACCGGAGCCTTTGTCAAAATCCTTTTTAATTTCTCGAAACTCTCTTGCTGCTTATCAGACCAAACAAACGAAACTCTTTTCCGTAGCAACTTAGTCAACAGTGCTACAATAAAAAAAATCCCTCAACAAACCTTCGATAATATCTGGCCAGACCAAGAAAACTCCAAATTTCTGCCACTGACTTAAGCAGTTTCCAATCCAACACCGCTTTGATTTTTGAGGGTCAACCTAATCCCCTCTGCCGACACAACGTGGCCTAGAAAAGTAACTTCCCTTAGCCAAAATTCGCACTTACCGAATTTGGCATACAATTTATTCTCCCTCAGAATCTCTAAAACCATCCACAGATGACCATCATGCTCCTCTTCTGACTTCGAGTAGACCAGATATCATTGATAAACACCACGACACACCAATCCAGGAAGGTTGGAACACCCGGTTCATCATGTCCATGAATGCTGGTGCGTTGGTCAAACCAAATGGCATCACCATAAATTCATAGTGACCATAGCGGGTCCTAAAAGCCGTCTTATGAATATCTTCTTCCTTGACCCTAAGATGATGGTATCCTGACCTCAAATCTATCTTTGAAAAGACTAAAGCCCCCTTCAACTGATCGAACAAGTCATCGATCCTAGGCAACGGGTACTTGTTCTTAATCGTCAACTTGTTCAACTGACGATAGTAAATGCACATACGCATTGATCCATCCTTTTTAACAAATAACACCGGCGCTCCCCACGGTGACACACTTGGTTGTATAAACCCTCTATCCAATAACTACTGAATCTATGCTTTCAATTCCACCAACTCCTTCAGCGCCATCCTGTATGGAGCAATAGATACCGACACTGTTCCCGGAAGAAGATAAATTCCAAACTATACTTTACGATCCAGAGGTAACCCCGGAAGCTCTTTGGGGAAGACATCAGGAAATTCCTTCATCGTCCTCACGTCCCCAACAGTTATGTCCTTAGCTTCTAGAGCCCGAACAAACATTAAAACTACCTCACATCCTTTTCTCACCATCCTTTCTGCTCTTAGGGCAGTCACCACATTCGACAAATTGTTCCCCCTTTTTCCTATCACCAACACTTCTCCTCCCTCAGGGGTTTTTAACACCATACACTTGGCTGCACAATCTAAGTTCACTTGATACTTCACCAGCCAATCCATGCCTAAAATTAAATTGAATTCCCCGAACAGTAATTCCATCAGATCCGCTAGAAAAGTTATTCCTTAAACTTCTAAAGGTACCTCCCGATAGAGTTTATCCACCACTATAGATTGTCCTAATGGGCTAATTACAGTCATCGCCCTAAGGGTAATCTTAGATTCTAACCTTAAAGTTTCGGATACACTACTAGCTACAAACAAATGTGTTGACCCAATGTAAATCAAGGCAGTGTAAGGTAAGCCAAAAATTAAAAACGTACCGGTTCTAACATCCGGTGCGTTAGCCTTCTCTCGACGTCTGGCAGCATAGACTAACCCTGGCTGTCTCACCTCAGTGTTCGCTGCACCTCTCCCTAGTGCTCCACGACCCCGACCATTGCTACCTCTAGCCGGACCACGACCTATCTGTGGCTGCTAACCTCCTCTACTCGACTGAACATTCCCCTGGCCTGTTGGCCCTTCACTGTCCCGTTGCTGTGGACAGTTTCTAATCTGATGGTCTGTAGATCCACACCTAAAACATTTCCGCTACTCGACCAACACTCACCCCAATGGGGTTTACCGCACTGAGCACACTTCTGTGTCTGACTAGCAGCAGCAGGTCTCTGACTCAGTCCATTCGACCTAGACTTTTTCTGAGTACGTCTAGCTGACCTTGATGGTCAAAATTCCTCTTATTCCCACTTCTATCCCGATTTAGCTTCTCTGTCTGATTTACCTCCTCAGCTATCTTAGCCTTTTCCACTAGGACAGTGAACTCCCTTTCCGCTGTGGGGCTATCAAAACACACAGATCATCTCTCAGACCATCTTCAAACTGAACACAACATTCATGGTCTGTGGCCACCATCCCTCGTGCATAACAACTATGGCGCAAGAATTCCACCTCATACGCAGCCACCGACCTACTACCTTGAACCAAATTCAGAAATGTTATACGCTACGCATCCACATAACTTGTCCTGATGTACTTACTTTGGAAAGCTATTTTAAAGAAATCCCAAGTGATACAGTCAGCCACTGCACCATCCTTATCCGTCAGCCACCACTGGCATGCTTCATTCTGAAGAAGAGATATGACTCCTTTCAGCTTTTCCTCCTCCGTGAGATCCAGATCATCCATTATACGTTCCACCGCCTCTAACCAGTACTCAGCTGTACTCGGGGCTATTCTAAAAATTCCTCTGAACATCTCTGCCCTATTGGCTCTCAGTCGTTCTGACACAGATTTTCGTGCTCTTGTGCCCACGCCTGCCCCAACAACCCTTTCCAACACCCTTAACATCGCCTGAGATATCACATCATCTTCGGCCATCTGGTCCTAAAATTCTCCCTCCACAGCCGATAGATTCGGTATCTCGTTCTTGACCTGTGACCAAACCCTACTGGTTCTGACACGGTCGTCCTACCCCTACCACGATCACGCGGCAAGCGTCTGTGACCCCTTGTACTAATTCTTCCGATTGGTGTTTATCTGATTAGAAATTTTATGAATTATTAACTGCTTCCACTGTTTAATCACGAACAATTTTATGAAAAGTAGTTTTAATATTAGTTCTTTCTAATTCGTGACTATATCTACAGATTTTAGTCTTCCCAACTATAGGAGCCATGCACATTCAACATTCATACACACCAACATACAAGTAGCATACATGAACTCACCACATAAGGGTATTTCTGTCATTTCACTACTAGGGGTATTTTCGTAATTTTATCCTACAGGGCTATTTTCATAATTTTCCAAAATAGGGTATCTTGATGATTTTACAAAATAGGGGTATTTTGGTCATTTTTCTATCCAATGGTATTTTGGTTATTTTTTATCAAGGGTGTTTTGGTTATTTTACAAATCAAGGGTAATTCGATAATTTTCCAAACCTGGGGTATTTTAGTAATTTTAGAAAATAGGGTGGCTGGTCCCTTTCGGGTTTTAGTTATAGATTTTTAGCCAGTCAACAAGTCCTCGTAGCTAAGGTGAACAGTCACTATGCACCAGGTAGGATTCCAGAAAAGAGGAGGTGGGCCACTAGGGCCGCTTAAGTACCAAGCTCTCCCTAGATCCAATCCTAGACATGCGTATGCCTGTTACCACACCCTAACCCTGTGACTTGTTCACAGTCATGTTTCCTTAGAATTAAGTCTTATGCAGTTGAGGAGTTGTTTAGACTAAACTTAGAGTCCATTAATCCTATCATACTAGTCTACATCCATAAGGCCCATCAAGCCCATCATGCATATCACATCAAGAGTTAGAGTACTTACAGGTGGATCGGTGTTTAGTGAGACTCAAAGGCCATATCCCAACCAAACTTTTCTCAAACTCTTATTTTTTTATAAATCACAACTGGACCCATTTCATAGCCCGAGTTTTGAACTGGGCTCTGATACCAAAAATGTAACACCTCAAACCCGGCCCATGCGTCAGGACCGGATCTGGTATGCTACGGGTTGAATCTTGAAAACTTTACTCTAAAGGGTTTTGGAGAAACTTAGTTTATTACAGCCGAATAATCAATTAAATATGAAATTTTGAAAATAACTTTAAACATTTGCGTGGGTCGTGTTTGAAAAGCCCATTTGTCATTTTACTTTATAATTAAGACTTTGGAAAAACATAAGTTTATTATAACCTAGCAAAAAGAAATATTATAAAACCCTAAGTGATGGAGGCCTTATTACAAAAAAATATATATATCCCAAAATTAAACTTAAAAGATAATTGAAAATATTCTAGGAAGATAAAAGACTTGATGGCTCCTCGAGTCTGCCTCGGCTCCCACGTCCACGAACTACTCCTCATCTGAATAGTGGGGAAAACAAAAGGGTGAGTCACAAAGACTCAATGTGTAAATCCCGAAATCACATAAAAGCCTTGGGCCCATAAACACATTATGGGCCTTGGCCCATACACAAAGGCAACAGAATAATTCATGCAATATGGCCCATCCCAAAACCTAAGAGTCCATCCTCTACACGCCCACCCTTACCAACCATCACACCTCGGGGATTTCTACAATCGATCTACCAACCTCTACACGCCATTTTGACAGTCATGCTGTCGATCATAATATTCAGGAATCAGGATATCAAGATAACGTAGCATAGCCACCGATCACTATTATGGCCTAAATACATGCTCTTCCCCTTCATCAAACCAAACCCATATCCCATGCATACACACATGCCATATCAAAAGCACTAGACCATTTACTGGATAACAGGATAACACGTACATCGATACACATAGAGATAATACTATGTTTACGTACTTGGCATTCCTAGCCCAACCCCTACGGGTTATTCAACTGTCACACAGCCTTTTTCCGGCTTTTCAGCCCATAATAGATATTATACAGGAGACTTAAGTGATAAAGATCTACACACCTGATTATCGACAATATGATATTGTCAAAGTTGACACTATCAGAAACCGCTATCGTTGCTAATAGCCTAAGATTCTGTTTAGAAGCTAGTCCATAACTCGGTGGCCAATCACGAACAACAGACACTACACGTTTCTTGAACTTTGGGGCTGAGACTACAGATCCAACCCCTTCCTTTGATTTGCTGACATTCAAGTCCATGAATGATCTTGGTCAGAAGGTACTATAATGATGGTTTAACGAAACAATTAGTTAAGGGCACAAATAACAAAAAGAAACCAATTGATAACTCTTAAGGAGAATCGAAATCCTTACCCTAAAATCCCGAAATCAGAGACTAACGATTTTTGGCTTTTAGATATACTTGATCTACTTCACTTCTCGAATGTCGCCAAACACATAAAAAATGAAACCATTAAACCATTAGCTTTTGGCTTTGTCTTCAAAAATCGAAAGAGCGGTCTTAAAGACAACAAGAGTTGACACTTACCTTACTAGAGAAATTTTGGCTACTCCTGGGGATTCTGGCTTTTGAGAAGATGAATAATATAAGATAATAAGAAGAATTCTAAGTAGTTTCGACTTTTAATTGAAAAAATTGACAAAAAGAATAGGGACTATTCGGCTAGAGAGTTCAGGGTTTCGGCTTCTGAAATAAAAGATGTTAAGAAGATTGGGAGATCTCAGCTTTTGAAGAAATCAAAAGAAAAGAAATTTGAGAGAAAGACTGAGAATTTCGGCATAAGGAAATAAGAAAAGAGTAGGGTTCAAATGCCGAAATTGATGAGCTACCACCCCTATTTATAGGCAATTTCAGCACCTACTTATCAAAACCCAAAAGTGCCCTTCCTGACAGCTAAAAATTAAACAAAGAATAGGGGAGAATTTGGCACCCCTAAGCTATGAAGAAACCGATTCCTTTACTTCTCTTAGAGTCAAAATTTTGGCCACCACCTAGCCTTGTAGATAACTCCTTGATTTTCTCCTTATCCTCGTCTGACTACTCATCCACAGTGTCATGGATGACACAACCTCTTCACTCCTTTAACAGCACATTATCTACCTTATTATCACATTACAAAATTCCTAAATTTAAGCATCATTGCTGAACTCCACTACTACTCTTGTAAATGCCAAAAATAATTAAAATAAAAGGTACCAGGTGACTCGAACCTTGGACCTTCAAATGACGCCAACTCCCTTCCCTTGTTGTGGCGCCATTTTGCCACTGGGCCACAAGCCCATTTGTGTTTTAAAAACATAGCTAATATCTGTTATGCCTTAACTTAACAAGCTTTCCACTAAAGTACTCAAATAAGAAATTTTAACTACAGCCTCGGCCCAAACCTAAGCCCAATTTGAACCCCTAACACTTAATTTAACACATTAAGCATATCCCCAAACCAAACACATAGGCCCAATAGTTTAGGATGTTACACGCATCCTTTCCTCACCATCCTTTCTACTCTTAGAGTAGCCACCAAATTTGACAAACAGTTCCCCCTTTCACCTATTACCAACACTTTGCCACCCTCAGGGGTTTTTAGCACCACACGCTTGGCTGCACAATCTACAATAGCTTGATACCTCACCAGCCAGTCCATTCCTAAAATTAAATCAAACTCCCTGAACGGTAATTCCATCAGATTAGTCAGGAAAACTATTCCCTGAACTTTTAAAAGTACCTCCAGATAAAGTTATTTACCACCACAGAGTGTCCTAATGGGCTAATTGAAGTCATCTCCCTAGAGGAAAGCTCAGAATCCATGCCTAAAGTTCCAGACACCCTACTAGCAACATATGAATGCTTTGACCCAATATCAACCAATACAGTGTAAGGCAATCCAAGAATTAAAAACGTACCAGTTATGACATCCGGTGTGTCAGCCTCCTCTCGATGTCTGGCAGCATAAACTAACCCCGGCTGTCTCACCTCAGTATTTCCTGCCCCTCGACCTGGTGCTCCACGGCCCCGATCAAAATTATTACCACCTCTAGCTGAACCATGACCTCTCTGCGGCTGCTGACCTCCTCTACCTGGCTAAGCTTTTCCCTACCTGCGTGCCTGACGCCTCGTGGTCGTGGATAGTCTCTAATCTGATGATCCGTAGATCCACACCTGAAACACTTCCCATTATTTGACCAACACTCACCTGAATGGAATTTTCCACAGCGAACACACTTCCATGTCTGGCTAGCAGCAGTAGGTCTCTCAACCCAGTTCGGCCCATCCGACCTAGGTCTTTTCTGGGTACGCCCAGCTGTCCCTGATGATCCAAAATTTCTCTTACTTCTACCCCTATCTTTATCCCGGTTCATTTTTTCTGTCCGCTTTACCTCCTCAGCTATCTTAGCTTTTTCCTCAAGCACAGTAAATTCCCTCTCCCGCTGTGGAGCTATCAATACACGCAAATCATTCCTCAAGCCATCCTCAAATCAAACACAATTCTCATGTTCTGTGGCCACTATCCCTCGAGCGTAATGACTCAAACACAGGAATTCTGCTTCATATGCAGCCACCGACCTACTTTCCTGAACCAGATTCAAAAGTGCTCTACACTGCGCATCCACATATCTTGACCTGATGTACTTATTCTAAAACACCGTCCTGAAGTAACCCCAAGTGATACGGTCAGCCATCGTACCATCCTTAACCGTAAGCCACCATTGATACGCTTCATCCCGGAAAAGAGGCACCACTCCCTTCAGCTTTTCTTCTTCCGTGAAGTCGAGATCATCCATTATTCGTTCCACTACTTCCAGCCAATACTCAGCTATACTAGGAGCTACACCAGAAATTCCTTTAAACACTTCTGCCCTATTGGCTCTAAGTCGCTCCGGCACAGATTTCTGAGCTCCTGTACCCATGCCTACTCTCGCAACTCTCTCCAACACTCGGAGCATCGCCTGAGACACCGTATCTTCTCCACCCATTTGGTCCTGATATTCTGCCTCCATAGCTAGTGGCATTGGTATCTCATTCCCTGGCTCGTGACCAAACTCTATCGGTTCTGACACAGCAATCTTGCCTCTACCTCGGCCACACACATGATGCCCCCTAGTGCTCATATCTAACGTTCGCGATTTATCTGATTAGAAGTTTTATGGATTAATAATTTCTTCCATTGATTAATAACGAACAACCTTATGGGAAGTAGTTTTAATAATAGTTCTTTCGAATTCGAAACTATATCTACAAGGTTCAGTTCTCAAGTCTGTATTTCCTAGCTCTAGAAACCACATTCAATCAACATACATTTGCATTCCAAGCATAGCATCACATACATGCATCAAACACACAAGTAACATCCATAAACTCACCTTTGTCACACAAGGGTATTTTCGTCATTTCACTACCCATGGGTATTTTTGTAATTCTACCCTATAAGGGTATTTTTCTAATTTTACAAAATAGGGTATCTTGGTAATTTTACAAAATAGGGGTATTTTGGTATTTTCTCAAACCAGGGGTATTTCGGTACTTTTACAAACCAAGGGTATTTCAATAATTTTCACAACCTAGGGTATTTTAGTAATTTTCACAAATTGAGGGTATTTTAGTAACTCTGCAAAAATAGGGTATTGGTCCCTTTTGGGTTTAGTTATGATCTTTGGCCCATTAACAAGTCCTCGTGGCTAAGTGAATAGGCACTGCACACCAGGTAGGATTCTAGCGAAGAGGAGGTGGGCCACTAGGGCCGCTTAAATACCAAGCTCTCCCTAGATCCAAACCTACACATGCGTATGCCTGTTGCCACACTCCAGCCCGACGACTTGCTCATGGACTTGTTTAACTAGAGAAATTAAGTCTTATGGATTTCAAGAGTTGTTTTACTAGGCCTAAGGTCCATAAACTCTAGCATACTTGCCTATGTCCCCATAAAGCCCATCAAACCCAACATGCATATCTTATCAAGGGTTAGAATAGTTACCTATGTGGATCCGGTGTCGGTAGACTCGAAGGCCCAAAACATTTTTCCTACCCTTATATCAATCTATAAAACACTTCTCGACCCATTTCACAGTCTGAGTTTTGAACTGGGCTCTGATACCAAAATGTAACACCCTAAACCTAGCCTAAATGTTACGACCAGATCTGGCATGCTATGGGTTGTTTGTTTAAGATCAAATCTTTTGATCGCTTTGAAGAAAGCATAATTTTGAAAAAACTTTCAAGTAGCACGTGGTGTTGAAACCTTTGCTTGTTGATTCTGGAAATCTCAGTTTGTTTAACTGGTTAATCATTAAATGTGAAATTTTTGAAATAAACCTTAGCTTTTGTGTTGATCGTGTTTGAAAAGCCCATTTTTAATTCGCTTTATAATTAAATCTTTGAAAACATAAGTCTATAATCCTTGAACATGGATAACAGTAAACCGAAAATTTTAAGCAAAGAGGCCTTATTACATGTTAACAAAAATAACCCAAAATTTAAAACTAAAGGGAAACCCGAAAATCGGTTGACATAATAAAAGTCTTTATGGCCCCTCGAGCCCGCCTCGACTCCCGTGTCCATGATCTACTGCTCATTTGAAAAGTTGGGAAAAACAAAAGGGTGAGTCACCAAGACTCAGTGTGTAAATCCCGGAATGACACAAACGGCTAAGGCCCCAAAACACATTCTGGCCTTAGCCCACACAAAACAAAGAACAAAATACACATGCTGAATGTCCCAACCCAACCTAAAGTTCCATCCTCTACACGCCAACCCTTACCAGCCATCACACCGTGGGGATTTCTACAATCAACCCTCCATCCGCTACACGCCATTTTGACAGCTATACTGCCTATCATAAAGACCGATCACTATGTGACCTTATAATCAGATGTGGCGGAGCCACCGATCGCCGTGCGACCTTAATAATATATTGTGGTTTAACCACCGATCACTATGTGACCTATTAATCAAATGTGGCAAAGCCACCAATCGCCATGCAACCTTAATAATATATTGTGGTTTAACCACCGATCACTAAGTGACCTATTAACATGTTTTTCCCCTTCATCATATCAATCCCATCCCATGCATATGCACATGCAAAAGAAAAAATAACATGCCATCTATATGTTAACAGGTTATTATATATATCGATACACATAGAGAATTTACTATGTTCACGTACATTGCATCCTTAGCCTAACCCCTACGGGTTAATTGACTGTCTGAATAGCCTTTACCTACTTTTCAGCCCATAACAGGTATAATACAGAAAACTTATGTAATAAAGATCTACACACCTGATTACAAACAAGACGATACTTTCTATGTCAACACTATCAGTAGCCGATACAACTGCTATCTGCCTATGGTTTTGTTCCGAAGCTGGTCCACAACCTAGTGGCCAATCTCTGATGGTAGACACCGCACGCTTCTTAAACTTAGGGGTTGGTTTTACGGATCCAATTCCCTCCTTCGCCTGATCAACATTTGATTCCATTTATCAATTGCTACTACCACAACCTATGGTTTTCAATCTTTAACATAGGATTTAGATCACGAATAAATTCAACAAAACCTGGCAAAAATCTAAAGAAACCCTTACCTCGAACTCCCAAAAAGAGATCTAGTTTCGAGACTAGCGATTTCTAACTTTTGGAATCTAAGTGATCCAACGTACTTCGATTCTCGAGATGTCGTCCTAATAGAAAACACAAGAAGATAAGAAGTATTAGACCAATCAATAGCCTTAACAACCCAAATAACCATTTAGCTTTGGCCCCCAAAATTGAAAGAGAAAAGATCAAAAGAAATCGGCACTTATCAACAGATTCGGCTTCTCCTAACAGATTTCAGCTTCTGAGAAGATCAAAAGAAAGACAGTGCAGCAGGATCTATTAAGATTCAGCTATGAAGAAATCACCAAAGAGAGAATAAAGGAAAGAACAATGATCATTTGGTTATAGGAAAAGAATGAAAAAGAGAAGAGTTATGTGTTTGACTTTTGAGAAAGAGATTATTGAGAAAAAAGAAGTAGGATGAAAGGAAAAGTAGCAATAGAGATGGTAGAGAAAAGAGAATTTTGTTAGACAAGAGGTAGGTTCGGCTTTAGCAAAATTTTGAGAAAAGTGAGTGGGAGAATGAAGACTTAAATGCCGATAATGAAGAGATAGTCCCCTCACTTAATGTAAAATTTCGGCACCCCTAAACAAATACTGGAAATGCCCTTTTCGAATCTCAAAAACTCATCCTATTAACAGGGTAATTTCTACACCCCTAAAGCCACTCTAAACCGATTCCTCCTCCCTCTTAGAGTAAAAAATTTGGCCACCACCTAGCCTTTCAGATAATTCCTAAGCTTTCTCCATTATCTTCACCTGATCACTCATCCACAGTGTCATGGATAACACCACCTCTTCATCCATTTACCAGCACCTTATCAACCATATTATCAACATTAAATAATTCCTAATTTCAAGCATCCAAGCAGAACTCCACTACTACTCTTTCCTATTGTCAAAAATTCAAATATAAATATATCATGGGACTCGAACCTTGGACCTCCTTAACTGCTTAACACTCCACCTCCTAGTCCCTGCATATCGCCACTGACCACTGGGCCTCAAGCCTATTTTTGTGTCTTAATTCACAAATAATATCTTCTAAGCCCTATCCTACCTGACTATCCACTAGAGTGCCTAAACAGATAATTTTTGCGAAAGCCTCGGCTAACCTCGAGCCCATTCTGGACCCCCAAAACATTCTAACAAGCATAATAAGCACAACAACACATCACAGCACGTCAAATGCAAAGCCCCATAAATTCGAGATGTGACGGCCAAGGCCCAATTGGTATTTGAATGGGTTCGAGCTCAGTTATGGTTTATGTGGGGAATTGCACACTGAGTCTTTTTGACTCACCCCTCTGTTTGACTTTTGCAGGTGATTCTCAGTTTAACGGATATGGGTCGAGGTGGACTTTGTGGTGGCCATGCACTGTCTATTTAGTAAACTCGATTTTACTTTTCTTTAAATTTATTTCAAATTGGGATTCTGTTCTATAATAAGGCCACTAATATTTTTAAATTGGTTTTATTTTCAACGCATTAATTATCTTTATGAATTAACCAGCACGGGTTTTTCCTAAAAATGTAAGTAACCATTTTCCAAAACGTAACGAATGATTTACAAATAATAATGAATAAAAATCCATTTTCACGTACAACAACAAGTATTTTCAAAATATCACATAACCACAATAGTTCAAATTCAAATTTCACAGTAAAGGAGGTTTTGAAATAAATTACGAGATTCCAAAAGTAAAATGAGCACTGAGTTTTCAAACGACCAACCTAACTCAGAGTTTTCAAAGGTGATGCAACAGTTTTAAATGATCACGAAGTTTCATGAAAAACCATTCCATGTGACGCACCAGATCCGATCGTAACGTCTAGGCCAGGTTTGGGGTGATACATATTCTATCTTAAAGTAATTTTCTCATATCACTAATTAGAATGAAATTCTTTTTGATTCATGCTTTTTATTGATATGTTTTAGATTAAGTCATTGATAATTGTGCAAGGATGATTTAAACTTTAAGATACTAGAGAATCAAGCATGATGAGTCTATTTTTAAAAATTAAAATTCTGTTAGGTTGTCTACCTGAATCTAAATTTTTACCTTGAAGTTTAAAATTTACGAGGTTGACATCAAAATACCATGATTTTTGTGAGATTTTGAGCCTTTAGAGCATACATTCTTTTCGTGCTCACTTTATTGATTATGAGTGTGTTAACATTGATTTGTTATTCTAAAACTTGCTTCGATTATACATGTCGAGACCACACATTGATTTGATATATAGAGATTATTAAGGCACTTAGGATTTAACCCACTTAATCCACTAAAAGCCTACCCTCATAATTGACCCCTAGTGAACCCCTTTGATCCTAACAACCCTTTTTATTGACTCAACCCACTAATATTAACCCGAAACCTATCTCGTATTTGTTATCACCATTCCTTTTAACTACCCTTCTATTGAGATTTGTTTTGATTAGTTGCCAAATTAGATCATTTCAGTTGTTAAAGTATTATTAATATTAGATTTGTTCTTAAAAAATGAAAAATCGAATTATATTCTTTATTATCAAAGTATATTCATTATTAGTTCTGTGATTAAGTGAGCCTATACGTTCAATTTCAACATCTTAAAGAAGAAGCCCTTATTATTAGTATTACAAGTTTTCAATTGATGTAATTATTCAGGTTATTAGTCATTTTTTCTAGTTAGGTAATTTGTCAATCCAATCTCGATTCTAACCCTTCTAATTTAGCCTTTATCCACACCTTTAACCGAGCCCCGTTACAACCCTTTTAAAGACCTTTTGATTTGTGTATCATCTCATTTTATAGTGGTGGAGATTTGATTTTCAAGCAAGCCTATCGTAATAACTTTTCATGTTTGACTTTTGAGCGCTTAATTTTTGAACCTTAAACACCTTGAGTGATTTGAGTGAATCTTTAGTGAGGATGTCAACTTTTGTTGATTTTGAATTAAAGGTGATTATTTAAGGGGAAACACCTATCTTTTTCGTGCTACAAACTCGTGACTTTGATTGTTTGAATCTTTAGGACTCTTTGAGTTGAATTATCCATGTATAAATTATCTATGAATTTTGATAAGACATTATTGATAAATATTATGAATTGAGGAAATTTGTTTTAATTGTGAGTTGAGAATTTTGCTTGAGGACAAGCAAAAGCTTAAGTGTGGGGGTATTTGATAAACCGTAATAGTAACATATTTTAATCCCACATTTAGCACATTTTTGAATGATTTATCCCTTTAATTATGGAAATAGGTGCCCCTAATCCTTTGTTTTCATGTTTTATACTAAGTAGAGCATCGGAGGATGAAAAGAATAAGAAACGGGCTAAAAATAGAGAAAATGGGCCAAAGTATGAAATCCACATGGCCTGGGTCCAAGACCACACGGCCGTGCCTCGCAAGAAAAGTCGACCATGGCCTGGACCCTGAAATACATGGCCGTGCCTCATCAACAGGTTCGAACACGGCCTGGCCACGATTTATATGGGCGTGTGCCATGGGCATGTCCCTACCGCAGGAAAGAAGAATTCTATTCGGATTAGGGTACTTAGATGCAAAGAAACATATTCCAAAAGCCTATATAAAGACCCTAGAGGCCAACCTTCAAGGGGGCATTCAGCTAGGACAAAAAGATAAGCCAAAGTAGTTAAATTCAGGGATTTACTCGAAGAAAGCCAGTTGATCCATCTTAAGAAGCCAGAATCATACTCAAGACGGATGAACTCTCCTTCAATTCCTTCAAGGGGTTTCAGGGATTTCTTATGTTTTGTTTTATCTTTTCTTCTGAGATGTTTTCTTTTACAATTATGAACTAAACCCTCAAATACTTGAGGGGGATGAAACCTAAGACGGATATTGTTATTGTTATCTGAACTGAATGATAAATATTTGATTTGTTCTTAACTGTGTGTTCTTAATTCTTGTTTTGGTATTTCCAGAATATTGATTCAAGTGTGATGTGCTTAGGCAGAGGAGGAAGATACCCTGTTTAAGAGTAGATCTAGCATAGTTAAGTAGAGTTGCTTGCGCACCTAGAGATAGAGTGACAAAAATCTGCCAGATTTGGGTCAAACCTAATATGGGAGTCCATAGATTGAATTAATGCAAATCTAGGGTTTTTAATTAGAAAGAGATTTCAATCAATCAACCTAAGGTTAGACGTTAGTAGCCTTGAAGAGAGGGATTAATATAAATTAGGGAATCCTACGAATCAAGTTAAATGAATAAATCGTCCGGTTCAGAGTTAGATAACAAGTGAAGTCTAGGTGGATTCTTCCTCAGGTATTGTCTAAATCAATCGGTTTTTCTCTCAAGTCCTTCCCCAAATTTCTTCTTTGTCTTAGCACCTTTAGCTTAGTTAATTAGTTAATTTTAGATTAGATAAAAATCCACTTAATTCATAGGCTAAATAATAGAAAGAAAGTTAATATTAGTACTTTTGGTTCCTTTGGGTTTAACAATCCGGTCTTGCCGCTAACTATACTACTGTTCGATAGGTGCACTTGCCTCCATCGTTGCCTTAGTTAGTTTCCAGGTTCGATCATTCCTTTTATAAATTTTTAAGACTCGACAAACACGATCATTTATAATGTTCTGAATCGATCTCATGTATTAAGTATGCTTAAGCACTGTTTAGTTGTTTTCTGTATGTGTATGTTTTTGTTTTGTTGCTTGAAGACAAGCAACGTGTTAAGTGGTAGGGAGTTTGATCTGCCATAATTCGTGGTGGCAAATCAGAGTCTTTTCAGCACTTAACGAGCTCATTTTCTAACCATTTTATGTTTATTTATTGCATTTTCAATTTCATTAGCTTAGAATTACTTTGTTGCAAAATAAATGTTTTATGTATTTTTTGGTACTTTGACAACCCATTAGGCCAACTGAGGTCTCGGAAATGACTAGTAGGTGATTTGAGTGTGTAGGGTGCCAATTCAGTCCTAAGAATACAAAGGATGACGCTAGTGTCGCGATACCAATATGCAGTGTCACGATATCGAACTTCGAGAATTTTATGGAAAGATATGCCTAATTTTTTGGATGGAAAATTTGGATTACTTCCTCATTTAAACCCTATTCATTTAATAATATATTGTATTAATCAGACTTAAAGTGTATCTCGGGTAGTGTGGGCACCAAGCAACACAAGTATATATAAGTCGCCTTAGAGTCACTTGAGAATAGACTAGTTAGACCTAGACTTAGACACACAATATTATTTACTTCGTTTTCATTTGGTTTATTTTTATGTTCACTTAATCGGGGATTTTCAATTCAGATGTGAAAATGATTGCGAACAGAGATTGTTTTGAAACCGCACTTCAATTATTTGTCAATGACCAATTTCTTTATCCCTTTCATTTATTCTTTTATTTATATTTTGTTAGCCTGATCAACTAATGTTTGTATGAATATTGGAATAAATTATTGTGTTTTATTCATATATCGCATGTTTCAATTATGGAACTGATTTATTAATCAAGTAATTATTTAACTAATTAGGTGATTATTCAAGAATACTTAGTATATTACGGAGTGACGCCCCTAGTAGAATATCTAGATAGGTGAAACTGGAAGGCTATCTTGTCGAGTATAACTTATAATAAGCGATTAGACCGAAAGGGTATCCGTATGTTTAGAAAGAGACAGAAAATGAGACTTAGGTGGTAATCCTTAGTGATGATGAGACCAAAAGGGTATTATTAGCTAAGGGTGGTAAATAAATCAATTGAGGGTAATTAGCAACTTAATTGATAATTAGGGATTTAATCGATCATAGGCCGAGAACTCGCATCTTCGACACTAGGAATAGGAAATCCCATTAGGTTGTTTTAGTTCTACATCAACACTACTAATTCATGGGTCAATTAGATTAATAATTATTTTATATAATTAATTTAATAATAGACTTCTCCAATCTAAAATACATTGGGTATGATCCTCAAATTACTTCCCAAAGTATTTCATTGTAACACTTTAGTATATTACAATTGATCCGTATACTTGCAGACACTACTTCTTTATTCCAAATCTTTTTGCTGCAGTATTTCAAGTCCAAACGTTCGCACGTTTGGTGGCGGTCACTTGGTTTTCTAGAGTGTAGGCTTTATTCTAGAGTGAAATATTAAAAACTAGAAAACCTAATGAAGAACTTTGTCAAAAGATAGAATTTATTTTGAAAATAATTATATTTTGGTAGAATATCGATGTAGAGAAGTGTGTATGTTGACCTAGCTCTTAATATCTTTTTATAGATAAAATAACACGAGTTTTAGTAGAATAAGAAATAACTAAATAGTAATATATAGGAAAAGTTAACTCCTACAAGAAGTATACAAGGAAGTGGCAGCAATACCTTGATAGGACTAGAGTTTTCTACCCTTTTTTATTAAATCGAGCCAATTGGGCATTGTTTTGTATCCAGTTAATTACGTATGTTATCTGGTCTTTAAACTAACTCATAAATTTTTTCCAACCCAAAATATTATTTTATAAATTAATTATATTAATTATTTAAACTAATTAAATTATTTTCTAAACCCATATTTATTTCCATTAAAGTCATAATGACTTTATCTTACTAGAATCTATGATTAGATTAATTGAATTAACTCATTCTCATGAAACTATGATGACTTAATTAATTTAATTTTTATTTCTAAATACAATTATTTAATTAAATAATAGTTTGAAGAAATTAATTTAATTCTTGAGTCATCTCTTGTTCATAGCTAAGAAACACATTCACTGCAAATAGTGACATATGCTATCTATTTCTCTAGTTCTTTGTTTTAGTTTTTCCATATCATCAATCAATGTAAACCATCAAGGTTATACCGAGGTAGTAAAGGAACTGATTGGAAAAAATTATTAGGGATCATATAATTTGTAAGTTTTGACTCTTCATCTTAATAAGAACATTTTTTAGTCATAGAGTTATTCCACTAAAGTAACATGACTGATGTAACACCCCAAACCTGGCCTATGCATTAAGCCCGTATTTTGGCATGCCACACAAATTGAACGTGCATTCAAATCATCAATGATGTAGGAAATCAAATCTTCAAAACGATTAAGAGAATGACTTTATCGAAAATCGAGGTTTATTTGAAATCCATGATTAAAAACACAAGAGTTTATCATTCGATTTACAGAGTAGTAGTTGATTAAAATTTTAAATTTATTTAGTCGAAATATTTCATCGAAGAGTTTTAAAAGAATTTCCTAAGTTTCAGTGATATTTAAGAAAAACCTTTATTTTACGCGAGAGTTTTAGAAAAACATTTATGAAAACTAAATCAGTCCAACTTAGGAAAACTAAAACATAATAAAATCCATCCGCATAATAAAATCCATGAAAATAATTAAAGAGGCCTTATTACATTGCCATTAAAATAGTACTTCATAAAAATTATTAAAGAAGTTTTAAAGTTATATAAACCACCATTTGTAGTATAGCTTCCACACGAAGTCATCTCTGACCCAAGTCTCCATAAATTATTATTACCTGAGAAGGGTAAGAAAAATGGGGTGAGTTACTTAGACCTCAATGTGTAACCCACTTACCGTATTCACTGGGCCAAAACCATATAAACATATAATTGGGCTTGAGCCCATTTTGCAAATGTTCAATATAGATATAAATCAAGTATATAAAATAATAATAATGCAAGTGATATGCAATTCCCAACCAAGCCTAATTTTCCATCCGCTACACACCACCCGAACCAACCATCACACCTGTAGGGATCAAGTCAACCTACCCCGCCAACACACCAATAGCAGGTTTTAAGCCAATTATAATATTTGTGGCAACAGGCCATTTATGATATTTGTGACAACAGGCCATTTACAATATTTGTGGCAACAGGCCATTTAAAATATTTGTGGCAATAGGCCATTTATAATATTTGTGGCAACAGGCCATTTATAATATTTGTGGTAGAACCACCGATCTAGATTTTGGGCAACAGGCCATCGTGACAGAGTCACCGATCTAGATTTTTGGCAACAGGCCTTTCTTCTCATCATCAAATATCCCAGCCCATTCAGTCATGTATATATATATATATATAGTGCATAACAAAATATTCATAAGTTAATTTTAACAAAAACCCATATTACAATTTATCAATTTGGCCCATTTAACGATCTAGCAACTTGGCCCATTTCATCTCATATCACATTAATATCACTTTTGGCCCATAAAGCAATGTATTTCAATTTGGCCCATTAAACGACATGTTTCAATTTGGCCCATAAAACAACATATTTCAATTTGGCCCATAAAACAACATATTTCATTTTGGCCCATAAAAGGGTATTTATGTAATTCGGTCCATAGGGACATTTCGCAATTCGGCCCATTTAACACATGAGGCCTTTTTCACAATTTCCACACCTGGCCAGTTAATCAAAATAATCACATGGTCCAAAAATATCACTTCTTTCACGAGATAACCCATTGAGGGCAAATCCGTAATTTTTCCACAACTTCAATTTCGGTTTCAAGCATTCACATAAAAGTATTATTATAACATATTTTTTTTCAATTTCACCGGATTTATGATTTTTATTTTAACGCTTACGATATTGTAGAACCCATGAGATAAGTGTGAAGTTACACACCTGATTATGCTGAGAACTACATTTTCCGCTCGTCGATACCTATATACGTGTCACACTTGATTAGAACACTAATACTTATAAAACTATACTAATGTTAAGCGATCTAGATCTTACCCTCGGAATCTCGAACAACCACTATTTGTGATTTCTCTCCGATCAAAGGTTTAGAACCACGAGTAAACAATGGCTCTGGGGTGCGTACGACTTCGAAAATTTGATTTTCACCGGATGAGGGTCCACAACCCGGTGGAAAGTCTCAGATTCCCGAAATAGTTCTTCGCTTGAATTTAGGGTGAATAATAGAACCACCCCTCTTTCGAACACTTATTAACAACCCTTTTCGTCCCTATCTTGATTGTCTTCAAATACAAAGGATCATTAGTCCTAACAA
This sequence comes from Gossypium rotundifolium, assembly GCA_025506655.1. NCBI lineage: Eukaryota > Viridiplantae > Streptophyta > Magnoliopsida > Malvales > Malvaceae > Gossypium > Gossypium rotundifolium. Next base: position 25,077,128 of record CP106727.1, read on the forward strand.
TATATCAAAAATCTTAAGACTAATGACTTAAAAGAGTGAATTCGGCTTACCTTAATTTTCTGAATGATCTCAAAAGAATCCTTTGAACATTATGATCAAATCTTAAATAAACTTCAAGATTTCTCCGAAAAGATGATGATTGGACCCTTCCACTATTTCACTAAAAATAACGAAAGAAAACATTTGAATAAGTGATTGGTTAATTGGTTTAAAAGTTTCTTCCAAGACATTCTAACATTCGCCAAGGTGACCAAATAGCAAAAGAAAAGACAAACAAATGATTCTTATCGATGATCCAAAGTTTGAATAGAAAAAAATGATTGAAAATAGATGTTATGAAGAATGAAAGATTCGGCTATGATGATGATCACAAACATTCAGCCATAGAAGATAGATGAAAGAAAAATATATGTTTGTATGATAAGTAAAATGGAGAGGAAAAGAGAATAGGGAGAAGAGAAAAGAGAGAAGTTTAGGGACAAATGTGCATTCGGCAATGAAGAGAAAAAAGAGAAGAAAAGAAATGGTCTTTGATGGCTACATGGTTTCGGTCACAAAGAAAAGAGAAAAGTTTTAGAGAGAGTGATCAAATTAAGATCAAAATAGTCAAAAAGAAGAAATGGCAAAAGCAACAATTACTTCCTCAATGCTCATGGTACATTCGGCTAGGGAGAGGGAAAAATTGGAGAGAAAAGTTTGGTAAGACACCAAATGGTAAATGGAAAATGTGCTTATCAAGCACCTAATCCTGCCAAACCAACACCAAAATCTAGCCATCCCCTTTAGTCCCCTATGCTGTCCATGATCATGGACAATTTGGCCTTTCAAAATTTCCAAAACAAAGCCCTTAATTCATGCCTTATGTCCCCCTATCACCTTAAATCATGAGATTATTTTCCTTAAACTTTTACTTACCTTTTTCCTTTGGTCTTCTTGCCAAAAATGATATCCAACTCATCCTAATCCTTATCCATGACCGACACATTGAAAGAGGAAACAAAATAAAAACAAAACTCAATGCACATTCAAGGATTCGAACCTTTTCCCTCAAGCAAACATACATGCGCCAACACCACCTTGCTACTAACTCATCTTATGCTAGTTTTTGACACTTAAATTTACTTAAACCTCAAAGTCACTTGATCCACTTCAATTAAGTACTCCTTACTAAAATTTATTCTAATTCCGAACAATTCCCAAGTCTTCTCAAGACTATATTAAACATGCAAAATTTTAATTATACACAAGTTAAGCACTAGAACATGTATCATATCGATGCTCAGATTTTAAGATGTTACAACTCTACACTCCTTAAAGAAAATTTCATCCTCAAAATTTACCTGGTTAAAAGAGATGAGGATATTGTTGTCGAATTGCATCCTCAGGCTCCCACGTAGCTTCCTCCGCTCTGTGATTACGCCAAAGAACCTTAACCAATGGCACAGTCTTCTTTCTTAATACCTTAACATCGCGATCTAAGATTTTCACTAGTTCCTCCTCGAAATACAAGTATGACCTTAATTCCACTTCTTCTACCGGTATTACGTGCGACGGATCCGATCTATAGTGCCTCAGCATAGAAACATGGAAGACACTATGAATCTGACTCAACTCCGGAGGTAAATCAAGTTGATAGGCCACTGGTCCTATACGCTTCAACACACGGTATGGTCCAATGAACCTAGGGCTCAACTTGCCCTTCCTTCCAAATCTGAAAATCTTCTTCCACGGTGAGACTTTCAAAAAGACCTGATCTCCCACTAAAAACTCAATATCTTTACGCTTCAGATCCACATACGACTTTTGTCTATCCGAACCTTCCTTTAATCGCTCTCGAATCACCTCTACTTTTTCTTCCGTCTCAGATATCAGTTCAGGACCCAACAACTGTCGTTCCCCCAATTCAGTCCAACAAGTAAGGGTACGACACCTACGACCATATAACACTTCATAGGGCGCGATTTGGATACTGGATTGGTAACTGTTATTGTACGCGAACTCTGCCAATGGTAGAAAATCCTCCCAGCTACCTCTGAAGTCGATCACACAACCTCGTAACATGTCTTCCAAAATCTGAATTACTCTTTTTGACTGACCATTTGATTGAGGATGAAAAGCCAGATCAAGTTTAACTTTGTTCCCAATGCCTCATGTAAAGCTTTCCAAAACCGTGATGTAAATCTAGGATCCCCGTCGATATGATGAACTGGTACCCCATGCAACCTCACGATTTTAGATACATACGTTTAGCCAACTTCATATCGAGTAATCCGCATTTAACCGGTAGAAAATGAGCGGTCTTCATTAATCGATCTACTACCACCCGCATGTAATCTTTCTTATTAGGTGTTAAGGGTAATCCACTAACAAAATCCATCGTTATCCGCTCCCATTTCCATAGAGGAATCTTTACCGGTTGCAATAAACCCGATGGTAATTGATGTTTCGCCTTCACTTGTTGACAAGTCAAACACTTTCCCACTAAATCAGTAACTTCCCACTTTAACTTTGGCCACCAATACTATTCACGGAGATCCCGATACATCTTATTTCCTCCGGGGTGCATAGCATAAGGGCTACTATGTGCCTCTAGAAGAATTATTTGCCTCAAATCTGAATCCTTGGGCATACAAACCCTTCCACGAAAACACAGTACACCATCTTTGTTCAAACCAAAATCCCCTATTATACCACTTTCAACTTGTTGTATTAAAGGACCCAACTTTTCATCAGATAATTGCCTTTCCTTGATTTGCTCCAACCACAGAGGCTTCACCTGAAGTTTCGCTAGTAGACTGTCATCCTCATAGAAACTGAGATGAGCAAACATTACTCTTAAATCCGATACAACCTTACGACTCAACGCGTCTGCCACAACATTAGCCTTTCCAGGATGGTACTCGATTGAGAAATCATAATCCTTTAACAGCTCCACCCATCTCCGTTGTCTTAAATTTAACTCCTTTTGGGTAAGAAGATACTGAAGACTCTTATGGTCCATATAAATGATTGACTTCTCACTGTAGAGATAGTGCCACCAAATATTTAATGCAAACACCACCGCAGCCAATTCCAAATCATGAGTAGGATAGTTGACTTCATGCGGCCTCAATTGTCAAGAAGCATAAGCTACTACTTTTCCACTTTGCATCAGTACACATCCTAAACCCGTGTGTGATGCATCACAATAAACGGTAAACTCTTTTCTAGCTTCAGGTTGAATCAGTACTGGCACTTCTATTAGAATCTTCTTCAGTTTCTCGAAACTTTCTTGTTGTTTATCGATCCACATATACGGTACTTCCTTTTGCAATAGCTTAGTTAGGGGTCCAGCAATCAACGAAAACCCTTCAATAAAGTGTTTATAATAACCAGCCAAACCCAAGAAACTCGAACCTCAGCCACTAACTTCGGCGGTTTCCAATCCAACACAGCCTCTACCTTTCGAGGATCAACTCTTATTCCTTCAGCTGACACTACATGACCCAAGAAAGTCACTTCCTTCAACCAAATTTCACACTTCTTGAATTTGGCATAAAGTTGCTTATCTCGCAAGATTTGCAACACAAAGGCGCAAATGTGAGTCATGCTCTTCTTCATTCCTCGAATATACCAAGATGTCATCTATGAACACTACTACGAACTGGTTTAAATAGGGTTGAAAGACTCGGTTCATCATGTCCATAAATGCAGGTTGGTGCATTGGTCAAACCAAACGCATCACTAAAAACTCATAATGTCCATAGCGAGTTCAGAATGCCGTCTTATGAATATCTGCCTCTTTCACCTTGAGTTGATGATAACCCGATCTCAAATCAATCTTGGAGAAGACTGAAGCTCCTCTCAATTGATCAAACAGGTTGTCAATTCTCGACAATGGATACCTATTTTTGATCGTCAACTTATTCAACTGCCTATAATCAATGCACATACGCATCGACCCATCCTTCTTCTTGAAGAACAAAACCGATGCTCCCCACAGAGACACACTTGGTCAAATAAATCCTCGATCTAGCAGTTCTTGAATTTGAGCTTTAAGCTCGCTAACTCCTTCGGTGCCATTCTATAAGGAGCAATGGACACCGGAGCCGTTTCGGGCAAAAGCTCAATGCCAAATTCTACTTTCCGATTTGGAGGTAGACCCAGAAGTTCTTTGGGAAAGACATCTAGAAATTCTTTCACAGTTATCATACCTTCTACCGATAAATCCTTGGCATCCAAAGCACTAATAAAGGCTAGGAATGCTCCATTCCCTTTTCGCACCAACTTTTCTGCCTTCAAAGCAGATACCACATTAACCAAAAAGTTACAGCACAATCTACAGTCCTTATTGACATCCATTTTTCGGCACAATCCAATTGCGCCCGATGCTTCACCAATGAATCCATGCCCAAAATAAGATCAAACTCGTTGAAAGGTAATTTCATCAAGTCCGCTAGAAATACCTCTCTTTGAATCTCCAAGGGCACATCTCTAAATAATTTATTCACTATTACCAACTGTCCTAAAGGACTAATTACCGTCATCTCTCTATCGGTAATCTCAGATCTAATATTCAGGTTTCTAGATATGGCACTAGAAACATACGAGTGGGTAGACCCGATATCTATCAAAGCGAATAATGTACATTAGAGATGAAAACGCACAGCTTATCACATCAGGTGTATCGCTGTCTTCACGATGCCTGACCGCATAGACCAATCCTGGCTGTCTTGCCTCCGTGTTACCTCTAAAGCCATTACCTTAACCCGGTGCACCTTGTCCACATCTGTTACCATTACCACCACGACCTGGTCCACGGCCTCTCGGTGGCTACTAAGTACCTCTAGCTGGCTGAGCATCAGGGTTACGAGCTTCTTGAGTCGTATCAGTTCGTCGAGGGCAATTCTTATATTGATGATCCTTGGAACCACATTTAAAGCAGGCACCAGGTTTCCTCCAACATTCTCCAGGGTGTCGTCTTCCACAGTCGGCATATTCTCGACTCTAATTGGTAGTCACAGGTGCTCTAGCTTGAACTGGCTCATCATTTCGTGGCCTCTTTTGAAACTTTTTTGATGACCTGAGTACTTAAAATCCCTCTTGCCTCTGACTTTTTCCCAGTTCTAGCGTTCTGAATTCTTAGCCTCCTCGGCTATCTTGGCTTTCTCAACAAGCGAGGTAAAAGTCCGTACTTGTTGTGGGGCTATCAGTACCCGCAACTCATCATTCATTCCATCTTCAAAGTGTACACAGCGCTCATGATCAGTCTGCACTATTGTGCGAGCATAACGGCTCAAGCAAAGAAATTCTGCCTCGTAAGCTGCCACCGTCTAACTTTCTTGAACCAAATTCAAGAATTCCTTCCTTCGGGCATCTACATAACTTGTCTCGACGTACTTCCCTTGGAAAGCAGCTTTAAAGAAATCCCAAGTAACCAATGCAGTCTCGGTGCCTTCTCGAACAGTAAGCCACCATTGATATGCCTCGTCTCTTAGCAAGGACACGGCTCCTCTCAGTTTCTGCTCGACGGTGCACTCCAAATCATTCATAATTTGTTCTACAGCCTCAAGCCAATATTTTGCCACATTCGGAGCTACACCGAAGACACCTCTAAAAACTTTTGCACCACTAGACTTGAGTCGTTCCGATATTGATCCACGAGCTATTGGCCTAGTTTTAGCCTCAGCTACTCTTTCTAAGACTCGTAACATTGCTTGAGTCAAAGCATTATCCTCATTCGCATGATCATGGGATCCAGTCTCGCTCCTGAATGACGCAGGTGCATCCATTTTTGGCATATGACCCGGTGCCTCAGACGCAGCACCTCGTCCTCTACCATGGCCACGTCTACCGCGTCCACGACCATGTCCTCTAGTGCTCATAATGACTAATTTGATTTTAATCTGATTACAAGTTTTATGAATCAGAATATTATTTCAATGTTTATTAACGATATTTTATGAGATATAAGAGATATGGTTGTTTTCGCAATCACATCCTATAGTCTCGATCTCTATCCTTTTCAACACCTAAAACTAGAAGTTCTAGAGTGTTCCTAAGATCTTATCACAATAATAAACATTTAATAAACAAATACTTTTAGCGGCATTTTTTTCCCTTTAGCGGCGTTTATAAGCGCCACAAAAATGCCACTAAAACAAATGCCGTAAACTTTAGCGGCGTTTATGATAAAAAATACCACTAAAGGTCATATTTTTAGCGGCGTTTTTAGGAAAAGCGCCGCTAAAGGTCATGTTCTTTAGCGGCGCCTTTACCACAAACGCCGATATAAAACATGACCTTTAGCGGCGCTTTTCCTAAAAACACCACTAAAAACATGACCTTTAGCAGCGCTTTTCCTAAAAACGCCGCTAAAAATATGACTTTTAGCGGCGCTTTTCCCAAAAACGCCGCTAAAAGCATGACCTTTAGCGGCACTTTTCCTAAAAATGCCGCTAAAGGTCATAAAAATAAAAATATTAAAATATTATAAAAATACCACAAATCCTTTCCCACAAATTAAAATGACTATTAGATGTCAATTTCCAATATACATTTTAATCTGATTGAATAAAGCCTATTTTAGGCACTAGCTGATTACAAATAACACAGTAGCTGATTGAATAAAGTAAAGCCTATTTTACATTTTAATCGGATTAACATTTGGATAAAACTTCCTCTTAATAAAATATTCGTCAGATAATGCAGCCTTCTCCTAACTAATAGCTACCTGCGAAAGGGGAAAATGATAGAAGGCAAGAGAAAAGCATATTAAAACATTAACAGTAAACAAGGAAATCATAGACAATATTAGAAATGTCACTTATACAAACTAAAAAGTACTATTGAATCCTTGTTTGAAAAGCATATTAAAACATTAACAGTAAACAAAGAAATCATAGACAATATTAGAAATCATTTTTTTATTGGAAAACAATGAACTTAAATGGAAAAAAGAATTCCTTTGTTTGCTTTTCTTTTCATGCATTTGAGTATTAAATGAGATAATTTGTAGAGTTAATTTTATTATATTATTTAAAATTAGAACTAATTTGATATAATGTGTAAGTATTTAATATTAAATATATTATTAGAGAATAAAATGACTAAAACATAACTAAACAATAATACTAAAATTGAAAAATTTTATAATTTAATAACTAAAATAAAAACACTAAAATTGAAAGACCATAATAGTTTGATAATTAATAGTATACCTTAAAATCTAAACGATAATTTCAGAAATTTAAATTTAGGCATTTAGCAGAATGAAGCTACTTAGTTAGTGTCGTGGATGTACTACAACTCTCTTTATGTTTTTTTTCCTTTTGGTTTTTGATGTAAGTGCCACAAGCTGAATGAATAAAGTAAAGCCTAACTTTGAACTGGGTTGGCTTGTTTCCAAGCACCACACTAACGCTAACAAGAAAACCAAAACACATTAACCTGGTCAGAAGTTGTATTGCTATCTCACAACACTGTCCCAAAGAAATTAGTAATTGGAAAAAGTAGCTGCATTCTTAGACCCTAAAATTAAACCAAACAACATTTCCAGACATAATGTATGTACCCATTCATGTAGTAGTAATATTTTTATCATAAAGTTCCAACGAAAACCAGCCCTAAACCCATTAATGATTCCAAACTTAGTTCTATTACTCAGTCTTGTCAAGTGTGAATTAAAATTCAGTATGCAGAATGCAATATCAGCATAAGATACATCAATTACACTACAAAAAATTAATAAAGATGTACAACAAAAAACAAAAACAAAACTTACTTTATTCCAAGATCAATGTGCTCCTGGATGCCAAATCCAAAGCAGCCATTATCACTAAATTTCCTTCTCAAAAGCTCATATTCCTTGACCTTCAAACCAGTTGTTAGTTGACCAAATAACCAAATATTTAATACAAAAAAATGAAAAAAAAATACAACCTATGTTGCAAATTTCAATGAAGCAAAAGATTAAACAAAAAGAATAGGACAAATCATATAGCATAAAGTTTCCATAAAGACACATGTACTGGCTTAAATGACTCCATACAACATCATATAATAACGTCAAGCATGAATTTTCGCAGTACATATGTAGAAACTAGACAGAAAAGAAGTGAGTAATAACTGTGAGAAAATTAAGGAAAATCTGGTTGGAAAGAAGCAAGTACATTCGTTTTTGCTTGAGAAAACTCATGGGTCGAGCTTTAATGGCCTCTTAAGCAAGGCCAGGCCTTGTCTTCTTTATCTGTTCCTTGTACCTACTAAGTTCAGCATCTAGTTTCTTCAACTTCTCCTCCATATTGTCCCCTCTTTTATTTATCTGATCACGAAAATCCATTCCATCCATATTATTTCACAAAATATGCAAAACTTTGAAATCAAACTAAATAATGAACCAAATAAATCCTAATACCAAGAAATCAAAAGATCAACATTAATATAAGGCAGTATTTCCTCACAAGTTATGAAATAGTTTCTATTTACGGGTGGCAAAGAAAACAAACCCAAGTTAACAAAAACCACAACGATTAATAAAACCAATTATGACTATAACATATTTAGAGAAAGTGACTGCAAAGACAAAGTTTCGAAGCTCATAAAATTGAATGCATGAACCAAATGGATTAAATCCAAATTATATGAAGAACATAAGGTGATAGAATAGTTAATGCTTAGTGACTTAAGTCCCTGATTACCAACTCCAATATTCATCCTTTCTATCCAAAACGAGAGAAACTCTGGAATTTTAACCGCAAAAATCAAATCAATGTTCAATCTCTGATAATCTAAAATACAAAAAAGGAAAATTAATTCAAATTTCAACCCAAACTGATATGAGGATGAAGTCAAATGGCTCTACCTTGAAACCAACTCAAACTAAAACCAAATCATTTGTTTTTAAAAATTAAAATGACCATGAGGGTTGTAAAAGATCACAATGAAACAAAGGTAATTAAGCTCACCAGGAAGGCTAAATACGCAAGAGCATATGTCTCCTCCAAAGCTCCAACAACCAGAAAGCATTGAAGCAAAGTTGAATGTTATCAACTAGGAAAATATGTTAACAAATTGCAATCTGAGCTCGACGTCTCGGTTCATCCACAAATATATGGCAATAACTCAATAGAAGAAATTAGAAGCTTAATCATCCGCCATTAATGTCGTCTTGACTCTCTGTTTCCACATACGCTTTTCTTAAACCAATCACCGACATCTTCATTCCCTTCACAAGAGCATATTTAAAAGTCAAAGCTTAATCTCTAGGTTTTGGTGACTTATACTACATTGCTTTAAACTCGCAAGTAAAAAGCACATCTATAATGTGAGATAAAAAGATTAGGCATAGGGCACAACCTTGACATTAACACTAGAAATTTTGTGGAACTTGTTTTCTTGGTGAGAAAGAAGATATCAAAACCACCCTTAATCAAGAATCGCAATTCCAAAGATAAATAGACATGAATCATAGACCAATGAATTAAGATATCATTGAAGGAAAATGCAATGAGTATATTGAGATACCAGATGATTAAATCTCTACTTTTAAATGAACCTGAAAGAAGTCCACCACTGATCTTATGGAGTCAAAATGCCAAAAAGAATAAAGCATGAATCTTAATATCTCCTCACCATAATGCTGCTTAAACAACTTGAAAGGCAATAACATACAAAGAAATTTTAGCCCCAACTGATCTGATAATCAAAATCCAAGATCAAAAAAATAATCAATTCCAATGGCTTTACCATGAAACTAACTATTCACTTCAAACTTGAAACACCCCAAACCTAGCCCACAAGCCCTGACCGGATCTGGTATGTTCCTCGAGTAAAAAGTTCAAATAAATCTTGTTTTTAATAAATAATATGTTGGTTTTGTAGAAAATAAGTCTATTTAGAGATCTCGTTGTAAATGGTGTTTAATTAAGTTGATGTTTCATTAAAACGTTATCTTTATGAGAAAGATTATAAGTTAAAAGTTAACCAAATTTAAAACTTATTATTATTGTGAAAACCATAGGTATTTAGGTGTCAAAACAATTTAAGTTGTTTTTCAAAATTATTTAATTATTTAGTAAACATTTGATCGTAGTAGAATAAAAATCTAAAACGTTAAAATTTAAACAGTTTATAGCGGCCTTATTACAAAAACATAGCCCAAAAATAAATCCAAAAATGTTAAATGGAAAATGTAGTAAGTTTAATTAAAAGGAATCCGAAATAATGAGTTGAGCAATGGCCACCACATAGTCCTCGCTGACCCGATCTATCACATTAAGCGTCACCTGAAAATATATCCCATAAAGGGTGAGTCAACAGACTTAATGTGGAACATTACGCTAAAAGCCCAAACGATCATAGCAATAAAGCCCATTTAAATAGCATTTAGCCATAAGTCCATTATATAGCAAATCAGATAATAATCGATTAAATCACATGTACATATAAAATGAGATGCAATCCCGAGCCCACCTAAATATTCATCCACTACACACCACCCATACCTACCAATCACACCGTGGGGATTACTAAATCGACCCTCCATCCACTACACACCATCGAAGGCTTTCGCTGCAGTCAACTGCACATCGCCCTTATAAATTGTGGCATAGCCACCGGATAATTGTGACAGAGTCACCGGATTTTTAATATGTGACCGAAGTCACCAGATTCATAATATTGTGACCGAAGTCACCGGATAATGTGGTAAAAACCACCAGAACACTTCCCCTTTATCAAAATCACCCATATGCCCATGCAATAAACATATTTTTTCGATATTATGCCATATACCCCAAAATCATAATGGAATCATACACATTTCATATTCATGCTTATAGCATTATTAACAAAGTATTAGGGGGTAAACATACCTGAATATCATGTACCACTGAATGGTACCCGCAACCATTATCATACATATTTTCTTGACACATGCAAATCATTAATATTATCGATCTATTAGAAGTTTAACGTAGTGTTACACACCTTATAACAGTGAGAACTATACTTTCCCACTCGTCGATACCTAAATATTTATCACGCTTGATTAGAACACTAATACTTATAAAACTATATAATAGATAAGTATTCTAAATCCTTACCCTCAGAATCTCGAACAAAAATTATATGCGATTTCTCTCCGATAGGTGGTTCATAACCCGATGAAAAACCACTGACAAATAATGGCTCGAGTGTACGCACGACTTTAAATAATCGATCTTCGTTGGCAAAGGGTCCACAACCCAGTGCAAAGTCTCGGATCCCCGATACAGCCCTTCGTTTGAAATTTGAGGGTATAGCAGAACCACCCCTCTTCCAAACACTCCTTATCGCTCTTTTCGAACCTATTTTTTTTGCCCAAAAATCTTACGTTCACGGAAAAATAATAATCGAACTATAGAGTCCCCTAAAACGAAATCGATTAGCAGTCTATCTAAAATGATATAACAAGTAATATAAAAATCCTTTACCTTGAATATTTAAATCCCGATGGATCTCTCCTTAATCGTTGGCTACAAAAAGAATTCCGAAATCCTTCTTTAAGGTTTCGGCCAAAGAGAATAAAAGGATTAGAGTCCTAAAATCGGCTAATCCAAAAGAAGAAAAAGGAAGAAATGCAATAGACAGTTAAACCTTACCATTAACGCTAAAATCGATTGCACCCTTACTTGATATTACAAAGAGATTCGGCTATATAGGAGAATGATTGACTTTGAAGAAGAAAGAGAAGAGAATGGGGTGTGATATGATTCGGCTTGATATCAAGAAAAAGATTCGGCCTTTTCAAAAGAGAATAGAGATGAGAGGTTTTAGGTGTTACGGCTATGGTGAAAATGGAAGGAAGGTTTCGGCTATTACAAGAGAAAGAAGAAGAAAAGAAAGAGATGAAAAATGACCTTAGTGCTATGATGATATCGGCACTAGAGAGGAAGAAAAGAAAAGAGAAAATGTCTTCAAGGCTTTTGGTGTTTTCGGCAATAGGGGAAAAGAAACTTGAGAGAATAGGCAAATTAAACCAAAATGGTCAAAATGGAATGACTCATAGAAAAGAGAAAAAGAATAAAAGATGTTTACCTATTGCTAAGAATGCATTCGGCTAGGAGAGGAAAGGTGGAGAGAAAGAAAATTTGCTTTAGAGAAAGTACAAAATAACTCAATTGCCAAAATGACCGATTAACTACTAACCTACCAAAACCCTCATCAAAATTCGGTCACCCCCCCAAGCTCCCAAACCGTCCACATTCATGGTTAAAATGACCATGAAAAAATTTCCAAAACATCACCCATTCATCAAGCCTTATGTCCCCTTATCCTTCCATAACACCTTGATTCCATACCTTAACTAATAACTTGCCTTTTTCCTTTGGTCTACTATCCAAAAATGAAAGAAAATCCATCCATACCAAAAATAGAGCTTGACCGACACAATAGGAATGAGAACAAAAATAAAAATCCTTCCAATTACTAACCAAGGGATTCGAACCTCTCTCCTCATGCATTCACCCATGCGCCAACACCACTTTGCCAATTGACTTGTTGTGCTTAAACCTCATACCATTTTTTCTTAAGGCCTATCTTGCTTAGCTCCATCTTAAGACTTAAAAATCTAATATTTTTCTAAGGCATTCTCCTATATACTGAAGTTCCTAAAACTCCCAAAGCACACTCAAACCACACATAGGCATGCTACTACATACAATTAAGTTAAAATGCATAACCCCTATGTTCCAGATATTACAGTTCTCCCCTTAAAATAATTTTGACCTCGAAATTACCTATCTAGAACAAGTGAGGGTATTACTGTCGCATTGCTTCCTCCGGCTCCCACGAAGCTTCTTCCGATCCATGATTACGCCATAACACTTTGACGAGAGGAACTGATTTCCTCCGTAACACCTTCACATCCCGTTCTAGATTTTGAATTGGCTTCTCTTCATAAGACAAATCTGGTCTTAATTTCACCTCCTCAACTGGCACTACATGTGATGGATTCGACCGGTAACGACGTAACATTGAAACATGGAACACATCGTGCATTTGCTTCAATTCTGTAGGCAACTCTAACTGATATGCCACTGGTCCAACCCACTTCAAAACCCGATAAGGTCCTATAAACCTGGGGCTTAACTTCCCTTTGCGACCAAATCTTATCACCTTTTCCAAGGTGAAACCTTTAGGAACACTTGATCCCCCACAGCAAACTCTATTTCCTTCCGCTTAAGATCTGCGTGTGACTTTTACCTGTCAGATGCTTCCTTTAACCGAGTTTGGATTACCTTAACATTTTCTTCGGATTCTGCCATAATCTCTAGACCCAAAACATGACGTTCCCCCAATTCTGTCCAACACGTAGGAGTTCGACACTTCGTCCATATAGCACTTCATACGGTGCCATCCGAATACTTGCTTGATAACTGTTGTTGTACGCAAACTCCGCTAAAGGTAAGAACTCCTCCCAGCTTCCTCTAAAATCTATCACACATCCCCTTAACATATCCTCTAAAACTTGGATTACTCGCTCAGACTGGCCGTCTGACTGTGGATGAAATGCCGTACTGAAGCCCAATCTGGTGCCCAAAGCCTGATGCAATGCTTTCCAAAACCGAGACGTAAACCTCAGATCCCTATCCGAAATAATCGACACCGGCACTCCATGCAATCTCACAATCTCAGCCACATACAACTTTGCCAATTTCTACAAAGAGTAATCAATCCTCACTAGTATGAAATGTGCAGACTTCGTCAATCGATCCACTATCACCCATACTGAGTCTTTCTTAGTAGGCGTAAGGGGAAGCCCACTAACAAAGTCCATGGTGATTCTCTCCCACTTCCACTGCAGAATCTTTATCGGTGAAGCAATCCCGAAGGCACTTGATGTTCATTCTTGACTTGCTGACACATTAAGCACTTCCCTACAAATTTTGTAACTTCCGCTTAAGACCAGGCCACCAAAATTGATCCCGTAAATCTCGATATAACTTACTTCCTCCAGGATGCATAGCATAAGGGCTGCCATACGACTCATGAAGAATCCTTTGCCTCAACTCCTGATCCTTCGGCATACAGACCTTACCCTTGAAACACAATACTCCATCACTGTTAACACCATAATCTTCTAGCTCCCATTCTACACATGCCGTAGCTTAGCACTCAAATCATCGTCTACCAACTGTTTTTCTTTCACCTGACTCAACCATGTCGGCTTTACTTGTAACTCTGCTAACAAACTTTTGTCGTCATAAAGACTAAGATGTGCAAACATCGCCCTTAGATCTGACACCACTTTCCGACTTAAAGCGTTTGCCACCACATTCGCCTTGCCCAGGTGGTACTCTATAGAACAGTCGTAGTCTTTCAACAACTCCACCCATTTTCGCTATCTCAAATTAAGCTCCTTCTGAGTCAGCAGATATTTTAGACTCTTGTGGTCCGTATATATCATTGACTTTTCCCCATATAAATAATGCCTCCAAACTTTAAAAGCAAAGACTACCGCTGCTAACTCCAAGTCATGCGTCGAATAGTTAACCTCGTGTGGCCTCAATTGTCGAGACGCATACGTAACTACCTTCCCGTCTTGCATTAGAACACATCCTAATCCTGTGTGAGAAGAATCACAATACACCACAAAATCCTTCCCTGCCTCAGGCTGAATTAAAACTGGAGCTTCAGTCAAAACCCTCTTAAGCTTCTTAAAGCTCTCTTGCTGCTTAAATACCCACACGAAAGGTACCTCATTTCTCAACAATTTCGTTAAAGGTGCCACTATCGATGAAAATCCTTCAATGAATCTTCTGTAGTAGCCTGCTAATCCCAAGAAACTACGAACCTCAGCTACAGACTTAGGTGATTTCCAATCTAACACTGCCTCAATCTTCCGAGGATCCACCCTTATCCCTTCTGCAGACACCACATGTCCTAAAAATGCAAATTCTTTCAGCCAAAATTCACACTTGCTGAATTTGGCATAAAGCTTCTTCTCCCTTAACACTTGCAACACTATCCGGAGATGGTCATCATGCTCTATCTCAGATTTGGAATATACTAGGATTTCGTCTATAAACACGACGATGAACTGATCCAAGTAGGGTTGGAAAACCCGATTCATCATATCCATGAACGCAGCTGGGGCGTTCGTCAATCCGAACGGCATTACTACAAACTCATAATACCCATACTTTGTCTGAAAAGCTGTCTTATGGATATCCACTTCCTTCACCTTAAGCTGATGATATCCCGACCGTAGATCTATCTTTAAGAATACCGCAGCTCCCTTAAGTTGATTGAACAAGTCGTCGATCCTCGACAATGGATACTTGTTCTTGATGGTCAGCTTATTCAACTGCCGGTAATCTATGCACACACATAGTCCCATCCTTCTTCTTCACGAACAAAATTGGTGCTCCCCATGGAGACACACTGGGTCGGATAAACCCACGATCAAGCAACTCTTAGATCTGAGCCTTAAGCTCAACCAACTCTTTCGGTGCCATCTTGTACGGAGCGATAGATACTGGCGCCGTACCAGGCAACAAGTCAATCCCAAATTCCACCTCTCGATCCGGAGGCAACCTGAAAGTTCTTCCGGAAAAAACATCCATGAATTCTCTTACAGTCCTGACTCCTTCAAGAGTTGCTTCCTTAACCTCCAAGGCACTAACCAACATTAGAAAAGCTACACATCCCTTCCTTACCATCTTCTCCTCCTTAAGAGCAGATACCACATTTGATAAATAGTTTCGTCTCTCGCCCATCACCACAACTTCCTTATCGTCAATAGTTCTTAGTGACATCTCTTAATAGCACAATCCACATTTGCACGGTATTTCACTATCCAATCCATGCCTAAGATTAGGTCAAATTCCTCGAATGGCAACTCCATTAAGTCAGCCAGAAACTGCGTCCCTTGCACTTCTAAAGGCACTTTCTTAAAGAGCTTATCTACTACTACAGTCTGTCCTAAAGGACTAAGTATAGTCACTTTCCTAGGTACAGTCTTAGAAGTCACATGCAGAGTTCCAGATACTTCACTAGCGATGTATGAATGAGTTGACCATATATCTATCATAGCAATAAAGGGCAACCTAGAAATAAGGAACGTACCCGTTATAACATCAGGTGCATCACTATCCTCTCTGCGATGAACTGCATATACCAGACCTGGCTGTCTCGCCTCAGTGCTACCACTGCCTCTGGCTAGGATCCTGCGACCTCTACCAGAACCATTACCTCTACCATTCGGACCACGACCCCTCATCGTCTGCTAATCACCTCTGCCAGCTTGATTAAAACCCTGACCTACTGGATGGTTCCTATCTGTATCCATCGAACAATCCTTAATCATATGGTCCTTGGACCCGCATTTAAAACATCCCCCTATTTTTTTCCAACATTCTCCGGGGTACATTTTTCCACACTGAGCACAATTACGATATTGTCCTCCCGTAGCAACCTGCTGACCTCGCGGCCTATCAACTCTAGGTCTCTTTTGAAAGTTCTCAGATGACCTTGAAGAGCCATAGCCCCTCTTATTCTTAGTCTGACCTCAGTCTCGATTTTGTCTCTCAGTCTGCTTAACTTCTTCAGCTATCCGTGCCCTATCCAATAAGATTGCAAAGTCTCTTTCCCGGTGTGGAGCAATCAACACTGCAGCTCATCTCTCAGTCCATCCTCGAATCTGACACTCCGTTCATAATCAGTAGCTACTATCCCTCTGGCATACCGACTAAGCCGTAAAACTCCGCTTCATACTCAGCTACCGACTTATTTCCTTGTACCAAATTCAGAAATGCCTTTCTTTGCGTATTTCCCTTCAAACTTAACCTTAAAATACCTCTAATCCACTCGATCTGCAGGAATACTCTCCTTAACAGTGAGCCACCACTGGTAGGCCTCATCTCGGCAAATAAACAAGACCTTTCACTTTTCCTCAAGAAGGCAAATCCAAATCATCCATGATCCTCTCGATTGTCTCTAACCAAGACTCACTACATTGTGAGTGCCCCAGATACTCCCCTAAAACCTCGGCTCCATTCGATCTAAGTCTCTCACCATCGACTTTCGAGCCCCATTACCCATACTAGCTCCTCACTCATTTAAAACTCGCAAAGATAGCTGCGACATGCATCATCTCCTCTAGTTTGCTCTTGAAATTCCACCCCAACAGTAGGTGGTAGTGCTTCATTTTCAAAACCCCGACTGGACCTAGCTGGTTTCGACACGACCATTCTCGCTTTCATCTGGCGTCACCATTTACGACGCCCCTAGAACTCATGTCTACTTCAAGGCCTTATCTATTTTTACTTAAAATTTTATGCATTAGAGTTTTTCACTTTCTTGTTTAAAGAAAATTTTATGCAACAGAGTGTTAATTAGTGGTTTTTCCGTAGAAGTACACATATACATGGGGTCCATGTCTCTAAAGTATAGTTTCCTTAGGCTTATCAACTAAAGTATCATACATTAACATACTCAAATCAATTTATCAACAAAAGAACTTACCTGGCGGACCTGGGTCGAGAACTAGGGTGCCATGCTTCTATAAAAACTAGTTTAACAAAAAAAAATTTCAAAAAGTCATTTGGGCCTAATTTTGAAAACGTTGTGGGCTTCAAAACCCAAGGCTGAGTGTTTAAAATTAGGCTCTGATACCAAGTTGAAACACCCCAAACCCGGCCCACAAGCCCTGATCGGACCTGGTATGTTCCTCGAGCAAAAAGTTCAAATAAATCTTGTTTTTAATAAATAATATGTTGGTTTTGTAGAAAATAAGTCTATTTAGAGATCGCGTTGTAAATGTTGTTTAATTAAGTTGATGTTTCATTAAAACGTTATCTTTATGAGAAAGATTATAAGTTAAAAGTTAACCAAATTTAAAACTTATTATTATTGTGAAAACCATAGGTATTTAGGTGTCAAAACAATTTAAGTTGTTTTTCGCAATCATTTAATTATTTAGTAAACATTTGATCGTAGCAGAATAAAAATCTAAAACATAAAAATTTAAACAGTTTATAGCGGCCTTATTACAAAAACATAGCCCAAAAATAAATCCGAAAATGTTAAATGGAAGATGTAGTAAGTTTAATTAAAAGAAAACCGAAATACTGAGTTGAGCAATGGCTACCACATAGTCCTCGCTGACCCGATCTATCACATTAAGCATCACCTGAAAATATATCCCATAAAGGGTGAGTCAACAGACTCAATGTGAAACATTACGCTAAAAGCCCAATCAATTATAGCAATAAAGCCTATTTAAATAGCATTTAGCCATAAGCCCATTATATAGCAAATCAGATAATAATCGATTAAATCACATGTACATATAAAATGAGATGCAATCCCAAGCCCACCTAAATATCCATCTGCTACACACCACCCATACCTACCAATCACACCGTGGGGATTATTAAATTGACCCTCCATCTGCTACACACCATCGAAGGCAGTCGTCGTAGTCAGCTGCACATCGCCCTTATA
Organism: Gossypium rotundifolium; assembly: GCA_025506655.1. NCBI lineage: Eukaryota > Viridiplantae > Streptophyta > Magnoliopsida > Malvales > Malvaceae > Gossypium > Gossypium rotundifolium. Next base: position 25,095,596 of record CP106727.1, read on the forward strand.
AATTATGGCATAGCCACCGGATAATTGTGACAGAGTCATCGAATTTATAATACGTGACCGAAGTCACCGGATTCATAATATTGTGATCGAAATCACCGGATAATGTGGTAAAAACCACCGGAACACTTCCCCTTTATCAAAATCACCCATATGCCCATGCAATAAACATATTATTTTGATATTATGCCATATACCCCCAAAATCATAACAGAATCATACACATTTCATATTTATGCTTATAGCATTATTAACAAAGTATTAGGGTAAACATACACGAATATCATGTACCACCGAATGGTACCCGCAACCATTATCATACATATTTTCTTAACACATGCAAATCATTAATTTTATCGATCTATTAGAAATTTAGCGTAGTGTTAACAAACTTATAACAAGTGAGAACTATACTTTTACGCTCATCGATACCTAAATATTTATCACGCTTGATTAGAACACTAATGCTTATAAAACTATATAATTGATAAGTATTCTAAATCCTTACCCTCGGAATCTTGAACAATAATTATATGCGATTTCTCTGCAATAGGTGGTTCATAACCCGATGAAAAACCACGAACAAATAATGGCTCGGGTGTACGCACGACTTCAAATAATCGATCTTCGTTGGCAAAGGGTCCACAACCTGATGGAAAATCTCGGATCCCCGATACAGCCCTTCGTTTGAAATTTGAGGGTATAGCAGAACCACCCCTCTTCCAAACACTCCTTACCGTTCTTTTCGAACCTATTTTCTTTGTCCCAAAATCTTACGTTCACAGAAAAATAATAATCGAACGATAGGGTCCCCTAAAACGAAATCGATTAGTAGTTCTATCTAAAACGATATAACAAGTAATATAAAAATCCTTTGCCTTGAATATTTAAATCCCGATGGATCTCTCCTTAATCGTTGGCTACAAAAAGAATTCTGAAATCCTCCTTTAAGGTTTCGGCCAAAGAGGATAAAAGGATTAGAGTCCTAAAATCGGCTAATCCAAAAGAAGAGAAAGGAGGAAAAGCAATAGACAGTTAAACCTTACCATTAACACTAAAATCGATTGCACCCTTACTTGATTTTACAAAGAGATTCGGCTATATAGGAGAATGATTGACTTTGAAGAAGAAAGAGAAGAGAATGGGGTGTGATGTGATTCGGCTTGATGATAAGAAAAAGATTTGGCCTTTTCAAAAGAGAATAGAGATGGGAGGTTTTAGGTGTTATGGCTATGGTGAAAATGGAAGGAAGGTTTCGGCTATTACAAGAGAAAGAAGAAGAAAAGGAATAGATGAAAAATGACCTTAGTGCTATGATGATTTTGGAACTAGAGAGGAAGAAAAGAAAAGAGAAAATGTCTTCAAGGCTTTTGGTGTTTTCGGCAATAGGGGAAAAGAAACTTGAGAGAATAGGCAAATTAAACCAAAATGGTCAAAATGGAATGACCAATAGAAAAGAGAAAAAGAATAAAAGATGTTTACCTATTGCTAAGAATGCATTTGGCTAGGAGAGGAAAGGTGGAGAGAAAGAAAATTTGCTTTAGAGAAAGTACAAAATAACTCAATTGCCAAAATAGAGCTTGACCGACACAATAGGAAAGAGAACAAAAATAAAAATCCTTCCAATTGCTAACCAAGGGATTCGAACCTCTCCCCCCATGCATTCACCCATGCGCCAACACCACTTTGCCAATTGACTTGTTGTGATTAAAACCTTATACCAATTTTTCTTAAAGCCTATCTTGCTTAGCTCCATCTTAAGACTTAAAAATCTAATACTTTTCTAAGGCATTCTCCTACATACTGAAGTTCCTAAAACTCCCAAAGCACACTCAAACCACACATAGGCATGCTACTACATACAATTAAGTTAAAATGCATAACCCCTATATTCCGTGTATTACAAAACTAAAATCATTTTAAGTTTTTTCTAGTATCTTCTTGGGTTCCTCAATGGGATAAACATAAGCTCACCAATCCAACTTGAGAATGATAACCGTCAAACGCTCGCCTCCAGCTCCATGTGTTTATACCACAAGATTTGAGATACGAGCAACTCTCGAAATTTCTAAATTCATATAATCCATTGATAAATCTGGAGAAAATAAGCTTTAGATGAACCTCAAATCAATATAATAAGTCAAAGGTAACTTACTTCTCCACCAAGACTGAATTGCCAGAGCCCAGAAAAGGTATTCAAAAGATCACTTCAGTTTTATGTTGAACCATCATATGAATAGAATCAAGAAGGCAAATATGTTAACAACTTGCATTGTCACAAAATATCAGTTCAAACACATAAATAAACTAAGCATCAAGTAAAAGAAATCGAAGCTCTTACCGCTTAGGTGTTCCTCCTTATATGGCTAAAGCTCTAACTCATTATTGGCTAAAAATATTTTGCATTGGTCACAAACTTGACTTTAATACCATAAATTTCATGGGAACTTGTTTTGTTGGTGAGAAAGAGGATATCAAAACCATCCATAATCTGCAAGTTCTGTTAAGTATCGAATCTCACAAGAAATATGAAACACCTACTCCTAAATCAACATAAAATCAAAGGTTATAAGAGAAACCAATCTTTCTAATTAACGTGAAATGATGAATTGATAATATATGAGCATTGATGTTAAAAACTAAACAATGAGGCTAAATTAAGTCCACCACTAATCCTATGAATTAATAAATCCAACCAATCCAAAAATAATTTGAGTATGAATCTTAAAATCTGAATTTCGGCACATACCACAAACCCCTATGGATATTCTATCAACTCTAAAGTAGGATCTTTTTGCTACTGTATTGAAATCTCCAGTTGCCATTCAATTTTCCTCCAAATTAATTAGTATGGAGAATTTCTTGCTTGCACAATACACTCTATACCTACAAAAGAAAGTAGACACAAGAGGGGAATGGATATGTGAAAATTAATAATAAGCAGCAAACTATAGAACAAATTTCCATTTTATGTTCATAAACTATAGAAAAAATGTGCCTGGATTAACCATTAATATTTGGTGATTAAAGTTGAACTAACTAGCTGAGCAATTTGCTAATCAAATTATTAGATGAAGTACGTCGGCCAATTACTTACATTGATAAAGCCATAATTTAGACCTAAAAGGCAAGGTGAAAAGTAGAAAGACTAACCATTTCTGTACTGATACTCAAGAGTTTTAGTTTTTGATTCCCAAGACTCCCATTTCTTCATCTGTTCAAATTCAATTCACCACAACTATAATATCATCTCTACAACCAAACCAAGGGGGAAAAGAAAATAACTTACTTTGGCCTTAGCCAGTAGAATGGTGGCTACACTGTAAAAAACATGAAAGACAGCAAGCGCAAATATGAATATGTACAAGTCGTGCATCCCGCTTTGATTTCTGAGAAATCAAATGGGAAAATTTTTAGCATAAACCCAAAATAAAAAATAAATGATTTAAAAAATTTTATATTTTACAAGTACGATAAACATTTCGTAGTTATCAAAATAAATAAAACAAAACCCTAAAGAAATCAAAATTATTAAGGGAAAAAAATAAAAGGTGCAGTTTATATATATACGCATATATATCAAACATACATGGGGATGTCTAGTAGAAAATTCCAAACTTTCCCTACTTTTTAAATCAATTAAGAGCTCTAAGAAGAAAAGCCTTTTTGCCTTCACAAGAAAAAAAGCCTAAAAAGGAAAAAAGAAACCCCACGAATTTATGTTTTTTTCCTATTTAATTAACCTATTTAAACATCATCAGGAATCAAATAAAGAAATTTTGAAACCAAACAAACAGAAAAAAAAAGTAAAACTTTAAAGAAATCCCTAGATAATGGAACCTGGATCTGGAAATAGGAAATGGGATTGATTTTTGGCGAAAGAAAAGAACAGATCTAAGTTTAAGAAGAAGGAAAAGTGAGGATCGAGAATGAGAGTACCTCATAAACCAAGTCGAAGAAAAGATCAGAGGAGAGGAGAGTCTATTGGATTTGAGAGATTTTTGAGAGAGAAGAAAGAAATCTGACAGAAAATAAAGAGTGAGAGTGCACTGTGTCTGATAGTTTTTAGACAAACGTTAGGGTTATTTTCTAGTTTTTTTTGTGGCGTTTTTAATAAAAGCGCCACTATAGTTCTATTTTTTGTGGCATTTTCACTATTACATAATTTTAATTTTTTTTATTTTTAACTTATATTTTTGTAACACCCTAAACCCAGCCTAGAAGTTAGGCCCAAATCTAGTGTGTCCCAATGAAAAAAACGTATAAAGGATCTTGTGATTCGTACTAAAATAGGTGTAATTGAAGAAAACAAGTGTGTTTAGAAATATTTGATAAAAATACTACTAATCTTTGAAAAGCTGATTGAAGAATTGATATTTGAACTAGTGATCTTTTAAAACCGTAACTTTTGAAAATGCCGTTGATAATTTGAAAGAAAGTTCGAGTTAAATCATTTGTAAAAGTTTATTTATAAAATCCACTTATTAATCAATTTGAAAAATCGTTGATTATGCTTTTAAAAATTGCCATTTAAAATAAACCAAAAAATAGTAAATACGTCAAACATAAACAAAATAAAATAATCCGAGGCCTTATTACAACATAAAACCCAAATAGTAAAAATAACGAAATAGAGCGTAAAAGTAATTTACTAAAGTTTGAAATATTTATTTCAAGTATGGCCTCCACCGAGTCATCCATGGGCCCAAGTCCTCATCACCGAGATTTACCTACAAGGATTAAGAAAGAAGGGGTGAGTTACAAGAACTCAAAGTATAACCCTCATCACATCCACTGGCCCGAGCTTGCTTAGCAATATCTTGGGCTTGAACCCATTTACATAATCTTGGGCCTAAGCCCACTTTCATGTAATAAATAAATGATATTAATGCAACCCATCCCATCCAGCCAATCTCTCCACCCGTACCAACCAATCTCTCTTGTGGGGATCAAGTCAACCCACCCCGCCAACACACCAATCGCAGGCATAAAGCCATTTAAAATGTTTGTGGCTGAGCCACCCAAACTAGATTGTGGCAGAGCCACCCGAACTAGAATGTGGCAGAGCCACTAGAACTTCTCTTCAATTTTATCCCAACCCATGCAATCATGTATACATATACAAGGCATAACAATAATCATATGATAATTTCAACATAAGGCCCATACTACAAGTTAGCCCATTTCCCATTTCGGCCCATATGGTAATTTATCAAATCGGCTCCTTAAGCAATCTAGCAATTCGGCCCATTAAGTAATCTAACAATTCGGCCAAATAAGCAATCTAGCAATTCGGCCCATTAACACATGAGGCCCATATAGCAAATATCATATTTGGCCCATATATCAAATATCACAATTGGCCCATACATCACTTTTATCGATTTAGTCCATTGAGGGCAATTCTGTAATTCGGCCCATAAGGGCATTTTTGTAATCCAGCCCATAAGGGTATTTTTGTAATTTTACCCATTGAGGGTAATTCGGTAATCTCGCAACCCAAGGGTATTTCAGTAATTTACCCTCTAAGGGTATTATGGTAATTTCGCAACCCAGGATTAACTACTAATTTGGGCATAAAAGTTAGAAACTGTCCAACTGCGTCATACCGACTAAATTGACTATAACTGGAGTTAGGAAAACACAAAATCTAAATCCGTAACTTTTCTTTGAAAATAGGCTCATATATCTTTCTCCTATAGTTTTTCCAGAATTTTTAGCTTAACCATTTAGTAAATTTTATTCCTTAAAGTTTTCCTTGTTTCACTGTCTAATGATCCTGACCTCTCTTACCTAAAATCCAAATATCCTACTGCACAGTTTTCATATACTGCTCCCACTTGCCTCTATTAATAATAGGCTCACTAAGGAATTCATACATATAAATTATGTCCCATAATTCACTTTTTACAATTTTATACGATTTTTCCAAAGCGAGTAATGAATACCCTCAAGTTAGTCGAACCAGTCTCACTAAAATTAACATATCTCAAAATATAATATTCCTTTTCCTTATCTATTTCTTCCATATTAAAGTAAACATAGTAAGCTTTAATCTGATATCTTAATCACTTTGTAATTCCTTTTATCCAATTTTTCGTGATTTTTCAAATACATGTCACTGTTTCTGACTGAAACTATTTTATTACAAAACATGATTACCACTACGAGCATATGCACGTCCGAGTGACCACGGATGTCGGTTATTGGTTTTCTTCGGTATTTCTACCGAATCACAGAATATTTCTTGTAAACTTTCAGAGAGATGTGAGATTTACTCACCATTTCAAACATATATTTAGAAGGGTACGGGATTACACACCTTGATTACGAGTTGTGTTTTCTACCGATTTCAACACCATGACTGTGATCTCCCTCGATGCACCAAAAATTGATCCTACCAACAATATCAATTAGCCAACCTTCTATTCGATTAACTCAATAACCGAATGGAGATATCGAATGGACTATGAAACATCTTCCTTACTTTAATCGATTATAATCTCATTTCTCACGATCGTCCTATGACTAGAGATGATTAGGCGATGTTGTGGTATTCGGCCTCCCTCTATATCACGATTACTTAAGGTTTCAGTTATGGAGGAGAATGAACAATGATATTCGACTATCAAGGAGATTAGACAAAAGATGAATATGTGACCAATTCAAGAGAAGAGAAAATGCATTATTGTGCTAGAAAATTTTGGCAAAGAAAGTAGCAAAAAGAGAGAAGATGGCACAAAGGTTGCAATAGGATTTTTGGACAAAACAAAACCAAGGCCTTACCAAATACCAAGGCAAAATTTTCAACCACCTATCTACCTCAGCATTGTCCACATGCATCCCCCCTTAGGATAAGAGTTTGGCCACCCAAGCTTTCCAAAACACCATCCACAAATTAAGCCTCTGGTCCCCCTTACTTACCTATTTCTCTTGATACTTTTCCCAAACTTCAGCCTTACCTTATTCTTATAGCCACCTTACCAAAAATAATGAAGTCCACCCTTGCCATAAATAGTCCTTGGCGACACTTAAAGAAAGAGTGCAAAATAAAAGTCAAAATTGCACACAAAGGGATTTGAACCTCTTCCCTCAAGTTACTTCACTTGATGGCATAACCTCTTTACTAATTGCTCACTTGTGCTAACTATTTATTCATTTATTTCAATAAGCATTGAAGCTACTTACCATCTCTCCTTAAAGTGCTAAAATACCAAATTTTTCCTAAGGCCCAATTAAACCCGAGACTTCATAGAAACCCCGTAAACTCCAAATTTACTTAACTAACAAGTCTAATTTGTAATAATGCCATTCTCTTGTTCTCAAAATTTTAAACATTCCTATGCCCAAGGCCCATTGGGCCCAATCCTACTAGGCCCAATTTTGGGATGTTACAATTCTACCCTCCTTAAAAAATTTCATCCTCAAAATTTCCAATCAACTACTAAACGTATCGCTCAAATCACATCACTAAGCTTTCGCTGCACACAGTGATCTTAATAACACTAATTCACTTTCTATCTCTAACCTTGGAAACTCTTCATATCATCAAATATTTAATCCCCAAAAGCAAACATGTATTTATCACTCATTCATAAAATTGTCTACATTTAAACATCACGTCCAACCAAAACATTCCTGACTTGATAGTGGTGGAATAATCCCGAGCCTTATGCTCCTTAGACCCTCATCTCAAGCATGCTCCTAACCTCCTCTAGCATTCTTTCGGATGATGCCTTCTGCAATAATCGCAAGCCAGAAAGTTTGGACGTGCCTTGACACGCTTCTCAGAATAGGACTGTGACCCTAAAGAACCACGATCTCTTTTCTTCTTATAGTCCACGCACCCAACTCGAAGTGCCTCACTGATTCCTTTAACCTCCTCCAATACTTTCTTAACTATCTGAGTCAGCTCATCAACTTTAAATCGAACATGAGATTCCGTCTCAGCCACTGGCGATGCCAATGTTTCCCTTTCAGAAACATGCCTCGGTGCCGAAGATCTAGCCCTAGCACCTTGGCCTCTACCATGTCTATGTCTACTGCGTTCGCGTCTTCTAACGCTCATGTTTACTAAGTTGATATAATCCGATTAAGAGTTTTATGAATCATTATGCTATTCGATGTTTATTAAATGATGTTTTATGGAGTATGAGTAGAAAAGTTGTTTTCGAGAGTCAAATCCGCATCCTAGAGTCTCAGTCTCTATAGTTTCAACTCTTAAGACTAACAGTTCTAGAGTATTATACTTTGTAGAATTTTTGTATCACAAAAATTATAAAATGAAAACAAATACTTACTTGACTTGGTGTCGGATGCTCCTGGTGCCATACTTCCTTTAGAACATATATTTATAAATCAAAATTCTAAACAGCTTTGGAAAACACTTTTGAACCCAAACCACGATCAAGTTTTGCAACTGGGCTCTGATACCATAAAATGTACCACCCCAAATCAGGCTAGAAGTTAGGCCCGAATCTGGTGTGTCCCAATTAAGAAAACGTATAAAGGATCTTGTGATTCGTACTAAAATAAGTGTAATTGAAGAAAACAAGTTTATTTAGAAATATTTGATAAAAATACTTCTAATCTTTGAAAAGCTGATTGAAGAATTGATATTTGAACTAGTGATCTTTTAAAAACGTAACTTTCAAAAATGTCGCTGATAATTTGAAAGAAAGTTTGAGTTAAATCATTTGTAAAAGTTTATTTATAAAATCCACTTATTAATCAATTTGGAAAATCGTTAATTATGCTTTTAGAAAATTCCCATTTAAAATAAACTAACAAAATAATAAATACGTCAAACATAAAACAAAATAAAATAATCCAGAGGCCTTATTACAACATAAAAAACCAAATAGTAAAAATAACGAAATAGAGCAGAAAAGTAATTTACTAAAGTTTGAAATATTTATTTCTGATGTATGGCCTCCACCGAGTCATCCATGGGCCCAAGTCCTCGTCACTGAGATTTACCTACAAGGATTAAGAAAGAAGGGGGTGAGTTACAAGAACTCAGTGTATAACCCCTTATCGTCATCCACTGGGCCTGAGCCCGTTTAGCAATATCTTGGGCTTGAACCCATTTACATAATCTTGGGCCTAAGCCCACTTTCATGTAATAAAAAAATGATATGAATGCAACCCATCCCATCCAGCCAATCTATCCACCCGTACCAACCAATCTCTTTTGTGGGGATCAAGTCAAGCCACCTTGCCAACATACCAATTGTAACATCCTGAAATAGGGGATATTAGGTTTGAATTATTTTGCATGTGTATGGCTTGATTGTGCATTAATTAAGGCGTTTTAAGATCTAGGTTTAACCCAAGGGTAGGCCCAAGCTGTAGGAAAAATTTTTCTTTTAAGTGTTAGTTAAAGGGAGCTAAGGGGAGCTAGGCCTTAAGGGAATTAATGTGAAGGTTAAGATACAATAATTCAATTGGCAAAGTGGCAAGGGAGGTGCCACTTAGGGTCTTGAAAGTGACGCCACAAGCAGTGTGAGGGGGACTTAGGTTCAAATCCCATGGATGGCAATAAGGTGACTTTTATTTTTGCATTTGTATGGCATGTGTCGGTCAAACTTTAATTATGGTAAGGATGGACTTTTTCATTTATGGATAGTAGACTAAGGGAAAAAGGCAAGTGATTAACTTAAGGAATGAAATCCTAAGCTTTTGGTATGATTAGGGGACATAAGGCTTGGATTAAGGGATGAGGTTTTGGAAACTTTTTAATGGCCAACTTGACCATGTAAGTGGACGACATTATGGACTAGGGGGTGGCCGAATTTTTGTGGTAGACTTTGGTAAGGATGAGTGGTTGGGTGTATTTCCATTTGGTCATTTTTGTACTTCCAAAACACTTTTTCTTTTGTAGCCAAATTTGAATAGGGAGGTTTAGGCATTTCCTTGTGCGATTTCTTTTCCCAAAAGCTCTTGTGTTCTTTTTCTTTTCTTTTCTTTTGTGACTAGAAGCCGAAACCTCTAAAACCTTACCTTCTCTTCTTCTTCATCTTCTTACCAATTCAACCATATTCAAAAAGCCAAGGTATCTCTCTCAATCTCCCCATTGCCGAAACTTCTTCAACCCCAACTCTTCTTTTCTCTTCATAACCCTTAATAGCCGAACCTCTATTGAACCTCCCCAAATTTCTTTGCTTCACTTCTTTTCTTTAAAGCCAAAAGTACCATAGGCTTGAATCTGCTCCAATCGTTTCACAATAGTGGGTAAGATTTCTCTTCTAATCGTTTTTTTCTATATCTTTTGATTGCCGAAAGTCAAGAAGTCTAACTTTATTTTCTTGTCATGGCCAAATCTATGAAAGGTGATGTCAAGATTTCAGTAGTCTAACGTTAAAGGATTAGAGATCTCTCAGGTTTCAATCCATCAAGGGATTTTAGAAGACTGTTAGGTTCAAACGTGTGATTCCAGGATTCGATCAGTTGAGGTAAGATGATGGTAGTAGTAGGCTGAAGGCCGTTACTTCTGTTCATTTATGTAAGAGCCGATTCTAACATAGTTACGTAGGAGGGAGTTCATCAAATCGCAAGGTCCAAATCGTTTAGGCTTTGGATTTTGGAATTTAATCGACTGTGCCGAAAAAGGTGTGTAGTTATCGCACTGATCTCCTGTTGTTTGGAATTGTTATTATGTGTATATATATACGCATAAGATGCGTATGATAGCCGAAAATAATGGCTGAGATGGTGGCTACCCATAGTGGGTATTTGGTTAACCAGGTCAGTTTTATGATATTATTGTACCATGGTATATGTGTGGAATTATGGTAAGCATGTGATGTATGCTCATTGGAATTTTACTATTATTTGGCCATGATACTAACATATGCATAGGGATTGGGATATGATTATTGAAGGGCACGGTGTACATTTATGTATATGGTTTAGTGATGGCTACGAGCCTCATGTGGATTGATGATCGACTTTGTGCCTCATCGTGGTTGGTATCGACTTTGTGCCATATCGTGGTTGGTGATGGCTATGTGCCTCATCGTGATTTGATGTTAGCTACAAGCTACATCGTGGATTGACGTTGACTGAGGTCGCGTTGTGGATTATACTGTGATTTATTTCCGTGGACCGATTGGCTTGACCACTTGGTGGATGGCATTGCTTGCCAAATTGGTGTGTAGAGGTTGGAGGGTTGATTTAGTAATCCCCGGTGTGTGGTGGTGGATACGGGGTGTGTAGAGGATGGACCCTAAGGTTGGGTTGGGTGCATTTTACATTATTATTTGATATGTGGATTGGTGTGGTTTGGGCTAAGCCCATGTGTGAAAATCAGGACTAATTACACCTTGAGTCGGTTTGACTCACCTAATTTTTTTTTACCAAACAATCTTTGGTGATACATGATTCTTGGACCGGGCTGGAGCGGATATGAGGTGGCCATGCAGAAGATGTTTTTCATTATTTTATGCACTTTATATTTTTAGTATTTTGAGTAAATATTTATTGTAATAAGGGCCACTTAAAGTATTTGGGGACTTTTATTATGTTCGAGTTGGATTGACGATCGAGATGATATTTGGAATGTTTTATTTTAGAAAGCGATTTACATCATCAAAACTTATATTAAAGTTTTAATTGTAACAACATAAAGTTGAAATTTTAAATATACAATGTTTTTATAAATGATAGAAAATTTTTATGTTTTCACCCTTATGACAAATTCTTTTCAAACTTTTTCCTTAGTAGCATTCTAGATTCGACCGTAGTGTTTGGGCTGGGTTTGGGGTGTTACAATTTGGTATCAGAGCTCGATTCAAAACTCGACTTTGAGGGTTTTGGGTCCAAAAACATTTTTCAAAGATAGGCTTTTCAAAAACATAGACTTTCATGAACTATTTTAGGTTTATTCGGCATGGCTTTGTATCTCCTATCAAGTCCACGAGGTAAATACCCCTAACTATTGAAGTGATTGGTATGTGAAACTTTATGGGCATTATGGGATCGTAGATTAGTAGATTAGGAGCTATTGAACCCTAGGACTAGTTTACTCCAACACAAAATACATAAGACTTAAGTACAACCAAACAAACCTGTGAGTAAGTCGTCGAGTTAGGTGTGGCAGCAGCATTGTGTGCATGTCTAGGATTGGATTCGGTAAGAGCTTGGTATCTAGCAGGTCCTAGTGACTCACCTCCTCTTCACTCGAATCCTACAGTGCGTGCAAATTGCTCACCCTAACCAAGAGGACTTATTCACCCGCTAAACCCGATAATTAAAACCCAAAAGAGACCAAGCTACATTGTTTTGTAAAAAAAAATACCTCAGATTGAATACAAACCTTAGTTTTGTAAAAACTACACTGTTTTGACTAAAATATCCTGATTTGAAAAATTTTCTAAATTACCCTTGATTTACAAAATTACCAAAATAACCCCGATTTCTGGAATTTCCAAAAATACCTTTGATTTGGAAAATTTTTCAAAATCTAAAATTTGTAAATTCTGGAATGCCTTTGATTTGTAAAGATTTTTGAATTAATCCCAATTTATTACTAAAATACCCCTGTAGGATGAGTTACAAAAATACCCCTAGGTTGGGAGCGGATAAAATGCCCATAGTATTGTAGTGGATGTTGTGGATGAATGAATGTGACTCTCTGAATTAGGGTAGTAAACTTGAGATGAAAACTTTGGTTGATCGAAAGAACTACTACTAAAAAATTCTTTACATAAAATTGTTCGCAGATAATCAGTGGAACAAAAGAATAATGCATAAAATTTCTTAAATCAGATTAAATCGCGAAGTAGACATGAGTTCTAGGGGACGTGGTCGTCGTGGATGAGGTAGAGGTAGGATGGCTGTGTCGGAACCAGTTGGGTCTGGTTAGGGTTCTAAAATTGAGGCACCGCCACCGGCTGTAGGGGCAAAATTTCAAGAGCAAACCGGAGGAGGCAGACTTGATGTCGCAGCTATCTTTGCAATTTTAGAGCGAGTAGCAGGAGCTAGTATGGAAAATGGGACTCGAAAGTCAGTAGCTGAGAGACTTAGATCAAATGGAGCTGAGGTTTTTAGGGGAGTATCTAGGGTAGCTCCGAATGTAGCAGAGTATTGGTTAGAGGCAGTCAAGAGGATCATGGACGATTTGGACCTTCACCGAGGAAAAGTCGAAAGGTCTTTTTTATTGCTCGAGATGAGGCTTATCAGTGGTGGCTCACTGTCAAGGAGAGTATCCTTGCAAATCGAGTGAATTGGGGGTATTTTAAGGTTAAGTTTGAAGGGAAATACGTTAGAGCTAGCTACATCAACTATCAAAGAAAGGCGTTTCTGAATTTAGTGCAAGTAAATAAGTTGGTAGCTAAGTATGAAGCGGAGTTTTTGTGGTTAATTCGGTATGCTAGAGGGATTGTAGCTACTAATTATGAGCGGTGTGTTAGATTTGAGGATGGGTTGCGAGATGAGCTGCGAGTGTTGATAGCGCCGCATCAGGAGAGGGACTTTGCAGTCTTAGTGGTTAGAGCTTGGATAGTCGAGGAGGTCAAGAAGGCCGAGAGGCAGAATAGATATAGGGATAGGAATCGGGATAAGAGGAGTTATGGATTGTTAGAATCATCTGGGAATTTTCAGAAAAGACAAGGTTGAGAATTTTGTATGTGCACCTGTACCAGTTTTCATGTGCTCAGTGTGGCAGAGCTCATACAGGAGAGTGCTAGGGAAATAGCAAGGAATGTTTCCGGTGTGGGTCTAAGGCTCATTTGGTTAGGAATTGTCCTCAAGAGATGGATAGGGCTCGGACAGTAGGCCAGGGTTATGTGCAGCCGGGCAGAGGTGGTCAACAGGCGACAAGGGGTCGTGGTCCGAACCATGGAGGGAATGGTTCTGGCCGAGGTTGTGGAGCATCAGACAGAGGTGCTGAGGGTGTAGATGTGAGATAGCCAGGGTTAGTTTATGCAGTCAGGCGTTGCGAGGAGGCAAGATGTGCCAGATATGATAATGGGTACGTTCCTTATTATCGGAATACCCTTTATTACCTTGATAGATATCGTGTCAACTCATTCTTGTATTGCTAGTGAAGTATCTAGAACTTTGAGTGTGAACTTTGAGGCTATACCTAGAAAGTATGTTAGTTTTATTAAGATCAGAGTGCGTAGCAAGAGTGTAGTGTGGTGAGTTAGGATGCACGACTGTTAGTTAGTTGGAAATTTTGAGGACAAAATTTCTTTAAGGAGGGTAGAACTGTAACATCCTAAAATAGGGCCTATTAGGTTTGAATTGTTTTGCATGTGTATGGCTTGATTGTACATTAATTAAGGTGTTTTAAGATCTAGGTTTAAGCCAAGGGTAGGCCCAAGCTGTAGGAAAAATTTTTGTTTTAAGTGTTAGTTAAAGGGAGCTAAGGGGAGCTAGGCCTTAAGGGAATTAATATGGAGGTTAAGATACAATAATTCACTTGGCAAAGTGGCAAGGGAGGTGCCACTTAGGGCCTTGGAAAGTGATGCCACAAGCAGTGTGAGGGGGACATAGGTTCGAATCCCATGGATGGCAATAAGGTGACTTTTATTTTTGCATTTGTATGGCATGTGTCGGTCAAACTTTAATTATGGTAAGGATGGACTTTTTCATTTATGGATAGTAGACTAAGGGAAAAAGGCAATTAATTAACTTAAGGAATGAAATCCTAAGCTTTTGGTATGATTAGGGGACATAAGGCTTGGATTAAGGGATGAGGTTTTGGAAACTTTTTAATGGCCAACTTGACCATGTATGTGGACGGCATTATGGACTAGGGGGTGGCCGAATTTTTGTGGTAGACTTTGGTAAGGATGAGTGGTTGGGTGTATTTCCATTTGGTCATTTTTGTACTTCCAAAACACTTTTTCTTTTGTAGCAGAATTTACATAGGGCGGTTTAGGCATTTCCTTGTGCGATTTTTTTTCCCAAAAGCTCTTGTGTTCTTTTTTTTTTCTTTTGCGACTAGAAGCCGAAACCTCTAAAACCTTACCTTCTCTTCTTCTTCATCTTCTTACCAATTCAACCATCTTCAAAAAGCCAAGGTATCTCTCTCAATCTCCCCATTGCCAAAACTTCTTCAACCCCAACTCTTCTTTTCTCTTCATAACTCTCAATAGCTGAACCTCTATTGAACCTCCCCAAATTTCTTTGCTTCACTTCTTTTCTTTAAAGCCGAAAGTACCATAGGCTGGAATTTGCTCCAATCGTTTCACAATAGTGGGTAAGAGTTCCCTTCTAATCGTTTTTCTTCTATCTATTTTGATTGCCGAAGGTCAAGAAGTCTAACTCCATTTTCTTGTTATGGCCAAATCTATGAAAGGTGATATCGTGATTTCAGTTGTCTAACGTTAAAGGAGTAGAGATCTCTCGGGTTTCGATCCATCAAGGGATTTTGGAAGACTGTTAGATTCAAACGTGTGATTCTGGGATTCGATCAGTTGAGGTAAGATGATGGTAGTAGTAGGCTGAAGGCCGTTACTTTTGTTCATTTATGTAAAAGCCGATTCTAACATAGTTACATAGGAGGGAGTTCATCAAATTGCAAGGGGCAAATCGTTTAGGCTTTGGATTTTGGGATTTAATCGACTGTGCCGAAAAAGGTGTGTAGTTATCGCACTGATCTCATGTTGTTTGGATTTGTTGTTATGTATATATATACGTATAAGATGTGTATGATGAGCGAAAATAATGGTGAGATGGTGGCTACCCATAGTGGGTATTGATTAACTGGTCGGTTTATAATATTATTTTACCATAGTATATGTGTGGACTTGTGGTAAGCATGTGATGTATGCTCATTGGAATTTTACTATTATTTGGCCATGATACTGACATATGCATAGGGATTGGGATATGATAGTTGAAGGACAGGGTGTACATTTATGTACGTGGTTTAGTGACGGCTATGAGCCTCACGTAGATTGATGATCGGCTCTGTGCCTCATCGTGGTTGGTATCGACTTTGTTCCATATCGTGGTTGGTGATGGCTATGTTCCTCATCGTGATTAGATGCTAGCTACGAGCTACATCGTGGATTGGCGTTATTTGTGGTCGCGTTGTGGATTATCTTGTGATTTATTTCCGTGGACGTTGGCTTGACCACTTGGTAGATGGCATTGCTTGCCAAATTGGTGTGTAGAGGTTGGAGGGATGATTTAGTAATCCCCAGTGCGTGGTATTTGGATACGGGGTGTGTAGAGGATGGACCCTAAGGTGGGTTGGATGCATTTGCATTATTATTTGATATGTGGATTGGTGTGGTTTGGGCTAAGCCCATGTGTGGAAATCTGTGGACTAATTACACCTTGAGTCGGTTTGACTCACCCAATTTTTTTACCAAACAATGCGGTGATACATGATTCTTGGACGATTTGGAGCGAGATATGAGATGGCCATGCAGAAGATGTTTTTCATTGTTTTATGCACTTTATATTTTCAGTATTTTGAGTAAATATTTATTGTAATAAGGCCACTTAAAGTATTTGGGGACTTTTATTGTGTTTGAGTTGGATTGACGATCTAGATGATATTTGGAATGTTTTATTTTAGAAAGCGATTTACACCATCAAAACTTATATTAAAGTTTTAATTCGAAAATTTGTAGCAACATAATTTTACTTAGAATTTTAAATATACAATGTTTTTTATAAATGACAGAAAATTTTTATGTTTTCACCCTTATGACAAACTCCTTTCAAACTTTTTCCTTAGTAGCATTCTAGATTCGGCAGTAGCGTTTGGGCCGGGTTTTGAGTGTTACACCAATCGCAGGCATAAAGCCATTTAAAATGTTTATGGATGAGCCGCATACCCATGCAATCATGTATACATATACAAGGCATAACAATATTCATATGATAATTTCAAAATAAGGCCCATACTACAAGTTGGCCCATTTCTCATTTTGGCCCATATGGTAATTTATCAAATCGACTCCTTAAGCAATCTAGCAATTCGACCTATTAACACATGAGGCCCATATTGCAAATATCAAATTTGGCACATATATCAAATATCTCATTTGGCCCATATATCAAATATCCCAATTCGTCCATACATCACTTTTATCGATTTAGTCCGTTGAGGGCAATTCCATAATTCAACCCATAAGGGCATTTTCGTAATTTTACCCGTCGAGGGTGATTCAGTAATCTCGCAACCCAGGGGTATTTCGGTAATTTACCCTCTAAGGGTATTATGGTAATTTCGCAACCTAGGCTTAACTACTAATTTGGGCATAAAAGTTTGAAACTGTCCAACTACGTCATACCGACTAAATTGACTATAACTGGAGTTAGGAAACTCAAAATCTAAATCCTTAAATTTTCTTTGAAACTAGAATCGTATATCTTTCTTCTATAATTTTTCTAGAATTGTTAGCTTAACCATTTAGTACAGTTTATTCCTTAAATTTTCACTTGTTTCACTGTCCAATGATTCTGACCTCTCTTAACTAGAATCCAAATATCTCACTGTACAGTTTTCATATACTGCTCCCACTTATCTCTATTAATAATACACTCACTAAGGAATTCATACATATAAATTATGTCCCATAATTCACTATTTATAATTTTATATGATTTTTCCAAGACAGGACAGAATACCCCAAAGTCATTCAGAACCAGTCTCACTAAAATTAACATATCTCAGATTATAATATTCCTTTTCCTTCTCTGTTTCTTCCATATTAAAGTAGACACAGTAAGATTTAATCTGATATCTTACTCACTTTGTAATTCCTTTTATCCAATTTTTTCGTGATTTTTCAAATACACATCACTGTTTCCGACCGAAACTATTTTATTACAAAACATGATTACCACTACGAGCATACGTACGTCCGAGTGATCACGGATGCCGGTTATTGGTTTTCTTCGGTATTTCTACCGAATCACAGAATATTTCTTGTAATCTTTCAGAGATATGTGAGATTTACTCACCATTTCAAACATATATTCGGAAGGGTACGGGATTACACACCTTGATTACGAGTTGTGTTTTCTACCAATTTCAACACCACGACTGTGATCTCCCTCGATGCACCAAAAATCGATCCTACCAACAATATCAATTAGCCAACCTTCAATTCGATTAACTCAATAACTGAATGGATATATCAAATGGACTATGAAAGATCTTCCTTACCTTAATCGATTATATTCCCATTTCTCACGATCGTTCTATGACTAGAGATGATTAGGCGATGTTGTGGTATTTGGCCTCCCTCTATATCACGATTGCTTAAGGAATGAGAAAGAAAGAACGATGGAAAAGTTTTGGTTATGGAGGAGAATGAACAATGATATTCAGCTATCAAGGAGATTAGACAAAAGATGAATATGTGACCAATTCAAGAGAAGAGAAAATGCACTATTGTGCAAAAAGAGAGAAGATGACACAAAGGTTGCAATAGGATTTTTGGCCAAAACAAAACCAAGGCCTTACCAAATGCCAAGGGAAAATTTTCAGCCACATATCTATCTCAAAACCATCCACATGCATTCCCCCTTAGGATAAGTGTTTGGCCACCCAAGCATTCCAAAACACCATCCACAAATTAAGCCTATTGTCCCCCTTACTTACCTATTTCTCTTGATTCCTTTCCCCAACTTCAACCTTGCCTTATTCTTATAGCCACCTTACCAAAAATAATGAAGTCCACCCTTGCCATAAATAGTCCTTGGTCGACACTTAAGGAAAGAGTGCAAAATAAAAGTCAAAATTGCACACAAAGAGATTTGAACCTCTTCCCTCAAGTTACTTCACTTGATGTCATAGCCTCTTTACTAATTGCTCACTTGTGCTAACCATTTATTCATTTATTTCAATAAGCATTGAAGCTACTTACCATCTCTCCTTAAAGTGCTAAAATACCAAATTTTTCTTAAGGCCCAATTAAACCCGAGACTTCATAGAAACCCCTGTAAACTCCAAATTCACTTAACTAACAAGTCCAATTTGTAATAATGCCATTCTCTTGTTCTCAAATTTTAAACATTCCTACGCCCAATGTACAACCCCAAACCCGACCCAAAACATTACGGCCAAATTCGGAATGCTATAAGAAAACCTAAAGTTGAAAAATGGCTAAGTGATGATAAAACTTGCATGTAGCGGTGTTAAAGTTGACATGAAAACAAGTGCTTAACTAAACCCTAATGATTTGGTTTTAAAACAGGAGTCAATTTCTTAGAATGACCTTTCATTTGAAAAACAATTTGAAGTTCAAGTTTAATTGAAAACGGGTCCTTTTTGAAATCTTTTAAAGAATCCGAGTGATTACGAGAATCTCAGTTAGAAAACCTTAAATAAGTTTTTAAAGTAATAAAAGTGTCACGATTTGAAATTTCTTTAGCAACTACTGATCCATGACTAGTCTAGCATAAACCATAATGAAAACCCAAAATAATTAAATGGCCTTATTACATCAAACAACCCAAATAAACTGAAATTAAAAAAACAATGTGTCTGAATATAGAAACTGCGTCTGCATGGCCATCTCGAATCCCATCCAACCCGGTCCAACATCACGAATCACCTGCATTGTTTGGTAAAAATTGGGTGAGTCAACAGACTCAGTGTGTAATTAGTCCACAGATTTCCACATATGGGCTTGGCCGAAAACCACACCAATCCACATATCAGAGAATAATGCAAAATGCACCCAACCCAACCTAGGGTCCATCCTCTACACACCCCCGTATCCAACCACCACACACCAGGGGATTACTAAATCGACCCTCCAACCTCTACGCACCATTTTGGCAAGCCATGCCATCCACCAAGTGGTCAAGCCACTGGTCCACGTGATCAAGTCACCATACAATCCACAACATGACCGTAGTCAACGTAAATCCACGATGAGGCACATAACCATCACCAACAACGATATGGCACAAAGCCGATACCAACCATGATGAGGCACTGAGCCGATCATCAATCCATGTAAGGCTCGTAGCCATCACTAAACCACGTACATAAATGTACACCCTGTCCTTCTTTCATATATATAAATCCCGCCCAATGCTTATGCAACATACAATAGTGATGTGATGAGATAATGCATGAACATATTAATCAAACATACAACGCATATATATACAGCAATAACCACAATTTTATCGGCATTTAACACTGACCTGATTATCGACATACTCGCTAAAGGTATCCATCTCATTATTGCCATTGTACTAATCATCATACTTATAACACATACAGTATTTTATACATACTCGAGAAATTGCATAATAATCACACACCTTTTTGGCACAGTCGACTAGATCCCGAAACCCAAAGCCTAAACGATTTGCACTTGAACTTGCCGAAATCCTCCTACACAACCTTATGTTAGATTCGGCTCAACCCAAATGAACACATGAAATGGCCTTTGACCTAGCGACATTCCCTGCTTACCTTGATCACTCAAATCTCGAAAGATCTCCACTCCTTTAACGTTAGCCTACAGAAATCCCGATATCACTTTTCATGGATTCGGCCATAACAGAGAAAATGAAGTTAGTCTTTTTGATTTGATATCTTACTAGAAAATAGTTGAGACTCATCTAGAAAGAACCCTCTTACCACAATACTCGAAACTGATTGGAAGTTTGATGGAAGATGAGTGTCGACACCTCCCCCTCTACAGGATCTAGTAGATTCATCCACAGAGAACAGAAGAGATTAGAGTTTTGCTTTTCAATAGTCAGAGGAAAAATAAAGAAAAGAAATCAACCGAGAAGAGATTCTTACCAAAAAATAATGACCAAAATGGAAATGGTCACTAAACTCCAAGAAATCGGCAGGAAACACTTGAAGTAGAGAAATCGGTTTAAATGAGAAAGATAATAGGCTTCTGATCTAGTGAATAAATCAACAGGGGGTAGAGGTGCAATCGATTTTGGCTAAAGGGTGAAAAGGGAGAATATGAAACTTGAAGCGGAGTTGCGGCAACAAGGGACTGAGAGAGATTTTGATCTAGGGACGAGTAAAGTGAAGAAGAAAAATGGAGAAGAGAGTGACCTTAATGGTCTCTTGAAGTTTCGGCCAAGGTGAACAAGTGAAGAAGAGAGGCGTTTTTAATGTGGTTAGTGTATGGAAAGAAAAGAGTAAAGGCTTAGAAGAGTAGGGCTGAATTTCGGCAAAAGAAAAGCACACAAACCCCTTAACAAAATTCAGCTACTTTCCCCCTACCTACATGACCGAAAATGCCATCACCAAGAGCCCCTCTGTGACCAACTCTCACCCTTAGAGCCCTCATTCATCCACCTTCTCTCTCTCCTTATCCTTGTTCCCTCCCACTTAGCTGCATCTTCAAGCTCTCCAAACTGATCTATACCTCATCCTTTCCGAGTCCATATGCCGTCCAACTCTCCTCCTCCTTGGCCTAAAAAGCATCTCAAAATGCTATCCTCATGACTCAAACCTCCTCCCCTTGACACTCCATGTGGCGCCACCCTCTTCCCTTGCTCCTAGGCGTTACTTGCCTTGCCCTGCTCCCTTTCTTATGCCATGTTCCACATAATTTCTTTTAAAGCCTAGCTCTCCTAGCTCCCTTTGCTTAGCTTAAAACAAAAATTTTCCTATTACTTCTACCCAAGTCCAAGGTTTCCTAAAACCCCCAAACACTTCAAACATCATGCGAGCATAATAACACCTGAGATACAAATTAAAATATGCACAACGCCCGAACCTCGGATATTACAGTTTTTACCCCCTTAAAAATAATTTTGGCCCCAAAATTACCTGGTCAAAATAAGTGAGGGTATTGCTGCCGCATAGCTTCCTCTGGTTCCCATAAAGCTTCCTCCGATCCATGGTTACGCCATAGCACCTTAATAGAGGAACTGATTTCCTACGCAAGACTTTCACATCTCGCTCTAAAATCTGAATTGGTTCTTCCTCGTAGGACAACTGGAATCATGTGAGATGGATCTGATCAGTAATGACGTAGCATCGAGACATGGAATACATCGTGCAACTGCTTTAACTCCGAAGGCAACTCCAATTGATATGCCACCGGTTCAACCCGCTTCAAAACACGATAAGGCCCTATAAACCTGGGACTCAGCTTTCCCTTGTGACCAAAACTCATTACCTTCTTCCACGGTGAAACCTTTAAAATCACATAGTCACCTACTGCAAACTCTATCTCTTTCCGCTTAAGATCTGCATATGACTTTTGCCTGTCAGATGCCTCCTTCAACCGTGCCCGAATTACCTTAACCTTTTCTTCTGACTCTGCCACCATCTCTGGTCTCAAAACAAGATGCTCCCCTAGTTCTATCCAACAAGTAGGTGTCCGACACTTTCGTCCATACAAAGCTTCATACGGCGCCATTCGAATACTCGCTTGGTAGCTGTTGTTGTATGCAAACTCCGCTAAAGGCAAGAATTCCTCCCGGCTTCCTCTAAAATCTATCACACATCCCCTTAACATATCCTCTAATACTTGGATTACTCGCTCAGACTGGCCGTCCGACTATGGATGAAATGCCGTACTGAAGTCTAACCTGGTACCCAATGCTTGATGTAGTGCCCTCCAAAACTGAGATGTAAACCATGGGTCCCTATCTGAAACAATCGACACCGGCACTCCATACAATCTCACAATTTCTAACACATACAGCTTCGCCAACTTCTGCAAAGAATAATCAACCCGCACTGGGATGAAATGTGTAGACTTTGTCAACTGATCTACTACCACCCATACCGAGTCTTTCTTAGTAGGCGTAAGGGGAAGCCCACTAACAAAATCCATGGTGATTCTCTCCCACTTCCACTGTGGAATTTTTATCGGCTAAAGTATCCCCGAAGGTACCTGGTGTTCAGTCTTGACCTGCTGACACGTTAAGCACTTCCCTACAAACTCTGTGACTTCCCGCTTAAGACTAGGCCACCAAAATTGATCCCGTAGATCTCTGTAAAACTTGCTTCCTCTAGGATGCATAACATAAGGGCTACCATGCTATTCCTGAAGAATCCTCTGCCTAAGCTCTTCATCCTTGACATCTGAGACCTTGCCCTTGAAACACAACACTCGATCCTTTATTCACACCATAACTTTC
The DNA here is from genome assembly GCA_025506655.1 of Gossypium rotundifolium. Lineage (NCBI taxonomy): Eukaryota > Viridiplantae > Streptophyta > Magnoliopsida > Malvales > Malvaceae > Gossypium > Gossypium rotundifolium. Next base: position 25,118,648 of record CP106727.1, read on the forward strand.
CAATTCCCCATCCTGCACTTGTCGTAGCTTAGCACTTAGATCATCGTCTACCAACTGTCTTTCTTTCACCTGACTCAACCATGTCGGCTTTACTTGTAACTCTGTTAGCAAGCTTCCGTCGTCATACAGGCTAAGATGTGCAAACATCGCCCTCAGATCCGACACTACTTTCTGACTTAGGGCATCTGCCACCACATTCACCTTTCCCGGGTGATACTCTATAGAACAATCATAATCTTTTAACAACTCCACCCACCTTCACTATTTCAGATTCAACTCCTTCTGGGTCAACAGATACATAAGACTCTTGTGGTCCGTATAGATCACCGACTTCTCTCCATATAGGTAGTGCCTCCACACCTTTAGCACAAAAACCACAGCAGCCAACTCCAAGTCTTGCATCGGGTAGTTAACCTCATAAAGTCTTAACTGCCGAGATGCATAGGCAACAACCTTCCCTTCTTGCATCAGAACGCATCCCAATCCTATGTGAGAAGCATCACAATACACCACAAAGTCCTTTCCCGCCTCAGGCTGAATTAAAATTGGAGCTTCAGTCAAAACCTTCTTCAATCTCTCAAAACTTCCCTACTGCTTGTCCGTCCACACGAAAGGTACTTCCTTTCTCAATAATTTCCTCAAAGGTGCTGCTATAGACGAGAACCCTTCTACAAATCTCCTGTAGTAGCCTGTTAATCCCAAGAAACTGCGAACCTCTGCCACCGACCTAGGTGGTTTCCAACCTAACACCGAATCAATCTTCTTGGGATCTACCCTTATCCCTTCGGCAGACACCACATGACCCGAAAAGCAACCTCCTCAACCACAATTCACACTTCTTTGAATTTGGCATCTGACTTCTTCTCCTTAACACTTGCAACACCACCGGAGATGCTCATCATGTTCCTCCTCAGACTTGGAATACACTAGGATGTCGTCTATGAACACCACGATGAACCGATCCAGGTAGGGTTGGAAAACTTGATTCATCATATCCATGAACGTAGCTGGAGCGTTCGTCAACTCGAACGGCATCATAAGGAATTCATAATGCCCGTATCTAGTCCGAAAAGCTATTTTATGGATATCCGCTTCCTTCACCTTGAGTTGGTGGTATCCCGGTCTTAGATCTATTTTTGAAAACACTGCAGCCCCCTTAAGCTGATCAAACAAGTCGTCTGTCCTCGATAGCGAGTACTTATTTTTGATCGTCAGCTTATTCAGCTACCGGTAGTCTATGCATATCCGCATAGACCCGTCCTTCTTCTTTATGAATAAGACTGGTGCTCCTCATGGAGACACACCGGGTTGGATAAACCCACGATCAAGCAACTCCTGGATCTGAGCCTTGAGCTCAACCAACTCCTTTGGTGTCATTCTGTACGGACCGATAGATACTGGCGCTGTACCTGGCAACAAATCAATCCTAAATTCCACCTCGCGATCTGGAGGCAACCCCAGTAGTTCCTCCGAAAAAACATCACCAAACTCTTTCACTGTCCTGACCTCACCTACCACTGCTCCCTTAGCCTCCAAGGCACTAACAAGCATCAGAAAAGCCTTAAATCCTTTCCTCACCATCTTCTCTGCCTTAAGAGCAGACACTATATTCGCCAAGTAATTTCTCCGTTCCCCTATCACTACAATCTCTTTGTCATTAGAAGTTTTCAATGACATGCGCTTAGCAGCACAGTCCAGATTCGCATGATACCTCACCAGCCAATCCATGCCTAATAATAGGTCAAACTCCCCGAATGGTAGTTCCATTAAGTCAGCCAAAAACTTCACTCCCTGAACCTCTAAAGGCACTTCCTTAAAGAGTTTGTCTACTATTACGGATTGCCCTAAGGGACTAAGTATAGTCATCTTCCTAGGTACAATCTCAAAGTTTACATACAGAGTTCCAGATACTTCACTAGCAATATAAGAATGAGTTGACCCGATGTCTATTAAAGTAATAAAGGGTAATCTAGTAATAAAGAACGTACCCCTAATTACATCTGGCGCATCCCCCTCCTCGCAGACGCCTGGCCGCATAAACCAATCCTGGCTGTCTCGCACCTAAACCCCCAGCACCTCTGCTGGGTGCTCCACGACCTCAGCGAAACCATTCCCTCCATGGTTCGAACCACGACCCCTCATCGCCTGCTGACCACCTCTACCCGACTGCACATATCCCTGGCCTACCATCTGAGCCCTTTCCATCTCCTAAGGACAATTTCTAACCAAATGAGCCTTGGACCCACACCGAAAACATTCCTTATTTTGTCCCCAGCACTCTCCTGCATGAGCTCTCCCTTATTTAGCACATGGACGACTCTGATTCCCGGCAACTAGTACCGTTGCACGAACAGAAGTCTCAACCTTGGTCTTTTCTAGAAACCCCCAGATGATACTAACGGCCCAAAACTCCTCTTATTTCAGTTTCTATCTCTATCCCTATTATGTCTCTCAGTCCTCTTGACCTCCTCAGCTATCCGAGCTTTCTCTACTAGAACAGCAAAGTCCCTCTCTCTCTACGGAGTAATCAACACTCGCAGCTCATCTCTCAGTCCATCTTCGAATCGGACACACCTCTCATAATCAGTAGCCACGATGCCCCGAGCATACCTGCTCAATCGTAAAAATTCTGCCTCGTACTTAGCTACCGATTTACCACCTTGCACTAAATTGAGGAACGCCTTCCTCTGTGCATCCACATAACTAGCTCCTACATACTTCCCCTCAAACTTGATCTTAAAATAACCCCAGTCCACTCGGTCCGCATGGGTACCTTCCCTGACTGTGAGCCACCATTGGTAAGCCTTATCCTAGAGCAACGAAACAATACCCTTTAGCTTTTCTTCAGCAATGAAATCCAAATCGTCCATGATCCTTTCGACTGCCTCTAACCAGTACTCCTTCACATTCGGGGCTACTCCCGATACTCCTCTAAAAACCTCAGCTCCATTCATTCTAAGTCTCTCAGATACTGACTTTTAAGCCCCATTTCCTATACTCACTCCAGCCACTTGCTCTAAAACTCATAGCATAGCCTGCGATACTGCGTCATCTCCTCCTGTCTACTCTTGGAATTTTGCCTCTACAGTCGGTGGCGGTGCTTCATTTTCAGAACCCTGACCAGGCCCAACTAGTTCCGACACAGTCATTCTGCCTCTACCACACCCTCGCATATTTCGACCACGTCCCCTAGAACTCATGTCTACGTTCGTGATTTAATCTACTTAAAATTTTATGAATTTAGTTTTTGTTCCGCTGGTTTATCGCGAACAATCTTATGTTTAATAGTTCTAAAAAGTGGTTCTTTCACACAGTCTCAAGTTCATTCATCCAATCATCAACATTCATGAACTTGCGTTCATTACAGAAAAGTGTTGTGGTTCCATTGTTGTTGCTCCCCACTACCCAAGGGTATTTTCATGATTTGTCCTATAGGGGTATTTTGGTAATTTTCCAAATTAGGGTATTTGAAAATTTTGCAAAATAGAGGTTTTTGATATTTTTGCAAAATAAGAATACTTGGTAAGAAGATTCAAGGGTAATATGGTAATTTTATAAATTGAGGGTATTTTTGGTAATTTGTACAGGTTAGTGGTAATTTGGTCATTATGCAAATCAAGGGTAATTGGGTCATCAAGGATACTTTGGTAATTTTGAAACCAAGGTTTAAATTTTAGGGTTGTACAAAATAAGGTGACTGGTCTCTTTCGGGTTTTAATTGTTGTGTTTAGCCTGTGATTGAGTCCTCTTGGTTAGGGTAAGCCGTCACTCCTTTTGGTAGGATTCGAGCGGAAGGAGGTGAGTCACTAGGATTGCTTAAATACCAAGCTCCCCAGAATCCAATCTTAGACATCGCTGTGGTTGTCACACCTTAACTCGGTGACTCACTCACGGGTTTGTTTGGTTAGACCTTAAATTTTATGTAATTCGGTGTTGGAGTAAGCTGACTCTAGGGTTCAATATCTCCTAATCTACTAATCTACGTCCCTATAAATCCCACATACAAATCACACAAGGGTTAGGGGTACTTACCTGGTGGACTTCGGGCTGGATGATTCGAGTGCCATGCTCCACAAAACCCATTTTCCTGAAAATTTTCTTTGACCCACTAAAATACAAAATGGAAACGTGTATGGGCTTCAAAAATCCATAGTCTGAGTGTAGAAATTGGGCTTGATACCAATTTGTAACACCCCAAACCCGGCCCAAAACACTACGGTCGAATTCGGAATGCTACGAGAAAACCTTAGGTTGAAAAATGGCTAAGTGATGATAAAACTTGCATGTAGTGGTGTTAAAGTTGACATGAAAACAAGTGCTTAACTAAACCCTTAATGATTCGATTTTAAAATAGGATTCAATTTCTTAGAATGACCTTTCACTTGAAAAACAATTTGAAGTTCAAGTTTAATTGAAAACGGGTCCTTTTTGAAATCTTTTAAAGAATCCGAGTGATTACGAGAATCTCAGTTAGAAAACCTTAAATAAGTTTTTAAAGTAATAAAAGCGTCACGATTTGAAATTTCGTTTGCAACTACTGATCAATGACTAGTCTAGCATAAACCATAATGAAAACCCAAAATAGTTAAATGGCCTTATTACATCAAACAACCCAAATAAACTGAAATTAACAAAAAAATGTCTCTGAATATAGAAACTGCGTCCGCATGGCCATCTTGAATCCCATCCAACCCGGTCCAACATCACGAATCACCTGCATTGTTTGGTAAAAATTGGGTGAGTCAACAGACTCAGTGTGTAATTAGTCCACAGATTTCCACATGTGGGCTTGGCCCAAAACTACACCAATCCACATATTAGGGAATAATGCAAAATGCACCCAACCCAACCTAGGGTCCATCCTCTACACACCCCCGTATCCAACCACCACACACCAGGGGATTACTAAATCGAACCTCCAACCTCTACACACCAATTCGGCAAGTCATGCCATCCACCAAGTGGTCGAGCCACTGGTCCACGTGATCAAGTCACCATACAATCCACAACGTGACTGTAGTCAACGTCAATCCATGATGAGGCACATAGCCATCACCAACCACGATATGTCACAAAGGTGATACCAACCATGATGAGGCACTGAGCCCATCATCAATCCATGTGAGGCTCGTAGCCATCACTAAACCACGTACATAAATGTACACCCTGTCCTTTTTTCATATATATAAATCCCGCCCAATGCTTATGCAACATACAATAGTGACGTGATGAGATAATGCGTGAACATATTAATCAAACATACAACGCATATATATATAGCAATAACCACAATTTTATCGGCATTTAACACTGACCTGATTATCGACATACCCGCTAAGGGTATCCATCTCATTATTGCCACTGTACTAATCATCATACTTATAACACATACATTATTTTATACATACTCGGGAAATTGCGTAAAAATCACACACCATTTTGGCACAGTCGACTAGATCCCGAAACCCAAAGCCTAAACGATTTGCACCTGAACTTGCCGAAATCCTCCTACACAACCTTATGTTAGATTCGGCTCAACCCAAAAGAACACATGAAATGGCCTTCGGCCTAATGACATTCCCTACTTACCTTGATCACTCAAATCCTAAAAGATCTCCACTTCTTTAACGTTAGCCTACAGAAATTCCGATATCACTTTTCATGGATTCGGCCATAACAGAGAAAATGAAGTTAGTCTTCTCGATTTGATATCTTACTGAAAAATAGTTGAGACTCATCTAGAAAGAACCCTCTTACCACAATACTCGAAACCGATTGGAAGTTTGATGGAAGATGAGTGTCGACACCTCCCCTCTGAGGCTCTAGTAGATTGACCACGAGAGAATGAAGAGATTAGAGTTTTGCTTTTCAATAGTCAGAGGAGAAATAAGGAAAAGAAATCAACCGGGAAGAGATTCTTACCGAAAAATAATGATCAAAATGCAAATGGTCACTAAACTCCAATAAATCGGCAAGAAGCACCTGAAATAGAGAAATCGATTTAAATGAGAAAGATAATAGGCTTTTGATCTAGTGAATAAATTGGCAGGGGGTAGAGGTCCAATCGGTTTTAGCTAAAGGATGAAAAGGGAGAATGTTAAACTTGAAGTGGTGTTGCGGCAACAGGGGATTGAGAGAGATTTCAGTCTACGGACGAGTGAAGTGAAGAAGAAAACTGGAGAAGAGAGTGACTTAATGGTCTCTTGAAGTTTCGGCCAAGGTGAACAAGTGAAGAAGAGAGGCATTTTTGGTGTGGTTCGTGTATGGAAAGAAAAGAGTAAAGGCTTAGAAGAGAAGGGCTGAATTTTGGCAAAAGAAAAGCACACAAACCCCTTAACAAAATCTGGCTACTTCCCCCTACCTACATGACCGAAAATGCCATCACCAAGAGCCCCACTGCCGACCAACTCTCACCCCATAGAGTCCCTCATTCGGCCACTGCTTCTCTCTCTCCCTTATCCCTTGTTCCCCTTCCACTTAGCCGCATCTTCAAGCTCTCCAACCCGATCTATACCTCATCCTTTCCAGAGTCCATATGCCGTCCAACTCTCCCTCCTCCTTGACGTAAAAAGCATCTCAAAATGCTATCCTCGCAGCTCGAACCTCCTCCCCCTTGACACTCCATGTGATGCCACCCTCTTCCCTTGCTCCTAGGCGTTACTTGCCACTCCACTGCTCCCTTTCTTATGTCATGTTCCACACATAATTTCTTTTAAAGCCTAGCTCTCCTAGCTCCCCTTTGCTTAGCTTAAAAGAAAAATTTTCCTATGACTTCTACCCAAGTCCAAGGTTTCCCCAAAACCCCCAAACACTTCCAAACATCATGCAGAGCATAATAACACACAGATACAAATTAAAATATGCACAACCCCCAAACATCGGATATTACACCCAATGTCCATTGGGCCCAATCCTACTAGGCCCAATTTTGGGATGTTACAATTTTTCTATTTTTTTTTAATATTTTTGTGTTGAGATTATTATTTTTTAAAATTTTTATTTTTATTATATTTTGAGTATTAAACTTTTTAACTAAAATATTAAATATTAAGTTTTTAAGTTTTTAATTTTTAATTTTTAATTTTTATTATTAAATTTTAAAATTTAATTACTATTATCAACTCTTTTAGAAATTTCTTTTTCTTTATTTTTACATCAACATTATTCTTTTAAGTATGGTCTACATTAGATGTTTAGATTTTTATATAAATGACATTTAATTATATGTACACACCTAAATATTGATATAGATATATACATCTCGTAATTATATATATATGAATTTTGATTTAATGTGTAATTCTAGATGTGAAATTCTAATTGTAATTTAAATGTATAGTTGAAACTTTAATTTTGATTTACTCATACACATTATTTTAAAAATATAAACACATCAATATATTTTTATATTGAATAAATATAAATTTTTATGTATGCAATATATAAATAAAAATGATGTCAATTATATCAATAATTGTGTTAATATTTTACAAGATCTAGATCAAATTAAAGTTCGTATACAATTTCACACTAAACCATTGTTCATGTATGCTTTTGGGATTTAACCTATTTTGATATATATATATTTAAAATAATAATTTACATTTATCTTATTTTGATTTATATTCTAAAAAATCCAAGATTAATCCCTAAATCATAAACCCTAAACCTTACAAACACCAAAACTTAAACCTCAAACTCAAAAACCCAAACCATAAATCTTAAACCATAAAACTCAAACCCTAAACTCTAAATTGCAAACCTTAAACCATAATCCGAGACCAACTTTTTGGGAATTCATGTGGCCAATGTTAGTGTAGTACAAAACATATATTTTAATAGCTAACACATTAACCATAAATCCCTCATGAGGGATTTCAGTTTCGGGATTTTGGGTCATATAGCCAATACCCTGTAACACCCTAAACCCGTCCCATGTGTTTCGACCAGATCTAGCGTGTTACGGAACACATAGTACTTTATCGGATTTTGAAAACACAAGTAAATTATTTAAAATTTGAATAAAGAAGTGACTTTTTAGAAATAAACCTCTTTGTGTTATTATTACGTATAAATAAACCTTATCATGAATTCATAAGTTTCATAACATTGAAAACTTCTTAGTTGAATAAAACTAGGGGCCTTATTACATAAATATTCCCAAATAAAATAAAATAAAATTTAAAGAAATCCCCAAAAAAAATTAGTAGAAATAAAACTTGATGGCCCCTCGAGTCCGTCTCGGCTCCCATGTCCATGATCTATTGCTCATCTGGAAGAGTAGAGAAAAGGAAAGCGTGAGTCACCAAGACTCAGTGTATAAATCTCAAAACACACAATGACCCGATCCCATAAACACATTATGGGCCTGGCCCATACATGAAGGTAACAATCATAATCACATGGTAAACGATAAATAATGAATAACCCAACCCATCCTAGGTTTCCATCCTCTACACACCAACCCGTACCAACCATCACACCTTGTGGATTTCTACAATCAACCCTCCATCCGCTACACACCAAAATGACAGCCGCATTGCATATTCCTATTAATTAGGAATCATTGAACGTGGCATAGCCACCGATCACTATGTGACCTAACATTTGTATATGTGGGATTTCCACCACTAATCACCAAGTGACCTATCATGCACTTCTCCTTCAATATCATATTCCCACCCCATGCATACACAAAAAGAAAACATCATGCAGTTATATATATTTTCTGATACACATAGGGAGTTCTATGTTTACGTACCTGACATCCTTGCCTAACCCTTTTAGGGTTCCATCCGACTATCTATATAGCCTCATTCCGGCTTTTAAGCCCATAACATATATATAGTCATACATACAGGTTTATTAGTGTGTAAGAGATCTACACACCTGATTACCGATAAGACGTTGCTTTCTATGTCGACGCTATCCTTAGTCGACACTACTGCTATCTGCCTAAGGTGTTGTTTAGAAGCCGATCCACAACCAAGTGGCCAATCTCGAATGGCAGATACTGCTCTTTTCTTAAACTTAGGTATTTTCTCCTTTGCCTGATCCATAATTAATCCCATCACAAGTCCTTATCAGAACTACTATAACAATATTTAATCATTAATTCTCATTATAACCTTAAGATCTTGCATATAATGATCAAATCTAATAGAAATCTAGGGAAATCTTCTTACCTTAAAAAATCCCGAAAGTGGAGACTAGCTATTTTCGGCTTTTAGATCTAATTGACCAAGCTTCCTTCAACTCCCGAATTGCCGCCCATCATAAACCTTTTAAAAATGGGAATAGATCATGAGGACTAATCAAAAATAAACACTTACCTTAGCATAGGAGATTCTACTAGCACTAGAAAGAGGATTCAGCAATGCCAATAGAAGATTTAAATGCCAAAAGTATAGAACTAATTCTCAAATAAGATGAATAAAAGAAGACTATGGATGTTTCACTTTTAGAGAAATCGACACAAGGAGGAAAAAGTGGAGAAGAGTTTCGCTTTTGAAGAAATTGGAGAAAAGAAATTGGAGAGGAGAAGCTAGGAAAATTAGACACAATGGGAGAGGAATTTAGGGTTTTAGGTGTCGAAACAAGGAGCTAGCCCTCCTATTTATAGATATTTTGGTACCTCTTGCTAAAACCGAAAACACCCTTAAATTCAAGCTAAAGAGAGGGAAATTGGCACCCTCTTTGCCATCACGATGAGTCGAATTTTACACTCCTCTAGGTAGTGGATTTTGTCACGTGGTGTCGGCGGAAGGATTAGAGTGGATCCCCTCAAGATTGAAGCTAGATTGGAGTGGAAACCGCCTAAGTCATAGTGCGTAGATACGGAGTTTTCTCGGTTTAGCAGGTATTACCTGAGATTTGTGGAAGGGTTTTCTCGACGAGCGCGGTAGCTGACTAAGTTGCTAAGGAAAGGTGTTCCATTTGTATGGATGGAAGCGAGCAGAAAGCTTCGATAAGCTAAGGAAAATTTTGACTAAGTCTGCCTTCTAGTACAAACCGAGGCAGGAAATTATTCACACTATTGTGATGCATCTCACATTGGTTTGGGGTGTGTTGATGCGGGATGGAAAGGTAGTAGCCTATGCGTCTCGGCAATTGAGACCGCATGAGGTTAACTATCCAACTCACGATCTGAGTTAGCCGCGATGCTTATACTCAAAATTTGGAGACATTATCTTTATAGAAGTCGGTAATTTACACGGACCATAAAGTCCGAGGTATCTTCCACATGTAGGATCTGAATTTGAGAGCAACATGATGGATTGAGTCATAAAGGACTCACGATGCTCCATCGGTATCATCCGGGTAAGGCTAACGGGTGGTGACGCGTTGAGCCTAAGGTCGTATGGATGAAGAGCAATGTTTGCTCGCTTAAGTTTATATGACGATGGAAGCTTTTGGCGTAGCTTCGTTAAGCCAACGTGGATCGAGGAGATTAAGAACAAAATGCTTAGTGGATGAAGGCTTAAATGCTAAGAGAATACAAGTTCGTGAATGGTGGTGTAGAGGGTATAGGTGACCCGGTGATGGTGTGCTATGTTTTCGTGGACTGCCTTGTATGCCAAAGGATATGGAGTTGAGGCGGAAAATTCTCCAGATGCTCATAGCATTTCACGCTTATGCATCCGGAGAAGCAAGATGTATGGAGATCTACGGAAATAGCTTACGGTGGTCTTGATTGAGGCGTGAGATAACTAATTGTAGGGAAGTGTTTGACATGTCGTGAGTGTTAAGGTGAACACCGCTACCATCGAGACTACTTCAACCTGGTTAAGATCCTCAATGGAAATGGGAGAGGATCATGGATTTCGCTGTTATTCACCCTTACGCCCAAAGAAGAAAGATGCAGCTTGGGTGATCGTGAGACCGTCGACTAAATCATTTCACTTCATACCGGTGAAAATGGACTACTCACGTGGCTAGCAAAGTTGTATGTAGAGAGATAGTCGATTGCATGGTGTACCCGTATCGCTTATCTCGATAGGGACCCAAGGTTCACTTCGAGGTTTTGGAAAAGTTACATCAGCGTTAGATGCAGCGGTTGATTTCAAAGATGTTTCCATCCTCGACATCGGAGCGGGCAATGAAGGGTCATAGATCTTAGAAGATATGTTGAGGGTTGTGTCTTGGAATTCGAGGTAGTTGAGGAATTTCACTCTAGCCTGAGTTCGCCTACAACAATAGCTACCAAGTTGTAGTATTCGATGGCAACCGCACGAAAGCACTTGTGACTTTGATATTTGTTATTTTAAATTTGGTCATTGGGTTGTTTTATTTTGGATGTAATAAGGCCTCATTAAACTTTACTTTGGTTATTTTCTTTTAGGTTGGATAATTTTATTTTAATTAAAATTTGAATCACACGCTTTTTCTAAATTAACACGAAAATGTTTTATCGTGCCATCTAGCACATCTGAAAATTTGTGTAATAAATTGACTTAATTAAACTTTCAATTTGGACTAAGTATACTTTCAAGCAAGATAACTTGAAATGAAGTTTTCAACAAAACTTAAGTGGATTTAGAAAATGGGTTTCCAAAACTTCTTCTTAGTAACGACCCATATTCTATTCCTAACGACAATGGGTTTAATGTTAATAAAACCATTAAACTATTAGCTTTGTCTTTTGCCTTTTAAAAATGGGAATAGATCATGAGGACTAATCAAAAATCGACACTTACCTTAGCATAGGAGATTCTACTAGCACTAGAAAGAGGATTCAGCAATGCCAATAGAAGATTTAAATGCCAAAAGTATAGAACTAATTCTCAAATAAGATGAATAAAAGAGAAGACTATGGATGTTTTAGCTTTTTAGAGAAATCGACACAAGGAGGAAAAAGTGGAGAAGAGTTTTGGCTTTTGAAGAAATTGGAGAAAAGAAATTGGAGAGGGAGAAGCTAGGAAAATTCGACACAATGGGAGAGAAATTTAGGGTTTTCAGTGTCAGAAACAAGGAGCTAGCCCCTCCTATTTATAGATATTTTGGTACCTACTGCTAAAAACCGAAAACACCCTTAAATTCAAGCTAAAAGAGAGGGGAAATTCGGCACCCTCTTTGCCATGCAAGAGTCGAATTTTACACCTCTAGGTAGTGGATTTTCTACCAACACTTCCTTGAAGATAAGCTCCTAACTTTTCTCCTTTTTATCTATGATATTATCACTTATAAAATCCACATAATTTCTCCTATTTTTGAGCCTTGTAGGCGTCCACCTTTACTAACCCTAATGCCAAAATTTAACTTACTTAAATTAAAAGATTTGGGCTTTATTTAACTTAAATTTTTGGGCCCCTAACTCCTTGTGTGTGGCATCACTCCTTGCTTCATTTTAGGTGCCAAAAATGGCCCTAAAAACATGGGCTCTTTGTGGCCAAAACTTGGGCCTCTTTTATTGTTAATGACGCCACCTTAAAATAATTCAATCAAGCCTTTGCCTAATCCTAAGCCCAATTTTGAAACCTTAAATTAACAAATTAAACATATCCCCACTAAATGCATAGGCCCATAAATTTAGGATGTACATACCCTAAACCCTAAACCCTAAAATCATAAACTTAAACCATAAACCCTAAACTCAAAAACCTAACACATTATCATTTCCCCCCCAAACCCTTAACCCTAAACTCATAAACCCTAAACCCAAAACCCTAACCCATTAACTATTTCCCCATAAACCCTTAACCCTAAACTTTAAACCCTATCCATTAACACTTAAACCTTAATACTGAGTAAACACTAAGATATTAAACACTATACAATAAACCCAAACAACAAACTTTAAAACACTAAACCCATACACCAAAATAACAAACCCTAAACCATGAAATTAACATACTAAACATCAAACCTTAAATTAATTTTAATAGCTTAATTTGTAACTTAAATGAAAACTTCTAAATTGTTTAGTTAGCAATTTGTAGCTTTTCATAATTAAGTAACTAAAATGAAACTTTCTCATTGCTTATAAGGGAATGTATCAAAATAAATTATAATTCAAAGCAAGAATAAGAAAAAAATATGAAAAACTTTTAGTGGCATTTTTCTAAAAGCGTCGCTAATGCTCAGGTCTTTAGCGGTGTTTTTCTAAAAGTGCCGCTAATGCTCAGATCTTTAACGACGTTTTTTAAAAAGTGCCACTAATGCTCAGGTCTTTAGCGGCATTTTTTTAAAAGCGCCGCTAATGCTCAAGTTTTTAGCCGCGTTTTTTAAAAGCACCGCTAATGCTCAGGTCTTTAGCGGCATTTTTTTAAAAGCACAGCTAATGATCAGTTGGCGTTTTTCTAGAAGCGCCGTTAATGCTCAGGTCTTTAGCGGCATTTTTTGGAAAGCGCCGCTAATGCTAGATCATTAGCAGCATTTGGGAAAAAAACGCCGCTATTTCTCCTTTTTAGCGGCGTTTTGGAAATAAACGCCGCTATTGCTAAACTTTTTGCGGCGTTTTCTTTCAAACGTCGCTAACGTATAATATTTGTGGCGTTTTTCATTAAAACGCCACTAAAAACGCCGCTAAAAGTCTGTTTTGGTGTAGTGATTGTTCTCGTTGATCACTGTTGAACCACCGTCATTCAAACCTCTACCAATATTTTTAGATCAGTTGGGTCAAGTTTGCATCATCTTGATCAGTCTTGGATACGCCTCAATTCTTCAAAATCTTTAGAAAAATTCGGTTACATAATACTTATGTTTGTTTTGTGGCTCATATGAATTATTCTAAAATAAATGAATAAAACCTACATAGAGATTATAGTTCACGATCTAATTACATATCCCAAAAATTATCAAAATAATAATTATTGCTACTTAAATTTCTAGGAATCTCAACTTTGACAAAATGAATTTATCATATAAATAATAAAATAATTTCATTCACATTAATAACCCAAAACATGCTTATAATTATAAAATGTCAAATCTTATAAAAAAAAACCAAACATATAGAAGAGAAAAAATTGATATTGGTTTATTGTGAACATAATACAATTTGGCTCTAATACCAATTATTGGAAAAAATCGATTTAAAAAATAGTTTTCTATCACAGCAAAAAAAATTAAAATTTTGAAAATCGAACTGATTTGTGATATTTATAACAATAAACTTTTCCTAAAATGTACCTGTGCTTTGTGCGAGATAGATACTTAACATTATCGATTTTCTGCCGAACGACCTTCTCTGTTATTCTCGTACCACAGATTGCTTCAAGTGTAGGCTCGAACTATCACAAATCAAACACAGAACAAAGAATAATTTTCTTCATTTTAGTAGGAAAGTAAATCTCTCTCTCTATAAAAACCGATAGAATTGTTATTCCAGGAAAGTAAATCTATACTTATAAAATAAATATCCACTATTTTTGGGAAAAAAATAATATTTCAAAATTATGTATATTTTTAGCCTTATAAGTGCCATCTATTTACAGGGAGAGATAAAATGATCTTGGTTCATTTAATAGAATATAAATAATACTTGTATGATAGAAAAACACATCTCCTAGTTCTACTAAGAGAGAGGGGTGACGCAACCTTGTTAAATATATTAGGGTTTCCACCCTTTATATGTATTATAAAGGGTTTCGTGCCTCTCTTGTATTGGCTCCAATTATATGTATATCCTGAACTTTTGACCCACCAATTTATAATTTAGTCTAACCTAATACATGTTTTTCTATTTTCAAAAAAAATTATTTATTAAATTAATTTAAATTAATCAATTTTCCAATTAAATAATTTTTCAACCCATTTTAATTTCATTAAAGTCATGGCAACTTTAACGTAAAAACTCTATGAGAAAATGTATTTAATTTCCATATTCAATCGATTCACGGTGACCAATTAATTTAATTTCATTTTGAATTTTAATTATTTAATTAAATAATAATTCAAAAGTATAAATTAATTATCACGTCATTTTCATACTTAGTGAGAAACCATATTCATTTTCGAATGTAACTCATTCCTCTAAATTTATCATTTCTATCAATTTCTACTCATTTGGTTTTATATGCAACTCAATTTTGGTTTCAACTAGCTAGCGGAGGGACCGATTTGGACATATGTAATTAGGGCTCGAATGATTTATAATTAAGTTTAAGCTTTTTTTCTTTTAATTATAAACTCATTTAGTCACGAAGTCAATCCTGTAACACCCCAAACCCGGCCCATGAGTCCTGACCGGATCTGGTATGTCACGGAGTAAAATAATTTGAAGTAATTTTGACTGTCTGGTGAAAACTTGTTAAAAATGTGGCTAAGGTATTAAAACGGGGTTTGATAAAACTCAGTTGGGATTATTTTAATAAATATAGTTGGGTTGATAAACCCTTTGAAAACGTTTGATCATGTAACAATTTAAAATCGTCAAAGTTATAGTTTACTTGGTTTATTTTTGTTACCCGATGGTAACATCTTTGAAAACCCGTGGACTTTTTTAAGTTTGAAAAAGTTACTTTTAACCGGTTTACATAACATTTGTAAATTCATTTGTAGTATAGCATAAGTAAAGTAAATTGACTATGTAAACATCCAAATAAATATTAGCGGCCTTATTACAACCCAAATTAAAACTTAGAAAAGAAAATAAATAAACTTAATGATAATAAATTAAATTCAAATCCATCGAATAAGCATGGCCGCCTCGAGTCCTCTCCGGCTCCATCTCCGCGATCTACTCATCTGCAAAATGGTAAGGGAAGGGGTGAGTCACCAAGACTCAGTGTGTAATCCCCCACCCGGAAAGGTAACTCATACACAAGATATTAATAAACATGCAATTATGCAACCCAACTAACCATCCATACTCCTTTTCTACCCCGTGTGGTCAAAACCACTGGTGGTCAAAACCACTGGTGACTAGAGTCACAAATCAAGTGATGGGGCCAACCCATCGTGTGGTCAAAGCCACTGATGACCATAGGTCACAAAATATCATAATGTGGTAAAAAACACTGGTGGTACCAACCCACTGGGACATAGTCACAATTATCATCGGTGTGGTCAAAACCATCGTGACCAAGTCACAATAAATCTGTGGGGCCAACCCATCTTGTGGTCAAAACCACGGTGATATCCATAAAATCATCCCCTCCTCTCATCAATCCCACCATCATCATGCTTACATAACAATATCATAATCCCATATATATCATGCATTATGTACAACATATCATTTAACAAAGATATGATGGCAAACTCAATCATATATCATAGATCACAAGTTAGGGACTTACCTTAAACCATGATTATGCCACAAGCTAATCACTACCAAAATTATTAACAAGGCAACAATATAGCAAAGTCTACTAATAAAGTGTGTAAAGAGTTTACACACCGTCACTTCCGAAATTCCTAGATCCCAAGATCCGATCTACGCCGCTAGATCTTGACCCTATATTCGCCAATTACCAAAGTTAGTGCCATGGACCATTCGCCAAATTGGTTAAAACCAAGACTCACTTGTGGCACCTATTTTGTCCCGATTTGGTTTCCAACCAAATCCAAGCCACACACTGGATTCCTTGCAATCGGCCAACCTTAGATTTACATTAAGTGATTAGTTTTGGCTTTTCCAAGTATCTAATGGAAAGACCAAAGAGAATCTCTCATCAGAGACTTACCAAATCGATTAGCGAGAGAATGGGGAATTAGATCTATCGCTTTGAAAATCCGGAGTTCCTAGATGAAATTGGTTTTAAATAGTGGTTAGTCAAACATCAATAAATGCCGGATCTCGCTTTTCTCTTCAACCAAAACTATAAAGAACAAGAGAATATAGAGAAGAGTTTCGACACACTCACCTTCTCAAATCAATTGAGAAAGAAACTCAAGAGATATATATCCACTTGATATTCGCCAAAGTGAATCAAATAGGAGGAAGGAATTTGCACACCAATGGAGTATGTTCTACTAGAGAGAAAGAAACAAATAATGAGAAAAGGAGATAGGAGTTTGGCTTTGAGAAAGAATGAAAACAAAGGAGAAAGAGATGAGGAGATAGGAATTGCTAGGTGCTTGAGAGAAAAGAGAAACAATTTCGCATACCCTCCCTAATCACCCTTTCAAAACCGAAATACCACACCAAAGAATCCTATAATCACCATCTCTCCCTTTGTGATAAATTTTATCTTTAAATTATCACCCAAACAAACTAAATTAAAACATTGTTTATCTTCCATTCTATCCCTTAATCTCCTCTTTAAACAAATATAATGAAATTACACTACTTAACACTTACCTCCAAATTAAAATATGCAAAATTTAAGCTCATCCCTATCAAAATAAGAGTCCAAAATCAAGCCACCACCCCACCTTCTTCACGCCACTTCCAAAAAATAAAACTCATCGTAGCTTTGGTTCGAACTCAGACCCATCGCCATCGCCCCTTGCAATGCCCCTTACCAACCTTCCCCATCGACTTTCATGTCATAAAACCACACCATTTATTTATAAGGCCTTCCTAGGCTGATCCCCTCCTTAATGCAAAAGAAAATAAAACTCCTAGGGCACATACTTGGCAGCTCGAACCCAAGCTCCCTCGCTCATCGCCACTTCCAAACTCTTAGTGGCGCCCCAAGCCATTCCACCACCTTGACTTTCATGCTCTTACCTTACCCACAAAATCTGTTAAGGCCTTCCAAATTAGCCCCTTTCTTTAACGTCCCAAAAAGCCCAAAAAATAAAACACTCCCCCTTCTAACTCCCACGACTCGAACCTCCTCCCTTGAAGCTCCCTTTGAGGCCACCTTTATAGCACTTAAGTGGCGCATGAAAGCCACTTTGCCAAGCCCATTCTTTGTGTCATGCTTCTCCCTAAATTTTATTTAACCCCTATCTCACCTAGCTCCCTTCTTTTAAACACTTAAAAAGAAATTTCCAGTCCTAAGTCAGGCCTAGCTCGGGGTTATTTCTAGACCCTAAAACATGTCAATAATCATAGTATTCATTCTTTCAAGCACACACATGGAAAAATAATCAAATTTTCAAACAACCCCTAATTCAGGATGTTACAAATCCACTATAGTATTATGAATAAGCTCTTCCTAATATTACGAAAGCTACTCTATTAGTGCTCATCCAATGACCTTGTCATAAGTTTGTTACTCTCATAGGATATCCTTAATCTCTTTGGGATAAATCTATTCTCCCAGTATTATCGTATTTTATCTCATGGTAACCATTACATCTTCCTTCATGAGAAGTCAGTCACTATCAAAATAAAGTCATTTATCATATAGACAAACAACTCATGGCCACATTTACTTTTCATCTATCATGTAATGCAAATGAGAGGATATCATTTACCCATTTCTTGGGTTGTGAACTCCACTATTGTGAATAATGCTACATATTACAAAATTTGTATACCTAACACACCAACTTTTGGTTCCTTATCTATTTGAACTCAGATTTTTACTTACATCAAAGTATACGAGTCACGTGTATATAGTCCACCATCCACTCAGGATTAAGGTATGCCCTACTATGAACATCACAAGTGAATAAATCCACAAACATATTCAACATTTATTCAACTTGTCTCATGTTCAATGTACTGTCAGTCCAGTTAGTCACATCTATATCTCTATCTTTTGGGAGTCATCCGCTTTGATGCTTAAGACAAAGAATATCCTCAATTGGACTTGATAGATGACATATTAGTCTTTCAATTGATATGTTAATTTTTTATTAGACTAAGGACATGTTTAGGTCCATATACTTATTAAGTTGTCTTTCTATATTATGATCAGACCACGTAATATTGCTTAGTATTATTTAAACATTAGATAACTTGTGAGTCAATATTTTCTTCTATTTTTCTTTGTGTGTAAAAACCATAAAGGATAATATGAAAAGGGTATTAATGCAACTTATTGATAACTTTATTAAACCAATCTATTCAGAAAAATATACAAGTACACAAAAGAATATACTACACTTCAGACTCCAAATCCAACAGTCCTCTACTTGCCCTAGTGAAGTAGATGAGTCATATTTCGCATTCCCTTGCTCTCTACATGTTTCTCAAAACTTCTAGCTATTAGAGTCTTGGTGAATGTGTCCACAAGTTTTTCCTCTAATGCACTTTAACTACATCCACTATTTGTTCTGTTATTACCTCCATTATAATGTGATACTTTCTATTCATGTGTTTTGTCCTGTTGTGGTTTATGGTTTTCTTGGTGTTAACTATTGCGGAACTATTGTCATAAAATAGTGTCATAGCTTTGTCCATACCAAGAATGACTTCAAGATCCGTATGATACTTTCAAAGTCATATTGCTTTTTTTGTAGTTTCAGAAGCATCCACATATTCAGCCTCCATTGTGGAGTCAGCAGTACAAATTTGCTTGACACTTCTCCACATTATGGACCCACCGCTTAGGACAAAGACACAACCCGATGTCTATTTCCTCAAATCTTAACACTTTTGGAAGTTTGAATTGGTATAGCCAACAGTAGTAAGATATCCTCTAGAATACACAAGGTTATAATCCCTCATTCTTCGTAAATACTTGAGGATATGTTTAATAGCTTGTCAGAGTCTTGGACCTGGATTCGCTTGATATAAACTATAGAGCCAAGGTAGCTTGGCCTCCGAACATGTCTTCTAGTTTGTCTAGCATTGCTTTGGCAGTCTTATATCTCTCCAGTTGCTTATAAAGGGTGCTAGTCGCACTTGCCAGCATATAGCAATGAGCTATCTCATCAAACTCCTCCTAGCATTTTCTAGCTTTAGCTTGAGTGGCCAAAGGGCATTTATTAACAAGGATTGTCTTTGGCTTCTCACTGCCTAAGACAGTCATTAGGTTCCTTTCCATTCATTATAGTTATTTTGGTTCAGTTTGTTCTCAGTGAGTATATTTAATAAAGGAATAGGTGCCATTTTTGAACTTAAAATAAAATATTCATTCATTAATACCTTTGTATTAAGAAAATATTTGAAAATATTTTGCAACTTACGATATGCATTAAGACGATGCATTCGTCTTATATTGAACCTTGAAAACATTTGTAAACCCTTGCAATAATAATTCCTACACCCATTGAATCAAGTCATCTTGGGGCAATCTTGACCAACTAGTAAGAACTTGATTTCCATCCAATTAGTACATGAAATGAATTCCTTAGGCATTAACACGTACTAATAATCATTTAATGTTTGGCCATCATTCTAACTTAAGCATAGCTTCTTGGGAAGTTACTTAACTATAAGGTCTTGAGTGTATAACCATTAAATCAACACCCATCACATCATGTACCAAAAATGAGTCATTTTGGAAAAATCTCAATGTGGGTTAGTAAACTGTCATGTCATCACAATAGACCATTGATAAAGGTCGTAGATCTTATTTAGGGACCTTCTCGCACTCATTCTTTTAAAAACATAAAAGGTTTTTAATGTCCGATTTCAATCATGCATGACCGATATATATATGACAAGTACATGTGGAATTCTTTCCCTAAACTATATGGCATGCTTATCATACATATGCATGAATATATATTCACAATCAAATAAATATCAGCACATTATCAAATATAAAAGCATAAAAATTAAATGACCCTGAACAGCCAAAGTATCCACGATTCCATCCTAGAAAAAAAATAAAATTACAAAATTCACCCCAAAGCATACTTTGGGTCTTTTATTTTGCCACCACAAACTTCCATTGCGGTTTTGGTTCACGTCACTATCATCATAGTTTTTCCATCGCCATTTTCGTGTTGTCATCGCTGGGTTACTATTAGCCATCGAACCATCTTGTGTCATCACCGGACCGTCACCGACCACCACTGACCACCATCATCGACCACCGCCGTCGACCATTTCCAATGATCATCACAATCAAACCATCGGCAACCTCCTGTTGTCGAAACACTATCGATCTTTTGTCGATTTGGTTGGGTTAGATTTGCATCATCTTGATCAGCATGGATGCATCTCGGTTCTTCGAGTTCCACCAGAAATATAGGTTACATAGGTCATATGTCCATTTTTTGCTCACATGATCTATTCTAGAATAATAATTTTAAATCATCTGTGGAGATGATTGTCCACGATCTAATTTATACATACCCGAGAGATTAATAATAATTACATTTAATTTTCTAGGAATCACAACTTTGACAAAATTACTTTATCATATATAATAATAAAATAATAACATAAATTCCTTTGCATACATTTCCCTACACATGCATATAATTACAATAATGTCACATCTTATCAAAATTAATCACACATTAATAAGAGAGAAAAATTTTGGTATCAGTTAGTACTATAGACATATCACAACCTGGCTTTGATACCAATTATTGGAAAAATCTGGTTTGACAATAGTTTTCTTACATAGCAAAAAATTAAAATTTTGAAAACAAAGTCGGTTTTTTATATTTCTAGTAATAAAATTTACCCGAAAATACACTTGTGTTTTTGGCTAAATGGTTCCTTATCGTTCTCGACTTTCAACTGAATGACCTTCTCTGCATTTCTTGTACCATGAACTACTTCAAGTGTGGGCTCGAACAAATTTGAATCAAACACAGAACCAAAAATTATTTACTTTACTTTTAGTACGAAAGCTAAAATCTCTTTTTAATAAAAGCCAGTAGAATTATTATTGTAGAAAATATAATTTATACTTAGAAAATAAATTCTCACTATTTTCGAGTAGAATAACAATATCTCAAAGTTGTGTGAAACTTCTTCTGTATTTATCCCTACCAGTGTCATCTATTTACAAAAAGAAGAAGTGAAACCCTCGTTGGATTAGTAGAAGTATATTTCAATAGAAAAATAAAATCTTAGTCCAACTAGGAGAGAGGAGTGGTAACCCTAGTTCAATATACTAGGGTTTTTTGTCCCATGTATTACCATGACGGGCTTTTGGACCTCTCCCGTATCAGATCTAATTATAAGTACTTCTCAAAATTTTATAACCTAGTACTTTATAATTCAATATAATCCATTACATGTTTTTTCTATTTTCCAAAATAAACTTTATAAATTACTTTAAATAAATAAATTAATTTCCCAATTAAATAATTTTCACAACCTGGTTCTATTTCCGTTAAAATCATGACAACTCTACCATAAAAGAATCTATGAGAATGTAACACTCCAAACCTGGCCTAGAAGTTAGGCCCAAGTCTGGAATGTCACATTAAAGGCACACTTCAAAATGATTTTACAATTTAACAATTTAAGGCCCAAAAGCCTAAAACCCTTGTATCTTGTTAAGTTAAGAGGAAAAACCCAAATTAAAAAAAATGATATTATGTTGAGTTATTTTGAAAACCATGCTAACTTTAGAAATTTTATGAAATTTATTAAGCGGATAGTTGAAACAATAACAATAAACCCGAAATCTAAAGTCAATTAGGAGTTACATGGCCTTATTTCAATCCAATGAAAAAAATAATGTATTTAAAAACATATTCATTTGAACAAATTAAAACATTTGATCAGCTTGTAGTGTGGCCATCTCCGAGTCCTCTCCCACGTCGAGCCGTCTATTCAGGATTACTTGTAACAATAAATTAAAGGGTGTGAGTTTCGAAACTCAGTGTGTACAACCCTTGGCAATCAAACCACATACAAATATTCACATTAGACCTAAGCCTTATCAAAAATCGGTGGTCTTGGGCCTTAGCCCACAATGACCTCATATCATATCATATCATATCATATCATATCATATACAAACAAGATAATGCAAAACCCATCCCAATAAACCATCCACTACACACACCATTTCCCTTCCAACCATTACACACCTGTGGGGATTTCTAAATCAACCCACACATCCTCTACACGCAAAAGGTAGCCCGGTTGCGGTACTACTTAACGTTGCAGCAAAGCTGCTAATCATATAATGGGCTTAAAGCCTCCGATGAATCCATGGCCATACAACATTGTGATCCTCAAATCTTCCTCCGTACCATAAATCCTACCCATATGCATCCTAAGCAGATTATCATATGAATGCATCAAACACATGAGTAACATCCACATACTCATATTCGTCACATAGAGGTATTTTTATCATTTAACTACCTAGGGGTATCTTCGTAATTCTACCCTACAGGGGTATTTTGGTAATTTGGAAAATTAGGGGTATCTTGGTAATTTTGCAAATAGGGGTATTTTGGTACTTTTGCAAAATAGGGGTATTTGATAATTTTACAAATATAAGGGTATTTTAATAATTTTACAAATATAAGGTTATTTTAGTAATTTTACAAATATAAGGGTATTTTAGTAATTTTACAAACATAAGGGTATTTTGGTCCCTCTCGGGTTTTAGTTATGAACTTTGGCCCATCAACAAGTTCTTGCGGCTAAAGTGAATAAACACTACGTACCTGGTAGGATTCCAGAGAAGAGGAGGTGGGCCACTAGGACCGCTTAAGTACCTAGCTCTCCCTAGATCTAATCCTAAACATGCGTTTGCCCGTTGCCACACTCCAACCCAGTGACTTGTTCATAGACATGTTTAATTAGATTAAGTCTTATGAAATTTAAGAGTTGTTCAAACTAGGCCTAAAGTCCATTAACCCTAACATACTTGTCTACATCCTTATAAGCCCATCAAGCCCAAATCACATTCTTACGGCCCATAGGGCCCAAATCACATCCTTATGGCCTATTAGGCCCAAAACAAATCTAGATCATGCATTATGCTTGACTGACTCAATTCGTATACCAAACCAAACAAACTCATCAAACCTAGCCTTAGGGCCCACCAGGCCCATTTAGCCACTTTCGGCTTTTCGGCTCTTTGGCATTACCGATATCATGTGTAGTGTTTGTACACACCTGGTAACCTCGTGTGCTACAAATCCCTTAGTCATGAACCTACAATCGACATTACTAGCGATTAACCAAAGCTTTAACACATACTTATCAAAAACTAAAACCTCACCGTAACCTTACCGTGTGCCCCACATTCTAGTAGCCCTTCCTTTGCTACTATTGGTGATTATCCTCTAGATCTGCACCCAAATACCTATATCGTCAAAACCAAGTGACCCATATTGTTCATAAGTCACCATTATGAGCCATATTAGATTTGACCATCTACTAAACCAAGACTGAGTCAAGAACACTTACCACCTTGTTAGCAATCCTTACCTACCACGCTTGTGATTGTTGAGTCTTACCCTTGTTAATACAAATTAATGACAAGGAAGGGTTAGATAGCCCTTTAGCTTTTAACAAAGCGTACTAAAAAGTTCAACTAAACACTTACCGAAATTCTCCTTTGATCCTGCGGCCTAGATCGCTACTGAACAAGATTCGGCTTGACTAAAAGTGGGTAGAAAACGATTTTGATGAAGGAGAACTAACTAAAAATCGGCACAAGTAAAGCTATATGATAAGAAGGTGTATTCGGCTTTTAGGGACAGAAACAGAACACAACTCTGATGGGAATTTTCAGCAAAAAGAATAATAGGTTTCTTTTTCGGCAAATGGAAAAAAATTAGGCTATAAGAGAAATTGATTGAGAGGGACAAAGAAAAACTAAAGAATGCTCAAAGCCCCTTTCAAGAACTTGGCCCCTTCCTTTTATAGCCTATAACCAAAACTTAGCCACCCCTAGAGTCCAATTCGGCACCACTTCATCCACTGCTCATCTCCTAATTTTCCTCTATGGTATATCCCTTATCCTTGTCCTAATTCTCTCTACTTAACACTTCTCCTTAGAGTCCCTCTACATGCCACTTCCAGCCTTCTAGAAGCCTTAAATTAAACTCAAAAATAAAACTTAAGCTAGCACTCGAACCTCAGACCTCCCTGCATGCATATGTCGCCACCTCCCTACACCCTAGTGGTGTCACTTAGCCACTTCACCAAAGGCTTCTTTTTGCCATTTTTCACTTATTTTTATTTAAAAGCCCACTACTCACATCCCTGGTTCCTTAATTAAATAAATTAAGAATCCCACAAAACTCGAACCCAGAGCTTCTCCAACACACATAGACACTCCAAATTCATTAAACCCTCAAAGCCCATATGCCAATTGTCATTTTCTTGCTCACATAAAAATTTTCTAAGATCTAAAGCCCAAAGCCCAATAAGCCCAATATTTCTAGGCCCAAATTTGGGGCGTTACAGAGAAAATATATTTAATATTTCTACATTTAATGGATTCACTATTACCAATTAATTTAATTTAATTTTTAGATTTTAATTATTTAATTAAATAAATAATGGTTCAAAAAAACCATGGATTAATTTTCCATGTCATTTCCATAAAGTAAGAAAACCACATTCATTTCCAAATATTTCTCATTTCTCAAACTTTATCATTTTTATCCATTTGTATCCATTAGATTCAACATACAATTCATAGTTGGTTTCAACGAGCTAGCAGAGGGACCAATTGGACATATGCAATTAGGGCCCACATGATTTATAATTAAATTCTAGCTTTTCTCCTATTAGTTATAAACATATTTAGTCATGAGGTCATTCCACTATAGTATTGTGACTAAGCTCTCCCTAATGGCATATTGTTACAAAATCAACTTGATCAGTGCTCGTCCAATGACATTGTCATATCTGTATTACCCTCATAGGATATACTTAATCTTTTTTGGATAAATCCGCTCCCCAAGTATGATCCTATTTTATCTCATGGTAACTATTTAATCTTCCACCATGAAAAGTTTCAACTAGTGATCAAGTCATTCATCACAAAGATAAACGACATGCAACACCCCTTATCTGACCCAATTGTCAATTCCGAGCAACGAGGTGTCACATTTGTTGCTGAAGCAAATAATAAAAAATCATAATAAAATAATTATTCCACATCACCAATAATGTAATCAACAATAATAAAACATACATTCAATTGGAATGCTGTAAACTCAACTCAGGATCAAATAAGGAACTTTTTGTAACATTTTTAAAAAATTCTAATCAAGTATACCATAAACAAATCATTCAATTGTTCAATCATGTCATAAATACCTAGATATTAAGATACACAATTAAATTTGAGCCTCGATTGAGCTTACAAAAGCTCTTTTGTAGACCCGAGCATGAGTTAGGACCAAATTGCAATGTTTTCAAAATATCCAGATCAGGTATCAATACCCCATATAAGTACCGATATCAACTTGAGCTTCAATGTTTTAGAAAAATCGATTTAAACCATAAGGAATCAATACTCAACTCATAGTACCAGTACTTCTTTCTATATACTTATACTTTACAATAGTATTGATACCATTTTAGCATTTTGTTTTGCAAAAGTTTAAAACAATATTTCAATATTATCAATACCTTGTAAAGTATTGGTACTATGATATCAAGTATCGATACATTAGTCTAGTATGAATAACGTTTTGGCATTCGATGTTTGAAAATTGATTGAAAAACATAATGTACCGATACCTTATTTAAGATACCAATACCTTATTGCCAAATATGTCAAAATCTTGCATTTTTGTCCTCTTTCATGCCTAAAATCCATTCAACCACAATTGGTGGTTAAGAGCACCCTACAAAGCTACACAAATTATGCCAAAACACGCCCCAACATCTCACCATATCATCACCATTCAACTAATTCAAGATATCATCAATTGAACATCAAAACATACCAATTTACTTTATTCAATTCAACTTCATCTTTCATACCTCAAATTTTGCACCAAAATATATCAATTCAACCTATTGAATCATAATTCACTCAGCCATGTCAATCCATACTCAATTATGCCATTTTTATTGTTAGACATATAACATAACATATTACCAAAATACACACATATAAATAAGAAAATAGCCTTTCCAAAATCAAATCTTAACTAGGATTCAACCAAATATATTAATACCAAATTAATATAACAACACATATACAATATTCCAAATCACTTATAAACAACATTTATTCAATTCAATATCAATTTCATATCATTTTCCATCTACTATCAATAATACATCACATCTACTATCAAATCTTACCTGATATGCACTTAAATTGTAGCTTGAAGCTCTAAATCAAAACATCCATCTTGAACTAGCAGCAACAACTACTTACAGAACATGTAACCATCATTACAAACCCATTTAAAAGTAAATTTTTAACATTCCATTTATAAATGACCTCCATGCAAGGTCTCTTATTTAAAAGCTATTGTTCATAAACTTCTTAACAACCTTATTCTTTCAAAAGCTTAACATGTAGGGTTATCAAACTTGCTAAGCGGTGGGACGTCTATTGATTAACTCAAGAACCTTAACTTTTAGCTTAATGAAGAAGACATAATATTTAAACTTAAGAAAAAGAACCAAAAAGCAATATTGAAGGAGGAAGAAACTTTCTGATGAACCCTTCTAACATATATATATATACTCTCAAATCCCTTTATTGTAATTTGACATGGAATATCCAAGATTTAGGGGTTATGAAATTTTTTTCGCTTGAATGCGTGCAGTGATATGTTGTGTGCTGATTGTATGTGTTTTGAGGACTTCGGGAATTTTAGAATGTAGGAGAATGCTTTAGAAAAATATTAGATTTTTTTTTTTTAGTCTTAAAAGCGGAGATAAGCAAGATTGGCCTTAAGAAAAATTGGTATGAGGTTTTAATCACAACAAGTCAATTGGCAAAGTGGTGTTGGCGCATGGGTGAATGCATGAGGGGAGAGGTTCGAATCCCTTGGTTGGCAATTGGAAGGATTTTTATTTTTTGTTCTCTTTCCTATTGTGTCGGTCAAGCTCTATTTTTTGCATGGATGGATTTTCTTTCATTTTTGGATAGTAGACTAAAGGAAAAAGGCAAGTTATTAGTTAAGGTATGGAATCAAGGTGTTATGGAAGGATAAGGGGACATAAGGCTTGATGAAAGGGTGATGTTTTGAAAATTATTCATGGTCATTTTGACCATGAATGTGGACGGCATAGGTGGATAGGGGGGTTGGCTGAATATTGTATGGGATTAGGGGGAGGATAGTTGGCCAAATTCTTAGCATTTTGTGCATCTTTTCCCTTTTCTCCAAAATCTTTCTCCTTAGCCGAATTTGTCATTGGCATTAGGTGAAAGTTTTGTTTGGTTTTGGCTACCATCTTTGACCATATTGGTATCTCTTTTTCTTCTTTTCCTCTCAAGCTTTTCTTTCTTTTTGGTACCTAAATATTACTACTTTTGAAGGTATTTTTCTTTCATTCTTTTTCTTACTTGACCGAATGTGCACCATTATCAAAAACTTTTTCTTTGTTCAATATCTTCTATAACCGAAGCCATTTAGCCTCTTTGATCATTTCTTCTTTTCTTTTACTTTTCCTTTCTCTTCTTTTCTTTTTATTTTGTTAAAACCGAACCTATAACCCTTTGCTATTCTCTCCTATAGCCGAAAGTTCCACTTCTTTGTCACCCATTGAAACCGATTGCTACTAAGCACTAAAAGCCTATCATCTTTTTCATTGAACCAATTTCTCCACTTCATGTTCTTTTTGTCGATTCCTTGAAGTTTTTGACCATTTGCGTTTTGGTCATTCTTTCCGGTAAGAATCTCTTCTACACTGATCTCTTTCCTTTATCTTTCTTTCATTGTCGAAAAAAATGAAGATTCTAATCCTTTTATCCTCTTTGGCCGAAACCTTGAAGGAGGATTTCGGGATTCTTTTTGTAGCCAACGATTAAGGAGAATTCATTGGGGATTTAAATTATTCAAGGTAAGGATTTTTATATTACTTGTTATATCATTTTAGATGGACTACTAATTGATTTCGTTTTAGGGGACTCTATCGCTCGATTATTATTATTTTTCCGTGAACGTAAGATTTTGGGGCAGACAAAATAGGTTCAAAAAGAGCGGTAAATAGTGTTTGGCAGAGAGGTGGTTCTGCTATACCCTCGAATTTCAAGCGAAGGGCTGTATCGGGAATTCGAGACTTTCCATCAGGTTGTGGACCCTCTGCAAGCAAAAATCAATTATTTGAAGTCGTACGTACACCCGAGCCATTGTTTGTTCGTGGTTCTTCATCGGGTTATGAACCATCAATCGGAGAGAAATCGCATATTGTTGTTGTTCAAGATTTCGAGGGTAAAGATTTAGATTACTTATCAATTGTATAATTTTATAAGTATTAGTGTTCTAATCAAGCGTGATAAATAATTAGGTATCGACGAGCGGGAAAGCATAGTTCTCACTGTTATAAGGTGTGTAGCACTACACTAAATTTCTAATAGATCGATAATATTAATGATTTACATGTGTTAAGAAAAATATGTATGATACTGGTTGCTGGTACCATTCAGTGGTACATGGTATTCAAGTATGTTTACCCCTAATACTTCGTTAATAATGCTATAAGCATGAATATGAAATGTGTATGATTCCGTTATGATTTTGGGGGTATATGGCATGATATCAAAATAATATGTTTATTGCATGGGCATATGGGTGATATTGATACAAGGGAAGTGTTTCGGTGGTTTTTACCACATTATCTGGTGATTTCGATCACAATATTATGTATCCAGTGACTTCGGTCACAATATTATGAATCCAGTGACTTCGATCACATATTATGAATCCGGTAACTCTGTCATAATTATCCGGTGGCCATGCCACAATTTATAAGGGCGATGTGTAGTTGACTGCAGCGACTACCTTCGATGGTGTGTAGCGGATGGAAGGTCTATTTAGTAATCCCCACGGTGTGATTGGCAGGTACGGGTGGTGTGTAGAGGATGGATATCTAGGTGGGCTCGTGATTGCATTTCATTGTATATGTATATGTGGTTTAATCCGTTATTATCTGATTTGCCATATTATAGGCTTATGGCTAAATGCCATTTAAATGGGCTTTATTGCTATGATCGATTGGGCTTTTAGTGTACTGTTACACATTGAGTCTGTTGACTCACCCTTTTGTGGGATATCATTTTCAGGTGATACACAGTGATTTGGACCGGGTCAGCGAGGACTATGTGGTGGCCATTGCTCAACTCAGTATTTCGGTTTCCTTTTAATTAAACTTACTACATTTTCCATTTAATATTTTTGGACTTATTTTTGGGCTATGTTTTTGTAATAAGGCCGCTATAAACTGTTTCATTTATACGTTTTAAATTTTTATTCTGCTAAGCTCAACTTCAACGAAATAATTAAATATTTTCAATAATCACATTAAATTGTTTTGACACCTAAATACTTATGGTTTTTAACTTAATAATAAATTCTAAAATCGGTTTTTCTTTTGTATTTTATAAAATCATAAAAATAATGTTTTGATAAGATACAAACTTTAAAAAAAAAAACACAACACGATTTTCAACAAGAACATATTTCAAATCTATTCTCTTGCCACAAAATCACACGTTTTCCAAAACGACAAAAATGAGTTTTTCTCAAGAAGCATGCTGAATCTGGTCAAGGCTTGTGGGCCGGGTTTGGGGTGTTTCAACTTGCTATCAGAGCCCAATTTTAAACTCTCGGCCTTGGGTTTTTGAAGCCCTCAATGTTTTCAAAATTAGGCCCAAATGACTTTTTGAAAATTTTTTTTAGTTAGTTAAAATGGTTTTATAGAAGCATGGTACTCGAGTTTCTACCCGATCCACGTGTAAGTACTTTTGTTGAAAAATTGATGTGAATGTATGATACTTTAATTGATAAGCCTAAGAAAACTATACTTTAGAGACATGGACCTTAGGTATATGTGTACTTTTACGGAAAAACCACTGAATCAATCTCTGTTGCAAAAAAAATTCTTTAAACAAGAAGTGAAAAGACTCTAATGCATAAAACTTTTCGTAAAAAATAGATAAGACGTGAAGTAGACATGAGTTCTAGGGGACGTGGTCATCGTGGACACGGTAGAGGCAAAATGGCTGTGTCGGAACCAGTTAGATCTGGTCAAGCTTCCGAAAATGAGGCACCACCACCGGCTGTAGGGGCAAAATTTCAAGAGCAAACTGGAGGAGATGGCGCTGTATCGCAGGCTATGCTGCGAGTTCTAGAGCGAGTAGCAGGAGATAGTATGGGAAATGGGGCTCGAAAGTCAGTAGCTGAGAGACTTAGATCAAACAGAGGCGAGGTTTTTAGGGGAGTATCTGGGGTATCTCTGAATGTAGCAGAGTATTTGTTAGAGGCAGTTGAGAGGATCATGGATGATTTGGACTGCACTGCCGAGGAAAAGATGAAAGGTGCTGTTTCGCTACTTCGTGATGAGGCCTACCAGTGGTGGCTCACTGTCAAGGAGAGTACCCCTGTAGAACAAGTGGATTGGGGGTATTTTAAGGTTAAGTTTGGAGGGAAATACGTTGGAACTAGCTACATTGATTCTCAAAGAAAGGCGTTTCTGAATTTAGTACAAGGAAATAAGTCGATAGCTGAGTATGAAGCGGAGTTTTTGCGGCTTAGCCGATATGCTAGAGGGATAGTAGCTATTGATTATGAGCGGTCTGTCAGATTCGAGGATGGACTGAGAGATGAGCTGCGAGTGTTGATTGCTCCGCACCGGGAAAGAGACTTTGTAGTCTTAGTGGATAGGGTGCGGATAGCTGAAGAAGTTAAGTGGACCGAGAGACAAAATCAGGACAGAGGTCAGAATAATAATAAGAGGAGCTTTGGGTCTTCAGGGTCATCTGGGAATTTTCAAAAAAGACCTAGAGTTGATAGGCTGCGAGGTCAGCAGGTTGCTACGGGAGGACAGTACCGTACTTGTGTTCACTGTGGAAAAATGCACCTGGGAGAATGTTGGAAAAAGACTGGGGGATGTTTTAATTGCGGGTCCAAGGATTATATGATTAAGGATTGTCCGATGGATAAAGATAGGCATCGCCCAGCAAGTCAAGGTTTTAATCAAGCTGGCAGAGGTGGTTAGCAGACGTTGAAGGGTCATGGTCCGAATGGCAGAGGTAATGGTTACGGTAGGCGGGACCCAGTGCAGAGGCGATGGTAGCATCGAGGCGAGCACCCAGTCTAGTGTTTGTGGTTCGTCAGAGAGAAGATAGTGACGCACTTGATGTTATAATGGGTACGTTCCTTATTTCTAGGTTGCCCTTTCTTGCTTTGATAGATATAGGGTCAACTCATTCATACATCGCTAGTGAAGTATCTGGGACTCTGCATGTGAACTCTGAGATTATACCTAGGAAGATGACTGTACTTAGTCCTTTAGGATGATCGTAGTAGTAGATAAGCTCTTTAAGGAAGTGCCTTTAGAAGTGCAAAGGACGCAATTTTTGGCTGACTTAATATAGTTGCCATTCGGGGAATTTGACCTGATCTTAGGTATGAACTGGTTAGTAAAATATCGTGCGAATGTGGATTGTGCTACTAAACAGATGTAATTAAAATCTATTAATGACAAAGAAGTTATGATGATGGGCGAGAGACGGAACTATTTATCAAATGTGGTATCTCGCTCTTAAGGCGTAAAAGTTGGTCGAAGGGATGTAGGTTTTCGATGTTGGTTAATGCCTTGGAGGTTAAGGAAGCAAATCGCTGAAGAGGTCGATCTGTGAGTGAATTTGTGGATGTCTTTTCGGAAGAACTTCCAGGATTGCCTCCAAATCGGGAGGTAGAATTTGGGATTGACTTATTGCTCGGTACGGCGCCAAGATCTATCGCTTCGTCGCATGAATGGCACCAAAGGAGTTGGTTGAGCTTGTGTTTGATTCAAGAGTTGATGGATCGTGGGTTTATCCGACCAAGTGTGTCTTCATGGGAGCACCGATCTTGTTCAGAAGAAGAAGGACGAAACGATGAGGATGTGTATAGATTACCGGCAGTTGAACAAGCTGACCATCAAGAACAAGTATCCTTTGCCGAGGATCGATGACTTGTTCGATCAGCTTAAGGGAGCTGCGGTATTCTCAAAGATAGATCTAAGGTTGGGGTATCATCAGCTTAAGGTGAAGAAGCGGATATCCATAAGACAGCTTTTCGAACAAGATATGGGCATTATGAGTTCTTGGTAATGCCATTCGGATTGATGAACGCCCCAGCTGCGTTCATGGATATGATGAATTGGGTTTTTCAACCCTACTTGGATCAGTTCGTCGTTGTATTTATAGACGACATCCTAGCATATTCCAAGTCTGAGATAGAGAATGATACGTATCTCCGGATAGTGTTGCAAGTGTTAAAGGAGAAGAAGCTTTATGCCAAATTCAGCAAGTGCGAATTTTGGCTGAAGGAAGTTGCGTTCTTAGGGCATGTGGTGTCTGCGAAAAGGATAAGGGTGGATCCTCGGAAGATTAAGGCAGTGTTAGATTTGAAACCACCTAAGTCTGTAGCTGAGGTTTGCAGTTTCCTGGGTTTAGCGGGCTACTACAGAAGGTTCGTCGAAGGATTCTCATCGATAGTGACACATTTGACAAAGTTGTTGAGAAATGAGGTACCTTTCGTGTGGGCAGATAAGCAGCAAGAGAGCTTTGAGAAGCTTAAGAGGGTTTTAACTGAAGCTCCAATTTTGATTTAGCCTGAGGCAGGGAAGGATTTTGTAGTGTATTGTGATACGTCTCACACTGGATTGGGATGTGTTCTGATGCAAGGCGGGAAAGTGGTTGCGTATGCGTCTCGGTAATTAAGGCCACACGAGGTTAGCTATCTAACGCATGACTTGAAGTTAGCAGCGGTAGTCTTTGCTCTTAAGGTGTAGAGGCATTATCTGTATGGAGAAAAGTCAGTGATCTACACGGACCACAAGAGTCTTAAGTATCTGCTAACTCAGAAGGAGCTGAATTTGAGGCAGCGAAGATGGGTGGAGTTGTTGAAAGGCTATGATTGTTCTATAGAGTATCACCCGGGCAAGGCGAATGTAGTGGCAGATGCCCTAAGTTGGAAAGTGGTGTCTGATCTAAGGGCGATGTCCGCACATCTTAGTCTTTATGATGACGGAAGCTTGCTGGCAGAATTACAAGTAAAGTCGACGTGGTTGAGTCAGGTGAAAGAAAGACAGTTGATAGATGATGATTTAAGTGTTAAGCTACGGCAGGTGTAGAGTGAGGAGTTGAAAGATTATGGTGTTAACAACGATGGAGTATTGTGTTTCAAGGGTAAGGTCTGTATGCCAAAGGATCAGAAGTTGAGGCAAAGGGTTCTTCAGGAGTCGCATGGCAGCCCTTATGCTATGCATCCTAAAGGAAGTAAGTTATACCGAGATTGACGGGATCAATTTTGGTGGCCTGGTCTTAAGCAGGAAGTTATAGAATTCGTAGGGAAGTGTTTAACGTGTCAGCAAGTCAAGGCTGAACATCAAGTACCTTCGGGATTGCTTCAGCCGATAAAGATTCCGTAGTGGAAGTGGGAGAGAATCACCATGGACTTTGTTAGTGGGCTTCCCCTTACGCCTACTAAGAAAGACTCAGTATGGGTGATAGTGGATCGATTGATGAAGTCTGCACATTTCATCCCAGTACGGGTTGATTACTCTTTACAGAAATTGGCGAAGTTGTATGTGGCAAAGATTGTAAGGTTGCATAGAGTGCCGGTGTCGATTATTTCAGATAAGGATTTGAGGTTTACGTCTCGATTTTGGAAAGCATTACATCAGGCTTTGGGCACCAGATTGGACTTCAGTACAACATTTCATCCACAGTCAGATGGCCAGTCTGAGCAAGTAATCCAAGTTTTAGAGGATATGTTAAGGGGATGTATGATAGATTTTGGAGGAAGCTGGGAGGAATTCTTACCTTTAGCGGAATTTGCGTATAACAACAGTTACCAAGCTAGTATTCAGATGGCACCGTATGAAGCACTATATGGACGGAAGTGTCGCACTCTTACATGTTGGACAGAATTAGGGGAACGTCAGGTTTTGAGTCCAGAGATTGTGGCAGAATCTGAAGAAAATGTTAAGGTAATTCGGGCGCGGTTGAAGGAGGCATCTGATAGGCAAAAGTCATACGCAGACCTTAAGCGGAAGAATATAGTGTTTGTTGTGGAGGATCAAGTGTTCCTAAAGGTTTTGCCTTGGAAGAAGGTGATGAGATTTGATCGCAAAGGAAAGTTAAGCCCCAGGTTTATAGGACCTTATCGTGTTTTGAAGCGGGTTGGACCAGTAGCATATCAGTTAGAGTTACCTTCAGAGTTGAAGCAAATGCACGATGTGTTCCATGTTTCGATGTTACATCGTTACCGATTGGATCCATCTCATGTAGTGCCAGTTGAGGAGGTGGAACTACAACCAGATTTGTCCTACGTGGAAGAGCCGATTCAAATTCTAGAACGGGATGTGAAGGTGTTACGGAGGAAATCAGTTCCTCTCGTCAAACTGTTATGGCGTAATCATGGATCGGAAGAAGCTTCGTGGGAGCCGGAGGAAGCAATGTGACAGCAATACCCTCACTTATTCTAGTTAGGTAATTTTGAGGTCAAAATTATTTTTAAGGAGGGTAGAACTGTAATATCCAAGATTTAGGGGTTATGAAATTTTTTTCGCTTGAATGCGTGCAGTGATATGTTGTGTGCTGATTGTATGTGTTTTGAGGACTTCGGGAATTTTAGATTGTAGGATAATGCTTTAGAAAAATATTAGATTTTTTTTTAGTCTTAAAAGAGGAGCTAAGCAAGATTGGCCTTAAGAAAAATTGGTATGAGGTTTTAATCACAACAATTCAATTGGCAAAGTGGTGTTGGCGCATGGTGAATGCATGAGGGGAGAGGTTCGAATCCCTTGGTTGGCAATTGGAAGGATTTTTATTTTTTGTTCTCTTTCTTATTGTGTCAGTCAAGCTCTATTTTTGGTATGGATGGATTTTCTTTCATTTTTGGATAGTAGACTAAAGGAAAAAGGCAAATTATTAGTTAAGGTATGGAATCAAGGTGTTTTGGAAGGATAAGGGGACACAAGGCTTGATGAATGGGTGATGTTTTGGAAATTTTTCATGGTCATTTTGACTATGAATGTGGATGGCATAGGTGGCTAGGGGAGTTGGCCAATATTGTATGGGATTAGGGGGAGGATAGTTGGCCAAATTCTTAGCATTTTGTGCATCTTTTCCCTTTTCTCCAAAATCTTTCTCCTTAGCTGAATTTGTCATTGGCATTAGGTGAAAGTTTTTTTTTTTTGTTTTGGCTACCATCTTTGACCATATTGGTATCTCTTTTTCTTCTTTTCCTCTCAAGCTTTTCTTTCTTTTTGGTACCGAAATATTACTACTTTTGAAGGCATTTTTCTTTCATTCTTTTCCTTACTTGACCGAATGTGCACCATTATCAAAAACTTTTTCTTTGTTCAATTTCTTCCATAATCGAAACCATTTAGCCTCTTTGATCATTTCTTCTTTTCTTTTACTTTTCCTTTCTCTTCTTTTCTTTCTATTTTGTTAAAACTGAACCTATAACCCTTTGCTATTCTCTCCTATAGCTGAAAGTTCCACTTCTTTGTCACCCATTGAAACCGATTGCTACTAAGCACTAAAAGCCTATCATCTTTTTCATTGAACTGATCTCTCCACTTCATGTTCTTTTTGTCGATTCCTTGAAGTTTTTGACCATTTGCGTTTTGGTCATTCTTTCCGTAAGAATCTCTTCTACACTGATCTATTTCCTTTATCTTTCTTTGATTGTCGAAAAAAATCAAGATTCTAACCCTTCTATCCTATTTGGCCGAAACCTTGAAGGAGGATTTCGGGATTCTTTTTGTAGCCAACGATTGAGGAGAAATCATCCGGGATTTAAATTATTCAAAGTAAGGATTTTTATATTACTTGTTATATCGTTTTAGATGGACTACTAATTGATTTCGTTTTAGGGGACTCTATCGCTCGATTATTATTATTTTTTCGTGAACGTAAGATTTTGAGACAGACAAAATAGGTTCGAAAAGAGCGGTAAATAGTGTTTGGAAGAGGGGTGGTTCTGTTATACCCTCAAATTTCAAGCGAAGGGCTGTATCGGGAATCGAGACTTTCCATCGGGTTGTGGACCCTCTGCAAGCGAACATCGATTATTTAAAGTCGTACGTACACCCGAGCCATTGTTTGTTCATGGTTCTTCATCGGGTTATGAACCATCAATCGGAGAGAAATCGCATATTGTTGTTGTTCGAGATTTCGAGGGTAAGGATTTAGATTACTTATCAATTGTATAGTTTTATAAGTATTAGTGTTCTAATCAAGCATGATAAATAATTAGGTATCGAGGAGCGGGAAAGAATAGTTCTCACTGTTATAAGGTGTGTAGCACTAGACTAAATTTCTAATAGATCAATAATATTAATGATTTACATGTGTTAAGAAAAATATGTATGATAATGGTTGCGGGTACCATTCAGTGGTATGGTATTCAGGTATGTTTACCCCTAATAATTCATTAACAATGCTATAAGCATAAATATGAAATGTGTATGATTCCGTTATGATTTTGGGGGTATATGGCATGATATCGAAATAATATGTTTATTGCATGGGCATATGGGTGATATTGATAAAGGGGAAGTGTTTCGGTGGTTTTTACCACATTATCTGGTGATTTCGATCACAATATTATGTATCCGGTGACTTCGGTCACAATATTATGAATCCGGTGACTTCAGTCACATATTATGAATCTGGTGACTCTGTCATAATTATCCGGTGGCCATGCCACAATTTATAAGGGCGATGTGTAGTTGACTACAGCGACTACCTTCGATGGTGTGTAGCGGATGGAGGGTCGATTTAGTAATCCCCACGGTGTGATTGGAAGGTACGGGTGGTGTGTAGCGGATGGCTATCTAGGTGGGCTCGGGATTGCATTTCATTGTATATGTATATGTGATTTAATCCGTTATTATCTGATTTGCTATATTATGGGCTTATGGCTAAATGCCATTTAAATGGGCTTTATTGCTATGATCGTTTGGGCTTTTAGTGTACTGTTACACATTGAGTCTGTTGACTCACCCTTTTGTGGGATATCATTTTTAGGTGATACACAGTGATTTGGACCGGGTCAGCGAGGACTATGTGGTGGCCATTGCTCAACTCAGTATTTCGGTTTCCTTTTAATTAAACTTACTACATTTTCCATTTAATATTTCTGAACTTATTTTTGGGCTATGTTTTTGTAATAAGGCTGCTATAAACTGTTTTATTTATACGTTTTAAATTTTTATTCTGCTAAGCTCAACTTCAACAAAATAATTAAATATTTTCGATAATCACATTAAATTGTTTTGACACCTAAATACTTATGGTTTTTAACTTAATAATAAATTCTAAATTTGGCTTTTCTTTTGTATTTTATAAAATCATAAAAATAATGTTTTGATAAGATACAAACTTAAAAAAAAAAAACACAACACGATTTTCAACAAGAACATACTTTAAATCTATTCTCTTGCCACAAAATCACACGTTTTCCAAAACGACAAAAATGAGTTTTTCTCAAGAAGCATGCTGAATTCGGTCAAGGCTTGTGGGCCGGGTTTGGGGTGTTTCATGACATGTGTAATTATTATATGGAATTTTTCATTCTTGATAGCCTACAAATTCTGTGGGAAATATAATTGACAATCTTATAAAACTAAAATTTGACTAGTCAATCTAGTTGGCTCTTGACCAGATCACTTTACAGAACCCATTCAGCGCAATGCTCTAATAACTGGGCAAACCATACTTTTGGCGGTAACTTCCACTCGAATTATACTTCACTTGATATATCTTTAACTTACATAATAGAATAACCTCAAACCTTTATTTAACTCTACAATAGTTACTATATGCCACATTCCAACTCTCCCGAAGACTACAACATGGCGAATTACAATACACCAAATAGATAACTTATCAACTCTACACCTAAATATCGAATCCGCTTGACTTGGGATGTGACAACTCTCCCCCCTTAATAACATTTCGTCCTTAAAATTTTTACAATTCGAAAAATTCTACTACAACAACTGCAAACTAACTGTTCGCACCAGGCACATACCATTAATTGGCGAACTATCATTCTTACACATAACAACTTCTTTTCAAAGGCGTATATCTTAAAGATCTCTTGCTGGTGAGAATGTCAACAGTTTTATACAATTGGTGACTTTAGAAGTTGGCAATTACTCGTGTGATTTCAAACATTACTTAACTTACTCATCGACTGATGTAAAATTTATATTAGAGAACTTGAACAGTTACCATAAATTAAACTTCTTGCACATGTTTGTTTCTCTATAAAATAGATACTCAAACACCCCTTCAAACACTATGCTGAAACAACTGGAACCCTAATTTATTTTCTGTTTAATTCTTCTACTCTCTTCATCTTCAGTCCTCATCTTTCTCAAAGGTAACATTTGATTTCCTTCTTTTTTCTTTTCCTTTCACGTTCTTTCATACAAAAAGGTTAGAATAACTATGAGAGGGAGGGGTCGAGACCAAGTTAACTTAACCATCAACCCAGAAGTCCAAACTCATTCAGACCCTAAGGTCCCGATGATACTCCACAGCATGTGGAGACTCCTATGTACAAATGTAGTACCACTAAATACATTTATACTTAGGAACCTGGGGTATTCTCCACCCAAAATTTACTTACGATTTCAGATGGCCACAGAGGTGTTTCCTAAGTGATAATACCCTAGGCTTTATCCTTGTAGCACCCCGCCTAACGAAGCTTTAGTGTCTAGATACTATTAAGGGAAATAAGACAGATGAGATAAGTTTCGAATGTAACACCCCTTACATGGTCCAGTCGCCAGACCCGAGTAATAAGATGTTACATCAAAAATTCAATAATCAATAAATACTTTACTAACCAAAAGATCGATTATTTATTATCAAATCATATATAATCAAACATAATGAAAATTTGAAATATATATGTAC
This sequence comes from Gossypium rotundifolium, assembly GCA_025506655.1. NCBI lineage: Eukaryota > Viridiplantae > Streptophyta > Magnoliopsida > Malvales > Malvaceae > Gossypium > Gossypium rotundifolium. The sequence continues at coordinate 25,158,439 of CP106727.1, forward strand.
TTAATTGAGAAATTCAAACATGAAAAAGAATTGAAATGAAAAGTTTCAAATTTAAAAGTTAATTTCAAAGACCCATAGTTAGTATCGATACCAAATCAATACCTTATTGAAAATCGATACCAAAATTTAATTATGTTTTCTTTACAAAATAAGGGTTTCGATATTTATTTCATGGTATCGATATTTTATGAAAAGTATTGATACTTAAATAAAAATCGATACCATTTATGTCTATTTGTTTTAAAATTGTTAGTATGGTTAAGTATCGATATAAGAAACAAAAATATCGATAATTAAGTTCAGAAATGGTAATAACCTTTCTTAAAATGGCCCACTTATACCCAAAACTTACCTAAACCCAAATGATAAACCTACACATAAATAAGGGTATGCAAATCATCATCTAAACATACCTATTCTTGTACAACTCAAGTCACCATACCTATATACCACATCAGAACCATTGAAGAAATATCAAAATCTAAACCAATTGCATCCTTTAAGTCAACCAACCTAATTATTCAACCATTATGTCATCAAGTACTTCAACATGAACAACTAAACACACAATTTCATTTATAAACATACACCAAGGCATTATCATCCATTGCAAAATTCATATCATCTATCATCCATCATTCTTATAACTATGCATTAATCAAAAGCTCACCTAGCATATTAACTTTTCAACCATTTGATCAATATGCATATAATCCAACTACTTGAACAAGACATTTTCAATATGACCAACCTACCAACCACACACATACATATACATAATAGTTATAACATAGGAACCCAAATAACAATAAGATACAAAATGACCATTAACATACAAAATGAACTTTATAACTCAAAAGACTTCCTAGGTACATGCCAAAACCAAAATAAGAACATAATCAACACATGAGTTCGGGATTGTTGCTAGATACTGAGTCAACGTACGAATTGAATAATACCTAACCTGTGCACGAACAACGATAACGTTCACTATGTATAACTCAGTGGTATTTCTATATCCAATATAAATTATGTAATGCATGACTTAACAACAATATCTAATACAAATTAATATTGGAAAGCTACATGTCATAATGTATCATTTAATATTACAATTTTGTTTATTTATAATAATTCAATCCAACATAATTGTAACACATATATATTTCTCCTATAACAATCAAAATAATTTTATCACGTCAATATTATATACACATTTTCGGACTTAACTCTAGTATCCTCTATTCAATTTCATTTATAATCAATGTCCCACATCCATATCGTTATTTCATCCATCATACTTATATACGATACGCAATTATATTTATATATATCACATCTCAAAACAAATTCAATTTCATATTTATATTATTATACGATATTTCCAAAATAATTCACTTTAATCCTTATCACAAATAATAAATTTGAATTGGACCAATTCAGCTCTTTTTATCATTTATAGCTTACCTTATGATCTTCTCATGAAATAAAGTTCATAAATGCAAAAATTGAAGTTGTTCGGGTTATAGAAACACAAGCCGTAAACTTGAGCTATTTGTAAGACCTTGTCTTTTCTTTTCTTTCTTGAGGATTTTGGGTCGACGTTAGCTACGTATTAAAACAAATATAATAAATTAACGTTACACATCCCAATTTGAATTCAATTGTTAAAATATAAAACTTTTGCATATTATTCAATTTAGCCCCCAAAATCTGGACTATTAAAAATTTTCACATTTAATCCCCAAAACCTAATGCCAAAATCTATAGAGTCCCTACAGGACTTCTTATTTCTCAATTACAACCCCAATTTCAAAATTTTGTACAATTTAGTCTTTATTGTACAAATTCATCAATTGAATTTTCAAATTAGACCTATTTCACATCTAACCTTAAAATCTATCAAAATAACACCTTAAACTTCAACCATTCAACTAAGGTAACATACTCAAATTTTAACAATAACAAAAATTACAACATAAGTCGGCTAACTTGAAGTATTGGGATTCCAAAAACATAAAATTACAAGAAAATGGATTAAATTGACTAACCAATTAAAACTTGAAACCTTAAAACCCCTATCGTCTTTCATCCTTCTCCCCTCTTCTTTGTTTTGAAAATGAGGAAAATAAAAATAGAAATGGCTTCTCTTTCTATCCACTAACTAATATTTATTATTTATTTTATTAATATGATATTATTTAACATGTATTAATACTAATATTGTAAGTACCCAATTCTGCCTGGGCCCATAAAATAGAATAAAAAACCAAAAAAATAATAAATGTCTTTTAAATAGTCCATTATACAAGCCAAATTAAATAAAACCCAATTGCCTACCTAAACAAACCAAACCCCTTAACCCATTTACACCAAGACCCAATACCCCATTGGCCCAATGGCCCAAACCTAAACTAAGGGTTCCTGGAACCCTAAGGAATCATCGAGCCGCAAGTGCCTCAGCGACCCTTCAATCATGCCGCCAGCGCCGTAGCCACTAGCCCCTCATCACGTCGCAATTCGCGCGAGTAACGTCGCCGCTCTCCTCGCCTTCGACCTGAACAGAAAAGGGAAAACATAGCAAAAGAAATGGAAAATAAATAAATCAGATTTCTTTCCTTTTCTCTTGATTTCTTTTGGGGCTATATAAATCCACAAACAATTTGTAACACACACGGACAGAGAATACAAAAAGAATACATTCAAAAAAATTACAGAGAAATAAAATATATTTTACATAGGTGATTTTCCTTTTAATATCTGTCTCTTTTTTATTTTCTTCTCATTTCATGCATTTTTTAATATACATACATTAAAAAAGGGGAGAAAGAGATTTACCATTTGATCGGAGTTAAAAAAGGTTGCGTTTGGGCTTTTAACCGCAGCTGGAGGAGGCTCATGTGGAGGCACGTGTAGTGGGCGGATACTGGAGCTCAAGCCAGAGCCAAACCTCAGGACAAGAGAAAGGGAGAGCTCCTCAAAGCTCTCTTTCGTTTTTTTTTAAAGAGTGTTTAAAAATGATTTTTTTTTTTTTTGTTTATGTTTACTTATATAGGGCCTATTATACGACCTCGTTTTGGATGGTTCCATTTAAGGCCAAAACGACGTCATTTCAAGAGGGATCCGCGTGTTGACCCGACCCAACCATCAGGATCCGCGTGTTTTATTAAAAAGGGGAATTTACCATTTAAGTCTGTAACATCTTAAAATTTGAGTATTGATATGATGCATGTTTTGGTGCTTAACTTGTGTATAATTAAAATTTGCATGATTAGTATAGTCTTGAGAAGACTTGAGAATTATTCGGAATTAGAATAAATTTTAGTAAGGGTATTTATTTGAAGTGGATCAAGTGACTTTGAGGTTTAAGTAAATTTAAGTGTCAAAAACTAGCATAAGATGAGCTAGTAGCAAGGTGGTGTTGGCGCATGTATGTCTGCTTGAGGAGAGAGGTTCGAATCTCCTAGCATGTAATTTGAAAGCTTTTATTTTTGCTTTTTCTTAGCATGTGTCAGTCATGGGTAAGGATTAGGATGAGTTGGATTAAATTTTTATGGCAAGAAGACCATGGGAAAAAGGCAAGTGTTAACTTAGGGAAAGGAATTATTTGAATAAGGTATGTAGGGGGAACACAAGGCACATATCGAGGAAGATGTTTTGGAAAGTTTGGAGTGGCCAAACTTTGACTTTGAAGCTATGTACTTGGACGATTTTAGGGGCTAGGGGGGTGACCGAAATTTTGAAGGCTTTGGTAAGATTTAGGTGTTAGTTGGTCATTTTGGCATTTGGACATTTTTGTGCTTTTCTCCAAAACTTTTATCTCCATTTCCTCTCCTTAGCCGAATGCACCTTGAGCAATAGGTAATATCTTTGCTTTTCTTTAATCATTTCATATTTTGACCATTTCGGTCTTATTTTGCCTATTCTCTCAAACCATTTCTCCCTAATGCCGAAATCACCAAGACCTTGGAAGGGCATTTTCTCTTTTCTTTTCTTTTTGCCAAATGCACACAAGCCTCAAACTCATTTCTTTGTTCATCTTCCATTCTTGAAAAGAACCAAAACCTAAACACCTTATTTTCCTTTACCCTTCTTCATCTCTTTCTCCTTACAAAAATCTCTTAAACATTTTTCTCCTTTTTATTTTCACCATGGCTGAATTTTACTAAGCACCATCTCCTTCAATTTCCCTTCATAACCGAATCTTCTTGTAACACCCCAAACCCGGTCTATGCGTTGAGACTAGATTTGGTTTGTTACATGAATCGAACTATTTTTAAATTTGCAATAAGTTGAAAATTTCCATATAAATTTCAGATTTAAAAAAAAATTAAAAGAGTATTTGAATTTGATAATATTAGAAAAAAACATTAGTTGAAAATCATTGTATTATCAAAAACCTTTAGGAAATTTGTTAAAGAGTTAACAACAAAATATTTATAAAAGAATTTCATATACTTGAAAACCCAAATTTATTTTAATAAAATATCATATAATCATAGCCCATAATTAGAAGTCCAAAGTATAGTTAAAACCCAACACACATAAAATCCATAAATTATTTATAGAGGCCCTTATTACAATAATCCAAAATAGTAAAAATACTTATTAAAAGTTCAGAGTTTAAATAACCCTCTTAACGCAGTATGGCCTCCACGAAGTCATCCTCGGCCCAAGTCCACATCAATTTCCATTACCTGAGATGGAAAAATTAAAAGGGGTGAGTTACTTAGAACTCAGTGTGTAACTCACTTACCACCATTATTGGGCCAGATCATCAAGATATTATACTGGGCTTGAGCCCAACTTCAGAATTTAACAATATATCATAAATTAAAATAATTAAAAATGCATGTAAAATGTATTTCCCAACCCAAACCTAATATCCATCCGCTAACACCCCCGTACCAACCATCACACCTGTGGGGATCAAGTCAACCCACCCCGCCATCACACCAATCGTAGGCGTTAAGCCTTATTATAATTGTGGCATAGCCACCGAACTAGAGGCAATAAGCGATATTGTGGCGAAACCACCGAACTAGAGGCAATAAGCCATTATTGTGGCGAGCCACCGAACTAGAGGCAATAAGCCAATATTGTGGCGAGCCACCGAACTAGAGGCAATAAGCCAATATTGTGGCAGAGCCACCGAACTAGAGGCAATAAGCCATTATTGTGGCAGAGCCACCGAACTAGATATTTGGCAACTGGCCATTCTTCTTTTCATATATCCCACCCATGCAATTATACATGTACTATAAAATATAAAATTTCTTAATAATGCATAACATGGTGGGTTTAACAATAAACATTTCATTTGGCCCATAATCATAATATATAGCAATTTGTCTATTTAGCGGTTTAGTGGGCTTTGGCCCATTTACCGAACTAGAGTGTTTTGGCCAAATTTTAACGAACTAGAGTATTTTGGCCCAAATTATCGAACTAGAGTATTTTAGCCCAAATTATCGAACAGGAGTATTTTGGCCAAATTTTAACGAACTAGAGTATTTTACGGCCCATTTTCACGAACTAGAGTATTTTGGCCCAATTTCACGAAACATCCAATTTGCATAATAACGAATAATTTTTCGAGGGCATTTTCATAATTTTCATGATTTAGTCATTTTTACGTATTTTCGTCAAAATATCAATTTTTACGTTTTTACCGATCTAATCGTTTTTACGATTTACTTCATACCGAAATTGACATCCAACCGAGAAAATAGTGAGTGTGAAGTTACACACCTCGTTACCGAGAGTACTAATCCTTCTCGCTCCTCGGCACCTAAAACATATTTTGATCCGTTAGACAACTAATTCGTAAAATAATCTTAATCGATAATAGATCCAAAATCTTACCCTCTTGATTTTGAATTACTTCGATTTTCGGCTTTTCCTCGTTTATTGATTCGCTAGCCGCCGAGAATCCGCCAACGTATAACGGCTCGGAAGTTCGTACTACTTCGAATAATGGACTTCCTTCGGAAGATGGCCCGCAACCCGGTGGAAAATCCCGGACTGCCGAAATCGCTCTTCGTTTGAATGGGGGATTTACGGATCCGCCCCTCTTAACGTGACTAACCACCGCCCTTTTCTTCCCTATTTTGAAAGTCTTCAAGATCCAAAGGAATTTTAGTTAGATCTAAATAATATCAAACAATACTAGAGGTTTTAAAGAGATTTGATTTCCTTACCAAAATAAAACGTTTCCAACGTTTCTACAATTCTCCCGATCACTTGAGTTCCGATCTCCGTTATTGCACTAAATAATAACGAAAGAGACGTTATTAGAATGAACGTTATATCAATCCAAAAAGACCCTCATAAAACCAATGATATTCGGCCATGACACTAACAATAAATCGAAAATGGAGAAGAACCCTTACCTATTTCCCACAGTCGAAAGGAAAGGATTGAGAATGTTGTTTAATTGATGGAAGATTCGGCTATGTATGATTAAGGAAAAGAAAATAATTTTGGCTTATAGGCACATTAGCATTCGGCTATGGGAGTGTAGATGGAGAGAACTTCGATTGAAAAGAAATAGAATACAAGAAAAGATGGTGATGATGTTGCTTTGATTTCAAGGAGATTAGGAGAAAAAGAAAAGAAAAAACAAGCTTTAGGAGAGATGTATATTCGGCAATGGCAAAAAGAAAAGAAAAGGATTGGCTTTTGGTATATGTGATTTTCGGCATTCAAAGAAAAGGTACAACCAAGTACTAAAGCAATAAACAAGAATGACCAAATGGTCAAAATGATCAAGGCTTACCAAAGCACAATTCGGCCAAGGGAGAGATAGGTTGAGAGAATTTGCAAAGTTATGCACAAAACTAAAGAAAATGACCAAAACAAAGACTAAATTTCCTAGCAACTATCACCAAAATTGGCTTCCCCCTAGCCATAATGTCAGTCCATAAGCATGGTCCAATGCCATGATTTTGTTTCCAAAATTCTCCTTGATATGTGCCTTATGTCCCCCTTATCTTTCCTTAAGTCTTTGATTCCATGCCATAAGTTAGTTGTTTCCTTAATCCATTGGTACACTAACCAAAAATATCATGGTCAACACCTTCCTTATATGTTCCTTACCGACACTTCTTAGCCATGAGCAGAAAATTAAAAACAAAAATTCATTTAGGTGCTATACAAGGGATTCGAACCTCTTCCCTCTTGCTATAACCCATGCGCCAATACCACCATGCCATATGCTCATTTTATGACACTCTTTAGCACATAATTTAACTTAAGTCCTAATGACATTTGTTTCCCTTCAATAAATTCTCAATTAATAAATTTTTTTCCTTCTCCAAATCATGCTTTACTCCTCTTTAGGACTTCAATAAGCACTAAAGTAAAAATAAAATTTTTCCTTTAAAAACTAAACATCAATTTATGCAATATAATAATACTCGAATTTTTAGGGTGTTACAACTCTACCCTCCTTAAAGAAAATTTCGTCCTCGAAATTTACCTGGTTGAAAAAGGTGAGGGTATTGTTGCCAAATTGCATCCTCTGGCTCCCACGTAGCTTCTTCCACTCCGTGGTTATGCCATAGAACTTTGACCAAAGGCACGGTTTTCTTCCTTAGTACCTTGACATCTCTGTCTAGGATTTCCACGGTTCTTCTTCAAAGATAAATCAATTCAGCTCCAATTCTTCTACGGTATAATGTGCGAAGGATCCGATCTATAACGTCTCAACATGGAAACATGAAAACATTATGAATTTGATCTAACTCCGGAGGTAACTCAATCGATATGCCTTTGGACCAACACGCAAAGACACGATAAGGTCCAATGTATCTAGGACTCACTTGCCCTTCCTTCCAAACACGAAGATCTTTTTCCAAGGAGAGACCTCAAGAAAACTCGATCTCCCACACTATACTCGATGTCCCTTCGCTTCGGATCTGCGTATGACTTACATCTATCGAGGCTTCTTTCAACCGTGCTCGAATAACTTTTACCTTATCCTCGTCTCGGATATCATCTCGGGACCTAACATCCGTCTTTCGCCCAACTCGGTCCAACAAATAGGAGAACGACACTTACGACCATACAATGCCTCGTAAGGTGCCATCGAATGCTAGACCGATAGTTGTTGTTATCTGTAATTCGCCAATGGTAGATAATCCTCCCAACTACCCTCAAGTCGATTACATCCTCTTAACATATCTTCCAATATCTCGAATTACTCTCTCGGTGACCATCGGTCGAGGATGAAAAGCCGTCTTTGAAATTCAACTTTGTCCCCAAGGCTTCATGCGAGCTTTCGAATCGTGATGTAAACCTAGGGTCCCTATCCGATATAATAGATACGGTACCCCTGACCTCACAATTTCAGATCGTATAGTTTCGCCAACTTCGCAATGAATAGTCCGTCTGTTGGCAGAAATGGCGGTCTTCGTCAACCGATCAACAATTACCCAAACGAAATTTTTTTAGTAGGGTTAACGGTAACCCACTAACAAAATCCATAGTTATCCTCTCCCATTTCCAAAGAGGAATCTTTATTGGTTGTAACAACCCAGACGGTAATTGATGTTCTGCCTTCACTGCTGACAAGTCAAACATTTGCCCACAAATTACGAAATCTCACGCTTCAACCACGCCACCAATACTATTCACGGAGATCTCGATACATCTTATTTCCTCCGGATGCATAGCATAAGGGCTACTATCGCCTCCGTAGAATCGATTGCCTTAGATCCGAGTCCTTAGGCATGCATACTCTTCCTCGAAAGCACAACATCCCTTCCGTGTTTATTCCAAAATCTTCAATTTCACCGTTTTCAACTTGTCAAGTAAGGGTCCCAACTACTCATCGATGTCATTTTTCCTTGATTTGTTCCAGCCACGGAGGTTTCACGAAGTTACGCTAACAAGCGCCATCCTCATCTGAGACTCAAATGGGCAAACAAAGCTCTTAATTGAGATATCGCCTTACGACTTAGCGCGTCGGCTACCACGTTAGCCTTTCGAGGATGGTATTCGATGGAGAAATCGTAATCCTTTAACAATTCTACCCATCTTCTTTGTCTTAAATTCAACTCCTTTTGGGTAAGGAGGTATTTAAGACTCTTGTGATCCGTTTAGATTATAGATTTCTCACCATAGAGATAGTGCCTCCAAATCTTTAGAGCAAAGACAACGGCACTAACTCCAAATCATGGGTAGGGTAGTTTACTTGTGTGGTCTCAATTGACGAGAAGCATAGGCCACCACCTTTCCATTTTGCATCAACACACAACCTAGACCCGTGTGAGACGCATCACAATAAGCAAGAAATTCTTTTAGGCCTCCATTGAATTAAAGCTGGAGCTTCGTCAGATCTTCTTCAATCTCGAAACTCTCTTCTGCTTTTCGGTCCAAATATACGGAGCTCCTTTACGCAACAATTTAGTTAGGGGTGCAGCAATCAACGAAAACCCTCTACAAAGCGTCTATAGTATCCGGTAAACCCAAGAAACTTCGACTTTCACTCTCGATGTTGGTGGTTTCCAATCCGAATAGCCTCAATTTTCCGAGGATCCACCCTTATTCTTTGGTGATACTACATGACCAAGGAAAGTCACTTCCTTAAGCCAAAATTCGCATTTACCAAATTTGGCATACAATTGCTTATCACTAAGTAGTCAGTAATACTATCCGCAAATCTTGGTCATGTTCCTCCTCATTTCTCGAATAAACCAATATGTCATCTATGAACACTACCACAAACCGGTCTAAATATGGTTGAAAGACTCGGTTCATCATGTCCATAAATGCAATTTGGTGCATTGGTTAGTCCAAGCGGCATCACTACAAACTCATAGTATGCAGTAGCGTGTCCGAAATGCCGTCTTATAAACGTCCACTTTTTTACCTTGAACGGTGATAACCCGACCTTAAATCAATTTTGGAGAAAAGCGAAGCTCCTTTTAATTGATCGAGCAGTCGTCAATTCTTGGCGAGAGGATACCGATTCTTGATCGTCAATTTATTCAATCGTGCGTAGTCAATGCACATACGCATCGATCCATCCTTCTTCTTGACGAACAAAAGCGGGTGCTCCCCACGGAGACACACTTGGTCGAATAAATCCTCGATCCGATAATTCTTGAATCGAGCTTTAAGCTCACCAACTCTTCGGTGCCATTCTATAAGGAGCAATGGACACCGGGTATCGGTAAAAGCTCAATGCCAAATTCTACTTCCGATCGGAGGTATACCGGGAAGTTCTTGGAAATACATCTCGAAATTCCTTCACCGTCCTCACATCATTCACAGATAATTCTTTGGCATCCAAAGCACAGATAAAGGCTAGGAATGCTCCGTATCCTTTCCGCACCAACTTCTCAGCTTTTAATTCATATACCACATTTGCCAGATAGTTCTTTCATTCACCAATCATTATGACTTCCTTATCATCCAGGGTTCTTACCGACATTCATTTTTCAGCACAATCCAATTTGCCCGATGTTTGACCAGCCAATCCATGCCTAGAATGAGATCAAACTCGCCGAAAGGTAGTTCCATCAAATTTGCTAAAAATACCTCCTCTTGGATTTTCAATGGCACGTCTTTAAATATCTTATTAACAATTACCGACTGTCCTAAAGGACTAATCAACATCATCTCATTTTCGGTAATTTGGATTCTAAATTCAGGTTTCGGATATGGCACTAGCTACATATGAATGGGTAGAGCCAATATCTATTAAAGCAATAACGGTACATCAAAATGAAGAACATACCGGTTATCACATCAGTGCATTCTTAGTCCTCGCGGTGTCTAGCTGCATAAACCGATCCAGTGTCTTGCATCGCATTTCCTCTCGGACCATTGCCTCGACCGGTGCACCTTGACCACGGCCAGCCCCATTACCACCACGACTGGTCCACGACCTCTCGGTGGCTGCGATTACCGACCATTTGTGCATCATTATTACGGACTTCTTGAGTCGTATCCATTCGTCGAGGACAACTTTTGTCTTGATGTTCCATTGAACCGCATTTGTAGCATCGCCCGTTTTCCTCAACATTCCCCAAAATGTCTTTTCCCACACTCGGTGCAATCTCGACTTTGATTATTTGCTCTGGGGTTACGCCTTGAACCGATTCATCATTTCGGGTTTCTTCTAAAATCTCTTTGAAGATCCGATCATGTGTCTCTCTCTTGTTTGAGAATCTTTCTCGGTTACGTAGTTACGAGTTCTTAGCCTCTTTGGCTATTTTGGCCTTCTCCACAAGAGTCAAAAATTTCTAACTTCGTGGAGCAATCGAACCCTCACTCATCATTAAGTCCATCCTCGAAAGCGTACACAATGTTCGTGATCATTGCTACAATTGTTCGGGCATAACGGATCGGGACGTAAAAACTTCGACTTCATATCTTGCCACGGTCTTACTTCCTTGAACAAGATTCAAAATTCCTTCCTTGACGTCTATATAGCTCGTTCGATGTATTTTCCTTGAAAGGCGGCTTTAAAGAATTCCCGATTAATCGATGCGGCTTGATTGCCTTCTCGAACGATGAGCCACCAGCGATCGCCTCATCTCTCAATAAGGATACTGACTCCTCTCGGTTTTTGCTCGGCCGTGCATTCCATATCATCCATAATCCGTTCCACGACTTCGAGCCGATATTCACCACATTCGAGCTACACGAGACTCCTCTGAAAACTTCGCATTATTTGCCTTAAGTCGCTCGAAATTGACCCACGAGTTGTTGGCCCAATTCTAGTTCGGTGACCCTTTCCAAGACTCGTAGCATTGCACGAGTCAATGCATGATCTTCTTCCATGTGATCGCGTGATCTGTTTCACTTTCAATTGATGCAAGTCGTCTACTTAGGCATATGATTTGGTGCTTGGTAGTAGCACCTCGGCCTCTACCACGCCACGTCTATCGCGTCCACGACCATGTCCTCTTGTACTCATGATAGCTTGTTCGTTTATCGATTACAAGTTTTATGAATCGAAATTTTGTTTGGTGTTTATTAACGATATTTTATGAGATTTGAGATATAAAGTTGTTTTTCGCAACATATCCTATAGTCTCAATCTCTACGATTTTCATATCTAAAACTAGAAGTTCTAGAGTGTTCCTATGATCATATCATAGTAATCATTAAGCAAAAATACTTACTTGACTTGTTGCGGATGCTTGTGGTGCCATACTGATCTTTAAAAATATCATTGAGCGTTTTCACACGAAATTATTTTTTGGACCCAAACCACAGTAGAGTTTTTGAACCGGGCTCGATACCACTAAATGTAACACCCCAAACCCGGTCTATGCGTTGAGACTAGATTTGGTTTGTTACATGAATCGAGCTATTTTAAATTTGCAATAAGTTGAAAATTTCCATATAAATTTCAGATTTAAAAAATTAAAAGAGTATTTGAATTTGATAATATTAGAAAAAACATTAGTGAAAATCATTGTATTATCAAAACCTTTAGGAAATTTGTTAAAGAGTTAACAACAAAATATTTATAAAAGAATTTCATATACTTGAAAACCCAAATTTTATTTTAATAAAATATCATATAATCATAGCCCATAATTAGAAGTCCAAAGTATAGTTAAAACCCAACACACATAAAATCCATAAATTATTTATAGAGGCCCTTGTTACAATAATCCAAAATAGTAAAAATACTTATTAAAAGTTCGAGTTTAACCCTCTTAACGTAGTATGGCCTCCACGAAGTCATCCTCATTAAGTCCACATCAATTTCCATTACGAGATGGAAAAATTAAAAGGGTGAGTTACTTAGAACTCAAGTGTAACTCACTTACCACCATTATTGGGCGGATCATCAAGATATTATCTCGGGCTTGAGCCCAACTTGAATTTAACAATATATCATAAATTAAAATAATTAAAAATGCATGTAAAATGTATTTCCCAACCCAAACCTAATATCCATCCGCTAACACCCTGTACCAACCATCACACTGTGGGGATCAAGTCAACCCACCCCGCCATCACACCAATCATAGGCGTTAAGCCTTATTATAATTGTGGCATAGCCACCGAACTAGAGGCAATAAGTCGATATTGTGTGAGAGCCACGAACTAGAGGCAATAAGCCATTATTGTGGCAGAGCCACCGAACTAGAGGCAATAAGCCAATATTGTGGCAGAGCCACCGAACTAGAGGCAATAAGCCAATATTGTGGCAGAGCCACTGAACTAGAGGCAATAAGCCATTATTGTGGCAGAGCCACCGAACTAGATATTTGGCAACTGGCCATTCTTCTCTTCATATATCCCACCCATGCAATTATACATGTACTATAAAATATAAAATTTCTTAATAATGCATAACATGGTGGGTTTAACAATAAACATTTCATTTGGCCCATAATCATAATATATAGCAATTTGTCTATTTAGCAGTTTAGTGGGCTTTGGCCCATTTACCGAACTAGAGTGTTTTGGCCAAATTTTAACGAACTAGAGTATTTTGGCCCAAATTATCGAACTAGAGTATTTTAGCCCAAATTATCGAACTGGAGTATTTTGGCCAAATTTTAACGAACTAGAGTATTTTACGGCCCATTTTCACGAACTAGAGTATTTTGGCCCAATTTCACGAAACATCCAATTTGCATAATAACGAATAATTTTTCGAGGGCATTTTCGTAATTTTCATGATTTAGTCATTTTTACGTATTTTCGTCAAAATATCAATTTTTACGTTTTTACCGATCTAATCATTTTTACGATTTACTTCATACCGAAATTGACATCCAACCGAGAAAATAGTGAGTGTGAAGTTACACACCTCGTTATCGAGAGTACTAATCCTTCTCGCTCCTCGGCACCTAAAACATATTTTGATCCGTTAGACAACTAATTCGTAAAATAATCTTAATCGATAATAGATCCAAAATCTTACCCTCTTGATTTTGAATTACTTGATTTTCGCTTTTCCTCGTTTATTGATTCGCTAGCCGCCGAGAATCCGCCAACGTATAACGGCTCAGAAGTTCGTACTACTTCGAATAATGGACTTCCTTCGAAAGATGGCCCGCAACCCGGTGGAAAATCCCGGACTGCCGAAACCGCTCTTCGTTTGAATGGGGGATTTACGGATCCGCCCCTCTTAACGTGACTAACCACCGCCCTTTTCTTCCCTATTTTGAAAGTCTTCAAGATCCAAAGGAATTTTAGTTAGATCTAAATAATATCAAACAATACTAGAGGTTTTAAAGAGATTTGATTTCCTTACCAAAATAAAACGTTTCCAACGTTTCTACAATTCTCCCGATCACTTGCGTTCCGATCTCCGTTATTGCACTAAATAATAATGAAAGAGATGTTATTAGAATGAACGTTATATCAATCCAAAAAGACCCTCATAAAACCAATGATATTCGGCCATGACACTAACAATAAATCGAAAATGGAGAAGAACCCTTACCTATTTCCCACGGTCGAAAGGAAAGGATTGAGAATGTTGTTTAATTGATGGAAGATTCGGCTATGTATGATTAAGGAAAAGAAAATAATTTTGGCTTATAGGCACATTAGCATTCGGCTATGGGAGTGTAGATGGAGAGAACTTCGATTGAAAAGAAATAGAATACAAGAAAAGATGGTGATGATGTTGCTTTGATTTCAAGGAGATTAGGAGAAAAGAAAATAAAAGACAAGCTTTAGGAGAGATGTATATTAACAATGGCAAAAAGAAAAGAAAAGGATTGGCTTTTGGTATATGTGATTTTCGGCATTCAAAGAAAAGGTACAACCAAGTACTAAAGCAATAAACAAGAATGACCAAATGGTCAAAATGATCAAGGCTTACCAAAGCACAATTCGCCAAGGAGAGATAGGTTGAGAGAATTTGCAAAGTTATGCACAAAACTAAAGAAAATGACCAAAACAAAAGACTAAATTTCCTAGCAACTATCACCAAAATTCGGCTTCCCCCCTAGCCATAATGCCGTCCATAAGCATGGTCCAATGCCATGATTTTGTTTCCAAAAATTCTCCCTTGATATGTGCCTTATGTCCCCCTTATCTTTCCTTAAGTCTTTGATTCCATGCCATAAGTTAGTTGTTTCCTTAATCCATTGATACACTAACCAAAAATATCATGGTCAACACCTTCCTTATATGTTCCTTGCCGACACTTCTTAGCCATGAGCAGAAAATTAAAAACAAAAATTCATTTAGGTGCTATACAAGGGATTCGAACCTCTTCCCTCTTGCTATAACCCATGCGCCAATACCACCATGCCATATGCTCATTTTATGACACTCTTTAGCACATAAACTTAAGTCCTAATGACATTTGTTTCCCTTCAATAAATTCTCAATTAATAAATTTTTCCTTCTCCAAATCATGCTTTACTCCTCTTTAGGACTTCAATAAGCACTAAAGTAAAATAAAATTTTCCTTTAAAAACTAAACATCAATTTATGCAATATAATAATACTCGGATTTTTAGGGTGTTACACTTCTACAACTCACATATCTCCTTCTCAATCATTTTTCTTTCTACTCACACTTTAATCAATCAGTAAGTGGCTAGTACAATATTTTGGAATTGTTATTTTCCCTTTCTTTTGTGTCGAATCTATACGTGGTGTGGGATGACCTTTTTGGATTGAGACCATCATCATACTATATCTCATTCTAATCTTTTCTCTATCAATCGAAACTTAGTGGAGGGTCGAAACTCAAGTGTTCGTAAACGTCGTAAATCGTTGGAATCGAATTAAGGTGTTAAGGTAAGGGATTATTAAGGATTTTCATATTACTCGACATATGGATATAAATGGTTTATTAATCGATTTCATTTTAGGGGACGTTATCACTCGATTGTCATATTGTGGAACGACGATATTTGTGAGACAATCAAGATAGGGACAAAAAGGGTGGTAAATAGCGTTCGGAAGAGGGGTGGCTCCACTATTCCGCCTAAGTTTAAGAGAATGATTGTTTCGGGAATCCGAGACTTTCCACCAGGTTGTGGACCCTCATCCGGCAAAAATTAATTATTCAAAGTCGTACGTACCCCGAACCATTATTTACTCGTGGTTCTGAACCTTTGATCGGAGAGAAATCGCAAATAGTGGTTGTTCGAGACCCAGGGTAAGATCTAGATCGCTTAACATTAGAATAGTTTTATATTAAATATTAGTGTTCTAATCCATCGTGATATGTGTTTAGATATCGATGAGCGGGAAAGTGTAGTTCTTACCGTAATAGGTGTGTAATCTCACACCGTATTTCATGGGTTAGATGACTATATCGTATAAATCGGTGGATGAAATCACAAGTTAGTGAAATCGGGAAGAATAGCATATTTATCACCTTAATGATAAAAGTTTTGAAATTGGTATTAAGATTATGAAAATTATGAAATTGCCCTTAACGGGCTAATTCGATAAAAGTGATAAGTGGGCCATATGTGATATTTGATAATTGGGCCATATGTGATATTTGATAATTGGGCCATATGTGATATTTGATAATTGGGCCATATGTGATATTTGATAATTGGACAATTTGGGCCATATGTGATAATTGATAAATGGGCCATATGTGATAATCGATAAATGAGCCATATGTGATATTTGATAATTGGGCCATATATGATAATTGATTAATGGGTCATATGTGATATGAGATTTCGTGGGCCAAAATGTGAAATGGGCCAGATTGTAATAACTTTTATAATGGGCCTTATGTTGGAATAATTATATGAATGGATTGTTATGCATATTATATACATGATTGCATGGGTTGGGCTATTTGACAAAGAAAGTTCTGGTAGCTTTGCTACAATATTTTGGTGGCTCTGCCACAATTCTGAAAGATGGCAAATGCCATGTAAACTCTGTGAATCCGGTGGCTTGTCCACGAAATTTGAAATACGGCTTAATGCCTACTTCGGAGTGTTGGCGGGGTGGGTGAGTGAAGCTCCCCACAGGTGTCTTTGGTTAGTGCGTGTAACACCCGGACCCGGCCCAAACATTACGGCGAATTTGGTTTATTCTGAGAGGAAAATATTTTTGAAAAATCCCTTTAGCCAATTCAATTTAAGGTAAAAGATATTGTCTTGTTTTAAAAACAGTTGAAGTGTATAAAGAAAACAATACTTAGTTCGTTTAAAAATATATTAAGTCGATTATTACCGATTTTAGATGTATTGATGGTACGAGAAAAACATTTTTCGTTTGAATTTAAGAAAATTTGTGTAATCATTTTAAAGTCACTAAGTGATTTAAACAAATTATCCAAACATGTAAAATAAGACAAAAAATAATATTAGGAGGCCTTATTACAACCGAAAAATAAAACCAAAATAAAATAAAACAATTCAAAATCCATTTAATCCATATTTTCTCTGCATGGCCACCTCGAGTCCATCCGGCTCCTCATCCATGATTTATGAGTCACTTGAAAATATTAAAGGAAAAGGTGAGTCACCAAGACTCAATGTGTAACCCTTTTCCGGTTTAATGCAACATCATACACACAAATCACAATCAAGTTTAACATGCACCCAACCTAACCATCCAAAACACCTTTTACTACCCGTGTGGTACCAAACCTTTGGTGGTGCCAAACCCACTGGTGACTTAAAGTCACGATATCCATCAATATTGTGGTGCCAAACCACTGGTGGTGCTAAACCACTTTGGTGACCAAGTCACATATAACAAGTTGTGGGGCCAACCCACGTGTGATACCAAATCACTAGCGTCAATCCCATAATATCATCTGTGGGGCCAACCCACTGTGGTGCTAAGCCACGAGGACAAGACGCTATGAGGTGCCAAACCTCTGGTGACAAAAGTCACGAAATGTGGTACCAAACCACTAGTGTCCGTCGACATGAATATCACTTCCCCCTCCTCTCATTCAACCCACATCAATCAATGATATGCATATAACAGGAATCATGCCCACATGTTTATTTAACAACATACACTGAATTTATCATCAGCCACATATTTATATGCCACATATACCAAATATGTCATGCTTCCCAAAAGCATCATAAAGAAAACTCATAACAACAAGGACTTACCTGATTCCTTGCTTATACTATGATGGTATTAAATCCAAATCTACATCAATTCAATTTAGCACACACAATGCATTTAGCACGATTCTGAGTTATAAAGTGTGTATGTACACACTGTTCTAACGATAGCTCTAAATCCACTGAAGAGTCAATCGGTCACACAAGATCTTCTTGCCCTCATATTGGCCATTACCCATGTTAGTGCCATTGACCATTCGGCCCAACCAAAATATACACAAAGGGTTACACATGAACCCGAAACCTTACATACACGTCCTTTGAATACTAGCCACCACACCAAGTGTTTCTGCTTCCTTATAATCGGCAATCACATACCCATATTAATAGCCTTCGACTTTTCGATCATTAAAAGTATAGTCTATTAAAGTAGATCCTTACCACCACTTGCCACCTGATTGCTAACGAATGAAGGCTTGGTTTGAATACCTCAAAATCCCAGAGCATCTAGACAGAATCGGTTTTAACACTGATTAGCCACCAATATATTTCGGCTTTTCCCCTTCAACCAAGTCGACAAAGAGAAAAAAGAGAGGAGAGTTTCGGCTATTACTTACCTTCCCAATCTATTGGACAAAGAAATCCCGAAGAGTCTTATGCTTCCCCTAATATTCGACCAAGGTGAGTTTAATAGGAGGAAAAGAGATTTTGGTCACAAAGATAGGAAGTAGATTCGGCTAATAGGGAAAGAAAATAATGAGAAAAAGGGACATAGGGGTTTCGGTTTTGAGAAGAAAAGGAAAGAAATAGATTGAAGATGAGAGTGTAGAGGATTCGGCCAAGGTCTAAGAAAAGAGAATGGTTTTCGGTTTGAGAGATTGAGAAAGGAGAAAATCAAAAATGGAAGAGTTTGGGAATTTTGGCTACTTGCAAATGGAGAAAAAGAAAAGACAAAAGATGGAGAGTATGCCTAAAGAGAATTCGGCACCCCTATCACCTAGTCTCCTTGCCGTCCACTCCCTTCATCAAGGAGTTCAAATTTGACCAACACCTTGAATCACTCTTGGCCAATAGTTTAAAATAATTCAAAATAATTTGAATTTAACAAATGAGTACTTTTCTCCTTGCCACCCTTTAAAAATTATTCAACAATCACCAAATAAAATGCTAATAATATCCTTATTATCCATATTATCCACAAGTGTTTAAATTGAACACTCTTCTCTCTCTCTTCTAGTCAAAATAAAGAGCAAAAGGGTTATTTCAAGAACTCGAACATAGGCTCCCTTGCTCCCCTTGATGGCGTCAACTCTAGCCCTTAAGTGGCCTCCCTCTTTCCACTTTTCCAAGGCCTTTTTAGTGTCTAACATTCCCTCATTTAAGTTGTAACCCCTACTTACTAAGGTTCCCTATCTTTAAAGCTTTACCAACAAATTTTCCTACCACTCGAGCCTACTCAAAGTTCATAACTAAGTCCTATTACACCACGAATAACATCACATCAATCCAATCACAAGAAAAATAATTTAATCACAAATAACCCCCTATTTTAGGATGTTACAGTACGGGTGGTGTGTAGCGGATGGAAATTTAGGTTTGGTTTTGGGAATTGCATATCACTTGCACTTTATACATGCTAAATTATTATAATTGTAATGGGCTTAGGCCCAAATAAATGCTTAAATGGTTTTGGCCCAGTGGACTAAGGTAAGTGAGTTACATTAATCGAGTTCTAATAACTCACCCTAATTTTTTACCCCTCGGGTAATAATAATTGATGGAGACTTGGGTGGGAGATGACTTCGTGTGGAGGCTATACTACAAATGGTGGTTTATAAAACTTTAAGACTTCTTTAATAAATTTTATTAAGTACTATTTTTATGGCGATGTAATAAGGCCTCTTTAATTATGGATTTTATTATGTGGATGGATTTTATTATGCTTTAGTTTTCCTAAGTTGGATTGGTTTAGTTTTTATAAATGTTTTCTATAACTCTCGTATAAAATAAATGTTTTTCTTAAATGTTCTTGAAACTTAGGAAAGTCTTTTAAAACTTTTCGATGAAATATTTCAACTAAATAAATCCAAAGTTTTAATCAATTACTACTCTATAGATCAAATGATAAACTCTTGTGTTTTTAATTATGGTTTTCAATAAACTTCAATTTTTCGATAAAGCCACTCTCTTAATCGTTTTGGAATTTGAGTTCTACATTGTTAAATGATTTGAATGTACGTTTAATTTGTGTGGCATGCCAAAATCTGGGCTTAATGCATAGGCCGGGTTTGGGGTGTTACATTTTATGGTATCAGAGCTCAGTTTCAAAACTCGGCTGCGGTTTGGGTTCAACAATGATTTCTGTTTAAAAACTATTTAAATTTCTAGACTTTATGTTTTAAAGGTAGTGTGGCACCACAAGCATTCGGCACCAAGTCAAGTAAGTATTTGTTTATTAAATGTTTATTATTGTGATGAGACCTTAGGAACACTCTAGAACTTCTAGTTTTAGGTGTTGAAAACGATAGAGATCGAGACTATAGGATCTGATTGCGAAAACAACCCTATCTCTTATATCTCATAAAATATCGTTAATAAACACTGAAATAATATTCTAATTCATAAAACTTGTAATTAGATTAAAAGTGAATTAGTCATTATGAGCACTAGAGGACGTGGTCATGGACGCGGTAGACGTGGCCGTGGTAGAGGACAAGGGGCTGCGTCTGAAGCGTCGGGTCATATACCAAAAATGGATGCACCTGTGTTGTAACACCCCAAACCCGGTCAATACACCACGACCGTGTAACACCCCCAAACCCGGCCCACGAGCCATGACCGGATCTGGTATGTCATTGTGAGAAGATGTTTTGAAAGAATTTGACTTAAAGGTGAAAACGTATAAATTTCTGTCCTTGGGAAAACATTATGTATTTAAAAGCCCATTGAAAATTTAGTCGTTATAAATTCCCGGATTAAAACTTTTACATATGTTATTGTAATATAAATTAAATCCAAAAATATTTCCCATTATTAGTTCGATAATAAAATAAACTTCAAAACCATAAATAAAGTTTCCAAATACTAAAAGTGGCCCTTATTACATCAAATAAATTTCCAAAATACTGATAATATGAAATATATAAAAATAAGAAAAATCAACTTCTGCATGGCATAAAAATAACTTCTGCATGGGCCACCTCGTATCCCCTCTGACCCGGTCCAAGCTTTATGCATCACCTGAAAGGTTTAAAATATTGGGTGAGTCAAACCGACTCAGTGCATAGTCATTTCACATATCTCTACATATGGGCTTGGCCCATATCCACACAGTTCATACACATAAATATGCAATTATGAAGCCCATCCCAACCTAGGGTCCATCCATTACACCTACCTGGCGGACCCCTGCTCAAGGTAGTGGCTAATCCACCACCGATCACATAATGATCCACATATCTTACCTTGGTAGACTTGTTGCTCAAGGCCGTGTGGTGAGCCACCGATCCCATAGGGATCCCACATATCAATCGATCCACGGTGATGCACACACTATCAACCGCCGAGATGGGCACTTAGCCAACACCTCCCTTGATGAAGCACATAGCTAACATCAAGCGCTAATGTAGCACGGGGCTAGCATTAGACCACGTACATAGTGTACACCCTTTCCTCCAATAGTCACATCCCAAGTCCCATACATATATATGTGTACCATGGAAACATATTACTTGAAACAAATATACATCACATGCCATCACATTTTATACATTCATCAATAATCATTTATTATCATAAATCAACGACTGATTATTCAATCACCCACCACGGTATTCACAATCTTAGCCCTTATTTTGGCTATCATTCACTTTATACACATACATGAAATAACACATATAACACATATAAACATTCAAGAGACGGGCGATAACTACGCTTTTGATTAGCACAATTGACTAAATCCGAAACCCACGTCTAACGATTTGCACCTTTGCGATTGTAGAACTCCTTCCTACACCACCTAAGTCGAATCGGCTAACATTATATACCAAAATGGCCTATGGCCGAAAATCATTACTGCCTTACCTTACGGATCTAAATCCCGAAACTGTTCCTTGTATTAGAAGTTGTCGAACTCCTTGCTTAACCTTTGTTAGATTCGACTTAACAATAAATCTAGGGAAAATGGCCCTTGGCCGACTAACACATACCACTTACCTTGATGCTTTCGAATCCCGAAGAACTCCTTCTTGCTCTTTAATATTGGCTACACAAAAGACACATAAAATAGCTTAATGGACATTCACCATCCTTAGATCAAGGCACCTGCAGTTAATTTGACAAACTAAAGAATAGGAACCCAAATCGATTGCTAGAATAGAGAATACTTACCCTTACACGCTTACCACGAGACCAAAAGTAAAAGATCGATGGTACTACCTGGTGCGTAGTTACAATTATGGTATCAGAGCCAAGGTTCAAAAACTCGGCTGTGGGTTTGGGTTCAAAAATGTTTTCAAAGGATGGTTTAGAAAATATATATATCTTTTCTATAAGTATGGCACCCGAGTCTTCGGCACCAAATCCGTAAGTTTCCTTTTTACTATATTCTGGTATATGCAGAATGATTGTATTTATTCTGCGATGTGTGGATATGATGCTTGAATATAGGAATTGTATGTATGTGTGAAAAATAACTGTTGCTTTGGTGGTAGATAGTTGGTTATGTGAAGGGGTTCCAAGATTTAGTTAGAAAGTATATTAGTTTTATTAAGATCGAGTCTTGTGACAAGAAGCGTTGTGTGGTGGGTTAGGATATGTATTTATTAGTAGTTGGAAAATTCGATGATGAAATTTTTTTAAGGAGGGTAGATTTATAATATCCTGAAATTGGGCCTAGGAGAATTGAGCCCAATGGGCCTTAGGCGTAGTAGCGTTTAAAATTTTTGGAGAATAGGAGATCGGCTTAAGTGCAAGTTGGACCTTTTAGATAAGTGATTTTGGAAGGTTAGGGGGCTTCTATGAAGTCCCGGGATCAAATATTGGCTTTCGGGGAAATTTTGGTTTTAGGTGAAAAAAAACCCTGGAGGTTGGCGGGTAGGCCTTAAGAATAAAATGTGGAGGAAAATGACAAAAGTGGAGTGTGTGGTGTAGTGGCAAAGTGACACCACTTAAGGACAAGGGAATGACGCCACAAGGAAGGAAGGAGGTCTAAGGTTCTAGTTGTAGCGTTTGCATTCCTTTTAGATTATTTTTATTAAATGAATTTAAACCTTGGCCATAGGGTTATATTTAGTTGCGCATGCTTTAAGACATAAGGAGCTAGTTGGTAAAGTGGCTAGCGGCGTGGACTCTGCTACAGGGGAGCCTGGGTTCGAATCTCATGAGAAGCAAGGGAGTATTTATTTTACGAATTGGACGGTAAGAGTTTTAGTTGAATTTAAACTCTACTGACGAAGGGATCCCACATCGGAAAGATACAAGGAATGAAGGTGAAGAGCTAGCTATATAGAGAGCATGCCAAGAGGAGAGTTAACATACCTTGGTGGGCGTTGGGCACAGGAGTGGTCGCATGTGCAGTTTAGCACCGAGTCTGTCGGTGTGTAACTCTCTACTCTAGTTGTAGAGCGGCAAATGCGAAGTGCAGGTCATGGTAATAGTACCCACACAGCGTGCGGCGTCACGTGTGGGGCTTCGACGCGATAGTTGAGGCCATAGTAGTATTCTTGTGGGTTAAGGCTACTTGGGCCGCGATGGGTCGAAGTGGGCCTAATGGGCCCGTGGGCCCAATTGGAATAAATTGTATGATGGTATAGTATATAGTGAACTAGACTAGGTGGAACCTATATACGTGGCTAGATTTGTGTTAGGTGGGCCACACGAGCGTGTGGGCCTGAATGGGCCAAAATTAGGTTTTAGGCCCAATAGTCTGGTGAGGACCGAAAATGGTAGCCGAGTCGCTCAGGGTAACTGTAATATCCTGAAATTGGGCCTAGGAGAATTGAGCCCAATGGTCCTTAGGCGTAGTAACATTTAAAATTTTTGGAGAACAGGAGATCGGCTTAAGTACAAGTTGGACCTTTTAGATAAGTGATTTTGGAAGGTTAAGGGGCTTCTATAAAGTCCCGGGATCAAATATTAGCTTTGGGGTAATTTTGGTTTTAGGTGAAAAAAAACCCTGGAGCTTGGCGGGTAGGCCTTAAGAATAAAATGTGGAGGAAAATGACACAAGTGGAGTGTGTGGTGTAGTGGCAAAGTAACGCCACTTAAGGGCAAGGGAATGACGCCACAAGGAAGGAAGGAGGTCCAAGGTTCTAGTTGTGGCATTTGCATTCCTTTTAGATTATTTTTATTAAATGAATTTAAACCTTGGCCATAGGGTTATATTTAGTTGCGCATGGTTTAAGACACAAGGAGCTAGTTGGTAAAGTGGCTAGCGGCGTGGATTCTACTACAGGGGAGCCTGGGTTCAAATCTCATGAGAAGCAAGGGAGTATTTATTTTACGGATTGGACGGTAAGAGTTTTAGTTGAATTTAAACTCTACTGACGAAGGGATCCCACATCGGAAAGATACAAGGAATGAAGGTGAAGAGCTAGCTATATAAAGAGCATGCCAAGAGGAGAGTTAACATACCTTGGTGGGCGTTGGGCACAGGAGTGGTCGCGTGTGATTTAGCACCGAGTCTGTCGGTGTGTAACTCTCTCTACTCTAGTTGTAGAGCGGCAAATGCTGAAGTGCCGGTCATGGCAATAGTAGCCACACGAGCGTGTGAGCACACGTGTGGGGCTTCGACGTGATAGTTGAGGCCATAGTAGTATTCTTATGGGTTGGGGCTACTTGGGCCGCGATGGGCCGAAGTGGGCCCAATGGGCTCGTGGGCCCAATTGGAATAAATTGTATGATGATATAGTATATAGTGAACTAGACTAGGTGGAACCTATATACGTGGCTAGATTTGTGTTAGGTGGGCCACACAAGTGTGTGGGCCTAAATGGGCCAAAATCGGGTTTTAGGCCCAATAGTGCAGTGACGACCAGAAAATGGTGGTGAGTCATTTCGGGGTAACATTAGACCTCGGGAGGGCCATTGCAGGTGCAAAATTACGAAAATACCCTTGGTGGGTAAATTACGAAAATACCCTTGGTGTGTAAATTAAGAAAATACCCTTGGTAGGTAAATTACAAAAATACCCTTGGTAGGTAAATTACAAAAATACCCTTGGTGTGTAAATTACGAAAATACCCTTGGTAGGTAAAATTACGAAATATACCCTTAGAGGTTGGTTAGCTTGATTATGTTGTATATTATTATTCTGATTATGATGGTAATTCGTTTCATACATTATTTGATATATGTCTAGCATACATGACATACTGCATACACGAATTATTATGTCATATTGCATGGGTATGATGAGAGGAGGGGGAAGATTGATATCTGTGACTTTGGGTCACCAGTGGTTTGGTACCACAGTTGATATTCGTGACTTTGGGTCACGGAGGTTTCGCACCTCATAGCGACTCGTCGAGTGGCCGCACCACGATGGGTTGGCCCGCATTTGATAAAGCAGGATTATCGCCGGTGATTTGGTATCTGGCGTGGGTTGGCCCCACATATGGATTATTCATGACTTTGGGTCACTAGTGGTTTGGCACCATATTATATTGATATCTGTGACTTTGGGTCACGGTGGTTTGGCACCACTTGATGGTTTGGTACCACAGAGGTAGAATCGGGAGTTTTGGATGGTTAGGTTTTGGGTTGCATGACATGCATATTTTCATATGAAATTGTGTAAGGGTTTAACACTCGTTGGATGGGGATTTACACTTTGAGTCTCGATGACTCACCCTTAGTTAAATTTTTCACTAATCATTAGATCGCTGAATTTGGGAGTGAGGTGCACTCGTGGAGGCCATACATAAGTTTAATTGTAAATTCGTTTCTTTTATTTGGACTTATTTTATTTGGGTTTTTGTTATGCAATAAGGCCTTGGGTATTTTATTTGGTTTCAGCTTTCAATTTGGTTACTGTTTATTATTAAATGATCAATATGGGATTTTCCTAAAATGATAATAAATCGTTTCTTATTCAAAATTACTTAAACTCGATTTTTCGCAACAAGCGTAAAGAATACTAGTTTTTTAATGAGCATACGGTTTTTAGACATTCCTTTCATGTGACATGCCAGATCCGGTTGTAACGTTTAGGCCGGGTTTGGGTGTTACAGACCGAATCTAGCATGTCACAGGCAAAAAGTTTTGAAGAAAATTGAGTTGTCGGTTTAGTTTTAGACAAAATTCTTTAGATGTCTAATGTTTGTAGAAATCAGGTGCATGATTAGTTAAAAACCGATAGCTTACTTATAAATCCTGGAAATCAATCTCTAAAATTTAGTTATCGATCCATAGGTTAGAAATCATTTATGTCAAAAAAATCCGAATGATTGCTTTGAAAACCGTTTGCATTTGAGTGTGAAGACTTAAATTTGAAAATCATTTAAGTTGTCAAAAACATTTGAATTGTCATTTACTATTAAATGATTTGTGTTACCCAACGGTAAAGTTTTGAAAACCATTGCGTTCATAAAATTAAAATTTGTCAAGTAATTTACTTAGCCATGTTTAAAACAATCCCAAAGCATATAAATAGTCCAAAAGTATAACTTAAAAGTCCTTATTACAAACCCAAATAAATGAAACCAAATTTAAATAAAATAAAGTACCAAAAGAAAAGTCCATATAAAACTGAGTTTATTTATTGAATGGCCACCTCGAGTCCTACCCGGCTCCTCATCCGCGATCTACGAATCACCTGAAAAGATAAGGGAGAAGGTGAGTCACCAAGACTCAGTGCATAAATCCTTCCCCCGGTTAATGCAACATACTTACATAATTCATAACCAAGCAATATAGATAATGCACCCAAACTAGCCATGCATAACTCTTTACTACCCCGTGTGGTACCAAACCACTGGTGGTGCCAAACCACTCGTGACCCAAAGTCACGATATCCAATAATAATGTGGTGCCAAACCACTGGTGACCCAAAGTCACGAATAATCCATCTGTGGGGCCAACCCACGTTGTGATACCAAATCACTAGCGACAATCCCGATATAACAAATGTGGGGCCAACCCACAGTGGTGCTAAGCCACTGGGACGAGTCGCTATGAGGTGCCAAACCTCTGGTGACCCAAAGTCACAAAATAAAGCGTAGTACCAAACCCTTTGGAGGTGCCAAACCTCTGGTGTCCCAAATACACAGATATCAAATCTTCCCCTCCTCTCATATCACCCATACCAATGCATTACAAGTGCAAATCATGCCATCATGCTTTAATATGCAACATTAAGCAAATGTATCATAACTCATATTATTATGCACCATATAGCAAAACCATATCGAAAGCGGACTTACCCAAATCCTTGCTCATACCCATAAGGCATCATATCAAGATCTCATAATTTTAGGCTTTTAAAGAAAACATGATTAGGTTATTAAAATATTACCAAGTTATAAAGTGTGCAAGTTGCACTTTTGTTACTATCGCAAGTTTTAAATCCCAAAGACCGATCTCTTGCACTAGATCTCCTTGCCCTACATTCTGCCAACACTTAGATTAATAACATAGACCATTCGGCTAATAACAAACTTTAGTCTCAACAGCCTTTGGCTTTTCCACCACTTAAAGAATGATGAACCAACATAAATCCTTACCACTTGACTTACCAAAATCAATTGTCAGAGAATAGAGGCTTAGATCGACTGCTTCCAAAGTCCCGAAGAATCTAGGAGATGATTAGAAATCTTGTTAACAAATACCAAAATTCAACTTTCATCCTATGAGAGTCAACATAGAGAAAGAGAAAGTAAGAATGGAGTTTTGGCCAAGAACACTTACCCTTCTTTAAAATCGAATAGAGAAGAACCCAAAGAAGATCCACCCTTGTTTGATATTCGGCCAAATTAAACTAGAAGAAAGAAAGAAGATTCGGCAATAATGTTAGATGATAGAGAAAGATTCGGTTAGAGTGGGGAAAAAGAAAGAAAAAAGAAAGTGAAATGCAAGAGAGGGAATTCGGCACTGGAAGGTGGAGAGGATTTCGGCATAAGAGTTTGGGAGAAGAAAAGAAAAAGATGAGAGGGAGGAGATGGACACTTTCAGTTTTGAGTAAAAATGTAAAAGAAAAAGAGAGAGAGATGGAGAAAGAGATTCGGTCAAGGAAGAAAAAGAACTAGATGAAAGAAAAATGCCTCCCTTCAATGGTAGAATATCTTCGGTACAAAGAGAAAAAGAGTTTGAGAGGAGAAGAAAACAATACCAATTGGTCAAGAATAACCAAAATAAAAGCTTACCTATTACTCAAATTCAATTTAGGAGAAAGAGTTTTTTTGAGAGAAAAGAAAATGATGTACAAAATGCTAAGGAATTTGACCAACTAGCTACCAAAACCTTCAAAAAATTCAGTCACCCCTCCCCCTAAACCATAATACCGTCCACATACATGGACAAGTTGGCCAATAAAAAGTTTCCAAAAACCGCATCCTTAATCCAAGCTTTATGTCCCCTTATCATTCCTTAATCAAAATGATTCCTTTCCCCAAGTTCAAGCTTACCTAAACTATTTGTCATCTTGCCATAAAAATTTAAAGTCCAACTTACCAACTATAGACTTGGCCGACACTTGATGTAAAGATGTAGAAAAATAAAGTCTCTAAAATGTACTCCATGTTACTCGAACCATTCCCCTCAAGCAACTACTCATGCGCCACTTACACTATACTACTAGCTCTTCTTGTGCTTAAATTCCCCACAAATTACACTTAATCCCTAGCTCCTTCAGCTCCCTCTAACTAAAGCTTAAAAATAAAAATTTTCCTACAGCTCGAGCCTACCCTTGGTTTATTCCTAAACCCTAGAACATTTCACTTAACAACACGACAATCTGTACTCATGCAAAACATTACAATTACAAATAACCCCTATTTCAAGGTATTACAATTCCACCCCCTTAAAATAATTTCGACCTAGAAATTACCTGGTCAAAAGAGTTGAGGGTACTGCTGTCTCATCACATCCTCCGGTTCCCATGTAGCTTCTCCCATGCCATGATTTTGCCATAATACCTTCACTAATAGAACTGACTTCCTGCACAACACTTTCACATCTCGATCTAAAATCTTCACTGGTTCCTCTTCCACCGTCAAATCTGGACTCACTTCTATTTCTTCCACTGCCACGACATGTGATGGATCAAAACGATAGCGTCTAAGCATGGAGACATGGAACACATCGTATGTCGACTCATTTCTCACGGCTACTCGAGCTGATAGGCTCTTGGTCCCACTCGTCTCAACACCTTATCTTGCCTAATAAACCTTGGACTTAACTTGCCTTTTCTCCCAAATCTTAACACTTTCTTCCAAGGCGAGACCTTCAAAAAGACTTGGTCACCCACGTCAAACTCTATATCCCTTCGCTTGAGATCGGCATATGACTTCTGCTTGTCTGAAGCTTCCTTCAACCGAGCTTGAATCAATTTCACCTTATCCTCAGTCTCTGCAACCAACTCTGGTCCTAACATCTGACGCTCACCCAACTCTGTCCAGCATGTAGGTGTGCGACACTTCCTACGGTACAACGCCTCATATGGTGCCATCTTAATGCTTGCCTGATAACTATTATTGTATGCGAACTCAACTAATGGTAAAAACTCTTCCCAGCTTCCTCTGAAGTCCAAAACACAACCTCTCAACATATCCTCTAAAATCTGTATAACCCTTTCCGACTGCCCGTCAGACTGTGGATGAAATGACGTACTGAAATCCAACTGCGTACCCAAAGCCTGATGTAATGCCCTCCAAAACCTCTACGTAGATCTAGGATCTCTGTCAGAGATGATCGACACTGGCACACCGTGTAACCTCACTATCTCCGTCACATACAACTTGGCTAACTTCTGAAGTGAGTAATCCACCCTTACCGGAATGAAATGAGCTGACTTAGTCAAACAATCCACAATCACCAAAACTGAGTCCTTTTTACTAGGTGTAAGGGGTAATCCACTGACAAAGTCCATGGTAATCATTTCCCACTTCCATTGAGGAATCTTTACCTATGAAGTAAACTGACGGCACTAATGCTCACTTCGACTGGCTGCACGTTAGACACCTACCCAAACTTCGGTCACTTCTCGCCGATACAGCCGTAAGCTATTTTCGCAAATCTTGGTACATCTTGCTACCTCCAGGATGCATAGCATATGGACTACTATGTGTATCCTGAAGAATCCTTCGCCTTAACTCATCATCCTTCGGCATACAAGCTTTCCCTTGGAAACACAATATTCCATCATTGGGCACACTATAACCCTCTACTCCACCATTCTGAACTTGCACCCTCCGAGCATTCAAGCCCTCATCCACTAACTGTTTCTCCTTGATCTGCTCAACCCAAGTTAGCTTAACCTGTAATTCCGCCAAAAGACTCCCATCGTCATACAAGCTAAGATGGGCAAACATCGCTCTTAAGTCTGATACAACCTTATGGCTCAACGCGTCTGCTACCACGTTAGCCTTGTCAGATGATACTCAATCGAACAGTCGTAGTCCTTCAACAACTCAATCCATCTACGCTGCCTCAAGTTCAAATCCTTTTGAGTCAAAAGATACTTTAGAACCTTGTGATCCGTGTAGACTATCGACTTCTCTCTGTACAAATAGTGTCTCCATATCTTCAAAGCAAAAACCACTGCAGCTAATTCCAAATCATGTGTCAGATAGTTAGCCTTATGTGGTCGTAACTGTCGAGATGCATAAGCCACTACCTTCCCTTCCTGCATTAGCACACATCCCAAACCAATATGTGATGCATCACGTTATCTGTGAATTCCTTACCCTTTATTTGAATCAAACCGAGCTTGATCGAATCTTTTTCAACTTGTTGAAACTTCCTTCTTCTTCTCGGTCGGACAAATGGAACTCCTTTCCTCAATAGGTTGGTCATTGGTGTTGCAATCAAAGAAAATCCTTCCACAAATCTTGGTAATACCACCCAAACCTAGAAAACTCGAATTTACGCCTCGACTTAGGCGGCTTCAATCCAACACCGCCTCGATCTTTCGAGGATCCACTGTAATTCCCTGAGCTGATACCACGTGACCCAAGAAAGTCACCTCCCTAAGCCAGAACTCACACTTATTAAATTTGGCATATAGTTGCATTTCCCTCAGAATCTGCAACACTACTCGTAAAAGCGCATCATGCTCCTCCTCTGACCTTAAGTATACCAAGATATCGTCTATAAATACCACTACAAACTGATCCAAATACTATTGAAATACCCGATTCATCATGTCCATGAATGCTGCCGGCACATTAGTCAACCCAAACAGCATTACCAAAAACTCGTAGTGCCCATACCGAGTACGAAATACCGTCTTATGGATATCAGCCTCTTTCACCTTTAGCTGATGATACCCAGACCTTAAATCAATCTTGGATAAAATCGCTGCCCCTTTAAGCTGATCAAACAAGTCATCTATCCTCGGCAATGGATACTTGTTTTTGATCGTCAGCTTATTCAACTGGCGGTAATCTATACACATCCGTATCGTACCATCCTTCTTCTTGATAAAGAGTACCGGTGCTCCCCAAGGTGAAACACTTGGTCGGATAAAACCTCGATCCAACAACTCCTGAATCTGAGCCTTCAATTCCACCAATTCCTTCGGCGCCATCCTATACAGAGCGATAGACATTGGTGCGTTTCCGGGTAACAGATCTATTCCAAATTCAACTTCACGATCCGGAGGCAGTCCCGAAAGTTCTTCTGAAAATACATCAGCATATTCCTTTACCGTTCAAACATTCTCTATAGTAGACTCCTTAGCCTCCAACGCACACACATGAACCATAAATGCCTCGTAGCCCTTCCTGACCAACTTCTCAGCTTTCAACGCAGATACCATGTTGGATAGATAATCTCTTCTATTACCTATCATAGCCACCTCTTCACCCTCAGCTGTCTTCAAAACCATGAGCTTAGCAGCGCAATCCAAACTTGCCTGGTATTTGACCAACCAGTCTATCCTAAGAATCAGATCGAACTCCCCAAACGGTAGTTCTATCAGATCAACTACAACCACTACCCCTTGGAGTTCTAGGGGTACATCCCTATACAGCTTATTCACTACTTCAGAGTGACCTAGAGGGCTAAGTACTATCATCTCCCTAGAAGTAGTCTCAGAGTCTAAGTTCATGGTTTCTACTATGCTACTAGCAACATACGAATACGTCGAATTCACATCTATCAAAGCAGTATATGGTAAACCGAAGATTAAGAATGTACTGGTGATGACGTCCGATGCGTCGCCCTCCTCTCGACGCCTCGCTGCATACACCAACACGGGCTGTCTTGCCTCAGTGTTTCCTATACATCTGTCCGGTGCTCCGCGACCCCGACTAGAACCATTACCTCCTCTACCATTACCACGACCTCTCTGTGGTTGGCGGTCCCTCATTTCTGAACTGAGCACGACCCTGACCCTCAGACTGATTCTTGGCTAGCTTACGTGGATAGTCCCTCACACGATGATCCAGCGAGCCACACTCAAAACATCCTTTCCCACCGGTCCAACATTCGCCCCAATGAGATTTCCCACACCGATTACACTGCGCTGGTCCCTGATTAGTAGTAACAGACCTCCTAGATTGGTTCGGCCCACTTTTCCTAGCCCTTTTCTGAGAATTACCAGCTGACCCAGATGATCCAAAACCTCTCTTATGTCTATTCCTGTCGTGATTCTGCCTCACAGATTCCTTTATCCCTTTGGCTATCTTAGCCTTTTCTACTAGCACAGCAAACTCTCGCTCTTGCTGCGGAGCAATCAGCAATCTCAACTCATCCCTCAGTTCGTCCTCGAACCTGACACATCGCTCATGTTCAGTAGCCACGATACCTCTAGCATACCGGCTCAATCTTAAAAATTCTACCTCATACTCTAATATGGACTTACCCCCCTGAACCAATCTTAGAAATGCCTTCCGCTGCACATCAATGTAACTAGACCCAACATATTTCTTCTGATACGCTGCTTTAAAATAGTCCCAAGTGAGATCCTCCACTGTAGCACTATTCTGCACCGTGAGCCACCACTGGTATGACTCATCCCGAAGAAGCGACACTATCCCTTTCAGCTTTTCCTCAGCAGTCAGATCCAAGTTATTCATGATTCGCTCCGTCGCCTCTAACCAATATTCAGCCGTACTGGGAGCCGCACCAGAAACACCTCGAAATACCTCAGCTCTATTGGCTCGGAGTCGCTCAGTCAGATTTTTGAGCTCCCACGCCTTCACCTACTCCAGCTACGCTCTCAAGAACTCGCAGCATCGCCTGAGACACTTCGTCATCCCCTGTTTGATCCTAGAACTCACCACCTACAGTCGGTGGTGGTGCTGGTATCTCATTTTTTGACCCCTGACCAGACCTCACTGGCTTAGACACAGCCATTCTACCCTGACTGTGTCCACGCGTATTATGACCTCGACCTCGAATGCTCATGTCTAAAGTCTTGATTATCTATTTTTAAAAGTTTTATGCTTTAGTCATTATTCCACTATCTTTAAAGCACAATTTTATGAATAATTCTTTAAGGAGTTTTGTTTTCGCGAGTCCATAGAGTCCTATAAATTTTAGTCTCTAAGATAGTCCACTATCACTAGTCATTCAAAGTTTATAACATCCAAAAATCACAACCAAAGGCTAGGGTACTTACCTGGACAGATTGGTGCCGGAGACTCGGTGCCATGCCTCTCAAACCATATAATCTAAAAAAATATTCAAAAACCATATTTTAAAACATTTTGGGCCTTAGGCCCACAGTCGAGCCTTTGAACTTGGCTCTGATACCAAAATTGTAACACCCCAAGCCTGGTCAATACACCACGACCGAATCTAGCATGTCACAGGGAAAATGTTTTGAAGAAAATCAGGTTGTCGGTTTAGTTTTAGACAAAATTCTTTAGATGTCTAATGTTTGTAGAAATCAGGGGCATGATTAGTTAAAAATCGATAGCTTACTTATAAATCCAGGAAATCAATCTCTAAAATTTAGTTATCGATCCAAAGGTTAGAAATCATTTATGTCAAAAAAATCCGAATGATTGCTTTGAAAACTATTTGCATTTGAGTGTGAAAACTTAAATTTGAAAATCATTTAAGTTGTTGAAAACATTTGAATTGTCATTTGTTATTAAATGATTTGTATTACCCGATGGTAAAGTTTTGGAAGCCATTGCATTCATAAAATTAAAATTTGTCAAGTAATTTACTTAGCCATGTTTAAAACAATCCCAAAGCATATAAATAGTCCAAAAGTATAACTTAAAAGTCCTTATTACAAACCCAAATAAATGAAACCAAATTTAACTAAAATAAAGTACCCAAAGCAAAGTCCATATAAAACTGAGTTTATTTATTGAATGGCCACCTCGAGTCCTACCCAGCTCCTCATCCGCGATCTACGAATCACCTGAAAAGATAAAGGAGAAGGTGAGTCACCAAGACTCAGTGCATAAATCCTTCCCCCGGTTAATGCAACATACTTACACAATTCATAACCAAGCAATATAGATAATGCACCCAACCTAGCCACCCATAACTCTTTTACTACCCCGTGTGGTACCAAACCACTGGTGGTGCCAAACCATTGGTGACCCAAAGTCACGATATCCAATAATAATGTCGTGCCAAACCATTGGTGACCCAAAGTCACAAATAATCCATCTGTGAGGCCAACCCACATTGTGATACCAAATCACTGGTGACAATCCTGATATAACAAATGTGGGGCCAACCCACTGTGGTGCTAAGCCACTGGGACGAGTCGTTATGAGGTGCCAAACCTCTGGTGACCCAAAGTCACAAAATAAACTATGGTACCAAACAACTGGAGGTGCCAAACCTCTAGTGTCCCAAAGACACGGATATCAAATATTCCCCCTCCTCTCATATCACCCATACCAATGCATTACAAGTGCAAATCATGCCATCATGCTTTAATATACAACATTAAGCAAATGTATCATAACTCATATTATTATGCACCATATAGCAAAACCATATCAAAACGGACTTACCTGAATCCTTGCTCATACCCATAAGGCATCATATCAAGATCTCATAATTTTAGGCTTTTAAAGAAAACATGATTAGGTTATTAAAATATTACCAAGTTATAAAGTGTGCAAGTTACACTCCTGTTACTATTGCAAGTTTTAAATCCCAAAGACCCGATCTACTGCACTAGATCTCCTTGCCCTACATTCGGCCAACACTTAGATTAATAACATAGACCATTCGGCCAATAACAAACTTTAGTCTCAATAGCCTTCGGCTTTTCCACCACTTAAAGAATGATGAACCAACATAAATCCTTACCACTTGACTTACTAAAATCGATTGTCAGAGAATAGAGGCTTAGATCAACTACTTCCAAAGTCCCGAAAAATCTAGGAGATTATTAGAAATCTTGTTAACAAATACCAAAATTTGACTTTCGTCCTATGAGAGTCAACAGAGAGAAAGTGAAAGTAAGAATAGAGTTTTGGCCAAGAACACTTACCCTTCTTTAAAACTAAATAGAGAAGAACCCAAAGAAGATCCACCCTTGTTTGATATTCACCAAATTAAACTAGAAGAAAGAAAGAAGATTCGGTAATAGTGTTAGATGATGGAGGAAGATTCGGTTAGAGTGGCAAAAAAGAAAGAAAAAAGAAAGTGAAATGCAAGAGAGGGAATTCGGCAATGGAAGGTGGAGAGGATTTTGGCACAAGAGTTTAGGAGAAGAAAAGAAACAGATGAGAGGGAGGAGATGGACACTTTCAGTTTTAAGCAAAAATGTAAAAGAAAAAGAGAGAGAGATGGAGAAAGAGATTCGGTCAAGGAAGAAAAAGAACTAGATGAAAGAAAACTGCCTCCCTTCAATGGTAGAATATTTTTGGCACGAAGAGAAAAAGAGTTTGAGAGGAGAAGAAAACAATACCAATTGGTCAAGAATAACCAAAACAAAAGCTTACCTATTGCTCAAATTCGATTTAGGAGAAAGAATTTTTTTGAGAGAAAAGAAAATGATGTACAAAATGCTAAGGAATTTGACCAACTAGCTACCAAAACCTTCAAAAATTGATTCACCCTCCCCTAAACCATAATACCGTCCACATACATGGACAAGTTGGCCAATAAAAGTTTCCAAAAGCGCATCCTTAATCCAAGCCTTATGTCCCTTATCATTCCTTAATCAAAATGATTCATTTCCCAAGTTCAAGCTTACCTAAACTATTTGTCATCTTGCCATAAAAATTGAAAGTCCAACTTACCAACTATAGAGCTTGGCGACACTTGATGTGCAAAAAAATAAAGTCTCTAAAATGTACTCCATGTTACTCGAATCATTTCCCTCAAGCAACTACTCATGCGCCACTTCCACTATGCTACTATCTCTTCTTGTGCTTAAATTCCCCGTAAATTACACTTAATCCCTAGCTCCTTTAGCTCCCTCTAACTAAAGCTTGAAAATAAAAATTTTCCTACAGCTCGAGCCTACCATTGGTTTATTCCTAAACCCTAGAACATCTCACTTAACAACACGATAATCCGTACTCATGCAAAACATTATAATTACAAATAACCCCTATTTTAGGGTATTATATGCGTCATTTGAGATCGAAACTGGATCTCATGATCATGCGAATGAGGATAATGCTTTGACTCAAGCAATGTTCGAGTCTTAGAAAGAGAAGCAGGGGCCAAAACTGGGTCAGTAGCTCACGAATCAATATCAGAGTGACTCAAGTCTAGTGGTGCAGAAGTTTTTAGAGGTGTCTCTAATGTAGATCCGAATGTGGCAGAATATTGGCTTGAGGCTGTAGAATGAATTATGGATGATTTGGAGTGTACCGTCGAGAAAAAATTGAGAGGAGCCATGTCTTTGCTAAGAGACGAGGCGTATCAATGGTGGCTTACTATTCGAGAAGGCACCGAGGTTGCATTGGTTAATTGGGATTTCTTTAAAGCTACTTTTAAGGAAATACGTCGGGACAAGTTATGTAGATGCCCGGAGGAAGAAATTCTTGAATTTGGTTTAAGGAAGTAAGACTGTGGCAGCTTACGAGGTAAAATTTCTTCGTTTGAGTCATTATGCTCGTACTATAGTGTAGACTGATCATGAGTGCTGTGTACACTTTGAAGATGGGCTGAATGATGAGTTGAGGGTACTGATAGCCCCCCAACAAGTACGGACTTTTACCTCGCTTGTATAGAAAGCTAAGATAGCCGAAGAGGCTAATAATTCAGAATGCCAGAACAGGGAAAAAGTCAGAGGAAAGAGGGATTTTAAGTACTCTAGTTCTTCTAAAAGGTTTCAAAAGAGGCCACGGAATGATGAGCCAGTTCAAACTAGGGCACCTGTAACTACCAATTAGAGTCGAGAATGTGCCAATTGTGGAAGATGACATCCCGGAGAATGTTGGAGGAAAATTGGTGCCTGCTTTAAATATAGTTCCAAGGATCATCAGTTTAAGGATTGCCCCCGACGGACTGATACGACTCAGGGAACTCGTAACCCTGATGCTCAGCCAGCTAGAGGTACTTAGCAGCCACCAAGAGGTCGTGGACCGGGTCGTGGTGGTAATGGTAACGGACGTGAATAGGATATACCGAGTTGAGGTAATGGCGTTAGAGGTAACACGGAGGCAAGACAGCCAGGATTGGTCTATGCTATCAGGCATCGTGAAGACGGTGATGCACCTGATGTGATAATTAGTACGTTTTCATCTTTGATGTACCTGTTACTGCTTTGATAGATATCGGGTCTACTCACTCGTATGTTGCTAGTGCCATATCTGGAAACCTAAATATTAGATCTGAGATTATCGATAAAGAGATGATGGTAGTTAGTCCTTTAGGACAGTCGGTAATAGTGAACAAATTATTTAGAGATGTGCCCTTAGAGATTCAAAGAGAGGTATTTCTAGCGGACTTGATAGAATTACCTTTCGGTGAGTTTGATCTTATTTTGAGCATGGATTGCTTGGTGAAGCATCGGGCGCAATTGGATTGTACCAAAAATCGGATGTCAATAAGGACTGTGGATGATGATGAGGTAATAATGATAGGCAAAAGAAGAAACTTTTTGGCAAATGTGGTTTCTGCTTTGAAGGTAGAAAAGTTGGTACGAAAAGGGAATAGAGCATTCCTAGCATTCATCAGTGCTTTGGATGCCAAGGAATTATCGGTAGAAGGTGTGAGAATATTGAAAGAATTTTTAGATGTCTTTCTCGAAGAACTTTGGGTCTACCTCCAAATTGGGAAGTAGAATTTGGCATTGAGCTTCTGCTTGAAATGGCTCTGGTGTCTATTGCTCCTTATAGAATGGCGCCGAAGGAGTTAGCAGAGCTTAAAGCTCAAATTCAAGAACCGCTAGATCAGGGATTTATTCGACCAAGTGTGTCTCCGTGGGGAGCACCAATTTTGTTCGTCAAGAAGAAGGATAGGTCGATGCGTATGTGCATTGATTATAGGCAGTTGAATAAGTTGACGGTCAAGAATAGGTATCCATTGTTGAGAATTGATGACCTGTTTGATCAATTAAGAGGAGCTTTAGTTTTCTCTAAGATTGATTTGAGATCGGGTTATCATCAACTCAAGGTGAAAGAGGCAGATATTTATAAGACGGCATTCCAAACTCGCTATGGACATTATGAGTTTTTAGTGATGCCATTTGGTTTGACTAATGCACCAGCTGCATTTATGGACATGATGAACTGAGTCTATTAGCCCTATTTAGACCGGTTCGTAGTAGTGTTCATAGATGACATCTTGGTATATTCAAGGAATGAAGAAGAGCATGACTCTCATTTGCTCACTGTATTGCAAATTTTGCGAGATAAGCAAATTTATGCCAAATTCAGTAAGTGTGAATTTTGGTTAAAGGAAGTGTCTTTTTTGGGTCATGTAGTGTCAGCTGAAGGGATAAGAGTTGATCCTCGAAAGGTAGAGGCTGTGTTGGATTAGAAACCGTCGAAGTTAGTAGCTGAGATTCGAAGTTTCATGGGTTTGGCTGATTATTATGGACACTTTGTTGAGGGGTTTTCGTTGACTGTGGCACCCCTAACTAAGCTATTGTGGAAGGAAGTACCGTATGTATGGACCGATAAACAACAAGAAAGTTTTGAGAAACTGAAGAAGATTCTAACGGAAGCGCCAGTACTAATTCAACCAGAGGCTAGAAAAGAGTTTACCGATTACTGTGATATGTCACACACGGGTTTAGGATGTGTACTGATGAAAAGTGGAAAAGTGGTAGCTTATGCTGCTCGACAGTTGAGCCGCATGAAGTCAACTATTCTACTCATGATTTGGAGTTGGCTGCGGTGGTGTTTGCATTAAAGATTTGGAGGCATTATCTCTACGATGAGAAGTCAATTATTTATACGGACCATAAGAGTCTTAAGTATCTCCTTACCCAAAAGGAGTTAAATTTAAGACAATGGAGATGGGTGGAGTTGTTAAAGGATTATGATTTCTCAACTGAGTATCATCCTAGAAAGGCTAACGTTGTAGCAGACGCATTGAATCGAAAGGTTGTATCGGAGTTAAGAGCAATGTTTGCTCATCTCAGTTTGTATGAGGATGGTAGTCTGCTAGTGGAACTTCAAGTGAAGCCTCTGTGGTTGGAGCAAATCAAGGAAAATCAATTATCCGATGAAAAGTTGGGCCCTTTAATACAACAAGCTGAAAGTGGTGTAATAGGGGATTTTGGTTTGAACAAAGATGGTGTACTGTGTTTTCGTGGAATGGTTTGTATGCCCAAGGATTCAGATTTGAGGCAAATGATTCTTCTAGAGGTGCATAGTAGCCCTTATGCTATGCACCTCGGAGGAAATAAGTTGTATCGGGATCTCCGTGAGCAGTATTGGTGGCCAAAGTTAAAGCGAGAGGTTACTGATTTTGTGGGAACATGTTTGACTTGTCAACAAGTGAAGGCGAAACATCAATTACCATCGGGTTTATTGTAACCGGTAAAGATTCCTCTATAGAAATAGGAGCGGATAACGATGGATTTTGTTAGTGGGTTACCCTTAACACCTACTAAGAAAGATTCTGTCTAGGTGGTAGTAGATCGATTAATGAAGACTGCTTATTTTCTACCAGTTCGTATGGATTACTCGTTGCAGAAGTTGGCTAAACTGTATGTATCAGAAATCGTGAGGTTGCATGGGGTACCAGTGTCTATCATATCGGACCGGGATCCTAGATTTACATCACGATTTTGGAAAGCTTTACATGAGGCTTTGGGAACAAAGTTAAACTTGATCTGACTTTTCATCCTCGATCGGATGGTCGACGAGAAAGAGTAATTCAGATTTTGGAAGACATGTTATGAGGTTGTGTGATCGATTTCAGAGGTAGTTGGGAGGAATATCTACCATTGACAGAGTTCGCGTATAATAACAGTTATCAATCTAGTATTCAAATGGCACCCTATGAAGCGTTATATGGTCGTAGATGTCGTACTCCTACTTGTTGGACTGAATTGGGGGAACGACAGTTGTTGGGTCTTGAACTGATATCTGAGACAGAAGAAAATGTAAATGTGATTCGAGCGCGATTAAAGGAAGCCTTGGATAGACAAAAGTCGTACGCGGATCTAAAGCGTAAAGATATTGAGTTTGTGGTAGGAGATAAGGTCTTTTTGAAAGTTTCATCGTGGAAATAGATTTTCAGATTCGGGAGGAAAGGCAAGTTGAGCCCTAGGTTCATTGGACTGTACCGTGTGATGAAGCGTGTAGGACCAGTGGCCTATCAACTTGATTTACCTCGGAATTGAGTTAGATTCATAGTGTTTTCCATGTTTCTATGCTGAGACGCTATAAATTGGATCCATCGCACATAGTACCAGTAGAAGAAGTGGAATTAAGGTCAGATATGTCTTTCGAGGAAGAACCAGTGAAAATATTAGATCGCGATGTTAAGATGTTAAGAAAGAAGACTGTGCCATTGGTTAAGGTTCTTTGGCGTAATCATGGAGCAGAGGAAGCTACATGGGAACCTGAGGATGCGATTTGACAACAATATCCTCATCTCTTTTAGTCAGGTAAATTTCGAAGGCAAAATTTTCTTTAAGGAGGGTAGAGTTGTAACATCCTAAAATTTGAGTATTGATATGATGCATGTTTTGGTGCTTAACTTGTGTATAATTAAATTTTGCATGATTAGTATAGTCTTGAGAAGACTTGAAATTATTCAGAATTAGAATAAATTTTAGTAAGGGTATTTATTTGAAGTGGATCAAGTGACTTTGAGGTTTAAGTAAATTTAAGTGTCAAAAACTAGCATAAGATGAGCTAGTAGCAAGGTGGTGTTGGAGCATGTATGTTTGCTTGAGGAGAGAGGTTCGAATCTCCTAGCATGCAATTTGAAAGCTTTTATTTTTGCTTAGTATGTGTCGGTCATGGATAAGGATTAGGATGAGTTGGATTAAATTTTTATGGCAAGAAGACCATGGGAAAAAGGCAAGTGTTAACTTAGGGAAAGGAATCATTTGAATAAGGTATGTAGGGGGAACACAAGGAAGATATCGAGGAAGATGTTTTGGAAAGTTTGGAGTGGCAAAACTTTGACTTTGCTATGTACTTGGACGGTTTTAGGGGCTATGGGGTGACAAAATTTTGAAGGCTTTGGTAAGGTTTAGGTGTTAGTTGGTCATTTTGGCATTTGGACATTTTTGTGCTTTTCTCCAAAACTTTTCTCTCCATTTCCTCTCCTTAGCTGAATGCACCTTGAGCAATAGGTAATATCTTTGCTTTTCTTTAATCATTTCATATTTTGACCATTTCGGTCTTATTTTGCCTATTCTCTCAAACCTTTTCTCCCTAGTGCCGAAATCACCAAGACCTAGGAAGGCCATTTTCTCTTTTCTTTTCTTTTTGCCGAATGCACACAAGCCTCAAACTCATTTCTTTATTCATCTTCCATTCTTGAAAAGAACCGAAACCTAAACACCTTATTTTCCTTTACCCTTCTTCATCTCTTTCTCCTTACAAAAATCTCTTAAACATTTTTCTCCCTTTTATTTTCACCATGGCTGAATGTTACTAAGCACGATCTCCTTCAATTTCCCTTCATAACCGAATCTTCTACAACTCACATATCTCCTTCTCAATAATTTTTCCTTCTACTCACACTTTAATCAATCGGTAAGTGGCTAGTACAATATTTTGGAATTGTTATTTTCCCTTTCTTTTATGCCGAATCTATACATGGTGTGGGATGACCTTTTTGGATTGAGACCATCATCATACCATATCTCATTCTAATATTTTCTCTATCAATCAAAACTTAGTGGAGGGCCAAAACTCAAGTGTTCGTAAACGTTGTAAATCGTTGGAATCGAATTAAGGTGTTAAGGTAAGGGATTATTAAGGATTTTCATATTACTCGACATATGGATATAAATGGTTTATTAATCAATTTTGTTTTAGGGGACGCTATCGCTCGATTGTAATATTCTGGAACAATGATATTTGTGAGACAATCAAGATAGGGACAAAAAGGGCAGTAAATAGTGTTCAGAAGAGGGGTGGTTCCACTATTCCCTCTAAGTTTAAGAGAAGGACTATTTCAGGAATATGAGACTTTCCACTGGGTTGTGGACCCTCATCCGGCGAAAATCAATTATTCGAAGTCGTACATACCCCCGAACCATTGTTTACTCGTGGTTCTGAACCTTTGATCGGAGAGAAATTGCAAATAGTGGTTGTTCGAGATCCCGAGGGAAAGATCTAGATCACTTAACATTAGAATAGTTTTATATTAAATATTAGTGTTCTAATCCATCGTGATATGTGTTTAGATATCGACGAGCGGGAAAGTGTAGTTCTCACCGTAATCAGGTGTGTAATCTCACACCGTATCTCATGGGTTAGATGACTATATCGTATAAATCGGTGGATGAAATCACAAGTTAGTGAAATCGAGAAGAATAGCATATTTATCACCTTAATGATAAAAGTTTTGGAATTGGTATTAAGATCATGAAAATTACGAAATTGCCCTTAACGGGCTAATTCGATAAAAGTGATAAATGGGCCATATGTGATATTTGATAATTGGGCCATATGTGATATTTGATAATTGGGCCATATGTGATATTTGATAATTGGACAATTTGGGCCATATGTGATAATTGATAAATGGGCCATATGTGATAATCGATAAATGGGCCATATGTGATATTTGATAATTGGGCCATATATGATAATTGATAAATGGGTCATATGTGATATGAGATTTCGTGGGCCAAAATGTGAAATGGGCCAGATTGTAATAACTTTTATAATGGGCCTTATGTTGGAATAATTATATGAATGGATTGTTATTCATATTATATACATGATTGCATGGGTTGGGCTATTTGTGAAGAGAAGTTACGGTAGCTTTGCTACAATATTTTGGTGGCTCGCCACAATTACGAAAAATGGAAAATTCCATGTAAACTCTGTGAATCGGTGGCTTGTCCACAAA
The DNA here is from genome assembly GCA_025506655.1 of Gossypium rotundifolium. Lineage (NCBI taxonomy): Eukaryota > Viridiplantae > Streptophyta > Magnoliopsida > Malvales > Malvaceae > Gossypium > Gossypium rotundifolium. Next base: position 25,202,034 of record CP106727.1, read on the forward strand.
ATTTGAAATCTGACTTAATGCCTACTTGATTGTGTTGGCGGGGTGGGTGACTAAAGCTCCCACAGGTGTCTTTGGTTGAATGCACGGTGGTGTGTAGCGGATGGAAATTTAGGTTTGGTTTTGGGAATTACATATCACTTGCATTTTATACATGCTAAATTATTATAATTGTAATGGGCTTAGGCCCAAATAAATGCTTAAATGGTTTTGGCCCAGTGGACTAAGGTAAGTGAGTTACACACTGAGTTCTAAGTAACTCGCCCTAATTTTTTTACCCCTCTCAGGTAATAATAATTGATGGAGACTTGGGTCGGAGATGACTTCGTGTGGAGGCTATACTACAAATGGTGGTTTATAAAACTTTAAGACTTCTTTAATAAATTTTATTATGTACTATTTTTATGGCGATGTAATAAGGTCTCTTTAATTATGGATTTTATATGTGGATGGATTTTATTATGCTTTAGTTTTCCTAAGTTGGATTGGTTTAGTTTTTATAAATTTTTTTCTATAACTCTCGTATAAAATAAATGTTTTTCTTAAATATTACTGAAACTTAGGAAAGTCTTTTAAAACTTTTCGATGAAATATTTCAACTAAATAAATCCAAAGTTTTAATCAATTACTACTCTATAGATGAAATGATAAACTCTTGTGCTTTTAATTATGGTTGTCACTCTCTTAATCGTTTTGGAATTTGATTTGTACATTGTTAAATGATTTGAATGTACGTTTAATTTGTGTGGCATGCCAAAATCTGGGCTTAATGCATAGGCCGTGTTTGGGGTGTTACAAAGTCCCTTTATGATTTTATTTGTTTTAATTTTGTTCAATTTAACATTTTCTTTAATTTTAAATTTACCTGGAAAGTCTATTTTTGCTCCAATTTAGTCCCTTGGTTTGTTTTAAAGGTAAAAATTGAACGACGCCGTTTTAAAAAGAGGCTTAATTTCCACATTAGTTCTTGAGATTTAACGCGCGTTTTAATTTAATTCTTTTGTATCTATTTTAATTGCTATTTTAACCCTTGTTTTCTTTATCCTTTTATTTTATTATTTTAATATTGTATTAAATTATTTTATTAAAGCTGTCTATATTATTTTTTATTATTTATATCAATATATTAATAGTATAAATATATATATTTATATATTAAATGATTATTATTTATTTTTTATTTAGCTCAAAATTATTTTAATTACACATTATTTATATATATTAATTACTATATTATATGTTTTAAAATTTTTATATTACATAGTATTATATTATATTATATATCATTTTTTAATTTTGTTTTGTACAAAGTCTATTATATTATATAACTTATTTAATTTATATTATTAAATTTTTATGATTAATATATTATGTATATATATGTTTTTATTTAAAATTATTATTATTTACTAATTATTTTTATTATGTATAATCCTTATATATTATTATTAATTATTTTATACTATTTTATTATATATTATGATTTTATTAATTTTTATATACATTTATTTGCATCTTTATATTTGTATATTATTGCTTTAACATTTTTCTCATAATTTATTTATTCATGTTATATTATTCTTTTATTATTTATTGTTAATATAATTTATAGAATTGCAATTGATATGTATGTTACAATGTCTTGCTCACACCATTTTTATAAAAATACCTTTCGAATTAAAATATTTATTTCAAATGGTTTTCAAAATACGGTGATATGTGATATTTGATATTTGGGGAATTTCGAGAAGAATTTTGTCCTAACTTACTGGGTTCGATTTTTCTCGTGAAACTATAGATATTACATACCCTTTTTAAAAAACTTGAGGTTTACCAATTTTAAATAATAAAAAATCTATTCTTGGGAATTCAAAGTGTTGTGCCCTAACTTACTGGGTTCGATGTTTTGAATCTTGAGGTAGAATTTTCTAAAATAAAGATGCGCCTATTTTCGAAGTCATGAGATGCTGTGTCCTAACTTACTGAATATAGTATTTTATTTCTTTGAGATAAGCAAGTCTTGGTATTTTATTCAAATAAAAGGATCTTATTTTCAAGTTTTTAAAATTTCAAACATTTGGACATGATTTTATCGATTAGGTGCTAAATTTTGGGCGTTACGAGGGTGCTAACCCTTCCTCGTACGTAACCGACTACTGAATCCATTTTCTTATATTTCGTAGACCAAAATCAATGTTTTGAAATAAAATATTTTATAATGTGATCCAATCACACCAAGGTAAAAAGGGATTGGTGGCGACTCCCGTTTTTGTTTTTAAAGTCGATCCCTATTTTTTTAAACCGATTTTAAAAATGGTTTCGATAGCTTGGCGACTCCACTGGGGACCAATAAGAGAGTCAAGCTGTAAAATTGATAATTTCATGTCCTTTTGTCTGAATTTAAAATTTAAAAAAAAAATGATCCTTTTATTGCATGTGGTTTTAATATGTCTCTACATTGCATTGCATGACCATTGTGGTCACACCCTTAAGTGGGAGTGAGAAGCTACTCCTTTGTGAGGTTTTCACCTTTGTGCAGGATAGTGAATCACTTTAGGGATACATTCGTGCCTATGTCTTCGTGAGGTTTTCACCTCCATGCAGCCATAGGGAAATGTATTCCCCTGAACCGAAGTCGGTCCGAATGAGCCTATAATGGGTGAGGATCGAGGAATCTGCTGGTTCAGGTACTTCAACTTTAGAGCTAAATGACATGTAGAAAACCTAAATTTTTACCCTTAGATAGAACTATGTCAAACCCTAGTGGTCACCCTGATACGTGTTCTATGTTATTTATTTCTCCTGTGCTAACGTGTTCTCTTTTATTTTGATTGCATTGCCTTCACATCATAGAAAAGAGGTGTTGATTTCAAATTCGATTGCTAAATAGAAAAGTTGGTCATAAGAAAATGGATTTTTTAATAAAGTGGATTATAATACAGTCGTCCGAATATAGTCCAAGTGAACACAACGAGAGAAGACTGGTAGTTCGTGAAGGAATACAAGACCTTATCACCCAAGGATTCAAGTTGACAAAACTATTCGAGAATTACCACGTCTCGGCTTTCTTGAAGAGGCTAACAAGTGAACAGGAGTCGCGGTCCAGATCAAGCAAAAGGAGCTAGAGGAGGCATCTATTACAAGTTTGCAAGATTTGACTTTTGAGAAGAAGGGGATTGATGTTTTCACTTAGATTATGAGAAAAAAGTTGAATATGCAATCCGTTTTGTGTAAAGAAATTTATTTTCTAGTAAAGCTTTTCTAATGTAACTGAATTTAGAGTCAACGCCTCTCTTTCTCTGCATTCATGCATTTGCCTTACATCACATCATATGCATTTAAGTTTATAGAAAGAGTCTAATTAGTTGAAATTAACAGAGAGAGAGGGAGAAATAAGAAAGGAAATTTAGAAGCTGAACACCCTTAAGGTACACGTGCCAAATAAAGGAAAATGGATCAAAGATTGGGACAATTCCAATGAGGCATTCAAGACCAGATGCAAGAGCAAATGACAAAACTCCAACAAGAGATGAGGGACCAGATGTTGGAGGCTCAAAGGAATATGATGGCTCAAATGGCCCAAATGCTAAGTGGGGAAATGGACAAAGGGAAAGGTCCTATAATAAACGCTGATGACAATGAGGATTTTCCTCGAGGCTTTACCCCACCTCATGTACAACCTGAGGAGTATCCCCAAAGGCCACAACAGGGGCAAGCTGATACTAGAACACCTATGAACTTTCAGGTCGACTCAAGATTTAACCTAGGAGATAACCCTACAAATCCCATTATCCCTGATTTTGTCATAGTAGAGAGAGAAGGAATAAGAATTGAATCTTCAAGGAGGTTGGAGGATCACTGTAGATGGTTGGAGGAAAAGTTCTAGGCTTTGGAAAATACCGCCATCACCTTGGTATTGATGCAGAGGATTTGAGTTTAGTCTCAGATCTGGTGCTTCCTCATAAATTCAAGATGCCAAAATTTGAGAAGTACAATGGGGCTAGTTGCCCTGAAGCCCATATCACTATGTTCTGTAGACGCATGACGGGCTATGTGAACAATGATCAACTTTTGATTCATTGTTTCCAAGATAGTTTGGTGGGGGCAGCGTCTAGGTGGTACAATCAACTCAGCCGTGCTAACATTAGCTCCTGGAGAGACTTGGCTCAAGCCTTCATGAGGCTGTACAATCATGTCTGTAATATCCCAAAATTGGGCCTAGTAGGATTGGGCCGATTGGGCCTTGGGCTTTAGGAAAATTTGAGTATCATCTTGTTGATTGTGTTAGCTCGGATATGATTTTGTTGTATGCCTAATATAGTCTTGAGAAGGCTTGGAATTAATTGGTTTAGAATAATTTTTAGTATGGAGAATTTAGTAAAGTGTATCAAGTGATTATGATGCTTAAGTTAATTTAAGTGTTTAATGTTAGCATAAATGAGCTAGTAGTAAAGTGGTGTTGGCGCATGAGTAATTGCATGAGGGAAGAGGTTCGAATCCCATGAATGGCAATAAGGTGGCTTTTATTTTTGCATGTGTATGGCATGTGTCGGTCAACTCTAATTAAGATAAGGTTGGACTTTATCATTTATGGATAGTAGACTAAAAGAATAAGGCAAGTTATTAGTTAAGGTATGGAATCAAGAAAATATGGTATGATAAGGGGACATAAGGCTTGAATTGAGGAAATGTGTTATGGATAGAATAGTTGGCAAAGGTTAACTCTCTTGGCCATGAACCTGGTCGGTTTTTGGGGCTAGAGGGGTTGGTTGAATTTTGAAAGGGATAAGGAGGAAGATTAGGAGGAAATAAGGGATAGAATTTCTGAAACCTTGGGAAAGTAGAGGATTACAAGGCATGTGTTAAGGTGAATGTTTTGGAAATTATTTCATGGCCAACTTGTCCATGAACATGGACGGTTTTGTGGTCTAAGGGGGGATGGCCGAATTTTGGTAGCATAAATAGAGGTGACCAGGTTTTGGCTATTCTTTTTTTTATTTTATTTTCTTTTGCCGAAATTTTGAGCAAATTCTCCCTTTTTCCTTCCTTTTCATTTGAAACCGAAAACTCTCCCCCATTATTCACCATTGCCGAATATTTCAACTTTATTTGATGAGCCATAGCCGAATCTTTATTTGAATCTCCCTATTACTTCTTTTACTCTTCAAAGCCAAAAGTTAAGGGCCAAATTCAGTTTCTCTTTTGTGGCCGAACCTAGGAAGGTAATTTCGGGAAGTTGATCATTAGTGGTAAGCAACAAGTAGTGGTAAGTGTTTCTTTCTTTAGCAATAGGTTTTGGATTCTTTTCACAAGGGTGTCGAATCTAGTGATTAGGCTTTGGTTAAGGCATGGCTGAATATCGTAGTATCATAATATTGTGTCTTTTGTATGTAGCCGATATTAAGGAGCATTGAAGGAGTCATCCAGGATTTGATGTGATAAAGAGGATTTCGACAGCTTTTAAGGAAAGTGGTGGTTTTCAGGATTTAGATCCGTAAGGAGGGAGTTCAACAATCGCAAGGGTACAAATCGTTAGACATGGGTTTCGGGATTTAGTTGACTGTGTCAAAGCAGGTGCGTAGTTATCGCACTGTTCTCTTGTTGTGTGTATGTGTTATATTTATGTATATGTGACATGATATGAATGGTAGCTGAAGTAAGGGCTAAAATGGTGGATACCCATGATGGGTAATCGTTCAACCAGGTCAGTATTTTATGGCGTTGATTTACATTTGACATATGTATGAAATGTGATGGCATGTGATGCATAATTGTTCAAGTGATATGTTGCCATGATATATATGTATGCATGGGACTTAGGATGTGACTATCGAAGGAAAGGGTGTACTTTATGTACGTGGTCTAATGTTAGCCTTGTGCTATATTGGTGCTTGATGTTGGCTATGTGCCTCATCAAGGGAGGTGTTGGCTAGGTGCCACATCTCGGTGGTTGATAGCTGTGTGCATCACCGTGGATTGATTGATATGTGGGATCACTTATGTGATCGATGGCTCAGCCAAGGCCTTGTGCAGCAGGTCTGCCAAGGTAAGATATGTGTATCACTTGGTTGATCGGTGGATTAGCCACGGCCTTGGGCAGCGGGTCTGCCAAGTTAGGTGTGACGGATGGACATTAGGTTGGGTTGGGCTTCATGTTGCATATTTATGCATTTTGCATGACTGATTATGTGGATCAATGTGGATATGGGCCAAGCCCAATATGTGGAATTATGTGGGTATATTGCCTTATCATCGATATGTAATGATGTGTGGATGTGGGCCAAGCCCATGTGTGGAGGCATGTGAAATAACTATGCCTTTGAGTGCATGTGACTCACCCAAATTTTACCAACATTGCGGTGATGCATAAGCTTGGTCCGGGTTGGAGTGGATATGAGGTGGCCCATGCAAAGACATTTTATTCCATGCAGTTTATTATTAATTACTTTGATTAATTATTTATTTTTGTAATAAAGGTCATTTAAGGGATTTGAAGTTTATTATTATGTTTTTAAAGTGGACTGATAATTATTATTATTTGGAAATGTTTTAATTTTAGCAACCCTTATCTTAATGATACATGTTAAAGTTTTAAATCGAAGAATTTATAACAACTAAATTTTTATAGTCTTTTAAATACACAATGTTTTACAAAAGGTACGAAATTTTCATGTTTTCAACTCTAAGTCAAAAAGTTTTTCAGAGGTTTTTCGCAGTGGCATTTCAAATTCGGTCGTAGTGAATGGGCCGGGTTTGGGGTGTTACATTTTGGTATTAGAGCCCGGTTCAATACTCATCTTTGAGCGTTTTGGGCCCAAAAACATTTTTTTTAATGGGCTTTTCAAAAATATGGATTTCACGAAATTTTTAGTTATTCGGCATGGCACTGTATCTCGACCCAAAGTCCGCGGTAAGTACCTCGACTATTGAAATGATTTGTATATGTGAATGTTATGGGCATAATTGGGCTCAGTAGATTAGAAGATTAGGGCTATTGAACCCTAGGGCTAGTACACTCAAACACATGCATAAGACTTAAGAACAACTAAACAAATCACGTGACTAAGTCGCCGAGTTAGGGTGTGGCAACCATTGACGCATGTCTAGGAGTGGATTCATGAAGAGCTTGGTATTTAAGCAGTTGTCTTGACTCACCTCCTCTTTACTCGAATCCTACAGTGCGTAGCTACGGTTCACCCTAACCAAGAGGACCTATTCACGTGCTAAACCCGATAACTAAAACCCGAAAGGGACTAGCCATACTATTTCATAAAGATCTTAGTTTTAAATTTACCAAATTACCCCTCTGATTTATAAAATCCTTTTAGACTTGAAAATTTTACGAAATACACCCGATTTACAAAATTACTAAAATACCCCGAAATGTAAAATTACGAAAATGCCCTTGGTTTATAAAATTACCATGTTACCTCGACTTTTATGAAAATATTCTTACTTTACAAAAATACCAAAACCCCTGTTTTGCAAAATGTTAAGATACCCTGAATTGGGAAATTTACTAAAATGCCCCTAACTTCCAAAATTACTGGAATAACCCCGATTTCTAAAATTTCTACAATACTCTTGATTCGAAGAATATTTTCCAAAATACCCTCGAGACTTTGAGATTTCAAAATGCCTTGATTTGTAAAGATTATTTTCAAGTTGACCCCGATTAATTACGAAAATACCCCTGTAGGGAAAATGACGAAATTACCCCTGGGTCGGGAATGGTCAGAAATGCCCAAAGTAGTGAAATGAATGTTATGGATGAATGTGAATGTGTGTGTGATGGATATCATTGAATGTGTGCGTTTCTCTGAATTAGGGTAGAAAACTTGAAATGAAAACTCTGAATGATCGAAAAAACTACTATTAAGCTCTTTTCATAAAATTGTTCGCGGATAAACAGTGGAACAAATGCTAATTCATAAAATTTCTTTAATCAGATTAAATTGCGATAGTAGACATGAGCTCTAGGGGACGTGGTCGTAATGTGCTAGTTTTATTAAGATCAGATTGCGCAGCAGTAGCGTAGTGTGGTGAGTTAGGACGTACGATTGTTCGTTAGTAAGTAATTTTGAGGACGAAATTATTTTTAAGAAGGGTAGAATTGTAATATCCCGAAATTAGGCCTAGTAGGATTGGACTAATTGGGCCTTGGGCTTTAGGAAAAATTTGAGTATCATCTTATTGATTGTGTTAGCTCGGATATGATTTTGTTGTATGCCTAATATAGTCTTGAGAAGGCTTGGAATTAATTGGTTTAGAATAATTTTTAGTATGGAGAATTTAGTAAAGTGGATCAAGTGATTATGATACTTAAGTTAATTTAAGAGTTTAATGTTAGCATAAATGAGCTAGTAGTAAAGTGGTGTTGGCACATGAGTAATTGCATGAGGGAAGAGGTTCGAATCCCATGAATGGCAATAAGGTGGCTTTTATTTTTGCATGTGTATGGCATGTGTCGGTCAACTCTAATTAAAATAAGGTTGGACTTTATCATTTATGGATAGTAGACTAAAAGAATAAGGCAAGTTATTAGTTAAGGTATGGAATCAAGAAAATATGGTATGATAAGGGGACATAAGGCTTGAATTGAGGAAATGTGTTATGGATAGAATAGTTGGCAAAGGTTGACTCTCTTGGCCATGAACCTGGTCGGTTTTTGGGGCTAGAGGGGTTGGTTGAATTTTGAAAGGGATAAGGAGGAAGATTAGGAGGAAATAAGAGATGGAATTTTTGAAACCTTGGGAAATTAGAGGATTACAAGGCATGTGTTAAGGTGAATGTTTTGGAAATTATTTCATGGCCAACTTGTCCATGAACATGGACGGTTTTGTGGTCTAAGGGGGGATGGCCGAATTTGGGTAGCATAAATAGGGGTGACCAGCTTTTGGCTATTCTTTTCTTTATTTTATTTTCTTTTGCCGAAATTTTGAGCAAATTATCCTTTTTTCCTTCCTTTTCATTTGAAACCAAAACTCTCCCCATTATTCACCATTCTTAGAATATTTCAACTTTATTTGATGAGCCATAGTCGAATCTTTATTTGAATCTCCCTATCACTTCTTTTACTCTTCAAAGCCAAAAGTTAAGGGCCAAATTCAATTTCTCTTTTGTGGCCGAACCTAGGAAGGTAATTTCGGGAAGTTGATCGTTAGTGGTAAGCAACGAGTAGTGGTAAGTGTTTCTTTCTTTAGCAATAGGTTTTGGATTCTTTTCACAAGGGTGTCGAATCTAGTGATTAGGCTTTGGTTAAGGCATGGCCGAATGTCGTAGTATTATAATATTGTGTCTTTTGTATGTAGCCGATATTAAGGAGCATTGAAAGAGTCATCCAGGATTTGATGTGATAAAGAGGATTTCGACAGCTTTTAAGGAAAGTGGTGGTTTTCGGGATTTAGATCTGTAAGGAGGGAGTTCAACAATCACAATGGTGCAAATTGTTAGACGTGGGTTTTGGGATTTAGTTGACTGTGTCAAAGCAGGTGCGTAGTTATCGCACTGTTCTCTTGTTGTGTGTATGTGTTATATTTATGTATATGTGACATGATATGAATGGTAGCCAAAGTAAGGGCTAAAATGGTAGATACCCATGATGGGTAATTGTTCAACCAGGTCAGTATTTTATGACGTTGATTTACATTTGACATATGTATGAAATGTGATGGCATGTGATGCATAATTGTTCAAGTGATATGTTGCCATGAAATATATGTATGCATGGGACTTGGGATGTGACTATCGAAGGAAAGGGTGTACTTTATGTATGTGGTCTAATGTTAGCCTTGTGCTATATTGGCGCTTGATGTTGGCTATGTGCCTCATCATGGGAGGTGTTGGCTAGGTGCCACATCTCGGCGGTTGATAGCTGTGTGCATCACCGTGGACTAATTGATATGTGGGATCACTTATGTGATCGGTGGCTCAGCCACGACCTTGTGCAGCAGGTCTGCCAAGGTAAGATATGTGTATCACTTGGTTGATCGGTGGATTAGCCACGGCCTTGGGCAGCGGGTCTGCCAAGTTAGGTGTGATGGATGGACATTAGGTTGGGTTGGGCTTCATGTTGCATATTTATGCATTTTGCATGACTGATTATGTGGATCAATGTGGATATGGGCCAAGCCCAATATGTGGAATTATGTGGGTATATTGCCTTATCATCTGATATGTAATGATGTGTGGATGTGGGCCAAGCCCATGTGTGGAGGCATGTGAAATAACTATGCACTGAGTCTGTGTGACTCACCCAAATTTTTACCAACATTGCAGGTGATGCATAAGCTTGGACCGAGTTGGAGTGGATATGAGGTGGCCCAAGCAGAAGACATTTTATTCCATGCAGTTTATTATTAAGTACTTTGATTAATTATTTGTTTTTGTAATAAGGTTCATTTAAGGGATTTGAAGTTTATTATTATGTTTTTAAAGTGGACTGATAATTATTATTATTTGGAAATGTTTTAATTTTAGCAACCCTTGTCTTAAAGATACATGTTAAAGTTTTAAATCGAAGAATTTATAACAACTAAATTTTTATAGTCTTTTAAATACACAATGTTTTATAAAAGACACTAAATTTTCATGTTTTCAACTTTAAGTCAAAAAGTTTTTCAGAGGTTTTTCGCAGTGGCATTTCAAATTCGGTCGTAGTGAATGGGCTGGGTTTGGGGTGTTACAATGTCACAGACATGTCGCCTGACCGAATCATGCTGCAAAACATGGAAAAGAAATCAAATGAGAGTTTTAGGCAATACGCACAAAGATGGAGAGAGGTCGCCATGCAAGTTTAGCCACCACTCCTAGAAAAGGATACTACAATGCTCTTCATCAATACCTTGAAAGCTTCATTCATCACTCATATGATAGAAAGTACTACTAAGAGCTTTGCGGATATAGTGATGGTAGGAGAATTGATTGGAAATGCCATAAGGGGTGGCACGATTGAGACAGGGGAAACCATTAGAAGGTCTACTTCCAGGAAAAAAGATGACGAAGTGAATAATACGAGTACATACAACAAAGGGTACTCAAAATCAATCACTGTTAATCAGCCAAAGGTAATCACTGCTGGGAAACAAGGGTCGACAAGACAAGAATCAGGCATTAGGCAAAACTCTGAAAGGCTCCAATTTACGCTAATCCCAATGACGTATACGGAGCTATATCAAAGTTTGTTTGACGAAATGTGGTGTCTCCATTTTATTTGAAGCCGTTATAGTCCCCTATCCTAAATGGTATGACCCGAATGGTCAATGCGACTACCATGTAGGAATAACAGGTCATTCCATAGAAAACTGCACTGCCTTCAAAAGGTAGTTGAGAGGCTCATCAAAATGAGTATTGTGAAGATGAACTATAATATCCTGAATTAGGGGTTATTTGTGATTGTATTGTTTTGCATGAGTTCAGATTGTCGTGTTGTTAAGTGAGATGTTCTAGGGCTTAGAAATAAGCCAAGGGTAGACTCGAGCTGTAGGAAAAATTTTATTTTTAAGCTTTAGTTAAAGGGAGTTGAAGGAGCTAGGGGTTAAGAGTAATTCATGGGGAATTTTAACACAAGTAACCAGTTGGCAAAGTGGCAAAGAGGCACCACTTAGGGCTTTGGAAGGTGACGTCACAAGCATTGAAAGGGGACTTAGGTTCGAAACCCATGGATGGACTTAAAGTGACTTTTATTTTTGCATTTATATGGCATGTGTTGGTCAAACCCTAATTAAGGTAAGGTTGGACTATTATATTTTATAGTTAGTAGACTAAGGAATAAGGCAAGTGCTTATTTATGGTATGGTATCAAGGAATTTTGGTAGGATAAGGGGACATAAGGCTTGAAGTATGGAGTGTTGTTTTGGAAACTTTTCTATGGCCTTTTGAACATGAATGTAGACGGTATAGTGGACTAGGGGGGTTGGCTTAATTCTGAATGTGATTAGGAGGAAATAAGGAGAAATTTAGGAGTGAGTTTAATTCAAAATTAGTTCCAATTGATGGCAAGAAGAATTTTAAGTGTGGAGGCCGAATGTGGGTCTCTGTTGGGTGATAATTTTCGGTCATAAGTGGGGGGAATAGCCGAATTTCCTATAAGAGACCTAGAAGTTCTTTTTCAGTTCCCCTTTCTTTCTTTTGTATTCTCTTTTGAAGCTTTCTTTTCACCCATGCCATTGCCGAAATTTGCACCCTACTTCTTGACCAAAAGCTGAATGTTGGAAGTCATTTTGTGCATCTTTTTCTTTTTTTTTAACTTATTTTCCTTCCATTCACTTTCTAAAAATTGAAACCCATCCTCTCATTTGCAACAAAGCCGAAACCTCTCCACCTTTGTTCTTCATTGCCGAATTCTCCTAACTTTCATCTACACTTCTATTCTTCTTCTCAACCTCGATTCTATACCTATTTTTGTGATAGCCGATTATCCCATCTCCATTTGGGAGTTTTTGCCGAATCTTTTAGAGCCTTTAGAGGGGGAGGTGTTGACATTCCTTTTCATCAATCTTCCAATCGATTTCGAGTATAGTAAGTATTTTCTTAGCAATCGAATTCTCTTCTTCTTCATTTAGTATGCCGAAACCAATGGTTGGCCTTGGTTTCTAAGGGATGGTCGAATGTATGAAGAGTCATAATATTGTGTTTCTTTTGTGTAGCCAACGGTAAGGAGCCTCTTGGATTCGACTATTCAGGGTAAGGTGGTAAGTGATATGTAGTTTGGCCAAAGGCCATCTTCATGGATTTATGGTGTAGGGCCGATTCTAACAATGGTTAAGTAGGGATCTTGACATCTTTAGGAGCAAGCAAATATTTTGGGATTTAGTCGAGTGTGCCAAAACAGGTGCATAGTTATTTCACTGTTCTCTTGTTGTGTGTATGTGTTATATATATAAATATGTATATGATGTGCATGGTATCCGAAATAATGGCTAAAAAGGTGGATACCCATGGTGGGTAATCTATTAAGCAGTCAAGATACTTTATGACAATAAGTTTCCTATGGTATACGAATGAAATTGTGATAGCATGTGATGTATGCTTATTTTAATGATATTGTGGCATGATACATGGGGCTTGGGATGTGACTATTGAAGGATAGGGAGTACATTTATGTACGTGGTCTGATGTTAGCCTTGTGCTACATTGGCGCTTGATGTTAGCTATGTGCTTCATCAAGGTGGGATGTTGGCTGTGCGCCTCACCCTGGTAGATGATAGCTGTGTGCATCACCGTGGATTGAGGATGACCTAGGGTCACCTTGAGGATATTGATATGTGGGGTCACTTAGGTGATCGGTGGCTTAGCCACTGACCTTGGATGACAGTGTTTGCCAAGGTAGGTGTGTAACGGATGGATACTAGGTTGGGCTGGGCTTCATGTTGTATATTTATGTATGTGGACTGTGTGGATATGGGCCAAACCCATATGTGGAGACATGTGAGATAACTATGCACTGAGTCTGTTTGACTCACCCAAATTTTCTTATCAACATCGCAGATGATTCGTAACGCTTGGACCAGGTTGGAGAGGATACAAAGGTGGCCCATGCAGAAGATGTTTTACTAAATTTTACGTACTTTATATTTTAAGTAGTTTTGGAATAATTATTTGATGTAATAAGGACCACTTAAAGTATTCGCAACTTTATTTATGGTTTTGAAGTTTAACCTAATATTGAGCTAATAATTGGCAATATTTTGAATCAACTTATTTTATAACAACTTATAATAAAGCTTTTAAATTTAGATAATTTGTACCAATAAGGATTTACTTGGAATCTTAAATGTGAAATGTTTTTACCAACGACAACACATTTCATCTTTTATTTTAAGTAAAAATCTTTTCCAACGTTTTCATGATGACATACCAGATCCGGTCAAGGCTCATGGGCGGGTTTGGGGTGTTACAATTTGGTATCGAGCCAGTTCAAAACTCGACTTTGAGGGTTTTGGGCCCAAAAATATTTTTTAAGGTGGGCTTTTCAAAGATTTGGGCTTTCATAAATTTTTAGGTTTATTCGGGCATGGCACTTTGTATCTCCAATTCAAGTCCACGGTAAGTACCTCTAATTATTGTGTGAATTATTATATGATTGGTATGTGGGTATGATGGGAACGTAGATTAGTGTATTAAGTTATTGAACTTTAGGATTAGCTTACTCCAACACTAAATTGCATAAAATTTTAAAGCCTAATTAAACAAACCTATGAGTAAGTCACGAGTTAGGGTGTGGCAACCATTGTGCGCATGTCTAGGATTCGTTTGATGGGAGCTTGGTATTTAAGCGATCCTAGTGACTCACCTCCTCTCCACTCGAATCCTACCTGGTGCGTAGTAACAGTTCACCCTAACCAAGAGGACTTATTCACGGGCTAAACTCGATAATTAAAACCCGAAAGGGACTAGTCATACTATTTTATAAAAACCTTAAGTTTTCAAAATTACTCCTTTGATTTGTAAAACCATTTTATACTTGGAAAATTTTTTGAAATATTTTCGATTTACAAAATTACTCAAATACCCCTGGGTGTAAAATTACCAAAATGCCCTTGGTTTATAAAATTACCATACTACCCACGACTTTTGTAAAAACATTCTTACTTTACAAAAATACCAAAAACTCCTATTTTACAAAATAGTAAGATACCCTGATTTGGGAAAATTTACTAAAATGCCCCTGACTTTCAAAATTACCAAAATAACCTTGATTTTTGAAATTTCTACAATATCATTGATTTGATAGAATTTTCAAAATAACCTCGAGATTTGTATATTTTGGAATGCCTTTGAGTTGTAAAGATTTTCAAATTGACCCCGATTTATTACCAAAATTCCCTGTAGGACAAATGACGAAAACACCCCTAGAATAGGAATGGACAAAGATGTTCGAATGATGAATGTGTGTGTGATGGATATCATTGAATGTGTGTGTTTCTCTGAATTAGGGTAGAAAACTTGAAATGGAAACTCCGAATGATCGAAAGAACTACTATTAAGCTCTTTTCATAAAATTGCTCATGGATAAACAGTGGAACAAATGCTAATTCATAATTTTTTTTAAATCGGAATAAATCGAGATAGTAGACATGAGCTCTAGGGGACGTGGTCGTAATGTGCGAGGCCGTGGTAGAGGTAGAATGGCTGTATCGAAACCCGTTAGATCGGGTCAAGGGTCTGAGAATGAGGTACCACCACCAGCTGTTAGTGTGGAGCAGCAAGATCAGACTTGGTATGATGCTGTATCGCAGGCGGTGCTGCGAGTTCTGGAGATGGTGACAAGAGCAGGTGGAATTAGAGGAGCTCGAAAATCGATACCCGAACGGCTTCGAGCCAATGGAGGTTAGGTGTTCCGTGGCGTATCTGGTGTGGGACCCAGTACTGCTAAGTATTGGTTGGAGGCGACTGAATGAATTATAGATGAGATTGATTTAACGGCTGAGGAGAAAGTGAAATGAATGGTGTCGCTTCATCGTGATGAGTCATATCAGTGGTTGCTCACAGTTCGGGATGGTGCTACAGCTGAGGATCTCACTTGGGAGTACGTTAAGGCGGCTTACCAGAAGAAGTATGTCGGTACTCATTATATTGATGTGCAGAGAAAGGCTTTTCTGGGGCTAGTTCAAGGGAACAAACCCGTGGCGGAGTACGAGGCTGAATTCTTAAGGTTGAGCCGGTATGCTCGAGGAGTAGTGGCTACGGAGCATAAGCGATGTGTCCAATTTAAGGATGGACTAAGAGATGACCTGAGGCTGTCGATAGCTCCACAACAGGAGTCGGAGTTTGCCGTATTAGTAGAAAAGGCTAAGGTAGCCGAAGAAATTAAGGACTCTATGAGACAGAACAGAGATAAGGATAGGAACCGGGATAAGAAGAGTTTTGGCCCGTCGGAATTGTCTGGGAGCCTTTAGAAAAGACCGAGGGTTGAGAATTCTGCTCGTATTGCTAAGCCAGCTACTAGAAATTCAAACCGTCCGTGTGCTCAGTGTGGAATGTATCATGTTGGCGAGTGCTAAAATCAGGATCGAGAGTGTTTTATGAAACACCCCAAACCCGGCCCAAAAAGCCTAACCGGATTTGGTATGTTCCTCGAGTAAAACTTTAGCGAAATATCGTTTTGTTCAAGAAAACTTGATGATTTTAAGTAAAACGGATTAACTTAAAGATCGAGTTGGGCTTAGTTGAAAAATAGATTTGTATTTTCTTAAAACATATATATATTATTGACAAAAACCTTTTAAATTATTTATCGAAAACCATTTAGTTATTTAATTGATAATTGTTCATGGCAGAATTTAAAATAAATCCAAACACAAAATCTAAAAGTAGTTTATAGTGGCCTTATTACAAAAATAGCAAACCCAAAATAAAGTCTAAGTAATAAAATTTAAATTAATAAGTTTAAGTTGGAAATCTCCACAATACTTGATACTGAAATCGCCACCTCGAAATCCTTGTCAATTCGATCCATCGCACTATGAATTATTTGAAAAGTTTATCCCACAAAAGGGTGAGTCATAAACTCAATGTATAACATATACACTAAAAAGTCCATTTTATCATATGCTTTAAGTCCAAAAAAAAATTCACATATGGCCATAGGCCCATTTAACTCATATTTAGCCCAAAGGCCCATTTAGCTCATATTATAGTAGATCAAATAATAATCATTCAATATTACATGGTTATGTACATGAAATGAAATGCAAGCCCGGCCCACCTAAATATCCATCCGCTACACACCAATTGTACCAACCAACACACCGTGGAGATTACTAAATCGACCCTCCATCCGCTACACACCATCGAAGGCGATTCTTTGCGATCAACATGCACATCGCCCTTATAATATTGTGGCAAAGCCACCAAACAGATGTGACCGAAATCACCTGACCGAAGTCCAAATTTCAAATACGTGACCGAAGTCACCAGATTCACATATGTGATCGAAGTCACCGGAATTCAAATATGTGACCGAAGTCACCGGAGTCAAATATGTGACCGAAGTCACCGGAAATGTGGTAAAACCACCAGAATACTTCCTCCTTTATCAAATATACCCATATGCCCATGCACAAACATATCACATATGATTTTCATGCCATTTACCCCTCAAAACATAATATAATCATACTTATTTCATATTTATGCATATAGCAAAAATAAACGAAATATTGGAGTAAACATACCTGAATTTTGTATACCAATGATTGGTAACAACAAATAAACATATTGTCATAAAATCACTTTTTAAAATATAGATCTATGGAATTTTAATGTAAGGTTACACACCTTGTGACAGTGAGAACAATACCCTCTCGTTCGTCAACACCTAATTAATTAACACACTTGGTTAGTATACATTATTGTTAACAAAACTATACTTATTGACGAGAGATCTAATTCCTTACCCTCGGATTCTCGAACGACAGTTATTTGTGGTTTTTCTCCACTAGATGGATCAAAACCTGCTAATATTCCACCAACGTAAAGTGGTTCAGTTGTACGCACTACTTCAAACAATCGATCCTCGTTAGCAGAGGGTCCACAACCTGGTGGAAAGTCTCTAACCGCCTATACAGCCCTTTGTTTGTAGTTCGATGGTAAAGGAACACCTCCTCTCTTCCAAACACTCCGTACGGCTCTTTTCTTACCTATCTTGTTGATCTTAAATCGCCCCTAAAATAACGTTGATTAGCGATCCATTCAAAAAAAAGATTTGATATAACCAAAAGGGAATAATCTTACCTTAGATGATCCGAAAGATCACTTCTTAAAAGTCTTCTTCAACAAGGATCCTTGAAAATCCTTTCCAAGGATTCGGCCTAGGAGAGAAAATAAGAGATCATGTTTCTAAATTTGCTAAAGTAAAAAGAAATAAATAATGAAAACGATGGACGGAAAGTTTTACTTACTCACTTGATGATTCGGCCTAAACAAAAAGAAAAGAAGGATTGATGATTCGGCTTGGACAAAAAGATAAAAGAAAAAGATAGTGATTTTTAGTATATAATAGTTTCGATTTTCAATAAAAGAAAATGAGAAAGGAGATTGAAAAAGAATATGATTCGGTCTTGAAGAAAAATAAGAAAAGGATTGATGATTCTTGGTTTAGAAGAAAATAGTTTCTATAGAGAGAAGAAAGAAAGAAAACAAAAGTGAGAAGGAAAAAAGAAAAGGAAGAAAAAGAGAAAGATCAAAGAGAAAGGAGATTGGTTTTGGGGCTTAGGTGCATTCGGCCAAGTGGGAGAAATGAGGAAGAAAATGGTGCTTGATCTTTTGTGGCTTCGGCTATGACGGGGGAAGAGAAAAGAGAAATAGAATGAAAAAGAAAATGAAAGAGAAGGCTTTTGGTGAAAGTTAAATTCGGCACTAAAGAGGAAGAAAAGAAGTGACTTCAAAAGTGACAATATTTTGGCATCAAAAGAGAGATAAAATTTTGAGAGGAAAAGATGAAATAAAGGTACCTATTTGGTCAAAAATACCAATGCCAAAACAAAGCAAACTTGTACCAAATGCCAATGATAGTTTCGATTTAGGGGAAAGGTTTTGGAGAAGGGAGAAAAGATGGACAATTTGCTAGGATTATTGGCCAACTAGCACCCTAATGGCTACACTAAATTTTCGGTCAACCTAGCCAACATCATCCTCCTTTTTCCTCCTTGTTTCTTCACCATCATATCAAAATTTGCTACACAATTAAACCACCCTCTAGCCCTTATGTTGTCTAGGTTCATGGTCAAATGACCATGAACACACTCCCAAAACATTGCCCAATATTATGCCTTTTGTCCCCCTCATCTTATCATCAACTTATGATTCCATACCATAAGTTCCTAGCTTCCTTTTTCTCATGGTCAAATAGCCAAAATTAAAAGAGTACTCATCCACTCTAGAAGGTTCTTGGCCGACACTTATAGGGAAGAAAACAAAATAAAATCCTCCCTTATGCTAGCTAGAGATCCGAACCTCTCTCCTCAAGCACACATCCATGCATCTTAACCACCTTGCCAAAACTCAATTCATGCTAGAAACCTCTTGTCATTAATTCTTAAAGCCTAATTTGCTTAGCTCTCTCTTAATTATTAGAAATTAAAAGTTTTACTAAGCATTCACTTAATTAATAAAGCTCAAATAACTTCCAAAATACACTTAATAATAATTAAGCATGCAACATCATTCAATTAAGTAAGATGCATAACCCCTAATTATCGAGGATGTTACAGATTCTACCCCTTAAAATAATTCCATCCTCGAAATTACCTGGCTAGAATAAGTGAGGGTATTGCTGTCGCATCATTTCCTCCGATTCCCACGAAGCTTCTTCTGATCCATGATTACGCCATAATACTTTGACGAGAGGAACCGACTTTCTCAAGTAAAACCTTTACATCTCGCTCGAATTTAAATTGGCTCCTCTTCATATGACAAGTCGATCTTAATTCCACCTCCTCAAGCGGCACTACATGAGATGGATCTGACCGGTAACGGCGTAACATTGAAACATGGAACACATCATGCATTTGCTTCAATTCCGAAGGTAAATCTAACGATATGCCACAGATCCGACCCACTTTAAAACTCGATAAGGTCTAATGAACCTAGGACTTAGCTTTCCTTTGCGTCAAAATCTCATCACCTTTTTTCAAGGTGAAACCTTTAGGAAAACTTGGTCCCCCACAGCAAACTCTATTTCTTTACGTTTAAGGTCTGCGTATGATTTTTTTCTGTCAGATGCTTCTTTTAACCGAGCCCAAATTATTTTAACCTTTTTTTCGGATTCAGCCACTAACTCTGGACCCAAAATCTGACGTTCCCCTAATTCTGTCCAACATGTAGGAGTGCGACACTTTCGTCCATATAGTGCTTCATATGGTGCCATCCAGATACTAGATTGAAGCTGTTGTTGTCATGCAAATTTCGCCAATGGTAAGAATTCCTCCCAACTTCCCTTGAAATCTATCACACATCCCTTAACATATCTTCTAATATTTGGATTACTCTTTCGATCGACCGTCCGACTAAGGATGAAATGCCGATCAAGTCCAATCTGTGCCCAAAGCTCGATGCAATGCTTTCCAAAATCACGACGTAAATCTCGGATCTCTATCGAAAATAATCGACAACGGCACTCCATACAATCTCACAATCTCAGCCACATATAGCTTCGCCAATTTCTGCAAAGAGTAATCAATCCGAGCTGGAATAAAATGTGCAAATTTCGTCAATCGGTCCACTATCACCCATACAGAGTCTTTCTTAGTAGGCATAAGAGGAAGCCCACTAACAAAGTCCATGGTGATTCTCTCCCACTTCCACTGTGGAATCTTTATCGGCTGAAGCAATCCCGAAGGTACTTGATGTTCAGCCTTGACTTGCTGACACGTCAAGCACTTTCCCACGAATTCTGTAACTTCTCGCTTAAGTCCAGGCCACCAAAATTGATCTCGCAATTCTCGGTATAATTTACTTCCTCCAGGATGCATAGCATAGGGGCTACCATGCGATTCCTGAAGTATCTTTTGCCTCAACTCCTGATCCCTTAGCATACAGACTTTACCTTTAAAACACAATACCCCATCACTATTAATACCAAAATCTTCCAATTTCCCACTCTGTACCTGCTGAAGCTTTTCATTCAGATCTTCATCTACTAGCTACCTCTCTTTTACTTGACTTAACCATGTCGCTTAACCTGAAGTTCTGCCAACAAGCTTCCATCATCGTAAAGACTAAGATGTGCAAACATCGCCTTTAATTCTGACACCACTTTCCGACTTAGAGCGTCTGCCACCACATTCGCCTTGCCCGGGTGGTACTCGATGGAACAGTCGTAGTCTTTCAACAACTCTATCCACCTTCGTTGCCACAAATTCAGTTCTTTACGAGTCGAGAGATATTTAGGACTTTTGTGGTCCGTGTATATCACTGACTTTTCCCCGTATAAGTAATGTCTCCAAACTTTAAGAGAAAAGACTACAGCTGCCAACTCCAAGTCATGCGTCGGGTAATTGACCTCGTGCGGTCTCAACTGTCGAGACGCATACGCAACTACCTTTCGCCTTGCATCAGAACACATCCTAATCCCGTGTGAGAAGCATCACAATACACGACGAAATCCTTCCCTGCCTCAGGCTGGATTAAAATTGGAGCTTCAGTCAAAACTTTCTTGAGCTTCTCAAAGCTCTCTTGCTACTTATCAGCCCACACGAAAGGTACTTCCTTTCTCAACAATTTCGTTAAAGGTGTAGCTATCGATGAAAATCCTTCGACGAAT
Source organism: Gossypium rotundifolium (assembly GCA_025506655.1). NCBI lineage: Eukaryota > Viridiplantae > Streptophyta > Magnoliopsida > Malvales > Malvaceae > Gossypium > Gossypium rotundifolium. The sequence continues at coordinate 25,223,296 of CP106727.1, forward strand.
CTTCGGTAATATTCGGCTAATCCTAAGAAACTGCGAACCTCAGTTACGGACTTAGGTGGTTTCTAATCTAGCACAGCCTCAATCTTTCGAGGATCCACCCTTATCCCTTCCGCAGATACCACATGGCCTAAAAACGCGACTTCCTTTAGCCAAAATTCACACTTACTAAATTTGGCGTAAAGTTTCTTCTCCCTTAATATTCACAACACAATCCGGAGATGCTCATCATGTTCTACTTCAGACTTAGAATACACCAGGATATCATCTATGAATACCACGACGAACTGATCCAAGTAGGGCTGGAAAATCTAGTTCATCATATCCATAAACGCAGCTGGGGCATTCGTCAATCCGAATGGCATTACCAAAAATTCATAATGCCCATATCTAGTTCGGAAAACCGTCTTATGAATATCCGCTTCTTTCACTTTAAGCTGATGATACCCCGACCTTAGATCAATCTTTGAGAATACCGCAGCTCCCTTAAGTTGATCGAATAAGTCGTCGATCCTTGGCAAAGGATACTTGTTCTTGATGGTCAGCTTATTTAACTGCTGGTAATCTATACACATCCTCATCGATCCGTCCTTCTTCTTCACGAATAGGACCGGTGCTCCCCATGGAAACACACTAGGTTGAATAAATCCATGATCAAGCAACTCCTGAATTTGAGCCTTAAGCTCAACCAACTCCTTCAGTGCCATTCTATATGGAGCAATAGAAACTGGCGCCGTTCCAGGCAATAAATCAATCCCGAATTCTACCTCACGATCCGGAGGCAAACTTGGAAGTTCTTTGGAAAAACATCTACAAATTCCTTCACTGTCCTGACTTCATTAACAGTTGTCTCTTTAGCCTCCAAAGCATTCACTAACATCAGGAAGGCTTCACATCCCTTTCTAACCATCTTTTTCGCCTTAAGAGCGGATACTACATTAGATAAGTAGTTCCGTCTCTTGCCCAACACTACAACTTCCTTGTCATCAAAAGTTCTTAAGTACATTCTCTTAGCAGCACAATCCACATTTGCACGGTACTTCACAAGCCAGTCCATGCCTAAGATTAGGTCAAAATCTCCGAATGGTAACTCCATTAAATTAGCCAAAAACTGTATCTCTTGAACTTCTAAAGGCACTTCCTTAAAAAGTTTGTCCACAATTCATCATCATCCTAGAGGACTAAGTACGATCATCTTCCTAGGTATGATTTGTAAGTCACATGCAAAGTCCTAGATACTTCACTAGCGATATAAGAATGAGTTGACCCTATATCTATCAAAGCAATAAAGGGCAACCCAGAAATCAGAAACGTACCCGTGATAACATCAGGCGCGTCACTATCTTCTCTGCGATGAACTGCATACACCAAACCTGGTTGTCTAGCCTCAGAGCTACCACTGCCTCTGCTTGAAGTTCTGCGACCTTTACAGGAACCATTGTCCCTTCCATTTGGACCACGGCCTCTTATCGGCTGCTGTCCACCTCTGTCAGCCTGATTAGTACCCTGACTTGCTGAACGGTTCTTCTCCAAATTCATCGGGCAATCCTTGATCATGTGATCCTTCAAACCGCACTTGAAACATCCGCCGGTCTTTTTCCAGCATTCTCCCTAGTGCATTTTTCCACATTGAGAACAAGTACGATTTTGTACTCCCATAGTAGTCTGTTGATTTCGCGGATCATCACTTCTTGGTTTCTTCTGAAAATTCTCGGACGACCCTGAAGACCCAAAGCTTCTCTTATTCTTGCTCTGGCCTCTGTCTCGGTTCTGTCTCTCAGTCCGTTTAGCCTCTTCGCAATTCTTGCCCTTTCCACTAAGAATGCAAAATCTCTTTCACGGTGTGGAGCAATCATCACTGCAATTGCCTCTAAGTCCATATTCAAATCGATACACCGTTCATATTAGTAGCCACTATCCTCCGCATAACGGCTAAGTCGTAAAAATTCGCTTCATATTCACTATCGACTTATTTCCTTGGACCAAATTCGAAATGTCTTCCTCGGGAGTCGATGTAGCTAGCTCCAACATATTTTCCTTCGAATTTAATCTTAAAATACCCCAATCCAGACGATCCATGTGGGTACTCTCCTTTATAATGAGCCACCTTGGTAGGCTTCATCACGGAGAAGTGAAATAGCACCTTTCAATTTCTCTTCATCAGTGCAGTCTATATCGTCCATGATCCTCTCGATTGCCTTCAACCAATATTCAGCTACATTTGGAGCTACTATAGATACTCCTCTGAAAACCTCAGCTCCATTTGATCTAAGTCTCTCAGCTACTGACTTTCGAGACCCATTTCTAGAACTAGCTTCTGCTACTCGTTCCAAAACTCGTAGCACAGCTTGTGATACTGCGTCACCTCCTTCATTTTATTCTTGAAAGTCAACCCCAACAGCAGGTGGCGGAGCTTCATTCTCAGAACCTTGACCAGATCAAACTGGTTCCAAAACAGTCATCCTTCTCTTCCACGTCCACGACGACCACGTCCCCTAGAACTCATGTCTACTACGTGTCTTATCTGTTTTTACGAAAAAGTCTTATGTATTAGAGTCTTTTCATTTCTTATTAAAGGAAAGTTTTATGAAATAGATATTCAGTAGTTTTTCCGTAGTAGCACATAAACACCTAGGGTCCATGTCTCTAAAGTATAGTTTAAGCTTAAACTATCATACATATCACGTATCGATAAAGTACATACCTGATGGATCTGGGCCGAGAACTCCGAGTGCCATGCTCTTATAAAACCATTTAACTTAAGAAAACTTTCAAAAAGTCATTTGGGCCAACTTTTGAAAATGTTGTGAGCTTCAAAACCTAAGGCCGAGGGTTTAAAACTGGGCTCTGATACCAAGCTAAAACACCCCAAACCCAGCCCAAAAAGCCTAACCGGATTTGGTATGTTCCTCGAGCAAAACTTTAGCGGAATATCATTTTGTTCAAGAAAACTTGATGATTTTAAGTAAAACGGATTAACTTAAAGATCGAGTTGGGCTTAGTTGAAAAATAGATTTGTATTTTCTTAAAACACATATATATATATATATATATATATTATTGACAAAAACCTTTTTAAATTATTTATCGAAAACCATTTAGTTATTTAATTGATAATTGTTCATGGCAGAATTTAAAATAAATCTAAACACAAAATCTAAAAGTAGTTTATAGTGGCCTTATTACAAAAATAGCAAACCCAAAATAAAGTCTAAGTAATAAAATTTAAATTAATAAGTTTAAGTTGGGAAATCTCCACAATACTTGATACGAGCACTAGCCACCTCGAAATCCTTGCTGACCCGATCCATCGCACTATGAATTATCTGAAAAGTTTATCCCACAAAAGGGGTGAGTCATAAACTCAATGTATAATACATACACTAAAAAGTCCATTTTATCATATGCTTTAAGTCCAAAAGAAAATTTCACATATGGCCATAGGCCCATTTAACTCATATTTAGCCCAAAGGCCCATTTAGCTCATATTATAGTAGATCAAATAATAATCATTCAATATTACATGGTTATGTACATGAAATGAAATGCAAGCCCGGCCCACCTAATATCCATCCGCTACACACCACTGTACCAACCAACACACCGTGGGATTACTAAATCGACCTCCATCCGCTACACACCATCAAGGCGATTCTTTGCAGTCAACATGCACATCGCCTTATAATATTGTGGTAAAGCCACCAAGCAGATGTGACCAAGTCACCCGATCAAGTCTAAATTTCAAATACGTGACCAAGTCACCATATTCACATATGTGACCGAAGTCACTGGAATTCAAATATGTGACCAAGTCACCAGAGTCAAATATGTGACCAAGTCCATGAGTCAAATATGTGACCAAGTCACCGAAATGTGGTAAAACCACCGAATACTTCCTCCTTTATCAAATATACCCATATGCCCATGCACAAACATATCACATATGATTTTCATGCCATTTACCCTCAAAACATAATATAATCATACTTATTTCATATTTATGCATATAGCAAAAATAAATGGAATATTGGAGTAAACATACACGAATTTTGTATACCAATGATTGGTAACAACAAACAAACATATTGTCATAAAATCACTTTTTAAAATATAGATCTATGGAATTTTAATGTAAGGTTACACACCTTGTGACAGTGAGAACAATACCCTCTCGTTCGTCAACACCTAATTAATTAACACACTTTGTTAGTATACACTATTGTTAACAAAACTATACTTATTGACGAGAGATCTAATTCCTTACCCTCGGATTCTCAAACGATAGTTATTTGTGGTTTTTCTCCACTAGATGGATCAAAACCCGCTGATATTCCACCAACGTAAAGTGGTTCAATTGTACGCACTACTTCAAATAACCGATCCTCATTAGCAGAGGGTCCACAACCAGTGGAAAGTCTCTAACCATCGATCTGACCCTTTGTTTGTAGTTCGATGGTAAAGGAACACCTCTCTTCCAAACACTCCGTCGGCTCTTTTCTTACCTATCTTGTTGATCTTAAATCGCCCCTAAAATAACGTTGATTAGCGATCCATTCAAAAAAAAAGATTTGATATAACCAAAAGGAATAATCTTACCTTAGATGATCCAAAGATCACTTCTTAAAAGTCTTCTTCAACAAGGATCCTTGAAAATCCTTTCCAAGGATTCGCCTAGAGAGAAAATAAGAGATCATGTTTCTAAATTTGCTAAGTAAAAAGAAATAAATAATGAAAACGATGGACGGAAAGTTTTACTTACTCACTTGAAGATTCGGCCTAAACAAAAAGAAAAGAAGGATTGATGATTGGCTTGGACAAAAGATAAAAGAAAAGATAGTGATTTTTAGTATATCATAGTTTCGGTTTTCAATAAAAGAAAATGAGAAAGGAGATTGAAAAGAATATGATTAGGTCTTGAAGAAAAATAAGAAAAGAATTGATGATTCTTGGTTTAGAAGAAAATAGTTTCTATAGAGAGAAGAAAGAAAGAAAAAAAAGTGAGAAGGAAAAAGAAAAGGAAGAAAAGATAAAGATCAAAGAGAAAGGAGATTGGTTTTGGGGCTTAGGTGCATTGGCCAAGAGGGAGAAATGAAGAAGAAAATGGTGCTTGATCTTTTGTGGTTTTGGCTATGAGAGGGAAGAGAAAAGAGAAATAGAATGAAAAGAAAATGAAAGAAAAGGCTTTTGGTGAAAGTTAAATTTGACTAAAGAGGAAGAAAAGAAGTGACTTCAAAAGTGACAATATTTTGGCATCAAAAGAGATAAAATTTTGAGAGGAAAAGATGAAATAAATGTACCTATTTGGTCAAAATACCAATACCAAAACAAAGCAAACTTGTACCAAATGCCAATGATAGTTTCGGTTTAGGGGAAAGGTTTTGGAGAAGGGAGAAAAGATGGACAATTTGCTAGGATTATTGGCCAACTAGCACCCTAATGGCTACACTAAATTTTCGGTCAACCTAGCCAACATCATCCCCCTTTTTCCTCCTTGTTTCTTCCCCATCATATCCAAAATTTGCTACACAATTAAACCACCCTCTAGCCCCTTATGCCGTCTAGGTTCATGGTCAAATGACCATGAACACACTCCCAAAACATTGCCCAATATTATGCCTTTTGTCCCCCTTATCTTATCATCAACTTATGATTCCATACCATAAGTCCCTAGCTTCCTTTTTCTCATGGTCAAATAGCCAAAATTAAAAGAGTACTCATCCACTCTAGAAGGTTCTTTGCCGAAACTTATAGGGAAGAAAACAAAAATAAAATCCTCCCTTATGCTAGCTAGTAGATTCGAACCTCTCTCCTCAAGCACACATCCATGCATCTTAACCACCTTGCCAAATACTCAATTCATGCTAGAAACCTCTTGTCATTAATTCTTAAAGCCTAATTTGCTTAGCTCTCTCTTAATTATTAGAAATTAAAAGTTTTACTAAGCATTCACTTAATTAATGAAGCTCAAATAACTTCCAAAATACACTTAATAATAATTAAGCATGCAACATCATTCAATTAAGTAAGATGCATAACCCCTAATTATCAGGATGTTACATTTTAGGTGTAAGTTTAAGGCTCATTTGATTAAAGATTGTCCTCAGGATCCGAATAGGGCTCGGACAGTAGGTAAGGGTGGTGTTTTAGGGGTTGTGGTCTGAACCATGGAGGAAATGGTTTCGGCCAAGGTCGTGGAGCACCAGGCAGAGGAGCTGAAGGTACAGATGCGAGGCAGCTAAGGTTTTATGCAGCCAGGCGTCGCGAGGAGGAAGATGTGCTAGAGGTGGCAACGGGTACGTTCCTCATTTTTGGAATACCCTTTCTTGCCTTGTTTGTTATAGAGCTAGTTCATTCATGTATTGCTAGTGAAGTGTATGGAACCCTGAATGCAAATCTTGAGATGGTATCTAGGGAAATGTGCTAGTTTTATTAAGATCAGAGTGCACAGTAGTAGCATAGTGTGGTGAGTGAGGATGCACGACTATTAGTTAGTTGGAAATTTTGAGGACAAAATTTCTTTAAGGAGGGTAGAATTTTAATATCCTGAATTAGGGGTTATTTGTGATTATATTATTTTCCATGATTTTCGATTATTGTGTTGTTAAGTGAGATGTTCTAGGGCTTAGGAATAAACCAAGGGTAGGCTCGAGCTGTAGGAAAAATTTTATTTTAAAGCTTTAGTTAAAGGGAGTTGAAGGAGCCAGGGGTTAAGAGTAATTCGTGGGGAATTTTAACACAAGTAACCAGTTGGCAAAGTGGCAAAGAGGCACCACTTAGGGCTTTGGAAGGTGACATCACAAGCATTGAAAGGGGGCTTAGGTTCGAATCCCATGGATGGACTTAAGGTGACTTTTATTTTTGCATTTATATGGCATGTGTTGGTCAAACTCTAATTAAGGTAAGGTTGGACTATTGTATTTTATGGTTAGTAGACTAAGGAATAAGTCAAGTGCTTATTTATGGTATGGTATCAAGGAATTTTGGTAGGATAAGGGGACATAAGGCTTGAAGTATGGAGTGTTGTTTTGGAAACTTTTCTATGGCCTTTTGACCATGAATGTAGACGGTATAGTGGACTAGGGGTTGGCTTAATTCGAATGTGATTAGGAGGAAATAAGAAGAAATTTAGGAGTGAGTTTAATTCAAAATTAGTTTGAATTGATGGCAAGAAGAATTTTGAGTGTGGAGGCTGAATGTGGGTCTCTTTTGGGTGATAATTTTCGGTCATAAGTGGGGGGGAATAGCCGAATTTCCTATAAGAGGTCTAGAAGTTCTTTTTTGGTTCTCTTTTCTTTCTTTAGTATTCTCTTTCGAAACTTTCTTTTCACCCTTGCCATTGCCGAAATTTGCACCCTATTTCTTGACCAAAAGCTAAAAGTTGGAAGTCATTTTGTGCATCTTTTTCTTTTTTTTTTTAACTTATTTTCCTTCCATTCACTTCTTAAAAACCGAAACCCATCCTCTCATTTGGAACAAAGCCAAAACCTCTCCACCTTTGTTCTTCATTGCTGAATTCTCCTAACTTTCATCTACACTTCTTTTCTTCTTCTCAACCTCGGTTCTATACCTATTTTTGTGATAGCCGATTATCCCATCTCCATTTGGGAGTTCTTGCCGAATCTTTTAGAGCCTTTAGAGGGGAGGTGTCGACATTCCTTTTCATCAATCTTCCAATCGGTTTCGAGTATAGTAAGTATTTTCTTAGCAATCGAATTCTCTTCTTCTTCATTTAGTATGCCGAAACCAATGGTTGGCCTTGGTTTCTAAGGGATGGTCGAATGTATGAAGAGTCATAATATTGTGTTTCTTTAGTGTAGCCAACGGTAAGGAGCCTCTTGGATTCGGCTATTCATGGTAAGGTGGTAAGTGATATGTAGCTCAGCCAAAGGCCATCCTCACGTATTTATGGTGTAGGGCCGATTCTAACAATGGTTAAGTAGGGATCTTGACATCTTCAGGAGCAAGCAAATATTTCGAGATTTAGTCGAGTGTGCCAAAAAGGTGCATAGTTATCGCACTGTTCTCTTGTTGTGTGTATGTGTTATATATAAAAATTTGTATATGATGTGTATGGTATCCGAAATAATGGCTAAAAAGGTAGATACCCATGGTGGGTAATCGATTAAACAGGTCAGTACTTTATGACAATAAGTTTCCTATGGTATACGAATGAAATTGTGATAGCATGTGATGTATGCTTATTTTAATGATATTGTGGCATGATACATGGGGCTTGGGATATGACTATTGAAGGACAGGGAGTACATTTATGTATGTGGTCTGATGTTAGCCTTGTGCTACATTGGTGCTTGATGTTAGCTATGTGCTTCATCAAGGTGGGATGTTGGCTGTGTGCCTCACACTGGTAGATGATAGCTGTGTGCATCACCGTGGATTGAGGATGACCTAGGGTCACCTCGAGGATATTGATATGTGGGGTCACTTAGGTGATCGGTGGCTTAGCCACGGCCTTGGGCAGCAGTCCGCCAAGGTAGGTGTGTAACGGATGGATATTAGGTCAATGGGCTTCTGTTGCATATTTATGTATGTGGATTTGTGTGGATATGGGCCAAGCCCATATGTGGAGACATGTGAGATAACTATGCACCGAGTCATTTGACTCACCCAAACTTTCTTACCAACATCGCGGTGATTCGTAATGCTTGGACCAGGTTGGAGCGGATACAAAGGTGGCCCATGCAGAAGATGTTTTACTAAATTTTACGTACTTTATATTTTATGTAGTTTTGGAATAATTATTTGATGTAATAAGGGCCACTTAAAGTATTTGCAACTTTATTTACGGGTTTGAAGTTTAACCTATTATTGAGCTAATAATTGGCAATATTTTGAAGCAACTTATTTTATAACAACTTATAATAAAGCTTTTAAATTCGGATAATTTGTACCAATAAGGTTTTACTTGGAATATTAAATGTGAAATGTTTTTACCAATGACAACAAATTTCATCCTTTATTTTTAAGTAAAAATCTTTTCCAACGTTTTCTGCAGTGACATACCAGATCCGGTCAAGGCTCGTGGGCCGGGTTTGGGGGTGTTACAATTTGGTATCAGAGCCCGATTCAAAACTCGGCTTTGAGGGTTTTCGGCACAAAAATATTTTTTTAAGGTGGGCTTTTCAAAAATTTGGGCTTTCATAAATTTTTCAGTTTATTCGGGCATGGCACTTGTATCTCAATTCAAGTCCACCTGTAAGTACCTCTAATTATTGTGTGAATTATTATATGATTGGTATGTGGGTAAGATGGGAACGTAGATTAGTGTATTAAGTTATTGAACTTTAGGATTAGCTTACTCCAACACTAAATTGCATAAAATTTTAAAGCCTAATTAAACAAACCTATGAGTAAGTCACCGAGTTAGGGTGTGGCAACCATTGTGCGCATGTCTAGGATTCGTTTCAGTGGGAGCTTGGTATGTAAGCAGTCCTAGTGACTCACCTTCTCTCCACTCGAATCCTACTTGGTGCATAGTAACGGTTCACCCTAACCAAGAGGACTTATTCACGGGCTAAACTCGATAATTAAAACCCGAAAGGGACTAGTCATACTGTTTTATAAAAACCTTAAGTTTTCAAAATTACTTCTTTGATTTGTAAAACCATTTTATACTTGGAAAATTTTTCAAATATTTTTATTTACAAAATTACTCAAATACCTCAGGTGTAAAATTACCAAAATGCCCTTGGTTTATAAAATTACCATACTACCCACGACTTTTGTAAAAACATTCTTACTTTACAAAATACCAAAACTCCTATTTTACAAAATATTAAGATAACTCGATTTGGGAAAATTTACTAAAATGCCCCTGACTTTCAAAATTACCAAAATAACCCCGATTTCTGAAATTTCTACAATATCATTGGTTTGATAGAATTTTCAAAATAACCTCGAGATTTGTATATTTTTGAATGCCTTTGATTTGTAAAGATTTTCAAATTGACCCCGATTTATTACCGAAATACCCTGTAGGACAAATGACGAAAACACCCCTAAAATAGGAATGGACAAAGATGTTCGAATGATGAATGTGTGTGTGATGGATATCATTGAATGTGTGTGTTTCTCTGAATTAGGGTAGAAAACTTGAAATGGAAACTCTGAATGATCGAAAGAACTACTATTAAGCTGTTTTCATAAAATTGTTCGCAGATAAACAGTGGAACAAATGCTAATTCATAAATTTTTTTTTAAATCGGATAAAATCGCGATAGTAGACATGAGCTTTAGGGGACGTGGTCGTAATGTGCGAGGCCATGGTAGAGGCAGAATGGTTGTATCGGAGCCCGTTAGATCGGGTCAAGGGTCTGAGAGTGAGGTACCACCACTAGCTGTTGGTGTGGAACAGCAAGATCAGACGGGGATGCTGTATCGCAGGCGATGCTGCAAGTTCTGGAGATGGTGGCAAGAGCAGGTGGAATTAAATGAGCTCGAAAATCGGTACCCGAATAACTTTGAGCCAATAGAGCTGAGGTGTTCCGTGACGTATCTGGTGTAGGACCCAATACTGTTGAGTATTGGTTGGAGGCGACCGAACAGATTATGGATGAGCTTGATTTAATGGCTGAGGAGAAAGTGAAAGGAATGGTGTCGCTTCTGCGATGAGTCATATCGATGGTGGCTCATGATTCGGGATGGTGCTATAGTGAAGATCTCACTTGGGAGTACGTTAAGCGCTTACGGAAGAAGTATGTTGGTACTCATTATATTGATGCGCAGAGAAAGGCTTTTATGGGGCTGGTTCAAGGGAACAAACCCGTGGCGGAGTTCGAGCCTGAATTTTTAAGGTTGAGCCGGTATGCTCGAGGAGTAGTGGCTACGGAGCATGAGCGATGTGTCCAATTTAAGGATGGACTAAGGGATGACCTGAGGCAATTGATAGCTCCACAGCAGGAGCGGGAGTTTGCCGTATTAGTAGAAAAGGCTAAGGTAGCCGAAGAAATTAAGGACTTTGTGAGACAGAACAGAGATAAGGATAGGAATCAGGATAAGAGGAGTTTTGGACTGTCGGAATTATCTGGGAGCCGTCAGAAAAGACCGAGGGTTGAGAATTCTGCTCTTGTTGCTAAGCCAGCTACTGGAAATTCAGACTGTCCGTGTGCTCGGTGTGGAAGGTATCATGTTGGCGAGTGCTAAAATCAGGATCGAGAGTGTTTTAGGTGTAAGTCTAAGGCTCATTTAATTAAAGATTGTCCTCAGGATCCGAATAGGGCTCGAACAATAGGTCAGGGTAGTGTTCAGCCAGACAGAGGTGGTTAGCAAGCGACGAGGGGTCGTGGTCCAAACCATGGAGGAAATGGTTTCGGCCAAGGTCGTGGAGCACCAGGCAGAGGAGCTGAAGGTACAGATGCGAGGCAGCCAAGGTTGGTTTATGCAACCAGGTGTCGCGAGGAGGAAGATGTGCCAGAGGTGACAACGGGTACGTTCCTCATTTCTGGAATACCCTTTATTACCTTGTTTGTTATAGAGCTAGTTCATTCATGTATTGCTAGTGAAGTGTATAGAACCTTGAATGCGAATCTTGAGATGGTATCTAGGGAAATGTGCTAGTTTTATTAAGATCGAGTCTTGTGATAGCGTAGTATGGTGAGTGAGGATGCACGACTGTTAGTTAGTTGGAAATTTTGAGGACGAAATTTCTTTAAGAAGGGTAGAATTTTAATATCCTGAATTAGGGGTTATTTGTGATTGTATTGTTTTCCATGAGTTTAGATTGTTGTGTTGTTAAGTGAGATGTTCTAGGGCTTAGGAATAAACCAAGGGTAGGCTCGAGCTATAGGAAAAATTTTATTTTTAAGCTTTAGATAAAGGGAGTTGAAGGAGCTAGGGGTTAAGAGTAATTCGTGAGGAATTTTAACACAAGTAACCAGTTGGCAAAGTGGCAAAGAGGCACCACTTAGGGCTTTGGAAGGTGACATCACAAGCATTGAAAGGGGGCTTAGGTTCGAATCCCATGGATGGACTTAAGGTGACTTTTATTTTTGCATTTATATGGCATGTGTTTGTCAAACACTAATTAAGGTAAGGTTGGACTATTGTATTTTATGGTTAGTAGACTAAGGAATAAGGCAAGTGCTTATTTATGGTATGGTATCTAGGAATTTTGGTAGGATAAGGGGACATAAGGCTTGAAGTATGGAGTGTTGTTTTGGAAACTTTTCTATGGCCTTTTGACCATGAATGTAGACGGTATAGTGGACTAGGGGGTTGGCTTAATTCTGAATGTGATTAGGAGGAAATAAGGAGAAATTTAGGAGTGAGTTTAATTCAAAATTAGTTTTAATTGATGGCAAGAAGAATTTTGAGTGTGGAGGCCGAATGTGGGTCTCTTTTGGGTGATAATTTTCGGTCATAAGTGGGGGGAATAGCCGAATTTCCTATCAGAGGTCTAGAAGTTCTTTTTCGGTTCTCTTTTCTTTCTTTAGTATTCTCTTTCGAAACTTTCTTTTCACCCTTGCCTTTGCCGAAATTTGCACCCTATTTCTTGACCAAAAGCTGAAAGTTGGAAGTCATTTTGTGCATCTTTTTCTCTTTTTTTAACTTATTTTCCTTCCATTCACTTCTTAAAAACCGAAACCCATCCTCTCATTTGGACCAAAGCCAAAACCTCTCCACCTTTGTTTTTCATTGCCGAATTCTCCTAACTTTCATCTACACTTCTTTTCTTCTTTTCAACCTCGATTCTATACCTATTTTTGTGATAGCCAATTATCTCATCTCCATTTGGGAGTTCTTGCCGAATCTTTTAGAGCCTTTAGAGGGAGAGGTGTCGACATTCCTTTTCATCAATCTTCCAATCGGTTTCGAGTATCGTAAGTATTTTCTTAGCAATCGAATTCTCATCTTCTTCATTTAGTATGCCGAAACCAATGGTTGGCCTTGGTTTCTAAGGGATGGTCGAATGTATGAAGAGTCATAATATTGTATTTCTTTTTTGTAGCCAACGGTAAGGAGCCTCTTGGATTCGACTATTTAGGGTAAGGTGGTAAGTGATATTTAGTTCGGCCAAGGGCCATCTTCATGGATTTATGGTGTAGGGCCGATTCTAATAATGGTTAAGTAGGGATCGTGACATCTTCAGGAGCAAGCAAATATTTCGGGATTTAGTCGAGTGTGACAAAACAGGTGCGTAGTTATCACACTGTTCTCTTGTTGTGTGTATGTGTTATATATATATAAATATGTATATGATGTGCATGGTAGCCGAAATAATGGCTAAAAAGGTGGATACCCATTGTGGGTAATCGATTAAATAGGTCAGTACTTTATAATAATAAGTTTCCTATGGTATATGAATGAAATTGTGATAGCATGTGATGTATGCTTATTTTAATGATATTGTGGCATGATACATGGGGCTTGGGATGTGACTATTGAAGGACAGGGAGTACATTTATGTACATGGTCTGATGTTAGCCTTGTGCTACATTGGCGCTTGATGTTAGCTATGTGCTTCATCAAGGTGGGATGTTGGCTATGTGCCTCACCCTGGCGGATGATAGCTGTGTGCATCAGCGTGGATTGAGGATGACCTAGGGTCACCTCGAGGTTATTGATATGTGGGGTCACTTAGGTGATCGGTGGCTTAGCCACGGCCTCGGGCAGCAGGTCTGCCAAGGTAGGTGTGTAACGGATGGATACTAGGTTGGGCTAGGCTTCATGTTGCATATTTATGTATGTGGACTGTGTGGATATGGGCCAAGCCCATATGTGGAGACATGTGAGATAGCTATGCAATGAGTCTGTTTGACTCACCCAAATTTTCTTACCAACATCGCAGGTGATTCGTAATGCTTGGACCAGGTCGGAGCGGATACAAAGGTGGCCCATGCAGAAGATATTCTACTAAATTTTACGTACTTTATATTTTAAGTAGTTTTGGAATAATTATTTGATGTAATAAGGGCCACTTAAAGTATTTGCAACTTTATTTATGGTTTTGAAGTTTAACCTATTATTGAGCTAATAATTGGCAATATTTTGTATCAACTTATTTTATAACAACTTATAATAAAGCTTTTAAATTCGGATAATTTGTACCAATAAGGTTTTACTTGGAATCTTAAATGTGAAATGTTTTTACCAACGACAACAAATTTCATCTTTTATTTTTAAGTAAAAATCTTTTCCGACATTTTTTGCAGTGACATACCAGATCCGGTCAAGGCTCGTGGGCCGGGTTCGGGGGTGTTACATGAACGATTCATCAAAACCTGATCACTTTGACAAGGCTGTAAACGTGATAATTGAAGGAGGAGACAAGGAAATTGTGACTCCTTGAAAGAATAAAAAAATGAAGAGGGAATTAGAGAACGAAGTTTCCAAGCCCTTGTGTACTTGGGAGTGTTTGGAATAATGGGACTGTGGAAGAGATCCCAGTATTTTTAGAGCTGATCTATAGTAATGTGCACAACATGCTTGTTGCCTTAAGCCTAGAGGCAATAAGAACCCTTTTGTGAAATAAGCTTGTGTCCGAAATTCTTATTTCAATAAAATGTATCTTTTTTAACAAATATTGTAACATCCTTAAAACGGGGGTTCTGCGTTTTGCTTGTGTGGCATGTGATGAATTATTTATAATGTTCATTTAACATGTTTTGGGGTCTAGTTATAACCCTAAGTTAGGCCTGAGTTAGGGCTAAGAATTTTGTTTTGGCATTTAAGAAAATGGAGCTAAGGGAAAGAGAGGGGTTAAGAGATTTTATTGGGGAAGTTTGACACAAGAAATCAATGGGAAATGTGGCAAGGAGGCACCACTAGGGTGTCAGAGGAGTGATGCCACAAGCAGGATGGGAGTGCCTGTGTTCGAGCAGCAGGAATTGCACTCCCTGCTATTCCTTTTTGACGCCACAAGCAAGCAGAGGTGTGCTCAGGTGGGACTCTGATTGAGGGTTAGGGATTAGGCTAAATTCAAGTGATAGGTGTAGGACTAATTCAAGCTTGTTTGAATGAGTGGATGGGAGGAATTCAAGGCAAGATAAGGGGGACATCTAGGAGTGGGAGTCTTGAAGAGTTGGTTGAATTTTGGACTTTAGGGGAGGAGGTATAGACGGTTTGGGAAGCTAGAGTAGGCCGAATCTCCTTAGCCAAGGGGGAGTGCATTTTGGCTAGCTTTGATAGTTCTTTTCTTCCTTTCTCCTTCTCTTCTTTTTGTTTTTTGGGTCCCATTGATCAGCCTCTCCTTGCTTATTTGGTACAAGCCGAAACTATCCTTGGTTCACTTTTCTTCTTCTCTTTATTTTGTTCAAAAGTCGAAAGCAATACTCCCTTCTCCATTCATTTTTTCTCAAAACCTCTTGTGCCGAAAGTGGTTGCATTCACCTTTGCCGAATTCTTTCTTCTCCATTTCATTATTCATCTTCACCTTTCCATTGTACAAAAAAAGCCAAAGCCTTGTTGATTCTCTTCTTAGCCGAATACCTTGTTTCTAAATCTCTCTTCTCTTATGTTTTCTTTTTGTTATAACAAGTGCCGAAATCTCCTTGGTGGCCTCACTCTTTGGATTGCCGAAACCACTAATATTGTAGGGGGTGCCGATCATTGGTGTTGAGAGGCCAAATTAATCATCAGGGTAAGGGTGCGACAACTTATTGATTTCGAGATTCATGTTATGGCCGAATGGCCTTTAGAACTTTAATGAAATGTTTAAATCAATTGTAGGAAGGTGTAGTTGATTCTCTGGGATTTGGTGGCCGATCTAGGTAAGGCTTAAACGTTTCAAGATCTATTTTCTAATCGTTCAAAAGCCGAAGGCTAACCATTTGTGTGTTCTATGTTTGGCCAATTGCAAGGGGGATTAGTGTGTAGCTTCGGGACTTGGTTGGAAACCAAATCGGCATTAAGGTGCAGTAAGGACATACGTTTCGGGATCTCGTAGTATCGCGTAGTTTCGAATTTCACGTATAGTCAGGTGTGTAAATGCTTACACACTTTATTAGTTTAATGATGCTTATTATGTTATTGTATAACCCTTGGTATTAGTGACTTTGTCTTGTGGGCATAAGCTTGGATTCCGGGTAAGTCCCCTGTTATGTGATTCTTGGTACACATTATTGTGATCTATTAAATGCTATGATATATGTTATTAGCATGATCATTTGATATTATGACACGTATGTTATGAACATGATGATGGGTTGATGAGAGGAGGGGGATGATTTATTTTGGACTGTCACCAGTGGTTTTGACCACACGACAGGTTGGCCCCATCTTGATATTATAAATTGAGACTAAGTCCCAGTGGTTTTGACCACCAGTGGTTTTGACCACATATCGATTTGTGACTCATCCCAGTGGTTTGGTACCACAGTGGGTTGGCCCCACTAGAATATTTACGGGATTGTCATCAGTGGTTTTGACCACACGATGTGTTGGCC
Organism: Gossypium rotundifolium; assembly: GCA_025506655.1. Lineage (NCBI taxonomy): Eukaryota > Viridiplantae > Streptophyta > Magnoliopsida > Malvales > Malvaceae > Gossypium > Gossypium rotundifolium. Next base: position 25,239,693 of record CP106727.1, read on the forward strand.
CCATCACTTGATTTGTGACTTCGGTCATCAGTGGTTTTGACCACACCGATTTATTTGTGACTACGGTCACCAGTGATTTTGACCACTAGTGGTTTTGACCACACAGGGTAGTTAAAGGTGTTTGGATGGCTAGGTTATGGGCTGCATGTTTTGCATGTTTTGCATGTTTTTACTGATAATTATTGTAAGTGAATGCACTATCGGGTTGGGGATTTACACACTGAGTCTTGGTGACTCACCCCCTTCCCTTATATTTTGCAGGTGAATAGATTGCGGTGATGGAGCCGGGAGGACTCGAGGCGGCCATGCATGTTGGTTGGATTATGGCTTCTTTTAGTTACTTTTTTTTAAAATTTTAAATTTCAGTTTTTGGGTTATGTAATAAGGCTGCTAAGATTTATTTTTGGTTTCATTTTATTACTTGCTATTATTTTAACTAGGTGTGATATATGATTTTATTAATTAATTGGCAAAACGCAATGTTTTCAAAACTATAACACCTTCGTATTGTTTTAAAAAAATATGTTGTCATCGGGTAACACCACTTAATATATGATAACAAAGATAACTTGAATGGTTTCTAAAAACTTGTAACAATAATTAGACTGTAAGTAAGGATTTATAAAAAGGGTTTTCTTAGGAAAATAATTCGACAAACTTTTGTTTTAAAAGTTTTTCACTCCGTGACATGCCAGATCCAGTTGTGGTGTGCTGACCGGGTTTGGGGTGTTACAAATATCTTTTTATTCTTTCCATGTATAGACTCTTTTATTCAAATATTCTTTTATTCATGATCATATCATGCAAATAATCATCCTTAGTATCATTTATTCTTTGGATTTGTCTTTCTTCGAGCCTACAATAGGTCTTTAGATATCAATGATGTGAGCAACATTGTTACTCACTCCCTTTTTGAATAAGATATGGGTCTAGGGGATCTAAGGACTTTGAAGATGACAGAGATTGTAACATATCTTCTAATTTGTTAAGAGTGGTTTAGCAAGATGAAAAACAAACCTTACTTAACAAAGGGCCAACAAAATTATGAGCCTAATGCGAGACATCAGTTAGTTATTTTCAAAAACTCAAAGATGTTTTGCACGATCATAGTAGGACATGCCTGGGATACTAAGATGCGGGCTAAACGTGAGGAACGGGCACTGCCAAGCTACATAGAAAGGGGTGTTATCAGCTATGCTGGATTTAAGGAGACAAGATTCATATGCCTACTCCAATTTTTCACAAATTTCCATATGTGGGGCATAGATATGATGGGGCCAATCTTGTCAAAAAAACCTTTTGCCAATATCGAATCATCGGCATAGTCATCGTTTACTTCACTAAGAGAGTGGAAGTAGCTTCATATGTCAATGTTACAAAGTCGATTGCCATCAAATCGCCAAAAAAAAAGAGATCAAGATGCTTGCAGAATGCCATAAAGGATCGTGTTTAAATAACTGTACAAAGTCAAAGTTTACAGTTTGTCCAAAGATCAGGTAGTATATCACAGTGCAACAAAAGTTGCCAAAAAAAAATGAAAGGTGGCTAATACTTGTAAAGATTGGCATAAAAAGATATCACTACTCTCTATGTTTATCGAAAGTTGGCCAGGACCATTGCCGGGGCAACATCTTACACATTGGTTTATAGACTGGAAGTGTTTTCATCAATTGAACGTAATTGAAGAAAAAGGTTAAAAGCTATTTGTCACGGCTAGATGATACAAGCTTACGTTAAAGAAGTCCATCTTAGGGAATTCCATGAAGAAACCTGAGGTTGAAAAAGATTTTTCTTCTACAAAATGATTTTAGAGGAAAGCATATGCCAAACTGGGAAGGACTTATATAGAACCTAATCTAGAGGAGCATTGATATTGACCGAGATGGATGCCAAATACTTGCCCAATTCAGAGAATTCAGGTTCGATCAAGATGGATTTTACCTGAAAAGGGAAGGGCCAAGGTGAAAACCCGCAAAGGGTGTCTTGGGCTCAAATTCATCCAAAAAAAAAAGAGAAGAAAAAGAGAGGCCAAGGCGAAAACCCGCAAAGAGCGCTTTGAGACCAAAGGAGCTTTGAGCCGAAACCGAAAAGGGCGGTTCAAATTTTGATCAAAAGTGGAGAATACAGTAGTCTTGGTACATTTTAATTAACAATGAGGAAGTATGTTACATCTTGGGGCATCGACAAAGTACTCAGGATCCCCAAAACACATATTGAGCTTAAAATGGTCCTTAAGAAGTTTGAACAGAGAAGCTCAGACTGCGATATCTAGGGCATCTAGCTTCATTCTTACCTATTCTTGAATTCGTTATCTTTGATTACTTTATTCTTTTTGAGATACACCCAAATCAATTTTTTTATTGCCCGAGTTATCCTTGATTAAATTATTTTTCTAAGTTATGCTCCTGACTAATTTCTTTATCGTCCATTTTTTGTGACCTTTTTCAAGCATTCTATATTGAAATAACAATTTATAGACTAATAACACTTTCATAAAAGGAGTTTCGCATATTAATCTAGAAGCTTCTACATAATATGAGGAATCTGAAGCATGGCTATTATTCAGAACTCACCAAGCCTAAGGGCTAGAAACATTGAAAAATGATTATCTCTTCAAGTTCTTATTGGATAAGACAATTTCGTTGGTGACACCATATCGAAAATGACGAACAAGGTCAATCTAAGTGTAAAAGGGAATCATAGTCGGGATACCCTGCACCTATTCAGACACATACGTCTGGTCATTACACCTAGGGAATGGTGTAATAGATTGAAAGTGATACAAGTTCTGTACCTCTGAGTGGTAATAGAAAGATGAAAGAAACTAAAAGTTATTCCCTTGAAGTTGCAGTGGGAGATACCAACTTCATGTCCCAAGGTTCAAGTAGAGAGGACTCGAAATTACCATGGGGCAAATTATTTGAGCAGAACATGAACAAGAATGAAAAACAAATGAGTGATAACACCTAGGATAAGAATCATACTCATAACATTTTTATATCATAGCAAATTTCATTAGGAGCATTTGATTCATTTCGGTCATTGTATCCTAATCCTTAAAACAAGAATCATCTTCATAACATTTTCATATTCATATATCATAACATGTCTAATTAGAGGCATTTGATGCATTTCGATCAAAGAATCCTAATTATTGGACATAAACATATACCCATTCTACAAGTTAGGTAAAAGGTAGCAGTTTGTCATCCTTGAGTTTGTAGGGAGCAAATTGAAGAAAGTAGATCTGGCAATTCCTGAGTTTGCAGGAAACAGATCGAAAACATCATTCTGGCAATCCCTAAATTTGTAGGGATCAGATTGAAGATAGCAGATCTGGTAATTCTTGAGTTTACAGGAAGCAGATCGAAGACATCAGTCTGGTGATCCCTGAGTTTGTAGGGATCAGATTGAAGATAGTAGATCTTGCAATTCTTGAGTTTGTAGGAAGCAGATCAAAGACATCAGCCTGGTGATCTCTAAGTTTGCAGGGATCAGATTGAAGATAACAAATCTTGCAATTCCTGAGTTTACAGGAAGCAGATCGAAGAAATCAATCTGGCAATCCCTGAGCTTGTAGGGAGCAGATTGAATATAGCAGATTTGGCAATCCCTGAGTTTGTAGGGAGCAGATCTAAGACATCAGTCTGGCAATCCCTGAGCTTGAAGGGAGCAGATTGGAGATAGCAAATTTGGCAATTCCTGAATTTGCAGGAAGTAGATCGAAGACATCAGTCTAGCAATCCCTAAGCTTGCAGGGAGCAGATTGGAGATAGCATATTTGGTAATTCCTGAAGTTGCAGGAAGCAGATCAAAGACATTAGTCTGGAAATCCCTAAATTTGCAGGGAGAAGATTGAAGATAGCAGATTTGGCGATTCCTAAAATTGTAGGAAGCAGATCGAAGACATCAGTCTGGTGATCCTTGAGTTTGTAAGTATCAGATTAAAAATAGCAGATCAAGCAATTCTTGAGTTTGCGAGAAGCGGATCAAGACATCACCGGTGACCCTTGAGTTTGCAGGATCGATTAAAAATAGCAGATCTCGCAATTCCTGAGTTTGCAGGAAGTAGATCAAAGACATTAGTCTGGTGATCCCTGAGTTTGCAGGGATCTGATTGAAAATAGCAGATTTGGCAATTCTTGAGTTTGCAGGAAGCAAATCTGTAACATCCTTAAAGTGGGCCTGCGCATTTATATGATAGTCTAATATGTTAAATTGAGATTGTAAAGGTTGGGCTGAATTTTTATTAAATATTTGAATTAGGGTTAAAGTTAGTGCTTTGGGTAATTTAAAGTGAAATATTGGGCTTTAAAAATTTGGATTAGGTGGCTAATAAATGGTGTTAGCTTATAATTTAAGAAGATGGATAATTAAGTGACAAGCTGGGCTTGTGGCCCAAAGAACTAAAGTGCTTTAAGTGGGCATAAGGTGGCATCATAAGGGGGGAGGAGTTTGGGCCCTTGTGTGACCAATTGGGCCTTAGGAAATGGGTCAAATTCGGCACTTAAATGGGAAGGGGGTGGACGGCATGTAGGTTACTAAATTAGGAGCTTTAATTCTTTTTATTTAAGTAATAAAAGATGATAAACAAGGAGGGAGGAGTTGGCTTTAGTGAGGGCTCTTCAAAAGGGTAAGATAAGGATTGGAGTTATCAGGTGAGATGAAGGCTATCAGAAGGGAGAGAGTTGGCAGAAACTCCAACTCTGTGTATGGGTATGATATGCCAAAATTGGGAGGCCAGATATCATCTTTTCCATTTGGTTTTTCTCACTTTCTCATCTATTCTCCTCAATCGAAAATTCTTTCTCTTATATATCCCTGTTTCTTGTCAAAACCAAAAACTCTCTAGCTCTTCTCTTTTCTCCTAGATCCCTTCTAAAAGCCGAATGCTCTTACCGCACATCTTCTTCCTCTATAGCCAAATCTACAAGGAGATCTCTATTTTCCGAAGGTGCATTGTAAGTCGTATACTCCTTAGTAATCCGTGAGTTTAGGATTTTTCCTTTTCGTGATTCATTTATTTTATCAAACTCCTAATCTAAATCATTAATTCCAAGACCCTATCGATTATACTCTTTACCCTTGAAGTCGAATCCAGTCCCATTAAAGCCGATTTGGTGGAAAAGTCAAGGTAGGTAGTGGTAAGTATGGTAGAATGGCCTTCCATGATTCTCTATGCTTTGGTGAATACTATTTGGGGTTAGGTTGAATGTGTGTATCGGTTGGTTTGATATTTGGTTGATGGCGAATGTAGGAAGGTTGGTGGTGACAATTTCTAAACGATATTCGGGATTCGGCTAACTAGGTAAGTGTTTGTTTTAAAGGTTACATTTAACTAATGAGTTAGATCTCATCGTTTATTTGGTTTAGTGATTAAGGGATTGTTATGGACTCAACTAACAGTCAAGCGGAGAAGGTTGGATCTATAAAACCGTCGCCCAAATTCAAGAAGCGATCTGTTTCGGTAGTGTGAGATTGGCCAACGGGGTGTGGGCCGAAATCGAAGTCAAATCGTGGGCCAATGGTAGCTGTTTCTAGTAATAGTAGCATAGACGTAGAGAAAACCTTAGTATGCGGATCAGGTGTATAATACTTCCAATTGTCTAGATCTCGATAATATATATATATATATGTATATGTGTTCATAAGATTTACATGTTACATTAAAAGTGAAATCTCGGATTTAAACGACGGACCCTCGTGTTTGGCGATTTGGCAATCCACGAGTTTGTAGGGAGCAGATCTAAGACATCGGTCCGCAATCCACGAGCTTGAAGGGAGCAGATTGGAGATAGCAAATTTGGCAATTCTGAATTTGCGTGGAAGTAGATCAAAGACATCGATCTAGCAATCCCTAAGCTTGCGAGGAGCGATTGGAGATAGCATATTTGGTAATTCACGAAGTTGCGAAGCGGATCAAAGACATTAGTCCGAAATCCCTAAATTTGCAGGGAGAAGATTGAAGATAGCAGATTTGGCGATTCCTAAAATTGTAGGAAGCAGATCGAAGACATCAGTCTGGTGATCCTTGAGTTTGTAAGTATCAGATTAAAAATAGCAGATCAAGCAATTCTTGAGTTTGCAGGAAGCAGATCGAAGACATCAGTCTGGTGACCCTTGAGTTTGCAGGGATCAGATTAAAAATAGCAGATCTGGCAATTCCTGAGTTTGCAGGAAGTAGATCAAAGCCATTAGTCTGGTGATCCCTGAGTTTGCAGGGATCTGATTGAAAATAGCAGATTTGGCAATTCTTGAGTTTGCAGGAAGCAAATCTGTAACATCCTTAAAGTGGGCTGCGCATTTATATGATAGTCTAATATGTTAAATTGAGATTGTAAAGGTGAAATTTGAATTTTTATTAAATATTTGAATTAGGGTTAAAGTTAGTGCTTTGGGTAATTTAAAGTGAAATATTGGGCTTTAAAAATTTGGATTAGGTGGCTAATAAATGGTGTTAGCTTATAATTTAAGAAGATGGATAATTAAGTGACAAGCTGGGCTTGTGGCCCAAAGAACTAAAGTGCTTTAAGTGGGCATAAGGTGGCATCATAAGGGGGAGGAGTTTGGGCCCTTGTGTGACCAATTGGGCCTTAGGAAATGGGTCAAATTCGGCACTTAAATGGGAAGGGGGTGGACGGCATGTAGGTTACTAAATTAGGAGCTTTAATTCTTTTTATTTAAGTAATAAAAGATGATAAACAAGGAGGGAGGAGTTGGCTTTAGTGAGGGCTCTTCAAAAGGGTAAGATAAGGATTGGAGTTATCGGGTGAGATGAAGGCTATCGGAAGGAGAGAGTTGGCGAAACTCCAACTCGTGTATGGGTATGATATGCCAAAATTGGGAGGCCAGATATCATCTTTTCCATTTGGTTTTTCTCACTTTCTCATCTATTCTCCTCAATCGAAAATTCTTTCTCTTATATACCCCTGTTTCTTGTCAAAACCAAAAACTCTCTAGCTCTTCTCTTTTCTCCTAGATCCCTTCTAAAAGCCGAATGCTCTTACTGCACATCTTCTTCCTCTATAGCCAAATCTACAAGGGAGATCTCTATTTTCCCGAAGGTGCATTGTAAGCCGTATACTCCTTAGTAATCCGTGAGTTTTAGGATTTTTCCTTTTCTGTGATTCATTTATTTTTATCAAACTCCTAATCTAAATCATTAATTCCAAGACCCTATCGATTATACTCTTTACCCTTGAAGTCGAATCCGTCCCATTAAAGCCGATTTGGTGGAAAAGTCGAAGGTAGGTAGTGGTAAGTATGGCCGAATGGCCTTCCATGATTCTCTATGCTTTGGCTGAATACTATTTGGGGTTAGGTTGAATGTGTGTATCGGTTGGTTTGATATTTGGTTGATGGCCGAATGTAGGAAGGTTGGTGGTGACAATTTCTAAACGATATTCGGGATTCGGCTAACTAGGTAAGTGTTTGTTTTAAAGGTTACATTTAACTAATGAGTTAGATCTCATCGTTTATTTGGTTTAGTGATTAAGGGATTGTTATGGACTCAACTAACAGATCAAGCGGAGAAGGTTGGATCTATAAAACCGTCGCCCAAATTCAAGAAGCGATCTGTTTGATGAGTGTGAGATTGGCCAAGCAGGGTGTGGGGTAAATCAAGTCAAATCGTGGGCCAATGGTAGCTGTTTCTAGTAATAGTAGCATAGACGTAGAGAAAGCCTTAGTATGCGGATCAGGTGTATAATACTTCCCGACTGTCTAGATCGGATTATATATATATATATATATGTATATGTGTTCATAAGATTTACATGTTACATTAAAAGCTGAAATCTCGGATTTAAACGACGGACCCTCAGGTTTGTAAATAATCTGACTATATGTTACAAGTAAACTGTTGTACATGTTTTAAATTATTGTGCATGTTGCATAGGTTGGGTGATGAAAGGAGGAAGTTATATGCATATGTATATGAGTAATGGTTTTTACCGTGAATTACTGTAGCGGCTAATGTCATGATTTGTTATACGGGCTTCGACCAATATATGTTGATGAGAAGCATGACTGCCATCTTAGACTATAGCGGTGTGGGTTGATTGTAGAAATCCCCAATGGTGTGTTGGTTGGTACGGGGGCGTGTAGCGGATGGAAACCTGGGCAAATGGGTTGGGCTTTGCATATTACTTGTTATTCATGTAGATGAAATTGTTGTTATGTTTATGAGGCCAAATATAGTGGTGTATGAGGGTTGCACACTGAGTCTCGCGACTCACCCCCTTTAAACTAACCTTTCAGGTGACGATTAGTGCATCGGACCAGGCCGGAGTGAAGCGCAAGGTGGCCATGCAAAAGAAGGTGGATCCGGTGTCAAGTTCCCCATATTAGTTTTTTTTAAAGTATTTTATATGATGGATTTAAACTACGTTGTAATAAGGCCATGGGCCATTAGTTTACATTTTAGTTTTATTATGGGCCATTATCATTTATTATCGTTTTAATTTTTTTTCAAAGACATGTAATCTATTTTGGGCTTTTGCTTATTAAGGCACAATTTATGTAATTCCTATTTGGGCTTTCTATCTACACGATTGGTTTTATAAAAAATTTTCTTAGTGACATACCAGATCCGGTAGTAGTGTTTGGGCTGGGTTTGGGGTGTTACAAATTGGTATCAGAGCCTGGTTCAAAACTCGACTTTGGGATTTTGGGCCCAAAAGATTTTCTAAAAATGAGTTTTTTTATAAAAAAACATCGGTTTTTATTAGCAAAGGTTTATTAGTTCAGCATGGCACCTGCGTCTCCAGCCAAGTTTGCCAGGTAAGTATACTAAACTCCTGATTGTGATATAAATGTAGGCTTAATGGGCTTATGGGACGTAGACTATTTAGGTTAGAACTTGATGGACTATAGGCTTAGACAAACAAATTCTTAAAAATCCATAAGACTTAACTTCATTAAACAAAACCTGTAAACAAGTCATAAGACTAAAGTGTGGTAACAAGCATATGCATGTCTAGGAGTAGATCCGGAAGAGCTTGGTATTTAAGCAGTCCGAGTGACTCACCTCCTCTTCACAGGAATCTCACCTGGTGCATAGTGATTGTTCACTTTAGCCATGACAGGGTGTGGCAATAGGCATAAGCATGTCTAGGAGTGGATTCAGGGAAAGCTTGGTACTTAAGCAGTTCTAGTGACTCACCTCTTTTCCACTAGAATCCTACCTAGTGCGTAGTGACTATTCACCCTAGTTACAAGTACGTGTTGACAGGCCAAAACTACAATTAAAACCCGAAAGTGATCAGCCACCTATTTTTCTCACAAAAATTTTTAGAATATCCTTACTTTGAAAAAAAAATACTTATGATTTGCGAATATACCCCGATTTACAAAGTCAACAGAATATTTCCATAGAAAACAAAAACAACAACAACAACAACAACAACAATAACAACATCAAAATATCCTTGAATTGTAAAATTACCAAATTACCCCTGAGTTGTAAATGACCAAAATGCCCTTGATTGGAAAAATTACTAAAACACCACCAGATTTTCAAAATTTCTAAAATATCCCTAGATTTTACAAATTACTAAAATAACCCCAAATTTGCAAAATTATCGACATACCCCAGATTTGTAAAATTATCGAAATACCCCTAAGTTGGAAAATTACCAAAATACCCTTATTTCGCCAAATCACCCGGATCCTTATTTTGGAAAAAAATTATGAAAATACCCCTGGGTAGCGAAATGATGAAAATACCCTTAGGTAATAAACGTTACTTGTATGAACGTTGTGTGTGCATAATTCCTAGAATAGGAAGACTGAAAACTGTAGATAGGTTCGAATTCGAAAGAATCACTTTTAAACTATGTTTCATATGACTGTTCGGGGATAATTAGTCGAAACAACTAATGACTCATAAAAGTTTTAAATTAGATAAACGCGAACTAGAAGAATGAGTACAAGAGGTCGAGGACGTCCGCCACGTGGACGCGATAAAGGTAGGATGACCGTGTCGGAACCCGTAAGATCGGGTCATGGGTCCGAAGTGAGATACCGGTTCCACCAGCTGCTGAGGTAGAATTCCAGGACCAGACAGGAGGGTAGGACATGGTGTCTCAGGCTGTACTGAGGGTTTTAGAAAGAGTGGTCGAGGCTGGTATGGGCAGAGGAGCCCGAAAATCTGTGCCTGAGAGGTTGAGGAACAATGGGGCAGAAGTATTTAGGGGAGTCTCTGGCGTATCCCCGAGTTCCGCTGAATATTGGTTGGAGGCAATGAAACGTATAATGGATGACCTAGACTTCACGGTAGAGGAGAAGTTGAAGAGGATCGTGTCCCTTCTTTGAGACGAGGCCTACCAATAGTGGCTCACGGTGAAAGAGGGTACGACCGCGGGAACTGATTGACTGGGATTTCTTTAAGGAGTCATTCCAGGGAAAGTACGTTGGGGATAGTTATATGGATGCTCAACGGAAAGCATTCTTGAATTTGGTGCATGGGGAGTAAGTTTGTGGCTGAGTATGAGGCTGAGTTTCTACGCCTGAGCCATTACGCTCAGGGAATGGTGTCAACGGAGTATGAACGATGCGTTCGGTTAGAGGATGGGCTAAGAAATGAGCTAAAGGTTTTGATCGCACCACAGCGAGAGAGAATTTTTGCGGTTCTAGTGGATAAAGTTAAAATAGCTGAAGAAGTGAAACAGGTGGAGAAACAAGAGAAGGATAAGGAGCAAGGAAAGAGTAAGAGGAGTTTTGGACCCTCTAAAGCAACTGGAAATTTTCAAAAGAGGCCTAGGACTGATGGGCCAGCTCGTGCTCCATCGTGCCAGATCAAGCATGTTCTATATGTGGGAGAACCCATTATGGGGAGTGCAGAGTGAAAATCGGTGGATGCTTTAGGTGTGGGTCCACAGAACATTTGATGAGGGACTGTCCCCAGGTGGATCATGGCTAGCCAACGGGTCGAGGTTCTAATCAGACTAGAAGGGGTGATCAGCTTGGACCAAGGGGTAGAGGTGCAGCTAGAGGAAGAAATGGACCCGGTCGAGGTCGTGGAGCATCCGGCAGAGGTACAGGTAATACAGATGCAAGGCAGTTAGGTTTAGTTTATGCGACTCACCGAAGAGAGGACGGTGATGCACCGGATGTTATAACCGGTGCGTTTCTTATCATTGATAACCCTTTTCTTGCTTTAATTGATATTGGATCAACCCACTCCTATGTTGCATGCTTAGTATCTGAGACTCTAAGTATAGATTATGAGATAACCACTAGGAAAATGACCGTGGTTAGTCCCCTAGGACAATCTAGGGTAGTGGACAAACTGTTTAGGGAAGTACCTTTAGAGACTCAAGGGGTAGTGTTTCCGGTAGACTTGATGGAATTGCCATTTGGAGAGTTTGACCTCATCTTGGGAATAGATTGGTTAACTAAGCATCGTGCCAAGTTGAACTGTGAGAACAAGCGTATGATGTTGGGTACCTCAAAAGGTGGGGAGGTGGTTGTGTTAGGAGAAAGGAGGAATTACTTGTCCAACGAAATATCCTCCTTCAAAGCTATAAAAACGATTCAGAAGGGATGTAGTGCATATCTAGCTTTTATTAGTGCATTGGATGCTAAAGAGGTGACTGTTAATAAGGTTCGAACAGTCAAGGATTTCGCAGATGTCTTTCCAGAGGAATTACTAGGATTACCCCGGATCGCGAGGTGGAATTTGGAATAGACCTACTTTCGGGTATAGCTCCAATATCTATTGCTCCTTATAGAATGGCGCCAAAGGAATTGGTGGAGCTCAAGGCTTAGATTCAGGAACTATTGGATCGCGGGTTCACTTGACCGAGTGTGTCTCCATGGGGAGTGCCGGTCTTGTTCGTGAAGAAGAAGGATGGATCTATGCGTATATGCATGGACTATCATCAATTGAAAAAATTGACGATCAAAAATAAGTACCTATTACCTAGGATCGACGACCTGTTTGATCAGTTCAAAGGAGCATCGGTCTTTTTTAAGATTGACTTAAGGTTTGGATACCATCAATTAAAAGTTAAAGAAGGGGACATTCATAAGACAGCATTTCAGACTCGGTATGGGCATTATGAGTTCTTGGTAATGCCGTTCGGGTTGATGAACGCACCAGCGGCCTTTATGGATATGATGAACCAGGTGTTTCAGCCATATCTTGATCGGTTCATGGTGGTGTTTATCGACGATATCCTAGTTTACTCTAAGTCAGAGGAGGAGCATAACGAACATCTTCGCGTGGTGTTGCAAACTCTAAGGGAGAAGCAGCTGTTTGCAAAGTTCAGAAAGTGTGAGTTCTGGCTGAAGGAAGTGACTCTCTTAGGACATGTGGTTTCGACCGAGGGAATAGGGTGGACCCTTGAAAGATAGAGGCTGTATTGGATTGGAAACCACCAAAGTCTGTGGCGAAGGTTCGAAGTTTCATAGGTTTGGCAGGGTATTACCGAGGGTTCGTTGAAGGGTTTTCTCTAATGGCGGCTCCTCTAACTAAGTTGTTAAGGAAGGGAGTATTGTTTGTATGGACCAACAAACAGCAAGAGAGCTTTGAGAAGCTAAAGAGAATCCTGATGGAAGCACCAGTATTAATTTAGCCAGAGGCAGGAAAGGAATTTATCGTCTACTGTGATGCGTCGCACATGGGTTTAGGGTGTGTGCTGATGTAAGAAGGAAAGGTGGTGGCATATGCATCTCGACAGTTGAGACCGCATGAGTTGAACTATCCTACGCATGACTTGGAGTTGGCGGCGGTAGTGTTTGCCTTAAAGATTTGAAGGCACTACTTATACGAGGACAAGTCGGTAATTTACACCGAACATAAAAGTCTGAAGTACCTCCTTACCCAGAAGGAGCTAAATTTGAGACAACGTAGGTGGATTGAGCTCTTAAAAGATTATGATTGTTCGATCGAATATCACCCTGGCAAGGTGAATGCGGTAGCAGATGTGCTAAGCCACAAGGTAGTATCGGAGTTAAAAGCCATGTTTGCTCATTTGAGTTTATTCGACAATGGGAGTTTGCTGGCTGAGTTGCAATTAAAGCCAACATGGGTAAGTCAGGTTAAGGATAAGCAGTTAGGAGATAAAGACTTGAGTGCTTGATTATTTCGAGTAAGGGATGGTGAAATGGAGGACTATAGTCTGAACAAGGATGGAGTTCTGTGTTATCGTGGGAAGATTTGCATGCCTAAGGATGATGAGTTAAGATAGAGGATTCTTCGGGAATCGCATAGTAGCCCCTATGCTATGCATCCCGGAGGAGTCAAGATGTACCGTGATTTGCAAGACCAATTTTGGTGGCCAGGTCTAAAGAAAGAGGTAACAAAAGTCGTAGGAAAATGTTTGATGTGTCAGCAGGTCAAAGATGAACACAAGTGCCATCGAGATTGTTGCAGCCGGTGAAGATTCCCCAATGGAAATGGGAGAGAATCACGATGGATTTTGTTAGTGGGTTACCCCTAACACCCACTGAGAAGGATTCAATATAGGTGATTATTGACCGACTGACAAAGTCTGCTCACTTCATACCGGTTCGGGTGGACTTTTCTTTACAAAGATGGCTAAATTGTATGTGGCTGAGGTTGTAAGATTGCATGGTGTGCCAGTGTCGATCATATCAGATAGGGACCCTAGATTCACGTCCCGATTTTGGAAGGCTCTTCATCAAGCAATAGAAACAAGGTTAGACTTTATACTGCCTTTCACCCACAGACTGATGGTCAGCCCGAGAGGGTAATTCAAATCTTGAAAGATATGCTAAGAGGTTGCATCATCGACTTTAGGGGCAGTTGGGAAGAATATTTGCCCTTGGCAGAATTTACATATAATAATATTTATCAAGCTAGCATTCAGATGGTGCCTTATGAAGCATTATATAGAAGGAGATGTCGGACTCCAACATGTTGGACGGAATTGGGTGAACGTAAGGTGTTAGGTCAAGAGTTAGTTTTAGAAATCGAGGAGAAAGTGAAGTTAATACGGGCTCGGCTAAAGGAAGCATCGAATCGATAAAAGTCTTACGCGGATTTAAAGCGGAAGGACGTGGAATTTGCGGTAGGTGATCAAATCTTCTTAAAGGTATCTCCGTGGAAGAAGGTAATAAGGTTTGGTCGAAAGGGGAAGTTAAGTCCATGGTTTATTGGGCCTTACCGGGTACTAGAACGTGTGGGCCTAGTGGCTTATAGGTTGGAGTTGCCTTCGGAGTTGAGGCAGATACATGATGTGTTCCATGTCTCAATGCTGAGACATTATCGATCTGACCCATCGTACGGTAGAAGAGATAGAAGAAAGGCGGACTTGTCCTTTGAGGAGGAACCGACAAATTCGGATCGAGATGTGAAAGTATTGAGAAGAAAGAGATAGAAGAAAGGCCGGACTTGTCCTTTGAGGAGGAATCCTTAAAGTGGGCTACGCATTTATATGATAGTCTAATATGTTAAATTGAGATTACAAATTGACGGATCGAGATGTGAAAGTATTGAGAAGGAAGTCGATCCATTGGTTAAAGTTTTGTGGGGCAAAATCACTTAAATGGGAAGGTGGACGGCATGTAGGCTAAATTAGGAGCTTTAATTCTTTTTATTTAAGTAATAAAAGATGATAAACAAGGAGGGAGGAGTTGGCGATTGGGGTTATCAGTGTGATGAAGGCTATTAGAGGGAGAGTTGGCAAAACTCCAACTCTGTGTATGGGTATGATATGCGAAATTGGGATCCAGATATCATCTATTCTATTTGGTTTTCTCACTTTCTCATCTATTCTCCTCAACCAAAAATCTTTCTCTTATGTACCTCTTTCTTGTCCTCTAGCTCTTCTCTTTTCTCCTAGATCCTTACGAAGAAGAATGCTCTTCTTCCTTTTGAGGTCTACAAGGAAATTTATTTTAAGAGGGTAAGAAGCGTGATTCCTTTATTTTATCAAACTCCTAATCTAAATCATTAATTCCAAACATCCTTAAAGTAGAATCCGTCCCATTAAACGTGGAAAAGTCGAAGGTAGGTAGTGGTAAGTGTGGTAGAATGGCCTTCCATTTGGCGAATATGATAGTCTAATATGGTTTAAATTGAGATTGTAAAGGTTGGTGGTGACAATTTGATATTCGGATTGACTAACTTTATTAATATTTGAATTAGTGGTTAAAGTTAGTGCTCAAGCGAGAGAAGGTTGGGTAATTCAAAAGTGAAATATTGGGCTTTAAAATTTTGGGTTAGGTGGCTAATAAATGGTGTTAGCTTATAATTTAAAGTAAATGTTTCATGGATTTTGTTACGATGAAAGGAGGAAGTTATATGTATATGTATATGAGTAAACTGTTTTACATGTGAATTACATGTTTCATGGGTTGGGTGATGAAAGGAGGAAGTTATATGTATGGCTAATGGTTTTCCGTGAATTACAATGACTAATGTGTTATTTGTTATATCTGAAGCTTGGCCAATATATGTTGATGAAAGATGACCGCCATCTTGGAGTGTAGCAGTGTGGGTTGACTATAAAAATCCCCAATGGTGTGTTGGTTGGTATGGGGCGTGTACCGGATAGAAACCTAGGCAAATGGGTTGGGCTTTGTATATTACTTGTTATGCATGTAAATGAAATTGTTGTTATGTTTATGAGGCCAAATCTAGTGGTCATGAGGGTTGCACACTGAGTCTCGCGACTCACCCCCTTTAAACTAACCTTTCAGGTGACGATTAGTGCATCGAACCGGGCTGGAGTGAAGCGCAAGGTGGCCATGGAAAAGAAGGTGGATCCGGCGTCAAGTTCCCCATATTAGTTTTTTTTAAAGTATTTTATATGATGGATTTAAACTACGTTGTAATAAGGCCATGGGCCATTAGTTTACATTTTAGTTTTATTATGGGCCTTTATCATTTATTCTTGTTTTAATTTTTTTTTTCAAGGACATGTAATCTAGTTTTGGGCTTTTGCTTATTAAGGCACAATTTATGTAATTCCTATTTGGGCTTTCTGTCTACACGATTGGTTTTATAAAAAATTTTCTTAGTGACATACCAGATCCGGTAGTAGTGTTTGGGCCGGGTTTGGGGTGTTACAAGATCGAAGACGTCAGTCTGGTGATCCTTGAGTTTGTAGGGATCAGATTGAAAATAGCAAATTTGACATTCTTGAAGTTGTAAGGAGCAGATCGAAAATATCAGATCTTGTTTCCCTGAGTTTGCAGTGGGGCAGATCAAAAGATAGTGGATACTGCCTTCATGAAGTCGAAGCCATCAAACTTACTGTAATCAAGATGAAGTTCCAATACCGTTGAAGTTGCAGTGGAGTTGGATTCATTTGAAGAAGACAAGGATCAAGAAGTCGAGACTCGGCCAAGACCGAGAAAAATTGGTCCTTTTATAGTCTTTGCACTATTCTTGTTACACGACAATGAGCAAAGAGGGGCAGCTGTAAGTACCCAATTCTGCCCGAGCCCATAAAACAAAATAAAAAACCAAAAAAATAATAAATGTCTTTTAAACAGTCCATTATACATGCCAAATTAAATAAAACCCAATTGCCTACCTAAATAGACCAAACCCCTTAACCCATTTACACCAAGACCCAATACCCCGTTGGCCCAATAGCCCAAACCTAAACTAAGGGTCCCTGGATCACTAAGGAACCATCGCACCGCAAGCGCCTCAGCGACCCTTCAGTCACGCCGCTAGTGTCGTAGCCACCAGCCCCTCATCACGTCACGATTCGCGGTAGTAACGTCACCGCTCTCCTCGCCTTCGAGCTGCACAAAAAAGGGAAAACATAGCAAAAGAAATGGCAAATAAAAAAATCAAATTTCTTTCCTTTTCTCTTGATTTATTTTTTGGGCTATAAAAACCCACAAACAATTTGTAACACACACGAACAGACAATACAAAAAGAATACATTCAAAAAAAAAACTACAGAGAAATAAAATATATTTTACAGAGGTGATTTTCGTTTTAATATCTGTCTCTTTTTTATTTTCTTTTCATTTCATGCATTTTTTAATATACATACATTAAAAAAAGGGGAGAAAGAGATTTACCGTTTGATCGGAGTTAAAAAAGGTTGCGTTTGGGCTTTTAACCGACGAAGGAGGCGCTTGTGGAGGCACATGTAGTGGGTGAATACCAGAGCTCAGGCCAGAGCCAAACCTCAGGCCAAGAGAAAGGGAGAGCTCCTCAAAGCTCTCTTTCATTTTTTTTTTTTTTAAAGAGTGTTTAAAAATGATTTTTTTTTTTTTTTGTTTATGTTTACTTATATAGGGCCTATTATACGACGCCATTTTGGAGGGTTCCATTTAAGGCCAAAATGACGTTGTTTCAAGATGGATCCGCGCGTTGACCTGACTTAGCCATCAGGATCCACGTGTTTTATTAAAAAGGGGAATTTAGCATTTAAGTCCCTTTATGATTTTATTTGTTTGAATTTTGTTCAATTTAACATTTTCTTTATTTTTAAATTTACCCGGAAAGTCTATTTTTGCTCCAATTTAGTCCCTTGGTCTATTTTAAAGGTAAAAATCGAAACGACGCCATTCTAAAAATAGGCTTAATTTCTACATTAGTCGCTGGGATTTAACGCGTGTTTTAATTTAATTCTTTTGTATCTGTTGTAATTACTATTTTAACCATTGTTTTCTTTATCCTTTTATTTAATTATTTTAATATTGTATTAAATTATTTTATTAAATTGTCTATATTATTTTCTTTATTATTTATATCAATATATTAATAGTATAAATATATATTTATATATTAAATGATTATTATTTATTTTTTATTTAGCTCAAAATTATTTTAATTACATATTATTTATATATATTAATTACTATATTATATGTTTTAAAATTTTATATTACATAGTATTATATTATATTATATATCATTTTTTAATTTTTTTTTGTACAATGTCTATTATATTATATAACTTATTTCATTTATATTATTTAATTTTTATGATTAATATATTATGTATATATATATATATATTTATTTAAAATTATTAGTTACTAATTATTTTTATTATGTATAATCCTTATATATTATTAATTATTTTACACTATTTTATTACATATTTTGATTTTTATTAATTATTATATACATTTATTTGCATCTTTATATTAGTATATTATTGCTTTAACATTTTTCTTATAATTTATTTATTCATGTTATATTATTCTTTTATTATTTATTGTTAATATAATTCATAGAATTGCAATTGATATGTATGTTACAATGTATTGCTCATACCATTTTTTATAAAAATATATTTTGAATTAAAATATTTATTTCAAATGGTTTTTAAAATACGGTGATATGTGATATTTGGGGAATTTCAAGAAGAATTTTGCCCTAACTTACTGGGTTCGATTTTTCACGTGAAACTTTAGATATTACATATCCCTTTTTTTAAAAAAAATTGAGGTTTACCAATTTCAAATAAAAAAACCCTATTATTGGGAATTCAAAGTGTTGTGCCCTAACTTACTGGGTTCGACATTTTGAATCTTGAGGTAGGAATTTTCTAACATAAAGACGCGCCTATTTTCGAAGTCATGAGATGCTATGTCCTAACTTACTGGATATAATATTTTATTTCTTTGAGATAAGCAAGTCTTGGTATTTTCTTCAAATAAAATGATCTTATTTTCAAGTTTTAAAATTTCAAACATTTGGACATGATTTTATCAATTAGGTACCAAATTTTGGGCGTTACGAGGATGCTAACCCTTCCTCGTACGTAACTGACTCCCAAATCTGTTTTCTTATATTTCGCAGACCAAAATCAATGTTTTGAAATAAAATGTTTTATAAGATGATCTAATCACACCAAAGTAAAAAGGGATTAGTGGCAACTCCCGTTTTTATTTTTAAAGTCAATCCCCATTTTTTTAACCGATTTTAAAAATGGTTTCCAAAAATATAACTTATATAAAAATTATATATGTCTTGAGCATCCAATACAATTAAAAACAAAGGTATAATTGCCTTTTATGTCCCTCAACTATATTGTACCTTATAATTAAATAATAAGTCTCACTTTTATACTAATGCAATTTAATCTTTATACTTAAACTATTCACTAATTTGACAAAATTACCAAATCGAAATTCAATTCGCTACTAAAATAACCAAAATTAATAAATATTTGTGATTCCAATACACAAAAATGGGGTCCCGAAACCACACTTCCCGACAACACTAACTTCCGGTACCTTATCTAACTTTCCAAATAACAAAAATTATTAGACTAAACTTCAATATAATGTTGTAATACCCTCGTAAATATTAATAAATAATATTCACTGAGTCTATCATCAGAAAAAAACTGTAACACCCCAAACCCAGCCCATGCGTTACGACCGGATCTGACATGCCATATGAGAAAAACGTATAAAGTCCTTGTGATTTGTACTAAATAAGTGTTATTTGGTTATGGTTAAGAAAACAAGTTTGGATGTAAATATTTGATAAAATACAACTATTTTTGAGAGGTTGATTGATGAATCAAAAATTGAGGTAGTGAACTTTAAAACTGTGACTTTTGAAATTGTCATTGATAATTTGAAAGAAAATCCGAGTTAAATTATTTATAAAAGTTTGTTATAAAATCCATTTATTAATCAATTTTGGAAAACCCGTTGGTTATGCTTTTAGAAAATTCCCATTTAAAAATAACTTAAGAACAATAATAAATATGTCAAACATAAAGCAAAAATAAAATATTCCAGAGGCCTTATTACAACTTAAAAACCCAAAATAGTAAAAGTAATAAAGTAAACGTAAATAGAAATTTAAAGTTCAAAAACATCATTTCTGAAGTATGGCCTCCACCAAGTCATCCATGGTCCAAGTCCACATCACTGTGCGTTACCTGCAAGGGTTAAGGAAAAGGAGTGAGATACTAGAACTCAGTGCATAATCCCCTTACCGTCATCCACTGGGTATGAACCCGTAAAGCAATATCTTGGGTCTGAGCCCATATAGCATAATCTTGGACCGAAGCCCATTTACAATACAATATTTAAAAGAAGTATATGTATGCAACCCAACCCATCCATCCATCACACCCCCGACCAGCCAATCACACCTGTGGGGATCAAGTCAACCCACTCCGCCTCTCACACCAATTCGCAGGCAAGTTGCCATTTATAATATTTGTGGCTGAGCCACCAGGAACGCTGCAGTCAAGCTGCTTTTTATAATATTTGTGGCTGAGCCACCAGAGTCATAAGCACATTAATGAACAATTTGTGGCAATGCCACTAGGCTACACTTCTCTTCATTCAATTTTTTCCATCCCATGCAATATGTAAAGATGCAACATACATAATTAAGCATAATAACAACATATAAGTACAACAATCATTAATCCAATAATTTATTATGGTAAATCGGCCCATAATAGCACTTTGTAATTTCGCCCACTAAGGCAATCTAATAAATTAGCCCATAGGGGCATTTTGGTAATTCAGCCCATAAGGGCATTTTGGTAAATTGGCCTATTGAGGGTATTTTCGTAATTCAGCCCATAAGGGCATTTTAGTAAATTTTACAAATTAACTCCGATTTTGACAAATCTTAGTATTCACGATGTTTAGGCAATACACTCTATTCATACCAATTTACCGATACTAAGTTTTTAGGCAACATCGATCGATATTTCTAATATGATGCTAAATCATAAATTTACGGGATTTCGGTGTGAGATTACACACCTGATTACGGTAAGTATTAAACCCTCTTGATCGTCGGCACCTATGACAACATAATACTCGATTAACTAAAATAAGAGATTTTTCTTAATCCAAATCTAAATCAACGATCTAAAATACTTACTCTCAATATCGTGAATGACCACGATTTGTTTATTCTCACCGAATGATGGTCCACAACCCAATGGGAAATCTCATGTAACATCTCAAAATTGGGCCTAGTAGGATTGGGCCCATTGGGCCTTGAGCACGGAAGCATTTAAAATTTTTGGAGAACAAGAGAATGGCTTTATTTCAAGTTGAACTTATTGGGAAGGTGATTTTGGAAAGTTACGGGGTTTCTAGGAAGTTCCGGGTTTCTAGGTAAATTTTTGTGTTTATGCACTTAAGGGGGAAAAGGTAACTGGCATCAAGAATTAAGAAAATAAGTGTGCATTTTGCTAGCACAAGGAGTTTATTGGTAAAGGTGGAAAGTGGCGTGTGGAGTATACTAATGGTCTGAGGTTCGAATCCCATCTATTTCATTTTTGAGTAAATTTTTGTGCTTCTCTTCCATGTGTCGGTCATGAATTTATTATGGTAAGGAAGACTATTTATTGATGGAAAGATGCTAAGGAATATGGTAAGGAGGAAGACTAGGGAAAATGAAGGAAAGAAATGAAAGAAAAAGGCAAGAGAAGGGGACATGTTGTGTAACACCCCAAACCTGGCCCAAACACTACAACCGGATCTGGTATGTCACTAAGAATTTTTTTTAAAAAAAAATTACCAATCTTGACGACAGAAAGCCCGAATAAGAATTTCATAAAATGTGCCTTAATAATCAAAAGCCCAAAACTGAATTACATGTCTTTGAAAGAAATTAAAACGAGAATAATTAATAAAGGTCCATAATAAAACTAAAATGTAAACTAATGGCCCATGGCCTTATTACAACTTAGTTCGAATTCATAACATAAAGCACTTTGAAAAAAAAAACTATTATGTGGAACTTTATAGCTGGATCCACATATGCTTTTGCATGGCCACCTTGCACTCCACTCCGGCCTGGTCCGTTGCACTAATTGTCACCTGAAAGGTTAGTTTAATTGGGTGAGTCGCGAGACTCAGTGTGCAACCCTCATGCACTACTAGATTTGGGCCTCATAAAACATAATAATAATTTCATTTAGATGGAAACAAATAATATGCAAAACCCAACCCAATTGCCTAGGTTTCCATCCGCTACACGCCCCCGTACCAACCAACACACCATTGGGGATATCTACAATCAACCCACACCGTCACACGCCAATATGGCAGTCATGCTGCTCATCAACATATATTGGCTGAAGCCCTTATAACAGATTACGGCTTTAGCCGCTACAATAAATCACGGTGAAAACCACTACGCATATACATATACATATACATATACTTCCTCCTTTCATCACCCAACCCATGCAAACATGTACAATAATTTAAAACATGTACAACAATTTACTTGTAACATATAATCAGATTATTTACTAACCTGAGGGTCCGCTGTTTAAATTTGAGATTTCGGCTTTTAATGTAACATATAAAACTTATGAACATATATATATATATAATTAATCGATCTAGACGGTGGGAAGTATTACACACCGATTAGCAATACTAAGGCTTTCGCTATATCTATGCTACTATCACCGAGACTACCACTATTGACCAACAATCGACTTGATTTGACCCACACTCGATGGCCAATCTCGCACTCATCAAACAGATCGCTTCTTGTATTTGAGTGGCGATTTTACGATCCAACCTCTCTTGCTTTCTTGTTAGTTGAGTCCATAACAATCCCTTAATCACTAAACCAAATAAACGATGAGATCTAATTCATGAATTAAATATAACCCTTAAAACGTGCACTTACCTAGTTAGTCAAATCCCGAATGACCTTAAGAAATCATCACCACCAACCTACCTTCGGCTTTTCCACCAAATCGACACTTCCGAATAAAACAAGACAAGATTTGGCTTCTAGGATAGAGAGAGTGAATCGACAAGCCTTTGGAATAAATGATTTGGTTTAGAACTTGAAAGAGAAATAAAGGAAATGCAAAGAAACAAAATCCCGAAACTCACCAGATTAGAGAGGAGTATGCAGCTTATGGTGCACCTTCCGGAAACAGAGATCTCACTTGTAGATTCGACTATGGGAGAGGAAAATAAAGACTAGGGTATTCGACTTTGAGAAGAAAAGAGGGGAAAATAAACTGTGTCAGAGAGTTGCAGCAAATAAAAGAATTTGAGTGAATAGGAGAAGGGAATTTCGGCTAGGTGAGGAAGAAGAGAAAAAAAAAAGAATGGATGATCAATTGGCTTAAATAGAATTCGACAATGCACCCCCTTTCCCGAGTTGGATTTTCGGCCAACTCTGCAAACACCTGATAGCTTAAATTCCTATCCCTTATCATGATCTGCTAACTCATTTAAAAGAGTCTCAACTAGATCCAACTCCTCATCCTCTTAATTATCAGCTTTTATCACTTAAATAAAAAATAAATAAAGCTCTTAAATGCTAGCAAGTGTGCCGTCCACTCCCCCACCTTGATATACCAAAATTTTGCCCCCAATTCTTGGGCCTCAAGTGGCCACACATGGCCCAATAACCTCCCTAAGTGGCGCCACCTTAGTGCCCACTCAAAGCACTCTAAATTTTTGGGCCACAATCCTAGCTTGCTACCAAACATAACTATTTAAATTTAATTACTACTAACACTATTTTTAATCATTCTAACCCAAGTTTTAATGCCCAAAATATCACTTAAACTTATCAGAATATTAAATTAAACTCTAATCCACATATTTAATCAAGGTCTTAGCCTGAGCCTTAAATTATTGAACCAACATGTTAAACCAACATATAAATGTACAGGCCCACATTTAGGATGTTACAGTTCTACCCCCCTTAAAATAAATTTTGGCCCCGAAATTTACTAGTAATCTTACTACCTAAGTCTCACCACTAGACTTTCGCTGTGCACTCAAATTCTAAAGCCAAAATAAACACTTAGTATATTATGGTAGGGTACGCACCATTATTCGCATCTGGAGTGTCTCCGTTGCTATCATTCCCCGAGCGTAATGACTCAAGCGTAGAAACTCAGCCTCATACTCAGCCACAGACTTACTCCCCTACACCAAATTCAGGAATGCTTTCCTTTGAGCATCCATATAACTAGCCTCAACGTACTTTCCTTGGAATGACTCCTTAAAGAAATCCCAGTCAATCAAGTCCGCGGCTGCACCCTCTTTCACCGTGAGCCACCATTGGTAGGCCTCGTCTCAAAGAAGAGACACTACCCCGTTCAGCTTCTCCTTCACCGTGAAGTCTAGGTCATCCATTATACGTTCCACTACCTCCAACCAATATTTAGCGGAACTCGGGGATACGCCAGAGACTCCCCTAAATACTTCAGCCCCATTGTTCCTCAGCCTCTCAGGCACAGATTTCTGGGCTCCTATGCCCTTACCAGCCTCAGCCACTCTTTCTAAAACCCTTAGTACAGCCTGAGACACCACGTCCTCTCCACCTGTCTGGTCCTGAAATTCCACCTCAGTAGCTGGTGGAATCGGTATCTCACTTTCGGACCCATGACCTGATCCTACGGGTTCCGACACGGTCATCCTACCTCTACCGTGACCATGTGGTAGACGTCCTCGACCTCTTGTACTCATTCTTCTAGTTTGCGTTTATCTGATTTAAAAATTTTATGAGTCATTAGTTGTTTCCACTAATTATCCCCGAACAATCTTATCAAACATAGTTTTAAAAGTGATTCTTTCCAATTCGAACCTATCTACAGTTTTCAGTCTTCCTATCCTAAGAATTATGCACACACAACGTTCATGCAGGTAACATTTATCACCTAATGGGTATCTTCGTCATTTCGCTACCCAGGGGAATTTTCGTAATTTTATCCTATAGGGGTGTTTTCGTAAAAAAAATTTTCCAAAATAAAGTTCCTGGTGATTTGGCGGCATAAGGGTATTTTTGTAATTTTCCAACTCGAGGGTATTTTAATAATTTCGCAAATCTGGGGGTATGTCGATAATTTTACAAATCTGAGATATTTTGGTAATTTATAAAATCTGGGGTTATTTTAGTAATTTTTGCCAATCAGGGGTATTTTGGTCATTTATAAATTAAGGGTGTTTTGGTCATTTACAACTCAAGGATATTTTGATGTTGTTGTTGTTTTTGTTTCCTATGGAAAAATTCTGTTGACTTTGTAAATCGGGGTATTTCTCCAAATCATGGGTATATTTTTTTCAAAATAAGGATATTTTAATAATTTTGTGAGAAAACAGGTGGCTGGTCCCTTTCGGGTTTTAATTATAAGTTTTGGCCTGTCAACACGTACTCATAGCTAAGGTGAATAATCACTATGCACCAGGTAGGATTCTAGTGGAAAGGAGGTGAGTCACTAGGACTGCTTAAGTACCAAGCTTTCCTTAAATCCACTCCTAGACATGCATATGCCTATTGCCACACCCTGTCATGGCTAAAGTGAACAATCACTATACACCAGGTGAGATTCCAACAAATAGGAGGTGAGTCACTCGGACTGCTTAAATACCAAGCTCTTCCGGATCTACTCCTAGACATGCATATGCTTGTTACGACACTTTAGTCTTATGACTTGTTTACAGGTGTTGTTCAATGAAGTTAAGTCTTATGGATTTTAAGAGTTGTTTGTCTAAGCCTAGAGACCATCAAGTTCAAACCTAAATAGTCTACGTCCCATAAGCCCGTTAAGCCCACATTTATATCATAATCAAGAGATTAGTATACTTACCTGGCGAACTTGGCTGGAGACGCAGGTGCCATGCTGAACTGATAAGCCTTTGCTAAGAGAAATTCATGTTTTAAAAAAAAAAACCCAATTTTACAAAATCTGGTACCAATTTGTAACACCTCAAACCCGGCCCAAAAACTACAACCGGATCTGGTATGTCATGAAGAAAATTTTTGTAAAACCAATTACCAATCGTGACGATAGAAAGCCTGAATAAGAATTTCATAAAATGTGCCTTGATAATCAAAAGCCCAAAACTGAATTACATGTCTTTGAAAGAAATTAAAAAGAGAATAATTAATAAAGGCCCATAATAAAACTAAAATGTAAAATAATGGCTCATGGCCTTATTACAACGTAGTTCGAATTCATAACATAAAATACTTTGAAAAAAAAAAACCTATTATGTGGAACTTTATAGCCGGATCCACGTATGCTTTTGCATGTCCAACTTGCACTCCACTCCTGCCCGGTCCGTTGCACTAATTGTCATCTGAAAGGTTAGTTTAATTGGGTGAGTCACGAGACTCAGTGTGTAACCCTCATGCACCACTAGATTTGGGCCTCATAAAACATAATAATGATTTCATTTACATGGAAACAAATAATATGCAAAACCCAACCCAATTGCCTAGGTTTCCATCCGCTACACGCCCTCGTACAACCAACACACCATTGGGGATTTTTACAATCAACCCACACCGCTACATGCCAAGATGGCAGTCATGCTACTCATCAACATATATTGGCTGAAGCCCTTATAACGGATTACGACTTTAGCCGCTACAGTAAATCACGGTAAAAACCGCTACACATATACATATACATATACTTCATCCTTTCATCACCCAACCCATGCAAACATGTACAGTAATTTAAAACATGTACAACAATTTACTGGTAACATATAATCAGATTATTTACTAACCTGAGGGTCCGCTGTTTAAATTCGAGATTTCGACTTTTAATGTAACATATAAAAATTATGAACATATATATATAATTAATCAGATCTAGACGGTGGGGAAGTATTACATCGCGTACTAAGGCTTTCGCTATATCTACGCTACTATCACTCGAGACTACCACTATTGACCCACGATCTGACTTCAATTTTGGCCCACACTCTGATGGCCAATCTCGCACTACCGAAACAAATCACTTCTTGTATTTGAGTGACGATTTTACAGATCCAACCTCTACTGCTTGACTGTTAGTTGAGTCCATAATAATCCCTTAATCACTAAACCAAATAAACGATGAGATCTAACTCATGAATTAAATATAACCCTTAATACAAGCACTTACCTAGTTAGTCGAATCTCGAATGTCCTTGAGAAATCGTCACCACCAACCTACCTTCGGCTTTTCCACCAAATTGACACTTTCGAATAAAACAAGACAAGATTCGACTTCTAGGATAGAGAGAGTGAAATCGACAAGCCTTTGGAATAAATGATTTGGTTTAGAACTTGAAAGAAAAATAAAGGAAACGCAAAGAAACAAAATCCCGAAACTCACTAGATTAGAGAGGAGTATGTAGCTTATGGTGCACCTTTGGGAAACAGAGATCTCACTTGTAGATTCAACTATGGGAGAGGAAAATAAAGACTAGGGTATTTGGCTTTGAGAAGAAAAGAGGGGAAAATAAACTGTGTCGGAGAGTTGCGGCAAAGAAAAGAATTTGAAAGAATAGGAAAAGGGAATTTCGGCTAGGTAAGGAAGAAGAGAAAAAAAAATAAAAGAATGGATGATCAATTGGCTTAAATAGATTTTGGCAATGCACCCCCTTTCCCAGAGCTGGATTTTTAGCCAACAAACACGATAGCTCAAATTCCTATCCCTTATCATGATCTGCTGACTCATTTAAAAGAGTCTCAACTAGATCTAACTCCTCATCCTCTTAATTATCAGCTTTTATCACTTAAATAAAAAAAATAAAGCTCCTAATTGCTAGCAAGTGTGCCGTCCACTCCCCCTCCTTGATATGCCAAAATTTTGCCCCCAATTCTTGGGCCTCAAGTGGCCACACATGGCCCAATAACCTCCCTAAGTGGCGCCACCTTTGTGCCCACTCAAAGCACTCCAAATTTTTGGGCCACAAGCCCAGCTTGCTACCAAACATAACTATTTAAGTTTAATTACTACTAGCATTCTAACCCAAGTAATAAAGCCTAAAATATCACTTAAACTTCTCAGAATATTAAATTAAACTCTAATCCATATATTTAATCAAGGTCTCAACCTGAGCCTTAAATTCTTGAACCAACATGTTAAACCAACATATAAATGCAGAGGCCCACATTTAGGATGTTACATGTTGGCCTATTATGTGGAGGATGTTTTGGAAAGAATATTCTGGGTCAACACTCATCTTTTTTGTAAAGATGATACAAGGTTTTGGTAGGGAGAGAAAGTGTGTGCCGAATTTTGTTAGGCATTTTAAGGATCTTTTGATTTCTTTTTGAAAGTCTTTTCCTTGTTCATTTGGTGCCTCTTTTTCCTTACCTATAATCGAGACCATTTGAGAGAAATTCTCCTTTCTTCTTTTCATCTTTGCCATAGCTATCTTTATTCTTTTAACATTTTGGTGCTTACGTTCCAATCTTTTCTTTTGGTTACTGAAAAACAAGTCCCTCTTGTTGTTCATCTCTTTCATGGTATTAGCCAAATTTTGACACTTCTTATGACCATCTCTTCTTTTCCTTCCTCACTATTTCTCTAACCCTTCTCTCATTTTCTTTAATTGATTTTACATAGAGGCCGAATCATCCTTGTTTTTTTCTCCAATAGCCTAACTACCTAGCACTATATCCCTTTTTCTTTTCTTTTTCTTTTGGGTGTTGGACACTCTCTCTTCCTTGGCCGAATCAGTAGAGTGTTAGTTTACACTCTTGTCATCTTTCTTGTAACAGCCCAAAAATGACCCTAATCGGAAAGGTGGTTTTGGGACCACAAACCCAGGTTAGAAAAAATAATTATTATCATTCATTTTATATTTTCGATATATGATTAAGTATGTGTTAGAATATCATGAGGTAATTTGATTGCTTATGTACTCGAATTAGGAAGAGACCAAATTGTTAAAGTGGTAAATGTAGCTTTTATTGAAGTATGAGGGTTCAAATTGAATTGTATTCATGTGGTGTGGATTTGAATGTCAATTAATCCTAAATTAAGGTGGTGGACGGCATAATGATGAAATTATATATTAAATTATAATTTTATTTGTTAGTGGAATGATATTAGTAAATTTATATTATTAAAAAAAACATAAAGAAACAAAACTAAGTGGGGGTGTTCATCTTCTACCTTGGCCTCTCTATTGCCGAAAAAGAAAGAAAATAAAAGGGAGATTGTAGAGAAGCTTGAGTCTCCAATTTCGGTTATTGCATGCTTAGATAAGGTTAGTGTTTGATTTTAATTTTTGAAAGTCTTTGCATTTTTGAGCTCCTTTCCATGAGTAGTATCAAAACCATGTGGAAATTTTAGATTCTAATACATGCCCTAGAATCGGCCATTTTTGGATAAGCTATGAATTTTTATGCTTGATGGATGAATATTGATTATATGTTAGGGATTTATATGTTGTGAGTAGGAAGTGTGATTGAGATGGAGTTTGGTGACTTAATTTATAAAAATAAATAGTTGAGGGATCTAATTGTTAAAAAAATGTTTGGTAGGGACCTAAATAAGGACTAGAAGCATTCAGCCCTCAATAAGCATGATTAAATTTTTGATATTTTACAATTTGAGTTTTAATGATTAAATTATAAATTTTGTAAGTGTTGGGGGTAAATTCGGAAAAATAAATAATGGTATAATTTTTGGATTGAATTGGATGGATATGTTCTTGAATGAGTCAATTTGAATTGTTTAGATCAAGTACAAAAGGAGAAGGATTTAGATCAGGGGAAAAACAAAATTTAACAGATAGTTGGGGAGATAAATTCATCGTCTCTTGAGGTAAGTTTTAAGCATTTGGTTGAATCGAAATTGAATCTATATTGTGGTACAATTGCTAAATAGATACAAATATGTTAAATTTCTTATTGCCGAGTATGATATTGAATGATGTATGTGCTAGCCGAATACAAGAATTGTATTTATATGAGTTTTGAATTAATTGAGTTGAATGATTGGATATATTTTGAGGAAAAATTATATGTGAAATTGAGATGAGAAATGGTTAAGTGTAATAAGCGATTATATATATATTTATTTAATTTGGCCGAATGTAGTAGTGTAAAATTGGAAGAGATAGTTGGTTCGAGTATGTACATTGCGGATATTACATGTTTGGAATGTGATATTATCTTTGTCTATGTGATCGAAGTGAAGATTGAATTAGTGAGTACTGTGTGTGCGAAAATTGAATTACCAAGCATTGTGTGTGCGAGATCGGTTGAATAATATTAAGTGTGTGGATTTATCAATCACTTGAGCATATAGATAAAAAAAGGTAGTTAAAGGTATCAGGTATGTCTTTCGGTTAACAATTTACTAATTTGAGGTCATGTTAAGTTAGTTATTTCAATAAAGGTACAAAATGTAAGACTATTTTATTACCTTGTTTTAGGATTGAATGAACATGAGTTAGATGACAAACTAGAGGAATAATGGTGTTATGTATGTGCATGGTTTGTACATCTTACCCTTTTTGCTTATAACTTACTAGGCTATTTAAGCTTACTTGGTGTGGTTGTTTCTTTTATAGATCCGTAAGGTAGCACTCGAGCATCGGGAATCCTAGTCGACGTCCAAAGACACTATCAAATATTTTGGTACTTTTATAAATGATCTTAAAGTCAATGGCATGTATAGGCTAAAATCAAATGTTGAGAGTATCTTTTGAGCTATATGTTATTTATGCCATGCGAAAATGGCCAAATTATGATGGCTTGATCTTGTTGAATTCGGTATTCATGTTTAATTAATGTGAAAAATGCATCTTATATGTGTTTGTGTGTTGATGTGTGGAAAGGTGACTTGAATGACCTTGAGTCGATATATATATATGCTTTTTATAAATATGTATGATCATGAATTGTGGTTGAAGGCTATTTGATTTGAATGAATACGTCGTTTAAAGATGAATAGTTGCACCTAGGTGACATAGTTATAAATAGTCTATTAGATATGTAAAGATGATGACAGTAATTGGTATTGTATGTGTATTTAATTGAGAGGATTCGGATGTAGTAAATTTTCTAGGAGATGGGTTAAGTTGATTTGGTTGGTTATAGGACACACATGTATATATGTATGCAAATTACATTATAGGTTCAGCATTGAGTACATTGCTTCATGGTCATATGTAATGGGTTCAATTAGTGTGCTTGTTCGGTCATGGCAAAATTTTTCTTTGATGGTTGATATAGTTAACGTAACTTCTAAGTTGATTGTAAATGAGAAGTGGTAAGCCATCGGTTGAAGCGTTAATTTCGTTATGTCGTGAATAATGGTATTGAGATTATTAGAAGCTAAATGCTCAAATTTTAGATTGTTGTATACATCATAGGATATATATATATATATATGAATGTGATGGAAATATATATACATGTACATTGATGATATAGTCGAATGAGTTGTGTACCTATATGCTAAAGGTATACTCCAAAGTGTTAGTGATATTAGAGACAATGTAGTCAAATGTGATAATGGTTAATGGGATAGATAAGTTACCACTCATATGTAAAAAAGGTTGGTGTTTAAGTTTTATCATATATATATATATATATATACATATGTATTGAATGCTATGACTCGATATTAATGTAGTAGGGGTGTTACATTTCTAGCCTTTGGCTTTTGGAAGAGGATTGGTAAGTAGAAACTCGAAGCACTTTATCAAAGGGCCAATCGATCACCTATCCCTCGTAATAAGAGACTTGGATTGTTGGTAAGTGATATAGTGTAACATCCTAGAAATGTGAGTATCGATATGTTGCATATTTTTGGTGTTTAGCTTGTGAATGATTTTATTTGTGTGTTTAATATAGTCTTGAGAAGGCTCGTGTTTTTTCGGAGTTAGAATAAATTTTAGTAAAGAGTACTTTACTGTAGAGGAATCATGTGACTTTGAAGTTTAAGTTAATTAAAGTGATAAAGGATAGCATGAGTTGAGCTATTGGTGAAGGGGATATACGCTACATGTATGGTCTTGAGGGGAGAGGTTCGAATCTCCTAGCATGCAAATTGTGAGCATTTATTTTTGCTCTTTCCTAGCAAGTTTCGGCCAATCTTCATTCATGGATAAGATGGACTAAATTTTTTATGGAAAGATGGCTAAAGGTTATGGTAAACATGAATTAAGGGGTTAAATTTGCTTGATTTTAGGAATTGTTTTTTTAAGCATTTGGAAAGTGGAGGAATACAAGGCATGATACAAGAATGATGATTTGGAAACTTTTGCATGGCCATTTTGACCATGTATTTGGACTGACATTGTGGACTAAAGGGTTGGCGAATGTGGTTGTAGCTTGGCTAGGATTAGGAGTTAGTTTTTGGTCATTCTTAGCATATTTGTGCAAAATTGTCAATTCTCTTCAAAACTTTTCTCCTAGCCGAAATTAAACATTTTGTAAGCTTAGTTCTTTTGACCATTTCTTTTTCATGTTACCATTTGGGCACATTTTTGCCTAGAATTTCAATACACTCTTCTTCTTATGCTGAAATACCAAAGCTAAAGACCATTCTTCTTTTTCCTTCCCCTCCCCCATTGCCGAATGCATTTTGTTCCTAAACTCATCACTTTTCTCTTTCTCTTTTCTTCTCATTGAAAACCAAATCATAAACATCTACTCCCCATTCTCTTTTCCTTTCCATTTTATTTATCATTCAAACACTTTCTCCATCATTTTCTCCCCATGGCCAAATGGTACTAATACCATTTTCTTCAATTTTCCTTCAAAGCTGAATCTTCTCTTCATCTATATTATTTTGTTAATTATTCCTTCAGTCTTCATTTAAGCAATTGGTAAGAACTCTTTTCGAATCTTTTCTTTTCCCTTCTTTTCTTAGCTGAATATATATAAGTTTAGGAGGGTCTTATGACCGATAATAACATTTTTTCCTTAAACAATCTTTCATTTTTCTAGTGTTATACAGAAGGCCAAACTTGGAGTATTCGTTATCATCGTGATTCGTTAGAAATCGAGTCAAAGTGTTAAGGTAAGGGTTCTTATCAGGAGCTATATACTACTCGACATATTGTTATAGATGAACTATTAATCGATTTTGTTTTAGGGGACGTTATCGCTCGATTTTCATCTTGTGGGACAAGTATATTTTGTGGTAAGCCAATCTTACCCTTCAAACCATTAGTCAAAATTTCCGATATACTTTTTAGTTGGACTAACGATCTTTTTTGAATGGAGACAATCAAGATAGGGACGAAAAAGGTTATGAATAATGTTCAGAAGAGGGGTGGTTCCGCTAATCCCCCGAAATTTAAGCGAAGGGCTATTTCGGGAATCTGAGATTTTTCACCGAGTTGTGGACCCTCATCCGAGGAGAATCTATTATTTGAAGTCGTTCGTACTCCTGAGCCTTTGTTTGTTCATGGATATTCAACGGGTAACGAACCAACAATCAGGGAGAAACCGCATATAGAAGTTGTTCGAAATTCCAAGGGTAAAGTCTATTATAAGAATAGATTTATAAATAGTATTAGTGTTCTAAATTATCGTGATGAGTGTTTAGGTATCGACGAGCGGGAAAGTCTAGTTCTCACTGTAACTAGGTGTGTAACTTCACACTTATCTCTCGGGTTAGATACTATACCATAAGTATTGGGATAAAATCGTAAAGATGGCAAAATCGGAGAAATACAAAATAATTAACACTTTTGTGTAAATACATGAAAACGGTTAAAGTTATGGAAATTACAAAAACGCCCTCAATGGGTTAATTGATAAATAGTAAAACTTTATGCCTCATGTGATATATTGGCCAACAACTGTTAGATCGATATATGGGCCAAAAACTGCTAGATCGATATATGGGCTGTAACATCCTTAAAGTGGGCCTACGCATTTATATGATAGTCTAATATGTTAAATTGAGATTGTAAAGGTTGAGGCTGACTTTTTGATTAAATATTTGGATTAGGGTTAAATTTAGTGCTCTGGGTAATTTAAAGTGAAATATTGGGCTTTAAAAATTTGGGTTAGGTGGCTAATAAATGGTGTTAGCTTATAATTTAAGTAGATGGTTAATTAAGTGACAAGCTGGGCTTGTGGCCCAAAGAATTAAAGTGCATTAAGTGGGCATAAGGTGCGTCATAAGGGGGGAGGAGTGTGGGCCCTTGTGTGGCCAATTGGGCCTTAGGAAATGGGTCAAATTTGGCACTTAAATGGGAAGGGGTGGATGGCATGTAGGCTACCAATTAGGAGCTTTATTTCTTTTTATTTAAGTAATAAAAGATGATAAACAAGGAGGAAGGAGTTGGCTTTAGTGAGGGCTCTTCAAAAGGGTAAGATAAGGATTGAGGTTATCAGGTGAGAAGAAGGCTATCAAGAGGGAAAGAGTTGGAAAAAACTCCAACTCTGTGTATGGGTATGATATGCCGAAATTGGGAGGCCAGATATCATCTTTTCCATTTAGTTTTTCTCACTTTCTCATCTATTCTCCTTAACTGAAAATTCTTTCTCTTTTGTACCTCTGTAGCTTGTCAAAACTGAAAACTCTCTAGCTCTTCTCTTTTCTCCTAGATCTCTTCTGAAAGCCGAATACTCTTAGTGCCTATCTTCTTCCTCTATAGCAGAATCTACAAGGGAGATCTCTGTTTTCCCGAAGGTGCACTGTAAGTCGTATACTCCTTAGTAATCCGATGAGTTTTGGGATTTCTCCTAATCTAACTCCTAATCTAAATCATTATTTCCAAGGCCTTGTCGATTATACTCTTTACCCTTGAAGCTGAAACTATTCCATTAAAGCCGATTTGGTGCAAAAATCGAAGGTAAGAAGTGGTAGGTGTGGCCGAATGGCCTTCCATGATTTTCTGTGCTTTGGCTGGATACTATGTGGGGTTAGGTTGAATGTGTGTAACGATTGGTTTGGTATTTGATTGATGGCCAAATGTAGGAAGGTAGGTGGTGACAATTTCTAAAGGATATTCGGGATTCGGCTAGCTAGGTAAGTGTTCGTTTTAAAGGTTACATTTAACTAATGAGTTAGATCTCATCGTTATTTGGTTTAGTGATTAAGGGATTGTTGTAGACTCAACTAACAGTCAAGCAGAGAAGGTTGGATCTGTAAAACCATCGCCCAAATTCAAGAAGCGATCTATTTCGGTAGTGCGAGATTGGCTAATAGGGTGTGGGCCAAAATCAAAGTCAGATCGTGGGCCAATAGTAGTTGTTTCAAGTGATAGTAACATAGATATAGCAAAAGCCTTAGTACGCAAATCAGGTGTGTAATACTTCCCCACCGTCTAGATCTGATTAATAATAAATATATATATATGTTTATGTGTTCATAAGATTTACATGTTACATTAAAAAGCCGAAATCTCGAATTTAAACAACGGACCCTCAGGTTAGTAAATAATCTGACTATATGTTACAAGTAAACTGTTGTACATGTTTTAAATTATTGTGCATGTTGCATGGGTTGGGTGATGAAAGGAGGAAGTTATGTAACACCCCAAACCCGGTCTATGCATTGAGACTAGATTTGGTTTGTTACATGAATCGAGCTATTTTTAAATCTCTAATGAGTTGAAAGCTACAATATTTATTTACTGTGGTTTAAAATTTTGAAGAGTATTTGAATTTGATAAATATTTGAAAACATTAGTTGAAAATCATTGTATTATCAAAACCTTTAGGTAATTTGTTAAAGAGTTAAATAAAATATTTATAAAAGAATTTCATATACTTGAAAACCCAAATTTATAAAAACATCATGTAATCATAACCCAAAATTAAAAGTCCAAAGTATAGTTTAAAGCCCAAACACACATCAAATCCATAAGTTATTTATAGAGGCCCTTATTACAATAATCCATAATAGTAAAAAAAATTTGCTTATTAAAAGTTCAGAGTTTATATAACTCTCTTTTGCAGTATGGCCTTCACAAAGTCATCCTCGGCCCAAGTCCACGTCAATTTCCATTACCTGAGATGGAAAAATTAAAGGGGGTGAGTTACTTAGAACTCAGTGTGTAACTCACTTACCACCATTATTGGGCCAGATCATCAAGGTATTATCTTTGGGCTTGAGCCCAATTACGTAATTCAACAATTTATCATAAAATAAAATTATTTAAAGATGCATGTAAAATGAATTTCCCAACCAAACCTAATATCCATCCGCTAACACCCCCGTACCAACCATCACACTTGTGGGGATCAAGTCAACCCACCCCGCCAACACACCAATCGTAGGCATTAAGCCTTTTTATAATTGTGGCAAAGCCACTTAACTAGAGGCAATAAGCCATATTTATTTTTGTGGCAAGGCCATCGAACTAGAGGCAATAAGCCATATTTATTTTTGTGGCAAGGCCACCGAACTAGAGGCAATAAGCCATATTTATTTTTGTGGCAAGGCCACCGAACTAGAGGCAATAAGCCATTATTGTGGCAAAGCCACCGAACTAGATTTTGGCAATGGCCATTCTTCTCTTCATATATCCCACCCCATGCAATTATGCGTGTATAACAAAATATAAAATTTCTTTATAATGCATAACATGGTGGGTTTATCGTTAAACATTTCATTTGGTCCATAAACATAATTTAGCAATTTGTCCATTTAGCAGTTTAGTGGGCTTTGGCCCATTTACCAAACTAGAGTATTTTGGCCCAATTTATCGAACTAGAGTATTTTGGCCCAATTTATCGAACTAGAGTATTTTGGCCCAATTTATCAAACTAGGGTATTTTGGCCCAATTTATCGAACTAGAGTATTTTGGCCCAATTTATTGAACTAGAGTATTTTGGCCCAATTTATCGAACTAGAGTATTTTGGCCCAATTTATCGAACTAGAGTATTTTGGCCCAATTTACGAAACATACAACTTACATAATAATAAGTAATTTTTCGAGGGCATTTTCGTAATTTTCACGATTTAGTTGTTTTTACGTATTTTCGTCAAAATATCAGTTTTTACGTTTTTACCGATCTAGTCGTTTTTACGATTTTACTTCCAATATCGAAATTGACATCCAACCGAGAAATAGTGTGAAGTTACACACCTCGATACCGAGAGTACTAATCCTTCTCGCTCCTCGGCACCTAAAACATATTTCGATCCGTTAGAATACTATTTCGTAAAAATATTCTTAATCGATAATAGATCCAAAATCTTACCCTCTTGATTTTGAATCACTTCGATTTTCGGCTTCTCCTCGTTTATTGGTTCGTTAGTCGCCGAGAATCCACCAACGTATAATGGCTCGGAAGTTCGTACTACTTCGAATAGTTGACTCCTTTCGGAAGATGGTCCGCAACCCGGTGGAAAATCCCGGACTACCGAAATCGCTCTTCTTTTAAATGGGGGATTTATAGATCCGCCCCTCTTAACGTGACTAACCACCGCCCTTTTCTTCCCTATTTTGAAAGTCTTCACGATCAAAGGAATATTAGTTAAATCTAATATAATATCGAATAGTACTAGAGGTTTTAAAGAGTGGGATTTCCTTACCACAATAAAACATTTCCAACGTTCTACGATTCTCCTGATCACTTGAGTTCCGATCTTCCGTTATTGCACTAAATAATAACGAAAGAAACGTTATTAGAATGAACGTTATATCGATTCAAAAAGTCCTTCATTACACCATTAATATTCGCCATAATACCATTAGTAAATCGAAAACGAAAAAGAAACCCTTACCTATAATCCACGATCAAAAGAAAGCATTGAAAACGATGCTTATGAGAGTTGGAGAATTGCTATGCAACCAAAGAAAAAGAAAATAAATTGACTATGGGCACTCTAGCATTCGCCATTGAAGAAAAAGGAAGAAAATATGAGTGAAAAGAAATAAAGATGAGAGAAGAATGATGATGATGTTGTTTTGATTTTCAAAGAGAATGGAGAATAAAAGAAAGAAAGAGATGAGTTTTGAGAGCAATGTATATTCGGCAATGGGGAGAAGAAAAGAAAAGAATGGTCTTTTAGGTATTGGTAAAATCGGCACTAAGAGATAGGCACAAAATTGAACACTAAAGTGAAAAGCAAAAATGACCAATTGGTCAAAATAATCAAGGCTTACCAATGATCAATTTCGGCTAAAGGGAAAAGAGGTTGAGAAGAAGAAAATTTTGCACTAGGTTGCTAGGAATTACCAAAGAGAAAATGAAATGCTTAGCCAAAACTAACACAAAAATTTGGCTCCTTCTCTATACCCAATTGCCGTCCAAAGCATGGTCAATAGCCATGATTTTGTTTCCAAAATTCTTCCTTGATATGTGCCTTATGTTCCCCCTATCTTTCCTTAAGTATTTGATTCCATGCCATATGATAACTATTTCCATAATCCTTTGATACACTAACCAAAAATAACATGGTCAACACTTACCATATATGTTCTTGGCCGACACTCACTATACATGGGCAGAAAATTAAAAACAAAAATTTATCTAAATGTTAAACAAGGGATTCGAACCTCTTCCCTCTTGCTATAACTCATGCGCCAACTCCACCATGTCATGTACTCAACTTATGACACTCATTAACACTTAATTTAACTTAAGTCTTAATGACATTTGCTTCTCTTCAATAATTTCTCAATTATTAAATTTTATTCCTTATCCTAATTATGCTATACTCCTCTTTAGAACTTCAATAAGCACTAAAATAAAAGTAAGGAATTTTCCTTTGAAATCTAAACACCAATTCATGCAATATAAAACACTTTCGGATTTTTAGGGTGTTACAACTCCACCCTCCTTAAAGAAAATTTCGTCTCGAAATTTACCTGGTTGAAAGAGGTGAGGGTATTGTTGCCGAATTGCATCCTCAGGCTCCCACGTAGCTTCCTCCACTCCGTGGTTACGCCATAAAACTTTGACTAACAAGACGGTTTTCTTTCTTAGCACCTTGACATCTCGGTCTAAGATTTCCTTGGTTCTTCTTCAAAAGACAAATCGAATTCAACTCCAATTCTTCTCTGGGTATAATGTGCGAAGGATCCGATCTATAACGCCTCAACATGGAAACATGAAAACATTATGAATTTGATCCAATTTTAGGAGTAACTCAACTCGATAAGCCATTGGACCAACACGCTTCAAAGACACGATAAGGTCCAATGTATCTAGGACTTAGCTTGCCTTTCCTTAGAATCAAGATCTTTTTCCAAGGGAGACCTTCAAGAAAACCGATCCCCACATTATACTCGATGTCCCTTCGTTTCAGATCTGCGTCGACTTACATCTATCCGAGGCTTCTTTCAATCGTGCTTGAATAACTTTTACCTTATCCTCTGTCTCGGATATCATCTCGGGACCTAACATCATCTTCGCCCAACTCGGTCCAACAAATAGGAGAACGACACTTACGACCATACAATGCCTCGTAAGGTGCCATCCGAATGCTAGGCGATAGTCGTTGTTATATGCGAATTACGCGGTGGTAGATAATCCTCCCAACTACCCCTGAAGTCGATTATACATCCTCTTAACATATCTTCCAATATCTAAATTACTCTTTCCGACTGACCATCAGACTGAGGATGAAAAGCCGTACTGAAATTCAACTTTGTCCCCAAGGCTTCATGTAGAGCTTTCCAGAATCGTGATGTAAACCTAGGGTCCCTATCCGATATAATAGATACAGGTACCCCATGTAACCTCACAATTTTAGATACGTACATTTTCGCCAATTTACGCAATGAATAATCCGTCTTTAATCGGCAGAAATGAGCGGTCTTCGTCAACCGATCAACAATTACCCAAATGAATTTTTCTTAGTAGGTGTTAACGGTAACCCACTAACAAAATCCATAGTTATCCTCTCCCATTTCCAAAGAGGAATCTTTATCGGTTGCAACAATCCAGACGGTAATTAATGTTTCGCCTTCACTTGTCGACAAGTCAAACATTTTCCCACAAATTTCAAATCTCACGCTTCAACCCCCGCCACCAATATCATTCACGGAGATCTCGATACATCTTATTTCCTCCGGATGCATAGCATAAGGGCTACTATCGCCTCCGTAGAATCGGTTGCCTTAGATCCGAGTCCTTAGGCATACATACTCTTCCTCGAAAACACAACACACCCTCCGTGTTTATTCCAAAATCCTCGATTTCACCATTTTCAACTTGTCAAATAAAGGTCCCAACTTCTCATCGATGTCTTTTTCCTTGATTTGTTCCACCATAGAGGCTTCAATCAAGTTTCGCTAACAAATTGCCATCCTCGCATGCACTCAAATGGGCAAACAAAGCTCTTAATTCGGATCTTGTCTTACGACTTAACGCGTCGGCTACCACGTTAGCCTTTCGGGATGATATTCGATCGAGAAATCATAATCTTTTACTAATTCTACCCATCTTCTTTGTCTCAAATTTAACTCCTTTTGGGTGAGGAGGTATTTAAGACTCTTGTGATCCGTGTAGATTATAGATTTCTCACCATAGAGATAGTGCCTCCAAATCTTTAGAGCAAAGACAACGGCAGCTAACTCCAAATCATGCGTAGGGTAGTTTACTTCGTGTGGTCTCAATTGATGAGAAGCATAAGCCACCACTTTTCCATTTTGCATCAACACACAACCTAAACCCGTGTGAGACGCATCACAATAAACAGTGAATTCTTTTCCGACCTCCTTTGAATCAAAACCGAGCTTCGTCGGGATCTTCTTCAATTTCTCGAAACTCTCTTTGCTTTTCGGTCCAAATATACTGAGCTCCTTTCGCAATAGTTTAGTTAGGTGCAAACAATCAACGAAAACCCTCTACAAAACGTCTATAGTATCCACCAAACCTAAGAAACTCCAAATTTTAGCTACCGATGTTGGTGGTTTCCAATCCGAATAGCCTCAATTTTTCGAGGATCCACCCTTATTCCTTGGTTGATACTATATGACCAAGGAAAGTCACTTCCTTTAGCCAAAATTCGCATTTACTAAATTTGGCATACAATTGTTTATCACAAAGTAGCTGTAATACTATCCGC
This sequence comes from Gossypium rotundifolium, assembly GCA_025506655.1. NCBI lineage: Eukaryota > Viridiplantae > Streptophyta > Magnoliopsida > Malvales > Malvaceae > Gossypium > Gossypium rotundifolium. Next base: position 25,280,342 of record CP106727.1, read on the forward strand.
AAATGCTGGTAATGTTCCTCCTCATTCCTCGTATAAACCAATATGTCATCTATGAACACTACTACAAACCGGTCTAAATATGGTTGAAAGACTCGGTTCATCATGTCCATAAATGTAGCTGGTGCATTGGTTAGTCCGAACGGCGTCACTACAAATTCATAGTGTCCGTAACGGTCCGAAATGCCGTCTTATAAATGTCCACTTCTTTCACCTTGAGTGGTGATAACCCGACCTTAAATCAATTTTGGAGAAAATCAAGCTCTTTTAATTGATCAAACAGTCATCAATTCTCGACAGAGGATACCGATTCTTGATCGTCAATTTATTCAATTGTGCGTAGTCAATGCACATATGCATCGATCCATCCTTCTTCTTGACGAACAACACCGGTGCTCCCCACGGAGACACACTTGGTGAATAAATCCCGATCCGCAATTCTTGAATTTGAGCTTTGAGCTCACCAACTCCTTGGTGCCATTCTATAAGGAGCAATGGACACCGGAGTCATCCCGTGCAAAAGCTCAATGCCAAATTCTACTTCCGATCCGAGGTATACCAGGAAGTTCTTCGGGAAATACATCGGGCCGTCCTCACATCATTCACAGATAACTCTTGGGCATCCAAAGCATAGATAAAGGCTAGGAATGCTCCATATCCTTTCCGTACCAACTTCTCTGCCTTTAATGCAGAAACCACATTTGCCGGATAGTTCCTTCGCTCACCAATCATTATGACTTCCTTATCATCCGAGGTTCTTACTGACATTCGATTTTCAGCACAATCCACTTGCGCCCGATGTTTAACTAGCCAATCCATGCCCAGAATGAGATCGAACTCACCGAAAGGTAGTTCCATCAAGTTTGCTACTGAATACCTCTTCTTGAATTTTTAAGGCACGTCTTTAAATATTTTATTAACAATTACCGATCATCCTAAAGGACTAATTCATCATCTCACTATCGGTAATTTGATTCTAATTTTAGGTTTCGGATATGGCACTAGATACATATGAATGGGTAGAGCCAATATCTATTAAGGCAATAATAGGTACATCAAAATGAAGAACGTGCAGTTATCACATCCGTGCATTGCCATCCTCGTGGCGTCTAAGCGCATAGACCGGTCCAGTGTCTTGCATCTCAGTATTTCCTCTATGACCATTGCCTCGACCGGTGCACCTTGACCACGACCAGCCCCATTATCACCACGACCTGGTCCACGACCTCTCGGTGGCTGCTGATTACCCCTGGCTGGTTGTGCATCATTATTACGGACTTCTTGAGTCGTATCCATACGTCGAGGACAATTTTGTGTCGATGATCCATTGAACCGCATTTGTAGCATGCACCGCTTTCCTCCAACATTCTCCAAAATGTCTTTTCCCACACTCGGTGCAATCTCGACTTTGATTATTTACTACGGGGTTCTACCTTGGCGATTCATCATTTCGAGGTTTCTTCGGAATCTCCTAGAAGAACCAGATCATTGTGTCTCTCTCTTGTTTGGGATCTTTCTCGGTTCGCCATTCTAAATTCTTAGCCTCTTGGCTATTTTGGCCTTCTCCACAAGAGTCAAAAATTTCTAACCTCTTGTGGAGCAATCGAACCCTCACTCATCATTAAGTCCATCCTCAAACGCGTACACAACGTTCGTGATCTGTTGCTACAATTGTTCGGGCATAACGGCTCGACGTAAAAACTCGACTTTATATCTTCGCCACGGCCTTACTTCCTTGGACAAGATTCAAAAATTCCTTCCTTGACGTCTACATAACTCGCTCCAACATATTTTCCTTGGAAGGCGCTTTAAAGAATTCCCAATTAATCGGTCGACTTTAGCGCCTTCTCAAACAGTGAGCCACCACCGTCGCCTCATCTCTTAACAAAGATACAGCCTCCTCGCTTTTTGCTCAACAAGACATTCCATATCATCCATAATTCGTTCCACCGCTTCGAGCCAGTATTCAGCCACATTCGGAGCTACACCAGAGACTCCTCTAAAAACTTCTGCATTATTTGCCTTAAGTCGCTCTGAAATTGACCCACGAGTTGTTGGCCCAATTCTAGCTCCAGCGACCCTTTCCAAGACTCGCAGCATTGCTTGAGTCAATGCATTATCTTCTTCCATGTGATCGCGTGATCCCGTCTCACTTTCAATTGACGCAGTGCATCCACTTAAGCATATGATTTGGTGCTTCATCATGACACCTCGGCCTCTACCATGGCCACGCCGATCGCGCCCACGACCACGTCCTCTAGTGCTCATGATAACTTGTTCGTTTATCGATTACAAGTTTTATGAATCGTAAAATTTGTTTCGTGTTTATTAACAATATTTTATGAGATTTGAGATATAAAGTTGTTTTTCGCAACATATCCTATAGTCTCAATCTCTACGGTTTTTCACATCTAAAACTAGAAGTTCTAGAGTGTTCCTATGATCATAGTAATCATTAAGCAATAAATACTTACTTGACTTGTTGCCGGATGCTCGTGGTGCCATACTGATCTTTAAAATATCATTGAACGATTTCATACAAAAATTAATTGCGAACCCAAACCACAGCTGAGTTTTTGAAACTGGGCTCTGATACCACTAAATGTAACACCCCAAACCCGGTCTATGCATTGAGACTAGATTTGGTTTGTTACATGAATCGAGCTATTTTTAAATCTCTAATGAGTTGAAAGCTACAATATTTATTTACAGGGTTTAAAATTTTGAAGAGTATTTGAATTTGATAAATATTTGAAAACATTAGTTGAAAATCATTGTATTATCAAAAACCTTTAGGTAATTTGTTAAAGAGTTAAATAAAATATTTATAAAAGAATTTCATATACTTGAAAACCCAAATTTATAAAAACATCATGTAATCATAACCCAAAATTAAAAGTCCAAAGTATAGTTTAAAGCCCAAACACACATCAAATCCATAAGTTATTTATAGAGGCCCTTATTACAATAATCCATAATAGTAAAAAAAAAAATTTGCTTATTAAAAGTTTAGGGTTTATATAACTCTCTTTTGCAGTATGGCCTCCACAAAGTCATCCTCGGCCCAAGTCCACGTCAATTTCCATTTCCTGAGATGGAAAAATTAAAGGGGGTGAGTTACTTAGAACTCAGTGTGTAACTCACTTACCACCATTATTGGGCCAGATCATCAAGGTATTATGCTGGGCTTGAGCCCAATTATAGAATTCAACAATTTATCATAAAATAAAATTATTTAAAGATGCATGTAAAATGAATTTCCCAACCAAACCTAATATCCATCCGCTAACACCCCCGTACCAACCATCACACCTGTGGGGATCAAGTCAACCCACCCCGCCAACACACCAATCGTAGGCATTAAGCCTTTTTACAATTGTGGCAAAGCCACCGAACTAGAGGCAATAAGCCATATTTATTTTTGTGGCAAGGCCACCGAACTAGAGGCAATAAGCCATATTTATTTTTGTGGCAAGGCCACCGAACTAGAGGCAATAAGCCATTATTGTGGCAGAGCCACCGAACTAGATTTTTGGCAATCGCCATTCTTCTCTTCATATATCCCACCCCATGCAATTATCGTGTATAACAAAATATAAAAATTTCTTTATAATGCATAACATGGTGGGTTTATCGTTAAACATTTCATTTGGCCCATAAACATAATTTAGCAATTTGTCCATTTAGCGCCCAATTTAGTGGGCTTTGGCCCATTTACCAAACTAGAGTATTTTGGCCCAATTTATCGAACTAGAGTATTTTGGCCCAATTTATCGAACTAGAGTATTTTGGCCCAATTTATCGAACTAGGGTATTTTGGCCCAATTTATCGAACTAGAGTATTTTGGCCTAATTTATCGAACTAGAGTATTTTGGCCCAATTCTGAAACATACAACTTACATAATAATAAGTAATTTTTGAGGCATTTTGTAATTTTCACGATTTAGTCGTTTTTACGTATTTTCATCAAAATATCGCTTTTACGTTTTACCGATCTAGTCGTTTTTACGATTTTACTTCCAATATCGAAATTGACATCCAACCGAGAAATAGTGTGAAGTTACACACCTCGATACCGAGAGTACTAATCATTCTTGCTCCTCAAGCACCTAAAACATATTTCGATCCGTTAGAATACTATTTCGTAAAAATATTCTTAATCGATAATAGATCCAAAATCTTACCCTCTTGATTTTGAATCACTTGATTTTGGCTTCTCCTCATTTATTGGTTCGTTAGTCGAGAATCCACCAACGATAATGGCTCGGAAGTTCGTACTACTTGAATAGTTGAATCCTTTAGGAAGATGGTCGCAACCCGTGGAAAATCCGGATGCCAAACCGCTCTTCGTTTAAATGGGGATTTACAGATCGCGCCTCTTAACGTGACTAACCACCGCCCTTTTCTTCCCTATTTTGAAAGTCTTCATGATCAAAGGAATATTAGTTAAATCTAATATAATATCGAATAGTACTAGAGGTTTTAAAGAGTGGGATTTCCTTACCACAATAAAACATTTCCAACGTTCTACGGTTCTCCCGATCACTTGAGTTCTGATCTTCCGTTATTGCACTAAATAATAATGAAAGAAACGTTATTAGAATGAACGTTATATCGATTCAAAAAGTCCTTCATTACACCATTAATATTCGGCCATAATACCATTAGTAAATCGAAAACGAAAAAAGAAACCCTTACCTATAATCCACGATCAAAAGAAAGCATTGAAAACGATGCTTATGAGAGTTGGAGAATTCGGCTATGCAACCAAAGAAAAAGAAAATAAATTGGCTATGGGCACTCTAGCATTCGGCCATTGAAGAAAAGGAAGAAAATATGAGTGAAAAGAAATAAAGATGAGAAGAATGATGATGATGTTGTTTTGATTTTCAAAGAGAATGGAGAATAAAAGAAAGAAAGAGATGAGTTTTGAGAGCAATGTATATTCAAGAATGGGGAGAAGAAAAGAAAAGAATGGTCTTTTAGGTATTGGTAAAATCGGCACTAAGAGATAGGCACAAAATTGAACACTAAAGTGAAAAGCAAAATGACCAATTGGTCAAAATAATCAAGGCTTACCAATGATCAATTTCGCTAAAGGGAAAAGAGGTTGAGAAGAAGAAAAATTCTGCACTAGGTTGCTAGGAATTACCAAAGAGAAAATGAAATGCTTAGCCAAAACTAACACAAAATTTGGCTCCTTCTCTATACCCAATTGCCGCCCAAAGCATGGTCAATAGCCATGATTTTGTTTCCAAAATTCTTCCTTGATATGTGCCTTATGTTCCCTATCTTTCCTTAAGTATTTGATTCCATGCCATATGATAACTATTTCCATAATCCTTTGATACACTAACCAAAAATAACATGGTCAACACTTACCATATATGTTCTTGGCGACACTCACTATACATGGGCGTAAAATTAAAACAAAAATTCATCTAAATGCTAAACAAGGGATTCAACCTCTTCCTCTTGCTATAACTCATGCACCAACTCCACCATGCCATGTACTCAACTTATGACACTCATTAACACTTAATTTAACTTAAGACTTAATGACATTTGCTTCTCTTCAATAATTTCTCAATTATTAAATTTTATTCCTTATCCTAATTATGCTATACTCCTCTTTAGAACTTCAATAAGCACTAAAATAAAAGTAAAGAATTTTCCTTTGAAATCTAAACACCAATTCATGCAATATAAAAACACTCAGATTTTTAGGGTGTTACAAGTTATATGTACATTTATATGAGTAATGGCTTTTACCGTGAATTCTCATGTGCTAACTAATAATGCTTGCCGTGATATGTTATACGGGCTTCGACCAATATATGTTGATGAGCAGCATGACTGCCATCTTGGAGAGTAGCAGTGTGGGTTGATTGTAGAAATCCCCAATGGTTTGTTGGTTGGTACGGGGGCGTGTAGCGGATGGAAACCTAGGCAATTGGGTTGGGCTTTGCATATTACTTGTTATCCATGTAAATGAAATGGTTGCTATGTTGTATGAGGCCCAAATCTAGTGGTGCATGAGGGTTGCACACTGAGTCTCGCGACTCATCCCTTTGAACTAACCTTTCAGGTGACAATTAGTGCATCGGACCGGGCCGGAGTGAAGCGCAAGGTGGCCATGCAAAAGAAGGTGGATCTGGCGACAAGTTCCCCATATTAGTTTTTTTTAAAGTACTTTATATAATGGATTTAAACTACATTGTAATAAGGCCATGGGCCATTTGTTTACATTTTAGATTTAATATGGGCCTTTAGTAGTTATTCTCGTTTTAATTTATTTCAAGGACATGTAATTAAGTTTTGGGCTTTCAATTAATAAGGCACATTTTATGTAATTCTTATTTGGGCTTTCTGACAACACGATTGGTTTTTACAAAAATTTTCTTAGTGACATACCAGATCCAGTAGTAGTGTTTGGGCCGGGTTTGGGGTGTTACAAATTGGTATCAGAGCCAGGTTCAAAACTTGGCTTTGGGATTTTAGGCATAAAAGATTTTCTAAAAATGGGTTTTTAAAACATGGATTTTTATTAGCAAAGGTTTATTAGTTCAGCATGGCACCTGCGTCTCCGGCCAAGTTCGCCAGGTAAGTACTCTAAACCATTGTGTGATATAAATGTGGGCTTAATGGGCTTATGGGATGTAGACTATTTAGGTTAGAACTTGATGGACTCTAGGCTTAGACAAACAAACTCTTAAAAATTCATAAGACTGAACTTCATTAAACAAAACCTGTAAACAAGTCACAAGACTAAAGTGTGGTAACAAGCATATACATGTCTAGGAGTAGATCCTGAAGAGCTTGGTATTTAGGCAGTCCAAGTGACTCACCTCCTCTTCGCAGGAATCTCACCTGGTGCATAGTGATTGTTCACTTTAGCCATGACAGGGTGTGGCAATAGGCATATGCATGTCTAGGAGTGGATTCAGGGAAAGCTTGGTACTTAAGTAGTCCTAGTGACTCACCTCCTTTCCACTATAATCCTACCTGGTGCGTAGTGACTATTCATTCTAGTTACGAGTACGTGTTGATAGGCCAAAACTACAATTAAAACCCGAAAGGGACCAGCCACCTATTTTTCTCATAAAAATTTTTAGAATATCCTTACTTTGAAAAAAATTACCTATGATTTACCAATATACCCCGATTTACAAAGTCAAAAGAATCTTTCCATAGAAAAAAAACAACAACAAAAACATCAAAATATCCTTGAATTGTAAAATTACCAAATTACCCCTAAGTTGTAAATGACCAAAACACCATTAATTTGTAAACGACCAAAATACCCCTGATTGGCAAAATTACTGAAACACCCCCAAATTTTTTTAAAATTTTTGAAATAACCCCAGATTTGCAAAATTATCGACATACCCCTCAGATTTGCGAAATTATCGAAATACATCGAGTTGGAAAATTACCAAAATACCCTTATTCCACCAAATCACTTGGAACCTTATTTTGGAAAATTACAAAAATAACCTTGTAGGATAAAATTACGAAAATTCCCCTGGGTAGCGAAATCACAAAAATACCCTTAGGTAATGAATGTTACTTGTATGAACGTTGTGTGTGCATAATTTCTAGAATAGGAAGATTGAAAACTGTAGATAGGTTCAAATTCGAAAGAATCACTTTTAAACTATGTTTCATAAGATTGTTCGGAGATAATTAGTGGAAACAATTAATGACTCATAAAAGTTTTAAATTAGATAAACGTGAACTAGAAGAATGAGTACAAAAGGTCGAGGACGTCTGCCATGTGGACGCGATAGAGGTAGGATGACCGTGTCGGAACCCGTAGGATCGAGTCATGGGTCAGGAAGTGAGATACCGGTTCCACCAACTGCTAAGGTGGAATTCTAGGACCAGACAACTGGAGAGGACATGGTGTCTCAGGCCGTACTGAGGGTTTTAGAAAGAGTGGCCGAGGCTGGTATGGGCAGAGGAGCCCGAAAATCTGTGCTTGAAAGGTTGAGGAGCAATGGGGCCGAAGTATTTAAGGGAGTCTCTAGCATATCCCCAAGTTCCACTGAATATTGGTTGGAGGCAGTGGAACGTATAATGGATGACTTAGACTTCACGGTGGAGGAGAAGCTTAAGAAGGTCGTGTCTCTTCTTCGAGACGAGGCCTACCAATAGTGGCTCATGGTGAAAGAGGGTACGGTCGCGAACCTGGTTGATTGGGATTTCTTTAAGGAGTCATTCCAGGGAAAGTACATTGGGGCTAGTTATATGGATGCTCAAAGAAAAGCATTCCTAAATTTGGTGCAAGAGAGTAAGTCTGTGGCTGAGTGTGAGGCTGAGTTTCTATGCCTGAGTCATTATGCTCGAGGAATGGTGTCAACGGAGTATGAACAATGCGTTCAGTTCGAGGATGGGCTAAGAAATGAGTTAAGGGTTTTGATCGCGCCGCAACGAGAGAGAATTTTTGCGGTTCTAGCAGATAAAGTTAAAATAGTTGAGGAAGTGAAATGGGTGGAGAAATAAGAGAAGGATAAGGATCGAGGCAGGAGTAAGAGGAGTTTTGGACCATCCAGAGCAACTAGAAATTTTCAAAAGAGGCCTAGGACTGATGGGCCAGCTCGTACTCCCTCGGACCAGAGTCAAGCATGTTCTATATGTGGGAGAACCCATTATGGGGAGTGTAGAGTGAAGATCGGTGGATACTTTAGGTGTGGATCCAAAGAACATTTGATGAGGGACCGTCCTCAGATGGATCGTGGGCAGCCAACGGATCGAGGTTCTGATCAGACTAGGAGGGGTGATCAGCCTGGACCAAGGGGTAGAGGTGTAGCTAGAGGAAGAAATAGACCCGGTCGGGGTCGTGGAGCACCCGACAGAGGTACAGGTAATATGGATGCAAGGCAGCCGGGTTTAGTTTATGCGGCTTGCCAAAGAGAGGATGGTGACGCACCAAATGTTATAACCGGTACATTCTTTATCACTGATAACCCTTTTCTTGCTTTAATTGATATTGGATCAACCCACTCCTATGTTGCATACTCAGTATCTGAGATTCTAAGTATAGATTATGAGATAACCACTAGGAAAATGACTGTGGTTAGTCCCCTAGGACAATCTAGGGTAGTGGACAAGCCGTTTAGGGAAGTACCTTTAGAGACTTAAGGGGTAGTGTTTCCGGAAACATGATGGAATTGCCATTTGGAGAGTTTGACCTCATCTTGGGAATGGATTGGTTAACTAAGCATCGTGCCAAATTGGACTATGAGAACAAGCATATGATGTTAGGTACCTCGGAAGGCGGGGAAGTGGTTGTGTTAGGAGAAAGGAGGAATTACTTATCCAACGTGATATCCTCCTTAAAAGCAATTAAGATGATTCGGAAGGGATGTAGTGCATATCTGGCTTTTATTAGTGCGTTGGATGCTAAGGAGGTGACTGTTAATGAGGTCCGAACAGTCAAGGAGTTTACGGAATTTTTTGAAGGAATTACCAGGATGACCCCCGGATCACGAGGTGGAATTTAGAATAGACTTACTTTCGGGTGCAGCTTCAGTATTCATTGCTTCTTATAGAATGGTGCCAAAGGAATTGGTGGAGCTCAAGGCTCAGATTCAAAAACTATTGGATTGTGGGTTCATTCGACCGAGTGTGTCTCCATGGGGAGCGCCAGTCTTGTTTGTGAAGAAGAAGGATGGATCCATGCGTATGTGCGTGGACTACCCTCAATTGAGCAAGTTGACGATCAAAAATAAGTACCCATTATCGAGGATTGATGACCTATTCGATCAGCTCAAAGGAGCATCGGTCTTTTCTAAGATTGACTTAAGGTCTGGATACCATCAATTAAAAGTTAAAGAAGGGGACACTCATAAGACGGCGTTTCAGACTTGGTACGGGCATTATGAGTTCTTGGTAATACCGTTCGGGTTGACGAATGCACCAGCAGCCTTTATGGATATGATGAATCGGGTGTTTCAGCGATATCTTGATTGGTTCATGGTGGTGTTCATCGACGATATCCTGGTTTACTCTAAGTCAGAGGAGGAGCATGATGAACATCTTTGCGTGGTGTTACAAACTCTAAGGGAGAAGCAGCTGTTTGTAAAGTTCAGTAATTGTGAGTTTTGGCTGAAGGAAGTGACTTTCTTAGGACATGTGGTTTCGACCGAGGGAATCAGGGTGGACCCTCGAAAGATAGAAGCTGTATTGGATTGAAAACCACCAAAGTCTGTGGCGGAGGTTCAGAGTTTCTTAGGTTTGGTAGGGTATTACCGAAGGTTCGTTAAAGGGTTTTCTCTAATAGCGGCTCCTCTAACTAAGTTGTTGAGGAAGGGAGTATTGTTCGTATGGACCGATAAATAGCAAGAGAGCTTTGAGAAGCTAAAGAGAATCTGACTAAGCGCCAAGATTAATTCACCAAAGGTGAAAGGAATTTATCGCTCATCGTGATGCGTCGCACATGAGTTTAGGGTGTGTGCTAATGCAAGAAGGAAAGGTGGTGGCGTATGCGTCTCGACAGTTGAGATCGCATGAGTTAAACTACCCAACGCATGACTTGGAGTTGGCAGCGATAGTGTTTGCCTTAAAGATTTTAGAGGCACTACTTATACGGGGAGAAGTCGATAATTTACACTAACCACAAAAGTCTAAAGTACCTCCTTACCCAGAAGGAGCTGAATTTGAGACAACATAGGTGGATCGAGCTCCTGAAGGATTATGATTGTTCGATCGAATATCACCTTGGTAAGGCGAATGTGGTAGCAGATGCGTTAAGCCGTAAGGTAGTACCGGAATTAAGAGCCATGTTTGCTCATTTGAGTTTATTCAACGATGGGAGTTTGCTGGCTGAGTTGCAAGTAAAGCCAACATGGGTAAGTCAGGTTAAGGATAAGCAGTTAGGAGATAAAGACTTGAGTGCTCGACTTTTACAAGTGAGGGATGGTAAAATGGAGGACTATAGTCTGAACAAGGATGGAGTTCTGTGTTATCGTGGGAAGATTTGCATGCCTAAGGATGATGAGCTAAGACAGAGGATTCTTCGGGAATCGCATAGTAGCCCCTATGCTATGCACCCTGGAGGAGTCAAGATGTATCGTGATTTGCGAGAATAATTTTGGTGGCCAGGTCTGAAGAAAGAGGTAACAGAAGTCGTAGGAAAATGTTTGACGTGTCAGTAGGTCAAAGCTGAACACCAAGTGCCATCGGGATTGTTGCAGCTGGTAAAGATTCCCCAATATAAATGGGAGAGAATCACGATGGATTTTGTTAGTAGGTTACCCCTTACACCCACTAAGAAGGATTCAATTTGGGTGATTTTTGATCGACTGACAAAGTCTGGTCACTTCATACCGGTTCGAGTGGACTTTTCTTTACAAAAGCTGGCTAAATTGTATATGGATGAGGTTGTAAGATTGCATGGTGTGCCAGTGTCGATCATATCAGATAGGGACCCTAGGTTCACGTCATGATTTTGGAAGGCTCTTCATCAAGCAATGGGAACAAGTTAGACTTTAGTACTGCCTTTCACCCACAGACTGATGGTCAATCCGAGAGGGTAATTCAAATCTTGGAAGATATGCTAAGGGGTTGCATCATCGACTTTTGGGGCAGTAGGGAAGAGTATTTACCGTTGGCAGAATTTGCGTATAATAATAGTTATCAAGCTAGCATTCAGATGGCGCCTTATGAAATGTTATATGGAAGGAGATTTCGTACTCCAACATGTTGGACGGAGTTGGGTGAACGTAAGGTGTTAGATCCAAAATTAGTTTCAAAAACCGAGGAGAAAGTAAAGTTAATACGGGCTTGACTAAAGGAAGCATCGGATCGACAGAAGTCTTACGTGGATCTAAAGCGGAAGGAGGTGGAATTCGCGGTAGGTGATCAAGTCTTCTTAAAGGTATCTCCGTGGAAGAAGGTAATGAGGTTTGGTCGAAAGGGGAAGTTAAGTCCACGGTTTATTGGGCCTTACCGGGTACTAGAACATGTGGGCCTAGTGGTATCGGTTGGAGTTGCCTTCGGAGTTGAAGCAGATACATGACGTGTTCCATGTCTTGATGCTAAGACGTTATCGATCTGACCTATCGCACGTAGTGCCGGTAGAAGAGATAGAAGTAAGGCCGGACTTGTCCTTTGAGGAGGAACCCGTACAAATTCTGGATCGAGATGTGAAAGTATTGAGAAGGAAGTCTGTTTCGTTGGTTAAAGTTTTGTGGTAGAATCATGGCGCAGAAGAGGTGACGTGGGAGCCAGAGGATGTTATACGCCAGCAGTATCCCCATCTTTTCTGACCAGGTAAATTTCAAGGCCGAAATTTATTTTAAGGGGGTAGAACTGTAACATCCTTAAAGTGGGCCTCCACATTTATATGATAGTCTAATATGTTAAATTGAGATTGTAAAGGTTGGGGCTGACTTTTTGATTAAATATTTGGATTAGGGTTAAAGTTAGTGCTCTGGGTAATTTAAAGTGATATATTGGGCTTTAAAAATTTGGGTTAGGTGGCTAATAAATAGTGTTAGCTTGTAATTTAATTAGATGGTTAATTAAGTGACAAGCTGGGCTTATGGCCCAAAGAATTAAAGTGCATTAAGTGGGCATAAGGTGGCGTCATGAGGGGGAGGAGTTTGGGCCCTTGTGTGGCCGATTGGGCCTTAGGAAATGGGTCAAATTCGGCACTTAAATGGGAAGGGGGTGGACGGCATGTAGGCTACTAATTAGGAGCTTTATTTCTTTTTATTTAAGTAATAAAAGATGATAAACAAGAATGGAGGAGTTGGCTTTAGTGAGGGCTCTTCAAAAGGGTAAGATAAGGATTGAGGTTATCAGGTGAGATGAAGGTTATCAAGAGGGAAAGAGTTGGCAGAAACTCCAACTCTGTGTATAGGTATGATATGCCAAAATTGGGAGGCCAGATATCATCTTTTCCATTTAGTTTTTCTCACTTTCTCATCTATTTTCCTCAACTGGAAATTATTTCTCTTTTGTACCTCTGTTTCTTGTCAAAACTGAAAACTCTCTAGCTCTTCTCTTTTCACCTAGATCCCTTCTGAAAGACGAATACTCTTAGTGCCTATCTTCTTCCTCTATAGCCGAATCTAAAAGGGAGATCTCTGTTTTCCCGAAGGTGCACTGTAAGCCGTATACTCCTTAGTAATCCGGTGAGTTTCAGGATTTCTCCTTTTCTGTGATTCCTTTATTTTTGTCAAACTCCTAATCTAAATCATTATTTCCAAGGCCTTGTCGATTATACTCTTTACCCTTGAAGCTGAAACTATCCCATTAAAGCTGATTTGGTGGAAAAATCGAAGGTAAGAAGTGGTAAGTGTGGCCGAATGGCCTTCCATGATTTTCTGTGCTTTGGCCGAATGCTATGTGGGGTTAGGTTGAATGTGTGTAACGATTGGTTTGATATTTGGTTGATGGCCGAATGTAGGAAGGTTGGTGATGACAATTTCTAAAGGATATTCGGGGTTCGGCTAAATAGGTAAGTGTTCGTTTTAAAGGTTACATTTAACTAATGAGTTACTCATCGTTATTTAGTTTAGTGATTAAGGGATTGTTATAGCCTCAACTAACAGTCAACCAGAGAAGGTTGGATCTGTAAAATCGTCACCCAAATTCAAGAAGCGATCTGTTTCGGTAGTGCAAGATTGGCCAACAAGGTGTGGGCCAAAATCAAAGTCAGATCGTGGGCCAATAGTAGTTGTTTCAAGTGATAGTAACGTAGATATAGTAAAAGCCTTAGTACGCAAATCAGGTGTGTAATTCTTCCCCACCGTCTAGATCTGATTAATAATAAATATATATATATATATATGTATATGTGTTCATAAGATTTACATGTTACATTAAAAAGCTGAAATCTCGGATTTAAACGACGGACCCTCAGGTTACTAAATAATCTAACTATATGTTACAAGTAAACTGTTGTATATGTTTTAAATTATTGTGCATGTTGCATGGGTTGGGTGATGAAAGGAGGAAGTTATATGTACATGTATATGAGTATGCTTTTACCATGAATTCTTAGCGGCTAATGCCGTGAATCTATTATCTGAGCTTCGCCATTATATGTTACAAGGGCTTTACCAATATATGTTGATGAGCAAGATGACCGCCATCTTGGAGAATGTGGTATGGGTTGATTGTAGAAATCCCCAATGGTGTGTTGGTTGGTACGGGGGCGTGTAGCGGATGGAAACCTAGGCAATTGGGTTGGGCCTTGCATATTACTTGTTATCCATGTAAATGAAATTGTTACTATGTTGTGTGAGGCCCAAATCTAGTGGTGCATGAGGGTTGCACACTGAGTCTCGCGACTCACCCTCTTGGAACTAACCTTTCAGGTGACGATTAGTGCATCGGACCGGGCCGGAGTGAAGCGCAAGGTGGCCATGCAAAAGAAGGTGGATTCGGCGACAAGTTCCCCATATTAGTTTTTTTTAAAGTACTTTATATGATAGATTTAAACTACATTGTAACAAGGCCATGGGTCATTTGTTTACATTTTAGATTTAATATGGGCCTTTAGTAGTTATTCTCCCTTTAATTTCTTTCAAGGACATGTAATTAAGTTTTGGGCTTTCGATTAATAAAGCACATTTTATGTAATTCTTATTTGGGCTTTCTCACAACACGATTGGTTTTTACAAAAATTTTCTTAGTGACAAACCAGATCAGGTAGTAGTGTTTGGGCCGGGTTTGGGGTGTTACATGGGCCAAAGTTTGCTAGATCGTTAAATGGGCTAAAATGTTATTTTTCCTTATGGGCCAAAATGAAAATTTGAGATATGGACCCACTTGTATTATGGGCCTTTTGTTAAATTTATCATGTGAATGTATTATTATGTTTTATATATAAACATGATTGCATGGGTTGGAAAAAAATTAACGAATAGAAGAAAGGCTTGTTGCCAAAAATCTAGTTCGGGTGGCTTTGCGACAATCTAGTTCGGTGGTGCACCACAATATTATTTAAAATGGCTTTATGCCTGCGATTGGTGTGTTGGCGGGTGGGTTGACTTGACCCCTACAGGTGTGTTGGTTGGTACGGGTGGTGTGTAGCGGATGGAAAATTTAGGTTTGGTTGGGAATTTCATTCTACATGCATTATTATTATATTGTTATATCCATAAATGGGCTCAAGCCCAATATAATGTCTTGATAATTTGGCCCAGTGGATATGGTAAGTGGATTATACACTGAGTTCTGAGTAACTCACTCTGCTTTATTATCCTTCTCAGGTAATGGCAATTGATGGAGGCTTGGGCCGGGGATGACTTCGTGGAGGCCATACTTCGAACAAGGGTTTTATAAACTATGAACTTCAATTAAGCATATTTATTTAATTACTATTTTGGGTATGATGTAATAAGGCCTCTATTATTATTATATGGATTTTTATGTGTGGATGGATTTAATTATGCTTTAGACACTTAATTTAGATTAATACTATTTTAATAATATTTCCTTAAATATTTTGTTTTTAAACATATGAGATTCTTTAAATATTCTTGTTTTGATTCTTTTGAACTCTTTAAAATTACTTTAAAGTATTTAGCAATTAAATATTAAATAATAAGATTTCAAACTAGTACTACTTTATTGATCGATTTTAAATCAAAATCTTGGTTTTTACTAAACTTCATTTTCAAAAGGTTTTGTAGAACTGTTTTACCTAAATCATTAGATAATTAAATGGATGTTCGTTCTGTGTGACAAATCAAATCTCGTCTTAACGCATAGACCTGGTTTAGGGTGTTACATTTAATGATATTAGAGCCAGTTTTAAAACTCGGCTGTGGTAAGGTCAACAAATAACTTTCGCTTGAAATTATTTTAATTATGTTTTAAAGGTTGTATGGCACCACAAGCATCCGACACCAAGTCAAGTAAGTATTCATTACTGAATGATTATTATGATGATATGATCATAGGAACACTCTAGAACTTCTAGTTTTAAGTGTTGAAAATTGTAGAGATCGAGATTATAGGATGTGTTTGCGAAAAACAACTTTATCTCATGAATCTCATAAAATATCGTTAATAAACATTGAAATAGTTTTCTAATTCATAAAATTTATAATCAGATTAAAATGAGTTAGTCAGTATGAGCGCCAGAGGACGCGAACGTGGTAGACGTGGCCGTGGTAGAGGCCGAGGTGCTAGAGTTGTGTCTGAGGAATCGTGACATATCCCGTAAATGGATGCACCGGCATCACCTGCGTCAGAAAATGAATCACAGGACCATAGAAGAGAAGATAATGATTTGACACGAGCAATGTTGCGAGTCCTTGAAAGGGTCACTGGAACTAAAGTTTGGTTGAATCGTGGGTCGATATCGAGCGATCGAAATCAAGTGGTGCTGAAGTTTTTAGAGGTGTTTCAGGTGTAGCTCCGAATGTTGCTGAATATTGGCTTGAGTCTATAAAGCGAATTATTGACGATCTAGAGTGCATTGTAGAGAAGAAACTAAGAGGAGCGGTGTCCTTGTTAAGGGACGTGGCATATCAATGGTGGCTTATTGTTCGAGAAGGCACTAAAGCTGCATTAGTTACTTGGGAATTCTTCAAAGCTGCCTTTCAGGGGAAATATGTAAGGACAAGTTATGTGGATGCTCATAGGAAGGAATTCTTGAATCTGGTTCAAGGAAATAAGACGGTGGTAGCTTATGAGGCAAAATTTTTACGCATGAGTCGTTATGCTCAAACTATAGTACCAACGGATCATGAGCGTTGTGTACACTTCGAGGATGGGCTGAATGATGAGTTGCGGATACTGATAGCCCCACAATAAGTAAGAATTTTTGCCACGCTTGTGGAGAAAGTCAAGATAGCCGAAGAGGCTAAGTGCTCAGAACGTCAGAATCGGGAAAGAGTTAGAGGCAAGAGAGATTTACGGTATGTGGGTTCTTCAAAAAGGTTTCAGAAGATGCCTCAGAATGATGAGCCAGCTCAAGGTAGAGCACCTATGGCTACTAATCAGAGTCAAGACTGTGCTGAATGTGGAAAACGACACCCCGAAGAGTGCTAGAGGAAAATTGGTGCTTGTTATAAATATGGTTCCAAGGATCATCAATATAAGAATTGCCCTCGACGGATGGATACTACTCACGAAGCTCGTAACCCTGATGCACAGTCGGCTAGAGGCGCTCAGCAACCACCGAGAGGCCGTGGACCAGGTCGTGGTGGTAATGGGGTTGGACGCGGACAAGGTGCACCGGGTCGAGGCAATGGTTCCAGAGGTAATGCGGAGGTAAGACAGCCAGAGTTGGTCTATGCAGTTAGACGCTGTAAGGATGGCAATACAACTGATGTGATAACTGGTACGTTCTTCATCTTTGATGTGCCTATTACTGCTTTGATAGATATCGGTTCTACCCACTCGTATGTTGCTAGTGCCATATCTGGAAACACGAATATAGAATCGAGATTACCGATAGTGAGATGACGATAATTAGTTACGTAGAGACGATCAAGAATTGTGAATAAACTGCTTAGAGAGGCGTGCCTTAGAAAACCAAAGAGAAATATTTTTGGCGAATTTGATGGAATTGCCTTTGGTGAATTCGATCTCATTCAGGCATGGATTGGTTGGTGAAGCAAGGCGCATTTGGATTGTCTTTGAAAGCGGATGTCAATAAGGACTTCGGATGATAAGGAAGTAGTAATGATAGGCGAACGAAGAAATTACTTGTCAAATGTGGTATCTGCGTTAAAGGCAAAAAAGTTGGTGCAGAAAGGGTTTTATTAGTGCTTTGGATGCCAAGGAGTTATCAGTGGAAGATGTGAGAACGGTAACTTCCTGGTATACCTCCAGATCGAAAAGTAGAATTTGGTATTGAGCTTTTGGCCAAAACGGCTCCAGTGTCTATTGCACCTTATAGGATGGCACCGAAGGAGTTGGCGGAGCTTAAAGCTCAAATTCAAGAATTATTAGGTCAAGGATTTATTCGACCTAGAGTGTCTCCGTGGGGAGCACCGGTTTTGTTCGTTAAGAAGAATGATGGGTCGATGCGTATGTGCATTGATTACAGGCAGTTGAATAAATTGACGATCAAGAATAGGTATCCATTGCTGAGAATTGATGACCTGTTTGATCAATTGAAAGGAGCATCAGTTTTCTCCAAAATTGATTTGAGATCGGGTTATCATCAACTCAAAGTGAAAGAGGCAGATATTCATAAGACAGCATTCTGAACTCGTTGTGGACATTATGAGTTCTTGGTGATGCCGTTTGGGTTGACCAATGCACCAGCTGCATTTATGGACATGATGAATCGGGTCTTTTAACCTTATTTAGACCAGTTTTTGGTAGTGTTCATAGATGACATTTTGGTATATTCGAGAAATGAAGAGGAGCTTGACTCACATTTGCGTATAGTATTGCAGTTATTTTGTGATAAGTAACTTTATGCCAAATTCAGTAAATGTGAATTTTGGTTAAGGGAAGTGACTTTCTTGGGTCACGTGGTGTCAGCTGAAGGAATAAGGGTGGATCCTCAGAAGATTGAGGCTATATTGGATTGGAAACCACCGAAGTCAGTAGCTAAGATTCAGAGTTTCTTAGGTTTGGCTGGATATTATAGACGCTTTGTTGAGGGGTTTTCGTTGATTGCTGCATCCCTAACTAAGCTATTGCGAAAGGGAGTACCGTATGTATGGATTGATAAACAATAAGAAAGTTTTGAGAAATTGAAGAAGATTTTGACGGAAGCACCAGTGCTGATTCAACCTGAGGCTAGAAAAGAATTTATCGTCTACTGTGATGTGTCACACACGAGTTTAGGATGTGTGCTGATGTAAAATGGAAAAGTGGTGGCCTATGCTTCTCATTAGTGAGACCGCACGAAGTAAACTACCCTACTCATGACTTGGAGTTGGCTGCGGTAGTGTTTGCTTTAAAGATTTGGAGGCACTATCTCTATGGTGAGAAGTCTATCATCTATACGGATCATAAGAGTCTTAAGTATCTTCTTACACAGAAGGAGTTAAACTTGAGACAAAGAAGGTGGGTGGAGTTGTTAAAAGATTATGATTTCTCAATCGAGTATCATCTTGGAAAGGCTAGCGTGGTAGCAAACGCGTTAAGTCGTAAGGTAGTATCTGATTTAAGAGCAATGTTTGCTCATCTGAGTCTGTATGAGGATGGTAGTCTGTTAGCAGAACTTCAGGTGAAGCCTCTGTGGTTAGATCAGATCAGGGAAAAGTAGATATCAGATGAAAAGTTGGGATCCTTAATTCAGCAAGTTGAAAGTGGTGAAATAGGGGATTTTGGTATGAATAATGATGGAGTGCTGTGTTTTCGTGGAGGAATTTGTATGCCCAAGGACTCAGATTTGAGACAAATGATTCTGCAAGAGGCGCATAGTAGCCCTTATGCTTGCACCCCGGAGGAAATAAGATGTATTAAGATCTCCATGAACGTTATTGGTGGCCAGGGTTGAAGCGTGAGAGTTTTGAGTTTGTAGGTAAGTGTTTGACTTGTCAACAAGTGAAGACGGAGCATCAACTGTCGTCAGGATTATTACAACCGGTAAAGATTCCCCTATGGAATTGGGAGCAGATATCAATGGATTTTGTTAGTGGGTTACCTTTAACACCTACTAAAAAAAATTTCGTTTGGGTAGTAGTTGATCGTTTGATGAAGACTATCCATTTTCTTACAGTTCGTATGGATTACTCGCTGCAAAAGTTTGCTAAGCTGTATGTATTTGAGATCGTGAGGTTGCATGGGGTACCAGTGTCTATCGTATCGGACAGGGATCCCAGGTTTACATCATGGTTTTGGAAAGCTTTACATTAGGCTTTGGGAACAAAGTTAAACTTTAGTACGGCTTTTCATCCTCAGTCAGATGGTCAGTCAGAAAGAGTAATTTAGATTTTGGAAGACATGTTACATGGTTGTATAATCAACTTCAGAGGTAGTTGGGAGGATTTCCTATCGTTGGCAGAGTTCGCGTATAATAACAGCTACCAATCCAGTATCCAAATGGCGCCTTATAAAGCTTTATATGGTCATAGGTGTCATACCTCTACTTGTTGGATTGAATTGGGGGAACGACAGTTGTTGGGTCCTGAGTTGATATCTGAGACGGAAGAAAAGGTAAAGGTGATTTGAGCGCGGCTAAAGGAAGCTTCAGATCGACAAAAATCCTATGCAGATCTGAAGCATAAGGATATTAAGTTTGTGGTGGGAGATCAGGTCTTTCTAAAAGTCTCACCATGGAAGAAGATTTTCAGATTTGGAAGAAAGGGCAAGTTGAGCCCTGGGTTCATTGGACTATATCGTGTGATGAAGCTTGTTGGTCCAGTGGCCTATCAGCTTGAATTACCTCCGGAGTTGAGTCAGATTCATAATATTTTCCATGTTTCTATGCTGAGGCACTATAGATCGGATCCATCTCACATAGTACCGGTAGAAGAAGTGGAGTTAAGATCAGACTTATCATTTGAAGAGGAACTAGTGGAAATCTTAGACCGAGATGTTAAGGTGCTAAAAAAGAAGACCGTACCGTTGGCCAAGGTTTTATGGCGTAATCACGGAGCGGAGGAAGCTACGTGGGAGCCTGAGAATGCAATTCGGCAGCAATATCCTTACTTCTTTTAATCAGGTAAAATTTCGAGGATGAAATTTTCTTTAATGGGGTAGAATTGTAACATCCTAAAAATGTGAGTATCGATATGTTGCATGTTTTTGGTGTTTAGCTTGTGAATGATTTTATTTGTATGTTTAATATAGTCTTGAGAAGGCTCGAGTTTATTCGAAGTTAGAATAAATTTTAGTAAAGACTACTTCACTATAGAGGAATCAGGTAACTTTGAAGTTTATGTTAATTAAAGTGATAAAGGATAGCATGAGTTGAGCTATTGGTGAAGGGGATATGCGCTACATGTATGGTCTTGAGGGGAGAGGTTAGAATCTCCTAGCATGCAAATTGTGAGCATTTATTTTTGCTCTTTCCTAGAAAGTGTCGGCCAAGCTTCATTCATGGATAAGATGGACTAAATTTTTTATGGAAGGATGGCTAAAGGTTATGGTAAACATGAATTAAGGGGTTGAATTTGCTTGATTTTAGGGATTGTTTTTTTTTTTAAGCATTTGGAAAATGGAAGAATACAAGGCATGATACAAGAATGATGATTTGGAAACTTTTGCATGGCCATTTTGACCATGTATTTGGACGGCATTGTGGACTAAAGGGGTTAGCCGAATGTGGTTGTAGCTTGGCTAGGATTAGGAGTTAGTTTTTGGTCATTCTTAGCATATTTGTGCAAAATTTTCAATTCTCTTCAAAACTTTTCTCCTAGCCGAAATTGAGCATGTGTTAAGCTTAGTTCTTTTGACCATTTCTTTTTCATGTTACCATTTGGGCACATTTTTGCCTAGCATCTCAATACACTCTTCTCCTTATGCCGAAATACCAAAGCTAAAGACCATTCTTCTTTTTCCTTCCCCTCCCCCATTGCCAAATGTATTTTGCTCCTAAACTCATCTCTTTTCTCTTTCTCTTTTCTTCTCTTTGAAAACCGAATCATAAACACCTACTCCCCATTCTCTTTTCCTCTCCATTTTATTTATCATTCAAACACTTTCTCCATCCTTTTCTCCCCGTGGCCGAATGGTACTAATACCATTTTCTTCAATTTTCCTTCAAAGCCGAATCTTCTCTTCATCTATATTGTTTTGTTGATTATTCCTTCAACCTTCTTTTAAGCAATCGGTAAGAACTCTTTTCAAAATTTTCTTTTCCATTCCTTTCTTAGCCGAATATATATAAGTTTAGGAGGGTCTTATGACCGATAATAATGTTTTTTTCCTTAGACAATCTTTCATTTTTATAGTGTTATAAAGAAGGTCGAACTTGGAGTTTTCGTTATCATCTTGATTCGTTAGAAATCGAGTCAAAGTGTTAAGGTAAGGGTTCTTATCAAGGAGCTATATACTACTCGACATATTGTTATATATGAACTATTAATCGATTTTGTTTTAGGGGACGTTATCGCTCGATTTTCATCTTGTGGGACAAGGATATTTTGTGGTAATCCAATCTCACCCTTCAAACCGTTAGTCAAAATTTTTGATATACTTTTTAGTTGGACTAACGATCTTTTGTCAATGGAGACAATCAAGATAGGGACGAAAAAGGTTGTGAATAGTTTTCGGAAGAGGGGTGGTTCCGCTAATCCCCGAAATTGAAGAGAAGGGTTGTTTCGAGAATCCGAGATTTTCCACCAGGTCGTGGACCCTCATCCGATGAGAATCTATTATTTGAAGTCATTCGTACTCCTAAGCCTTTGTTTGTTCATGGATATTCAATGGGTAACAAACCAACAATCGGGGAGAAACTGCATATAGAAGTTGTTCAAAATTCCAAGGGTAAAGTCTAGATCGTTATTTAGAAGAATATATTTATAAATAGTATTAGTGTTCTAAATTATCGTGATGCGTGTTTAGGTATCGACGAGCGGGAATGTCTAGTTCTCACTGTAACTAGGTGTGTAACTTCACACTTATCTCTCGGGTTAGATACTATACCGTAAGTATTGGGATAAAATTGTAAAGATGGAAAAATCAGAGAAATACGAAATAATTAACACTTTTGTGCAAATGCATGAAAAAGGTTAAAATCGTGAAAATTACGAAAACGCCCTCAATGGGTTAATTGATAAATAGTAAAATTTTATGCCTCATGTGATATATGGGCCAACAACTGCTAGATCGATATATGGGCCAAAAACTGCTAGATCGATATATGGGCCAAAGTTTCCTAGATCGTTAAATGGGCTAAAATGTTATTTTAGCTTATGGGCTAAAATGAAAATTTGAGATATGGACCCACTTGTATTATGGGCCTTTTGTTAAATTTATCATGTGAATGTATTGTTATGTTTTATATATAAACATGATTGCATGGGTTGGAAAAAAATTGATGAAGAGAAGAAAGGCACATTGCCAAAAATCTAGTTGGTGGCTTTGCCACAATCTAGTTCGATGGTGCACCACAATATTATTTAAAATGGCTTTATACTGCGATTGGTGTGTTGGCGGGTAGGTTGACTTGATCCCCAGGTGTGTTGGTTGGTGCGGGTGGTGTGTAGCGGATGGAAAATTTAGGTTTGGTTGGGAATTTCATTCTACATGCATTATTATTATTATATTGTTAACCAGTAAATGGGCTCAAGCCCAATATAATGTCTTGATGATTTGGCCCAGTGGATATGGTAAGTGGGTTATACACTGAGTTTTGAGTAACTCACTCTGCTTTATTTTCCTTCTCAGGTAATGGCAATTGATGGAGGCTTGGGTCGGGGATGACTTCGTGGAGGCCATACTTCGAACAAGGGTTTTATAAACTATGAACTTCAATTAAGTATATTTATTTAATTACTATTTTGGGTATGATGTAATAAGGCCTCTATTATTATTATTATTATTATATGGATTTTTATGTGTGGATGGATTTAATTATGCTTTAGACACTTAATTTAGATTAATACTATTTTAATAATATTTCCTTAAATATTTTGTTTTTAAACATATGAGATTCTTTAAATATTCTTGTTTTGATTCTTTTGAACTCTTTAAAATTACTTTAAAGTCTTTAGCAATTAAATATTAAATAATAAGATTTCAAACTAGTACTACTTTATTGATCGATTTTAAATCAAAATCTTGGTTTTTACTAAACTTCATTTTCAAAAGGTTTTGTAGAATTATTTTACCTAAATCATTAGATAATTAAATGGATGTTCGTTCTGTGTGACAAATCAAATCTCGTCTTAACGTATAGATCTAGTTTGGAGTGTTACATATAGATCGTTATTCAATCGCAATACTTAGTTGAAGTTGTAAATTGGGCTTTGGACTAATTGTTGACCGATTGTACCTTTAGGTTCCGTGGAGAGTATCGTATTACGGATTTCGAATAAGGTGTGTAATATCGTACCCATTCGAATACATGTTTGAAATGGTGTGTAATCCCACACTTCTCTGAATATTTGCACGAAATGTTTGTGATTTGGTCGAAAGATCGAAAAATTAGAAATTGAAATATGTGATTACTCGGGCGTGCGTATGTTCGTAGTGGAAACCATATTTTGTAATGAAACAGTTTTTGGTTAGCAACAGTGACGTGATTTTGAAAAATCATTAAACATAGGAGAAAGGGAATTAGGAAGTGAATAAGATATTGAATTAAAGCTTACTATGTCTAGTTTTATATGAAAGAAACAAAGGAGGAAGAGGAGTTTTATATTCTGTGATATTTTATTTTTAGTAGGACTGGTTCTGAATGACTTCGTGGTTCCCTATTCTATTTTAGAAATATAATTCAAAATTTTAAAAAGTGAATTATGAGTTATAATTTATATGTGCAGATTCTTTAGTGAGTCTATTTTCAATAGAAACAAGTGGAAGCAACATATGAAAACTGTACAATGAGATATTTGAATTTAGGGTAAGAGAGGTTAGAATTGTTGGTCAGTGAATCAGGGGAAGCTTTAATGAATAAACTGTACTATATGGTTAAGCCAAAAATTTTAGAAAATTGTAGTAAGATTATATATGAGTCTAGATTCAAAGAAAATTTACGGATCTAAATTTCGAGTTTCTTAAATCGAGTTATAGTCAATTTAGTCAACGTGACGTAGATGGACAGTTTTAATTTTTAATACCCCAAATTAGTAGTTAAGTCCGAGGTTGCGAAAATACAAAAATACCCTTGGAGGGTAAATTATCGAAATACCCCTGGGTTGCAAGATTATCGAATTACCCTCGATGGGTAAAATTACTGAAATGCCCCTATGGGTCGATTTACCGAAATGCCCCTATTGGTCGATTTGCTAGTTTGCCTTAGTGGGCCAAATTACAAAGTTCTATAATTGGCCGATTTACTATAGCAAATTACTGGATTAATGATTATTGTTTATACATGTGGATATTATGTTTAATTATGTATATTACATGTTACATATTGCATGGGTTGGGAAAAATGTTGAAGAGAAATGTAGCCTGATGGCTCTGCCACATTCTGATTCTAGTGGCTCTACCACATATTCTGGTGGCTCTGCCACAAATTCTGATAATGGCTAAGTGCCAACCTAAATATGGCTTTGTGCCATCGTGATTATGGCTTTGTGCTAAATGTATTTACCCGAGGCTATGTGCCTAACATATGAATTAACGACTCTGTGTCAATCATATTTACCCAAGGCTGTGTGCCGATTATATTACCGTATATGATATTCTGGTGGCTCTGCCACAATCTGTATAGTGGCTATGCCACGCATAATTATGACTCTGGTGGCTCAGCCACAAATATTACAAAAAGCAGCTTGACTGCAGCGTTTCTGGTGGCTCAACCACAAATTATTATAAATGGCAACTTGCCTGCGATTGGTGTGTTTGGCGGGGTGGGTTGACTTGATCCCCACAGGTGTGATGGGATGGTACGGATGGTGTGTAGCGGATGAATTACTAGGATGGGTTGGGTTGCATTACATTATCTGCATTATCATGTTTATAAGCCTAACGCCCAGTTTTTTTGTAAATGGGCTTCGACCCAAGATTATGCTACATGGGCTCTAGCCCAAGATATTGCTTTACGGGTTCAGACCCAGTGGATAACGGTAAGGGGATTATGCACTGAGTTCTTGTAACTCACCCTCTTCTTTCTTAATCCTTGTAGGTAATACTCAGTGATGTGGACTTGGGCCCATGGATGACTCGGTGGAGGCCATACTTTGGAAATAATGTTTTCGAACATCAGTAAACTTCTTTTCTGTATTAATTCGTTACTTTTATTATTTTGGGTTTTGAAGTTGTAATAAGGCCTCTGGGATATTTTTATTTTGCTTTATGTTTAGTCGTAATTATTATCTTGCTTGAATTATTTTAAATGAGAATTTTTCTAAAAACTTAAATAAAGGTTTTTCCAAAATAGATTAACAAATGGATTTTATAACAAACTTTTGCAAATATTTTTAACTTGGAAATTTTCTCTCGAATTATCAACGATATTTTCAAAAGTCGCTGTTTATAAGATCTCTAGTTCAAATTATCGAATTGTCAATCAACCTTCGAGATTAGTAGTATTTTTATCATATGTTTCAAATCAAATTTGTTTTCTTGATTATATAAGAATAATACCTATTTTTAGTACGAACAAAAAGGAGTTAACACGTTTTTCTCATGTGACATGTCAAATCCGGTCATAACGCATGGGCCGGGTTTGGGGTGTTACATCTTGAACCGCCGAAACCACTCTACGCTTGAACTTAGGAGTAGGAATAGCAAATCCACTCCTTTTGTGTTCTCCAATTGCTTCTCCTTTCAAATTGGTTCCACTTGCCTCCATAGGAAAAATCTTGGTTAGAAAACTACTATGAGAGAAAGTAGTTGTTTTAGTGATAGGAGTAAGCTTACCACTATTTTCGAAGGATCCACGTGTAACACCCCAAACCCGGCCCATGCGTTATGATCGGATCTGACATGTCACATGAGAAAAACATGTTAAATCCTTTTTATTCGTACTAAAATAGGTGTTGTTTTGCTATAATCGAGAAAATAAGATTGATTTGAAAATTTGATAAAGTACTACTAACCTCGAAGGTTGATTGATAAATCAATAAGTTGAACTAGAGATCTTATAAAACCGTGACTTTTGAAAATATTGTTGATAATTCAAGAGAAAATTTCCAAGTTAAAAATATTTGTAAAAGTTAGTTATAAAATCCATTTTGGAAAAACCATTATTAATGATTTTTAAAAAAATCCCCGTTTAAAACAATTTAAGAAAAATAATAAATCCGTCCAAATATAAAGCAAATTAAAGTTTATCCCATAGGCCTTATTACAAGTTTAAACCCAACATAATAAAAGTAACGAAATAGAGTAGAAAATTAATTTACTAAAGTTTGAAACATTAATTTTCAAAATATGGCCTCCATCGAGTCATCCATGGGCCCAAGTCCTCATCACTGAGATTTACCTACAAGGATTAAGAAAGAAAGGAAGGTGAGTTACAAGAACTCAGTGCATAATCTCCTTACCGTCATCCACTGAGTCTGAACCCATTTAGCAATAACTTGGGCCGGAGCCCATGTAGCATAATCTTGGGCCGAAACCCATTTACTTGACAGAATATATATATGTGCAATGTATGCAACCCAAACCATCCATCCAACACACCCCCGTACCAGCCTATCACACCTGTGGGTAGGGGTGAACGTTCGATCGAATCGAATGAAAAAATTTTGAGTTAATCAAGTTGACGAATCATATTTTATCATCCTAATTTGATTTGAAATTTTATCGAATCGAGTCGAGTGAGATGGAATTCGAATCGAATCAAATCGAATATATTTGTTCGAGTTAAATTTAAAAAAAAAATGGGTCCTTGTAACCACTATCACCCATCGTAATAAAATTTGTCTACCTTAATCAAAATTTTTATTACCTTTCATCACCATAATTTATTTATTAATATTTTATATACGGGTTAGCTTCTTTGCTTGCTTAGTTGTTTCAATTATCTTGATTCTTATCACTATGTATTTTGGAATTAAAATATATATTAAATGTAAAAAGTGATTTTTAATAAAAGTTATTTTAAAGATAAAATGTGAAATTGATACCAATATAAAATTTTAATACTGAATATTTTATGGCATAATTAATAATTCAATTTTAATATAAATATTCAATATGACTAAACAATTTAATAATATAAATAATATAAAATGTGAAATTTAATTTAATAATATAAATAGTAGATATAAATAAAATTATTACTATTTATGTTTAGTGATTTTTTTGGATAATTTTGATTTTTATTTGAGAGTAAAAGGTGAGAAGTAAAAGTTTAGGGGAAAATAAAAAGTTTTGGGGAAAAAGTTTGAGGAAAGTAAATAGGGAGTAAAATTTTGGAAGGAAAATATAAAAAAAAAAAAAAAATTGGGGGGAGGGGGGCGATGAGTTTGGGGTAGATGGGAGGTGGGATGGGAAGGGAGTAAAAGTTTTAGGGGGAAAATGGAAAATTTTAAGGGTTTTTAGGAGTAAAATTTTGAGAAAAAGTAAATGGGAGAGTAAAATTTTGGTGGAAAATGGATTTTGGGTAGATTGGAGGGTTGGGATGTGAGGAATAAAAGTTTTGGAAGGAAAGTGGGAAGGAGTAAAAATTTTGAGGGAAAAATAAAAAGGTTTGGGAGTTTGAGGTAACAATATAAAATATTATATTTTAATTTCGAATTATTCGAATTATTCAAGTTATTCAATTCGAAAACTCAACTCGATTCGAACTCGAAATTCGAAAAAAATTTGAGTTGACCCGAATAACTCGATTAACTCGAATAATTCGATTCATTTAACTCGAAATTCAAATTTTTTCAATTTTTCGAGTCGAATCGAGTTTTGCTCACCCCTACCTGTAGGGATTAAGTCAACCCACCCCACCAATCACACCAAATCGCAGGCAAATTGCCATTATCATAATATTTGTGGCTGAGCCACAGAGTATCATATACGGTATTATAATCACGATTGCACAAAGCCATATTTAGGTTGGCACATAGCCATTATCAGAATTTTGTGGCAATGCCACCAGGCTACACTTCTCTTCATTCAATTTTCCCATCCCATGCAATATGTAGAGATGCAACATACATAATAACATAAAATGTCCACATATCAATAACAACCATTAATCTATTGAATACTTTTAATGAATCAGCCCATTAAAGCAATATAATAATTCGATCCACCAAAGCATTTTAACAAATCGGCCTATAGGGGCATTTCGATAATTTGGCCCATAAGGACATTTTCGATAAATTGGCCCATAAGGGCATTTTCGTAATCCGGGCCATAAAGGCATTTTCTTAATTTACCCTTCAAGGTTATTTTGGTAATTTTGCAACCCCGGACTTAACTACTAATTTGGGGCATAAAAATTGAAACTGTCCATCCGCATTATATTGACTAAATTGACTATAACTCGAATTAGGAAACTTGAAATTTAGATCCGTAAATTTTCCCTGAAACTAGACTCATATATCTTCTTACTACAATTTTTTCAGAATTTTTGGCTCAGCCACTTAGTACAGTTTATTCATTAAAGTTTCCCCTGTTTCACTGACCAATGGTTCTGACCTCTCTTACCCTAACTTCAAATATCTCCTTGTACAGTTTTCATATGTTGCTCCCACTTGTTTCTATTAAAAATAGACTCACTAAGGAAAATATATATATATATATATATATATATATAAATTTTAACTCATAATTCACTTTGTACAATTTTGAATGATTTTTCCAAGACAGAACAGGGAACCATGAAGTCATTCAGAACCAGTCTCACTAAATTTAAAATATCACAGAATTTAAAACTCCTCTTCCTACTCTATTTCTTTCATATAAAAATAGACACAATAAGCTTTCATTCTATATCTTATTCACTTTCTATTTCCCTTTCTCATGTTTTTCATGAATTTTCAAAATCACGTCTCTGCTGCTAACCAAAAACTGTTTCATTGCAAAATACGGTTTCTACTACGAACATATACGCCCGAGTGATCACAAATGCCAATTTCGATTTTTCGATCTTTCAACTGAATCACAAAACATTTCATGCAAATATTCATAGAGGTGTGAGATTACACACCATTTCAAACATGTATTCAGAAGGGTACGAGATTAACACCTTATTCGGATTTCCTAAAGAACCACTCTTCGTTGCCCCCACAATCGTGATCCTTCCCTACTAGGTTCTAAAATCCAGCCTTGCTCTTTGGCTATTGCAACAAGCTCCTAAAAATAAATAAGTGATGTACCAAAGGGTTAGCCTCCATCCAATATTCGGCCCTTCCACAAGAGCAAGAAGTTGATATCATCACCACAAAATAGAATCACATGAGCGGTGCAAAACATCGAAATAAAGAGTAACATCTTACCACCAATATTCAGCCTAATCAATCACTTACAATCAACTTTCAGAACCAAGGCTAAGAGAATGATAAGTAGCAGCAAAGAATGGTTTGAAAGTTTTGGCAAAACAAAGGAGAAAGGTGCACAAATGGACTAGGTGTTTCGGCCAAACAAGGGAAAATGGTGTACAATATTGGCTTTAAAGTTTTGGCAAGTAAAGGGAAGAAATTAGAAAAGAGAAAACTCAAAAATGCTAAATAGAATCTAGCCTTTCCAGCACCGAAATTGGAAAATGCCTAAAGGAAATTCGGCTCCCTCCTTTTTTTTTTCCCTACCAAAACCTTGTATCATCTTTACCAAAAAGATGAGTGTTGACCCAAAATATTCTTTCCAAAACATCTTCCACACTTTAAGCCAACATGTTCCCTACTCTTACCTTTTCTTTCATTTCTTCCCTTCTTTTTCCCTTATCTTACTCCTTACCATATTCCTTAGCCTTCTTTCCATAAATAAAAGTCTTCCTTACCATATTAAAGCCATGGCCGACACATTGAAAATAAAGCACAAAAATTAATCAAAAATGTAATAGATGGGATTCAAACCTCAGACCAATAGTACACTTTACACGCCACTTTCCACCTTTACCAATAGACCCCTTGTTCTAGTAAAATGCACACTTATTTCCTTAAGTCATGATGTCACTTTCCTTCTCTCCTTAAAGTGCTTAAACACAAAAATTTTCCTATAGCCTAACTTGAACCCGGAACTTCCTAGAAACTTCGTAACTTTCCAAATTCACCTTCCTAATAAGTCCAACTTGAAATAATGTCGTTCTCTTGTTCTTAAAAATTTTAAATGCTCCCAATCCCAAGGCCAATTCTACTAGGCCTAATTTCGGGATGTTACACCCCGAGTGGATAAGAACGATCGATATAGTCCCTAGAATAAACGTTTATACATAATCATCAATCCGTTTTAGCAGAAAAGCCAAATATTGAGATATATTGAGATGAACTTAAAGAAATCCCTTACCTTGACGATAATAGATCCACTTCTATCAATTGGGCGTAAGGTTAGAAATGATTCGGCTAAGATGTGGAATTCGACCACCCACTAGAACACTACGAAAAAGAGTTGATCGAGTTTTGAGAGAGAAGAAGAAATGATGTTTTCGGTTAAGAAAACCATCCCATGTCAAGGGCACATATTCGGCATGAAGAAAGGAAAGTGAAAAGAAGAGTATTACTTACCGATTCAGTCAAGAAGATAGTATCAATACGAACGAGAAAGAAATAATGAAGGATGTATGAAGGTTTCAAAAGTTCGGCTATGGAGGAAAAATTAGCAAGAAGATTCGGCTATGAAAATATCGATTGAAGGAGAAGAAAGAAAGGTTGAAGAATTTGTGAAAAATAAAAAGAAAGGATGGAGAATGAGTGCTAACTAGTTTCGGCTATCAAAGGGAAATGCACAAATAAATTGAACAAAATGGCTAGATGGTTTCGGCAAAACAAAGGAAAAAGATGCTCACTTTTGGTTTTAGAGTTTCGACAATGAGGGAAGAAATTGGAAAAAAAAAAAACACCAAAATGCTAAGAAGAAAACAACCTCTCATGCACCAAAATTTGCCAAAAGTCTAAAGAAAATTCAGCTATCCCTTTCCCCCTACAAACCGTGTATCACTTTTGCCTAAAGGATGAATGTTGACCAAAATAATCTTTCCAAAACATCCTCCACATAATAGGTCAACATGTTCCCTTCTCTTGCCTTTTTTCTTTTGATTCTTTCCTTCCTTTTTCCTTATCTTCCTCCTTACCATATTCCTTAGCCTCCTTCCCATAAATAAAAAGTCTTCCCTGCCTTAATTAGGACCATGGCCAACACTTGGGATGGGAATACAAAAATAAATCCAAAATTTGTAAAAGATAGGATTCGAACCCCTTCCCTCCATGCTCTCCACTTGACGCCACAACCTCCTTACCATATGCTCATTTATGCTAGTAAAATACGCAGTTATTTCTTTAAGTCATGGTGCCACTTACCTATCTCTCCTTAAAGTGCTTAAACATAAAAATTTTGCTAGGGCCCAAATCAACCCCGAGCCTTCTTAGGACCCCTAAACATACCCAATTAACATTTTAACTAGCCTATCGCATGATATTCTTCAAAATAAAAATTTTAAATTTCGGGATGTTACAACAACATTCCAAAACCACCATTTTTGACTCTAGTGACTTTCGGGTCATTACATCGAATCTGTATAGTGTCAGAAGTAGACTAAGTATAAGAACCCTTTGAGTATGCTTGTGATGCCTTGATGTTGGCGAACACTAGGTTGGCACATAGTGATCAAGAAGTGTGTCTGGTAAGGAAGGATTCACCCAAAAGCTTTGATAGCACATAGAGTGGGCGGACTCCCTTATGGATAAGGGAAACGATCTTTATGATGTGATTTTAGGTTAGCAATGTAGAGTATCCTATAAGGTTGGCTTTGAGCTAGTCAAGATGGAAGGAACAATAGTCAAGAACCAACCAAATGAGAACCAAAGATAGTTAAGGACGAAACATAAGTACTCAATTAGCTTTCTTGGAAATTGTATATTTGGATAAGACCACCCAATGATTGATGTAATAGGCCATTTATGCCCAGGCCCAAACAAACCAAAAAATAATAAAAATAAAAACCCAATGTCCCGTTTTATTATTGCAGTCCATTTGCAGCCTAAAAAAAATAGACTACCCAAACCCAATTAGCCCAAAACCAAAACCCATTACACCCTCAAACTCGAAACATTAAAACAAGCCCAAAACCTATGCGGCCCGAAAGGGCCTAACACCCAAACAAGTTTGCAGCCCTAGGAAACCCTAGGTTTCCATTGCGCTACAAGCACCCAGCAGAGGCCCCTCGTCAAGCCGCAATTGGTGTGTGGATCGTGCCCCATTGCCGGACTTCTCATCGTTCGCCTTCAAAAAGGAAAGAAAAGCCAGAGAAACAAACATATGGCAAGAAATCGGAAAATACCAAAAATTATATTTTTGACAGTGGCTATAAAAAGCCGAATACATTTGATGTAAAGGCGGGGGGATTTTTTTTTATACACGCATATAGACAATACAATATACAACGATTTTGAGAGAATACGACGGAATATAGAAACCAGTCAAGGTTTTTACGCATTTTTTATTTTTTGTTTCGAAATTGTTTTACATGCCTAAAGATCTTTTTTTATTTTTTTTAGATTATATACACGCATATAAATACACTGTAAAAAAAAAGAGGAAAAAATACTTGTTTTTGAATTTTGGCCGCTGTGCACGGGGGCTGGCAACGGCGGCGGGCGGTGGTGATCGGCACTTGAGTTTCGTCGGAGTCCTCACTGGAAATTGCCAGGAGAGGGAGAGAATTTTGTTTTTTTAGAATAGAGAAAAATGAAAATTTTTAGAAAAAAAATTGCTTTTATAAATATCTAAAACAGCGCCGTTTTGGAGTTGGCCTCAATAGCCCAAAACGACGTCGTTTTCTCCCAGACCCACGCGTTGACCCGATCCGGGGAAGGATCTACGCGTTTTGTAATGGAAGGGCCAATTGTGCCTTTAGCCCTTCTGCTATTTTATTGTTTTGCAATCGAGTCCTTTTTATTTTTAATTTGGCCCTGGATTAGGGTCTTTATTTCAATTTGGTCCCTAAGGTCATTTCAAAGGCAAAAAATGGAACGGCGTCGTTTAAGAGATAAGGCATAATTGACTAAGAGGTCCCTATGGTGTGACGCGCGTCCTAATATGGTCCTTTTACATTTTTTATTCTAGATTTTTTAAAATTTCTGATTTGATCCTTGTTTCTTTGATTTTTAATTCTTTTTATTTTTATTTTTATTCTTATTTTAATTATTTTAGTATTATATATCAATTATTTATACTAGGTTATTTTATTAAATTATATATTATTTATATATTACATATCTTTTAAAATTTATATATTATTTATTATAATATTTTTTTAATTTTGTATATTATATATTATTATATTATATTATATATAAACATTTAAATTGTTTTATTCTTAATATTGTATAAAATTTTATATATTGTATAACATATATTATGTTTAAATATGTAGTTTTTATACATATATGTATTAAATTATTGTATTATAAATATATTTTATTTAAAATTATATATTATTTATTTATTAAAATGTGTCTTAATTATTTTCTCATGAGTATATATATATATTATTTTTTAGAATTTTATTATTATTATAATATTTCTTTATATATATTATTCATCTTATTTTTATATATACATTTAATCTTGTGTAAAATTTTCATGTTTATTCCTTAATTTTTTTTATTATCTGCATGCTATCTTTTAATTGGTCATTTATATTTTGAGAACAAATTTATAATATTTATTTACTTTAGTATAATTGTTATATTGCTTGCATTATTTGCATTATTTGTTATTATTTTTACTTAGTAAAATACCCTTTGAAATTTACGTTTGGTAATATACTAATGTCACATTTCATTCAAATCATTTTTTAGAAAATGTATATCATTTTTAATTGCAATTATTTATCCGTAAAGTACTTACTTAAATAAAATAATATTTGGCATTTGAAGTCTCGAGGAAATTGTACCCTAACTCACTTTGGGTTTCAATTTTCTTCGTTGAATTACATAGCCAAGTATCCTTTTGAAATAAAATTGCAAATTTTAAATAAAAACTTATTCTCGGGAACTCGAGATGTTATGTCCTAACTTATTGGATATGATGTTTTGTGACTCGAGGTAATGATTTTCTACAAATAAAGGTAAGCTTAGTTTCGAAGTTTTGAAATGTTGCATCTTAACTTATTGGGTATGGCATAATATTTCTTTAAGATAAGCGAGTCTTGGCTTTCTTTCGAAAAAAAGGATCGTATTTTTCAAATTTTCAACATTAGGACATGAGTTTGTCAATTAGTTAACAATTTTTAGGCATTACGAGGGTGCTAACCCTTCCTCGTACGTAACCGACTCTCGAACCTGTTTTCTTGAATTTCGTAGGCTAAAATCAATGTTTTGATATAAAACATTTTATAAGGTGATCCGATCACACCTAAGCAAAAAGGGCTTGGTGGCGACTTCCATTTTTGTTTTTAAAGTCGATCCCCATTTTTTAAAATAAACTTAAAAATGGTTTCGACAATTGATGTGATGTTTAACAAGTTTCAATAAAGACTTGGGTTGAGTTAAGTGCTTAAGATAGGTTAAGAAGAAAATATCATCTCTTTTTTTTCTGAAGATAATAGGACTAGAAGAAAGGTGAGGTACTCCTCTAAGCTAATTGTAAGACCACGATGCTTGAACAAGATTTCCTTAAAAGTAGGGTAATGCCCTGTATTTGGGCGAGCTCTGAACTTAATAAGTAAACTGAGTGTTACTTCAAATGGTGAAGTGTTGTCTACCCCCACTAATGTAACATCCTAAAAATTTGAGTATCGATATGTTGCATGTTTTGGTGTTTAGCTTGTGAATGATTAAATTTTGTGTGTTTAATATAGCCTTGAGAAGGCACAAAATTATTTGGAAGTAGAATAATTTTTAGTAATGAGAATTTTATTGAAGTGGAATAAGTGATCCTGATGCTTAAGGTAATTTAAGTGTAAAAAGCTAGCATAAGATAGACTAGTAGCAAGGTGGTGCTGGCGCATGAGTTATTGCTTGAGGGGAGAGGTTCGAATCCCATGGATAGCATTTTAGTGACTTTTATTTTTGCACCTATATGGCATGTGTCGGTCAAGCCTTACTTATGGTAAGGTTGGACTAATTCTTTTATGGAAAGTAGACTAAGGGAAAAAGGCAAGTGTTAACTTAAGGTAAGGAATCAAAAGGTTTTGGTATGTAAGGGGGACATAAGGCTTGAAATAAGGGAAGGTGTTTTGGAAACTTTTGAATGGCCTTTTTGACCATGAATATGGACTGACATAGGGGCTAGGGGATGGTGGGTTTTGGTGTTAGTTTGGTAGGATTAGGTGCTTGATGAGCACATTTTCCATTTGGTCAATTGGTGCTTTTATCAAATTTTTTCTCTCTAATTTTGCCTCTCCCTAGCCAAATGTGCCATAAACTTTGAGTAAGCAATTGTTTCTTTTTGCCATTTCTTTTGACCATTTCGGTCTTAGGTTGTTCATTCTCTCCAAACTTTTTTTTCTTCTCTTTGTGACCGAAACCACATAGCCATCAAGGACCATTTCTTTTCTTTTCTTTTTCCTCTTCATTACCGAATGCATTTTGGTCTCAAAGTTTCTTTTTGATTCATCTTCCATCCTTGAAAAACGAAATACAAACCTCTCATCTCCATTTTCTTTTCTCTTCTCTCTATTCTCTTTTCATCTCCATTTTATTTACCATTCAAACACATCCTTCCTATATTTTCCTTTCATGGCCTAATGATTGTAACCATCCCCATAGCCGAAATTTATGTTCCCATCTATTATCTCATAGTTGAATCTCTTATTCTTCTTTGACCTTATTCTCAATCATTTCTTTCATTAAGCTTTGGATAATCGTAAGATAGTGGAGGGCCGAACCACCATCTTGTCAAGTCATCTTAAAAGTTATTCAAGTCCAGATCATATTTAGCAAGGTAAGAAGGAACTCTTCAAGGATTTTTGATCACTCTCATTTTATCAATGACTATCATTGTGATTTGTTATAAACGAAAGTTTTCACGTATAGGAATCCTTTGGAAATCACTCGGGATTTTAAGGCAAGCAAGATAGGGACGAAAAGAGTTGTTAATAGCGTTTGGAAGAGGGGTGGTTCTGCTATTCCACCTAAATTCAAGCGAAGGGTTGTTTCGGGAATCTAAGACTTTCCACCGGGTTGTGGACCCTCATTCGAGGAGAATCGATTATTCGAAGTTGTTCGTAGTTCAGAGCCATTAGCGGTTTAGGATTTCCCATTGGGTTGTGAACCGTCAATCGGGGAGAACCGACAAATAATTGTCATTCGAGATTTCGAGGGTAAATATCTAGATCATTTATCAATAGTATAGTTTTTATTAAATATTAGTGTTCTAATCAAGCATGATAAATATTTAGGTATCGACGAGCGGGAAGGTATAGTTCTCACCGTAATCAAGTGTGTAAATTCACACTTATCTCATGGGTTATATTATACCGCAAGCATAGAATAAAAATCATAAAATCAGTAAAATTGGAAAATACGAAATATTAGCACTTTTTGTGTGAATGCATGAAAACGGTATTAAAGTTGTGGAAAAATTACAGATTTTCCCTTAATGGGCTATATTGTAAAGAAATGACATTTTGGGCCTTATGGATTATTTTTGATAAGCTGGCCAAGTGAGAAAATTTTGAAAAGGGCCTAATATGTTTAATGGGCAAAATTGCTAGATCGTTAAATGGGCCAAAATTTGCTAGATCATTAAATGGGCCAAAGTTTGCTAGATCGTTAAATGGGCCAAAATTTCTATTTTGACTAATGGGCCAAATTGATAACTTGTAATATGGGCTTTTTGTTGAAATTTACCTTATGAATATATTGTTATGCATTATCTATATAAACATGACTGCATGGGTTAGGGTAATTGACGAAGAGAAGAAAGGCATGTTGCCAAAATTTAGTTCGGTGGCTCTGCCACAAATATTTTAAATGGCTTAATGCCTCTAGTTCAGTGACTCTATCACAATCTAGTTCAGTGACTCTGTCACAATCTAGTTCGGTGGCTCTGCCACAAATATTATAATTGTCTTAATGCCTGCTATTGGTGTGTTGGCGGGGTGGGTTGACTTGATCCCCACAGTGTGTTGGTTGGTACGGTGGTGTGTAGCGGATGGAAATTAGGCTTGGTTGGGAATTGCATATCACATGCATTATTTTTATATTGTACATTTGTAAATGGGCTCAAGCCCAACTAATTGCTTAAATGGTTTTGGCCCGTGAACACGGTAAGTGGGTTACACATTGAGTTCTAAGTAACTCACCCGTTTTCCTTCCCTTCTCAGGTAATAATAATTGATGGAGGTTTGGGCCGGGGATGACTTCATGTGGAGGCCATACTACGAATGATGAGTTATAAAACTTTGAACTTCTTTTAAGTATTTTTATTTAAGTACTATTTCAATTACGATGTAATAAGGCCTCGGTATTATTTTTATGGATTTTATGCGTGGATGGATTTTAATATGTTTTAGTTACTTAAATGGGGTTGTTTAATCTTTTTATAAATGTTTTCTTAAACTTGATATAAAAGGGGTTTTTCTTAAATATCACTCACTCGTAAAATTTTGTGAAAACTCTTTATAAATTTATTTCAACCAATTATTTAAGTTTTAACCAATTATTTCTCCGAAAATCAAATTGTAAACTCTTATGTTTTAAAATCATGGTTTTCAAATAAATCTCGATTTTTGATAAACTCCATCTTCAAAATCGTTTTGAAGAATTGTTTTCATTAAAAGCATTAATGACTGGACGTAAGTTCAAATTGTGTGGCATGCCAAGTCTAGTCTTAAACGCATAGGTCGGGTTTGGGGTGTTACATTTTATGGTATCAGAGCCAGTTTCAAAACTCGGCTGTGGTTTGGGTTCAACAATAATTTTTGTTTAAAAACTGCTTAAACTTCTAGATTTTATGTTTTAAAGGTAGTATGGCACCACGAGCATCCGACACCAAGTCAAGTAAGTATTTGTATATTAAATATTTATTATTTTGACATGATCATAGGAACACTCTAGAACTTCTAGTTTTAGGTGTTGAAAGCGGTAGAGATTGAGACTATAGGATGTGATTGCGAAAACAACTTTATCTCTTATATCTCATAAAATATCGTTAATAAACACTGAAATAGTATTTTGATTCATAAAACTTATAATCAGATAAAACTGAATTAGTCATTATGAGCACTAGAGCACGTGGTCGTGGACGCGGTAGACGTGGCCGTGGTAGAGGATGAGGTGCTGCGTCTAAAGCGTCGGGTTATATGCCGGGAATGGATGCATCTGTGTCACCCGGGAGTGATACTAGATCACATGACCATTCGAGAGAGGATAATGCTTTGACTCAAGCAATGTTGCGAGTTCTAGAGAGGGTTGTTGGGACTAGAATTGGGCCAGTAGCTCGTGGATCAATATCGAAACGACTCAAGTCAAATGGTGCCTAGGTTTTTAGAGGTGTCTCCAGTGTAGCTCTGAATGTTGCAGAATAATGGCTCGAGGTTGTAGAATGAATTATGGATGATCTGGAGTGCACCATTGAGCAGAAACTAAGAGGAGCTGTGTCCTTGCTAAAGGACGAGGCGTATTAATGGTGGCTTACTGTTCGAGAAGGCACCGAGGTTGCATTGGTTACTTGGGATTTCTTTAAAGCTGCTTTTCAATGGAAGTACATCCGGACAAGTTATGTAGATGGCCGAAAGAAGGAATTCCTGAATCTGGTTTAAGGAAGTAAGACGGTGGCAGCTTACGAGGTAGAATTTCTTCGCTTGAGCCTTTATGCTCGCACAATAGTGCCGACTGATCATGAGCATTGTGTACGCTTTGAAGATGGGCTGAATGATGAGTTACGGGTACTGATAGCCCCACAACAAGTACGGACTTTTACCTCACTTGTAGAGAAAGCCAAGATAGCCGAAGAGGCTAAGAATTCAGAACGCTAGAATCGGGAAAGAGTCAGAGGCAAGAGGAATTTTAAGTACACAAGTTCTGCTAAAAGGTTCCAAAAGAGGCCTCAAAATGATGAGCCAGCTCAAGCTAGAGCACCTGTGACTACCAATCAGAGTCGAGACTGCGCTGACTGTGGGAAGCGACACCCCGGAGAATGTTGGAGAAAAACTGGTGCCTGCTATAAATGTGGTTCCAAGAATCATCAGTATAAGAATTGCCCTCGACAGACTGATATGATTTAGGAAGCTCGTAACCCTGATACTCAGCCAGCTAGAGGCACTCAGCAACCACTGAGAGGCCGTGGGCCAGGTCGTAGTGGTAATGGTGTTGGTCGTGGTCAAGGTGCACCGGGTCAAGGTAATGGCTTAAGAGGTAACGCGGAGGCAAGACAGCCGAGATTGGTCTATGCGGTCCGACGTCATGAAAATGGCGATGCACCTGATGTGATAACTGGTACATTCTTCATCTTTGATG
Organism: Gossypium rotundifolium; assembly: GCA_025506655.1. Taxonomy (NCBI): domain Eukaryota; kingdom Viridiplantae; phylum Streptophyta; class Magnoliopsida; order Malvales; family Malvaceae; genus Gossypium; species Gossypium rotundifolium. The sequence goes on from CP106727.1 coordinate 25,320,395, forward strand.
TGCCTGTTACTGCTTTGATAGGTATTGGATCTACTCACTCGTATGTTGCTAGTGCCATATCTGGAAACCTGAATATTAGATCTAAGATTATCGATAGAGAGATGATGGTAATTACTCCTTTAGGATAGTCGGTAATAGTGAATAAACTGTTTAGAGACGTGCCCTTGGAAATTCAAAGAGAGATATTTCTAGCGATCTTGATGGAATTGCCTTTCGGTGAATTTTATCTTATTTTGGGCATGGATTGGTTGGTGAAGCACCGGGCGCAAGTGGATTGTGCCAAAAAGCGGATGTCAATAAGGGCTGTGGATGATGAGGAGGTAGTTATGATTGGTGAGCGAAGAAACTTTTTGGCAAATGTAGTATATGCTCTGAAGGCAGAAAAGTTGGTGCGAAAAGGGTATGGAGCATTCCTAACCTTCGTTAGTGCTTTGGATGCCAAGGAATTATTGGTGGAAGGTGTGAGAACGGTGAAAGAATTTCAGATGTCTTTCCCGAAAAACTTCCTGGTCTACCTCTAGATCAGGAAGTAGAATTTGGCATTGAGCTTTTGCCCGGAACGGCTCCGGTGTCCATTTCTCCTTATAGAACGGCGCCGAAAGAGTTAGCGGAGCTTAAAGCTCAAATTCAAGAACTTCTAGATCGGGGATTTATTCGACCAAGTGTGTCTCCGTAGGGAGCACCAATTTTGTTCGTCAAGAAGAAGGATGGGTCGATGCGTATGTGCATTGATTATAGGTAGTTGAATAAATTGATGATCAAGAATAGGTATCCATTACCGAGAATCGATGACCTGTTTGATCAATTGAGAGGAGCTTTAATTTTCTCCAAGATTGATTTGAGGTCGGGTTATCATCAACTCAAAGTAAAAGAGGCCAACATTCATAAGACGGCATTTCGAACTCGTTATGGACATTATGAGTTTTTGGTTATGCCGTTTGGTTTGACCAATGCAATAGCTGCATTTGTGGACATGATGAATCGAGTCTTTCAACCCTATCTAGACCGGTTCGTGCTGGTGTTCATAGATGATATCTTGGTATTTTCGAGGAATGAGGAAGAGCATGATTCACATTTGCGCATCGTGTTGCAAATTTTGCGAGATAAGCAACTTTATGCCAAATTCAGTAAGTGTGAATTTTGGTTGAAGGAAGTGATTTTCTTGGGTCATGTGGTGTCAGCCGAAGGAATAAGAGTTGATACTCGGAAGGTAGAGGCTGTGTTTGTAACATCGTAAAAATGTGAGTATCGATATGTTGCATGTTTTTGGTGTTTAGCTTGTGAATGATTTTATTTGTGTGTTTAATATAGTCTTGAGAAGGCTCGGGTTTATTCGGAGTTAGAATAAATTTTAGTAAAAAGTACTTTACTGTAGAGGAATCAGGTGACTTTGAAGTTTAAGTTAATTAAAGTGATAAAGGATAGCATGAGTTGAGTTATTGGTGAAGGGGATATGCGCTACATGTATGGTCTTGAGGGGAGAGGTTCGAATCTCCTAGCATGTAAATTGTGAGCATTTATTTTTTCTCTTTCCTAGCAAGTGTCAGCCAAGCTTCATTCATGGATAAGATGGACTAAATTTTTTATGGAAAGATGGCTAAAGGTTATGGTAAACATGAATTAAGGGGTTGAATTTGTTTGATTTTAGGGAATGTTTTTTTTTAAGCATTTGGAAAGTGGATGATATAAGAATGATGATTTGGAAACTTTTGCATGGCCATTTTGACCATGTATTTGGACGGCATTCTGGACTAAAGGGGTTGGCCGAATGTGGCTGTAGCTTAGGTAGGATTAGGAGTTAGTTTTTGGTCATTCTTAGCATATTTGTGCAAAATTTTCAATTCTCTTCAAAACTTTTCTCCTAGCCGAAATTGAGCATTTGGTAAGCTTAGTTCTTTTGACCATTTCTTTTTCATGTTACCATTTGGGCACATTTTTTCCTAGCATCTCAATACACTCTTCTCCTTATGCCGAAATACCAAAGCTAAAGACCATTCTTCTTTTTCCTTCCCATCCCCCATTGTCGAATGCATTTTGTTCCTAAACTCATCACTTTTCTCTTTCTCTTTTCTTCTCTTTAAAAACCGAATCATAAACACCTACTCCCTATTCTTTTTTCCTCTCCATTTTATTTATCATTCAAACACTTTCTCCATCCTTTTCTCCCCATGGTCGAATGGTACTAATACCATTTTCTTCAATTTTCCTTCAAAGCCGAATCTTCTCTTCATCTATATTTTTTTGTTGATTATTCCTTCAACCTTTGTTTAAGCAATCAGTAAGAGCTCTTTTTGAATATTTTCTTTTCCCTTCTTTTCTTAGCTGAATATATAAGTTTAGGAGGGTCTTATGACCGATAATAACGTTCTTTTTCCTTAGACAATCTTTCATTTTTATAGTGTTATAAAGAAGGCCGAACTTGGAGTATTCGTTATCATTGTGATTCTTTAGAACTCGAGTCGAAGTGTTAAGGTAAGGGTTCTTATCAAGGAGCTATATACTACTCGATATATTGTTATAGATGAACTATTAATCGATTTTATTTTAGGGGACGTTATCACTCGATTTTCATCTTGTGGGACAAGGATATTTTCTGGTAAGCGAATTTCACCCTTCAAACCGTTAGTCATAATTTTTGATATACTTTTTAGTTGGACTAACGATCTTTTGTCAATGGAGACAATCAAGATAAGGACGAAAAAGGTTGTGAATAGTGTTCAGAAGAGGGGTGGTTCCGCTAATCCCCCAAAATTTAAGTGAAGGGCTGTTTCGGGAATCCGAGATTTTCCACCAGGTTGTGGACCCTCATCCGAGGAGAATCTATTATTTGAAGTCGTTCGTACTCCTGAGCCTTTGTTTGTTCGTGGATATTCAACGGGTAACGAACCAACAATCGGGGAGAAACCTTATATAGAAGTTGTTTGAAATTCCAAGGGTAAAGTCTAGATCGTTATTTATTAGAATAGATTTATAAATAGTATTAGTGTTCTAAATTATCGTGATGCGTGTTTAGGTATCGACGAGCGAAAAAGTCTAGCTCTCACTGTAACCAGGTGTGTAACTTCACACTTATCTCTCGGGTTAGATACTATTGGGATAAAATTGTAAAGATGGCAAAATCGAAGAAATTCAAAATAATTAACACTTTTGTGTAAATGCATGAAAAAGGTTAAAGTCGTGGAAATTACGAAAATACCCTCAAATGGTTAATTGATAAATAGTAAAATTTTATGCCTCATGTGATATATGGGCCAACAACTGCTAGATCGATATATGGGCCAAAAACTGCTAGATCGATATATGGGGCCAAAGTTTGCTAGATCGTTAAATGGGCTAAAATGTTATTTTGCCTTATGGGCCAAAATGAAAATTTGAGATATGGACCCACTTGTATTATGGGCCTTTTTTTAAATTTATCATGTGAATGTATTGTTATGTTTTATATATAAACATTATTGCATGGGTTGGAAAAAAATTGACGAAGAGAAGAAAGGCCTGTTGCCAAAAATCTAGTTCAAGTGGCTTTGCCACAATCTAGTTAGGTGGTGCACCACAATATTATTTAAAATGGCTTTATGCCTGCAATTGGTGTGTTGGCGGGGCGGGTTGACTTGATCCCCACAGGTGTGTTGGTTGGTACGGGTGGTGTGTAGCGGATGGAAAATTTAGGTTTGGTTAGGATTTCATTCTACATGCATTATTATTATATTGTTAAATCCGTAAATGGGCTCAAACCCAATATAATGTCTTGATGATTTGGCCCAGTGGATATGGTAACTGGGTTATACACTGAGTTTTGAGTAACTCACTCTACTTTATTATCCTTCTCAGGTATTGGCAATTGATGGAGGCTTGGGCTGGGGATGACTTCGTGGAGGTCATACTTCGAACAAGGGTTTTATAAACTATGAACTTCAATTAAGTATATTTATTTAATTACTATTTTTGGGTATGATGTAATACGGCCTCTATTATTATTATTTTATGGATTTTTATGTGTGGATGGTTTTAATTATGCTTTAGACACTTAATTTGGACTAGTACTATTTTAATAATATTTCCTTAAATATTTTGTTTTTTAAACATGAGATTTTTTAAATATTCTTGTTTTGATTCTTTTGAACTCTTTAAAATTACTTTAAAGTCTTTAACAATTAAATAATAAGATTTCAAACTAGTACTACTTTATTCATCTATTTTAAATCACATTCTTAGTTTTTACTAAACTTCATTTTCAAAAGGTTTTGTAGAACTGTTTTACCTAAATCATTAGATATTTAAATGGATGTTCGTTCTGTGTGACAAATCAAATCTCGTCTTAACGCATAGACCTGGTTTGGGGTGTTACATTTAATGGTATCGAGCAGGTTTAAAACCTCGGTTGTGGTAGGGTTCAACAAATAACTTTCGTTTGAAATTATTTTAATTATGTTTTAAAGGTTGTGTGGCACCACAAGCATCCGGCACCAAGTCAAGTAAGTATTCATTACTGAATGATTATTATGATGATATGATCATAGGAACACTCTAGAACTTCTAGTTTTAAGTGTTGAAAATTATAGAGATCGAGACTATAGGATGTGTTTGCGAAAAAAAACTTTATCTCATGAATCTCATAAAATATCATTAATAAACACTGAAATAGTTTTCTAATTCATAAAATTCATAAATAGATTAAAGCGAGTTAGTTAGTATGAGCGCCAGAGGACGTGGGATAGACGTGGCCGTGGTAGAGGCTGAGGTGCTAGAGCTGTGTCTGAGGAATCGGGACATATGTTGGAAATGGATGCACCGGCATCACCTGTGTCAGACAATGAATCACAAGACCATAGAAGAGAAGATAATGCTTTGACACGAGCAATGTTGCAAGTCCTTGAAAGGGTCGCTGGAACTAGAGCTGGGCCAGCAGCTCGTGGGTCGATATCGGAGTGACTGAAATCAAGTGGTGCTAAAGTTTTTGAGGTGTTTCAGGTGTAGCTCCAAATGTTGCTGAATATTGGCTTGAGGCTATAGAGCGAATTATGGACGATCTAGAGTGCACTGTAGTGTAAAAACTAAGAGAGCGGTGTCCTTGTTAAGGGACGAGGCATATCAATAGTGGCTTACTATTCGAGAAGGCACTGAAGCTGCATTAGTTACTTGGGAATTCTTCAAAGCTGCCTTTCAAGGGAAATATGTAGGGACAAGTTATATGGATGCTCGGAGGAAGGAATTCTTGAATCTGGTTCAAGGAAATAAGACGGTGGCAGCTTATGAGGCAAAATTTTTACGCTTGAGTCGTTATGCTCGAACTATAGTACCAACGGATCATGAGCACTGTGTACGCTTCGAGGATGGGCTAAATGATGAGTTGCGGGCACTGATAGCCCCACAACAAGTAAGAATTTTTTCCACGCTTATGGAGAAAGTCAAGATAGATGAAGAGGCTAAGTGCTCAGAATGTCATAATCGGGAAAGAGTTAGAGGCAATAGAGATTTACAGCATGTGGGTTCTTCAAAAAGGTTTCAGAAAAAGCCTCGAAATGATGAGCCAGCTCAAGGTAAAGAACCTGTGGCTACTAATCAGAGTCGAGACTGTGCCGAATATGGAAAATGACACCTCGGAGAGTGCTGGAGGAAAACTGGTGCTCATTATAAATGTGGTTTCAAGGATCATCAATATAAGAATTGCCCTCGACGGATGGATACGACTCAAGAAGCTCATAACCCTGATGCTCAGTCAGCCAGAGGTACTCAGCAGCCACCGAGAGGCCGTGGACCAGGTCGTGGTGGTAATAGGGTTGGACGCGGACAAGGTGCACAGGGTCGAGGCAATGGTTCTAGAGGTAATGCGGAGGTAAGGCAGCCAGGGTTGGTCTATGCGGTTAAACGCTGTGAGGATGGCAATGCAAATAATATGATAACTGGTACGTTCTTCATATTTGATGCGTGTTACTACTTTGATAGATATCGGTTCTACCCACTCGTATGTTGCTAGTGCCATATCTGGAAACCTGAATATAGAATTTGAGATTACCGATAGTGAGATGATGGTAATTATCCTTTAGGACAGTCGGTAATTGTGGATAAACTGTTTAGAGACGTGCCCTTAGAAATCCAAAGAGAAATATTTTTGGCAGATTTGATGGAATTGCCTTTCGGCAAATTCGATCTCATTCTGGGCATGGATTGGTTGGTGAAGCACCGGGCACATTTGGATTACGCTGAAAAGCGGATGTCAATAAGGACTTTGGATGATAAGGAAGTAGTAATGATAGGAGAACAAAGAAATTACTTGGCAAATGTGGTATCTGCGTTAAAGGCAGAAAAGTTGGTGCGGAAAGGGTATGGAGCATTCCTAGGTTTTATTAGTGCTTTGGATGCCAAGGAGTTACCAAAGTTATCGACTTGTACGTTTTGGTCACTCGTCCATTAATGATCGTTACAACCTTAACAGAAAAGTAAGGTGACACACTAATTCGAGGGTTAGTATCCAATTTGATCCCTAAACTATAGTTAAAACATTTAATTTAGTAAATTTACAACATTTTTAACAATAATTTTAAAAATTCTGAAAATTCATTATTTATTTTTGAAATTATAAATTTTTAAAAAATTATAATTATATAAAATTAAAAATTCTAAAAGAATTCTAAAATTACTTTTTGATTATGGGTTTTGATTTTTAAATTGTGGGTCTTTTTAAAAGGAATAAAGTACACCAATGATCACTCTAAAATAGGAATTGTCCTATTTTGGTCACTCCAATTTTTTTTTTAATTTAGTCAATTTAAATAAGATAATCATGCGAATTAGTCACTACCGTTAAAATTTCCATTTTCTTTTAACGGGTTGCTAATGTGTCACATTTTGCCATTGAGTGATTGACACATGGTATTTTTTGTTGACTTTTGAATAAAGTTTAGTGACCTACCTATAATTAGTCCAAAATTTTTACACACCTAAACTTTATAAAGAGGTCCCTAAACTTTAGTCAATAGTCAACAAAAAATGACACCAGTTAGTCACTCAATGGGTTAATGTTCCACGACAACAATTCGATAAAAGAAAATAAATATTTTGATAGTAGTGACTAATTCACACAATTATTTTATTTAATGTGACTAAATTCAAAAATAAAATTATGGAATAACCAAAATTATACATACCCTATTACCCTTTTAAATGTGTGAATAATTGTGGATTATAGGTGACAAAGGGAGCAACATTAGCGAACTGACCGCTGTGGTTCAAAAGCAATTCAAGTTCCCTGAAAACAGTGTCGAGCTTTACGCCGAGAAGGTTAATAACAAAGGCCATTGTGGCTTTGCTCAGGCTGAATTCCTTGGCAGTAAGCTACTCGGAGGTCTCGCTGTCCGTAGGTATATATTCAAAATCATTTCATTTTGACAGATTTGAAGGCTGTTAAGCAAATCTTATTTGTTTCATTTGTAATATATTAAATGAATTTTAAGAATGAAGGCTTGTTATATTTAATACAATTACGAAGCAGATCGGTATTTCACCACTAATTTTTGTGTCAGGAGGTGACCAAAGTAATTAGAATCATATTTCCTCTGCCTTCTCAAATGCATTTTATGTTCAATGTTAAATTTATCTTATTTTTTATTATCCATTGTGATATGTGTTTTATTTCGCATACCAATGTGATATGCTTTGAGATGATAAATGGACTGATCTTGCATATGTGTTTTGTATTTGAATGGGGATGTGATACTGAGAAAGTTTAATGATTATTTTTGTAGTTACTTTTCTATATTATTAGTATTTTAATGTTTAAATTATTGAATTTATTAAAATATTTGTATTTATTATGCATGTACAATTTTAAATCAATCTAATATTTTTATTACATCGATCTAAAATAATATCTATATTAATATATATTTAACGGTTGAAAGTTGAAATTTTTTTTTTTAACATTGTTAAAAATAGAAACGTCTATAATGGCAATATATCGCAAATGAAAGAAAGAAAAATAGAACACAGAATTTTTACGTGGAAACTCTTTCGGGGAAAATTTATGGGTAGAGGAGAAGAAATTCACTATGTAGAATTCGAATGATACAAAAAGAGAGACGACTACGTCTATTTATAGGTTTGTAAAACCATATTCTAATTAAAGTCAAATAGAAGTAATGCAGTAAGGTTAAAACACTTTATTCTAATCAACATCAAATAGATGTAGTATACTTCTATACGAATTTCACTTGTGTAGCATGTACCGTACCGCAAAGGCCTTGGCCTTTGCCCTCTTAGATCGCTATCTTGCCATTTGTATTTTATTTTAACAAGAATTTAGGTCACATATCTTTAACAAACAAAAAATAAATAGTTGGAAAATTTTAATTTATGTCACACTTGACATGCATTATCTATAAGAATAAGGGCATGAAATATGACAGTTGAATTATTAAAATATTAATAATATAAAAAGTTGTGCAAGGGTGTAAAACTTACATTGGATCCCTCCACATATATGAATATATATTTTTTGGTACAATGATAATTTGAACTTAAGTTTTACACTGGTATAAGTGAACCCCATCCATATATATAAATATATTTTTTTGGTACCACAATAACTCGAACCCAAACTATTCCTGAAGAAAATGAATACCATACTGTTAGAGTTGTGTGACCCAAATTTTAAGATATTGCTTGCAAGTCAAGTTAAACAAAATATATCTTCTTTCTAGAAGATTTAGTATTTATGAGTATAATATATTTAGCATTATTAGCATAATATATTTTATTTTGATTAAATTGGGTTTCTGAGCCTATAAATAAACATAGTCTATTCCTCTTATATGATTCGAATTTGACATAGTGAATTTTTTCTCCTTTATAGTGGTTTTTCCGAAAGGGTTTCACGTAAAATATGTGTTCTTTATTTTATTTATCTTTTCTTTCGATATATATTGTCATTACCGACTTTATATTTTTCACAAATTGGTATCGATAATGACAATATATATCGCAAAAAAAAAAATAAAATAAAAAGAACACATGATTTTACGTGAAACCCTTTCGAAAAAACCAATGCAGAAAAGAAAAAATTCACTATGTCTAATTCAACTATTACAAGAACTATGTCTATTTATAGGCTTGTAAAACCCAATTTAATCAAGTAAAAATATATTATGCTAATAATGCTAAATATATTATACTCATAAATACTAAATCTTCTAGAAACAAGATATATTTTGTTTAACTTGACTTGCAAGCAATATCTTAGAATTTTGGTCACACAACTCTAACAATCTCCACCTTGACACGAATTCTCAACAAACAAGTTCTTCATCGCAAACTCTCAACGAACAAGTTCTCCACCTCTTCCATAAAACCCCTTAAGGGTTTAACTTTAACAATGAACACCAACCAAATCTAAGCAATGCTCAAACATGGTTATAGGAAATGACTTAGTCATCATATCTATAGGATTTTCATAAGTACTAATTTTGCTCACCACAATATCACCACGAGCAATAATATCACGAACCAAACTATGCTTCACAACTAGGGAGAACACATATGTGAAGTCCACTCCTAGAATTTGACTGTAACCCTTTACAACAAGCCTTGCTTTATATCTGGGTTCTTCAACTCCTGGAGTCCCTTCTTTCTTTTTAAACACCCATTTACAGCGAACAGCCTTTTTACCTTTAGGAAGTTTCACAAGATCCCATGTTCTATTTTTGTGGAGTGATCCCATCTCCTCTTGCATAGTAAACATCCAATTTTCTGAGTCTTCATAGCTAACCGCCTCAGAATAATTAGACGGCTCTTGGTTTGCATTTATATCTTCAGCCACATTTAAAGCATAAACAACTAGATCAGCCTCGGCATACTTCTTTGGAGGTTTAATTTCTCTTCTAGTTCTGTTTTTGGCGATAGAGTACTATGGTGAAGAAGCAACTCTATTCTAAATTTTTGTACTAGCTTGAGGAGCCGACTCTGTATTAATCTGATGCTCCACCTGCTTTTGATTTTCTTTATTGGTAGAGTCTTTAAGAGATAAGTTAGGTAGCATAGCGGTTTCATCAAAACAACATCTCGCTAATCACAACCTTTCTATTTTCGGGACACCATAACTTATACCCTTTTACACCGACTTTATAACCAAGAAAAAGACATTTAATGGATCTCGGTTCCAATTTTCCATTATCAACATGAGCATACGCAGGACACCCAAAGATCTTTAAATCGAATAATTAGCGGGATTACGGGCCATACTTCTTGTGGAGTCTTTTTCTCAATGGCAGAGATGGAGATCGGTGATCAAAAACATGCGATGAAGGTCGCCGACCCAAAACGACTTTGGTAAGTTGGCATTTGACAACATACATCAAACCTTCTCCATGATTGTTACATTCATTAGTTCCATAGCGCCGCTTTCTTTGTGGAGTATGACGAACTGTCAAGTGTCTTACGATCCCTTCTGACTTGCACAGTTTATTGAACTAATCAGAACAAAACTCTAAGCCATTGTCTGTGCGGAGGCATTTTATTTTTTTCCCGTCTGTTTTTCAATCATAGTTTTCCAAGACTTAAATGCGGAAAACACATTGCTTTTCTGATTTAGGAAGAATGCCCAAACTTTTCTGGAAAAATCATCAATAAAAGTTAGCATATAATTAGCTCCACCTCTTGAAGGCATTCTTGATGGCCCCCACAAATCAGAATGAATATACTACAACGTTCCCTTCGTGTTATGGATTCCTCTGGTGAATCGAACTCTCTTTTGCTTCCCAAAAATGCAGTGCTCACAGAACTTCAGTTTGCAAATTTTTTACCCATCAAGAAGTCCTCTTTTGCTCAATTCTGCCATGCCATTCTCACTCATATGCCTTAGGCGCATATGCCAAAGTTTAGTAATATCATCTTCTGACAAGGAAGAGGAAGCGAAAGCTATATCACCAATAACAGTAGAACCCTACAAAACATACAACTTGGCAGTCTTTCTCTGCCCTTTCATCACAACGAGAGAACCTTCGGAAATCTTCAAAATCCCACTTTCAGCTGTGTATTTGTACCCTTTTGAATCAAGAGTACTTAACGAAATTAAATTTCTCTTCAATTCTGGAACATGTCGTACGTCACTAAGTGTTCTGAAAACTCCATCAAACATCTTAACTTTAATTGTTCCAACACCTGCATTTTACACGAAGCATTATTTCCCATCAAAACAACACCTTCAAACATTGTTTCGTAAGTTGTAAATCAATCCCGATTAGGACACATGTGGAAGGTGCAACCCGAATTAAGTATCCATTTCTCACTCACTTTAGAATTGTTGACAAAAGTCACTAGAAGTTCACCATCCCTGTAGTCTTCTACAACATCAGCTTCACCAGAATTTTCTGGTTGTTTTCCCTTTTGATTCGCAGCCTCCCTTTTAATCTTGTTCTGTAGCTTATAGCACTCAAATTTAATGTGCCCTTTCTTCTTGCAGAAGTTGCAAGTTTTACCTCTGTTTGAAGACTTCGATCTACCCTTAGATTTACCGCGAGGATTCCGTTCATGTGTCCTTCCATGATCATCATCAGCATTTCGATCATGTCTCCCACGAACAATAAGACCCTCTCCCTGAGAGTCGAGTTTAACCACAAGATGCTTCATCTTATCATACGAGGTCAAAGAGTCATAAACCTTATCAACTGTGAGAGACTCGCGGATATATAAAATTGTGTCTCTAAAGGTTGAATAAGACGGGGGCAACGAACAAAGTAGAATCAACCCTAGATCTTCCTTATTATACTGAACCTCCATGGCCTCCAAGTTTGAGTGAATTTCTTTAAACACTGTTAAGTGTTTATGCACAGACACACCTTCCTCTAAACGATGAGCATAAAGACGTTGCTTCGTATACAACTTGTTGGATAGAGTTTTCGACATACATATTTGTTCTAGCCTCTTCCATAATGCAGCGGCGGTCTTCTCCTTCATCACATCCTATAAAATTTCGTTAGACAAATGCAGATATAATTGTGTTAATGCCTTTCGATCTTTGCGCTTCTTCTCTTCCTCCGTCAATGTCGAAGGCATCTTATCTACCCCTAGCAAGGCTTCCTCTAAATCCATCTATGCTAGAACTGCCTACATCTTTATCTGCCACAATGTGAATCTGGTGTTGTGATCCAACAGCAAAATTTCATACTTCAAAGATGCCATTTCGTGATCGAGATGAAAAAGTCGAAAGCTCTGATACCAATTTGTGAAAAATATAAAGTCAGCATTAATAATATATATCGCAAAGAAAAGAGAAATAAAATAAAGAACACACAGATTTTACGTGGAAACCCTTTCGGAAAAAACCACGGGCAGAGGAGAAGAAAAAATTCACTATGTCGAATTCGAACCATTACAAGATGAATAGACTATGTCTATTTATAGGCTTGTAAAACCCAATTCTAATCAAAGCAAAATTATATTATGCTAATAATGCTAAATATATTATACTCATAAATACTAAATCGATATATTTTGTTTAACTTGACTTACAAGTAATATCTTAGAATTTGGGTCACACAACTCTAACACATACCAATAAGCCACAACTTGAAATTCAATATATATTTTGAAACTACAATATACAATAATATCTATATTTATTATATTAATCAATGATAAACATCGAATTAAATAATTAATTTAATAAACTAATTCGCCCACACATTATTTATTCAAGTAAATTAAACTCAAAACTAAACATTCAAAAATTTCAAAACCTAACCTTCTTGTAACACCCCAAACCCAGTCTATGCGTTGAGACTAGATTTGGTTTGTTACATGATTCGAGCTATTCTTAAATCTTTAATGAGTTGAAAACTACAATTTATATCTGAGGTTTAAAATTTGAAGAGTATTTGATTTTGATAAATATTTGAAACATTAGTTGAAAATCATTGTATTATTAAAAACCGTTAGGAGATTTGTTAAAGAGTTAACAATAAAAAGAATTATTTATAAAAGAATTTCATATACTTGAAAACCCAAATATATTTTTTATAAAGCATCATATAATCATAGCCCATGATTTAAAAGTCCAAAATAAAGTTTAAATTCCAAACACACATAAAATCCATAAGTTATTTATAGAGGCCATTTATTACAACATTCCAAAATAGTAAAATAATTATTAAAAGTTCAAAGTTTTAAATAACCCATATATAGCGGTATGGCCTCCACGAAGTCATCCTCATTGAAGTCCACATCGGTTTCCATTACGAGATGGAAAGAAATTAAAGGGTGAGTTACTTAGAACTCGATGTGTAACTCACTTACCACCATTATTGGGCGGATTGTCAAGATATTATCTTGGGCTTGAGCCCAATTGAAATTCAACAATATATCATGAATTTAAAAAATAATGCATGAAAAATGTAATTCCCAACCCAAACCTAATATCCATCCGCTAACACCCCGTACCAACCATCACACTGTGGGGATCAAGTCAACCCACCCGCCATCACACCAATCGTAGGCATTAAGCCTTTTTATAATTGTGGCATAGCCACCGAACTAGAGCAATAAGCGATATTGTGGCGAAACCACCGAACTAGAGGCAATAAGCGATATTGTGGCGAAACCCACAGAACTAGAGGCAATAAGCGATATTGTGGCGAAACCACCGAACTAGAGGCAATAAGCGATATTGTGGTGAAACCACCGAACTAGAGGCAATAAGCCGATATTGTGGCAACAAGCCATTCTTCTCTTCATATATCCCACCCATGCAATTATACATGTACTTTAAAATATAAAATTTATTAACAATACATAATATGGTGGGTTTATCAATAACATTTCATTTGGCCCTTAATTAAAGCGATTTGTCCATTTAGCAATTTAGTGGGCTTTGGCCCATTTACCAAACTAGAGTATTTTGGCTAAATTTTAACGAACTAGAGTGTTTTGGCCCGATTTATCGAACTAGAGTATTTTCGGCCCATTTTCACGAACTAGAGTATTTACGGCCCATTTTCACGAACTAGAGTATTTACGGCCCATTTTCACGAACTAGAGTATTTACGGCCCATTTTCACGAACTAGAGTATTTACGGCCCATTTTCACGAACTAGAGTATTTACGGCCCATTTTCACGAACTAGAGTATTTACGGCCCATTTTCACGAACTAGAGTATTTACGGAATTACAATTAATATCTCGAGGGCGTTTTCGTAATTTTCACGATTTTGTCGTTTTTACGTAATTTTTGTCAAATATCATTTTTTTTTTACGTTTTTACCGATCTAATCTTTTTTTACGATTTACTTCCATACGAAATTTGACATCCAACCAAAAATAATGAGTGTGAAAATTACACACCTCGATACCGTGAGTATTAATCCTTCTCGCTCCTCGGCACCTAAAACATATTTTGATTCGTTAGTCAACTAACTTCGTAAAAATAGATCTTAATCGATATTGGATCCAAAATCTTACCCTCTTGATTTTGAATCACTTGATTTTCGGTTTTGCCTCGCTTATCGATTCACTAGCGAGAATCCACCAGCGAATAACGGCTCGAGGTTCGTACTACTTCGAATAATGGACTTCTTTCGGAAGATGGCCCACAACCCGGTGGAAAATCCCGGACTGCCGATACCGCTCTTCGTTTGAATGGGGGATTTACAGATCCACCCCTCTTACGATAACTAAACACCGCCCTTTTCTTCCCTATTTTGACGGTCTTCAAGATCCAAAGGAAATTTTAGTTAGATCTACAATAATATCAATAATACTAGAGATTTTAAAGAGTAGGATTTCCTTACCAAAATGAAACGTTTCCAACGTTTCCACGATTCTCCCGATCACTTGAATTCCAATCTCCGTTATTGCACTAAATAATAACGAAAAGCGTTATTAGTATGAATGCTATATCAATCCAAAAGACTCTCAATAACCAATGATATTGACCATAAAATCACTAATCAATAAATCGAAAATGGAAGGAACCCTTACCTACTTCCACGATTCGAAAAGAAAGATTAAGAATGATGTTTAATTAATGGAAGATTCGGCTATAAATGATTAAGAATGAAAAAAATAATTTTGGCTTATAGGCACACTAGAATTCGGCTAAGGGAGTGTGGATGGAGAAAACTTCGATTGAAATAATTAGAATATGAGAAAGAGATGGTGATGAGATAGTTTGATTTCAAGGAGATTAGAAGGAAAAGAAAAGAAAAATATGAACTTTAGGTCTTTGGTATATTCGGCCATGGCAAAAGAAAAGAAAAAGATGTTTCTTTTGGTATAGATGATTTGGCACAAGAAGAAAAGGCACAAAGATTTGGCTATCAAGATAAGCAAAAGGAATGACCAAATGGTCACAAAATTTTGGCTTTACCAAATGCAAAAATCGGCCAAGAGGGATGTTGAAAGGAGAAAACAAAGAAAAATCTGCACAATGTGCAAAGAATAACCAAAGAGAAAAGAATGAGATTTTAGCCAAACTAACAAAATTTTGGCTCTCCTCCCTTACCAATATTGCCGTCCACACATGGTCAATTGGCCATTATTTCTTTCCAAATTTTCCCTTGATAAGTGCCTTATGTTCCCCTATCTTTCCTTAAACCTTTGATTCCATACCATATGTTAGTTGTTACCTTAATCCATTGATACACTAACCAAAAATACATGGTCAACACCTTCCTTATGTGTCCCTTGCCGACACTTCCTAGACATGAGCAGAAAATTAAAAGCAAAAATTCATTTAGGTGCCATACAAGGGATTCGAACCTCTTCCTCTTACTTGAACCCATGCGCCAACTCCACCATGCCATATGCTCATTTTATGACACTTTTAGCACATAATTTAGCTTAAGTCTTAATCACCTTTGTTTCACTTCCATAAATCTCAATTTAATAAATTTTATTTCTTCTTCAAATTATGCTTTACCCTCTCAAAGACTTCAATAAGCACCAAATTAAAATAAAAGATTTTCCTTAAAATCTAAACACCAAAATTATGCAAATTTAAATACTCGATTTTTAGGGTGTTACAACTCTACCCTCCTTAAAGAAAATTTAGTCCTCGAAATTTACAGTTGAAAAAGGTGAGGTATTGTTGCCGAATTGCATCCTCTGGCTCCCACGTAGCTTCTTCCACTCGTGGTTCGCCATAGAACTTTGACCAACGCACGGTTTTCTTCCTTAATACCTTGACATCTCGGTCTAGGATTTCCACCGGTTCTTCTTCAAAGGACAAATCTGAATTCACTCAATTCCTCTACCGGTATAATGTGCAAAGGATCCGATCTATAACGCCTCAACATGGAAACATGAAAGACATTATGAATTTGATCTAACTCGGAGGTAACTCAATCGATATGCCCTTTGGACCAACACGCTTGACACGATAAGGTCCAATATATCTAGGACTTAGCTTGCCCTTCCTTAGAATCTAAAGATCTTTTCCAAGGAGATACCTTCAAGAAAACCCGATCTCCACACTATACTCGATGTCCCTCCGCCGGATCTGCGTCGACTTACATCTATCTCGAGGCTTCTTTCAACCGTGCTCGAATAACTTTTACCTTATCCTCGGTCTCGGATATCATCTCGGGACCTAACATCATCTTTCACCCTTTCGGTCCAACAAATAGGAGAGCGACACTTACGACCATACAATGCCTCGTAAGGTGCCATCGAATGCTAGGCGATAGGCTGTTGTTATCATAAACTCGCGGTGATAGATAATCCTCCCAACTACCCACAAGTCGATTACATCCTCTTAACATATCTTCCAAAATCTGAATTACTCTTTCCGTGACCATCGGTGAGGATGAAAAGCCGTCTTGAAATTCAACTTTGTCCCCAAGGCTTCATGCGAGCTTTCGAATCGTGATGTGAACCTAGGGTCCCTATCGATATAATGAATCTGGTACCCCATGTAACCTCACAATTTCGGATCGTAAAGTTTAGCCAATTTACGCAATGAATAATCCGTCTGGCGGCAAGAAATGGCGGTCTTCGTTAACCGATCAACAATTACCCAAGCGGAATTTTTCTTAGTAGGTGTTAACGGTAACCCACTAACAAAATCCATAGTTATCCTCTCCCATTTCCAAAGAGGAATCTTTATCGGTTGTAACAATCCAGACGGTAATTGGTGTTCTGCCTTCACTTGCTGACAAGTCAAACATTTTCCCACGAACTCTGTAATCTCATGCTTCAACCCTGGCCACCAATACTGTTCACGGAGATCTCGATACATCTTATTTCCTCCGGGATGCAAAGCATAAGGGCTACAATGCGCCTCCCGTAGAATCAATTGCCTCAAATCTAGATCCCTAGGCATGCATACTCTCCCTCGAAAGCACAACACACCCTCCGTGTTTATTCCAAAATCCTCAATTTCGCCATTTTCAACTTGTCGCAGTAAAGATCCCAACTTCTCATCTGATGTCTGTTTTTCCTTGATTTGTTCCAACCACAGCGGCTTCACCTGAAGTTCTGCTAACAAACTGCCATCCTCGTACAGACTCAAATGGGCAAACAAAGCTCTTAATTCAAATACCGCCTTACGACTTAACGCGTCGGCTACCGTTAGCCTTTCGAGGATGGTACTCGATGGAGAAATCGTAATCTTTTAACAATTCTACCCATCTTCTTTGTCTTAAATTCAACTCCTTACGGGTAAGGAGGTATTTAAGACTCTTGTGATCCGTGTAGATTATGGACTTCTCACCATAGAGATAGTGCCTCCAAATCTTTAGAGCAAAGACAACGGCTAACTAACTCCAAATCATGAGTAGGGTAGTTTACTTCGTGTGGTCTCAATTGGCGAGAAGCATAGGCCACCACCTTTCCATTTGCATCAACACACAACCCAGACCCGTGTGAGGCGCATCACAATAAGCAGTGAATTCTTTTCCGACCTCGGGTTGAATTAAAGCTGGAGCTTCATGGGATCTTCTTCAATTTCTCAAAACTCTTCTTTGCTTTTTAGGTCCGGATATACGGAGCTCCCTTTCGCATTGATTTAGTTAGGGGTGCGACAATCAATGAAAACCCTCTACAAAGCGTCTATAGTATCCGGTAAGCCTAAGAAACTCAATTTCACTCTCGATGTTGGTGGCTTCCAATCGAATAGCCTCAATTTTCGAGGATCCACCCTTATTCCTTGGTGATACTACATGACCAAGGAAAGTCACCTCCTTTAACCAAAATTCGCATTTACCAAATTTGGCATACAATTGCTTATCACGAAGTAGTTGTAATACTATCATAAATCTTTGGTCATGTTCCTCCTCATTTCTCGAATAAACCAATATATCATCTATGAACACTACCACAAACCGGTCTAAATATGGTTGGAAGACTCGGTTCATCATGTCCATAAATGCATTTGGTGCATTAGTTAATCAAGCGGCATCACTACAAACTCATAGTGTCCGTAGCGTGTCCGAAATCTTTGTCTTATAAATGTCCGCTTCTTTCACCTTAAGGCGATGATAACCCGACCTTAAATCAATTTTGAGAAAAGCTGAAGCTCCCTTCAATTGATCAAGCAGTCGTCAATTCTCGGCGAGAGGATATCGATTCTTGATCGTCAATTTATTCAAGCTGTCGTAGTCAATGCACATACGCATCGATCCATCCTTCTTCTTGACGAACAAAGCTGGTGCTCCCACGGAGACACACTTGGTCGAATGAATCCCGATCCGGCAATTCTTGAATTTGAGCTTTGAGCTCACCAACTCCTTGATTGCCATTCTATAGGGAGCAATGGACCTGGAGCCGTCGAGCAAAAGCTCAATGCCAAATTCTACTTCCGATCTGGAGGTATACGGGAAGTTCTTGAGAAATACATCGGAAATTCCTTCACCGTCCTCACATCATTCACGGATAATTCCTTGGCATCCAAAGCACGAGATAAAGGCTAGGAATGCCCGTACCCTTCCGCACCAACTTCTCCGCTTTTAATGCGAGATACCACATTTGCGGATAGTTCTTTCGTTCACCAATCATTATGATCTCCTTATCATCAAGGTCCTTCGACATTCGTTTTTCGGCACAATCCAATTGCGCCGATGGTTAACCAACCGGTCCATGCCCGAATGAGATCGAACTTCATGAAAGGTAGTTCCATCAAATTTGCTAAGAATACTTCCTCTTGGATTTTTAAGGCACGTCTTTAAATATTTTATTAACGATTCTTGGTGTCTTAAAGGTGATTCTTGTCATCTCATTTTCGATAATTTGATTCTAAATTGATTTCGGATATGGCACTAGATACATATGAATGAGTAGAGCCAATATCTATTAAGGCAATAACGGTACATCAAAAATGAAGAACGTGCAGTTATCACATCAGTGCATTACCGTCTTTGGCGTCTAAGCGCATAGACCGATCCGGTGTCTTGCATCGCATTTCCTCTATTACCATTGCCTCGACCGGTGCACCTTGACCACGACCAGCCCCATTACCACCACGACACGGTCCACGACCTCTCGGTGGCTGCTGATTACCTCGGCGGTTGTGCATCATTATTACGGACTTCTTGAGTCGTATCCATTCGTCGAGGATAACTTTTGTCTTGATGTTCCATTGAACCGCATTTGTAGCATGCACCGTTTTCCTCGGCATTCCCCAAAATGCCTTTTCCCACACTCGGTGCAATCTCGACTTGATTATTTATTCTGGGGTTACGCCTTGGCGATTCATCATTAGGGGTTTCTTACGGAATCTCTTGGAAGAACCGATCTTTGTGTCTCTCTCTTGTTTGGGATCTTTCTCGGTTACTGCGTTCGAGTTCTTAGCCTCTTGGCTATTTTGGCCTTCTCCACAGTGGAAAAATTTCTAACTTGTTTGGAGCAATCGAACCCTCACTCATCATTAAGTCCATCCTCGAAGCATACAAGCGTTCATGATCTGTTGCTACAATTGTCCGGGCATAGCGGCTCGGATCGTAAAAATTCAGCTTCATATCTTGCCACGGTCTTACTTCCTTGGACAAGATTAGAAATTCCTTCCTTGAGCATCTACATAGCTCGTTCGACGTATTTTCCTTGAAAGGCGACTTTAAAGAATTCCCGATTAATCGGTGCAACTTGATTGCCTTCTCGAGCAGTGAGCCACCAGCGTCGCCTCATCTCTCAATAAAGATACAGACTCCTCTCGGTTTTGCTCGGTAGTGCATTCCATATCATCCATAATCCGTTCCACGACTTGAGCGATATTCGGCCACATTGAGCTACACGAGACTCCTCTGAAAACTTACGCATTATTCGCCTTAAGTCGCTCTGAAATTGACCCACGAGTTGTTGGCCCAATTCTAGTTCAATGACCCTTTCCAAGACTCGTAGCATTGCTTGAGTCAATGCATGATCTTCTTCCATGTGATCGCGTGATCCGGTCTCACTTTCAATTGCGCGGTCGTCCATACAGCATATGATTTGGTGCTTGGTAGTAGCACCTCGGCCTCTACCACAGCCACGTCTACGCGTCCACGACCACGTCCTCTTGTACTCATGATTGCTTGTTCGTTTATCGATTACAAGTTTTATGAATCGAAATTTTGTTTGGTGTTTATTAACGATATTTTATGAGATTTGAGATATAAAGTTGTTTTTATAGCGTATCCTATAGTCTCAATCTCTACGGTTTTCATATCTAAAACTAAAAGTTCTAGAGTGTTCCTATGATCATATCATAGTAATCATTTAAGCAATAATACTTACTTGACTTGTTGTGGGATGCTTGTGGTGCCATCTTGATCTTTAAAATACCATTGAGCATTTTCATACGAAATTATTTTTGAACCCAAACCACGGTAGGAGTTTTTGAAGCGGGCTCGATACCACTAAATGTAACACCCCAAACCCAGTCTATGCGTTGAGACTAGATTTGGTTTGTTACATGATTCGAGCTATTCTTAAATCTTTAATGAGTTGAAAACTACAATTTATATCTGAGGTTTAAAATTTGAAGAGTATTTGATTTTGATAAATATTTGAAACATTAGTTGAAAATCATTGTATTATTAAAACCGTTAGGAGATTTGTTAAAGAGTTAACAATAAAAGAATTATTTATAAAAGAATTTCATATACTTGAAAACCCAAATATATTTTTTATAAAGCATCATATAATCATAGCCCATGATTTAAAAGTCCAAAATAAAGTTTAAATTCCAAACACACATAAAATCCATAAGTTATTTATAGAGGCCATTTATTACAACATTCCAAAATAGTAAAATAATTATTAAAAGTTCGAGTTTTAAATAACCCATATATAGCAGTATGGCCTCCACGAAGTCATCCTCATTAAGTCCACATCGGTTTCCATTACGAGATGGAAAGAAATTAAAGGGTGAGTTACTTAGAACTCGATGTGTAACTCACTTACCACCATTATTGGGCAGATTGTCAAGATATTATCTTTGGGCTTGAGCCCAATTCGAATTCAACAATATATCATGAATTTAAAAAAAATAATGCATGAAAATGTAATTCCCAACCCAAACCTAATATCCATCCGCTAACACCCCGTACCAACCATCACACTGTGGGGATCAAGTCAACCCACCCGCCATCACACCAATCGTAGGCATTAAGCCTTTTTATAATTGTGGCATAGCCACCGAACTAGAGCAATAAGCGATATTGTGGCGAAACCACCGAACTAGAGGCAATAAGCGATATTGTGGCGAAACCACCGAACTAGAGGCAATAAGCCGATATTGTGGCGAAACCACCAGAACTAGAGCAATAAGCCGATATTGTGGCAATGGCCATTCTTCTCTTCATATATCCCACCCATGCAATTATACATGTACTTTAAAAATATAAAATTTATTAACAATACATAATATGGTGGGTTTATCAATAACATTTCATTTGGCCCTTAATTAAAGCGATTTGTCCATTTAGCAATTTAGTGGGCTTTGGCCCATTTACCAAACTAGAATATTTTGGCTAAATTTTAACGAACTAGAGTGTTTTGGCCCGATTTATCGAACTAGAGTATTTTCGGCCCATTTTCACGAACTAGAGTAATTACGGCCCATTTTCACGAACTAGAGTATTTACGGCCCATTTTCACGAACTAGAGTAATTACGGCCCATTTTCACGAACTAAAGTAATTACGGCCCATTTTCACGAACTAGAGTAATTACGGCCCATTTTCACGAACTAGAGTAATTACGGCCCATTTTCACGAACTAGAGTATTTACGGAATAACAATTAATATCTCGAGGGCGTTTTCGTAATTTTCACGATTTTGTCGTTTTTACATAATTTTGTCAAATATCATTTTTTACGTTTTACCGATCTAATCGTTTTTCGATTTACTTCCATCTGAAATTTGACATCCAACCAAAATAATGAGTGTGAAAATTACACACCTCGATCTGAGTGAGTATTAACCCTTCTCGCTCCTCGGCACCTAAAACATATTTTGATTCGTTAGTCAACTAACTTCGTAAAAATAGATCTTAATCGATATTGGATCCAAAATCTTACCCTCTTGATTTTGAATCACTTGATTTTCGGTTTTGCCTCGCTTATCGATTCACTAGCAGCGAGAATCCACCAGCGAATAACGGCTCAGAGGTTCGTACTACTTGAATAATGGACTTCTTTGGAAGATGGCCCACAACGGTGGAAAATCCGGATGCCGATACCGCTCTTCGTTTGAATGGGGATTCTGAGATCCACCCTCTTACGATAACTAAACACCGCCCTTTTCTTCCCTATTTTGACGGTCTTCAAGATCCAAAGGAAATTTTAGTTAGATCTACAATAATATCAATAATACTAGAGATTTTAAAGAGTAGGATTTCCTTACCAAAATGAAACGTTTCCAACGTTTCCACGATTCTCCCGATCACTTGAATTCCAATCTCGTTATTGCACTAAATAATAACGAAAAGCGTTATTAGTATGAATGCTATATCAATCCAAAAGACTCTCAATAACCAATGATATTCGGCCATAAAATCACTAATCAATAAATCGAAAATGGAGAGGAACCCTTACCTACTTCCCACGGTCGAAAAGAAAGATTAAGAATGATGTTTAATTAATGGAAGATTCGGCTATAAATGATTAAGAATGAAAAAAATAATTTTGGCTTATAGGCACACTAGAATTGACCAAGGAGTGTGGATGGAGAAAACTTGATTGAAATAATTAGAATATGAGAAAGAGATGGTGATGAGATAGTTTGATTTCAAGGAGATTAGAAGGAAAAGAAAAGAAAAATATGAACTTTAGGTCTTTGGTATATTCGGCCATGGCAAAAGAAAAGAAAAAGATGTTTCTTTTTGGTATAGATGATTTGGCACAAGAAGAAAAGGCACAAAGATTTGGCTATCAAGATAAGCAAAAGGAATGACCAAATGGTCACAAAATTTTGGCTTTACCAAATGCAAAAATCGGCCAAGAGGGATGTTGAAAGGAGAAAACAAAGAAAAATCTGCACAATGTGCAAAGAATAACCAAAGAGAAAAGAATGAGATTTTAGCCAAACTAACAAAATTTTGGCTCTCCTCCCCTTACCAATATTGCCGTCCAGCACATGGTCAATTGGCCATTATTTCTTTCCAAATTTTCCCCTTGATAAGTGCCTTATGTTCCCCCTATCTTTCCTTAAACCTTTGATTCCATACCATATGTTAGTTGTTACCTTAATCCATTGATACACTAACCAAAAATACATGGTCAACACCTTCCTTATGTGTCCCCTTGCGAGCACTTCCTAGACATGAGCAGAAAATTAAAAGCAAAAATTCATTTAGGTGCCATACAAGGGATTGAACATCTTCCCTCTTACTTGAACCCATCGCCAACTCCACCATACCATATGCTCATTTTATGACACTTTTAGCACATAATTTAGCTTAAGTCTTAATCACCTTTGTTTCACTTCCATAAATCTCAATTTAATAAATTTTATTTCTTCTTCAAATTATGCTTTACCCTCTCAAAGACTTCAATAAGCACCAAATTAAAATAAAAGATTTTTCCTTAAAATCTAAACACCAAAATTATGCAAATTTAAATACTCAGATTTTTAGGGTGTTACACTTACCATTCAATCAAGCTCATTGACAACAAATCTTTTATTATCCTAAGAATTTATAGTCTACTTAATATTTTTATTATTGGTTGATTGAGTCTTAATTTGATTGGCATTGACATTGTTTTTAGTGTAGGAGGACGTAAGTTTGAGTGCACTGAAGCGCATTATCCTCCTATTTAAGGGTTGTGGAGGGGCTATGGGTAATTTTAAACATTATATAAAAAAACAAATATGATAATAAACTATAATGAGATGTTGCAATGTTTATGAATCGGAGATCCATGCCGTTCGTGATTACTTTTTTCCTAAGTTTGTTTGGTGATCAATTGTGCCATCTCATGCATAGGTTAGTTTTTTCGCTATGCCTATGAATGATTGGATATTATAGAATTTAGAGAATGTTGGGGATTGTGGTAGTCAAGTTGTTGAATGGTGTACCTTTTTTCCTATAATTTTTGGATGTTATGGAACAATCGTAATATGCTTGTGTTTTCAAATTGCCACAGTAGCTCCTAGGAAATTATCGATAAGGGCATCAATTGGGCAAGGAATTATGCGAGGACATCTTATCTTGTGCTTTAGTATAGTCCCATGGTTACTGTTGCACATTGGTCAGCATCGTCTAGAGGCTGGATTAAACTGAACACAGATGGAGCAATTTCGCCAAATGGATCTTATGTCGGGATTGGGGGAGTGTTTAGAGATGTTGATGCTAATTGGCTCTGGGGATTCTCAAGGTTGCTAGGTAAGGAAGTAATTTTTAAGATTAAAGCGAGAGCTATTTTGGAGGGGCTTTGTTTAGCATTGAAGAAGGGGATTCATTAGTTAGAAGTTGAAAGTAATAATGCTTTTTTGATAGAGATGATTGTTGAGGAAGGTGCAGTTGATAGTCAGATAATGGAATTACGTGGGATTCATCAAATGGTGTGTCGAGGGTGGAAGATTTGTTTTCACCATGTTCCAAGAAATCACAATGTTTTCGTTGATCATATGACAAAAGTTATGGCAACAAGAGTCACTGATATCCAAGTTTTTGAGGTCCCACCCCATTCCGTGCGAGACTTAGTTCAAACAGATTGTTTTAGATTTACAAGGGCAAATGAGCCTATTCATTAGTTTCGCTTAATGATGTTTTATTTTACCCAAAAAAAGTATTTTCATTATTGTTGCAACTCAAGGAAAAAATTAACGCATAATACTTTATAAATATCAAAGGTTGATAATATTAATTGTTAGAAAAAAAATGGATATTTTGGAAGCTTTGAGGCAAATTCTCAATTAGTAAATGTGAAGATTTTAGTCATAAAACTATGATTTTATATTCTACTCCATGAGATCTTTACAACGGTATATCATATGCTCAAAATGGTTGAGTGATGAATGAGAAATTGATGCTCAAAGTAAGCCACTTGTGAATTATGTTGAGGAAAATGGAAAGCTTAGTCCCACATTGGTTAGATATCAATAATGGAATATGTTTATATATGTGAACCAACTTAGTAACTATTGAATGAGTAAACTACTATTCTTCCTTGTGTGTAGGGAGTCCAAATCCAAACCCATTGGGCTTTAGGGACAAACGACATGGGCAGCACGAAATGTTTGGATCGATTAGCCTTTCAAGGCTTGCGAATTAGCCTAATAAGTATCTTGTGACACTTCTTTTTTATTCTATTTGATGGAATCGACCTTTGCGATATATAAAAACTGACTAGGTTGAAAACGCTATAAAAAAAATGAAATGTCACAATATTTTTTTTATACATGTCAAAGTGATGGAAAAGAAAAAAATATCTTTTACGTATCCACCCAGTGTAGCAACTTTTGGAGAAATGATACAAAAAAATAATTCACACCAAAAAATTTGTTTTATGATGAATTGTATACTGATTGGAGTTTCATCAATGAACTGAAGAAATTTTAGTAAGGAGTTTATAAAAAGAGTCAAATCTTTAGATAAGGAATCTTTTCATCTAGGCATACTTGAAGAAAGGACTTGATTCTCTAATAATGAAACTAAAAGAGAATACTTGCCTAAACTATATGATCCTTTCTTGCATGGACCCTACCACGGAAAAATCAAAAAATGGGGTTCTCCTTTAAGCATAAATCAAACTTATAAAAAAAACACGGATCTGTTTTGGATAAATAAGATTCATGCTCTACTTCTTACTACTGATTATCACGAACTTGAACAGACACTAGATACACTCAATATAAAATCATTAGCAACAGAAAAAGAACTCTCTTTATTGACATTGACAGAAGATGAACAAGGAAATATCGGTTCCGAGGATCGAGTCAAAAATTTGAAATTTTTATTCAATATAATTATAACTAATCAAATGGGTTTGGCCTTAACCATGTTAATGGTCTCAAATTATTAGTTAATAAAGAATCAAAGTCAATGTACCAATAAATCACGAAATGCTATGGTTCTATAATATGATTTTAAAAATTTATTCAGAAGTAATTCATGGGATCATGCACTCTTTTCTTTCCTAGTTATAATGAAAAAAAAGTACAACTGGGTGAATCCAGCCTATTCTTGAAATAAACAACTCGCACACACTCTTTCCAAAAAAAGATCTATACACCAAGGACTACACTTAGATTTATTGCTAAAATATTGGTATTAACCCTGCAACTCCTGGCGGATGGCTAGTGCCCTTTGGAAATGAAAGAATCAGTTACATTTTTCATATGATCTCCTATTTTATTTTAGATAGACTAAAAAAAGGAACTCAGTTTTTTTTTTTTTTTTTTGTATTATATCGTTTTGACTCCTTTTCCATTTATTTTATTCTATCATATTTATATTATTCTAATTATTCTAATTCTATGTATTTCTTCTTTTAATAAATTATTAAATTTATTATTAAATTATTCATTTTATGATTATGAATTTTCATTTACTTATGTCTAAACGAGTCAAAAATATATATTCTATTTATCTAATTAGCTATAAATGTATTTTTTAATTGAAAATTCCCAATAATAATAATTCTTATTAGAATTAGGGAGAAGGTTTTATGTCAATGGCAAAATACCTCATTTTTTGCAACACTCATTTAAACAATAAATAAGAAATAAGGGGTTTATAAGTGATCAAGGGGTGGTAACTCATATCACATGAGAAAATTTTGCACAGAGTTCTATTACTATTAATGGGTGGCTACTCGATTTCTTATGGGTACAAGCATCCCAGGTAATTCAGTCTTATGGTTCTTCATTATCTGCATATGGCCTTCTTTTCTTAGGTTCTCATTTTGTATGGGCTTTTAGCTTAATGTTTCTATTTAGCGGACGTGGTTATTGGCAAGAACTTATTGAATCCATTGTTTGGGCTCATAATAAATTAAAAGTTGCTTTCGCTACTCAGCCTAGAGCCTTGAGCATTGTTCAAGTTCATGCTGTAAGGGTAACCCATTACCTTCTAGGTGGAATTGCCACAACATGGGCATTCTTCTTAGCAAGAATTATTGCAATATGTTAATGGCTAGGAGGATTTGAAAGGCATTATGGCATTAAGATTTCCAAGGTTTAGCCATGGATTATCTCAGGACCCCACTACTTCGTCGTATTTGGTTTGGTATTGCTACTGCTCAAGACTTTGAGAGTCATGATGATATTACTGAGGAACGTCTTTATCAGAATATTTTTGCTTCTCATTTCGGGCAATTAGCAATAATTTTTCTGTGGACTTCCGTAAATCTGTTTCATCTAGCTTGGTAGGAAAATTTTGAGGCATGGATACAGGATCCTTTACACATAAGGTCGATTGCTCATGCAATTTGGGATAATTATTTTGGTCAACCAGCAGTAGAAGCTTTTACTAGAGGGGGCGCTCCTGGTCCAGTGAATATTGCTTACTCTAGTGTTTAGCCCAATATATATTCTTAATTTTTTCCAGCAGAGCTTATCTTTTTGGAATCAAAGGGATTTAATGCCTTTAATTAAAACATTAATTTAGGTTTAAATGGCTCCTTAATTCACGGACACATTTTGGCTCCATTAGTCAAAGATTTTCAAAATTTCTTCCCTTGAATTTATTTTAAAAACCAAATAAACTTATAGGGAAGATACACATTGAAATTTCCTAAATTTTCGAGATATTTTTTCTCTACATATTTTTCAATATGTTTTCCAATGATAGACGAAGGTAAGGCTACTGTTCATTGATCATTGCAGTCATGTTCATCTTGTTGTTATATACTGGAAAACAATTGACCAACGTTTTTCTAACACCAAAGGAGCGGCCGAATCTATCTTAAGGAGACTGTCTAAACAGGCCTCAACTACTAGTATAATATTTCAATCTAATTTTATTTTTTGTTTTCCAGTTTATATATATATATATATTGTTCTTATTCGATCTTGTGATTAATATAAAACTTTTATATTACTATTATTTTACTAACGTTTGTGCAACATTAACAACTATGATTTTAGTGTATCATTTATTTATTACAAATATTTTTATTTTTAATACAATACTTAAAATTACCCATATTTTTTAAAACTTTAAATATCAACCTACTTAAATTCCCGTCTCAACTCATGTTATTCTTACGATTTAGGGCCAGTTTGGCAATACATTTGAGAAGTGCTTTTGAAAAATTTAAGTGTTTGGCATTGCTGTCAAAAAGTACTTTTGAGAAGTAAAATGTCTATTTTAGACAAGATATTATAAAACAACAAATATGTATTTAAATAATGTTCAAATTAGTTAATATTATGATATTTTAGCAAAAATATAAAATAATTTATTATAATTTATTGTTAATATTTTAATAAATAATATTAATTTTAAATATTTCTAAGTAATTAATATTAATTATTTATTAAATTTAATTAGAATATATAAACTATATTTAAATATTTAGATATAATAATTAAATATTTGTAATTAAATATTGTCACAATTGTATTATTTTAAAAATTATTTTTTTATTTTTAATGCTTTTAACACATTTGTAAAACTCATATTAGATATTAACATAACATAGAAAACATAAATGTAACAAATTAAAATATTACATATATTTGGATTAAAGTTTCAAAAGGTATAATATTTATATACCAAATATAAATACAAAAATTTTACAATAACATTTACAATAAATTATCTACAAACTTGGTGGCATGAGGTTCGGTTTTATCATAAAATTATATACATAAAAGCTGAGGAAATACATAGAAGAAAAAAAGGGTTATTGTTTGTAAAATATGCAATGCATTATAAAAGAATCACAAGTTCATTCCAAGAATTTCCCAGTAGAAGCTTCTATAACACAACAACTACAATCATCCATGCCAAGAAGGTGATGATCTTGGGAAGCCCATGGATCAAGGGTTGACTCAGTTTAAGTTTTAAGTTGTCTTAGCACACCTTGAGTGAAATTTGGTGACGGGTAACTTCTAGGCCACGGTAGCTCCATAACTTTAGTTTATTGCCCTCTGTTATTCTCATGCCATGCAACTACATCCTTTGTATGCTAAGTTACCCCAAAAATATCCAAGGTACTTCTTCACTAAATATAGTGTTTCAAAAGTTATCACTATTTGAATTGTGTAAGAAAGCTAGCATCGGTTTATCCTTCGCAATGAGGTTTGTTGAAAGCTAGCATCGAGTTTTCAAGGTACTTCTTTACTAAATACGAGTGTTTGAAGTTATCACTATTTGAATTGTGTAAGAGAAAGTACCTCGACGCATACGTTTGCTATGGCAACATGGCAACTAGCATGCAACAAACTGATAACGATCTCAACCTATTAATGGCACAGAAGAAAAGCATATATGATAATGTAAGACCCTGATCTAAGCTTTGCAACAATGATGCACACTAAGCTAAAGGCTTACCTATAAGAGTGACATTTGTGAGTTATAACTATGGTGCTCAAACATTCAACTTCCATTCATTTATAAGAGTAATATCATCAGGGAAACAATTAGTTGACCTTAAATCCGGATCAACTAAATGAAAAATCATAATTGACACACGTAAATGGAATTTAAAATTGATGTTTAAATCAACTAACTAGTGCAAAAACATGAAAAATATATTCCACTAACCAATTAGCTGGACTAGTATTTGCAATTATGGTTGTTTTTGCATTCCCTCCTAGAGAATCCTGGAAGAAAATAGCAAGACATTATTTTTGTAACATCCAGGATTTAGGGGTTGTGCATTTTTGCTTAATTGTATGAAGTAGCATGCCTATGTGTGTTTGAATGTGTTGTATGAATTTTTGAGAACTTCAGAGTGTAGGTAAATGCCTTAGAAAATATCAGATTTTAAGTTTTAAAGAGGAGCTAGGCAAATAAGGCCTCAAGAAAAATTGTAAGGGAAATTAGACATGGAAATTGGCTTGTTAAAGTGGCAAGGAGGCGCCACTTAAAGCCTTAGTAAGTGACGCCACAAGCTGTGTAATAGGGCCTAGGTTCGAGCAGCAAGGGAAGCAAAGGGGAGTTTTATTTTGCAGCAAGGAGGAGAGGTAGTGGACGGTACAGGGACTTTAAAAGGATGAGCATTAGATGTGGTCAAATTCTTTTTAAAATTTCGGCTAAGGGCAAGGATAATGCTTGACTCATTCAAATTATTTTAAATGAGTAAAGAAGAAAGAAAATAAGAGATAAAGCAGGAAGCTGATAAAGGGAAGAGAGTTGGCCGACCTAGGGACTTCCTTGATGGCATTTTCAGTTTTGGTGTTAGTAGGATAGGTGTGCCAAAAATTTGCTCTCTTTTCACTTCTCTCATTTGTGCCAAAAATCCCAAAAAATTCAACTTGTGTTCTTTTTCTTTTCTTCCATTTGTTAAAACTGAATATCTCTCTCTCAAAATCCCATCATTATCGATTCTCCCTAAAGCCTCATACTCTTCCTTTTCTTTCCCTTGTTGAAGCTGAATCTCCCTAGTGATCATCAATCCGAATCTGTATCTCCCTGCTACTTCCTCCTAAAGCTGAAAGTTCACTTCATTGTCACTCTTTGCATCGATTTCTTTTGTAAGCTTTCTTGTCGATTTCTTGAAGGTGGTTGATCAATTGCGTTTTGGTCACTCTGTTGGTAAGGGATCTCTCTTGGGTTTAGAAATCTCTGTTCTCTATTTTTGTCTATCGAAATCAAGACTCTAATCCCATTAATGCTCTTTGGCCAAATCTTTGAAGAAGTGTAATATC
Organism: Gossypium rotundifolium; assembly: GCA_025506655.1. NCBI lineage: Eukaryota > Viridiplantae > Streptophyta > Magnoliopsida > Malvales > Malvaceae > Gossypium > Gossypium rotundifolium. The sequence goes on from CP106727.1 coordinate 25,351,618, forward strand.
TGGGAATTAGGGCTTATGCATTTACTTATATATGTGGAAGCATGTCTGTGTGTATGTGGAATGTGTTTTATGAATTCTGTGAACCTTAGTGTGTAGGTGAATGCCTTAAGAATTATTTGATTTTAAATTTCAAAGAGGGAGCTAAGCCTGATAGGCCTTAAGAAAATGAGTAGGGAAAAGATGACACAAAAATGGGCTTGTTTAAGTGGCATGAAGGCGCCACTTAGGGCCTTAGAGTGTGATGCCACAAGCAGGGTGCAAGGGCCTAGGTTCGAGTCACAAGGGAAGCAAATAAAAGTTTTATTTTTGCAGCAAGGAGACACAGAGGGGGACGGCATGGGGAGACTAGATGGATGAGTTTAAGATGTGATCTAATCCTTTTAAAATTTTGGCTAAGGTAGGAGATAATTATGGATTTGTTTTAATTATTTTTGAATAAGTAATGAAGAGAGAAAATAGGGGATTGGATAGAGAGAGGAAGAGTTGGCAGGCCAAGGGAGTCTTTGGTGTCAAAAATTCGGCTAGGTGGGTAAAGGAGGTGTAGCTGAAACTTCATTAGGGGTTAAGAGCATTTTTGGTTTCTTTTCTTTCTCTAATAAGTGTGCCGAAATTTCTTCTCTTCTCACTTTTCTCATTTGTGCTGAAAAATTTCCAAAGAATCCAACTTGTGTTCTTTTGCTCTTCTTCTTTTGTTTTTGCTACTCACTTCCAAAAGCCAAAATCTTCTTCTATCTATTTCACCTTTTGTAACATCTTCAACCCAAATCACCCTATTGTCGAATCTCTTTGCACTCTATTCTCTTCTTCTTCCATAATTTTCAAAGGTCAAACTTAGTAGGCAACATCTAGTCTATAGTAGAATATCTCTCGTGGATCTAAACAAGGGTCTTTGTCGACTACGATGATTGAGGGTAAGGTTAGTTGTTATTCAATTTTCAATCCTTTCTCTTTTAGCCGAAAGTTTGAAACTAATCCTATTATTGTACTTTGGCCGAAACTCTGAAGGAGGGTTTTAGGATTCAGCTACTGTCGACTACAAGGGAGGAGGTCTTCGGGATTTTAAGGATCTAAGGATTTTGACATCTTCTTAGCCAAGAGAATACTTTTGGGATTTAATATCGCAAGTGTTGGCCGATTGCAAGGAAGAAATATCATGGAATTTTGATATTTGATTAGTAGTCAAATCGGCGGTAAGGAACTAAGGATCTAAAGCATTAGATCGAGTTTTCGGGATTTCAGTGAAAGCGTTAAGTGAACCAGGTGTGTAACCCACACTAAATCTTAATAGATTTACGGATTTAATTTAATATATGTGCGAATAAGAATGTGAAAGATATGGGTTAAGGTACCATTCAATGGTATGGCATATTCAGGTACGTTATTCTTTAAAACTATGTTAACAATGTTGCGAATACCTGTTATGACACATGTGTGAATATTGGTAAGAATGTGAAGTAAAGAATGTGGCATAATCTTTGCATGATTTGTATGACACGGGGCACATGGGTGATTATGAAAGGGGAAGTGATTTGGTGGTTTTATACCATAATATCTGAATGTGGTGACTTATGTCACGAAATCTGAATGTGGTGACTTATGTCACAAAATATTATCTGGTGGCTATGCCACGAAATTATAAGGGCGATGTGCAAGTCGTCTGCAGCGAATGCCTTCGATGATGTGTAGCAGATGGAGGGTCGACTTAGTAGTCCCCACGATGTGATGGTTGGTACGGGTGATGTGTAGCGGATGGTATCTAGGTTTGGGTTCGGGATTGCATCATTATATTTCTAATTGTTATATGTATATGTAAGACTCGATATGCCTGAATCATTGGGACTTAGTGTTGGTTGTTACACACTAAGTCTGTTTGACTCACCCTGTTGTGGGATATTTTTCAGGTGACACTCAGTGATGGACCGGGTTGGCAGGAGCTTAGCGGTGGCCATGCTCAGCTCAGAATTTATTTAAATTTTGGACTCTTTATTTTTAAGTATTTTGGATTTATTTCGGGTTTTGTTTGATGTAATAAGGCCATTAGATTTAAACTGCTATGCACGCTTTTAATTTCTGTTACGATACGATTATTTTTAAAAGTCAAGATTAAATTATTTTTCCTAAAAATAAATTCTTAAAAGTTTTGGAACCTAACCACAAATGGTCTTCAATTTAAAAGTAACTCTAAAACAACTCGACTTTTTGTTAACTCCTAGTTTCAAAACTAATAATAAAGTTTTATTAAAACCTGGACTTTTCAATTCGAACCCAACACAAAACAAATTTTCTTCAAAAACCACCCAAATCTTTCCAAAGTAACGATCTGTTTTAAAATGTTTCACTCAAGGAACATACCAGATCTGGTCATGGCTCGTGGGCCGGGTTTGGGGTGTTTCAGCTTGGTATCAGAGCCCATTTTTAAACTCTCGGCCTTGGGTTTAAAGCCCACAATATTTTCAAAATTTGGCCCAAATAAATTTTGTGAAAGTCTTGTAAAATGAGCAGGTTTTTCGGCATGGCACCTAAGTCTCCGACCCGAAGTCCACCAGGTAAGTACCCTAACTATTGTGTGATTTATTATATGATTTGTATATGGGTACAAAGGGAACGTAGATTAGTATATTAAGTTATTACACCCTAGGATTAGCTTACTCCAACACAGAATTCATAAAACTTTAAAGCCTAATTAAAAAAACTTGTGTCTAAGTCGCCAAGTTAGGGTGTGGCAACCATTGTGCGCATGTCTAGGATTCATTTCGGTGGGAGCTTGGTATTTAAGCAGTCCTAGTGACTCACCTCCTCTCCACTCGAATCCTACCTAGTGCGAAGTGACGGCTCACCCTAACCAAGAGGACTTACTCACAGGCTAAACTCAATAGTTAAAACCCGAAAGGGACTAGCCATATTTTTATAAAAACCCTAGTTTTAAAATCACCAAATTACCCCTTTGATGTGTAGGAAAACTATTTTGAAAATTTTCCAAAATATTCTCGATTTACAAAATTACCCAAATAACCCTGGTTGTAAAAAAATTACTAAAATGCCCTTGGTTCATAAAATTTCCATACTACCCACAGTTTTTATCAAGATTTTCTTACCTTATAAATGTCCAAAAACCCTATTTTTGCAAAATATTAAGATACCCTGATTTGGAAAATTTATGAAATTACCCCTGATTTACAAAATTACCAAAATGACCTCGATTTGGGAAAATTTCCAAAGTACCCTCCAGCTTTGAAAATTTGAGTGCCTTGATTTATTAAGATTTTCAAAATTGATCTCGATTTATTACCAAAATACCCTTCTAGGACAAATTATGAAAATACTCCTGGGATAGGAACAGACAACAATGTTTGAATGGTGAATGTGTGTACTACTGAATGGACATGTTTCTCTGAATTAGGATAGAAGACTTGAAACTCTGAATGATTGAAAGAATTACTACTAAAACTTCTTTGCATAAAAATTCTTTGTGGGTAATCAGTGGAACAAATGCTAATGCATAAAAAATTTCTTAATCAGATTAAAGCGCGATCGTAGAAATGAGTTCTCGGAGACCTGGTCGTAATGTGCGAGGTCGTGGTAGAGGCAGAATGACCGTATTGAAACCCGTTAGATCGGGTCAAGGATTTGAGAATGAGGTACCACTGCCACCACCACCACCAGCTGTGGGTGTTGAGCAGCAAGATCAGACGGGGGATGATGTCGTATCGCAGGTGGTGTTGCGAGTTCTTGAGATGGTGGCTGGAGCAGGTGGAGGTATGGGAGCTCAGAAATCTGTACCCGAGTGACTCCGAGCCAATGGAGCTGAGGTGTTCCGTGGTGTATCCGGTGTGGCACCTAGTACGACTGAGTATTGGTTGGAGGCGACCGAACGAATTATGGATGAGTTGAATCTGAATGCTGAGGAGCAATTGAAAGGCATGGTGTCGCTACTTCGCGATGAGTCATATCAATGGTGGCTCACAGTTTGGGATGGTGCTACGGCTGAGGAACTCACTTGGGAGTATGTTAAGGCGGCATACCAGAAGAAGTATGTTGGTACTAATTACATTGATGCGCAGAGGAAGGCATTTCTGGGGTTGGTTTAAGGGAACAAATTCGTAGCGGAGTACGAGGCTGAATTTTTAAGGTTGAGAAGGTATGCTCGAGGAATCGTGGCTACGGAGCATGAACAATGTGTCCGATTTGAGGACAGACTGAGAGATGACCTAAGGTTGTTGATAGCTCCACAGCAGGAGTGGGAGTTTTCTGTGTTGGTAGAAAAAGCTAAGGTAGCTGAAGGGATTAAGGACTCTGTGAGGCAGAACACGGATCAGAATAGGCAGAAGAGAGGTTTTGGTTCGTCAGGGTCATCCGAAAATGTTTAAAAGAGGCCTAGAGTTGATGGGCCGCGAGGTCAGCAAGTTGTCACAGGAGGGCAATAGCGTACTTGTGCCCAGTGTGGAAAGATGCACTTGGGGGAGTGTTGGAAGAAGACATGAGGATGCTTTAAGTGCGGGTCTAAAGATCATATGATTAAGGACTGTCCGATAAAGATAGATGAAAATCGACCAACAAGTCAGGGTTCTAATCAGGCTGGAAGAGGTGGGATGCTGACCTCGGTGGGCCGTGGTCCGAATGGTAGAGGTAGCGGTCTTTGGAAAGGGGCGAGGAACAGGCGGAGGTGTTAATAATCTGAGGCAAGACAACCGGGTTTAGTGTATGCAGTTCATCGGAGGGAGGACGGAGACGCACCGGACGTCATAACCGGTACGTTCTTTTTATTTGGCAAGCCTTAGTTTGCTTTGATTGATGTTGGCTCTACCCACTCTTATGTTGCATGTAGAGTAGTTGAAACTCTAGGCATAGCCTCTGAACTGTCTAATAGGGAGATAACTGTAGTAAACCCATTAGGTCAAACTGTAGTGGTGAATAAGATGTTTCAGAGTGTACCTTTGGAGCTTCAGGGAGCGGTATTTCTTGCCGACTTAATGGAATTACCCTTCAGAGAATTTGATCTCATACTTGGTATGGACTGGCTAGTGGAACATCGGGCTGTATTGGATTGCGCGGCTAAGCGAATGGAGTTAAGAACGCTGGAGGATAAGGCGGTAATTATGATAGGAGAAAGAAGAAACTACTTGTCTAACGTAGTTTCGGCATTAAAGGCTGATAAGATGGTTCGAAAAGGGTGCAAGGAATTTTTGGCTTTCATTAGTGCTTTGGATGTGAAAGAAGGGGAGTTAGTGGAGTTAAAATCGTAAGGGAGTTTGTGGATGTCTTTCCGGAAGAGTTACCAAGAATAACCCCGGACAGGGAGGTGGAGTTCAGAATTGATTTACTGCCAGGAACAGCTCCTGTGTCAATTGCCCCATACAGAATGGAACTAAAGGAGTTGGTTGAGCTCAAGGCTCGGATCCAAGAGTTGCTTGATCGTGGGTTTATCCGACCCAGTGTGTCTCCATGGGGAGCACCGGTCTTGTTTGTGAAGAAGAAGGACAAAACTATGCGCATGTGCATAGATTATCATCAGTTGAATAAGCTGACCATCAAGAACAAATACCCTTTGCTAAGGATTGACGACTTGTTCGATCAGCTTAAGGGGGCTGCGGTATTCTCAAAGATAGATCTACGGTCTGGATATCATCAGCTTAAGGTGAAGGAGGCAGATATCCATAAGACAGCTTTTCGGACAAGATATGGGCATTTTGAGTTTGTAGTAATGCCGTTCGGTTTGATGAAAGCCCCAGCCGCGTTCATGGATATGATGAACCGGGTTTTTCAACCTTACCTAGATAGGTTCATCGTTGTGTTCATCGACGATATCCTAGTGTATTCCAAGTCTGAGAAGAAACATGATGAGCATCTCCGGATAGTGTTGCAAGTGTTAAGGGAGAAGAAGCTCTATGCCAAATTCAGCAAGTACGAATTTTGGCTGAAGGAAGTTGCATTCTTAAGGCATGTGGTATCTGCAGAAGGAATAAGGGTGGATCCTAGGAAGATTGAGGCAGTGCTAGATTAGAAACCACCTAAGTCTGTGGCTGAGATTCGTAGTTTCATGGGATTGGCAGGCTACTACAGAAGGTTTGTAGAAGGGTTCTCATCAATAGCCGCACCTCTGACGAAGTTGTTGAGAAAGGAAGTACCTTTCGTATGGTCAGATAAGCAACAAGAGAGCTTTGAAAAGCTTAAGAGGTTTTTGACTGAAGCTTCGATTTTGATTCAACCTGAGGCAGGGAAGGACTTTGTGGTGTATTGCGATGCATCCCACACAGGATTGGGATGTGTTCTGATGCAAGATGGGAAAGTAATCGCTTATGCGTCTCGATAATTAAGGCCACATGAGGTTAACTACCCGACGCACGATTTAGAATTGGCGGCAGTGGTCTTTGCTCTTAAGGTGTGGAGGCACTATCTTTATGGAGATAAGTCAGTGATTTATACTGACCACAAGAGCCTTAAGTATCTGCTGACTCAGAAAAAGTTGAACCTGAGACAGTGAAGGTGGGTGGAATTATTGAAGGACTACGATTGCTCTATAGAGTATCACCCGGGCAAGGCAAATGTTGTGGCAGATGCCCTAATTCAGAAGGTAGTGTCGGATCTGAGGGCAATGTTCGCACATTTGAGCCTCTATGATGATGGAAGTTTATTAGCAGAATTGCAAATGAAGCCGACATGGCTGAATGAGGTGAAAGAGGGACAGTTGGCTGATGATGATTTAAGTGCTAAGCTACGACAAGTGCAGAATGGGGAGTTGAAAGATTATGGCATTAACGACGAGGGAGTATTGTGTTTCAAGGGGAAGATCTATATGCCGAAGAATGAGGAGTTAAGGCAGAAGATTCTTCAGGAATCGCATGGTAGCCCCTATGCTATGCATCCTGGAGGTAGTAAGCTGTACAGAGATTTAAGGGAACAGTTTTGGTGGCCTGGTCTTAAGCGGAAAGTTACTGAATTTGTAGGCAAGTGCTTAATGTGTCAGCAAGTTAAGGCCGAACACCAAATTCGTTAGGATTGCTTCAACCGATAAAGATTCCACAGTGAAAGTGGGAGAGAATCACCATGGACTTCGTTAGTGGGCTTCCCCTTACGCCTACTAAGAAGGACTCGGTATGGGTGATAGTGGACCGATTGACAAAGTCCACGCATTTCATTCCAGTGCGGGTTGACTATTCTCTCCAGAGGTTAGCAAAGTTATATGTGGCAAAAATTATGAGGTTGCATGGAGTGCCGGTGTCAATCACTTCAGATAGGGATCCAAGGTTTACGCCTCAATTTTGGAAAGCACTACATCAGGCTTTAGGTACCAGATTAGACTTCAGTACGGCATTTCATCCACAGTCGGACGGGCAGTCTGAGTGAGTGATTCAAGTGTTGGAAGATATGCTAAGGGGATGTGTGATAGACTTCAGAGGAAGTTGGGAAAAGTATTTGCCTTTAGCAGAATTTGCGTATAATAACAGCTATCAGGCAAGTATTCGGATGGCACTGTATAAAGCATTGTATGGATGGAAGCACCGCACTCCTACATGTTGGACGGAATTAGGAGAACATCAGATTTTGGGTCCAAAATTATGGCAGAATTAGAGGAAAAGGTTAAGGTAATTCAGACACGGTTAAAGGAGGCATCTGACAGGCAGAAGTCGTATGCCGATCTCAAACAAAAGGACCTTATCAGGTATTAAAGCGAGTTGGACCAGTGGCATACCAGTTAGAGTTGCCTCCGGAGTTGCAGCAGATGCACGATGTATTCCATGTTTCTATGCTACGTCATTACCGATTGGATCCATCTCATGTAGTTCTGGTTGAAGAGGTGGAACTAAGGCCAGATTTGTCCTATGAGGAGGAGCCGATTCAGATCTTAGAACGGGATGTGAAAGTGTTGCGAAGGAAATCAGTTCCTTTGGTCAAAGTGTTGTGGCGTAACCATGGATCGGAAGAAGCTTCTTGGGAGCAGGAAGAAGCAATGCGACTGCAATACCCCCACATATTCTAGCCAGGTAATTTTAAGGTCAAAATTATTTTAAGGGAGTAGAACTGTAATATTCGGGAATTAGGGCTTGTCCATTTTGCTTATATATGTGGAAGCATGTCTGTGTGTATGTGGAATGTGTTTTATGAATTTTGTGAACCTTAGTGTGTAGGTGAATGCCTTAAGAATTATTTGATTTTAAATTTCAAAGAGGGAGCTAAGCCTGATAGGCCTTAAGAAAATGAGTAGGGAAGAGATGACACAAAAATGGGCTTGTTTAAGTGGCATGAAGGCACCACTTAGGGCCTTAGAGTGTGACGCCACAAGCAGGGTGCAAGGGCCTAGGTTCGAGTCACAAGGGAAGCAAATAAAAGTTTTATTTTGCAGCAAGGAGACACAGAGAGGGGCTGCATGGGAGACTAGATAGATGAGTTTAAGATGTGATCTAATCCTTTTAAAATTTTGGCTAAGGTAGGAGATAATTATGGATTTGTTTTAATTATTTTGAATAAGTAAAGAAGAGAGAAAATAGGGGATTGGATAGAGAGGTGGAGTTGGTAGGCCAAGGGAGTCTTTGGTGTCAAAATTTGGCTAGGTGGCTAAAGGAGGTGTAGTAGAAACTTCATTAGGGGTTAAGAGCATTTTGGGTTCTTTTCTTTCTCTAGTAAGTGTACCGAAATTTCTTCTCTTCTCACTTTTCTCATTTGTGCTGAAAAATTTCCAAAGAATACAACTTGTGCTCTTTTGCTCTTCTTCTTTTGTTTTGCTACTCACTTCCAAAAGCCAAATCTTCTTCTATCTATTTCACCTTTGCGCAACATCTTCAACCCAAATTGCCCTATTAGAATCTCTTTGCACTCTATTCTCTTCTTCTTCCACAATTTTCCAAAAGTCAAACTTAGTAGGCAACATCTAGTCTATAGTAGAATATCTCGTGGATCTAAACAAGGGTGTAAATCGACTACAAGATTGAGGGTAAGGTTAGTTGTTATTCGATTTTCAATCCCTTCTCTTTTAGCTGAAAGTTTGAATCTAATCCTATTATTGTACTTTGGCCGAAACTCTGAAGGAGGGTTTCGGGATTCAGCTACTGTCGACTACAAGGGAGGAGGTCTTCGGGATTTTGAGGATCTAAGGATTTCGACATCTTCTTAGCCAAGAGGCTACTTTCAGGATTTAATATCGCAAGTGTTGGCTGATTTCAGGGAAGAAATATCACAGAATTTCAGGATTTGATTAGGAATCAAATCGGCAGCAAGGAACTAAGGATCTAAAGCATTAGATTGGGTTTTCGAGATTTTAGTGAAAGCGTTAAGTGAACCAAGTGTGTAACCCACACTGCATCTTAATAGATTTATGGATTTAATTTAATATATGTGTTAATAAGAATGTGAAAGATATGGGTTAAGGTACCATTCAATGGTACGGCATATTCAGGTACGTTATTCTCTAAAACTATGTTAACAATGTTGCGGATACCTGTTATGACACATGTGTGAATATTGGTAAGAATGTGAAATAAAGAATGTGGCATAATCTTTGCATGATTTGTATGACATGGGGCACATGGGTGATTATGAAAGGGGAAGTGATTTGGTGGTTTTATACCACAATATCTGAATGTGGTGACTTATGTCACGAAATCTGAATGTGGTGACTTATATCACAAAATATTATCTGGTGGCTATGCCACGAAATTATAAAGGCGATATGCAAGTCGTCTGCAGCGACTGCCTTTGATGATGTGTAGCGGATGGAGGGTCGACTTAGTAGTCCCCACAGTGTGATGGTTGGTACGAGTGATGTGTAGCGGATGGTATCTAGGTTTGGGTTCAGGATTGCATCATTATATTTCTAATTGTTATATGTATATGTAAGACCCGATATGCCTGAATCGTTGGGACTTAGTGTTGGTTGTTACACACCGAGTGCATTTGACTCACCCTGCTGTGGGATATTTTTAGGTGACACTCAATGATGGACTGGTTGGCGGGAGCTTAGCGGTGGCCATGCTCATTTCGTAATTTATTTAAATTTTGGACTCTTTATTTTTAAGTATTTTGGATTTATTTCGGTTTTGTTTGATGTAATAAGGCCATTAGATTTAAACTGCTACGCACGCTTTTAATTTCTGTTACGATACGATTATTTTTAAAAGTCAAGATTAAATTATTTTTCCTAAAAATAAATTCTTAAAAGTTTTGGAACCTAACCACAAATGGTCTTCAATTTAAAAGTAACTCTAAAACAACTCGACTTTTTGTTAACTCCTAGTTTCAAAACTAATAATAAAGTTTTATTAAAACGTGGACTTTTCAATTAGAACCCAACACAAAACAAATTTTCTTCAAAAACCACCCAAATCTTTCCAAAGTAACAATCTGTTTTAAAATGTTTCACTCAAGGAACATACCAGATCCGGTCATGGCTCGTGGGTCGGGTTTGGGGTGTTTCAAGGAGGATTTGGGATATCTGCTAAGTCGACTGCAAAAGGAGATCTTCGAGATTTCTAGATCTAAGGTAAAAAAAGTATGATCTTAGGCCGAAGGCCATTTATTAAGTTCATTAAGTGATTGAAAATCAGATCTAACATGAGCCTATAGGTATTACGACATCTCCATTAGCAGATAGCGATTTCGGGATTTAGATTCGCAAGGTAAGAGGGCATGAACATTCGGCCAAGGCTATATTTAGTTATTATTGATTGGCCAATTCTAACTTTGAATTTTAGGAAGGAGTACAATCTGTTCCGGTAGTCTTTCGGGATTCAGTGAACACGTTAGTACCAGGTGTGTAGCCCTACACTAATTTCCCGATAGATTTATCGTATTCATGTTATGTATGTGTTAATGAAAATATGAAAATGTGGCTAAGGGTACACAGAGTATTCAGGTATGTAACCTTTAATATTGTGTTAATAAATGGTATGAACATTTGGATTATGGCACATATGTGAATTTGATATGAATATGGAATAAGGCGTATGACATGATTTATGCATGATTTGTATGATGCATGGGCATAAGGGTGATTATGAAAGGGGAAGTGATCTGGTGGTTTTTACCACGTTATCTGGTGACTCATGTCACATAATCTGAATGTGGTGACTAATGTCACGAAATACTATCTAGTGACTTTGTCACAATTATCTGGTGGCTATGCCACAATTTATAAGGGCAATGTGCAAGTCGTCTGCAGTGACTACCTTCGATGGTGTGTAGCGGATGGAGGGTCGATTTAGTAATCCCCACGGTGTGATGGCAGGTACGGGTGACGTGTAGAGGATGGCTATCTAGGTTTGGGTTTGGGATTGCATCATTGTTTATATATGTTTTGTATATATGATTTGTATGCCTAAATCGTTGGGAGTTTGTGTAGGTTGTTACACATTGAGTCTGCTGACTCACCCATTGTGAGATATCTTTTGGTGACACTCAATAAATGGACCTGAGTCGGCAGGAGCTTAGTGGTGGCCATGCTCATTTCAGTTGTTTTATTTTCATTTTGGACTTTTATATTAAATTTTGGATTTATTTGGGTTTTGCTTTGATGTAATATGGCCATTACTATTAACTATTTTATGCATGCAATTTAATTTTTTATCATGATACGATTATTATCAAACAAAAGGTTAAATAAATTTTCTTTAAAATAAATTCTAAATGTTTTGACACTTGAACACCAACGATTTTCAATTTAATGGTAAACTCTAAAAACTCGGTATTTCATTTAACTTATAGTTTTTGAAATATAATAATAAGGTTTTAATAAAATCTAGTCTTCAATAACAACACCGTTTTCCCTTTGAACTCAACACAAATCAATTTTTCCTCAAAACCACCCAAATTTTCCAAAGTAACAAACAAGTTTCTGAAATGTTTTACTCAAGAAACAAACCAGATCCGGTCAAGGCTTGTGGGTCGGGTTTGGGGTGTTTCAGTTTGGTATCAGAGCCCGATTCAAAACTCGACCTTGAGGGCTTTTTGGGCCCAAAACGTTTTATTTCTTTTGAAATTGGATTTTACTAAGGAATGAGCAGGTTTTCTGGCATGACACCTGAGTCTCCGGCCCGAAGTCCACCAGGTAAGTACTCCTAACCCTTTTGTGATTTGTATGTGGGAAATTATAGGGACGTAGATTAGTAGATTAGGAATTATTGAACCCTAGGATTAGTCTACTCCAACACCGAAATACATAAAATTTAAAGTCTAACCAAACAAACCTGTGACTGAGTCGCCGAGTTAAAGGTGTGGCAACCATTGTGCGCATGTCTAGGATTGGATTCAGGGGGAGCTTGGTATTTAAGCAGTCCTAGTGACTCACCTCCTTTTCGCTTGAATCCTACTTGGTGCGTAGTGGCGGTTCACCCTAACCAAGAGGACTCAATCACAGGCTAAATTCAATAATTAAAACCCGAAAGGGACCCATCACCTTGTTTTGTAAAATTCTAAAGTCAAACCGTGATTATAAAATTCCAAAGTACCCTTGATTTAAAAATAACCAAAATACCCCTGATTTGTAAATTGACCAAATTACCCTAACCGGTACAAATTACCAAAATACCCTTCGTATGGAAAGTTACTGAAATAACCTCGAATTAAAAATTTCCAAAATACCCTTATTTCGTTAAATCACTTGGAACCATATTTTGTGCAAAATCCTGGTTTGAAAAATTACAAAAATACCCTCAGTTTATAAAATTACCATATTACCCTTGAAATTTTCTTACCAACCATTTGAATTTTGTAAAAATACCAGAAATCTCTACTTTGCGAAATTTTCAAATACCCTAATTTGAAAAATTACTAAAATACCCCTATAAGGTAAAATTACGGAAATACCCTTGGGTAGTGGAAAACAACAACAATGACAACCACAACACTCTTCTGTAATGAACGCAAGTTCATGAATATGATGATTGAATGAATGAATTTGAGACTGTGTGTGTATCCGAAAGAACTACTCTTTAGAACTATTGAACATAAGACTGTTTGCGATAAATCAGTGGAACAAAAACTAATTCATAAAATTCTTTAATCAGATAAATGTAATTCAAAAGCATGAATTCTAGGGGACGTGGTCATAGTGTGCGTGGCCATGGTAGAGGCCGAATGACCGTGTTGGAACCCGTTAAGTCTGGTCAAGGGTTCGAAAATAAAATGCCACCACCACCAGCCACTGATGTGGAATATCAGGATCAAACAGGGGATGATGCAGTATCACAGGTGATGCTGCGAGTTCTAGAAAGGGTGGCTGGAGCAGGTGGAGGCATGGGAGCTCGAAAGTTTGTACCTGAGCGACTCTGAGCTAATGGAGCTGAGTTTTTTTGTGGTATATCTGGTGTGGCACCGAATACGACTGAGTATTGGTTGGAAGTAAGGAGCAAATTATGGATGATTTGGACCTGACTACCAAGGAGAAACTGAAAGGGGTAGTGTCACTACTCTGCGATGAGTCATATCAATGGTGGCTCACGGTTCGGGATGGTGTTGCCGCAGATGATCTCACTTGGGAGTACTTTAAGGCAGCCTACTAGAAGAAGTACATTGGGACCAGTTATGTGGATGCGCAGAGGAAGGCATTTCCAAGGCTGGTTCAGGGAAATAAGTCCGTTAGCGAGTATGAGGCAAAATTTCTAAGGTTGAGTCGTTATGCTCGAGGAATCGTGGCTACGGAGCATGAGCGATGTGTCCGATTTGAGGACGGACTGAAGAATGACCTGAGATTGTTGATAGCTCCACAGCAAGAGCGAGAATTTATCGTGTTGGTAGAGAAGGCTAAGGTAGCCAAAGGGATTAAAGAATCTATGAGACAGAATACGGACCGGAATAGGCAAAAGAGAGGTTTTAGATCATCAGGGTCATCCGAGAATGTGCAAAAGAGGCCTAAAGTTGATGGGCCGCAAGGTCAGCAGGGTGTGACTAGAGGGCAGTATCGTACTTGTGCTCAGTGTGGAAAGATGCATCTAGGAGAGTGTTGGAAGAAGATAGGAGGATGTTTCAAGTGTGGGTCCAAGGACCACATGATTAAGGGTTGTCCTATGAAAACAGATGGGAGCCGACCAGCAGGTCAGGGTTATAATCAGGCTGGAAGAGGTGGACAGCAGCCACCGCAGGGTCGTGGTCCGAATGGCATAGGTAATGGTTCCAGAAGAGGACGGAGAACACCGGGTAGAGGTGTTGGTAATACAGAGGCAAGATAGCCGGGTCTAGTGTATGCAGTTCACCGGAGAGAGGATGGAGACGCACCGAACGTCATAACTAGTACGTTCCTTATAGCTAACAAGCCTTACTTTGCTTTAATTGATGTTGGCTCTACCCACTCTTATGTTGCATGTAGAGTAGTTGAAACACTAGGCATAGCCTCTGAACTGTCTAATAGGGAGATGACTGTAGTGAGCCCATTAGGTCAAATTGTAATGGTGAATAAGATATTTCGGAGTGTACCTCTAGAGATTTAGGGAGTGGTATTTCCTGCCGACTTGATGGAACTACCTTCGGAGAATTTGATCTCATTCTTGGCATGGATTGGATAGTGGAACATCGAGCTATATTGGATTGCACAGCTAAGCGAATGGATTTAAAGACCTTGGAGGATGAGGCGATAATTATGATAGGAGAAAGAATAAACTACTTGTCTAACGTAGTCTCTGCTTTAAAGGCTGATAAGATGGTTCGAAAAGGGTGCAAAGCATTTTTGGCTTTCGTTAGTGCTTTGGATGTGAAAGAAGGGGGAGTTAGTGGAGTTAGAACAGTAAGAGAATTCGTGGATGTTTTTCAGGAGGAGTTACAGAATACCCCGAATAGGGAAGTGGACTTTGAATTGACTTGCTACTGCATGCAGACTCCTCGTGTCAATTGCCCCATACAGAATGGCACCAAAGGAGTTGGTTGAGCTCAAGGCTCAGATTCAAGAGTTGCTTGATCGTAGGTTTATCCGACCCAGTGTGTCTCCATGGGGAGCACCGGTATTGTTTGTGAAGAAGAAGGACGAAACTATGTGTATGTGCATAGATTATCGTCAGTTGAATAAGCTGACCATCAAGAACAAGTACCCGTTGCCAAGGATAGACGACTTGTTCGATTAGCTTAAGGGGGCCGCGGTATTCTCAAAGATAGATCTAAGGTCTGGATATCATTAGCTTAAAGTGAAGGAGGCTAATATCCATAAGACAGCTTTCCGGACAAGGTACGGGCACTATGAGTTCTTGGTAATGCCATTTGGATTGGAAAATGCCCCAGTCGCGTTCATGGACATGATGAACCGGGTTTTCCAACCCTATCTAGACCGGTTCATTGTTGTGTTCATAGACGATATCTTGGTGTATTCTAAGTCAAAGGAAGAACATGATGAGTACCTCCGAGTCGTGTTGCAAGTGTTAAGGGAGGAAAAGCTATATGCCAAGTTTAGCAAGTGCAAATTTTGGCTAAAAGAAGTTACGTTTTTAGGGCATGTGGTGTCTGCTGAAGGGATAAGGGTGGATCCTTAGAAGATTGAGGCAGTATTGGATTGGAAACCACCTAAGTCTATGGCAGAAGTTCGTAGTTTCTTTGGATTGGCAGGCTATTATAGAAGATTTGTAGAAGGGTTCTCATTAATAGTCGCACCTTTGACGAAGTTGTTGAGGAAGGAGGTACCTTTCATATGGTCAGATAAGCAACAAAAGAGCTTTAAGAAACTTAAGAGGGTCTTGACTGAAGCTCCAGTTTTGATTCCGCCTGAGGCAGGGAAAGATTTTGTGGTGTACTGTGATGCTTCTCACATAGGTTTGGGATGTGTTTTGATGCAGGACGGGAAGGTGGTTGCTTATGCGTCTCGACAATTAAGGCCACATGAGTTTAACTACCCGACGCATGATTTGGAATTGGCAGCAGTGGTCTTTGCTCTTAAGGTATGGGGCACTATTTATATGGAGAAAAGTCAGTGATTTACACAAACCACAAGAGCCTTAAGTATCTTCTGACTCAGAAAGAGTTGAACCTGAGATAGCGAAGGTGGGTGGAATTATTGAAGGACTACGATTGTTCTATAGAGTATCACCCGGGCAAGGCGAATGTAGTGGCAAATGCCCTAAGTCAGAAAGTAGTGTCAGATCTGAGGGCAATGGTTGCACATCTTAGCTTGTATGACGATGAAAGTTTGTTAGTAGAGTTACAAGTTAAGCCGACGTGGTTGAATGTGGTGAAAGAGAGTCAGTTGGCGGATGAGGATCTAAGCGCTAAGTTACGGCAAGTACAGTGTGAGGAATTGGAAAATTTTGGTGTAAATGGCGACGGGGTGCTGTGTTTTCATGGCAAGGTCTGTATGCCGAAAGATGAGGAGTTAAGGCAGACAATTCTTCAGGAATCGTATAGTAGCCCTTATGCTATGCATCCTGGAGGTAGTAAGTTGTACAAGGATTTACGGGAACAGTTCTGGTGGCCTGGTCTCAAGCGGAAAGTTACCAAATTTGTAGGGAAGTGCTTAACGTGTCAGCAAGTTAAGGTTGAACACCAAGTTTCGTCAGGATTGCTTTAGCCAATAAAGATTCCGCAATGGAAGTGGGAGAGAATCACCATGGACTTCGTTAGTGGGCTTCCCCTTACACCTACTAAGAAAGACTCGGTATGGGTGATAGTAGATCGGCTGACGAAATCTGTACATTTTATATCGGTGCGGGTTGACTATTCTCTACAGAAATTGGCAAAGTTGAATATAGCTTAGATCGTGAGGCTACACGGAATGCCAGTGTCGATTATCTCAGATAGGGATCCGAGGTTTATGTCTCGATTTTGGAAGGCACTACATCAAGCTTTGGGTACTAGGCTGGATTTCGTACGGCATTCCATCCGCAGTCGGACGGTCAATCTGAGCGAGTGATCCAAGTGTTAGAGGATATGTTGAGGGGCTGTGTGATAGACTTCCGAGGAAGTTGGGAAGAATATTTGCCTTTAGCGGAATTTGCTTATAACAACAGCTATCAGGCAAGTATTCGGATGGCACCGTACGAAGCGCTATATGGACGAAAGTGTCGCACTCCTACATGTTGGACAGAATTGGGGAAACGTCAGATTTTGGGTCCGAAAATTGTGGCAGAATCAGAAGAAAAGGTTAAGGTGATTCAGACACGGTTGAAGGAGGCATCTGACAAGCAAAAGTCATACGCAGATCATAAGCAGAAGGAGATTGAGTCTGCTGTGGGAGATTATGTGTTTCTTAAAGTTTCGCCTTGGAAAAAAGTAATGAGATTTGGTCGCAAAGGGAAGTTAAGTCCCAGGTTTATAAGACCTTATCGGGTACTGAAGTGAGTTGGACTAGTGGCATACCAGTTGGAGTTGCCTCCGAGTTGAAGCAGATGCACGATGTATTCCATGTTTCTATGGTACGTCGTTACCGATCGGATCCATCTCATGTAGTGCCAGCTGAGGAGATGGAGCTGAGACCAGATTTGTCGTATGAGGAGGAGCCGATTCAGATTCTGGAACGGGATGTGAAGGTACTATGGAGGAAATCCATTCCTTTGGTCAAAGTGTTGTGGCATAATCATGGATCGGAGGAAGCTTCTTGGGAGCCAGAAGAAGCAATGCGATAGCAATACCCCCACCTATTCTAGCCAGGTAATTTCGAGGTCGAAATTATTTTAAGGGGGTAGAATTGTAACATCCGAGATTTAGGGGTTGTGCATTTTTGCTTAATTGTATGAAGTAGCATGCCTATGTGTGTTTGAATGTGTTGTATAAATTTTTGAGAACTTCAGAGTGTAGGTAAATGTCTTAGAAAATATCAAATTTTAAGTTTTAAAGAGGAGCTAGGTAAATGAGGCCTTAAGAAAAATTGTAAGGGAAATTGGACATGGAAATGGGCTTGTTAAAGTGGCAAGGAGGCGCCACTTAAAGCCTTAGTAAGTGACGCCACAAGCTGTGTAATAGGGCCTAGGTTCGAGCAGCAAGAGAAGTAAAGGGGAATTTTATTTTACAGCAAGGAGGAGAGGTAGTGGACGGCACAGGGACTTTAAGAGGATGAGCATTAGATGTGGTCAAATTCTTTTTAAAATTTTGACTAAGGGCAAGGATAACTCTTGACTCATTCAAATTATTTTAAATGAGTAAAGAAGAGAGAAAATAGGAGATAAAGCAGGAAGCTGATAAAGGGAAGAGAGTTGGCCGGCCTAGGGACTTCCTTGATGGCATTTTCGGTTTTGGTGTTAGCAGGATAAATGTGCAGAAAATTTGCTCTCTTTTCACTTCTCTCATTTGTACCGAAAATCCCATAGAATTCAACTTGTGTTCTTTTTCTGTTCTTAAAACCGAATATCTCTCTCCCAAAATCCCATCATTGTCGATTCTCCCTAAAGCCTCATACTCTTCCTTTTCTTTCCCTTGTTGAAGCCGAATCTCCCTAGTGATCATCAAGCCGAATCTGTATCTCCCTGCTACTTCCTCCTAAACCGAAAGTTCACTTCATTGTCACTCTTTGGATCGATTTCTTTTGCAAGCTTTCTTGTCGATTTCTTGAAGGTGGTTGATCAATTGCGTTTTGGTCACTCTATTGGTAAGGGATTTCTCTTGGGTTTAGAAATCTCAGTTCTCTATTTTTGTCTATCGAAATCAAGACTCTAATCCCATTAATGCTCTTTGGCCGGATCTTGAAGGAGGATTTCGGGATATTTACTAAGTCGACTGCAAAAGGAGATCTTCGGGATTTCTAGATCTAAGGTAAGAAAAGTATGATCTTAGGCCGAAGGCCATTTATTAAGTTCATTAAGTGATTGAAAATCAGATCTAACATGAGCCTATAGGTATTTCGACATCTCCATTAGCAGATAGCGATTTCGGGATTTAGATCCGCAAGGTAAGAGGGCATGAACATTCGGCCAAGGCCATATTTAGTGATTATTGATTGGCCGATTCTAACTTTGAATTTTAGGGAGGAGTATAATCTGTTTTAGTAGTCTTTCGGGATTCAGTGAACATGTTAGTACCAGGTGTGTAGCCCTACACTAATTTCCTGATAGATTTATGGTATTCATGTTATGTATGTGTTAATGAAAATATGAAAATGTGGCTAAGGGTACACAGAGTATTTAGGTACGTAACCTTTAATATTGTGTTAATAAATGGTATAAACATTTGGATTCTGGCACATATGTGAATTTGATATGAATATGGAATAAGGCGTATGACATGATTTATGCATGATTTGTATGATGCATGGGCATAAGGGTGATTATGAAAGGGGAAGTGATCTGGTGGTTTTTACCACGTTATCTGGTGACTCATGTCACATAATCTGAATGTGGTGACTAATGTCACGAAATACTATCTTGTGACTTTGTCACAATTATCTGGTGGCTATGCCACAATTTATAAGGGCGATGTGCAAGTCCTCTGTAGCGACTGCCTTCGATGGTGTGTAGCGGATGGAGGGTCGATTTAGTAATCCCCACGGTGTGATGGCAGGTACGGGTGAGGTGTAGAGGATGGCTATCTAGGTTTGGGTTTAGGATTGCATCATTGTTTATATATGTTTTGTATATATGATTTGTATGCCTAAATCGTTGGGAGTTTGTGTAGGTTGCTACACATTGAGTCTGTTGACTCACCCCGTTGTGAGATATCTTTTCAGGTGACACTCAGTAAATGGACCGAGTCGGCAGGAGCTTAGTGGTGGCCATGCTCAGCTCAGTGTTTTGTTTTCATTTTGGACTTTTATATTAAATTTTGGATTTATTACGGGTTTTGCTTTGATGTAATATGGCCATTACTATTAACTATTTTATGCATGCATTTTAATTATTTTTATTATGATACGATTATTATCAAACAAAAGGTTAAATATCTTTTCTTTAAAATAAATTCTAAATGTTTTGACACTTGAACACCAACGATTTTCAATTTAATGGTGAACTCTAAAAACTCGGTATTTCATTTAACTTATAGTTTTTGAAATATAATAATAAGGTTTTAATAAAATCTAGCCTTCAATAACAACACCGTTTTCCCTTTGAACTCAACACAAATCAATTTTTCCTCAAAACTACCCAAATTTTCCAAAGTAACAAACAAGTTTTTGAAATGTTTTACTCAAGAAACAAACCAGACCCGGTTAAGGCTTGTGGGCCGGGTTTGGGGTGTTTCAGTTTGGTATCAGAGCTCGATTCAAAACTCGGCCTTGAGGGCTTTTTGGGCCCAAAACATTTTCTTTCTTTTGAAATTGGATTTTACTAAGGAATGAACAGGTTTTCTGGCATGGCATCGAGTCTCCGGCCCGAAGTCCACCAGGTAAGTACTCCTAACCCTTTTGTGATTTGTATGTGGGAAATTATAGGGACATAGATTAGTAGATTAGGAATGATTGAACCCTAGGATTATTCTACTCCAACACCGAAATACATAAAATTTAAAGTCTAACCAAACAAACCTATGACTGAGTCGCCGAGTTAAAGGTGTGGCAACCGTTGTGCGCATGTCTAGGATTGGATTCAGGAGGAGCTTGGTATTTAAGTAGTCCTAATGACTCACCTCCTCTTCGCTCGAATCCTACCTGGTGCGTAGTGATGGTTCACCCTAACCAAGAGGACTCAATCACAGGCTAAATTCAATAATTAAAACCCGAAAGGGACCCGTCACCTTGTTTTGTAAAATTCTAAAGTCAAACCGTGATTATAAAATTCCAAAGTACCCTTGATTTAAAAATAACCAAAATACCCCTGATTTGTAAATTGACCAAATTACCCCTAGCTGGTACAAATTACCAAAATACCCTCCGTATGGAAAGTTACTAAAATACCCTCGGATTAAAAATTTCCAAAATACCCTTATTTCATTAAATCACCTGGAACCATATTTTGCAAAAAATACCGAAATACCCCTGGTTTGAAAATTTACAAAAATACCCCTAGTTTAGAAAATTACCATATTACCCTTGAAATTTTCTTACCAACTATTTTAATTTTGTAAAAATACCAAAAATCTCTACTTTGCGAAATTTTCAAATACCCTATTTGAAAAATCACCAAAATACCCCTATAGGATAAAATTATAGAAATACCCTTGGGTAGTGGAAAACAACAACAATAATGACAACCACAACACTCTTCTGTAATGAACGCAAGTTCATGAATGTGATGATTGAATGAATGAATTTGAGACTGTGTGTGTATCCGAAAGAACTACTCTTTAGAACTATTGAACATACGACTGTTCGCGATAAATCAGTGGAACAAAAATTGATTCATAAAATTCTTTAATCAGATAAACGCGATTTAGAAGCATGAATTCTAGGGGACATGGTCGTAGTGTGTGTGGCCGTGGTAGAGGCCGAATGACCGTGTCGAAACCCATTAGGTCTGGTCAAGGGTTCGAAAATGAAATGCCACCACCACCAGCCGCTGCTGATGTGGAATATCAGGATCAAACAGGGGATGATTCAGTATCACAAGGATGCTGCGAGTTCTGGAAAGGGTGGCTGGAGCAGGTGGTGTAACACCTTGAATTAGGGGTTGTTTGTAATTTAATTATTTTCCCATGTGTGTGCTTGAAGAAATGAATTCTATGTTTGCTAGACATGTTTTAGGGTCTAGTCATATCCCTGAACTAGGTCAGACTTAGAACTAATAATTTCTTTTTAAGTGTTTAAAAGGAGGGAGCTAGGAGATAGGGGTTAAGAGGAATTTTGGGAGAAACATGACACAAGGAATAGCTTGGCTAAGTGGCTTTCATGCGCCACTTAAGTGCTATGAAGGTGGCGTCAAAGGGAGCTTCAAGGGAGGAGGTTCAAGTCTTGGGAGTTACAAGGGGGGATGCGTTTTGTTTTTGGGCTTTTTGGGGCGTTAAAGAAAGGGGCAAGTTGGAAGGCCTTAATAGATTTTGTGGGTAAGGTTTGGACATGAAAGTCGTTTGGTGGAGTGGCTTGGGGCGCCACTTAGGAGCCTGAAGGTGACAATGGGCGAGGTCTTGGGTTCGAGCTACCGAGTATGTGCCTTGGGAGTTTTATTTTCTTTTGCTTTAGGAAGAGAATCGGCCTAGGAAGGCCTTAAGAATAAATGGTGAGGTTTTGAGGCATGAAAGTTAAGGTGGTAGAGTGGTATGGGGCGTTGAAAGGGGGCTGCGGCAGTTTGCCTCCATCAGGTCCTGGGTTCAAACCAAAGAAGCTACAGTTTGGCATTTTATTTTTTTTGGAAGCCGGCGTGAATGTGAGAGTGAGTAATGGCTTGATTTTGGACTCTTTATGTGATAAGGATAGGCTTAAACTTTTGCACATATTTTAGGCTAAAGGAGTAGTGTTAGTAGTTTATTTTCTTCTTATTTGTTGAAGAGGTGGATAGGAGATAAATGGAAGATAAATGTTATTCTTTTTGGCTGATAATTAAGCTGGAAATTATCACAAAAGAGGTGATGGCCGGTTATTGGACTCCTTGGGGGGCTATCTACAATCGGTTTTATCATTAGGGAGGTGCCAAAAATTGATCAAAATTATTTCTTTTCTTTTCTTTTCCAAATTGGTTGTTGGTCGAATCTCCCTACACCCTCCTCTCCCTCTTTTCTATTTTGTTTCGAAAGCCGAAAGCCATTGTTTCTCTGTCGATTTCAACAAGAGCTTTAACCGAATTCATAGGCTCATAATCTCTCTTCCCTTTGAGTTTATCTCTTCACCATCCTAAAGTGCCGAAATCAAGGTTTTTCTGTGGGCAAGGCTGAATCCATCATTAAGGTAAGGGTGCGGCAACTTTGCTCCTTTCGGGATTTATGTTATGTCCGAATGGCCTTTAGCTCTAATGAAGTGATTAAACCATTTGTAGGAAAAGACTTTAGCTGTTTGAAGGAAGCTTCGGGTTTTGTTAAAGTGGTGAGTAACATTCGGCCATAGGCTTTGATTATGTATAAGTGTGCAAGCCAATTTTAACATGTGTTTTGGTAGGGATCTCGAAGACTCAAGTGACAAATTCGGGATTTCGGTAAGTTTGGTAGTGGTTAAGCACATTCGGCCAAATGCCATATTTCTGGTACAATTGATCCTTCGAGATTATTAGTTTAGCCAAATAAGCTATGTCACTAACTTGGTTGTTGGCTGAATATAGGGTCAAAGGATCTAGCATCGTAGAACGGATCTTCGGGATCTAGGAATTTCGTTAGTAACAGGTGTGTAAAACTCTTTACACACTTTATTAATTAACATTGCCATATTGTTGCCTTTTAATCTTTTTAGTAGTGATTTGCTTGTGGGCATAAGATTGGATTCCGGGTAAGTCCCCTATTTTGTGATCTATAATGTATGTTTGAGTATGCCATCACATGCTGTTAAATGCTATGCTATACATAATGCATGATATATGATAATTGTTATGTAAGCGTGATGATGGTGGGATTGATGAGATGAGGGGGATGATCTTATGGACTGTCACCAGTGGTTTTGACCACAAGATGGGTTGGCCCCATCAGATTAATTGTGACTTCAGTCACCAGTGGTTTTGACCACACTATTGTGAAATTGTGACTAAGTCCCAGTTGTTTGGTACCACCAGTGGTTTTGACCACATTATGATATTTGTGACCTATGGTCATCAGTGGTTTTGACCACAGGATGGGTTGGCCCCATCATTTGATTTGTGACTCTAGTCACCAGTGGTTTTGACCACCAGTAGTTTTGACCACATGGGGTAGTAAAGGAGTACGGATGGTTAGTGGGGTTGCATATTTGCATGTTTGTTAATAATTTGTGTATGAGTTACATTTCCGGGTGGGGGATTTACACACTGAGTCTTGGTGACTCACCCCTTCCTATACTATTTTGCAGATGAGTAGATCGCGGAGATGGCGCCAGGGAGGACTCAAGGCGACCATGCTTGTTTCTCAGATTTGGGACCTTATTTAAATCAGTTTTAGTTCATTTATTTTCTAAGTCTTTTTATTTTGGGTTGTAATAAGGCCGCTAATTATTATTTGGACGTTTATTTTATTGTGTTATTTTTCTTATGATATATTACAAATGAAATTTATAAATGTTAAGTGAACCGGTTAAAAGTAACTCTTTCAAACTTAATAACTTCTATGAGTTTTCAAAGATGTTACCATCGGGTAACAAAATACACCAAGTCATCTACAACCTCGACAAATTTTAAAATTTATATGATCAAACGTTTTCAAAGGGTTTATCAACACAACCATGTTTATAAAAAAAAACCCAACTGAGTTTTATCAAACCCTGTTTTAATACCTTAGCCATATTTTAACAAGTTTTCACCAGACACTCAAAATATTTTAAATCATTTTACTCGTGACATACCAGATCCGGTCGGGACTAATGGGCGGGTTTGGGGTGTTACATTTTGTTATCGAGCCGTGTTCAAAACTTCATTTGTGGGGCCCAAGGCCCAAAATGTTTGTTTTATTGGTAGGCCTTATTGAAATGTTTTGGGAAACTATTTTGGCTTGAACAAGATGGCAAGATGGCACCAAGTCTCGTGTAAGCACCAATCTATTTTGTAAGTACTTCTATCTATGAACTAGACTATTAGAATAAAGAATTGTTGAACCCTAGGGTTAGAAACAATGCATAAGATTTAATAATTCCTAAACAACCACGTGAGTTGTCAATGAGCAAGGGATGTGACAATCGTTATCTGCATGTCTAGGATTGGATTCGGTGGGAGCACGGTATTTAAGCGATCTAGTGACTCACCTCCTACTCACTTGAATCCTACACAGTGCGTGGTGACGGTTCATCCTAGCTGAGACGACGTGCTCACAGGCTAAACTTGATAACTAAAACCCGAAAGGGACTGGCCGTTTTGTTTTGAAGTAATTAAAACCTTGTTTCTTTTGAAAAAAATGACCAAAATACCCCTAGCTTGTAAATTACCAAAATACCCTCCATATGGAAAATTTCCAAATAGAAAATTTTCAAAATAACCTTCTTTTGTGAAATCAATTAGAACCAAATTTTGGAAATCTTTTTATGAAATTTTTTTTTCTAAAATACCCCTAGTGGTAAAATTACAAAATTGCCCCTAACCAACAAAATTACCAGAATGACTTTGATTTTCAAAATTTTGCAACATCACTGTTTTGGGAAATGCAATTCTCAAAAAGAACCATCAAAGTTTTACAACTTTTGAAATATCCCTAATTTATTAAATTTTACAAATTCACCCTAGTTTGTGGAAAAATTACCGAAATACCCCTGAGGTCCAAAATTACCAAAATACCCTCGGATTTTAAATTTTTCAAAATACCTCGGGAATTTAAAAGCTCCAAAATACTTTCTAACAAAATCATCCGAGAACTTCTATTTTTGGAAAATTACAAAAATACCCCTGTAGGACAAATTACGAAAATACCCCTGGTAGTGGAAAAAATAATCACAATGAAAACTACAACGTCTCTTTGAATGAATGAATAGAAAGACTATGTACTTGTATGAATACGAAAGAACCACTCCTAAAACTCCTATCATAAAATTTCTTTGCGGATAATCAAAGCGAAACAAAGGTACTAAAGCATAAAATTCTTAAACAGACAAACGCAAACGAGAGTAATGAGTATAAGAGGTCGTGGACGTTCGCCCCATGGCCATGGTAGTGGTAGGATGACCTTGTCGGAGCCAGCAGGGTCTGGTCATTGGTCTGGAAATGAGGTGCCGGATTCTGCCGGCGGCGAAAACTGAATTTCAAGATCAGATGGGTAGTAATGATGTCGTATCTCAAGCTATATTATAGGTATTGGAACGAGTTGCTGAGGCAGGCGCGGGTGCAGGAGCCCGTAAATCTGTGGTTGAACGACTCCGAGCTAACGGAGCAGAGGTGTTTAGAGGAGTTTACAGGTGGCACCCGAGCAGCAGTATTGGTTGGAATCAACTGAGAGGATCATGGGTGACCTAGATTTTACAGTTGAGGAGAAGTTGAAGGGCATAATATCTCTGCTTCGGGATGAGTCATATCAGTGGTGGCTCACCGTAAGAGATGGAGCGATGGCGAAGGATCTCACGTGGGAATTCTTTAAGGCCGCCTACCAAAAGAAGTACATAGGAGCTAGTTACGTGGATGCACAGCGGAAGGCTTTCTTGAACCTGGTTCAAGGCAATAAGACAGTGGCGGAGTATGAGGTCGAATTCCTCCGGTTGAGTAGGTATGCTCGTGGTATTGTGGGTACCGAGCATGAACGTTGTGTTAGATTCGAGGATGGGCTGAGAGATGAGTTGAGGGTGATGATAGCTCCACAGCAGGAACGAGAGTTCACTGTCCTAGTGGAGAAATCGAAGGTTGCTGAAGGGGTAAGACAGTCGGTTAGATGGAATCAAGATAGGAGTTAGAATAAGAAGAGCTCTAGATCTTCAAGGTTCTCTGGTAATCAGCAGAAGAGGACGAGGTTTGGTGGGTCTGATCAAGCTGCTAGGCCTGCTGCTGCTGCTAATCCTCAATGGCCGCCACGGTGTGCCCGGTGTGGGAAGTCTCACACGAGGAATGTTGGAATGGTAACCGGGGATGCTTCGAGTGTGGGTCCATAGAGCATCGAGTTAGATACTGTCCGAAAAAGGCTGTTAGACTGAGATCAGAGGGTCAGGATCGTGCACCGAATAGAAGGGATAACCAACAGCCTCCGAGAGGTCGTGGTGTAGGAAGAGGAGGTAATGGTGCTAGCAGAGGTCGTGGGGCACCGAAGGGAGGTACCGGTGGTACTGAGGCTAGGCAACCTGGTTTGGTCTATGCCGCGAGGCGTCAAGAGGAGGGTGACGCACCGGATGTTATAACCGGTATGTTCTTGATCTTTGGTGTACCCTATAATACTTTAATTGACATTGGCTCAACCCACTCATACATTGCTAGTAGCGTAGTGGAAACTCTGCACTTAGACTCTGAGCTTACTTCTAGGAAGATGACTGTATTAAGCCCATTAGGTTACTCCGTAGAAGTAAGTAAACTTTATAGGAACGTACCCCTAGAACTCCAAGGGGTTGTGTTCTTAGCTAATTTGATGAAACTATCGTTTCGGGAGTTTGATTTAATCCTCGAGATGGATTGGCTAGTAAAGTATCAGACTAGCCTAGATTGCACAGCTAAGCATATGGTAATAAAGACCGTGGAAGGTGATGAGGTGGTGATGATAGGTAAAAGGAGAGATTACCTGTCTAATCTGGTTTCTACGTTGAAGGCGGAAAAGATGGTTAAGAAGGGTTGTGAAGCTTATGTGGTGCATGTCTGTGCTTTGGAAGCTAAGGATGTTGCTGTGAGAGATGTCCGGACTATAAGGGACTATGTTGATGTGTTTCCAGAGGAACTTTTGGGTCTAACTCCGAACCGCGAGGTTGAATTTGGTATAGATCTGTTACCCAGAATCGCGCCAGTATCTATAGCTCCGTATCGGATGGCATCAAAAAAATTGGTAGAGTTGAAAGCGCAGATTCAGGAATTGTTTGAAAGAGGGTTCATCCGACCAAGTGTATCGCCTTGGGGAGCTCCAGTGCTTTTTGTTAAGAAGAAAGATGGGACAATGAGGATGTGTATAGACTATCGACAGCTGAACAAGTTGACAATAAAGAACCGGTATCCTTTTCCCAGGATTGACGATCTGTTCGATCAACTCAAAGGAGCATCGGTGTTCTCTAAGATTGACCTTAGGTCAGGGTACCATCAGCTTAAGGTGAAGGAGGCTGATGTCCACAAGACGGCATTCCGTACTCGGTATGGACACTACGAGTTTCTAGTAATACCTTTTGGTTTGACAAATGCACCGGTCGCATTTATGGACATGATGAACCAAGTTTTTCAACCCTATCTGGATCGGTTCATCGTGGTCTTCATAGATGACATTTTGGTGTACTCGAAGTCTGAGGAGGAGCATGACGCACATCTTCATGTGGTTCTGCAAGTTCTAAGGGAGAAACAGTTGTACGCCAAATTTAGCAAGTGTGAGTTCTGGCTCAAAGAGGTAACCTTTCTAGGGCATGTTGTTTCAGCTGAGGGCATCAGGGTGGATTCCCGCAAGATTGAAGCAGTATTAGAGTGGAAACCACCAAAGTCGATTACGGAAATTCAGAGTTTTTTGGGGTTGGCAGGATATTATAGGAGATTTGTGGAAAATTTCTCCTTAATCGCAAGACCGATTGACTAAGCTCTTGAGGAAAGGAGTTCCGTTTGTGTGGTGCGAGAAGCGACAAGAGAGTTTCGATAAGTCAAGAGGATTTTGTGAAGCACCGGTCTTGATTCACTGAGGCGGGGAAGGAGTTCATCAGATATTGCGATGCATCGCATCTTGGTTTAGGGTGTGTCTTGATGCAAGAAAGGAAGGTGGTCGCTTATGCGTCACGGTAGTTGAGGCCTCACGAAAGTAACTACCCGAAACATGATTTAGAATTGGCGACAGTAGTTTTTACCTTGAAGATTTGGAGGCACTATCTGTATGGGGAGAAGTCGGTACTGTACACAGATCACAAGAGTTTGAAGTACATCCTGACCCAGAAAGATTTAAATCTGAGGCAGCGGAGGTGGATTGAGTTACTGAAGGACTACGATTGCTCAATCGAATACCATCCGGGGAAGGCTAATATGGTAGCTGATGCATTGAGCCGGAAGGTGGTAGTAGATTTGCGAGCAATGTTTGCTCACCTAAGTCTCTATGAGGATGGAAGCCTTTTGGCAGAGTTGCAAGTGAAGCCGTCTTGGATTAAGGAGGTCAAGGAAAGGTAGATGACCGATGAAGCTTTGAATACTCGAAGGTTGCAAGTACAGAATGGTGAGGCCGAAGGTTTCAGCTTAGGCAGTGATGGAGTGTTGTACTTTCAGGGGAGAGTATGCATGCCTAAGGATGATGAGTTGAGGCAGCAAATCCTTAAAGAAGCTCATAGCAGTGCGTACGCTATGCACCCGGGAAGTAGCAAGATGTATCGAGATTTAAGGGAGCAGTTCTGGTGGCCGGGTCTTAAGCGGGAAGTAACCGAGTTAGTGGGCAAGTGTTTGACATGCCAGCAAGTTAAGGTTGAGCATCAATTGCCATCAAGGCTGTTACAGCCGGTAAAGATCCCACAGTGGAAATGGGAGGAGATTACTATGGATTTAGTAAGTGGGCTTCCCTTTACACCCAGTAAGAAAGATGCAGTTTAGGTGATAGTGGACCGGTTGACTAAGTCGGCCCATTTCATACCAGTAAGGGTTGACTACTCGCTTCAAAGGTTAGCCAAGCTGTATATCGCAGAGATAGTACGATTGCATAGGGTACCTGTGTCCATTATCTCAGATCGAGATCCCCGGTTTACGTCAAGATTCTGGAAGGCTCTACATCAGGAGTTAGGCACAAAGTTGAATTTCAGCACGGCTTTTCACCCATAGTCTAATGGACAATCTGAGAGGGTAATCCAAGTGTTGGAAGACATGTTGAGGGGCTGTGTTTTAGACTTCCGTGGTAGTTGGGAGGAGTACCTACCTTTGGCAGAGTTCGCTTATAACAATAGTTATCAAGCGAGTATTCAGATGGCACCGTATGAGGCACTGTATGGTCGAAAATGCCGTACTCCTACATGTTGGACGGAGCCAAGAGAGCGACAGATGTTGGGTCCAGAGTTAGTGGCGGAGATGGAGGATAAGGTTAGAGTAATTCGGGCTCGTCTTAAGAAGGCATCGGACAGGCAAAAATCCTACACTGATCTTAAGCATAGAGAGGTTGAATATGCAGTGGGTGATAAGGTCTTCTTGAAGGTATAGGTGCTAAGATTTGGCCGGAAGGGCAAGCTAAGCCCTAGATTCATCGGATCGTACACGGTGTTGAAACATGTGGGACCGATAGCTTACCAGCTTGAGTTGCCAGCAGAATTGAGCCAGATCCATGATGTCTTCCATGTTTCGATGCTGAGGCACTATCGATCAGATCCCTTACACGTAGTGTCAGTCGCAAAAATTGAAGTGAACTCGGATTTATCTTTCGAGGAGGAGCCAGTACAGATTTTGGATTAAGATGTCAAGGTTCTGAGGAGGAAGTCAGTGCCTTTGGTAAAAGTGCTATGGCGAAACCATGGTACGGAGGAGGCCACATAGGAACTCGAGGATGTGATGCGGTAGCAATACCCCCAACTCTTCTGATCCAGGTAATTTTGAGGCCAAAATTCTTTTTAAGGGGGGTAGAACTGTAACATCCTAAATTAGGGGTTGTTTGTAATTTAATTATTTTCCCATGTGTGTGCTTGAAGAAATGAATTCTATGTTTGCTAGACATGTTTTAGGGTCTAGTCATAACCCCGAACTAGGTCAGACTTAGAACTAAAAATTTCTTTTTAAGTGTTTAAAAGGAGGGAGCTAGGAGATAGGGGTTAAGAAGAATTTCGGGAGAAACATGACACAAGGAATAGCTTGGCTAAGTGGCTTTCATGCGCCACTTAAGTGCTATGAAGGTGGCGTCAAAGGGAGCTTCAAGGGAGGAGGTTCGAGTCTTGAGAGTTACAAGGGGGGATGCATTTTGTTTTTGGGCTTTTTGGAGCGTTAAAGAAAGGGGCAAGTTGAAGGCCTTAACAGATTTTGTGGGTAAGGTTTGGACATGAAAGTTGTTTGGTGGAGTGGCCTAGGGCGCCACTTAGGAGCATGGAGGTGACAATGGGCGGAGGTCTTGGGTTCGAGCTATCGAGTATCCGCCTTGGGA
Source organism: Gossypium rotundifolium (assembly GCA_025506655.1). NCBI lineage: Eukaryota > Viridiplantae > Streptophyta > Magnoliopsida > Malvales > Malvaceae > Gossypium > Gossypium rotundifolium. Next base: position 25,382,173 of record CP106727.1, read on the forward strand.
GTTTTATTTTCTTTTGCTTTAGGAAGGGAATCGGCCTAGGAAGGCCTTAAGAATAAATGGCGAGATTTTGAGGCATGAAAGTTAAGGTGGTAGAGTGGTATGGGGCGTTGAAAGGGGGCTGCGGTAGTTTGCCTCCATCAGGTCCTAGGTTCGAACCAAAGAAGCTGTAGTTTGGCATTTTATTTTTTTTGGAAGCCGGCGTGAATGGGAGAGTGAGTAATGGCTTGATTTTGGACTCTTAATGTGATGAGGATAGGCTTAAACTTTTGCACATATTTTCGGCTGAAGGAGTAGTGTTAGTAATTTATTTTCTTCTTATTTGTTGAAGAGGTGGATAGGAGATAAATGGAAGATAAATGTTATTCTTTTTGGGTGATAATTAAGCTGGAAATTATCACAAAAAGAGAGGTGATAGCCGGTTATGGGACTCTTTGGGGGGCCATCTACAATCGGTTTTATCATTAGGGAGGTGCCAAAAATTGATCAAAATTATTTCTTTTCTTTTCTTTTCCAAATTGGTTGCTGGCCGAATCTCCCTACACCCTCCTCTCCCTCTTTTCTATTTTATTTTGAAAGCCGAAAGCCATTGTTTATCTGTCGATTTCAACAAGAGCTTTAACCAAATTCATAGGCTCATAATCTCTCTTCCCTTTGAGTTTATCTCTTCACCATCCTAAAGTGTCGAAATCAAGGTTTCTCTGTGGGCAAGGCTAAATCCATCATTAAGGTAAGGGTACGGCAACTTTGCTCCTTTCTGGATTTATGTTATGGCCGAATGACCTTTAGCTCTAATGAAGTGATTAAACCATTTGTAGGAAAGGACTTTAGCTATTTGAAGGAAGCTTTCGGGTTTTGTTAAAGTGGTGAGTAACATTCGACCATAGGCCTTGATTATGTATAAGTGTGCAAGCCAATTTTAACATGTGTTTTAGTAGGGATCTCGAAGACTCAAGTGACAAATTCGAGATTTCGGTAAGTTTGGTAGTGGTTAAGCACATTCGACCAAAGGCCATATTTCTGGTACAATTGATCCTTCGGGATTATTAGTTTAGCCAAATAGGCCTATGTCACTAACTTGGTTGTTGGCCGAATATAGGGTCAAAGGATCTAGCATCGTAGAACGGATCTTCGGGATCTAGGAATTTTGTTAGTAACAGGCGTGTAAAACTCTTTACACACTTTATTAATTAACATTGCCATATTGTTGCCTTTTAATCTTTTTGGTAGTGATTTGCTTGTGGGCATAAGATTGGATTTCGGGTAAGTCCCCTATTTTGTGATCTACAATGTATGTTTGAGTATGCCACCACATGCTGTTAAATGCTATGCTATAAATAATGCATGATATATGATAATTGTTATGTAAGCCTAATGATGGTTGGATTGATGAGAGGAGGGGGATGATCTTATGGACTGTCACCAGTAGTTTTGACCACAAGATGGGTTGGCCCCATCAAATTAATTGTGACTTGGTCACCAAGTGGTTTTGACCACCTTGTTGTGAAATTGTGACTAAGTCCGGTGGTTTGGTACCACCGTGGTTTTGACCATATTATGATATTTGTGACCTATGGTCATCAGTGGTTTTGACCACACGATGGGTTGGCCTCATCATTTGATTTGTGACTCTAGTCACCAATGGTTTTGACCACCAGTGGTTTTGACCACACGGGGTAGTAAAGGAGTACGGATGGTTAGTGGGGTTGCATATTTGCATGTTTGTTAATAATTTGTGTATGAGTTAAATTTTCGGGTGGGGGATTTACACACTGAGTCTTGGTGACTCACCCCTTCCCATATTATTTTGCAGATGAGTAGATCGCGGAGATGGAGCCAGGGAGGACTCGAGGCGGCCATGCTTGTTTCTTAGATTTGGGACCTTATTTAAATCAGTTTTAGTTCATTTATTTTCTAAGTCTTTTTATTTTGGGTTGTAATAAGGCCGTTAATTATTATTTGGACGTTTATTTTATTATGTTATTTTTCTTATGATATATTACAAATGAAATTTATAAATGTTAAGTGAACCGGTTAAAAGCAACTCTTTCAAACTTAATAACTTCTACGGGTTTTCAAAGATGTTACCATCGGGTAACAAAATGCACCAAGTCATCTACAACCTTGACAAATTTTAAAATTTACATGATCAAACGTTTTCAAAGCGTTTATCAACACAACCATGTTTATAAAAAAAAAAACCCAACTGAGTTTTATCAAACCCTGTTTTAATACCTTAGCCATATTTTAACAAGTTTTCACCAGACACTCAAAATATTTTAAATTATTTTACTCGTGACATACCAGATCTGGTCAGGACTAATGGGCCGAGTTTGGGGTGTTACAGGTGGAGGCATGGGAGCTCGAAAGTCTGTACCTGAGCGACTCCGAGTTAATAGAGCTGAGTTTTTCGTGGTATATCTTGTGTGGCACCCAATATGGCTGAGTATTGGTTGGAAGCGATGGAGCGAGTTATGGATGATTTGGACCTGACTGTCGAGGAGAAATTGAAAGGGGTAGTGTCGCTACTCCGCGATGAGTCATATCAATGGTGGCTCACGGTTCGGGATGGTGCTGTCGCAGATGATCTCACTTGGGAGTACTTTAAAGCAGCCAACCAGAAGAAGTACATTGGGACCAGTTATGTGGATGTGTAGAGGAAGGCATTTCTAAGGCTGGTTTAGGGAAATAAGTCCGTGGCGGAGTATGAGGCGGAATTTCTAAGGTTGAGCCGTTATGCTCGACAAATCGTGGCTACGGAGCATGAGCAATGTGTCCGATTTGAGGATGGACTGAGGGATGACCTAAGATTGTTGATAGCTCCACAGCAGGAGTGAGAATTTACCGTGCTGGTAGAGAAGGCTAAGGTAGCCGAAGGGATTAAAGCATCTGTGAGACAGAATACGGACCGGAATAGGCAAAAGAGAGGTTTTGGATCATCAGGGTCATCCGAGAATATGCAAAAGAGGCCTAGAGTTGATGAGCCACGAGGTCAGCAGGGTGTGACTGGAGGGCAGTATCGTACTTGTGCTCAGTATGGAAAGATGCATCTAGGAGAGTGTTGGAAGAAGACAGGGGGATGTTTCAAGTGTCGGTCCAAAGACCACATGATTAAGGACTGTCCTATGAAAACAGATGGTATCCGACCAGCAGGTCAGGGTTATAATCAGGTTGGAAGAGGTGGACAGCAGCCATCGCGGGGTCATGGTCCGAATGGCAGAGGCAATGGTTCCGGAAGAGGATGGGGAATACTGGGCAGAGGTATTGGTAATACAGAGGTAAGACAGCCGGGTCTGGTGTATGCAGTTTGCCGGAGGGGGGATGGAGACGCACCGGACGTCATAACCAGTACGTTCCTTATAGCTGACAAGCCTTACTTTGCTTTAATTGATGTTGGCTCTACCCACTCTTATGTTGCATGTAGAGTAGTTGAAACACTAGGCATAGCCTCCGAAGCATCTAATAGGGAGATGACCGTAGTGAGCCCATTAGGTCAAGCAGTAGTGGTGAATAAGATATTTGGTGTACCTCTAGAGATTAGGGAGTGGTATTTCCTGCCGACTTGATGGAACTACCCTTCGGAGAATTTGATCTCATTCTTGGCATGGATTGGTTAGTGGAACATCGAGCTATATTGGATTGAGCAGCTAAGTGAATGGAGTTAAGGACCCCGGAGGATGAGGTGATAATTATGATAGGAGAAAGAAGAAACTACTTGTCTAACGTAGTCTCTGCTTTAAAGGTTGATAAGATGGTTCGAAAAGGGTGCAAAGCATTTTTGGCTTTCGTCAGTGCTTTGGATGTGAAAGAAGGGGGAGTTAGTGGAGTTAGAACAGTAAGAGAATTCGTGGATATTTTTCCGGAGGAGTTACCTGGAATACCCCCGGATAGGGAAGTGGAGTTCGAAATTAACTTGCTACCGGGTACAGCTCCTGTGTCAATTGCCCCGTACAGAATGGCACCAAAGGAGTTGGTTGTGCTCAAGGCTCAAATTCAAGAGTTACTTGATCGTGGGTTTATCCGACCCAGTGTGTCTCCATGGGGAGCACCGGTATTGTTTGTGAAGAAGAAGGACTGAACTAAGCGTATGTGCATAGATTATCATCAGTTGAATAAGCTGACCATCAAGAACAAGTACTCGTTGCCAAGGATAGACGACTTGTTCGATTAGCTTAAGGGGGTCGCGGTATTCTCAAAGATAGATCTAAGGTTTAGATATCATCAGCTTAAAGTAAAGGAGGCTAGTATCTATAAGACAGCTTTCCGGACAAGGTACGGCGTTATGAGTTCTTGGTAATGCCGATTGGATTGACGAACACCCCAGCCGCATTCATGGACATGATGAACCAGTTTTTCCAACCCTATCTGGATCGGTTTGTTGTTGTGTTCATAGACGATATCTTGGTGTATTCTAAGTCAGAGGAAGAACATGATGAGCACCTCCGAGTCGTGTTGCAAGTGTTAAGGGAGAAAAACTATATGCCAAGTTCAGCAAGTGCGAATTTTGGCTGAAGGAAGTTACGTTTTTAGGGCATGTGGTGTCCGCTGAAGGGATAAGGGTGGATCTTGGAAGATTGAGGCAGTATTGGATTGGAAACCACCTAAGTCTGTGGTAGAAGTTCGTAGTTTCTTGGGATTGACAGGCTATTATAGAAGGTTCGTAGAAGGTTTCTCATCAATAGCCGCACCTTTGACGAAGTTGTTGAGGAAGGAGGTACCTTTCGTATGGTCAGATAAGCAATAGGAGAGCTTTAAGAAACTTAAGAGGGTCTTGACTGAAGCTCCACTTTTGATTCAGCCTGAGGCAGGGAAGGCTTTGTGGTGTCTTGTGATGCTTCTCACTGAGTTTGGGATGTGTTTTGATGCAGGACGGGAAGGTAGTTGCTTATGCGTCTCGACAATTAAGGCCACATGAGTTTAACTACCCGACGCATGATTTGAAATTGGCGGCAGTGGTCTTTGCTCTTAAGGTATGGAGGCACTATTTATATAGAGAAAAGTTAGTGAATTACACAGACCACAAGAGCCTTAAGTATCTGCTGACTCAGAAAGAGTTGAACCTGAGACAGCGAAGGTGGGTGGAATTATTGAAGGACTACGATTGTTCTATAGAGTATCACCCGGGCAAGGCGAATGTAGTGGCAGATGCCCTAAGTCAAAAAGTAGTGTCAGATCTGAGGGCAATGTTTGCACATCTTAGCTTGTATGACGATAGAAGTTTGTTAGTAGAGTTGCAAGTTAAGCCGACGTGGTTGAATGTGGTGAAAGAGAGTCAGTTGGTGGATGAGGATCTAAGTGCTAAGTTGTGGCAAGTGCAGTGTGGGGAATTGGAAAATTTTGGTGTAAATGGTGACGGGGTGCTGTGTTTTCATGGCAAGGTCTGTATGCCGAAGGATGAGGAGTTAAGGCAGAGAATTCTTCAGGAATTGCATAGTAGCCCTTATGCTACGCATCCTGGAGGTAGTAAGTTGTACAAGGATTTACGGGAACAGTTCTGGTGGCCTGGTCTTAAGCGGGAGGTTACCAAATTTGTAGAGAAGTGCTTAACGTGTCAGCAAGTTAAGGCTGAACACCAAGTTCCGACAGGATTGCTTCAGCCGATAAAGATTCCGCAATGAAAGTGGGAGAGAATCACCATGGACTTCGTTAGTGGGCTTCCCCTTACGCCTACTAAGAAGGACTCGGTATGGGTGATAGTAGATCAGCTGACGAAATCTACATATTTTATACCGGTGCGGGTTGACTATTCTCTATAGAAATTGGCAAAGTTGTATGTAGCTTAGATCGTGAGGCTGCACGGAGTGCCAGTGTCGATTATCTCGGATAGGGATCCAAGGTTTACGTCTCGGTTTTGGAAGGCACTATATCAAGCTTTGGGTACCAGGCTGGATTTCAGTACGGCATTCCATCCGCAGTCGGACGGTCAATCTGAGCAAGTGATCCAAGTGTTAGAGGATATGTTGAGGGGCTGTGTGATAGACTTCCGAGGAAGTTGGGAAGAATATTTGCCTTTAGCAGAATTTGTTTATAACAACAGCTATCAGGCAAGTATTCAAATGGCACCGTACGAAGCACTATATGGACGGAAGTGTCGCACTCCTACATGTTGGACGAATTGGGGGAACATTAGATTTTGGGTCTGGAAATTGTGGCAGAATCGAAAGAAAAGGTTAAGATGATTTGGACACGGTTGAAGGAGGCATCTGACAGGCAAAAGTCATACGCAGATCTTAAGCGGAAGGAGATTGAGTTTGCTGTGGGAGATTATGTGTTTTTAAAGTTTCTCCTTGGAAAAAGGTAATGAGATTTGGTCGCAAAGGGAAGTTAAGTCCCAGGTTTATAGGACCTTATCGGGTACTGAAGCGAGTTGGACTAGTGGCATACCAGTTGGAGTTGCCTCCGAGTTGAAGCAGATGCACGATGTATTCCATGTTTCTATGGTACGTCGTTACTGATCGGATCCATCTCATGTAGTGCTAGCTGAGGAGGTGGAGCTGAGACCAAATTTGTCGTATGAGGAGGAGCCGATTTAGATTTTGGAACAGGATGTGAATGTGTTGTATGAAATTTTGAGAACCTTAGAGTGTAGGTAAGTGCCTTAGAAAATATTAGATTTTAAGCCTTAAAGGGGGAGCAAGGCAAATAAGGCCTTAAGAGAATTTGAAGGGAAATTAGACATGGAAATGGGATTTTTAAAGTGGCAAGGAGGCTCCACTTAAAGCCTTAGTAAGTGACACCACAAGCTATGTGTCTGACCTAGGTTCGAGCGCAAAGGAAGCAAAGGGAGTTTTATTTTACAGCAAGGAGGAGAGGTAGTGGACGGCACAGGGACTTTAAGAGGATGAGCATTAGATGTGGTCAAATTCTTTTTAAAATTTCGGCTAAAGCGCAAGGATAATGCTTGAATCATTCAAATTATTTTAAATGAGTAAAGAAGAGAGAAAATAGGAGATAAAGCAGGAAGCTGATAAAGGGAAGAGAGTTGGCCGGCCTTGGGACTTCCTTGATGGCATTTTCGGTTTTGGTGTTAGTAGGATAGGTGTGCCGAAAATTTGCTCTCTTTTTACTTCTCTCATTTGTGCCGAAAATCCCAAAGAATTCAACTTGTGTTCTTTTTCTTTTCTTCCATTTGTTAAAACCGAATATCTCTCTCTCTCAAAATCCCATCATTGTCGATTCTTCCTAAAGCCTCATACTCTTCCTTTTCTTTCCCTTGTTGAAGCCGAATCTCCCTAGTGATCATCAAGTTGAATTTGTATCTCCCTGCTACTTCCTCTTAAAGCCGAAAGTTCACTTCATTGTCACTCTTTGAATCGATTTCTTTTGCAAGCTTTCTTGTCGATTTCTTGAAGGTGGTTGATCAATTGCGTTTTGGTCACTCTGTAGGTAAGGGATCTCTCTTGGGTTTAGAAATATCTATTCTCTATTTTTGTCTATCGAAATCAAGACTCAAATCCCATTAATGCTCTTTGGCCGAATCTTTGAAGGAGGATTTCAGGATATCTGCTAAGTCAACTGCAAAAGGAGATCTTCGGGATTTCTAGATCTAAGGTAAGAAAAGTATGATCTTAGGCCGAAGGCCATTTATTAAGTTCATTAAGTGATTGAAAATCGGATCTAACATAAGCCTATAGGTATTTTGACATCTCCATTAGCAAATAGCGATTTCGGGATTTAGATCTACAAGGTAAGAGGGCATGAACATTCGGCCAAGGCCATATTTAGTGATTATTGATTGGTCGATTCTAACTTTGAATTTTAGGGAGGAGTACAATCTATTTCGGTAGTCTTTCGGGATTCAGTGAACACGTTAGTACCAGGTGTGTAGCCCTACACTAATTTCCTGATAGATTTATGGTATTCATGTTATGTATATGTTAATGAAAATATGAAAATGTGGCTAAGGGTACACAGAGTATTCAGGTACGTAACCTTTAATATTGTGTTAATAAATGGTATGAACATTTGGATTATGGCACATATGTGGATTTGATATGAATATGGAATAAGGCGTATGACATGATTTATGCATGATTTGTATGATGCATGGGCATAAGGGTGATTATGAAAGGGGAAGTGATCTGGTGGTTTTTACCACGTTATCTGGTGACTCATGTCACATAATCTGAATGTGGTGACTAATGTCACGAAATACTATCTAGTGACTTTGTCACAATTATCTGGTGGCTATGCCACAATTTATAAGGGCGATGTGCAAGTCGTCTGCAGCGACTACCTTCGATGGTGTGTAGCGAATGGAGGGTCGATTTAGTAATCCCACGGTGTGATGGCGAATGCGGGTGATGTGTAGAAGATGGCTATCTAGGTTTGGGTTCAGGATTGCATCATTGTTTATATATGTTTTGTATATATGATTTGTATGCTTAAATCGTTGGGAGTTTGTGTAGGTTGCTACACATTGATTCTGTTGACTCACCCCGTTGTGGGATATCTTTTCAAGTGACACTCAGTAAATGGACCGGGTCAGTAGGAGCTTAGTGGTGGCCATGCTCAGCTCAGTGTTTTATTTTCATTTTGGACTTTTATATTAAATTTTGGATTTATTTCGGGTTTTGCTTTGATGTAATATGGCCATTACTATTAACTGTTTTATGCATGCAATTTAATTATTTTTATCATGATACGATTGTTATCAAACAAAAGGTTAAATAACTTTTCTTTAAAATAAATTCTAAATGTTTTGACACTTGAACACCAACGATTTTCAATTTAATGGTAAACTCTAAAAACTCGGTATTTCATTTAACTTATAGTTTTTGAAATATAATAATAAGGTTTTAATAAAATCTAGTCTTCAATGACAACACCGTTTTCCCTTCGAACTCAACACAAATCAATTTTTCCTCAAAACCACCCAAATTTTCCAAAGTAACAAACAAGTTTCTGAAATGTTTTACTCAAGAAACAAACCAGATCCGGTCAAGGCTTTTGGGCCGGGTTTGGGGTGTTTTAATTTTCAGTTGCATAGCAGATCCAGAACACTATACATTCTCAATAGAAGCATACATACAACAAAAACTGTTTATAGATGAAATGTATAATTACTGCCATGCTTCAAAAAGTTCATAAAAATACCTGAAGCAAAAAAGTGAGCTTTGAATCTCTATAAGGAACATGAAGAGACTTTCAATTGGAAATATTTACAAGGTTGATTATCACAAGTCTGCAAATGTAAAATTGTTTGTTATAGACTGGTAGAATGAAAAACAAAGAGCCATAATCGATATTATAAATTTTACACTTTAGAGAAGCGATAAGTTACCCCAATGTTGAAAGAGACTTGTTAATATTAGTAGCCTCCTTGAGGCGTTCACCTTCACCCCAAAACTCTTACACTTTGTCATGAGCAACTTTTATTTACTTTTAGTTACTTAACTTCTATTTATTTTCACTAGCTTTGTGCCATTGTTTGGGTATCTATTTAGTTACTTGACAACTTTTTTAATCCAAGAACATAAATCATTTGTTATATAAGGGAAAAATGACATAAAGGGAGGTCCTAACGAATGAATTGAGGTTGAGTGAAAGCCATTCACTTGAGAACAATCCGTGATTGGAACTTGATCAGGATTAGGATCTAAGGCATCGAGAACCTCTTGTATAGTAGTAGGTTGAAGAGCGATCCTCAATAAAATGATTTATTGAAAATAAATTTATAAGTGTATCATCTATGACAAAATTAATGCATAAATCATGTAGAAAGTTAGAAATCAAAGACTTGATGCATGCACCAGGTATCAAGAACAAGGAGCAGAGAATAAATAACCCACAGTTAAATAGCCTTCTTCTTTAAACTCCTGACAAACTCCTAACAAGAGCGAGTCCAGCTTTTGAAGAGTTCTTCCTAGCCAAACCTCCATTAATACTTAAAATGGTGAAAAGGAAGCTTACTTCAAATTTTAATCCAAAATCAACTGTGAGAAAGTGATAAGAACGAAGAAATCAAAAGATTCAACCCATGAAGAAGAAGAAAAAAAAAGTTTGCAAAAACCTCAATTCCCCCAAATCAAAACAATAACCAACAGATAGAACAAAACCTAAATTAAAATAAATCGGAACATACCATAAAATCAAAACAAGCACTCATCAGGAACAAAACCAATTGATCGAATCCAACACTGCTACTCTTTACAAAGAACCAGATCCAAAATCGTAGAAAAATAGAAAAGGGAAAAAAAGAGAAGTAACGTCTGGAGAAGAAATAATAGAAGGATAAAAATGTAAAACACCAGCAAAAGTCCTTTTCTCTGAGAAAAAGCTAAAATTTCTGGCTTCTTCATCTGTGAAAAAGGACTTCTGAAACGTTGAAAAATTTACTCCACTGGCCCTTGTTCTTTATTCCGTTTTACTGAAAATGACTTTTTTGGCCAAAAGTCCATCCTAAAAGCATTAACGAACGAGGCCTTAGTCTGCTTACTGTTATACGAATAGCACGTTATAAATACAATAGTATTACGCGGACATTTAGCTGTCCCAAGCCAAATGATATCCAAGCGTCACATCGTAGTAAATTCCGAAAGGTCATCTCTCTTATCAAACACTTATTATTAAAATCTAAAACTATTTAGAAAATTTACTAAAAATGGATCAAAAAAATAAATTTGTATCACAAAGTAGATAATAGATATGATCAACGCTTAACCCTGGTTGAGATACCGAACATATATTGTTGGATTACCCAAGTTATTCAACCCCTGCATGTAATAATTCTACCAACTTACTAAATTACTTATATTCAAAAACTAGGGTTAATGACTTAAATATATTCCAACCCTAATTATAGTAATATACCCTTATTTTATTTACCTTTCCAATCATATATACAGTCATCTGAAATTTATATAACTGAAATCTCTTTTTCACCTATATTAATACAAATTTAAATCATGCAAGATCAAAATTACATAAAACAAATTTTGTAATATTTTAACCACATGAAAAATAGCACAAAAATATTTTATTTTTAAAGATTTTTACAAGTATAATATAATCATAAATAATATATATAAAACACAATCAAACTAAAATGTCCAACTAATGCTATACACCAAAATAAATCTATTACATACAATAAATCTCAATTTAAATATTCAAAACCGATGTATATTCCGTTCTTTTCCTTTTTATTTCCACTTTTCTTTTCCTTCTCTGCTTGGTCCCAATCAAAACACTAAAAGAAAGAAAAAAAATCAGGTATCAAAATAAATAAATTATATGACACATTTCTAATAACATCTTTTAAGCGCCCCAAACGTACCAATGAAATCTAAATTAAAAATTCTATTGATCAGGATAAGAAGAAAATTATTAAAAATTTTCAGTAATTGTCGAGATGAGTAATGAATTTAAATTCATGTGTCCCGGGGCCCTCTTTCCTACCATTCATACTGTACTGCTTTGAAGTGGGTTCCAACTTCATTTAAGTTGTGAAATGGATGTAGCAAGTGCTAGAATTAAGTGACCCGAATCCTTATTTAAATAAAATACAATGGTAAAATAAAATAAAAGAAGAATCCCTATAGAACTACACTTCTTTTATTTTATTTTAAATAAGGTTTTTTAAACCTTATTAAACTCCATCTATTTGATATTGATTAGAATAAGGAGTTTCAATCTTACTACACTCCTATTAGAATATGGCTTTACAAGCCTATAAATAGAGATAGTCTATTCTTCTTGTAATTGCTATTCTTCTTGTAATTGATTCGAATTTAACATAGTGAATTTTCTTCTCCTCTGCCCGTGGTTTTTTCTCGAAAGGGTTTCCACGTAAAATCTGTGTGTTCTTTATTTTTATTTTTATTTTCTTTGAGATATATTTGTCATTACCACGTTTTCACAAATTGGTATCAGAGCTTCCGGGTTTTTCATCTCGATCACGGTAATGGCGTCTTTGAAGTATGAAATTTTGTTGTTGGATTGCAACACTAGATTCGCGTTGTGGCAGATAAAAATGCAGGCAATTCTTGCACAGATGGATTTAGAGGAAGCCCTACTAGGGGTAGATAAGATGCCTTCGACATTGACGGAGGAAGATAATAAGCGCAAGGATTGAAAGGCGTTAACACAGTTACATCTGCATTTTTCTAATGAAATTTTGCAGGATGTGATGAAGGAGAAGACTGCTGCAGCATTATGGAAGAGGCTAGAACAAATATGTATGTCGAAAACTCTAACTAGCAAGTTGCATATGAAGCAACATCTTTATGCTAATCGTTTGGAGGAAGGTGCGTCTGTGCACGAACACTAAACAGTGTTTAAAGAAATTTTTTCAAACTTGGAGGCCATAGAGGTTCAGTATGATAAGGAAGATCTGAGGTTGATTCTTCTTTGTTCGTTGCCCTCGTATTATTCAACCTTTAGAGACACGATTTTGTATAGCCGCGAGTCTCTCACGGATGATGAGGTTTATGATTCTATGACCCCGTATGATAAGATGAAGCATATTGTGCTTAAACCCGACTCTCAGGGAGAGGGTCTCATTGTTCGTGGGAGACAAGACCGAAATGCTGATGATGATCGTGGAAGGACACAGGATCGGAATCCTCGCGGTAAATCTAAGGGTAGATCAAATTCTTCAAACAGAGGTAAAACTTGTAACTTCTGCAAGAAGAAAGGGTACATTAAATCTGAGTGCTATAAGCTATAGAACAAGATTAAAAGGGAGGCTGTGAATCAAAAGGGAAAACAACCAGAAAATTTCGGTTAAGCTAATGTTGTAGAAGACTACAGTGATGGTGAACTTTTAGTCGCTTCTGTCAACAATTTCAAAGAGAGCGAGGAGTGGATACTTGATTCAGGCTGCACCTTTCACATGAGTCCCAATCGGGATTGGTTTACAAATTATGAAACGGTGTCTAAACATTTTATTTTGATGGGAGATAATGCCTCGTGTAAAATCGCAAGTGTTGGAACAATTAAAGTTAAGATGTTTGATGGAGTTGTCAGAACACTTAGTGATGTACGGCATGTTTCAGAATTGAAGAGAAATTTAATTTCATTGAGTACTCTTGATTCAAGAGGGTACAAATACACAGCTGAAAATGGGATTTTGAAGATTTCCAAAGGTTCCCTTATTGTGATGAAAGGGCAGAGAAAGACTGCCAAGTTATATGTTTTGCAAGGTTCTACTGTTATTGGTGATGCAGCTGTCACTTTCTCTTCCTTGTCAGATGATGATATTACTAAACTTTGTCATATGCGCCTAGGGCATATGAGTGAGAATAGCATGTGAATTGAGCAAAGAGGACTTCTTGATGGGCAAGGAATTTGCAAATTGAAGTTACGTGAGCACTACGTTTTGGGAAGTAAAGAGAGTTCGATTCACGGAGGAATCCATAACACGAAGGAACATTGGAGTATATTCATTCGATCGTGGGGCCATCAAGAGTGCCTTGAGAGGTGGAGCTAATTATATGCTAACTTTTATTGATTATTTTTCCAGAAAAGTTTGGGCATTCTTCCTGAAGCAGAAAAGCGATGTGTTTTTCGCATTTAAGTCTTGGAAAACTATGATTGAAAAATAGATGCGAAAACAAATAAAATACCTCTGTATAGATAATGGCTTAGAGTTTTGTTCTGATTAGTTTAATAAACTATGCAAGTCAAAAGGGATCGTGAGACACTTGACAGTTCGTCATACTCCACAGCAAAACGGCGTTGCAGAACGAATGAACAGAACGATCATGGAGAAGGTTTGATGTATGTTGTCAAATGCCAACTTATCAAAGTCATTTTAGGCCGAAGTAGCCTCTACTGCATGTTTTTTGATCAACCGATCTCCATCCATTGCCATTGAGAAAAAGACTCCACAAGAGGTATGGTCTGCTAATCCTGCTAATTATTCTGATTTAAAGATCTTTGGGTGTCCATCGTATGCTCATATTGATAATGGAAAATTGGAACCGAGATCCATTAAATGTGTTTTTCTTGGTTATAAAGCTGGTGTTAAAGGGTAAAGTTATGGTGTCCTGAAAATAGAAAAGTTGTGATTAGCAAAGATGTTATTTTTCATGAAACTGCTATGCTACCTAACTTATCTCTTAAAGACTCTTCCAATAAAGAAAATCAAAAGCAGGTGGAGCATCAGATTAATACAAAGTCAACTCCTCAAGCAAGTACAAAAATTGAGAATAAAGTTGCTTCTTCACCACAATACTCTATCACCAAAAACAGAACTAGAAGAGAAATTAAACCTCCAAATAAGTATGCCGAAGCTGATCTAGTTGCTTATGCTTTAAATGTGGTCGAAGATATAGATGCAAACCAAAAGCCGTCTAATTATTCTGAGGTAGTTAGCTGTGAAGACTCAGAAAAATGGATGTTTGCTATGCAAGAGGAGATGGAATCACTTTATAAAAATAGAACATGGGATCTTATGAAACTTCTTAAAGGTAAAAAGGTTGTTCGCTGTAAATAGGTGTTTAAAAAGAAAGAAGGGACTCCAAGAGTTGAAGAACCCAGATATAAAGCAAGGCTTGTTGCAAAGGGTTATAGTCAAATTCCAGGAGTGGACTTCACAGATGTGTTCTCCCCAGTTGTGAAGCATAGTTCGATTCGAGCTTTGCTTGGTATTGTGGCCATGCATGATTTGGAGCTTGAGCAGTTAGATGTAAAAAGCGCATTTTGCATGGAGAACTTGGGAAGATATTTACATGCAACAACCGAGAGGGTTTTCTGATCTCGAAAAGGAGGACTATGTTTGCTTCTGAAAAAGTCCCTTTCTGATTTGAAACGATCCACCAAGACAACAGTGGTACAAGAGGTTTGATTCTTTTATGACTTCTCATGATTTTGAAAGAAGTTGTTTTGACAGTTGTGTTTACTTTAAGAAAAACAGTGATGGTTCTTTTTTGTATCTACTTCTTTATGTTGATGACATGTTGATAGTAGCAAAAGATAAAGGAGAAATAAGAAAGGTCAAAGCCCAACTAAGTGAAGAATTTGAGATGAAGGATTTGGGACCAGCAAAGAAGATACTTGGTATGGAGATTCTCAGAGATAGAAAAGCAAGTAAATTGTACCTAAGTCAGAAGGAGTACATTGAGAAAGTTCTTTGTAGGTTTATTATGCAGAGTGCTAAGCCTGTTAGTACTCCTTTAGTAGCCCATTTCAGACTTTCATCGGCTTTGTCTCCACAATCAGATGATGAGATTGAGTACATGTCACATGTTCCATACTCTAGTGCAGTGGGATCTCTCATGTATGCTATGGTTTGTTCACATCCAGATTTATCATATGCAGTCAGTGCAGTTAGCAGATACATGGCAAATCCAGGTAAAGAACATTGGAAAGCAGTTCAGTGGATTTTAAGATACTTACGAGGTACTACTAATGTTTGCTTACAGTTTGGAAGAACTAGAGATGGAGTCATTGGGTATGTTGATCTTGATTTTTTGGAGACCTTGATAGAAGAAGATCTCTCACTTGGTTATGTCTTTACAATAGGAGGTTATGCAATCGGTTGAAAGCTACTTTGCAAACTCGATCGCTTTGTCTACCATCGAAAGTGAGTATATGGGGATTCTTGAGGCTTGTAAAGAAGCTATTTGGTTGAAGGGACTCTTTAGTGAGCTCAATGAAGACCTTCAAATCAACACGATGATTTTGTGACAATCAGTGTCATCTTCCTTACAAAAGATCAAATGTTTCATGAGAGAACAAAACACATTGATGTTCGGTATCATTTTGTTCGTGATATTATTGCTCGTGGTGATATTGTTGTGAGTAAAATTAGTACTCATGAAAATCCTGCAGATATGATGACTAAGTCACTTCCTATAACCAAGTTTGAGCATTGCTTAGACTTGGTTGGTGTTCATTGTTGAAGTTAAACCCTTAAGGGATTTTTTGGAAGAGGTGGAGAACTTGTTCGTTGAGAGTTCGCGATGAAGAACTTGTTTATTGAGAATTCGTGTCAAGGTGGAGATTGCTAGAATTAAGTGACCCGAATCCTTATTTAAATAAAATACAATGGTAAAATAAAATAAAAGAAGAATCCTTATAGAACTACACTTCTTTTATTTTATTTTAAATAAGGTTTTTAAAACCTTATTAAACTCCATCTATTTGATATTGATTAGAATAATGAGTTTCAATCTTACTACACGCCTATTAGAATATGGCTTTACAAGCCTATAAATAGACATAGTCTATTCATATTGTAATTTATTCGAATTCGACATAGTGAATTTTCTTCTCCTCTGCCCGTGGTTTTTTCCCGAAAGGGTTTTCACGTAAAATATGTGTGTTCTTTATTTTTATTTTTATTTTCTTTAAGATATATTTGTCATTACCGGCGTTTTCACATCAAGGAATCCCCCTATAATTTTCATCAAGCGTACGTACTATGTTGATGCCCATAATCGTAAAGGACAAGCATTGCTTTCAAAATATATCTAAATGCCAAAAGGGATGCTGATCAGGCAAATAAAAAAGGAAATCGGGGGGGATTTACAACCTGAAGAGTGGTAGCTGTTGGGGGCCGTAGCACGCAGGAAATAATTAATTAAAAAATGGGGAGAAAAAACGAAAAGAAAAAGGAAAAACAGAAGTCTTGAGTTTTCAATGTGGATACTACCCTACCCTGAAATTTCCATTTATGGTCTCCATTGATTAGCTTCACCAGGGCTCACTTGGGTAAGACTTTGGTCCCCATAATCAGATAATCAATGTCTTCACCAATTTCAGAATCCTATCCCCTAAACCATTTGAGATGAGATCATCCATGATAAACCCATTTAATTTGTAACTTTGTACAATCATTTTTTAAATTGATAAATAAAATTTTAGATAGTTGGGAAGAAAGACAAATATGTTAATTTTTTTTTTAATAAGACAAATATGTTAATTTAAATATGAAAAAAGGGGATAAAATTTTGAATGAGTGAAATATTTTAAATTGTTGTGAAAAACACCCAAAGATTCATAGGGTAATGATCATACAGCTGAATCCTATAAAGAGACCACTTTCGGAGGTTGACTGATAATTTAATCAAAATAAATGTTTTCACCATACTCAGAGAAAATACTTGAGTATATATAGCTTCATAAAGGTTATTGAAAGCAACACACCAACTTCCTTTATTGCCAATAGGACATCTATTTTGATGAACCAACAACTTTTATTATTTCAATTTAAAGGTATATTAGAAAAAAATTTGTTAATTTCATATAATAAAATATATATAATTATACATTAATTAAGAATATTTTTAAATGGAACCTAATTTTAAAAGCCACAATTGTTTTTAATCTCAATGAAGACAATTTCATCATTCATCCAAATGGTTCCAAAATCAATTTCTTGTCTACTATTTAATAAAATATAAATTTTATGTATTCAATTGAGTTAAAATTAAAGTTTCATAAATACAATTCAATTAATTAAATTGAAATTTTTGCTTCATATTATACATTTAATTAAGTCTATATTTAATTTCAAATTAAAATTAACTTTAAAAGTCAAATAATAAATGAATTAAATAATAAGTAAAGAATTAGTGAAATAAAATATAGTAAGTGCCATTAAATAATAATAAGTGTTAACATGAGTGAATTTAATGAATAAATTGTCAAATATATAAAATAGTGAAAGTGGCAAGTGACAAGTGAAGATAGTGAAACAAGGTTGAGTGGATTAAATGATAAATGATGTGAATTATTTATGTGAAAGTGTGTAAAATAGTGGAAGTGAATGTTTAAATGTGAAAATATAATTGTGATGAGAATCAAAAGAGGTAAACACATGATGGCAAGCTTTGGTAAATAAGGTAGAACTACTGAGATATTATTGAGATGTTATAAGAAGATCTTCAGCGCATCAGTGTAATAGACACTTCGATGCTTAGTATGAATAGTATTTTGGTGCTCAAGTGATAACAACATTCGATGTTGTAATGTGATTAGCACTTTAACGTTTCAGTTTGATTCCACGTATTTTTTCAATTCTCTATTATTTACTAAGGGTCATGTGAAACAAATCAAAGTAAGATAAAAAGCAAACGAAAGAAGTGCTAAGAGGATTAAGTGGGAGATGTTATAATAATTAGACATTTGATACGAAGTGATTAAGATAAGATATGAAATGAATTAGTGTGTTTAAATGAAATTTATATGATTAAATATTTATATAAATATAAAATTAATGTGAGTAGTTACTATTATTTTCAAACGTGTAGATTGTATAAAGAGTTACTGTGGAAAAAGATTGAGTGTGACTTTGCCAAACACATTTAATCAACAAGGTGAGAATTTAAGTTATGAAATGAATATGAAAGTCATAGAGAATGCATTTGACACAAACATAGCTCTTTTAAAGTGGAAAACACTTTTAAAGATATTATGATTATTTATAATATTACGAGGTCAAGTTTTGTTTGATATAAAAAAAAAAAATTATATTTGTTTCTCCTTTATCAACAACTTGAAATATTATTATTATTATTATTATTATTATTATTATTATTATTATTACGTATATGAATTACAAAGAAACACATTTTTTTACTATCATTATTATTTAAATTAGGTTAAAGTGATTATCTATAATAAGAAAATCAAGAAATTGAAATATTGTAAATATATATTGTACATATTTATTTTTTAATATTTTACTATACTCCTATATAACATTTGTCAACTCTCTCTCTATATATATTGTACATATTTATTTTTAATATTTTACTATACTCTTTTATAACATTTGTCAACTCTTAACCTTATTTGTAGAGTTTAAAAACTTCACCGGCAAAGATACTAAATATTATTCATTAAATTAAAGCAATTTTTAATGTTAATATCAAACTTTAATAAGTATATCAATTATATATATTTGTATATCTATACTATTTATAAAGTGATTGACTAAGTTGGTATCACGAGTCAAACTTAACATCAACTTAACTGTAAAATTACTAAAATACGCTTACTTTAAAGGGTAATTAATATTATTATAAGGGTATTTTCCTCTTTTCATACTTTTATAAATCTTCAAAGGATAAATCTCAAAATTATATATGAACTTTGATTTAATATGCAATTGTATACATAAACTTTAATTTGGTACAACTATACACATGAAAGTCTAATTGTGGCTCAAATGTATACTTGAAACTTTAATTTTGATTTAATCATACACATTTAAAGAAATAAATACATCTACTTATTTTTATATTAGATAAATATAATTATTTATGTATGCAATATATAAACATAAAATGATGTTATATCAATAATTGTGTTAATAATTTACAATAATTGGATCAAATCAAACTTTCAAGTATAAAATTTCACAAAATCAAAGTTCATATATGCAATTGCAAATTAAACCATGGTTCATTTATAGTTTTGGGATTTATCCCATCGTCAAATAAAATAATTGAAAAACATATTGAGTATCAAACATAATACCAAACACCAACTCAAGATTGATGAAAACACAATGATAAGAAATTTAATCTACTTTTAAAATTTTAATATCGTGCACATTTCACATGTTATTATTAATAATTAGTTTTAAACCATTCATTTTATTCTTTATTATATGTTATTTTTAAACACATATCTATATTCTTAATATACAATTTTCACATGTATACACATGTGATAGAATTTCTAGTTTTAATTAATTTTTAAGTAATAAGATGAGATAAAAGAACTGGGGTAAAATACCTAAATATACCAAAAAAAACTTTATTTACGAAAAATGGCCGATTTTTTTAAAATTTACGAAAAATGGTCATTTCCCCACAAAACATGTCCACGTCAGCCCGTTTTGTGAGGATGCAGCAGAAAAGCGCGCTCTTGGGGGCGCTTTTGCCACATCAGCCAAAAACGCGTCCTTGGGGGCGCACTTTGCTGACGTGGCAAAAACGCTCCCCCAAGGACGCGTTTTAGCCCGTGTTTTTTTTTTAAAAAACTATTCTCGAATTTTTTAAAAATTTACGAGAATAAACCTTTATAAAGGTTAAAAGTGACAACACTATTTTTTTAAGGTGTCATCAATTAATAAGGAAATATAACTTACAAAGAAAACATTTATATAAACCTAAAGTCTCATTTCCCTTGTTTTCTTGAGCAAAATGGGATATGAGATATGTGTATATATAGACTCATCAATAGTTTTGCAGCTTGTTACTAAACAACGTGAAGTTCCTTCCTCTTTTAACTAATAACATGAGATGAAATGCTACACTATATTTGATATTTTTTACTTAGAGTTTAAATTTTTTTACAAAAAGTTAACATTTGTTACATTATAAATAAAACTTTTAAACTCCATAAGTAAAAAAATATAAAATATAAAATGAGTATGGTAAAATATTAAAAATAAATATTTAAAAATTACTAATAGTTGAGTGATCATTTTGTAAGTTTTATAATTCGATAGCTAAAAATATAGTTAAGTGACTACTAATGTAATTTAATCTAGATATAAAATATGAAAAATAATTATTATATTTTATGTATATTATATATTTCTATAAAAAAACTTATTTAACATAATTATATACTATTTTTAAATAGATTATCTATCTAGTCAAAATATATCTAAAATAAATTTATCGGCACTCATTAGGTGATGAAAATTAAATTAAATTAGAATTACAAAATTAATTAGTATAGTAAAGTATTAAAATAAATAAATATTTAAAAGATATATTAATTTTTTAAAATTAAAAAATACTATTTGAGTACCAAATACTCACCATTTATTTATTAATCAAACATTCATAATATAAAATAAAATAAATAAAAAATTAAAAGTATAACTTCTAAATTTAAATAATGGAAAATTATTTTAAAAATTAGAATTGCATTGATATTAACTTCAAACATTTAAAATTGAATAGAAGATTATTGCATGTACAAGTTTCATATGTGTAATTTGTTCTCTTTTTTAATAGTTCTTTTGTATATGTTAACAATTCTAAAATGCAACAAGATTAAAGATCTCAAAAGATAATTTTATAGTATAAGAAAAAGTTAACAAAATATAAAAAAAAAAGAAATTATTTTGTAAAAAAATATCAAATATAGTGTAGTCTTTAATCTCATGTTGTTAGTTAAAAGAGGAAAGAATCCCACATTATTTAAGAACAAGCTGCAAAACTATTCATGAGTCTATATATACACATATCTCATATCCTACTTAAGAAAATAAGGAAAATGAGACTTTGGGTCTATATAAAGGTTTCTTTTGTAAGTTATATTTCTTTATTAATTGATGACACTTTAAAAAAAAAATGGTGTTGTCACTTTTAGCCTTTATAAATGTTTATTCTCGCAAATTTTTAAAAAATTCGAGAATAGTTTTTTTTTAAAAAAAACACAGGCTAAAATGCAGCGTTTTTGCCACGTCAGCAAAGCGTGCCCCCAAGGACGTGTTTTTGGCTGATGTGGCAAAAGCGCTCTCCAAGGGCGCGTTTTCCTACTGCATCCCCACAAAACGTGCTGACGTAGACGCGTTTTGTGGGGAAATGACCCTTTTCCGTAAATTTTAAAAAAATCGACCTTTTTCCGTAAATAATTTTTTTTGGTATATTTAGATATTTTGCCCACATTGAGAAAAATTAAAAAATTAAAAAATTACTCTAAAGTTTAAACTATATCTTTGTTTCACGTAAAAAAGATGTTTACCATTTGAACATAGTAAATTGGGCCAGACAGGTTGTTTGGGGCTTCTGTCGTTATCCTACTGAAAATGAGCATGGGCCCAAAATGTTTAAACAAAAAGAAAATGGGCACAATATTAACTCGCAAGATCAAGACCCAGTTTCAAGTTTCATATAAAACTACCGTCCATTAAAGAGTATTAAGCCTCAATCCTCAGTTGAGACGTTGTATCAACAAGTTCACAAATTTGCAAAGAAAAGGTAACAATAAACTAACACTGAATCGGATTCCAGTTGAAACTGGAATACGTGAAGGAAGTGCACATTCTTCACCATTGAAAAGGACCTTTGTTGGAAATCCATCTCCTTTAGCAATATTGGGCCATGTCTTTCCGCTCTTTTTAAAGGTAACAACAGATTGTTGTTTTCCAGGCACATCGGGATCATTTTCTGGGTCTGAACCGTTCTTCTTTCCAATCAAATAATTCATCCCTTCTATGCCTTGGATGAAGATGGTATTGTTGAGTTCTTTCAATAATGTTGCATTGAAAGAGAATATCCTTTCGTACCCAGAACCAGCTTTCTTGAACTGAACCGCGGTGAACCAGTTTTCGAAGTTGATACTTTTCCAATTGAAAAGGGTAAGCCGAGCCGCCCATCCTTGTTTGTAGTCCGAGGAGACGTGCCAATTTATGCTGACCCCACAGTTGTCACCACAAGGCAATGGCTTCGGGACTTTAAAATGTTGAATCTGCGCCCAGGCTTTGGCTTTCACCGATCTATTTTCGAATGGAACTAGAAGGGCCTCGGGAGGAAGAAGCATTGCCGGTTTGTTCGGATTGCATTTCGCTGTATCTTGACACCCACAGGCACAAGTGTCGCAAGGAATAGCTGACTTATTGTAGTAAGCAGAGAACGTAACACAACATCTAGAGTTGCCTTTGGTTGGCCGTGAGATGTTGCAAACAATTTGCCAGCTAGCGATTGCATATTTTACTGCCTCAACTCCAGTGGGATCGGGGGACTGAGCAGGTTCCACTCTGATAGGTGCCCCACATCTATAATCTGGATTAAGATCCCCCACAATTTTCCACTTTTGGGGAGGGTATATGGTTGTTCTGTTCAAATCAGGGGGAATTTTGAAGACTTCTATTGTGAAAGCTGACTTTGATTTGGTTGAATCCATGGTTTCTGGCAAAAGGTTGCCATTTCTGCAACAAAATGGTATTTTCCCCATCTGGGCGTCATCGGCTTTCTCCGCCGGTAAGTCAAAAATGATGGGTTTTTTCTCGCAGTTCAATACTTTAGAAAAATCCATATCTCCGTAGTATTCCCCAACTTTACCATTTAAACAGCCTGAAATATCAACTTTTCGAACATAAGCACCTTTGAGTGAGTATATAAACTCCCCTCTCATCCATTCCCAAGTCAAGTTCCAATGGTCCAGACGTCCCAAAGGGTGACGGTTCTCAATTGTTACCTGAGCAAGGTAGTTGTTTTTGTAGGCTTGACTAACATCATACGAAATCGAAAGGTCTCCTTTTTGTCGCGGCAAGAACTTTGTTTTTGTAGTTTTATTAGTTTTGAACTTTGGGTCCTTCACACAACATACGTACATTGAGGCTTCTGTGGATGAACAACATTGTTATGGTTAGGAAATCAAAATGAAAGTATATAAGAGAAAAAAAAAAGAAAAAGGGTTTTAAGTACTCACTACGACGAGTCGGTGAAGGGCATTTGTATCCATCATTTGCAAGTTTTATTGTTTTAGGCATTGGATTCCCAGGTGGCTTCAGTCCGAACTGTGTGCCTCTGAGTTCAACTTTCACCTGAATTTTGTCTAACTCATTAGCGGTGTCGATGGAAGTTTCGAGATCGGTTTGAGGATACCCGGAGAGGTATGTTCCATTGCCAACCGGAGCTGGGAAATCCACACCACTCATTAAAACTGCTCCTTTTGCTGAAACTAATATCTCCTTGTATTGAAACCCAATGAAAATCTTCCAAGCCTGCAACTCACTGGTTCCCATGTTCAATATGGTCACTCTGGACTTGAATGCCCATGATTGGGCTGTTGTATTCTTCAAACGGGGAAACTCTTTTGTTCTAGAGATGAAATTGTACCAAATAAATATCCCTTTACAATGTTCTTGCCCTTTGGGAAGCCTAGGTTGCTTTTCTGCCTCATCATCAGCCTCATCATTACCTTCTTGTTGGGCTAAACAAATATGATTTGTTGAATGAAACAGAAACAACATGAAGGCTACTACTTTCCATGACAAATTCATATCTTCAACCCCTCCACCTCAGAGATAAACGATTAATTATCTTAGCTATCAGTTGTTTAATCTTAAATGATATTTGGGAACTGTAATGGAAACTGTTTGTAACACTCGGTTTTCTATGAAGGAATTGTTTCAGAGTTGTGCAGCGTGAGTGCATATGAAAGAGTAAAGAATAGAGGAAGAAATTGAGAGAAAGAAAATGGAGGAAACATTGAATCCAAATTATGGATGCTGCTAATGGAACTAAAGTAGAATAAGTCAGCTTAAACCTCATCCTCTAAGTTAGCGATGTATTTGGATTAACTATCATTTGAATTTCGTAATTCTAGCAATGGCAGATGATTTATGGAGCTTCATCCCCAAAATTTCTGAATATCTCCGTGGTCTACATATTTCTATGTTAAATAAAATAAATCATATTATATTTATGAGAATAACTTAGATAAGGATCATCCTAAAAGTTAATATTTGTAGGCACCAATAAAATTTTACCACATCATCAAAATTTAAAGACAAAATAATTATTATAAACTTATCCATTAAAAATTTATTTTATGGACCCTTTCTACCACATTATTCATATTCTCTTTCCAATTATTTAATAATATTTTAAAAATATTTCATATTATTGACATATAATTTTGATAAATTTTTTTTTACCCAGAACCTAAAATATAGAATCCCATACCCTAAACTCAAACCTCAACCCCTTAAACTTTACTGCCAAACCTTAAATCCCAAACTCATAACCCATAACCATGAATCCTTAAAACTTAAACCTAAACCTTAAATTTCAAACTCTTAAACCCTAAACTTGAATCTTGAATCTTAAACCTCAAATCTCGAACTCAAAATTCAAAACCCAAACCCGAACTCTGAACCTTAAATCCCGAACTCAAACCCTGAACCTCAGGATTTGAGGTTCGAAGTTTTAGGTTTAGGGTAAAACAATTACCAAAATTATATGTCAATGACATGAAAAAAATTACACAAAAATTACTAATTTTTTTAAATTGGTTGCACAAAATAAAAAAAATTAACTTACGAAAAAAAATGATTAAAATTTGTAAAAGAAGATATTAAATATAAATGAGTATATAATAATACTTTGTTCTCTTTAAAATTTAATGATATAACACTATTTTATTAGTGTCTAAAATTATACTTTTAGTATTATTCTAATATAATTTATTCCTATATTTATATTTATATGGTAATTTTCTTAGTATATATTTGTTGGTAATATTTTCTTTTCACAAAATTTTCTATCACCAAATTAATATATTGACATGGCATATTATAAGCTGGCACTTCTCCTTAATTAAAGATTAAGCTGTCTATTTTGCCCCTCCGCTGGCTCAACCCTTTGACCTAAGTCCTACCAAGTTGTTCTCAATTGGTGTAAGATTATTCTTTGATTGTTCCAGCAATTTTAATTTGACTGGTTTTAACTTATATAAATTTTATGTATGGTTAAGTTCCGTCACTATTTTCTTTTTTGAAAAAAAAGAGTTCAGGCCCTTGCTCCCAACACTCTAAGACAAACATTTCTCACGTAAATAATCCCCATACAATCACTAATGAGCACAACTTGATTTTCAGTAGTACTAGAAAAGGTGATTTGGGAATTTTAAATTTGTAAATCAAATCTGTAAATATTAAATATACATATTTACAGAGTTGGTATAAAATTTATTAAAGTTTAACCATTCAATTTTGTTTATTAATTACTTAATTAAGTTATAGAGTCTAAATTGTAAAAGTCTTATCACTATAAATTTTAAATGGCCAAAGACTTAGGGACTTCAATTAGTCAAAATCCAAAATACCAATTAAATTGTTTGTAATATATGTTAGTGGATTTTGGTGGATTAAAACATTAAAATGTGATTATTAAGTTAATAATTAAGACTAATTAAAATAAAACAAATTATTAATTATGGTATAAAAGCCTTTTTCGATGGAAAGAAAGAGAGAATTCTCTTCTTCTTCATCCTTCAAGCCGTCCAGCATAAAAGAAATATGAAGCTTCAAGGGTTTTAACTTTCGTCAACTAATTAGGTATTGTAATTAAACCATTTTCTTGTAATTTTTATGTTTTTGAGGTCATGAGAGCTTGATTTAACTAGCCCATGTACCAATTTATAAAATTGCTAAATTTTTTGAAAGTTTTCATTGTTTATTTCTTAAAAATTTTGGTGTTAAATTAATATTTAAGCTTAGATATGAGAAATGACTAAATTGTAATGATTAATTGTTAGCTTTTGTACATAAGGGCCAAAGTGAATAAATTGTGAAATTTCTATAATAATAGATGCTAAAGGGTCCCTAAGGGATGTGATTAAGATCAGTTTTCAAATCGAAATTCAAAATTGAAAGATATTGTTATTTTGATTTTAGTGACAAAATTGAATAAAATGCAAAAAATAAGAAGCATTCAAAAAATGAAATTAAATAGGTTCATGCATATCATGGAATGATATAAAAATGTTTGATGTTGATGAGTTGTCTAAAATAATTGTTTAGATCAATAATTGAATCAAATCGAGGATAACATGGGAAAAGCCAAAATTATGAAATAATCCTTGATGATTCAACTAGTTTGCTGTTTTTTCCAGGTAAGTTCATGTGGTATTTATAACTTAGATTACATTTATTTAGATTATATATGTATGTTTAATTGAAAATTGAATTGGTTGTGAATTGGTACGAAAAGGTGAGAATTGGACTAAATTAAAAAAGTGATGATTATATGTGTAATAGATGCCCGTGTGAAGTTAGTAAAGGTTAGGATACGATTGACATGCCAATAGGATTTTATGCACGTTTGTATGAGATTGGTTATAGAGGATACCAAGATCCAACATTTCTTGTGGACTCGAAGATATATGTGACACGGGTTTAGCATGGACTAGTAACCTGATGTCATTTTAAAGGTTTAGCCTGAAAGGATAATCTAACATGTATATTTTCATCTTGGACAAGCAATTGGATGTGTATTTAAAAAGGTTTAGTCTGGACTGGTAACATGACACGAATATACTTAGCTCAGACAAGCAGTTGGTGTGACGTAGATACCTGTCTATCCGAGTCGATTTACTAGGGTTCATCGGGCGAAACAAATTACATGAATTGAGACATAATGATCTTGATATTCAGTTGTGAAATGTTAAATTTTAACTTGAACAATGTATTGAAGAAATGATATTAGCATGTATGAAATTGTTTCATTCATGATTGAAAAAGTTTTGAACTAGTTAATCTAAATGACACGAATTGGCATGATATGCCAATGTGGTATTTTATGTTTTATTTACAAGTTAAAACTCAGCTTATTGATATGTGGCTTGCTATGTCTAGCCAACTATGCCAAGTTTAGTAACTTATTGTGCTTAATTGAAAGTTAAGGTAAGTTTTTGTTTAAAGCCTATGAACTTACTAAGCATTCTATATGCTTACCTATTTTATTTTCCCTTTTCCGTGTAGATCGTCACCTTGCAGAACACTCAAGCCTGATCATTTTGAAGCTTACACTATCTTATCATCGAATTGGTAGTTTTTTGATCACTTGAGTTTTGGGATTGCGGCATGTATTTAGGGATTATATTTTAAGAAAGTGGTCACTATCTTGATCATTTTGTATGGTTGATATTTGTGGCAAATATTGAGTTGTTGAAAGTTGGTATGTACCAAATGGTGTATGAATTAACTAATGTTTGATGTGGTTTAATTGAAGATTTTAAACTTTTATATGTTATTAGACATGCTAAATGTTGAGTATTGAAGAATTGGCAAGTTTAATGAATAGATGTGTATATATGCTTAAGTGTTTGAAATGGAAATGGAATAGTATGGTGCCCCCAACCCGACCAGATCAATCCAACTCGAATCCAGCATGACACATTAGTCACCGAAGTGACCCAGAACTAAACACAACATTTTCACATACAATTAACTATCCATTTACTTGTTCAACAATCAACGAAAGCCTTATGCATGCATATTAGCTCATGTGTAATCATAGGCAAAGATTTAAAACCTAGTTGCATGCCTTTCTAACGATTTTACTTGAATCAAAACATAAGGGCACAATTGACATTTCACATCCAAAACATGCAAACATATATGTAACAACAATTAAAAAAAGTGCATTTTAGTTCTAAAATCTTTTCAGGAACATTAGAGAAAGAATCGTTTAGATTCGATTAGTAAATTTTAGCTAATTTTAAATCAAGTATTTTAGGGACTAAATTGAAAAGATGAGAAAATACTAAAAATAATATAATTAGAAAATTAACAGTGGACTTACCAAATTAACCACCTAAAACTCAAGCATGTGAATTTCTAAAGCATTTCGTAACCAATTTAAACTTCGATTGCCGAATTGAAATTTTAGAACTAAAGTGCAAAGCTAAAAAAACTGGCCTTTGGAGCAAAGGCATCTCATCAGGATGATGCGATGCTGCAAGTCGTAATGTGCCCTGGAGGGAGGCCCTCGTCCCGGCAACGCGATAAAGGCATCCTGACACCGAACCCACGTCCTAACGATGTTCAAACGTTGTCTCAACGTGCCCTGCATTTTTGTAGCAATTAGACTTGCAATTTGGAAAACCGAAGTTTGGACACTTACCCATTTACCATTTCGCGTATTAAAGGCCTAAACTCAATCTAAACAAGTCATAATACATTCATACAACATTTAAGACATGCTCATACTCATCAAAACACATCATGGAATAATTTGACTTTCTAAGTAAATGGTACATGCTTGCATCCAACACTAAACTCAAAATCAATTACTCAATCTGTCCAATCAACATGCCATTCTATTCTAGGGAGCCTATATGCACAAAATAAACCAAATGGTCAATCAAAACATGCCAAAAGTTTTAATCTATTATTTTGACCACTAAAACACATTTAAGCAGTTTTACAAAACTCTTTTAGCATAAGCATAATAAGTAAACATGTTGAGCCACATCCATATCATTCACCAATCATCAAAATAAACTCAAATCAAGTTCCAAATTTAGAATAATAGTTCAAAAATATATTCCCAAATAAGATTCTAGATTGCCTTTATTTTCAAGTGTTAGAACCACAAAAACATATTCAAATGCTATGCCTTGAATGGATCACTTTCTTGGCTGCTTCACACTCCTCAAATTTGTTACCTTTCTACAAAATTTAAGTGAAGAGTGTGAGCAACAAGCTTAGTGAATGGTCAAAAGTTCTACCAAGCATACACAATAACATAGGTTAATCAAGAGCATTCTAAGGTACATCCACAATTCATATCCATCAAGTTAAAGAATCATTTTCATGTTTTATATGTCTAACAAGTTTAGAATATACTCTAATTATGATCACACACATCATAACTCACATATTTCAAATAATTACATATTGATATCTTGAGATTATGAAACATATAAGTGGGCTCAATCACCACACATTAGATAAATGAATCTCTAACACATTAATGAATCAAAAAGCCCAGCATGTCTTAACAAGTGTAGCATTAAGCTAAACACTCTCCAATAAACCAAACATGCCTCGTTCAATGAAGCATAGCTCAACATTCTCTTATCTTTCCATCCTGTCCCAAGGCCTCAATCATTCGATCACAAAACATAAAGGTGAGTACTCACAATACTATGGCATTCCAACTATATCCAATGGTTCCAATAGATCATAAGGCCAAAATATCCACAATTACACATATTTATTTACTATTTTAATGCACATAACCTTTATTCATATTCACCAGTTTCACATCACAACCTCATACACAATACATGCTTTATCAGGTACACATTTAATTGCACTTACAAGCACCACAACAGTGCTAATTAAGCTATGATATATCAGACCCCATATGTGTGTGTTAAAAATTAGTAAATCACATATCACATTAATGTATTTTCACAAATTACTTGATGCATTAGCATCCTATATCTCAACTCATTTTACTTGGGCATGATTTTACAAGTAGTGCAATAAGGTATAGGAAAGGCTTACTTTGAAACTTAGGATAGGGGTTTAGGCTAATCTTAAACTCTTTACTAACACTATAAATTGTGCATTTGATCTGTTGTAATTAGGTGTAGCAAATTAAACTAGTTTTCATACTTGAGGAGCTTGAATACAAGCATTTTCATTATGTTTTAATTAAGTTTTCATAGTTTAGTCTAAATGCAATAAAAAGTGTATTATGAGTCTTTTATTGACCTTAGGGGTTGAATGAGGCTTAAAGGTGAGCTAATATACTTAGTGAGTGTGTAGGAAACCATCAGATGGCGTACAAACTCAATACTGGTCATTATGTTGCAACATGGGAAGTTTGATGTCACAACATAAGGAACAAAATACAAGAATATCGAGATTACCTTCGGTGTCGCAACATAGGCATTAGGGTGTCGCGACATTGGTCTTGTACGAGAAATATGTACGAGCTAGGGGCGTTTTGGTCTACATAATCAAATATTTAACACAAGAGCATCAATTGACCTAGGGTTGAGGACGACTACAACCCTAACTCTATAAATAGGCTTATTTAACATTTGTTATAGACAGCTTTCAGACTTGAGAATTTTCTTCATAATTTCATTTTTCAGTTTTTCCAATTTTTAGGCTTTAGGTTATTTCTAGTTTTTCTTGTAATAGTCCAATTTTGACCCAGTTGGAACAGTGGCTTCGGGACCACAAATCTGAGTCTGAAAAATATTTTGATATTATTTTCTATGCCTATGATATGTGATTAAGCATGTGTGTAAGTTTCGTGATTTAATTTTGTTGTATGTGTGTTTAATTTGAAAAAAAGGACTAAATCGCATAAAAGGTAAAAGTGGCCTTCTATTTGATTGAGTGGCCTAATTGGTGTGTCTTCTTTTATATGGGGATTCATGTTGCAAATTGGCCATAAATGAGAATAGTGGACGGCATTAAATGTTATATATGCTTTTATATGTTAATTTTTATAAGTTAATATTAACATTAATATATTATAAGTTATTATATAAAACAAAACATTAAAATAAAGCCATATTGCTTATCTTTGGTTGAATATCAAGAAGAAAAAGAAAAGAAGAAGAAATTAAGGTTTCGGCTAGGTTTGAGCTAAATTAAGGTAAGTTTTGACTTTGGTTTTTGATAATTTCTACCTTTTTGTAATCATTGCTTTGTATACTACAAGACCCATGCCTAAATTTTGAGAATTGATGTATATTTTAAAAAGTTTCATTTATGAATTCATAAGTTTTGTGAAGTTTTATGATGAAATATGATGTATTTGTAATTAATTAACATGTTTTGTCTTTGGAGTTTTGTTGATTTTGAGTATTTTGGACTTAATTGAGAAAATAGTATTTTGAGGGACTAAATTATGAAATAAATGAAATGTATGGACTTGTATGAGCTACATGAACATTCGGCTAAGCATGGGTATATGGTGATTTTGTGTATTTTATGATTTTGTGAAATAGGGACTAAAATGTCCAAATGTGAAAATGTGAGGGCTAATTTGTAAATTGACCTAAATATGTGTTTTTGGATTGAATGGAATGTTTTGGTGAATAAAATAATTAAATTTGAATATTTATACATCAAGAATCGAAGAAAACAGACTTAGATCACGGGAAATCGAAAGTTATCGAATAACCGAATCCGATCGAATATCCGAATCTGAGGTAAGTCGATATACAAATAAATGTATTTGCATTGCACTATTTTTGAATAAATGAAATTTGAATTGCTATGAATATCCATTGAGATGGAATGTATGTGAAATCTGAGATTACGAATAAGTCGACAAGTTGTTTAAGCCCGAGAAGCCCCATTTTAATTTAGGGATAGATAAGATAGTATATGTCATGACATAGGCGTCCGATATGTGAAATCATGTAAGACCACGTCTAGGATGTTGGCATCGATATGAGATTTACATGTAAGACCACGTCTGGGACGTTGGCATCGATATGAGATTTACGTGTAAGACCACGTCTGGGACATTGGCATCGATATGAGATTTAAGTGTAAGACCACGTCTGATACATTGGCATCGATATGAGATTTGCATGTAAGACCACGTCTGGGACGTTGGCATCGATATGAGATTTACGTGTAAGACCACATCTGGGACGTTGGCATCAATATGAGATTTACGTGTAAAACCATGTCTGGGACGTTGGCATTGGTATGGAATTTATGTGTAAGACCATGTCTGGGACATTAGCATCGTATTTGATTCGTGTAAGACCCTGTCTGGGACAGTGGCATCGACATCCGACTACATGTAAGACCACGTCTAGGACGTTGGCATTGTATGGCTATTCTGAGCATTCTGAGTATCCTATTAAATTCCAAACGGTTGAACGGGCAAGTCCGGGAAACAAATGACTATGTGAATTGTATATCTGTTTCAGGTACGTTTGAAAAGTACACTATGTGTGTATGAAAGGTAAGTGTCTATATGAACTTACTATGATGAATATGTGTATTGAAATGATGAGATAATATGTGAAGATATGATTGAATGAGCCATATGTAAATGTGATCCAAGAATGGAAAAGCTATGAGCTAACAAGTATATGATGGTAGGCAAGTTTGAACGATGAATGGCTCAGTAAATATGCCAGGAAGAATTATGGCTATGCAATTGAGCTATTAGTGATTTCATATTGATTATATGTCTTGAATGCTTAAATGTTAAGTTTATTTGTATATAACTTACTAAGCCTTGAAAGCTTACTCTGTGTGTGTGTTTACTCTGTGTTATAGATCGCTAAAGCTATTGAAGGCTCGGGGACTGTCGAGGATCGTCATCACACTACTCAAACCTGTTTTGGTACCTTGAAAATGTATATATAGTTAAATATGACATGTATTGTAACATCCTAAATTAGGGGCTGTGCGTTGGAGCATAATTCACGAGTTAGTAGGCTTGAAGAATGGTTGGGATGTGTTTTAGGAGTTCTTAAAGCTCGAGGACTAAAAAGGGAAGCTTTGGAAATTTTTGAAAATTTTGGGTTAGAAAGGGAATTTGGGCAAGGAGGCCTTAAGAATAAATTTTGGCAGGTTATGGCATAACAATCACCCTGGTAAAGTGGCTTCCATGCGCCACTTAAGGCTTGGGTTTGGCACCTCCAGAGGTTTGGCACCTCATAGCGTCTCGTCCCAGTGGCTTAGCACCACAGTGGGTTGGCCCCACGTTCATATTACTGGATTGGCCGGTGACTTGGTATCACACGATGGGTTGGCCCCATCATTCGATTTGTGTCTCTGAGACACCGAGGTTTAGCACCTCCGGTGATTTGGTATCACAATTGTGACTTTAAGTCACGGTGGTTTGGCACCACCGGTGGTTTGGTACCACGGGGTAGAGAAAGGCGTTTGGATGGCTAGGTTGGGTGCTATATTTAGTGCATGTTTAATTGTTATAAATTGTGTATGTTGTTGTACTAAACCGGAAAAGGGTTACCTCGAGTCTTGATGACTCACCTTTTCTTTAATATTTTTCAGGTGACACGTAGATAGCGGATGAGGGCCGGATGAACTCGAGGTGGCCATGCAATGGAAATTAAATTTACTTTGAAGTATTTTACTTTATTTTAGTTTTATTCTATTTGGGTTTTATTTAATTAAATTGTAATAAGGCCTCCTAAGTTTATTTTTATTTATTTTCATGATTGACGAACTATTTAAATTACATTGCAACTTTAAAATGATTCCACAACTTTCTTAAAATCAAACGAAAAATGTTTTATTGTGCCATCGAATTACATTAAAATCTGTAACAAAATTTTGACTTAATAATTCTTCATACAACTCAATGGTTTTAAAACAAGACAAAAATCTTTTGCCTTAAATTTAAATCGGCTAACAAGGGTTTTCAAAATGTTTTCTCTGTAACATACCGAATTTGGCCATAACGTTTGGGCCGGGTTTGGGGTGTTACAAATTGGTATCAGAGCCCAGTTCAAAACTCGACTGTGGGGGCCCAAGGCCCAAAATGTTTTTTTTTTATAGTAGGCCTTATTATAATGTTTGAGAAATTATTTTGGCTTGAACAAGATGGCACCAAGTCTTGACACCTATCCGCCTGTAAGTACCTCTATCAATTTCGTGAATTCTTTGGATGAGGGTAGAAGGGTAAAATGGGA
Source organism: Gossypium rotundifolium (assembly GCA_025506655.1). Lineage (NCBI taxonomy): Eukaryota > Viridiplantae > Streptophyta > Magnoliopsida > Malvales > Malvaceae > Gossypium > Gossypium rotundifolium. Next base: position 25,416,250 of record CP106727.1, read on the forward strand.
GCGTAGACTACTAGAGTAGAAACTATTGAACCCTAGGGCTAGCATACCCTAACAAAATTTCATAAAATTTAATAATTACCTAAACAAACCACGTGAGATGTCACCGAGCAAAGGATGTGGCAATCGTTATCGCATGTCTAGGATTGGATTCGATGAGGGCACGGTATTTAAGCGGTCCTCGTGACTCACCTCCTACTCACTTGAACCCTACCTGGTGCGTAGTAATGGTTCATCCTAGCTGAGACGACACACTCACAGGCTAAATTCGATAACTAAAACCCGAAAGGGACTAGCCGTTTTGTTTTGGAAATAATTAAAATTTTAGTTTAAAAAAAAAGACCAAAATACCCCTTAGTATGAAAAATGACCAAAATACCCCTGGTTTGTAAAATACCCTCCGTATGAAAATTTTCAAATAGAAATTTTCAAAATATCCTTCTTTTGTAAAATCACTTAGAACCCAAATTTTGAAAATTTATTTTTTAAAAAATACCCTGATTATGGAAAATTACTAAAATACCCTTAGGGGTAGAAATTACAAAAACGCCCTTGAATTATGAAATTTCCAAAATACCCACGATTTTAATCAAAAATTTCATCACATGAAAAGTGCCCAAAAATCTTAAAATTCGAAAACGTCATGATTTTGTAAAATTACAAAATTGCCCCTAACCTACCAAATTACCAGAATACCCCTAACTTTCAAAATTTCACAACATCATTATTTTGGAAAGTGCAATTATCAAAAAGAGCCCTCAAAGATTTTATAACCTTTGAAACATCCCTGATTTATCAAATTTTACAAATTCACCTTGATTATGAAAAATTACCAAAATGCCCCTAAGTTTCAAAATCACCAAAAGACCCCCAAATTGTAAAATTTTCCAAATAACCCAGGAAATTAAGAGATTTAAAATAATTTTTGACAAAATCATCCGAGAACCTGTGTTTTTGAAAAATTACAAAAATACCCCTGTAGGACAAATTACAAAAATGCCCCTAGGTAGTGGAAAACGATCACAACGAAACTACAACGTCTCTTTGAATGAATGAAAGACTGTGTGCGTGTTTGATTACGAAAGAACCACTCCTAAACTCTTGCCATAAAATTTCTTCGCGGCTAACCAAGTGAAACTAAGGTACTAATACATAAAAAATTCTTAAACAGATAAACGCGATCGTTAGAATGAGCTCTAGAGGACGTGGCCGTCGTGGACGCGGTAGGGGCAGGATAATCGTGTCAGAACCCATGAGGTCGGGTCAAGAATCGGAGAATGGGGTACCACCGCCACCACCACCCCCAATTTTTAGAGCTGAGGAGCAGGATCAGACGGGAGGTGAGGCAGTAACGCAAGCTGTGTTGTGAGTCCTTGAGATGGTGGATGGGGCGAGTGGAGGTACGAGAGCTCGGAAGTCTGTACCCGAGCGACTTCGATCCAACGGGGCAGAGGTATTCCGGGGTGTATCAGAGTAGCACCCAGTGCGGCGGAATACTGGTTAGAATCGACTGAAAGGATCATGGATGATCTTGATCTAACGGATGAGGAGAAGCTGAAAGGAGCAGTGTCACTTCTAAAGGATGAGTCATATCAGTGGTGGCTCACGGTCCGAGATGGTGCTACGGCTGATGACCTTACTTGGGAGTACTTCAAAGTCGCTTATCGAAGAAGTATGTGGGCACCACTACATTGATGCTCGAGGAAAGCCTTTCCGGGTTGGTACAAGGAAATAAGATCAGATCGTAATATGAAGCGAATTCTTGAGGTGAGCCGCTATGCTCTGGGAATTGTGTCGACAGAGCATGAATGGTGTGTCCGCTTTGAAGACGGACTGAGGGATGGCTTGAGGCTGCTGATTGCTCCACAACAAGAGCGTGAGTTTTCAGTCCTAGTGGAAAAGGCTAAAGTAGCCGAAGGGATCAAGGAGTCCGTAAGACGTAATCACGAAAAGAATAAATGTAAGAGAGGCTTTGGATCGCTGGATCGGGCAAGAATGTGGAGAAGAGGGCTAGATTTGGGGAATCGAAAGAGCCACAAAGCCTACTCAAAGGGCCCCTCGGTGTGCTAGATGCGGAAATCCCACTCGGGAGAATGTTTGGTGGAAGTAGAGGTGCTTTGAATGTGGATCGTTGGATCACCGTGTAAGGATTGTCCTCTGGTTAGCTAAGAATCACCCGGAGGGTCGAACCGTGCTCGTGTTAGAAATGAAGGACCACCATAGAGGGGTCGAGGTGCACTAGAGGTAATGGTAAGGCGTGTACGAGGTAATCAAGGTGCAGAGGCGAGGCAACCAAGGTTGGTTTATGCAGTTGGCCGTCGCGAGGAGGAAGATGTGCCAGATATGACAACAGGTAAGTTTCTTATTTCTGAAATACCCTCAATTGTCTTGGTTGTGGTTACGTTAGTTCGTTCTTATGTTGCTAGTAAAGTGTATGGAACTTGGATTATGAACTTACAGAATGTGTCTAGAAAGTATGATAGATCTTTAAGATCAGAGTGCGCAACAGTAGCGTAGGGTAATGAGTTAAGGATACACGATTGGACGATAGTAAGTAATTTCGAGGACGAAATTATTTTTAAGGGGGTAGAATTGTAACATCCTAAATTAGGGGCTGTGCGTTGGAGCATAATTCACGAGTTAGTAGGCTTGAAGAATGGTTGGGATGTGTTTTAGGAGTTCTTAAAGCTCGAGGACTAAAAAGGGAAGCTTTGGAAATTTTTGAAAATTTTGGGTTAGAAAGGGAATTTGGGCAAGGAGGCCTTAAGAATAAATTTTGGCAGGTTATGGCATAACAATCACCCTAGTAAAGTGGCTTCCATGCGCCACTTAAGGCTTGGGTTTGGCACCTCCAGAGGTTTGGCACCTCATAGCATCTCGTCCCAGTGGCTTAGCACCACAGTGGGTTGGCCCCACAGTTCATATTACGGGATTGATGCCAATGATTTGGTATCACACGATGGGTTGGCCCCATCATTCGATTTGTGTTCTGGACACCGGAGGTTTGGCACCTCCAAAGGATTTGGTATCACAATTGTGACTTTAAGTCACCGTGGTTTGGCACCACCGGTGGTTTGGTACCACGCGGGGTAGAGAAAGGCGTTTGGATGGCTAGGTTGGGTGCTATATTTAGTGCATGTTTAATTGTTATAAATTGTGTATGTTGTTGTACTAAATGGGAAAAGGGTTACACATCGAGTCTTGGTGACTCACCTTTTCCTTTAATATTTTCGGTGACACGTAGATAGCGGATGAGGAGCCGGATGAACTCGAGGTGGCCATGCAATGGAAATTAAATTTACTTTGAAGTATTTTATTTTAATTTAGTTTTTATTCTATTTGGGTTTTATTTAATTAAGTTGTAATAAGGCCTCCTAAGTTTATTTTTATTTATTTTCATGATTGGACGAATTATTTAAATTACATTGCAACTTTAAAATGATTCCACAAGTTTCTTAAAAATCAAACGAAAAATGTTTTATCGTGCCATCGGGTACATTAAAATCTGTAACAAAATTTTGACTTAATAATTCTTCATACAACTCAATGGTTTTAAAACAAGACAAAAATCTTTTGCCTTAAATTTAAATCAGCTAACAAGGGTTTTCAAAATGTTTTCTCTGTAACATACCGAATTTGGCCATAACGTTTGGGCCGGGTTTGGGGTGTTACATGTATAGGCTAGTTATTTTATATAAGTTTAAGATATGAACTTAGTCATGTGATATGGCTAGTTATGTGTTGGTATTATGCATATATGAAAGTGGATTATAATGTTAGTTTTAGTATGAGTATATGCTTATGAAATGGTCAAGTTTTTGGTAAGTATATGTGTACTTTAGTTGTGCAAATTGGCATGTTCGAAAATGAGTTTGGATGCAAAGCTCTGTTGATTATTTGGCATGTCTTTGATTGTCAAATGTATATGAATTGAATTGGTGTGTGCTTATAGGTATGACCTCAATGTGGGTGGCATTATGGCCTTGCAAATGGCATGTTTTGCCTACACGGTCGTGGCACATGGGCGTGCGTAATGGCCGTGGGATTATGAGCACACAGCCATGGTGCACGGGCATGTCTAGTGGCCGTGTGGGTTAGTTAGTATACTTGCTCTAATTTGGGATGGTCGGGACACATGGGTGTGTCTAGTAGTCGTGGGAGGCACACGGGCGTGTGACCTCTGTAATATAGAAAATTTTTAAATTTTTGAGAACTTTCATATGCGTATAGTTTAGTCCCGACCCTATTCTTAAGCATGATTAAGGTCTCGTTGACCTATAAAAAGGGACCATGGTTGTGAATGATGATTTGTATTACAAAATATCTGTAAAAGTTTTCGATCTGTCCTGTAATGCCTTTAACCTTATTTCGGCGATAGGTACGGGTTAGGGATGTTACATTTGGTTGGTATCAAAGCTACGGTTTAGCCAATTGTCGGACTAACGTAGTGTGTAAGAGCCTAGCTATACATGTCATATATCTAAACTGTGATAGTGTGATGAATCCTGACATGTAAAATGTGTTTTTTCATATAGTAATGGATCCCAAAAGAGTCGTAGCTGACGATGTAGAAAGTAATGCGCCTGCTCCCCCGCAAGAGACTACATCATCTGATTCGAAATCGGCTACGAGTAGTCAAGAGGGAGAAGCTAAACAAGTTTTCTTCCAGTTGATGAGTGAGTGGTTCACTCAGTTTGTGAGAAATAATCTGACTATTTCACAACCTCCGCCTCTACTTAATCCCCCTGAGACATCTACTATGCCTCCGACTATGAATCCAAACCTATTGAATAAGCCTTCGATCGATAAAATCTGTAAGTATGGGTTGAAGAGTTTAGGGCTACTAGTAATGACGATACCGAGAAAGCCGAGTTCTGGTTAGAAAACACTATCCGAGTATTTGGTGAAATGTTGTTGAGTCCTGAAGAATGTATTAAATGTGTTGTATCTTTGTTACGAGACGCGGCCTATCAGTGGTAGAAAGATTTGATTTCAGTTGTTCCTAAAGAACGGGTCACATGGGATTTCTTTCAGTCTGAGTTCAAAAAGAAATACATTATTCAGAGATTTATTGATCAGAAATGAAAAGAATTTTTGGAATGGAAACAAGGTCACATGTCTGTCACTGAATACAAACGAGAGTTTGTGAGATTAAGTCAGTATGCTCGGGAATGCGTTTCTACTGAAGTGATAATGTGTAAAAGATTCAAAGATAGCCTAAATGAAGATATTCGATTGCTAGTTGATACTCTGGAAATAAAAGAGTTCATAGTGCTAGTTGACCGAGCGTGCAAAGCTGAGTCTGAAATCAGATATATGAAAAAGATATTTCTGAGGAAAACATTTCAGTCTGCCTTGAAGAAATTCTGAGATGAACATAGCTGTTCAATGGCTAAGGTGAGGCATTCGAGTAGAGATCGAGCTAGATCACACTGGAGCTCCAAAGCTCTAGCAACTTCAATGGCTAGTGTTGGAAATGTCAGATCCAAGCGACCTGAATGTAAACATTATAGAAAAAGGCATCCAGGAAGTTGTAGATTAAATGACAGAGCTTGCTTCAGATATGGATCATTTGATCATTTTATTCGTGATTGCCCTGAATCTGTTGAGCCAGAGACTGTTTAAAATCTGAGACTGATAATGCACCTGTGAGAGGTAGAACTTCTCAAAATGTAAGAAATGTCAGTGGTAGTCAGAGAACTACGAGAGATACTGTTACGAGATCCAAAGCTAGAGCGCCTGCCAGAGCGTATGCTATCCGAGCTCAGGAGGAAGCTTCATCTCCAGATGTTATAACGGGTACATTTACACTTTATAATACTTCTGTGATTGTATTGATAGACCTTGGTTCTACTCATTTTTATATATGCATGAACTTAGTATCTAGTAAGATTTTACCTGTAGACTCTACCGAATTTGTTATAAAAGTGTCGAACCCCTTAGGTAAAAGTGTTATGATTGACAAAGTATGCAAGAACTGTCCGTTAATGTTTCGAGATATCTGTTTCCCCGTTGATTTGATGCTTTTTCCATTTGATGAGTTTGATATCATTTCGGTATGGACCGTTGACATTACATGATGTGTTAGAATCGAAAAGAAAGACTATTGATTTGAGATGCCCAAATGATGAAATAGTTCGAATTGAATCTAATGATTTGAATGGATTGCCTAATGTAATATATGTATTGAAAGCTCAGAGTTATGTGAAAAAGGGTTACGAAGTTTATTTTGTTTATGTGATTGATTCGAAAGTATCTGAAAGGAAAATTAAATCAGTGCCAGTTGTTTGTGAGTTCTCTAATGTATTCCCTAAAGAACTACCGGGATTACCTCCGATACGTGAAGTTGAATTTGGTATTAATTTGTTTCCTGGTACAACACCTGTAACACCCTTAACCCGTATCCGTCGCCGGATTAGGATTACAGGCGTTACCAATAGCCAAATCTTCTTCAATTTATTAATTCACATCCTAAATAGATAAAGCACATGGGCATAATAAATATATATAATATACTTAATATATAACTTAAAACATATTCAATGTAATCATCCACAAATACAAAATGATCAAACAATATACTTCTATCCTCATTATTAACATATTTATCTATTTTATTCTATGATACTAACACCTAATTAGTACCACTCCTTTGTATACATTTCATGTAAACATGCCTCACGTACCATTTCATTTTAAACCAAAACACACCGAACCTGGTATTTGGAACTACTAATAAACATCATTACGATTACATGCATACATCACTTGACATTACACCTATGGACTAAGAGACAATACACTTCACATATATATCTATATACCTATATCCGATTATGCATAACCTTAGTTTTTAATGCATAACCCCAATATAACTTTGCATGTTATATGCATAGATCAAAGACCGAATGTACCAACTAAACTTCCATAATTCATGCAAAATTTACGTTACTTATTTGTACTACAATTGACCATACTTAAACATAGGTCTCAAAACCAACTTAACCTAAAAACACAAGCATATAAACCATGCCTTAATGAACATTCATTACCAATTTTCCATAATTTATAACTACTTATACTTATCATTAACAATGAATCCAACAAGTTAACTTATACATATATATAATCATTTCTATACAACTACAATTAACTTCCAAGCATTATAAACATACGTCTTATACCAAAGTTTAAAACAGACTATTATATCAAACATATAAACAATGCTTAAACCAAAAGTAATAGCCTTATTCGCAAGGCCATATATATACATTTACAAAACTGAACATCATTCATTATTGATCAAAATACAGCCTATACATGCCTTTGATTCAAAAAGTATACAAAACATATATATACCAAAGAGAGTGATAGTGTGGTCGACTTTCGTGATGATCCCCTGAGCCCGTAGTTGAATCAATGATCTATAAAACAAAATACAAACACATACAGAGTAAGCTCACTAGCTTAGTAAGTCTTAAGCAAAAGATAATTCACTAATCAAGAACTTTAACATTTTTAATCAATAAATGTAGAACATTATATATGTATATTTTGATATGCAATTGATACAAAATCGAATACTAGTGATGTATTAACTCAATTACTTATACTTCACTATCATCAACCTGCAACTCATCAAAGCACAAAGTACATATATTACATGTCGAGTACCAGCTCAAATTCACATAACACCATTCTTATCATAATATTTCAACTCAAATAACATTAATCACAACTTACCTTACTTCTGATGAATTCAATGGGACTTAACTTACCTGAGTTTTTAACTCAATAGTTTCACTATGTTACACCTCGATCAATTATGGTTTCTTCATTTTAAAGTATCACCGGCATTAAGCCTGCTAGGCACGAAGCCTGAATATATCACCGGCACTAAGCCTACTAGGCACGAAGCCCGAATATGTCACCGACACAAGGCCTACTAGGCATAAAGCCCGAATATGTCACCTAAGACTAAGTTCGCTAGGCACGAAGCCCGAATATGTCACCGGCACTAAGCCTACTAAGCACGAAGCCCGAATATGTCACCGGCACTAAGCCTGCTTGGCATGAAGCCTGAACTGTTTATCAAATCAATTCATCAACTTACATTTCTTAACACATACATCATTATCAATTCATATTCACAAAAACCAATTCACTTGTAAAACCAAATGTACTAATTCATATTATCTTGCAAAACATAATCATCCCAATGTAGAACATACACATTCGGCTAACACCTATATCTTACTCAATTTAATCAATTAATTTCATTTCACACTTTCATAATTATTTCTTTAATGAACTTTAACTTAAGAACTTACCTCGACTGTCAACGGACAGCTTAGACTGGCTATTCAAGAACTTTCGTCTTTCCCCGATCCAACTCCGTTTTTCTTTGCTCTTGATCTAAAACACATTAAATTCAGCTCATTCAAGTACATTTCAATTCAATTTAGTCCCAAAACACATAAACATGCAAATTACCATTTTACCCCTAAGGTTTCACATTTTTACTATTTAGTCCTAATTGTATAAAACACAAAATACACACAATTTGCCAAGACTATACAGTATTTAATATTCCTAGGGACTTTATAAGCCCTCTCATTTCATTTATTTTGTAATTAAGTCCTCTAAAATTTTATTTTTATAAAATAGCCCTAAATACAAAATTTCACAAAAATTTCTAATACAAAACTTGTAAATCTTTAACGCATCGTTAATCTAAAACCATCAAATATCAAAACCATAAGAACACATCAATGGTCGAACCTCATATACACATGATTCTCAAAAATTCAAGCATGGCCTGGGTAATATCTGAAGCAACGATCTCAAAAACGTAAAAATTATTAAAAACCGAGCTAAAATTCCTACCTAATTGAGCTTGATGATGGCCAAATGTTTCAAGCCTTTAAACCCCTTTTTTCTTAGCTAACTCACGAAAATGGAAGAAGAAAAACAATTAAAATGGCTTTTAATTTCATGCATTTTAACACATAATAATATTTTAATGATTTACCATTTTAACCTTTATTTAATAATAAAAACAAAATATAATATAAGGTTAATCTTGTCATAAACCACCCACTAACTTAAAAATGGGCTATTTACTCTTTTAATACCCCACTTTAAAAAGCCATCATCAAATAGGCACCTTTCACTATAGTTTGCTACTTTTACCTTTTACGCGATTAAGTCCTTTTTCTAAATTAAACACACAAACGATAAAATTTTTCTATGAGACTTTCACACACATTAATTCACATATAATAAACACAAAATATAATATTAAAATATTTCTCAGACTCAGATTTGTGGTCCCGAAACCACCATTCTGATTAGGGTCAAATTCAATCTGTTACAACTCTCCCCCTTAAGGATTTTCGTCCCCGAAAATCTTACCGTTAAACAACGTCGGATATTGTTGCCTCATTGAGTCCTCAGGCTCCCACGTAGCCTCTTCAACTCCATGCCAATTCTATAGTACTTTTACTAATGGAATCCTTTTGTTTCTTAACTCTTTCATTTCCTGAGCTAAGATACGGATCGATTCTTCCTCATACGTCATATCGGGTCGGATTTCAATCTCAGATGGTGCAATCACATGTGACAGATCCGATCAGATTCACGAGCATCGAAACGTGAAATACATCATGTATCTTTACTAATTTAGAGGATAACTTCAATCTATAAGCAACAGGCCCAATACGTTCGATGATTTCATACGGTTCGATAAATCTCGGACCAGTTTGCCTTTTCGACCAAAACAAAGTACTTTCTTCCACGGAGATACTTTCAAGAATACCCGATCTCTGACTTGAAATTCTATATCTTTACGTTTCAAATTAGCGTAAGACTTTTGACGATCTGATGTAGCTTTCAAACTATCTTTGATTATAGCCACTTTCGGTTCAGTCTCTTTAATCAAATCAACCCCTTGTATCTTGTTCTCACTTAGCTCGGTCCAGTACAATGGCGTACGACACTTGCGTTCATATAGAGCTTCATAGGGTGCCATTTTGATACTTGATTGAAAACTGTTATTATAAGCAAATTTAATCAAAGGTAAGTACTTTTCCCACGTACCTTCAAACTCGAAAACGCAACATCTCAACATGTCCTCAAGTGTTTGAATGGTTCGCTCGACCGATCGTCTGTCTGCGGATGAAAGGTCATGCTAAAGTGAAGTTTAGTACCTAAAACATCTTGCGCTTCTTCCAAACTGCGATGTGAACCTCGAATCTCTATCTGAAATAATGGAACTCGGACACCATGCAATCTCACAATTTGTGATACATACAACTCAAGAAGTTTATCAAGTGAATAGTCCATACGACCGGCACAAAATGAGTGATTTGGTCATCTATCCACTATAACCCGATCGCATCTTTCTTACTCGGTGTCGAGGCAATCCGGATACAAAATCCATAGTGATTCTATCCCATTTCCATTCGTATCATGATCTATCAAGTAAACCTGAAGGCACTTGATGTTCTGCTTTTACTTGCTGACAAACTAAGCACTTCGAGACAAATTCAGATATATCCTGTTTCATGCCAGGCCACCAATAGAACTGTTTCAAATCATTATACATTTTCGTGCTACCCGGATGTATCGATAATCGACTATCATGAGTCTTGCTCAAAATCATCTGAATCAAGTCCACATTCTTCGGAACACATATTCGGCCTTTGAAATTCAAACAATCATTGGCATCAATTCGAAACTCTGACACTGCATTATTTTCACATTGAACTCGTCTAGTAACCAAGTCATTGTCAATTCTTTGCACATCACAAATTTGTTGAATGAATATCGGTCTTACTTTTAACTCGGCTATGATCGAACCATCACCAGACATAACCATCTGTGCGTTTATCACACGAAGAGCAAATAATGATTTTCGACTTAACGCATCTGCAACAACATTGGCTTTTCCCGGATGGTAGTCAATCACCAACTCATAGTCTTTCAACAATTCTAACCATCTGCGTTGTCTCAAGTTCAGATCTTTCTGAGTCATCAAATACTTTAGACTTTTATGATCCGAATAAACATGACATTTCTCGCCGAATAAATAATGACGCCAAATTTTTAATGCGAAAACAATGGCTGCTAATTCCAGATCGTTAGTCGGATAATTTCTTTCATGCGGCTTCAATTGTCTTGAAGCGTAGGCTATAACTTTGCCTTCTTGTATCAAAACGCAACCAAACCCATTCAAAGAAGCATCATTAAAATAACAAATTCTTTACCCGATTCAGGCTGAGTTAACATTGGAGCTTCGGTCAAAAGAGCTTTCAACTGTTCGAAACTTTTCTGACACTTTTTCGACCACTCAAACTTGACATCTTTCTGTAGTAGCCTTGTCAAAGGTGTAGCTATCACAGAAAAACCTTTTACAAACCGTCTGTAATATCACCAAAGGCCTAGAAAACTTCAAATTTCAGAAACATTCTTTGGTGGTTTCCAATCGAGTATAGCCGTTATTTTGTTTGGACCCACCCGAATACCTGATGCTGAAACAACATGACCCAAGAAACTGACTTCATTCATCCATAACTCACATTTACTAAAATTTGCATAAGCTGTTGATCACGCAAAGTTTGTAGCACTAATCTCAAATGCTCGGCATGCTCGGTTTTATCTTTGGAGTAGATCAGTATATCATCAATAAACACTACTACAAACCGATCCAAAAACTGTCTGAGGACCCGATTCATTAGGTCCATAAAAATAGCAGGTGCATTAGTGAGTCCAAAAGGCATCACCAGAAACTCAAAATGTCTGTACCTCGTCCGGAATGCAGTCTTTGGCACATCTGTATCTCTAACTCGTAACTGATAATAACCCGATCTCAAATCTATTTTCAAAAATACCGAAGCCCCTTTCAACCGATCAAACAAATCATCAATCTGAGGTAACGTGTACTTATTCTTTATAGTTACCTTATTCGGTTACCGATAATTAATACACATTCGTATCATTCCATTTTTCTTCTTCACAAAAAGAACTGTGCACCCCAAGGAGAGAAACTCGATCATGCAAAGCCCCTATCTGTTAACTCTTGCAACTGTGCTTTCAACTTTTTTAACTCAGTAGGTGCCATCCGATATGGAGCTATCGAGATTGGAGTCGTTCCCGGTGCTAATTCAATGCCGAACTCAATCTCTCAGATCGGTGGTAAACTCGGTAGTTCTTTAGGAAACACATCTCGGTATTCACACACAACCAGACAGATTCAATATGCTTTTCGACATTTTATTATCCAAAGACATAGGCCAAATAAGCTTCGCACCCTTTTCTCACATACTTTCGGGCTAACATCGAGGATATTATCAGAGGAAACTCACTTAAATCATGGATCCAATTCGATGATCTCACCATTCGACATCTCAAATCAATAAGCTTTCTTTTGCAATTCACCACTGCATCATGTGAAGTTAACCAGTCTATTCCCAAGATTATGTCAAACTCATCGAAAGGCAACAACATTAAATCGGCTGGGAAGCAAGAATCCCGAATCATCAACGGGCAACCTCTACACACTTTATTAACAAATACACATCTACCAAAGGGTTGGACACACGAATCACAAACTCAGTAGACTCAACTGGCAGAGTCTTACCGAATACTAGAGTTTCACACACATATGAATGAGTCGAACCAGGATCAATCAATGCAATCACAGTAGTATCATAAAGGGTGAAAGTATCGGTAATGACATCGGGGGAGGAAGCATCCTCTCTAGCTCGTGTAGCATAAGCTCTAGCTGGAGCTCTAGCCTCTGATCGTATTGCGGTGTCCTTCGTCCCTCTCTGACTGCCACCTACATTGCCTGAATGTCTGAGTGGTCTAACCTGCGGCGGCACATCGCTTCGATCTAGTGTTCTGAGTTGCATTTTGCTCGGCTAACATCAGCACTCTCGAATAAAATTGTCCGACGATCCACATTTAAAGTAGGACCAATCACGAACTCTACAACTCCCAGGATGCCATTTCCCACAATGTTTACACTCAGCCCAATTTCATAGAACATTACTAACACTGGCTATCGACGTGGCTCGGGATCTCACTGGAGGTCGATCATGTATAGGCAAGTCTGAAGTGGCTTTATGTCGACTGGGGTCATCTTTGAACTTCTTATGCACAGAATGGAAAATTTTACTCGATGATCTTTTTCGAGTGTCTCTAGCTTCTACTTCAGCTTTTCTTTTCTCCTTTCCGAGCTCTTCGACTTTACAAGCTTGCTCGACTAATATCACAAACTCTTTGATTTCAAGAATGCCAACAAGTAACTTTATGTCTTCATTCAGGCCATCTTCAAATCTTTTATACATAATGGCTTCGGTAGATATACACTTCCGAGCGTAACGGCTCAATCTGACAAACTTCTGCTCATATTCCGTCACAATCATACGACCCTGTTTTAATTGCAAAAATTCATTCCGTTTTTGATCGATGAATCTTTGACTGATATATTTCTTACGGAACTCAATTTGGAAGAAGTCCCAAGTTACTTTTTCTTTTGGAACTACGGATACTAGTGTGTTCCACCAATGATAGGCAGTGTCCCGAAGTAGAGATATAGCACACTTTAGGCATTCATCTGGAGTACAAAATAACTCATCGAGTACCCAAATAGTGTTATCAAGCCATATCTCGGCTCGTTCTGCGTCATCATTATTATTGGCCTTGAATTCCTCGGCCCCATATTTCCTGATTTTATCAACGGGGGGCCTGCTAGATCTCATCGGATCTATCATCGAAGTCTGTCAAGGTACCGGAGTTGGATTATTCGGGGTGGAGGTTGTTGTACAACGGATTAGTCTCGAATAAAATAGGTAAACCATTCGTTCATCATCTGATAAAAGGCTTGTTTAGCCTCCCCCTCATGGTTACCCGAAACTGGCCGAGAGTCTAATGGCGTTGATCCACGTGCGAGACCAGGTGCAACGCTCTCAACATCATCAGCTACGGCTCTATCGGGATCAAAATCCATTTACTATATAAAATATGATTGAAATTGTTAGAAGTCACCACACTATCATATATACAATTCAAAGGCATGTATAGCTAGACTCTTACGCACTACGGTAGTCCTAGAATCGACTAACCCGTAGCTCTGATACCAATAAAATGTAATACCCTTAACCCGTATCCATCGCCGGATTAGGGTTACAGGCATTACCAATAGCCAAATCTTTTTCAATTTATTAATTCACATCCTAAACAGATAAAGCACATGGGCATAATAAATATATATAATATACTTAATATACAAGTTAAAACATATTCAATGTAATCATCCACAAATACAAAATGATCAAACAATATACTTCTATCCTCATTATTAGCATATTTATCTATTTTATTCTATGATACAAACACCTAATTAGTACCACTCCTTTGTATACATTTCATGCAAACATGCCTCACGTACCATTTCGTTTTAAACCAAAACACACCGAACCTGGTATTTGGAACTACTAATAAACATCATTACGGTTACATGCATACATCACTTGACATTACACCTATGGACTAAGAGACAATACACTTCACATATATATCTATATACCTATATCCGATTATGCATAACCTTAGTTTTTAATGCATAACCCCAATATAACTTTGCATGTTATATGCATAGATCAAAGACCAAATGTACCAACTAAACTTCCATAATTCATGCAAAATTTATGTTACTTATTTGTACTACAATTGACCATACTTAAACATAGGTCTCAAAACCAACTTAACCTAAAAACACAAGCATATAAACCATGCCTTGACTGAACATTCATTACCAATTTTCCATAATTTATAACTACTTATTCTTATCATTAATAATGAATCCAACAAGTTAACTTATACATATATATAATCATTTCTATACAACTACAATTAACTTCCAAGCATTTTAAACATACGTCTTATACCAAAGTTTAAAACAAACTATTATATCAAACATATAAACAATGCTTAAACCAAAAGTAACAGCCTTATTCGCAAGGCCATATATATACATTTACAAAACTGAACATCATTCATTACTAATCAAAATACAGCCTATACATGCCTTTGATTCAAAAAGTATACAAAACATATGTATACCAACGAGAGTGATAGTGTGGTCAACTTTCTTGATGATCCCCTGAGCCCGTAGTTGAATCAATGATCTATAAAATGTAAATACAAACACATACGTAGTAAGCTCACTAGCTTAGTAAGTCTTAAGCAAAAGATAATTCACTAATCAAGCACTTTAACATTTTTAATCAATAAATGTAGAACATTATATATGTATATTTTGATATGCAATTGATACAAAACCGAATACTAGTGATGTATTAACTCAATTACTTATACTTCACTATCATCAACCTGCAACTCATCAAAGCACAAAGTACATATATTACATGTCGAGTACCAGCTCAAATTCACATAACACCATTCTTATCATAATATTTCAACTCAAATAACATTAATCACAACTTACCTTACTTCTGATGAATTCAATGGGACTTAACTTACTTGAGTTTTTAACTCAATAGTTTCACTATGTTACACCTCGATCAATTATGGTTTCTTCATTTTAAAGTATCACCGGCATTAAGCCTGCTAGGCACGAAGCCCGAATATATCACCGGCACTAAGCCTGCTTGGCACGAAGCCTGAATATGTCACCGGCACAAGGCCTACTAGGCACAAAGCCCGAATATGTCATCGGCACTAAGCCTACTAGGCACGAAGCCTGAATATGTCACCGGCACTAAGCCTGCTAGGCACGAAGCTCGAATATGTCACCGGTACTAAGCTTGCTAGGCACGAAGCCCGAACTATTTATCAAATCAATTGATCAACTTACATTTCTTAACACATACATCACTATCAATTCATATTCACAAAAACCAATTCACTTGTCAAACCAAATATACTAATTCATATTATCTTGCAAAACATAATCATCCCAATGTAGAACATACACATTCGGCTAACACCTATATCTTACTCAATTTAATCAATTAATTTCATTTCACACTTTCATAATTATTTCTTTAATGAACTTTAACTTAAGAACTTACCTCGACTGTCAACGGATAACTTAGCCCGGCTATTCGAGAACTTTCGTCTTTTCCCGATCTAATTCCGTTTTTCTTTGCTCTTGATCTAAAACACATTAAATTCAGCTCATTCAAGTAAATTTCAATTCAATTTAGTCCCAAAACACATAAACATGCAAATTACCATTTTACCCCTAAGGTTTCACATTTTTACTATTTAGTCCTAACTGTACAAAACACAAAATACACACAATTTGCCAAGACTATACAAGGGCCCAATATTCCTAGGGACTTTATAAGCCCTCTCATTTCATTTATTTTGTAATTAAGTCCCTCTAAAATTTTATTTTTATAAAATAGCCCTAAATACAAAATTTCACCAAAATTTCTAATACAAAACTTGTAAATCTTTAACACATCTTTAATCTAAAACCATCAAATATCAAAACCATAAGAACTCATTAATGGCCGGACCTCATATACACATGATTCTCAAAAATTCAAGCATGGGTCGGGTAATATATGAAGCAACGATCTCAAAAACGTAAAAATTATTAAAAATCGAGCTAAAATTCATACCTAATTGAGCTTGTTGATGGACAAATGTTTCAAGCCTTTAAACCCCTTTTTTCTTAGCTAACTCACGGCAATGGAAGAAGTAAACCAACTAAAATGGCTTTTAATTTCATGCATTTTATTTTAATGATTTACCATTTTAACCTTTATTTAATAATAAAAACAAAATATAATATAAGGTTAATCTTGTCATAAACCACCAACTAACTTAAAAATGGGCTATTTACTCTTTTAATACCCCACTTTAAAAAGCCATCATCAAATAGGCACCTTTCACTATAGTTTGCTACTTTTACCTTTTACGCGATTAAGTCCTTTTTCTAAATTAAACACACAAACGATAAAATTTTTCTACGAGACTTTCACACACATTAATTCACATATAATAAACACAAAATATAATATTAAAATATTTCTCAGACTCAAATTCGTGGTCCCAAAACCACCATTCTGATTAGGGTCAAATTCGGCCTGTTACAACTCTCCCCCTTAAGGATTTTCGTCCCGAAAGTCTTACCGTTAAACAACGTCGAATATTGTTGCCTCATTGAGTCCTCAGGCTCCACGTAGCCTCTTCAACTCCATGCCTATTCCATAGTACTTTCACTAATGGAATCCTTTTGTTTCTTAACTCTTTCATTTCCCGAGCTAAGATACGGATCGATTCTTCCTCATATGTCATATCGGGTCGGATTTCAATCTCAGATGGAGCAATCACATGTGACGGATCTGATCTGTATCTGCGTGGAGCATTGAATCGTGAAATACATCGTGTATCTTTACTAATTTAGAGGGCAACTTCAATCTATAAGCAACAGGCCCAATACGTTCGATAATTTCATACGGTCTGATAAATCTTGGACTCAGTTTGCCTTTTTGACCAAAACGAAGTACTTTCTTCCACGGAGATACTTTCAGGAATACCCGATCTCTGACTTGAAATTCTATATCTTTACGTTTCAAATAAGCGTAAGACTTTTGACGATCTGATGCATCTTTCAAACTATCTTTGATTATAGCCACTTTCTGTTCAGTCTCTTTAATCAAATCAACCCCTTGTATCTTGTTCTCACTGAGATCGGTCCAGTACAATGGCGTACGACACTTGCAACCATATAGAGCTTCATAGGGTGCCATTTTGATACTTGATTGAAAACTGTTATTATAAGCAAATTCAATCAATGGTAAGTACTTTTCCCATGTACCTTCAAACTCGAAAACGCAACATCTCAACATGTCCTCAAGTGTTTGAATGGTTCGTTCAGACTGACCGTCTGTCTGCGGATGAAAGGCTGTGCTAAAGTGAAGTATAGTACCTAAAGCATCTTGCAGCTTCTTCCAAAATCGCGATGTGAACCTCGAATCTCTATCTCAAACAATGGAACTCGCACACCATTCAATCTCACAACTGTGATACATACAACTCAAACAAGTTTATCAAGTGAATAGTCATGCATTTAACCGGCACAAAATGAGTGATTTGGTCATCTATCCACTATAACCCAAACCGCATATTTCTTACTCAAGGTCGAGGCAATCCGGATACAAAATCCATAGTGATTCTATCCCATTTCCATTGAGGTATCATGATCTATCAAGTAACCTCAAGGCACTTGATGTTCGCTTTTACTTGTCGACAAACTAAGCACTTCGAGACAAATTCAGATATATCCCGTTTCATGCCAGGCCACCAATAGAACTATTTCAAATTATTATACATTTTTGTGCTACCCGAATGTATCGATAATCGACTATCATGAGCCTCGCTCAAAATCATCTGAATCAAGTCCACATTCTTCAGAACACATATTCGGCCTTTGAAATTCAAACAATCATTGGCATCAATTCGAAACTCTAACTTTGCATCATTTTTACATTGAACTCGTTTAGAAACCAAGTCATTGTCAATTCTTTGCGCATCACAAATTTGTTGAATGAACATCGGTCTTGCTTTTAACTCAGCTATGATCGAACCATCACCAGACATAACCATCTGTGCGTTCATCGCACGAAGAGCAAATAATGATTTTCGACTTAACGCATCTGTAACAACATTGGCTTTTCCCGGATGGTAGTCAATCACCAACTCATAGTCTTTTAACAATTCTAACCATCTGCGTTGTCTCAAGTTCAGATCTTTCTGAGTCATCAAATACTTTAGACTTTTATGATCCGAATAAACGTGACATTTCTCACTGAATAAATAATGACGCCAAATTTTCAATACGAAAACAATGGCTGTTAATTCCAGATCGTGAGTCGGATAATTTCTTTCGTGCGGCTTCAATTGTCTCGGAGCGTAGGCTATAACTTTTCCTTCCTGTATCAAAACGCAACCCAGCCCATTCAAAGACGCATCACTAAAAATGAAAAATTCTTTACCCGATTCAGGCTGAGTTAACACTGGAGCTTCGGTCAAAAGAGCTTTCAGCTGTTCGAAACTTTTTTGACACTTTTTCGACCACTCAAACTTGACATCTTTCTGTAGTAGCCTTGTCAAAGGTGTAGCTATCACAGAAAAATCTTTTACAAACTGTCTGTAATATCCCGCAAGGCCTAGAAAACTTTGAATTTCAGAAACATTCTTTGGTGGTTTCCAATCGAATATAGCCGTTATTTTTTTGGATCCACCCGAATACCTAATGCTGAAACAACATGACCCAAGAAACTGACTTCATTCATCCAGAACTCACATTTACTAAACTTTGCATACAACTGTTGATCTCGTAAAGTTTGTAGCACTAATCTCAAATGCTCAGCATGCTCGGTTTCATCTTTGGAGTAGATCAGTATATCATCAATAAACACTACTACAAACCGATCCAAAAACTATCTGAAGACCCGATTTATTAGGTCCATAAAAATAACAGGTGCATTAGTGAGTCCAAAAGGCATAACTAGAAACTCAAAATGTCCGTTCCTCATCCGGAATGCAGTCTTTGGCACATCTGTATCTCTGACTCGTAACTGATAATATCCCGATCTTAAATCTATTTTCAAAAATACCGAAGCCCCTTTCAACTGATCAAACAAATCATCAATCTGAGGTAACGGGTACTTATTCTTTATAGTTACCTTATTCGGTTACCGATAAGCAATACACATTCGTATCGTTCCATTTTTCTTCTTCACAAAAAGAACTGGTGCACCCCAAGGAGAGAAACTTGATCATGTAAAGCCCCTATCTGTTAACTCTTGCAACTGTGCTTTCAACTCTTTTAACTCAGTAGGTGCCATCGATACGGAGCTATCGAGATTAGAGCCGTTCTCGGTGCTAATTCAATGTCGAACTCAATCTCTCGTACTGGTGGTAAACCCGGTAGTTCTTTAGGAAACACATCTGGGTATTCACACACAACCGGTACAGATTCAATATGCTTTTCAGACATTTTATTATCCAGTACATAGGCCAAATAAGCTTCGCACCCTTTTCTCACATACTTTCGGGCTAACATCGAGGATATTACTGTAGGAAACTCACTTAAATCATTGGATCCAATTCTGATGATCTCACCGTTCTGACATCTCAAATCAATAAGCTTTCTTTTGCAATTCACCACTACATCATGTGAAGTTAACCAGTCCATTCCCAAAATTATGTCAAACTCATCGAAGGGCAACAACATTAAATCAGCTGGGAAGTAAGAATCTCGAATCATCAACGGGCAACCTCTACACACTTTATTAACAAGTATACATCTACCCAAAGGGTTGGACACATGAATCACAAACTCAGTAGACTCAACTGGAAGAGTCTTACCGAATACTAGAGTTTCACACACATATGAATGAGTCGAACCAAGATCAATCAATGCAATCACAGCAGTATCATAAAGGGTGAAAGTACCGGTAATGACATCGGGGGAGGAAACATCCTCTCTGGCCCGTGTAGCATAAGTTCTAGCTGGAGCTCTAGCCTTTGATCGTATTGCGGTGTCCTTCGTCCTTCTCTGACTGCCACCTTCATTGCCTGAATGTCTGAGTGGTCTACCCTGTGCTGGCACACTGCTCAGTCTAGTGTTCTGAGTTACATTTTGCTCGGCTAACATCAGGCACTCTCGAATAAAATGATCCGACGATCCATATTTAAAGTAGGACCGATCACGAACTCTACAACTCTCAGAATACCATTTCCCACAATGTTTACGCTCAGCCCGATTCTGCGAAACATTACCAACACTAGCTATCGACGTGGCTCGGGATCTCACCGAGGTCGATCACGATAGGCAAGTCTGAAGTGGCTTTATGTCGATCGGGTCATCTCCGAACTTCTTATGCATGTAATGGAAAATTTTACTCGATGATCTTTTTCGAGTGTCTCTAGCTTCTACTTCACTTTTCTTTTCTCCTTTTCGAGCTCTTGGCTTTACAAGCTTGCTCGACTAATGTCACAAACTCTTTGATTTCAAGAATGCCAAAAGTAACTTTATGTCTTCATTCAGCCGCCTTCAAATATTTTACACATAATGGCTTGGTAGAGATATACACTCCCGAGTGTAACGGCTCAATCTGACAAACTTTCGCTCATATTCTATCACAGTCATGCGACCCTATTTTAATTCCAGAAATTCTTTCTATTTCTGATCGATGAATCTCTGACTGATATTTCTTACAGAACTCAATTTGGAAGAAGTCCCAAGTTACTTTTTCTTTCGGAACTACAGATACCAGTGTGTTCCATCAGTGATAGGCAGTGTCCCGAAGTAGAGATATAGCACACTTTAGGCATTCATCTGGAGTATAAGATAACTCATCGAGTACCCAAATAGTGTTATTAAGCCATATCTCGGCTCGTTCTGCATCATCATCATCATTGGCCTTAAATTCCTCGGCCCTATATTTCCTAATTTTATCAACAAGGGGCCTGCTGGACCTCATCGGATCTATCATCGGGGGTACTGAAGGTACCGGAGTTGGATTATTCGGGGGTGGAGGTTGTTGTATAGCCAGATTAGTCTGAATAAACTAGGTAAACCATTCGTTCATCATCTGATAGAAGGCTTATTTAGCCTCCCCCTTATGGCTACCCGAAACTGGTCGAGAGTCAAAAGTGTTTGATGAATGCTAGAAAAGCTTTGATCAATTGAAAACCCTTTTGACTGAAGCTCCAGTTTTGACACAACCAGAATCAGGTAAAGAGTTTTTGATTTACAGTGATGCTTCATTGAATGGTCTGGGATGTGTTTTGATGCAAGAAGGAAAAATTATAGCTTATGCCCCGAGACAACTAGAGCCTCATGAGAAAAATTATTTGACACATGATCTTGAGCTAGCTGTGATTGTATTTGCATTAAGATTTGGCGTCATTATCTGTTTGGTGAGAAATGTCACATATTTTCAAATCATAAAAGTTTAAAATGTCTAATGACCTAGAAATATTTGAATTTGAGACAGAGAAGATGGCTAGAGCTGTTGAGAGACTATGAGCTTGAAATAGACTATCATCCGGGTAAGGCAAATGTTATTGTCGATGCACTGAGTCGAAAATCATTGTTTGCATTATGTGCTATGAATGCTCATTTAAATTTATCTGAGGATAGTTCAGTGTTAGCTGAATTGAAAGCGAAACTATTGTTTTTACAAAAAATATGTGATGCTTAAAAGTTAATAATGAAATAATAGTGAAACGAGCTCAGTGTAATTCAAACTCTGATTCTAAATTTCGAGTTGAATTGTTTGAGATTTCGAGATAGAATCTATATACCGAGGAATTCAGAGTTGATTCAGTTAATTTTGAATGAAGCTCATAACAATTTTCAGTTGAGCATTAAAATGGCATCATATGAGACTTTGTACGGATGTAAATGTCGTACACCTTTGTATTGGACCGAGCTCAATGAAAATAAGCTACACGGGGTTGATCTGATAAAAGACACTGAACAAAAAGTGAAAATAATTTGTAATAGTTTGAAAGCAGCATTTGATCGTCAGAAGTCTTATACGAATTTAAAAATAAAAGATATTGAATTTGAGATCGGTGATAAAGTGTTTCTGAAAGTGTCCCCGTGGAAGAAAGTACTCCGATTTGGATGTAAAGGCAAGTTGAGTCCGAGATTAATCGGGTCATATGAGATTATTGAGCGTGTTAGACCAGTTGCATATAGATTGTTGTTGCCCTCTGAGCTTGAAAAGATACACAATGTATTCCATGTTTCGATGCTCCGAAGATACCGTTCTGATTCGTCACATGGGATTGTCCCGTCTGAAATTAAAATTCGATCTGATATGACTTATGAGGAAGAATCGATCCGTATAATAGCTCGTGAAGAGAAAGAATTGAGACATAAGAAAATTATGTTAGTAAAAGTATTGTGGCATCGACATGAAATAGAAGAGGCTATGTGGGAGCTTGAAGACTCAATAAGACAACAATATCTGAATCTGTTCAACGGTAAGATTTTTGGGGATGAAAATTCCTAAGGGGGAGAATTGTAACAGTCTGGCTTTGACCCTAGTTGGAACAGTGGTTTCGAAACCACAAATCCAAGTTCAAAAAATATTTTGATATTATTTTCTGTGCCTATGATATGTGATTAAGCATATGTGTAAGTGTCATGATTTAATTTGGTCGTATATGTGTTTAATTTGAAAAAAGGACTAAATCGCATAAAAGGTAAAAGTGGCCTTCTATTCGATTGAGTGGCCTAATTGGTGTGTCTTCTTTTATATGAGGATTCATGTTGCAAATTGGCCATAAATGAGAATAGTGGATGGCATTAAATGTTTATATATGCTTTTATATGTTAATTTTTATAAGTTAATATTAACATTAATATATTATAAGTTATTATATAAAACAAAACATTAAAATAAAGCCATATTGTGTATCTTTGGCTGAATATCAAAAATAAAAAGAAAAGAAAAAGAAAACAAGGTTTCGGCTAGGTTTGAGCTAAATTAAGATAAGTTTTGACTTCAGTTTTTGATAATTTCTACGTTTTTGTAATCGTTGCTTTGTATACTACAAGACCCATGCTTAAATTTTGAGAATTGATGTATATTTTGAAAAGTGCCATTGATGAATTCATAAGTTTTGTGAATTTTTATGATGAAATATGATGTATTTGTAATTAATTAACATGTTTTGTCTTCGGAGTTTTGTTGATTTTGAGTATTTTGGACTTAATTGAGAAAATAGTATTTTGAGGGACTAAATTATGAAATAAATTAACTGTATGGACTTGTATGAGCTACATGAATATTCAGCTAAGCATGGGTATATGGTGATTTTGTGTATTTTATGATTTTGTGAAATAGGGACTAAAATGTCCAAACGTGAAAATATGAGGGCTAATTTGTAAATTTCCCTAAATATGTGTTTTTGGATTGAATTGAATGTTTTGGCGAATAAAAGGATTAAATTTGAATATGTATAGATCAAGAACCAAAGAAAACAGACTTAGATCACGGGAAATCGAAAGTTGTCGAATAATCGAATCCGATCAAATATCCGAATCTGAGGTAAGTCGATATACAAATAAATGTATTTGCATTCCACTATTTGTGAATAAATGAAATTTGAATTTCTATGAATATCCATTGAGATGGAATGTATGTGAAATCCGAGATTACAAATAAGTCGACAAGTTGTTTAAGTACGAGAAGCCTCGTTTGAACCTAGGGATAGATAAGATAGTATATGTCATGACATAGGCGTCCAATATGTGAAATCATGTAAGACTACATCTGGGACGTTGGCATCGATATGAGATTTACGTGTAAGACCACGTCTGGGATGTTGGCATCGATATGAGATTTACATGTGAGACCACGTCTGGGATGTTGGCATCGATATGAGGTTTGCGTGTAGGATCACGTCTGGGACGTTGGCATCGATTTGAGATTTGTGTGTAAGACCACGTCTGGGGCGTTGACATCGATATGAGATTTATGTGTAAGACGACATTTGGGACGTTGGCATTGGTATGGAATTTGTGTGTCAGACCATGTCTGGGACATTGGCATCGTATTTGATTCATGTAAGACCCTATCTGGGACAGTGGCATCGACATTCGACTACATGTATGACCATGTCTGGGACATTGGCATTGTACGACTATTCCGAGCATTTTGAGTAACCTATTAGATTCCAAACGGTTCAACGGTAAGTCCGAGAAATGAGCGACTATGTGAATTGTATATCCGTTTCAGGTACGTTTGAAAAGTACACTATGTGTGTATGAAAGGTAAGTGTCTATATGAACTTACTATGATGAATATGTGTATTGAAATGATGAGATAATATGTGAAGATATGCTTGAATGAGCCATATGTAAATGTGATCCAAGAATGGAAAAGCTATGAGCTAACAAGTATATGATGGTAGGAAAGTTTTAATGATGAATGGCTAGGTAAATATGCCAAGAAGAATTATGGCTATGCAATTGGGCTATTAGTGATTTCATATTGATTATATGTCTTCAATGCTTAAATGTTAAGTTTATTTGTATATAACTTACTAAGCCTTTGAAAGCTTACTTTGTGTGTGTGTTTACTCTGTGTTATAGATCGTTAAAGGCTCAGAGACCGTTGAGGATCGTCATCACATTACTCAAACCTATTTTGGTACCTTGAAAATGTGTATATAGTTAAATATGGCATGTATAGGCTAGTTATTTGATATAAGTTTGAGATATGAACTTAGTCATATGATATGGCTAGTTATGTGTTGGTATTATGCACATGTGAAAGTGGATTATAATGTTAGTTTTGGTATGAGTATATGCTTATGAAATGGTCAAGTTTTTGGAAAGTATATGTGTACTTTAGTTGTGCAAATTGGCATGTTCGAAATGAGTTTGGATGCAAAGCTTTGTTGATTATTTGGCATGTCTTTGATTGTCAAATGTATATGAATTGAATTGGTGTGTGCTTGTAGGTATGACCTCAATATAGGTGGCATTATGGCCTTGCAAATGGCCTGTTTTACCTACAAGTTCATGGCACATGGGCTTATCTAATGGCCATGGTATTAAGTCAGTAGATAGCTAAGTGTGCACGTCTTTGGCACACGGACGTGCCTGGTAGCTATGTGATTTAGTCAGTATATAGCTTATGAGTACACGGCCATGGTGCATGGGCGCGTCTAGTGGCCGTGTGGGTTAGTCAGTATAGTTGCTCTAATTTGGGACGGCCGAGACACATGGGTGTGTCTAGTAGTCGTGGGAGGCAAACGGGCGTGTGACCTCTATAATATAGAAAATTTTTAAATTTCTGAGAACTTTTATATGCATTCAGTTTAGTCCCGACCCTATTCTTAAGCATGACTAAGGTCTCGTTGACCTATAAAAAGGAACCATGGTTGTGATGATGATTTGTATTACAAAATGTGTGTAAAAGTTTCGATCTGTCTGGTAATGCCCTTAACCTTATTCCGGTGACGGATACGGGTTAGGGGTGTTACATTTCTATTTGTGTTTTTTGAGATATTTGATCTAAAGACTCGATCAACTTTGTGGACTCTGCATTTCACTCAATATAATTCAGGATTGTTTTAAACCTTTTCTCTTGAATTCATTATTTATGTTTATCTTTAGCATCAAGTTTATTATGTTCATGAGATCCATGAGGAACTAATCTTTTTATGGGGGATTAGCGAGTGGAGGTGTGATTAACTGATTTCTATGTACGGTTTCCTTAGCAATTCAGATGTTTGGGAGAGGAAGAACTTAAACCCTAGGCTTGACGACCCTAGGAAGTCATTTAGGTAAGAATTAACCCAAAATTGGTATGACTTATCAGTGAACACCTTAGCTTCAAACCGGTCTGAACTGTGAGGTTGAGAGATAAGTAGTTCTTGCCGGCTCATTAGTTTAGTGGAAGATCGAGAGATCATGCTAGGTTAATGACTAGTTGATTGAATAAGAACTTGAAACAAGAACTAGTTATGACTACCAAAGCGAGCTAATCACCCATTCTTAGATCAGATAAAGTTTACACATTAATTTCCCAAAGTCTTATTTATGCTATTCTCTTTATTATTACAACCTCCCCAAAAAAATATCTCTTTATGTTTCTTCGTAATATAATTTATTTAAAGTACTAACTAGATCTAGTTGTGTTTAGGTTAGGATTAATTTAGTGCTAGCCTCCCTTGAGTACAATCCTAAGAGTACTTGCCTACTTCGTTGTAACTATATTACAACCTCACTTGTATACTTACGGACACCACTTATTTCATATCTTTTGTGTAGGATTCTTACTCTGCATGTTGGCACGTCTGGAGGCGGTCAAGTTGTTGGCACCGTTGTCGGAGGGGGGCAACATCACTAGATTGATTTTAATTGTTGTATATCTTAGAATAATTAGGAATTTTTTAAATTATAGATACGATATTTAGTTTATTTTTACTAATGTTTTTATTTTTCTTTTTGGTTTCAGTGTATGACTCGCAGTTAGGGAATGCCTATAAGTCAACCATCGATCCAGAAAGAATAATTTATTGGAATCGTCGACAGCAACAGCATATGAAAACCCATCACCTACTGTAGGCAATTTACCTTAAGAGAATCTGTTGTTTGATGAAGCTAACGATAATTATCCACAGGAGTTACCACCACCACCACCACAGTTACCTGCAAATATACCTATGGCATGCAACGAAAGAACCCTAAGGGAATACATGTTATGAAATCTGGATATGGTTCAAGGCAGTTTAACAAGGTTAGCCATCAAAGCTATTAATTTTGAGATCAAACTAGTTATTGTAACAGTCCGGCTTATACCCTAGTCGAAATAGTGGTTTCGGGACCACAAATCTGAGTCTGTATAATATTTTTAATATTATTTTTTATGCCGTTGATATGTGAATCAGCATGTGCTAAATTTTCGTAAGCTAATTTGTCCGTCTGTGTGTTTAATTTGACAAAAGGATGAAATTGCATTGACGTGAAAGTAGTTTGCTATTTGCTAAATCACTTATATATTGTGACTTTGTATAAATGGAGGCCTTATATGGAAAATATGCCATCATTGAGATAGTGGATGATGGTATGTCTAAATAACTATAGTATTAGTTTGTTCTATATGTTTAATGGATGGGCATTTTAGTAATTGAATAAATGATATTGGATTAAAGAAACAACAGATGAGTGGCAATCTTTTATTTTCTCTTCATTGACCGAAAAACACTAAAGAAAAATAAAGAAAACTTTGGCTAAGCATTTGGCACTTACAAGCCAAAATTAAGGTATGATTTGGTTTCGATTTTGATAATTTTTATGTTTTTGCAATCGTTGTTTTGAGAGCTACAAAACCCATGACTTGATTTTGTGTTTTGATGATGTATGTGAAATATGCCATTGATGGTTTTCCAAGCTTTGTGATGTTTGAGAATGAAAAATGAAAGATTTGAGTTAGATAAACATGTTTTGTTCTTGAAGTTTTGATGAATTTAGCTAAACAGGGCTAAATTAAGAAAATGGTAAATGAAGGACTAATTTGTGAATTTGATGAAATGTATGGACTTATATAGTCCTTAGGGATATTCGGCTAAGCTTATGTGTGAATTAATTTTATGAATTTGATGTTTTGAGTAAAATAGACTTAATTAATAAATTGTGCAAGCATGAGGGCTAAATTGTAAATTGCCCTAAATATATGTGTTTGGATTTAATTGAATGGAATAGTGAAATAAAAGGGTTAATTCTGAATATGTTTAGATCAAGAATCGAGGAAAATGGATTTAGATCGCGGGAAAGTGAAAATAACAGAGTAGCCATTTTCATTTCGTTAAACCGAACCCGAGGCAAGTTTCTATGCAAATAAGCTTATCTGTATTGAATTGAATATATGTATTCATATGTCTATCAATGAAAATGAATGAGTATGAGCTGCTAAGTGCTTGAATTCCGAAAAAAGTTTGATATAGTGATAAAGCCGAGAAGTCCCGTACGAACCTAGGAATAGATAGGATTAGCTATGTAATGACATAGGTATCTGTTCTATTTTATCATGTAAGACCATGTCCAGGACGTTGGCGTTGATTTGAAATTTGTAAAAGACCTCGTCTGGGACGTAGGCATCGATATGAACTTTATGAGTAAGACCATGTCTGGGACATCGGCATCATATTGACTCGTGTAAGACCATGTCTGGAATGTTGGCATGTTATGATCTGTACGTGTAAGACCATGTCTGGGACATCGGCATCCTATTGAAATGTGTAAGACCCTGTCTGGGATAGTGGCATCGATATTCGAGTGCATGTAAGACCTTGTCTGGGACGTTGGCATTGTACTACTATTTCGAGCTTTCTAAGTATCCTACTAGGTTCCTAAGGGTTTAATGGGCAAGTCTGCAATACGAATGGTATATCCGAGCTATGATCAATTAAGTGAATGAATATCCGATTCAGGTGCGTTGAATGTGCATTAAGTATGCATGAATGGTAAGTATGCATATGCTTTTGATTGAAGAAAAGTATGTTTGAATAAGATAATGTGAAGGAGATGCAAGAAAGATTATGAATGAGCTATGTGTTTCAAATGAGTTTTGAATGGATAAATGTAACAAATGTAGTCATGAGTATGAATCAAGCATATACATGATAAATTGTTAAGTGAATGAGATGTGCAAATGTATCAAATTGCATATATGCTTTTTATGCCAAGTTTATTTGTATATGACTTACTAAGGTTTTGGAAAGCTTACTCTGTATGTGTGTTTTCCCTGTTTTATAGGTCGTCGAAGCTACTGAAGGCTCAGGATTGTCAAGGATCGTCATCACACTACTAAACATATTTTGGTACCCTTTTGAAAATGCATATGGCTAATTATGGCATGTATAGGCTAGATAGGTGTATATGTTTATGAAGTGAGCATGGCCATGTGTATTGGCAAGTTTTTAAGTTGATAAATGTTTGAATGAAAGAGTTATGAAACATATATTTAGTATGTTTTGATGCATATCAAATGGTTAAGTTTTGGTTAAGCAAATGGATGATACATGTTTGAAATGATGTAGGATCTAGTTTGTAATTTGGTATGAATGGAATTGGTATTGAATGTATGGATGAAGTGAACCATTTAATACGTTTTGGTTGCCATATATGCATATTATGCTTAGGTATATATTGCTTGTAGGAAGACCCTAAGTGGGTGGCATATTGGCCTTGTAAAAGAGTCTATAATGTTACACCTTTAAGGCACACGGGCATGCCTAAGACCGTGGGTAAATTGGCAGAATGTGGCTTAAATTGTACACGGCCTCGACACGGGTGTGCTTGGTGGCTGTGTGAGAAATGGTAGTATATGATCTATTAGCACACGGCCTTAGCACACGGTCGTGCTTGGTGACCATGTTGATTTTGGCAGTATACTGCCACGGGGAGGACACGGGAGTGTCAAGTAGCCGTGGGTGAGGCACGACCTACCCCTACGGCCGTGTGTTCCCTGTATGTTAGAAAAGTTTCAAAATTTTATGAAATTTCTTATGTGTTTCGGTTTATTCCCGACTCAGTTTATAAGCATACTTAAGGTCTCGATGACCTACTTAAGGGACATTATGATTGATATTGATGAATGGTTGTACGATTAAATTCTGTAAATGTTTTTGACCTGTCTGGTAACGCCTTTAACCCTAATCCGGTGATCGGACACAGTATAGGGGTGTTACATTAGGTTGGTATCAAAGCTATGGTTTAGTCGATTCTCGGACTAATGTAGCATGTCAGAGTCTAGCTATACATGCCATATATTTGAACTGTGATAGTGTGATGAATCCTGACGTGTAAAATGCGATTTCTGTATAGCAATGGATCCCAAAAGAGCTGTAGCTGACGACGTAGAAAGTAATGCGCCGACTCCCGCGTAAGGGACAGAGCCTTCTAATCCGAGATCGACTACAAGTGGTCAAGAGGGAGAAGCTAAAAAAGCTTTCTTCCAAATGACGAGTGAGTGGTTCACTATCAGAAGAATAACTTGACTGCTTCGCAACCCTCGCTTCGATTAATCCCCTCGACTACAGGCCAGCCACCGTTATGTATCCGAATCATAAATAAGCCTCCAGTTGACACAATGAAGAATTCGAGCTACTAATGCCGATGATCTTTGAAAAAGTGAGTTCGTTAAAAACACGATCTAAGTATTTGATGAAATGTCTCTGACTCCGGAAGAATGTATTAAGTGTGTGGTATCATTGCTCTGAGATGCAACTTATCAATGGTGGAAAACCTTAATTTTCGTTGTTCTGAGAGAACGAGTCACATGAGATTTCTTTCAGACTGAGTTTAGGAAGAAATATATTAGTGAGAGATTCATTGATCAGAAACGAAAGGAATTTTTGGAATTAAAATAGGGCCGAATAACTGTCACTGAATATGAACGAGAGTTCGTGCGACTAAGTCAATATGCCCGAGAGTGTATATCTTCCGAAGCTATAATGTGCAAAAGATTCGAAGATGGTCTGAATGAAGATATTCATTTGCTAGTTGGGATTTTAGGAATAAAAGAGTGAGGCACTCGGGAAAGATAAAAGAAGAGCTAAGTTTGAATCTCAAGATACAAGAAAGAGATTCCAGAATAAATCATTTCAGTCTGCTTCAAAGAGATACAGAGATGATCAAAGTCATTCCCGAGAAAATACGGGACATTTGAACAGAAATAGAGCTAGATCGCAAGTGAGTTCCAAAAACCCAGTAACGTCAGTGGCTAGTGTTGGTAATGTTTGATCTGAGAGACCTGAATGTAAACATTGTGGAAAAAGACATCCGAGAAGCCGCAGATTAAATGACAAAGCTTGCTTCAGATGTAGATCGCTTGATCATTTTATCCGTAATTGCCCTGAGCCTGTCGAACCAAGGACTGTTCAAGATCTGAGATCTGATAATGCACCTGCGAGAGGTCGATCATCAAAGAATGTAAAAAATGTCACTGGTAGTCAGAGAACTATGAGAGACAATATTGTCAGATTCGAAGCCAGAGCGCCTGTCAGAGCGTATGCTATCCGAGCTCGTGAAGAAGCTTTGTCGCCTGATGTTATAATGGATACTTTTACTCTTTACGATAATACTGTGATTGCTTTAATGGACCCTGGTTCTACGCATTCGTACATATGCATGAATTTAGTATATGGTAAGCCTTTGCCTGTAGAGTCTACTGAATTTGCTATAAAAGTATCGAACCCCTTATGTAAAAGTGTCCTGGTTGACAAAGTATGCATGAATTGTCCGTTAATGTTTTGAGATATCTGGTTTCTTGCTGATCTGATGCTCTTGCCATTTTATGAATTCGATATTATTTTGGGAATGGATTGGTTGTTTATGCATGATGCCGTTGTGAACTGTAAAAGAAAATCTATTGATTTAAGAAGTCCAAATGATGAGATTATACGGATTGAGTCTGATGATTTGAATGGATTGCCTGCTGTGATATCCATTTTGAAAGCTCAGAGTTATGTGAAAAGGGATATGAATCATATTTTGCTTATGTGATTGATTCAAAAGTATCCGAGAAGAAAGTTGAATCAGTACCCATAGTTTGTGCTTTTTTTGATGTGTTCCCTGAAGAGTTACCGGGTTTACCTCTGATTCGTGAAGTTGAATTTGGTATTGAATTGTTGCCTGGTACGACACCTATTTTGATAGCTCAGATAGAATGGCACCAACAGAGTTGAAAAGTTAAATTCATGACTACAAGAATTGACCGATAGAGGTTTGCTAGATCGAGTTTTTGCCTTGGGGTGCTCCTATTTTGTTTGTGAAAAAGAAAGATGGCACGATGAGAATGTGTATCGATTACCGTCAGTTGAATAAGGTGACTATAAAGAACAAATATCCTTTGCCCAGAATTGATGATTTGTTTGATCAATTAAAAGGAGCTACTGTGTTTTCCAAGATTGATTTGAGATCGGGATACTACCAATTGAGAGTTAAAGATTCAGACATTCTGAAAATTACTTTTCGAACGAGGTACGGGCATTATGAGTTTTTAGTTATGCCATTTGGATTAACCAATGCTTCTGCTGTTTTTATGGACTTGATGAATAGAATTTTCAGATCGTATCTGGATCAATTTGTTGTTGTATTCATTGATGACATTTTGATTTAGTCACGTGATGAGAATGAGCATGCAGAACATTTGAAAATTGTGTTGCAAACTTTGAGAGAAAAGCAATTGTACCCAAAATTCAACAAATGTGAATTCTGGTTGAATGAGGTCAGTTTTCTGGGGCATATTGTGTCAGCTTCTGGGATTCATGTTGATCCAAGCAAGATTTTTGCTATTCTGAATTGGAAACCTCCGAAGAACATGTCCGAAGTTCATAGTTTTTTGGGTTTAGCTGGTTATTACCGCAGATTTGTTAAAGGCTTCTCGACTATAGCTCTCCGTTGACTAGATTACTTCAAAAAGATGTCAGATTTGAATGGTCGGATAAATGTCAGAAAAGTTTTAACCAATTGAAAACTCTGTTAACAGAAGCTCCAGTGTTAGTATAGCCAGAATCGGGTAAAGAATTTGTTGTTTACAGTGATGCTTCGTTAAACGGTCTGGGATGTGTTTTGATGCAAGAGGGCAAAGTGGTAGCTTATGCTTCGAGACAATTAAAGCCTCATGAAAATAATTATCCGACAAATGACCTTGAGCTCGCTGCGATTGTGTTTGCACTTAAAATTTGGCGTCATTATTTGTACGGTGAGAAATGTCATGTGTTTTTAGATCATAAAAGTCTAAAATATCTAATGACCCAGAAAGATTTGAACCTGCGTCAAAGAAGATGGTTAGAACTGTTAAAAGATTGCGAGTTTGTGATAGATTATCATCTGGGTAAAGCAAACGTGGTTGCTGATACGTTGAGTAGAAAGTCATTATTTACACTACGTACTTTGAATGCTCAGTTAGATTTGTCTAATGATAGTTCTGTGATAGCTGAATTGAGAGCAAAACCATTATTTGTACAGCAAATATGTGATGCTCAGAAAGTTGATAATGAATTATTGTTGAAACGAGCTCAGTGTGAATTGAATTCTGAATCTGAATTTCGAGTTGTTGATGATTGTTTGAAATTCTGAGATTGAATCTGTGTTCCAAGAAATCCGGACTTGATTCAATTGATTTTGGGTAAAGCACATAATAGTCGCCTATCTGTCCATCCGAGAAGTACAAAGATGTATCATGATTTGAAGCAACACTATTGGTGGTCTGGCATGAAACGAGACATTTCTGACTTTGTTTCAAAATGTATAGTTTGTCAGCAAGTAAAACTAGAACATCAAGTTTTGTCTGGGTTGTTACAACCGATTCTGAGTCCTGAATGGAAATGGGATAGAGTAACTATGGACTTTGTTTCTGGGTTGTCTCTGACTCCGAGAAAGAAGGATGCGATATGGGTTGTAGTTGACCGATTAACTAAATCTGCCCATTTTATTTCGGTAAGATTTGACTACTCACTTGAAAGATTAGTTGAGCTTTATATTTCTGAGATTGTGAGATTGCACGGGGTACCACTATCTATTGTGTCAGATAGGGATCCGAGATTCACATCGCGATTCTGGAAGAAATTGCAAGATGCTTTGGATACGAAATTTCATTTCAGTACAGCTTTTCATCAGCAAATGGATGGTCAATCCGAGCGAATTATTTAGATTCTCGAAGAAATGTTAAGATTCTGTGTACTTGAGTTTAATGGTTCGTGGGAACAATACCTGCTGTTGATCGAATTTGCGTATGACAATAGTTTTCAGACAATCATTAAAATGGAACCATATGAAGCTTTGTATGGACGTAAATGTCGTACACCTCTATATTGGACTGAACTCAGTGAGAATAAGTTACACGGGATCGATTTGATAAAAGATACCGAACAGAAAGTTAAACTGATCCGAGATTGTTTGAAAGTAGCATTTGATCGTCAGAAGTCCTATGTAGACTTAAAACGAAAAGATATATAATTTGAGATCGACGACAAAGTATTTCTGAAAGTGTCTCCATGGAAGAAAGTGCTCTGATTCAGACGTAAAGGCAAGTTAAGTCCTAGATTCATCGGACCGTATGAGATCATTGAATATGTTGGGCCTGTTGCATATAGATTGAAGTTACCCTCTGAGCTAGAAAAGATTCATAATGTATTTCACGTTTCGATGCTCTTTAGATATCGGTCTGATCCATCACATGTGACTGCCCCATCTGAAATTGAAATCCGATCTGATATGACATATGAAGAGGAACCGATCCGTATCTTAGCTCGTGAAGTGAAAGTGTTGAGAAATAAGAAAATTTCGTTAGTGAAAGTACTCTGGCATCGTCACGGTATAGAAGAGGCTACGTGGGAGCCTAAAGATTCAATGAGACAACAACATCTGAATCTGTTTAACGGTAAAATTTTCGGGGACGAAAATCCCTAAGGGGGGAGAATTATAACAGTCCAGTTTATACCCTAGTCGTAATAAAGGGTTTGGGACCACAAATCGAGTCTCAGATAATATTTTTAATATTATTTTTCGTGCTGCTGATATGTGAATCAGCATGTGCTAAATTTTCGTAAGCTAATTTGTCCGTCTATGTGTTTAATTTGAAAAAAGGATGAAATTGCATTGACGTAAAAGTAGTTTGCTATTTGCTAAAGCACTTATATGTTGTGACTTTGTATAAATGGAGGCCTTATATGGAAAATATGCCATCATTGAGATAGTGGATGATGGAATGTCTAAATAACCATAGTATTAGTTTGTTCTATATGTTTAATGGATGGGCATTTTAGTAATTGAATAAATGATATTGGATTAAAGAAACAAAAGATGAGTGGCCATCTTTTATTTTCTCTTCATTGATCGAAAAACACTAAAGAAAAATAAAGAAAACTTTAGCTAAGCATTCAGCACTTACAAGCCAAAATTAAGGTATGATTTGGTTTCAGTTTTTGATAATTTTTACGTTTTTGCAATCGCTGCTTTGAGAGCTGCAAAACCCATGCCTTGATTTTGTGTTTTGATGATGTATGTGAAATATGCCATTGATGGTTTTGCAAGCTTTGTGATGTTTGAGAATGAAAAATGAAAGATTTGGGTTAGATAAACATGTTTTGTTCTTGAAGTTTTAATGAATTTAGCTAAACAGGGCTAAATTGAGAAAATGGTAAATTGAAGGACTAATTTGTGAATTTGATGAAAAGTATAGACTTATATAGTCCTTAGGGATATTCGGCTAAGCTTGTGTGTGAATTGATTTTATGAATTTGATGTTTTGAGTAAAATAGACTAAATTGATAAATTGTGCAAGTATGAGGGCTAAATTGTAAATTGCCCTAAATATATGTGTTTGGATTTAATTGAATGGAATAGTGAAATAAAAGGGTTAATTCTGAATATGTTTAGATCAAGAACCGAGGAAAACGGATTTAGATCGTGGGAAAGCAAAAATAACAGAGTAGCCGTTTTCGTTTCGTTAAACCAAACCCTAGGTAAGTCACTATGCAAATAAACTTATCTGTATTGAATTGAATATATATATTCATATGTCTATCAATGAAAATGAATGAGTATGAGATGTTAAGTGCATGAATTCTAAAATAAGTTTGATATAGTGATAAAGCCGAGAAGTCCCGTACGAACCTAGGAATAGATAGGATTAGCTATGTCATGACATAGGTATCTATTCTGTTTTATCATGTAAGACCATGTCCAGGATGTTGGCGTTGATTTGAAATTTGTAAAAGACCTCATCTGGGACGTAGGCATTGATATGAACTTTATGAGTAAGACCATGTCTAGGACATCGGCATCATATTGACTCGTGTATGACCACGTTTGGGACGTTGGCATCATTATGATCTGTACGAGTAAGACCATGTCTGGGACATTGGCATCGTATTGAAATGTGTAAGACCCTATCTGGGATAGTGGCATCGATATACGAGTGCATGTAAGACCATGTCTGGGACGTTGGCATTGTACTACTATTCTGAGCTTTCTGAGTATCCTATAGGTTCCTAAGGGTTCAACGGGCAAGTCTGCAATATGAATGGTATATCCGAGCTATGATCAATTAAGTGAATGAATATCTGATTCAGGTGCGTTGAATGTGCATTAAGTATGAATGAATGGTAAGTATGTATATGACTTTGATTGAAGAAAAGTATGTTTGAATAGGATAATGTGAAGGAGATGCAAGAAAGATTATGAATGAGCTATGTGTTTCAAATGAGTTTTGAATGGATAAATGTGACAAATGTAGTCATAAGTATGAATCAAGCATATACATGATAAATTGTTAAGTGAATGAGATATGCAAATGTATCAAATTGCATATATGCATTTTATGCCAAGTTTATTTGTATATGACTTACTAAGCTTTTGAAAAGCTTACTCCGTGTGTGTGTTTTCTCTATTTTATAGGTCGTCAAAGTTACTGAAGGCTCGAGATTGTCAAGGATCGTCATCACACTACTGAACATATTTTGGTACCCTTTTGAAAATGTATATGGCTAATTATGGCATGTATAGGCTAGATAGGTGTATATGTTTATGAAGTGAGCATGGCCATGTGTATTGGCAAGTTTTTGAGTTGATAAATGTTTGAATGAAAGAGTTATGAAGCATATATTTAGTATGTTTTGATGCATATCAAATGGTTAAGTTTTGGTTAAGCAAATGGATGATACATGTTTGAAATGATGTAGGATCTAGTTTGTAATTTGGTATGAATGGAATTGGTATTGAATGTATGGATGAAGTGAACCATTTGATATGTTTTGGTTGCCATATATGCATATTATGTTTAGGTATATGTTGCTTGTAGGAAGACCCTAAGTGGGTGGCATATTGGCCTTGTAAAAGGGCCTATAATGTTACACGATTGAGGTACACGGGCATGCCTAAGACCGTGGGTAAATTGGTAGAATGTGGCTTAAATTGTACACAGCCTCGACACGGGTGTGCTTGGTGGCCGTCTGAGAAATGGTAGTATGTGATCTATTAGCACACGACCTTAGCACAAGGGCGTGCTTGGTGACCGTGTTGATTTTGGCAGTATACTACCACGGGGAGGACACACAGGAGTGTCAAGTAGCCGTGGGTAAGGCACGGCCTACCCTCACGGCCGTGTGTCCCCTGTATGTTAGAAAAGTTTCAAATTTTTATGAAATTTCTTATGTGTTTCGATTTAGTCCCGACTCGATTTATAAGCATGCTTAAGGTCTCGATGACCTACTTAAGGGACATTATGATTGATATTGATGAATGGTTGTACGATTAAATTTTGTAAATGTTTTCGATCTGTCTGGTAATGCCTTTAACCCTAATTCGGTGATCGGACACAGGATAGGGGTGTTACAGTTATGATCCAAATGATCTGGAACAATTTGCAGTTTAGAGGCATAATGATTGAGGGCCCAAATCAACATCTAAAACGGTTCCTTCAACTTTGTGATACTTTTAAATATAACAGGGTGACTGATGATGCTATTTGCCTTCAGTTGTTCCCCTTCTCCTTAATAGATAACGCTTTCTCTTTGTTAGATTCTCAAGCACCAAGATTTATCACTACATGGGATAAACTCGTAGGAAAATTCTTACAAAAGTTATTCCCTATCATCAAAATGGTCCAACTAAGGAGGGAGATCACAACATTTAAACAATTAGAAAGGGAAAGTTTTCACGAAGCTTGAGAGTGTTTTAAAATATTAATTCAGAGATGCCCACACCATCGATTACTTGAGTGGCTAAGATTAAAAATGTTCTATAATGGGTTGGATGCACACGCATGATTAGGACTAGATGGAGATCAAATTGTCATGAGAATCCTGAGTAACATAGAAAATTATCATCGGAGAGAGGGAAATGAGCATGTGAAGGCATAGCTCTCCATTCGAGTAAAATACTGAGTAACCCAGAAAAACCAACTCATGAGGAAAACAAAGAGGATTGTGAACCCCAAGAAGCTGAGAAGGAAATAGAACCAGAAGATGTAGCTGAGTAGGAGAAAGAGCCAGCCAAGGAACTTGCAATTGCAAAAGTACCATTCCCTTCACAGTTGGAGGGAAAACTAAGACGGGATGAGGATGAACTTGTAAGTTTTTTGAAATTATTCAAAATGTTAAAATTTAACTTGCCTTTAGTTGATTTAATTGAGAAAGTCCCTAAGTATGCCAAATACCTAAAATAAATTATCCCTAGTAGTAGGAAAATTAAAACAGGAAAGTAAATTAACATAAATGCATCATGTAGTGTGATTATATCTCGACAGGTTCCCCTAAGGCTAAAAGACCCGGGGAGTTTTAAATTCCCATAGATAAAAGGGATATTCGTTTTAGTAAAGCTCTATGTGATTTAGGAGCTAGCATAAACCTAATGCCTCTATCTACATACGAAAAACTCAGGCTAGGGGACCTTAAAAACACTTAGATCACACTATAATTGGATAACAGATCTTCAGTGCATCCAATGGAGTATTGAAAGATGTATTAGTCAACGTGTGCAGCTTCATCTTCAGTGTACTTATTATGGAAAACTTTTAAACTTGAGAATTTTCTTTGTAATTCCAGTTTTCAATTTTTCCATTTTTTATGCTTTAGGTTATTTTTAGTTTTTCTACTAGTGTTTTTTGAGAGATCTGATATGTAGAGTCAGTCAACTCTTTGTGGATTATGCACTTCACTTAATATAATTCTGGATTCTCTTAAACATTTTCTCTTGAATTCATTATTATGTTTATCTTTAGCATTAAATTTACTGTGTTCATGAGATCCATGAGGAATTAATCCTTTTATGGGGGATTAATGAGTGGGGAAATGATTAAATGATTTCTATGTAGGTTTTCCTTAGTGGATCAGCTGTTTGGGAGAGGAAAAACTTAATCCCTAGGCTTGACGTCCCTAGGAAGTCATTTAGGTGGGAATTAACCCAAAATTGGTATGGCCTATCCATGAACACCTTAACTGTAAATCAGTCTAGGGTTGTGAGGTTGAGAGATAAGTAGTTCTTACCGACTCATTAGTTTAGTGGAAGATCGAGAGATCTTGCTAGGTTAATGACTAGTTGATTGAATAGGAACCTGAAACAGGAATTAGTTACGACTAACAAAGCGAGCTAATTATCGATAGTTAGATATGATAAAGTTTACATATTAATTTCCCAAAGTCTCTTTTTTACGGTATTCTCTTTATTATTACAAATCCCCTCAAAAAATTCTCTCTTTATGTTTCTTTAAAATATAATTTATTTAAAGCAATAATTAGATCTAGTTATATTTAGGTTAAGATTAACTTAGTGCTAGCATCCCTAGTGCTAGCATCCCTTGGGTATGATCCTCGGAGTACTTACCTCCTTTGTTGTAACTATATTACAACCTGATTTTTATACTTGTAAACACTACTTATTTCATATATTTTATGTTGGATTCTTACTTTGGACATTGGTACTGATCTGTCGTAATTCGGTGTAGCAAATTAAACTAGTTTTCACATTTAAGGAGCTTGAATACAAGCCTTTTTTTATGTTTTAGTTAAGCTTCTTTAGTTTTATTTACATTCAATAAAATGCGCATATCGAGTCTTTTATTGACCTTAAATGCCAAACGAGGCCTAAGGGAGAGCTAACATATTTCTTGAGTGTGCAGGAGACAATTAGAAGGCATTTCAGGCCATTACTTGATGCTATGCCACAACATGAGAGATCCAATGTCACAACATAGAGAGTTGAATAGAGAAAATGAGAAATTTCCTTCAATGTTGCAACAAAGGCTGAGGATGTCACGACATACCCTTGAAGATGATTGTAGAGGAGCATACTGGTTGCTATGTCACGACATAGGTCTTGGTATGTCACGACATCTACTGTATAACAAGAATAAAACACAAAGCAGAGGTGTTTCGATTTGCATAATCAAACTTAAAGCTTGAAAACGTTAACTAATCTAGGGTTAAGGACGACGGCCACCTGAAGGCTATAAATAGGCTACTTTAGTACACAATATGGAGACCATTCCATTAGCTTATATTCTTTTCTTAGGTTTTAGATTTGTTTTCTTGTTTCTATTAGGTTTTCATAGTTCAATTTATTTGTTCCTTTGAGAGATCTGGTTATAAGGCAAGATCAACTTCTATGGTTCATATTATTCAATATCAATTAGGCTATCTTAAACTGTCTATTCCACTTTACTTCCTATGATTAATTACTCCATTCTTTCCATGTTGTTTATTACAGCCATAAGGAGCTAATCTCTCTATGGGGGATTAGTGAGTGGATGCATGATCTCTTAACTATTTTGTAGGGTTACTCAATAGATCAATTGTTTGGAAAAGGAAGAACATGAAACAAACCCTAGGCCTGACAACCCTGGGAAGTCATCAAGGTGGGAATTAACCCAAAATTAGTATTGCCCTTTCGTGAACACCTTTACCCCAAGCCAGTCTAGTCTATGAGGTCAAAAGATAAGTAGTTCTTGTTGACTCGTTATGTTAGTGGATGATCAGTAGATCCTGCTAGGGTAGCGACTAGTTGGTTGACGAGGAACTCGAGACGACAATTAATTGGGATTGTCGAAGCGAGTTGATCACCCATCCTCAGATTTGATTCACTTTATTTATCTCTATCTCTCGCAACTTTAATTTCTTTTAATGTTATTTTATTTTATTATTTTACAAACCCTAAACATATTTCTTATTTTACTCTTGTACGATAATTGAATTAAAGTATTAATTAGATCTTTCCTTGTTGAGATTAAGATTGATTTAGTACTCGCCTTCCTTTGGTACGATCCTCGAAGTAGTCACCTACTTTATTGTAAAATCTATATTACAACTCGACTCGTATACTTGCAAATACCACCTTATAAGTTTATATTCTATTGCAATATTCACACTCTGGACATTAGTACATTCGAAAGCGGTCAGGTACATCTGGAGGTGGTCAGTATGCCAGCAACAACTCTAGAACAATCGCTAATCTAGCTTTTGCTTGGTTGCTGGAAAAGCTTAAATGAGCTTTGCCTTACCTTTTTCTTTACACAAAGAGGAATCTGAAGGATCCGAAACTTCAAAAACATATTTCACAATATATATAGATTATTAATGGTCACAAACACATAAAAAATCATACAAATACAGAGATCCTCCTAACTCTTCTTTAAACTGAAAATTTCAACTAGTTTAATTGAAACTTATATTTCTTGTTTTGGACTTGTTTCTATTGCTCAAAATCAATTCTAAACATCTAACTATTCACTTTAGAATAGATCTAAATAATTAAAACACCTAGAAATTTAGATTTAAAGTTTTCAAAAAATTCGATGTTCATAAACACTTTGAACAAAAAAATCGTTAAATCTTTCAAATCTCTTAACAATTGGTTAAAGTAAGTTTAGAAACCTTCTAATCTCATCAAAACATGTTGAAAAACACTTAGAAATAGTGGTTTAGCTTGAAAACCCAAATTCTACCATTATCGATCTCAATTTTGGCTAAAATATAAAATTCTTTTTACAACGGATCAAAACTTAATTTGAAAAGCTAGAATACATCAAAATTTAATAGAGAAACAGAACCTTACTTTGATTAAGAAGAAAGACAAATGGTTTACTTGTAACATCCCGTTCAGTGTAGTATTTAAGAATGCGTATCATTTGTATGAGGGATCTTTATAGCATGGATTCTAATAGATTAAGTGTCGAAAAGATTTCCTGGATTATTGAAGACGTCGACCGCGCCTTTGGGCAAAGTTTGAGTAAAACTCTATTGGAAATAATGGAAACTAAAATACCATGGAGATGTAGAATCTTAGCTATGTACAACTTTGCCAACTTCTATAAAGAGTAGTTAGTACACAATGCCAGAAAATGTGCGTAACATCCCAAAAATTTAGAATTTTATGTGTTGCATTATATCTTGCGCGAGGCTAGTTAAATTATTAATCGTGTATGTTTTAAGGTCCTAAGAAGGCTCGGGGTTTAATTGGGCCTTAGTAAAAATTTTGTATTTTAGCACTTTAAGGAGATATAGTAAGGGGCCTCAATGCTTATGGAAATAAGTGAGTAAATGGCTAGCATAAATGAGCATTTGGTAAAGAGGAAGTGGCGTCACATGAAGAGCTTTAGGGGAAGAGGTTCGAATCCCAATTGGTACAAATTTTGACTTTTTTTTTCTATTCATTGAGAGTGTCGGCCATGATGGTATTTTAGGCAAGGTGGACTTTTTAAATTATGGAAAGGTGGCTAAGGTTTATGGTAAGGAGGAAGATAAGGGATATTAAAGGAAAGAATCAAAAGAAAAAGGCAAGATAATGGAGCATGTTGGCCTTTTTCATGGGAAATGTTTTGGAATATTTTTATGGTCAATTTTTTACCCTTTTGGTTTGTCGCACACGATTTTGGGAGGTAATAGGGGAGTGCTAAAATTCTTTAGCATTTTGGGTGAATTTTGGTACTTGAGTGATTATTTTTATTCTTAGCATTTTGGGTGATCTTTTAATTTTTTCCAATCTCTTTCCTCTTTGCTGAAAATTCCAAAGCCAAAGTGAACATTTTCTTTTCTTTGCTTTGGCCGAAACCTCCTAGCACACTTGTGCATTCTTTTTCTTTTGATTGGTCGAAACACTCATCTTTTTCCCACCTTCCCTTAGATAGCCGAACAATCTAGCACTCCATCCATCCATTCTTTTCTTTTGACCATTTCATCAATCTTTTCTCTTCTCTAAAATCGACATCACTTTGAGATCACTTTTTCTTGTTTGATTTTCCTCTAAAACCAATTCTACTATCATCCCATCTCTTTATTTTTTCTTTTCTTTTCGTCTTGGACAATCTCTTCTTGACCGAATCGGTAAGTGACCTTATATCCCTCTTTTTATTTCATTTTATTTTCATTTTTCTTCCTAGTTGAATATATGTGTTCATCATTATTCGGTTATTCTATCTTGTTTCCCTATCAAAAAATCTCTCTCCCTATCACTCTCATTTTGTGGTCAATATCATTTTCATAGTGTTATAGAGGGTGGCCGAATACCACATCATCGTCTAATCATCTCTAGTCATAAGACAGTTGTGGGAATTGGGATTATTATTGATTAAGGTAAGGAGTTCTTTCATTGTCCATTTGATATATCTATTTGGTTATTGTGTTAATCGGATTGAAGGTTGGCTAATTGATTATGTTGGTAGGGATGAAATCATTCGATATTCTCTCCTTATTTAGTGGTAAGCCGAACCCTTTGTCATTAGACGATCTATATTTATATTGTAATATCGTTCTGACTAAGATTTAAACCAATGGAGGCTTGTGGTGCCAATTTGAAAGGAAAGGCGAGTGGAGAACTCAAAAGGAGTGGATTTACGATTCCTACTCCAAATTTCAAACGAAGGGCGGTATCGACGGTTCAGGATTTTCCACTGGGTTGTGGACCATCATCCGGTGAGAATCGACAAATCGTGGTCATTCACGATTTTGAGAGTAAGTATTATAGATCGCTTGGTTTAGTTTTGGATTAATAAAAATCTCATCCGTTAGGTTAATCAAGTGTTATGATATCATAGTTGTTGACGATCAAAAAGGCCTAGTACTTACCGTAATTAGGTGTGTAATCTCACACCGTTTTTCTGTGGGTTTTAAGATTCGATATCATATTGGAAATAAATCATTATGATTAAAATTGTAATATGGCATAAACCGAAAAATTGGCCTAAATTACACTATTTTGACAAATTTGTCAAAATCGGTATTAACACTGTGAGAATTACGAAAAATGCCCCTAATGGGTCGAATTGCGAAAATACCCCTAATGGGCCAATTTGATAGATTGCCCTAATGGACCGATTTGCAAAGTGTTATAATGGGTCGAATTTTTGTAATGAATCTCTAAATTAATAATTGTTGTTTATATTTGTAAATATCATGATTTACTATGTATGTTGCATTTACATAATTTTGCATGGGATGGGAAAATGGTCAAGAGAAGTGATTCCGGTGGCACTGCCACAAAAATGTTTGTTAATATGATTACTATGATTCTGGTGGCTTGGCCACAATCAAAATATGTTATAAATGGCAAAATGCCTGCGATTGGTGTGTTTGGCAGGGTGAGTTGACTTGATCCC
Source organism: Gossypium rotundifolium (assembly GCA_025506655.1). Lineage (NCBI taxonomy): Eukaryota > Viridiplantae > Streptophyta > Magnoliopsida > Malvales > Malvaceae > Gossypium > Gossypium rotundifolium. The sequence goes on from CP106727.1 coordinate 25,460,922, forward strand.
CACAGGTGTGATGGGATGGTACGAGTGGTGTGTAGCGGATGGATTATTAGGTTGGGTTGGGTTGCATTATATTCATTCGATTTAATTGATACATTATTATGTCAAAGGGGCTTAGGCCCAAAATTTTGCTAAATGGGTATTGGCCTAATGGACGACTGTAAGGGGATTATACACTGAGTTCTAGTAACTCACCCCGTTTCCTTAACCCTTGTAGGTAATACTCAATGACATGGACTTGGGCCATGGATGACTTGGTGGGGGCCATACTTCAGAAATGGTTTTATTTGGACTTTAGATTTCTATTTCGTTCACTTTATTACTTTACTATTTTGAGTTATATGATGTAATAAGGCCTCTGGATTATTTTATTTTGCTTTATGTTTGACGTACTTATATTTTGCTCAAGTTACTTTAAATGGGATTTTCTTTTTTCTAAAAACTTAAATAAATATTTTCTAAAATAGATACACATATGGATTTCATAATAAACTTATATAAATATTTTTAACTCGAAATTTTCTCTCAAATTTTCATCAATATTTTCAAAAGTCACGGTTTGTAAAATCATTAGTTCAAATTTATCGATTTATCAATCAATCTTCGAAGTTAGTAATATTTTATCAAATATTTTAAATCAAAATTGTTTTTCTTGATTTTAACAAATCAATACCATTTACATACGAATGAAAATGACTTAAATATATTTTTCTCATGTGACATGTCAGATCCGGACGTAACGCATGGGCCGGGTTTGGGTTGTTATAATGTGCACGTTTCAAAAATCGATCAACAATTACCCATACAAAATCATTCTTTATTGGGTTCAAAGGCAAACCCTAGAAAAAGTCCATGGTGATCATTTCCCATTTCCACTTTGGAATCTGAATTGGCTGAAGCAAACCTGAAGGGTACTGATGCTTCAGTTTGACCTTTTGGCAAACCAAACACCTAGAGGCAAATCCATAACATCATGTTTCGAACCAGGCCACGAATACATATCTCAAAGATAACATTACATCTTATTACTACCAGGATGCATAGCGCAAAGGCTACTATGCGCCTTACTAAGAATTTCATGCCTTAAATCCAAACCATTCAGCACACAAAATCTCCCTCGAAAACTCAATATACCGTCTACATTAAGACTAAAATCTCCCCCAACACCTTTCTCTACTTGCTGAATCCATTTTACCAAACTCTCATCTTTTATTTGTTTTTCTTTAATCTACTAAGACAAAGTCGGCTTCTGGTAACTCAAAAATATATAGACTTTTTCAGCACTTTCTGATCATTAATTCATGCAAATTCAAAGTGTTTTTCATCAGGTTTTGTAATTTTATTATGGAATATCTAATTTGGGTAAAATTTAGGACACATTTATTTTTGACTATTTTGATGCTAAACATACACAATTATGCCAATTTTAAGTAGTTTGGAGCAATGGAAGATCTCGAGTTACCTTGAGAAGCTCAAATTACTGTAACATCCTTGAAGCATGTGCCATACAGAAGGTGGTTGATTAATAAACAACCATGGTTGCTTCAAAATATTATTCTTAGACTCTAAAAATTTATTTAACCCAAACCTCAGTTGGGTTGATGAAACTGGATAGCCTAATGCAAAGGCACTAACCTAGACCATCCAATTGAGGAGGAATGAGCCACCAAACCAAGAGAGGCCAAAATTGTCCATGATACTTCCCAAATCAACCATTCAAAGCTAATTTAAATAATTAAAAATCAGCCCTTATATTTCTTCATGTGACCGTTTCAACCCTTTCATTTTTCAAGCTTCTTATTTCAAGCACTTAGCTAAAAATTGCAAGCTATCAACACCCTCTTCCTATAATGAACGGCCGACCACGTGTGGAGAAAAAATCAAGGCTTTTAATTCCTATTTTTAACCATCCCTGTAATGCCCTCAACCCGATTTGATTCATTGGGTTCGAATTTTGGGTGTTACAATGCTAATACAGACTTACACTAAAATTTCTTACACAAAATTTTCAACCATTATAACTTGATGGTAAACGATATTCCAACTAGATTACAGTGAAATATACAATGGATGATTATAATCATTGTACAAGACATTTCCACTACAAGGACTGATAGACATATCTCAAAACATAATTACATCACTTCTATTTATATAGCCTTTAAGTAATACTACTAACTTCATCTATTCTGCCAACTTGTTCTGTATGCATAATAACCCAATATGTCATCCTTTGTCTTAGTCATGGCATTGTCCATTCAGGAAAAGACCCAAATCAGCTTACCTATGACATAAAACACAGATGTAAGTTCATGAGAGCTTAGAGAGTTAAACACCACATACCTAGATCGTGTTTACATATCGCGTCTAATAATTCAATTATCCATCCCATTGTTCTTAATCGTCAACTTATTTCTAGTAAGTGCCTTTCTAGAATTTCCATTCTTTATACCATAAATGTCATGCCTTATTCTGAAATCATGCCCTAGCCTTCACCTTTTGATACGTTTCTTACTCAGATTACCTTCAACTTACCAAACACAGATCTTACTCAGATTTATTCTTCAACTATATTTAACCATACTTTGAATTCACCACATAATCTGGCGAATTCCAAATTCTTTGTTCCTATTATAAAACCATGCAGGATCTGCCCCAACAACTCATTGGGAGCTCACCACAAAGAAAACTCATTGGATTATCTTATCAAAAGTGTAACATGATATGCCATAAGGGCTTTTCCTTCAAAGTTTGTTATACCTACTATTCCTTTAGAGTTTTCCATACAAACTATCCCTTTAGAGTTCGCCACACATACTATCCCTTCAGAGTTTGTCAGGAATACCTGTAACAGCCCGATTTTGGGTCTAGTCGAAACAGTGGTTTTGGGACCACAAATCAAGAAGAAAATTTCATTTTTATTATATTATTATGGTTTAAAATTTTATGAAAAAATTTCATGAAAATTTCGTTCGAAAATTTTGACGTTTGGGCACTCAATTTAGTCAGAAGGACTAAATTGTAAAAAGTGAAAAACTTGAATTCTATATGTCAGAGGTGTCCAATTGCTATGAGATTTTAAATTAGAGGTCCTTAAATAGTAATTAGACCATTGGTTAAGTTGGTGGACAAAAATGGACATGGTTTGGTATGTTTTCAAAGTTTTTCATTAAGGGTATTTTGGTAATTTGTTAATTAAATGAATTAAAAAGTCAAATTAAAAGCCAATTTTTGTCCATCTTCTTCCTCATAGCCAAAACTTGCATGGAGAAGACATAACTAGGGTTTTCCAAGCTTTCAAGCTTGATTGTAAGTTCGTTCTAGCCCCATTTTTAATGCTTTTTATGTTTTTGAAGTCGTTGTAACTTGATCTTTCTATTTCTACCATCAATTTGAAGAGATGTAAAGGTATAAAATTTACCCATGTTTAACATGTATGTATTTTGATGTTTGATAGAAGAAAATGCATGTTTATTGTTTGTTAAACGATTTTTACTAAGTGATTTTTGGTAAAAATGCCTAAAAGGACTTGTTTGTAAAAGTTGTAAAATGTGTAGTAAAAGTGTGAATAAATGAAAAATGTGGGCTGTTATGAGCATTATATAGGTTTGGCTAGGCTTGGGTTTTGAAGAAATTGAATGAAAATCATTTTACGATCCTAGGGATTAAATTGTAAAAAATGTCAAACTTTAGGGATAAAATGTAATTTTTCCATAATGTGATTTTGGGATAAGTTGAATAGTATAATTATTGAATAAGTTATATGTGACATTATAGAACAAGAAAAACGAGGTTCAGACATAGAACGGGGGAAAAATGAGTATTTGACGATTTAGTCCTTTTCGCCATTTTTATGTCAAGGTAAGTTCGTATGTTTAATAAGCATTAAATTATATATGTAAATGCTTAATTGATATAATTATGGTAAATTTTATATTATTGAAATGAAATGTGAATATTATTGAGTACAATACTATGGAAATAACTGACAGAGATTCCGTATAGCGAAAGTCTCGGTTGAACCTTAGGAATAGATAGGATATAACTATCATGACATTAGGGTTACTGAGATTATGTGTAAGACCATATCTTGGATATGGCATCAATATGAGACATTCGTGTAAGACCATATCTGGGATATGGCATCGATATGAGATTTCATGTAAGACCATAGCAGGGCTATTGGCATCAATACGAGATTACATGTAAGACCATATCTGGGATTTGGCATTGGTACGGTACTGTGTGTACCCGAGTATCCTTTAGTATTCCAAATGGTTCAATGGGAAATTCAACGGGTATGTCAAAGATGAAAAAGTATGTGATTATGTTACAAGTTGGTACAGGTATGTACGTAAAGTTTATAAGCATTGACTTCATGATATTGTGAGTTCATGATTTCCATGAGAATGTTTTTGTGAAAACCTTGTGATTTTTGGTCTACACTTGTGATGTATTAAATACATCGTAAATTTGATTGACAATTATGTGATTGGCTTTTAGGCCAAATTGAGTTATGGCGTGGTATGTTTTATTTACACAAATTATGACTTGTTGAATATGAGAAAAAAAAGAAGATTGGCATAATTGCTTATTGAAATGGTTATGGAAGTATGGGAAGATAAGAGTTTAGGAAATTTAAAGATGTTAAAGTATATACTTGAAATGTAAATACTCACAATTAATGTGCATAGTTACTATAAAGTTTGAAATGATTCGTTATTTGCTGTAATTTGATACAAAGGAGAAATTATGATCGTTAGGCTAAAGCCAAGATGTAAATCCCAAAATGGGCCTAGTAGGATTGGGACCATTGGGCCTTGAGCATGGAAGCATTTAAAATTTTTGGAGAGCAAGAGAATGGCTTTATTTCAAGTTAAACTTATTGGGAGGGTGATTTTGGAAAGTTACGAGGTTTCTAGGAAGTTCTGGGTTTAAGTTGGGCCTTAGTAAAATTTTGTGTTTAAGCCTATTAAGGAGAGATAGTAAGTGGCATCAAGGCTTATGGAAATAGGTGAGTAATGTGCTAGCATAAATAAGCATATGGCAAGGAGTTTATGGCATCAAGTGCAGGACAAGGAGAGAAGAGGTTCAAATCCCATCAAGTGCAAATTTTTGACTAATTTTTTTGTATTCTTTCCATAATTGTTGGCCATGGGTATATTTTTGGTAAGGTGGACTTTTTAATTTTGGCAAGGTGGCTAAGGAAATATGGTAAGGAAAAATGGATGGAAAGGAGTAAAAGAAAAGGGAAGGAATAGGGAACATGTTGGCATTTTTCGTGGGGGATGTTTTGGAAAGGTTTTATTTGGTCTATGTTCATATTTTGGTAAAGATGATAATGGTTTGGAAAAGGGAGAGGGTAGCCGAATTTTGATGGGAGCATTTTGATAGTTTTGGTGCTTGTTAGGTCTAATTTCTTTTGGCATCCTTTGTGTTCATTCTTCCAACTTCTCCTCTCATTGCCGCAACTTCAAGACAATAGTGGACATTTTCTCTTTTCTTTCTTGTCTTGCCAAAAACACCTATCCTTTGTGACCAATTATTTTCACTCATCTTCTCTTGAAAACTGAAACTACCGATCCTTCTTTGTTGTCTTGCTACTAGTGCCAAATCGTGTTCTTCATTTCGGTTCATCCCTATTATTAAAGTAAAGTTTCTTTCTTCTTATTCATGTTGTTTGTTCTTTCTTCTCTTGACTTGGCTAAGCCGAAACTCTCATCCCTTGGCTAAGCCGAACCTAGCCACTTGTTTTTATTTTAAACTCCTCTTATTGTCTTTTGATGAAGGCTGAATCAAGCCATCCTTTGCTGCTACTTATCTTTCTCTTAGCCTTGGATTCGAAAGTTGATTGGGACTATTTGCAATAGCCAAGGTGCAAATTTTAGAATCCAGTAGGGAAGGATCGCGATTGTGGTAAGTGACTCTTGTGAGAGAGTACTTTTAGGCTTTTGGAAACTTTAAGAAATCGAGGCTAACTTTTGATTGATTTTATTTTTAGGGGGCAGCGAAGAGTGGTTCTTTAGAGAATCCTAATCAAGGTGTGTAATCCCGTACTTTCCGAATACATGTTTGAAATTGTGTGTAATCTCACACTTCTCTGAAAATTTTCATGAAATGTTCTGTGATTTGGTCAAAATACCAAAGAAAACCAAAAACCGGCATCTGTGATCACTCGGGCGTGCGTAGGTTCATAGTGGTAACCATATTTTTGTAATGAAACAGTTTTGGTCAGTAGCAGTGACATGATTTTGAAAAATCATGAAAAATAGGAGAAAGGGAATTTGAAAGTGAATAAGATATCGAATAAAAGCTTACTGTGTCTATTTTGATATAAAAGAAACAGAGAAGGAAAAGAAATTTGATTTTCTGTGATACTCTAATTTTAGTGAGACTGGTTCTGATTGACTTCGTGGTTTCCTGATCTGTCTTGGAAAAATCTTATAAAATTGTACAATTATGAGTTATAATTTATATGTATAGATTACTTTGTGAGCCTATTTTCATTAGAAATAAGTGAAAGCAATATATGAAAACCATACAGTGAGATATTTGAAATTAAGGTAAGAAAGGTCAGAATCATTGGACAGTGAAACAAAGGAAGCTTTAAGGAATAAACTGTACTAAATGGTTAAGCCAAAAATTCTGGAAAAATTTTAGTAAGAAGATATATAAGTCTAGTTTCAAGAAAAATTTACAGATTTAGATTTCAAGATTTCTAACTCAAGTTGTAGTCAATTTAGTTAGTACGATGCAGTTGGGAAATTTAAATTTTTATGCCCAAATTAGTAGTGAAGTCTGGATTGCGAAAATTACCGAATTATGAAAATGCCCTTTTGGGCCAAATTACGAAAATACCCTTTTGGGTTGAATTACGAAAATGCCCTTTTGGGCCAAATTACAAAAATGCCTTTTTGGGCTGAATTATGAAAATGCCCTTTTGGGCCGATTTATTGAAATGCCCCTAACTGTGAGAATTACGAAAATGCCCCTAATGGGTCGATTTGATATATTACCTTAATGGGCTGATTTTTTATATTGCTTAATGGGCCGATTTGTTATATTGCTTAATGGGCCGAATTAATATATTGCTTAATGGGCCGAATTGATATATTGCTTAATGGGCCGATTTGATAATTTGCCTTAAAGGAACGATTTGCAAAGTGTTAATGGGCCGAAATTTTGTCTGAATTAATTATTGTTGTTATATTTGTAAATATCATGATTTACTATGTATGTTGCATTTACATAATTAAATACAACCTTCTTTCCCTCATTTAGTTTTTATTTTGAAACCAAAACCACAAAGTTTAAGCACCATTATTCTTCTTCATTTTCTCTTCTCTTCGAATGCATCTAAGTTCCATAGTCCATCTCTTCTCTTTGATCCTATTCTCTTTTCTTTTCTTTTCATCTTATTTTTTTCTCTTATTGGAAACCATCATATTGAAACCACCATTTTATTCTTTTAAGTTGTGAAGTAGAATCATCATTCTCTTTTTTTTTTTTTTTGTGGCTACTATTTTGGATAATATCAATTTCTTTAGATAGATTACTAATCTAAGTTATTTTATGAGCAATCTAAGACGGTTGTGGACCCTCTCGCAAACGAGGATCGATTATTCAAGTAAACGCACAACCGAACCACTTTACGTTGGTGGAATATCGTGGTTTTGATCCATCCACAATAAGGCGATGTGATGGATGGTGTGTAGCGGATGGAGGTCGATTAGGATGGTTTGATGGATATTTAGGTTGGGGGCTTGATTTTCTATAAAATGGGCCTTTGCTAAATTTCTAAATTTGATTTGAGTGAATTCTTTGGGCTAAATTTGAGTAAATGGGCTAAATTTCATATGTGAAATTTTTTTGGGTTTGAAAGCATTTCATAAAATGGGCTTTTATTGTATGTGTTATACATTGAGTTTATGACTCACCCATTTTATGGGATAACTTTTGAGATAAGATTATTGTGGAGATTTTGCAACTTAAACTCTTTAAGTTAAATTTTATTACTTAGACTTTAATTTGGGTTGCCAATATTATGTAATAAGGCCATTATAAACTATCTTTATTTTCGTGTTTGGATTTACTTTTATTTTGCCATGATAAATATCCATTTAATAACCAAATTGGTTTTTGATAATTATTTAAAAGGTTTTTGTCTTTTAATATATAAATGTTTTCAAGGAAATTTTCTTAAGTTTGGTTTCTTTTTGATTTTATTAATTCCTCCTAAAAGTTGGCCCTAAAGTTTTACTCGAGGAACATACCAAATCCGGTTAGGCTTTTTGGGCGGGTTTGGGGTGTTTCAACTTGGTATCGAAAGCACGCTTTTAAACTCTGGCCTTGGGTTTTGAAGCCCACAACGTTTTCAAAATTTGGCCCAAAAGATTTTTGAAAGTTTTTCTTAAGTTAAATGGTTTTATAAGAGCATGGCACTCGAATTCTCGGCTGATCCATCGTGTATGTACTTTTATTTGATAAGTGATATGAATGTTTGATAAGCCTAAGGAAACTTTAGAGACATGGACCCTAGGTGTATGTGTATGGGCTATGCGAAGAGAAATTAAAAGGAGCTATTTCACTTCTTCGTGATGAAGCCTACCAATGGTGGCTTACTATCAAGGAAAAACGAAGTCATTTCTGAATCTAGTACAAGGAAACAAGTCGATAGCTGAATATGAAGCAGAATTTTTGCGACTTAGCCGTTATGCCAGAGGGATAGTGGCTACGGAATATGAACGTTGCGTCAGATTTGAAGATGGACTTAGAGATGAGCTAAGAGTGATGATTGCCCCACATCGTGAAAGAGATTTTGCAATCTTAGTGGAAAGGGCAAGAATTGCTGAAGAGGCTAAACGGACTGAGAGACAGAACCGGGACAGAGGTCAGAGCAAGAATAAGAGAAGCTTTGGGTCTTGGTCGTTTGAAAATTTTCGTAAAAAGTCAAGAAATGATGGACCGCGAGGTGAGTGGACAAAGAATCGATAAGAGGCCGTGGTCCCAATGGAAGGAAATGGTTACGGTAGAGGTCGCGGAACTTCCGGCAGAGGCAGGAAATTCGAGGCGAGACAACCGGGTTTGGTGTATGCGATTCGTAGTAGAGAAAGCGATGGCCTTTTGATGTTATCACGGTACGCTTTTTGATTTCGGGTTTCCTTTATTGCTTTGATAGATATAGGGTCAACTCATTCCTATATCGCTAGTGAAGTATCTGGGACTTTGCATGTGACTTCGGCTGCACCTAGGAAGATGATCATAGAGTTGCTAAAAGACTACGATCGTTTCTATCGAGTACCACCGGGTAAGGCGAATGTGGTGGCGCACGCTTTAAGTCGAAAAGTGGTGTCGATTTGAGAGCGATGTTTGCACATCTTAGTCTCTACGATGATGGAAGCTTGTTGGCGAACTTGAGTTAAGCCGACATGGTTAAGTCAAGTGAAAGAGAGGCAATTAATAGATGAAGATCCGAGTGAAAAGTTTCGACAAGTGCGAGTGGGAAAATTGGAAGATTTTGGTATTAACGGTGAAGGGTATTGTGCTTCAAAGGTAAAGTCTCGTATGCCGGGGATCGGGAGTTGAGGCAAAAGATACTTCAGAATCGCATGGTAGCCCCTATGCTATGCATCCCGGAGGAAGTAAGTTATATCGAGACTTGCGAGATCGGTTTGGTGGCTTTGGTCTTAAGCGAGAAGTTACCGAGTTTGTAGGGAAGTGCTTGACGTGTCGACAAGTCAAGGTGAACATCAAGTACCTTCGATTTCTTGCGGTAGATAAAGATTCCGCGATGGAAGTGGGAGAGAATCACCATGGATTTTGTTAGTGGGCTTCCTCTTACGCCTACTAAGAAAGACTCCATTTGGGTGATAGTGGACCGATTGACTAAATCGCACATTTTATCCCGATTCGGTTGATTACTCTTTGCAGAAATTGGCAAAATTATATGTGGCTGAAATTGTGAGATTGCATGGAGTGCCATTGTCGATAATTTCGGACAGAGATCCAAGGTTTACGTCGCGATTTTGGAAAGCATTACATCAGGCTTTGGGCACCAGATTGGATTTCAGTACGGCATTTCATCCTCAGTCGGACGGTCAGTCCGAAAGAGTAATCCAGATCTTAGAAGATATGTTAAGGGGTTGTGTGATAGATTTCAAAGGAAGTTGGGAGGAGTTCTTACCGTTGGCAGAATTTGCATACAACAACAGCTTCAATCCAAGATACTGGATGGCACCGTATGAAGCACTATATGGACGGAAGTGTCGCACTCCTACGTGTTGGACAGAATTAGGGGAACGACAGATTTTGGGTCCAGAGATAGTGTCTGAATCTGAAGAAAAGGTTAAGGTAATCCGGGCTCGGTTAAAGGAAGCATCGATGCACAAAAATCGACGCAGATTTAAAACGGAAGGAAATAGAGTATGCGGTGGGAGACCAAGTTTTCCTAAAGGTTTCACCTTGGAAAAAGGTGATGAGATTTGGACGCAGGAAACTAAGTCCCGATTCATTAGACCTTATCGGATTGTGAAGCGGGTCGGATCTGTGGCATATCGCTTAGATTTGCCTCTGAATTGAAACAAATGCACGATGTGTTTCATGTTTCAATGTTACGTCGTTACCGACGGATCCATCTCATATAGTACCGATTGAGGAGGTGGAATTAAGATCGATTTGTCATGAGGAGGAGCCAATTCAAATTCGAGCGAGATGTAAAGGTTTTACGGAGAAAATCGGTTCCTCTCGTTAAGGTATTATGGCGAAATCATGGATCGAAGAAGCTTCGTGGGAACAGGAGGAAGCGATGCGACAACAATACCCTCACTTATTCAGCATGTAATTTCGAGGACGAAATTATTTTAAAGGATAAGGCGTAACATCCTGATATTTAGGGGCTAAGCATTTTTCATAATTGAATGATGTTGCATGTTTAATCATTATTAAGTGCAATTTTGGAAGTTATTTGAGCTTCATTTATTAAGTGAAGGTTTTGCTAAACTTTTAATTTCTATTAATTAAGAGAGAGAACTAAGCTAATAAGGCCTTAAGAATTGATGATGAGAAGTTCTAGTATAAGTTAAGTAATTGGCAAAGTGGTTAAGATGCATGGATGTATGCTTAAGGTGCAAGGTTCGAATCTCCTAGCTAACATTAGGGAGATTTTTAATTTTTTTGTTTTCTTCCTTGTAAGTGTAGGCCAAGAATATTCTAGATTGGATGAGCTTTCATCCATTTTTGGCTTGTTGACCATGAGAAAAAGGAAGTTAAAGAACATAAGGCATGGAATCACAAATCCATGATAAGATGAGGGGGACAAAGGCATGAAATAGGGCTATGTTTTGGGGATGTGTTCATGGTCATTTGACCATGAACCTAGACGGCATGAAGGCTAAAGGGAGAGGCCTAGTTGTGTAGTAAATTCTTTGGATATGATGGGGAAGAAACAAGGAGGAAAAAGGGGATATGTTGGCATTGATGTGGCGAATTTATGCTTTGCCATTAGGGGGAAAAGTTAGCCAAAAGCCTAGGTTGTCCATCTTTTCTCATTTTCTCCAAAAATTCTCTCCTAGTCGAATGTGCCAAAGAGTTTAGGTAAAACTCTCTTTTGTTTTAGCTTTCATCCTTTTGACCAAATTTTCTTCTTTTTGGCCGAATGTACCTTAGTCATTTTGGTACATTTTCACTTTTGATTTAGCCTCAATTGCTTGAACCAAATACAACCTTCTTTCTCTCATTTAGTTTTTATTTTGAAACCAAAAACCACAAAGTTTAAGCACCATTATTCTTCTTCATTTTCTCTTCTCTTGCCGAATGCATCTAAGTTCCATAGTCCATCTCTCTTCTCTTTGATCCTATTCTCTTTTCTTTTCTTTTCATCTTATTTTTTTTCTCTTATCTTTCTCTCATTGCCGAAATCACCATTATCATTTTCTTCTTATCTTTCTCTTTACTTCCTTCTCCTTTCATTCTCTTTCTTCTTTCCCTTCAAAACCGAAACCATCATATTGAAACCACCATTTTTATTCTTTTAATTTGTGAAGGCCGAATCATCATTCTCTTTTTTTTTTTTTTTTTTCAAAGCCGAACCTCCAAGTGATCAAAGTAAGACTTTATCAATTATCTTCATCACTTCCTTTCATTTGAATAAGATTGGAAATCATAATCTTTTATTTCTCTCTTAGGCCGAATCTCTTGAAAAGATTTTGAAAGGAACTTTGTTGAAGACAACCTTAAGTGACCATTCAAATCATCAAGGTAAGACTACTATTTTGGATAATATCAATTTCTTTAGATAGATTACTAATCTAAGTTATTTTAGGAGCAATCTAAGATCATCAAGATAGGTAAGAAAAGAGCCGTTCGAAGTGTTTGGAAGAGAGGAGGTATTCCTTTACCATCGAACTACAAACGAAGAGCAAGATCGGTTAGAGACTTTCCACCCGGTTGTGGACCCTCCGCAAAGCGAGGATCGATTATTCAAGTAGTGCATAACCGAACCACTTTACGTTGGTGGAATATCGGTGGTTTTGATCCATCTAGTGGAGAAAACCGCAAATAACTGTCATTCGTGAATCCGAGGGTAAGGATTTGGATCTATCGTTTATAAGTATAGTTTTTGCTAACAATAGTATATACTAACCGAGTGTGTTAATCATCTAGGTGTGGACGAGCTAGAGAGTGTTGTTCTCACTGTTACTAGGTGTGTAACCATACATTAAAAATTTCCATAGATTTATATTATTAAAAGTGATTATATGATAGTATGTTTTGACTGTGGATACCAATTATTGGTATACAAAATTCGTGTATGTTACCCAATATTCCGCTTATTTTGATATATGCATCAATATGAAATAAGCATGACTATTTTATGATTTGTGGGTACATAGCATGAAAATATGATTTGATATGTATGTGCATGGGATTAGGATATTAATGATAAAGGAGGAAGTATTCGGTGGTTTTACCACAACCGTGACTTGGTCACATATGTGAAATTGGTGACTTCGGTCCCATATTTGACTCGGTGGGTCACATATTTGACTCGGTGGCCGGTCACATATTTGACTCCGGTGGCCGGTCACATATTTGACTCCGGTGGCTCGGCCACATATTTGGCTCTGGTGACTTTGGTCACATATTTGGACTTGTGGTGACTTCAACACATCATTTTGGTGGCTTTGCCACAATAAGGGCGATGTGCATGTTGATGCAAAGAATCGCCTTCGATGGTGTGTAGCGGATGGAGGGTCGATTTAGTAATCCCCACGGTGTCTTTGGTTGGTACGGGGTGTGTAGCGGATGGATATTTAGGTTGGGTAGCTTGCATCTCATTTCATATACATATCCATGTAACATTGTATGATTATTATTTGATCTCGCTATAAATGGGCCTTTGGGCTAAATTTGAGCTAAATGGGCCTTTGGGCTAAATTTGAGTGAATTGGGCCTTTGGGCTAAATTTGAGTAAAATGGGCCTTTGGGCTAAATTTGAGCTAAAGTGGGCCTTTGGGCCAAATATTTGATTAAATGGGCCTATGGCCATATGTGAAATTTTTTTGGGTTTGAAAGCTTCAAGGAAATTTTCTTAAGTTTGGTTTCTTTTTGATTTTATTAATTCCTCCTAAAAGTGATGTTTTAAAAGACAAAATTTCTTTACAATGAAATTCGCTAAAGTTTTACTCGAGAACATACCAAATATTCTTTTTGGGTAGGGTTTGGGGTGTGATTTTGGTGGCTTGTCCACAATTAAATTTGTTATAAAAGGCAAAATGCCCGAGATTGGTGTGTTGGCGGGTGGGTTGACTTGATCCCATGTGTGTGTTGGTTGGTACGGTGGTGTGTAACGGATGGATTATTAGGATTGGTTTGGGATTGCATTACATTCATTTGATTCATTTGATATATTCTGTTTTGTAAATGGGCTTTGGCCCAAGATTATGCTTTATAGGCTTTGGCCCAAGTTATTGTTATATGGGCTCAAGCCCAAATTTTTGCTAAACGGGTTCAAGCCCAATGAAAAACAGTAAGGGGATTATACACGGAGTTCTTGTAACTCATCCCCCTTTCTTTTCTTAATCCCTGTAGGTTTGGGGCCATGGATGACTCGGTGGAGCCATACTTCATAAATGATGTTTGCAAATATTAGTAAACTACTTTTCCGTATTATTTCGTTACCTTTACTATTTCGGGTTTTAAAGTTGTAATAAGGCCTCTGGGATAAACTTTAATTTGCTTTATGTTTGGATGTATTTATTATGTTGCTTGAATTATTTTTAAAATGGGGCTTTTTCTAAAAGCATAACCAATGATTTTTCCAAAGTTGATTAATAAATGGATTTTATAATAAAATTTTACAAATGATATTAACTTGGACTTTCTTTCAAATTATCGATGGCATTTTTAAAAGTCACGGTTTTAAAGTTCACTACCTTGATTTTTGATTCATCAATCAACCTCTCAAAAATAGTTGTATTTTATCAAATATTTACATCCAAACTTGTTTACTCTGTATTTTATCAAATATTTCAAATCAAATTTGTTTTCTTGTTTATAACAAATCAATATCTATTTTAGTACGAATCACAAGGATTTTATACGTTTTCCTCATGTGACACATCAGATTCGGTCATAATGCATGCGTCGGGTTTGGGGTGTTACACAAGATATGTTAAATTATGCTTATAAGTTGATAGAATAAACATTATGACTGAATGAAAGTTTATAACTTTAAGTTTTAAAGTAATTATTATTATTATTTTATGTTTATATTGTTGGACTCGACAAAAGATCGGTAAGAGTTGCTTATTATTTTCATATGAACTTACTAAGCTATATAATATAGCTTACCCCCCTTCCTTTCTAATTTCTTATAGGGTTTTTGAGCTAGCTTGGGTTGGAGCTCGCCGGAGATCCTATCACATTATCAAGCTATCATTTTGGGTATAAGTGAATTCAAATATTTTAAGTCTATGGCATGTATAAGGACTTATTCATTTGCTAAATGTGTCATTGTGATTGTAGCCAATAGGTTGGCTTGTGATTGTCAAAGTCTTGTTTTGCTATTTGGCCATGTAAGTTGGCTCATATTGGCTAACATGGTTGTAAGCCTACGTGTATTCATATATGTGTCAATGTCTATGGTGATATGATCATGGTATGCTTGGTGAATGTGAAATGTTTGGAATTGTGATTTATAGCATGATTGTGTGATTTTTAGAAATGTGACCTATTGATGAGATGAGGAATTTGAGTATCATTTGGTAACTTGAAAGTAGTTGAATAAAGCCTAATGAATGTAAAATTTGTATATTTGATTTAGGGCTTAATAAATGTAGTGAATATGTTAGAAAAGGATATAAAGTTGATATGTTTTAACCATGAATGTGGAATCTTGCATGGATTGGTGTGGAAAGAATCACGTTCTAAACATGAAAAATAATGGCATGAGGATGACATGTTATTGTCTTGTTTGTGGTTGTTTGGTTGCATTTATATGCTTGAATTTATGCAATTTGATGTTGTGTTAATGTGGGCAAGTGAGCGTGGCAAAATGGCTTCGTAAATAGCCTTGTTTTGGTCCACACAAGTTGGAACACGGTCGTGTGTCTAGACCGTGTGTCATACACGGTCTGCCCCATAGGCATGTGTTTTGGCCGTGTGTCCCCTGCACCTTAATTTTGGAAAAGCAGAATGTCCAGAATTAAGCACTCGGGCAGAGACACGGGCGTGTGTCTCAGCTGTGTGTGCTACACGGCCTAACACATGTGTGTGTGGCACAAATTGTGGCACAAGTCGAGAGCACCCAAATTGAGACTGCCTCAAGCACGGTGTGTCCTGTAGTGAAACACCCACACCCGGCCCACGAGCCTGAACCGGATCTGGTATGTTCCTTAAGTAAACCGATTTTTCAAGCTCTTGTTACTTAGAGAAAAATTTGTAAAATTTTCCAAAAAATGTTGTTGTGAATTGGGCTCAGATTGGGAACCCATTTAATTAATCTTGTAAATCCAATTTTAAAGAGGTGATAAAATAATTTTTAGGGTTTATAACAAAAATATATCACTTTAATTTTAGTTATAATTAGTTCGTAACATAATAGTAAAAAGTAAAGCAAAGTAAAGAAAATCCACTGGGCCTTATGGCCTTATTACATCAAGTAAAACCCAAAATAAAATTAAAGGAACTAAACAGAAATAAAGTCCAGATTTAAATGGAATCTTCAAATGAGACATGGCCACCTCGTGGTCTCTACCGCCCCATCAAATCACTTTATTCATCACCTAAAATATTTCCCACAACGGGTGAGTCAATAGACTCAATGTGCACACAAGACTAACATTCAACAAATCGGCATACATGTTCATATCAATTTCATATTCATATAAAATGATGATGCAACTCAACCCAAGCCTAATGGTCCATCCGCTACACACCACCGTGCACCGCCACCACACCGTGGGACTACTAAGTCAACCCTCCATCCGCTACACACCATCAAGGCGTCATTGCGATCGACGTGCTTATCGCCCATATAATTTGTGTCATTAGACACCATATTCAAATAGTGTAACGAAGTTACCAAATTCGAGATAATGTAACCGGAGTTACCATATTCAAAATGTTGTGACCGTAGTCACCATATAACGTTGGTGAGACCGAAGTCAACACCTTCTTCCCTTTCACATAAATCCCGAATGCCCCAAAAATATATATATCATGCATAACATACTTAATTCTCATTCATGTTACTATTCATATGTTCAAAATATATCATATTCGTAATCCTATCAGAAGTAGGAAAAGTACCTGGGTACTCTTACCACATTTGTGGTACTTAACCACATTCACATTCTTATGCATATTCATATAGTTAATAATTGCCATATAATTTATTGAAGATTAGTATGGGTACACACCTGATTCGCTTATTGGATTCCTTGAGATCCCGAAGAATGATCCACCGATCTAGATTTTTAACTCCTATATTCGGCCATTCATTAAAGCATATTAACTAACCTATTTGGCTTAAAGAAAACCAAATCCTAGTAGGATTTGTATTACTTACCTTGTTTGTCGAATTTGGATGTCGTAAATCAAGTCCCAAAATTGCTAGTATTTCTTTTCCTTGAATCGGCTAACACCGCCATGTAACCATGTCGGTTTCGGCTTTTGAAATAATGGGAAATAATCCTAAATATAAAAAAAAACAAGCCTTGGCCGAATATCACCTACCTTATGATTTCAAATCAAAAGGATTCCTTGCCTTATAGCAATCGTCGACATCCCTAGCATCATATGTTAAATTTAATTTAACATATAAATCATAACCTTTAACCAAATATATTTATCTTACCTTAGATCCTCGAATTTCCGAAAGATTCCTCCTTGTATTCAATCTGTTGTAAAAAGAACACGAGAGATCCTTATATATTCGGCCATAAGACAAAAATAGGATTAGACCCTTCTCTTACGGCAAATAAAAAAGAAAGAACTTGATTAATGCTTAGCCTTACCTTTAATGCTTTGATCGATTGCTTCCTTGCCTAGAGTCACGAGTTTTGGCTATGGAGTTTTAATCGGGGATCACAGAGTGTTTTGGCTCGACAATAGCAAAGGAGAGGAGAAGAAAATAGAAGAAGAAAAGATGGATTTTGCTTAAAGAAAAATTTGGCAGAGGGGAGAGAGCAAGGAATTTTCGCAACTTGGAAGAGATGAAAGAAAAGACTTTGGCTCTCCTTTTATAGCCGAATTTGCTAGGCCAAGAGTCCTTGACTTGGCCACCACTCTCCTTAAGATAATATTATCTCCTTTATCTAAAAATAAAAGCATTTAATCCATCAATTATCTCCTCGGATAATCCAAATTTAAAATCCCTTATTTATCACTAAAAATAATCTAAAATAAATCCATTATTTATCCCTTATCTCTTAATAAAAATAATACCAATAATAATCCATCATTATCTATCTATTTGCTGAATTTTAAAAGGATAAAAGCTCTTAAAATTAGCCTATGTGCCGTCCACCTCTGTCCATCCTTACAGCAAAATAAAGCCTTCATTATTTGCTTCCCAAGTGACTCGAACTCAGGCCCATTCCTCTTACACATGGCGCCATTTCCATAGGCCTTAAGTGACACCTTCAGGCCACTTTTCCAAGCCTGTTTGTGTGTTGAATTTCACCAACTTTTACTTTTAAGGCCATCTTTATTTCCTATTTTAAACTTTAAAATTTGACATTTCTGCATCATTTCTAAGTTTCCTAAAATTTTCGATCGGCTCTGTAACTTGCCATTTTTCTTACATTTTCAAGTTTCCAAAATGTTCAGGTTTCCAAAATGTTCAAGTTTCCAAAATGTTCAGGTTTCCAATTTTATGCATTTCCATTTTATGCATTTCCAAAAATATCAAAAATTTATTCTTAGTGCTTAAACTTGTCATTTCATACAATTAAACTGAAAATGCATAGGCCCTTTTCAGGATGTTACACAGGGTCACACGGTCGTGTCCCTTAGGCCACACGGGTGTGTAAGCCTTGTAACATTAAAAATTTTCTAAGTCTTGTAGAATTTTTTAAAGTTCTCAGTTTAGTCCCGAACCACTTTCGATGCATGTTTTGGGCCTCATAGGCTCGTTTTAGGGATGATATGAATATGTATGAAAAATTTTAAATTTAATGGACATTTATGATTAAGAATTGTATGTTTGTTTGTATTTAAGTCTGGTAATGACTCGTACCCTGTTCCGGTGTCAAATACGGGTAAAGGGTGTTACAATACCATTTCTATCTTTTACGGTCTGCCACAGAGGCGTTTCCTTCAGATGGTTGCCATAAGGGCCATTCTTTTGTGCACGCCAAAAAGGTGTTCTTTTCATCTCTTGCCACAAAGGCTTTCCTTTCCTTAGATCGCCACAAGGCTTCCATTTCATAGATTGCCACAAAGGCTTCTGTTTTTTGGCATGTTCACGATCGGGATTCACCTAGACTTACATTTCGTGTTGTGTGCCGCTCATCTTCTTGAGTCATGTAGAAAACCCCATTAGGTAATAAACTTCCTTTAGTTATTTCAATATGATGCTATAGCCCACCAACTATGGTCTTACACGATATGTTGCCATGTCCATGGACTTTTCCTTTTAGAGATCGTGTTTAAAGTCCCGACGAACCCCTTTAGACAACTCTGCAAAGATAGACATAAACTCACTAGCAGACCTTTCATGTATTGACACCATTTAAACTTAACACACTATTCACCTCATACATTGAACACATGTCCATAGAGTCAAGCTTCAACTTCAGGTTATTTATCACATACTCTATACATGTAAGATTCATACGAGTCATACATGTAACCTTCAACTAATTTTCACACATCAGTATATTCATCATACCATCCTTTTGTAGTTTCATTTTGTAGTTCATATGGTTCTTCATAGAAGAATTTAGAATAAACAATATATACACATGAGTCAGCTTAGAGACTCACCTAACACCCACGAATAACAACTTCATCTCCAGATTCTAAGCATCCAATATGAAGACCCATCAATCACTACTTATATAACATAGGGATCCCATTAAAACTCATTCATATGGCTTTTATCAACATCTGGAACCCAGAGAACCCCCATGCAACACCTTACTTCCTCATCTTACTATTTACGCATATAAACCAAACTTACTCTTTCAGAAGTTAACATGCAAGTCCATAATATGTACCCAGACTATGAAACAACCTTTTGCATGAACTCCGATCCTTAGTTTTAGCTT
This sequence comes from Gossypium rotundifolium, assembly GCA_025506655.1. Classification (NCBI taxonomy): domain Eukaryota; kingdom Viridiplantae; phylum Streptophyta; class Magnoliopsida; order Malvales; family Malvaceae; genus Gossypium; species Gossypium rotundifolium. The sequence continues at coordinate 25,480,691 of CP106727.1, forward strand.
AGCAATAAAAATCCCTGATCAGCTCCAAAACAAGTCAGCAATGGTTTTTTCCTATAGAAAGAAGAAGATAACTCCCCTTTTTCTTATAAAGCTCAATGAATATATATGCAAAACCTATGTTCTCATAGTGGAACTTGAAACGTGTACCCAACTTTCCAAACTGCCCTTATTAGTGGCTTACAGGTATGAGAAACATATACAAGAATCCAAAAATCTTTACATATCCTTGATTTATCCCTTCGTTCATCCTTAACCATCTCGTTAGAACGTAACTTGCACCATAACTAGACAAACTAGGTGTATCTTACCTTTGGCGATACCCTCATTACCTAATCACCCTTGACACACTTGTCATTTTCTTCTTTTATACATATTCACACATTTCAGAGAGCAATCCTTTTGTTAAACTTTAACATTAGCTATGTGCCCTACGTTTACACTGAAAACATCAATTGGCTGGACAAGACCACGCCACTTATATTCCTTCGGGTTAGTCGCCCAAACTCAGGACCCGCCAATACTAGGTGTTACAATTCCTCACAAGTATAAATAGACCCTCACTTTGCCATTCATTCATCACTGAATTCACTCATGTATCTCTATTCATTTCTTCTCCCATTTTTTCTCTCTTTTCTCTATTTTTCCATTCCTTATATTTCTCCCTCTCAAGAAAGTGTTTGCAAGGGTTGAAAGTGTTAGGAAATGTGCCCATATTGTAGTGAAAATGTAAGTGCTTTCTATTTATTTGAATGATGAATAAATAAATAAAGTTAATTTCACATTTCACTATTATGTCTTTTGTGTTTCTATCTTTTATATTTTGCATGCATATCGAAATTGTGACAAGAAAATATTAGCTCATTGATTGTATAAGTTTAAAATGAAGATAAGTGGCATTGTAAGAACATTTACATTGCGAGAAAGACAATTTACTTCAGTAGATAATCTAAATAAGCTCGTAATCCCGAAAAAGAATCGAAGTGATTATTTGAATCAAATACTGAGAAGGATTATTATGTCATCTACAATTCCAATTGGAGAGATGGCTAGTGTTTGCTATTGGAGTAGTTGACTCCACGAGTAGAGACATAGATGTATTCTTTGGTAGAATGATACATTGGACTGGACCCAAGATGAATTAATTATGAATTCATTTGTAAATTAATTCACTTGTGACGTTCATGGTTTGATTTACCTAAATCCTGAGTTAGTCATTGACCATGCGTATGCAACTCATGTACTTTGATATAAGTGGAGACTTATGCTTTAAAAATGATCAAGCCCATAATTGTTATGTTGGGTACATGACTTGTCCATAGCGTGGCTTTACTAGCAACAGTGGAATTCATAGCTCAACTAAAGAGTTAATTATATCCTCATTGGCATTGTGTGGATTGATAAATATGGAACATGTCCACGACTTGCTTGTTCCCGAATGAGTAATTTATCATAATCATTTGTTGACAGTGATCATATTAATCATTAAGAAGACACAATGGTGAAAATGAGATAAAATAGCATTGTACTGAGTGAATAGATTTAAGTCAAAGGAATCAAGGATATCATATGAGGGTACCACAAACATGACAAGGTCATTGAACTAAATAGATGGATGAATTGTTTTCTTAAAGAGTATACAATAAGGAGTTTTCAATCAAGGTGCTTCTTGTAGACTGACTCCATGATTAAGTAATTGCAATTACTAGAGCCTAATTGTATATGTCTGATTGGTTCCTCCACTAGCTCAACCAAAGCTCGATCGAGCTACATTTGAATCAGAAGAAAATTATATGACTTTGGAAATAATTTAATTAAGTCCATTTATTCGATGTGGAATTAAATTAGGTGATCGTGAGAATTGTTTAACTAGAGAATTTTATCAAAGAATTTTCTTGAAAAACTAATTTTGGAAAATCTAAGTGATTTTTGGGAAAATTAATTTTGATCAAGTAAAATTAAGTTAGACAATTGGCCCAATGGGTACTTGAAAATTGGACTTCAGATCATAAATTGGGTTCGAGAGCCCAAAATCGAGACGAAGACCCAAAAATTGGTCGAACTAGGCCTAGTATTTGAAATCGGGCTGACAGTCCAACTGATGGCTAGATCGGATTGGTTAGGTCGTCACTGACTTTGTAACATCCTGGTCTAGGGGTTATGCGTTTGGAGCATAACTCGAGTGTTTAGCAGGCTTATGGTAAAGTTGGATGGATTTTAAGGGGTTTGGAGAACACTAGAAGGCAAGAGATGACTTAGGAAATTTTTGATATTTGTGTTAAGAAGGGGGAGCTTGGCTTTAGAGGTCTTAAGAGAATTATTTGGAAGGTTATGACACAAGAATGTCTTTGGTGGAGTGGCATGGAGGCGCTACTTGGGGGCTTTGGGAAGGTGACGCCTTATGGTCTCATGTTCGAATCAAGGAGGCAGCAAAGTGGTTTTAATTTTTTGGGTTTTGGCGTTAAAAGGAAGGAGGCCTTAAAAGGAGCTAGGGCGAGTCTATGGCACAAGCAGCACCTTGGCAAAGTGGTTCCCATGCGCCACTTAGGAGCTGGAGGTGAAGATGGGCAGTTCGAGTGGTGGAGCAAAGATTTTGCTTGTTTTAGTTTTAGGAATGCGGTGATGGGCTAAAGCAGGGAGGTCTTATAATTAAATGTTGGGGATGTATGTCATGAAATTCAATGTGGCCGAGTGGCCTGGGGCGTTGGAGGAGAGGTGTGCAGCAGTGAGGTTCTAGGTTCGAACCAAGGGAGTTGCGTTTGGAGTTTAATTTTTTATTCTTTTTGGCAGCAGATTTAAAGGTGTTGGATGGCACATGGGAGCTTAAATGGATAAAGATTAAGCTGATTTTGTTTAATCCTTTTTGAATTCGGCTGGGAGGTAAGTGATAGGGTTATGTTATTTTATTTATTCTAGATAATTGAAGAGTTATTTTATTTAGCTTAAAATTAGTAAATAGGAGATAATGGTTGTTATTGGTTTATTTTGAATTTGATAAGGGGATAGAATATGAGATAAAATAAGAGTTTTAATAGGGATTAGATAGTGGCAGATTGTAGGACTCTTGAGGTGTGCTATTCGGCCTTGAGGCTTTTAAGGAGAGAGCTGCCGAAAATTGGGTTTTCTTTCTTCCATGTGTGCCGAATTTTAATAGGAGGGAGTTCATATTTTTGTTTGTTCTTTCCTTGATCTTTCCATTGCCAAAATTTTAAAGCCAAGAAAGTTCTTTTGTTCTCCTTTTTCTAGTAAAGCCGAATTTCTTATTGTATTTTTGCTCCTAGCCGAATTTTTAAGTAAGTTTACCTCTTTTCTTTCTTGAAACCGAAAACCCCCCAAGCAGCATATACCCTTGCCGATTTCTTCTTTGGCCATTTAGTCAGTTGTTGCTTTTTATTATTTTTCTTTTAATCTCTTTGGTAGCCGAAACTTCTCCTCTCCTATTAGTTTGCACCTTGGCCGAGTTCTAGGTGTGGTGTGGATCTCTTCGGATTTTCTCTTTCAATCGTTGGTAGTCAGATTCGGTAAGTGGTGGTAGGGATCCATGTTAGTAATTATTCTTTTATTATTCAAAGTCAAGGCTATTAAGGCTAATCATTTATGCGTTTTAGGGTGTGGTCGATTGCAAAAGGACCATTTCATAGTTTTGAGATTTGATTGGAAACCAAATCAGTTGTAAGGTAAGGGGTTGAGCGCTAACCTTGTAGTTTATTTGATTTGGCCGAATGGCCTTGTTGCTAATCTCTATGTTTGGTCGAATAAAGGAGCAAGGATATCTAGTGTCATAAATCGATTCTCCAGAATTTGAGATATTCTGGTAAGAAATATTTAATTGGTTTTGGTGTTTAGATTTATGATTTGGGTGATTAACCGGTTTATCTGATTAAGCGTTTTGATGGAGGCAACTACCAGTCAAGGTGGGCAAGGGAAAACCCCTGTCCTAAAGTTTAAGAAAAGAGCTGTCTCGGTGGTTCGGGATTGGCCATCGGGGTGTGGGCCAGCAGTAGAAAACTATAGGCAGATAGCCGTAGTCTCGCTTAGCGATAGTGTCAGGATCGAGGGTCTAGAGCTTCAGGTTATAAGGTGTGTAGCTAGCCTACTATTTTGGGATTTATATTTGCATGTGTAATGTGATTACTAACAAAGTGCAGTGATAAGTGTGATATTGATACCCTTCAAGGGTATGAGGGTGATAAGGTTAGTATCAAAGCAGTTAAAATATTATCATTGATTTGTATATGTGAGTATGCCTATGATTGCGAATAGCATGTGCATGCACTATCATGACTGTATTTTATGTTGCATGTGCATGGGTGGGCTATGAAAGAAGGTACGGGTGTACTTCGAGTACGTGGTTGATGAGTAGCTATGTGCCTCATCGTAATTGATATCGGCTATGTGCCATATCGTGGATGGATGAGTGACTATGTGTCCCATCTTGGTTTTGGTGTTAGCTACGGCTACATCGTGGATTGGCGCTGACTGAGGTCGCGTTGTGGATTTTGTGCTTAATTGCACGTGGATGGCATTGAATGCCTTTGTGGAGTTAAAAGGAGAGGGTGATTTAATAATCCCCTGGTGTGTGGTAGGCTGGATAAAGGGGGTGTGTAGAGGATGGACCTTAGGCTTCGGTCGGGATTCATGATTGCATAATTGTGGTATTTGAATACATGTGATTGTGGACTTGAATAAGAAATGGGCTAAGCCCAGTATGTGGAGGGTATGTGGCTAATTACCCAGTTACTTGATAAATGTTATGAGTATGGGCCAAGCCTAGAATGTGATATGATCTGAACATGATATATTATATCTGATGCATGGGTTATTATGTGGTTAGCATGTGGGTGGAATTCAGTGGTTAATTACACATCGAGTGCATGTGACTCACCCAACTTTTTAAACATCGCAGTGATTCGTGATTAATGGACCGGGTTGGAGTGGATACAAAGGTGGCCATGCGTATGCGATTTTCATGCGAGAGATGTTTTACTAGTTTTAGTTGATTATTAATGATTTTTTTATATTATCGATTTTGGGAATTTATTCGATGTAATAAGGGCCACTTTTATTTAAAGTATTCTATTTATGATTGTTGAAGTTTATATTATACTTAGAAATATTTTCACAAATGATTTATATTATAACAACTTATAATAATGTTTTTTTTAATTCAAAATTTTCAATAAGCTTATACCATCCAATAATTTTAATGGACATAGTTTTCAAAAAGTTAACAAAATTTTCAAGTTTTATTCTAAAGTCAAAAGGTTTTTCAAACATTTTCGCAGATGACATACCAAATCGATCGGACTTGTCGGTAGGGTTTGGGTGTTACAAATTGGTATTAGAGCCCGGTTCAAAACTCGGCTTTGAGGTTTTGGGCCCAAAAATGCTTTCAAAAATGGGCTTTTCAAAGATGCGGGCTTTCATAAAATCTTTTCAGGTTATTCTGGCATGGCACCTGTACCTCCGGCCCGAAGTCCACCAGGTAAGTACTTCGGACTTTAAAAGTGATTTATTTATGTGTAATGCTATGGTTTGTTTGGGCTCGTAGATTAGATGTTAGGGCTATTGGACCTTAGGATCAGTTTACTCAAACATATGCATAAGACTTAAGAACTCTTAAACAAACCTGTGAAGCAAGTCACCGAGTTAAGGTGTGGCAACCTTGGTACGCATGTCTAGGAATGGTATTCAGTAAGAGCTTGGTATTTAAGCAGTCCTAGCGACTCACCTCCTCTTTACTCGAAACCTACCTGGTGCGTAGCTACGGTTCACCTTAACCAAGAGGACTTGTTCATAGGCTAAACCAATTATTAAAACCCGAAAGGGACTAGCTTTACTGTTTTAAAAACCCTTAGTTTTAAAATTTTCAAATTTACCTCTTCGATTTGTAAACCCTAAATTTGATTTTGAAAGACATTTTCTCGATTTACAAAATTACTGAAATACCCCTACTTGCAAAATTACAAAAATGCCCCTGTGTTGTAAAACTACCGTATTACCCTCAATTTTTGTTAAAATGATTTTACTTTGCAAAATACCAAAATCTTTAGTTTTCAAAGTATCAAGATACTCTGATTTGGGGGGAAAATTTACGAAAATGCCCCTGTGTTAAAAATATCCAAAATGCCCCTGACTTTCAAAATTTCTGGTTTAACCCCAATTCTAATAAAATCCCCCTTACTTTGCAAAAGTATCCAATTTTCTGTATTTCAAAATAATACCCTGACTTTGGAAATTTACAAAATTACCCTGATTGATAAAATTACCAAAATACCCCTGGTTTTCAAAATCCTGTTATACCTTCAATTTGCGAAATTTTCAAAAAAAAATACTCTTCAGTTTTGGGAATTTAAAAAAAAGATCATGACTTATTAAAGTTTTCGGAATCGCTTTGATTTATTACCGAAATACCCCTATAGGAAAATGATGAAAATACCCCTGGGGTAGAAACAGGCAGAAATGTCCGAATAATGATGTGTGTGATAGATACCACTGAATGTGCCTCTACTGAGGAAGGAATGTAGCTTTATTGTGAAATGAAGGTGGCTCTATTGATGAATGTGAATGTGATTCTCTGAATTAGAATAGCGAATTTGAACTGGAACCTTGGTGTAATCGAAAGAACCACTTCTAGAATCTCTTTTCATAAAATTGTTCGCGGTTAAATAGTGGAACAAATACTAATGCATAAAACTTCTTAATCAGATTAAATCGCAACGATAGAGATGAGTTCTAGGGGACGCGGTAGAGGTAGAATGGCAGCATCGAAATCGGTGAGGTCGGCCATGGGTCAGAAAGTGAAGTGCCGCCACCAGCAGTGGGCGCGGAGGAGCAAGATCAGATAGGTGAAGATGATGCAGTATCGCGGGCCATGTTACGAGTGCTAGAACGAGTAGTAGGAGCTAGTAGAGGAAATGGAACTCGAAAGTCAGTATCAGAAAGGATCAGATCAAACGGAGCCGAGATCTTTAGAGGAGTGTCAGGAGTAGCTCCGAATGTAGCGGAGTATTGGCTAGAAGCAGTCGAAAGAATCATGGACGATTTGGACTGCACCAATGAAGAAAAGCTGAAGGGTGCTGTTTTGTTGCTTCGTGACGAAGCTTATCGTTGGTGGCTCACTGTCAAACAAGGTGTACAGGCAGATCGACTGGATTGGGATTACTTTAAGGCTAAGTTTGACGGAAAGTACGTAGGAGCCAGTTATTTGGACTCGCAAAGGAAAGCGTTTCTAAATCTAGTACAAAGGAATAAGCCGGTAGCGGAGTATGAAGCTGAATTTGTGCGACTAAGTCAGTACGCCAAAGGAATCGTGGCTACTGATTATGAAAGGTGTGTACGATTTGAAGATGGGCTACGAGATGAGTTACGGGAGTTGATCACTCCGCAGAGAGAAAGGGACTTCGCCATTCTGATGGAGAAAGCTCGGATCACTGAAGAGGTTAAGAAGACTATAAGAGAAAACTGAGAGAAGAGTAGGAACGAGAATAAGAGAAGTTTTGGACCATCAGCATCGTTTGGTAATGTCCAGAAAAGACCAAGGATCGAGAATTCTGTACGTGCTTGTACCAGCTGATCGGAATCATTTATGTGTTAAGTGTGGGAGAACTCATTCAGGAGAATGTTGGGGAAATGGTAAGAAATGTTTCCCGTGTGGGTCGAAGGCCCATTTGGTTAAGAATTGTCCTCAGGCAACGAGAGGTCGAGGTTTGAGCCATGGAGGAAATGGTACCGGCAGAGGAGCTAAAGGATCGGATGCGAGTCAGCCAAGGACTTGATATCAGGTACGATCTCTGGACACCCTTTATTGTTTTGTTGATGTGAAGTTTAGTTCGTTCTAGTATGGCTAGTGAAGTATAGGAACTTTGGATGTGAACCTTAAGACTGTGTCTAGAAGGCAGGATAGATTTGTTAAAATCAGAGTGCGCAGCAGAGGCGTAGAGTAGTGAGTTATAATAGTAAGTAATTTTGGGGATAAAATTATTTTTAAGGGAGGTAGAATTGTAACATCCTAGTCTAGGGGTTATGCGTTTGGAGCATAACTCGAGTGTTTAGCAGGCTTATGGTAAAGTTGGATGGATTTTAAGGGTTTGGAGAACCCTAGAAGGCAAGGATGACTTAGGAAATTTTGATATTTGTGTTAAGAAGGGGAGCTTGGCTTTAGAGGTCTTAAGAGAATTATTTGGAAGGTTATGACACAAGAATGTCTTTGGTGGAGTGGCATGGAGGCGCTACTTGGGGGCTTTGGGAAGGTGACGCCTTATGGTCTCATGCTTGAATCAAGGAGGAAGCAAAGTGGTTTTAATTTTTGGGTTTTGGCATTAAAAGGAAGGAGGCCTTAAAAGGAGCTAGGGCGAGTCTATGGCACAAGCAGCACCTTGGCAAAGTGGTTCCCATCGCCACTTAGGAGCCTGGAGGTGAAGATGGGCGCAGTTCGAGTGGCTAGAGCAAAGATTTTGCTTGTTTTATTTTTAGGAATGCGTGATGAAATTTGAAGCAGGAGGTCTTATAATTAAATGTTGGCGATGTATGTCATGAAATTCAATGTGGCCAAGTGGCACAGGGCGTTGGAGGAGAGGTAAAGAAGATGAGGTTCTAGGTTGAACCAAGGAGTTGCGTTTAGAGTTTAATTTTTATTCTTTTGGCGTGATTTGAAGGTGTTGGATGGCACATGGGAGCTTCAATGGATAAAGATTAAGCTGATTTTGTTTAATCCTTTTGAATTTTTGGGAGGTAAGTGATATGGTTATGTTATTTTATTTATTCTAGATAATTGAAGGGTTATTTTATTTAGCTTAAAATTAGTAAATAGGAGATAATGGTTGTTATTGGTTTATTTTGAATTTGATAAGGGGATAGAATATGAGATAAAATAAGAGTTTTAATAGGGATTAGATAGTGGCAGATTGTAGGACTCTTGAGGCGTGCTATTTGGCCTTGAGGCTTTTAAGGAAAGAGCTACCAAAAATTGGGTTTTCTTTCTTCCATGTGTGCCGAATTTTAATAGGAGGGAGTTCATATTTTTTGTTTGTTCTTTCCTTGATCATTCCATTGCCGAAATTTTAAAGCCAAGAAAGTTCTTTTGTTCTCCTTTTTCTAGTAAAGTCAATTTCTTTTTGTATTTTTGCTCCTACCAAATTTTTAAGTAAGTTTACCTCTTTTCTTTCTTGAAACCGAAAACCCTCCAAGCAGCATATACCCTTGCCAATTTCTTCTTTGGCCATTTAGTCAGTTGTTGCTTTTTATTATTTTTCTTTTAATCTCTTTGGTAGCCGAAACTTCTCCTCTCCTATTAGTTTGCACCTTGGCCGAGTTCTAGGTGTGGTGTGGATCTCTTCGGATTTTCTCTTTCAATCGTTGGTAGTCAGATTCGGTAAGTGGTGGTAGGGATCCATGTTAGTAATTATTCTTTTATTATTCGAAAGCCGAAGGCTATTAAGGCTAATCATTTATGCGTTTTAGGGTGTGGCCGATTGCAAAAAGGGACCATTTCATAGTTTTGAGATTTGATTGGAAACCAAATCGGTTGTAAGGTAAGGGGTTGAGCACTAACCTTGTAGTTTATTTGATTTGGCCGAATGGCCTTGTTGCTAATCTCTATGTTTGGTCAAATAAAGGAGCAAGGATATCTAGTGTCATAAATCGATTCTCCGGGATTCGAGATATTCTGGTAAGAAATATTTAATTGGTTTCAGTGTTTAGATTTATGACTTGGGTGATTAACCGGTTTATCTGATTAAGCGTTTTGATGGAGGCAACTACCAGTCAACGTGGGCAAGGGAAAGCCCCTGTCCCGAAGTTTAAGAAAAGAGCTGTCTCGGTGGTTCGGGATTGGCCATCGGGGTGTGGGCCAGCAGCAGAAAACTATAGGTAGATAGCCGTAGTCTCGCTTAGCAATAGCGTCGGGATCGAGGGTCTAGAGCTTTAGGTTATAAGGTGTGTAGCTAGCCTACTATTTCGGGATTTATATTTGCATGTGTAATGTGATTACTAACAAAGTGCAGTGATAAGTGTGATATTGATACCCTTCAAGGGTATGAGGGTGATAAGGTTAGTATCAAAGCTGTTAAAATATTATCATTGATTTGTATATGTGAGTATGCCTATGATTGCGAATAGCATGTGCATGCACTATCATGACTGTATTTTATGTTGCATGTGCATGGGTGGGCTATGAAAGAAGGTACGGATGTACTTCGAGTACGTGGTTGATGAGTAGCTATGTGCCTCATCGTAATTGATATCGGCTATGTGCCATATCGTGGATGGATGAGTGACTATGTGTCCCATCTTGGTTTTGGTGTTAGCTATGGCTACATCGTGGATTGGCGCTGACTGAGGTCGCGTTGTGGATTTTGTGCTTAATTGCACGTGGATGGCATTGAATGCCTTTGTGGAGTTAAAAGGAGAGGGTGATTTAATAATCCCCTGGTGTGTGGTAGGCTGGATAAGGGGGTGTGTAGAGGATGGACCTTAGGCTTGGGTCGGGATTCATGATTGCATAATTGTGGTATTTGAATACATGTGATTGTGGACTTGAATAAGAAATGGGCTAAGCCCAGTATGTGGAGGGTATGTGGCTAATTACCCAGTTACTTGATAAATGTTATGAGTATGGGCCAAGCCTAGAATGTGATATGATCTGAACATGATATATTATATCTGATGCATGGGTTATTATGTGGTTAGCATGTGGGTGGAATTCAGTGGTTAATTACACACTGAGTCTGTGTGACTCACCCAACTTTTTAAACATCGCAGGTGATTCGTGATTAATGGACCGGGTTGGAGTGGATACAAAGGTGGCCATGCGTATGATTTTCATGCGATAGATGTTTTACTAGTTTTAGTTGATTATTAATGATTTTTTATATTATCGAGATTTTGGGAATTTATTCGATGTAATAAGGGCCACTTTTATTTAAAGTATTCTATTTATGATTGTTGAAGTTTATATTATACTTAGAAATATTTTCACAAATGATTTATATTATAACAACTTATAATAATGTTTTTTTTAATTCGGAAATTTTCAATAAGCTTATACCATCCAATAATTTTAATGGACATAGTTTTCAAAAAGTTAACAAAATTTTTAAGTTTTATTCTAAAGTCAAAAAGGTTTTTCAAACATTTTCCGCAGTGACATACCAAATCTGGTCAGGACTTGTGGGCGGGGTTTGGGTTGTTATAGACTTGATCAAGACCAACAAGAGTGTATTCCGACTCGAAAGTGTCAGTAAGGTGTGGCACTGTATCACCAGAATCTGACGATTACCAGTGATTCTGACAATGACATCTCGGTGATTGGCGGCATTTGGTCTTTGGTGGTTTAGCAGTGAAAGAGTTAAACTCCTACTGGAACTCTACCAGATAATTTGATTTCAGATTAACTATTCTAAAAATAATATTAATTTTAAAAGTTGAATATTAAATTTAATTTAATACTTATGGTAATAATATTTTAATAATTTAAAGTGATTATCTTAATATTAAATTAAATTTAATATTTATCTTGTAGATAAACATTCTATTATTTTAATAAGATTTAATATTAAATTTAATCTAATATATAAATATTAGATTAAATTTAATATTAAAGTGGTAAAGTTTAATTATAGTTGAACTCTCTAAACTCTTCTTATATAAAGAGAGCATTGGGTCATTGTTTTACACACACTTGAATTCAAGAGAAAGTTGTGGAGGGAAAAATCTATGAAGAGATTATTTCAGAAAATTTCTAGAGATATTTTTCTGATTTACAACTTGACCTAAAATTTTAGAGAAATTATGAAATTACCCCACTGTTAAATTTTTTGAAAATTTTTCTGATTCAAAGCAGGCCCACACTCGACAGATGTGAGCTTGAGGATAGCGGAGAAGACTAATCGATCGAAGTGCTTATCCTAGAAGAATCGAAAAGGTACAATTTTAATTAAGTGTTTATTACTTTAGATATCACAACCAATATCTTGTTTTGGAAAATTTTTAAAACTCTATTATTCTTAAATTTATTTTCTGCTGTGTTTTCCAAACCTAATTTTTTTTTCAACAATTGGTATCATGAGCCAGGTTGTGTTCTATCTATAAGTATAAATAGATAATCAAAATAAATTTATCTTCTTCTTGAATGATTTGATTACATAGAAATTAACATTCTTTAGAACTTATACATGTATTGAGTTATATATGAAAATGGATGTGATATTATATATTTGTTATATAATTTTTTTATTATTGAGGTTGTGGTTCTTAGGAAATATACCGTGGACTATCATCTCCACGTAGGGCAATTTTTTTAAAATTCATAAAATTCTTGTGAGCTAGAAACGGACGTAGGACTTAAATGTAATTTTTGTAAAAGGAGTCCATGACAACGAAAAGATGCAATGGCGGTTGAAGACCAATGAATGCCTTGTGGCGAAAGATCATGTAATTTTATTTTCTAAAAATAGAACTATGGAAACCTTGGCTAGCAATGTTATTTTAATCACCTATTGATTCGTCGAAATTCAGTGTAGTAAAGTAAACTAGTTTTTGCACTTAAGGAGCCTGAATACAAGCATTTCCATTAAATTTCAGTTAAGTTTCTTTAGTGCGAATTGAGTCTTTTATTAACCTTAAGGGTCGAATGAGGCCTAATAGAGAGATAACGTACTTCGTGAGTGTAGTAGACCATCAGAAGTTCCAATGTCGCAACATAGGAGTTCCAATGTCGCAACATTGAGAGCAGAATGGAGAAAGGATGAAACTGCCTTTGGTGTCATGACCAACCCCTAAATATATCCCAAGGAGGAGCATACTGACTTCTTTGTCGCGACACAAGTCCTAGCATGTCACGACATCAACTCTGAGACAAAAATTAAACATGAAGTAGGGGTGTTTTGGTCCGCACAATAGAACTTTAAACTCAAGAACATCAACTAACCTAGGGTTAAGGACCACGACCACTTGAAGGCTATAAATAGGCTCCTTTGGCACATGTTATGGACACCATTCCATTAACCTATATTCTTTCTTTAGATTTAGTTTTGTTTTCTTTCTTTCTTAGGTTTTATAGAATTTAGTTTATTTGTTTGTTTTTTCTTTCAGGAGATTTGATTTGTGAAGACAACCAACTTCTGTGGATTTGTGTTAATATTTATATAAATCAGGCTTTTCTTAAACTGTCCACTTCGATTGTAACATCCTTAAAATAGGGTTCTGCGTTTTACTTGTGTTGCATGTGATGAATTGTCTATAATGTTCATTTAACATGTTTTGAGGTCTAGTTAAAACCCTAAGTTAGGCCTGAGTTAGGGCTAAGAATTTTGTTTTAGCATTTAAGGAAATGAAGCTAAAGGAGAGAGGGGTTAAGAGATTTTATTTGGGAAGGTTGACACAAGAAAGCAATGGGAAAAATGGAAAGGAGGCGCCACTAGGGTGTCAGGGGAGTGACGCCACATGCAGAGAGAGAGAGAGAGCACGTGTTCAAGCTGCGTAGAATTGCACTCCGCTATTCTTTTCACGCCACAAGCAAGGAGAGGAGTACTCAGGTGGGACTCTCTTGATGGATAAGGATAGAGAGAGTCAAATAGATGAAGATGAGGGAATTGAGGAGTTTGAGTCTTATCAAGCTCACTTGGAAGAGTTGGCCGAAGGATGGACTTTGGGCATGGGGAAACAATCAGTTTGGGGTTTTGGTAATGGCCGAATGTGACTAGGTTGATAACTAAAATCAGCAAAGCTTGGTAGGTCTTATTTTTTTTTGTGTTCAGTGTCAAACCGAAACCTCAATTGCACCCCTCCCAATCTTTCTTTTCTCTTTTTGGCAATTTTGGGCACTTGGCCGATTGTTCACTTCTTCTCCTTCTTGTTGCTCAAAGCTAAAACTCTCATAGCTACCTTCTCTTCTCTTTTCGGTTTACTTTTTGCTAGATTTCTTCTTGAGAAAATCACCTTGTTTACTTTTTTTCCTTTATTTTGTTCAAAAGCAGAATATCGTGCTCACAAATTCCTTTCTTTTTGCATTATCTCTTCATCTTCACAAGTGCCAAAACTCACCTCTCCTTTTGGATCATAGCTGAAACTCTGGTGAGTGAACTTCCTATTCGTTTTCTTTTCTTAATCAACGGGGGTAATGCCGAAACCCACTTCTCTTCTATTTTCTTTTTCCATTTTAGATCTAAGTATTAAAACTATGTTCTTGTTCTTGGAAGGGAGCTGAAACCTTCAACATCATTTTGGGGTGACGAATATTGGAGTTTGATTAGCTGAATCTATTATTAAGGTAAGGGTGCGGTAATTCTTTTCTTCTTTCGGGATTTATGATTTTGGTCGAATGGCCTTTAGTTCTCTAATGAAGTGACAAAACCGATTGTAGGGAGGGCTATTGCCAAATTCAGGGAGCCTTCGGGACTTGGTGGTTGATCTAGGTAAGGGTTCAACATTAATATCTATGTCTTAACTGATCAAAAGCCGAAGGCTAAATGTTTTCATGTCTGCTAGTGTGTGGCCGATTGCAAGGAGGCTTTGTGTGGCTTCGGGATTTGGTTGGAAACCAAATCGGCTTAAGGTGTGTTATATTTGGGGCGACATATCCTTTGGGATTTTGTGAATAAGTCGAATGGCTTTAAATCTAATGGGTGGTATTGGCCGATTGTATGTGCAGTAAGGACATACGTTTCGGGATCTCGTGGTATCGCGTAGTTTCGGGATTTCACGTATAGTCAGGTGTGTAAACGCTTACACATTTTATTAGTTTAATGATGCTTGATATGTTACTGTATAACCCTTGGTATTAGTGACTTTGTCTTGTTGGCATAAGCTTGGATTCTGGGTAAGTCCCATGTTATGTGATTCTTGGTACACATTATTGTAATCTATTAAATGCTATGATATATGTTATTAGCATGATCATTTGATATTATGACACATATGTTATGAGCATGATGATGGGTTTGATGAGAGGAGGGGGATGATTTATTTTGGACTATCACCAGTGGTTTTGACCACACGACGGGTTGGCCCCGTGCTGACATTATATTTTGTGACTAAGTCCTAGTGGTTTTGATCACCAGTGGTTTTGACCACATATCGATATGTGACTCGTCCCAGTGGTTTGGTACCACAGTGGGTTGGCCCCACGAGATTATTTACGGGATTATCATTAGTGGTTTTGACCACACGATGGGTTGGCCCCATCACTTGATTTGTGACTTCGGTCATCAGTGGTTTTGACCACACCGATATATTTGTGACTACGGTCACTAGTGGTTTTAACCACCAGTGGTTTTGACCACACGGGGTAGTTAAAGGTGTTTGGATGGCTAGGTTATGGGTTGCATGTTTTGCATGGTTTGCATGTTTTTACTGATAACTTGTGTAAGTGAATGCACTATCGGGTTTGGGATTTACACACTGAGTCTTGGTGACTCACCCCTTCCCTTATATTTTGCAAGTGAATAGATTACGGAGATAGAGCCAAGAGGACTCGAGGCTGCCATGCATGTTCGTTGGATTATGGTTTCTTTTAGTTACTTTTTAAATTTTAAATTTCACTTTTCGGGTTATGTAATAAGGCCGCTAAGATTTATTTTTGGTTTCATTTTATTATTGCTATTATTTTAACTATGTGGGATAAATGATTTTAATAATTAACCGGCAGAACGCAATGTTTTTAAAACTATAACTCCTTCGTTTGTCATTAAAGCGTTGCCATCGGGTAACATCACTTAAATTATGATAACAATGTTAACTTGAATGTTTTCTAAAAACTTGCAACAATAATTAGACTTTAAGCACGGATTTCCAAAAAGGGTTTTCTAAAGAAAATTATCTGATAAATTTTCGTTTTCAAAAGGTTTTCACTCTGTGACATGCCAGATTCGATTGTGGTGTGCTGACCAGGTTTGGGGTGTTACAATTTTGGTATCAGAGCCAAGTTCAAAAGCTCGGCTATGGGCCCAAGGCCAGAACGTTTTAAAGTAAGGTTTTTAAATGTTCTTGGTTAGAAATACATGGGTTGAACAGCATGGCACCGAGTCTCCAGCACCAATCCGCCCAGGTAAGTACTTCTGATTGTTGTGTGATTTATATGTGGGGGAAATGGGTATTTCGGGATCGTAGATTAATAAAATAGGAATTATTGAACCCTAGGAATAGCTTGCCCCAACTCAAGTACATAAGACTTAATGATCCACTAAACAAACTTGTGAGCACGTCACTGAGCTAAGGGTGTGGCAACCACAGCGCATGTCTAGGAATGGACTCGGGGAGCTTGGTATTTAAGCAAATCCTAGTGACTCACCTCCTCTCCACCGAATCCTACCTAGTGCGTGAGTGACTGTTCACCCCACTAAGACGACTTATTCACAGGCTAAACTTCATAACTAAAACCCGGAGAGGACTAGCTGCTTTGTTTTGAAACACTTTAAAATCTTGGTTTTGAAATGGCCACAGTAACCTTGATTTAAGAAATGACCAAAATATCCCCGATTTGAAAAAAAAAGACCAAATTACCCTTGACTTGCAAAAATTACCAAAATGCCCTCAGTATAAAAAATTACCGAAGTACCTTCGAAGTGAAAATATTCAAAATACCTTTACTTTGTAAAATCACCTTGAACAATATTTTGAAAAGAAATTTTTTGAAAATATCCCTAGATTATGAAAAATTACGAAAATACCCCTGGTTTATGAAATTACCAAAACGCCCCAATTTTTGGAGTTTTTGAAATATCTATGATTTGTAAAGGTTTACAAATTAACTCTATTTTATTGTTAAAATACCCTGATAGGTTAAATTACAGAAATACCCCTGGGTAGTGAAATGACGAGAATACCCCTACACGTGGAATGGGGGTAGGAAATTGAAATGAAAACCGTGTGATGATCGAAAGAACCACTACCAAATTACTTTTCATAAAACTTATTCTTGGGTAATAAGTGGAACAGAAGCTAATTCATTAAAAATTCTTAATCAGATAAATACACCCCGGAAGGATGAGTTCTAGAGGACGTGGTCGTAATGTGTGTGGCCGTGGTAGAGGCTGAATGACTGTGTCGGAT
This sequence comes from Gossypium rotundifolium, assembly GCA_025506655.1. NCBI lineage: Eukaryota > Viridiplantae > Streptophyta > Magnoliopsida > Malvales > Malvaceae > Gossypium > Gossypium rotundifolium. The sequence continues at coordinate 25,497,737 of CP106727.1, forward strand.
CCCATTAGGTCTGGTCAAGGGTCTGAGAATGAAATACCACCACCACCAGCTACTGGTATGGAATATCGAGGATCGACGGGGAAGATCACGGTCGAGGCGATCTCATGCGAGGCCGGAAAGAGTGGTCGAGCGGGTAGAGGGCACGGAGCTCAAAAATCCGTATCTGAGCAACTTCGAGCCAATGGAGCTGAGGTATTTCGAAGTGTTTCTGGTGTGGCTCCCAATACGGCTGAGTATTGGTTAGAAGCGACCGAACGAATCATGGATGATCTGGATCTGACTGCTGAGGAAAAATTGAAAGGGATAGTGTCGCTTCTCCGGGATGAGTCGTACCAGTGGTGGCTCACGGTTCAGGATAGTGCAGCGGTGGATGACCTCACTTGGGACTATTTTAAGGTATCTTATTAGAAGAAATATGTGGGGTCTAGCTACATTGATGCGCAAAGGAAGGCGTTTCTAAGGCTAGTTCAGGGGAATAAATCTGTATCGGAGTATGAGGCAGAATTTTTAAGGCTGAGCCGATATGCTCGAGGCATTATAGCTACGGAGCATGAATGGTGTGTTAGATTTGAGGATGGATTAAGGGACAATTTAAGGCTGCTGATTACTCCACAGCAGGAGAGAGAGTTTACGGTCTTAGTAGAAAAGGCCAAAGTTGCTGAGGAGGTGAAACAGTCGGTGAGACGAAATCAGGACCGGGCATGGAATAAAAAGAATGTTGGATCATCTGGGTCTAGCGAGAATCAGCAAAAATAGGGTAGATATAGTGGGCCGAATCAAGCTACTAGGCCTATACAGATAATACTCAGTGGCCGTCATGATGTGCTCGGTGTGGGAAGTCTCACACGGGGGAATGCTGGACTAAAAATAGAGGATGTTTTGAGTGTAGGTCGATGGAACACCGAGCGAAGGATTGTCCAAAGCGGTTAGCTAGGTTGCAGTCTAGAGATCAGAACCATACTCAAAACAGGAGGGATGGTCAGCAGCCACAGAGGGGCCGTGGTGCTGCTAGGGGAGGTAATGGCTCTGGTAGAGGCCGTGGAGCACCGGGCAGAGGTGCAGGTGGCACGGAGGCTAGACAGCCTGGGTTAGTCTATGTAGCGAGGCGTCGAGAGGAGGGTGACGCACCAGACATCGTAACCAGTACGTTCCTAATCTTTGGATTTCCTTACAATGCTTTAATAGATGTGGGTTCGACGCACTCATATGTAGCCAGTAGCATAGTGGAAACTATGAATTTAGACTTTGAGATTACTTCTAGGAAGATGACTGTGATAAGCCCTTTAGGTCACTCTATAGAAGTAAGTAAACTATATAGGGATATACCCCTAGAACTTCAAGGGGTCGTGTTCTTGGCTGATCTGATGGAACTACTATTTGGGGAGTTCGATCTGATTCTCGGGATAGATTGGCTGGTGAAGTACCAGGCCAGTTTGGTTTGTTTGGCTAAGCGCATGGCATTGAGGACAATGGAAGGTGAGGAGGTAGTGATGATAGGCAATAGGAGGGAGTACTTATCGAATGTGGTCTTTGCACTAAAGGCGGAGAAAATGGTCAGAGAGGGCTGTGAAGCATTTTTGGTTCGGGTATGTGCCTTGGAAGCCAAGGAGTTAGTAGTGGAGAATGTTCGAACAGTGAAAGAATTCGCAGATGTATTCCTAGAAGAACTTCCGGGTCTGCCTCTGGATCGAAAAGTTGAATTTGGTATAGACTTGTTACCCAGAACTGCGCTAGTGTCTATAGCCCCGTATAGGATGGCGCCAAAGGAATTGGTAGAGCTAAAGGCCAAAATTCAGGAGTTGTTAGACCGAGGTTTCATTCGATCGAGTATATCTCCTTGGGGAGCACCTGTGCTTTTTGTGAAGAAGAAGGATGGTACAATGCAGATGTGTATAAACTACCGCCAGCTGAACAAGTTGATGATCAAAAACAAGTATCTGTTGCCCCAGAATGACGACTTGTTTGATCAACTTAAGGGTGCATTAGTTTTCTCGAAGATAGATCTCAGGTCGAGGTACCATTAACTCAAAGTGAAAGAGGTTAATGTTCATAAGACGACATTTTGTACGCGGTATGGGCACTACGAGTTTTTGGTAATGCCGTTCGCGTTAACTAATGCACCGGCAGCATCCATGGACTTGATGAATCGGGTGTTTCAGTAGTACTTGGACCAGTTTATTGTAGTATTCATAGACGACATATTGGTGTACTCCAAGACTGAGGAGGATCATGATATACACTTGCGGGTGGTATTGCAAATTCTGAGGGAAAAGCATCTTTTTCCCAAGTTCAGTAAGTGCGAATTCTGGCTTAGGGAAGTAACTTTCTTAGGTCACGTAGTGTCCGCTGAAGGGATTAGAGTGGACCCTCGCAAGATTGAGGCGGTGTTGGATTGGAAACCGCCTAGGTCGGTGGCTAAAATTCAGAGTTTTCTAGGTCTAGCGGGGTATTACCGGAGATTTGTGGAAGGATTTTCTCTAATCGCGACACCGTTGACCAAGTTGTTGAGGAAAGGAGTTCCATTTGTATGGACGGAGAAACAACAGGAAAGTTTTGACAAGTTGAGGAAGATTTTGACGGAAGCTCCGATTCGCATGTACCGACTGAGGCGTGAAAGGTATTCACGGTCTATTATGATGCATCACATACCGGTTTGGGAATGTGTGCTGATGCGAGGAAGGGAAAGTAGTGGCGTACGCATCTCGACAACTGAGACCGCATGAGGGTAACTACCCGACGCATGACTTGGAGTTGGCTGCGGTGGTTTTTGCCTTGAAGATTTGGAGGCGTTCTCTGTACGGAGAAAAGTCGATAGTTTACACAGATCACAAGAGTCTGAAGTATCTTCTGACCCAGAAGGATTTGAACTTAAGGCAACGCAGATGGATTGAGCTATTGAAGGACTACAATTATTCGATAGAGTATCATCCGAGCAAGGCTAACGTGGTGGCAGACGCGTTGAGCCGTAAGGTAGTAGCGGACCTAAGAGCGATGTTTGCTCGTCTTAGCTTGTATGACGATGGGAGTCTTTTGGCAGAATTGTAGGTTAAGCCAACTTGGGTTGAGCAGATCAGAGAGAAATAATTAGTGGATGAGGGTTTGAATGCTCGGAGGTTGCAAGTATAGAATAATGGGTTGAAAAGATATAGCTTGACTCACGATGGAGTACTGTGTTTCCAAGGGAGAGCTTGTATGCCGAAGGACGGGGAGTTGAGGCAAAGGATTCTTCAGGATGCACATAGCAGCCCATACGCTATGCATCCTGGAGGTAGCAAGATGTACCGAGATTTGCAAAAGCAGCCTGTGGCTGTGGTTGAAGCGAAGTGGATCGAGTTTGTGGGTAAGTGTCCGACGTGTCAAGAAGTCAAAGTCGAGCATCACCGTCAGTTTACTTCACCAAATGAAGATTCCTCAGTGGAAGTGGGAAAGGATTACCATGGACTTTGTCAGTGGGCTACCTCTCACGCCTAGTAAAAAGGACTCAGTCTGGGTGATTGTGGATCGTCTGACCAAATCAGCTCACTTCATACCGGTGAGGGTTGATTATTCACTCCAGAAGCTAGCAAAATTGTATGTGGCTGAGATTGTAAGGTTGCATGGAGTGCCAGTGTCAATCATCTCGGATAGGGTTCCTAGGTTCATGTCGAGATTCTAGAGAGCTTTGCATCAAGCCTTGGGAACGAGGTTGGATTTCATTGACTTTTCACCCATGATCGATGGACGGTCGAAAGGTGATTGATTTTAGAGGATATGCTAAGGGGCTGTGTTCTGGATTTTAGTGGTAGTTGGGAGGAGTATATACCATTGGCGGAATTCGCTTATAACAATAGTTATCAAACGAGTATCTAGATGGCACCATATGAGGCACTGTATGGATGGAAATGTCGACTCTACGCGGCCGGATGAGTTGGGTGAACATTATGTTTTGGGTCCAGAGTTGGTTGCAGAAACGGAGGATAAGGTTAAGGTGATTCGGGCTCGTCTCAAAGAAGCGTCGGTCAGGCAAAAGTCTTACGCCGATCTTAAATGCAGAGATATAGAGTATGCAGTGGGTGATAAAGTTTCTCTAAAGGTATCGCCATGGAAGAAGGTGCTAAGATTTGGACGAAAAGGGAAGCTAAGCCCTAGGTTTATCGGGCTATACACAGTGTTGAAGCGAGTGGGACCGGTAGCTTATCAGCTCGAGCTACCAGCAGAGTTAAGTTAGATTCACGACGTCTTCTATGTTTTGATGCTTAGGCGCTATCGATCAGATCCATCACACGTTGTGCCGGTTGTAGAAATTGAGCTAAACTCGAACTTGTCTTTTGAGGAGGAGCCGATACAGATCTTGGATCGGGATGTCAAAGTTCTACGTAGGAAGTCAGTCCCCCTGGTGAAAGTATTATGGCGAAACCATGGTACGGAGGAGGCCATGTGGGAACTCGAGGATATGATGAGGCAGCAATACCCTAAACTCTTCTGATCAGGTAATTTCAAGGCCGAACTTATTTTTAAGGGGGTAGAACTGTAACATCCTTAAAATGGGGTTCTACGTTTTACTCGTGTTGCATGTGATGAATTGTCTATAATGTTCATTTAACATGTTTTGGGGTCTAGTTAAAACCCTAAGTTAGGCTTTAGTTAGGGCTAAGAATTTTGTTTTGGCATTTAAGGCAATGAAGCTAAAGGAGAGAGGGGTTAAGAGATTTTATTTGGGAAGGTTGACACAAGAAAGCAATGGGAAAAATGGCAAGGGAGGCGCCACTAGGGTGTCAGGGGAGTGACTCCACATGCAGAGAGAGAGAGTGAGCCTGTGTTCAAGCTGCAGGAATTGCACTCCTGCTTATTCTTTTTCACGCCACAAGCAAGGAGAGGAGTACTCAGGTGGGACTCTCTTGATGGATAAGGATATAGAGAGTCAAGTAGATGAAGATGAGGGAATTGAGGAGTTTGAGTCTTATCAAGCTCACAGGGAAGAGTTGGCCGAAGGGTGGACTTTGGGCATGGGGAAACAATCGGTTTGGGGTTTTGGTAGTGGCCGAATGTGACTCGGTTGATAACTAAAATCGACAAAGCTTGGTAGGTCTTTTTTTTTTTTTTGTGTTCAGTGTCAAACCGAAACCTCAATTGCACCCCTCCCAATCTCTCTTTTCTCTTTTTGGCAATTTTGGGCACTTGGCCGATTGTTCACTTCTTCTCCTTCTTGTTGCTCAAATCCGAAACTCTCATAGCTACCTTCTCTTCTCTTTTCGGTTTACTCTTTGCTGGATTTCTTCTTGCCAAAATCACATTGTTTACTTCTTTTCCCCCTATTTTGTTCAAAAGCTAAATATCGTGCTCACAAATTCTTCTCTTTTTGCGTTCTCTCTTCATCTTCACAAGTGCCGAAACTCACCTCTCCTTTTGGATCATAGCCGAAACTCAACGGGGGTAATGCCGAAACCCACTTCTCTTCTATTTTCTTTTTCCATTTTAGATCTAAGTATTAAAACTATGTTCTTATTCTTGGAAGGAGTCAAACCTTCAACATCATTTAGGGGTGACGAATATTGGAGTTTGATTAGTGAATCTATTATTAAGGTAAGGTGCAAAGAACTCTTTTCTTCTTTCGGGATTTATGATTATGGCCGAATGGCCTTTAGTTCTCTAATGAAGTGACAAAACCGATTGTAGGGAGGGCTATTGTCAATTCGTGGAGCCTTCGGACTTGGTGGTTGATCTAGGTAAGGGTTCAACATTAAGATCTATGTCTTAACCGATCAAAACCAAGGCTAAATGTTTTCATGTGTGCTAGTGTGTGGCCGATTGCAAGGAGGCTTTGTGGTATTTCTGGATTTGGTTGGAAACCAAATCAGCTTAAGGTGTGTTATATTTGGGGCGACATATCCTTCGGGATTTTGTGAATAAGTTGAATGGCTTTAAATCTAAAGGGTGATATTGGCCGATTGTAGGTGCAGTAAGGACATACGTTTCGGGATCTCGTGGTGTCACGTAGTTTCGGGATTTCGCGTATAGTCGTGTGTAAACGCAACACACACTTTATTAGTTTAATGATGCTTGATATGTTCTCAGATAACCCTTGGTATTAGTGACTTTGTCTTGTGGGCATAAGCTTGGATTCCGGGTAAGTCCCCTGTTATGTGATTCTTGGTACACATTATTGTAATCTGTTAAATGCTATGATATATGTTATTAGCATGATCATTTGATATTATGACACATATGTTGTGAACATGATGATGGGTTTGATGAGAGGAGGGGGATGATTTATTTTGGACTGTCACCAATGGTTTTGACCACACGACGGGTTGGCCCCGTCCTGACATTATATTTTGTGACTAAGTCCCAGTGGTTTTGACCACTAGTCGTTTTGACCACATATCGATATGTGACTCGTCCCAGTGGTTTGGTACCACAGTGGGTTGGCCCCACGAGATTATTTACGGGATTGTCATCAGTGGTTTTGACCACACGATGGGTTGGCCCCATCACTTGATTTGTGACTTCGGTCATCAGTGGTTTTGACCACACTGATATATTTGTGACTATGGTTACCAGTGGTTTCGACCACTAGTGGTTTTGACCACACGGGGTAGTTAAAGGTGTTTAGATGGCTAGGTTATGGGTTGCATGTTTTGCATGGTTTGCATGTTTTTTACCGATAACTTGTGTAAGTGAATGCACTATCGGGTTGGGATTTACACACGAGTCTTGGTGACTCACCCTTCTATTATATTTTGCGGTGAATAGATTATGAGATGGAGCCGGGAGGACTCGAGGCGGCCATGCATGTTCGTTGGATTATGGTTTCTTTTAGTTACTTTTTAAATTTTAAATTTCGATTTTCGGGTTATGTAATAAGGCCGCTAAGATTTATTTTTGGTTTCATTTTATTATTGCTATTATTTTAACTATGTGGGATAAATGATTTTAATAATTAACCGGCAGAATGCAATGTTTTTAAAACTATAACTCCTTCGTTTGTCATTAAAGCGTTGCCATCGGGTAACATTACTTAAATTATGATAACAAAGATAACTTGAATGTTTTCTAAAAACTTGCAACAATAATTAGACTTTAAGCATGGATTTCTAAAAAGGGTTTTCTAAAGAAAATTATCCGATAAACTTTCATTTTCAAAAGGTTTTCACTCCGTGACATGCCAGATCCGGTTGTGGTGTACTGACCAGGTTTGGGGTGTTACATCGGTTCCTTCACCATGTTTTATTCTTCCATCTATTTCATATTATTTATGAAAGCCATAAGTACCTAATCCTTCTATGAGGGATTAGCGAGTGGAGACGTGATCTATTAACTGTTTTATAGGGTTACTCAATGGATCAGCTATTTGGGAAAGGAAGAGTATGAAACAACCCTTAGGCCTGACAACCTGGGGAAGTCATCAAGGTGGGAATTAACCCAAAATTGGCATTTCTCGTCCATGAACACCTTCACCTAAAACCAGTCTAGATGGTATGGCCGAATGATAAGTAGTCCTTGTTGACTCGTTATGTTAGTGGAAGATCTGAAGATCCTGCTGGGGTAGCGACTAGTTGGTTGACAAGGAACCCAAAGTGACAGTTGATTGGGATTGCCGAAGCATGCTAATCACCGATCTTCGATTTGATTCCTTCTACTTTTCTATCTATTGAAACTTCATTTTCTTTTATGTTATTTTGTTTTATAATTAGTACTATAAAAATTCCAACAAATCTCTTATTTACACTTTCGTACTATAACTTGATTAAAGTATTAATTAGATCTTTTAATGTGTAGGTTAAAATTGATCCAATTTTGCCTCCATTGGGTATGATCCTCGGAGTACTCACGCACTCTGTTGTAAAAATATATTATAATTAGACCCATATACTTGCAGATACCGCCTCATAATTTTATATTTTATTGCAGTATTCACACTCTAGACATTAGTACCTTCGGAGGCGGTCACCTATCTCATTTTATATATGTTTTATAATTGTTTATAATATTTATATTATGTAATGTTATAATTGTGATACATATATATGATATGATCCAAAATTGATTGTTTAAAAAATAAGAACTGTGGTAATGAAAAGGTACATGTCTAGGATTTGCTCTAGTTAGGAAAGGCTTGGTTTTTAAGTGGTGAAATTTGACTCACCTCCCTTTCTTGGGACTTTGCCTAGTACATAGTTCATATTCACTTCTTCAGTTTTTCCCATAAAAGAAAAACTATGGAGAATCAAAATTGTTTGTTTTTATGATTGATTTATTCTTGTGAATGGATGTGAATATTATAAAATTGTCATAGCATGCCAAGCATTTATTGGAAGCATGCCATTTAGATTAGGTAAGAATGCAACTAGGACTATTGTATGATCATTCTTGAAAGTTGGGATAAAAAACCTTGCATGTTTTTAAAATATTGAGTGGGAGAAGGTCATTGAACAAGAACTATGGCCTCCATTGATGGTCCCGAAGTGATAGCATGATAAAGTTTTGAGTCGGTTCCTACCCTGGCCACACCCCAAGGTAAACTTTGTCATGTGGGTTCTTTAGATGGGTTTCATTTTAAGGACAACTAGCCATGCATGACTTTTAGAGAGATTTTACCAAAATGACTTACAAATGAGAGCATGTTCATGATGGGTGTTGAGTCAATGGTTAAACACTCAACATCATCTCTTATTAAATAGTTTCCTTAGAAACGATAGTTAAGCTAGAGATGATGGCCAAACGTTAAACAGACGTTAGTTCATGTGGAGTCTTAGGAATTAAGATTCACGAATTGATTGGATGTAATCCATGTTCTTGCTAGTTAATCATGGGACCCCAAGGTGACATGGTTGATGGGTGTGAGAATGATCATAGAAATGAAAAATATTTTTAAAAAGGTTTTAATACAAGATGCATGCATCATACTGCATTCTTGATATGTTGCTGAAATAAACACTATTTGCTTAATACAAACATAGTAATTAGTGAATCTTTATTTTTTTTAGTTCAAAAATGTCTCCTACTCCTCTTATTAGCTGTCTTATTAAGAATGAATTAAATGTGGATAACTTTTGAGAATGGAAACAAAACTTGTTGATAGTTCTCAGCTTGACGAAACATGCCCTCCTAAAGCTCAGCCCAAAGCGAGAAATCATTGGAGAGACTCTGACTCAATTGTTCGATGTTATATGTTAGCAAGCATGAGTAGTGTGTTGCATAAGCAACACGAGAAATTTCGTACTGCCAAAGAGATTATGAAAAATTTGGAGGATTTGCTCAGAGGCCAAGTTGCATTGGCTCGACAATCTGTTGTTACAAATTTGATGAATTCTTAATAGAAAATCGGCACTCTAGTCAAAGAATTACACTTAAGCTTATGGGATTCTTTGTGGAAGCGGAGGATAATGGGGAAGAACTAGACGTGAATAGTCAAATTGAAATAGTGTTCAAATCCTTAACCAAGGAGTTTGTTTGTTTTAGGGCAACTTAAAACATAGGGAACAAGGTGCTTACCTTAACTCAACTTATGAAGGAATTGTAATCCTATGAGCTAATGCTAAACGGTGGTAAGTTGGTTCAAGAAAAACCTGAAGCAAACTTAATTGTGGGCCCCTCATCCTCTAAGGGGAAGTTAAAAGCTAAGCGAAAGAAGAAACCAAAAAAGTCTTTGGTTCCACCTCGTCTGGATAGGAAGAAGGTTAAGAAGTCAAAAGATTTGAAAAAGATCAAATGTTTCTTTTGCAATAGGAAAAGGGCATTTTAGATCAAACTGCAAGGAGTATTTGCATTACCTAGCTGAAAAGAGAAAAGGTATGGAACTCTTTGTAGTTGAAGATTGTTTATTGGAAAAATCAGTTGACAACTAGGTTATTGATTCTAGAGTCACTAACCATATGCGTGTTTCTATACAAGGGTTCAGGGAAACAAGAAGTTTATGTGACAAGAGCCTCTCATTGTGGACCGGAGATGGGAGCTATGTTTCAGTTGAAGTAGTGGGAGAAGTTATTTTACATTTTTGATAATTTTAGGAAGATTATTTTAAAGAATGTATTTTATGTACCTCATTTTAAGGGGAAATTATTTTTTGTAGCATGTTTATTTTATGAAAGTTACATTGTGACATTCAATAAAGAGATTTCTATTCAAATAAATCATTCTTTAATCTGTAATGGATGGATGAAAAATAATCTCTACTTTATCAAACCAAATAACTACTCGATACTTCAAACTGAAATAGTGAAGAAAAAGTTTAAAACTTCTCATTGTAATGAGGGGTACCTATTGCACTTAAGACTTGTTCATATTAACCAAGAAAGAGTCATTAGACTCGTGAAATATGGTCCTTTAAGTATGCTTAAGGAAGTTAGTCTTCCACAATGTGAATCTTTCTTGGAAGGTGAAATGACAAAGAGGTCTTTTAATGCGAAAGGTACAAGGGCCAACCAACCTTTAGAACTTGTGCACACTGATGTATGTGGTCGCATGAGCATTAGTGATCGAGGAAGTTACGATTATTACGTGGCTTTTATCGATAACTATTCTCGATATGGATATGTGTATCTAATGCACCGCAAAAGTGAAACATTTGATAAATATTTAGAGTTTCATGCGAAAGTGGAAAATCAATTAGGTTTATCCATACAGAATCTTCGGTCTGACCGAGGTTGGGAATACTTGTCCGACGAGTTCTTAGGATATCTCATAGAGAATGGGATTTTGTCCTAATTCACTGTGTCGGGCACTCCAAAGCAGAATGGTGTAGCTGAGAGAAGGAATAGAACCTTGCTTGACATGGTTCGTTCAATGCTAAGCTATTCACAACTTCTTACTTCTAGGGATATACAATATAAACAACTTGCTATATTTAGAATGATGTGTCAACCAAGTCTTCTTGTAAGCCACCTTATAACTATGCGATGGAAAGAAACCCGCTCTAAATAACTTTTGAAGATGGGGTTGTCCAAAACACGTTCTGGATAGGGATGCAAAGAAGTTCGATGCACAGACAAAATAGTGCATGTTTGTAGGATATTCGAAAGGAATAAATGGAAGATTGTTCTATAATCTGAAAGGTAATATGATTAAAATTTCTACTCATGCTACTTTTTTTGAGGAAAGCTATGTGGATAACTTGAAGCCTCGAAGTAAAGTGGTACTCAAAGAACTTTTGGGAGTGGTAAAACAATCACCAAGTTCAATTCTTGAGAAAGTTATAGAAAGACCTACAAACAATCAATAGCATAAGGGAATCCGTCATAGTGGGAGAGTTTCTCAGAAACCAGACTTGATGGTAGTATTTATAATACGGAAGTAAATCATGTGGATGATGATCCACTCACTTACGAGCAGGCTATGCAAGATGTCGATTCCAAACTCTAGAAACATGCCATGGATGTCAAGATGGTTTAATTCTGAATGCATTTGTGTATTAATATAGTTGTGACATTTATGATGTGATTTACCCAAATCCTAAGTTAGTCATTGACCATGCGTATGCAACTATTTTGTTTTGATATAAATGTAGGCTTATGCTCTAAAAATGATCGAGCCCATAGCCAGTATGTTGGGTACATGGCTTGTGTATGTCATGGTTTTACTAGCAATAGTGGAATTCATAGCTCAATTAAAGAGTTAATGATATCCTCTCATTGGCATTGTGTGGATTGATAAATATGGAAAGTGGCCAAGGGTTTCTTGTTCTCGAACGAGCAATTTATCATAGTCATTTGTTGACAGTGGTCATATTCATCATGAAGAAGACACAAGGGCGACAATGAGATAAAATATGATTTTATTAATTGAATAAATCAACTCAAAGGAATTAAGGATATCATTTGAGGGTAACATACACATGACAACGTCATTAAACAAAGTGGTTGGATGAATTACTTTCGTAAAGAGTATACAATAAGGATTTTTCAATCATGGTACTTCTTGTGGTCAGACTCCATGATTAAGTAATTGCGAATTATCGGAACGATGCTTCTGGACATAATTGCAATTACTACAGCCTAATTGTATATGTTCGATTGGTCCTTCCACTAGGTCAACAAAAGCTCAATCGGACTGCATTTGAATCAAAAGAAAATTCTACGACTTTGGAAATAATTTAATTGAGTCAATTTATTCGATGTGGAATTAAATTAGGTGATCATGAGAATTGTTCAACTAGAGAATTTGATTAAAGATTTTTGTTGAAAAATTAATTTGGAAAATCTAAGTGATTTTTGGAAAAATTAATTTTGATCAAGTAAAATTAAATTAATCAAATTAATTAAAATTAAAGTGATATTTTTTGGAAATTAATTTTCAAGTTAGACAATTGGACCAATGGGTAATTGAACTTGAAAATTGGACCTGAGATCGTAAATTGGGCCTAAAAGCCTAAAATCGAGCCCAAGGCCCAAAAACTAGTCAAACTAGGCCCGATACTTGAAACCGGCCCGATGGTCCAACTGGTGGCTACAATGGACTGGTCAGGTCGCCACTGACCTGGACCGAACCAACAGTAGCTGAACCAGCTTGAGGTATTGTAAGGGTGTTGCACCTGCATCATCAGACAAGGTAGTGCCTGGTGGCTACAACAATGGTGTCCCGGTGGCCGATAATGGTTGGTCTTCGATGGTTGAGCATGGAAGAGTTACACTCCTACTAGGACTCTACCAGAAAATTTGATTTCAAATTAACTATTTCAAAGATAGTATTATTTTAATAGTTTAATATTAAATTAAATTTAATACTTATCTTAATAGTATTTTATTAATTTAATGTTAGATAAATTGTGAAATTACCCCATTTGTAATTTTTATGAAAATTTTTCTGATTCAAAGTGAGCCCACACTCGGCAAACATGAGCTTGAGGATAGCAGAGAAGACTAGTCGGTTGAAGTTCTTATCCTAGACAAATTGAAAATGTACAATTTTGATTAAGTGTTTACTACTTTAGATATCACAACTAAAATATTGTTTTGGAGAAAAATTTAGAACTCTGTTTTCCCTAAATTTATTTTCCATTGCGTTTTCCAGACCCATTTTTTTTTCAACAGAGAGCTACCTTATTCAACCACATTAGGAGCTTCTTGGCTTGGTTGTTCAGCAAAAAAGGAAGAGCAAAGGAAAGAGCAAGCGAGCCGTGCTTTGGAGACCTACCAAAAACGACTTATAGTTTCTTATTTCCTTCAAAATCTTTTACTTTTGCTCAATTTCATGATCATGATTGCAACTAAGTGTTTTGTTTTCAATAAAATCATGGTTGCTTAAATCTTTTGGTGTTTGAATGATTTGATTTTCATAGTTTCGTTTATTTAATTATGTTAAAGGTGTTTTGTGCTTTCGATCTATTTGCTTGTACAAGTAAAATCATGACTATATTTCTTATACATTATGAATGTAAAGAAATAATTGAATTAATTAATTAATCTAATAAATGTTTTAATTAATTGTGAAATACTTGTATAGTGTATGTTTAATAAATTTGGGATTAAATTTGTTATAAAACCAAAACTATTATTACCTTACATAACCTTTTAAAGCGTTTTGTTTATGATTTATAGTTTAAAACCTTTTAAACTTATTTAAAAATGCTAGATAGACTTGGTAATTAAATAAGTTTAACATTTTTACCCCCATTAAATAAATGTTGGTAAATGATTGACTTGCCATGGAGTCTCTGTAACATCTTTTAACATTGTTTAAATAAATCTAGGCTAGGAAAGATGTAACATCCTGAGTTTATGGGCCTATGCGTTTAATGTGTGGTTATGTGTAATGTGTTAATTAGAGTGTTAGGGGTCCAGGTTGGGCTCAGGATAGGGCCGGGGTCTTGGTTAGATTTTTTGTTTGGACACTATAGGGTTTAAAAGATGGTATCTGTGGTTTAAATTACAAAATGGGCTTGTGGCCCAGTAGCAAGGGGCGCTGCAAAAGAGCTATAAGGTGGCATCACTAGCAGGTGAAGAGGCCCAAGTTACGGCCGCTTGGAGCCCATGTATTTGGGCCATTTTCGGCACTTAAAGGAGGAGCAAGTGGGACGACAATAAGGCTTAAAATTAGGAGGGATTAAATGACTTGGATAATGTGGATAATGTGCTAATAAAGAAAGGAAGAGGTGGTGTTATCCATGACACTGTGGATGAGTAATCAGGTGAAGATAAGGGAGAAAATTTAGGAATTATCTGCTGGTCACAGTGGTGGCCAAAATTCCAACACTGAGGGGGAGGAGGAATCGGTTTTGGTATATCCAAGGGGTGCCAAAATTTCCCTTGATTAATGTAACATCCTGAATAGGGCCTATGCATTTCTAGTTTAATTGTATGAAATGACAAGTTTCAAGTACTATGAATAAATTTTTGATACTTTTGGAAATCTAGAAATGCATGAAAATGGAAAGGAAAATGGAAATGAAAATGAAGATAGAAATGAAAATGGAAATGGAAATGAAATGAACACTTTTGGAAACTTAGACATTTTGGAAAGTGAACATTTTGGAAACCTAAGTAAATTAGGAAAGTGAACATTTTGGAAACCAAGCCAAAATAGGGAACTTGAACATTTTGGAAACTTGAGCATTTTGGAAACACGAACATTTTGGAAACTTGAACATTTTGGAAACTGAACATTTTGGAAACACGAACATTTTGGAAACTGAACATTTTGGAAACCTAAACATTTTGGAAACACAGGAAAATCTGAGCTGCATGAAAATTTTAGGAAACTTAAAATGACCCGAATGTCGAATTTGAGCCCAAAGGGAACTTAGGGCCAAGTGACCCTAAAATATCTGATACATGACATTTGCCCCAATAACGAACTTGGAAATGTGGCTGGAGATGCCACCTAAGGTCTTAGGAAATGGCCCAAATACAAGAGGTTTTGGGCTGAGTTTGAAATCATCCAGAAGCAAATAATGAAGGCTTTATTTTTGCTTCCGGAAAGGTGAGTGGACGGCATGGGTTTCTAGAAAAGGAAGAGTTTTATTCACATAAATATGTGAATAATAAGAGATAAATAAAGGAGTTTTATTCACATAAATATGTGAATAATAAGAGATAAATAAAGGATTTTATTCACATAAATATGTGAATAATAAGAGATAAATAAAGGAGTTTTATTCACATAAATATGTGAATAATAAGAGATAAATGAAGAATTATTCTTTAATTAGGAAAATAAGGAAGAGTGGTGGCCAAGTTAAGGATTCTTGGCCTAGTAATTTCGGCTATAAAAGGATGAGACTAGGGCCATTCATTATTCATTCTCCCTCTCTTTTCCTCTGCCAAATATTCTTCTTGAGCATCCATTCTTTTTCTTCTTTTCTTTTAGCCTCTAGCGATTTCCTTCTAAGCCTATTATTCCTCTCTTCTTTCATCTTTGAAATCGAATACATAAGGGAATCATAGCGATTGTTCATCAAGTCTCTAAGCCGAATTTACGAAGGTTGAAGCGAAGGTGCAATCGATTCCTTCAAATAAGGGTAAGATCTAAGTTTGGTTTGATTTTTTTATATTTTAGACTTATCGAAATCTAGGGCTAATCCATTAATGTTCATGGTTGCGAAACTTTGAAGAGATCTTTGGGATTTACTAAGTGTAGGCTACAAGGAAGGAGAAGTTCTTTTCCGAAGGTACACCATAGGCAGCGTGTTCCTTAGTTATTCGGTGAGTTTCGGATTTAAAATCCACAAGGTAAGTGTCTATAGCTTTGGCTAAGGCCTATTTTGATAATTAGATCTAATTCTTGTTTGTTTAAAAAGCGAAACTAACCCGGATGATATTTAGTGCTTGGCGAATACAAGGAGGAGCATAGCATAGATTTGGGATTTGATTAGTATTGAAATCGGCAACAAGGTAAGTTTTGAGAATACTAATCCTACTAGGATTTGGATTTATGGTCAAATGGTTTTTTTTAAAAATAGTAAGTGATTAATCAAATGTAGGAATTGAGATCTAAAGTAATAGATCGGGTTCTTCGGGATTTCAAAGAATCTATTAAGCAAATCAGGTGTGTACCCTTACTATTCTTCGATATATTATGGTTAAATATTTTAATATACGATATGAATAATAATATGAATGTGGCTATGTACCACACATGTGACAAAAAGTACCAAGGTACGTTTCCTACTTCTGATAGGATTTGTGAAAAATGTTATTTTAATAACATGCGAATATATGAATATGAACATGAAATTAAATTATGCTATATATATATACATGTTTTGGGGCATTGGGATTTATGTGAAAGGGGAGAATAGGTGTTGACTTGGTCTCACTGTGAAATATGTTGACTACGGTCACATTGCGAAATTTAGGTGTTGACTTGGTCTCACCTGTGAAATATGTCGACTACGGTCACATTCACGAAATTTTGGTAACTTTGTTACAATAGTGTCTAATGACACAGCGTTTAAATTTGATTATAGTGTCTAAAGACACAGCGTGGAGAGTAGCGGATGGAGGTTGACTTAGTAGTCCCACGGTGTGTGCGAGGATGGTGCGGGGAGTGTAGTGGATGGCTAATTAGGATTGGGTTTGGGTTGCATCATAATTTCATAATTGAATGGACTTAATGATTTGAACATGAATGCCTGATTTATTGAATGATAGTATTGTGTGCACATTGAGTCTGTTGACTCACCCCATTGTGGGAATTATTTTTCAGGAGATGAGCAGTGATGGACCGGGCCGGTGGACCATGAGGAGGCCATGCTACATGCGGAAAATTTCATTTTGTTTGGACTTAAATTTTATTTTTAATTACTTTCATTCTATTTTGGGTTTTACTTGATGTAATAAGGCCTTAAGGCCCAGTGGATTATACTTTATGTTTGCTTATTGTTAAGTTTCATGCTAAGAACTTTATTGGATGTACTTAATTAAATGGGCTTACAAGTATAAATAAATGGGTTTCAATCTAAGCCCGAAAATAATAGTTTTTCCAAAATTTACAATTTTCTCTAAGTATATAAATATTTTGAAATCATTTTACTTTAGGAACATACCAGATCTGGTTTGAGGCTCGTGGTAGGGTGTGGGGTGTTTGGTTTGGTATCGAGCCAGTTTAAACTCTCGGCACGTAGGCTAAGGCCCAAAACGTCTTCAAAGCGAGCCAAATGATTTTACATTAGCGGGCTTTTGGCATGGCCCTAAGTCTCCAACCATGATCCACCGTGTAAGTACCCTAACTATCTATGTGATTATGTGAATTATAGAAGGGTAGAAAAGGAATGGGCGTAGAATAGCATGATAGGAACATGAACCTAGGATTAGTCTACTCAAACACAAATACATAAGACTTAATACACTAGACAAACACATGATTAAGTCAAGAGCTAGGGTGTGGTAGCTGTTGTGCGCATGTCTAGGAGTGGATTGATGAAGAGCTTGGTATTTAAGCAGGTCTAGTGACTCACCTCCTCTTTACTCGAATCCTACAGTGCGTAATAAGTTCACCACGATCAAGAGGACTTAGTCACGGGCTAAACCCAATAACTAAAACCCGAAAGGGACTATTTGTATTTTTATGGAAACCCTAATTTTAAAATTTCTAAATTACCCTCTTGATTTGAAAAGAATATTTTATAAATTTTCCTAAAATATTTACGATTTACAAATTTACTAAAATACCCTTAGTGGTAAAATTACAAAATGCCCTTGGTTTATAAAATGTTCAACTACTCAACGACTTTACCAAAATTTCATTATTTTATAAACATTCAAAACCCTAATTTGTAAAATATCAGAATACCTTGATTTTGGAAAATTACAAAATTGCCCTAACTTACAAAATTACCAAAATGACCCTAATTTCCAAAATTTTTGCAACTTCATCATTTTGGAAAATAAATTTCTCAAAAAGAACCCTCAAAATTTTGCAACTCTGAAATATCCCTGATTTATTAAAATTTTACAATTTACCGGTTTGTGGAAAAATTACCAAAATACCCCCAAGGTCCAAAATTTACGCAATACCCTCATTTCAAAATTCTCCAAAATACCCGAGAACTTTAAAATTTCCAAAAATACTTTGTGACAAAAACACCAAGGAACCTTATTTTGAAAAATTACGAAAATATCCACCAGGACAAATTACGAAAATACCCCGGGTAGTGGTAAAACAACAACAAAGGAAAAAAAACTACAACGTTTCTCTGAATGAACTAAGGTTCATAATTGTTTGATGGATGTATGAATGGATGAAAAGAATGTGTGCATGTATGAATCTGAAAGAACCACTCTAAACTCTTTTCATAAAATTTCTTGCGAGTAATAAAGTGAAACAAGTACTAATGTATAAAACTTTTAAATCAGTTAAATCATGACGTTAGAAAATGAGTTCTAAGGGATGTGAACTTAGAGATTGTGCCTAGAAAGTATGATGGTTCCATTAAGATCGAGAGCGCGTAAGCATAGTCTTGGTGAGAAAGATTGTCTGTTGTCGATAAGTAATTTAGAGGACGAAATTATTTTTAAGGAGGGTAGGCGTAACATCTGAATAGGGCCTATGCATTTCTAGTTTAATTGTATGAAATGACAAGTTTCAAGTACTATGAATAAATTTTTGATACTTTTGGAAATCTAGAAATGCATGAAAATGGAAAGGAAAATGGAAATGAAAATGAAGATAGAAATGAAAATGGAAATGGAAATGGAAATGAACACTTTTGGAAACTTAGACATTTTGGAAAGTGAACATTTTGGAAACCTAAGTAAATTAGGAAAGTGAACATTTTGGAAACCAAGCCAAAATAGGGAACTTGAACATTTTGGAAACTTGAGCATTTTGGAAACACGAACATTTTGGAAACTTGAACATTTTGGAAACACGAACATTTTGGAAACACGAACATTTTGGAAACACGAACATTTTGGAAACCTAAACATTTTGGAAACACGGAAAATCTGAGCCTTGAAAATTTTAGGAAACTTAAAAATGACCGGAATGTCAATTTGAGCCAAAAGGAACTTAGGGCCAAGTGACCCTAAAATATCTGATACATGACATTTGCCCCAATAACGAACTTGGAAATGTGGCTGAAGATGCCACCTAAGGTCTTAGGAAATGGCCCAAATACAAGAGGTTTTGGGCTGAGTTTGAAGTCATCCAGGAAGCAAATAATGAAGGCTTTATTTTTGCTTCGGAAGGAAATTTGGTGACGGCATGGGTTTCTAGAAAAGGAAGAGTTTTATTCACATAAATATGTGAATAATAAGAGATAAATAAAGGAGTTTTATTCACATAAATATGTGAATAATAAGAGATAAATAAAGGATTTTATTCACATAAATATGTGAATAATAAGAGATAAATAAAGGAGTTTTATTCACATAAATATGTGAATAATAAGAGATAAATGAAGAATTATTCTTTAATTAGGAAAATAAGGAAGAGTGGTGGCCAAGTTAAGGATTCTTGGCCTAGTAATTTCGGCTATAAAAGGATGAGACTAGGGCCATTCATTATTCATTCTCCTCTCTTTCCTCTGCCAAATATTCTTCTTGAGCATCCATTCTTTTCTTCTTTTCTTTTAGCCTCCTAGCCGATTTCCTTCTAAGCCTATTATTCCTCTCTTCTTTCATCTTTGAAATCGAATACATAAGGGAATCATAGCCGATTGTTCATCAAGTCTCTAAGAATTTACGAAGGTTGAAGCGAAGGTGCAATCGATTCCTTCAAATAAGGGTAAGATCTAAGTTTGGTTTGATTTTTTTATATTTTAGACTTATCAAAATCTAGGGCTAATCCATTAATGTTCATGGTTGCGAAACTTTGAAGAGATCTTTCGGGATTTACTAAGTGTAGGCTACAAGAAAGGAGAAGTTCTTTTCCGAAGGTACACCATAGGCCGCGTGTTCCTTAGTTATTCGGTGAGTTTGGGATTTAAAATCCACAAGGTAAGTGTCTATAGCTTTGGCTAAGGCCTATTTTGATAATTAGATCTAATTCTTGTTTGTTTAAAAAGCGAAACTAACCGGATGATATTTAGTGCTTGGCGAATACAAGGAGGAGCATAGCATAGATTTGGGATTTGATTAGTATTGAAATCGGCAACAAGGTAAGTTTGAGAATACTAATCCTACTAGGATTTGGATTTATGGTCAAATGGTTTTTTTAAAAATAGTAAGTGATTAATCAAATGTAGGAATTGAGATCTAAAGCAATAGATTGGGTTCTTGAGTTTCAAAGAATCTATTAAGCAAATCAGTGTGTACCCTTACTATTCTTGATATATTATGGTTAAATATTTTAATATCGATATGAATAATAATATGAATGTGGCTATGTACCACACATGTGACAAAAAGTACCAAGGTACGTTTCCTACTTGATAGGATTTGTGAAAATGTTATTTTAATAACATGCGAATATATGAATATGAACATGAAATTAAATTATGCTATATATATATACATGTTTTGGGGCATTGGGATTTATGTGAAAGGGGAGAATAGGTGTTGACTTGGTCTCACCTGTGAAATATATTGACTACGGTCACATTGCGAAATTTAGGTGTTGACTTGGTCTCACCTGCGAAATATATCGACTACGGTCACATTGCAAAATTTTGGTAACCGGTTACAATAGTGTCTAATGACACAACGTTTAAATTTGATTATAGTGTCTAAAGACACAACGTGGAGAGTAGCGGATGGAGGGTTGACTTAGTAGTCCCACGGTGTGCGAGGATGGTGCAGGGGAGTGTAGTGGATGGCTAATTAGGATTGGGTTTGGGTTGCATCATAATTTCATAATTGAATGGACTTAATGATTTGAACATGAATGCGATTTATTGAATGATAGTATTGTGTGCACATTGAGTGCATTGACTCACCCCATTGTGGGAATTATTTTTGAGGAGATGGCGGTGATGGACCGGGCGGTGGACCATGAGGAGGCCATGCTACATGCGGAAAATTTCATTTTGTTTGGACTTAAATTTTATTTTAATTACTTTCATTCTATTTTGGGTTTTACTTGATGTAATAAGGCCTTAAGGCCAGTGGATTATACTTTATGTTTGCTTATTGTTAAGTTTCATGCTAAGAACTTTATTGGATGTACTTAATTAAATGGGCTTACAAGTATAAATAAATGGGTTTCCAATCTAAGCCCAACTGAAAATAATAGTTTTTCCAAAAATTTACAATTTTCTCTAAGTATCGCAAATATTTTGAAATCAGTTTACTTTAGGAACATACCAGATCTGGTTCAGGCTCGTGGGCCGGGTGTGGGGTGTTTCAGATTAATAGCTTAGTTTGACATCTTAAAAAGGGGCATTTTCGAGTTTTAGGTAGTAGGCGATGAAATTCTATGTTTAGGTGGGGGGAATATCTTTTTATTTTCGGCAATAGGGTTTTATTTCCCATTCTCTTCTCTCATTATTCAAAAGTCGAAACCCCTAATCTTGTTCTCTCATCTCCAATTTTATGCAAAAGCCGAAATTCCATTATTTTCTCTGCTTTCATCTCTATAGCCGAATACCCTTGTCTATTCTTTTCTCTTTGCCGATTTCTTATTTTACGCAAAAGTCGAGATTCCATTGTTTTCTCTGCTTTCATCTCCATAGCCGAATACCCTTGTCTATTCTTTTCTCTTTGCCGATTTCTTCATCAAAGCCAAATCTTCATAGATCTCTTGAGATCATCTTTTCTTTCTGATCTTCTCAAAAGCTAAAATTCCTTAGGAGTTGCCGAATTCTCTATGTTAAGGTAAGTACCGATTTCTTCTGTTCTTTTTTTTCTTCTCTTTCGGTCTTTAAGACCATAGCCGAATGGCTAGTTGGTTGTTAGGCCATCTTTAGTTTGGCGTTTTCACTGATCTCATGTTCTTTTTGGACGGCATTCTGAGATTTGAAGGAGATCTAATCGCTTAGGTTTCTAAGCCAGAAATCGTTAGCCTTCGAACCACATTACATTTTTAGGATTTTAAGGTAAGGGTTTTGATTCTCCCTAAGTGTTCAATCGGTTTCTTTTCCTTATTGTGCCTTAACCTAATGCCTCGTTAAGCAATCATTATAGTATCCTCGACTAAGGTCATTCATGGACTCGAATGTCGACAAATCGAAGGAAGGGGTTGGATCGTAGTCGACCCTAAAGTTTAAGAAAGCAGCGTGTCGATGGTTAGGGATTGGCCACGGGTTGTGGACCACCAGTAACAAAACCTTAGACAGTTAGTCGTCACATCAGTTTCTCATAGTGTCGACATAGAAAGTACTGTCCAATCGGTAATCAGGTGTGTAGATCCCTATCACACTAGCTAATCTGTATTATATGTATGTTATGGGCTAAAAACCAGAAAATGAGGCTGTATGAACAGTCGTATTATCCAGAAAGGGTAGGCAAGGGATGCTAGGTACGTAATCATAGAAACTTCTCTGTGTATCGAAGTATGTGAAAGTCTGTGATCTGTTTAGATAGTATAATGTTCTGATTCTTGCGTGTATATATGCATGGGATGGGATTGATATGATGAAGGGGAAGAAGGTCGCATGGCGATCGGTGGCTTTGCCACATAGGTCACATAGTGATCGGTCTTTATGATGAGTATACAATTTGTCGAAATACTACAGTGTATTATTAAGGTCGCATGGCGATCGGTGGCTTTTCCACATAGGTCACATAGTGATCGGTCTTTATGACAGGCAGCACAGCTGTCGATATTGTGTGTAGTAGATGGATGGTTGATTGTAGAAATCCCCACGGTGTGATGGTTAGTACGGGGGTGTGTAGAGGATGGACTCTTAGGTTTGGGATGGGCCATGTTGCATGTAAATATATATTATGTTGCCATTGTTTATGGGCCAAGGACCATATTGTGTTAGTGGGCCTCAAGGCTTTTATGTGTTTTCGGGATTTGCACTCTGAGTCTTGGTGACTCACCCTTTTATTTTTCCCAACTTTTCGGATAAGTAGTAGATCGTGGACATGGGAGCCGAGGCGGACTCGAGGGGCCATCAAGTCTTTTATCTTCATAGACTATTTTCAGTTTTTCTTTAAGTTTCAATTTTGGGATTATTTTTGTAATGAGGCCTCCATAACTTAGGTTACCGAACTATATTTCTTTTTTGTGTTACATCTTATAAACTTATGTTTTCAGTGTTTTAATTATAAAGTGAAATGAAAATGGGTTTTTCAAGCATGATCAACGCAAATGTTAAAGTTTCTTTAAAATATCACAATTAATGATTAATCGGTTAAAATAAGCTGAGATTTTCAAAACCCATCAAAGCAAGGTTTTCAACATTCAACCCGTAACATACCAGATCCTGTCATGACGATGGGCCAGGTTTGGGGTGTTACATTTTGGTATCAGAGCCAAGTTCAAAACTCAGGCTGTGAAATGGGTCCAGTGGTGATTTGTAAAAGTGATGTAAGTTTGAGAAAAATTCGGTTGAGATATGGCCTTCGAGTCTACCGGCACCTGATCCACGCATGTAAGTATTCTAAACTCATTATGTGATATGCATGTTGGGCTTGATGGCTCTCTAGGGACGTAGGCTAGTATGCTAGAGTTTATGGACTTTAGGTTTAGTATAAACAATTCTTCAAATCTCATAAGACTTAATTTCTAATTAAACATGTCTGTGAACAAGTCACAGGGTTAGGGTGTGGTTATAGGCATACGCATGTCTAGGATTGGATCCAGGGAGAGCTTGGTATTTAAGCGGCTCTAGCGGCTCACCTCCTTTTCGTTGGAATCCTACTTGGTGCGGAGTATTTGTTCACTCTAACCGAGAGGGCTTGTTGACGGGCCAAAATTTATAACTAAAACCCGAAAGGGACCAGCCACCCTATTTTTGTAAAATTACTTATATCCCTAGTTTTGTAAAATTTTTAAAATACCCTGGATTTGTAAAAATTACCAAAATTTGTAAAAATTACCGAAATACCCTCAGTTGGCAAAATAACTGAAATACCACTAGATTGCAAAATTACCAAAATACCCCTATTTTTGTAAAATCAGCAAGATACCCAATTTTGGAAAATTATGAAAATACCCTTGTAGGGTAGAATTATGAAAATACCCCTAGGTAGTGAAATGACGAAAATACCCCTATGTGAAGAAGGTGAGTTCATGGATGTTACTTGTGTGCTTGATGCATTTATGTGATGCTTTGTTTAGAATGTAAATGGATGGTTGAATGTATGTGGATTCTAGGGCTAGAAAATACAGACCTGAGAACTGAACCTTGTAGATAGAGTTCGAATTCAAAAGACCTATTATTAAAAATACTTTTCATAAGATTGTTCGTTATTAATCAGTGGAAGAAATTAATAATTCATAAAATTCCTAATCAGGTAAACGTGAATCAGTAGAATGAGCACTATAGGACGTGGTGTGCGTGGCCGAGGTAGAGGCAGGATTGTTGTGTCGGAATCGGTAGGGTCTGGTCACGAGTCGGGGAATGAGGTACCAGTGCCACCAGCTGTGGAGGCAGAATTTCATGATCAGACGGCCGGAGATGATGCGGTATCTCAGGCGATGTTGAAGGTTTTAGAGAGGGTTGCTGGGGCAGGCATGGGCACAGGAGCCCTAAAATCTGTGTCGGAGTGACTTAGAGCTAATGGGGCAGAAGTGTTTAGGGGAATTTATGGGGTAGCCCCGAGTACAGCTGAATATTGGTTGGAAGTGGTGGAACGCATAATGGATGATCTCGACATTACGAAAGAAGAAAAGCTGAAAGGAGTAGTGTCTCTTCTCCGGGACGAAGTATATCAATGTTGGCTTACGGTTAAGGATGGTGCAGTGGCTGACCGTATCACTTGGGATTACTTCAGAATGACGTTCCAGAGTAAGTACATTGGAACGAGTTATGTGGATGCGCAACGTAGAGCATTCTTGAATCTAGTTCAGGGAAGTAGGTCGGTGGCGGCATATGAAATGGAATTCTTACGCTTGAGCCGTTATGCTCGAGGGATAGTGGCCATAGAACATGAACAGTGTGTTCGATTTGAAGATGGCCTGAAGGATGATTTACGTGTTTTGATAGCTCCACAGCGGGAGAGGGAATTTGCTGTGCTTGTGGAGAAGGCTAAGATAGCTGAGGAGGTAAAGTGAACGGAAAAGCTAAATCAGGATAAAGATAGAAGTGGAAGTAGGAGGAATTTTGGATCGTTAGGAGCAGCTGGGCATACTCAGAAAAGACCTAGGTCGGATGGGCCGAACCGGGTAGAGAGACTTGCTGCTAACCAGATACAGAGTTGTGTTCGCTGTGGTAAATTCCATGTAGGTGAGTGTTGGGAAGGAAGTGGAAAGTGCTTTAGGTGTGGATCTTTGGACCATCAGATTAGGGACTGTCCACAGCCACGGAGCGATGTAGGACCCGCAGGGTAGGGAAATGCCCAGCCAGGTAGAGGAGGTCAGCAGCGGCGGAGGGGTCGTAGTCCAGCTAGAGGTGGTAATAGTTTTGGTCGAGGCCGTAGAGCACCAAGCCGAGGGGCAGGAAACACTAAGGTGAGACAGCCGGGGTTAGTCTATGCTGCCAGACGTCGAGAGGAGGCTGACGTACCGGATGTTATAACTGGTACGTTTTTAATATTTGGTTTGCCTTACACTGCATTGATTGACATTGGGTCGACACATTCACATGTTGCTAGTAGTGTGTCTGGAACTTTAAGTTTAGATTCCGAGATTACCCCTAGGGCAATGACTGTAATTAGCCCATTAGGATAATCTGTGGTAGTAGATAAACTTTATCGGGAAGTACCCTTAGAAGTTCAGGGAATAATTTTTCAGACGGATCTTATGGAATTACCGCTCGGGGAGTTCGACTTAATATTAGGCATGGACTGGCTGGTGAAGTATCAAGCTAATTTAGATTGTGCAGCCAAGCGTATGGTGTTGAAAACCCCCGAGGGTGGTTAAGTGTTGGTAATAGGAAAAAGGGGGAACTGTCTGTCGAATGTAGTGACTGCCCTAAAAGCAAAAAAGATGGTGAGAAAAGGATGCGAGGCAGTTTTAATGTTTGTTCGGTGTCTGGAAGCCAAGGACCTAACTGTTGGGGACATTAGGACGGTGAAGGAGTTTTCTGATGTTTTCTCAGAAGAGCTTCCGGGACTACCCCCGGATCGTGAAGTAGAGTTTGGTATCGATCTTCTTCTGGGAATAGCACCAGTGTCTATCGCTCCTTATAGGATGGCGCCAAAGGAGTTGGTGGAGTTAAAAGCACAAATACAAGAGTTGTTAGATAAAGGATTTATTTGACCAAGTGTGTCGCCTTGGGGAGCGCCAGTGTTATTTGTTAAGAAGAAGGATGGATCAATGCGTATGTGCATTGACTAACATCAACTGAACAAGTTGACTATCGAGAACAAGTATCCGTTGCCAAGGATTGATGACTTGTTCGATCAACTGAAAGGGGCGTCAGTGTTCTCAAAGATAGATTTAAGATCAGGATACCATCAGCTTAAGGTCAAAGAATCGAATATTCATAAGAAAGCTTTCAAGACCCGTTATGGCCATTACGAGTTCATGGTAATGCCATTCGGATTGACCAATACGCCAGCAGCGTTTATGGACATGATGAACCGAATATTTCAACCCTACTTGGATCGGTTTGTCGTGGTATTCATAGATGATATCCTGGTTTATTCAAGATCAGAGGAGGAACATGACTCACACCTTCGAGTGGTTTTGTAGATCTTGAGGGAGAAGCAATTGTATGCCAAATTCAGTAAGTGTGAATTTTGGCTAAGGAAAGTTACGTTTTTAGGCCATGTTGTGTCGGTAGAGGGGATTAGGGTTGACCCTCAAAAGTTGAAGCGGTATTGGATTGGAAGCCGCCTAAGTCCGTGGAGGAAATTCAGAGTTTTCTTGGACTGGCTGGGTACTATCGAAGGTTTGTTGAAGGATTTTCTTCAATCGCGGCACCATTGACTAAGTTATTATGGAAAGGAGTTCCGTTTATTTGGTCTAGTAAGTAGCAAGAGAAGTTTCAAGTAGGATCAAGTGATGGATCGACGGATTTTAGTATGAATGAGGAAGGACTATTATGTTTTCAAGGGAGAGTTTGCATGCTAAAAGATCCGGGATTGAGGCGTAGGATTTTGCAAGAAGCGCATGGTGGTTCATACGCTATGCACCCCGAAGGGAGTAAGATGTATCGGGATTTATGGGATCAATTCTGGTGGCCGGGTTTGAAGTATGAGGTAACTAAATTGGTGAGTAAGTGTTTAACTTTGTTAGCGGTAAAAGCGAACATCGATTACCATCGAGGTTATTTGACCGAGAAAGATTCCACAATGGAAGTGGGAAAGGATCACAATGGGCTTTGTTAGTAGGCTACCCCTCATGCCTACTAAGAAAGATTCAGTCTGGGTGATTGTTGATCGTTTGACAAAATCTGCTTATTTCATACTAGTATGGGTCGATTAATCTCTATAGAAGCTGGCTAGGTTATATATAGCGGAGGTAGTGAGGTTGTATAGGGTACCGGTATCAATCATATCGGACAGGGACCCGAGGTTCACGTCGTAATTCTGGAAGGCTTTGCATCAAGCGTTGGGTACGAATATGGATTTCAGTACAGTGTTTCATCCTCAGACAGGTAGACAGTCTGAATGGGTAATTCAGATCTTGGAGGACATGTTGAGGGGATGTGTCATTGATTTCGGAGATAGTTGGGAAGAGTTTTTACCGTTGGCGGAGTTTGCTTACAACAACAGCTACCAGTCTAGTATTCAGATGGCACCCTATAAAGCATTATGCAGGCGAAGTGTCGTACTCCTACATTGGACGGAATTAGGGAACGTCGATTTTGGGTCGGAGTTGGTTACCAAGATAGAAGAGAAGGTTGAGTTAATTCGAGCTCGACTAAAGGAAACATTGGATGATGAAGTCTATCTGAGACTTGAAGCATAAGGACATAGAGTTTGCGGTGGGTGACAAGGTGTTCTTGAAGGTGTCGCCATGGAAGAAAGTGCTGAGGTTTGGACGGAAGGGTAAATTAAGTCCCAGATTTATTGGACCTTATCGGGTGTTGAAACGAGTGGGGTCAGTAGCCTATCAGCTAGAGCTACCTTCTGAGCTAAGCCAGATTCACAATGTATTCCATGTTTCTATGTTGAGATGATATTATTCAAATCCATCTCATGTGGTGCCTATGGAGGAAATCGAGGTAAGACCTGACCTATCCTTTGAAGAGGAACTAGTGGAAATCCTGGATCGTGATGTCAAAGTGTTGCGAAGGAAAACAGTTCCGTTGGTTAAGGTTCTATGGCGGAATCACAATTCTGAGGAGACTACATGGGAACTAGAGGAGACAATGCGGCAGCAGTACCTGAATCTATTCTGATCAGGTAATGTCGAGGCCAAAATTTCTTTAAGGGGGTAGAACTGTAACATCCTGAATTAATGGGCCTATGCATTTAATGTGTTGTTATGTGTAATGTGTTAATTAGAGTGTTAGGGGTCCAGATTGGGCTCAGGGTAGGGCCGAGGTCTTGGTTAAATTTTTTGTTTGGACACTATAGGGTTTAAAAGATGGTATCTGTGGTTTAAATTACAAAATGGGCTTGTGGCCCAGTGGCAAGGGGCGCTGCAAAGGAGTTATAAGGTGGCATCACTAGCAGGTGAAGAGGCCCAAGTTATGGCCGCTTGGAGCCCATGTATTTGGGCCATTTTTGGCACTTAAAGGAGGAGCATGTGGGACGGCAATAAGGCTTAAAATTAAGAGGGATTAAATGACTTGGATAATATGGATAATGTACTGATAAAGGAAGGAAGAGGTGGTGTTATCCATGACACTGTGGATAAGTAATCAGATGAAGATAAGGGAGAAAATTTAGGAATTATCCGTTGGTCACAGTGGTGGCCAAAATTCCAACACTAAGGGGGAGGAGGAATCGATTTTGGTATATCCAAGGGGTGCCGAAATTTCCCTTGATTAATAGCTTAGTTTGACGTCTTAAAAAGGGCCATTTTCGGGTTTTAGGTAGTAGGTGCCAAAATTCTGTGTTTAGCTGGGAGAATATCGTTTTATTTTCAGCAATAGGGTTTTATTTCCTATTCTCTTCTCTCATTATTCAAAAGCTGAAACCCCTAATCTTATTCTCTCATCTCCACTTTTATGCAAAAGTCGAAATTCCATTATTTTCTCTGCTTTCATCTCCATAGCCGAATACCCTTGTCTATTCTTTTCTCTTTGCCGATTTCTTCATCAAAGTCGAATCTTCATAGATCTCTTGAGATCATCTTTTCTTTCTGATCTTCTCAAAAGCCGAAATTCCCTAAGAGTTGCCGAATTCTCTGTGTTAAGGTAAGTGCTGATTTCTTCTATTCTTTTTTTTTCTTCTCTTTCGATTTTTGAGACCATAGCCGAATGGCTAGTTGGTTGTTAGACCATCTTTAGTTTGACATTTTCACTAATCTTATGTTCTTTTTGGGCGGCATTTCAGGATTTGAAGGAGATCTAATCGCCTAGGTTTCTAAGCCAGAAATCGTTAGCCTTCAAACCACATTACTTTTTCGGGATTTCAAGGTAAGGGTTTTGATTCTCCCTAAGTGTTCAATCGATTTATTTTCCTTATTGTGCCTTAACCTAATGCCTCGTTAAGCAATCATTATAGTATCATCTGACTAAGGTCATTCATGGACTCGAATGTTAGCAAATCGAAGGAAGGGGTTGGATCTGTTGTCCCAGCCCCAAAGTTCAAGAAAGCAGCGGTGTCGTGATTCGGGATTAGCCACGGGTTGTGGACCGACTTGAACAAAACCTTAGGCAGTTAGCCGTCGTATTGGTTTCTAATAGTGTCGACATAGAAATCTTGTCTATCATGAATCGTGTGTAGATCCCTATCACACTAGTTAATCTGTATTATATGTATGTTATGGGCTAAAAGCTGAAAAATGAAATTTGTATGAATAGTCGTATTACCCAAAAAGGGTAGGCAAGGGATGCCAAGTACGTAATCATAGAAACTTCTCTATGTGTATCGAAGTATGTGAAAGTCTGTGATCTGTTTAGATAGTATAATGTTCTGATTCTTGCGTGTATGTATGCATGGGATGGGATTGATATGATGAAGGGGAAGAAGGTCGCATGGCGGTCGATGGCTTTGCCACATGCTCACATAGTGATTGGTCTTTATGACAGGTAGACCAGCTGTCGAAATACTACAGTGTATTATTAAGGCCGCATGGCGATTGGTGGCTTTGCCACATAGGTCCCATAGTGATCGGTCTTTATGATAGGCAACACAGCTATCGATATGGTGTGTAGCAGATGGAGGGTTGATTTTAGAAATCCCCACGGTGTGATGGTTGGTACGGGGGTGTGTAGAGGATGGACTCTTAGGTTTGGGACGGGACATGTTGCATGTAAATATATATTCTATTGCCATTGTGTATGGGCCAAGGACCATAATGTGTTTATGGGCCTCAAGGCTTTTATGTGTTTTCAGGATTTGCACGCTGAGTCTTGGTGACTTACCTTTTATTTTCCCAACTTTTCAGATGAGTAGTAGATCGTGGACATGGGAGCCTAGGCAGACTCGAGGGGCCATCAAGTCTTTTATCTTCATAGACTATTTTCGGTTTTCATTAAGTTTCAATGTTGGGATTATATTTGTAATGAGGCCTCCATAACTTAGGTTATCGAACTATATTTCTTTTTTGTGTTACAACTTATGTTTTCAAAGTCTTAATTATAAAGTGAAATGAAAATGGGTTTTTCAAGCATGATCAACGCAAATGTTAAAGTTTCTTCAAAATATCACAATTAATGATTAATCGGTTAAAATAAACTGAGATTTTCAAAACCTATCAAAGCAAGGTTTTCAACATTCAACCCGTAGCATACTAGATCCAATCATGACGTATGGGCCGGGTTTGGGGTGTTACAAAAGAAGATTATTCTAACACAAGCATGCTATTGTGATAATTTTGAAAACTTGTTTATTTTATGTGTTTATTTTATTTTGCATACTTAGGTAATTCTAAGTTAGTTAAATTAGTTAGTCAATCCCCTCTTACTCGTTTGCATCATACTTTAATCTATATTATTTTTCACCACCAATTTGTTTAAGTTTTACTTTTTCACAAAGAGTTGCTTATACAGTCCCTATGGAGATGATACTCTATACTTATCACTTTATTACTTGTCAACAATTGTGTATACTTGCACATTTCTTCGATCTAACTTCACCTGAAGTTCAAACAATAGCCCACCATCTCCGGTTACACTCAAATGTGCAAATATATCTCGCAACTTATGTAACAACCCTTACCTGTAATCCCTGTCGAAATCGGGCCCGAGGCGTTACCGTACTAAAACCACATGATCACCACTTAGGCTCATTGTGACTACTCTCTTAAGTCACCTCAACAACTTCATTTTTGACTTACGAGACCTCACTCAAACTCATGAAGGATCTCGAGAGCATATCGGAGAATTCTATGATTTTAAAGTTTCTCCACCTAAACAGGGACTACAAGCTCGTGTAAGGTGAGACACACCCGTGGAGGTCACCCACGCACATGCCCTCAACCCATGCATGAAAACCCAAGCATTCTGCCACTGCCCCATGGATAGGGCACACGCCCGTGTGGCTAGCCCATGGTCTATACTGCTTGAAACTATCAAAGAGACATGACCCATGCACACGCCCGTAGGCTGGCTACGTGTCACACATGGCCTAGACACATGCCCGTGTGTCTATCCACATGGACAAGAAAAAAGGTATGTGCTAAGCTCTTCTCACCTCTCAAGTTCATACAACATATACTCATTCAACTCATTCATAAATACCTCAAACAAAAACACAATCTTACATGGATAACTACATCTTTCCATATAATGAAGTAGCCAACAACTATGGCATTATACAAAATATATTATCCATATAAAGGCCAACACATCTTAGCCAATACAACAAAATTCACTAACTTGTCTAGTACATGCTATACACAAAACACTTAGTCTAATGTACCAGAGTGTGCTGAAAGTGTGGGCGATCGAATCAACCCTTTTTCTCTATAAGACAAGGGGAAAAGAAAGGGAGTAGGCTTTAAGCTTAGTAAGTTTACACATAACAATTTAGGCATTCTAGTATAAGCTAAACAACAATTAGCATTATACTATCAAATAAATTCACACCACAACTATACTTATTCTTTCTATTTCATACCATATTTCCAACACATCATGAATCACATACTCATAGTCATTGACATGCACCACTGCATTCAATATCATATTTACTCTTAATACAACACATCGTTATTTCTCAATAATACATCCACACAGCTAATCTACTCAATAATACATCCACACAGCTAAATTCTCGGTGGTTTCGCACTTAGCCCACCACAATCCATTTATAGGGTAGTATCGCACTTAGCCTACCAACCAAGTAATCATAGTGGTTCCACACTTAGCCACTAGACAATATACTTAATGTTAGCATCGTACATAGCCCAGCTCATTGTCGTTAAGTATTAGGGTGGTATCGCACTTAGCCCACCGTCAAGTATTATCACTACACATTCACTGTCCATTCACAATATCTACCACATTCATTCCACTTGAACCACATTGGTTCTCAATCATTCTCAATCATGCTATACACTAGCTAGCATCAAAAAATTGTAAGTATGAATGTATTATTTACGCATAAACTTACCTCGGCACTCAAAAGTATAGAGACGTGCAATTTAGTCCACCACCTTGCTTTTGCCTCGGTTTTGATCCGGGCTTCATCTTTCTTGATCTATAATGAATAAATAAACTTATTCAATACACACATTGACTAAATTGACCATTATCTCATATTTTAAAAATTACCATTTTGCCCTAAAACTTTCTCATATTTACACTTTTAGCCCAAGGCTCGTAAAGTGACTTTCATTCAACTTTCTAGCCTTTCATGCATAGCCGAACTGTTTACTCAACTAAAGAAATCATCAATTCTCACTAAATCACACATGTATGACCAAACTCAAGACTTTCACAAACTAGTCCCAACATGCATTTTTCATGGAATTCACTTAGCAAAAGATGTTTCTACTACATCAAGCTTTCATATTCTTCCAAAAAACATCAAGATACATGCATGTCATACATGGGTATATTTTTAAACATCCATCTTAGCTCAACATATAGCTAAAAATAGCTTACTCATGCTACTAGGACTTAAAAAATACGAAGAATATTAAAAATGGTGCTAGAATACACTCACTAGCTAGCTTGAAAAGTTGAAGAGCCCTATCAATGGCTTCTCTCAATTTTCGGTAGCTTGGAGAAGAAGATGAATGAAATTCTATCATCTTTTCCTATTTTAATCAATTAATTGACAAATGACCAAAATACCCTTTTTGTCAAACTTTCAAATTTTAACCCATTCATGCCCAAATTTGTCCAAAAATTAGAATTTAGGAAAATTACTATTTAAGGACCTCTAATTGATAATCCAAAACTATTTCACACAAATAGCTTCTAGAATTTCATATTTTGTAACTTTTGCAATTTAGTCCTTTTTGGACAATTCAATCGCAATTTAACAAAATTGCTTCATGAAACTTTTACACTAACATGCAAACATGGCATGAACCTCAAAAACTCATACATATACTCAAATTTGAGGTCTCACACCATTATTTTGACTAGGCCCTAAATCGAGATGTTACAACTCTCCCCCTTTAGAGATTTTCACCCCAAAATCTTACCTGTAACATCCCAAAGTTGGGCCTAGTAGGATTGGGCCCATTAGGCTTTATGCGTAAGAGCGTTTAAAATTTTTGGGAATAAGAGAACGACATTAGTGCAAGTTGGATCTATTAGGTGAGTGATTTTGGAAGGTTAGGGGGATTCTATGAAGTCCCGGGTTCAAGTTAGGCCTTAGGAAAAATTTTGGTTTTAGGTGAAAAAAAACCCTAGGGGTTAGTAGTAGGCTTTAAGAATAAAATGTGGGGAAAATGACACAACTGGAGCGTGTGGTGTAGTGGCAAAGTGACACCACATAAGAGATAAGGGGGTGACACCACAAGGAAGGAAAGAGGTCCAAGGTTCAAGTCTTGGCTTTTGCATTTTGGTTTTCTTTTTAAATGGACCCTAGAATTTTGCCATAGGATTATATTTAGTTCCGCATGGTTTTAGACACAAGAAAGTGAGTGGTTTAGTGGCAAGGCATCATTAAGGGTCCAAGGGAGACTGGGTTCAAATCTTATGGAAAGCAAGGGAGTATTTATTTTGTGGATTGGATGGGAAGAGTTTGAGTTGGATTTAAACTCCACTGACGGAAGGATCCCACATCGAAAAGATACAAAGAAGGAAGGTGAGGAGCTAGCTATATATAGAGCTGCCTAGGAGGAGAAGGAGCATACCTGGTTGGCATTGGGCATAGGAGTGCTCGGAGCGTGGATTAACAGCTTAGTCATTCCTATCATGTGTATACTCTCTCTACTATAGTTGTAGAGTGTCAAATGCCGATAAGCCGATCACACGGTGATGGTAGCCACACGAGCGTGTGAGCGCATGTGTGGGGCTTCAACGCGATAGTTGAGGCCATCAGTAGTGTTCTTGTGGGTGTGGGCTGTTGGGTCACGATGGCCAGAAAGGGGCCAAGTGGGCCCAATGGGCCCGAGGGGCCTATATGAGTAAATTGTATGATTGAGTAGTAGATAGTGAACTAGACTATGTAAATCTCATATATGTGGCTAGGTTTGGGCTAAATGGGCCACACGAGTGTGTGGGCCCACTTGGGCTGAAAATGGGCCTTAGGCCCATTCGCATCATCATCTCTGTTTAGAATACTTGAGTCGTTCGAGGCGATAGTGGACTTTTTGTTGGGTCATTAATACCCTGATTTGTAAAATTACTGAAATACTCCTGGTTTGCAAAATTATTGAAATACCCTGGTTTGTGAAATTACCAAAATACCCCTAGTTTGTAAAATTACCAATATACCCCAATTTGCGAAATTACCAAAATACCCCCAATTTGCAAAATTATCAAAATATCCTCGGTTTGCAAAATTACTGTTTTACCCCTAAATAATAAAATGAACCGTTGTACCTTCGTGGTAGTACTAGCATTGTATATGCTAATTGTATGATTGATTATGTTTGAGATGCATTGCATGCATGGATTGGTTATGAGTAGAATTATCGAACTACCCCTGTAGGGTGGAATTACTGAAATACCCTTATAGGGTAAAATGGTGATTTGCCCTTGTAGGTAAATGATCGACTTGTGCAATGAGTTGTCTAATTTGACTATGGTTGTATGATTGATATGATTTTATTACATGTTTAAATAATTGTTACTGAGCATGTCCATTTTGCATAAACGTGTAATGATTGAGCATGACATACACGGCATATTGCATGGGGTTAGGATTATTAATAAAGGGGAAGTGCTAATAGGATTGCATGGTCGCTGCGATTGTGGATCCACCGAGGCTTTTTAGCCACCGGCGATTATCTTTGCACCATTAAAGTAATGCATAATCGGTGTTACATAAGGAGTGTTCGGATGGGTGGGTCGATTAAATCCCCACAGGAGTGAATGGTTGGACAGGAGACGGAGTGTTCGGCTGGTATGGGCATTATTGCATTGCATATATGGATTATACTATTGAGATGGGCTTAGGCCCAGATTTATATATATATATGATATGTGACATATATGGGTTAAGGCCCAACCGAGGCTATTTTAGGCAACGGTCCAATTGCCATCGTTACTGTAATGGGCTTGAGCTCGGATTGTTGTGATGCATGTTCTTACCGATGAGGGTTGTGCACACTGAGTTTTCGTAAACTCACCCCCTCTTTTTATTAAATGTCTCAGGTAATTCCCAGCGATAGAGGATTGGGAGCCGTGGAGGACTCGGGGGTGGCTATACATCGGAGATACTTCGTGAACTTTAGTAATTTCAATTTTGCCTTTTCTTTGATTATTTATTTTGGGTTAATATTTTGTAATAAGGCCATTGGTTTATTTTTTCTAAGTTTTCATTTATAACATTCAACTTATAAATCTGAGGTTTTCTTAAAACATTAACAATCATCTTGTAAAATATCATGTTTACATAACGATGCATGTTCAACTTTCATAACAAAATAGTTTTTCAAAATAATAACAACTTTTAAACGGTCATTTAGTAAATCACGTTTTTCTCAATCAAACAATGAACTCGAAGTTCCAAAATCTGATAAAACTTTTCTAAACAACTGCTTAGCTTTTCAACTTCCTTCATTGTGACACGCCAGATTTGGGCCTAACTTTTAGGCCGGGTTTGGGGTGTTACATTACCAGTAAAGAGTTTTGGATGTTGCTCTCTCATAGCTTCTTCCGTCCCCCATGTAGCCTCTTCCACACCATGTTTTTGCCACAACACTTTTACTAGGGCTATTTTCTTATTCCTCAACTTTTTCACTTCTTGAGCCAAGATCTTAATCGACTCTTCTTCATAAGACATATCCGGTCTTATCCTAATTTCCGTTGAAGGAATCACATGTGAAGGATCAAAGCGATATCGTCGGAACATCGACACATGGAATACATTATGAATCTTTTCTAATTCCACCGGTAAGGCCAAACGGTAAGCCACTGGTCCAATTTTATCGGTAATTTCATACGGCCCTATGAATCTTGGACTTAATTTCCCTTTTCATCCAAATCTTATGATTTTCTTCCATGGGGATACTTTCAAAAACACTTTGTCACCCACATCAAATTCAATTTATTTTTGCATACGACTTCTGTCTGTCCGAAGCAGCTTTCAGACTATTACGAATGTAACATCCTGAAAAGGGTCTATGCATTTTCAGTTTAATTGTACGAAATGTCAAGTCTCAGGTACTATGAATAAATTTTTGATACTTTTGGAAACCTAGAAATGGAAATGGAAATGGAAATGAAAATGGAAATGAACATTTTTGGAAACTTGAACATTTTGGAAACACGAACATTTTGGAAACTTGAACATTTTGAAACCCGAACATTTTGGAAATGATTCAAAATGGAAAGTAAACATTCTCGAAACTTGGAAATGTAAGAAAATGGCAAATTCTGAGCCAATCGAAAATTTTAGGAAACCTAGAAATGATCGAGAAATGTCAAGTTTTAAAGTTCAAAATAGGAAATAAGGGCAAGGGGGGCCTTAAAAGTAAAAGTTGGTGAAATTTGACACACAAACAGGCTTGGAAAAGTGGCCTGAAGGTGTCACTTAGGGTCTATGGAAATGGCGTCATATGCAGGAGGAAGGGGCCTGAGTTCGAGTCACTTGGAAAGCAAATAATGAAGGTTTTATTTTTGCTTCCATAAGCAAGAGGGTGAACGGCACAAGCTTCTAGAAATAGAGGTGTTTTAATTCCATAAATATGTGAATAATAAGTGATAAATAAAGGATTTTCTTTTAATATAATTATTGAGGAGATAAATGATGGATTAAACACTTTTATTTTAAATAAAAGAGATAATATTATCACTTATGAGGAGTAGTGGCCAAGTAAGGGATTCTCCTATTGATAATTTCGGCTAAAGGAGGAGAGTTAGGCTATTCTCTCATCTTTTTCCTAAGTGTGCCGAAAATTCCTAGCCCTATTTCTCTCTTGAAATTTTCCTAAGCAAAACTCCATCTTTTCTTCTCCTCTCCTTTGCTATTGTCGAGCCAAAACACTCTTTGATCCCTGTTAAATCTCCATAGCCGAATCTCTGTGACTCTAGGCAAGGAAGCAATCGACTACAATATCAAAAAGGGTAAGATCTATGGTCAATCGATTTGTATTCTTTCTCTTTTACCAAAATTAGGTACTAATCCTATTAGCAAATTTGGACGAATCGCAAGGGGTCTCTCGTGTTTCTACAATTACGAATATAAGGATCAAGGATCTAAGGTAAGGAATATAAATATTCGGTCAAGGTTTTGATTATGTCTCAATATTAAAATAAATCGACATGAAGTTATAGGGATTTGACGGATATTCAAGACAAGGAAACTTTCGGGATTTGGAAACTATAAGGTAAGTACATAGATCCAATCGGCCTAGGGTTATATTGGTATTATTTTCCATTTACTCAAAAGTTAGAAACTGACATAATTACCTGATTTAGTGGCTAGCCGATTTAAGGAAGGAGTACTATCAATTTCTGGCATTTGATTTACAATCTTTCAATTCGGCAACAAGGTAAGTAATACAAATCCTACTAGGATTTGGTTTTTAAGCCAAATAGGTTTGTTAATATGTTTTAATGGTTGGCCGAATATAGGAGTTAAAGATCTAGATCGGTAGATCGTTCTTCGGGATTTCAAGGAATCTATTAAGCAAATCAGGTGTGTACTCAAACTAACCTTCGATATATCATATGGCAAATTATTTTAATATATGAATATGCATAAGAATATGAATGTGGTTAAGTACCACAGATGTGGTAAGAGTACCCAGGTACGTTTTCTACTTCGATAGGATTACGAATATGATATATTTTGAACATATGAATAGTAAAATGAATGAGAATTAAGTATGTTATGCATGATATAAAATTTATGGGGCATTCGGGATCTATGTGAAAGGGAAGAAGGTGTTGACTTGGTCTCCTGTGAATATGGTGACTACGGTCACAAAATTTGAATATGGTAACTCGGTTACATTATCCGAATTTGGTAACCGGTTACATTATTTGAATATGGTGTCTAATGACACAAATGATATAGGCGATGAGCACGCCGTCGCAAATGACGCCTTGATGGTGTGTAGCGGATGGAGGGTTGACTTAGTAGTCCCCACGGTATGGTGGCGTGTGCGGTGGTGTGTAGCGGATGGACCATTAGGCTTGGGTTTGGGTTGCATCATCATTTATTTTATATGAATATGAATTTGATATGAACATGTATGCACGATTTGTTGAATATTAGTCTTGTGTGCACATTGAGTCATTGACTCACCCATTGTGGGAACTATTTTCGGTGATGAACAAAGTGCGGACGAGACGGTAGACCTTGAGGTGGCCATGTTTCAATTGAAGATTTTATTTAATTTGGACTTTATTTCTTTTTAGTACCTTTACTTTTATTTTTTTGGGTTTTACTTGATGTAATAAGGCCATAAGGCCCAGTGGATTTTCCTTATTTTGCTTTACTTTTAACTATTATGTTACGAACTATTTATGACTAAAGTTAAAGTGATATATTTTTTTTATATAAACCTTAAAAATTATTTTGTCACCTTAATAAAAATTGGATTTTCAAATAGATTAAATGGGTTCCCAATCTAAGCCCAACTCAAAATAATAGTTTTCTAAAATTTTACAAATTTTCTCTAAGTAACAAGAACTTGAAAACCGGTTTACTTAAGGAACATACCAGATCCGGTTCAGGCTCGTGGGCCGGGTGTGGGGTGTTTCAGCTTGGTATCAGAGCCCAGTTCTAAACTCTCGACCTGTGGGCTAAGGCCCAAAACGTTTTTAAAGCGAGCCAAATGATTATCTTTGAAAAATAAGCAGGTTTTCTGGCATGGCACCTAAGTCTCCGACCCATGATCCACCGTGTAAGTACCCCTAACTCTATGTGTGATTCCATGATTTATGAACTGTATAAGGGTAGAAAAGGCATGGAACGTAGAATAGAATGATAGGAACTTGAACCCTAGGACTAGTCTACTCAAACACAAAACCACATAAGACTTAATGCCTTGAACAAAACTATGGCTAAGTCACCGAGCTAGTGGTGTGGTAACCCCATGCGCATGTCAGGATTGGATCCCAGGAAGAGCTTGGTATTTAAGGCCCTAGTGACTCACCTCCTCTTGCAGAATCCTACCCAGTGCGTAGCTTCGGCTCACCCTAACTCAGAGGGCTCGGTGGTGTGGCAACCTCATGCGCATGTCTAGGAATGGTTTGGTGGGAGCTTGGAATTTAAGCGATCGCGTGACTCACCTCCTCTCCACACGAATCTCGCACAGTGCGTAGCTTTGGTTCACCACGACCAAGAGGGCTCGGTCATAGGCTAAACATAATGACTAAAACCCGAAAGGGAACTAGCCATGTTTAAAAAAAAAAGAGAGAACAAAACAACAAACCCTAGTTTTTCAAACTTTTAAAACTTTCTTTTAAATCTAAGAAAATTATTTTTACAACATTTTCTGAAAAACTCCTGTTTTGCGAAAATTACAAAAATGCCCTTGGTTTATAAAATGTTCAACTACTCAACAGCTTTACCAAAATTTCATTATTTTATAAACATTCAAAACCCTAATTTGTAAAATAACAAAATACCTTGATTTTGGAAAAAATTACAAAATTGCCCCTAACTTACAAAATTACCAAAATGACCCTGATTTCCAAAATTTTTGCAACATCCCCATTTTTGAAGGAACAATTTTCGAAAAGAACCCTCAAAGTTTTACAACTTTTGAAATGCCCCTAATTTATTAAATTTAAAAATTTACCCTGATTTGTGAAAAATTACCAAAATACCCTTGAGGTCAAAAATTACCGAAATACCCCCGAATTTCAAAATTTTTCCAAATTACCCCGAGACTTTGAAATTTTTAAAATAATTTTTGACAAAAACACCAAGGAACGTTTTTCTTCTGAAAAATTATGAAAATGCCTCTGTAGGACAAAATTACGAAAATACCCCTGGGTAGTGGAAAATAACAACAACGAAAACTACAACGTTTCTCTAAATGAACGAAAGTTCATACTTGTCTGATGGATGAATGAATGAATGGAAAAACTATGTGTTTGTATGAATCTGAAAGAACCACTCTTAAATCCCTTTTCATAAAACTCCTTATTTGGTAAATAAGTGGAACAATGACTAATCCATAAAATTTCTTAATCAGATCTCGACACTAGAAAATGAGCTCTAGAGGACGTGGTCGTCGTGGTCGAGGTAGAGGAAGGATGACCGTGTCGAAACCCGTTAGATCGGGTCAAGGGTCCGACAATGAAATACCACCGCCACCACCACCCCCAGCTGTTAATGTTGAGCAGCAAGCTCAGACGGGGGAAGATGCTGTGTCGCAGGCTGTGCTGTGAGTTTTGGAATTGGTGGCTGGTGCAGGAGGAAATGGGGGAAATTGAAAGTTCAGACTGAATGGCTCCGAGCTAATGGAGCGAAAATGTTCCGAGGAATATCTAGTGTGGCACCCAAAGACAAATTGAAAATTGGTTGAAGCAACCGAGCGCATCATGGATGAGTGGACTTGACCCCGAGGAGAAGTTGAAAGGGATGGTGGCATTGTTCTGCGATGAAGCGTATCGATGGTGGTTAAGCTGTCGGGATGGTACCACGGCTAAAAATTTGACACGGGAGTATGTTTAGAGGCATTTACAAGAAGTATGTGGGAACGGTATCTGAGATGAACAAAGGAAGACTTTTTAGGGTTGGTACAAGGGAGTAAGTCCATCATGAGAATATGAGGCGAATTCGAGGTTGAGCCGCTATGCTCGAGGGTAGTGGCAATCGAACATGAACGCCATGGTCCGTTTGAGGAATGATGAGAGACAATCTGAGATCGCTGATAGCACCGCATCGGAGA
Source organism: Gossypium rotundifolium (assembly GCA_025506655.1). Taxonomy (NCBI): domain Eukaryota; kingdom Viridiplantae; phylum Streptophyta; class Magnoliopsida; order Malvales; family Malvaceae; genus Gossypium; species Gossypium rotundifolium. Next base: position 25,539,179 of record CP106727.1, read on the forward strand.
GGGAATTCCACTTTGGTGGAAAAGGCCAAGGTGGCGAGGGGATTAAGGACACTACCAAGCGATGTGGATAGGAATAAGGCCAAAAGAGGATTTGGGCCATCTGGAAAGGGTCACAAGAGGCCTAGGGTTGACGGGCCATGAAATCAACAGTTGATACGGCCGGCAAGACATCCTTGTGAGCATTGTGGAAAGAAGCACTTGGGAGAGTGTTGGAGAAAGACGGAGGATGTTTCAAGTATGGGTCCAAGGACCATATGCTTAAGGATTGTCCCAAGCAACGGATGAGAGCCGACCGCGATTCGAATGCTAGCGATGGTAGAGGCGCATGACCTCAATCGGGTCGTGGTTTGGGTAACCGAGGTAGTGGTCTTTGGCAGAGGTCGTGGAATCTGGTAGAGGTACTACTAATCCGATGCAAGGCAATCGGGTTTGGTTTATGTAGTTCGCCGGAGGAAAGATGGAGACGCACTGGATGTTATAATCGGTACGTTCTTTATTTTTAACAAACCCTATTTTGCTCTGATTGATGTGGGCTCAACCCATTCCTATGTTGCATGTAGTGTAGTGGAAACATTAGGCCTAGACTTTGAACTCTCTGATAGGCAGATGACGATAGTAAGCCCATTAGGCCAAACTGTAGTGGTAGACAAGATCTTTCGGAATGTACCCCTAAAGATTCAGGGAGTGAACTTTTGGGCAGATTTAATGGAGTTACCCTTCGGAGAATTTGAACTTATACTCGGAATGGATTGGCTAGTAGAACACCGAGCCGTGTTGGATTATGCGGCTAAGCGGATGGAACTAAGAACCCCGGAGAATGAAGTGGTAGTAATGATCGGAGAAAGGAGGAACTACTTGTCTAACCTAGTTTGACCGACCAAGGTCGAGAAGATGGTTAAGAAAGGTTGCAAGGCATTCCTAGCCTTCGTAAGTGCGATAGGTGGAAAGGAAGAAGGTATTAATGGAGTTAGGACAATAATGGACTTCGTGGATGTGTTTCGGGAATTACAGAATACCCCAGCATGGGAGGTGGAATTTGGGATAGATTTGCTATCGGAACGACTCTCAGATCAATCGCTCCATATCGAATGGCGCCAAAGGAGTTAGTGGAGCTCAAGGCTCAAATCCAAGAACTGTTGGATCGTGGGTTCATCCGGCCAAGTGTGTCTCAAGTGGGGAGCACCGGTCTTATTTGTGAAGAAAAAGGACGGAACTATGCGTTTGTGCATAGACTACCGTCAGTTGAATAAGCTGACCATTAAAAATAAGTATCCTTTACCAAGGATCGATGACTTGTTCGATCAGCTGAAGGGGGCCGCAGTATTTTCAAAGATCGACTTAAGATCGGGATACCATCAGTTAAAGGTAAAGGAGGCTGATATCCATAAGACTACTTTTAGGACAAGATACGGCCATTTTGAGTTCGTGGTGATGCCATTTGGGTTGACGAACGCTCCAGCCGTGTTCATGGACATGATGAATTGGGTTTTCCAACCCTACTTGGATAGGTTTGTCGTGATGTTCATCGACGATATTTTGGTGTACTCGAAGTCGGAAGAGGAGCATGATAAGCATCTCCGAGTTGTGTTGGAAGTGTTAAGGGAGAAGAAGCTTTATGCCAAATTCAGCAAGTGCGAATTTTGGCTTAAGGAGGTAGCATTCCTAGGGCATGTGGTATCCGCAGAAGGAATAATAGTGGATCCTAGGAAGATCGAAGCAGTGTTGGATTGGAAACCACCTAGGTCCGTGGCTGAGATTCGAAGTTTCTTAGGCTTGGCAGGCTAATACAGAAGGTTTGTGGAAGGATTCTCACCAATATTCGCGCCTTTAACAAAGTTTCTAAGGAAGGAAGTACCCTTCGAATAGACTAATAAGTAGCAGGAGAGCTTTGAAAAGCTTAAAAGGGTGTTGACTAAGCTCAGTGTTAATTCACCAGAGGCGTGAAAAGATTTTGTGGTGTCTTGTGATGCTTCGATACGGGGTTAGGTTGTGTACTAATGCAAGAAAGTAAAGTGGTCGCTTATGCGTCTCGGCAGTTAAGGCCGCATGAGGTTAACTACCCAACCCATGATTTGGAGCTAGCAGTAGTGGTTTTCGCCCTTAAAGTTTGGAGGCACTACCTTTATGGAGAAAGGTCGATTATCTACACAGACCACAAGAGCCTTAAGTATTTATTGACTCAGAAGGAGTTGAACTTGAGGCAACGAAGGTGGGTGGAATTGCTGAAGGATTACGATTGTTCGATAGAATATCATTCGGGCAAGGTGAATGTGGTAGCCGATGCCCTGAGTAGGAAGGTGGTGTCGGATCTACGGGCTTTGTTCGTCCATTTAAGTTGTATGATGACGGAAGCCTATTGGTAGAGTTACAAGTCAAGCCCACATGGCTAAAGGAAGTGAAAGAGGGCCAGTTGGCAGATAGGGACCTAAGTGCTAAGTTCTGACAAGTCGTAAGCAGAGAATTAAGGGACCATAGCATTAATGACGAAGGAGTATTGTGCTTCAAGGGAAAAGTTTGTATGCCGAGAAACGAGGAGTTAAGACAAAGGATTCTTCGGGAGGCGTATGGTAGCCCTTATGCTATGCATCTCGGAGGCACTAAGTTGTATAGGGATCTAAGAGAACAATTTTGGTAGTCTGATCTGAAACGAGAGGTGACTGAATTTGTGGGGAAATGTTTGACGTGTCAACAAGTTAAGGCTGAACACCAAGTCCCATTCAGATTGCTTCAACCAATCGAAGTTCCCCAATAGAAGTGGGAAAGAATTACCATGGACTTCGTTAGTGGGCTTCCCCTTACGCCTACTAAGAAGGACTCGGTATGGGTGATAGTGGACCGGTTGACCAAATCTACGCACTTTATCCCAGTAAGAGTTGATTATTCCTTTCAGAAGTTGGCCAAGTTATATGTGGCAGAATTGTAAGGTTGCATGGAGTACCAAAGTTGATCATCTCTGATAGAGACCCAAGGTTTATGTCTCGATTTTGGAAGGCACTTCATCAAGCTTTAGGCACTAAGTTAGACTTCACTACTTTTCATCCACAATCAGACGGGCGATCGAGCAGGTTATACAAGTGTTGGAGGATATGTTGAGAGGTCGTAATGGATTTTCGAGGAAGTTGGGAAATTACTTGCCTTTAGTTGAATTCGCCTACAACAATGACTATCAAGCTAGCATTCGGATGGCACCATACGAAGCATTGTATGGAAGGAAGTGTAGAACACCTACTTGTTGGACCGAGTTAGGAGAACACCGAGTTTTGGGTCTAGAATTAGTGGCAGAAACTGAAGAGAAGGTTGAGTTAATTCGGGCACGGTTGAAGGAAGCCTCTGATAGGCAGAAGTCATACGCAGACCTTAAGCGGAAGGAAATAGAGTTTGAAGTGGGAGACCAAGTATTCTTGAAAGTCTCACCTTGGAAGAAGGTAATGAGGTTCGATCGAAAAGGGGAGTTAAGCCCAAGATTTGTAGGGCCTTATAGAGTACTGAAACGAGTTGGGCCAGTGGCATACCAATTAGAGTTGCCACCAGAATTGCAGCAGATGCACGACGTATTTCATGTATCCATGCTACGTCGTTACTGATTGGATCCATCGCATGTGGTATCTGTTGAAGAAGTGGAGCTAAGGCCAGACTTATCCTATGAGGAAGAACCGATTCAGATTTTGGAACGAGATGTGAAAGTACTACGAAGGAAGATAGTGCCTTTAGTCAAAGTGTTATGGCGCAATCATGGAACGGAAGAAGCTTCGTGGGAGTCAGAGGAGACCATGCGACAGCAATACCCTCAATTATTTTAGTTAGGAAATTTCGGGGATGAAATTTTGTTTAAGGGGGGTAGAACTGTAACATCCTGAAAAGGGTCTATGCATTTTCAGTTTAATTGTACGAAATGTCAAGTCTTAGGTACTATGAATAAATTTTTGATACTTTTGGAAACCTAGAAATGGAAATGGAAATGGAAATGGAAATGAAAATGGAAATGAACATTTTTGGAAACTTGAACATTTTGGAAACCTGAACATTTTTGGAAACTTGAACATTTTGGAAACCTGAATATTTTTGGAAATGATTCAAAAATGGAAAGTAAACATTTCTGGAAACTTGGAAATGTAAGAAAAATGGCAAGTTACAGAGCCGATCAAAATTTTAGGAAACTTAGAAATGATCGAGAAATATCAAGTTTTAAAGTTCAAAATAGGAAATAAGGGCAAGGGGGCCTTAAAAGTAAAAGTTGGTGAAATTTGACACACAAACAGGCTTGGAAAAGTGGCCTGAAGGTGTCACTTAGGGTCTATGGAAATGGCGCCATATGCAGGAGGAAGGGGCCTGAGTTCGAGTCACTTGGAAAGCAAATAATGAAGGTTTTATATTTGCTTCCATAAGCAAGAGGGTGGACGGCACAAGCTTCTAGAAATAGAGGTGTTTTAATTCCATAAATATGTGAATAATAAGTGATAAATAAAGGATTTTCTTTTAATATAATTATTGAGGAGATAAATGATGGATTAAACACTTTTATTTTAAATAAAAGAGATAATATTATCACTTATGAGGAGTAGTGGCCAAGTAAGGGACTCTCCTATTGATAATTTTGCTAAAGGAGGAGAGTTAGGCTATTCTCTCATCTTTTTCCTAAGTGTGCCGAAAATTCCTAGCCCCTATTTCTCTCTGCCAAATTTTTCCTAAGCAAAACTCCATCTTTTCTTCTCCTCTCCTTTGCTATTGTCGAGCCAAAACACTCTTTGATCCTGTTAAATCTCCATAGCCAATCTCTGTAACTCTAGGCAAGGAAGCAATCGACTACTGAGATCAAAAGGGTAAGATCTGTGGTCAATCGATTTGTATTCTTTCTCTTTTACCAAAATCGTGGTACTAATCCTATTAGCAATTTTGGCCGAATCTGCAAGGGTCTCTCGTGTTTCTACAATTACCGAATATAAGGATCAAGGATCTAAGGTAAGGAATATAAATATTCGGTCAAGGTTTTGATTATGTCTCAATATTAAAATAAATCGACATGAAGTTATAGGGATTTCGACGGATATTCAAGACAAGGAAAATTTCGGATTTGGAAACTATAAGGTAAATACATAGATCCAATCGGCCTAGGGTTATATTGGTATTATTTTCCATTTATTCAAAAGTTAGAAACTGACATAATTACCTGATTTAGTGGCTAGCCGATTTAAGGAAGGAGTACTATCAATTTTCAGCATTTGATTTACAATCTTTCAATTCGGCAACAAGGTAAGTAATACAAATCCTACTAGGATTTGGTTTTTAAGCCAAATAGGTTTGTTAATATGTTTTAATGGTTGGCCGAATATAGGAGTTAAAGATCTAGATCGGTAGATCGTTCTTCGGGATTTCAAGGAATCTATTAGGCAAATCAGGTGTGTACTCACACTAACCTTCGATATATCATATGGCAAATTATTTTAATATATGAATATGCTTAAGAATGTGAATGTGGCTAAGTACCACAGATGTGGTAAGAGTACCCAGGTATGTTTCCTACTTCTGATAGGATTACGAATATGATATATTTTGAACATATGAATAGTAACATGAATGAGAATGAAGTATGTTATGCATGATATAAAATTTATGGGGCATTCGGGATCTATGTGAAAGGGGAAGAAGGTGTTGACTTCAGTCTCACCAACGGAATATGGTGACTACGATCACAAAATTTGAATATGGTAACTCCAGTTACATTATCTGAATTTGGTAACTTCGGTTACATTATTTGAATATGGTGTCTAATGACACAAATGATATGGGCGATGAGCACGTCGACTGCAGCGACTGCCTTCGATGGTGTGTAGCGGATGGAGGGTTGACTTAGTAGTCCCCACGGTGTGACTGGCAGGTACGGGTGGTGTGTAGCGAATGGACCATTAGGCTTGGGTTTGGGTTGCATCATCATTTATTTTTATATGAATATGAATTTGATATGAACATGTATGCCTGATTTGTTGAATGTTAGTACTGTGTGCACATTGAGTCTGTTGACTCACCCCGTTGTGGGAACTATTTTCAGGTGATGAACAAGGATTTTGACCGGGACGGTAGACCTTGAGGTGGCCATGTTTCAATTGAAGAATTTATTTAATTTGGACTTTATTTATTTTTAGTACCTATACTTTTATTTTTTTGGGTTTTACTTGATGTAATAAGGCCATAAGGCCCAGTGGATTTTCCTTATTTTGCTTTACTTTTAACTATTATGTTACTTAACTATTTATGACTAAAGTTAAAGTGATATATTTTTTTATATAAACCTTAAAAATTATTTTGTCACCTTAATAAAAATTGGATTTTCAAATAGATTAAATGGGTTCCCAATCTAAGCCCAACTCAAAATAATAGTTTTCTAAAATTTTACAAATTTTCTCTAAGTAATAAGAACTTGAAAACCGGTTTACTTAAGGAACATACCAGATCCGGTTCAGGCTCGTGGGCCGGGTGTGGGGTGTTTCAACGAATCACTTTCACTTTCTCTTCAGTTTCTTTCACTAGATCGACCCCATGGATTCGCTTCTCACCAAGCTCGGTCCAATACAAAGGAGTCTAACACTTACGACTATACAAGGCCTCATACGGAGCCATCCTTATACTTGATTGATAACTGTTGTTGTAAGCAAATTCGACCGAAGGTAGATATCTCTCCCAACTACCTTCGAATTCTAACACACAGCATCGAAGCATATCTTCAAGGACTTGAATCACTCTTTCAGACTGACCATCAGTTTGTAGATGGAATGTAGTACTGAAATTTAACCTCATACCCATGGCTTCTTGCAACTTCTTTCAGAACCTTGAAGTAAACCTCGAATCTCTATCTGATATTATAGACACAGGAACACCATGTAATCTCACTATTTTTGTCACATACAACTCAGCTAACTTATCAGTGAATAATCAACACGTACTGGAATAAAGTGAGCTGACTTCGTCAACTTATCTATAGCAACCCACACAGCATCTTTCCTTTTCAGAGTCATCGGCAACTCCATCACATAATCCATGGTAACTTGATCCCATTTCCATTCGGGAACCATTACTAGCTGAAGCAATCCTGAAGGCACTTGATGCTCAGCTTTCACCTGTTGACAAATCAGACATTTTGCCACAAACTCTGAAATGTCTCTTTTCATACCGGCCACCAATAAAACTTTCTTAAATCATTGTACATTTTCGTACTGCTCGAGTGCACTAACAAATAACCACTATGCGCATCACAAAAAACTTTTCGGATTAACTCTTCATCTGTTGGTACACAAATTCTGCCATGGTACATCAAACAATTATCTGAACCCACTCAAAAATTAGAATCACTTCTCGATCCAAACTTAGCTCTCTTAGCTTGCATCTCACTATCTTTTCTCTAGGCCTCACTTATCTGTTGGAAAAATAGTGGTTTAGCTTTCAACTCGGCCAAAACAGTCCCATTAACAGACAATGTCAGACTCGTGCTCATGGTTCTAAATGCATATAAGGATTTCCTACTCAGAGCATCCGCAGCGACATTTGCTTTTCCTGGGTGGTAACCAATGACTAACTCATAGTCTTTCAATAACTCGAGCCACCGCCTCTGTCTCAAATTCAGATCCTTCTAATCCATTAAATACTTCAAACTCTGGTGATCCGTAAAGATTCGGCACTTTTCCCCATACAAGTAATGTCGCCAAATCTTTAACGCGAAAACAATTGCAGCCAACTCCAAATTGTGAGTCGGATAATTCTTCTCGTGCGATTTTAACTACCTTGAGGTGTAAGCTACTACCTTACCCTCTTGCATCAACATGCAACCGAGACCATTAAACGACGCATCACTATAAAACACAAACTCTTTTCCCGATTCTGGTTGAACCAAAATTGGTGCCTCAGTCAACAATGTTTTCAACCTCTTGAAACTCTGTTGACATGTCTCAGTCCAATCAAACTTTACATCCGTATATAACAATTTTGTCATCGGGGTAGCAATCATAGAAAATCCCTTTATGAAACGTCTCTATTATCCCATTAAACCCAAAAAGCTTCTAACTTCTGATATGTTCCTTGTCCGTTTCCAATCCACAATAGCCGAAATCTTGCTCGGATCAACTCGGATACCATCACCTGACACAATGTGTCCTAGGAATCCAACCTTTCGGAGCCAAAACTCACTCTTGCTAAACTTAGCATACAACTGCTTATCTCTTAAAGTTTGCAAGACAATTCTCAAATGTTCTTCATGATCTTCTCATTCCGAGAATAGATTAATATGTCGTCAATGAAGACAACCACAAACTTGTCCATGTACGGTCTGAAGACACGGTTCATCAGATCCATAAAAACCGTAGGTGCATTTGTTAAACCAAATGGCATGACCAGAAACTTATAATGGCCATACCTTGTTCGAAATGCAGTTTTCAACACATATTGCTCTTTCACTCTCAGCTAATAATAACCAGACCTTAGGTCTATATTGGAGAACACTGAAACTCCCTTCAGATGATCAAAAAGATCATCAATCCTTGGTAAAGGATACTTATTCTTCACCGTCACTTTATTGAGTTGCCTATAGTCTATGCACAACCTCATAGACCCATCTTTCTTCTTCACAAATAATACCGGAGCACCCTATGGTGAGTAGCTCGGTCTCACAAAACCTTTATCCGTCAACTTTGCAACTGAACCTTCAGTTCTTTCAACTCTACAAGTGCCATCCTATATAGAGCAATTGAAATAGGTGCCGTTCCCTAATTAACTCAATCCTAAACTTGATCTCTCTCACTGGAGGTAATCTGGGTAATTCCTTCAGAATACATCCAGATACTCACATACCACCGGCACTGATTCAATCTTCACCTCAAATTCTTGAGTATTCAATACAAATGCGAGATAGGACTCACATCCCTTTCTCAAGCATTTCCGGCCACAAAGGAAGAAATCATCACTGGTAGACTGTCGATCTACTTGATTCAACCCGAATAACATCTCTACCCTCACATTTTAGCTCAATAAACTTACTACCATAGTTCACTAAAACACTATGTATAGTCAACCAATCCATGCTAAGGTTTAAATCAAACTCATCAAATGGCAACAACATCAGGTTTGCCAGAAAAACAATGACTCTCAATCATCAAAGGACAATTCTTACACACCTTGTCCACTAACACATGCTTACCTAACGGGTTTGACACCTTAACCATAATGTCCGTAGACTCAACGGTAATATCCAAACTAGATGTCAATCTCATGCAAACATAGGAATTGGTAGACCCTGGGTCAATTAAAGCAATAACAAAGGTGTCATAGAGAGAGAAAGTACCCGTTATCACATCTGTGGAGGATGCCTCTTTATGTGTGCAAATGGAATACGTCCTTGCAGGCGCTCGACCCTCTGGTCTCACAATAGAATCTCGTGATGCACCTCTACCACTAGTTCCCCCTCTCGGGTTTTTTGGTGGCCTACCCCTCGTAGGTACATTGCTAGATCTTATCTCTTGCTTCTCTTACTTGTCATCCCTCTCAGGGCAATTTTAGATAAAATGGTTGGGGGAATCACACTTATAACAGTTTCGACTGTTACCCCAACACTCTCCAGTGTGATATCTACCACAACATGGACACTCCGGTTTGTTCTTCGGATTGCCCACACTTTCCATCGAGGTGGCTTGGACTCTTGAACCCGAACGAGTGTTGTCTTGATCCCGAGGTGGATATCCAACTAATGTAGTGGTCCGAGGATTCGCCTCCTTGGATCTTTTTGATTGAGCTTGGTGTGATTTGCTCATAGGCTACTTTCTCGCATCTCGGGCCTCACTCACCACCCTCTTCTTTTCCTTACTCAATTCTTCGGCCTTACTTGCCCTATCAACTAACACTACAAACTTTTTAATTCCAAAATACCAACTAAGAGTTTAATATCCTCATTCAGTCCATCTTCGAACCTTTCACATAAAACAGTCTCTGTCGACACACATTCTTAAGCGTATTTGCTAAGCCTAACAAACTCGCGCTCGTGTTTTGCTACTGACATTCTTCTTTGCTTCAACTCAAGGAATTCCTTCCTTTTCGATCGGTAAATCTCTAGCTTATATACTTCTCTTGAAACTCTTTTAGAAAGAAGTCCCACATCACCCGCTCTTTCGAGACTACCGACGTCAACGTCTTCCACCAATGATATGCTGAGTCTCTTAGCAAAGATACGTTACACTTCAGGTTCTCTTCAGGTGTACATGAGAGTTTGTCAAACACTCTCATCGAGTTCTCCAACCAAAACTCTGCCCTGTCAAGGTCATCATTTACCTTAGCTCTAAACTTCTTAGCCCCATGTTTCCTAATCTTATCCACCGGGGTTTCGTCACTCTCACTACTTCTATACCTTGAGGAGCCACTGGAACTGGCTGAGACATAGGAGAAGGTGGAGGAGGTTGAGCATTTGGGTTTGCTCGAACGTAATTCATGTACCAGTTACTCATCATCTGGAGAAAGGCTTCCCTAGCCTCATCTCATTGACCCCCAATCTCGGGTTCACTCTACACAGGTGCGGTCCCTTGGGAGGGAGCCGACGCACTACTAGCTGCATCATCAGCTAAAAAAAAAGTTAAAAAAAATCATCAGAAGCCAACACACTATCATTAAACACTTATGACATGTATAGCTAGACTCTTACACCCGTTACGGTAGTCCTAGAACTGACTAAACCATAGCTCTGATACCACTAAATGTAACACTCCTTACCCATAATCCCTGCCAGAATCGGGCCTAAGGCGTTACCGTACTAAAACCACATGATCGCCACTTAGGCTCATCGTGCCAACTCTCTTAAGTCACCTCAACAACTTTATTTTCGACTTGTGAGACCTCACTCAAACTCACGAGGACTCTTGAGACCTTATTGGAGACTTCTATGATTTTAAAGTTTCTCCACCTAAACAGGGACTACACGCCCATGTAAGGTGAGTCACGTCCGTGGAGGTCACCCATGCCCATGCCCTCAAACCGTGCATGAAAACTCAAACATTTTGCTAATGCCCACGACTAGGGCACATGCCCATACTCACCACCCGTGGTGAACGCTAACTACACCACACTGCCTGAAGTCTAAACACACGCCCGTGTGGCTAGCCTATGTTCTATACTGCTTGAAACTATCAAAGTGACAAGGCCCAAGCACACGCCCATGTGCTGGCCGTGTGTCACACATGGCTTAGACACATGCCTGTGTGTCTATCCACATGGACAAGAACAAAGCTATGTGCTAAGCTCTTCTCACCTCTCAAGTTCATACAACATATACTCATTCAACTCATTCATAAATACCTCAAACACAAACATAATCTTACATGGATAACTACATCTTTCCATATAATGAAGTAGCCAACAACTATGGCATTATACAAAATATATTATCCATCTAAAGGCCAATACATCTTAGCCAATACAACAAAATTCACTAACTTGTCTAGCCCCTATACATACCATATACAAAACACTTAGTCTAATGTCTTAGAAGTGTCTTTGATAGTGTGGGCGATCTTCGTATGATCCACATATCTCGAATCAACCCTTTTTCTCTATAAGACAAGGGGAAAAGAAAGGGAGTAAGCTTTGAGCTTAGTAAGTTTACACATAACAATTTAGGCATTCTAGTATAAGCTAAACAATAATTAGCATTATACTATCAAATAAATTCACATCACAACTATACTTAGTCTTTCTATTTCTTACCATATTTCCAACACATCATGAATCACATACTCATAATCATTGACATGCATCACTGCATTCAATATCATATTAACTCTTAATACAACACATCTTTATTTCTCAATAATACATCCACATAGCTAAATTCTCGGTGGTTTCACACTTAGCCCACCACAATCCATTTATAGGGTAGTATCGCACTTAGTCTACAACAAAGTAATCATTGTGGTTCCACACTTAGCCACTAGACAATATACTTAACGTTAGCATCGCATATAGCCCAGCTCATTATCATTAAGTATTAGGGTGGTATCGCACTTAGCCCACTATCAAGTATTATCACTACACATTCACTTGTCCATTCACAATACCTACAACATTCATTCCACTTGAACCACATTGGTTCTCAATCATTCTCAATCATGCTATACACTAGCTAGCATCGACAAATTGTAAGTATCAATGCATTATTTACGCATAAACTTACCTCGGCACTCAAAAGTATAGAGACGTGCAATTTAGTCCACCACCTTGCTTTTGCCTCAGTTTTGATCTGGGCTTCGTCTTTCTTGATCTATAATGAATAAATCAAATTATTCAATACACAAATTGACTAAATTGACCCTTATCTCATACTTTAGCAAAATTAGTATTTTGCCCTAAAACTTTCTCATATTTACACTTTTGGCCCAAGGCTCGTAAAGTGGCTTTCATTCAACTTTCTAGCCTTTCATGCATAGCTGAACCATTAACTCAACTAAAGCAATCACCAATTCTTACTAAATCACACAAATATGACCAAACTCAATACTTTCACAAACTAGTCCCTACATGCATTTTTCATGGAATTCACTTAGCAAAAGATGTTTCCACTACATCAAGCTTTCATATTCTTCCACAAAACATCAAAATACATGCATGTCATACATGCGTATATTTTTGAACATCCATCTTAGCTCAACATATAGCTAGAAATAGCTTACTCATGTTACTAGGACTTCAAAAATACGAAGAATATCAAAAACGGAGCTAGAATACACTTACTAGCTAGCTTGAAAAGTTGAAAAGCCCTAATAATGGCTTCTCTCAATTTTTGGCAGCTTGGAGAAGAAGATGAATGAAATTCTATCATCTTTTCCCATTTTAATTAATTAATTAACAAATGACCAAAATGCCTTTTTGTCAAACTTTTAAATTTTAACTCATTCATGCCCAATTTTGTCCAAAAATAGAATGTGGGAAAATTACTATTTAACGACCTCTAATTGTTAATCCAAAACTATTTCACAAAAATAGCTTCTAGAATTTCACATTTTGTAACTTTTGCAATTTAGTCCTTTTTGGATAATTCAACTGCAATTTAACAAAATTGCTTCATGAAACTTTCACACTAACATGCAAACATGGCATGAACCTCAAAAACTCATACATATACCTTGGATTTGTTGTCTCGCACCACTATTCCATCTAGGCCCTAAATCAAAATGTTACAACTTAGTTATTGACTTCTTGCTCAAGACATCTACAACTACATTCATTTTACCAGGATGATATTCTATCACACAATCATAATATTTTAGTAGTTCAATCCATCGCCTCTACCTTAAATTCAACTCCTTCTTGGTTAAGAGATACTTAAGGCTCTTAAGTTTCAAGTAAATAATACATATCTCACCATACAAATAATGATGCCAAATCTTAAGAGCAAATACCATAATAGATAATTCCAGGTCATGAGTGAACACAATTGAGTCTTGTATATGAAGTATCACTATAAACCAAAAAATCATTCCCGGACTATGAATGGCTCAAGACAAGTGCTTCGACCAAAACTACCTTAATCTGCTCGAAGCATTTTTGTCTCTCATCCATCTATTCAAACACTACATTCTTTTGTGATAGCTTCATTAAGGGTGCATCAATAATGGAAAACCCCTCAACAAATCTATGATAATAACCAATGAAACCCAAGAAACTCCAAACCTCGATAAAAATCTTCAGAGTTTTCCATTCCAAAATTGCCTCAACTTTTTTTGGATCCACACAAATCTCATCTGTCGATACAATAGGGCCTAAGAATGTCAGCTTTCTTAGCTAGAATTCGTATTTACTCAACTTTGTATATAGTTTCTTCTTTTGTAATATCTGTAAAACAACCCGCAGATGTGCAATGTGACCCTCTTCAATACCTAAATACACTAGGATTTCATCTATAAATACAACCATGAATTGATCTAGATATGAATGGAAAATAGGATTCATCAAGTCCATGAACACAATAGGGGCATTAGTTAAACCAAACGACATGACCAGAAACCCATAATGCTCATAATACCGTAACCTTAAAATTTATCTTTGCAAACACAGTCCTCAACATAGTCTTTAAGATGTCAGACTCCTTCAACTTAAGCTGATAATACCTCTACCTCAAACTAATCTTTATAAACACAGTTGCTCCTCGAAACCGATCAAACAGGTCATTGATCTAAGATAAAAGATAATTGTTCTTGATGGTCAACTTATTCAACTGCCTATAGTTAATGCACAACCTCAAAGTACCATCTTTATTCTTTACAAACAAAACTGATGCACCCCAAGGGGATACACTCGGTTGAATGAAGCCTCATTCAAGCAAATCTTGCAACTGCATCTTCAACTCATTAAAGCTCTTTTGGTGCCATGCTATAAGTCGTAATAGACACTGGTACAGTACCGAGGACGAGTTTAATGTTGAACTTTGCTTCACGATCTAGTAGAAAACTAGGCAACTCATTCAGAAACACATTATGAAAATCCATTATGGTATGAATATCTTGAAAACTCAGTTCTTTGTTGCCCAAATTCAGCACGTAAGCCAGATAAGCTTCACAACCTTTACCCATCATTTTTTTGGCTTTGGTCGCTGAAACCATATTAGACAAAAATTCAGGTCTTTCCCCGACAACTGCAATCTCTATCCCATCATTACCTCACAAGGTTATCCATTTCAACTCAGAATTTTCCTTATGCTCGGTTAACCAATCCATTTCGAGCATCAAATTAAACCTATAAAAAGTAAGTCCATAATATCTATAGGAAAGACATGCCCCTGAATCATCAACGAACACCTATGATATACCCAATTCACCACAACGTTTTCATTGAAGGAACTAATGATAGTCATACCCAGACTAATAATATCCATTGGAATCTCTAACTCACTAGCCAAATCACTCAAGATGTACGAATGTCTGGAACTGGAATCAACCAAAAAAAATAACAAAATAGAATGCAAAATAAAAGTTATTGCGATAGCATTGGTCCAATCCCAATCCTGCAGCTCCCTAACAGCATAAACCTGAGTTGGTCCTCCGGTCTCAACCTAAGTAGCAATGGAGTGAGCAATGATTCGATGCCCAACCAATCTCCCATCACCACCTCTACCTCAGCCACTACTCTAGTAGGCATAGTTGTAGGTGCATAACTCTGAGTCTGTGAAACCTTGACTCTCTTTAGACAGTTCTTCAACATATGTCACTTTGGAGGCTCAATTGAAACATCCCCCGTTCAATCTCCAACACTCATCAGGGTGCCTATAGTCATAGTGCCCACAAAACGACCATCTCGAAACCCCTGACAACCTACTAATACTAACCACAACAATATTTAGTTGCCTAGAATGACTCAATCGAAACCCACACCAAATACCTCTACTAGAACCTTGAGTATCACACTCTCTATTTGATGGTCATCCAGATGCACCAAAATGATCAGAAGTTCTTTTCCCCAATTCAGTTACCATTGGTCATGACACCTCAGCAAATGTCTCCTTAAAAGCCCTGGCTTTCTCAACCATATCATTATAAATCTCAGTACTTTGAGTCACTAGATAAATCTAGATATCCCGATTCAACCCAAAATGGAACCTCTTGCATCATCCCTTCTAAGTAAGAGCCATCTTAGGAACTTACTAACTAAGTTGCACAAACTCTGACTTGTATTTAGCCACAGTCATATCATCTTGAACTAGGTTAAGAAACTTACAGACCTCCGTGTATTGCTCACCCATAAACTTCCTCTTAAACACTTCAAGGAAGTAGTCCCAAGTCAAATGGTCCGCAACAGTCCCTCTCTTCATAGTATTCCACTAATGATGGTCTTCGCCGTCAAGTAGGGATACGGTACAACCCAACTTCTCCTCATCAATGTATGACATCTAATCAAGGATCCTCCCAACAATTTTGATCCAATACTATGATATAGTTGGATCGAATCCCTTCACTCCAATAAACTCCTTACCACCCAATGCCCGTAGACACTTGAGTGGTAGTCCTCGATTGGCAGGAGTAGGGTTGGCACTAGTAAAATGCTGATATGGCCCAATCATGGCTCGCATCAGAGAGCCAGCACCCTCATCTAGAGCATTCGCATTCACATTGACACATGTAGGAGGCATATTGTAAATACTATAAACACACACAAACAAACCGAGAGTGTGAGTGGCAAAAAATGATCCAAGACATGTTACTGTAAAAACATTTTAATAAAGTTAATGTGTTTCCAATCCTACCCTAAAAATAAGCAATTCCAAAATAATTTCAATTAGGGTATCTTAGTCAAACAGTCTAGGTGCTATGAAAACCTAGGGCCAAGGGTTACGTTACTCTAGTCTCGAATATTGAAAAACTTAACTCATATACCACCAAATGTGACGCCCCAAACTCAATTGGAAAAATTTGAACCGAATTGAGATGACACATTAGTCACCGAATATTTAAAACATGTTCAACCATTAGTGGAAGTCTCATGTATGCATATTAGCTCATACGTAATCATAGGCAAATATTTAAAACCTGGTTGTATGCCTTTCTAACTATTTTACTTGAATTAAAACTGTAACACCCCAAACCCGGTCTATGCGCTAAGACCAAATTTAACATGTCACACAAAATGAGCATACACCTAGTCTTTTAAAGATTTAAAAGAAATTGATTAAAAAGATCATTTTAACGTGGAGTTATTGAAAACTAAGTTTGATTACTAATCTAAAATTTAGGTCATAAAATTTATAAATTTAAAACTTAGGAAAATTAATTTAATATTTTGAGAAAATTTTAAGAGTTCAAGATGATTTGAAATCAAGAATTTAAAATATTGTTCTTGAAAAATTTCGAGATTAAAAAAATATTTAAGAGAGAAATCCTTTTCAGACGTATATTTAAGAAAACATTTATTTCTATTTTAGAAAAGAAATCCCACTTAAGTATTTAAAATGTAGTATAAAATCCAACCACAAGTAAAACATCCATAAAAATTTAACCAGAGGCCTTATTGCAAAATAACAAAAATATTAAAAAAAGTACTTATAAAGAAATTCAAAATTTAAATAACCCAAAATTTCTAGTATGGCCTCCACTGAGTCGTCCCCGACCCAAGCCTCCATCACTGATCATTACCTAAAAAGAGTAAGGTAAACAGGGTGAGTTACTTAGAACTCAATGTGTAACCCACTTAACATAGTCCACTGGGCCAAAAAATCTCATTTAAGTAATTATTTGGGCCTAAGCCCATTTTCAATAACAATAATAACGTATAATATACATTTGATATGAAATTCCCAAACCAAACCTAATTTCCATCCGCTACACAACACCCGTACCAACTAGCACACCTGTGGGGAGCTTTAGTCACCCACCCTGCCAACACACCAAATTGGGCATTTAAGCCATAAATCATACTAGGCATGAAGCCATATATTAAACTGGGCATGAAGCCATCAGAATTATGTAGCAAAGCTACCAGAACTTCTCTTCATCAAAATCCCAACCCATGCAAATCATGTACATATAGTATGCATTTTCATTTGGCCCATTTATCACATATCATTATGGCCCATTTATCAAATAACACATTTGGCCCATTTATCACATATCACATTTGGCCTATTTATCATACATCAATATGGCCCATTTATCAAATAACACGTTTGGCCCATTTATCAGATATCACATTTGGCCCATTTATTATATATCAATATGGCTCATTTATCAAATAACACATGTGGCCCATTTATCACATATCACATTTGGCCCATTTATCATATAACACATTTGGCCCATTTATCATATAAAACATTTGGCCTGTAATATCCGGGATTTTGGGCTTGTGCATTATTGCTTAATTGTATGAAGTAGCATGCCTATGTGTGTTTGAATGTGTTGAATAAATTTTTGAGAACTTCAGAGTGTAGGTAAATGCCTTAGAAAATATCAGATTTTAAGTATTAATGGGAGCCAATCTTGATAGGCCTTAAGAGGAACTGTAGGGGAAGTAGGACATAAAAATCAACTTGGTAAAGTGGCAGGAAGGCACCACTTAAAGCCTTAGGATGTGACACCACAAGCCGTGCAAGGGGGTCTAGGTTCGAGCAGCAAGGAGAACACTTTTGGAGCTTTATTTTGCAGCAAGGAGAGGCAGAATTGGACGGCATGAGGACTCTAGAAGGAGGAGGTATAGATGGGGTTGGAGAGTTTGAGGATTCGGCTAAGATGGAGGGGATCAAGGCATAAGGGAGAGAGGGGAGCAAGTGGCCGAATATAGGACTCTAGGGGTGGCATTTTCGGTTTTGAAGTATAGTAGTAGGGTGTGCCGAAATTCTTCTAACTTTCTCCTCTCCTTCTTTTCTTTCTTTCAACCTTAATTCTACACCTTTTTCTTATAAGGATGAATATTCCCTCACCATTTGAGAGCCATAGCCTAACCTTATAGCTCCCATTCCCTTCTCTTTTTCTTTTCACCATTAAGGTGCCAAATCTCCCTAGTGTTCATCAAGCTGAAACACTTCTTGTGCATTAGCCAAAACCTTTCTCTTTGGGATCCAGAAGCCGATTCTCTGAGGGTGCTTTAATAGTGGTAAGTATTTTCTTTCCTTAGCAATCGATTTTCCTTTCTTTCTCTTTTGGTGGCCAAAACCGAATGGTTGGCCTTGATTTCTAAGGGTGGCAGAATGTTCATAGGGCTATTATCTCGTATGTAGCTAACGTTTGAAGAGTGGTCTTTCGGTATTTATTTATAGTTGACTACAAGGAGGAGATCATTCGAGATTTCAAGATCTAAGGTAAGCCAGAGTAATCTTAGGCCGAAGGCCATTTATGATGTTTATCAAGCATTAGAATCGGATCTAACATACACCTTGTAGGTATTTCAACATCTTCAAAGACAAAGGATAATTTCGGGATTTAGATCCACAAGGTTAGTGAATACGAATATTCGGCCAAGGCTAGATTGAGTATTAGAGACTAGCCGATTCTGACATTGGTTTTTAGGAAGGAGTGCAATCGATCTCGATAGACTTTCGGGATTTCGTGAACACGATAGTAACCAGGTGTGTAGCCCCACACAAATTCTTGATAGATTTATGGTATTGATTTACTATATATGTTAATGAAAATATGAAAGATGTGGTTAAAGGTACCATACGATGGTGCAGTACTGTGCACGCTTACCTTTAATACTATGTTAATAGTGTTATGAATATTGAATATGACATATACGTGAATTCGTTATGAGCATGGAATAAGATATATGGCATGATTTTGCATGTATTGTATTGTGCATGGGCATATGGGTGACTATGAAAAGGGGAAGTGATTTGGTGGTTTTTACCACAATATCTGGTGACTCATGTCACATAATCTGAATGTGGTGACTAATGTCACGAAATACTATCTGGTGACTTTGTCACAATTATTTGGGGGTAATGCCACAATATATAAGGGCGATGTGCAAGTCGTCTGCAGCGACTACCTTCGATGGTGTGTAGCGGATGGAGGGTCGATTTAGTAATCCCCACGGTGTGATGACAGGTACGGGTGATGTGTAGAGGATGGCTATCTAGGTTTGGGTTCGGGATTGCATCATTGTTTATATATGTTTTATATATGATTTGTATGCCTAAATCATCGAGAGTTTGTGTTGGTTGTTACACATTGAGTCTTGACTCACCCGTTGTGGGATATCTTTTCAGTGACACTCAAGAAATGGATCGGATCGGCGGGGAGCTTAGTGGTGGCCATGCTCAGCTCAGTGTTTTATTTCCATTTTGAACTTTTACATTTAATTTTGGATTTATTTCGGGTTTTGTTTTGATGTAATATGGCCATTACTATTAACTGGTTTTAAGTATGCATTTAATTTGGTTTATCATGATACGATTATTATTAAATCAAGATTAAATAACTTATCTTAAAAATAAATTTTAAATGTTTTGTCACCTAAACACCAACGATTTTCAATTTAATGGTAAACTCTAAAAACTCGGTATTTCTTTTAACTTATAGTTTTAAAATATAATTACAAGGTTTTAATAAAATCTAGTCTTCAAGACAAACCCTGTTTTACCTTCGAACTCAACACAAATCAATTTTTCTTCAAAACCACCCAAATTTTCCAAAGTAACAAACAAGTTTCTGAAATGGTATACGCAAGGAACAAACCAGATCCGGTCAAGGCTTGTGGGCCGGGTTTGGGGTGTTTCATGGCCCATTTATCATATAAAACATTTGGCCCATTTATCACAGTCTTAATACTGATTTTTATAGTTTCTACCAAAATAATGATAATTATGCCGTCTTACCCGATCTCACTAACAAGTGACTAAATCGAGTGATTTACCATTTGTCACAGTATAAATATTCGTCCCATGATATATAGTGTGATATTACACACCTGATTACGGTAAGCACTATACTTTCTTGATCGTCGTCACCTAAAAATATGTTTAATGCTCGATTAGAAAAATAAATGCGATCTAATAAAACTACACTAAACAAACGATCTAAGATTTACCCTCGAAATCGGGAATAACTATTTGCCAATTTTCCCCAGTTGACGGTCCACAACCCATTGGAAAACTCCGAACCGCTAATGGCTCTGAACTATGAACAACCTCGAATAGTTGATTCTCACCAGATCAAGGTCCACAACCCCGGTGAAAATCCGGATCACCGAAACGGCCCTTCATTTGAATCTAGAGGGGATCGTAAATCCGCTCCTTTTTCGATCATTATTCACCACTCCTTTAGATTTGATCTTGTTAGCCTCCATTGACAAATGAATATTAGTCCAAACTAATATTTCATAATTAAAAACAATTGGTCTTATGAGCGAAATCGGCTTACCACAAAATCCTTACATTCAAAGGATGAAAATCGAGTGATAGAGTCCCTATGATAAAATTGATTAATAAACCCTATCTTTAAAGAAATAATACAAAATCCTCAAAAGAAAATCCTTACCTTAGATTTTGAACCGAATCCTAGTGTTACACGATGACTTCGAACACTCCAAGCTTCAGCCTTCCACTAAGTTTCTATGATAGAGAAAAGATTAGAATGAGATATGGTATGATGATGGTCTCAATACAAAAAGGCCATCCCACACCACGAATAGATTCGGCACAAAAGAAAGGGAGAATAACAATACCAAAATTTTGTACTAGCCACTTACCGATTGATTAAAGTGTGAGTAGAAAGAAAAATGATTGAGAAGGAGATATGTGAGTGGTAGAATATTCGGTTATGGAGGGAAATTGAAGGGGATAATGCTTAGTAACATTCTGCCATGGTGAAAATAAAAGGGAGCATAATATTTGAGAGATTTTTGTAAGAAGAAAAGATGAAGAAAGGTATAAAAAAATAATAAGGTTTTTTAGGTTTCGGTTCTTTTCAAGAATGGAAGATGAATGAAGAAATGAGTTTGAGGCTAGTGGGCATTCGGCAAAAAGAAAAGAAAAGAGAAAATGGCCTTCCAAGGTCTTGGTGATTTCGGCACTAAGGAGAAATGGTTTGAAGAGAAAAGGAGCAATAAGACCGAAATGGTCAAAATGTGAATTGACCAAAAGAAAACAATTGTTTACCTATTGCTCCAAGTGTATTCGGCTAAAGAGAGGAAATGGAGAGAAAAGTGTTAGAGAAAAACACAAAAATGTCCAAATGCCAAAATGACCAACTAACACCTAAACCTTACCAAAGCCTTCAAAATTTCAGTCACCCCCTAGCCCCTAAAACCGTCCAAGTACATGGCCACAAAGTCAGAGTTTGGCCACTCCAAACTTTCCAAAAAATCTTCCTTGTTATGTGCCTTGTGTTCCCCCTACATACCTTATTCAAATGATTCCCTACCTTAAGTTAAACACTTGCCTTTTCTCATAGCCACCTTACCAAAAAAAATTAAAGTCCAACCTACCATAAATACTAGGCTTGACCGACACTATGAGGAAAGAAAGCAAAAGAAAAAAATAAAATTCACATGCACATCAAGGGATTCGAACCTCTTCCCTCAAGGTACACATATGACGCCAACTCCTCTTTACTACTTGCCCATCTTATGCTAACTTTTACCTCTTAATTACCTTAAGCTTTAAGGTTACTTGTTCCACTTCTTTAAAGTACTCATTACCAAAAATTATTCTAAATCCAATTAAATCTCGAGCTTTCTCGAGACTATTTAAACACATACATTGAATCATCTCACTAGCTAGCACTAAAATAATGCATCATATCAATTACTAAATTTTAGGATATTATAATTCTACCCCCTTAAAAAAATTTTATTCTCGAAATTTACCTGGTTAAAAGAGGTGAGGATATTGCTGCCGGATAATGTCCTCAGGCTCCTACGTAGCTTCCTCTACTCCGTGATTACGCCAAAGAACCTTAACCAACGGTACTGACTTCTTTCTTAGCACTTTAACATCTCGATCTAAAATTGTAACTGGTTCTTCCTCAAAAGACAAGTCAGGTCTTAACTCAACTTCATCTACTGGTACAATGTGAGTCGGGTCCGATCGATAATGCCTCAACATAGAAACATGAAAAACACTATGAATCTGACTCAACTCCATAGGTAATTCAAGCTGATAAGACACTGGTCCTACACGCTTCAACACACGGTACGGTCCGATGAATCTAGGGCTCAACTTGCCCTTCTTTCCAAATCTGAAGATCTTTTTCCAAGGTGAGACCTTTAAAAAGACCTGATCTCCCATTGCAAACTCAATATCCTTACGCTTCAGATCTGCATAAAACTTTTGTCTATCCGAATCTTCCTTTAACAGTGCTCGAATCACTTTTACTTTTTCTTCTGTATCAGATATCAATTTAGGACTCAATAACTGCCGTTCCCCTAATTCAATCCAACAAGTAGGGGTATGACACCTACGACCATATAACGCTTCATAGGGTGCCATTTGGATACTGGATTAATAACTGTTGTTATACGCAAATTCTGCCAACGGTAGAAAATCCTCCCAACTACCTCTAAAGTCAATCACACAACCCCTTAACATGTCTTCCAAAATCTGGATTACTATTTTTGACTGACCATCTGACTAAGGATGAAAAGATGTGTTGAAGTTTAACTTTGTTCCCAAAGCCTCATGCAAAGCTTTCCAAAATCGCGATGTAAACCTAGGGTCCCTGTCTGAAATAATAGACACTGGTACCTCATGTAACCTCACGATTTCAGCTACATACAGCTTAGCCAACTTCTGTAGTGAGAAATCCATTCAACAGTAGAAAATGGGCGTCTTCAGAATCGATCCACTATTACCCTGCATGTAATCTTTCTAAGTAGGAGATATGGGTAACCCACTAACAAAATCCATTGTTATACGTTCCCACTTCCATAACGGAATCTTCACCGGTTGCAGCAATCCCGATGACAATTGATGTTCTCCCTTCACTTGTTGATAAGTCAAGCACTTACTCACATATTCAGTAACTTTTCGCTTCAACCTTGGCCACCAATACTATTCACGGAGATCTCGATACATCTTATTCCCTCCGGGGTGCATAGCATAGGGGCTACTATGCGCCTCTCGTAGAATCATTAGCCTCAAATCCGAATCCTTGGGCATACAAATTCTTTCTCGAAAACACAGTACTTCATCCTTATTCAATCAAAAATCCCTTATTACACCACTTTCAACTTGTTGAATTAAGGGACCCAACTTTTCATCTGATAACTACTTCTCCTTGATCTGTTCTAACCATATAGGCTTTACCTGAAGTTTCTCTAGCAGACTGCCATCTTCATACAAACTGAGATGAGCAAACATTGCTCTTAACTCCGATATTACCTTACGACTCAATGCGTCTGCCACTACGTTAACCTTTCCAGGATGATACTCGATTGAGAAGTCATAATCCTTCAACAGCTCTATCCATCTCCGCTGTCTTAAGTTCAACTCCTTTTGGGTAAGGAGGTACTTTTGACTTTTATGATCTGTATAAACGATCGACTTTCACCGTACAGGTAGTGCCTCCAAATCTTCAAAGCAAAAACCACTGCAGCCAACTCTAAATCATGAGTAGGATAATTGACTTCGTACGGCCTTAACTGACGAGATGTATAATGTAACATCCTGAACTATTGGGCCTATGTGTTTGGTTTGGGGATATGTTTAATGTGTTAAATTAAGTGTTAAGGGTTCAAATTGGGCTTAGATTTGGGCCGAGGCTATAGTTAAAATTTCTCGTTTGAGCACTTTAGTGGAAAGCTTGTTAAGTTAAGGCATAACATATATTAGCTGTGTTTTTAAAACACAAATGGGCCTGTGACCCAGTGGAAAAATGGTGCCACAATGAGGGAAGGGAGTTGGCGTCATTTGAGGGTCCAAGGTTCGAGTCGCCTAGTACCTTTTTATTTTAATTATTTTCGGCATTTACAAGAGCAGTAGTGAAGTTCGGCAATGATACTTAAATTTAGGAATTTTGTAATGTGATAATAAGGTAGATAATGTGATGATAAAGGAATGAAGAGGTTGTGTCATCCATGACACTGTAGATGAGTAGTCAGATGAGGATAAGGAGAAAATCAAGGAATTATCTACAAGGCTAGGTGGTGGCCAAAATTTTGACTCTAAGAGGAGTAAAGGAATCGGTTTCTTTATAGCTAAGGGGTGCTGAATTTTCCCTTATTCCTTGTTTAATTTTTAGCTATCAGGAAGGGCACTTTCGAGTTTTGATAAGTAAGTACCGAAATTACCTATAAATAGGGGTGGTAGCTCATCAATTTCGGCATTTGAACCCTACTCTTTTCTTCTTTCCCTGTAACGAAATTCTCAGTCTTCCTCTCTAATTTATTTTCTTTTGATTTCTTCAAAAGTCGAGACCTCTCGAATCTTCTCAACATCTTTTCTTTCAAAAGCTGAAACCCTGAGCTCTCTTCTCATTTCTATAGTCGAATAATCCCTATACCTTTTTGCCAATTTCTTCAACTAAAATCTGAAACTACTTAGATTTCTTCTTATTATCTCCTCTTCTTGATCTTTTCAAAAGTCGAATCCTTGGGAGTACCCGAATTTTCTCTAGTAAGGTAAGTGTCAATTCTTGTTGTCCTTAAGATCTCTCTTTTGGTTTCTAGAAGACAAAGCCGAAAAGCTAATGGTTTAATGGTTTCATGTATTTTATATGTTTGGCGACATTCGAGAAGTGAAGTAGATCAAGTAGATCTAAAAGCCAAAAATTATTAGTCTTTGATTTTGGGATTTCAAGGTAAGGATTTCAATTCTCCTTAAGAGTTATCAATCGGTTTCTTTTCATTATTCGTGCCCTTAACCAATCGTTTCGTTAAGCAATCGTCATAGTACCTTCTAACCAAGATCATTCATCAACTCGAATGTCAGCAAATCAAAGCGAGGGGTTGGATCTGTAGTCCCAGCCCCACAATTCAAGAAACGCGCGGTGTCTGCTATTCTTGATTGGCCACCAGGTTATGGACCAGCTTTAGAATAGAATCTTAGGCTATTAGCAACAGAAATGATTTCTGATAGTGCCGACTATGATAGTATCATCTTGTCAGTAATCGGGTGTGTAGATCTTTATCACTTTAGTCTCCTGTATAATATCTATTATGGGCTGAAAAGTCGAAAAAAGGCTGTGTGACAATCGAATAACCTGTAGGGGTTGGGCTAGGAATGCCAGGTACGTAAACATAGTATTATCTTTATGTGTATCGATGTATGTGTTATCCTGTTATCCAGTAAATGGTTTAGTGCCTTTGATATGGCATGTGTGTATGCATGGGATATGGGTTTGATTTGATGAAGGGGAAGAGCATGTATTTAGGTTACAATAGTGATCGGTGGCTATGCCACGTTATCTTGATATCCTAATTCCTGAATATTATGATCGACAGCATGACTGTCAAATTGGCATGTAGAGGTTGGTGGGTCGATTGTAGAAATCCCCGAGGTGTGATGGTTGGTAAGGGTTGGCATGTAGAGGATGGAACCCTAGGTGGGTTGGGTCATTTCTGCATGTATTTTTGTTTTAATGCAATTTTCCATGGGCCAGGGCCCAGAATGTGTTTTTAGGCCTTAAGCCGTTTAAGTAATTTCGGGATTTGCACATTGAGTCTTGGTGACTCACCCCTTTTCTTTTTTTTTTCCTTCCCTACTTTTCAGATGAACAATAGATCGTGGACATAGGAGCCAAGGCGGACTCGAGGGGCCATCAAGTTTTTGTTATCTTTATAAACTATCTCCGTTTTATTTCTTAAAGTTTAAGTTTGTGATTATTTTTGTAATAAGGCTCCATAACTTAGGTTATTTTTTTATTTATTTCTTTCTTTATTATTATGCCACATTTTTATAAACTTAGGTTTTCAAAACTTAAATTGTAAAGTGAGAAGAAAATAGGCTTTTCAAACACACTCATGCAAATACTAAAGTTTCTTCAAAATATCACAATTGACGATTGATCGGTTAAAATAAACCGAGATTCTTCGAAACCCTACAAGTAAAGTTTTCAACATTGAACCCATAGCATATCAGGTTCGGTAATGACGTATGGGCCGGGTTTGGGGTGTTACATTTTGGTATCAGAGCCCAGTTCAAAATTCGGGCTGTGAAATGGGTCCAGTAGTGAATTATAAAATAAACAAGAGTTTGAGAAAGGTTTGGTTGGGATATGGCCTTCGAGTCTACCGGCACCCGATCCACCCAGGTAAGTACTCTAACTCTTGATGTGATATGCATGATGGGCTTGATGGGCCTTATGGACGTAGACTAGTATGATAGGATTAATGAACTCTAAGTTTAGTTTAAACAACTCCTCAATTTCATAAGATTTAATCTAATGAAACATGACCGTGAACAAGTCGCAGGGTTAGGGTGTGGTAACAGGCATACGCATGTCTAGGATTGGATCTAGGGAGAGCTTGGTACTTAAGCGGCCCTAGTGGTCCACCTCCTCTTTTCTGAAATCCTACTTGGTGCATAGTGACTGGTCACCTTAGCTACGAGGACTTGTTGATAGGCCAAAAATTTATAACTAAAACTCGAAAGGGACTAGCCACCCTATTTCCTAAAATTACTAAAATACCCCTAGTTTGGAAAATTACCGAATTACCCTAATTTGTAGAATGACCAAAATACCCTTGGATAGAAAAATGACTAAAATACCCTTAATTTGTAAAATAACCAAAATACCCTTGGATAGCAAAATGACCAAAATACCCCAAGATTGTAAAATTACCAAAATACCCCCAAATTACAAAATTACCAAAATACCCCTATTTTGTAAAATCACCAAGATATCCTATTTTGGAAAATTATGAAAATGCCCCTATAGGATAAAATTACGAAAATACTCCTGGGTAGTGAAATGACGAAAATACTTTTATGTGATGAGTTCATGGATGCTACCTGTATGTTAATGTGTATGAATGTTGAATGTGCATGGTACCTGGAATTAGGAAGACTGAAACCTGTATGTATAATCGCGAATTTGAAAGAACTACTATTAAAACTACTTTTTATAAGACTGTTCGTGATTAAACAGTGGAAGCAATTAATAATTCATAAAATTTCTAATCAGATAAATGCCAATCGAAAGAATGAGTACAAGGGGTCACGGATGTCTGCCGCGTGGTCGTGGTAGGGGTAGGATGACCGTGTCAGAACCAGTAGGGTCTGACCACGGGTCAGGAAATGAGATACCGAATTTACCAGCTGTGAAGGAAGAATTTTAGGACCAAACAGGCGGAGAAAATGCGATATCTCAGGCGATGTTAAGGGTGTTGGAAAGGGTTGCTGGGGTAGGTATGGGCACAGGAGCTCGAAAATCTGTGTCAGAACGACTGAGAGCCAATGGGGCAGAGATGTTCAGAGGAATTTCTGGAATAGCCCGGAGTACAGCTGAGTACTGGTTAGAGGCGGTTGGACGTATAATGGATGATATGGATTTTACAAAGGAGGAAAAGCTGAAAGGAGTCGTATCTCTCTTGCGAGATGAAGCATACCAGTGGTGGCTTACAGTTAAGGATGGTGCAGTGGCTGACCGTATCACCTGGGATTTATTCAAATTGACGTTCCAAAGTAAGTACATTGGGACAAGCTATGTGGATGCGCAGTGCAGAGCATTTCTGAATTTGGTTTAAGGTAGTAGGTTGGTGGCTGCATATGAGGAAAAATTATTACGCCTTAGCCGCTATGCTTGAGGGATGGTGGCCACAGACCATGAACGTTGTGTTCGGTTTGAAGATGGCTTGAGAGATGATCTGCGTGTTTTGATAGCCCCACAGCGGAAGAGGGAGTTTGCTGTCCTTGTGGAAAAGGCTAAGATACGTGAGGAGGTAAAGCAGACAGAGAAGCTAAACCAGTATAGAAGTGGGAATAAAAGGAATTTTGGACCATCAGGGTTAGCTGGGCGTACTTAGAAAAAGTCTAGGTCGGATGGACTGAGTCAGGTTGAGAGACATGCTGCTGCTAGCCAGACATAGAAGTGTTCTCGGTGCGGTAAACTCTATTGTGATAAGTGTTGGTCAAGTAGCAGGAAGTGTTTCAGGTGTGGATCTACAGACCATTAGATTAGAAATTGTCCGTAGCAATGGGACAGTGAAGGGCCCGTAGGCCAGGGGAATGTTCAGTCGAGTAGAGGAGGTCAGCAGCCACAGAGAGGTGGTGGTCCGGCTAGATGTGGTAATGGTCGGGGTCGTGGAGCACCGGGTAGAGGTGCAAGAAACATTGAGGCGAGACAGCCAGGGTTAGTCTATGCTGCCAAACGTCGAGAGGAGATTGATGCATTGGATGTTCTAACCAGTACGTCTTACCTTACACTATATTGATTGACACTGGGTCAACACATTCGTATGTAGCTAGTAGTGTATCTGGAACTTTAATGTTAGAATCTAAGATTACCCCTAGGGCAATGACTATAATTAGCCCGTTAGGACAATCTGTAGTAGTGGATAAACTCTATCGGGAGGTACCTTTAGAAGTTTAGGGAATGACTTTCCTAGTGGATCTGATGGAATTACCGTTCGGGGAATTCGATTTAATTTTAGGCATGGATTGGTTGGTAAGGTATGAAACAAACTTGGGTTGTGCAGCCAAGCGTATGGTGTTGAAGACCCTCGAGGGTGACGAAGTGTTGGTGATAGGAGAAAGGGGGAACTGTCTGTCGAATGTGGTGACTGCCCTAAAAGCAGAAACGATGGTGAGAAAAAGATGCGAGGTAGTTTTAATGTTTGTTCGGGCTTTGGAAGCTAGGGAACTAATTGTTGGGGACGTTAGAACGGTAAAGGAATTTCCTGATGTTTTCCCCGAAGAGCTTTCGAGATTACTTCCGGATCGTGAGGTGGAGTTTGGTATCAATCTTCTTCCGGGAATAGGGCCAGTATCTATTGCTCCATACAGGATGGCGCCGAAGGAGTTGGTGGAATTGAAAGCGCAGATTCAGATGTTATTGGATAGACGGTTTATACAACCAAGTGTGTCACCGTGGGGAGCGCTAGTGTTATTTGTTAAGAAGAAGGATGGATCAATGCGTATGTGCATTGACTATCGCCAATTAAATAAGCTAACAATCAAGAACAAGTATCCGTTGCCAAGGATTGATGACTTGTTTGATCAACTAAAAGGGGTGTCAGTGTTTTCAAAGATAGATTTGAGGTCAGGATACCATTAGCTTAGGGTCAAGGAAGCAGATATTCATAAGACGGCTTTTAGGACCCACTATGGTCACTACGAATTCATGGTAATGCCATTTGGTTTGACCAACGCACCAGCAACATTCATGGACATGATGAACCAAGTGTTCCAACCCTAACTGGATCGGTGTGTCGTGGTGTTTATCGATGATATCTTGGCCTACTCAAAGTTAGAGGAGGAGCATGATGTTCATCTGTGAATGGTTTTGAAGATTCTGAAGGAGAAACAATTGTATGCAAAATTCAGTAAGTGCAAATTTTGGGTAAGGGAAGTTACTTTCTAGGCCACGTTGTGTCGGCAGAAGGGATTAGGGTTGACCCTCGAAAAATCAAAGCGGTGTTGGATTGGAAATCGCCTAAGTCGGTGGCAGAAATTTAGAGTTTTCTTGGTTTGGCCAAATATTATCGAAGGTTTGTTGAGGTATTTTCTTTGATTGCGGCACCGTTGACCAAGTTGCTACGAAAAGGAGTTCCGTTTGATTGGCCTGATAAGCAGCAAGAGAGTTTCGCGAAGTTAAAAAGGATTTTGACGGAGGCTCTGGTGTTGATTTAGTCAGAGGCTAGAAAGGAGTTCGTGATTTACTGTGATGCTTCACACACGGGACTAGGATGCGTGTCGATGCAAGATGGAAAGGTTTTTGAGTACGCTTCTTGACAGTTAAGACCACACGAATCAAATTATCTCACCCATGATTTGGAATTACCGGCAGTGGTATTTGCTTTGAAGATATGGAGGCATTATCTGTACGGGGAGAAATCTGTCATTTATACCGATCATAAGAGCTTAAAATACCTGTTAACACAGAAGGAGTTGAATCTAAGGCAAATGAGGTAGATCGAGTTGTTAAAGGATTATGACTGCTCGATCGAGTACCACCCGGGGAAGGATAACGTGGTGGCAGATGCTCTAAGCCGTAAGGTGATCACTGACTTGAGAGCAATATTTGCTCACTTTAGTCGATATGAAGATGGGAGTTTATTAGCTAAACTCTAAGTAAAACCCTCTTGGGTTAGTCAGGTAAAGAAAAGCAACATACCTATGAGTTGCTTAAGGAGAAGTGGCAGCTTATCTCAAATAATGGGCCAGCAGAACTCAGTGTGAGTGAGAAAGGACTATTATGTTTTCGAGGGAGGATTTGCATGCCGAAAGATCCAGAATTAAGGTAGAGGATTTTGCATGAAGCACATGAAGGTACATACGCTATGCATCCTGGAGGGAGTAAGATGTATCGGGATTTGTAAGATTAGTTCTAGTGGCCGGGTTTGAAGCAAGAGGTAACTGAATTGGTAAGTAAGTGTTTGACCTGTCAGTAGGTAAAGGTAGAGCATCAGTTGCCATCAGGGTTATTACAGCCGATAAAGATTCCACAATGGAAGTGGGAAAGGATCACAATGGACTTTGTTAGTGGGCTACCCCTCACGCCTACTAAGAAAGACTCAGTTTGGGTAATTGTAGACCGCTTGACGAAGTCTGCTCATTTCATACCTATACATGTCGACTACTCTTTGCAGAAGTTAGCTAAGTTATATATAGCGGAGGTAGTAAGGTTACATGGAGTACCATTATCGATCATCTCGGATAGGGACCCTAGGTTCACCTCACGATTTTAGAAGGCGTTGCATCAAGTGTTAGGGACGAAGTTGGATTTCAGTACAACATTTCATCCGCAAACCGATGGACTGTTTGAGCGGGTGATTCAAATCTTGGAGGACATGTTGAGAGGATGTGTCATTGATTTCAGAGGTAGTTGGGAAGGATTCTTACCATTAGCAGAGTTTGCTTACAACAACAACTACCAGTCTAGTATTCGGATGGCGCCTATGAAGCTTTGTACAAGCGAAAGTGTCGTACTCCTACCTATTGGACGAAACCGAGACAGAAAGAGAAGGTTGAGTTAATTCGGGCTCGACTGAAGGAAGCATCAGATAGGCAGAAGTCCTATGCTGATTTAAAACGTAGGGACATAGAATTTGTTGTGGGTGACAAGGTTTTCTTAAAGGTATCACCTTGGAAGAAAGTACTATGGTTTGGACGGAAGGGTATGTTAAGTCTCAGATTTATTGGACCGTACCGAGTGTTAAAATGAGTAGGACCAGTATCATATCAACTGGAGTTACCTCCGGAGTTAAGTCAGATGTATTCCACGTCTCTATGCTGAGACGATATCATTTGGATCCATCCCATGTGGTGTCAGCAGAGGAAATCAAAGTAAGACCTGATCTATCCTTCAAAGAGGAACCAGTGGAAATTCTGGATCGTGATGTCAAGGTGTTATGAAGGAAAACGGTTCCGTTAGTGAAGGTGCTATGGCAGAACCACGGTTCTAAAGAGGCTACGTGGGAATCAGAGGAAGCGATGCAGCAGCAATACCCCCATCTTTTCTGACCAGGTAATTTCGAGGATGAAATTTCTTTAAGGGGGTAGAACTGTAACATCCTGAACTATTGGGCCTATGTGTTTGGTTTGGGGATATATTTAATGTGTTAAATTAAGTGTTAGGGGTTCAAATTGGGCTTAGGTTTGGGTCAAGGCTGTAGTTAAATTTGTTGTTTGAGCACTTTAGTAGAAAGCTTGTTAAGTTAAGGCATAACAAATATTAGCTGTGTTTTTAAAACACAAATGGGCTTGTGACCCAGTGGCAAATTGGTGCCACAATGTGGGAAGGGAGTTGACGTCATTTGAGGGTCTAAGGTTCGAGTCGATTGGTACCTTTTATTTTAATTATTTTCATCATTTACAAGAGCAGTAGTGGAGTTCGGCAATGATGCTTAAATTTAGGAATTTTGTAATGTGATAATAAGGTAGATAATGTGCAGATAAAGGAATGAAGAGGTTGTGTCATCCATGACACTGCAGATGAGTAGTCAGATGAGGATAAGGAGAAAATCAAGGAGTTATCTACAAGGCTAGGTGGTGGCCGAAATTTTGACTCTAAGAGGAGTAAAGGAATCAGTTTCTTTATAGCTAAGGGGTGCCGAATTTTCCCCTATTCGTTGTTTAATTTTTAGCTATTGGAAAGGGCACTTTCTGGTTTTGACAAGTAAGTGCCGAAATTGCCTATAAATAGGGGTGGTAGCTCATCAATTTCAGCATTTGAACCCAACTCTTTTCTTCTTTCCCTACGCCGAAATTCTCAGTCTTCCTCTCCAATTTCCTTTCTTTTGATTTCTTCAAAAACCGAGACCTTCCAATCTTCTCAACATCTTTTCTTTCAAAAGTCAAAACCCTGAACTCTCTTCTCATTTCCATAGCTGAATAATCCCTATTTCTTTTTGCCGATTTCTTCAACTAAAAGCCGAAACTACTTAGATTTCTTCTTATTATCTCCTCTTCTTGATCTTCTCAAAAGTCGGAATCCCCTGGGAATACCCTAATTTTCTTTAGTAAGGCAAGTGTCGATTCTTGTTGTCCTTAAGATCTCTCTTTCGATTTCTGGAAGACAAAGCCAAAAAGCTAATGGTTTAATGGTTTCATGTATTTTATGTGTTTGGTGACATTCGAGAAGTGAAGTAGATCAAGTAGATCTAAAAGCCAAAAATCGTTAGTCTCTGATTTGGGATTTCAAGGTAAGGATTTCGATTCTCCTTAAGAGTTATCAACCGGTTTCTTTTTGTTATTCGTGCCCTTAACCAATCATTTCGTTAAGAATCGTCATAGTACCTTCTGACCAAGATCATTCATCGACTCGAATGTCAGCAAATCAAAGTGAGGGGTTGGATCTGTAGTCCCAGCCCCAAAGTTCAAGAAACGCGCGGTGTCTGTTGTTCGTGATTGGCCACCGGGTTGTGGACCAGCTTCAAAGCAGAATCTTAGGCTATTAGCAACCATAGCGGTTTACAATAGTGCTGACTTTGATAGTATCATCTTGTCAGTGATCAGGTGTGTGGATCTTTATCACTTTAGTCTCCTGTATAATATATATTATGGGTTGAAAAGCCGAAAAAATGCTGTGTGATAGTCGAATAACCCGTAAGGGTTGGGCTAGGAATGCCAGGTACGTAAACATAGTATTATCTCTATGTGTATCGATGTATGTGTTATCCTATTATCCAGTAAATGGTTTAGTGCCTTTAATATGGCATGTGTGTATGCATGGGATATGGGTTTGATTTGATGAAGGAGAAGAGCATGTATTTAGGTGAAAATAGTGATCGGTGGCTATGCCACGTTATCCTGATATCTTGATTCCTGAATATTATGATCGACATCATGACTATCAAATTGGTGTGTAGAGGTTGGTGGGTTGATTGTAGAAATCCTCGAGGTGTGATGGTTGGTAAGGGTTGGCATGTAGAGGATGGAACCCTAGGTGAGTTGGGTCATTGCTGCATGTATTTTTGTTTTAATGCTATTATCCATGGGCCAGGGCCCAGAATGTGTTTTTGGGCCTTAAGCCGTTTAAGTGATTTCAGGATTTGCACATTGAGTCTTGGTGATTCACCCCTTTTCTTTTTTCCCTTCCGTACTTTTCAGATGAACAGTAGATCGTGGACATGGGAGCCAAGACGGACTCGAGGGGCCATCAAGTTTTTGTTCTCTTTATAGACTATCTCTGTTTTATTTCTTAAAGTTTAAGTTTGGGATTATTTTTGTAATAAGGCTCCACAACATAGGTTATTTTTTATTTATTTATTTATTTCTTTATTATTATGCCATATTTTTATAAACTTAGGTTTTCAAAACTTAAATTGTAAAGCGAGAAGAAAATAGGCTTTTCAAACACACTCATTCAAATACTAAAGTTTCTTCAAAATATCACAATTGACGATTGATCGGTTAAAATAAACTGAGATTCTTCGAAACCCTACAAGCAAAGTTTTCAACATTCAACTCGTAGCATACTAGACCTGATCATGACGTATGGGCCAGGTTTGGGGTGTTACACATAAGCCACTACTTTACCACCTTGTATCAACACACATCCCAAGCCCGTGTGTGACGCATCACAGTAAACAATAAACTCTTTTCCAGCCTCAGGTTGAATCAGTACTGGCGCTTCCATCAAAATCTTCTTCAATTTCTCAAAACTCTCTTGCTGCTGATCTGACCACACAAATGGTACTCCCTTGCGCAACAGTTTAGTTAGAGGTGCTGCAATTAACGAAAACCCCTCAACAAAATGCTTGTAGTAACCAGCCAACCCTAGGAAACTCCGAATCTCAGCCACTAACTTCGGTGGTTTCCAATCTAACACAGCCTCTACCTTTCGAGGATCAACTCTGATTCCTTCGGCCGACACAACATGTCCTAAGAAAGTCACTTCCTTCAGCCAAAATTCACACTTACCGAATTTGGCATAAAGTTGCTTTTCTCGCAATATTTGCAATACTATGCGCAGATGTGAGTCATGCTCTTCTTCATTCCTTGAATATACTAAGATATCATCTATGAACACCACCACAAATCGGTCTAAGTAGGGTTGAAAGACTCGGTTCATAATGTCCATAAATGTAGCTGGTGCATTGGTCAATCCAAATGGCATCACCAAAAACTCATAATGTCCATAACGAGTTCGAAATGCCGTCTT
The DNA here is from genome assembly GCA_025506655.1 of Gossypium rotundifolium. Taxonomy (NCBI): domain Eukaryota; kingdom Viridiplantae; phylum Streptophyta; class Magnoliopsida; order Malvales; family Malvaceae; genus Gossypium; species Gossypium rotundifolium. The sequence continues at coordinate 25,574,389 of CP106727.1, forward strand.
ATGAATATCCACCTCCTTAACCTTGAGTTGATGATAACCCGATCTCAAATCTATCTTGGAGAAAACTAAAGCTCCTCTCAACTGATCAAACATGTCATTGATTCTCGGCAATGGATACCTATTCTTGATCATCAATTTATTCAACTGCCTATAATCGATGCACATATGCCTCAACCAATCCTTCTTCTTGACGAACAAGACTGGTGCTCCCCACAGAGACATGCTCGGTTGAATGAGTCCCCGATCCAACAACTACTAAATTTGAGCCATAAGCTCTGCTAACTCCTTCAGCGCCATTTTATAAGGATCAATGGACACCAGAGTTGTTCCGGGCAAAAGCCCAATGCCAAACTCTACTTCCCGCTGGAGGTAAACCCGAAAGTTCCACGGGAAAAACATCTAAAAATTCTTTCACCGTTCTAACACCTTCCACCAATAATTCCTTAACATCCAAAGCACAAATGAAGGCTAGGAATGCTCCATACCCTTTTCGCACCAACTTTTCTGCTTTTAAAGTAGATATCACATTTGCTAAATAGTTTCTCCGTTCGCCCACCATCACGGCGTCTGACTGCATAAATTAACCCTGGCTATCTCGCCTCCGCGTTGCCTCTGAAACCGTTACCTCTACTCGATGCACCATGACCACGACCACCGCCATTACCACCTTGACCTGGCCCACGGCCTCACAGTGGCTGTTGAACGCATCTAGCTGGTTGTGTATCAGGGTTACGAGCTTCTTGAGTCGGAGCAGTCCGTCGAGGACAGTTCTTAAACTGATGATCCTTAGAACCACATTTGAAACACCCACCGGTTCTTTTCTAGCATTCACCAGGGTGTCATCTTCCATAGTCAGCACATGGTTGAATCTGATTGGTAGCTGTAGGTGTTCTAGCTTGAGCTGGCTCATCATTCTTGGGCCTCTTCTGAAACCTTTTAGTAGAACCCGAGTACTTAAAGTCCCTCTTGCCTCTGCCTCTTTCTCACTTCTGACGCTCAGAGTTCTTAGCCTCTTCAGCTATTTTGGCTTTCTCCACAAGCTTGGCAAAAGTCTTTTCTTATTGTGGGGCTATCTGTACCCGCAACTCATCATTCATTCCATCCTCAAATCGTACATAGCGCTCATGATCGGTTGGCACTATTGTCCGAGCATAATGGCTTAAGCATAGAAATTCTGCCTCGTAAGCTGCCACCGTCTTATTTCCTTGGACCAGATTCAGGAATTCCTTCCTCCGAGCATCCACATAATTTGCCCCGACATACTCTCCTTGGAATTCAGTTTTAAAGAAATTCCAAGTAACATGTTCAGCCTGAGTGCTTTCTCGAACAGTAAGCCACCATTGATACGCCTTGTCCCTCAACAAGCACACAACTCCTCTCAGTTTCTGTTCGGTGGTGCATTCCAAATCATCCATGATCCGCTCCACTGCCTCGAGCCAATACTCTGCTGCATTTGGAGCTACACCCGAGACACCCCTAAAAACCTCGACACCACTTGATTTAAGTCGTTCTAATATTGATCCATGAGCTGCTGGCCCAGTTCTAGCTCTAGCAACCCTTCTAGGACACATAACATTGCTTGAGTCAAGGCAATGTCCTCTCTCGTATGGTCGTGTGATCCAGTCTCAGTCCCAAGTGATGCAGGTGTGTCCATTTCTGGTATATGTCCCGACGCTTCAGACGCAACCCTAGCACCTCGGCCTCTACCACGACCACGCCATCTAGCGCTCATTTTGAGTATTTCGGTTTAATTTGATTATAAGTTTTATGAATCAGTATCCTATTCCAGTATTTATTAATGATATTTTATGAGACATAAGAGGTAGAGTTATTTTCGTAAACACATCCTATAGTCTCAATCTCTATAGCTTCAACACTTAAAACTAAGAGTTCTAAAGTGTTCTATAATTCAAAACATAAGTTCTATAATTCAAAACAATTTTGTACCATAAATGTTTTTGAACCCAAACCACAGCCGAGTTTTGAACCGGGCTCTGATACAATAAAATGTAACACCCCAAACCCGATCTATGCGTTAAGACCAAATTTAACATGTCACACAAAATGAACATACACCTAGTCTTTTAAAGATTTAAAAGAAATTGATTAAAAAGATCATTTTAACGTGGAGTTATTGAAAACTAAGTTTGATTACTAATCTAAAAATTTGGGTCATAAAAATTTATAAATTTAAAACTTAGGAAAAATTAATTTAATATTTTGAGAAATTTTAAGAGTTGAAGGTAATTTGAAATCAAGAATTTAAAATATTGTTACAAAAAATTTACGAGATTTAAAAAAATATTTAAGAGAGAAATCATGTTCATACGTATATTTAAGAAAAACGTTTATTTCTATTTTAGAAAAGAAATCCCACTTAAGTATTTAAAACATAGTATAAAATCCATCCACAAGTAAAACATCCATAAAAATTTAACCAGAGGCCTTATTACAAAATAGCAAAAATATTAAAAAAAGTACTTATAAAGAAATCCGAAATTTAAATAACCCAAAATTTGTAGTATGGCCTCCATTGAGTCGTCCCCGGCCCAAGCCTCCATCACTGATCATTACCTGAAAAGAGTAAGGTAAATGAGGTGAGTTACTTAGAACTCAATGTGTAACCCACTTACCATAGTCCAATTATTTGGGCTAAGCCAAAAACAATAATCATATTATGCATGTGATATGAAATTCCCAAACCAAACCTAATTTCCATCCGCTACACACCATTGCATTAACCAAACACATTTTTGTGGGGAGCTTTAGTCACCCACCCGCCAACACACCAAGCTGGGCATTTAAGCCATAAATCATCTTGGGCATGAAGCCATATATTAAATCGGGCATGAAGCCATATATTAAGCGGGCATGAAGCTATCAGAATTATGTAGCAAAGCTACCAGAACTTCTCTTCATCAAAATCCCAACCCATGCAAATCATGTACATATAGTATGCATTTTCATTTGGCCCATTTATCACATATCAATATGGCCCATTTATCCAATAACACATTTGGCCCATTTATCACATATCACATTTGGCCCATTTATCATATATCAATATGGACCATTTATCAAATAACACATTTGGCCCATTTATCACATATCACATTTGGCCCATTTATATGGCCCATTTATCAAATAACACATTTGGCCCATTTATCACATATCACATTTGGCCCATTTATCATATAACACATTTAGCCCATTTATCATATAACACATTTGGCCCATTTATCATAAAACACATTTGGCCCATTTATCACAGTCTTAATACCGATTTTTATAGTTTCTACCAAAATAATGATAATTATGCCGTCTTACTCGATCTCACTAACAAGTGACTAAATCGAGCGATTTACCGTTTGTCACAGTATAAATATCCATCCCATGATATATGGTGTGAGATTACACACCTGATTACGGCAAGCACTACACTTTATTGATCGTCGTCACCTAAAAATATGTTTAACACACAATTAGAAAATAAATGCGATCTAATAAAACCACTCTAAACAAACGATCTAAGATTTACCCTCGAAATCGCGAATAACAACTATTTACCGATTTTCCTCGGTTGACGGTCCACAACCTATTGGAAAACCCTGAACTGCTAATGGTTCTAAACTACGAACAACCTCGAATAGTTGATTCTCACCAGATGAGGGTCCACAACCCAGTGGAAAATCTCGGATCGCCGAAACGGCCCTTCATTTGAAACTAGAGGGGATCACAAATCCACTCCTTTTTCGATCACTATTCACCACTCCTTTAGATTCGATCTTGTTAGCCTCCATTAACAAATGAATATTAGTCCAAACTAATATTTCGTAATTAAAAATGATTGGTCTTATGAGCGAAATCAGCTTACCACAAAATCCTTACGTTCAAAGGATGAAAATCGAGTGATAGAGTCCCCATGATAAAATCGGTTAATAAACCCTATCTTTAATGAAATAATACAAAATCCTCGAAAGAAAATCCTTACCTTAGATTTTGAACCGAATCCTAGTGTTACACGATGACTTTGAACACTCCAAGCTTCGGCCTTCCACTAAGTTTCTATGATAGAGAAAAGATTAGAATGAGATATGGTATGATGATGGTCTCCATCCAAAAAGGCCATCCCACACCACGAATAGATTCGACACAAAAGAAAGGGAAAATAACAATACCAAAATATTGTAGTAGCCACTTACCGATTGATTAAAGTGTGAGTAGAAAGAAAAATGATTGAGAAGGAGATATGTGAGTGGTAGAAGATTCGGTTACGGAGGGAAATTGAAGGGGATGAAGAAAATAAAAGGGAGCATAATATTTGAGAGATTTTTGTAAGAAGAAAAGATGAAGAAAGGTATAAAAAAATAATAAGGTTTTTTAGGTTTCGGTTCTTTTCAAGAATGGAAGATGAACAAAGAAATGAGTTTGAGGCTAGTGGGCATTCGGCAAAAAGAAAAGAAAAGAGAAAATGGCCTTCCAAGGTCTTGTTGATTTCGGCACTAGGGAGAAATGGTTTGAAGAGAAAAGGAGTAATTAGGCCGAAATGGTCAAAATGTGAATTGGCCAAAAGAAAACAATTGTTTACCTATTGCTCCAAGTGCATTCGGCTAAGGAGAGGAAATGGAGAGAAAAGTGTTGGAGAAAAACACAAAAATGTCCAAATGCCAAAATGACCAACTAACACGTAAACCTTACCAAAGCCTTCAAAATTTCGGTAACCCCCTAGTCCCTAAAACCGTCCAAGTACATGGCCATAAAGTCAAAGCTTGGCCACTCCAAACTTTCCAAAACATCTTCCTTATTATGTGCCTTGTGTTCCCCCTACATACCTTATTCAAATGATTCCCTACCTTAAGTTAAACACTTGCCTTTTCTCTTAACCACCTTACCAAAAAAAAAAATAATAAAGTCCAACCTACCATAAATACTAGGCTTGACCAACACTATGAGGAAAGAAAGCAAAAGAAAAAATAAAATTCACATGCACATCAAGGGATTCGAACCTCTTCTCTCAAGGTAAACATATGGCGCCAACTCCTCTTTACTACTTGCTCATCTTATGCTAACTTTTACCTCTTAATTACCTTAAGCTTTAAGGTTACTTGTTCCACTTCTTTAAAGTACTCATTACCAAAAATTATTCTAAATCCAATTAAATCCTGAGCTTTCTCGAGACTATTTAAACACACACATTGAATCATCTCACTAGCTAGCACCAAATACTAAATTTTAGGATATTACAAAAACATAAGGGGACAATCAACATTTCATGTCCAAAATATGTGAACATACATGTAATAAAAATTAAAAAAGTGCATTTCAGTTCTAAAATCATTTTAGGAACATTAAAGAAAGAATCTTAGATCTGATTAGTAAATTTTAGCTAATTTTAAATTAAGTGTTTTAAGGACTAAATCGAAAAGAAAAAGATATAAAAAAATCTAATTACAAAATTAAAAGTGGACTTATGAAATTAACCATATAAGACTCAACCATGTGAATTTCTAAAGCATTTCGTAACCATTTTGAACTTTGATTGCCTATCCAAAATCTTAGGAATAAAGCACAAAGCTTAGAAAATTGGCCTTTGGAGCAAAGGCATCATGTCGGGACAACACAATGCTGCACGTCGCAACATGCCCTAGTGGAAAGCCCTCATCTTGATGATGAGATAACGTCATCCTGATACTGAACCCACTTCTCAACGACGTTCGAATGTTGTCTCGACATGCCCTACAATTTTCCAGCAATCAAACCTACAATTTGGCAAACCAAATTTTAGGCACTTCCTCGCTTACCATTTCATGCATTAAAGGCCTAAACTTAATTTGAACAAGTCATAATACATTCATACAACATTTAAGACATGCTCATACTCATCAAAACACATCATGACATAATTTGACTCCCTAAGTAAATGGTACATACTTACATCCAATACTGAAATCAAAATCAATTACTTAATTTGCCAAATCAACATTTCATGCTTTTTTATGGAGTCGATATGCACAAAATGGGCCAAATGGTCAATCAAAACATTCCATAAACTTTGATGTATTGTTTTGACCACTAAAACACATTTCAACCATTTTACTAAACTTTTTTAGCATAAGCATAATAAGTAAACATGCTGAGCAACATCCATATCATTCACCAATCATCAAAATAAACTCAAATCAAGTTCCAAATTTAGAATAATAGTTTAAAAATGTAGTCCTAAATAAGATCCCACATTGCCTTTATTTTCAAGTGTTCAAAATTTACCACTCCATACCCTGTCTGGTCGCCAAACCTAAGCTATGAAACGCCACATTAGCCAACTAAGTGACTCTCCATTAAAGCCCAACCTAACCTCCATCACACCATAAGTTAAAACACAAAATATGCTTAAATTACTAGCATGCAGCAGATTATCATATAAGTTCTTTCATTAATACACTTAAATAAACCTTTATTCAGGTGGTATTTTAGTTTGTAACAACATACACATTTAAACATCAAGGTTTTCTCCTAGTGTATCTCACACATTCTAGGTCTTCGCAACGTAAGGCACATTTAACAGGGTAAGTTTCACAAACTACCCCTACGTGTTTAGACACTACGAACACAGTTTGTAAGGTTTCTCCTATTCTGTGTATTAAAATTTATTAAGAGTTCGCAGATAATAGTTTACCAGTTGTTTAGGGTTCGCACTTTGTACAGTTCGACAAGACTGTCACTCCACAACAACTTTGGCTAACTCTATATAAGTTTGTCAGTTTTGAATATTCCATGCCATTGCTTATTATGAACACTAAGTTAGAAATTAATTACTTTAGTATGAATTTGTAAATTAAGAAAAAATCAAATCTGACTTGGACTATATTTATATATTTAAAATTCAGGTGTGTTTATAAATATTTAAAATTTAAGGAAAACTAAGTCCAAGAACAATTAGTGAAATCAATAGATAGATAAATATATCTCTAAGCACAAGTAGAATCCCACATTGCCTTTGTGTCCAGAGTTCACTTGTACTACCTTTCCAGTATTTATGTGGAACACCCCAAACCCGGCCCATGCGTTAAGGCTAGATCTGACATGTCACATGAGAAAAAGTATTTTAAGATCTTTTCATTCGTACGTAAATAAGTATTGATTTGGTAAAATCAAGTAAAACAATTTTCAATTGAAGTATTTGATAAAATATTACTAACCTTTGATTGATTGATAAACAAATAAGTTTGAATTAATGATTTTACAAACTATGACTTTTGAAACATTGACGGAAATTTGAGAGAAATTTTTCGAGTTAAAATATTTGTAGAAGTTTATTTTAAAATCCATATGTGAATTCATTATAGAAAAATCTTTATTTAAGTTTTTAGAAAATAATCCTATTTAAAGTAATTTGAGTAAACTATAACTATGTCAAACATAAAGTAAAATAAAATAATTCAAAGGCCTTGTTACAACATTTAACCCAAAATAGTAAGGTAATAAAATAAACGAGAAAAAAGTGTAAAGTCTAAATAAACCATTTCTGAAGTATGGCCTCCACTGAGTCATCCATGGCCCAAGTTCACGTCACTGAGTATTACCTGAAAGGAATAAGGAAACGAGGTGAGTTACTAGAACTCAGTGTATAATCCCCTTACCATCGATCACTGGGCCTGAACCCATTTAGCAAAAACTTGGGCCTGAGCCCATAAAGCATAATCTTGGGCTGAAGCCCATTTATAAAACAGAACATATACATTTACATAAAATAAACAATGTATGTAACCCAACCCATCCTAATAATCCATCCGCTATACACCACCCGTACCATCCCATCACACCTGTGGGGATCAAGTCCACCCACCCCGCCAAACACACCAATCGCAGGCATTTTGCCATTTATAACATATTATGATTTGGCCAGAATCATAGTGAATCATATTAACAAACATTTTTGTGGCAGTGCCATCGGAACTTCTCTTCATCATATTTTCCCATCCCATGCATAATCATGTCAATGCATCATACATAACAATCATGGTATTTACAAATAATTAATTCAGAGATTTATTACAAAAATTTCGGCCCATTGTAACACTTGCAAATCAGCCCATTAAGGCAATATATCAATTCAATCCATTAAGGCTATATATATATATATATATGTCAAATCGGCCCTTTAAGGCTATATATATCAAATCGGCCCATTAAGGCAATTTCATTATTTGGCCCAATAGGGTATTTTCATAATTTTACCCTTTAGGGGTATTTTCGTAATTTTCACAGTGTTAATACCAATTTTGTCAACTTAATCAAAATAGTGAAATTTAGGCAAGTTTTCCTGGTTTACACCATTTTACTATTTAAAACATAGCGACTTATTTTCCAATATGATATCAATCTTTAACCCATGAAAAATGGTGTGAGATTACACACTTGATTACGGTAAGTATCAGGCTTTCTTGATCTTCGACACCTAAGATATCGTAACACTCGATTAATCGACATATGTGATTTTAATAATCAAACTCTAAAATAAACGATCTAAAGTGTTTACCATCAGAATCGCGAACAACCACGATTTGACGATTTTCTCTGGATGACGGTCCACAACCCGGTGGAAAATCCTGAACCACCGATACCCTCCCTTCGTTTGAATTTAGGAGTAGGTATCACAAATCCGCTCCTTTTTCGATCTCCAATCGCTATCCCTTTCGATTCGATATTGCTTGTCTCCATTGAAAACAAATATTAGTCAAAACTAATATTACGTTGATATGAATGATTGATTAAGGAGAAAGGCCGGCTTACCACTAGATCCGTATGATCACAAGACAATAGATCGAGCGATTTAATCCCTAAAACATGTAGTGATTAGCCAACCTTCAATCTAATTAACACAATAACCAATGGAGTTATCGAATGGACTATGAAAGAACTTCCTTACCTTAAACAATGATAATCCCGTTTCTCATGATCTTCCTATGACTAGAGACGATTAAGCGATGTTGTGGTATTCGTCCTCCCACTATACCACTACAAAGAAGAAAATGATCTCATTTGAGAGAGTAGAATAAAATGATGGTCTCGATTAATATGACCATCCCAAACCAAGGCATAAATTCAACATTAAGGGAAAGAAAGAAAAAAAAATAAAAGGTTTGAAAAGAAACACTAACCAATTGATCAAAGGAGTGAGTGATAACTCGAATGAAAAAGAAATATTAATGAAGAGATGAACGGTTTCGTCTATGGGGGAAAATGGGCAAAATATTCGGCTATGGTGGTAAGGATTAGAGAAGAAGCAGAAATGTTTGAAGAATTTTCTAAAAAAGAAAAGGAAGAGGAAGAAGAGTGTTTGACTAGTTTCAGTTTAAGAGAAAATGAGTGAAAAATTTTGGTCACAATGATTTGCCTTAAATACTTCCTTGACCGACACTTAGAGAAAGAATGCAAAAATAATAGTAAAAGATTGTACATCATGGGATTTGAACCTCCTCCCTCAAATTCCATCATGTGGCGCCATAGACATTTTACCAATTGCTCATTTATACAAGCACTTAACTCATTTATTTCTATAATTCTTGAAGCTACTTACCAGCTCTCCTTAATAGACTTAAACACCAAAATTTTTACTAGAGCCCAAATAAATCCGAGCCTTCTCAAAACCCCTAACATACACTATTACAGTTTTATCTAGCTTAACACAAGCAATAATGCAACAATTAAAATTCCAATTTTTTTTGGGATGTTACATTATGCTTCTCTTGGATCACTTGCCTCGTCGTTACTTACCGTGCAATCTAATTATCTACATTGTTTAGAAAGGAGTGTGTGAGTTCTTGTGAACTTAGTGAATATACAAGAATGAATAACTACATAGAATGTACAAAACATAATTTAAACAAAAACTTTCGTAAGGTCACCACACTGCAAATTGGGCTCACCATACTTACGCGAATTCTAGTTCGCAGATACTCACTATCAGTAAGCTTAAAAAAAAGTAAATCATAATATTTTAGAAAAAACAATCTTATTCACATGTTCTTTTCTGTTGGATAAACGGATCTTCTTATAACTCCTCACTTTAACTCAAAGAGTCTTAACATGTCCCATAAGTGTAGCATAAAGCTAAATAGTCTCCAACATACCAAAATATCCCCTTGAATGGAGCTTAGCTCGGCATTTCCTTACCTTTCAAACCTATCCCAAGGCCTCTCACCCAAATCATAGAACATAAAGGTCAGTACTCACAATCCTATGACATGCCTTTATATCCAACAGTTTCAGAAGATTATAGTGTCAAAACATTTACTTAAACATAAAACTCGTAAATTATGATGAGTTCACGGATCACTGTTAATATCTAGCTCGAAATGTAGAGCTTGCATATAACTATTCATAAGAACACATATTTAACATATTCACAGAACTGATTTTAGAAACACTTACTCTTGGAACTTAAGTTAAAACCCTAAGCTACTGATTAACACTATGGTTCGCACATACATGTAGCGATCCCGAACACTAACCAATTTACTGAAAGCTTTAAAAAAGTTTTGCCTTTCCCTTATCTTTCCTTGTAGACGGTTCTGTTAGGTTCACAATTTCACAAACATACACAAGTCACTAATAGCACATTAAAACTCATACATAAACACAAGCAAACCTAGGTTTGCAAATGCTAGTCTTTTGGTGAACCTAGTTTCCTTTGTTGCAAACTTTTCTTAATTACTTCTAAACATCTACACAATAGAGAAATGGAGTCTTACTTTAAATCCTAAGAGCTAGGTTTTGGGTCCTTGTTTTCATAGAAACTTGACAACAAGATAATTTATGAAGGAATTTGAGAGAGTTTTGTCTTTTCAAAAGAATATGAATTTTCAATGAAAAGAGCTTAATTTATAGGCACTAGGTGTGTTGATGTTCTTAGGAAATTCTAGTCGCATTAGAAGCGGGAAAGAGTTACGTACATGAATGGTCTTGTGAAGAGAAAAGTAGGTTGACTTCCTAATTTTGGTATAATTACCCTTTGAATACTCCTAGTTTTGACTTTCAACCCAAAACAATGATTACAGCTTGCCAAAACCACTGGCGATCCTTGCTTCGTCAAGCCCAATCACGATCATAGTTTGCTAAATTCACTAATGACCCCAACTCGCCAAGCCTACATGTGAAAGCTAGCTCACCAGGTGTAACACCCCAAACCCGATCAATACACTACGACCGAATCTAGTATGTTACAGGGAAAAAGGTTTTTGAGAGGTTTAGGTTTGAGTTTAAAAGTTGGTGAAAATACTTCGCTAGGTTGTGTATTTGGAAAAAAACTTGAGTAGGTTTGATTGAAATTTGATGATATATTTGAAAACCCGGAAATTTTTAAAGCGTAATCAGTTGTGTAGGCAAAACAGGTTTATCTCGTTAAGAAGTTTGAGTTGTTGCTCATTGTTACAAAAACATTTTTGACTTAGTAGAAAAATGGAGTTTAAGTTGGAAAAACATTTGAGTTCTCACTGTCCCAGATTATTGTGTGATACCCGATGGTATAGTTTAAAATATCGTTTTTGTGGTTTTGAAAACGTTGTCTTTTCAAGTTTTAGCACATTTAACCCGATTAATTTGTTAAGGCATATTAAAAATCTACTTTAAACATAACATAGCAAAACATAACTTAAAACAAAAGGCCTTTTACAACCCAAATAAAACCAAACAGAAATAAATAACTTAAGTACCAAAATTTTATATAAGTCCGAGCAACTCCTTATTTAAGTATGGCATGAGCACCTCGAGTCCATCCCGGCTCCATGTCCGCGTCTAAGTGTCACCTGAAATAGTCAAAGGAGAGAGTGAGTCGCAAGACTCAGTGTATAATTCCCTCTCCAGTATAACATGCCAACACATATATCATAATGAGAATAATGCAAATAATGCACCTGTTCCTAACCAACCATATCGCCTTTTCTACCCGTGTGGTACCAAACCACTTGGTGGTGCCAAACCACGGTGACCCAAAGTCACGATATCCATCTTGTGGTACCAAACCCTTTGGTGACCAAGTCACAAATAATCCAATGATGGGGCCAACCCATCGTGTGATACCAAATCACTAGCGACGATCCCATATCTCATAAGTGGGGCCAACCCACGGTGGTGCCAAACCACGTGGACGAGTCGCAATGAGGTGCCAAACCTCTGGTGTCCCAAAGACACAATATGATACCAAATCACCGTGACCGTAGTCACAAATCCAATGATGGGGCCAACCCATCGTGTGATACCAAATCACCGCGTCAATTCCATATAATCAAGCGTGGGGCCAACCCACTGTGGTACTAAGCCACTAGGATGAGGACGCCGAGGTGCCAAACCTCCGTGACCCAAAGTTACAAAATACGTGGTACCAAACCTTTGGAGGTGCCAAACCTCGGTGTCCTAAAGACACAAAGTGTCCCAAAGACACGGATATCATAGTCCCTTCTCTCATATCACCCAATCACATATCATACTAGATGCAAAATCGTGCAATCATGCTATCATGATCACATGCTTAATATGGCATCTCAAAGTATCAAAATCATGATATCATCATCATCACATAACTCATAATGAAACGGACTTACCGAATCCGTATCCATACCTCAATGGGTATCGAAATAATCAATCACCTTGTTTCATTTACACAAGCAAAGTTATCACATTATCAAGTTAAGATAGTGTGTTGGTTTACACACGAATTAGCGGAGGTTTTAATACTAAGAACCGGTTTAAGACCCTCGACCACCTTGACAACTTTGATCCTAAAATCGACCAACCAAAGGGTTAGTGCACATATCATTCGACCACAAGCATTAAACCAAAAGGGTTTATCAAATAGCCCTTACCTTGCAAACGTTTGGCTTCCTACCAAACTTGAACCATAAAGGTTCCTCTTTTACAAACGGCCTCCACCTAAAAAGAAAAGCCATTAATCCATCGAGACTTGCTTCAACGAGACTAAAAGAATGGACTAACAAAATACTCCTCTTACCACCACTTATCAATCGGTTAAAAGAGTTGGAAGACTCCTCTTGATTACTTCCAATATCCAAAGACCCTATCTGAAAAGATTAAACAAATGATTAACCCATTTCAATCTACAACCATCATAGGCCCTTAGTCAAACGAAAACAACACAAAGCACTTAGAGAAGTGAGAAATGGCCATTCGGCCAAGAACTTACCCCCAACACCAACCACCAATCGATCAACCACACTAGGAGAGAACAACAAGAGATTCGGCCAAGACTTGCACCAAAAGAAGAACCAAAAGGTTCGGCCAAGGTGTTTTATACCAAACCCAAAATTCGGTCAGAGAGAAAGAAAAGGGAAATTGAAATGCAAGAGGATAGGGGTTGATAATCGGCCAATAACGAAAATGGGAAAAGGAACGAAAATGAAAAGAAAAATAAAAATAGAAGAATGATGTTTCGGCTTACAAGGCTTCAAGAAGAAAAAGAGGTGAAAGAGGAGAGAACATTCGGCTATTGAGAGTACCAAAAGAATAAGGCAAATTCGGTATATGCAACTTGGACTTTCGGTTTTCAAGAAGGAAAATGGAAGAAACAAATGAAGTTTTGGCTACTATAGGGGTTTGGTGTTTTCAGTTTCAAGAAGTGCAAAAAGATGAGAGAAATACCTTGGAAAAGAATTCGGCTAACAAAAACCAAAATGGGACCTTTTGCTTTTCACTCAATGACCGAATATGCACCAAATGGAAAAATGCATTTGGCACCTCCAACACCACACCAAGCCGCCCACTCCCCACTCCAAACACCCCAAAAATTCGCCATAATCCCCACAACACTCCACACCACTCAACTCAAATGAGTTTACCAAGTCTCCTCCTACTTTCACTCTCCACCCTCTTTGAATGTGAAGACTAAGTCCAAAGAAGAATTGAATTGCCTTCTACCTCTTCCTCCATGCCTTCCAAAATGGGAGCCAAAATGGGGAACTCTGCGACTTGAACTCGTGGTCTCTCCCCTTGTAGATGATGCCACACTCACTCTAAGTGGCACATGCATTGCCACTTTGCCAACCTCATTTTTTTGTGTAACAAACTACCAAATAAAATACATATCCCTCAGCTCCATCAGCTCCCTACACCTAAAGCTCAAAAACTAAATTTCACCACCCACTCAGGCTCACTCCTAGCCTACAACTAAGTCCCGAAAACACATAAACAACAACATGGCACACCATAGACATGCAAACAATGCCAAAAATAAAATAACCCTTAACCCGGGATATTACAGTTCTACCCCCCTTAAAATAATTTCGACCTCAAAATTACCTAGTCAGAAGAGTTGCGGGTATTGCTGTCTCATCGCATCCTCGGGTTCCCACGTCGCTTCCTCCACGCCATGATTCTACCAAAGAACCTTAACCAAAGGCACAGACTTCCTGCGCAGAACCTTCACATCCCGATCTAAAATCTGTACAGGCTCTTCCTCCATGGTCATATTTGGGTTTACCTCAATTTGTTCCACTGTCACCACGCGATGGATCGGGCGATAACGCCAAGCATCGAAGCGTGGAACACGTCGTGAATTTGACTTAGCTCTCTGGCAACTCGAGTGATCACAATGGTCCCACTCGTCTCGATTACCTTATACGCCCAATAAACCTCGGACTTAGCTTGCCTTTCTTCCCAAACCTTAATACTTTCTTCCACGGTGAGACCTTCAGAAAACCGGATCTCCACAAAATTCAATATCTCTCCTCTTAAGATCGGCATAGGACTTTCGCGGTCGAAGCTTCCTTCAATCGAGCTCGAATCAACTTAACCTTGTCTTGGTCTCGACAACCAACTCTGGTCCCAATAAGCGGCGTTCACTTAACTCGTCCAACAAGTAGGTGGCGACACTTCCTACCGCATAGCGCCTCATATGGTGCCATTTTGATGCTCGCTTGGTAGTTGTTGTTGTAGGTGAACTCATTAACGCAGATACTCCTCCCAACTACCCACGATGTCCAGAACACACCCTCGTAACATGTCCTCCAAGATTTGTATAACTCTTTCCGATTGCCCGTCAGTCTGCGGATGAAACGCCGTGCTGAAATCTAATCGTGTGCCCAGAGCCTGATGCAACACTTTTAGAACCTTGGCGTGAATCTCGGATCCCTATCCGAGATGATCGATACTAGCACTCGTGCGGTCTCACTATCTACGATACGCATGACTTTGCCAACCTCTCAAGTGAGTAATCCACCCACAGGAATAAAGTGGCGAATTTAGTTACCGATCCACAATTACCCAAACTAAATCCTTCTTGCTCGGTGTAGCGGTAATCCTTGACGAAATCCATAGTTATCCTTTCCCATTTCCTTTGTGGAATCTTCTTTGGTGAAGCAACCAGACGACAGCGATGCTCAGCCTTGACCTTCTGACATGTCAGACACTTCCCCACAAACTCGGTTACTTCCTTTTTCAGACCCGGCCACCAGAACTGTTCTCTGAGATCCCTATACATTTTGCTACCTCCAGGATGCATAGCGTAGGGGCTGCTATGGGCATCCTGAAGAATCTTTTGCCTCAATTCAGCATCTCTCGGCATACAAGCCTTCCCCTGAAAACGCAGAACCCCATCACTAGACAAGCTATAACCCTTTAACCCATCATTCTGCACTTGCATCCTTTGCGCACTCAGAACCTCATCCAACAACTATTTCTCCCTGACCTGCTCAACCCAAGTAGGCTTAACCTGCAGCTCTGCCAGAATACTCCCGTCGTCATACAAACTCAAGTGAGCAAACAACGCTCTTAAATCCGAAACAACCTTACGGCTCAACGCGTACGCCTGGCGTTAGCCTTGCGGATGATACTCAATTGAGCAATCATAGTCTTTCGGCACTCAATCCATCTGCTACCATCTCGATTCAAGTCTTTTGAGTCGGAAGGTACTTCAGACTCTTATGGTCCGTGTAGACTATCGATCTCTCTCCGTACAAGTAATGCCTCCATATCTTTAAGGCAAAAACTACAGCCGCAAGCTCCAGATCGTGCGTTGGATAATTCACCTCATGTGGCCTCAACTGCCGAGATGCGTGAGCCACAACCTTCCCTTCTTGCATCAGCACACAACCCAATCCCGTTTGTGATGCATCGCAATACACTGTGAATTCCTTACCGGCCTCAGGTTGAATCAGAATCGGAGCTTCAGTCAAAATCTTCTTCAACTTATCGAAGCTCTCCTCGCTTCTCGGCCCAAATAAGCGAACCCTTTCCTCAATAACTTAGTCATCGGTCTTTGCGATCAAAGAGAAACCCTACAAATCTTGGTAGTATCCCGCCAAGCCCGAAAACTCGAATCTCCGCTACTGACTTAGGCGGCTTCCAATCCAAAATCGCTTCAATCTTACGAGGGTCCACTCTAATCCCCTCTGCCGATACTACATGACCCAAGAACGTCACCTCCACGAGCGAACTCGCATTCTTGAACTTCGCAGATTGCTTCTCCTCGAGTTTGCAATACCACCCGTAAATGTGCATCATGTTCCTCCTCAGTCCTTGAGAATACCAAGATGTCGTCGATAAAAACCACTACAAATTGATCTAGATACTGTTGGAACACCCTATTCATCAGATCCATGAAGGCTACCGGTGCATTAGTCAACCCGAACGGCATAACCAAGAACTCAAAGTGCCCATATTGAGTACGAAATGTCGTCTTGCAGATATCCGCCTCCTTTACCCTTAACTGGTGATACCCAGACCTTAAGTCGATCTTCGTGAAAACTGACGCCCCCTTCAGCTGATCAAACAAGTCATCTATCTGAGGCAGTGGATACTTGTTTTTGATCGTCAGCTTATTCAGTTGGCAGTAGTCTATACACATCCGTATAGTACCGTCTTTCTTCTTTACAAAAGTCTGGCGCTCCCCATGGTGAAATACTTGGCACGATAAAGCCTCGGTTCAATAACTCTCGGATCTCGAGCCTTAAGCTCCACTAGCTCTTTAGGTGCCATCACACGGAGTAATAGATACAAAGCGTAGTTTGCAATGATCTATCCGAACTCTACCTCCCGATCTGGTGGCAAACCCAAAGCTCCTCGAAACACATCCACAAATTCCCTAAGCGTCGAACCGTCTCCACAATGAGACTCCTTAGCCTCCAAGGCATACACATGAACCACATATGCTTCACAACCCTTCGACCATCTTCCGGCTTTGAGGCAGATACCACATTAGACAGATAATTCCTTCTATTACCGATCAGAACTACCTCACCACCCTTAGCTGTGCTCAGAACCATGTGCTTAGTCGCGCAGTCCAACTTCGCCTGGTACTTAACCAGCCAGTCCATCCCCAGAATCAGATCAAACTCCCCAAACGGCAGTTCCATCAGATCAGCCTCAAATACTACCCCTTGGAGTTCTAGAGGTACGTCTCTATACAGTTTATCTACCACTACAGAGTGACCTAGAGGGCTTATTACGGTCATCTGCCTAAAAGATATTTCAGAGTCTAAATCCATGGTCTTCACTATGCTACTTGCAACATACGAGTGTGTTGACCCCACATCAATTAAAGCAGTAAATGGAGAACCAAAGATTAAAAACATACCGGTAATGACGTCCGGTGCGTCGCCTTCCTCTCGGTGCCTCGCAGCATATACTAACCCATTATCTAGCCTCGAACTACTGCACCTCCGCCTGGGTGCTCCACGGCCCCGACCAGACCCATTACCTCCTCTGCCATTACCTCGACCCCTCTACGGTGGTCCATTATTTCTGATCTTGATTACGTACGATTCTCTGTGAATCCTAGCCAACTTACGCGGACAGTCCCTCACGCGGTGGTCCAAGTGAGCCACATTCAAAACACCTCTACCATCACCCAACATCCTCCCCAATGAGCCTTCCCACAATGGTTACTGCTGCGGTGGTCCCACGCCTAGTAGCAACAAACCTACCCGTGATTCGCCCACTCGATCTAGCTCTTTTCTCGATTTCGATGACCCAAAGATCCAAAACTCCTCTTGTGTCGGTTCCTATCCATACCCTGCCTCACAGATTCCTTAATGCCCTCGGCTACCTTCGCCTTTTCAACTAGGACAGCAAATTCACGCTCCTGTTGGGGTGCAATTATCAACCTTAATTCATCTCGCAGGCCATCCTCGAAACGAACGCACCTCTCATGTTCAGTGGCCACCATACCCCTGGCATACCGACTCAGCCTGAGAAACTCTACCTCGTACTCAAACACATTTGCTCCCCGAACTAACCTCGAAATGCTTTCCACGCTCATTAATGTAATTAGCCCCACATACTTTTTTGATAAGCGGCGAAAATAGTCCCAAGTCGGATCTTTATTGCAAATATTGTCTCGAGCAGTGAGCCACCTGGTATGACTCATCTCGGAGAAGTGATCGATCCCTTTAATTTCTCTTCACCGTTAGGTCCGGATCATCCATGATCCATTACGTCGCTTCAGCCAATACTCGCAAACCGAGAACCTCGAAAGAATTTAGCCCGTTTGCCCAAGTCGATCGAGCATGATTTCCTAGCTCCTACGCCTCCACCGCTCCACTACTGCTCTAAAACCCGCAAACATCGCTTTGTGACAACTGCGTCATCACTAGTCTGCGCTCTGGAACTCACCACCTCCGGTGGTGGCGGGCCAGTACCTCATTCTACGAACCACGACCGAACCTACGGGCTCGAAGCGTCATCCTATGCGACCACGTCCACGACCACGTCCACCTCGGGTACTCATGACTAAATCGCGTCTGATTAAAGAATTTTATGTATCAGCCATTATTCCACTATTTAAAGGCAAAGTCTTATGAATTTTTAAAGAGGCTTTGTTTTCATGAGTCCTGAGTCCTATCGGGCCAGTCTCTAAGGTAGTCTTA
This sequence comes from Gossypium rotundifolium, assembly GCA_025506655.1. NCBI lineage: Eukaryota > Viridiplantae > Streptophyta > Magnoliopsida > Malvales > Malvaceae > Gossypium > Gossypium rotundifolium. The sequence goes on from CP106727.1 coordinate 25,593,267, forward strand.
CTTATCACTAGCCATTACATCAACATCATTATCACAAACAATAGTACGGGGTACTTACCTGGGCGGACTGGTGCCGGTGACTTGGTGCCATGCCTTTCAAACCATACTTTCTAAAATATAACGCTTAAAATAGACTTTTGAAAACATTTTGGGCCTCGGGCCCATAGCCGAGCTTTTGAACTTGGCTCTGATACCACAAATGTAACACCTCAAACCCGGTCAATACACCACGACCGAATCTAGTATGTTACAGGGAAAAAGGTTTTTGAGAGGTTTAGGTTTGAGTTTAAAAGTTGGTGAAAATACTTCGCTAGGTTGTGTATTTGGAAAAAAACTTGAGTAGGTTTGATTGAAATTTGATGATATATTTGAAAACCCGAAAATTTTTAAAGCGTAATCAGTTGTGTAGGCAAAACAGGTTTATCTCGTTAAGAAGTTTGAGTTGTTGCTCATTGTTACAAAAACATTTTTGACTTAGTAGAAAAATGGAGTTTAAGTTGGAAAAACATTTGAGTTCTCACCGTCCCAGATTATTGTGAATGCAGATGGTATAGTTTAAAATATCATTTTGTGGTTTTGAAAGCGTTGTCTTTTCAAGTTTTAGCACATTTAACCCGATTAATTTGTTAAGGCATATTAAAATCTACTTTAAACATAACATAGCAAAACATAACTTAAAACAAAAGGCCTTTTACAACCCAAATAAAACCAAGCGAAATAAATAACTTAAGTACCAAAATTTTATATAAGTCAGAGCAACTCCTTATTTAAGTATGGCATGAGCACCTCGAGTCCATCCGGCTCCATGTCCGCGTCTAAGTGCCACTGAAATAGTCAAAGGAGAGAGTGAGTCGCAAGACTCGGTGTATAATTCCTCTCCCGGTATAACATGCCAACACATATATCATAATGAATAATGCAAATAATGCACCGTTTCTAACCAACCATATCGCCTTTTCTACCCGTGTGGTACCAAACCACCGATGGTGCCAACCCTTTGGTGACCCAAAGTCACGATATCCATCTTGTGGTACCAAACCCTTTGGTGACCAAGTCAAAATAATCCAATGATGGGGCCAACCCATCGTGTGATACCAAATCACTAGCGACGATCCCATATCTCATAAGTGGGGCCAACCCACGGTGGTGCCAAACCACAGGGACGAGTCGCAATGAGGTGCCAAACCTCTAGTGTCCCAAAGACACAATATGATACCAAATCACTGGTGACCGTAGTCACAAATCCGATGATGGGGCCAACCCATCGTGTGATACCAAATCACTGGTGTCAATCCCATATAATCAACTGTGGTGCCAACCCACTGTGGTACTAAGCCACTGGGACGAGACGCTGAGGTGCCAAACCTCTGGTGACCCAAAGTCACAAAATACGTGGTACCAAACCACTAGAGGTGCCAAACCTCTGGTGTCCCAAAGACACAGTGTCCCAAAGACACGGATATCATAGTCCCCCTCCTCTCATATCACCCAATCACATATCATACTAGATGCAAAATCGTGCAATCATGCTATCATGCTCACATGCTTAATATGGCATCTCAAAGTATCAAAAATCATGATATCATCATCATCACATAACTCATAATGAAACGGACATACCCGAATCCATATCCATACCTCAATGGGTATCGAAATAATCAATCACACTGTTTCATTTACACAAACAGGTTATCACATTATCAAGTTAAGATAGTGTGTTGGTTTACACACTAAGACCCTCGACCATTACTTTGATCCTAAAATCGACCAACCGGAGGTTTTAATACAAAAGGTTTATCAAAAGCCCTTACCTTGCAAACGTTTGGCTTCCTACCAAACTTGAACCACAAAGGTTCCTCTTTACAAAGACCCCTCGAGACCACCTTGACAACTTTGATCCTAAAATTGACCAACCAAAGACCCTATACGAAAAGATTAAACAAATGATTAACCCATTTCAATTACAACCATCAAGCCCATTAAACCAAGAACTTACCCCCAACACCAACCACCAATCGATCAACCACAAAGAGGTTTATCAAATAGAACCAAAACCAAGGTGTTTATACCTTGGACAAATGCAAGAGGATTCGGATAATTTCAAGAATGGAAAATGGAAGAAACAAATGAAGTTTGCAACTTGGACTTTACTATGGAAGAGGGTTTTGGTGTTTGGTGTTTTCGGTTTCAAGAAGTGCAAAAGATGATAGAAATACCTTGGAAAAGAATTGACTAACAAAAACCAAAATGGGACCTTTTGCTTTTCACTCAATGACCGAATATGCACCAAATGGAAAAATGCATTTGGCACCTCCAACACCACACCAAGCCGTCCACTCCCCCACTCCAAACACCCCAAAAATTCGGCCATAATCCCCCACAACACTCCACACCACTCAACTCAAATGAGTTTACCAAGTCTCCCTCCTACTTTCACTCTCCACCCCTCTTTTGAATGTGAAGACTAAGTCCAAAGAAGAATTCGAATTGCCTTCTACCTCTTCCTCCATACCGTCCAAAATGGGAGCCAAAATGGGGAACTCTGCGACTTGAACTCAGGGTCTCTCCCCCTTGTAGATGACGCCACACTCAGCTCTAAGTGGCACATGCCTTGCCACTTTGCCAACCTCATTTTTTTGTGTAACAAACTACCAAATAAAATACATATCCCTCAGCTCCATCAGCTCCCTACACCTAAAGCTCAAAAACTAAATTTCACCACCCACTCAGGCTCACTCCTAGCCTACAACTAAGTCCCGAAAACACACAAACAACAACATGGCACACCATAGACATGCAAACAATGCCAAAAATAAAATAACCCTTAACCCGGGATATTACACCAGGCCTCAAATTTCTAGGCCCTACATGAACCACAAAAACATATTCAAATGCTATTCCTTGAATGGATCACTTTTTTGGTCACTTCACAGTCCTCGAATATGCTACTTTTTTTGTTGCATAATTTAGGTGAAGAGTATGAGTTTAAACAAGCTCAGTGAATGTTCAAAAGTACTACCAAGAATACAAGATAACATAGGTTAAGCAATAACATTCTAAGGTACATCCACAATTCATATCCATCAAGTTAAAGAATCATTTTTATGTTCTATATGTCTAACAAGTTTAGCATATACTTCTAAATATGATCACACGCATCATAGCTCACATATTTCAAATAATGATAAATTGGAATCTTGAGATTACGAAACATATAAGTGGACTCAATCACCATACATTGGATAAACGCATCTCCATCACACCAATGACTTAAAGTGTAACAACCCATTTTTAGTCAAATCAGAATAGTGGTTTTGGGACCACAAATCTAAAGTCAAAATAATTATTTTATTATTATTTTAATGGCTTTGGCATGATAATATGTTTGTGTGAAAGTTTCGTTAAGAAATTTTATCGTTTGATTGGTTAATTTGAGAAAAAGGACTAAATCGCGTAAAGTGTAAAAGTGGAGTTCCATTAGATAAAGGTATCTAATAGCTATGGAATATCAATTTAGAGGTCCTTATGTTGTAATTTGACCATTATAATAGTAAGTGGACAATATTGGACTTTAAATGGGTGATAGTAATGGTTTTTCATTAAGGTTAATATAGTAATTTAGTAAATAAATCTTAATTAAATAAAACAAAAATTACATTTTGGTGTCATCTTCATCATATAGCCAAAAATTAGAAGAATAAAAGCCATGGAAATAGCTTGATACATTTAGCCTTGTCTTCTTGAGCATGTAAGTCTATTTTTGTTCGGTTTTTAATGATTTCTATGTTTTTGTTATCATTGCAACTAGTTCTAGCTAACCCAGGGACTATTTTGCAAAATTGTTAAAGATTTTGAAAGTTTCCATTGATGAAAATATGTGTTCTTTGATGTTTGATGATGAAATACGAAATCTTATTACTAGATTTACATATTTTGTAAAGTGATTTTGAGTAAAAATGCAAAATAGGGATTTATTTGTGAAAATGTGAAAATGTGTGGTTAAATGTGTGAAAAGTTGATAAATATGGTCTTCTAGGGGCATTATAGTAATTCGACTATCATGGGTATTAAAGAAATTTTATGAATTTGTGATTTTGTGTAATAAGGACTAAATTGTAAAAGTTTTAAAATTCTAGGGGTAAAAGTTTAAATGTGCTTAAATGTGTGTTTTGGATTAAATTAAATAGAGAGATTATTAAATAAGTTAATTTTGAATATATTTAGATAAAAAATGCAAAATTCGGATCTAGATCGGGGGAAAACTAAAGTTATCGACTAATCAACCTATTTCATCATTTTAACATCTGAGGTAAGTTCGTATGTGATAAATTTTATTATAAATGTATTTTAAATGATTTGATATTATATAAGTCGTGAAAATGAAACTTCGAATAAGTTCGACAATAACTTGATGGCAATTCGGTATTTGAAATCCTGGTTGAACCTTAGGAATAGTTTAGGATACTAGTGACATGTCATTAGAGGATACATTGAGTTGGCTTCAGGCCATGATATCAGTAATTCGTATATAAGTTACCTTGATTTTGCTTCAGGCCATGGTATAGGTACTTATTGTGCGAGATTCTTAAGTATCGACTTCTATTCTGAATAGTCCAACGAGTAAATGAATGTGTAGTTGAGAATGAGATTGGTACTAGACGGTACAGGTATGTGCATAAACCATAATATCTTTGAATCAAAGAAATGGAAGCAAATATATTTTTTGTGAACGAGTAATTGAAAAGTTTGTTAGTTGATGTGAATTCTTGTATCTATAATCAATGGTTAAATTATGTGTTTATGATTATATCGAGTTTATTTCATACGAGCTTACTAAGCTTTATAGCTTACATCATTTATTATTCTATGTTTTATAGTGAATTCAAAGCTAGCACAGATTCGGGGATCATCAAAGACATCGTCACACTATCCATCTATTAAATTGGTACTTTTAAGCTTATGTTTTGAGTATATGGCATATATAGAGACTTTGGTCATGTTGGTTAAGTTTTGGTAATGATTTTGGCCATTTGAATTGGCTTGTAAGTGTATATGTTTTGGTTTGTATATCTAGCCAAGAGTGATGGCTTATTTTGAGTTATTTTGGCATGATTGAATCATGTATCTAGATGTTTATGCTTCGAGAAATGTGTTGAATGATTAAGGTTGGATTCATGATGCTTGTTGGTAATAGGTAATTTTGAATGTTAATAGGTGATGATTTGTGAATTAGTATATTTGTGGAATTGAGCATATTGATGCATATTTTTTAATGGTCAATTTGATGAATTGAGTAAGTAAAATTTGGTATGAATTTGAATGGTATATTATTGTATTGATGTGTTTGTATTGGTTGGTGTTGAAATGATAGGAATTATGCTTGAATAAGGTTACTAGAATGCTTATTTAAGCTTTGTATTGGTGCAAATTGGTTTGATGTAGGTGTGTACCAAAGTGGGTGGCAAAATGGCTTGATAAATAACCTATTTTTGTCCACATTAGCAGAGACACGAGTGTGTGTCTTATCCATGTGTGACATACGGTCATGTTACATGGCCAAGTGTCCCTTAGTGTTGAAATTGATATCAAGTTAGTATGCTTCACATGGCCTCACACACGAGCATGTGACTTCGCCGTATGGCATAAGTCAGTGTACCCTAAGGATTAACATGGCCTGGGACACTAGCGTGTATGGCCATTTTTAGAGCACATGAACTAGCCACACGGGTGTGTATGTTGGCCGTGTGACCCAAGTCAGAGAGTTATACGGGGTCAGACACGGCCTGGGACATGGCCATGTGATCCCATTTCTAATGTCCATACCGCCGGAGCACACGGGCTTGTGACCCCTACAGTTTAAAAAAAAATTATAAGTTTTATAATAGTTTCTTATGTTATCGGTTTAGCCCTGAACCACTTCCAAAGCATGTTTGAGCCTCTTAAGCTCGTATTAAGGACATTATGATTGATGTTGAATGATGAATGCATGAAATGTGAAATTGTTTGAGAAATGTATGTGGAATTGTATGATAAGTTCGATAATACTTCGAAAACCTATTTCGACATTGAATACGGGTAAGGGGTGTTACATTTATTGGTATCAGAGCTACAATTTAGTCGATTCTAGGACTAACGTAGCGTATGCGAGAGTCTAGCTATACATGCCATATATAACCTGTGATAGTATGATGACTCTTGACAATTTAAACTATGTTTCCGTATAAAAATGGATCTCGATCGAGCTGTAGCTGATGATGTTGAGAGTAATATGCCAGCTCCCACTCAAGGAATAGCTCCTTCTGAATCTAGACCCATATCGGGTAGTCAAGAGGGAGAGGCTAAGGAAGCTTTCTTCCAAATGATGAAATATTGGTTCACTCAATACGTCTGGACAAATCTGACTGCTCAACAACCTCGACCCCCACCTAATCCCCAACTGATTCCTGTAGCCCCTCAAGTTGTTGAATTTCAATGATTAAATAAGCCTTCAGTTGATAAAATCTGTAAGTACGGGGCTGAGGAGTTCAGAGCTGCCGTTGATAACCATTTTAAGAGAGCTAAATTTTGGCTTGAAAACACTATTCGGGTATGTGATGAACTATCGTGTACTCCAGCTGAGAGTTTAAAGTGTGCCATATCATTATTGAGAGATATAGCGTATCAATAGTGGAATACTCTAGTATCAGTGGTACTGAGAGAAAGAGTGACCTGGGAATTCTTTCAGACCAGTTCAGGAAGAAATATATAAGCCAACAATTTTTGGATCAAAAGCACAAAGAGTTTTTAGAACTGAAATAGGACGGAATGGCTGCGATTGAATATGAAAGAGAATTTTTTCGGTTGAGCAAGTATGCTTGAGAGTATGTTTCTATCGAAGAGATCATGTGCAAGCGGTTTGTTAAAAGTTTGAATGAAGACATTAAACTTCTAGTTGCAATTCTAGAATTGAAAGAATTTGTTGTCTTGGTTGATCGATCATGCAAAGCCGAAGAACTTAGCCAAGAAAAGAGGAAAGCGAATTTAGATGCTAGAGATTTGAGAAAAAGATCGATGAATAAACCTTATGATTCTTCATCAAAGAAATCCGGAGATTTGTTTAGTTGATCACATGCTTCAATGGGATATCAAAATAAAGATAGCGAAAATCAACATGTAAGTCCTAAAGCTCAAGCTACTTCCGTCTCGAGCGTTGGTAGTGTGAAAAACAACAAACCCGAATGTCAATAGTGTGGGAGAAGACATTTTGGAGAGTGCTGGAATAAGTGTAATAAAGCTTGTTTAAAATGTGGCTCGCCAGATCATTATATTTGAGATTTCCCAGAATTATCCGACAAAAGATAAATTTCAGAGTGCAAGATCGAGCAATACGACTACGAGAGGGAGACCCAAGAAATGCGGAGAATGTGTCTAGTGGAAAAGAAGCGACAAAGGACTCAGCTGTGAGATTCGAGGCGATAGTACCTGCTAGAACCTAAGCTATTCGCGCTCACGAAGAGGCGTCGTCCCCTGATGTTATCACCGATATATTCTCTCTTTATGATACTGATGTAGCTGCTTTGATAGATCCTGGATCGACTCATTTGTATATCTATATGAATTTAGTGTTTAGTAAGAGTTTGCCTGTGTCTGCTGAGTTTATGATTAAAGTATCAAACCACTTAGGCAAGTATGTTTTAGTTGATAAAGTTTGCAAAGATTGTCATTTGATGACTCGGGGTTACTATTTTTCGGCTAACTTGATACTTTTGCCATTTGATGAGTTCGATATGATTCTAGGAATGGATTGGTTGACTCTGCATGATGCCATTGTGAATTGTAGACGAAAAATTATTGAATTGAAATGTCAAAATAGTGAAATCCTTCGAATTGAATCAAATGAGTTTAGTGGTTTGCCTATTGTGATTTAGTCTATGTCAGTTCAGAGATATGTGAGAAAAGGTTGTGAAGCTTATCTTGCTTATATACTGAATACAAAAGTGTCTGAATCAAAGATTGAAATAGTACCGATAGTATGTGAGTTTCCAGATGTGTTTTTAGAAGAGTTATGTAACAGTCTGATTTTGACCCTAATCGGAAAATTGGTTTCGGGACCACAAATCTGACTCTGAAAAATATTTTAAAATTATTTTCCGTATTTATTATGTGTGAATTTGTTTGTGTTAAATTTTCGTGACTTAATTTTGTTGTTTAGGTGTCCGATTAAATAAAAGGACTTAATCGCGTAAAATATAAAAGTTACAAACTATAGTGTAAAGTGCTTAGTTGATAGTGGCCTTTTAATATGGAATCCTTAAAGGGCAAATAGCCGATTTTCAAATGTAGTGGACGGCAACATGCCATCATTATATGTTTTATATATTATTTGTTATATTAAAAATATATATTAATGTATAATAATGTCATATTATAAATTATAATGACATAATAAGAAAATAAGAAAAGCCATAGTTCCATTTCCTTTCTTTCCATGCTGAATAACAAAGAAAAGAAAAAGAAAGAAACCAAGCTAGGTTTTGGCTCTTATTCAAGCTCAATCAAGATCAAGAACAAAGAAAAAGGGACTTGGATCGAGGAAAAATGAAAATTATCGAATAGTTGGCTTTTTGCTGTCCGTCGATATTTAAGGTAAGTCTCTAAGCAAATAATCATCGTAAATTATTTACGTAATTTAGTATATGTTGAAAATTGGAATCATCATAATTATATATGAATTAGCCGAATTTGGCTAAGTGTAATATTCGATTCGGATAGTTTATTGAATGATATGTGTTATTTGAATGTTCGTACAATAAGTTCGAAATGAGTAAAAGGTTATATATATGAAATGATTCGTGTGAGAAATCTTAAAGTATAAATATACATGTTGGTTGAATGTGGAGTATGAGTTTGTATTGAATTTAATTTGGTTAATGTAATGTGAATATGTATGTTGGATTAATAGGTGAAAGGAAAATGAAGAATATGAGATGGTTGATATTTTAATACTAAGTAATGTGTATCGAAAGGTTGAATGTGTTCATATTAGGGCTTCGTGCCTCAGTAGGCTTAATCTAGGTGACATATTCGGGCCTCGTGCCTACAGAGCTTAGTCTTAGGTGACATATTCGAGCTTCGTGCCTAGCGAGCTTAGTCCGGTGATATATTAGAGCTTCGAGCCTAGCAGGCCTTGTGCCAGTGATCTATATCGGGCTTAATGCCTAGCAGGCCTTGTGTCGGTGATTTATATCGGGCTAAATGCCTAGCAGGCCTTGTGCCGATGATTAAATATCAGACCTCGGTCTAGCGGCTTATATAGGTGAATGAATATCGAGACCTCCGGTCTAGCGGGCTTAGTCTTGGTGTGTAATTGAGCTTATGCCTAGCGGGTTTTATCTGGGTGATCTATATCTGAGTTTATATTTATGAAATGATTAAGTTATGGTGGCTATTGAGCGAGCTAAAGCTTATTTAAATGAATTAGATTAATTTAGGCCATAAGGTATGTATTTACATAAGTACATGTTATATGTGATCATGTCGAATAAGTAAGTGATAGGTAATGTGTTTGTATATTCGGCATCTTGATTATGTGGAAAATTTTGTTTATATATTGATTACGTGGAATTTTGTGTATATTCATTTGGTCATGTGAAATATATACATATATATTTTGGATATGTGAGATTACATTAATGTATACATTCGGTTATGTGGGCTTACTATGCATATTTATATGGAAATTGTTATTTGGTCGTATATGGAGGTATACATATGTATAATTATTAATCAATGTGCGTTTGATAAGTTCTACTTTTAAAGTAGATAATGATAAATGTTTTGACTATGAAAGGATATAGGCATTTGGCTATAATAATTCATATGTGTTATGTAAATAAATTAATGTTACAAATTGTCGGTTTAATTTGATTGATTATTCAATTGATTTGTTAAGTTTTCTTAAGACTTACTAAACTTTAATAGCTTACTCGTGTGTATTCTTGTTCATTACATTTATAGATTTGGATATACGTTACGAGCTCGGGGATCGTCGGCAAGACTACTCACACTATCGGCGATTTCCTTGGTATTTTACTAAGTTGAAAATTTTAATATATGGCATGTATAGCAAAGTAAAAGGTGGAATAGTGGCCATGCGAAAATGGCTTATCTTCTTTTGATTGATTTGGGTTCCGTGTTTTTGGTTGTGATGGTCATTGGAAATGAGTTTATACTTATGCATATTGTTTATGGTATAAGTTCATGATAGGTAAGTAAGCATGATGTTATAATTTGGACATGTTGAACTCAGTTTAGTGATATGTAAATGTTTATGTGTTGAGCATTGTGTGATGGGTTGATCTGTTTATTAAATGGACTAAAGTCGAATATATATATATATATATATATGTTCGAAGTAAATAAATAGGTATAAAGTGTTGTTTACTTATTAAGTCCTTAATAAGTTGGTTTGAATTGAGGATGTTAAGTATGAGTGTTTAGTTATATACTTGTGATAAATAGTTAAATATGTGGTAAATGGATTTGGTATTGAGTTTAGATATGAAATTTGGTTGCATGATGTGATAATAATTTGAATGGACAATCTTGAATATATATTTATAAGTTATATTATGTTAAGTAATGGACATGTGGTTAATACATTATATATATGTGTGTGTGTGTGTATTTATTGGTTTTGAAAGGAAGCATGATTAGGAGCACCATTTACCTATCTAAATGATGGATATGCTATATAAGTTATCTAAGATAAATAGTATGATATTCAAATGGCATACAAAATGAATGATTAGATATGTGGTTTATTTGGTTAATGATATACTAAAATGACTAAGTATATAGTAAGTTTGATAATGGTTAATTAACAATATTCAATTAATGGATGTCTTAATGCATACTAGGCATAAGATGATTATATGTTCGAATATACATAGGTTAATATGATTTGGTTGTAATGGCAAAGTATACAACTTTATTTTGTTTTAATGATTGATATATGTACTTTGGTTTGATTATAAAACATGCAATTTGTTATATTATGAATTGATCTTTTCGTACATAAATATTAAATGTTATTACAAATGACATGCGTATGTTATAATGTTATTAAGGCTATGTATAGCATTGTTGTAATGTGATATGATTTATTATTAAATATATACATAAATGCTTGTTCTGAGTTGTGTTTCATTTGGTAATACCTCATAACTCTAATTCGGTGATGGATACGGGTTAGGGGTGTTACAAGTTACCTGGATTACCACCGATCAGAGAGGTTGAATTTGGTATTGAATTAGTACCGGGAGCTTTACTAATATCGATAGATCCATATAGAATGGGCCCAATAGAGCTGAAAGACTTAAAATCTCAGTTGCAAGAGTTAACAGATATAGGTTTTTCACAACCTAGTTTTTCACCCTGGGGTGCGCCAGTATTGTTTGTAAAGAAGAAATACAGAACAATGAGAATGTGTATTGACTATCGACAGCTCAACAAGGTTATGATAAAGAACAAGTATCCCTTGCCATGAATAGATGATTTGTTTGATCAGTTGAAAGGAGCAACCGTGTTTTCAAAGATTGATTTGAGATGTGGCTATTATCAGTTGCGAGTGAAAGATTTAGATGTGCTGAAAACTACATTCAGAACGAGGTGCGGACATTACGAATTTCTTGTTATGCCTTTCGGGTTAACTAATGCTCTTGCAGTCTTTATGGACTTTTGAACCGAATATTTAGACCGTATTTAGTTAGATTTGTTATTGTTATTATTGACAACATTCTGATCTATTCACGAGATGAGTCTGAGCATGCCGAGCATTTGAGGATTGTGTTACTAACCTTGAGAGATAAGCAACTGTATGCTAAATTTAGTAAATGTGAGTTTTGGCTTAGAGAAGTCAGAGTTTTGGGGCACATTGTTTTTAGAAAGGTATACTGGGTCATCCGAGCAAGATTTCAGCATTTGTTGATTGGAAACCACCAAAAAATGTATCTATAATTCAGAAGTTTTATGTGGTTAGCTGGTTATTATTGATGATTTGTCAAAGGATTCTTGATGATTGCTACTCCGATGACCAAATTGCTACAGAAAGATGTGAAGTTCGAGTGGTCAGAGAAATGTCAACAGGGTTTTGATCAGTTGAAAGCATTGTTAATTGAGGCACCGATTTTTGTTCAACCTGAATCAGGTAAAGAATTTGTGATTTATAGCGACGCATCATTGAATGGTTTGGGTTGCGTGTTGATGCAAGATGAAAAAGTTATAGCTTATGCCTCCAGACAATTGAAATCGCATGAAAAGAACTATCTGACGCACGATTTTGAGTTGGCTGCTATTGTTTTCACATTGAATATTTGGTGACAACATTTGTACAGTGAAAAATGCCACATCTTTACCGATCATGAAAGCTTAAAGTATATTATGACTCAGAAAGTTTTGAACTTGCGACAATGGAGCTGGCTTGAACTACTAAAAGACTGAGTTAGTAATTGATTATCATTTGGGTAAAGCAAATTTAGTTGCAGATGCTTTGAGTAGAAAATCTCTGTTTGCTTTGAGAGCAATGAATACAAGACTGACCTTGTCTGATGATGGTTCAATATTGGCACAGTTGAAAGCTAAACCTATAACAACCCAGTTTTAGCTAAATCGGAACAGTGGTTTGAAACCACCAATCCAATTTCAAAAAATTATTTTAATATTATTTTTAGTGTTTACAGTATGTTATTTGATATGTGTGAAAATTTCATGAGTTAATTTTATCGTTTAATAGCTCAATTTGAGAAAAAGGGTTAAACCGCGTAAAATGCAAAAGTTGTAATCTACTTGTTAAAGGTGTCTAATTGCTATGATCTATTAAATGAAAGGTCCTTATGATGTTATTAGACCATTGATAGTGGAATTTGACATAGATGGACGTTAATATGATGATATTTATGTTTTATCATTAAGGGTAAATTAGTCAAATAGTTTATTAAGTTAATATTAATAAAACAAAAGGAAAGAATTGTTCATATTATCATATTTTCAACTGAAATAAGAGGAAGAATAAAAAATTTTAGGGCTTGTGATATTCGGCCAACTCCTAGCTTGATTAAGGTACGGTTTTAGCTCGATTTTTATGATTTCTATGTTTTCGTAATCGTTGCTTCGTATTCTAGCTAGCCCGTGCCTTAATTTTTGAATTCGTTAATGATTTTGTGAAGTGCCATTGATGAATACTTGAGCTTTTGAATGTTTGATTATGGAAAATGACTATTTGTTGATAGATTTAATAGTTTTGTAAAGTGACTTTTGACAAAAATGTCAAAAAAGGATTAAATTGTGAAATATGCAAATTGAGTGGATGAAATGTGAAATAAATGAAAGTTATGGGCTGCTAGGGACCTACATGAAAATCGACTAAGCATGGGTTAAGTTGAATTTTGTGAATTTTTTAAATTTTTTGTAATTGTGAAATAGGGACTAAATTGAATAAATGTGAAAGTTTAGGGGCTAATGTGTAAAAATGCCCAAATGTAAATTTTTGGACTAAATTAAATGATTTGATGAATAAATGAGTTAATTTTGATTGTATATAGATCAAGAACCAAAGAAATCGAATTTAGATCGGGGAAAATCAAAGGTTATCGAATATTCGATCCAGTCCGTTTATCCCGAATAAGAGGTAAGTTCATATGCAAATAAATGTCTTTAAATTGAATTATATATGTTTAATTGTCATTGAATTGCTATGACTGTTGAATGATCAAATATGAGCAAGAATTGACAAGGTTACAATATCCGAAAGTCTCGTACGAACCTTAGGAAAAGTATAGGATACGAATGTCATGACATTAGGATTAACAAGATGTGATTATGTGTAAGACCATGTCTAGGACATTGGCATCATTATGTGATTATGTGTAAGACCATGTTTGGGACATTGGCATCGTTATTTGATACTGAGTAAGACCATATCTGGGCTATCGGCATCGATATGTGATAACATGTAAGACCATATCTGGGATATGGCATTATACGAGCTATATGTGATTTCTGAGTATCCTTAACGATTCCAAAAGGTTGAATGGGCAAAGTCAAGTTGAGAAAGAATACGAGAATGAGTTAAATGACTTAGGTACGTACGAGATTCATACAAGTATTGAAAAGGGAAGTATTTGATGAATTCACTTATGATATTGAATATGTATACATTGGGAAAGGTTTATGAGCTTATATGTGTTTACTCATAGTTTGCCTATTGATGGAAATTATGTTGATTCATGTGGTAATTTTATTTGTATATCGGTTACTAAGCTTTTAAAGCTTACTTTGTGTGCTATTTCCCTGTGTCATAGATAATCGAAGCTAGCTCAGAGTAGGGGATCATCAAGAGCATCATCACACTATCGATCAACTTGTTGGTACTTTTGGTGCTTTGTAAATATGGTATATGGCATGTATAGGCTAGTGATATGATGATATGTTTTGCTTGTGATAATGACCATGAGATTTGGCTTGTAAATGGTATATGTTTTAGTATGTATATATAGTCATGAGTAATGGCTCATTTGGTTATGTTTGGCAAGAATGTGGTTATGGTTATATTTGAATTTGGAAATTGATCTATAAGGTGTGATTGAAGTTGTTAGTTTGATTAGTTAAGTGCTTGTGAATTGATGTTTAATGATATAAGTATTTGAATAGGTAAATGATATGGAATTGAGTATTGAAATAGTTAAAATGAATATGGTATGATTTGTGTACTTGTTTGATGGTTTTGGAATGCCTATTGTATGATGAAATGGTACCATTTTGGTTGTTTAGGTGAGCATGAGGAAGGGTGGCAAATTGGCCTATTTTTGTCCACACAAGTAGAGACACGAGCGTGTGTCTCAGTCGTGTGCGACACATGGTCATGCTACATGGCCATGTGTCCCCTGGTGTTGAAATTGAATTGAATTCAGTATGCTCCACACGGCCTCACACACGGGCGTGTGACCGGCCGTGTGGCACAAGTCAGTATACCCCCTAAATGGCACATGGCCTAGCACACGAGCGTATGACTTGGTCTTATTGCATAAGGCAGTATACCCTACAGGATTGGCATGGCCTAGCACACGACCTAGCACACTGGTATGTGTGGCCACTTCGAAGGGCACACGGGCTAGACACACGGGTGTGGGGTCGGCCGTGTAACCCAAGTTAGTATGTATGCCTTGTTTTCACACAGCCTAAGACACAGGCATATCTGGAGCCTTGTGAGGCACATAGCCTGTTCACACAGGCGTGTGACCCTTATATGTTTGAAATTTTTCTAAGTTTCCAAAATTTTTATAAGTTATCGGTTTAGTCCCGAACCACTTCTAAAGCATGTTTAAGGCCTGATAGGCCCATATATGGGACATAGTGAATTTGATTGAATGATGTTTGAGAATGAATGCTTAAATGTATAAGTTATGTTTGATAAATAATGTGTATTGATCGTCAATACCTCGTAACCCTATTCTGATAGTGAATACGGATGAGGGGTATTACAAAATCAGTTTTTCTTTAACAAATTTGTAAAGCTCAAAAATGTGATACTGAGTTGTAGGCTCAAAGAATGCAATGTGAATTGAATAGTGATACAGATTATCAAATCGGAACTGACGATTGTTTAATGTTCCAAAATAGAGTATGCGTACCAAAAAATCTAGGGTTGATTCAGAAAATTTTAAACGAGGCACACAGTGGTTGCTTATCAGTTCATCTAGTGAGTACTAAAATGTATAATGATTTGAAATAGTTATATTAGTGGTAGGGCATGAAACGAGATATTTCAGAATTTGTATCGAAATGTTTAATTTGTCAGCAAGTGAAAGCCGAGCATCAAGTGTCTTTGGGTTTACTTCAGCCTGTAATGATACCAGAGTGGAAGTGGGAGAGAGTTACAGTGGATTTTGTATTGGGGTTACCCCTGACTCCGAAAAAAAAGATGCTGTTTGGGTTGGAGTTGATAGATTTACGAAATCAGTGCATTTTATACCAGTATGTATAGACTATTCACTTGATAAATTGGCTAAATTATACTTATCTGAGATCGTTAGATTGCACGGGGTACCAGTTTTGGTTATTTTGAATAGAGATCCGAGGTTTACATAGCGATTGTGGAAGAAATTACAAGAAGCTTTGGGTACGAGATTAAATTTTAATACAGCTTTTCATCCGCAAATTGACAATCAATCTAAGAGAGTAATTTAGACTCTTGAAGATATTCTTCGATGTTGTGTTTTAAAATTTGAAGGCAACTGGGAGAGATATTTGCCACTAGTTGAATTTGTATATAATAAAAGCTTTCAATTGAGCATAAAGATGGCACTGTATGAAGCTTTGTATGGTACAAATGACAAACTCCATTATACTGACAGAAGAAAAAGTGAAAGTAATTCTTGATTGTTTAAAAGCTTCTTCAGATCGACAGAAATCTTATGCAGATTTGAAAGGAAAAGAAATTGAATTTCAAATTAGGGATAAAGTGTTTCTAAAAGTATCTCCGTGGAAGAAAATCCTTAGATTTGGTCATAAAGGCAAATTGAGTCCGCATTTCATCATACCGTACGAGATCATTGAAAGATAGGGTCAATGGCATATCGACTAGTTTTACCTTCTTAGTTAGAAAAGATCCACAATGTTTTTCATGTGTCGATGTTACAATGTTATAGATCAGATCCATCATATGTACATTCGCTGTCAAAGATTGATATTCAGCCTGCTATGATGTATACCGAAGAACGATCAGAATTCTAGCTCGAGAGGTTAAACAGTTGAGAAATAAAAGCATAGATTTAGTGAAAGTTTTGTGGCAACGACATGGAGTTGAAGAAGCTACGTAAGGGCTCGAGGAAACTATGAGAAAATAGTATCCTAACCTATTCACTGGTAAGATTTTTGGGGACGAAAATCCCTAAAGGGGAGAGTTGTAATAGCCCATTTTAGTCAAATCGAAATAGTGGTTTCGAGACCACAAATTCGAAGTCAAAATTATAACAGCCCGACTTAGGGCCTAGTCAGAATAGTGGTGCGAGACCACAAATCTGAAGTAGAAATATGTGTTTAAATGATTTCATAAGGTTTATGAGGTATTTGCATGATTGTGTGAAAATTTAATGGAAGAATTTTATTAATTTGTGAATAAATTGTCCATTAGGACTAAATTGTAAGGATTAGAAAATATGAGATTCTAGAAGGTCTAAGTATGAAATAGAATTATAAAAATTATTAGAAGTCCTTATTTAGCAATTAGACCATTATAAGTTGAGATAGACAAAAATAGACATAGGAAGAAAAAATCTCAAGAAATAATCATTAAGGGCATTTTTTTTCATTTGGAAAATAAAAGATTAAAAAGGGAAAAAGAAGTAAAAAATGGTATCCATCTTCTTCCCTAGGTGCCGAAATTTAGAGAGAAGCCATAGCTAGGGTTTTTCTCATTTTCAAGCTCAAAAAGTGCATCCTAGTCCTATTTTTAATATTTTTCGTATTTTTGAAATTCTCGTAGCTCGATTTAGCTATTTCTAGCTCTATTTTGAGCTAGGGATTATGTTAAAAAATTTACCCACAATTAAAGATATTTATTTATTGTTTTAATACATATAATCTCTATTCATATTCATCAGTTTCACATCACAACCTCATACATGTTACATGTTTTATTAGATACAGATTTAGTTGCACTTTGATCGACTGTAAACGTCACAGTAATAATGTGCAAGCGTACACTATCGGTGCAAGTATAATAGACAGATATGAGTCTATCGAATATCAATCCCATAGGGATAGTTGTCTTTTGTCTATTAATGTCAATGCAATAACTAGATAGAAACGAGATAAATTGTAAGGATAGTTGTTGAATCAATAACTCGAATACAATAAGATAAAGTATGCTATAGATAAACTGGAATCCCCAACATGAATCTTCAGTAGTATACTAAGTACTCACAAGGTATAAAAGATAGGTGAATGTCGACGCAATAAAAATTTAATGTATATCTTACCAATGCCACCCTTTTATTTAATATGGTGCTTAACCATGCACATTAACCTCACCTTCCGATGATGGCAATATGGCACTATTAAGAACAAGTGGACTAAATTCCTTTAGTCTTTACTCAACTTCTACTAAAATGCTTATTAGCTCAAACTTTGTAACACCCCAAACCCAGCCCATTCGTTACGACCGAATTTGAAATGCCACTGCGGAAAACATTTGAAAATATCCTGACTTGTGGTGGAACTTGAAAATTTTGTTCTTATTCAAAAACCATGTCCATTTAAAAATTTTAAATAATATAAGCTTGATAAAAATATCCGAAATAAAAACTTTATTATATACAGATTTAAAAAAATAAAACCATTGGCGAAAGATATCTCAATTGTCAATCCATAATAAAACATAACAATAAAGATACTTAAAAAAAATACTTAAATACTTTAATGGGCCTTATTACAATAAACACTTAATCAAAATGCTGAAAATATAAATACTTAATTAATTAAATAAAATGTCTTCTGCATGGGCCACCTCGTATCCACTCCAAACCCAGTCCAAGCATCACCTGCGATGTTGATAAAAATTGGGTGAATCATACAGACTCAATGTGTAATTAAACCACTGATTTCCACCCACATGTTAACCCCATATTAACCCATAAATCAGATAACAAATATCATAATCACATATTACCACATTCTAGGCTTGGCCCACATTCATATCACATTCATATAATAGTGTAAATAACCACGTGTTTCCACATACTGGGATTGGCCCATTACCACATTATTCACATATCATATACTGGGCTTGGCCCATTTCTCATTCCAATCCACATTCACATTTTGGGCTTGGCCCATTTCCATTTTAATACCTTATTTCACAGGTCACATAGAATTATGCAAAGTGCACCCAACCCAAACCTAGGGTCCATCCTCTACACACCCCCGTATCCAGCCTACCACACACAAGGCGATTATCAAATCACCCTCTACTTTTCACTCCAAAAGGCAATAAATGCCATCCACGTGCAATAAAGCATAAAAATCCACAACGCGACCTCAGCCAGCGCCAATCCACAATGTAGCCGTGGCTAACACCAAAACCACGATGGGACACATAGTCACTCATCAACCACGATATGGCACTTAGCCGATATCAACCACGATGAGGCACATAGCCACTCATCAGGCCACGAGAACTAAATCGCAATTAATCCACAATGTGACCTCAGTCAAAGTCAATCCACGATGTAGCTCAAGGCTAACATCAAACCACGTACTTGAAGTACACCCGTACCTTCTTTCATATCCCAACCCATGCACATGCAACATGTAATAGTGGCATAATAATAATAAATGCATGCACATGTTATTAAAGGAACCATCATATTTCCATAAGGCACGATCATATTCACATCGGCACTTTCACATTCATATCAACGACTAATACTAACACGATTATCGATATACCCTTTTAGGGTAATCACCACATAAGCGCCCTTTGCCTTTGGTTAGTACATAATCAACACATCTGAGATATAGCAAGAACCGGAAAATGGTGGGTTAATCACACACGACTTTCCAAATAAATTCGAACTACTCAAATCTAACACGATCTAGAATCTCGATACTACGCTTACTCTTGTCAATTAGTCCCTACACCATCATGGTCAAATCGGTTAACCACTTAAATACCAAACATGGCCTAAGGCCGAATACCATGAACCACTTACCATACTTACCGGAAATCCTGAATCCCGACTTAACTATGAAGCTGTCGAAATCCCTATATTCCATATGTTAAAAATAAATTGGCTAAAACATAATTACAAGAATAATGGCCCTTGGCCGAATGGCACCAACCTCCTTACCTCGATGCTTTCAAATCTTGAAGAACTCCTTTAATGCTCCTTACTGACGGCTACAACCAAAAGACACACATAACATGGCTTAAGAATATTCGGCTAAACCAAAACCAAAGCCTTAACACTTGATTCGGCGCACCAACTGAAACAAAACCCAAACCGATTGCTAGGATAGAGAACTTACCACTACAAGTTCGCGACGACTACCAGAGAAAAAAGGTTTTGGCTTTCCTGCTTCGGCTTATAAGACTTGCGACAAAAAGAAGAGAATAGAGCCCTTTTTACTATTCGGCTATGGCTTCAAGATGGAATTAAAATATTGGCTATGGTTTCCCTTTAAGATGTCAAGCAAAGAGAAGAGAAGAAGATGCTACAAGGTTCAGTCAATCCTTTAAAAAAAAAATTGAATATTCGGCTACCCAAAAGAAATAAAAGAGAGAAAGAAGAAGAAAATTCGGCACACAAAATAAGTACACCTCCAAAGCTGAAAATACCACCCTAGGAAGTCCTATATTCGGCCACCATATCCTTACTTATCCATTCCCAAATTAATCTCCTATTTTACCTCTTTAACATCCATTCAAAAAGAATTTAAAATAAATAAATCTTTAACCCTTCATCCCAGCCGAAAATTAAAATAAAGCAAGCTTTATCTTTATCTAATTAGAAGTCCAATTGCTGTCCATCACTTCCTTCTCTCTTGGTGCAAAAAGCCAAAAATAAAACACCCTTCTTTGCTCACACACCTTGAACCCAAGACTGCTTTGGAGCAAGCGTCTGAGTAACTTGAGCCACTCTGCCAAGGCATTCTTTTGTGATATGAGTCACCCAAAACGTCTTTTAAGACATACCTAGCCCAAGTGCCTTCTTGCCGCACAAAAATAAAATGCCCTTTCTTGCTTCCTTCGCAACTCGAACCTGAGCCCTCATTGTCGCAAGCAACCGATAGCGCCCCAAGCCATTTTGCCATGGCGTTTATTTGTGACATAAACTTGCCACAATTTATTTTAAAGCCTCCTTCCCTAGCTCCCTCTTGTCTTAATGCCAAAGCAAAATAAAAACATGCCCATGCCGCCAACGGGATTCGAACCAAGGCCCTTGTCCAGGCGTCATTTCCAGGCCCTTAAGTGGCGCATGGAAGCCACTTTACCAAGGCTTGTTTTATGCCAAACACGCCTAAGACTTTTCCTTAAGGCCTCCCGGCCTTGCTCCCTTCAGACGTAAAAGAAAAGCCCATTGCTTCCCACGCTGCTCGAACCCTGTCCACCTAGATCCTTGAGGCGTCACTCCCCTAAGCACTAAGTGGCGCCTCCTAGCCAGTTTACCACTTGGATTTCTTGTGTCCTAAACTCCCCAAAATTTTTCTTAAGGCCTCTTCAGCCTAATTTCCCCTTTTCACTTAAAATTCCAACATTTTCCAAAGTTTTTCCCCTTCACCTAAAGTTCTCAAAACTCCTAAAATATATCCAAACACACTCCAAGCCTACCGTCACTTAAATTATGCATTAAATGCATAGCCCCTAATCTAGGATGTTATAGTTCTACCCTCCTCAAAAATAATTTCGTCCTCGAAATTACTTACTAACTAATGGCTGAACAATCCTACTCATCACACTACGCTTACGCTGCTCACTCTAATCTTAATAAAACTATCTTACCTTCTAGGCATAGTTTTAAAGTTCACATCCAAGGTTTCATACACTTCACTAGCAATACAACAATGAACTATCTCTAAAGCAATAAATAATATTCCAAAAACAAGGAACTTACCCTCTATCACATCTTTGGTTGTCTTATATCCGAACCTTCAGCTCCTCTACCGGGTGTTCCACAACCTTGGCCGGAACCATTTCCTCCATGGTTTGGACCACGAAACTTCATTGCCTGAGGACAATTCTTAACCAAATGAGCCTTAGATCCACATCGAAAACATACCTTACTATTACCCCAACACTTTACTGTGTGAGTTCTCCCACACTGAGCACATAGACGACTCCGATTCTTAGAAACTAGCACATGTGCACGTACAGAATTCTCGATCCTTTGTCTTTTCTGAACATCTCCAAATGATGCTGACGGTCCAAAACTTCTCTTATTTCTGTTCCCATTCTTTTCTCGGTTTTCTCTTACAGTCCTCTTAACTTCTTCAATTATCCGAGCTTTCTCCACTAGAATGGCAAAGTCTCTTTCTCTGTACGGAGCAATCAATTCTCGCAACTCATCTCATAGCCCATCTTCAAATCGGACACACCTTTCATAATCAGTAGCCACGATCCCTTTGGCGTACTGACTTAACCGCACAAATTTAGCTTCATATTCTGCTACCGGCTTACTTCCTTGAACCAAGTTTAGAAACGCCTTTCTCTGCGAGTCTAAGTAGCTAGCTCTAACGTACTTCCCTTCAAACTTAAGCTTAAAATATTCCTAATCCACCCGGTCTGTCGGGATACTTTGTCTGACAGTGAGCCACCATCGATAAGCTTCATCTAAGCGTAACGAGACAGCACCTTTCAGCTTTTCCTCAAGAGTACAGTCCAAATCGTCCATGATTCTTTCAACTGCCTCCAGCCAATACTCCGCTACATTCGGAGCTATTCCTGATACTCCTCTAAAAACTTCGGCTCCGTTCGAACTAAGTCTTTTCGATACTGATTTTCGAGCTCCATTTCCCACACTAGCTCCTGCCACTCGCTCGAGCACTCGTAGCATAGCCCGTGATACTGTGTCGTCTTCTCCTATCTAATCTTGCTCCTCGTGCCCTTCTTTGGCGGCGAGACTTCATTTCGACCCATGGCTAGACCCTACTGGTTCAAACACGACCATTCTACCTCTCTGCGTCCCACGACGACCACGTCCCCTAGAACTCATCTCTAACATCGCGATTGAATCTGATTAAGAAGTTTTATGCATTAGTATTTGTTCCACTGTTTAACTGCGAACAATTTTATGAAAAGAAATTCTAGAAGTGGTTCTTTCGATCGAACAAAGTTTCAGTTCAAGTTCACTACTCTAATTCAGAGAGTCACATCCATTCCTCAATGGAGGCACATTCATTCATCAACAAGAACACATTCATTCAGTGGTATCTACCACACACATTCACTATTCAAACATTTCTGCCCGTTTCTATCCCAGGGGTATTTTTGTCATTTGTCCTACAGGGGTATTTTGGTAATAAATCAGGATCAATTTAAAAATCTTTATAAACCAAAGGTATTTCAAAAACTCGGGGTAATCTTGAAAATTTGTTTTCCAAATCAGAGGTATTGCCAAAAATTTCAAAAATCGAGGTTATTTCGGTAATTTTGGAAGTTAAGGGCATTTCCGTAAATTCTCCAAATCAGGATATCTTGATACTTATAAAATAGAAGTTTTTGGTATTTTTGTAAAGCAAAAATAGTTTAGCAAAAGTAGAGGGTATTTTTGAAAATCTTAAAAACTAAGGGTATTTTAGTAATTTACAACACAGGGGCATTTTAGTAATTTTCCCAAATCAAAGTACATTGACTTTTGCAAAATAGAGTTTTTTGGACACTTTTGCAAGATAGAAATTTTATTGAAATCAAGGGTAATATGGTACTTTTAGAAACCAAGGGCATTTTTGTAATTTTTCCACCAGGGGTATTTTAGTAATTTCACAATTTGAAAAATTTTTTTGAGAAATTTTTCAAAATAGATTTTGTTACAAATCGAAGGGTAATTTAAGGATTTAAAACTAGGGTTTTATAAAAAAAATTCTGACTAGTCCCTTTCGAGTTTTAGATCTTGGGTTTAGCTTTATGAATAAGTCCTCTTGGTTAGGGTGAGCCGTAGCTACGCACTGGTAGGATTCGAGTAAAGAGGAGGTGAGTCGCTAGGGCGCTTAAGTACCAAGCTCTTCTTGAATCCACTCCTAGACATCGCACAATGGTTGCCACACCTTAACTCAATGACTTACTTCACGGGTTTGTTTAATAGTCCTTAAGTCTTATGCATGTGTTTGAGTGCACTAGTCCTAGGGTTCAATAGCCTAATATTCTAATCTCTGAGCCCAAATAAGCCCATAACAGTTCACATAAACAATCACTTCAATAATTAGAAGTACTTACCCGTGGACTTGGTAGGAGATCTGAGTGCCATGCCGAATAACTTTGAAATAAAAGTCCATATTTTGAAAAGCCCATTTTTGGAAACATTTCTGGACCCAAAACCATCAAAGCCGAGTTTTGAATCGGGCTCTGATACCAAACTATAATACCCCAAACTCGGCCCATTAATTTAATAGAATTTGAAATGACAACTGGAAAAGCGTTTGAAAATATCTTGACTTGTGGTGGAACTTGAAAATTTTGTTCTTATTCAAAAACCATGTCCATTTAAAATTTTAAATAATATAAGCTTAATAAAAATATCCAAAATAAAAACTTTATTATATCTGATTTAAGAAAATAAAACCATTGGCGAAAGATATTTCAATTGTCAATCCATAATAAAACATAACAATAAAGATACTTAAAAAATACTTAAATACTTTAATGGGCCTTATTACAATAAACACTTAATTAAAATACTGAAAATATAAATACTTAATTAATTAAATGAAATGTCTTCTACATGGGCCACCTCGTATCCACTCCCAACCCGGTCCAAGCATCACCTGCGATGTTGATAAAAATTGGGAGAGTCATACAGACTCAGTGTGTAATTAAACCACTGATTTCCACCCACATGTTAACCCTATATTAACCCATAAATCAGATAACAAAGATCATAATCACATATTACCACATTCTGGGCTTGGCCCACATTCATATCACATTCATATAATAGTGTAAATAACCACGTGTTTCCACATACTGGGCTTGGCCCATTACCACATTATTCCACATATCATATCTTGGGCTTGGCCCATTTCTCATTCAATCCACATTCACATTTTGGGCTTGGCCCATTTCCACATTAATACCTCATTTCACGGGTCACATAGAATTATGCAAAGTGCACCCAACCCAAACCTAGGGTCCATCCTCTACACACCCGTATCTAGCCTACCACACACCAGGGGATTATCAAATCACCCTCTCCTTTTCACTCCAAAAGGCAATAAATGCCATCCACGTGCAATAAAGCACAAAAATCCACAAGCGACCTCGATCGGCGCCAATCCACGATGTAGCCGTGGCTAACACCAAAACCACGATGGGACACATAGTCACTCATCAACCACGATATGGCACTTAGTCGATATCAACCACGATGAGGCACATAGCCACTCATCGAGCCACGCGAACTAAATCGTAATTAATCCTGGCGTGACCTCGATCAACGTCAATCCACGATGTAGCTCAAGGCTAACATCAAACCACGTACTCAAGTACACCGTACCTTCTTTCATATCCCAACCCATGCACATGCAACATGTAATAGTGGCATAATAATAATAAATGCATGCACATGTTATTAAGGCAGACCATCATATTTCCATAGGCATAGTCACATTCACATCGGCACTTTCACATTCGTATCAACGACTAATACTAACACGATTATCGATATACCCTTTTAGGGTAATCACCACATAACGCCATTTGCCTTTGGTTAGTACATAATCAACACATACAGATATAGCAAGAACCTGGAAAACGGTGGGTTAATCACACACCTGACTTTCCAGTGAAATTTCGAACTACTCGAATCTAACACGATCTAGAATCTTGCTACTCTGCTTACTCTTGTCAATTAGTCCCTACACCATCATGGTCAAATCGGTTAACCACTTAAATACCAAACATGGCCTAAGGCCGAATACCTTGAACCACTTACCTTACTTACCAAAAATCCCGAATCCCCACTTAACTATGAAGCTGTCGAAATCCCTATATTCCATATGTTAAAAATAAATCGGCTAAAACATAATTACAAGAATAATGGCCCTTGGCCGAATGGCACCAACCCCCTTACCTCGATGCTTTCAAATCCTGAAGAACTCCTTTAATGCTCCTTTCTGACGGCTACAACCAAAAGACACACATAACATGGCTTAAGAATATTCGGCTAAACCAAAACCAAAGTCTTAACACTTGATTTGGCACACCAACTGAAACAAAACCCAAACCGATTGCTAGGATAGAGAACTTACCACTACAAGTTCGCGACGACTACCAGAGAAAAAAGGTTTCGACTTTCCTGCTTCGGCTTATAAGACTTGCGACAAAAAGAAGAGAATAGAGCCCTTTTTACTATTCGGCTATGGCTTCAAGATGGAATTAAAATATTGGCTATGGTTTCCCTTTAAGGTGTCAAGCAAAGAGAAGAGAAGAAGATGCTACAAGGTTCAGCCAATCCTTTAAAAAAAATTGAATATTCGGCTACCCAAAAGAAATAAAAAAGAGAAAGAAGAAGCAAATTCGGCACACAAAATAAGCACACCTCCAAAGTCGAAAATACGACCCTAGGAAGTCCTATATTCAGCCACCACATCCTTACTTATCCAATCCCAAATTAATCTCATATTTTACCTCTTCAACATCCATTCAAAAAGAATTTAAAATAAATAAATCTTTATCCCTTCATCCCAGCCGAAAATTAAAATAAAGCAAGCTTTATCTTTATCTAATTAGAAGTCCAATTGCTGTCCATCACTTCCTTCTCTCTTGGCGCAAAAAGCCAAAAATAAAACACCCACTGCTGCTCACACACCTTGAACCCAAGACCTGCTAGAGTAAACGTACAAGTAACGCCCGAAGCCACTCTGCCAAGGCGTTCTTTTGTGATATGAGTCACCCAAAACGTCTTTTAAGACCTACTTAGCCCAAGTGCCTTCTTGCCGCACAAAAATAAAATGCCCTTTCTTGCTTCCTTCGTAACTCGAACCTGAGCCCTCATTGCCTCAAGCAACCGATAGCGCCCCAAGCCATTCTGCCATGGCGTTTATTTATGACATAAACTCGCCACAATTTATTTTAAAGCCTCCTTCCCTAGCTCCCTCTTGTCTTAACGTCAAAGCAAAATAAAAACATGCCCATGCCGCCAACGGGATTCAAACCAAGGCCCTTGTCCAGGCGTCATTTCTAGGCCCTTAAGTGGCTCATGGAAACCACTTTACCAAGGACTGTTTTATGCCAAACACGCCTAAGACTTTTCTCTTAAGGCCTCCCTAGCCTTGCTCCCCTTCCAGATGTAAAAAGAAAAGCCCATTGCTTCCCATGCTGCTCGAACCCTGTCCACCTAGCTCCTTGAGGCGTCACTCCCCTAAGCACTAAGTGGCGCCTCCTAGCCAATTTACCACTTGGATTTCTTGTGTCCTAAACTCCCCAAAAAATTTTTTAAGGCCTCTTCAGCCTAATTTCCCCTTTTCACTTAAAATTCCAACATTTTCCAAAGTTTTTCCCCTTTACCTAAAGTTCTCAAAACTCCTAAAATATATCCAAACACACTCCAAGCCTACTGTCACTTGAATTATGCATTAAATGCATAGCCCCTAATCTAGGATGTTACAAACTTTCACTACACCTTTCAGTGGTAATGACTACAACAACACTTTCATGTTTAGAGCATTCAAACCCCCAAGATTAAACAATAAAAATAAGATTTAATAAGATAACATTTAATAATGCATTCATTGTACTTCTGTATAGTAGAAAATGTAGAGTAATCACCAGTGTTTTCAAAGAAATGAGAAAGAATCAAATGGAGAATACTATCCCTAGGCTACTCGATTAGATCTCTCCCTTTCCCCTTGTTCTGCACTTAGATCTCCTCGTCAAGAATGAATCTACAACAGTCTTCACGTTGGTTCACCCAGAGGAGGCTCAAGCTGCCATGGCTGCAAGCTTCAAAATAGGGTAAGAGAATGGTGGTCCAGCCAGAAAAATCTTTCATTCATTCTTCTCACGTTATCCTTTTATGTTTTTCTCAATAGTACAGGTGTCCTTCTATAACAGCCCATTTTCGGTAAAACCAAAACTGTGGTTTTGAGACCACAAATCGATTCCTGAAGAGAAATTTATTTTAATATTATTTTATGATCTATATTACAATAATAATGTCATATGAAACTTTCGTAAAGAAATTTTACCATTTACATGTCTAATTTGATAAAGGACCAAATTGCACAAAGTGCAAAAGTTAAGTTCTAATAGCTAAAGAGATTAAATAGTTATATAACTTTAAAGTGGAGGTCCTTATATGACAAATAGACCATTGAAAATGCTTAGTTGTTAAGGATGATGATTCATCCATGGAAAATAAAATAAAGAAAAGGATGAAATTGAAAAGTGAAATAATAAAAGATGATAAATGATAAAAAAACAAAAATATCATCATTTTGTATCATTTTCTTCCCCAAAAATACATGAAAAATAGTAGGAAAGAGAAAGCAAGCCAAAAATACATGAAAACCTTAGGAAATAGAAAGCAAGCTTTCTTGGCTTAATTGAGTAAGTAATCTTGTCTCATTTTTTAGTAATCTTTATATTTTCGAGATCGAAATAGCTTAATCTATCTATTTTGGGGATCAATTTGTAAAGATATCAAAGTATTGAAATTTTTCCATGGATGAATATGCTGAAATTTTGAAATTTATGGTAGAAAATAAAAGGTTGTTAGTAGATAAATAACTTTTGTAAAGTGAATTTTGATGAAATTATGATTTTAGGACTAAATTGTAAAGTTGTAAAATTCATGAAAAATTCTAAATTTTTATGAAATTCATGGGTTGTAAATATTATATGAGAAATTTAGCTAGGCTTGGAATAGGGATTAAATTGTATGAATTTCATTTTCCGAGCCTAGGGACGAAATCGTCATTAATTAAAAGTATAGGGGCAAATGGTAATTTTGCCTAAGATATGAATTGGACTGAATTGAGTATAAATTGTATTAAATTGATGTTAAATTTAATAGTATAGATCTAGATAGATCAAATTCAAAGTTAGAACGAGGAAAAAAAAGGAAGCGTTGGATTAGTAGATTTTAATGTACACGAACATTTGTCGAGGTAAGTTCGTGTCACTAAATTGTTTTTATTTATATGCTTGAATTGAATGTTGTGTATGAGAATTTTGTAGTTGTCATGAATATGAAATTGAATATATATATAAAGCCCGATAAAAATTAAATCCCATTTGAATAAAAGTCGATGGATACATGATTTCCTGTATTGGTTGTGGCCCAGCATATGTTGCGGACACACTATAGCTCGGACGAGCAATCCTATTATAAGCCTTCTCGAGCATCCTGTTATATAGTTCCTACGAGCATCCTGATTGGTAGTGATTATGCATGTGTTGCACACTACCGCAGCTCTTTGTGAGGGTCCTATTACATGATTCGATTAGTTGTGATCCAGCATATAATGCGGACACAAGGGCAGCTCTACGTAAGCGTCCTGATATAGGCTCTACAAGCTTCCTGACATGGCTCGCTTGAACTCCCTGTTATACTATCCAGTACTCCCTAATAATAACTCTTTGGAGTTACCTGTTAAGCTCTATGAGCTCCCTGATTAAACCTCTTACGAGTTTCCTGGTATAGCCCGGATAAGCTTGTAACACCCTCACCCGTATTCAACACTGGAATAGGGATACAGAGTATTACCGGACTTATCACACATTTAACATACATTTCATATACAATTTAGTTAATTTAAATACAATTCAATCACAACCAATCATATTATCCCCAATACGAGCCTACGAGGCCCTAAATATGCATTCGGGGTGGTTCGAGACTAAACCGATAACTTTGGAAATTCATTGAACACTTAGAAATTTTTTCTCAAAATAGGGGACACATGTCCGTGTGGCCTAACCGTGTGTCTCACAGGGCCAATAGACACGCCCGTGTCACAGGCCGTGTGGACATTCGAAATGGAAGCACATGGCCATGTCCCAGCCCGTGTCTAACCCCATGTAACTCTCTGACTTGGGTCATACGGCCAACACACATGCCTGTGTGCCATAAAAATGGCCATACACACCCGTGTGCCAGGCCGTGTGCTAGGTCGTGCCAAACCTATAGGGTATACTGACTTAAGCCACACAGCCAGGTCACACGCCCGTGTGTGAGGCCGTGTGGAGCATACTAACTTGTTTTTAATTTCAACACCAAGGGGCACATGGCGGTGTACATGGAAGAGACACGCGCCCGTGTCTCTGCCCATGTAAACAAAAATAAGCTATTTACCGAGCCAATTTGCCACCCAAACTTGTATACACCTACATCAACCCAAATGGCTCCAAAACATAGCATAATATGACATTATAACCAACCAATTCAAGCTTAATTCATGCATAATCTATACCACTTTTCTCAATACACACAAATCACAAAATATACCATACCATTTAGACCAATATCACATATACAATTCAATTCATTATACACTTCCAAATATGCATCATTTAGCCTAATTTCACAAGCAGACTAATAACCAAAAATCAACCATTTGATACTCATAATACCTATTATCATAAAGCATCACACAACCAGCATTCAACCAATTTCACAAAACATAGACACACACACACACACACACACACACACACACACACACACATATATATATATACAAGATTCAAACATACCAAAATAACCCAAAATAAACCATCACCCATGGCTATATATGTAACACCCCAAACCCGGTCAATACGCCAACCGAATCTGGTATGTCACTGAGGAAAACATTTTGAAAAGAATCTAATTAC
Source organism: Gossypium rotundifolium (assembly GCA_025506655.1). Classification (NCBI taxonomy): domain Eukaryota; kingdom Viridiplantae; phylum Streptophyta; class Magnoliopsida; order Malvales; family Malvaceae; genus Gossypium; species Gossypium rotundifolium. The sequence goes on from CP106727.1 coordinate 25,623,832, forward strand.
AATTTAATTTTTGTGAAAAACTCTTTGAAAATTTTATATTTGTAGAAATCAGTGTATAATAAGTTTAAACTGATAATTTAATTTGTAATTTCATAAATAAAACTTTAAAACTTAGTTGATAAATCATAGGTAAAAAAAAAACATTTATATCATTTTAAGAAAACTCAAATTTTTACTTTGAAAACCATTTGCATTTTGAATGTGGAAACTTAATATTTGGAAATCATTAAAATTGTAGAAAACACTTAATCTATATTTTACTATCAAGCGATTTATATTACAGATGGTAAGATTTTAAAACCATTGCGTTTTTATTATTTTAGAAAACTTTGGGCTCAATTATTAAATTAACCAAATAATTTATAAGCCATATTTAAAACATATCCAAAGCATATAGATAATCCAAAACATAATTAAAGATGCCTTATTACAAACCCAAAATAAAACAAAAACCAAATTAAAAATAAATTAAAGTACCCCAAATCGAAGTTCATGTAAAATCAAATTTTATTGCATGGCCTCCTCGAGTTCATCCGGCTCCCCATCCGCGATCTACGAGTCACCTGAAAAGATAAGGGAGAAGGTGAGTCACCAAGACTCAGTGCATAATTCCTTCCCCCGATTAATACAATATTCTTACACAAATTATAACCAAGCAATATATATAAAATGCACCCAACCTAGCCATCCATAACTCCTTTTCTACCCCGTGTGGTACCAAACCACTGGTGGTGCCAAACCACTGGTGACCCAAAGTCACGATATCCAAAAATGTGATACCAAATCACTGGTGACTCAAAGTCACGAATAATCCATCTGTGGGGCCAACCCCGTGTGATACCAAATCACCGGCACGATCCCATATCTCAAAAGTGAGGCCAACCCACGGTGGTGCTAGACCACAGGGACGAGTCGCTATAAGGTGCCAAACCTCTGGTGTCCCAAAGACACAAATGTGATACCAAATCACTGGAGGTGCCAAACCTCTGGTGTCCAAAGACACGGATATCAAATCCTTCCCCCTCCTCTCAAATCACCCAAACCAATGTCTTACAATAGTAAATCATGCCATCATGCTCATTTGTGATATGATCATATAACAAACATATATTTCTTAAATCATGATATAGATCGTCATATAACAACATAATATTGAAACGGACTTACCCGAGTCCTTGTTCACACCATCAAGGTATCATATCAAGTTATCATAGTTTTTTACTTTAGTAACATGATTAGTTTATTAATATATATATTTTAACTGAGGTTATAAAGTGTGTAAGGTACACACTGTCACAAACGCAAGTACTAGATTTGGAGACCCGATCTCTGACTAGATCACCTTGTCCTATATTCGGCCAAACCACAAGATTATGAACAAGACCATTCGGCCATACCAACAAATCTCGAAAGGTTATCGTTTAAAATACCAAGTCTTACCTATTGGCTTACCCCAATATGATTGTCAAAGAATTGAGGCTTAGAACGATTGCTTCCAAAGTCCCGAAGAGTCTAGAAGAATAAATTCCTATGAATAGTTAGATCCTTACAACAATTGTCCAAAAATTAGCCTTTGCCCTCAAGAAAAACAACATAGATAAGAGAAAAGAACTAATAGGAAATTCGGCCATGAACACTTACCTATCTTTGAAAATCGATTGAAGAAAACCAATGAAATCCTAGCCTTGATGATATTCGGCCAAATCCACACCAAAAGAGAGTGGAAAGTTTCGGCTATGGTTTTGAATGAAGATAGCAAAAGATATGTGGAGAAAAAGAAATAAAATACGTGAGTGGCAAAGAAAATCAAAATGAGAGAGAGAGGATTCGGCTAGAGTGGAAAAAGAGAAAGGAAAAAGGAAGAAAAAGAAAGAGATTTCAATGGGAGAGGGATGTTTATGGCTTTGAACAAAAATGAAAGAAAGTAAAGAGGAATGGGGAGAAGGAAGTTTCGGCCAAGAGAAAGTAGAAGAAATGTGAGTTGAACAAGTATGAAAGAATGGAAAAGAAGTTGTGAACAAAAGAGATTCGGCCAAGCACAATGATTGTTTCAGTTTTTGTTTCACTTTGATGCACTAGGGAGAAACTTGCAAAAACTAGAAAGGATTTTCGGTTATGACACCAAAACAAATATTGGAGGCCAAAACTAACACCAAAAATTCACCTTATGCCCAAGACACATTCGGCTATAGGGAGTGTTTGTGGAGAGAAAAGAAATTGATGCTCAAATGCTTAGGAAAAATGGCCAACTAGCTACTAACGTACCAAAGCTTCCATCAAAAATCGGTCAAGCCCTCCCCTAGTCCAAAATGCCGTCCACATACATGAACTAAAGACCATAAAAGAGTTTCCAAAACATTCTCCATAATCCATGCCTTTTGTCCCTTCATCATACCATAAATCTTAAGAATCTTATCCCTAATTACAAGCTTTCCAAAACCATTATTCAACTTACCAAAAATTTTGAAAGTCCAACCTACTATAAGAATGGCTTGGCCGACACTTAATGCTAAGATGCATAAAAAATAAAGTCTTCCAATGCAATCCATGCTACTTGAACCTCTTCCCTCATGCAACCTTTCATGCATCATAGCCACCTTGCCACTTACTCCTCATGTGTTAGAATTTAATACTTAAATTATCTTAAGTGTCAAGATCACCTAGTTCACTTCATTAAATTTTTTTAAATACCAAGAATTATTCTATCTTCATAAATAAAATCAAGCCTTCACTAGGCCATGCTAAGCACACAAACAATACTACCCGAGCTAACACAAGCTACCAACTGATACACAAATTTTAGGATGTTACAATTCTACCCCCTTAAAATAATTATGTCCTCAAAATTACCTGATCGAAAGAGTTGAGGGTACTGCTGCCTTATAACATCCTCCGGTTCCCACGTAGCTTCTTCTATGCCATGGTTCCGCCATAAGACCTTCACTAAAGGAACTGACTTCTTACGTAGAACTTTTACGTCTCGATCTAGAATCTGCACAGGTTCTTCTTCCACTTTATCAAGTCTGGACTCACCTCTAATTCCTCCTTGACACAACATGCGATGGATCGAGCGATAGCGTCTAAGCATGGAGACATGGAACACATCGTGAATCTGATTTCATTCTGGCGGCAATTCGGTGATAGGCTCTGGTCCCACTCGTCTCAACACCTTATACGGCCCAATGAACCTTGGACTCAACTTGCCTTTTCTCCCAAATCTTAACACTTTCGTCCATGGCGAGACCTTCAAAAAGACCTGGTCACCCACGGTAAACTCTATATCCCTCCGCTTGAGATCGGCATATGACTTACGCCTATCCGAAGCTTCCTTCGACGAGCACTCAATCATCTTAACCTTATCCTCGGCCTCTACGCAACCAACTCTGGTCCTAACATTTGACGCCACCCAACTCTCGTCCGGTAGATGTAGGTGTGCGACACCTTCTACCATACAACGCCTCATATGGTGCCATCTTAATCCTTGCACGATAACTATTGTTGTATGCGAACTCACTAATGGAAAAACTCTTCCCACCGCCTCAAGTCCAAAACACAACCTCTCAAAGATATCCTCTAAAATCAGATAACTCTTTTCATCGTCGTCGATTTGTGGATGAAATGCAAGACTAAAATCCAAAGCGCACCCAAAGCCCGATGTAACGCTCTCCAAAACCTCGACGTAAATCTAGGATCTCATGCGAGATGATCGACCTTTGGTACACCGTGCAACCTCACTAGCTCGCCACATACAACCTAGCTAACTTATAAAGCGAGTAATCCACCCTTAGGAATGAAATGAGTCGACTTAGTCGATGATCCACAATCACCCAAACTGAGTCCTTCTTACTAGGCGTAAGAGGTAATCCGCTGACAAAGTCCATAGTGATCTTTTCCCACTTCCACTGTGGAATCTTCACCGGCTGAAGTAATCCAAACGGTAATTGATACTTAGCTTTGACCTGCTGACACGTCAGACATTTACCCACAAACTCGCCATTACCTCCGCCTGACACGGTCACCAAAATTGCTCTCTTAAATCCCGATACATCTTGCTACCTCCAAGATGCATAGCGTATGGGCTACTATGTGCGTCCCGAAGAATCCTTTGCCTCAACTCAACATCTTTCGACATACAAGCTCTCCCTTGAAAACACAACACTCCATCACTGGACAAACTATAATTCTCTAAACCACCATTCTGAACCTGCAACCTCTGATCATTTAAACCATCATCTTCTAACTGTTTTTTCTTGATCTGCTCCAACCAAGTCGGCTTCACTTGCAATTCTGCCAAAATACTCCCATCATCGTATAAACTAAGATGAGCAAACATCGATCTTAAGTCTGATACAACCTTTCGGCTCAACGCGTCTGCCACCATGTTAGCCTTGCCCGGATGATACTCAATCAAACAGTCGTAGTCCTTCAACAATTCAATCCATCTGCGCTGCCTCAAATTCAAATCCTTCTGAGTCAAAAGATACTTTAGACTCTTGTGATCTATGTAGACTATCGACTTCTCTCCGTACAAATAGTATCTCCAAATCTTCAAAGCGAAAACCACTGTAGCTAATTCTAAGTCATGCGTCGGATAATTAACTTCATGTGGTCTCAACTGTCGAGATGCATAAGCCACTACCTTCCCTTCCTGCATCAGCACACATCCCAAACCAGTATGTGATGCATCACAGTAAACCGTGAATTCCTTGCTTGCCTCAGGTTGAATTAAAACCGGAGCTTCAGTCAGAATCTTCTTCAACTTGTCGAAACTTTCTTGTTGCTTCTCAATCCACAAAAAATGGAACTCCTTTCCTCAACAACTTGGTCATCGGTGCTGCTATCAAAGAAAATCCTTCTACAAATCTTCGGTAATACCCCGCCAGACCTAGAAAACTCTAAATCCCAGCCATTGACTTAGGTGGCTTCCAATCCAACACTGCTTCGATCTTTCGAGGATCCACTCTAATCCCTCACCGATACTACGTGACCCAAGAAAGTCACCTCCTAAGCGAATCGCGACTTACTAAATTTGGCATATAGTCGCTTTCCTCGAATCAGAACACTACTGCAAATCGCATCATGCTCTTCCTCCGACTTGGAGTATACCAAAATATCGTCTATAAATACTACAACAAACTGATCTAAAAACTGCTGAAATACTCGATTCATCATGTCCATGAAAGCTACCAGGGCGTTAGTCAATCCAAAAGGCATTACCAGAAACTCGTAGTGCCCATACCGAAAAGCGAAATGTCGTCTTATGGATATCGACCTCTTTCACCTTTAATGATGATATCCGGACCTTAAATCAATCTTGGAGAAAATCGCGCCTTTAAGCTGATCAAACAAGTCATCTATCCTCGGTAAAGGATACTTATTTTTGATCGTCAGCTTATTCAACTGACGGTAGTCTATACACATCCGCATCGTACCATCCTTCTTTTGACAAAAGTACAAAGCGCCCCAAGGTGAAACACTTGGTCGAATGAAACCTCGATCCAATAACTCTTGAATCTGAGCCTTCAATTCCACTAATTCTTTTGGTGCCATCCTATACAGAGCTATAGACACTGGCGCCGTTTCGGGTAACAGATCTATACCAAATTTGACTTCACGATCCGGAGGCAGTCCCGGAAGTTCTTCTGGAAATACATCAGTATATTCCTTTACAGTTTGAACATTCCCCACAGTAGATTCCTTGGCTTCCAACACACACACATGGACTACATATGCCTCATAGCCTTTCCTGACCATCTTCACAGCTTTCAACGCAGATACCACGTTGGATAGATAATCTCTTCTATTACCTATCATAACCACCTCTTCTCCCTCAGCTGTCTTCAAAACCATGCGCTTAGCAGCGCAATCCAAACTTGCCTGGTACTTGACCAACCAGTCCATCCCAAGAATAAGATCGAACTCCCCAAATGATAGTTCCATCAGATTAGCTACAAATACTACCTCTTGGAGTTCTAGGGGTACATCCCTATACAGCTTATTAACTTCTACAGAGTGACCTAGAGGACTAAGTACTATCATCCTCCTAGAAGCGCCTCGAGTTTAAGTTCATGGTCTCTACTATACTACTAGCAACATACTGAATGTGTCAAACCCACATCTATCAAAGCAAAGATATGGAACACCAAAGATTAAGAACGTCTGGGTGATGACATCCGATTGCATCGCCTCCTCTCGATGTCTCATGACATACACTAAACCAAAGTTATCTTGCCTTAGTATTACTTGCACCTCGCCCGATGCTCATGGCCTCGACCGAACCATTACTACCTCTACCATTACCACGACTCTCTATGGTGACGGTCCTCCTTTCTACGAACCGAGCACGACCTTGACCCTCAGACTGATTCCTGGATTGCTTACGTGGACAGTCTCTCACACGATGATCACTCGAAACATCCTTTCCCTCCGGTCCAACATTCACCCCAATGATATTTTCCACATCGGTTACACTGTGCTAGTCCTTGATTAGCAATAACAGGCCTCCCAGATTGATTCGGCCCACTCTGCCTAGCCCTCTTTTGAGAATTATCGGCTGACCCGGATGATCCAAAACTTCTATTATGTTTATTCCTGTCGTGATTCTGCTTTACAGATTCTATTATTCGCTCAGCAATCTTAGTCTTTTCAACCAACGTAGCAAACTCTCACTCCTGATGTGGAGCAATCAGCAACCTCAGCTCATCTCTTAAACCATCCTCTAACTGGACACATCGCTCGTGCTCTGAAGCCACAATACCTCCAGCATACCGACTCAATCTTAAGAACTCAGCCTCATATTCTGATACGGACTTACTCCCTTGGACCAAACTCAAAAATGCCTTACGCTGCACATCAACGTAACTGGACCCAATATATTTCTTTTGATACGCTGGCTTAAAATAGTCCCAAGTGAGATCCTCCGTCGCAGCACTGTTCCTCACCGTGAGCCACCACTGATATGACTCATCCCGAAGAAGTGACACTATCCCTTTCAGCTTTTCCTCAGTATTCAGGTCCAAATCATCCATTATTCGTTCCGTCGCCTCTAGCCAATATTCGGCCGAACTGGGATCTACACCCGAAACACCTCGAAATACTTCGGCTCCATTGGCTCGGAGTCGCTCAGGTACAGATTTTCGAGCTCCCGCGCCTCCACCTATTCCAGCTACTCTCTCAAGAACTCTCAGCATTGCTTGAAACACTACGTCGTCCCCCGTTTGATCCTGAAACTCAACTCTAATCGCTGGTGGTGGGGGTGGTGGTACCTCATTCTCGGATCCTTGACCCGACCTTACTGGCTCAGACACAGCCATCCTACCACGATCGCGTCCACGCATAACACGACCCCGACCTCGAGTGCTCATGTCTAAAGTCTTGACTTAACTGATTTAAAAATTTTATGTATTAGTATTCCACTATTTTTAAAACACAGAGAGGTTGTTTTCGCGAGTACATCCAACCTATAGTTTTGGGTCTCTAGAGTAGTTCCTACTACTATACAATCATACCATCACCATATCAAAAATCAACAATTTGAAGTACTTACCCGGGCGGATCGGTGCCGGAGACTCGGTGCCATGCTTTTCCAACCATATAATTTTAAACAAAAACATTTTAAAATTATACTTTAAATCATTTTGGGCCTCAGGCCCACAGTCGAGCTTTTGAACTTGGCTCTTATACCAATTTGTAACACCCCAAACCCAGTCAATACGCCATGACCGAATCTGGTATGTCACTGAGGAAAACATTTTGAAAAGAATCGAATTACAATTTAATTTTTGTGAAAAACTCTTTGAAAATTTTATATTTGTAGAAATCAGGTGTATAATAAGTTTAAACTGATAATTTACTTTGTAATTTCATAAATAAAACTTTAAAACTTAGTTGATATATCATAGGTAAAAAAAACATTTATATCATTTTAAGAAAACTCAAATTTTTACTTTGAAAACCATTTGCATTTTGAATGTGGAAACTTAATATTTGGAAATCATTAAAATTGTAGAAAACACTTAATCTATATTTTACTATCAAACGATTTATATTACCCGATGGTAAGATTTTAAAACCATTGCGTTTTTATTATTTTAGAAAACTTTGGGCTCAATTATTAAATTAACCAAATAATTTATAAGCCATATTTAAAACATACCCAAAGCATATAGATAATCCAAAACATAATTAAAGAGGCCTTATTACAAACCCAAAATAAAACAAAATCCAAATTAAAAATAAATTAAAGTACCCCAAATCGAAGTTCATGTAAAATCAAATTTTATTGCATGGTCATCGAGTTCATCCGGCTCCTCATCCGCGATCTACGAGTCACTGAAAAGATAAGGAGAAGGTGAGTCACCAAGACTCAAGCATAATTCCTTCCCCGATTAATACAATATTCTTACACAAATTATAACCAAGCAATATATATAAAATGCACCCAACCTAGCCATCCATAACTCCTTTTCTACCCCGTGTGGTACCAAACCACTGGTGGTGCCAAACCACTGGTGACCCAAAGTCACGATATCCAAAAATGTGATACCAAATCACTGGTGCCTCAAAGTCACGAATAATCCATCTGTGGGGCCAACCCACGTGCGATACCAAATCACTAGCGACGGTCCCATATCTCAAAAGTGGGGCCAACCCACGGTGGTGCTAGACCACAGGGACGAGTTTCTATGAGGTGCCAAACCTCTGGTGTCCCAAAGACACAAATGTGATACCAAATCACTGGAGGTGCCAAACCTCTGGTGTCCAAAGACATGGATATCATATCCTTCCCCCTCCTCTCAAATCACCCAAACCAATGTCTTACAATAGTAAATCATGCCATCATGCTCATTTGTGATATGATCATATAACAAACATATATTTCTTAAATCATGATATAGATCGTCATATAACAACATTGTATTGAAATGGACTTACCCAAGTCCTTGTTCACACCATCAAGGTATCATATCAAGATCTCATAGTTTTTCACTTTAGTAACATGATTAGTTTATTAATATATATATTTTAACCGAGTTATAAAGTGTGTAAGGTACACACCTGTCACAAACGCAAGTACCAGAATTCGGAGACCCGATCTACCGCACTAGATCACCTTGTCCTATATTCGGCCAAACCACAAGATTATGAACAAGACCATTCGGCCATACCAACAAATCTCGAAAGGTTATCGTTTAAAATACCAAGTCTTACCTATTGGCTTACCCCAAAACGATTGTCAAAGAATTGAGGCTTAGAACGATTGCTTCCAAAGTCCCGAAGAGTCTAGAAGAATAAATTCCTATGAATAGTTAGATCCTTACAACAATTGTCCAAAAATTCGGCCTTTGCCCTCAAGAAAAACAACATAGATAAGAGAAAAGAACTAATAGGAAATTCAGCCATGAACACTTACCTATCTTTGAAAACCGATTGAAGAAAACCAATGAAATCCTACCCTTGATGACATTCGGCCAAATCCACACCAAAAGAGAGTGGAAAGTTTGGCTATGGTTTTGAATGAAGATAGCAAAAGATATGTGGAGAAAAAGAAACAAAGTACGTGAGTGGCAAAGAAAATCAAAATGAGAGAGAGAGGATTCGGCTAGAGTGGAAAAAGAGAAAGGAAAAAGGAAGAAAAAGAAAGAGATTTCAATGGGAGAGGGATGTTTATGGCTTTGAACAAAAATGAAAGAAAGTAAAGAGGAATGGGGAGAAGGAAGTTTCGACCAAGAGAAAGTAGAAGAAACGTGAGTTGAACAAGTATGAAAGAATGGAAAAGAAGTTGTGAACAAAAGAGATTCGGCCAAGCACAATGATGGTTTTGATTTTTGTTTCACTTTGATGCACTAGGGAGAAACTTGCAAAAACTAGAAAGGATTTTCGGTTATGACACCAAAACAAATATTGGAGGACAAAACTAACACCAAAAACTCACCTTATGCCCAAGACACATTCGGCTATAGGGAGTGTTTGTGGAGAGAAAAGAAATTGATGCTCAACTGCTTAGGAAAAATGGCCAACTAGCTACTAACGTACCAAAGCTTCCATCAAAAATCGGTCAAGCCCTCCCCTAGTCCAAAATGCTGTCCACATACATGAACTAAAGACCATAAAAGAGTTTCCAAAACATTCTCCATAATCCATGCCTTTTGTCCCTTCATCATACCATAAGTCTTAAGAATCTTATCCCTAATTACAAGCTTTCCAAAACCATTATTCAACTTACCAAAAATTTTGATAGTCCAACCTACCATAAGAATGGCTTGGCCAACACTTAATGCTAAGATGCATAAAAAAATAAAGTCTTCCAATGCAATCCATGCTACTCGAACCTCTTCCCTCATGCAACCTTTTATGCATCATAGCCACCTTGCCACTTACTCCTCATGTGTTAGAATTTAATACTTAAATTATCTTAAGTGTCAAGATCGCCTAGTTCACTTCATTAAATTTTTTTAAATACCAAGAATTATTCTATCTTCATAAATAAAATCAAGCCTTCACTAGGCCATGCTAAGCACACAAACAATACTACCCGAGCTAACACAAGCTACCAACTGATACACAAATTTTAAGATGTTACAATATATAAATATATACAAACCAAAACATATACATTTACAAGCCAATTCAAATGGCTAAATTTATTACTAACACATAACCAAAATGACCAAAGTCCCTATACATGCCGTATGCCAAAAATACCAAAATTCAAAAGCATCAAGTGATAGTAGGATAGTGTGACGTAGTCTCCGACGATCCACGAATCCGAGCTAGCTTGATTTCACTATAAAACATGGAAAATTAAACAAAGTAAGCTATAAAGCTTAGTAAGCTCATATGAAATAAACTAAATTTAATCATAGATATACAATTCAAAAATTTCAATATAACAACATATAGATCATTTAACTAACAAACCTTTCATATATTTAATCATAATCTTATATAAGAACTTCACAACTTCTTCATTTTAAGCTTATATAGTTCATGTACATACCTGAACCACCTCATATCAGTCTCATCCTCAACCACATCTTTCATTTACCCATTGAACCATTCAGAATACTATCAGATATATGGGAAACTTGCACCAGAAGTGCCACATATATAGTCGAAGCTATTTCAATCACATTTCACATAAATGCTAACTCTCGAGCTATCAACGAGCCTACTCACACAAGCTGTGGGTCAAGACATAGCTACACGGTGCTGCTCACACAAGCTGTCAAGTAACTGCAACACATGCCAGTATACTCAGCCACTGGTAGGACATACAAGACCAGCACCCAGACCACATAATCACAATAAGCCCTAATGACATGTCACTAATATCCAAATTTATTCCTAAGGTTCAACTAGGATTTCACACTTGTCGAATCTTCATCGAACGTGTCTGTAGAGTCATATTCATAATTCGTACAATATCAAAGCATTAAAAACATAATTATAATAATGCTTATTACATACGAACTTACCTCAGATGTAAAAACTACGAAATGAGTCAACTACTCTGAAAGCTTGTTCTTTCCCCGATCTAAGTCTGTATTTCACTTTTCATGATCTATACGATATCAAATTTAACTTATTTAATTACATCACTATTCAATTTAATCTAAAACACTTATTAAAGCATATTTACATTTTTACCCCAAGTATTTCACAACTTTTACAATTTAGTCCTTATTTCATAAAAACACAAATTCATGCAATTCAACCACAACCCATGCCTATTGAATTTTAATTAGGTCCCTAGAAACCCATATTTTTCATTTATTTCACATTTTATCCATCAATTTTACACCTTTTTCAAATTAATCCTTAATTTGCATTTTCACTAAAAAATCACCTAACAAAACTTGTATAAATATCATTAAACATCAAAATGCTCATAGATTCATCAACGAAAAACCCTAAAACTTTAAAAATTTTGCAAATGAGTCCCTAGGCTAGCTAGATTAAGCTGCAACGATCTAAAAAATATAAAAATCATTAAAAATAGATTAAAAAATACTCACCATGCACCAAGTTTTACTTAGCTAAATCTAGCAAGCTTCTATGGAGGTTTCTAAGCTTAAAATTTCTTGTGGATGCATGAAATTAGGAAGACAACACTTTTGTTCTTATTATTTTACTATGTTTATTATATAAACTACATTTTAACCTTTAATATTAACCTTTAAAACATCTAATAATGTGTCCAAATATGTCCACTCACATTATGGATGGTTTTATTACAACATAAGGACCTCTACTTTAAGGTTCTATAGATATTAGATACCTTTAGCTAATAGAACACAAGTTTTACATTTTACGCGATTTAGTCTTTTTTATCAAATTGACTAATCAAACGATAAAATTTATTAACGAAAATTTCACATAAACATATTATCATGCTGTAAGCATTAAAATAATAATAATAAATTATTTTGAATTCAAATTTGTGGTCTCAAAACTACTGTTTCTATTTGACTAAAAATGGGCTGTTACAAAGCTTCATGTTACATGGCTCATATGAGCATCCTGATATATAGCTCGAGAGGGTGCTTCCTTATTATGTGCCCTTATGGGTACCCCTAACATGAATTGATGAATTTCTTGTTTGTACACTTCAAGTATACTACCTGTATATCTATCAATATTTTAAATAAATTCAACGGGCAAAATCTTGACATGAGAAAATTTGAACACGAAATGAATTATTACATGTATTTTCTTGAAATACATGAAAATGATGATACATGATATATGGAAGTATGAGATGGTGATACATGAATATGGAACTTGTTTGATGAATATGTTCATCTATCATTATAGATTTGTACGCTTTGAGTGTATTTTCCTGGGTTTTCATTGATATTTTAATTGATTTAATGAGCAAAATTTTGATATGAAATAATCAACTTCGGATGAAATATTATTGAAATGTACTTGAAAATACTTGGGTATGATTTGTATATGTTATATGAATTCATGATGTGGAAAATATATGTATATGGGAATTAGGTTATTATTGAGCTCATATATGTTTCTTGATGTTTATATGAGATAGTATAACTTAGAAACGAATTATTACCCGTGTGTACATGAAATACATGGAAATGATATTACCTGATATAATACATGAATTGGTTGTTACTGGGATGTGGAACTTACTTGATGACTTTATTCATCCATGATTAAGAACTATTATATGTGATTACTTGGCTAACATGATGAGGATATGTGTTTAGGGCTTGTAACCAAATTGGTTGATAGTGCCTTGTATGTTTATTCTAAACATTAATATATAGTAAGTTATTTACTATGTTATATGAACTTATAATAATTCGGAAGCTTGTTGGATTGGAAGCATCGGTGGAGATCACTCACACTATCCATTGGCCCATCTTGGTATATATGGTAAATTAATTATGGTTATAATGGTATGTATAGGTTAATTTGGCCAATGTTGTCATGATAATGCTTTGGTTGTAACTAGCCATTGGAATGGCTAGTATTAAACATATTTTGATGAATTTGTATAAGCCCTTATTATGTTTGATGTGTTTGAAATGGTTATGTGATGAAAAGCATATAAACTTAATGATAAATGGCTTTAAGTAAGCATAAATGAGAAAATATACTTATATGTATATATATATATGTGTGTGTGTATTTGATAAGTTTAAACACTTGAACATAGGTAATGATAAGTCATGCATAAGACTCGATTTTGGCTTGATTTGAACGTTTTGTATTGACTTGGGAATGTATTAAAATGTCTATGAATGTGGAAAACATATTTGGGTGAGAAGTAAGGCTTAGAAATGGCTTTACTTTGTCCACATGGGCAGTGACATGGGTGTGTGTCTCAGCTGTGTGTGACATATGGCCTAGCATATGGGCATGTGATCTGGCCATGTGTTCCCTACATCTTTAAAATGTCAAAATAAAATGCTCAAAATTGATCACACGACTAGCACATGGGCGTGTGGGTTGGCTGTGTGACCCCTACATCTACACACGGTCTAGTAGACAGGCATGTGACCTGACCGTGTGACCCAAGTCAAAGAGTTACACAGCCTGAGACACAGGCATGTCCCTTGCCATGTGAACCATATTGCCTGACCATATGGGTGTGTGACCTCTGCACCTAGGAAAAATTTTGAGATTTTGAAAAAAATTCTCTGAGTACTCAATTTAGCCCAGACTCGTTTCAAATGCATGTTTTGAACCTCGAGGGTTCATATAAGGGAATTAATGATTGATTTCTGATATGAATATTGTATAAATGTGAAATGTTTGATGTCTTATCTGTAATCTCTAGTAATGCTCCATAACCCTGTTTCGATGACAGATTTGGATTAGGGGTGTTACACCTTCCTTTAGGATTCTTCTATCCTTGTTCATACAAGGTAGTTACACCGAACTAGATAGCTCACGCATGGTTGGATCTTATGAGACAGCTATCAACTACAGTGACAATTCTAGACGCAATCTAGAATTAACTCATGTAGTGACATTGTGGGCATCTATCAACTGCGACGATAATTTTGGACGCAATTTTGAATTAATTCATGAAGCGACATTAATGCAATAAGATAGAAAAAGTAAGGATAAAATAGGCTAGGATTCATTAAGGATAAAATAGGCTAGGATTCATTGAGTTATAAAATGAAATTTACTAAACTAAACATACTAAAATTTGTGCTAAGGGAAAATAAATGGGAACAAATTAGCCAATAAGTAGGAAGAAAAATATGTTCTTTCTAGTACAATCACACCCCCAAACTTGAGTTTTTACTTGTCCTCAAGTAAAACAAAAACTAGCAAGGCTAAAAAAACTTTTCTAAGGCAAATGATCATTCTAGCAACTTGAACCCTCTAAATTCACAATGAATGAATCACATTTAGATGAAAGAATATTGCATCGACAATACATGGCATGAATGAGTAAGATTGCACTTTCATCAAGGTCAGCATCATGCTTCAAATCCTAAATTTTATCTACTAATGCAACATTTATTGTACAATACTATAATTTTTTTTTTTTGGAATAAGGGATATCGTTGCATTATTGTACCCTTGTTCCTGAGAAGTAATGATGGCACGCAACAAACCCCCAAGGAGTAAGTAATTGTGCCGACACACACTCATGCGGCAACAGTCTTTGGCCAGATTCATTTTTCAAACGCTTGTATTGGAGTGTTCCCTTTTTAACATTCCACAATACACCTACTTTGGAGTGTCTCTTATTTATATATATATATAAATAAATATATATATATATATAGAAAGATGAAAAATCAAGTTTCATTCAAGATTCAAGGAATGCTACTAGTCATTTATTACTAATGCAACCTAAATCATTCATCAAAGTATTGAAGATACAACATTCAATCAAATTTATCCAACTCATTCATTGACAATTCACATGATCCAAGAATTAAGAATCGAATGTAAAATTTTTTTTCGAACAATTGTGCATAAACCTTGCATGCTTCAAAATTTTTGAAATGTGGGTGTATTTCCAAATCCCATTTACAATCCCCCAAAATTAAAGATTGCATTGTCCCAAATACACTGACATGAATATGTAATGACAATGAAAATGCAATGACAATGTATACTAATTAAAATAAAACCTACACCTACATGTAATGCATGAATACTATAACTAAAGCTTGAAACAAAGTAACTCAGTTATCCACAGCCGTCGTTATGGCTGGATGATGTTTCTTTCTCCTCTTTTTCTTCTCCTCCTTCTTTCATTTTTATCCTTGGAGTGCTTCCTTTTATTTTCTTTGGGCTTTGCGTAGTCTTCGGATTGCTCCTCAGCTCCTAGCTCAGCCCCGGCATCATAGGCTACTGTTTGTGTAGGTAAGGCCACTTGGAATGGTCCAGTGTAGACAACTATTTCCCATGAATTGCATTGCTCCTCACTAGTGACCTCAACAACTTCCACTGGTCTCACTCCAGTTTGCTCCAAATTATCAATATTTGCACCCACAGATCTGGGTGCGATGACAACCTTCTCAACAAAATCTTCTTCTTCTTTTTGTTTCTCATTTTTAGCAACTTTTTATTCTTCAGCAATAACTTCCGCTTCGACAACAACTTTTTCTTGTGCAATATCAATTTCCTTCTCAACAACAGTGTCCTCTTGATCATCAAAAATACCATCCTCGAACAAGCTATCAATCTTGCGCAGACATTCCTTAATGTCTCTAAATTCTTTATCTTTTTCATTATCAGAGACTTGCACGATTGGAAGAGATGACATCGATCGGTCTCGGTCTTCGAAGTTTCCATTCGTAGATAAATGCTCATAATTTTGAATGATTGGTGGAAACACTAGGAAGTTCAATATTGGAGATGGGCCCAACTGGCTTAATGTGGCTATAATGGAACTGTTCCAGGCTTTAGTATAAGCATAAAACAAATTTTGAGAGTTCCATGTCCTCAATTGTAGCGACAAGTTTGATTTGCCTATTGCTGATGAAAGTAACCATTTTATCAACATCTTTCATCTAACGCCATAAGGATGTCTCTGTATGCAGGGTTGTTCCTTTACTATCAGCTTTAGTTTTGCCCTTCTTTGTCTTGTTGGTTCCTGCCTCTTTCAGTATTGGTATTTCTGTTCCACGAGTCAACCTCTCGATAGAGGCTTCATTAATTGGACCCTTTATTATCCATGATTTCTTCATCTTCCTGGGGCACAATGCCTTTCTGCCTACATAGTGACATTACCAATGATGGGAAAACCAAAATGTCAGTCTACTTGGTGGCGCATTTAGCAATTTCTTAGTGGAGAATTGAGCCTACATCAATTGTTCTACCCTTGATAATGGAATGTATTAGACACATTTTATTAAGGTTGACGGTGGTGCTATGGGTAGATGGCAGTTGTCTGCAGTTAACAAAGTGAAACCATATTTTGTTGTCCAATGTTAAGTAACGGCAGTGAATTGTAAAATTCTTTGGATGCGACCCTGTTCACCGTGCTCCTTTAATACACAAATCCTGTACGAGCAGGTCTTTTTTCTCGTCCGTCACTTCTGCAAAGAAATTGTAGTGTTTGTCGACATCGACCATAAGGTTATACAACTCATTGATTGTATTGGCATCCTATGGGAGTAGACCTTCGCGAACAAAAATAAATTCTAAATCTTGCTCTTAAAGGTTGGCATAGAATTCACATACCAGGAAAGAGGAATAGTTTCCAGGGTGTGGCAGAAATTTCCCCATTTTAGTTTAAAAATGGTTAGGTGAATTTGTTTTCCTAACTCCTGTTGTTGCGATAGGAAAATTCCCTGTTCGGGGTGAAATTTTTGGCACAATATGTTGTCTTGAAATTGTTCCCTTGCCGCTTTATTCAAAATGATTACTGGTTCCTTTTTCTGCACTTACTTGGGGGATTCTGACTCGCGACCTGCGGTGGTGGAGGACGCAGGTTCTTTAGCAGATTTATTGGCTTTCTTAGTCAAACATGTTGTTCTTGCCATCTTTTGTGGAGGGAAGACGATTTTAAGTGAAAAATATAGGATCTTGAGTAAGGAAAAAGAATAAAAATGGTTGCTTGGATGCTTTGCAGTCGGCACAGTGGTGTAGACTTTATAGAGAGTGAAAGAGGAAGATATAAGTCATGATATTTTGTGGAGAGATACAAAGTTAGTGGGAAGAGTGGCATCTAATAAGATTTGTGTATGCTCAAATAGATCAAACAGCTGGGTAGGTATTGATCCAATGATGAAGATTGAATTTCCCTTAATTCTGATTAATGGTAACACAGTGGTAAGGAATGCATTAACAACTGAACCTTGTTGTGTCAACATTGGTACCTTATTATTCTGCAAAAAGAAAGAAAACAATCTTTACAAAACAATAATAAAATAAGATGAAATCACGAAATTAAAAATTTAAAATGTTTGGACCAAATTAATAGTCTCTGTTACTCTTGATTTCTATTTCCAAAATAGTGTTCCAATCTCTATCCATTGACTTTAAACTGGTGTCCATCACATAAATGTTGAATTGTGATTGCACCATGGGGAAATACGTCGACAACTTCAACCGGTCTAGACCAACATGAATGCAATTTACCTGGGTGCAATTTAAGTCAAAAATTGTCGCTACAAAATAATCTTGTCATGACATCGTTTGGTATTTTCCTTATAAATCAAACCTATTTCATAAACATTTCTCCAAATCTCCTCTAGCTCGGTGATGTCCAATAGCCTTTTCTTTCCAACAGCTTTATAGTCCATGTTCACTTGCTTACCTATATTGCTTAGTGTTCCAGTTCAACTGGCAAGTGACATGCTTTTCCAAAAACTAATTGGTACAGTGACATTCCCAATGGAGTGTCATATGTTCTCCTCAATGCCCATAGAGCATCATCCAATCGGAAAGACAAATCTTCTCTCAAAGGATTCACAACCTTCTCAAGAATATTATTAATTTTTCGATTTGAAACTTTAGCTTGTCCATTGATTTGTGGATGATAAGTAGTGGTCATTCTGTGATTGACTCCATATCTTTTTAATGCGGTTGTCACTTGGTTTCAATGAAAATGTGTACCCTAATCAGTAATCAAGGCCTTTGGTGTGCCGAAACGGGTGAGCATATGCTTGTGAAAAAATTTGAGCACAGTTCTTGCATCATCCTTTGGGATAGTAATAGCCTCCACCCACTTTGAGACATAGTCAACAGCAACTAATATATAAAGATTTCAAAATGAACTTGGAAATGGTCCCATCAAATCCATTCCCAAAACATCGAACAATTCAACTTCCATAATTGGCTATTGCAACATTTCATTATGTCAGAAAATAGAACCGATGTGTTGACATTTATCACATTGACTCACAAAATTATGAGCATCTTTGAACAATGATGGCCAATAGAATCCTGATTGTAGAATCTTAGCAGCAGTTCTCATACCACCGAAATGGCCTCCATAAGGAGCATCATGATAGTGCTTCAAGATTGAAAGCATCTCTTCTTTCAGAACACAACACCGAAAGATGTTGTCATTGCACACCTTAAATAAATATGGCTCATTCCAATGGTACTTAACTACGTCATGAAGAAATATTTCTTTTTTATGGCCCTTGATACTTAATGAGAGTTTACCACACACCAGATAATTAACCAAATCTTCATACCAAGGAGTTACATCGACAGCGAATAACATCTCATCTGGAAATGTGTCGACAATTTGAAGTATTTTCCTATCTTCACTGACAGCTTCCAATCTAGATAAATTATCTGCAACTTGATTCTCAGACTCCTTTCAGTCTTTTATCTCGATGTTAAATTCTTACAATAATAAAATCCATTGTATCAGTCTTGGTTTGGCATCTTTTTTTACAAAGAGATATCGTAATGTCTAGTGATCAGTGAATACCATAACTTTTACGCCAACAAGATAAGAACGAAACTTGTCGAAAGCAAAGACTACAGCCATCAATTCTTTCTCTGTGGTGGTATAATTGAGTTGACCCTCTGTAAGAGTTTTGCTAGCATAATAGATGGCGTGAAATAATTTTTCTCTTGCATTGTCCTAGCACTGCACCCATGGCGAAGTCACTTGCATCGCACATAACTTTGAAAGGCTAAGACTAATAGGATGCAACGATTATAGAGGCATAGACCAACTGCTTCTTTAATTGAATAAAGGCATCCAGACATGTTTGATCAAAGAGGAATTTTTTATTCTGTTCCAGTAATGAGCACAATGGTTTTGAAATTTTTGAAAAATCCCTAATAAACCATTGGTAAAATTTTGCATGTCCAAGAAAGCTACGAATACCTTTCACATTTTTCAGTGGGGGTAATTTCTCGATGATTTTTACCTTAGCTTTATCTACTTGAATACCATAATGAGAGATGCGACGGCCCAACACAATGCCTTCAGTTGCCATAAAATGACATTTTTTCTAATTCAAGACAAGATAAGTGTCCTCACATCGCTCTAGTACTTTATCCAAATTGTCAGCGCAATGATCAAAATCATTCCTAAACTGTGTAATAGCCCGATTTTGGGTCTAGTCTAAACAGTTGTTTCGGGACCACAAATCTGATGTATTAAAATTCATTTTTATTATATTTTTATGGTCTACAATTTTATTGAACAATTTCGTGAAAATTTCATTCAAAAATTTTGACGTTTGGGCACTCAATTTAGCTAAAAGGACTAAATTATAAAAAGTGAAAAACTTGAATTCTATAAGTTAAAGGTGTCCAATTGCTATGATATTTTTAAATTACGAGTCTTTAGATGGTAATTAGACCATTTGTTAAGTTGGTGGACAAAGAGGGCATGGTTAGGTATGTTTCTAAAGTTTTTCATTAAGGGCATTTTAGTAATTTGGTAATTAAATGAATTAGAAAGCCAAAATAAAGCCAAAATCTTGTCCATATTCTTCTTCCCTTGGCCAAATTCACAAGGAAGGCATATCTAAGGTTTGTTCATCTTCCAAGCTCGATTGTAAGTCCATTCTTGCCCCATTTTTAATGCTGTTTACATTTTTAAAGCCGTTGTAACCCGATCTATCTATTTCTACCACTAATTTAAGATACGATCAAGGTCTAGGGTTTTATCCATGTTGAATATGTGTGTATTTTGATGTTTGATGGTAGAAAATGCATGTTGTTTGATAAATGACTTTTGTTAAGTGATTTTCGGTAAAAATGTCAAAAAGAACTTATTTGTAAAAGTTATAAAAATAAGTAGGAAAATGTGAAATAATAAAAAATGTGGGCTATTATGAGTATGAAAATAGTTTTGGCTAGACTTGGGTGTGAAGAAATTGAATGGAAATCGTTTTACGAGTATAGGGACTAAAGTGTAAAATGTTAAAAGTTTAAGGGCAAAAATGTAAGTTTTCCATAATGTGACTTTTGGGCTGAAATGAATAATGTGATGATTAAATGAAATGAATTTGGTATTATAGATCAAGAAAAACAAAGTTCGGGTCTAGATCGGGGGAAAACCAAAGTGTTTGACGATTAGGTCCATTTCTGCTATTTTTGTATCGATGTAAGTTCATATGTTTAATAAGCATTAAATTATATATGTATAAATGCTTAATTGATATAATTGTGGTAAATGCTATATTATTGAAATGAAATGTGAATGCTATTGAGTACGATACTACGAAAATGACTGACAGAGATTCGATACAGCGAAAGTCCCGATTGAACCATTGGAATAGACAGGAAACAAATGTCATGATATTAAGGTTACTGAGATTACGTGTAATACCATATCTTGGATATGGCATCGATATGAGACTTCGTATAAGACCATACCTGGGCTATTGGCATCGATACGAGATTTCAAGTAAGACCATATCTGGGATATGGCATTGATACAATATTGTGTGTACGAGATTCCTGGGTATCTTTTAGTGTTCCAAATGGTTCAACTGGAAATATTGATGAAATGTGGTTACAAGTGATGGTACGACTCAGTCAAGGTACTCGTGACAGAAATCGACAATTGTTAAAAGTGAACTTCATATGATGAGTAAGTGGAAAATTATGAGAATTCATATGGTTCAATTGAATATTCATAAATGTGATGGCTTTTGAATTGAATATAGTTTATTTCTATTCACTTATGCTTATGTAAATGTGAATAAATTGATAAGAAGTATTTAAACCATGTAAGCATTGAAATGAATAAACCTATGAAATTCTTGGTTAATTATGTGAACTAATACATGGCATAAAGGTGGAATTATACAAGTTATATTATAGTATTTTTAATGGCTTAAAATGTGTTTATTTGATGAGATGAGTTATATTCATACGGACTTACTAAGCTATATAGCCTACCCCCTTCCTTTCCCATGTTTTATAGTGTCATTGAGCTAGCTCGGATTGGAGATCGCTGGAGATCCTATCACACTATCAAGCTATCACTTTGGGTATTGATGAATTCAAGTATTTTGAGTTTATGGCATGTATAGGGATTTGAGTTTATGACATCTTTAAAATCTTGTAGCAACTTGACAAGATCTTGTCTTGTTTCTTCAGCCATACCCGTTCCAATCCTTACTACCTTCCCCTCCTCCAATGTCACAGTCTCTACTGTTTCCTTATGAGGTAGAATTTGTTTCTCTTCATGTTCTACCATTCTTAACAAGTCAGGAGATAAGTCACTGACCATGCCATCTTCAAAATCCTGCGATCCTTCTAAACACATGTCTTGATCAAAAGGATATTCTGAGTCCCTGGCAGTGTCGCTCATGTCATTGATATCTGGGGACCTATTGTAGCTCAAAAGAATATGGGAAGAATGAATGAATTTATGAATGGTTATTTGTATGTATAATAATTATGAAAGAATAATTTGAAGGAATCACAAAATAAAGAAAAGAATGGAAGAATGTTTGTTTCAAATGATAGCAAAAATGTACTTCATTAATATAATAATGTTTGAACATGCGCCTATTTCGCAAAAGAAATCTTATTGCTTCTAGACTTAAAGCAATAAATGTGTTCTGAACATTACTCTAAATAAGCGTCAAATACTACAAGGATTTCCTCGCAGTCCAGCTGTCTAAAACGCTTTCTGGTTCATAAGGTTGAATATCTGATAGGGTCCTTTCCTCAACTGCCTTCTCGGATATGGCATTAATGCAGACATCACCCAACATTGCTACAATGTCCTCTCCCTTTAGCGCCTTCGGCTCAGCATGAATTACCCCTCCCGACACAAAAGTTTTAAAATGTGTGGGATCATCATGGGTTCCCATTTGGTTTCCTCGCCCCTCAAATGGGCACGTCTTCTTTCTTGCCTTTTTCTAATTCTTTCTTTTTTTCTCTTGCATCTGGCTTGAATCCTCAGCCAAAGCAATCTTGTTTTTCTCTCAAGGTCGGGGCCACAACTCTCCCCTGAAGATACTTTCCAAATCTTTTTTCTGGTAAAGCCCTTTCCCTACGGTCATTTTCTGTCCCATTCTGGTAGTTTTGGAGATTCTTGGTATCGGGATTTTATTTCCTTCCGTAATGAAAGTCACATTCAAAACTTGAGAGACTGAAAAGAACATTCAGTTGTCTCATCGTTTATCTCCAAGTACAGCATCTCGTTAGTCACAGCTACAATAATGTTCTCCTCAGCCTTCATTATTATTAGCTGACCATCCACTACCAACTATACGTTTTTATGTAATGATGAGGGCACTGCCCCTGACGAATATATCCATGGTCTCTCTAGTAAGCAGTTACAGGAAGGCTTGATGTCCATTACTAAAAAATCCACCTCATAAGTGGTCGAGCCAATCAATAGGGGTATCTCAATTCTTCCCAACACTTTTCTTTGTGTTCCATCGAATGCCTTTACTATGCTTTGGCACTCTTTCATGTGCGAATTATCCACCAGTAATCTGTTTAGAGTGGACAAGGGTAACACGTTTAACGTCGACCCATTATCTATCGTGACCCCTATTAGTGTGTACCCTTTACATCTAGTGGTAATATGCAAAGCCTTGGTGGATCCTCTACCACCCGGAGGTATCTCGTCGTCATTGAAATAGATGAAGTTGTTGGCACTTATGTTACCAATCAATCGATCCAGTTTATTAACAGAGATATCATTGGTGACGTAAGTCTCATTCAAAACTTTCATCAACGCGTTCCTGTGTACCTTCGAACTCTAAAGCAAAGCCAACACAGATATGCATGCTGGTTGCTTATGCAGCTATTCTACGACACAATATTCAATGTGTTTCAAAAATTTTAGGAACTCCTTAGCTTCTTCTTCTTTCACTGGTTCCTTGTGTAACACCCCAAACCCGGTCTATACACCACGACCGAATCTGGTATGTTACAGGGAAAAAGTTTTTGAGAGGTTTAGGTTTGGGTATAAAAGTTTAAGGAAAACACTTCGCTAAAATTTTGTATTTGAAGAGAACCCGAATAGGTTTGATTGAGATTTGATGATGTATTTGATAACCCGAAAATTTCAGAAACTTACTTCGATGGGTAGACAAAACAGGTTTATCTCGTTTAAGAAGTTTGAGTTGATGCTCATTGTTACGAAAACATTTGTCTTAGTAGAAAATCGTGATTAGGTTAGAAAACATTTGAGTCCTTCTTTACTCCAAATCTTAGTGTGATACCCGATGGTATAGTTAAAAATGTCACTTTCGTATTTTGAAATCGTTGTCTTTCCAAATTTTAGCACATTATAACCCAATTAATTTGTTAAGGCATATTAAACATTTACTTTAAGCATAAACAAGCAAACCATAATTTTTAAAAAGGCCTTTTACAACCCAAAATAAAACCACATAGAATTAAATAACTAATGTACCAAAATTTTATAAAGATCGAGCAACCCTTTATTAGCATGGCATGAGCACCTCGAGTCCATCCCGGCTCCACCTCCGCGTCTATGTGTCACCTGAAATAGTCAAAGGAGAGAGTGAGTCACAAGACTCGGTGTATAATTCCCTCTCCGGTATAACATGCCAACACACATATCATAATGTAATAATGCAAGTAATGCACCGATCCTAACCAACCATATCGCTTTTCTACCCGTGTGGTACCAAACCCTTGGTGGTGCCAAACCACCGGTGACCCAAAGTCACGATATCCATCTTGTGGTACCAAACCTTTGGTGACCCAAGTCACAAATAATCCAATGATGGGGCCAACCCATCGTGTGATACCAAATCACTAGCGAGATCCCATATCTCATAAGTGGGGCCAACCCACGGTGGTGCCAAACCACGTGGACGAGTCGCAATGAGGTGCCAAACCTCCGTGTCCCAAAGACACAATATGATACCAAATCACTTGGTGACCGTAGTCACAAACCGATGATGGGGCCAACCCATCGTGTGATACCAAATCATGGCGTCAATCCAGATAATCAATCTGTGGGGCCAACCCACTGTGGTACTAAGCCTTTGGGACGAGACGCCGAGGTGCCAAACCTCCGTGACCCAAAGTCACAAAATACGTGGTACCAAACCTTTGGAGGTGCCAAACCTCCGTGTCCCAAAGACACAGTGTCCCAAAGACACGGATATCATACTCCCCCTCCTCTCATATCACCCAATCACATATCATACTAGATGCAAAATCGTGCAATCATGCTATCATGCTCACATGCTTAATATGGCATCTCAAAGTATCAAAAATCATGATATCATCATCATCACATAACTCATAATGAAACGGACTTACCCGAATCCGTATCCATACCTCAATGGGTATCGAGATAATCAATCACACTGTTTCATTTACACAAATAGGTTATCACATTATTTGGTTAAGATAGTGTGTTGGTTTACACACCTGATATATCAAGATGTTAATCCTAAGAACCGGTCAAAATCGCTTGATCACCTCAATGACCTTAATCCTACAATCGGCCAATCAAGGGATTAATACCTAAACCATTCGGTTATAACCAATTAAACCAGAAGGGTATATCGATTAACCCTTACCTTAACAAATGGTTCGGTTTCCAACCACGCCCGAACCAACACTGATCCCTTCTGATAATCGACCTCCCCTCTAAAACATAAAACATTAGTCTCATCACACTTTGGTTTAACAACTTACAGAAACCATTATAGCTACCTTTTTCCACCACTTACCGAGTGCTTAACAGAGTAAGAAGCCTCTCCTTGCTTGATTTCGAACCCAAGGGACCCTATACGAAAAATGATTACCAACAAGAAGTTAACACCTTTTTAACCGATACCGAAATCAGCCCTTAAACATACTAACAATCGGCAAAGTACCAGAGAAAGGAGAAAGGGCCATTCGGCCAACACTTACCCACTACTAACCAATTGGAGACCAGCACCTACCAACACCCACGATTCGGCCAACACCAAGGAAGATTCGGCTAACACCCTTGATCAAGAAAAGAAGAGTTTAAAAAGAAAACAAGGAAGAAAGAGTGAACAAGAGGAGGTGCTCTCGGTTTTGAATGAAAGAAATAGAGAAAAGTATTTGGAGAATGAAGTTTCGGCTTACACCAAATGAACAAAAGGAAGGGAAGTAGGAGAAAAAGAACTTTCGGCTACCAATGACCAAAATCAGCAAGGGTATGATTGTGGTAGGTTTTGGTTTAGATGAAGAAGAAAATGGAGGATGTAGGTTTTTGGTGAAGTGTGTTACGGTCAAAAAGGGAGAGAAGAAGGCTAGTTTCGGTTTACAAGCAACAAGAGAAGAAAGGAAATGAGAGAGGCATTCGGCTTCTACAAAAACAAACATAAAAGAAAAAGATGGAGCAACAAGCAAATTCGGCAACACCAATGTTTTGGGTTTTCGGTTCCAAGAAAAGAAAATATGAGCAGAAAAGGAGAGTCAAAGGAGCTAGTTTCGGCTCAAGTTGAAAAGAAACAAAATGCTGGTTTCGGTTTCAAAAATGCCAAATGAAATGGGAGAGTTTTCTTGACATTCGGCTTACCAAAAAAAAATGACCAAAAGATATCATTGTTGATACTAGCTAAAGCCGAAAATGCCTAAGTTGCCTAAGAGAAAATCGGCACTCTCCTCTCTAAGCTTACCAACCGGCCAACTCCCCCCAAAACTCTCCTAACAATCGGCCAACCTCCCCCCATTCACTCCCAATCCACAAATTCGAATCCCCTTGACCAAGTCTTCCTCCTAATTTCACTCTCCACCCACCGTTTGAATGTGTTGACCAAGTCCAAGGCAGAGTTCAAACTTCCTACAACTCTTCCCTTCATGCCGTCAAAATGGGAGCCAAAATGGGGCATTATGCAACTCGAACACAAGACCTCTCCCCCCTTGCCTTTGACGCCAACCACATGCTCCTAGTGGCGCCTTGCTTGCCACTTTGCTAGCTCTTCATTTGTGTTAAAAATTCACTTAAATTAATTATAAACCCCAGCACCTTCAGCTCCTATCCCCTAAAGCCCAAAAACAAAAATTTCACCACCTACTCAGGCTCACTCCTAGCCTACAACTAAGTCCCGAAAACACACAAACAACAACATAGCAAGCCATTAATCATGCAAACAATGCCAAAACAAAATAGCCCTTAACCCGGGATATTACAGTTCTACCCCTTTAAAATAATTTTGACCTCAAAATTACCTGGTCAGAAGAGTTGCGGGTATTGCTGTCTCATCGTATCCTCGGGTTCCCACGTCGCTTCTTCCACGCCATGATTCCGCCATAGAACCTTAACCAAAGGCACAGACTTCTTACGCAGAACCTTCACATCCCGATCTAAAATCTGTACAGGCTCTTCCTCCATGGTCATATCCGGGTTTACCTCAATCTCTCCTCATCGTCACCACGCGATGGATCTGAACGATATCGCCAAGCATCAAACGTGGAACACATCGTGAATCGACTTAGCTCTGCGGCAACTCGGTGATATGCAAGCTCGTCCCACTCGCCTCGACTTTATATGGCCCAATAAACCTCGGACTTAGCTTGCCTTTCTTCCCGAACCTTAATACTTTCTTCCACGGTGAGACCCTCAGAAAACCCGATCTCCCACAAAGAAATTCAATATCTCTCCGCTTAAGATCGGATAGGACTTCGTCGGTCCAAGCTTCTTTCAACCGAGCCTCAATCAACTTAACCTTGTCTTCGGTCTCAAAGAACCAACTCGTCCCAACAACCGACGCTCACTTAACTCATCCAACAAGTAGGTGAGCGACACTTCCTACCGTACAATGCCTCATAAGGTGCCATCTTGATGCTCGCTTGGTAACTGTTATTGTAGGCGAATTCAGCTAACGGTAGATACTCCTCCCAACTACCCTCAAATCCAATACACACACTCGCAACATGTCCTCCAAGATCAGATAACCTCTCCGATCGCCCGTCATCATGGATGAAATGTGTCTTTGAAATCTAACAGTGTACCCAGAGCCCGATGCAACGCCTTCGTAACCTTGACGTGAATCTCGGATCCCTATCCGAGATGATCGACATCGCACCCCGTGCAGCCTCACTATCTCGACACATACAACTTTGCCAACCTCTCGAGTGAGTAATCCACCTCACCGAATAAAGTGAGTGATTTAGTCACCGATCCATAATTACCAGATCAATCCTTCTTGCTCGGTGTAAGCGGTAATCCACTGACGAAATCCATAGTTATCCTTTCCCATTTCCACTGAGGAATCTTCACTGGCTGAAGCAACCCAGACGGCAACTGATGCTCAGCCTTGACCTGCTGACATGTCAGACACTTCCCCACAAACTCGGTTACTTCCTTTTTCAGACCCGGCCACCAGAACTGTTCTCTGAGATCTCTATACATTTTGCTACCTACAGGATGCATAGCATAGGGGTCGCTATGTGCATCTCAAGAATCCTTTGCCTTAACTCGTAATCTCTCAGATACAAGCCTTCCCCGAAAACACAAAGACCCCATCACTAGACAAGCTATAACCCTTCGGACCATCATTACGCACTTGTGCCCTCTACGACTCGTAACCTCATCCAACAACTGTTTTCCTCGATCCGCTCAACCCAAGTAGGCTTAACTCGCAGCTCCGCTGAATACTCCCATCATCGTACAAACTCAAGTGGGCAAACAGTAGCTCTCAACCAAACAACCTTACGGCTCAACGCGTCGCCACAACGTTAGCCTTGCCCGGATGATACTCAATTGAGCAATCGTAGTCTTTCGGCTCAATCCATCTGCTGCGCGCCTCAGATTCAAGTCTTTACGAGTCGGAAGGTACTTCAGACTCTTATGATCCGTAGACTATCGATCTTTCTCCGCATAAGTAATGCCTCCATATCTTTAAGGTAAATACTACATTTGCTAACTCCAGATCGTGCGTTGATAATTCACATCATGTGGCCTCAATCGCCGAGATGCGTAAGCCACAACCTTCCTTCCTCAGATCAAGACACAACCCAATCCCGTATGTGATGCATCGCAAGACATCAGAATTCCTTACTATTTCAAAGTTGAATCGAACCGAGCTTGGTCAAAATCTTCTTCAACTTATCGAAGCTCTCCGCCGCTTCTCACCCAAATAAACGGAACCCTTTTCTCAATAATTTAGTCATCGGTCTTTGCGATCAAAGAGAAACCTCTACAAATCTTGGTAGTATCTCGCCAAGCCTAGAAAACTCGAATCTCCGCCATCGACTTAGGCGGCTTCCAATCCAAAACGGCCTCTATCTTACGGGGGTCCACTCTAATCCCCTCAGCCGATACTACATGACCCAAGAACGTCACCTCCCTAAGCCAGAACTCGCATTTACTGAACTTCACATAGAGCTGTTTCTCCCTTAGAATCTGCAATACCACCCGCAAATGTGTATCATGTTCCTCCTCAGCCCTTGAATATACCAAGATGTCGTCGATAAAAACCACTACGAACTGATCTAGATACTGTTGGAACACCCTATTCATCGATCCATGAAGGTCACGGCGTTAGTCAACCCGAATGGCATAACCAAGAACTCAAAGTGCCCATACCGAGTAATGTAAATGCCGTCTTTACGATATCCGCCTCCTTTACCCTTAATCGGTGATACCTGCACCTTAAGTCGATCTTCGAGAAAATCGACGCCTCTTGGTGATCAAACAAGTCGTCTATCCGAGGCAAGGATACTTGTTTTGATCGTCGACTTATTCGGTTGGCGGTAGTCTATACACATCCGCATGGTACCGTCTTTCTTCTTTACAAAGAGTACCGGCGCTCCCCATGGTGAAATACTTGGCCTGATAAAGCCTCGGTCCAATAACTCCTGGATCTGAGCCTTAAGCTCCACTAGCTCTTTAGGTGCCATCCTGTACGGAGCAATGGATACGGGCGCAGTTCCGGGTAACAGATCTATCCTGAACTCTACCTCTCGATCTGGTGGCAAACCCGGAAGCTCCTCAGGAAACACATCAGCAAATTCCCTAACTGTCCGAACCGCCTCCATAACAGACTCCTTAGCCTCCAAGGCATACACATGAACCACATATGCTTCACAACCCTTTCTGACCATCTTCTCGGCTTTCAAAGCAGATACCACATTGGACAGATAATTCCTCCTATTACCGATCAGAACTACCTCACCACCCTCAACTGTGCTCAGAACCATGCGCTTAGCCGCGCAGTCCAACTTTGCCTGGTACTTAACCAGCCAGTCCATCCCCAGAATCAAATCGAACTCCCCAAACGGCAGTTCCATCAGATCAGCCTCGAAAGATACCCCTTGGAGTTCTAGAGGTACGTCTCTATACAGTTTATCTACCACTACAGAGTGACCTAGAGGGCTTATTACGGTCATCTGCCTAGAAGATGTTTCAGAGTCTAGATCCATGGTCTTCACTATGCTACTTGCAACATATGAATGTGTTGAACCCACATCAATTAAAGCAGTAAATGGAGAACCAAATATTAGAAACGTCTGCAGTAATGACGTCCGGCAAGGCCGCCTCCTCTCGGTGCCTCGCAAAGATACACCAACCCCACCGTCGGCCTCAAAACTACTCGCACCTCTCGCCCGTGCTCCACGGCCCCCACTGTAACCATTACCTCCTCTGCCATTACCTCGGCCCCTCTGCGGTGGTCCATTATTTCAGACTGACACACTACGATTCTCCGATCAATCCTAGCCAACTTGCACGGACGGTCCCTCACGCGGTGGTCCGTGAGCCACACTCAAAATAGCCTCTACCATCACCCAACATCCTCCCCAATGAGCCTTCCCACAGCGGTTACATCTGCGGCGGTCCTCGCTTAGCAAAGAACAAACCTACCCGACCGATTCGCCCACTCGGTCTAGCCCTTTTCGCGATTTCGATGACCCGTAAGATCCAAAACTCCTCTTGTGTCGGTTCCTATCCATACCCCGCCTCACAGATTCCTTAATGCCCTCGGCTACCTTCACCTTTTCAACCGAATCAGAATTCACGCTCCCCGGGCGCAATTATCAACCTTAATTCGCCTCGCGGGCCATCCTCAAACGAACGCACCTCTCATGTTCAAGAGCCACCATGCCCTAGCATACCGACTCGACCTTAGAAACTCGCCTCAGATTACTACGATTTGCTCCCCGAACTAACCTCAAAATGCTTTCCACGCTCATTAATGTAATTAGCCCCGACGCGTTTTTTTCCGATAAGTAGCCGTAAATAGTCCCATGTCGATCTTCATTTGCAATATTTGTTCCGAACAAGGAGCCACCACCGGTATGACTCATCTCGAGAAGTGATACGATCCCTTTAATTTCTCTTCAGAGCTAGGTCCAGATCGTCCATGATCCGATTCGTCGCTTCTAGCCAAGATTTCAAGATCTTTGGAGCAACACCGAGACACCCAAAAGAATTCAATTGTTTTCCAAGTCGCCAGCACGATTTCCTAGCTCCTACACCTCCACCTACTCCAGCTACCCTTTCTAACACTCGCAAGATTGCTCGTGACATCTGCGTCATCGCCACCGCTTTGAACTCACCACCTCCACTGGTGGCGAACACAGATCTCATTCTCTCAACCCGACCGGAACCTACGGGCTCGAGAATTGTCATCCTACCGCGACCACGTCCATAACCACGTCCACCTCGGGTACTCATGACTAAATCGCGTCTGATTAAAGAATTTTATGTATCAGTCATTATTCCACTGTTTAAAAGCAAAGTCTTATGAATATTGCTTATTAAAGAAGTTTCGTTTTCGCGAGTCCACAGAGTCCTATCAGTTTCAGTCTCTACGGTAGTCTTACTATTACTAATCATTCCATCACATTACATCCAACAAATCACAAGCAATAGTACGGGGTACTTACCTGGGCGGATTGGTGCCGGTGACTCGGTGTCATGCCTTTCAAACCATACTTTTTAAAACAGAATACTTGAAAACTATAGTTTTAAAACATTTTGGGCCTCGGGCCCACAGCCGAGCCTTTGAACTTGGCTCTGATACCACAAATGTAACACCCCAAACCCGGTCTATACACCATAGAATCTAGTGTATGTCTGGGGAAAAAGTTTTTGAGAGGTTTAGGTTTGGGTATAAAAGTTTGAGGAAAACACTTCGCTAAAATTTTGTATTTGAAGAGAACCCGAATAGGTTTGATTGAGATTTGATGATGTATTTGATAACCCGAAAATTCGTAAACTTACTTGATGGGTAGACAAAACAGTTTATCTCGCTTAAGAAGTTTGAGTTGATGCTCATTGTTACGAAAACATTTGTCTTAGTAGAAAATCGTGATTAGGTTAGAAAACATTTGAGTCCTTCTTTACTCCA
This sequence comes from Gossypium rotundifolium, assembly GCA_025506655.1. Classification (NCBI taxonomy): domain Eukaryota; kingdom Viridiplantae; phylum Streptophyta; class Magnoliopsida; order Malvales; family Malvaceae; genus Gossypium; species Gossypium rotundifolium. Next base: position 25,656,033 of record CP106727.1, read on the forward strand.
AATCTTAGTGTGATACCCGATGGTATAGTTAAAAATGTCACTTTCGTATTTTGAAATCGTTGTCTTTCCAAATTTTAGCACATTATAACCCAATTAATTTGTTAAGGCATATTAAACATTTACTTTAAGCATAAACAAGCAAACCATAATTTTTAAAAAGGCCTTTTTACAACCCAAAATAAAACCACATAGAATTAAATAACTAATGTACCAAAATTTTATAAAGACTGAGCAACCCTTTATTAGCATGGCATGAGCACCTCGAGTCCATCCCGGCTCCACCTCCGCGTCTATGTGTCACCTGAAATAGTCAAAGGAGAGAGTGAGTCACAAGACTCAGTGTATAATTCCCTCTCCCAGATAACATGCCAACACACATATCATAATGAATAATGCAAGTAATGCACCGATCCTAACCAACCATATCGCTTTTCTACCCGTGTGGTACCAAACCACCGGTGGTGCCAAACCACCGTGACCCAAAGTCACGATATCCATACTTGTGGTACCAAACCTTTGGTGACCAAGTCACAAATAATCCAATGATGGGGCCAACCCATCGTGTGATACCAAATCACTAGCGACGATCCCATATCTCATAAGTGAGGCCAACCCACGGTGGTGCCAAACCACGTGGACGAGTCGCAATGAGGTGCCAAACCTCCGTGTCCCAAAGACACAATGTGATACCAAATCACCGTGACCGTAGTCACAAATCCGATGATGGGGCCAACCCATCGTGTGATACCAAATCATGGCGTCAATCCCAGATAATCAAGCTGTGGGGCCAACCCATCGTGGTACTAAGCCACTTTGGACGAGACGCCGAGGTGCCAAACCTCTAGTGACCCAAAGTCACAAAATACGTGGTACCAAACCACCGGAGGTGCCAAACCTCCGTGTCCCAAAGACACAAAGTGTCCCAAAGACATGGATATCATACTCCCCCTCCTCTCATATCACCCAATCACATATCATACTAGATGCAAAATCGTGCAATCATGCTATCATGCTCACATGCTTAATATGGCATCTCAAAGTATCAAAAATCATGATATCATCATCATCACATAACTCATAATGAAACGGACTTACCCGAATCCGTATCCATACCTCAATGGGTATCGAGATAATCAATCACACTGTTTCATTTACACAAATAGGTTATCACATTATTTGGTTAAGATAGTGTGTTGGTTTACACACCTGATATATCAAAGATGTTAATCCTAAGAACCGGTCAAAATCGTTTGATCACCTCAATGACCTTTAATCCTACAATCGCCAATCAAGGGATTAATACCTAAACCATTCGATTATAACCAATTAAACCAGAAGGGTATATCGATTAACCCTTACCTTAACAAATGGTTCGGTTTCCAACCACGCCCGAACCAACACTGATCCCTTCTGATAATCGACCTCCCCTCTAAAACATAAAACATTAGTCTCATCACACTTTGGTTTAACAACTTACAGAAACCATTATAGCTACCTTTTTCCACCACTTACCGAGTGCTTAACTGAGTAAGAAGCCTCTCCTTGCTTGATTTGAACCCAAGGGACCCTATACGAAAAACGATTACCAACAAGAAGTTAACACCTTTTTAACCGATACCGAAATCAGCCCTTAAACATACTAACAATCGGCAAAGTACCAGAGAAAGGAGAAAGAGCCATTCGGCCAACACTTACCCACTACTAACCAATTGGAGACCAGCACCTACCAACACCCACGATTCGGCCAACACCAAGGAAGATTCGGCTAACACCCTTGATCAAGAAAAGAAGAGTTTAAAAAGAAAACAAGGAAGAAAGAGTGAACAAGAGGTAGGTGCTCTCGGTTTTGAATGAAAGAAATAGAGAAAAGTATTTGGAGAATGAAGTTTCGGCTTACACCAAATGAACAAAAGGAAGGGAAGTAGGAGAAAAAGAACTTTCGGCTACCAATGACCAAAATCAGCAAGGGTATGATTGTGGTAGGTTTCGGTTTAGATGAAGAAGAAAATGGAGGATGTAGGTTTTTGGTGAAGTGTGTTACGGTCAAAAAGGGAGAGAAGAAGGCTAGTTTCGGTTTACAAGCAACAAGAGAAGAAAGGAAATGAGAGAGGCATTCGGTTTCTACAAAAACAAACATAAAAGAAAAAGATGGAGCAACAAGCAAATTCGGCAACACCAATGTTTTGGGTTTTCGGTTCCAAGAAAAGAAAATATGAGCGGAAAAGGAGAGTCAAATGAGCTAGTTTGGCTCAAGTTGAAAAGAAACAAAATCTGGTTTCGATTTCAAAATGCCAAATGAAATGGGAGAGTTTTCTTGACATTGACTTACCAAAAAAAATGACCAAAAGATATCATTGTTGATACTAGCTAAGTCGAAAATGCCTAAGTTGCCTAAGAGAAAATCGGCACTCTCCTCCCTAAGCTTACCAACCGGCCAACTCCCCCCAAAACTCTCCTAACAATCGGCCAACCTCCCCCCATTCACTCCCAATCCATAAATTCAATCCCTTGACCAAGTCTTCCTCCTAATTTCACTCTCCACCCACCGCTTGAATGTGTTGACCAAGTCCAAGGCGAGTTCAAACTTCCTACAACTCTTCCCTTCATGCCGTCAAAATGGGAGCCAAAATGGGGCATTATACAACTCGAACACAAGACCTCTCCCCCCTGCCTTTGACGCCAACCACATGCTCCTAGTGGCGCCTTGCTTGCCACTTTGCTAGCTCTTCATTTGTGTTAAAAATTCACTTAAATTAATTATAAACCCCAGCACCTTCAGCTCCTATCCCCTAAAGCCCAAAAACAAAAATTTCACCACCTACTCAGGCTCACTCCTAGCCTACAACTAAGTCCCGAAAACACACAAACAACAACATAGAAAGCCATTAATCATGCAAACAATGCCAAAACAAAAAAGCCCTTAACCCGGGATATTACATCTTGATAGGCGACTTAGGCTCGACTGATTTTTCTTTCTCCTGCTCTAACATTGGAGCTTTCCTTTTTGTCAAGTCATAGCATCTTCCGCTACGAGTATGAGAACCTACATCTAAATCCTCCTTTCAAGCACTAGCTGAATTCTCTTTCCCTGGGGCTGCCACATTACACTCATAGTTCCAAGGAACCTTCTTACTATCTTTATAAGCAAAGGCCGCGGGCCTCCGTATTATCACTTTTGGTGCTATCTGTATTCCCGCCTCATTGCTTTTGGGGCGCGAAATAACGATCATCAAAAGATTGACTTTCACACTCTTTGCTGTTGACTCTGACATACATACGCTCCTCTCCTCTGTGCCTTTGCCATAAAATTCAACTTTCTTATTTTTCATTAAATTTTGCACTAAAGTTTTAAATTCCTCACAATTCTGAATCTCATGCCCCAATTCCTAATGGTACTCACAATAATTTATCAGCTTTCTCCCGACTCTTTTTCGCAACAATTAGCCCCGGCTTGACCATTTCTTTCCAGACCAATCTTAAGGGAGTGTTAACCTCCGCGACACTTGCTTTGATTCTTTTTCTCAAACTTTCACCAATCGCGTTGACCCCGTTTTAGCTTGATTGGGTAATGGGTTTACTGTGTTTGGTATTTCCTCTAACTCCACGACACCCATATTGATAAATCTTTCCACCAATTTCTTAAAGGCAATGCAATTTTCTATTGAATGCCCTGTGATCCCTGCATGGTATTCACACTATGCATTCGGGTCATACCACTTGGGATACAGAGGCTGCATTGGTTTTAGATGATTAGGAGACACAATATGCGAGTCAAATAGAGTTTGATACATCTCCTTATATGTCATTGGAATCGATGTGAATTAGAGTTTCTCATTGTTTTGTCTTGTAGTGCCAGATTCTTTCTTGGACGATCCCTGATGCCCCGTGGCCACTATTTTTGGTGATTAACGGTGATTGACTTTGAGTACCCTATGCTAGGGTTATTCACCTTGCTTTCTTTCTTCCTTGTGGTAATTTGATCATGTCAAACAGTCGAGTTTTAATATTTATAAAGAATGATCGAACCTGTAGACTAACTATGACAACGATTGAGGCAAGTGCACCTATCGAACAATAGTATAGTTTAGGCAAGATTATTTTATCGAACCCAAAGGAACCTAAAAGTACTACTACTCACTTTCTTTCTATTATTTAGCCTAAAATATGGAGTGATTGGTTTATTAAACTAATGAAAAACTAAACTAGATTCAAAGAAAAAAGAATGAAACTCTGGGAAAAGACTGTGGAAAAACTAAGTTTATTTTAGACGATACTGATAAACCGTAAAAGTAACACATTTTAACCCCATATTTAGTATGCTTTTGGATGATTTAGCCCTCGATTTATGTTAAAAAGATGCCCTTAATCCTTTCTTTTCATGTCTTATACTCAGGAGAACACTTAAGGATAAAAGAACGTAAAACAAGCTTAAAACAGATCAAATTAGGCCAACCCAAGAAGTCAGCACGGCCTGGACTTCATGCCACACGGTCGTGCCCCAATATTTAGATTGCACATAGTCGCACCCTGATTTAGACAATCGTGCCTCGTCGACAAAAAGCCCAACACGGCCTTACCCCGATTCATACGGTCGTTTTCCCATCGATAAAGCCCACGCACGGGCGTGCCTAGTGATCTACACGGCCATTCCCAAAATGGCAGAATTGAAGCACGACCTCTACCCATATATTGCACGGGCGTGTCATAGCCATGCCTAAATTGACAGGATGGAGACATAGGCTAGACCACGATTTACACGGGCATGTCAAGGTCGTGCCTCTGCCATAGAAAAGAGCAATTTCACTCGGAATTGGATGCTTGGAGCCCAAGAAATGCAATCCTAAGTCCACTCAAACACCTAGGATGAATTATACCTGAATTACGAGTACTTAGGAGGGAAGTAAAGTTTCCCAAATGTCTATATAAACAATCCAAGGCAGCAATTCAAGGGTGTCAAGTTTTAGTAGAGTTTTTCTGCCAGAGCTTTACTCGTTTAGGGAATTACTCGAAGATAGCCAATTGATCCATCTCGAAGAGTAAGAATTCTACTCAAGACGAAAGATCTCCTCTTCAATTCTTTCAGGGGGTTTTAAGGATTTCCTATGTTTTGTTTTATCTTCTCTCTTGAGATGTTTTCTTGTTTAATCATGAACTAAACCCCTCGGATACCTGAAGGGGATGAAACCTATGATGGATATTGTTATTTAATTCTTTCGATTTATATGATAAATACTTAGTTTGCTCTTAATTATGTTGCTTAAATTTATCTGATGTGCTTAGGTGGAGGAGGAATAGACCCTGCCTAAGAGTAGATCTAGCATAATTAAGCGGAGTTGATCGGGTGTCTAGAGATAGGGTTACGAGATTTTGCCGGATTAGGGTGAAACCTAATAAGGGAGTCCATTGATCGATTTACTGCTTCCTTAGGAGGTTATTATAAGAGAACGAGATTCCACTAATTAACCTAAGGTTAGATGTTATTCGCTTCGAGAGAAGATTTAATATAGGTTAGGGAGTCTCACGGATCAAGCTAAGTAAAGGAAATCATGTGAATTGGAAGTTAGATAATAAGTGAAGTCATAGGTGGATTCTTCCCGAAGGTATCGTCTTTATCAATTGAGTTTTCTTCAAAGTCTTTTCCCAAAGTTTTGTTTCTTTTGTCTTTGCATTTAGTTTAAATATTTCATTTGTTTTAGTTTAATAAACCAACCACTCCATATTTTAGGCTAAATAATATAAAGAAAGTGAGTAATAGTACTTTTAGGTTCCTTGAGTTCGATAAAGATATTCTTGCCTGAGCTATACTACTGTTTGATAGGTGAGCTTGCCTCTATCGTTGTCGCAGTCAGTCTATAGGTTCAATCACTCTTTTATAAATATTAAAACTAGACTGTTTTGCAGCGATCAAGTTTTTGGCGCCGTTGCCGAGGAATTCTAAAATATTACAAAAGCTCTATTTTTATTACTTTAGCCATTATTTCTAATTTTTTTTTATTAAATTTCTAATTTTGCTAATCCTCTTTCTTTATTAAACTTGCAAGGTACCTCTAGTTTATGACTAGAAGAAACCCTAGAGGACCATTAGAATACGACAGTGATATTGAAGCTACCGCTCGTAGAAATCGCAGAGAAATTAGACGAGCTCTAGACTACCATGGAGAAGAACAACAAGACAGATCCAATCTAACTGAAGGGATGGCTGAAAATAATCTGCCTGATGCGCAAGATCAGAATGCTCCACGTACTATGTATGATTATGCTAAACCTAATTTGACAGGAGCAAAATCTAGTATTGTTAGGCCTGCTATAGTTGCTAATAATTTTGAATTAAAACCTAACACAATACAAATTATTCAACAGTTTGTTCAATTTGATGGATTGCAGAACGAAGATCCAAATACTCATATAGCTAATTTTTTAGAGTTCTGTGATACTTTCAAAATAAATGGCATTTCGATGATGCCATACGCCTTGATTATTTCCTTTTCATTAAGGAATAAAGCAAAGCGATGGTTGAACTTCGTTACCACGAGGGTCAATCACCACATGGGACCAAATGACCAAAAATTTCTTTTAAAGTATTTTCCACCAGGCAAAACGGCCAAATTTAGGAATGAGATATCTTCTTTTGTGCAGAATGACGCAGAAACATTATATGATGCATGGGAAAGATACAAGGATCTCTTAAGAAGATGCCCACACCACAGATTACCTTTGTGGCTTCAAGTCCAAACTTTTTACAATGGTGTGAATTCTTCAACAAGGCAAATGATTGATTCATCAGCCGGTGGAACTCTAAACAACAAAACTCCTAAAGCGACTTACGATTTTATTGAAGATATGACATTGAACACTTATCAATGGCAAATCACAAGGCAAATCTGACAAAATCAGCTGGAGTTTTCAACATAGATGCAGTGACAATGCTGTCAACACAGGTAGAGTTAATGAATAAAAAGCTTGATAATTTATGTTCTTGGTAGGTACATCCAGTAATGCAATGCGAAGCAAATGGGAATGTAGCGAATGCTGAGTACCCACCCTACCATCTAGGAGCAGAAAACGAGTAGACAAACTATGTAGGTAACAATTTCAGATCCAATAATAATCCTTATAGTAATACTTATAACCCAGGTTGGAGGAACCACCCAAAACTTTCATAGGGAGGACAAGGAAATCAAGGAATTCAAAGGCAACAACCTCCTCCAAATTATCAAAATCAACCCTACCCACGGAAAAAAAATCAAGCCTTGAAGAGATGCTGACAAAATTCATGGCAGCCACAGAACCTTGTCTTCAAAAGACTGATACAAACCTTGATGAACAACAGAAGTCGATGAAAGGACTCGAGAATCAAGTTGGAGAACTTACTAGGTCAGTGGGACACCTAACAAAGCTAATTTCTGAACGCCAACAAGGACGTCTACCAAGCAACACAGAAATAAACCCAAAAGAGCAAATCAAAGCCATTACAACTCAAGAGGGTACCGAAGTAGATAGACCCACATCAGTGCAAGAAAAGAAGGATAAGACCAAGGTAGCTCAAGAAAAGCCAAAATCGGTAATCAAAGAATACCAACCTCGCATACCTTATCCCGAAGCATTGAAAAAAGATGATTCAGAGGAACAATTAGGTAAGTTTCTAAAACTCTTGAAGAAATTACATATTAACTTACCTCTTCTTGAAGCTCTTTTTTAGATGACCGATGCAAGGAAATTCTTAAGCAAGCTCTTGACGAACAAATGAAAAATAGATGAAGAGCACCATGTGGAATTAAATGCAACATGCTCAGCTATGCTACAGAACAGGCTACCAAAAAAAATTAAAAGATCCAGGGAGTTTTACGATTCCATGCTTAATTGGTAGTTTGACTATTGATAATGCATTAGCTGATTTAGGGGCAAGTATAAATGTTATGCCTTATGCATTGTATAAACGACTAGGTTTAGGGAAGCCCAAACAAACTAGGATGAGTATTCAACTAGCTGATAAAACTGTCAGGATCCCTATGGGCATTATTGAAGATGTTTTAGTCAAAATCGATAAATTTGTTTTCCCAGTAGATTTTGTTGTTTTAGACATGGATGAGGAAAATTCAATCCTTTTAATTTTAGGAAGACCTTTTCTTGCTACTGCCAAGACTAAAATCGATGTTGCCACAGGAGAACTCATACTTCGTGTAGGCGATGAATCAGTCAATCTTCAAGCTCTCGACTCAGCTAGAACCACAGAAGATGAAGGTAAGAAAGACATTTCAATAGATAATCAAATTATTCAACCTCCATCGCAGGAAACATTACGAAACATAAAAATTGAGCCAACACAGAAGCATACGATCAACAATTTAGAAGATCAGAAGATATACACCAAAGAAAAGTCGGATCTACACAAAGTAAATCCTAAGGAACCACTAGAAGAGCTCATAGGAACATCCAATCACTTTAAAATAGTAGACCAGGTGCTGTTAGACAAAATCGGTCTTCACATGACTTCAACAGACTCGAGGGCAAAGGGAGAAATCCTCCCCAAGGTACACGAAATCTTCCCCCACAACACAGTCGAGGTAAGTAACCCAAAATTTGACAAATTTGAGGTAAATGCTTCTCAATTCCAATCTTGTCATGAAAATAAAATCGCAAGTATAAGGGAAGATATTCTGTAACATCCTGAATTAGGGGTTGTCAAAAATTTAATTATTTTTCCCATGTGTGTACTTGAAGAATTAGATGCTATGATCATTTGACACGTTTTAGGGTCTAGAAATAACCCTGAGCTGGGCCTGACTTAGAACTAAAAATTTCTTTTTAAGTATTTAAAAGAAGGAAGCTAGGTGAGATAGGGGTTAAATTAAATTTAGGGAGAAGCATGACACAAAGAATGGGATTGGCTAAGTGGCTTTCATGCGCCACTTAAGAGTTGGAGGAGAAGAAGGGCGCAGGTCATAGGTTCGAGCTGCTGGAGTGGCATTTTGGCATTTTAATTTTTGGAGTGATCGGCCTAGGAAGGCCTTATAATTAAATGTGGAGGTGTTATGACATGAAAGACGGTTTGGTGGAGTGGCTTGGGGCGCCACTTAAAGGCTTAGAGGTGGCAGGTCTCAGGTTCGAGACATGATGGACGCAAGGAGCATTTTATTTTTTTGGGCTTTTGGCGTTAAAGGAAAGAGGGCCAGGTAGAAGGCTTTAAAATTAAATGAGGAGGCTTTATGACATGAAGGTCAAATGGGGAGAAATGGCCTGGGGTGTTAGAAGAAAGGGCTGGGGGTGAGGTTCCAGGTTCGAACCAAAGAAACAGCATATGGTTTTTATTTTTTTTTATGCTGCTGGCATGAATAGGAGAGTATTGGCTTAATTTTGGACTCTTAAAAGTGATGAGGATGAGCTTAATCTTTGCTTATTTTCGGCTGAAGGGTAAGTATTAGTAGTTTATTTTCAATTAAATTGTTGAAGAGTGATTAGGAGATTAAAAGTAAGATAAATCTAGTTTTATTTGTGATAATTAAAGGCTCAAAATTTATCACCAAAAAAGAAGGTGATGGCCGAAATAGGGACTCCTTGGGGGCTGTCCACATTCGGTTTATCACTAAAAAGAGGGGCCGAATTTCATAGGCAAAATTCTTTTCTTTTCTTCTCCAAACTGCTGCTACCGAATTCTCCCTTGATTCTTAGCCAAAGTTGTTCAAAAAATTCCAGCTTCTCTTGCTTCTTTTTAGCCGAACCTACCCCTCTTCTAATCAAAATTTCCAAACCTTTCCATCTTGTGATTAGGCCGAATCTTCTCCCCTCCCTAACTAAGGTGCTACCGATTTTCATAGTGTGGTAAGGGATCTCTCTCTAAGTTTAATCTTTATTCTTATTATGGCTAGCCGAAACCATGAGGTTTAACCCTAAATTCTTTTGTATAACCGGACCTATTCAGGGTCTTGGATTGGTAATCCTCACTAGAAGCCAGCGTTAAGGAGAATTGAGAGGTCTTTCGAGATTTGTTTTCCAAAGGTGAGTTGGTAAGCACATTCGGCCAAGGGCCTTTTGATAAAAGTTTATTGCTTAAATGCCGAAACTAATGTGTGCCATGGATTTAGGGGCTAATTAAGGCTTCGGGATTTGTTTGGAAATCAAATCCGTTTAAGGTAAGTGTCACAAGAGCCTTTGGTAATTCTTTTAGTTTGGTCGAATAGGCCAAAACCCCTAATCATGTGTTGGCCGATTGTAGGAGGAACCAACATCTCGGGATTTCGCTCGTATATTTGGGATTTGCTAGTAAATAGGTGTGTAAAAACTCACTACACACTTTGTTAATTTACATGACTTTATTGTTTGCCTGTTAATCTTTTTGGTTGTGATTAGCTTGTGGCATAATCATGGTTGCCGGGTAAGTCCCCTATTATTTTGTTTATAATATATGGTTGAGTTTGCCATCACATGCTATGTTGTACTTAATGCATGATATATATGGGATTATGATATTGTATGTAAGCATGATGATGGTGGGATTGATGAGAGGAGGGGGATGATTTTATGGACTGTCGCCAGTGGTTTTGACCACAAGATGGGTTGGCCCCATCAGATTATTTGTGACCTATGGTCATCAGTGGTTTTGACCACACCGATTGATAAATTGCGACTAAAGTCCGGTGGTTTGGTACCACCAAATGGTTTTGACCACACTTGATAAATTGTGACCTATGGTCATCAGTGGTTTTGACCACACGATGGGTTGGCCCCATCATTTAATTTGTGACACTAGTCACCAGTGGTTTTGACCACCAGTGGTTTTGACCACACGGGGTAGATAAGGAGTATGGATGGCTAGTGGGGTTTGCATAATTGCATGTTTATTAATAACTTGTGTATGAGTTACTTTTTCGGGTGGGGGATTTACACACTGAGTCTTGGTGACTCACCCCCTTCCATTACCATTTTATAGATGAGTAGATCGCGGATATAGAGCCGGAGAGGACTCGAGGCAGCCATGCTTATCGATGAATTTGAATTTATTTTATTATAGTTAATAATATTTACTTTCTAAGTCTTTTTATTTTGGGATTGTAATAAGGCCGTTATTAATTCTTTGGATGCTATTTTATTTTACTTATGTTATGATACAAATGAATTTACAAATGTTAAGTAAATCGGTTAAAAGTAACTTTTTCCAACTTAATAACTTCTACGGATTTTTCAAAGATGTTACCATCGGGTAACAAAATTCACCACGTCAATCATGATTTTGGAAGTTCCTTAAATTTTAAATGATCAAATGTTTTCAAAGGCTTTCAACACAACCATGTTTATAAAAAAAAACCAACTAAGTTTTCAAACACCGTTTCAAAAACCTTAGCCATATTTTAACAAGTTTTCACCAGAAAATTAATGTCTTTCGAAACGCTTTTACTCCGTGACATACCAGATCCGGTCAGGGCTCATGGGCCGGGTTTGGGGTGTTACATATTCAAACCTCTAAACCTCCCTAAAAATTTTCAAACATGAGGACAGTCTAGCTTAAGACTATAAACGAGTGCTTCTCAGGAGGCAACCCGAACATTAACACTATTTATTTTCAGATTTGATTTCAATTTATTTTCTTTCCATCTTTCTTTCCTAAGTATTTAGTTGCAAACTAACACAAAAGTGTAGATTTCCAAACACACGGCCTTACACATGGCCGTGTCTGTGGCCGTGTGGACCACCAAAACCACCACACTAACAGGAGCAGGGCCGTGCAAGCTAGTCCAACCACTCTGCGATGTAACGAGCCCAACAACCCTAAAACACGGGCATCGACAAGAACAGCACAGGCGTGTTTATGAACCGTGTGAAGCTACTTACTTTCTAGAAACAGGCGTGGCTGACTAAGAAACGGGCGTGTAAGAAGCAACACGCCATTAGCCACAATCGTGCTAGACAACCGTGTGACAGGACACACCCTCGATACATGGGCGTGGGAACGTACCAGATTTGAAATCTTATTTAAATCCCACAACCCATCTTCTTTGTCCCATCTCTTTTCTTATTTCTTCTTTTTCTTTTCTTTCAAAATTTTTCTTCCTATTCATAGAAAAAATCCAAGACACTTGAGCAACACAAAGATCATGCCGAAGAAACGTAAGCATCACCTTCTTAGAGGAGACCTCAACATGAGTTCATGCTGGCAGCTTCACTTAATTGACATGCCAAGGGTCTCAGAAACCTTTTCGGTTCTATTTTTCTTTTCTCGTCTCCTTTATTTTCCTTATCTTTACTTATTTCCTGCTTAAATTAATTTATTTCATATTAGTTTCTTGGTTTTAGGTTCTAAAGGCTGCTAGGGAATCACACAACACAGCCTTAGAGGACACACCCACTTCGCAAACCATCCAACAATAAGGACTCCTTAGTCCATTAGTCTTTTCTTTCAATTTCAGTTCTCTTCTTAGTCTCCTTCTTTTTATTTTCTTAATCTTTAAATTTAGTATTAGTATATCATTATTATTCCCTAGATCTCTTGGCTATATCTTCACAGGCTACCCAATTTCTTCATCTAGCAAATTGTTTCTCGGTAGCCACTCCACCAGGCCTATAGAAAACACCATCACTGCCACCAAAGACGCCAAGGATCATCTAGATTTCAGGGAGTATTATTTTCCTCACCTATCTTTTTGATTTGGCACATAAATTTCATTATCTATCTTTGTACATTAAGGGCAATGTACATCTTAAGTGTGGGGGTAATAGTGCCTAACTTTTTGCATAATTCTCAAAACCCTGAAATTAGTCTTAATCTTAAGTATTTTTCTCATATTATTAATTAGAATGAAATTTCTAATGATTTATGATCTTTATTGATATGTCTCTAATTAAATCATAGTTAATTGTGCATTGAGGATTAAATTTGAAGGATACTAGAGAATCAAGCATGATAAGTCTATTTTTCAAAAAAAAATAAAAATTGAGAGGTTGTTGAACTAAATCTGATTATTACATTGAAGTTCAAAATTTATAAGGATTGATGTCAAAAACACCTATAATTTTTGGTGAGATTTTGAGCCATATAGAGCATATATTCTTTTTCTTGCTCACTTTATTGATTATGAGTGTGTCAACTTTGAACTGTTATTCTAGAACTTGCCTTATTTATACATGTCGAGACCACAATAATGATTTGATATACTGAGATGATAAAGGCACCTAGGTTTAACCCATTCACTCCACTAAAAAGCCTACCTTCACAAATTAACCCCTAGTGAACCCCGTTGAATCCTAATAACCTTTTTATTGACTCACCCACTAATATAAACCCAAAATCCCTTTATATTTGTTATCACCATTCTTTTGACTACCCTTTAATCGAGGTTTGATTTGATTAAATTACCGAATTATATTAGTTTTGTAGTTACATTTATCATTTATGATGTAATGTTTTAGTTTGTTCTTAAAAAAAATCAATCAAAGTTTAGAGCTCATGTATCTAAAATTCCAATTGTTGAAGAAGAGCTCGTATTGAAGTATTATAGTATTCCTATTAGCTTTTAATTAATGTAAGTACTTATATTAGTTCAGTGTTTCTAGTTAGGTAATTGGTTAATTCAATCTCGACTCTAACCTTCGAATTCAGCCTTTATCCACACCTTTAACCCTAACCCTGTTACAACCCTAATAAAAGACCTTTTGATCCGTTTATCATCTCATATACAGTGGTGGAGATTTGATTTTCAAGCAAGCCTATGGGATTAACTTTTCAAGTTCGACTTAGAGTGCTTATTCTTGAACCTTAAACACTTTTTGAGTGATTTGAGTGAATCTTTAGTGAGGATGTCGGTCCTTGTCGGTTTTGAATCAAAGGTAATTACTTAGATAAAGGGAGACACCTACGATTCTAGGCTATAAAGGTATGACTTATCATAATTGAAACTTTAGGGCACTTCTAGTTAAATCATCCATGCATAAATTATCTATGAATTATGATGAGACAATATCAATAGGAATTATGAATTATGGAAAGTTCGTTTTAATTGTAAAGTTGAGAATTTTGCTTGAGGACAAGTAAAAGCTTAAGTGTGAGGGTATTTGATCAACCGTAAAAGTAACACATTTTAACCCCATATTTAGTATGCTTTTGGATGATTTAGCCATCGATTTATGTTAAAAATATGCTCTTAATCCTTTCTTTTCATGTCTTATACTTAGGAGAACACCTAAGGATAAAAAGAACGTAAAACAGGCTTAAAACGGATCAAATTGGGCCAACCCAAGAAGTTGGCACGGCCTGGACTTCATGCCACACGGCCGTGCCCTAATTTTAGATTGTACACGGTCGCACCCTGATTTACACGACTGTTCCTCGTTGAAAAAAAGCCTAACACGTCCTTACCCCGATTCACACGGCCGTTTTCCCATCGATAAAGTCCACGCAAGGGCGTGCCTAGTGATCTATACGGCCGTTCCCAAAATGGCAGAATCGAAGCACGGCCTCTACCCATATATTGCACGGGCGTGTCATAGCCGTGCCTAAATTGACAGGATGGAGACACGGGCTGGACCACGATTTACACGGGCGTGTCAAGGCCATGCCCCTGCCACGAAAAAGAGCAATTTCACTCAGAATTGGATGCTTGGAGCCCAAGAAACGCAATCCTAAGTCCACTCAAACACCTAGGACGAATTATACCCGAATTACGAGTACTTAGGAGGGAAGTAAAGCATCCCAAACATCTATATAAACAATCCAAGGTAGCAATTCAAGGGCGTCAGGTTTTAGCAGAGTTTTTCTGCTAAAGCTTTACTCGTTTAGGGAATTACTCGAAGATAGCCAATTGATCCATCTCGAAGAGTCAGAATTCTACTCAAGACGGAGGATCTCCTCTTCAATTCCTTCAGGGGGTTTTAAGGATTTCCTATGTTTTGTTTTATCTTCTCTCTTGAGATGTTTTCTTGTTTAATCATGAACTAAACCCCTTAGATACCTGAAGGGGATGAAACCTAGGATGGATTTTGTTATTTAATTATTTTGGTTTATATGATAAATACTTAGTTTGTTCTTAATTATGTTGCTTAAATTTATCTGATGTGCTTAGGTGGAGTAGGAATAGACCCTGCCTAAGAGTAGATCTAGCATAATTAAGCGGAGTTGATCGGGCGCCTAGAGATAGGGTTATGAGATTTTGTCAGATTAGGGTGAAACCTAATAGGGGAGTCTATTGATCGATTTACTCCTTCCTTAGGGGGCTATTATAAGAGAACGAGAGTTCCACTAATTAACATAAGGTTAGACGTTATTCGCTTCGAGAGAAGGTTTAATATAGGTTAGGAGTCTCACAGATCAAGCTAAGTAAAAGAAATCATGTGAATTGGAAGTTAGATAATAAGTGAAGTCATAGGTGGATTCTTCCCGAAGGTATCGTCTTCATCAATTGAGTTTTCTTCAAAGTCTTTTCCCAAAGTTTTGTTTCTTTTGTCTTTGCATTTTGTTTAAATATTTCATTTGTTTTAGTTTAATAAACCAATCACTCCATATTTTAGGCTAAATAATAGAAAGAAAGTGAGTAATAGTACTTTTAGGTTCCTTGGGTTCGATAAAGATATTCTTGCCTGAGCTATACTACTGTTTGATAGGTGCTTGCCTCTATCGTTGTCGCAGTCAGTCTACAAGTTCGATCACTCTTTTATAAAAATTAAAACTAGACTGTTTTGTAGTGATCAGATACCCTAGGAAGAATCCACCTATGACTTCTCTTGTTATCTAACTTTTAATTCATATGACTTCTTTACTTAGCTTGTTCCATGAGACTCCCTAACCTATATTAAACCCTCTTTCGAGGTGAATAACGTCAACCTTAGGTTAATTAGTGAAACTCTCGTTCTCTTATAATAACCCCCTAAGGAAGCAATAAATCGATCAATGGACTCCCATATTAGGTTTCACCCTAATCCGACAAAATCTCGTCACCCTATCTCTAGGCATGCGATCAACTCCGCTTAATTATGCTAGATCTACTTTTAGGCAGGGTCTATTTCTCCTCCACCTAAGCACATCAGGTTAAATTAGATAACATAATTAAGAACAAATTAAGTACTTATCGTATAATTTAGAAATCAAATAACAAAATCCATCATAGGTTTCATCCCCTTCAGGTATCTGAAGGGTTTAGTTCATAACAAAATAAGAAAACATCTCAAGAGAAAAGATAAAACAAAGCATAAGAAATCCCTAAAACCCCCTGAAGGATTTGAAGAGGAGATCCTCTGTCTTGGATAGAACTCTGGCTTCTTGAGATGGAACAACTGCTATCTTCGAGTAATTCCCTAAATAAAAGCTCTGGCAGAAAACTCTGCCTAAAACTCCTTCCCTTTAGAACGGCTACCTTGGGTTATTTATATAGGCTTTTTAGATGCTTTACTTTGCTCCTAAATACCTCCTTCAAATAGAATTACTATTAAGGTGTTTAAGTAGACTTAGGAGTATATTTCTTTGTCTTCAAGCATCCAAATCTGAGTGAAATTGCTAATTCTCGTGGCAGGGGCACGCCTATGGCACACGCCCGTATGAATCGTCTTCAGGCCATGTCTCGATTCTGTCGATTGGGGCACGATCGTGTAAATCATGGCATGGCCGTGTGAAGCAATTTGACGAGGCACATCGTGTAGCTTGAAGTCCAGGCCATGTTGATTTCATCTTTGGCCCAAATTGGCCCATTTTAAGCCGATTTCCCCTTTTTTCGTCCTCGGGTGCTTTCCTGAGTATAAACATGAAAAGAAGGGATTAAGAGAACCTTTTTACATAAATCAAGGGCTAAATCATCCAAAAGCATACTAAATGTGGGATTAAAATATGTTACTTTTATGGTTTATCAAATACCCCCACACTTAAGCTTTTGCTTGTCTCAAGCAAAATTCTCAACTTACAATTAAAATGAACTTTCCATAATTCATAATTCCTATCGACATTGTCTCATCATAATTCATAGATAATTTATACATGGATAATTCAACTCAAAGACTCCTAAAGATTCAATCACGATAAGTCATACCTTTGTAGTACGAAAACATAGGTGTCTCCCCTTATCTAAGTAATTACCTTTAATTCAAAACCAACAAGGATTGACATCCTCACAAAAGATTCATTCAAATCACTCAAAGTGTTTAAGGTTCAAGAATAAGCACTCATAAGTCGAACCTGAAAAGTTAATCCCATAGGCTCGCCTTAAAATCAAATCTTCACCACTGTATATGAGATGATACACAGATCAAAAGGTCTTTATCAGGGTTGTAACAGGGCTAAGGTTAAGGGTGTGGATAAAGGCTGAATTAGAAGGTTAGAATCGAGATCGAATTGACTAATTACCTAATCTAAGAAAATAATGAACTAGAAATAACTGATTACATCAATTTAAACTTTGAAACTAATAATAATACGAGCTTTTTCTTTGATAATTGAAAATTAAATGCACAAGCTCACTTATTATACTAATACTGCTTATACTTTGATTTTTGAAAAAAAAATTTAAGAACAAACTAAGTAAATACATAATAATAAAGAAAGAATTTTATCAACTAAAATAAACTAATTAGGCAATTCGATCAAATCACTTCTCGATAGAAGGGTAGTCAAAAGAATGGTGATAACAAATTCAAAAGGTTTTTTTTGGGTTAATATTAGCGAGTAAATCAATAAAAAGAGTTGTTAAGATTAAAAAGGGTTCACTAAGGGTTAATTATGTGGGTAGGCTTTTTAGTGGTGTGAATGGGTTAAAACCTAGGTGCCTTTATCATCTGAGTATATCAAATCAAAAGGGTGGTCTCGACATGTATAAACGAGGCAAGTTCTAGAATAACAGTTCAAAGTTGACACACTCATAATCAATAAAGTGAAAAAGAATATATGCTCTATAAGGCTCAAAATCTCACAAAAAATATAGGTGTTTTTGACATAAATCCTTATAAATTCCAAATTTCAAGGTAATACTCAAATTCAGTTCAACACCCTAGACAATTTTTTTTTTGAAAAATAGACTTATCATGCTTGATTCTCTAGTATTCTTCACGTATAAATCATCAATGCACAATTATCAATGACTTACTCAAAAACATGTCAATAACAATCATAAATCATTAGAAATTTCACCCTAATTAATAATATGAGAAGATTTCTTATGGACAAGACTAAAATTCAGGATTTGAGAATAATGCAAAAAGTTAGGTACTTTTACCCCCCACACTTAAGTTGTACATTGTCCTCAATGTACAAAGATAGATAAACAATTATGTAATAAAAAGTGAAGGGAAGAAGTAACACTTCCTGAATTTTGGATGATTCCGAGAATTGGCGTCTTTGGTGGTAGAAAGTAGGTGGAGGAGGTGGTGGTGGAGTTTTCTTTGGGCATGGTGGGGTGTCTACCGATGATCTTTGTGCTAGATAAAGAAATTGGGTAGCCTGCAAAGATATAGCCAAGAAATCTAAAGAAACATTAATAATAAACTAATATTATAATTAAAGACAAAGGAAATAAAGAGAAGGAGACTAAGAAGAAAACTAAAATTGAAAGAAAAGACTAATGGACTAAGGAGTCCTTATTGTTGGATGGTTCGCGAGGTGGATGTGACCTCTAAGGCTGTGGTGCGTGATTCCCAAGTAGCCTTTACAACCTAAAACTAAAAACTAAATTAAAATAAACTAAACTAAGCATAAGAATGTTAAAGAGAAGGAAATTGAAGCAAAAGAGAAAAAGGAAATAAAAACTATATGGTCTCAAAGACTCTTGGCTTGTTGTTTGAATGAAGCTGCCGGCATGAACTTATGCAGATTAGTCTCCCATAGGGAGATTCTACTTGCATTCTTTCACTTCTTCGACATGATTTTAGTGTTGCTCAAGAGTCTTGACACTTTTTCTAAAGGAAGAAATAAAATTTTGAAAGAAAAGGAAAGAAGAAAGAAGAAATAGAATGGGAAGAAGAGGAAAGGCTGTGGAGTTTAAATAGTATTTCAAATTTGGCACGTTCCCACGCCCGTGGTTCAAGGGTGTGTAGATTCACATGGCTGCCTCGCATGGCCGTGGTGTGGACTTTGTTGCATTGCCCACGCCTGTTCTTGATGTGCCATGCCCGTGTTTGAGTAGTTAGTGTCGACCACGACCGCGTCACACAGCAATGGGTACAGGCGTGTTGAGTCTCCTACGCCTGTTTCTCAGTCGGCCATGCCCATTGAGAGATAGTCAGTAGCTTCACATGGTTTAGGGGCACGGCCATGCTGATCTATCGGTGCCTGTGGGGAAGGGTGGTTGGGCCCGTGACATCTGACGGTGGTTGGCCTGAATTGCACGGCCTCTACTCTGTCAGTGTGGTGGTTTGGTGGTCCACACGGCTACGGACACGGCCGTGTGTAAGGCCGTGTGGCCTGGAAATCTATACTTTTGTGTTAGTTTACAACTAATTATTTAGAAAAGAAGGGTGGAAAGAAAAGAAACTGAAAATAAATTTGAAAATAAATTGAGTTAGTGCTCGGGTTGCCTCCCGAGAAGCGCTCGTTTATAGTCTTAAGCTAGACTGTCCTTGTATTTGAAAATTTTAGGGAGGTTTAAAGGTTTGAATATCTTCATGCTCATAGTTCTATTTTTGTGACAAAGTTGAAGTTGAGAAGCGTTTACCTTAAAATTGCCAAATATTGGATTGCTTACCTCGACTAGTTCGTGTGGGAAGATATTGTGTACCTTAAAAAGAATCTCTCTCTTTGCCCTCAGGTCTGTTGAAGTGATGTGGGGATCGGTTTTGTCTAATAGTACCTGGTCTCCTATTTTAAAGTGATTTGATGTCCCTACGAGCTTTTCTGGCGGTTCTTCTGGTTTTACTTCGTGTGGATCTGACTTTCTTTGACCTGTGTCTTTTGCTCTTCTAAATCATTGACCTTAAGGTTTTGTTTCTTGTGTGATTCTTCTTTGTCGACTTGGGGGCTATGAGTTGGCTCAAGTTTGATGCCTTGTGATATTTCCTGCAGTGAAGGTTGAACAATTTGATTATCTATTGAAGTGACTTTCTTACCTTCATCATCTATTGTTCTAGCCGAGTCGTGAGCTTGAAGCTTAATCGATTCATCCCCTACGCGAAGTATGAGTTCACCTGTGGCAACCTCAATTTTAGTTCTAGCCGTTGCTAGGAAAGGTCTTCCTGGAATTAAGCGGATTGGATTATCCTCATCCATGTCTAAAACAACAAAATCTACTGGGAAAACAAATTTACCGATTTTTACAAGCACATCTTCAATAATTCCCTAGGGATTCTAACAGTTTTATCAGCTAGTTGAATACTTATCCTAGTTTGTTTGGGCTTCCCTAGACCTAGTCGTTTAAACAATGCATAAGGCATGACATTTATACTTGCCCCTAGATCAACTAACGTATTATCAATTGTTAAACTACCACTTAAGCATGGAATCGTAAAACTCCCTGGATCTTTTTGTTTCTGCGATAGTCTATTCTGTAACATTGCCGAGCATGTTGCGTTTAGTTTCACGTGGTGCTCTTCGTCTATTTTGCGTTTGTTTGTCAAGAGTTTCCTTAAAAATTTCCTCGAGTCTGGCATCTGGAAAAGGGCCTCAAGAAGGGGTAAGTTAATATGTAATTTCTTTAAAAGTTTAAGAAACTTACCAAACTGTTCCTCTGAATCATCTCCTTTCAATGCTTTGGGATAAGGTATGCGAGGTTTGTATTCTTTGATTATTGGTTTTGGCTTTTCGTGTGCTACCTCTATTTTACCTTTTTCTTCTTTGGTTTCTTGTGCCGTGGTGGGCTCGTCTACCTTTCTACCCTCTTGAGCTATGATGGCTTGGATTTGTTCTTTTGGGTTTATTTCTGTGTTACTTGGTAGACGTCCTTGTTGACGTTCAAAAATTAGCTTTGTAAGATGTCCCGCTAACCTAGTAAGTTCTCCAACTTGATTCTCGATCCCTTTGATCGATTTTTGTTGTTCATCAAGTGCTGCTTTAGTCTTTTGGAAACGAGAATCTATGGCTACCATGAATTTCGTCAGCATCTCTTTGAGGTTTGATTTCTTCTCTTATGGATATGGCTTATTTTGATAATTTGGAGGAGGTTGCTACCTTTGATTTCCTTGATTTCTTTTTCCTCCCAACAAAAAATTTGGGTGGTTCCTCCAACCTGCGTTATAAGTGTTACTATAAGGATTATTATTGGATCTGAAATTGTTACCTATATAGTTTGTCTGCTCATGTTCTGCTCCTGGTTGGTAAGGTGGGTACTCAGGATTCACCACATTCCCACTTGCTTCGCATTGCATTACTGGATGTACCTGCGAAGAATATAAATTACCAAGCTTTTTATTTATCATCTCCACTTGTGTTGACAGCATTGTTACTGGGTATATGTTAAAAATTCTGGCTGATTTTGTCAGTTTGGCCCTTGTAATTTGCCATTGATAGGTATTCAACGACATCTCTTCAATAAAGTTGTAAGCCGCTTTAGGAGTTTTGTTATTCAAAGTTCCACTGGCTGATGAGTCAATCATTTGCCTCGTTGAAGAATTCACACCGTTGTAAAAAGTTTGGACTTGAAGCCACAAAGGTAATCTGTGGTGTGGACATCTTCTCAGGAGATCCTTATATCTTTCCCATGCATCATATATTGTTTCTGCGTCATTCTGCACAAAAGAAGATATGTCATACCTAAATTTGGCCATTTTGGCTGGTGGAAAGTATTTTAAAAGAAATTTTTTGGTCTTTTGATCCCATGTGGTGATTGATCCTCGTGGTAACGAGTTCAACCACTGCTTGGATTTATTCCTTAATGAAAAGGGAAATAACCGAAGATGTATGGCATCGTCAGAAACGCCATTTATTTTGAAGGTATCACAGAATTCTAAGAAATTAGCTATATAAGTATTTGGGTCTTTGTCCTGCAAACCATCAAATTGAACAAACTGTTGAATCATTTATATTGTGTTAGGCTTTAATTCAAAATTATTAGCAGCTATAGCAGGCCTAACAATACTATATTCTGCTCCTGTCAAATTAGGTTTAGCATAATCATACATAGTACGCGGAGCATTCTGTTCTTGCACAGTTGGCGGTGGATTGTTTTCGTCCATCCCTTCAGTAGGATTGGATCTGTCTTGTTCTTCTCTTTGGTAGTCTAGAGCTCGTCTAGTTTCTCTGCGATTTCTGTGAGCGGTAGCTTCAATGTCACTTTTGTACTCTAAAGGTCCTCTCGGGTTACTTCTAGTCATAAACTAGAGGTGCCTGCTAGGATAAGAAAGAAAGAAATTTAGTGTAAATAAAAATTTAACCTAAACTAAAAATAAAAGTAAATTGCGAAAAAATAATAAAATAATGGCTAAAGTAATAGAAATAGAGCTTTCTTACTATTTTAGTGTTCCCCGGCAACGGCGCCAAAAACTTGATCGTGTCAAACTGTCGACTTTTAATATTTATAAAAAAATGATCGAACCATTAGACTAACTATGACAACGATTGAGGCAAGTACACCTATCGAACAATAGTATAGTTTAGGAAAGATTATTTTATCGAACCCAAAGGAACCTAAAAGTACTACTACTCACTTTCTTTCTATTATTTAGCCTAAAATATGGAGTGATTGGTTTATAAAACTAATGAAAAACTAAACTAGATGCAAAAAAAAAAAAAAAAGAATGAAACTCTGGGAAAAGACTGTGGAAAAACTCAGTTGATTTTAGACAATACCCTCAGGAAGAATCCACCTATGACTTCTCTTGTTAGCTAACTTTTAATTCATATGACTTCTTTACTTAGCTTGATCCATGAGACTCCCTAACCTATATTAAACCCTCTTTCGAGGTGAATAATGTCTAACCTTAGGTTAATTAGTGAAACTCTCGTTCTTTTATAATAACCCCCTAAGGAAGCAATAAATCGATCAATGGACTCCCATATTAGGTTTCACCCTAATCCGGCAAAATCTCGCCACCCTATCTCTAGGCGTGCGATCAACTCTGCTTAATTATGCTAGATCTACTCTTAGGCAGGGGTCTATTCCTCCTCCACCTAAGCACATCGATTAAATTAAGCAACATAATTAAGAACAAACTAAGTACTTATCATGTAATTTAGAAATCAAATAACAAAATCCATCATAGGTTTCATCCCCTTCAGGTATCTACAGGGTTTAGTTCATAACAAAATAATAAAACATCTCAAGACAAAAGATAAAACAAAGCATAAGAAATCCCTAAAACCCCCTGAAGGATTTGAAGAGGGGATCCTCTGTCTTGAATAGAACTCTGGCTTCTTGAGATGGAACAACTGGCTATCTTCGAGTAATTCCCTAAATAAAAGCTCTGGCAGAAAACTTTGCCTAAAACTCCTTCCCTTTAGAACGGCTGCCTTGGGTTATTTATATAGGCTCTTTAGATGCTTTACTTGGCTCCTAAGTACCTCCTTCAAGTAGAATTACTATTAAGGTGTTTAAGTAGACTTAGGAGTATGTTTCTTTGGCTTCAAACATCCAAATCCGAGTGAAATTACTCATTCCCGTGGCAGGGGCACGCCCATGGCACACGTCTGTGTGAATCGTCTTCAGGACGTGTCTCGATTCCATCGATCGGGGACGGTCATGTAAATCGTGGCATGGTCGTGTGAAGTAATTTGACGAGGCACGACCGTGTGGCTTGAAGTACAGGCCGTGTTGATTTCCTCTTTGGCCAAAATTGGCCCTTTTTAAGCTCGTTTCCCGTTCTTTTCATCCTCGAGTGCTTTCTTGAGTATAAACATGAAAAGAAGGGATTAAGAGCACCTTTTTACATAAATCAAGGGCTAAATCATCCAAAAGCATACTAAATGTGGGATTAAAATATGTTACTTTTACGATTATCATAATTCTTTTGGTACTTTCCCCTATCTCAATGTTTCAGCTTTTTATGGAATTCTCGATCATTTCTCCGGTCATTACAATTTCTGAAAAACTCTTGGTTGCACTTCTTAACATATGCGTGATAAATAGGGCTTTCAGTGTATGGATAAAGAGCATTGTGGTCTCTTTCTCCAGGAGT
Source organism: Gossypium rotundifolium (assembly GCA_025506655.1). Classification (NCBI taxonomy): domain Eukaryota; kingdom Viridiplantae; phylum Streptophyta; class Magnoliopsida; order Malvales; family Malvaceae; genus Gossypium; species Gossypium rotundifolium. The sequence goes on from CP106727.1 coordinate 25,680,039, forward strand.
GGTGGCTGGACTTGGATGGAAACCTCCCTCCACCTCTGTGCGTATTGTCTAAAGCTTTCGTTTCCTTTTTTCTCCATGTTTTGAAGAGTGATCCAATCGAGAGTCATGTCTGTTACATAACTGTACTGCTTCATGAATTCTTGAGCCAAATCTCTCCATGAACCGATTCTAGCACGACTCAATTGGTTATACCATCTGGCTGCGGCTCCCACCAGGCTATCTTAGAAGCAATGAATCAGCAGTGGGTCATTGTTAATGTATCCCATCATCCTTCTACAAAACATAGTAATATGGGCCTCTGGGTAACTTGTCCCATTTTTTTCTCGAATTCAAGCATCTTAAATTTTTACGGGAGCACCAAGTCAGGGACCAGGCTTAAATCCTTGGTGTCGATTCCATAACAGCTATCAGCATTTTCTATGGCCTTAAATTTCTCCTCTAACCATTTACATCTATCTTCTAGCTACTTTGGTTATTCCACTTTTGCCCTCTCTCCTTCAGCTATCTCATCCAAATCAGGGACATTGGGATTGATTGGACTATGTCCGGGTTAGAGCCTGAGCCATCCTAGAAGTTGATCGATATCGAGGCTACGGCTGGGACCTGCTGCGGTTTGATAGAGATAGATGGCCCTTGTAGACTTGTCTTTGGTAGTGCATGTACACGCATTGGAGTAAATCAATGAGGATATTGATTACTTTCAATGACATTATCCATAGGGTTTTTCCCTTTGTCTACCAGTAATTGAGTTAATTGGGACATCATGGATTTTTGTGATTCCATCATCCGATCCATCATATCATGCTGGATCTTGGTAAGCTGCTTCTGCATTTACAACTGAAGTTTTTCCTGCATCTCCTTTTGGAGTTGTTCAGGCTTCTCTAGTCTCTGATCCATATCTTTTGTTTTCTTTCTTGTGCCGTAGGGATGCATCTTCGGTAAGGTTTTGTCAGTTTCCAAGTTGCTGAAATATTTTTTTTATTAGAATCTTTTAATGACCTTTAATGCATATGAATGAAATAAAGACAAATGCAAATGCATGAATGCAAAAAAGGTGTCAGTTCTGATTCAATTCCATATAGAAAACTTTATTAGAAAAAAAATTCTTAACATAAAAATAGATTACGAATATGGCCTGGCCTTAATACCCAAAGTCCTAATTTTCTCGAGTAATGAAGCTAACTCCTGCCCTCAGCTTGACTGTGACTTGTACTACACGCTTAATATTTCTGCTTGTGCTACCAAAATTTGCACATGTTCAACCACCTCTCGAATTTGAATTATGGCTTCTCCCATTAGATAATCCCTATTTTCAATCTGATTCTGGGCATTATGAAGCTCTTCCTTCCATCGCTCTTCATTTACCTTTAAGGATCCAATATAGTTCTGGCAATTCTAAAGTGCCACCTCTAACTCTTCCATTTTCTTTTTAATCTTTTCAATTTTACTCAAACTTGCCTTTAATTCCATTATAGAATTTCAGTTTTGATGATAATTAAGAGACTTTTCCAACTCTGCCACTCTAGACTTTAATTCATTTTTTCCATTTTGGCTTTCTAACACTCGCCTTTCTAGAATCTCCTTTTGGGCTTTCATATCTTGAAATTTCTTTTCCCATTGTTCGGCCTTAGCTTTTTCCTCTTGCAACTCTTGTCACCATTAATCTAAAGTCTTTCCTAGCCCCGCAGTTCTCATTGACAGACGCATCTTCTTGTAGTCCTTTTTTAGGCTATCCAGATCCTCTTCAACTTTATTCTTCCCTTTTTCTTAGCTTTTCTGCTTCTGACTTCTGTATTTCCACATCCAATTTCCAATGCATTTTTTCCTACTCCAATTGCTAAATTTTCTTCCCATGTTCTGAACTTTGCTTCGTAAAATCTTGGCTTATAATTTCTAGCTCCATCGGAACTACCTGCAGGCATTCTTCCATTGATCGAGCATCATTTAAAGCCGGTCCTAGAATATTATCATTAATTCTTTTACTCAACCACGCTTTATACTCAGCAGTCACCATGTCAACCACGCTTACTCTCTTCATTTGACGAGGTCGTATCCAAGCATCATCAATCTCCCAACTCTTTTTCTTGTAATTTTCCACCTTATAAGAAAATTCGCTTTGGGACAACCCATGCGTTACCGGTATAAACTGCCTAGACTTATACTGTCTTGCCACAAGTAACGGAGCATACCCAATAGCTCCTTAAATTCACGGTAAATGGACCCAATTAAAACCTCCGCATCTGTACAGTATCTCATTGGGCACCATCCACGGAGCTCTCCACTCAACATCATCTTCTTGAAGATTTTGCAAAATTATCATCTACCTTTCTTCTGATATATCGTCCCCCCTTGGTACAGCCAATTCTTCCTTCAAAGGTGAATAATTCTCACAGAAAGGTCGATAAGAAATCTTTCCAATCCTCTAAAAGTGACCATGAAACCAAACTATCAATAATTATGCACATCCAATAAACTTACCTTCTTGGCTCTCCGACATGCATTTAAAGATCTAAAGGTCTCAACAAGAATCATAGGAACTGGTGTAATTTGCTTATTCAATCAATCAAACAAATCTGCCACTGCCTCACCTATGTATCTTAGAACTCTAGGGAAAATTACTAATCCGTAAATACTCAAAGCAAAGATATCCACCTTCTTCTTTACATCGGGTGCCAAAATTAAGTCCCTTAAATTTTCCCAAGGAATGCATCTTCCCTCACCCTTTTGCTATGTCCGAGCTAAAACCCAATGTTCGCTCATCCCGGTAATACTCATCAACCTTTTAACGAAAGAAGGAACATTAGCAATCCTAGTATAAACTTTATCAGCTTGGATCCCCGAACAATGAAGTAAAGTAGTGTGCTCTTCTATAGTAGGCACCAGATCTACATTCCCAAAGGTGAAACAACTATATGCTGAATTCCAAAATTGAACCATAGCCCGAAATAAGTGTTGATCTACTCTGACATCAAGCAAATGAGAGATATCACCATAATTGCAACAGAACATCAGTTTAGTATCATCTTCCCAATGAGTCCAAATATCCCTTAATTCTTGAACCTCATTTTGTGCTACACTAATGCGGGTAAAATCCCATGACTCAGAAACATATCCTTCAATTAGACTATCTCCCTTTTCCAATTGTAATCTTTCTGACCATGCTCGAACAGCCGCATTGTCTTCTACCTTAGCAAGAAATTTGTTTTCCATGGCAAACTTTCTATCTTAGCAACCGAACAGGAACCGACACCTATTTATTGCGAAATGACATGCAAATAACAAACAAATCAAAACAAGTCAGTATCGCATAATAAAAATCAGAACAAGCAATATATTATCAAACACTTATTTGAGTAGCCATTAAAGGTTTGGCATTCTACCTAGGGTAGGCTCTTAGGGTTTACTATATGTGGTTTGGTTCTAAAGAGAGGGTACCCGAACCAGCAGATTCCTCAATCCTCACTCATTATAGGCTCATATGGATCGAGTTCAGTTCAGTGGAACACATTTCCCTATGGCCATACGGAGGTGAAAACCTCACAAAGCACATAGGTACAGATGTGTCCCGGAAGCAATCTACTAGCCCATGAGGAGGTGAAAACCTCACGAAAGCATAGCTTCTCACTCCCACTTAAAGGTGCGACCACAACGGTCATGCAATGCAATGCCAAAGTATTTGTTAGACTCGACATTATTGTAATTATAGCACAAACAAAATGCATTGAAAAAAACATGATTCTTCAAAACAATTTTCCAAACTTCAATCAATAGGACAAAAATTAATCAATTCATGGCCTGACTCTCAACCTTCCCCAGTGGAGTCGCCAAGCTGTCGAAACCAATTTTATTTTGGGTTTGGAAAAATGAGGATTGACTTTAAAAACATAGAGTCACCACAAATCCTTTTTTTTTAGGTGTGATTGGGTCACCTATAAAAACATTTTGGTCTGCAAGATTCGAGAAAATGGGTTCGGAAGTCGGTTACGCATGAGAAAGGGTTAGCACCCCCATGCGCCCCTGAACGGGTACCAAATCGGTTAATTAATGTCCTTACGTTGAAAATTTGAAAATGTTTGATATAAAAATTTTTAAGGAAAATTAATCAATATTGAATTTGAATCTCATGATTTACTCGCTTCGAATGAAATAAAAATATCACATCCAGTACGTTAGGACATAACACCTTTACACCCCGACACTGAGATCATCTTTGATCTTCAAAACATGAAATTAAAGAATGGTATTTGATTATCTGGTTGGACAGAAAATTGACATCCAGTACGTTTGGGCATAATTTTTTGAATTTCCAAATGCACAAACATTACCTTATTTTGGAAAAGCAAAACTTTATATTAGGCTTAAAATGCATTTAAATAAAATAAAAACATTTAATAAAAACTAGAACTTATTAGAATTTGAGGCGTAACAGTAATAGAATGCATAAACACTAATCATGAAATATACACAAATTAAAGATCATATTAACAACATGCTATAAAATGCAAGATTTCTTAAAGAAAGTTAATTTATATTGAATCTTGAACTTCAAGATTTTCTCGTTTCAAAAGAATAAAAATATCGCATCCAGTACGTTAGGACATAACACCTTTATACCTCGACACCGAGATCATCTTTGATCCTTAAGATATTTAATTAAAAAGGGTATTGGGCTATCCGTTGAATAGGAAATTAACACCCAGTATGTTAGGGCATCATTTTCCCACACTCCCAAACACACAAACATTGCCTTATCTTTGAAAAATTTATGTACAAAAAAAAAATTAAATGGACTTAACATATACAAAATATTTGATAAAGGAATACATATATTGAAATTTGAAGCATAAAACAATAACAAGTAGCATGAATATAGTATTAAGCATGAAATAATACACAAACTTAACATTATACAAATAGACATAATTATAGAGATAAGTTAATGCAAAATATATAATAACGATAATAAGTAATAACATAAAATGTTGTGAAAATAAATTAAACATTAAAATATGATCTTTCAAATTAATAAATTATATACAATAAATTTAAAAAAGGAAATACATGTAGATATATATATATATATATATATAAGCGATTTTAAATAAAACTAGATATACATATAGATTGGCTTAAGGAAGAATATATAATTAAAAACATAGGAGAAAAATAATTTGCACAAAATAATAATCCGTAGATATAATACAAAGAATAAAAATACATTTAAACAATAAAAAAAGTTAAGGAGTTACAAATTCAATTTCCAAAACAAATTTATTAAAAAGCTTAGATAATAACTAAATCTAAGACTATAAAAAGTCATGGGAATTAAAAACCAAAATTAAGGCTTAATCGGAATCAAAATATAATTAGAGGACCAATTTGTAAAATAAACAAAGCTATTTAAACAAAATAGAGGATCGGATTGCATTTCATATGAATAAAGAAGGATTGAACAAGCAAATATTCCTCATTACCAATACGCAGTACATAAACTGGACCAAATTAAAATAACGCGGAAATTATCGAGATCGATTAAACAATAAAACCATGCATCATAGATTTAATTTAAAGCAGTACAAAAATAAAAGGGATCAGGTGCGCAAATTCTCCATTAATTGTAGAAATGCGCAGATTTGGGGTTTTGAATCGGGTCGGGTCGTTGGGCAAAGACTGATACGGCATCATTTAAAGGCTATTGCCATAAGCCTAAACAGCGTCATTCTATTAACAGATGTAAAAACAAATTAAAACGAAATAAAACCTAATCTAAGCCCCCCTAAACAGAACCCTAAATACCCTTTCCTTCAACCCCCCAGCCGCAACCAAGGAAGCCCCCATCCGACCACCAGAGCATCACTGTAATTGGCACTTAGTGGTACACATAGATCAAAAAGAGGCTCTCGTACCAGCCTTGAAGCCTCGCCCCTCAGTCCTCGCCTATATCCGTACTCCGATCGCGATGGAGGAGACACAGACAGAACCACACGAAGGTAACTCTTCCTCTTTCCATTAATACACCAAAAAATAAAACAAAATGTTGGAAATAGATTCCAATAAAGAAATGAATAATCAAGGGAAAGAAATAAAATCAAAGAAAGGCCACCTCTTTCGAATCTGTTTCTACTCTTTTTTTTTGTATTGCTGTAATTTGTTGTATTCAGTATGTATATCACTGTTCATGTGTCCCCCCCAAACAACGGTGCTCCTTCAACCTTTTAAAGCTGAAACCAAAAATATAAAATCAAAAATAAAGAAAAATTACAACTTTTTCTTTTTGTTTTCTCTACTTCTTTCTCCTTGTTGTCGTAGTGTGTCCTTTTCGGAGGTGTAGCTGGCAGACGTGGTGTACGAAGGCTCGGATGTAGTGTACGGAGGTACGAGCAATGATGTACATAGAGGCACGCACGGGGAAGGCTGCTGCGGCATGCGCGTGGTGACGTGCGTGGGGGAACACGAGCGGTGCTGGAAACCTCTATAACCCTTAGGGTTTTTGCTTGCTGAAACCATTTGGGCCGTTCAGGCCAGTTTAGGGATTGGTTTTTTACGCCTATTTTGGGTTTTGTAAGTGGGTTTGTCCCTAGGCCTGTAAAAGGACTGTTTAAAAGACTTTTATTTTTTTATTGGTTTTATTTATCTGTTATGTTATTTTGGTTTGGTTTTATCGGGCCCGGGCGAAATGGTCCTTCACCAGCTGCCTCTCTTTGTTTATTGTCATATAACGAGAGTAGAGCAAAGACTTCAAAAGGACCATTTTTGCCCGGCCTTCAAATCCTTGACTTCTTTCGGTGCCTTTCTTCTTCGAGTATCTTCATTCCATCCCACTGCATCTTCAAGGGTATAGGAACTAGTGCTTCAATCCACTCCAATGTAATTTCAGGGAGAAGAGATTCGTAGCTTCAATTTACTCCATTGGAACTTCGAAGAAATTCAGATTGATCCTCATTGTAAACTCAAGGAGGATGGATTAGTAGCTTTGACCTACTCCACTGGGGCTTCGAGGTGATAAGAATTCAGAGAGAAGAGATTTGTAATTTCGATCTACTCACTGAAACTTCTCGAAAATAAAGTTGGGTCATCATTGTAGACTTAGGGAGACGGGATTTATAATTTTGACCTGCTCTGCTAGAATTTTGAGGTGATAAGAATTCAGAGAGAAGAGATTTTTAATTTCAATCTTCTCACTGAAACTTCTCAAAAATAAAGTAAGATCCTCGTTGTAAACTCAGGGAGATAGGATTTGTAATTTTGACCTACTCCACTAGAACTTCGAGGTGATAAGAATTCAAAGAGAAGAGATTTATAATTTCGATCTTCTCATTGAAACTTCTCAGAAATAAAGTTGGATCCTCATTGTAAACTCAGGGAGACGGGATTTGTAATTTTGACCTGCTCCACTAGAACTTCGAGGTGATAAGAATTTAGAGAGAAGAGATTTGTAATTTTGATCTTCTCATTGAAACTTCTCGGAAATAAAGTTGGATCCTCGTTGTAAACTCAGGGAGACGGGATTTGTAATTTCGACCTACTCCACTGGAACTTCAAGGAAATAAAACTCGTATGGCTTCAATCTGCTCCTGCAACTTCAAGATTGCCAGATCTGTTGTCTGCGATCCGCTTCACTTAGGAAGGCAAGATCTTCGAATTCACCGATGTTGCGACAATGTCCTCTAGGGGACCTGTGCTGTAAAATCAGTTTTGTGTTTATGCTTATGCAAAATGGTTAGGATGCAATGATCAGAATGAATCTAATGCTCCTAACTAAATGTATGATGGACGACATTTGAGTGAATGCAGAATGTCATGAGAATGGTCTTTTTACAGAGATTAGGATGCAACGATCGGAATGAATCAAATGCTCCTAACTAAATGTGTTTTGCATGAATGCAGAATTTCATGAGAATGATCCTTTTTAAATGTTTAAGGGCATCCTCGCTCGCATCCTGTCGTCCTTGTTTGTTTGGTAATTTGACCCCAAAACTCGAAAGAACCACTACTTTGCTCAACTGATTTGTCCCCATTGTAACTCATACCTCGAAGGCATAAGATTTGTATTATTACACAGCCACTTGCCATGTCTCCTATTTATAGGATTCAAAATAATCTGTTACACCATTCTCTAAGTGCTTAGTTTGAACACAAATTTTCATCTTTGAGAACAATCTCCTTCTTATTATTTGTTTGTTAAAGCCTCATCTCTACCGTGGTACTTTAAAATCAGAGAGATCATCACTATATAGACACCCTATTCCCCGGTATTATCAATCCCTTGGACCTGGTGAGTTCTACACAATAGTTCTGTTTTGGGCTCTTGTATTATTTAGAAACTTCTAGAGTAATATACAGAACTTCTTCTATAAAAGTATTATTAGTTTATCCATCATTATTTCAATGCGACATGCTTGCATAAAGGTAATAATAATAGATCAGAATAAAATTGGTGTGAAGTAAAGCTTAAGACAAATTATCAAAACAACTTAATCACAAATGCTCGTCTCAAAAAGAATAGAGTATTCAAAGACAGCACATTTAAAAATGCCTACTATGGGCCATTTAGATATCGCAGCTTGAGCTTCTCTGCCCGAGCATCTAGAAGACTATTTTGAGTCCGACATGTGTTTAGGAGATCTTAAGTACTTTGCCAATACACCAAGATTAACATACTCTTTCCTTGTTAATTCAAATATAGCAGGATCACATATGTCATAATTTGAGCCGCCTTTTTGGGTTTTCAACTCAAACCCCCTTTTGTCTCAAAGCGCCCTTTACAATTTTTCGCCTTGCCTCTTCATATTTTTTTTGAAAGTCTCAAATGCCCTTTGCGGGTTTTCACTTTGGCCTCCTTTCCTCTTCAAGAATAGTATTTCTTGACTGAATCTGAATTTATAGGATTGGGCAAGTTTTTCCCATCCATTTCAGCCAAGATCAGTGCTCTTCAAAAAAGCCTTTTTTACTACATAACGTCCTTCCCAATTTGGCATCCACTTCCCTCTGTAATCCTTTTGTATAGGGAGGATCTTTTTCAAAACCAGGTCTTTTTCGTGGAAATCTCTTGGACAAACCTTTTTGTCATAAGCCCGCATCATTCTCTTTTGGTACATCTGACCATGACGGATAGTCTTTACCCTTTTTTCTTCGATTAGGTTCAGCTGATTGTATCTAGACTGGATCCAATCTGCTTCATCTAACTTTAATTCTGATAAGACTCGAAGGGACGGAATTTCAACTTCGATGGGTAACACTGCCTCCATTCCGTAAACTAATGAGAAAGGAGTTGCCCCGGTAGAGGTCCTGACTGTTGTTCGATAATCATAGAGAGCGAATGGTAGCTTCTTGTGCCAATCCTTATAAGTTTCAGCCATTTTCCCTACAATCTTCTTAATATTTTTATTAGCTGCTTCCACTGCACCATTCATTTTCGGGCAATACGGTGATGAATTATGGTGTCTGATCTTAAATTGACTGCAAACCTCCGCGACCGTACTATTGTTCAAGTTTAGCGCGTTGTCAGATTTAATCCTCCCAGGCATTCCATGTCGACATATGATTTCCCTTTTTAGGAATCTGCTAACTGCCGACTTGGTAACACTGGCATATGAAGCTGCTTCTACCCATTTAGTAAAATAGTCAATAACTACGAAAATGAAACGATGCCCATTTAAAGATTTTGGGGAAATCGGCCCAATGACATCTATGCCCCACATGGAGAAAGGCCATGGGGAAGTCATAACATGCAATGGTGAAGGAGGTACGTGAATTTTGTCCCCATATATCTGGCATTTGTGACATCTCTTAACGTATTTGATGCAGTCACCATCCATGTTTGACCAATAGTATCCAAACCTCATAATCTGTCTAGCCATTGTAAAACCATTAGCGTGAGTCCCACAGACACCCTCATGTACTTTTTCCAGAATTTTCTTAGTTTCAATAGCATCCACACACCTCAAAAGTACTTGATCCTTTCCTCTTTTGTACAGGACCTCCCCGTCCAGGACATAACCACAGGCTAGCCTTCTTAATGTCTTTTTGTCATTTTCTGTTGCTTGATCAGAGTATGCACAGCTCTTCAAATATCGAAGAATGCTAGGATACCAAGGATTCCCATCTCTCCTCTTCGTCTATATTACAGTAGTGGGCTGGAGCTTCACAAATACTCATTTGGATGGGCTTCATACTTTCATGCTCATTTACTCTGATCATAGAAGCTAATGTGGCCAAGGCATCAGCCATCTGGTTTTCATCACGCGGGAGGTAAAAGAATGTGATATCCTCAAACTCTTTAATCAACTCCAGAATAAACTTTTGGTAGCTGATCAATTTGGGATCCCTCGTTTCCCATTCTCCTTTGAGCTGATAGATCACCAATACATAATCCCCATATACCTCTAGTACCCTGACTTTGTAGTCTATGGCTACTCAAATTCCCATAATACAAGCTTCGTATTCTGCATATTATTTGTGCAATCAAAGTCCTATTTGCAAGAGAACGGGTGATGATCTCTATTTGGGGATTTTAGGACTACCCCAATTCCATTACCAACAGCATTTGACGCTCCATCGAAGTTCAACTTCCAAGGATAATCTTCTAGGGTACCTCCCTCAGTAGCTACTACAAACATCAGATCCTTATTGGGAAAATCAAAGTTCAAAGGTTCGTAATCGTCTAGCGCTCTGCTGGCTAGAAAGTTTACATTGCACTTCCTTTTACAACCTTCTAGTTCACATAGACTATGTCAAATTTAGAGAGCAAAATTTGCCATCGAGCCATTCTCCCATTCAGAGCGGTTGACTCCATCATATATTTAAGAGGATCTAGTTTCAAGATTAACCAGTCGTATGGTACAACATGTACTACCGAAACCTTCGAGTTGTCCAGATTAAGGCACACCACAATTTTTCAATTGGCGAATATCTCATCTCACACTCAATAAATTTCTTACTGAGGTAATATATCACCTTTTCTCTTCTCCTTGAGCCATCATGCTGACCCAACACACACACCCCATAGAGTGATCAAACACTGTTAAATATAGGATTAGCGACTTATCTGGGCAAGGGGATGATAACACTAGAGGATTTGACAAGTACTGTTTGACCCTATCGAAAGCTTTCTGGCATTCATCATCCCACAAACCTGGATTATGTTTCTTTAGAAGACGAAATATGGGATCGCACTTTTCAGTTAACTGTGAAATAAATCGAGCAATGTAATTTAACCTCCCAAAGAAACCTCAAACTTCTTTTTGAGTGCATGGTGAAGGCAATTCTTGTATAGCCCTGACCTTATCTGAGTCAATCTCGATTCCCTTTTTATTGACTATGAAGCCTAGCAATTTACCCGATCTAGCTCCAAAAATACATTTCGTTGTATTGAGTTTCAGTTGGAATTTTCTTAATCTCAAGAATAATTTCCTCAAAACTTGAATATGTTCTTCTTTTGTTCTAGACTTTGCAATCATGTCGTCCATATAAACCTCAATTTCTTTATTATCATATCATGGAATAAAGTCACCATAGCTCTTTGGTATGTAGGTCCCGTATTTTTCAACCCAAACGGCATCACTTTGTAACAGAACATACCCCATAGTGTTATGAAGGTAGTCCTTCCCATATCTTCAGGATGCATTTTTATCTGATTGTACCCCGAGAATCCATCCATAAATGAAAACAACGAGTAGCCCGTTGTGTTATCCACCAGAGTATCAATATGAGGTAAAGGAAAATTATCCTTTGGGCTAGCCTTATTTAGGTCTCTATAATCAACACACATCCGTACCTTTCCATCTTTCTTAGGGACAGGCACTATGTTGGCTACCCATTCTGAGTATTTGACCTCTTGCAGGAATCTAGCATCAAACTACTTTTTGACTTCTTCCTTTATTTTTAGGACAATATCCAGTCTCATCCTTCGAAGCTTCTGCTGAACTGACTTGCAATCCTCTTTTATGGGCAGGCGGTGTACTACAATGTCGGTGTTTAAACCAGGCATATCTTTATATGACCATACAAAGACATCTTCAAATTCTTGTAACAACTTGACAAGATCTTGTCTTATTTCTTCGGCCATACTCATTCTAATCCTTACTACCTTCCCCTCCTCCAATGTCACAGTCTCTATTGTTTCCTTATGAGGTAGAATTTTTTTCTCTTCCTGTTCTACCATTCTTAACAAGTCAGGAGATAAGTTACTATCCATGCCATCTTCAAAATCGTACGATCCTTCTAAACACATGTCTTGCTCAAAAGGATATCCTGAGTCCCTGGCAGCGTCGCTCATGTCATTGATATCTGGGGACCTATTGTTGCCCAAAAGAATATGGGAAGAATGAATTAATTTATGAATGGTTATTTGTATTATAATAATTATGAAAGAATGATTTGAACGAATCACAAAATAAAAAAAAGAATGGAAGAATGTTTGTTTCAAATGATAGCAAAAATGTACTTCATTAATATAATAATGTTTGAACATGCGCCTATTTCGCAAAAGAAATCTTATTGCTTCTAGGCTTAAAGCAATAAGTGAGTTCTGAACATTACTCTGAATAAGCTTTAAATACTACAGGGATTTCCTCTACAGTCCAGTTATCTAAAACACTTCCTGGTTCATAAGGTTGAATATCTGATGGGGTCCTTTCCTCAACTGCCTCCTCAGATATGGCATTAATGCAGACATCGCCCAACATTGCTACAATGTCCTCTCCCTTTGGCGTCTTTGACTCAGCATGAATTACCCCTCCCGGCACAGAAGTTTTAGAAAGTGTGGGATTATCATGGGTTCCCATTTGGTTTTCTCGCCCTTCAAACGAGCACGTCTTCTTTCTTGCCTTTTTTCTAATTCTTTCTTTTTTTGTCTTGCATCTGGCTTGAATTCTAAGCCAAAGCGATCTTGTTTTTCTCTCAAGGTCGGGGCCAAAACTCTCCCCTAAAGATACTTTCCAAATCCTCTTCCTAGTAAAGCCCCTTTCCCTATGATCATTTTCAGTCCCATTCTGGTGGTCTTGGAGATTCTTGGTATCGGGATTCTATTTCCTTCCATAATGAAAGTCCCATTCATGAACTCGAGAGACTAAAAAGAACATTCGGTTGTCTCATCTTTTATCTCCAAGTATGGCATCTCGTTAGTCACAGCTGCAATAATGTCCTCCTCAGCCTTTATCATTATTAGCCGACCATCCACTACAAGCTTTACGTTTTGATGTAATGATGAGGGCACTGCCCCTGACGAATGTATCCACGGTCTCTCTAGTAAGCAGTTATAGGAATGCTTGATGTCCATTACCAAAAAAATCCACCTCGTAAGTGGTTAAGCCAATCAATAGGGGTATCTCAATTCTTCCCAACACTTTTCTTTGCATTCCATCAAATGCCTTTACTATGCTTTGGCACTCTTTCATTTGTGAGACTGTCCATCGGTAATCTATTTAGAATGGACAAGGGTAACACATTTAACGTCGACCCATTGTCTATCAAGACCCCTGGTAGCGTGTACCCTTTACATCTAGTAGTAATATGCAAAGCCTTGGTGGATCCTTTACCACCCAGTGGTATCTCGTCATCATTGAAATAGATAAAGTTGTCGGCACTTATGTTACCAATCAACCGATCCAGTTTATTAATCGATATATCATTGGTGACATAAGTCTCATTCAAAACTTTTATCAATGCGTTCTTGTGTACCTCCGAACTCTGAAGCAAAGCCAACACAGATATGCTTGTTGGTTGTTTATGCAGCTATTCTACAACACAATATTCACTATGTTTCAGAATTTTTAGGAAATCCTTAGCTTTTTCTTCTTTCACTGGTTCTTTGATAGGCGACTTAGGCTCGACTGATTTTTATATCTCCTGCTCTACCATTAGAGCTTTCCCTTTTGTCAAGTCATAGCGTCTTCCGCTACGAGTATGAGAACTTACATCTAAATCATCCTTTGAAGCACTAGCCGAATTCTCTTTCCTTGGGGCTGCCACATTACACTCATAGTTCCAAGGAACCTTCTTACTGTCTTTATAAGCAAAGGTTGCGGGCCTCGTATTATCACTTTTGGTGCTATCTGTATTCCTGCCTCATTGCTTTTGGGGCACGAAATAACGATCATCAGAAGATTGACTTTCACACTCTTTGATGTTGACTCTGACGTACATACGCTCCTCTCCTCTGTGCCTTCGCCATAAAATTCAACTTCTTTATTGTTCATTAAATTCTGCACCAAAGTTCTAAATTCCCTACAATTTTGAATCTCATGCCCCAATTCCTAATGGTACTCACAATAATTTATCAGCTTTCCCTGACTCTTTTTCGCAACAATTAGTCCCTGCTTGACCATTTCATTCCAGACCATTCTTAAGGGAGTCTAAACCTCCGCGACACTTGCTTTGATTCTTTTTTCTGAACTTTCACAGTCGCGTTGACCCCATTACTAGCTTGATTGGGTAATAGGTTTACTGCGTTTGGTATGTCCTCTAACTCCACGACACCTATATTGATAAATCTTTCCACCAATTTCTTAAAGGCAATGCAATTTTCTATTGAATGCCCTATGATCCCCGCATGGTATTTACACTGTGCATTCGGGTCATACCACTTGGGATACGGAGGCTACATTGGTTTTGATGATAAGGAGACACAATATGCGAGTCAAATAGAGTTTGATACATCTCCTTGTACGTCATTGGAATCGGTGTGAATTGGAGTTTCTCATTGTTTTGTCTTGTAGTGCCAGATTCTTTCTTGGATGATCCCTGATGCCCTGTGCCACTGTTTTTGGCTGATTAACGGTGATTGACTTCGAGTACCCTATGCTTGTGTTATTCACCTTGCTTTCTTTCTTCCTTGTGGTCATTCTTTTGGTACTTTCCCCTATCTCAATCTTTCTACTTTTTAGGGCGTTCTCGATCATTTCTCCGATCATTATAATGTCTGAAAAACTCCTGGTTGCACTTCTTAACATATGCGTGATAAATGGGGCTTTCAGTGTATGGATAAAGAGCATTGTGGTCTCTTTCTCCAGGAGTGGTGGGTAGACTTGGATGGCAACCTCTTTCCACCTCTGTGTGTATTGTCTAAAGCTTTCGTTTCCTTTTTTCTCCATGTTTTGAAGAGTGATCCTATCGGGAGTCATGTCTGTTATGAATGCTTGATCCAAATCTCTCCATGAACCGATTCTAGTGTGACTTAACTGGTTATACCATCTGGCTGCGGCTCCCACCAGGCTATCCTAGAAGTAATGAATCAGTAGTGGGTTATTGTTAATGTATCCCGTCATCCTTCTACAAAACATAGTAATATGGGCCTCTAGGCAACTTGTCCCATTGTATTTCTCAAATTCAGTTATCTCAAATTTGTAAGGGAGCACCAAGTTAAGGACCAGGCTTAAATCCTTGGCGTCGATTCCATAACAGCTATCAGCATTTTCTATGGCCTTAAATTTCTCCTCTAACTATTTACATCTATCTTCTAGCTGCTTTGGTAATTCCACTTTCGCCCTCTCTCCTTTAGCTATCTCATCCAAATCCGGGACATTGGGATTGATTGGACTATGGCTGGGGTTAGAGCCTGAGCCATCCTAGAAGTTGATTGGTATCGAGGCTGCGACTGGGACCTGCTGCGGTCTGATAGAGATAGATAGCCCTTGTGGACTTGTCTTTGGTAGTGCATGTACACGCGTTGGAGTAAAGCCATGAGGATATTGATTACTTTCAGTGACATTATCCATAGGGCTTTTCTCTTTGTCTACCAGTAATTGAGTTAATTGGAACATCATTGATTTTTGTGATTCCATCATCCGATCATATCATGCTGGATCTTGGTAAGTTGCTCCTGCATTTGCAACTGAAGTTTTTCCTGCATCTCCTTTTAGAGTTGTTCAAGCTTTTCTAGTCTCTGATCCATATCTTTTGTTTTCTTTCTTGTGCCATAGGGATGAGTCTCCGGTAAGGTTTTATCAATTTCCAGGTTGATTAAATATTTTTTATTAGAATCTTTTAATGACCTTTAATGCATATGAATGAAACGAAGACAAATGCAAATGCATGAATGCAAAGAAGGTGTCGGTTCTGATTCAATTCCATATAGAAAACTTTATTAGAAAAAAATTCTTTAGATAAAACAGATTACAAATATGGCATGGCCTTAATACCCAAAGTCCTAATTTTCTCGAGTAATGAAGCTAACTCCTATCCTCGGCTTGACTGTGACTCGTACTGCATGCTTAATATATCTGCTTGTGCTGCCAAAATTTGCACATGTCCAGCCACCTCTCGAATTTGAATTATGGCTTCTCCCATTAGATAATCCCTATTTTCAACCTGATTCTGGGCATTATGAAGCTCTTCCTTCCATCGCTCTTCATTTACCTTTAAGGACCCAATATAGTTTTGACAATTCTGAAGCGCCATCTCTAACTCTTCCATTTTCCTTTTCATCTCTTCAATTTTACTCAAACTTGCCTTTAATTCCATTATAGAATTTCAGTTTTGGTGATAATTAAGAGACTTTTCCAACTCTACCACTCTAGACTTTAATTCATTTTTTCCATTTTGGCTTTCTAACACTCGCCTTTCTAGAATCTCCTTCTAGGCTTTCATATCTTGAAATTTCTTTTCCCATTGTTCGGCCTTAGCTTTTTCCTCTTGCAACTCTTGTCGCCATTAATCTGAAGTCTTTCCTAGCCCCGCAGTTCTCATTGACAGACGCATCTTCTTGTAGTCCTTCTTTAGGCTATCCAGATCCTCTTCAACTTTATTCTTCCCTTTTCTTAGCTTTTCAGCTTTTGACTTTGTATTTCCACATCCAATTTCCAATGCATTTTTTCTTCCTCCAATTGCTCAATTTTCTTCCCAAGTTCTAAACTTTGCTTCGCAAAATCTTGCCTTATAATTTCTAGCTCCATCAGAACTACCCGCAGGCATTCTTCCATTGATTGAGCATCATTTAAAGTCGGTCCTGGAATATTATCGTTAATTCTTTTACTCAACCACATTTTATACTCAACAGTCACCATTTCACCCACGCTTATTCTCTTCATTCGACGAGGTCGTATCCAAGCATAAGCAATCTCCCGACTCTTTTTCTTGTAATTTTCCACCTTATAAAAAATTTCTCTTTGGGCTAACCCATGCATTACCAGTATAAACTGCCTAGACTTATACTGTCTTGCAGAAGTAACGGAGCATACCCATTGGCTCCCAAAATTCTCGGTAAAGGGACCCAATTAAAACCTCCGCATCTGTACAGTATCTTGTTGGGCACCATCCACGGAGCTCTCCACTCGACATCATCTTCTTGAAGATTCTACAAAATTATCATCCACCTTTCTTTTGATATATCGTCCCGCCTTGCTACAGCCAATTCTTCCTTCAAAGGTGAATAATTCTCACAAAAAGGTCGGTAAGAAATCTTTCCTATCCTCTTAAAGTGACCATGAAACCAAACTGTCAATAACTGTGCACATCCAATAAACCTACCTTCTCCGCTCTCCGACATGCATTTAAAGATCTAAAGGTCTCGACAAGAATCGCAGGAATTGGTGTAATTTACTTATTCAATCGATCAAACAAATCTGCCACTGCCTCATCTACATGTCTTATAACTCTAGGAAAAATTACTAATCTGTAAATACTCAAAGCAAAGATATCCACCTTCTTCTTTACATCGGGGTGCGCCAGAATTAAGTCCCTTTAATTTTCTCAAGAAATGCATCTTCCCTCACCCTTTTGCTGCATCCGAGCTGAAACCCATTGTTTGCTCATCCCGGTAATACTCATCAACCTTTTAATGAAAGAAGGAAATTAGCAATCCTAGTATAAACTTTATCAGCTTGGATCCCCGGACAATAAAGTAAAGTAGTGTACTCTTCTATAGTAGGCATGATAAACTATAAAAGTAGCATATTTTAAATCCCACATTTAGTATGCTTTTGGATGATTTATCCCTGATTTATGTAAAAAGGTGCTTTTAATCCCTTCTTTTCATGTTTATACTCAGGAAAGCACCGAGGACGAAAAGAACGAGAAATGGGCTTAAAACGAGCCAATTTGGGCCAAAGAGAAATCGACACGCCCTGAATTTCAAGCCACACGGCTGTGCCTCGTCAAATTACTTCACACGGCCATGTGACGATTTACACAGTCGTGCCCAATCGACAGAATCAAGACACGGCCTGAAGACAATTTACACGGGCATGTACCATGGCCGTGCCCTTGTCGCAGGAAAGAGCAATTTCACTCGAATTTGGATGCTTGGAGGCAAAGAAACGCATTCCTAAGTCTACTTAAACATCCTAGGAGGAATTCTACTTGAATTAGGATACTTAGGAACCAAGTAAAGCATCTCAAAGCCTATATAAACACCCAAGGTAGCAACAAAAACGGGGAGTTCGGCAGAAGCCAAAATAGGAATCAAGTTTTAGGCAGAGTTTTCTGCCAGAGCTTTTATTCAGGGAATTACTCGAAGATAGCCAGTTGATCCATCTCAAGAAGCCGGAGTTCTACTCAAGACAGAAGATCTCCACTTCAATTCCTTTAGGGGGTTTTAGGGATTTCTTATGTTTTGTTTTATCTTTTCTCTTGAGATGTTTTATTATTTTGTTATGAACTAAACCCTTCAGATACCTGAAGGGGATGAAACTTATGATGGATTGTGTTATTTGATTTCTAAATTATATGATAAGTACTTAGTTTGTTTTTAATTATGTTGCTTAATTTAATCTGATGTGCTTAGGTGGAGGAGGAATATACCCTCCCTAAGAGTAGATCTAGTATAATTAAGCGGAGTTGATCGTACGCCTAGAGATAGGGTGACGAGATTTTGCCGGATTAGGGTGAAACCTAATATGGGAGTCCATTAATCGATTTATTGCTTCCTTAGGGGGTTATTATAAGAGAACGAGAGTTCCACTAATTAACCTAAGGTTAGACGTTATTCGCCTCGAAAGAGGGTTTAATATAGGTTAGGGAGTCTCATGGATCAAGCTAACTAAAGAAGTTATATGAATTAAAAGTTAGATAACAAGGAAGTCATAGGTGGATTCTTCTTGAGGGTATTGTCGTAATCAATAGAGTTTTTCGATAGTCTTTTCCCAAAGTTTCATTCTTTTGTCTTTGCATCTAGTTTAGTTTTTTTTCATTAGTTTTAGATTAATAAACCAATCACTCAATATTTTAGGCTAAATAATAGAAAGAAAGTGAGTAGTGGTACTTTTAGGTTCCTTTGGGTTCGATAAAATAATCTTGCCTAACTATACTATTGTTCGATAGGTGCACTTGCCTCAATCGTTGTCATAGTTAGTGTACAGGTTCGGTCAAGTTTTTTACACCGTTGCCGGGGAATTAAAATATTAAGAAAGCTTAATTTTTATTACTTTAGCTAATTTTTTTATTACAATTTATTAGTTTTTTTACTTTTCTAATTTTTCCCTCTATTTTGCTTTTGGTAGAAAATTTTAGTCTATGGAAAAGATGGCACTGAATAATTATCAGTGGCAAGTCATGAGGACAATTCCTACTAAAACAGCCAGTGTCTTCAACCTCGACATGGTCACCAAGTTATCTAATCAGTTAGAGATGATGAATAAATAGATTGATGATTGGTATAGTCCCTCGCAGGTACATCCAGAAATACAATATGATTTGAATCTAGGAGCGTGGCGAATCCTGAGTACCCACCCTACGGATATGGTATGGAAAACGAGCAAGCTCACCATATAGGTAACTATTCTAGATATCAAAATAATTTTTATAGTGACACTTATAATGCAGGTTGGAAGTACCATCCCAATTTCTCGTGGGATGATCAAAATAGCCAAAGATCGGAACTTCCTCCAAATTTTCAACAACCACCTCACCAACAAGAATAGGAGTCGAATCTTGAAGAGATACTGACAAAATTCATGGCAAACACAGAAAATTGTTTCCAAGAAACTTAGAAAACACTTAAAAGCAACGAGAATCGATTTGGGGAACTTACTAAGTTAGTGAAGGAAGTCACTAATGGATTCGCACAACTTGCTAAGCTGATCTCAGAACTACCACAAAAACCTTGCCAAGCAAAACTGAAACTACCCCAAGAGAGCACAATCAAGACATTTACAATAGTGAAGGGTTAGACAAACCAAACCCAAGGGAAGAACCCGTGGTAAGTGAAAGTAAGGTTGAGGTGTGCCATGATATACCAAAGTCGACAATTACAGAGTACCAACCTAGTGTGCCATATCCTGATGCAATAAAGAAAGACCACACAGAGGAAGAATTCGGTGAACTCACACTTCGTGTAAGCAACGAAACAACACACTTCGTGTAAGCAACGAAACAATCACTCTTCAAGCTCTTGAGTCATCTAGGACATTGAGTAATAAATGTATGAACGTTAATTTTATTGATAACCATTTGGTTCAACCTTATTTACAGGAAACATCACGAAATCACCTAGCTAAGCTAGATCTTAGATCTCATGCCAACAAAGAAGAATTATATGAGGAACGAAGCCTTAGGTTTGACAAACTAAAAGAGTGGGAAACACAAATTAAAGAAGAATTGGAACCACACGAAGTGAATCCAAAGGAAACCCCAGACGAGCTGATAAGAACAACAAATCACATCAAAATAGAGGATCAAGTATTGTTGAATAAGGAAGACCCTCGAATCACCAATTTAGAACTCAAGGTAAAAGAAGAAATCACTTTTGAGGTACTTAATGTCTTCCTATACAGCACAGTCGAGGTAAGCAATCCTAAATTCAACACTTTTGAGGTAAACATTACTCGACTTAAACTTTATATCCATAATCGAGTTGATCGCATGGGAAAGGATTTCCACCTCCTCAAACCACCATGATTGTGCGTACAACAAGTAAGTCTAGCTCAAGACTTTAAATAAGTGCTACTCGGAAGGCAACCCAAGTACTAACCGTACTAATTAGTTTGGTTTTATTTCTTTTCATATTTAGGCATAGGTTTCCATACCCACACGGCCTTACACACGGCCGTGGCCATGGCCGTGTGGACACCACGACTAGGCACATGAGTGTGGACCTTATCTCTATTTAATTATTTACTTTTATTCATATTTTTATTTTTATTTTTATTTTTACTTCCTTTATTATTTTCCTCTTTTTCTCAGTGGCATTTAGATTTAGCTTAGGATACAATAAAACCAAGTCGGCTACATCGAGGATTCAATTTCAAATGGTTCGAGACGCTTCCCAACATTCACCTCCAATCTTATCCGGTTTCTTTTTATAGACTTCATCCAAAAATTCAAGAAGTGTTACTTCTCCCCTTCACTTTTTATTTTATTATCACGTAATTGTTTATCTATCTTTGTACATTGAGGGCAATGTACATCTTAAGTGTGGGGGGTAAAAGTACGACTTTTGCATTATTCTCAAATCTCAATTTAGTCTTGTTTTCAAGTATTTTCTCATATTACTAATTAGGATGAAATTTACATTGATTTATGATTTGTATTGATATATTTTAGAGTAAGTCATAGTTAATTGTGCATTGATGATTAAATTTGAAGAATACTAAAGAATCAGGCATAGTAAGTCTACTTTCTAAAAATTAAAATTGATGGGTCGTTGAACTGAATTTGAGTATTACCTTGACATTTGAAATTTACAGGGATTGATGTCAAATACCCATAATTTTTTTGAGATTTTGAGCCTTATAGAGCATATATTCTTTTTCATGGTCACTTTATTGATTATGAGTGTGTCAACTTTGAACTGTTATTCTAGAACTTGCCTCGTTTATACATGTCAAGACCACACTTTTGATTTGATATACAGAGATGATAAAGGCACCTAGGAGTTAACCCACTTACTCCACAAAAAGCCTACCTTCATAAATTAACCCCTAGTGAACCCCGTTGAATCCTAACAACCTTTTTATTGACTCACCCACTAATATTAACCCAAAACCCCTTTGTATTTGTTATCACCCTTTCTTTTGACTACCCTTTAATCGAGGTTTGATTTGATTAAGTTACCGAATTATATTAGTTCAGTAGTTACATTTATCATTTATGATGTAATATTTTAGGATTTTGTTAAAAAAAACCCAAGTATATTCAATATTAGTAGTATATAAAAAAAAGCTTAGAGCATTTAAATTCCAATTGTTAAAGAAAAAGCTCATATTAAAGTACTATCAAATTTTAAGTGATGAAAATACTCTTTATTATAGAGTAATTATCAATAGTGGTATTATTAGTTTTCATTCGATGTAAATATTCATATTTAGTTCATTGTTTCTAGTTAGGTAATTTGTCAAGTCAGTCTCGATTCTAACCCTCTAATTTAGCCTGTATCCATACCCTTAACCTTAGCCCCGTTACAACCCTGATAAAGACCTTTTGATCTGTGTATCATCTCATATACAGTGGTGGAGATTTGATTTTCAGGCAAATCTATGGGATTAACATTTTAGGTTCGACTTATGAGTGCTTATTCTTTAACCTTAAACACTTTGAGTGATTTGAGTGAACCTTTAGTGAGGATGTCAATCCTTGTCGGTTTTGAATTAAAGTTAATTATTCTGATAAGGGGAGACACCTATGTTTTCGTACTACAAAGGTATGACTTATCGTGATTGAATCTTTAGGACTCTTTGAGTGGAATTATCCATGTATAAATTATCTATGAATTATGATGAGACATTGTCGATAGGAATTATGAATTATGGAAAGTTCGTTTTAATTGTAAGTTGAGAATTTTGCTTGAGGACAAGCAAAAGCTTAAGTGTGGGGGTATTTGATAAACCGTAAAAGTAACATATTTTAAATCCCACATTTAGTATGCTTTTGGATGATTTATCCCTGATTTATGTAAAAAGGTGCTTTTAATCCCTTCTTTTCATGTTTATACTCTGAAAAGCACCCGAGGACAAAAAGAACGGGAAACGGGCTTAAAATGGGCCAATTTGGGCCAAAGAGGAAATTGACACAGCCTGGACTTCAAGCCACACGACCGTGCCTCGTCAAATTACTTCACACAGCCATGCCACAATTTACACAGTCGTGCCCCAATCGACAGAAACAAGACACGGTCTGAAGACGATTTACATGGGCATGTACCATGGCCGTGCCCCTGTCGCAGGAAAGAGCAATTTCACTCGGATTTGGATGCTTGGAGGCAATGAAACACATTCCTAAGTCTACTTAAACATCCTAGGAGGAATTCTACTTGAATTAGGATACTTAGGAACCAAGTAAAGCATCTCAAAGCCTATATAAACATCCAAGGTAGCAACAAAAAAAGGGGAGTTCGGCAGAAGTTGAAATAGGAATCAAGTTTTAGGAAGAGTTTTTTGCCAGAGCTTTTATTCAGGGAATTACTTAAAGATAGCTAGTTGATCCATCTCAAGAATCCGGAGTTCTACTTAAGACAGAGGATCTCCTCTTCAATTCCTTCAGGGGGTTTTAGGGATTTCTTATGTTTTGTTTTATCTTTTCTCTTGAGATGTTTTCTTATTTTGTTATGAACTAAACCCTTCAGATACCTAAAGGGGATGAAACCTATGATGGATTGTGTTATTTGATTTCTAAATTATATGATAAGTACTTAATTTGTTCTTAATTATGTTACTTAATTTAATCTGATGTGTTTAGGTGGAGGAGGAATAGACCCTGCTTAAGAGTAGATCTAGCATAATTAAGCGGAGTTGATCGCACGCCCAGAGATAGGGTGATGAGATTTTGCCAGATTAGGGTGAAACCTAATATGGGAGTCCATTGATCGATTTACTACTTCCTTAGGGGGTTATTATAAGAGAATGAGAGTTCCACTAATTAACCTAAGGTTAGACATTATTCGCCTCGAGAGAGGGTTTAATATAGGTTAGGGAGTCTCATGGATCAAGCTAAGTAAAGAAGTCATATGAATTAAAATTTAGATAATAAGAGAAGTTATAGGTGGATTCATCCTGAGGGTATCGTCGTAATCAACTGAGTTTTTCCACAGTCTTTTCCCAAAGTTTCATTCTTTTGTCTTTGCATCTAGTTTAGTTTTTTTTTTTCATTAGTTTTAGATTAATAAACCAATCACTCTATATTTTAGGCTAAATAATAGAAAGAAAGTGAGTAGTAGTACTTTTAGGTTCCTTTGGGTTCGATAAAATAATCTTGTCTAACTATACTATTGTTCGATAGGTGCACTAGCCTCAATCGTTGTCATAGTTAGTCTATAGGTTCGATCATTCTTTATAAATATTAAAACTCAACTATTTGACATGATCAAGGCACCAGATCTACTTTCCCAAAGGTGAAACAACTATATACTGAATTCCAAAATTGAACCATAGCCCGAAATAAGTGTCGATCTACTCTGACATCAAGCAAATGAGAGATATCACCATAATTGCGACAGAACATCAGTTTAGTATCATCTTCCCAATGAGTCCAAATATCCCTTAATTCTTGAAGCTCATTTTGTGCTACACTAATGCAGGTAAAATCCCATGACTCAGAAACATATCCTTCAATTAGACTATCTCCATTTTTCCAATTGCAATCTTTCTGACCATGCTCGAACAGTCGCATTGCCTTCTACCTTAGTAAGAAATTTGTTTTCCATGGTAAACTTTCTATCTTAGCAACTGAATAGGAACTGACACCTCTTTAATGGGAAATGACATGCAAATAACATACAAATCAAAAGAAGTCAGTATCGCATAATAAAAATCAGAACAAGTAAAATATTATCAAACACTTATCTGGGGTAGCCATCAAAGGTTCGGCATTCTACCTAGGGTAGGCTCTTAGGGTTTACTATATGTTGTTTGGTTCTAAAGAGAGGGTACCCGAACCAGCAGATTCCTCAATCCTCACCCATTATAGGATCATATGGATCGAGTTCAGTTCAGTGGAACACATTTCCCTATGGCCATGCGGAGGTGAAAACCTCACGAAGCACATAGGTATAGATGTGTCCCGAAAGTAGACCACTAGCCCATGAGGAGGTTAAAACCTCACAAAAGCATAGCTTCTCACTCCCACTTAAAGGTGTGGCCACAACGGTCATGCAATGCAATGCCAAAGTATTTTGTTAGACTTGACATTATTGTAATTATAGCACAAACAAAATGCATCGAAAGAGACATGATTCTTCAAAACAATTTTCCAAATTTCAATCAAAAGGACAAATATTAATCAATTTATGGCCTGACTCTCAACCTTCCCCAGTGGAGTCGCCAAGCTATCGAAACCATTTTTATTTTGGGTTTGGAAAAATGAGGATCAACTTTAAAAACATAGAGTCACCACAAATCCTTTTTGTTTAGGTGTGATCGGGTCACCTATAAAAACATTTTGGTTTGCGAGATTCGAGAAAATAGGTTCGGGAGTCGGTTACAGATGAGGAAGGGTTAGCACCCCCATGCGCCCTTGAACGGGTACCAAATCAGTTAATTAATGTCCTTGTGTTGAAAATTTGAAAATGTTTGATATAAATTTTTTTTTAAGGAAAATTAATCAATATTGAATTTGAATCTCAAGATTTACTCGCTTCGAAGTAAATAAAAATATCACATCCAATACGTTAGGACATAACACCTTTACACCCCGACACCGAGATCATCTTTGATCTTCAAAACATGAAATTAAAGAATGGTATTTGATTATTTGGTTGGAAAAAATTGACACCCAGTACGTTAGGGCATAATTTTCTGACTTTCCAAACGCACAAACATTGCCTTATTTTGGAAAAGCAAAACTTTATGTTAGGCTTGAAATGCATTTAAATAAAATAAAAACATTTAATAAAAACTAGAACATATTAGAATTTGAGGCGTAACAGTAATAGAATGCATAAACACTAATCATGAAATATACACAAATTAAAGATCGTATTAACAACATGCTATAAAATGCAAGTTTTCTTAAAGAAAGTTAATTTATATTGAATCTTGAACTTCAAGATTTGCTCGTTTCGAAAGAATAAAAATATCACATCCCGTACATTAGGACATAACACCTTTATACCTCGACATCGAGATCATCTTTGATCCTTAAGATATTTAATTAAAAAGGGTGTTTGGCTATCTAGTTGAATAGGAAATTAACACCCAGTAAGTTAGGGCATCATTTTCCCACACTCCCAAACATACAAACATTGCCTTATCTTTGAAAAATTTATGTACAAAAAAATTTTTTAATGGATTTAACATATACAAAATATTTGAAGCATAAAACAATAACAAGTAGCATGAATATAGCATTAAGCATGAACTAATACACAAACTTAACATTATACAAATAGACATAATTATAGAGATAATTTAACATAAAATATATAATAACGATAATAAGTAATAACATAAAAATGTTGTGAAAATAAATTAAACATTAAAATATGATCTTTCAAATTAATAAATTATATACAATAAATTTAAAAAAGGAAATACATGTAGATATATATATCTAAGCAATTTTAAATAAAACTAGATATACATATAGATTGGCTTAAGGAAGAATATATAATTAAAATAATAGGAGAAAAATAATTTGTACAAAATAATAACATGTAGATATAATACAAAGAATAAAAATACATTTAAACAACAAAAAAAGTTAAGGAGTTACAAATTAGGTTTCCAAAACAATTTTATTAAAAGCTTAGATAATAACTAAATCTAAGACTATAAAAAGTCATGGGAATTAAAAACCAAAATTAAGGCATGGGAATTAAAAACCAAAATTAAGGCTTAATCGGAATAAAAATATATTTAGAGGACCAATTTGTAAAATAAACAAAGCTATTTAAACAAAATAGAGGATCAGATTGCATTTCATATGAATAAAGAAGGATTGAACAAGCAAATATTCCTCATTACCAATACGCAGCACATAAACTGGACCAAATTAAAATAACGCGCAAATTATTGAGATCGATTAAACAATAAAACCATGCATCATAGATTTAATTTAAAGCAGTACAAAAATAAAAGGGATTAGGTGCGCAAATTCTCCATTAATTGCAGAAACGCAGATCTGGGGTTTTGAATTGGGTCGGGTCGTTGGGCAAAGACTGATACGGCATCGTTTAAAGGCTATTTCCATAAGCCTAAATGGCGCCGTTCTATTAACAGAAGTAAAAACAAATTAAAACGAAATAAAACCTAATCTAAGCCCCCCTAAATAGAACCCTAAATACCCTTTCCTTCAACCCCCCAGCGGCAACCAAGGAAGACCCCCATCCGACCACCAGAGCGTCACTGTAATCGGTGCTCGGTGGTACATGTAGGTCAAAAAGAGGCTCTCGTGCCAGCCTTGAAGCCTCGCCCCTCAGTCCTCGCCAATATCCATACTCCTATCGCGACGGAGGAGACACAGATGGAACCACACAAAGGTAACTCTTCCCCTTTCCATTAATGCACTGAAAAATAAAAGAAAATGCTGGAAATAGATTCCAATAAAGAAATGAATAATAAAAGGAAAGAAATAAAATCAAAGAAAGGCCACCTCTTTCGAATTTGTTTCTCTTTTTTTTATATTGATGTAATTTACTGTATTCAGTATGTAAACCATTGTTCATGTGTCCCCCCAAACAACAGTGCTCCTTCAGCCTTTTAAAGCCGAAACCAACAATATAAAATCGAAAATAAAGAAAAATTACAACTTTTTCTTTTTGTTTTCTCTGTTGCTTTCTCTCTGTTGTCGTAGTGTGTCCTTTTCGCAGTGTAGCTGGCAGACATGTCGAATAGAGGCTCAGACGTAACGTATGGAGGTGCGACCAGCGGTGTGTATGGAGGCACTTGCGGGGAAGGCTGCTGCGGCGTGTACGTGGTGACGTGCGTGAGGGCACGCGCGCGGCGCTGGAATTCTCTAGAACCCTTAGGGTTTCCACTTGCTGAAACCATTTGGGCCATTCGGGCCAGTTTAAGGATTGGTTTTTTTAGGCCTGTTTTGGGTTTTGTAAGTGGGTTTGTTCCTGGGCCTGTAAAGGGCTGTTTAAAAGACTTTTGTTTTTGTTATTGGTTTTATTTATCTGTTATGTTATTTTGGTTTGGTTTAATCGGGCCGGGCAAAATGGGTCTTCAACATGTGTTATTATTAATTTGGCCATATGTGTTGGCTTATAATGGTTTATGGTCCATTTTTGTATATAGCCATGAAAGTTGGCTAATATTGGTTATTAGTATATTTATTTATTAATGTCATTTGTGAATGTGGAATCTTGCATGATTTGGTGTGGATAGGTTGATGTTCTAAGCATGATAAATAATTACAAGAGTATGACATGTTATTGTCTTGGTTGTGGTTGTTTGGTTGCTCTTATATGCTTGAATTTGTGCAATGTGATGTTGTGTTGATATGTGCAAGTGAGGGTAGCAAAATGGCTTGGTAAATAGCCTTGTTTTTGTCCACATGGGTAGACACACGAGCGAGTGTCTAGACCGCGTGTCCCCACGGGCATGTGTTCCGGTCGTGTGTCCCTTGCACCTTGATTTTGAAAAATAAAATATCTAGAATTTAGCAATCGGGCAGAGACACAGAAGTGTGTCTCAGTCGTGTGTGCTACATGGCCTAGCACATGGGCATGTAGCACAAGTCAGAGAGCACCCTAAGTTTAACACGGTCTGAAGCACGAGCGTATCCCAGGGTCACACGGACATGTCCATTGGACCATACGGGCGTGTGAGCCTTGCATCTAGTAAAAATTTTCTAAGTTTTGTAAAAATTTCTAAAGTTCTCGGTTTAGTCCCGAACCACCTCCAAAGCATGTTTTGGGCCTCATAGGCTTGTATAAAGGACTTTATGACTCGAAATTGTGTGAATGCTTGTGTTATAAGTCCTGTAATATCTCGATCCCTGTTCCGGTGTTGAATACGGGTAAGGGGTGTTACAAACTGAAATGTCATCCATAAAAACCCCTATAGAGTCTTTGATCATATATGAGAATATTGCCATCATACACCTTTGAAATGTGGTTGGTCCATTCCAAAGACCGAAAGGCATACAACGAAAAGCAAAACTACCAAAGGGGCAGGTGAAAGTGGTTTTCTCTTGATCCTCTAGTGCGACAAAAATTTGGTTGTACCCAGAATAGTCATCTAGGAACCAATAATAAGCTTTTCCAGCAAGCCAATCTAACATTTGGTTAATGAAAAGAAGTGGAAAATGATCCTTCCTTGTGGTTGCATTTAATTTACCATAGTCCATGCAGACTACCCATCCCGTAGGGATGCGTGTTGGTAGTAATTCATCCTTATCATTCCGAAACACTATGATGCCACTCTTTTTCGGGACACATTGCACTTGACTCACCCATTTGCTATAAGAAGTTTGGTAAATAATTCCTGCATCAAGCCATTTTATGATTTCTTTCTTAACCACTTTTTTCATCTTCTAGTTTAACCTTCTTTGCCGTTCAATTGACTGGTGACCTTCATCTCCTAATTTGATTTTGTAAATGAAAAAAGAAAGACTAATACCTTTAATATCTGTAATACTCCAAGAAATAGCTCATTTGTGTTGCTTGAGAATGTGAGTCAATTTCTTTTCTTGTGTTTCATCTAGTGTTGCAGAGACAATAACTGGAAGAGTATTGTGATCACCCAAAAAGATGTATTTAAGATGAGAAGATAGTGGTTTCAATTTTAGAGTGGGAGCTTCTTCAATTGATGGTTTGAAAATTGGAGTGGTTTTGTTGGTTAGGTCTAAGTATTCAATTTGCCATCTATGCTTGACTTCAACAGTACTAGCTTCAACTATGCTATCACAATTGTCTACGGATTCAGCCTTAGATGTCATTGCAATTTCTTCAGCAAGGACTATGCTTTTGTTGTTGAAGTCTTCCTCAATCAAATCATA
The DNA here is from genome assembly GCA_025506655.1 of Gossypium rotundifolium. Classification (NCBI taxonomy): domain Eukaryota; kingdom Viridiplantae; phylum Streptophyta; class Magnoliopsida; order Malvales; family Malvaceae; genus Gossypium; species Gossypium rotundifolium. The sequence continues at coordinate 25,709,847 of CP106727.1, forward strand.
TAGCACATCGATATTATGGCACTCGGCTTTATCCTTGTAATGAACAAACTCAAAAACACTAAAGGTAACTTGCTCATCATTCAGTCACATGGTGAGTTCTCCTTTATAAACAATAATGAGAGTTCGGCCAGTGGCTAAAAATGGTCGTCCAAAGATTATGGAAACCTCTTTGTTGGCCTCGCAGTCAAGTATGATAAAATCATCTGGAGAAACGAATTTATCCACACGAACTAAAACATATTTGATTTTCCCTTCAGGTTGAGCTAAAGATCAATCTACCAGTTGCAATGTCACTGCAGTGGATCTCATATGACCAATTCCCAACTTTCTAAAAGTAGATAATGGCATGAGGTTGATGCTGGCTCCCAAATTGCATAAAGCTTTGCCCAAATATTGATTTCCAATCGAACATGGAATGGTAAAGCTTTTAAGATCTTTCAATTTAGGGGGCAACTTGTTTGTAAAAACAACACTACAACCTTTTGTGAGTGCAATATTTTCAACATCAGTGACTTTTTTCTTCTTAGACAAGAGGTCTTTCATAAATTTCTCATAACTCAAAATTTGTACCATAACGTCCACTAAAGGAATATTGATCTGTAGTTGTTTCAATGTATCCAAAAACTGCTGATACTATTTATCATTTTCATTCCTTTTGAATCTTTGTGGAAAAGGTATAGGTGGAGGTACATCCAATTGCGGCAATACTTTTGGTTGCATCCACAATTTTGAGGGTCGAATATAAGGCATGTGAGTGATAGTTGGTGATACTTCTTTTTCTGGTACATCAACAAGCTCTTCAGAATCAACCTTCCCATTAGGGCTTATGTCACCAATATTTGGGGATGCTATAGTAGAATCAGTAACCAGTTTATTTACCACTCTTAAGAGTGTTAGATTTACAGTGCCATTTCCCCCTTGGATTGGGATTTTCGATGTCACTAGGTAATGAGCCTTATTGTAACGTCCCAAAAGTTAGGGGTTGTAACTTTTGCTTAATTGTATGTTGTGCTTTCTCAGTTGATTATTTGAGTGTATTTGGGGGTCCTAAGGAGGACTGGGTTCTAATTTGAGCCTTGGAAAAATTTTTGTTTTTGACCCTAAAGTGAAGAGAGTTGGCAGTTGTAGGGCTTATATATATTTATGTGCATGTAGGGGTCACAAGTTGAGCATGTGGCTTAGAGGTGTGGCGTCAAGGGGAGTGCAAGGAGGGAAGGGGTTTGAATCCCTCAGGTTGCAAATGAAGGATTTTATTTTGTGACTTGGGAGGGGAGGAAGTAGAGTTGGGATCAAACTCTACAAGGTTGTTGAGGACTTGGTCAACAAATTTGAATGGGAGGCCAGGAGTGATTCAAGGAGAGGATGGTGGAGAAAATCAAGGAGTTGAGGAGTGAGGGAGTAGTGGCCGAATTTGGGAGTGTGCCTAAGAGGGAGATTTTAGCTAGGGGATGGCATTTGGGAAGCAATTTCAGAAATTTGAGTGTGAGAGCAAAACTGAAATACCTTTGTGTTGTGCAATTTTCTTTTCATTTCGGGTCTTTTTCTGAAGTGACGTTTTAGGTATCTTTCTATCATTCGTGTTCCCCTTTTTGGAGTGACATTTTGGGTTCATTTCATTTGCTGCCTTCTTTCTTCTTGACCTTTGTCGAATTCAGTTCTATTCTTCTATTTTTTTTTTCATTCCTTTGTTGTGGCTATTCATTGAATTGTGAAGCCTCTTCTTCCACTTTGTTTTCTTTCCCCTTCACACTATTCTTTTACTTTGCAAAATCACTTCGTGGTTGCTGCTCTTTGCTGTCGAACCTCTCTACTCCATTCGGTTCTTCTCTAGTTGAAGGTAACATTTTCTCTTCCTCTTGTTTCCCTCTATTTACATAGCTAAAGCCAAAACTTTTAGCATTGGCTCCTTGTTGTCTAGGCCAAATCTACTCACCCTTTTCCATCTCGAATCTCTTTTCTTCTCCATTGTGAGGGCCAAATCCTATGGTTAGACAACTGTCGATTTTTGCCGTGCGTTGGTTGGTAAGTGTGACTATAGTCAAATTTGGGGTTGGTGTTCTTCTTGTTTCGTTGTGTTTTCTTTAGCCAAAAAGGCTCTCATTTCTGTTACCATGATGATGGTTATCGTTAACACCTTTCTTTTTCATTGATGTTGCTAAGGACTCGTCATTCTTAGTCAAAGTTTAGGGCCGATAAGCCCTTTTCCTAGCAGGAGATAACTTGTTTGGTGGTAAGTAATGTAGATTGATTTAACAGTTTCAATTTTGTGAAGATGTCTTGGCAAGGGGTTGAAGCTAATTGTAACACCCCAAACCCGGCCCAAACACCATAACCGGATCTGGCATGTCACTAAGGAGATTTTAAAAGATGTTGCAATTTCGAAAAAATATTTTTCTTGAGTTTAACCTTTTATTCGGGAAAACTAAATGGTGGAATAAGTTGTAAAAGATATACATTTTATGTTAATGCCTTAGTTTAATTAAAACGTAAAATTTAAATGTCTAATAATAATAAAAGCCCAAAATAAAACCAAGATAAAAAGAAATGTGAAGCTAATGGCCTGTGGCCTTATTACAATGAAATTTAAAACCGCTAATTAAAAATAATAAAAATAAATAAACTAAGTAAAGTCTTTTGCTGAATCAAAATATTCTCTCGCATGGCCACCTTGCGCTCCTCTCCAGCCCGATTCGATGCACTAGGTGCTACCTAAAAGATATTAAATAATAGGGTGAGTCGCGAGACTCAGTGTGCAACCCTCGTGCACCATCAGATTGGGCCTTAGCCCTACAGAGCAGATAACAGAGCATAATATATCAAAAATATGCAAAGCCCAACCCAATCCTAGGTTTCCATCCGCTACACACCACCCTTACCTGCCAATCACACCATTGGGGATTTCTACAATCAACCCACACCGCTGCACACCATCTATGGCGTCAGTAATGCTGCAGTTAGCTGCTCATCATCAGATCATGGCAATAGCCACTACAACAAATCATGGAAAAGGCCACTACAATAGATCATGGCAAAAGCCACTACAACAGATCATGGCAAAAGCCACTACAACAAAAAACTTCCCCTTTCATCAATCACCCAACCCCGTGCAATCACAGAAATCAGCATACATATAAAACATATCATCTCGACAGAAACATTAACTTATGAATGATGAAATCACTAACCTGGTGATTCACCTTTACCCTCCTCGGGTTTCAACCGGTATGCCGGGATTTCGACATTTAACAGAATATAGAAGATTTATATACATGTACTAACAAACCATCTAAATGGTGTGAAAAGTTACACACCTGATAAATGCGTAGGACTACCCTCTATGTCGATACCCTCGCTAATCAGATCTATTGCCCTTTGTCTACAACTCTGCTCAAAAGCCAGAAGAACATGAAGATAAGGCCTCTCCTATATTCGGCCAAGGGTTAGTGTTTTACCCAAATTGTACGTTTAAATTAACAAATCTCCTTACCTTGAAATCCTGAAAGCAATACGGTCCGAGTGCTACTGAACCCTGACTTAGAAATCTAAGCGATTGAATCCCCTTCAAATCTTGAAATGCTGAAAATTAAAGAAAACACCTGATTAGTTAACCATATAGCCATTCGGCTAAGATCTCTAAAAGTCAGAAAAAGATTGTAATCTCGCGAATCGACACTTACCTTTAGTTTTTTTTCAAGATTTGTCACAAGAATACACCACAGAAGGAATTCGACAATCACAGGAGATGAGATCTAGGGATTTCGGCTTTTAAGAGAAGAAAAATAAACCACTTAACAAAGTTTAAGAGACTATTCGGCCAGAAGGAGAAAAGAAAAGAAGACAGGAAATAACAGAGAACTTACCAAAATATGGTATAGGGGTTCGACTATGGTGAATACTTTGGGAAAAAAAATCGAATGGAATGATGCTGAGGCTTTAGAGATTTTGGCTACAAGAACGTAGTTTCGGCTTTTAGTGAATGGGAGAAGGATAACAATGGGGGTCAGAAGATTCGGCTAAAAGGGAATTTCAAAGAAAAAGAAAGGGTGAGGGAGATGGTGATTTTCGGCTTTTAGAAGAGAGAAGATGAGAAAAGAAAACAAATGAGATGACCCTCACATTTTTGGCACATCCCCTTGCCTATACTAAACCGACTTTCCCCCTCTCATATGTTTGATTTTTGGCCAACTCTGCAACCAAGAGATCACTCTTATCATTCTATCCCTTATCCATAACAAAACACTCATCCAATAGAGACCTACACCACACCACTACTTCCCCTTTATCTGCGTTATATCCACATAATTTAAAACATATAATCCCCCTAGTTAATAGCCACATTGCCATCCCCTCCTAGCTCCCTTTAGTGTCGAAATTGGCCTAACTTTATGGACTCCAAACGGCCACAAATTGGGCCTCTCCTTTTGCCTATTGACGCCATCTATAACTCCCTTATCAGGCTTTCATCTTTGGGCCACAAGCCCGCTTTGTCAATTAAACTACCAAGACTTTATTTAAGCCCTAGAGTGTCTAAGCAGAATATTTAATCAAGGCCTCAGCCCAAACCTGAGCCTCATTTGCACCTCAAATTCTCAAATTAACACATTAAACATGTCTACACATTAAACGCATAAGCCCACTAATTCAGGATGTTACAGTTTTACCCCCTTAAAATAAATTTCGGCCTCGAAATTTACTTGATCAGAAGAGATGAGGATACTGTTGTCGCATAACATCCTTTGGCTCCCACGTTGCTTCCTCCGCGCCGTGGTTTCTACACAACACCTTGACCAAAGAGACTGACTTCCTTCTCAACACCTTTACTTCTCGATCCAAAATTTGCACTGGCTCCTTCTCAAAGGACAAGTTTGGCCTTACTTCAATCTCTTCCACTAGCACAACGTGCGATGGATCAGAACGGTAACGTCTTAGCATCGAGACATGGAACACGTCATGTATCTGCTCCAACTCTGAAGGTAACTCCAATTTATATGCCACTAGGCCCACATGTTCTAGTACCCGATAAGGTGTAATAAACTGGGGACTTAGCTTACCCTTTCGACCAAACCTCATTACCTTCTTCCACGGTGATACTCAAGAAGACTTGATCTCTCATCGCAAATTCCATCCCTTACATTTAAGATCTGCATATGACTTCTGCCGATCAGATGCTTCCTTCAACTGAGCCCGAATTACCCTAACTTTCTCTTCTGTTTCTGACACAGTTCTGGGCCCAACACCTAACGCTCACCCAACTCTGTCCAACAAGTTATGGTATGACATCTCCTTCCCTATAACGCTTCATAACGCACCATCCGAATACTAGATTGATAACTATTATTGTACGCGAATTCTGCCAAAGGCAAATACTCCTCCCAGCTTCCCCTAAAATCGATGATGCAACCCCTTAGCATATCCTCCAAGATCTGAATTGCCCTCTCAGACTAACAATCAGTCTGTGGATGAAAAGCGGTGCTGAAGTCTAGCCTTGTTCCCATTGCCCAATGCAGAGCCTTCCAGAACTGTGACGTGAACCTAGGGCCTCTATCCGATATAATCGACATAGGTACACCATGCAGTCTCACCACTTCAGCCACATACAGCTTAGCCAACCTTTGCAGAGAAAAGTTGACACGAACTGGTATGAAGTGAGCAGACTTCGTCAGTCGATCCACAATCACCCAAATTGAATCCTTCTTAGTGGGCGTAAGGGGTAACCCACTAACAAAATCCATCGTGATTCTCTCCTATTTCCACTGTAGAATCTCTACCGACTGCAACAACCCTGAAAGCAACTGGTGTTCCGCTTTCACCTGCTGACACGTCAAACACCTACTCACGAATTTTGTTATCCCTCGCTTCAGACCTGGCCACCAGAATTGTTCTTGCAAATCTCGGTACATCTTAACCCCTCCAAGATGCATAGCGTAAGGGCTACCTATGCGCCTCCTGAAGAATCATCTGCCTTAACTCTACATCCTTTGGCATACAAACTCTCTTACGAAAACACAGGACTCCATCACCATTCAAACTATAGTCCTCTCATTCACCACTTCGCACTTGCCGGAGTCGAGCACTCAAAACATCGTCTAGAAGTTTCTTCTCCTTGATCTGACTTGTCCACATAGGTCTTACTTAGAGCTCAGCTACCCAAATTTCATCCTCATACAGACTAAGATGAGCGAACATCGCCCTCAAATCCGCTATCGTCTTCTGACTCAGTGCATCTACCACCACATTAGCCTTACCCGGATGATATTCGATCGAGCAGTCATAGTTCTTCAAGAGTTCAATCCACCTACGTTGTCTCAGATTCAACTGCTTCTGGGTAAGGAGATACTTCAGTCTCTTATGGTCAGTGTAAATAACCGACTTCTCCCCATACAGGTAGTGTCTCCAGATCTTCAGAGCGAACACTACCGCCGTAAATTCTAGATCATGCGTAGGGTAGTTCAACTCATGCGATCTTACCTATCGAAACGCATACGTAACCACTTTTCCATCTTGCATCAACACACACCCTAAACCTGTGTGTGACGCATCACGATGAGCAGTAAATTCTTTTCGCCGCCTCGTCAATTAACACCGCACTTAGTCAAGATTCTCTTCAGCTTCTCAAAGCTCTCTTGCTATTTTTCAGTCTATACAAATGATACTTCCTTCCTCAACAACTTAGTTAAAGGTGCCGCTATCAATGAGAACCCTTCAACAAACCTTCTGTAGTGCCCGGCCAATCCCAAGAAACTTTAAACTTTTGCCACAGACTTTAGCGGTTTTCAATGCAATACGGCTTCTATCTTCCGAGGGTCAATCCTAATTCCCTCTGCGGAAACTACCTGCCCTAAGAAAGTCACTTCCTTCAGCCAGAAGTCGCACTTACTAAACTTTGCGTACAACTGCTTCTCCCTCAGAATTTGCAACACCACACGAAGATGTGCATCATGCTCCTCCTCAAACTTAGAATAAACAAGAATATCATCGATAAACACCATAACGAACCGATCAAGATATGGTTGAAACACCCGGTTCATCATATCCATAAATGCTACTGGCGCATTCGTCAACCCTAATGGCATCACCAAGAACTCATAATGACTGTACCGAGTCCGAAACGCCATCTTATGAATGTCTCCTTCCTTTACCCTTAACTGATGATATCCCGACCTTAAGTCAATCTTAAAAAAGACCGAAGCTCCTTGGAGCTGATCTAACAGGTCATCGATTCTTGGCAGTGGGTACTTGTTCTTAATCGTTAACTTATTTAGTTGACGGTAGTCCACGCACATACGCATGGATCCGTCCGTCTTCTTCACAAATAGGACCGAGGCTCTCCACGGAGACACACTTGGTCGAACAAAACCACGATCCAACAGCTCCTGGATCTGAGCTTTGAGTTCCACCAAATCCTTCGGTGCCATTCTGTAAGGAGCAATGGACACCAGAGCTGTACCCAGAAGTAGCTCTATTCCAAACTCCACTTCGCGATCTAGGGGTAATCCTGGAAACTCATCAGGAAAGACATCCGCAAAATCCTTGACTGTTTGATCCTTATCGACAGTCACCTTCTTAACATTCAAAGCACTGATAAAAGCTAGAAATGTGTTGCATCCTTTCTAAATCATCTTAACAGCCTTCAATGCCGATACTATGTTGGACAAATAGTTCCTTCTTTCCCCTAACACAACCACCTCCCCGCCTTCCGGGGTACTCAACACCATGCGCTTAGTCTCACAATGCAACTTAGCACGGTGTTTAGTCAACTAATCCATTCCCAAAATAAGGTCAAACTCTCCAAACGGTAATTCCATTAAGTCTGTCGGGAACACTACTCCTTGAGTCTCTAAAGGTATGTCTCTAAATAGTTTGTTTACTACCCTAGATTGTCCTAGAGGGCTAACCACAGTCATCTTCCTAGTAGTTGTTTCAGAGTCCAAACTTAGGGTCTCAGATACCGAACATGCAACATAGGAGTGGGTTGACCCAATATCAATCAAGGCAAGAAAATGGTTATCAGCAATAAGAAAAGTACCGGTTATGATGTCTTGTGCGTCATTATCCTCCCGTCAGCGAGCCACATAAACTAGACCTAACTGCCTCGCGTCTACAATACCTGCAACCCTACCAGGTGCTCCACGACCCCGATCGAACCCATTTCCTCCTCTGGGTACGCCACGACCCTTTGGTACAGGCTGACCACCTCTCCTAACCTGATCAGAACCTCGTCCCGTTGGCTATACCTGATCCACCTGTGGACAGTCCTTAATCATATGCTCCGTGGATCCACACCTAAAGCATCCACCTGTTCTTCTTCTGCACTCCCCATAATGCACCTTCCCACACGAAGGACATGATCGATTCTGACCCGTTGAGCACGAGCTGGCCCATCAGACCTAGGCCTTTTCTAAAAATTTTTGGATGATCCCGACGATCCAAAATTCCTCTTATTCCTATTCCTATCCTTATCCTTATTCTGTTTCTCAGTCCGCTTAACCTCCTCAGATATCTTAGCTTTCTCAACCAAAATCGCAAAGTCCCTTTCCCGCTGCGGTGCTACTAATACCCTCAGCTCATCCCTTATTCCATCCTCGAATCGTACGCAACACTTATATTCAGTCGCCACAATCCCTCGAGCGTAACGGCTCAACCACAGAAACTCCGCCTCGTATTAAGATACAGACTTACTTCCCTGTACCAAGTTCAGGAATGCCTTTCTCTATGCATCCACATAACTGGCCCCGATGTACTTTCCTAGAACGACTCTTTAAAGAAGTCTCAATCAATACGGTCTGCGAAAGTACCCTCCTTCACCGTGAGCTACCACTGATAGGCCTCGTCTCGAAGAAGAGACACGACCCCCTTCAACTTTTCCTCCACAGTGAAATCAAGGTCATCCATTATGCGCTCAGTTGCCTCCAACCAATACTCAGCTGTGTTAGGGGCTACGCCAGAAACTCCCCTAAACATCTCTACTCTATTGGCCCGGAGTCATTCCGACACAGACTTCCGAGCTTCTACACCCGTGCCTGCCCCAGCAACTCTCTCCAAAACCCGCAATATTGCCTGAGACACTGCATCGTCTCTACCCGTTTGGTCCTGAAATTCTCCCTCCACAGCTGGCAGATCCGGCATCTCATTTCCTAACCCGTGGCCAGACCCTACTGGTTAGGACACGGTCATCCTACCCCTACCATGACCACACTGTAGACGTCCTCGACCCCTTGTACTCATCGTCCTAATATTGCATTTATCTGATTTAAGAAAATCTTATGAATTATTAACTCTTTCCACTGATTATCCACGAACAATTTTATGAAAAAGTAGTTTGATAGTGGTTCTTTCGAATTTAGAATTATATCTGAAGGTTCAGTCTCAAGTCTACTACCCTAATTCTGAGAATCACATACATTCACAATCAGCCTACAGAGGGCATTCAAAAACTTACGTTCATCACCTAAGGGCATTTTCGTCCTTTCACTACATAGGGCATTTTTGTAATTTATCCTACAGGGGTATTTTTTAATTTTTAAAATAGGGTAACTTGGTGATTTTACAAAATAGGGGTATTTTGGAAATGTTGCAACTTTTGATAATTTTCCAAATCAATGGCGTTTTGAAAAATTTTCAAATCAAGGGTGTTTTGGTAAAAAAAATTTCAAATCAAGGGCATTTTGATAAACTTGTTTTTTTCAAAACTAGGGGCATTTTGGATAATTTTTACAAAACTAGGGTGGCTGGTCCCTTTCGGGTTTCAGATAGAAACTTTTGGCCCGTTAACAAGTCCTCACGGTTAAGGTGAATAGTTACTATGCACCAGGTAGGATTCCAGTGAAGAGGAGGTAAGTCACTAGGACTGCTTAAACACCAAGCTCTCCCTGGATCCAATCCTAGACATGCATATGCCTGTTGCCACACCTTAACTCAGCGACTTATTCCCGAATTTGTTTAATTAGGTTAAGTTTTATGGAAGTTGAAAAGTATGATGTAAACTAGGCCTAATGTCCCCAAATTCTATTTAAACTAATCTACGTCCCTTAAAGCCCATCAAGCCCACATATATATCACACAATGGTTCAGAATGCTTACCTGGCGGACTTGGACCGAGAGGCGAGGTGCCATACCGAGCTAACAGACCTGTATCATTTATAAAAGTGCATGTTTCAAAACCCATCTTTAGAAAATACTTCGAGCCCAAAAACCCCAAAGTAGAGTTTTAAACTGGGCTCTGATACCAATTTGTAACACCCCAAACCCGCCCAAACACCATAATCGGATCTGGCATGTCACTAAGGAGATTTTAAAAGATGTCGCAATTTCGAAAAAATATTTTCTTGAGTTTAACCTTTTATTCGGGAAAACTAAATGGTGGAATAAGTTGTAAAAGATATACATTTTATGTTAATTCCTTAGTTTAATTAAAACGTAAAATTTAAATGTCTAATAATAATAAAAGCCCAAAATAAAACCAAGAAAAAAAGAAATGTGAAGCTAATGGCTCGTGGCCTTATTACAATGAAATTTAAAACCCACTAATTAAAAATAATAAAAATAAATAAACTAAGTAAAGTCTTTTACTGAATCAAAATATTCTCTCGCATGGCCACCTTGCATTCCTCTTCAGCCCGGTCCGATGCACTAGGTGCTACTTGAAAGATATTAAATAATAGGGTGAGTCGCGAGACTCAGTGTGCAACCCTCGTGCACCATCAGATTGGGTCTTATCCCCACAGAGTAGATAACAGAGCATAATATATCAAAAAATATGCAAAGCCCAACCCAATCCTAGGTTTCCATCCGCTACACACCACCTTTACCTGTCAATCACACCATTGGGGATTTCTACAAACAACCCACACCGCTACACACCATTGATGGCAGTCATGCTGTAGTTAGCTACTCATCATCAGATCATGGCAATAGCCACTACAACAGATCATGGCAAAAGCCACTACAATAGATCATGGCAAAAGCCACTACAACATATCATGGCAAAAGCCACTACAACAGAAAACTTCCCCTTTCATCAATCACCCAACCCTGTGCAATCACAGAAATTAGCATACATATAAAACATATCATCTCAACAGAAACATTCACTTATGAATGACAGAAATTACTAACCTGGTGATTCCCTTTACCCTCCTCGGGTTTCAACCGGTATGCCGGAATTTTGGCATTTAGTAGAATATAGTAGATTTATATACATGTACTAACAAACCATCTAAATGGTATGAAAAGTTACACACCTGATAAATACGTAGGACTACCCTCTATGTCGATACGCTCGCTAATCAGATCTATTGCCCTTTGTCTACAACTCTGCCCAAAAGTCAGAAGAACACGAAGATAATACCTCTCCTATATTCGGCCAAGGGTTAGTGTTTTACCCTAATTATACGTTTAAATTAAAAAATCTCCTTACCTTGAAATCTCGAAAGTAATACGGTCCGAGTGCTACTGAACTCTGGCTTAGAAATCTAAGCGATTGAATCCCCTTCCAATCCTGGAATGCCACAAATTAAAGAAAACACCCAATTAGTTAACCATATAGCTGTTCGACTAAGATCTCTAAAAGCCAAAAAAAGATTGTAATCTCGCGAATCGACACTTACCTTTAGTTTGCTTCAATATTCGTCACAAGCAGACACCACAGAAGGAATTTGGCAACCACAAGAGATGAGATCTAGGGATTTCGACTTTTAAGAAAAGAAAAATAAACCACTTAACAAAGTTTAAGAGACTATTTGGCCAGAAGGAGAAAAGAAAAGAAGACAGGAAATAACAGAGAACTTACCGAAATATGGTATACGGGTTCGACTATGGTAAATACTTCAGAAAAAGAACCGAATGGAATGATGCTGAGACTTTAGAGATTTTAGTTACAAGAACGTAGTTTCGGCTTTTAGTGAATGGGAGAAGGATAACAATGGGGGTCAGAAGATTCGGCTAAAAGGGAATTTCAAAGAAAAAGAAAGGGTGAGGGAGATGGTGATTTTTGACTTTTAGAAGAGAAAAGATGAGAAAAGAAAACAAATGAGATGGCCCTCAAATTTTTGGCACATCTCCTTACATATACTAAACTGACTTTCCCCCCTCTCCTGTGTTTGATTTTCGACCAACTCTGCAACCAAGAGATCACTCTTATCATTCTATCCCATATCCTTAACAGAACACTCATCCAACAGAGACCTACACCACACCACTACTTCCCCTTTATCTGCGTTATATCCACAAAATTTAAAACATAAAATCCCCCTAGTTAATAGCCACATTGTCGTCCCCTCCTAGCTCCCTTTAGTGCCAAAATTGACCTAACTTTATGGGCTCCAAACGGCCACAAATTGGGCCTCTCCCTTTGTCTATTGATGCCATCTATAACTCCCATTTACCGCGCCCTTTGCTGCTGGGCCACAAGCCCAGTTTGTCAATTAAACTACCAAGACTTTATTTTAAGCCCTAGAGTGTCTAAATAGAATATTTCATTAAGGCCTCAGCCCAAACCTGAGCCCCATTTGCACCTCAAATTATCAAATTAACACATTAAACATGTCTACACATTAGCCGCATAAGCCCACTAATTCAGGATGTTACACTAATTGTTCAGAACTGTTGTTTTCATAGGTGCTTAATCTTGGGAGCTCCAATCTACAACCCATAGCAGGTGTGTAATCTCACACCATTGTTATTCTGATATGCAATGTGCTGTGAATTGGCTAAGAGCCAAAATACCGAAAACCCAGAGTATAAGCCGCTAAGAGCTCTCGAGCGTGCGAGCGCTCGTAGAGATTAAACCGAGTCAATGGTGTTGGAGATAACTGTTGGGAGTATCTCGAACTCTCTCTCACGGAACTGGGGCTGTAGTGGGCCTTGTTGAGTCAAAGTGGGATAAGTGGGCCCAATGGGCTAATGGGCCCACATGGGTAAAATTCGTGGTAAGTGTCGGACGATTGATGTCGCTGCAAAATCTATAGATTCGAGACTGAAAATGGGTTGTTTGGGCCACACGAGCGTATGGGCCCGTTTGGGCCAAAATTAGATTTTAGGCCTAATTCAACGTTTTGATCGGAAATGGAACCTGTGTCGCTCGAGGAGATAGTTGGCCTCTGGAAAGGCTGTAGATGAGAAAATTACCAAAATACCCTCGATGGGTAATAAAATTATCAAAATACCCTTTATGGGTAAAATTACCAAAATCCCCTTGATGGATAAAATTACCAAAATACCCTAGATGTGTAAAATTACCGAAATACCCTTCACGAGTAAAATTACGAAATACCCTCAATGGGTGAAATTACTGAACTACCCTCGATGGGTAAATTACTAGAATACCGTTGAAGGGTGAATTACTATTTTAACCCCAATCGACCGGATGATCGTTACACCCTTAATGGTAGAATCATTGATGAATGAGTATTAATTGTATGACTGATTTTGATTGTGATTCATTGCATACATGAATTAATTATGACATGACATACTACATTGGGTTGGGTTATAGATTTTGGAGGAAGCACTATACTACTGGCTCTGCCATGTTATACTGATTTAGTGGCTTTTTCCACGTATACTAATTCTAGTGGCTCAGCCACATATACTATTATTAGTAGCTCGGCTGCGTTCTTGGTGTGTAGGGCTGGGTGGGTCTACTTGGTCCCCACATGGTGTGTAAGGTTGGTACGGGTGGTGTGATGGTTAGACTAAGTTGGGTTACATATTTGTTTTGTATATCATAGGGCTTCGACCCAGACTGATACCGAATAGTGCTTCGGTCCAGACTGTTGCTGAATAGGGCTTAGGCCTAGATTGATACTGTATGGGCTTGGGTCCAAACTGTGTTGGTAAAAAGGGGATTACACACTGAGTTCTCGTAACTCACCCTTTCTCTTTAACTGTGCAGGTAATCCCCAGCCTTAGAGGTTTTGGAGCTGCGAGGGACTTGGAGGTGGCCACACATCCTGTATGTTCTTAGGGTTAATTTAGCTACTTTAATTTAGTTTACTTTATTCTGAATTTTAGGTTAATAATTTTTGTAATAAGGCCATTGGAATTATTTTAAACTTTTATTTGGTACTTCCTTACAAACTGAAATTTATTAAACACGGGTTTCAAAACAATAACTACTGTTTAAAAATATCACGTTTTGCAATTGTTCAAACCAAACTTCCGAAATAGATAAGGTTTTATAATCAAATAATAGATGCATAATAATATTTCTGAAAGGGAATGAATTCGAGTAAAACTCATTTTGTTAACAAGCAACAAAAATCCTGATTTTTAAACGGTGGAAAGTTTTGATTTGTAGACAAGTTTTCCCAACAAACACAAAGTTTTCAAACAACACCTGATGTGGCACGCTAGATCTAGTCATAATGTCTAGGCGAATTTGGGGTGTTACACTTACGGCCGAGTATTTATATTTGAAGCAAATTGTCCCAATTATGCTTCCAATGCTCGAATGAAAGATGAATTTCCTTGAAAAATAGCTTCTATGTGAATAATATGCTAGTTAACGCCTCAAGACTAGTTAATGGACCAGAAGTAGAAGCTCATGTATATTGTTGTTGGCCCTGTGCTTGATCATTCAGATTCATCATCGAAGAATGTTGTGGTTGCATCTTATTTTGATGTGATTGTGTCTAACCTTGTTGTTGATACCTCTAAGGATGCTTATTGTAGTTTTGTTGTTGATTGTAATTCCCTTGTTGCAGATTATAATTGCCCTGAGTAGATGCATTCCCATACCTGAATGTCGCAGCATTTTGTCCAACATTTTGAGTTCCCCAAAACTGTTGGTTGCGTGTAGAGTTGTTGTAAGAATTTCCATGAGAATTATTCTGAATATTACTAACATAACAGCATTTTTTGCATGTCGCGGACAATCTTCATAACTATGGTTGTCACCACAAATTTCACAGCAAAAAATAGGAACATCCAATTGTTAAGCAACCTCTATAAGTGCAATGTCACTCGTCCCTTGCATATTTTTAAACATGTTTGTAAGCGAAAAAAATTAGGCATTTAGTGTGGATAGTGCATCCAATTCAATAACTCCTAGAGTAGTCTTTGCTTGTGTAGCTATAGAGATGGGATATTTATTATCATTTTGAGCAATTCTCTTAAGAATTCTCACAGCACTATTGTAAGTACAACCCAGCAGCGGTCCATTGGCTGATGTGCCTAAAAGATTCCTTGTATGTGAATTCAGACCATTATAAAAAAAACTGGATTTGTGTTTCTGATTGAATGTCGTGCATGGGAAAACGTCGAAGCAAAGACATATAACATTTTCATGTGGTGTGAAGATTTTCATCATCCAACTGATGGTAAGCAGTAATATCATTTCGCAGACGAGCATTCATTGTCTGTGGGTTAAATCGAAAAACAAACTGTGTGGCTAGAGCATTCAAAAAAGTAATTGATCTAACAGGTAGCCCAAAAAACCAAGTGCAAGATCTCCCTTGTAAGGAATAGAGAAATAATTGCAACCTTAAGGCATCATTAGGAACGCCTTGTTGACTAAAGGAAACACAAATCAATAAAAAAGATTTAAGATGTTTTCTCGCATCTTCATGTGGCAGTCCAGCATATTAGCCATTAGAGTTCAACATTTGAAACATCATTGGCTTGAGTTCAAAGTTCCCAACTTGAATTGTTGGTGTAACAACTCCTGGTTTTAAATCATCTAGAACAGGTACTACACAATCTCATATGGTTCTATTATGGATGTGAGCATTTTGTGGCAACAATGGGTTATGAACTTTTTACTATTGAATTGGGGGTATGGCTACATTGTCCCTTGGTAAATCCATATTTTTTTTTCAAAGTCTTCTTCGAACAGTTCGTTCAATTTCTAGATCAAAGTCAGTAAGAAAATCCAAATTGCATCGGGTCATAAAACACCTAAAATGAAATTTAAAAATAACAGCAAAGAGAAAACAAGGTAGTGAATACTAAATATTATATCAGGAAAACAAAGTGCAAAAACACACATGAACAAAAATAAACATCAAACAAATACCATCCCGAAAAACGGTGCCAACAACATGATCCACTGTAAACGTCACAGCAATAATGTGCAAGTGTACACTGTCGATGCAAGTATAGTAGACTGATATGAGTCTATTAGATATCGATCCCACAAGATGGTTATCTTTTGTCTATTAATGTCGGTGCAATTACTAGATAGAAATGAGATAAATTATGAGTATAGTTGTCGAAGAAATAACTCAAAAACAATAAGATAAAGTATGCTATCGATAAGCTGGGATCCCCAACATGAATCTTTAGCAGTGTACTAAGTACTCACAAGGTATAAAAGATAGGTGATTGTCGATGCAATAAAATTTAATGTATATCCTACCAAATACCACTCTTTTATTTAATATGGGACTTAACCATGTTTCGATGATGGCAATATGGCACTATTAAGAATAAATGGACTAAATTCCTTAGTCCTTACTCAACTTCTGCTAAAATGCTTATTAGCTTAATCTTTCATTGCACGTTCTAGTGTTAGTGACTGCAATAACACTTCCATGTTTAGAACTTTCAAAACCCCAAGATTAAACAATAAAAATAAGATTTAATAAGATAACATTTAACAACACATTCAGTGTACTTTCATATAGTAAAAAAACATAAAGTAATCACCAGCGTTTTCAAAGAAATGAGAAAGAATCGAATGGAGAATACTATTCCTACGCCACTCGATTGAATCTCTCCATTTCCCCTTGTTTTGAACATAGATCTCCTCATCAGGAGTGGATCTACATCAATCTTCATGTTGGCTCACCCAAAGGAGGCTCAAGTTGCCATCGCCGCAAGCTTCAAAATAAGGTAAGAGAATGGTGGTCCAGCGAAAAACTCTTCCCTTCATTCTTCTCACGTTATCCTTTTATGTTTTCCTCAATAGTACAGGTGTCCTTCTCTCAGAATTTTTCTATCCTTATTCGTATAGGGTAGTTACACTGAACTAGACAGCTCACGCATGGTTGGATCTTATCAGACAGTTATTTACTATGGCGACAATTTTGGACGCAATTTGGAATTAACTCATGCAGCAACATTGCGGACATTTGTCAACTGCGGCGACAATTCTAGATGCAATCTAAAATTAACTCATACAGTGACGTTAATGCAATAAGATAGTAAAATTAAGGATAAAATAGGATAGGATTCACTGCATTAAAAAATGCAATTTACTAAACTGAACATGCTAAAATGTATGCTAAGGGTAACTAAATGGGAACAAATTAACCAATAAGTAGGAAGAAAACATATGTTCTTTCTAGTACAATCAAACTTACAAGTGCGACAATAGTGCTCATTGAGCTATCATATATCAGACCTC
The DNA here is from genome assembly GCA_025506655.1 of Gossypium rotundifolium. NCBI lineage: Eukaryota > Viridiplantae > Streptophyta > Magnoliopsida > Malvales > Malvaceae > Gossypium > Gossypium rotundifolium. The sequence goes on from CP106727.1 coordinate 25,727,191, forward strand.
ATATGTTTGCGTTAAAAATCAATAAATCACATATTACATTAATTTATTTTCACAAATTACTTGTTGCATTAGCATCCCATATGTCAATTCATCTTACTTGGGCATAATTTTAAAAATAGGGCAATAAGGTATAGGAAAGCCTTACTTTTGGAACTTATGATAGGGGTTTAGGCTAATCCTAAGCTTCTGATTAATATTATGAATCGCGCATACCAGTAGAAACTCTGAAACACTCACCGATCTAGCTTTTGCTTGGTTACCAAAAACTAAAATGAGCTTCGCCTTGTATTTCGCTTTACTCGGAGACAACTTCGATGGATCTAAAAATTCACAAGCATATTATGCACAATATATATACAGATTATTAACGGTCACAAACATATAAAAAATCATACAAATACACAAATCCATCCTAGCTACTCTTTAAACCGAAAAATTTGACTAGTTTAACGGAAAATTAGATTTTTTGATCTAGACTTGTTTCTATTACTTAAAATAAATTCTAAACATCTAATTATTCACTTCATAATATATATAAACCATTAAAACACTTGGAAATTTAGATTTAAAGTTTCTAGAAAATTTGATGTCCATGAACACTTTGAACTAAAAAATCATTAAATCTTTCAAATATCATAACGATTGGTTAAAGTAAATTTAGAAACCTTCTAATCTCATCAAAACAAGTTGAAAAACACTTAGAAATAGTGATTTATCTTGAAAACCTAAATTTTTCCATTAACGATCGCAATTTCTGGTAAAATATAAAATTCTTGTTACAACATATCAAAACTTGATTTGAAAGACTACATCAAAATTTAAAAGAGAAACATAATGTTACCTCGATTGAGAAGAAAAATGAACGATTAACTGATTTTCATGAAAATACTTTAGAAAGAAAATGAAGAAATTGATGATATGATTGATGGTTTTCTTCAGAATTGAAAGAGATTTTGATATTTGGAAAAGAGAATATCGCAAGGGTTAGATTATTTAGAGAGAAAATATGTGGATTTGTGTAATGTGAAATTTTTCAAATGACGGCAAGTGAAGATGGAAGAGCGTAAATGAACTTGTATCATGCAAGGGAAAATAGGCTAGTTTTAAAATAATGGCTTAATTGCTTTTGTGCCACTCCCACATTTAACCCTTTCTCAAATTAGTCTTCCTTCTCTAATTAAAAGCTTTTTCTTAATTCTTTTTAAAATCGAATTTATTTTTGATAACCATTTTAGGGAAAAATATTTTTCAATTACTTAATTCTGAATTCTCGAACCTAATTTTAGGCCATAATTCTGGAAACTAATCTCGTGCCAAATTGACAAAACTCGATTCACTAATATGAAATTACTAGATCGAATTTTGGGATGTGACAAATGGCATGATTCCATATGACCTGGCTTAGGTAAAGATTGATAATTGAATGCTTTGGTTGGTTTCTTTGGAATGGTATTTGATGGAATGTATAGAAATCAATAATTGGTAATAGATTGAACCTATGTTGACATGGTTGAATGAAAATAGTTAAATGAATTGTTTTGGTATGAAATGTTACGTGTTTTGATATATTTTAGGTATGTTTTGAGTCAATTGAAATTGGTAATGGTTGAACATGTTGTATGTTTGGAAGCTTTGAAATTGGTACAAAATGGTTCATTTTTACCAAATACAAGGTCCTCATCCTAATGAGCTAGTTTCCTCATCCCAACATCGATCAATAGTGATTCATGTCACGATGTCCAGTGCCTTGAGGTCACGATATAATGCCCCAAAAATATGAATTTATGTTTTGCTCATTTTGTTATGAATAAGTGTCTGCTTCAGTGGTTAAAGATTTTGATTATGTGTTAGGGGTCTTGGTTTGAATTCCTGCTTGAGCAAATTGGCAATATAATTTCTTTTATTTTCTTTTTTTTTTTGTTATTTCTGTTGAACTGCCCGATGGTAGAGTTTGGATGGATTTCGAATTGTGAAGGAAAACTAATAAGAGATTAGAATCAAGTTGGTTGGGTGATTATTATCTTTTATTATTATTTTAATTTGTTTGTTTTATTTATTTTTCTAATTTCTCAAAAAAAATAGTTTGGAAACTTTCTGTCACCTCTCTTGTACTCTTTTATTTCTTTATTTTATTTTTTTTATTTTTTGTTTGAATTAGGTTACCATTCTTCCTTTCTCAAATTCCACGTTTTCTTTAAATTTTTTTCCCTTCTTGATGAATTTTTTCATATCACTATATCTTCTTCTCTTTTTCTTGTTACTTTTTTTTTTGGGAAACCTTAATCCTTGCTCTGTTGCCTGCAAATCATGAGGTAAGTTTGTTTTTTGTTCTCTTCTATATGCATAGGTTATAACTATTTTTAGGCATCGAGGTTGTATTAAGTTTGTGTTTTGAGTTTTCGTAATGATTCTAATGCGTTAGTTGGTGAAGAACGAGAGGTAATTGGTGGTCGTCCAGCGACTTAGACATTGTTTAGTTGCTTTTTACTTTTGGGGTAAGTATCAAAATATGTTTTTGGGGATCAATTGAGTATGTTTGTGGTTGAATTCTTATTAAGTTTCGTGAAACGTTACTAAAATTTGGTTGTGATAATTATCGATTTAGGTGTTGGTTTATTCAGTTTTGGAATCAGCGTTAGAAAACCTCCAGGTGTGTAACGAGAAACCCAAAAAATAGCGAATAGTGCCAGCCAAAAAATTACTCTGTCAATGCCACACGGCCGTGTGGTAGGATGTCATGTTACATGCCGTGCACTGGACTCTGTACCAGGCCATGTGGGCCACAGCGACTGGCCATTTGGGCCTTGTAGGCCACACAGGTGTGGGCCCAAAATTTTGAAAATTTCCCTAGGGCCATAAACATAGTTTGGATTGATAATAGGCCTTTTGTAGGGTCAGTGTGTTATTAATTAATCTATAAAACACGAATTCTGACCATCTGTTAGCAAAAATTTGTTGTAAATACTTATGTTTGAAATGAAATAAGATAGTTAAAATCTGTAATAAGTTTTGTTTATCTGAAAAGTGTATATATGTTATGTATCTGTCATTGTAACCATGTTTATTGTAGGCATATATGATATTTGTTAGTTCCGCATTTGAATATAGGATGGGGTTTATTATATGGAGGAGGTGTAAACAGTTAATAACCCGTCGTATTTGGTGGCTTAGCCAAATATATTTCTGTAAACAACGATAAATCACCTAATAAATTGGTAGCTCTGCTGCAAATATTCTGAGCAGTGTCATAGGGACACTAAATGGTGTGTAGGGACACTAAATGGTGTGTAGGGTTGGATGGGTGATAAACCATAATAGTAACATATTTTAGTCCCACATTTAGCATGTTTTTGGATGATTTATCCCTTTAATTATGGAAATAGGTGCTCTTAATCCTTTGTTTTCATGTTTTATACTCAGTGAGCACCGGAGGATGAAAATAATGAATAACGGGCCATAAATTGAGAAAATGGGCCAAAGTATGAATTCCACACGGCCTGGGCCTAAGACCACATGACGGTTCCTCGTAAGACAAGTCGACCACGGCCTGAACCCCAAAAAATACTGACGTGCCTCATCAACAGGTTCGAACACGGCCTGGCCACGATTTACACGGGCGTGTGCCATGGGCGTGTCTCTGTCACATGAAAGAAGAATTCTATTCGGATTAGGGTACTTAGAGGCAAAGAAACATATTCCAAAAGCCTTCATAAAGATCCTAGAGGCCAACCTTTAGAGGGGCGTTCAGCTAGGCCAATGAGCCGAGCCAGAGCAGTTAATTTCAGGGATTTACTTGAAGAAAACCAGTTGATTCATCTCAAGAAGCCGAAATCATACTCAAGACGGAGGATCTCTCCTTCAATTCCTTCAAGGGGTTTTAGGGATTTTTTATGTTTTGTTTTATCTTTTCTTCTGAGATGTTTTCTTTTACAATTATGAACTAAACCCTCAAATACTTGAGGGGGATGAAACCTAAGACGGATCTTGTTATTGTTATCTGAGCTGTATGATAAATATTTGATTTGTTCTTAACTATGTGTTCTTAATTCTTATTTTGGTATTTCCGGGATATTGATTCAAGTGTGATGGCTTAGGAAGAGGAGGAAGAGACCCTTTCTAAGAGTAGATCTAGCATAGTTAAGCAGAGTTGCTCACGCGCCTAGAAATAGGGTGACGAAAATCTGTCGGATTAGGGTCAAACTAATATGGGAGTCCATAGGTCGAGTTAATGCAATTCTAGGGGTTTTAATTAGAAAGAGATTTCAATTAATCAACCTAGGTTTAGACGTTAGTAGCCTTGAAGAGAGGTATTAATATAAATTAGGGAATCCTACGGATCAAGTCAAGTGAATAAATCGCCTGGTTCAAAGTTAGATAACAAGTGAAGTCTAGGTGGATTCTTCCTCAGGTATTGTCTAAATCAATCAGTTTTCCCTCAAGTCCTTCCCCAAATTTCTTCTTTGTCTTAGTATCTTTAGTTTAGTTGATTAGTTAATTTTAGATTAGATAAAAATTCTCTTAATTAGTAGGCTAAATAATAGAAAGAGAGTTAATATTAGTACTTTTGGTTCCTTTGGGTTCGACAATCTAGTCTTGCCGCTAACTATACTCTTTGCTTGATAAGTGCACTTGCCTCCATCGTTGTCTTAGTTATTTTCCAGGTTCGATCATTCTTTTTATAAATTTTTAAGACTCGACAGACACTACCAAGTTTTGGGCGCCATTGCCAGGGAACTAAAATATTAAGAACGCTTAATTTTCATTACTTTAGCCATATTATATTTTGCAATTAAATTTTATTTTTATTTTTATAAATTTATTTCTTCTTCTCTTTTCCTAGCAGGTACCTCTAGTTTATGACTAGAAGGAACCCGACAGAACCACTATTTTACAACATTGATATTGAAGGAACCGTACACAGAAATCGTAGAGAAGTAAGGCGAGGTTTAGATTACATACAAGATGACCAAGAGGACAAAACCAATGCCACCGAAAGGATGGCTGAGAATAATCTGCCACATCAAGATATGGCCGATCATCATGCTCCTCGAACTATGTATGATTATGCTAAACCTAATTTAACAGGAGCTGAATCGAGTATTGTTAGGCCTGCTATAGCCACTAATAATTTTGAATTAAAACCTAACATTATACAAATGATTCAACAGTTTGTTCAATTTGATGGTTTGCAGGACGATGACCCAAATACTCATTTAGCTAATTTTCTAGAATTCTGTGACACCTTCAAAATAAATGGCATTTCTGATGATGCCATTCATCTTCGATTATTTCCCTTTTCTTTGAGGAATAAAGCCAAAAATGGTTACATTCTCTTCCATGAGGATCAATCACTACATAGGACCAAATGACCGAAAAATTTTTATTGAAATATTTTCCACCAGCCAAAACGGCCAAATTAAGGAATGATATTTCTTCTTTTGTGTAGATGGATGTAGAAACATTATACGATGCATGGGAGAGATACAAGGATCTGTTAAAAAAATGCCCACACCATGGTCTACCCTTGTGCTTACAGGTTCAAACTTTTTACAACGGTGTCAACCCCTCAACCCGACAGTTAATTGACTTAGCCGCCGATGGAACCCTGAATAACAAAACTCCTGAAGTAGCTTATGAGTTTATAAAGGAGATGTCACTAAATAACTATCAATGGCAAGTTACAAGGACAAAGCCAACCAAAATAGTCAGAGTTTTCAATCTCGACGCAGTCACCATGCTATCAAGCCAGGTTGAGATGATGAATAAAAAGATTGATGGTTTGTGTGGTTCTTTGCAGGTATATCTAGTTATGCAATGTGACTCAAACCTAGGAGGTGTGGCGAATCCTGAGTACCCACCCTACAATCCGGGCATGGAAAGAGAATAATTAAACTATACAGGTAACAATTTTAGACCTCAAAATAACCCCTATAACATCCTAAAAATAGAGGTCTGGTATTTTTGTGTCCTTGCATGTGTTGTGCTTGATAAGCTTGTTAATTGGGTGTGAATGGGGGTCCTGGGAAGGCTCGGGGTCGAGCCTAGGCCCTGGTGAAAGCTTGGTTTTTGGGCACTTTAGTGGGGTGAGCTAGTGGAGACAGGACTTAGGTTTAATTAGTTGTATTTTGTTAACACAAGAAGCAAGGTGGCCTAGTGGGTGGCGTCACAATGGGAATCATGGAGAGGGAGAGTGTTCGAATCCCACATGTTGTAAAAAGAGAGTTTTATTTTTGTGGTCAGGGAAGGGAGGTAGCTAAGTGGAGACCAAACTCTGCAGGAGAGAGGGAGGACTTGGTCAAAATGTTTGAATGAGTGATGAAGAGTGGATTTTGGAGCAAAATAAGGAGTAAATCAAGGGATTGTGGGGGAAGTAGTGATGGCCGTAAGTGGGGAGATGCACGGGGAATTTCGGTCAAAACTGTGTCTTTTGGGGAGTGTGTGTTCGGGTTGAGTGGAAGGGTGCCAAAAGTGGTTGCCATTAGGTGCATTTTGAACACTTTTACTCCAAACATTTTTCGGGTTCTCTTTTCTAAACTTGTGTTGCCGAATTTTCTTGGCAGTTTAATTTATTCTCTTCTTTTTTTTGCCTTTTTCATGCATTGCTTCTCCTTGTTACCAAATCACTCTTGGCCAAAAACCATCTTCCACATCCTTTCACTTTCCCTGTTCTATACCTTAGCCGAAACATCAACCCCCTATTTTTCTTCTAATTCTCAATCGGTACTCCATCTCTTTTCATCTTGGGTAGTCTTATAGTCGAATACTTAATCTTTCTTTTACATCTTTTTGTGGTAGGCATTCAGCAAAGTTAAGTCTTTCTTTGCCATCTTTTGCTCCACATTTCATCTTTGTTTGTTATCTTGTGCTGCCGAATCTTCCTCTACTATTCGGTTTTCTTCGGTTGTAAGGTAATGGTTTCTTCTCTTTGTATGTTCTTTTTCGTTTTTTTCTTCTAAAGAACCGAAGTAGTATCTTTTAACTCTGTTCATTTAGGCCAAATCTGAATACTCCTCTCCACCCTGAATCGTGTTTGTTCCTTCGTGGAACCCGAAACTCTTGTTAGACAGTTGCCGAATCTGGGGCACCTTGGTAAGTATCTATGGCCGAATAAGGGTGGAGAATGGTGGGATTCTTTTGAAGTAATTCTTGAGTTCTTAAAATTCGCTGCTTTTATTACCTCGAATAGTTTCTAACGTGATCTTTTCATTAGAAGCACGGAACCTTGATCAGTAGAGGGTGGACCAAATACTCTCTTTAAAAAGAAGGCGTGTATCTATCGGTAAGTTAAGCCTTTAGTGCCGTATTTGCGTTTTGGGTTTATTCGAATGAGAAGACTAACTGCTTAGCTGATTTCGTCTTAGGTGTTTTGAAAGGTACTGTGTATTGCAACTTGTAAGCAGGTGTGTACTCTCACACCTATCTGAATGTTTGGGTGAAACGTTTGTGAAACGGCCAAATGCTGAAAAGCCAGAAAAATTGGCATCTATGACCATACGAGCGTGCGAACATTCATAGTGGTAAATCGAGAAACCAACCATGACGTTAAGTCGATAAGAGTGTCACGAACACTCTCGCGATACCGAGGCTGTAACGGGCCTAATCGGGCTGAAATAGGCCAAATGGGCCCAATGGGCTATCCGGCCCATTCGGGCCAAATTGTTGGAAAACTAGAAAAAGATAGATCCCAATGTAAAATCTGCATATCCAGAACCGAAACCCCATGTTTTGGGCCACAAGAGCGTGTGGGCCCGTTTGGACCTAAAATGGATTTTAGGCCCAATAGCTCCATAGAGACCTAGAAAGGGTCCTGAGTCACTCGAGGCGACAGTAGGCCTTTGGAAAGGCCATTAATGAGGAAATTACGAAAATACCCTTGGAGGGTAAATTACCAAAATGCCCTTGGGCTGTGAAATTACTAAAATACCCTCGATGGGTTGAGTGACTATTTTACCCTCAATGTTGCCTAGTGATGTGTGCATGTTTACATTACACTATTATATGTTGGTATCTATATTGCATTTTGTCATGTTTCATGGGGCGGGTTAATGACTGAAGAGTAGTGTAGCCTGGTGGCATAGCCACAATATATATGTACATAATTATGATTCTGGTGGCTCAGCTACAATTATTCTATGATTAGCAGCTTGTCTGCGGCATCGGTGTGTTTGGCGGGGTGGGTTGACTTGATCCCCACAGGTGTGATTGGTTGGTACGGGGGTGTGTTTGGTTGGATTGGGTTGGGATACACTATTGTCATCTGCATTTTTCATGATTATAGGGCTCAGGCCCAAACTGATGTTTTATGGGCTCGGGCCCAATTAATGTCGGAATATGGGATTACACACTGAGTTTGCGTCACTCACCCTTTTCTTTAAACTCGCAGGTAAACCCTAGCGATAGAGGAGTTGGAGCCGTGGAGCACTCAGTGGTGGCCATACACGGAGATTTCTCTCAAACTTTAGTAAATTCAGTTTTTACGTTTTCTTTAAGATTATTTATTTATTTTGGGCTGATATTTTGTAATAAGGCCATCGGTATATTTTTCTTTTAACCTTTCAATTATAACTGTTAAACTCATAAATACGGGGTTTTCTTAAAACATTAACAATCGCTTTTAAAAATATCACGTTACTGTAAAAATAAAAATCAATTTTCATTACAAAGGGAGTTTTCAAGTTAATTACAACTTTTCTAAAATGGACACTGAGTAAATAGGATTTTTATAAACAACCAACATAACTCGGAGTTTTCAAAATAGGTGCAAACATTTTCAATGAACATTTAGTTTTTTTCAACAACCCTTCTATGTGACATGCTAGATCCGATCATAACGTCTAGGCTGGGTTTGGGGTGTTACAACCCCTATAATAATACTTATAATCTTGGTTAGAGGAACCACCCCAATTTCTCGTGGGGTGGCCAAGGAAATCAGACACAACAACAACCCCCTCCAAACTTCCAACAATAGCCCTACCCACAGGAAAAGAAGCCAAACCTTGAAGAGATGCTAACAAAATTTATAGTGGTGTCTGAAACTCGATTTCAAAACACCAAAACACAAGCAAGCATTCAAATAGTTGTCCTACATTCATTCGTGAAGGTACTCCTAATGGGTTGAAGACCATATCAACAGGTCTTCCATCTTGCAAATAAGGCATATCCTGTCTAGGTAAAATTTTTGAAATGATCCCTTTATTTCCATGCCTTCTGGCTACTTTATCGCCTACTTTGATTTTGCGTTTCTGTGAAATATATACACGAATTGTTTCTGGATTATAACTAGAACCCCATTTTTTCTGGACCCATCTCACATCGATGACTCAACCCCTCCCACCTATAGGTAATTTTAGACAACACTTAAAAATAAACAAGCATCGATTAAAGGAATCGAGAACCAGTTAGGGCAACTCGCAAAGCTAATCTCCGAACGACCACTAGGTAGCTTGCCAAGTAACACGGAGACTAACCCAAAGGAGCAAATTCAAGCCATAACAGCTCATGATAGTGAAGGATCAGTAGAATCTGAACTGAGCTAAGGAAAAACACGTGGTAAGTGAAAGTAAGGTTGAGGTAAGCCAAGAAAAGCCAAAAGCGGTAATTAAAGAATACAAGCCTCGTATACCTTACCCTAATACGATGAAGGAAGACAACACAGAAGAACAGTTCAGTAAGTTCCTTAAACTCTTAAAGAAATTACATATTAACTTATTGCTTCTTGAAGCTCTTTCACAGATGCCAGATTCAAGGAAATTTTTAAAAGAGCTCCTAATAAACAAGCAAAAGTTAGACGAGAAGTCGCATGTGGAACTAAACGTAGTATGCTCAGCAATGTTACAGAACAGACTACCACGAAAATTAAAAGATCCTGAGAGTTTTACAAATCCATGTTTAATCGGTAGTTTATATGTTGATAATGCTTTAGCTGATTTAGGGGCAAGCATCAATGTTATGCCATCTAAAATGTTTAAACAGCTATGTCTAGGGAAATCCAAGCAAACTAGGATGAGTATTCAACTAGCTGATAAAACTATTCGCATCCCTAAGGGTATAATTGAAGATGTACTAGTTAAAGTTGACAAATTCATATTCCCCGTAGACATCGTTGTTTTAGATATGGATGAAAACAATAGCATCCCCTTCATTCTAGGAAGACCTTTTCTAGCAACTGCCAGATCTAAAATTGATGTTAGCACAAGTGAACTCATACTTCGTATAGGTGACAAATCAATCAGTCTTCAAGCTCTTGATTCAGCTAGGACATCGAGTGAGAAAGGTGAGGACATAAATTTCGTTGATAAGCACTCAGTTAAACTTCCTTTTTAGGAAGCACCACAGAATTACACTACAAAGCCAGATCCTATAACTCGTACCAACAAGGAAATATCTCATAAGGAACAACGGCTTCAGACCGATGAGCTAGATGAGTGGGAGACACATCTCAAGGAGGAATCAAACCCACACAAAGTGAAACCGAAGGAAACCCCAGAAGAACTTAAAGGAACATCAAATCACTTTAAAATAGAAGATCAGGTACTATTAGATAGTACAGACTATGAATCGCCACATCAAACCTGAAGATAACCGAAGAGATCCCCTTTACGGTACTTAATGTTTTCCCTTACGGAATAGTCAAGGTAAGTAATTCTACTTTCGATACTTTTAAAGTAAACTCCACTCGACTCAAATTATATGATGATAGCATGGAAAAGGATTTTTCACTCCTTAAACCATCGTGAAGGTACAAATGAGAGGTAAGTCTAGCTTAAGACTTTAAACGAGCGCTTCTCGGGAGGTAACCCGAGCACTAACCCTATTTATTTTTATTTCTTTTTCTTTTAGCACCTAACTACAGAATAACCAAGTTAATGAAGTGCAGATCTTCACATCACACGGCTTTACACACGGCCGTGTGGATGCTACGAATTTTTGTACTGACATGGAAGAGATAGTACGAGACAGGACAAGAAAAATATCTTTGAATCACGGACTCACCTAACACCACGGCTATGCGACATAGCCGTGGCCAACACTGTTGAACCAACACGAGCGTGGCAACTTAAATATCAGCCGTGGGAGAAATAATTGAACTACCACACGGCCGTGTGATATGGCCGTGTGACACAACACGCCCACGATACACGGGTGTAGGGACGTACTAGAGCTAAAAATTTCTATTTAAAACCACCCTTCTCCCCTTCTCACACATACCCCATCCACTCTCCACTATCCTCATTCTTCATTCTATAAAAGTCTCAATCTACGCTTTAACAATGTCGAAGAAACGGAAAGATCTGAGTCCTGTCTCCTTGTGCGAGACAAATCAACATAAGCTCATGTCGGTCACTTCATTAACTCGACAAGCCAAGGGTCTTTGAGACCATTTAGCTTTTAGTTTACTTTTCTCTTCTCCTTTATTTCCTTTTTTTTATTATTCATATGCTTAATCTAGCTTATTTTGTTTTAGTTTTTTGGTTTTAGGTTCTAAAGGCTGCTAGGGAATCACACACCATGGCCTTAGAAATCACACCACCTCGCAAACCATCTACCAATAAGGACTTTCTAGTCCAGTCATCTTCTCTTTTAATCTTACTTTAATTCATATTTTCTTTCTTGTTATCTTTATTTACTTTAATTATATAATTAGTATAATTTAAATTATTATTACTATTTCCTGGCTAATTCTTCACGAGGTTCCTAATTTCTTCATCTAGCACAGGAATTAGAGGCGCTCCCTCCAACTTATCTTTCACCTCCGAATCAAGTTTCCACACTTCCAACTCAAGGAATCCATCCAAACATTCAGGAAGTTTCACCTTTCTCCCTCTCTTTTGATTTTATTACTATATGATTGTTATCTATCTTTGTACATTGAGGGCAATGTACATCTTAAGTGTGGGGTGAAAGTTTATTAGAAAAAGTGCCTAACTTTTTGCATTTCTCAAATCCCTAAATGATTTTCTGCCTTAAAGTAATTTTCTCATATCACTAATTAGAATGAAATTCTTGTTGATTCATAATTTTTATTGATATATTCTAGATTAAGTCTTTGATAATTGTGCGATGATGATTTAAACATTAAGATACTAGAGAATCAAGAATGATGAGTCTATTTTCAAAAATTAAAATTCTGTTAGGTTGTCTACCTGAATCTAAATTGTTACCTTGAAGTTTGAAATTTACTAGGTTGACATCAAAATACCCATAATATTTGTGAGATTTTGAGCCTTTTAGAGCATATATTCTTTTCGTGCTCACTTTATTGATTATGAGGGTGTCAACATTGATTTGTTATTCTAGAACTTGCTTCGATTATACATGTCAAGACTAGACTATTGATTTGATATACAAAGATGAATAAGGCACTTAGGATTTAACCCACTTACTCCACTAAAAGCCTACCCTCATAATTGACCCCTAGTGAACCCCTTTGATCCTAACAACCCTTTTTCTTGACTCAACCCACTAATATTAACCTGAAACCCATCTCGTATTTGTTATCACCATTCCTTTTGATTACCCTTCTATTGAGATTTGTTTTGATTAGTTGCCTAATTAGATTATTTCATTTGTTAAAGTTTTATTTTATACTGATTTGTTCTTAAAAAAATCAAAAAATCGAAGTATATTCATTATTATCAAAGTATATTCATTATTAGTTCTATGATAAAGCGAGCCTATACATTTAATTTCAACATCTTGAAGAAGAAGCTTGGATTATTAGTATTACACGTTTTTATTTGATGTAATTATTCAGGTTATTATTCATTTTCCTAATTAGGTGATTATCAATTCAATCTCGATTCTAACCCTTCTAATTCAGCCTTTATCCACACCTTTAATCGAGCCCCGTTACAACCCTTTTTAAATACCTTTTGATTTGTGTATCATCTCATTTTACAGTGGTGGAGATTTGATTTTCAAGCAAGCCTCTGGTAATAACTTTTCATGTTCAACTTTTGAGAGCTTTATTTTTGAATCTTAAACACCTAGAGTGATTTGAGTGAATCTTTATTGAGGATGTCAACTTTTGTTGATTTTGAATTAAAGGTGATTATTTAGGTAAGGGGAAACACCTATCTTTTTTTGTGCTACAAACTCATGACTTTGATTTGTTGAATCTTTAGGACTCTTTGAGTTGAATTATCCATGTATAAATTATCTATGAATTATGATGAGACATTATTGATGAATATTATGGATTGAAGAAGTTCGTTTTAATTGTGAGTTGAGAATTTTGCTTAAGGAAAAGCAAAAGCTTAAGTGTGGGGGTATTTGATAAACCGTAATAGTAACATATTTTAATCCCACATTTAACATGTTTTTGGATGATTTATCCCTTTAATTATGGAAATAGGTACTCCTAATCCTTTGTTTTCATGTTTTATACTCAGTAGAGCACCGGAGGATGAAAAGAATGAATAACGGGCCAAAAATAGAGAAAATGGGCCAAAGTACGAAATCCACATGGCCTGGGCCTAAGACCACACGGTCGTGCCTCGCAAGACAAGACGACCATGGCCTAAACCCCAAAAATACGGTCGTACCTCATCAACAGGTTCGAACACAGCCTGGCCACGATTTACATAGACGTGTGCCATGGGCATGTCTCTGCCACCAGAAAGAAGAATTCTATTCAGATTAGGACACTTAGAGGCAAAGAAACATATTCTAAAAGCCTATATAAAGATCCTAGAGGCCAACCTTTAGAGGGGCATTTAGCTAGACCAAAGAGCCGAGCCAGAGCAGTTAATTTCAGGGATTTACTTGAAGAAAGACAGTTGATTCATCTCAAGAAGCCGAAATCATACTCAAGACGGAGTATCTCTCCTTCAATTCATTCAGGGGGTTTTAAGGATTTCTTATGTTTTGTTTTATCTTTTCTTCTAAGATGTTTTCTTTTATAATTATGAACTAAACCCTCAAATACTTGAAGGGGATGAAACCTAAGACGGATCTTGTTATTGTTATCTGAGCTGTATGATAAATATTTGATTTGTTCTTAACTATGTGTTCTTAATTCTTATTTTGGTATTTCCAGGATATTGATTCAATTGTGATGTGCTTAGGCAGAGGAGGAGGAGACCCTATCTAAGAGTAGATCTAGCATAGTTAAGCGGAGTTGCTCGCGCGCCTAGAGATAGGGTAATGAAAATCTACCGGATTAGGGTCAAACCTAATATGGGAGTCCATAGATCGAGTTAATCCAATTCTAAGGGTTTTAATTAGAAAGAGATTTCAATTAATCAACCTAGGGTTAGACGTTAGTAGCCTTGAGGAGAGGTATTAATATAAATTAGGGAATCTTACGGATCAAGTCAAGTGAATAAATCATCTAGTTCAGAGTTAGATAACAAGTGAAGTCTAGGTGGATTCTTCCTCAGGTATTGTCTAAATCAATCGGTTTTCCCTCAAGTCCTTCCCCAAATTTCTTCTGCGTCTTAGCATCTTTAGTTTAGTTTATTAGTTAATTTTAGATTAGATAAAAATTCCCTTAATTAGTAGGCTAAATAATAGAAAGAGAGTTAATATTAGTACTTTTGGTTCTTTTAGGTTCGACAATCCGGTCTTGCCGCTAACTATACTACTGTTATATAAGTGCACTTGCCTCCATCGTTGTCCTAGTTAGTTTCCAGGTTCGATCATTCTTTTTATAAATTTTTAAGACTCGACAGACACTATCAATGGGTATATAATACCCTATATGGTGTGTCGGGATGGTTAGAGATGGTGTATAGTAGATGGGGGTAAGATTCTTTATGTTTGCTTCTGTTACGTTCTAATAAGCTCTGTCATTGATATAAATATATAAACATGTCTTACTAATTTCTGTAAGATATGTTGAACACTATGTTTCAAAACCTCACTTTCTATTGTTTGTCATTTTCAAGTAACCCTCAAACTTAAGGTGGGTGGAAGCGACGGAGCTCGGTTAAACCTTAATTAGTTAATCATTCTATTTGTCTTAGTTTTATGGGTTTTGTTATTTATGAACTATTTGGACATTTTGGGACTATTTGGTTTTTTATCTTATTTTTTTATCATTTTATTTTTCACTAGAAATTGTTTATGCAATTTAAAATCGACAACATTCATTTTACATGCAAAAATTTCATATTTTCAAATAAAAAATCATGTTTTCCTAAAAATTGACGTGCTAAAGATTTCTGCTGCAAAGCTATATATTTTGGAAAGTGTAAACTACAACGTTTTTAATAAATTAGTTAATGATTGACTTGGATTGACCAACTACCTCTAGGTTTACTTCAACCCGTTAAGATCCCCCATATGGAAGTAGGAGTGAGTGGTTATGGAATTCATTAGTGGGTTACCCTTAACACCCACTAAGAAGGATTTTGTTTGGGTCATCTGGATCATTTGACCAAGTTCACTCATATTATTCCTGTTAGGACAGACTATCCCCTTCAAAAACTGGCTAAATTGTATGTTTCCGAGATCAATAGACTTCATGGAGTTTCGGTCTCGATTATTTCTGATAGAGATCCTTACTTTTCTTCTCAGTTTTAAAAAAAGCTTCATAAAGTTCTCGGTTATAGATTAGAGTTCAGTACTGCGTTCCATCCTCAGACAGATGGACAATCTGAGAAGGTGATTCAGATACTAGAGGATATGTTGCAGAGTTGTGCCATTGCTTTCCAATGTAGTTGGGAGAAATTTCTACTATTGATCGAGTTCGCGTATCAAAATAGTTTCCAGTCCAGTATTCAAATAGAACCTTACGAGGCTTTGTATGGTAGTAAGTGTCGTAACCTATTGTGTTGGACTAAGTTGGGTGGGCGACGAGTTTTGGGTCTTGAGTTGGTTTTGAGACTAAGGCTAAAGTTAGACTAATACAAGATCATCTGAAGGCAGCTTTTGATAGAAAGATATCTTATTTGGATCTAAAGATGAGAGATATTGAGTTTTCAATTGGTGACCAAGTCTTTCTTAAGGTATCTACGTGGAAAAAGGTCATTCGGTTTTGACGTAGAAGCAAGTTGAGCCCTAGGTTTATTGGACCTTGTCAGATTCTAAAATGTGTGGGACTAGTCGCCTATCAGTTAGAGCTACTTGTAGAGTTGGACCGTATTCATGATGCTTTTCATGTCTCTATGTTGAGACGGTATCAGTCGAACCCATCTCATATTGTATCTGTTGAGGCGATTGAAGTAAGCCCAGATTTGACATTCGAAGGAGAGTCAATTTAGATTCTGAATCGAGGCACTAGGGTCTTGAGGAGAAAGATCATTCCTTTGGTTAAGGTTTCGTGGTGGAATCATGGTACTGAGGAAACCACTTGGTAACCTGAGGATTCGATTGGACAGTAATATCCTTATCTGTTTGAATTAGGTAAAATTTTGAGGTTGAAATTTCTTGTAGGGGGTAGAGTTGTAATGCCCCAAAAATATGAATTTATGTTTTATTAATTTTTCATCAATAAGTGTCTGCTTCAGTTGTTGAGGGTGTTGATTATTTATTAGGGGTCTTGGGTTCGAATCTTTGCATGAGCGAATCTGCAATATATATATATATATTGTTATTTTTGTTGAACCACCAGATGGTAGAGTTTGGATGGTAGAGTTTGGCACATTTCCACCACTTTTCTTACATTCTCTTATTTCTTTAGTTTATTTGTTTTAATTTTTGTTTCAATTTGGTTGTCATTCTTCCTTCCCAAATTCCACGTTTTCTTTAATTTTTTTCCTTTCTTGCTGAGTCCTTTCATAACACTATATCTTCTTTCCCTTTTTCTTGTTACAACTATTTTTTTTTGAGGAAACCTTAATCCTTGTTCTGTTTACTGCAAATCGTGGGGTAAGTAATGTTTTTGTTCTCTTTTATATGTGTAGGTTATAATTGTTTTTAGGCATTAGGGTTGTATTAGGTTTATGTTTAGAGTTTTTGTAATGATTCTAATACTTTTTAGGAGAAAAACAAGAGGTAATCGATGGTTATCTAGTGACTTGACGTTGTTTAGTTGCTATTTTCTTTTGGGGTAAGTATCCGAATATACTTTTGGGGGTTGATTGAGTACGTTTGTGGTTGAATTCTTATTAAGTTTCACAAAACGTTACTAAAATTTGGTTGTGATAATTATCGGTTTAGGTGTTGGTTTATTTAGTTTTGGAATCAGCGTCAGAAAACCTCCAAGTGTGTAACGAAAAACCCAAAAAACAACAAATGGTAAAAGCCGAAAACCTACTCTATTGACGCCATACGGTCATGTGTTAAGCCGTGTGTGACACACGACAGTGTTACATGTCGTGTGTTGGACCGTGTGCTAGGCCATATGGGCCACAGGGATTGGCTATTTGGGTTGTGTGAGCCACAAGGGCATATGGGCCCAAAATTCTGAATTTTTCCCTAGGGCCGTAAACAACATTTGGATCAATTGTAGGCCTCCCATAGAGTCGATATGTTATTAATTAAGCTATAAAACACAAATTTTGACCATTTGTTAACGAAAATATGTTGTAAATACATATGTTCGAAATGAAATAAGATAGATAAAATGTGTAATATGCTATGTTTATCTAAAAAGTGTATATATGTTCTATTTATGTCATTATAAACATGTTCATTGTAGGCATATATGATATTTGTTAGTTCCTCATTTGCATCTAGGTTGGGGTTTGTTATATTGAGGAAGTGCAAAATATTTAATAATATGTTGTATTTGGTGGTTCAACCATATATATTTCTATAAACGGTAATAAACTGGAAGCTCAGCTACAAATATTCTCAGAAGTGTCCTATTGACGCTAAGCGGTGTGTAGGGTTGGATGGCTATATAATACCCTATATGGTGTGTTGGGATGGTTAGAGATGGTGTGCATCGGTTGGGGGTAAGATTCTTTATGTCTGCATCTCTTACGTTCTGATAAGCTGTCACTAATATAAATATATAAAAATGCTTGACTGATTTTTGTATGATGTGTTGCACACTGAGTTTCGAAAACTCACTTTTTGTTGTCTGTCATTGTAAGGTGACCCTCAGACTTAGGATGGGTTGAAGCAACGGAGCTCGATTAAAACTTAATTAGTTAATTATTCTATTTGTCTTGGTTTTATGGTTTTGTTATTTCTAGATTGTTTGGACATTTTGAGACTGTTTGCTTTTTGGATTTTGTTTTTATTACCATTTTCTTTTTCACTAGAAATTATTTACACATTTTTAATTGAAAACATTCATTTTACATGCAAATATCAGATTTTCAAACAACAAATCGTGCTTTAGTAAAAATTAACATGCTAAAGATTTCAACTGCAAACCTATATATTTTGGAAAGTGTAAACTACAACATTTTAAATAAATTAGTTAATGACTTACTTGGATTGACCAACTACCTTTAGGTTTATTTCAACCCGTTAAGATCCCCCTATGGAAATGGGAGTGGGTGTAACAGTCCGATTTTGGGGTTAGTCAGAATAGTGGTTTCGGAACCACTAATCTGAGACTAGAGAAATTGTTTTTAATATCATTATATGTGTTATATCATGATCATATGAATGCATAAAAATTTTGGTGCATTATTTTTTGGTGATTGCATGCTTAATTGCAAAAAAAGACTAAATCAAATAAAGTTCGAAAGTTTTATTTTACAAGATATGGTGTCAAATAGCTATAGAACCTTAAATTGGAGGTCCTTAATGTGCAGTTAGGCCTTTCTAAAGATGATAGCCGACCATAGAGGGGGAGACAAGAAATTTAATTGGTTAGGTGGGTTTTGGTGACTTAATTGAATAAAATAAAATAAAATAAGAAGATATCATCTTTTTCCTATCATCTTCTTCCTCCACCAAAAATTCTAACAAGAATAGGAGTTTGGGAGCTTCAAATTTTCAGCAACATATCTTCCTTGCAAGTAAGTGATTTTGGTGGTTTTTCTTGATAATATTTGTACTTTTAGAACCACTAAAGCTTAAGCTAGCTAATGAGGGGACTATTTTGCAAAATGGATGAAATTTTAGGGTTTTTCCATGAGAGTGCTTATGTTGTTTGCTGAGTTTTAGGGAAGAAAATGAATTATGGTTGTTAAATAAACAACTTTTGTGAAAGGTGTTTCCATGAAAGCATCTAAAATGACCTTTTTGTAAAGGTTGTAAAATGGGTAGTAAATGCATGAAATGATTGGTATTGTGAGTTGTTATAAGAGTAATAAATGTTCAACTAGGCTTTTTAAATGAGGAAATTTGATTAAAAATTATTTACGAGCTTAGGGGCAAAATCATAATTTTTCCAAAGTCTGAGGGCAAAACGATAATTTTTGCCAAAGTAGAAATTTAAAAGTGCCTTGATTTATGTAGTGATTAAAAGAGAAAATTTTATTATTATAGATCAAGAAGAATGTGGAATCAACCTTGACCGAGGAAAAGGCAAGGTTACGAACTAAATTGCAAATTGACATATTTTGTATCGAGGTAAGTTTATATGTAAATGACACATCCTTTTTATTTATGTTTTTTTTACATATTAATGAAATATATGAAATATGAATGAATATCATTGATGTGTATTGAAATGATAGAGAGCTAGGAAATTTTCGAATGAACCTTCGGAATAGGAAAATGATACGGATAAAATTCATGAATAAGTAAATATTGGTGGGCTGTATGCAATACCACTGTAACTATTATCATTGGTGGGCTATGCGCGATACCACCGCATTTACTATTGATGGGTTGTGTGCGATACCATCGTAATTATTATCGTTGGTGGGTTGTGTGCGATACCACCATAAACATGTAATCATAGGTGGGTTGTGCGTGATACCACTTTGTTAATTATTAAATGGTGGGCTGTGTGCGAAACCACCGCGTATCTAATATTATTCCGAAGTGTTCACCGAGAAACTTTGTTTGGGTGAAAGTTCATGTGGCTTTGTGCTGATAAGTGCAGGGTATAAGTACATTCCAATGTGAGCTATGGTTATGAGTTGTGTTTGGGATGTGGTAAGATTTGAAATGAGTAAGTATAATTACAATGGCAGTAAGGGTTTGGTAAATAGCCATGTTCTTGTCCATACGGGTAGACACACGGGCATGTGTCTAGGTCATGTGCGACACACGGTCTGCCATATGGGCATGTGGTTAGGCCGTGTGTCCCCCTGCATGCTAAGTTGGCAAGTCAGAATGCTTAGTAGTAACCACTCGGGCTGAGGCACGGCCGTGTGTCTCAACCGTGTGGAAGACACGGTCATAGGACATGGGCATGTGCCCAGGCCGTGTGAAGTCTACACTTGAATTTAAGAATTTAATTCGCCACATGGTCTAAGGACACGGTCATGTGTCTTGGCCGTTAATACGATGATGACGTCAGAAACAGAATGTCAAGGTATTTACACATGGGTTAAGACACGGGTGTGTCTAGGCCGTGTGAGGGACATGGGCCATGGACACAGGCGTGTGTTCGGCCATGTGAAAACCCTTGTAGGTTCAAAATGAGAAATAAATCCACACGGGTGTGGAACATGGGCATGTGATATGCCATATGGGCGTGTCCCTTCCTCCATATAGGCGTGTGGACTGTTTGATGAAAATTTTTCTAAGTCTTTTTAAGGATCTTTTAAAGAGTTCGATTTGATTCCAAAACATTTCTAAAGTGATTTTTAGGTGTCGTAGGCTTGTGTAAGGGGTGATATGAAGCTTTGTGAAAATTTTTAAATTTGAGTGGAAAATCATGTTTCGGTTTGTATCATTGCTTATGTATAAGTCTAGTAATGCCTCGTACCCTGTTTCGACATCGAATACGGGTAAGAGGTGTTACATTAAGTGGTATCAGAGCTATGGTTTAGTCGATTCTCGAACTACCGTAGCGTGTGTGAGAGTATAACTATACATGCCATACATATATTATGATAGTGTGCTGACTCCTGAAAATTGTAAACTGTGTTTTCATATAGAAATTGGAGCCTGACCAAGCTGTGCTAATGATGTTGCTAGTAATGTGCCGGCTCCCGCGCAAGGGACCGGGCCAGTAGAAAGTAGACCCAAGACTTTAGGTCAAGGAGAAGAGGCTCGGGAAGCCTTTCTCCACATGATAAGTAACTGGTATACTGAGTTTGTACGAGCAAATCCTAATGCTCAACCTCCTCATCCCCCTCCTATACCTCAGCCAATCCCCGTGGCTCCTCAAGGTATAGATTTGGTAAGAATGACTAAACCCCCAATCGATAAGATTCGAAAGCAAGGGGCAGAGGAATTTAGAGCCAACATGAATGATGACCCTGAGAAATCAGAGTTCTGGCTTGAGAACTCTATGCGGGTATTCTATGAACTCTCTTGCACGTCCGAGGAGAACTTAAAATGTGATGTATCATTATTGAGGGACTCGGCATACCTCTGGTGGAAAACGTTGACATCTGTAGTACTGAGGGATAGAGGACATGGGACTTCTTCTTAGAGGAGTTCCGAAAGAAGTATATAAGTCAGCGATTTATTGATCAGAAAAAAAAAGAGTTTCTTGAATTGAAGCAAGGCAAAATGACTGTGGGAGAGTATGAACGTAATTCGTTAGACTTAGTAAGTATGCTCAAGAGTGTGTGTCTACAGAAGCTATTATGTGTAAAAGATTCGAGGATGGGCTGAATGATGATATTAGATTGCTAGTTGGAATCTTGGAGTTGAAAGAATTCGTAGTATTGGTCGATAGAGCTTGCAAGGCTGAAGAGTTGAATAAGGAAAAGAGAAAATGTAACACCCCAAACCCAGCGCATACATCATTACCGAATCTGGTATGCTACGAGTTTAATTCTTGAAAACTTTGCTTCGATGGGTTTTGAAAATTTCAATTTATTTAGTCATTATTTGAAAAAAAATAAAAGAAACTTAAACTTTTATGTTGAGTGGATTTGAAAAGCCCATTTATCACTCCATTTTATTATTAAGACTTTGGGCACAAATAGGTTTATAAACATGTGACATATTAAAGTAAAATAAAGTAAAACAAGTAACAAATAAATTGGAAACCTAAGTTATGGGGCCTTATTACAAAAATATTCCCAAAAATAAACAATAATAATAATCCATAATGATAATGAAAGTCTTGATGGCCCTCGAGTCCGCTTTCGGCTCTCGTGTCCACAGTCTCTCGCTCATCATAGAGTGGGAAAAATAAAAGGTGAGTCACCAAGACTCAAATTGTGTAAAACTTGAAAATACTTAAAAGCCTAGGGCCCAAAAACACATTATGGGCCTTGGCCCACATGCAATGGTAACAAAATATGTCATGCATCATGGCCCATCCCAAAACCTAAGAGTCCATCCTCTACACACCCCCGTACCAACCGTTACACCGTGGGGATTTCTACAATCAACCCTCCATCCGCTACACACCACATCGGTGTGTGTGTCTTTTCATATAGACCGATCGCTTACGCGAGCCTCAGAAATACATTATAGTATTCGACTATCTTTTGTCATATAGACCGATCGCTTACGCGAACCTTAGAAATACATTATATATTCGATAGCTATGCTGCCTATGGCAAAGCCACGATCGCCTCGCGACCCTGCTCCCCTACCATAAATCCATCAATCAATCCCATCCATGCATGCATACATACAAGAAACAATTCATCAAGCCATCTAACTGATCTCATACTTTCACATGCTATGATTCACATAGAAAATTTTCTATGGTTACGCACTGCATCCCATGCCTACCCCTTACGGGTAATCATAATCGCTCATACTGACCTTTCTTTACGGCTTTTAGCCCTTAGCATACATATAATATATCAATGTTTATGTGTTAAAATCTACACACCTTATTATGGTTCTGACGACACCTCTATGTCGACCTTTGTCGTAAGTCGATACTACCGCTATCTGCCTAAGATGCTGTTCAGAAGCCGATCCACAACCTGACGGCCAATCTCGAATAGTGGACACTACTCGTTTCTTAAACTTAGGGATTGGATTTATGGACCCAACCCTCTCTTTTGCCTGATCCATATTTGATTCCATCCAAAAAGTCCTTGTCAGAACTACTATAGCAAAATAGGGTTAATCCATATCATATGAGTTAATATCTCAATTATGATAGCAAATCTTAATAGGAATCTAAAGAAATCCATTAACTTGAGATCCCGAAATCGATAGGATACTAGAGATTAATGCTTTCCGGCTTTTTGAGATCTGAATGATTCGATCTACTACGATTTCTGAGTGCCGCCCAAAAGAACATGCGATTAACGAAAGAGTCAAACTAAAGATAGCCTATCAATCTACTAGCCATTCGGCTATAGTCTTAAAATCGAAAGAGAAAAGATTTCGATTTTTACCTTTACAGAGAAATCGACACTTCAAAAAAATCTCGATTTATGGAGAAATCGGCACAAGAGGAAAAGAATGGAAAAAGAAAGTGAATTAAGAGGTTTCGACTTTTAGTAGAGAAATTGACAGAGAGAAAAAGGAATAGACAAAGGTATTCAGTTATGGAGATGAGAAGAAAGTTGAGAGGTTTCGGCTTTTGGAAAAGAAAAGAGAATAGAGAGTGTAGAGAAGGACTGAGAATTTCGGCACAAAGAATAGGGCTCAGATGCCGGAATTTGAAGAGATAAACTCTTATTTATAGGGAATTTCGGCACTTACCTATCAAATGCTGAAATTGCCCTCTTCTGAAAATCGAGACTAATTGACAAACATGGGGAATTTAGGCACCCCTTATGCCACATCAAAATCGATTCTTCCTCCCCTCAGAGTTGGAATTTCGGCCAACTCTACTTACAGTAGATAACTCCCATCTTTTCTCCTTAATCTACTCATAACTAATATAAGCACAATTATCTATATTATTCAACAGATAAATCTCCCTATTTTTAAGCCTTGTTGCCGTCCAACCTTACCCACCTATATGCAGAAATTTAGCTAATTAAAATTAAAGGAATTGGGCTTTATGCCCCTTGAGTTTGGGCCTCCTCAGTTGATGCCACCTCCTTGCTCTCTAAGTGGTGCCATTTTGCCACTAGGCCACAACCCCACTTGTGTTTAAAACATAGATAACATCTTTTAAACCCTCTAGTCTCCAAAAAAAAAATTTAACCAAGGCCTCGGCCCAATCTATGCCCCTTAAGTACTCTAATTAACACATTGAACGTAATACACATCAAATGCAAAGGCCCATTAATTCAGGATGTTACAGTTCTACCCCCTTAAAGAAATTTCGTCCTCGAAATTTCTTGATCCGAATAGATGCAGGTATTGTTGTCACATCGCTTCCTGCAGTTCCCACGTAGCCTCCTCAGAGACGTGATTCCGCCATAGAACCTTAACCAACGGAACCTTCTTCCTTCATAATACTTTAACATCACGATCCAAGATTTCCACTGGCTCATCTTCAAAGGATAGGTCAGGTTTTACATCGATTTCCTCCACAGGTACCACATGAGATGGATCTGAACGATATCGTCTTAACATAGAGACGTGAAATACATCGTGAATCTAGCTTAGCTCAAAAGGTAGCTCTAGCTGATATGCTACTAATCCAACTCGTTTCAGCAGTTGATAAGGTCCGATGAATCTGGGACTTAACTTACCCTTTCGTCCAAATCTTAATACTTTCTTCCATGGCGACACTTTCAAGAACACCTTGTCACCCACTGCAAACTCTATGTCCCTACGCTTCTTATCAGCATAGGACTTCTGTCTGTCCGATGCTTCCTTTAGTCTAGCCCAAATTAACTCAACCTTCTCCTCTATCTCGGTAACCAACTCCAGACCCAAAATCTGACGTTCCCCTAATTTCGTCCAATAGGTAGGAGTACGACACTTCTACCTAGTACAATGTTTCATATGGCACCATCTAAATACTAGACTAGTAGCTGTTGTTGTAAGCAAACTCCTCCAATGGCAAAAGCTCCTCCCAACTACCTCTAAAATCAATGACACAACCCCTTAACATGTCCTCCAAGATCTGAATCACCCACTCAGACTGTCCATCGGTCTGAGGATGAAACGTTGTACTGAAATCCAACTTCGTACCCAACTCTTGATGCAACGCCTTCCAAAACCTTGACGTAAACCTAGGATCTCAATCTGAGATAATCGACACATGTACTCCATGCAACCTCACAATCTCTGCTATATACAGCTTAGCCAACTTTTGTAAGGAATAATTGACCCGAACCGGTACAAAATGAGTGGACTTTGTCAACCGATCAACGATCACCCAAACTGAATCTTTCCTAGTAGGCGTGAGAGGTAGCCCACTAACAAAGTCTATTGTGATCCCTTCCCACTTCCACTAAGGAATCTTCACCGGGTGCAACAACCCTGATGGTAATTGATGCTCCACCTTTACCTGCTAACAGGTTAAACACTTCCTCACTAATTCAGTCACCTCTCGTTTTAAGCCTGGCCACCAAAAATGCTCCCGTAAATCTCGATACATCTTACTCCCTCCAAGATGCATAACGTACGGACTACCATGCGCTTCTTGCAAAATTCTTCGCCTCAACTCAAGGTCTTTTGGCATGCACACTCTCCCTTGAAAACATAATAATCCCTCCCCATTCACACTGAATTCCATTGGCTCATCACTTGAAATCAACTGCAACTTCCCCCTAAGCAATCCATCGATCTGCTATTTCTCCTTAACTTGACTAACCCATGAGGGTTTCACTTGAAGTTCAGCTAGTAGACTTCCATCATCATATAAGCTAAGGTGAGCAAACATTGCTCTCAAATCAGAGATCATCTTACGGCTTAGAGCATCTGCCACCACGTTGGCCTTACCTTGATGATACTCGATCGAGCAGTCATAATCCTTTAACAACTCGATCCACCTCCTTTGCCTTAGGTTCAACTCCTTCTGTGTCAAAAGATACTTCAAACTCTTATGATCCGTGTAAATGACAGATTTCTCCCCGTACAAATAATGCCTTCAAACCTTCAAGGCAAACACCACCGCCGCCAACTCCAAATCATGGGTGGGATAGTTTGCTTCGTGCGGTCTTAACTGTCGTGATGTATAGCAACCACCTTTCCATCTTGCATCAACATGCATCCTAGTCCAGTGTGTGACGCATCACAATAAATCATGAATTCCTTCCCAACCTCCGATTCAATCAACACCGGAGCCTCCATCAATATCCTTTTCAACTTTTCAAAACTCTCCTGCTGCTTAGCAGACCAAACGAATCGAACTCCTTTCCGTAGAAACTTAGTCAATGGTGCCGCAATCAGAGAAAATCCTTCCACAAATCTTCTATAGTACCCGGTTAAACCAAGGAAACTCTGAATCTCTGCCACCGACTTAGGTGGCTTCCAATCCAACACTGCTTCAATTTTTCGAGGGTCAACCCTAATCCCCTCTGCTGACACCACGTGACCTAGAAAAGTAACTTCCTTTAGCCAAAATTCACACTTGTTGAATTTGGCATAAAGCTGTTTCTCCCTCAGAATCTATAGAACCACTTGCAGATGTGAATCATGCTCCTTCTCTGATCTTGAATAGACCAAGATGTCATCAATAAAAACTATGACAAAAGGATCCAGGTAGGGTTGGAACACTCGGTTATATCCATAAACGCTGCTGGTGCGTTAGTCAACCTAAATGGCATCAGCATGAACTCGTAATGACCATAGTGAGTCCTAAAAGCCGTCTTATGAATATCCGCCTCCTTGACCTTAAGCTGATGATACCCAGACCTCAGATCTATCTTTGAAAAGACTGAGGCCCCCTTCAACTGATCAAACAAGTCATCGATCCTCGGCAACGGGTATTTGTTGTTGATGGTTAACTTATTCAATTGATGATAGTCAATGCACATACGCATTGAACCATCCTTCTTCTTAACAAATAATACCGGCGCTCCCCAAGGCGACACACTTGGTCGAATAAACCCTCTATCCAACAACTCTTGGATTTGCGCTTTTAATTCCACCAACTCCTTCGGTGCCATTCTATATGGAGCAATAGATACTGACGCCGTTCCCAAAAGAAGATCAATTCTAAACTTCACTTCTAGATCCAGAGGTAATCCAAGAAGCTCTTCGGGGAAGACATCAGGAAATTCCTTCACCGTCCTAACGTCCTCAACAGTTAGGTCATTGGCTTTCAAAGCCCGTACAAACATTAGAACTGCCTTGCACCCTTTTTTCACCATTCTTTCCGCTCTTAGGGCAGTTACCACATTTGACAAACAATTCCCCTTTCTCCTATCACCAACACTTCACCTCCTTCGGTGGTTGTTAACACCATACGCTTGGCTGCACAATCTAAATTGGCTTGATACTTCACTAGCCAGTCCATGCCTAAAATTAAGTCAAACTCCCCGAACGATAATTCCATCAAATCTGTCAGGAAAATTATTCCCTAAACTTCTAAGAGTACCTCCCGATAAAGTTTATCTACTACCACAGATTTTCCTAATGGGCTAATTACCGTTATCGCCCTAGGGGTAGCTTTTGAATCTAAACTTAAAGTTTCAGACACACTACTAGCAACATATGAATTTGTCGATCCAATGTCAATCAATGCAACATAAGGTAATCCAAAAATTAAAAACGTACCAGATATAACATCCGGTGCATCAGCCTCCTTTCGACGTCTGGCAGCATAAACCAACCCTAGCTGCCTCACCTCAGTGTTTTCTGCCCCTCGGCCTGGTGCCCCATGACCCCGACCGAAACCATTACCGCCTCTGGCCGGACCACGACCTCTCTGTGGCTGCTGACCTCCTCTACCCAGCTGAGCATTTCCCTGCCTGCGGGTCTTTCCTTATCCCGTGGCTGGGGACAATCTCTTATCTTATGGTCCAAAGAACCACACCTAAAGCACTTCACACTGCCTTCTATACACTCACCTGCATGGAATTTGTCACATCGAGCATACCTTCGTGTTTGGTTAGCAGCAGGTCTTTCAGCCAGTCTCGGTCCATCCAACCTAGGTTTTTTCTGGTTACTCCTAGTTGTTCCTGATGATCCAAAGTTTCTCTTACCTCTACCCCTATCTCTATCCCGGTTTAGTTTTTCCGTCCGTCTCACCTCCTCGGCTATCTTAGCTTTCTCCACAAGCACAGTAAATTCCCGATCTTGTTGTGAAGTTATTAACACATGTGGATCGTCCTTCAAGCCATCCTCAAAACGAACACATCTCTCATGCTCTGTGGCCACTATCCCTCGAGCATAACGGCTAAGGCGTAGGAATTCTACTTCATATGCCACCACCGACCTACTTCCCTGAACCAGATTCAAGAACGCTCTACGCTGCACATCCACATAACTCGTTCCAATATACTTACTCTGGAACGCTACCTTGAAGTAATCCCAGGTGATATGGTCAGCTACAATACCTTCCTTAACCGTAAGCCACCATTGATAAGCTTCATCCCGAAGAAGGGACACCACTCCCTTCAGCTTCTCTTCCTCTGTGAAGTCGAGATCATCCATGATCCATTTCATTGCTTCTAACCAGTACTCAGCTGTACTAGGAGCTATACCCAAAATCCCCTTAAACACTTCCACCCCATTGGCTCTCAGTTGCTCTGGCACAGACTTCTAGGCTCTTGTGCCCATGCCTGCTCCAGCAACTCTCTCTAAAACCCTTAACATAGCCTGAGATACAGCATCATCTCTAGCCGTCTGATCTTGAAACTCTGCCTCCACAACTGGTGGCACTGGAACTTCATTCCCTGACTCGTGACCAGACCCCACGGGTTCTGACACAGCCATCCTACCCCTACCAGGGCCATGCGCCAGACGTCCTCGACCCCTTGTATTCATTCTACCGCTTCGCGTTTATCTGATTAGAAATTTTATGAATAATTTTTTCTTCCACTGATTAATAACGGACAGTCTTATGGGAAGTAGTTTTAATAGTAGTTCTTTCGGATTTGAATTTTATCTACAAGTTCAGTTCTCAAGTCTATATTTTCTAATTCTAGAGTTCACATTCAATCAACATCAAGCAAAGCATCATATACATGCATCAAACACGCAAACAACATCCAGGAACTCACATTCATCACCTAGGGGTATTTTTGTCATTTCACTACCCAGGGGTATTTTCGTAATTTTAACCTATAGGGGTATTTTGGTAATTTTCCAAAATATGGTATATTAGTGATTTTACAAACTAGGAGTATTTTGGTAATTGTGCAAACTAGGGGTATTTCGATAAATTTTTCAAACGAGGGTATTTTGGTCATTTTGCAGAATCAAGGGTATCTTAGTAAATTTCCTCAACCAAGGGCATTTGGGATAATTTACAAAATTAGGGGTATATAAGCAATTTTATAAAAATAGGGTGATGGTCCTTTTCGGGTTTTAGTTATAAATTTTTTGCCTGTCAGCAAGCCATCTCAGTTAGAGTGAACAACCACTACGCACCAGGTAGGATTCCAGAGAAGAGGAGGTGAGTCACTAGGACCGCTTAAATACCAAGGTCTTCCTGGATCCAATCCTAGACATGCGTATGCCTGTTTCCACACCCTAACCCCGTGACATGTTCACAGACCTGCTTAATTAAGAAAAATTAAGTCTTATGAGATTTGAAGAATTGTTTAATCTAGGCCTAAGGTCCATTAACACTATCATACTAATCTACGTCCATAAGGCCCATCAAAACCCAACATACATATCATACCAAAATTTAGAATACTTACCTGGGTGGATCGGGTGCCGGTAGACTCAAAGGCCATATCTTCCAAAACCTTTCTCAACTTACATTAGTTTCATAAATTCCTACTGGACCCATTTCACAGCCCGAGTTTTGAACGGGGCTCTGATACAAAAAATGTAACACCCCACACCCGGCCCATACGTCATTACTGAATCTGGTATGCTACGGGTTTAATTCTTGAAAACTTTGCTTCGATGGGTTTTGAAAATTTCAGTTTATTTAGTCATTATTTGAAAAAAAAAATAAAAGAAACTTAAACTTTTATGTTGAGTGGATTTGAAAAGCCCATTTATCACTCCATTTTATTATTAAGACTTTATGCATAAATAGGTTTATAAACATGTGACATATTAAAGTAAAATAAAGTAAAACAAGTAACAAATAAATTGAAAACCTAAGTTATGGGGCCTTATTACAAAAATATTCCTAAAAATAAACAATAATAATAATCCATAATGGTAATGAAAGTCTTGATGGCCCCTCAAGTCTGCCTCGGCTCCCGTGTCCATGGTTTACTGCTCATCTATAGAGTGGGAAAAATAAAAGGGTGAGTCACCAAGACTCAGTGTGCAAAACTTGAAAACACATAAAAGCCTAGGGCCCACAAACACATTATGGTCCTTGGCCCACATGCAATGGTAACAAAATATGTCATGCATCATGGCCCATCCCAAAACCTAAGAGTCCATCCTCTACACACCCCCGTACCAATCGTTACACCGTGGGGATTTCTACAATCAATCCTCCATCCACTACACACCACATCAGCAGCTGTGCTGCCTGTCATATAGACTGATTACTTATGTGAACCTCAGAAATACATTATAGTATTCGACAGC
Source organism: Gossypium rotundifolium (assembly GCA_025506655.1). NCBI lineage: Eukaryota > Viridiplantae > Streptophyta > Magnoliopsida > Malvales > Malvaceae > Gossypium > Gossypium rotundifolium. The sequence continues at coordinate 25,757,653 of CP106727.1, forward strand.
TATGCTGCCTGTCATATAGACCGATCGCTTACTCGAACCTCAGTAATACATTATAGTATTCGACAGCTATGCTGCATGTGGTAAAGCCACGATCGCCTCGTGACCTTCTACAATCAATCCCATCCCATGCATGCATACATACAAGAAACAAGTCATCAAGCCATCTAATGATCTCATACTTTTACATGCTACGATTCATATAGAAAAGTTTCTATGGTTACGCACTGCATCCCACACCTACCCTTACGGGTAATACTGATCGCTCATATAGCCTTTCTTTCCGGCTTTTAGCCCTTAGCATACATATAATATATCAATGCTTATGTGTTAATAATCTACACACCTTATTATGGTTACAATGACACCCTCTATGTCGACACTGTCAGAAGCCGATATGGCTACTATCTGCCTAAGATGCTATTCAGAAGTCAGTCCACAACCTGACGGCCAATCTGGAACAGTGGACAATGCTCGTTTCTTAAACTTAGGATTGGGCTTACGAACCCAACCCTCTCCTTTGCCTGATCCATATTTGATTCCATCCAAAAATTCCTTGTCAGAACTACTATAGCAAAATAGGGTTAAACCATATCATATGAGTTAATATCTCAATTATGATAGCGAATCTTAATAGGAATCTAAAGAAATCTCTTACCTTGAGATCCCAAAATCGATAGGATACTAGAGATTAATGGTTTTCGGCTTTTTGAGATCTGGATGATTCGATCTACTACGATTTCCCAGAGTGCCGCCCAAAAGAACATGCGATTAACGAAAGAGTCAAACTAAAGATAGTCTATCAATCTACTAGCCATTTGGCTATAGTCTCAAAACCGAAAGAGAAAAGAATTAGGTTTTTACCTTTACAGAGAAATCAGCACTTCAAGAAAATCTCGATTTATGGAGAAATCAGCACAAGAGAAAAAGAATGGAAAAAGAAAGTGAATTAAGAGGTTATGACTTTTAGTAGAGAAATCGACAAAGAGAAAAAGGAATAGACAAAGGTATTCGATTATGGAGATGAGAAGAAAGTTGAGAGGTTTCGACTTTTGAAAAAGAAAAGAGAATAGAGAGTGTAGAGAAGGACTGAGAATTTCGGCACAAAAAATAGGGTTCAGATGCCGAAACACTCCTATTTATAGGGAATTTTGGCACTTACCTATCAAATGCCGGAATTGCCCTCTTCTGAAAATCGAGACTAATTGACAAACATGGGGAATTTCGGTACTCCTTATGCCACATCAAAATCGATTCTTCCTCCCTCGAGTTGAATTTGACCAACTCGCTTACAGCAGATAACTCCCATCTTTTCTCCTTAATCTACTCATAACTAATATCAGTACAGTTATCTATATTATTCAACAGATAAATCTCCCTATTTTTAAGCCTTGTTGCCATCCAACCTTACCCACCTATATGCTGAAATTTAGCTAATTAAAATTAAAAGAATTGGCTTCATACCCCTTAAGTTTGGGCCTCCTCAGTTGACGCCACCTTCTTGCTCTCTAAGTGGCGCCATTTTGCCACTGGGCCACAAGCCCACTTGTGTTTAAAACGCAGATAACATCTTTTAAACCCTCTAGTGTCCAAACAGAAAATTTAACCAAGTCCTCGGCCCAATCTAAGCCCCTTAAATACTCTAATTAACACATTGAACATAATACACATCAAATGCAAAGGCCCATTAATTCAGGATGTTACAGAAAAGCTAAGATTGAGGCTTGAGATACAAGGAAGAGGCTGATGAGTAAGTCGTTCCACACTCAATTAAAGGGGTCAAAAGAGACGAACCCTCAGACGACCGCTTCAGCTGGGTATTCATACTGAGACCGTGGTAACACTTACTCGGGCTCTAGAGTTCAAGCCACCTCGATGGCAAGTGTGGGCAATGTGAAGTCAAATAAACCCGAGTGTACAAATTGAGGTAGACAACATACTGGGGAGTGTTGGGGAAACAATCGAGCTTGCTACAAGTGTGGTTCACTAGACCACTTCATTCAAAATTGTCTTGAGAAATATGAGAAAGACAGAAAACAAAAAGTAAGAGCGAGTAATGTATGTTTGAGAGGTAGACCACAGAGGAACCGGGAAGTGGGACTAGTAGTAGAGGTAGGCCTAAAGATCCTACTGTGAGATCAGAGGGTAGAGCACCTGCAAGGACTTATACCATTTGCGCTCGCGAAGGGGCATCATCTTCAGATGTGATAACGGGTACTTTTTATTTTCATGATATCTGTAACACCCCGTATCCGTAATTCCTGTCAGAATCGGGCTTGAAGCGTTACTATATTAAAAGAACATGGTCGCCACTTAGGCTCATCGTGACTACTCTCTTAAGTCACCTTAACAAGCTCATTCTCTACTTACGAGGCCTCACTCAAACTCACAAGGGCTCTCGAGGCCTTTTCAAAAACTTCTACGATTTTAAAATTTCTCCACCTAAACAGGGACTACACGCCCGTATAAGGTGAGACACGCCCGTGGAGGTCACCCACGCCCATGCCCTTAACCCGTGCATGAAAACCCAAGCATATTGCCAATGCCCCACGACTAGAGAACACGCCCGTGCTCACCACCCGTGGTAAACACTAACTACCTTGCACGACCTAGAGTCTAGTCACACGCCCGTGGCCTATACTACTTGAAACTATCAAAGAGACATGGCCAAGGCACACGCCCGTGGTCTGGCGTGTGTCACACATGGCCTAAACACATGCCCGTATGTCTATCCACATGAACAAGAACAAAGCTATGTGCTAAGCTCTTCTCACCCCTCAAGTTCATACAACTTATACTCATTAAACTCATCCATAAACAATCCATATTAAAACATAATCTCACATGGTTATCTACATCTTTTCATATAATAAGATAGCCAATAACTATGACATTATACAAAATAGATTATCCATCTAAAGGCCAACACATCTTAGCCATTACAACAAAATTCACTAACTTGTCTAGCCCCTATACATGCCATAAACAAAACATTGAGTCTAATGTATCAAAGTGTATTGATAGTGTGGACGATCTTCCGTTTGATCCACGTATTTCGTATCAACCCTTTTTCTCTATTAGACAAGGGAAAAGAAAGGGAGTAAGCTTTGAGCTTAGTAAGTTTACACATAACAATTTAAGCATTCTAGTATAAGCTAAACAACAATTAGCATTGTACTATCAAATAAATTCACATCACAACTATGCTTATTTTTTATATCCCTTACTATATTTCCAACACATCATGAGTCGCATACTCATAATTATTGACATGCACCCTTGCATTCAATATCACATTTACTCGTAATACATCACATCGTTATTTCTCAATATTACATCCACACATCTAATTTACTCAATAATACATCCACACAGCTAAATTCTCGATGGTTTCACACTTAGCCCACCACAATCAAATTATAGGATAGTATCGCACTTAGCCTACCAACAAAGTAATCATAGTGGTTCCACACTTAGCCACTAGATAATATACTTAACATTAGCATCGCACATAGCCCAGCTCATTGTCGTTAAGTATTAGGATGGTATCGCACTTAGCCCACCATTAAGGATTATCACTACACATTCACTTGTCTATTTTACAATTCATTCATCCATTCACAATATCTACTACATCCATTCCACTTGAACCACATCAGTTCTTAATCATTCTTAGTCATACTATACACTAACTAGCATCAACAAATTGTAAGTATGAATGCATTATTTACGTATAAACTTACTTCGGCACTCAAAAGTATAGAGATGTGCAATTTAGTCCACCACCTTGCTCTTACCTCAGTTTCGATCCAGGCTTCATCTTTCTTGATCTATAATGAATAAATCAACTTATTCAATATACACATTGACAAAATTTTCCCTTATCTCATACTTTAGCAAAATTACCATTTTGCCCCAAAACTTTCTCATATTTACACTTTTGGCCCACGACTCGTAAAGTAATTTTCATTCAACTTTCTAGCCTTTCATGCATAGCCAAACCATTTAATAAACTAAAGAAATCATCAATTCTCACTAAATCACACATGAATGCCCAATCTCAAGACTTTCACAAAGTAGTCCCTACATGCAATTTTTTATGGAATTCACTTAGCAAAAGATGTTTCTACTACATCAAGCTTTCATATTCTTCCATAAAACATCAAAATACATGCATGTCATACATGGGTATATTTTTGAACATCGATCTTAGCTCAACATATAGCTAAAAATAGCTTACTCATGCTACTAAGACTTCAAAAATACGAAGAATATAAAAAATGGGGCTAGAATACACTTACTAGCTAGCTTGAAAAGTTGAAGAGCTCTAACAATGGATTTTCTCAATTTTTGGCAGCTTGGAGAAGAAGATGGATGAAATTCTATCATCTTTCCCATTTTAATCATTTAATTGACAAATGACCAAAATGCCATTTTGTCAAACTTTCAAATTTTAACCCATTCATGCCTAATTTTGTCAAAAAAGTAGAATTTTGGGAAAATTACTATTTAAGGACCCTTAATTGATAATTCAAAACTATTTCACACAAATAGCTTCTAGAATATCACATTTTGTAACTTTTGTAATTTAGTCCTTTTGGAAAATTCAACCGCAATTTAATAAAATTGCTTCATGAAACTTTCACACTAACATGGAAACATGGAATAAACCTTAAAAACTCATACATATACCTCAAATTTGTGGTCTCGTACCATTATTCTGACTAGGCCCTAAATCAGGATGTTACAGTATCTCTGTTGTTGCTTTGATTGATCCGGGGTCTACCCCTTCCTATATTTGCATGAAATTGGTGTCTAGCATGAATATGATTGTTGGGTATACAGAATTTATGATAAAAGTGTCGAACCCGTTAGGCAAACATGTGCTAGTTGACAAAGTGTGTTGTCCTTTGACGATTAGAGGTCACTGTTTTCCAGCTAATCTCATGTTGTTGCCGTTTGATGAATTGAACTAATTCTTGGCATGGATTGGTTGACTGCTCATAATTTTTTAGTAAATTGTGGTAGTAAGTTTATTGAACTGAGATGTGTAAATAGAGATATCATTCGGGTTGAATCAAGTAAATCGGATAGTTTACCTGTAGTGATTTTGTCTATGGTAGCTGAGAAATACATAAGAAAAGGGTATGAGTCCTATCTCGCATTTGTGTTGAATACCCAAGAGTCAGAAGTAAAAATTGAATCAGTGCTTGTGGTATGCGAGTATCTAGACGTGTTTCCAGAAGAGTTACCCGGATTGCCTCCAATTAGAGAAGTCGAGTTTGGCATTGAGTTAGTTTTGGGTACGGCACCTATATCAATTTCCCCATATAAGATGGCTCCATTGGAGTTAAAAGAGTTGAAGGTTTAGCTACAAGAGCTAACGGATAAGGGTTTTGCAATACTGAGCTATTCACCGTGGGGTGCTCTGGTTCTTTTTGTGAACAAGAAAGACAGGTTGATGAGATTGTGTATAGACTATAGATAGCTCAATAAGGTGAGAGTGAAGAATAAGTATCCTTTGCTAAGGATCGACGATTTGTTCGACCAATTGAAGGGAGCTACAGTGTTTTCTAAGGTAGACCTAAAGTTTGGCTATTACCAGTTGAGAGTTAAGGAGCAAGATGTGTCGAAAACTACATTTCGGATGAGGTATGGCCATTACGAGTTCCTCGTCATGCCTTTTGGTTTAACAAATGCTCCTGAGACATTTATGGATTTAATGAACCGTATCTTCTGACCGTACTTGGATAAATTTGTATTCGTTTTTATTGATGACATACTAATTTATTCTCGGGATGAGAGTGAGCACGCGGAGCAGCTGAGAACTATTTTGCAGACTCTAAGAGACAAGAAGTTGTATGCCAAGTTTAGCAATAGTGAGTGTTGGCTCTGAGAGGTCGGATTCTTAGGGCACATTGTGTTGGGTGATGGAATTAGAGTTGATCCAAGTAAGATCTCTGTTATTGTAGAGTGGAAACTACCGAGGAATGTGTCAAAGATTAGGAGTTTTTTGGGTTTAGCGGGTTATTACAGACGATTCATTAAAGGTTCTTCATGATTGCTACATCGATGATGAGACTGCTACATAAGGATGTCAAGTTCGAATGGACCAAGAGGTGCCAACAGAGTTTCAAGAAACTAAAAGCATTGTTGACTGTTGCCCCAGTTTTAGTACAACCGGAGTCGGGAAAGGAGTTTGTAATCTACAATGATGTGTTAATGAATGGACTTGGTTGTGTGTTGATATAAGAGGGTAAAGTAGTAGCTTATGCCTCAAGACAGCTAAAATGTATGGAAAGAATTATCCGACTCACGATTTGGAGTTGGCTACTATTATTTTGCTTTGAAAATTTGGCATCATTATTTATATGGTGGAAATGCCGAATCTTTACCCATCACAAGAGTTTGAAATACTTGATGAATCAAAAGGATTTGAATTTGCGACAATGGCGGTGGCTTGAATTATTGAAGGATTATGAGTTAGTAATCGATTACCATCCAGGGAAAGCGAATGTGGTTGCGAATGCGTTGAGCAGAAAATCCCTGTATGCTTTGAGAGCCATGAGTACGAGCTTAGCATTGCCTAATGATGGTTCTATCTTGGCTGAGTTGAGGGCTAGGCCATTATTTCTTCAGCAGATTCGTGAAGCTCAAAGGAATGATAGTGAAATGCAAGTTAAGAGAGCTTAGTGTGAATTAGGAATAACTCTGATTTTTGGGTTGGTTCAGATGATTGTTTGATGTTTCATGATAGAGTTTGTGTACCTAAAGATGATGAGTTGATTCAGAAAATTTTATAAGAGGCACACAATGGTTGTTTGCCACTACATCCGGGCAGCACAAAAATGTATAGTATTTGAAGAAGTTGTATTGGTGGTTGGGTATGAAAAGAGATATTTCTAAGTTTGTTACAAAGTGTTTGATCTTTCAACAAGAGAAAACCGAGCATCAAGTATCTTCAGGTTTACTTCAGCCAGTGATGGTTCCCGAGTGGAAGTGGAATCGAATCATGATGGATTTCGTAATGGGGTTACCTACGACTCCGAAAAAGAAAGATGTTGTGTGGGTTATCATTGATAGATTAACAAAATTAGCTCACTGATGTGGTCTCAAACTTACTACGATCACAATAAAGCCAAGCACATCTATCGTTCAATAGCATAGTTATGGTAAGATCAGTAATATCGTATCCACAAGGACCAAGAGTACTAGTAATTACTATCTTTTTATCATCTATCCTAAGAATTGGAGTGAGTTCTTTTAAACTAAAACTAATTAAACACAACAACGAAAGAATTAGAAAAATACTTTTAGAAAACTTATATGAGATAGGCAATACCTAAGGAAGAATCCACCTAGACTTCACTTATTACTTTTGATTCACACGATTTATTCACTTGACTTAATCTATAGAAATCTCTAATTTATGTTAATATCTCTTTCAAGACTAAAAACAACTCTAGATTGATTAATTGAAATTTTTTTCTAATTAAAACCCCTATTGTCGTATTAACTCGACTGTGGATTCCCTTATTAGATTTGACTCTAATCCAAAGATTTTTGTCGCCCTATTTCTAGGGTTGCAATCAACTCCGCTTAATTGTGTTGATCTACTCTTAAACAGGGACTTTTACTCCTCTCAATAAGCACATTTGACTTGAATCAGTAACCTGAATTATCAAAATAAGAATAAGAACTCACAATTAAGAATAAGAGCAAGTATTTATCTTATAAATCAAATAATAATAAGATCCGTCATAGATTTTATCCCCTTAGATATCTAAGGGATTTAGTTCATACTAATGGGGGAAACATCTTAAAATAAGGAAAACAATAGAACATAAGAAAACCCAAAAACTCCTAAAGAACTTGATGGGAGATCCTTAGTCTGGATGGAGATCCTTCTCCTAAGCTGCTTCCGATGGTTGTCCTCAAGTATTTTTTGCCTTCTACTCAGCGTCCCTATTTAGGTTTCCCCCTAGGGTATTTATTTAGGCTTTGGAACACCTCTCTTGGCCCACAAGTGGTCTATTCCAAATAGAATTAAACTTTGATACGGCAGGGACACGCCCGTGCTCGATTCCTTAGACCGTGCTCGCTTCTGCTCGCCACATACAGCCGTGTGGTCTGCCCGTGTACGTTGGTCCAGGCCATGTTGATTTCCTAGGTAGGCCTATTTTTTCCCATTTTGGCCTGTTTCTTGTTCTTTTCGACTCCCTAAACTCTCCTGAGTGTAAAACATGAAATTAAGGGATTAGGAGCATTGAATTCATCAAATCTAGTGAAAATCCATCCAAAATAAGCCATGAATGGGGTTAAAATATGTATAACTTGAGGTTTATCACTCACTTTGTACCGGTACTTGTTGATTACTCACTTGACAAGTTGGTTGAGCTGTATATTGCTAAAATTGTGAGATTACATGGGGTGCCTATATCTATTATCTCGGATAGAGATCCAAGGTTTACTTCGAGGTTTTGGAAAAAGTTACAAGAAGCCTTGGGTACAAAATTAAATTTTAGTACCGCGTTCCATCCGCAAACAGATGGCCAATCCAAAGGACTGATTCAAGTTCTCGAGGATATGCTCCGATACTGTGTTTTAAAGTTCGAAGGTAATTGGGAAAAATATCTACCTTTGGTTGAATTTACCTACAACAACAGTTATTAATCGAGTATACGGATAGCACCGTATGAAGCATTATATGGTCGCAAGTGCTGGACTCCATTGTATTGGACCGAGCTTAGTGAGAAGCAAATACACAGGGTTGATTTGGTTAATAAAATTGAAGAGAAAGTGAAAGTGATCCGGATAGTCCAAAGCTACTTGATGCGGACAAAAGTCATCTGTGATTTAAAAGGAAAGAAATTGAGTTCCAGGTGGGCGATAAGGTATTCCTGAACGTATCCTCGTGGAAAAAAATATTAAGATTTGGCCGAAAGGGAAAATTGAGTTCGCGATTCATAGGACCGTATGAGGTTATTGAAAGGATTGGACCAGTAGCTTACCGGTTAGCTTTGCCGGCAGAATTAGAGAGAATACATAATGTGTTTCATGTGTCAATGTTGCGACGATATTGTTTCGATCCTTTGCATGTGATTCCTCTGACCGAAATTGAGATACGACCGGATATGACTTATGAGGAGGAACCAATTAAGATTTTGGCTCGAGAGGTTAAACAATTGAGGAGCAAAAGTATAGCATTACTGAAAGTGTTGTGACAAAAACATGGTGTAGAAGTGGCTACGTGGGAACCGAAAGAATTTATGAGAGAACAGTACCCAAACCTCTTTACCGTTAAGATTTTCGTCCCCGAAAATCTCTAAAAGGGGGAGAGTTGTAACAGCCCAATTTTGGGGCTAGTCGAAACAGTGGTTTTGAAACCAATAATCCGAGATCAGAGAAATTATTTTTAATATTATTATATGTGTTATATCATGATTATATGAGTGCATGAAAATTTTGGTGCATTAGTTTTTGGTGATTGCATGCTTAATTGTGAAAAAAGACTAAATTGCATAAAGTGCGAAAGTTTTATTTTACAAGATAGACATGTCAAATAGCTATAGAACCTTACATTAAAGGTCCTTAATGTGCAATTAGACCTTTCTAAAGATGATATTCGGCCATAGGGAGGAGACAAGAAATTTAATTAGTCAATGGCTAGGTGGGTTTTGGTAACTTAATTGAATAAAATAAAACAAAAAAGAAGCTATCATCTTTTTCCTATCATCTTCTTCCTCCACCGAAAATTCTAGCAAGAATAGAAGTTTGGGAGCTTGAAATTTTCAGCAACATATCTTCCTTGCAAGTAAGTGATTTTAGTGGTTTTTTTCTTGATAATATTTGTACTTTTGAAACCCCTAAAGCTTAAGCTAGCTAATGAGGGGACTGTTTTGTAAAATGGTTGAAATTTTAGGGTTCTTCCATGAGATTTCTTATATTGCTCGCTGAGTTTTAGGGAAGAAAATGAATTATGGTTGTTAAATAAACAACTTTTGTGAAAGGTGTTTCCATGAAAACACCTAAAATGACTTTTTTGTAAAGGTTGTAAAATGGGTAGTAAATGCATGAAATGATTGGTATTGTGAGTTTTTATAAGAGTAATAAGTGTTCATCTAGGCTTGTCAAATGAGGAAATTTGATGAAAAATGATTTACGAGCCTAGGGGAAAAAACGTAATTTTTCCAAAGTCTAAGGGCAAAACGGTAATTTTTGCCAAAGTAGAAATTTTAAAGTGTCTTGATTTATGTAGTGATTAAATGAGAAAATTTTATTATTATAGATCAAGAAGAACGTGGAATCAACCTTGACTGAGGAAAAGGCAATGTTACGAACTAAATTGCAAATTGACATATTTTGTATCGAAGTTTATATGTAAATGATACATCCTTTTTATTTATGTTTTTTTACATATTAATGAAATATGTGAAATATGAATGAATATCATTGATGTGTACTGAAATGATAGAGAGTGAGGAAATTCTTGGATGAACCTTCGGAATAGGAAAATGATACGGATAATTCATGAATAAGTAAATATTGGTGGGCTGTGTGCAATACCATCATTGGTGGGTTGTATGCAATACCACCGCTGTAACATCCTAAAAATGGGCCTATGCATTTTTTATTTAATTATATGAAATGACATGTCTTATGTATTATGAATGTATGGTGAGCATTTTTGGAAACTTGGAAATGTTAAGTTTAAAAGAGGAAAGTGAACATTTTTGGAAACTTGGAAATGTTAAGTTTCAAAAAGAGGAAAGTGAGCGTTTTGGAATCTTGGAAATGTAAGGAAATGTCTTGTCCTGGAAATGTAAGGAAATGTCTTGTCTTGGAAATGTAGGGAAATGTCCTAGAAATGTAAGGAAATGTCCTGGAAATGTAAGGAAATGTCTTGTCTTAGAAATGTTAAGTTAAGAAAAGAGGAAACTAAAACAAGGTGGCCTTAAGAAAATTAATAGAAGAAATTTGACACAAGAACGGGCTTGGAGTAGTGGCTAGGAGGCACCACTTAAGGCCCAGGTAAGTGACGCCACCTACATATGCAATTGGGCTTGTGTTCGAGCCACAAGGAAAGCAAAAAGAAGTTTTATTTTTGCTACAAGATAGGTAGAAGTGGAAGGCAATAAGGCACTAAAAGGGAGGTGTTTTATTTTTGTTAAAATTCGGCAAATAAGATAGATAAATGATGGATTATTCTTAATAATTTTAAGTGAAGAGATAAAGAGAAAAGCTAGGAAAGGCTAGTGTTTGAGTGTTAGCCGAAAACTCAATCTCTTCTCATCTTTTTCATTTGTGCCGAAATTCTAAGCAAGAAGTGTCCATCTTTTTACTTTGTTTCTTTTCAACTCTTCTCTCTACCGAAAATTTCCTAGCAAACTCTCTCCTTTCTCTCTTATTTTTGCCATAGCCGAAACCTTTTTCTCCATAAGTCCACCATTGCCGAATTTCCTAGTGACTATTTCCCTCTCTTTTCTTTTGATAAATCGACAACACATATAACCTTTAGCCGATTTCTTGTTAAGTTTCAAAAGCTGAAATCAAGACCCTTCTAGCCTTAGCCGAATCTTTGAAGGACTTAAAGCAAAGGGGTTGTCGATTTCTTCAAGTAAGGGTAAGATCTCATTCAGTTCATCCTTTTTCTTTTAAGATTAACTGAAACCAGGAAATCTAACCCCATTATTGTGTTAGTTGAAACTTGGAAAGAAAGCTTCGGGATTTGTCCATAAGTCGACCATAAGGAAGAAATCTTCCAAGATCTAAGGTAAGGAATATTCAGCCAAGGCCTATTTTGGTGTTTTAGATCTAGTTCATAATTATTCAAAATAGTCGAAACTAACAAGTTAATAGATCTAAGGATCAGCCAATTACAAGGAAGGAGAAGTTCTTTTCCCGAAGGTACACCATAGGCTGCGTGTTCCCTAGTTATTCAGTGAGTTTCGGGATTCAAAAATCACAAGGTATGTGCCTAAATACAATCGGCCAAGGCCCGTATTGATACTAAGATCTATTTCTTACATGTTAAAAGCCAAACTAACCTATGTAGAGATCCGGTGTTTGGTAGAATACAAGGAGGAGAATAGCAAAGTTTTCGGGATTTGAGTGATAAGCAAATCGGCATCAAGGTAAGTTTTAGTGTAAAAATCCTACTAGGATTTGATTTTGTGGCCGAATGGGTTTTCATTAAAAACTTTAATATGGGCCGAATGTAGGAAGTTAAAGATCTAAGGCAGTAGATCGGATTTTGGATTTCAGTGAAATTGTTAAGCGAATCAGGTGTGTACCCCACACTACTTTTTAATAAGAGTTATGGCATTAATTAATATGTGCTTGTTTATAAGAATGTGAATTTGGCTAAGGTACCATGCTATGGTACAAAAGTACTCAGGTACGATTCCCTACTCCTACTAGGATTATGAATATATGTTATTTTTAACATGTGAAAAGTGATAAGAATGTGAATTAAGGCATGATTTTGCATAATATGTATGATATATGGGGGCATATGGGTTATATGAAAAGGGGAAGTGAATGTGGTGACCTAAGACCACGATATGGTGACCTAAGACCACGATAACTGAATGTGGTGACCTAAGACCACGATATCCGAATGTGGTGACCTAAGACCACGAATTTTATAAGGGCGATGAGCACGTCGACTGTAGCGACTGCCTTCGATGGTGTGTAGCGGATGGAGGGTTGACTTAGTAGTCCCCACGGTGTGCAGGTTGGTACGGGGGACGTGTAGCGGATGGCTATCTAGGTTTGGGTTCGGGTTGCATCATTATTTTTTCTATTTGTTTATGAACATGTATGATAATGTATGCCTAAATTATTAAATGTTAGTGTTGGTTACACATTGAGTCTGTTTGACTCACCCCTTGTGGGATTATTTTTTTCAGGTGATGATCAGTGATGGACCGGGCCGGCAGATGCTTAGTGGAGGCCATGTGGAGTTCAGATTTCTTTTATTTGGACTATTTTACTTTAAGTATTTTGAATTTAAATTTTGGGAATTATTTGATGTAATAAGGCCTTAGTAGAACTATTTTATTCTGTTTTTATTTATTAAGCTTACAAACTTTTATTTATTAAAAGATTGAGTAAATTTATTCTAAAACAAAGCCCAAACATTTTGTCACCTAAAGTAAAGGATTTTATTAATGAAATAAACTTGTTTTCAACTCAAGCCCAACCCAAAATAATCTTTCTTTCAAAACACACAAGTTTTTCCTAAGTAACAAAAGAATTTGAAACGGTTTACACCGGGGAACATACCAGATCCGGTCAAGGCTCGTGGGCCGGGTTTGGGGTGTTTCAATTTGGTATCAGAGCCTAGTTTTAAACTCTCAGCCTTGGGTTTAAGGCCCAAAATGTTTTCAAAGTTAAGCCCAAAAAGAATTTTTGTGAATTAAGTAGGATTTTCTAGCATGGCCCACTAAGTTTCCGACCCGAAGACCACCAGGTAAGTACTTCTATCCATTGGGTGATTTATATTATGATTTGTAGAAGGGTAGAAATGGAATGGAATGTAGAATAGAGATTAAGTACTTGAACCCTAGGACTAGTACACCCCAACAAAAACCTAAGACTTAAGTGCCTAACTAAACAAACCTGTGGTTAAGTCGTCGAGCTAGGGTGTGGCAACCATGGTGCACATGTCTAGGATTGGTTTCGGTGGGAGCTTGGTATTTAAGCAGTCCTAGTGACTCACCTCCTCTCCACTCGAATCCTACCTGGTGCATAGCCTCGGTTCACCCTAACCAAGAGGACTTATACACGGGCTAAACCCCTAACTAAAACCCGAAAGGGACTAGCCGTATTTTTTTTATGGAAACCCTAGTTTTAAAATTTCTAAATTACCCTCTTGACTTGAAAAGATTATTTTTATAAATTTTCTTGAAATCTTTTCGATCTATAAAAATTACAAAAATGGCCCTAGTGGTAAAATTACAAAAATGCCCTTGGTTTATGAAAATTTCAAATACCCACAGTTCTTATCAAAATTTCACTACTTTGCTTAAAGGAACCCTAAATTTACAAAATATCAAAATACCTTGATTATGGAGAAAAAAAATTTATTTACGAAATTACCCTTAACCTGCAAATTATCGAAATACCCCCGAGTTACAAAATTACCAGAACGACCCTCGATCTTCAAAAATTTTTCCAACAACACTAATTTGGAAGACAAATTCTCAAAAACAACCCTCAAGTTTTGTAAATTCCAAAGTACCCTTGATTTATCAAGATTTACAAATTTACCCGGGTTAATTACCAAAATACCCTCAGATTTCAAAATTTCCAAAATATCCCCAGGAATGCAAAATTTCCAGAATACCCTTATTGACAAAAACACCAAGGAACCTTATTTGACAAATTACGAAAATACCCCTATAGGACAAATTACGAGAATACCCCTGGGATAGGAACGGACAGAATGTCAGAAGAATGAATGTGTATGTGAGATACTATGGAATGGATGTGCTTTTCTGTGAATTAGGATAGAAGACTTGAAACTTTGAATGATCGAAAGAACCCCTATTAAACTTCCTGCCATAAAACTTCTTGTGGATAATCAGTGGAATAAGGGCTAATTCATAAAATTTCTTAAACCAGACTAAAGCGCGATCGTAGAAATGAATTCAAAGGGACGTGGTCATAATGTGCGTAGCCATGGAAGAGGCCGAATGACCGTGTCTGAACCTGCTAGATCGGGTCAAGGATCTGAGAATGAAATGCCACCACCACCCCCAGCCGCTAATGTGGAATATCAGGACCAGACGGGGGATGACGCAGTGTCATAAGCGATGCTGCGGGTCTTGGAAAGGGTAGCAGGAGCAGGTGGAGGCATGGGAGCTCGAAAGTCGATACCTGAGTGACTCCGAGCCAACGGAGCTGAAGTGTTCCGTGGTATATTAGGTGTAGCACCCAATACTGCCGAATACTGGTTGGAGGCGACCGAGCGCATTATGGATGAGCTGCGGGTCTTGGAAAGGAATGGTGGCACTGCTATGCGATGAAGCGTACCAATGGTGGTTAACAGTTTGGGATGGTTCCACAGCGGAGGAACTCACATGGGAGTATGCTAAGGCAGCATACCAGAAGAAGTATGTGGGCACTCATTATATTGATGCCCAGAGAAAGGCTTTTTTAGGTTTGGTTTAAGGGAACAAGTCCGTAGCTGAGTATGAGGCTGAATTCCTAAGGCTGAGCCGTTATGCACGAGGTATAGTGTCAACAGAGCATGAGCGGTGTGTCCGGTTTGAAGATGGTTTAAGGGATGACCTGAGGGTATTGATAGCTCCACATCAGGAGCGGGAGTTTTTCGCGTTGGTAGAAAAAGCTAAGGTAGCCGAGGGAATCAAAGACTCGGTTAAGCAGAGCTCTGATAGGAATAGACCCTAGAGGGATTATGGGTCATCAGGATCGATGGGAAATGTGCAGAAAAGGCCCAGAGCTGATGGGCCGCGGGGTCAACAAGTTGGTACAGGAGGGCAGTATCGTCCTTGTGATCAGTGTGGAATGAAGCACCTAGGAGAGTGCTGGAAAAAGACGGGAGGATGTTTTAAGTGTGGGTCAAAGGACCATATAATTAAGGACTGTCCGATGAGACCAGATGGGAATCAACCAGTAGCTCAGAATATTAATCAAGCTGGTAGAGGTGGACAGCAGCCTCAGCGGGGTCGTGGTCCGAACCATGGAGGAAATGGTTCCGACCGTGGTCGTAGAGCACCAAGCGGAGGTGCTAAAGGTTCAGATGCGAGGCAACCAAGGTTGGTTTATGCAGTCGGCCATCGCGAGGAGAGTGATGTGCCAGATGTGACAATGGGTAAGTCCTTACTTTTGGAATACCCTTCATTGCCTTGTTCGTTATAGAGTTAGTTCGTTCTTGTAATGCTAGTGAAGTGTATGAAACCTTGAATGTGAATTTTTGTAGGAAATGTGTTAGTTTTAAGATTAGAGTGCGCAGCAGTAGTGTAGTGCGGTGAGTTAGGATGTACAATTTTTCGTTAGTAAGTCATTTCGAGGACGAAATTATTTTAAGGGGGTAGAACTGTAACAACCTGAAAATGGGCCTATGCATTTTTTATTTAATTAAACGAAATGGCATGTCTTATGTATTATGAATGTATGGTGAACATTTTTGGAAACTTGGAAATGTTAAGTTTAAAAGAGGAAAGTGAACATTTTTGGAAACTTGGAAATGTTAAGTTTCAAAAAGAGGAAAGTGAGCGTTTTGAAAACTTGGAAATGTAAGGAAATGTCTTGTCCTGGAAATATAAGGAAATGTCTTGTCTTGGAAATGTAGGGAAATGTCCTGGAACTGTAAGGAAATGTCTTGGAAATGTAAGGAAATGTCTTGTCTTGGAAATGTTAAGTTAAGAAAAGAGGAAACTAAAACAAGGTGGCCTTAATAAAATTAATAGAAGAAATTTGACACAAGAACGGGCTTGGAGTAGTGGCTAGGAGGCACCACTTAAGGCCCAGGTAAGTGACGCCACCTACATATGCAATTGGGCTTGTGTTCGAGCCACAAGGAAAGCAAAAAGAAGTTTTATTTTTGCTACAAGATAGGTAGAAGTGGACGGCAATAAGGCACTAAAAGGGAGGTGTTTTATTTTTGTTAAAATTCAACAAATAAGATGGATAAATGATGGATTATTCTTAATAATTTTAAGTGAAGAGATAAAGAGAAAAGCTAGGAAAGGCTAGTGTTTGAGTGTTAGTCGAAAACTCAATCTCTTCTCATCTTTTTCATTTGTCTTAGAAATTCTAAGCAAGAAGTGTCCATCTTTTACTTTGTTTCTTTTCAACTCTTCTCTCTGCCGAAAATTTCCTAGCAAACTCTCTCCTTTCTCTCTTATTTTGCCATAGTCAAACCTTTTCTCCATAAGTCCACCATTCTTTGAATTCCCTAGTGACTGTTTCCCTCTCTTTTCTTTTGATAAATCGACAACACAGATAACCATTAGCCGATTTCTTGTTGAGTTTCAAAAGCTGAAATCAAGACCCTTCTAGCCTTAGCCGAATCTTTGAAGGACTTAAAGCAAAGGGGTTGTCGATTTCTTCAAGTAAGGGTAAGATCTCATTTAGTTCATCCTTTTTCTTTTAAGATTAACCGAAACCAGGAAATCTAACCCCATTATTGTGTTAGTTGAAACTTGGAAAGAAGGCTTCGGGATTTGTCCATAAGTCGACCATAAGGAAGAAATCTTCCAAGATCTAAGGTAAGGAATATTCAGCCAAGGCCTATTTTGGTGTTTTAGATCTAGTTCATAATTATTCAAAATAGCCGAAACTAACATGTTAATAGATCTAAGGATCAGCCGATTACAAGGAAGGAGAAGTTCTTTTCCCGAAGGTACACCATAGGCCGCATGTTCCCTAGTTATTCAGTGAGTTTCGGGATTTGAAAATCACAAGGTATGTGCCTAAATACAATCGGCCAAGGCCTGTATTGATACTAAGATCTATTTCTTACATGTTAAAAAGCTGAAACTAACCTATGTATAGATCTAGTGTTTGGTCGAATACAAGGAGGAGAATAGCAAAGTTTTCGGGATTTGAGTGATAAGCAAATCGGCATAAAGGTAAGTTTTAGTGTACAAATCCTACTAGGATTTGATTTTGTGGCCGAATGGGTTTTCATTAAAAACTTTAATATGGGCGAATGTAGGAAGTTAAAGATCTAAGGCGATAGATCGGATTTTGGGATTTCAAAGTGAAATTGTTGTTTAATCGGTGGTACCCACACTACTTTTTAATAAGAGTTATGGCATTAATTAATATGTGCATGTTTATAAGAATGTGAATTTGGCTAAGGTACCATGCTATGGTACAAAAGTACTCAGGTACGATTCCCTACTCCTACTAGGATTATGAATATATGTTTTTTTTAACATGTGAAAAGTGATAAGAATGTGAATTAAGGCATGATTTTGCATAATATGTATGATATATGGGGGCGTATGGGTTATATGAAAAGGGGAAGTGAATGTGGTGACCTAAGACCACGATGTGGTGACCTAAGACCACGATAATTGAATGTGGTGACCTAAGACCACGATATCCGAATGTGGTGACCTAAGACCACGAATTTTATAAGGGCGATGAGCACATCAAGCAATGATCGCCTTGATGGTGTGTGGCGGATGGAGGGTTGACTTAGTAGTCCCCACGGTGTGCAGGTTGGTACGGGGGACGTGTAGCAGATGGCTATCTAGGTTTAGGTTCGGGTTGCATCATTATTTTTTCTATTTGTTTATGAACATGTATGATAATGTATGCCTGAATTATTAAATGTTAGTGTTGGTTACACATTGAGTCTGTTTGACTCACCCTTTGTGGGATTATTTTTTACAGGTGACGATCAGTGATGGACCGGGCCGGCAGATGCTTAGTGGAGGCCATGTGGAGTTTAGATTTCTTTTATTTGGACTATTTTACTTTAAGTATTTTAAATTTAAATTTTGGAAATTATTTGATGTAATAAGGCCTTAGTAGAACTATTTTATTCTTTTTTATTTATTAAGCTTACAAACTTTTATTTATTAAAAGATTGAGTAAATTTATTCTAAAACAAAGCCTAAACGTTTTGTCACCTAAAGTAAAGGATTTTATTAATGAAATAAACTTGTTTTCAACTCAAGCCCAACCCAAAACAATCTTTCTTTCAAAACACAAAATTTTTCCTAAGTAACAAAAGAATTTGAAACGGTTTACACCGGGGAACATACCAGATCCGGTCAAGGCTCATGGGCCGAGTTTGGGGTGTTTCAACCTTATTTACTATTGATAGGTTTTGTGCGATACCATCGTAATTATTATTAGTGGGATGTGTGTGATACCACCTTGTTAATTATTAAATTGTGGGCTGTGTGCGAAACCACCACGTATCTAATATTATTCTGAAGCGTTCACCGAGAAACTTTGTTTGGATGAAAGTTCATGTGGCTTTGTGCTGATAAGTGCAGGGTATAAGTACATGTAAGCGTGAGCTATGGTTATGAGTTGTGTTTGGGATGTGGTAAGATTTGAAATGAGTAAGTATAATTACAATATTTTGAATTGTTCTTGATTAATAAGTATGTGGTATGGTGTTTATTGTTTATATATAGACTTACTAAGCTTAAAGCTTACTCCCTTCTCTTTTCCTTTGTTTTATAGTGTCGAAGAGCCAGCTCGGGATACAGAGATAATCAGAGGATCATCCACACTATCAGCACATCTTGGTATAGTTAGATTTAGCATTTTGAGTATGGAATGTATAGGGGTTTAGTTTTAGTTGAATGTCATATTATTTTGGTTAAATGTGTTGGCTCATTTAAGGATGAATTCTTTTGTATAAAGCCATAGTTGATGGCTCTTTCTTATTAATCTTTGAAATGATGAGGTTATTCATGAATGTGCAAGTTGTATGGTTGCTTAATGAGGTTTATGACGGTTTAAGCAGGGGTGGCAGTAAGGGCTTGGTAAATAGCCTTGTTCTTGTCCACACGGGTAGACACACGGGTGTGTGTCTAGGCTGTGTGTGACACACAGTCAGCCCCATGGGTGTATGGTTAGGCCGTGTGTCCCCCTGCATGCTAAGTTGGCAAGTCAGAATGCTCAGTAGTAACCACACGGGCTGAGACACAGCCATGTGTCTCAACTGTGTGGAAGACACGGTCATAGGACATAGGCATGTGCCCAGGCCATGTGAAGTCTGTACTTGAATTTAATAATTTAATTTACCACATTGTCTAAGGGCACATGCGTGTGCCTTGGCCATGTGACCTTAATAGGATGATGATGTCAGAAACAGAATGTCAGGGTATTTACACACGAGCTAAGACACGGGTGTGTCTAGGCCGTGTAAGGGACATGGGCCATGGACACGGACGTGTGTCTAGCCCTGTGAAAACCCTTGTAGGTTCGAAATGAGAAATAAATCCATACGGGTGTGGAACATGGGCATGTGATATGTCACACGGGCGTGTCCCTTCCTCTACACGGGCGTGTGGACTGTTTGATGAAATTTTTTCTAAGTCTTTTTAAGGATATTTTAAAGAGTTTGATTTGATTCCAAATGTTTCTAAAGTGAGTTTTAGGCCTCGTAGGCTTGTGTAAGGGGTGATATGAAGCTTTGTGAAAAGTTTTAAATTTGAGTGGAAAATCATGTTTTGGTTTGTACCACTGCTTGTGTATAAGTCTAGTAATGCCTAGTACCCTATTCCGGAGTCGAATACGGGTAAGGGGTGTTACAGTAGGTGACTATGGACTTCGTTAGTAGGTTGCCCTTAACACCCACTAAGAAGGATTTTGTTTGGGTCATCATGGATCGTTTGGCCAAGTTCGTTTATTTTATTCCTGTTAGGATGGACTATCCTCTTCAGAAACTAGCTAAGTTGTATGTAACACCCCAAATCCGGCCAAAACACCACGACCGAACCTAGTATGTTATGGGGAAATTTGTAATTGGGAGGTTAAGTTTAGGTTACAGTGTTGATGAAAAACTCCTCGTTTTTTTTTTTTTCCTTTAAAACCTAGGGTATGATTGTTTAAAACCGATAGTGAATTTTGATATCCCGGAAGTTTTGAAAACTTAGTTGAATTCAGTAGAAAAATCAATTTATATCATTTGGAAATTCGAGTTTATCATTTTTAGTTACTTGAAAACATTTCAAACTTAGTTTAAAATTGGAATTTATTCGAGTTGCATTCATTTTAAATTAGAGCGTGTTACCCGATGGTAAAGTTTAAAACATGTCGCTTTGTAGTTTTGAAAACCTTATCTTCCCAAGTTTTATTCAATATTAACCCCAAGTATTTGTTAAGGCATATTCGAAATCAAACTTAAGCATATGAACAACCAAAGTAAAATTTAAAAAGGCCTTTTACAACCCAACAAAACCAAATGGAAATAAATAAAGTAAAGTACCAAGTTTTTTTTAAAATCCGTGCAAGACCCAATTTATTCATGGCATGGTCACCTCGAGTCCTCCCGACTCCGTGTCCGCGATCTAAGTGTCACCTAAAAATGATAAGGGAGAAGGTGAGTCGCAAGACTCAGTGCATAAATCCCCCTCCCGGTATATGCAACATACTAACACACATCATAACAAAGCAACACAATTAATGCACCCGATCCTAACCATCCATAACACCTTTTCTACCCCATGTGGTACCAAACCACGGTGGTGCCAAACCACCGGTGACCCAAAGCCACGATATCCATCAATGTGGTGCCAAACCACTGGTGACCCAAAGTCGAATAATCCATCGTGGGCCAACCCACGGTGATACCAAATCACCGGCCGATCCGTATCTCAAAAGTGGGGCCAACCCACGGTGGTGTTGAACCACGAGGATGAGTCGCTATGAGGTGCCAAACCTCCGGTGTCCTAAAGACACAAGTGTGATACCAAATCACTGGTGACCGCAGTCACGAATCAAATGATGGGGCCAACCCATCGTGTGATACCAAATCACTAGCGTCGATCCCGTAAAATCAATCGTGGGGCCAACCCACTGTGGTGCTAAGCCACTGGGACGAGACGCTGAGGTGCTAAACCTCTGGTGACCCAAAGTCACAATAATCAATCTGTGGTACCAAACCACTGGAGGTGCCAAACCTCTGGTGTCCCAAAGACACGGATATCATATTCCCCCTCCTCTCAAATCACCCATAAGCATAACATATTGAGGCAAATCGTGCAATCATGCAAATCATGCTAATATGATTAATGTAGCATCTCATAACACATACATCATAGATCATGTTATCATACCAATAATAAAACTCGTAATGAAACGGACTTACCCGAATCGTGCTTATACCCCATAGGGTATCATATCCATCAACCATACTGTTTCGGCTTTATTAAGCAATCAGGTTATTAAGCATATTACTAAGTAAAGAGTGTGTTAGTTTACACACCTGTTCAAACACAAGCTTTAATCCAAATGGACCGATCTAAATCCCTTGATTACCTTGCTCCTAAAATCGACCAAACATAGATTAGTCACTCATACCATTCGGCCAAAACCAAATAAATCAAGAGGGTTAACGCTTAACCCTTACCTTACACTTGATTTGGTTTCCTACCAAATCCCGA
Organism: Gossypium rotundifolium; assembly: GCA_025506655.1. NCBI lineage: Eukaryota > Viridiplantae > Streptophyta > Magnoliopsida > Malvales > Malvaceae > Gossypium > Gossypium rotundifolium. The sequence continues at coordinate 25,779,759 of CP106727.1, forward strand.
ACCAAATAATGGTTCCTCTTTAAGCAAACGGCACACCCTAACAAGAAAACAGTTAATCCTTTAGTGACTTGGCTTAATGAAAACTAAATGAATAGACTAAAAGAACCAACTCTTACCACCACTTACCAATTGCTTAACAGAGAAAGAAGGCTCCTCTCGATTGTTTCCAAAATCTGGATGTCCTATAATGAAATCGGCTTAATCACAAGGGGTTAACTCCTTACATCAAGAGCCAAAATCAGCTCTAACCAAACCAAAGTCGACAAAGAACAAGAAAAAAGGAAATAACCATTCGGCCATGTACTTACCTTCTCTAACAATTGAACAACCAAACGAGATTATCACCACACATAAAAATCGGCCACAAGATAACTACTAGGAGAGGAAAGTTTCAGCCATGATTGCAAATAACAACCACCAAGATTCGGCCTTACACAAAGAAAGAAAACACAAGAGAAAGTTAATAAGAAAAGGGGTTGCTATTCGGCCACAACAAAAATGGGAAAAAGAAGAAGAAAGATGCTTCCGATTTTTGAAAAGAAACAAAAATGGAGGAAGGTATTTTGGAGAATGGAGTTTCGGCTAAGGAGATTTCAAGAAGAAAAAGAGAGTATGAGAGGAAGAGAGAAACTAATTTCGGTTTACACAAATGAAGAGGAAAAAGAGGGAGCAAAGAACATTCGGCTACCAAGAAAATTGAGAGAAAACAAAACAAATTCGGCAAAGGTTGCTTGGACTTTCGGTTTCAAGGAGTAGAAAATGAAAGAATCTCCTTTGAAATTGGTTAGCTAGACAAAAGAAATCAATTTGGTTTTGACACCAAATGATGAAAATGCACAAAATGCCAAGTGCATTTCGGCACTCCTCTCCACTCACTTACCAACCGCCACTCATCCCCCATGAAGACCCCAACATTCACCACTACCCACAAACACTCATGGCCACTAATTCAAACCGATTTGAATTAGTCAAACCCCCAACTCACTCCTTAATTCACTCCTTGCCCACCATTTAAACAAGTTTGAACTAGTCCACCTCCACAAATCACTCTCCACCCACCATTCAAGTGACTTGACTTGGTCCATGGCAGAGTTTGAACTGCCAACAACTCCTCCTCCTCCTCCATGCCATCAAAATGGGAGCAAAATGTGGGACTTCTACAACTTGAACTCAGGACCTCCTCCCCCTGCAAGTGACGCCAACTCAAGCTCCAAGTGGCGCCTAGCTTGCCACTCCACCAACTCCTTTCTTGTGCTAAAATTCACCAAAGAATACTTATTAACCCCAGCTTCTTCAGCTCGTCTCACCTAAGCCTAAAACTAAAATTTTTCCTACCTCTCAGGCTTACACCAGGCTTACAACTAAGCCCCAAAACATCAAGAACAACAACATAGTAGGCCAATAACATGCAAACAATGCCATAACAAAATAGCCCCTATCCCGAGATATTACATTGTATGTTTTCAAGATCATTAGACTTCATAGAGTTTCGGTCTCGATTATTTCTAATAGAGATCCTTGCTTTACTTCTCAATTTTAGAGGAAGCTTCATGAAACTCTGAGTTCTAGATTGGACTTTAGTACTGCGTTCCATCCTCAGACAGATGGGCAATCTGAGAAGGTTATTCAGATACTAGAGGATATGTTGCGAAGTTGTGACATTGATTTCCAAAGTAGTTGGGAGGAATTTCTTCCATTGGTCGAGTTTGCATATAATAATAGTTTCCAATCTAGTATTCAGATAGCACCTTATGAGGCTTTGTATTGTCGTAAGTGTCATACATCATTGTGTTGGACTGAGTTGAGTGAGCGACAAGTTCTGGGTTTGAGTTGGTTTTTGAGACTAAGGATAAAGTTAGATTGATACATGATCGTCTTAAGGCAGCTTCTGATAGACAAAAGTCTTATTTGAATTTGAAGATAAGAGATATCGAGTATTCAATTGGTGACCAAGTGTTTCTTAAGGTATCTACGTGGAAAAAGGTCCTTCAATTTGGACGTAGAGGTAAGTTGAGCCCTAGGTTTATTGGACCTTATCAGGTTCTAAAATGTACGGGACCGATCGCCTATCAGTTAAAGCTACCTCTAAAGTTGGACCGTATTCATGTTATTTTTCACGTCTCTATGTTGAAACAGTGTCGGTCAAACCTATCTCATATTGTATTTGTTGAGGAGATTGAGGTAAGCCTGGATTTGACATTCAAGGGACTCAGTTCAATTCATGAATCAAGACACTAGGGTCTTCAGGAGGAAGATCATTCCTTCGGTTAAGGTTTTGGAATCATGTCACTAAGGAAGCCACTTAAGAACTTGAGAATTCAATTTGACAACATTATCCGCATCTATTTGAACCAGGTAAAATTTTGAAGCCTAAATTTATTGTAGGGGGTAGACTTGTAATGCCCTAAAAATATGAATTTATGTTTTGTTAATTTTTCCATCAATAAGTGTCTACTTCAATGGTTAAGGGATTTAAATATGTGTTAGGCGTCTTGGGTTTGAATCCTTGCGTGTGCGAATTGGCAATATATATATATTGTTTTTATTATTTCTATTGAACCGCCAGATGGTAGAGTTTGGATGGATTTCGAATTGTGTAGGAAACTTGATAAGATATTAGGATGGATTTTGAATTGTGTAGGAAATGTGATTAGATATTAGAATCAAATTGGTTGGGTAGTTATTATCTTTTGTTATTATCATTATTTTAATTTGTTTGTTTTATATGTTTTTCTAATTTCTCAAAACAAAACAGTTTGGCACGTTTCCACCACCTCTCTTGTACTATTTTATTTGTTTTAATTTTTGTTTCAATTCAGTTACCATTCTTCCTTTCCAAAATTCCACGTTTTCTTTAATTTTTCTCTTCTTGCTAAGTTCTTTCATAACACTATATATTCTTTCTCTTTTTCTTTTTACTATTATTTTTTTTGGGAAACCTTAATTCTTGATCTGTTGACTGCAAATCATGCAGTAAGTTTTGTTTTTGTTCTCTTCTATATGTGTAGGTTATAACTATTTTTAGGCATTGGGGTTGTATTAAGTTTGTGTTTTGAGGTTTTTTAATGATTTCGATGCATTTTTAGGAGAAGAACGAGAGGTAATCGGTGGTCGTCTAGTGACTTAGATGTTGTTTAGTTGCTATTTTCTTTTGGGGTAAGTATATGAATATGCTTTTAAGGGTTGATTGAGTACGTTTGTGGTTGAATTATTATCAATTTTCACGAACTATTTCTAAAATTTGGTTATGATAATTATCAATTTAGATGTTGGTTTATTCAGTTTTGGAATTGACGTTAGAAAACCTCCCAGTGTGTAACAAGAAACCCGAAAAATAGTAAATGGTGAAACCTGAAAAATTACTCTGTCGATGCCACACGGCCTTGTGGTAGGCCATATGTGACACACGGCCGTGTTACATGTTGTGCGCTGGACCGTGTGCCAGGCCGTGTGGGCCACACAGGCTAGCCATTTTAGCCGTGTGAGCTACACGGGTGTGTTTTTTAAATTTCTCCCTAAGGCCGTAAACATCATTTGGATCAATTGTAGGCTTTCCATAGAGTTGGTATGTTATTAATTAAGCTATAAAACACAAATTTTGACTATCTGTTAGCTAAAATTTGTTGTAAATACGTATGTTCAAATTGAAATAAGATAGATAAAATTTATAGTATGCTATGTTTATCTGAAAAGTGTGTATATGTTCTGTATCTGTCATTATAAGCATGTTTGCTGTAGGCATATATGATATTTTTTAGTTCTTCATTTGCATCTGGGTTAAGGTTTGTTATATGGAGAAAGTGCAAACAGTTTAATAACCTACCATATTTGGTGGCTCGACCACATATATTTCTATAAACGGCGATAAATCACCTAATAAACTGGAAGCTCAGCTGCAAATACTCTAAGAAGTGTCCTGTTGACGCTAAACGGTGTGTAGGGCTGGATGGATATATAATACCCTATATGGTGTGTTGGGATAGTTGAAGATGGTGTGTAGCGGATGGGGGTAGAATTCTTTATGTATGCAGATCTTACGTTTTGATAAGTCCTGTCATTGATATAAATATATAAACATGTCTGACTGATTTCTGTATAATGTGTTGCACACTAAGTTTTGAAAACTCACTTTCTATTGTCTAAAATTTTCAGGTAACCCTCAGACTTAGGGTGGTTCGAAGCAACAGAGCTCGGTTAAAACTTAATTAGTTAATCATTCTATTTGTCTTAGTTTTATGGGTTTTGTTATTTCTAGATTGTTTGGACATTTTGGGACTGTTCGGTTTTTGGATTTTGTTTTTGTTATCATTTTCTTTTTCACTAGAAAATGTTTACGCATTTTTAAATCAACAACATTTGTAACACCCCAACCCCCGGCCTAGAAGTTAGGCCCGAATCTGGCATGTCACAAAAAAAAACTCGTTTGAAAATTTCAGCCTCTTTGTTAAAACCCAAAACACTTAAGCAAATGTTAACTACTTGAAAATGTAATTATCTTTTAAGAAAAACCTTTTTGATGGCGAAAACGTATTTAAAATAAACGATTTTCAAATAAGTGATGTTTAGAAAGAGAGTTGCAGAAGTATTTTGAAATCGTTGCGGAAACGTAGATAAAATACAAGTATTTTTGAGAGATTGATTGATGAGTCAACAATCAAGGTAGTGAACTTTAAAACTGTGACTTTTGAAAATTTTGTTTGATAGTTCGAGAAAATAACTTCCATGTTAAAATATTTATAAAGTTTATTATGAAATTCATTTGTTAATTGATTTTGGAAAACCTTTATTTAAGTTTTTAGAAAAATTCTCGTTTAAAACAAATTAAGCAAAATAATAAGTATATCAACCATAAAGCAAATAACAAAATACTCCAGAGGCCTTATTACAACTTAAACCAGTATAGCAAAATAATAAAATAAACGGAAATAGAAATTTAAAATTTAATAACACCATTTTTGAAGTATGGCCTCCACCGAGTCATCCATGGCCCAAGTCCACCTCACGGAGCATTATCTACAGGGTTAAGAAAGAAGGGGGTGAGTTACAAGAACTCAGTGTGAAATCCCCTTATCGTTGTTCACTGGGCCAAAATCTCATTAAGCAATTATTTTGGCCTAAGCCCACATACAATAATAATAATGTAATGAATATAACATGAATATGAAATGCAATTCCCAAACCAAACCTAGTTTTCCATCCGCTACACACCACCCGTACCAACCAACACACCTGTGGGGAGCTTTAGTCACCCACCCCGCCAACACACCAAATGTAGGCATTAAGCCATTTATAATAGATTATTTGTGGACAACCCACCAAAATAACAGAATTTACGTGGCATAGCCACCAGACAGATTGTGACAGAGTCACCAAATATGTGGTAGAACAACCAAAATTATGTAGCAAAGCTACCAAAACTTCTCTTCATCATTATCCCATCCCATGCAATTCATGTATATGCATCATACATATCTAATCATGATATTTACAAATATAATAACAATAATTAAAAATTCAAAAATTTATGACAAACAAATTGGCCCAATAACACTTTACAAAATCGGCCCATTAGAGCAATATACAAAATCGGCCCATTTTATCACATATCCATTCGGCCCATTTAGTCACATATCAATTCGGCCCATTTAGTCACATATCAAATTGGCCCATTTAGTCACATATCAATTTGGCCCATTTAGTCACATGTCAAATTGGCTTATATAGCAAAATATCAGATCGGCCCATATAACAAAATATCATATTGGCCCTTTAATCCATATGTCCAATCGACCCATAAGGCAATATCTCAATTCAATCCATTAAGCAATATTGTATTTCGGCCCTTTAGGGGCATTTTGGTAATTCGATAATCTTACCCACTAAGGGTATTTCGGTAATTCTAGAGGCATTTTCGTAAATTGGTAATATTACCCACTAAGGGTAATTTGGTAATTTCGCAATCCAGACTTAACTACTAATTTGGGCATAAAAATTTAAATTGTTTATCTGCATCGTACTGACTAAATTGACTATAACTTGAGTTAGGAAACTCAAAATCTAAATCCGTAAATTTTTCTTGAAACTAGACTCAAATATCTTCTTACTACAATTTTTCCAAAATTTTTCTTAACCATTTAGTACAGTTTATTCCCTAAATTTTCCCTTGTTCCACTGTTCAACGATTTTGACCTCTCCTTCCTTAATTTCAAAATCTCACTGTACGGTTTTCATATACTCCTCCCACTTGTTTCTATTGAAAATAGGCTCACAAAGGAATTCATACACATAAATTATATCCCATAATTCACTTTGTTCAATTTTATATGATTTTTCCAAGATAGATCAGGGAACCACGAAATCATTCAGAACCAGTCTCACTAAAATTAACATATCTCAGAATATAAAATTCCTTTTCCTTCTCTATTTCTTCCTTATCAAAATAGACACAGTGAGATTTTATCTGATATCTCATTCACTTTCTAATTCCCTTTCTCCTATTTTTCGTGATTTTTCAAATACACTTCACTGTTTCTAATTGAAACTATTTTATTACAAAATATAATTACCACTACGATCATACGCACGCCCGAGTGATTACGGATGCGATTTTTGGTTTTCTTTGTTATTTCGACCGATTCACAGAATATTTCATACAAACTTTCAGAGAAGTGTGAGATTACACACCTTATTACGGGATCCGTAACACAATACTCTTCGCGGCACCTAAAAGTACAATCGGTCACAATTAGTCCAAACCCAATTTACAACTTCATCCAAGTATTGCTATTGATTAACAATCTATATCACGTACCAACAATCCGAGTCTCTTATTACGAGGGATAGATCGAGCGATTTAGTCCCTAAAAATATAATCTATTAGTCACAACCACTATCTCGTTAGGCAAAATAACCGGTCAACGAAAAAATCCAAAAAGAACCATGATGAATCCCTTACCTTAACGATATTGGTTCCGATTACTAACGATTAAATGATAACTTTGGAAACTCCAAGTTTTGACCTTCCACAATATTTCTACGGAGAAGAAAAGTGATTTCGTATGAGTGAAGGTATGATGATGGTTTCGGTCAATGTGACCATCCCACACCAAGAAATAGATTCGGCATTAAGAGAAAGAATAAAAATAAAATGTTGAAATGGATCGCTTACCGATTGATCAAAGTGTGAGTAGCAATATGGTTGAGAAGAAAATATGTATGAGATAAAAGATTCGGCTATAAAGAAATAGTGGACTCAATATTCGGCTATGGTGAAAAAATATTAGAGGGGAAGTGGTTCTTGAAAGATTTTGTAAAAAGAAAAGAAGAAGAAGAAATGGAAAAATGATGGATTAGTTTCGATTTTCAAGAAGGATGAGTGAACAAAAGAAATGGTCTCAAAGTTTGGGGTACAATCTGCAAGAAGAAAGAAATGGAATTTGCACTCTCCAAGTTGTGTAGATTCGGCAAGCAGGAGAAAAGAAGTTTGGGGGGAAAAGAAAAATGATATCAAAACATCAAGCACCAAATTGGCTATCATCCTAGCCCCAAGCGGCCCACATTCATCCCCCCTAGGATAAGAGTTTGGCCACCCAAACTTTCCAAAACACCACCCACGAAATAAGCCTCTTGTCCCCCTTACTTACCTATTCCTTTTGATTCCTTTCCCTAACCTCAACCTTGCCTTATTCTTTTAGCCACCTTATCAAAAATAATGAAGTCCACCATTGCCATAAATACTCCTTGACCGGCACATTAAGGAAGGAAAGAAAAAAAAAAGTCACAATGCACACAAAGGGATTCGAACCTCTTCCCTCAAGGTAATACATGTGGCGCCATAACCTCTTTACTAATAGCTCACTTATGCTAACCATTTAATCATTTATTTCCATAAGCTTTAAGGACACTTACTCTCTCTCCTTAATAGGCTTAAACACAAAATTTTTCCTATAGCCAAACTTGAACCTGAAGCTTCCTAGGACCCTGTAAATTTTCGAAATCACATTCCTAATAAGTCCAACTTGAAATAATGCCATTCTCTTGTTCTCAAAAATTTTTAAACACTCCTACGCCCAAGGCCCATTGGGCCCAATTCTTCTAGGCCCAATTTCGGGATGTTACAACATTCATTTTATATGCAAAATTTTAGATTTTCAAATAACAAATTGTGTTTTCCTAAATATTAATGTGCTAAAGATTTCCGTTGCAAACCTATATATTTTGGAAAGTGTAAACTACATCGTTTTCAATAAATTAATTAAGTAGTAAATGCTTTCAAATAAACCTGATTTTTGTGTAATAAGAGCTTACGACTATTTTCAAAATAAACAAATTCTGGATTTTCAATTGATTTTTCGGTAACATCTCCAGGTTTGGTCATGATGTCTAGGCCGAGTTTGGGGTGTTACCCATGACGTGACATTCTATTTTGGCGACATCACGATGTGAAGGAGGTAACGTCACGACTTCAATCCTGAACTTTCTAAACTTTGGAATTTGGTCTTATTTCAAGCCCGAATTGACTAAAAAGCTTTCATAAGCTCTAATAAGACTCGATTTTGATTGTTTAACCATAAATGAATGTGTTTGACATTGAATTGCAAGTGTTTATATGAATATTTTACTATAAATTGACTATAGTTGCTTCAGTAATGAATGCAGCATTTTGTATCTTGGACCTAATGATCGGGTCAGGCGATGGGTGTTACACGATATGCTAGAACCAGTTTTCCATATGGTCCGCTACTGAGTTTGCTTCATAGTGTATATGTTTGATGATGACATTCCATTTCCTCTTTTTAAGGTCATGTGTACTTAAAGTTATAGAGAAATTGGAGTCCTCCTCTTCCTTACCGTTAAGCATATGGGAAACAATGTTATTATCAAATTCGATGACAACATTTTATATCCCTTGTCCTAAGCTGGATTGAGCCTATCATAGCATGCTAGTAACTCAACTTGACTAATCATACAAACTCCCAATTCCTCATCCTTAACCATGTTCTTCTTTCTCTGCCACTCAAACCACCACCAACTGTTGCACTGAGTTCTATTGGGTCTGCTTTATTCTTCCTCTTCATCATTTTCTAGCACATCCCATTTCACTTATCTGTAATCTTCACTCTTCTTACAAAAGAGCTCTCTACATTTTGGTAACTCCACTAGGAAGGAGTGGTTGTATGAACTAAAAAACTTCAACACTTAGACAAACAAAAGACATGGATAACTCCACCAAAACTCTAAACACTTGTATTCCTACCTTCATTCAAGAATTATGAACATGATTAAAGCCTCTCAAGAGAGAATGTAAAATTTAGAAGAGAATAATATACAAATGATGAAAACCATTTCAAGGTTGCATCTTCTTCTACAACTTCACAAGATCAACTTATGAATAGAGGTGAAAATACTTCTAATGGAACAACTTTTCCAAACATGAACACTAGCAATGGAGACAATACACCCAATAACTATATATCATCCAAAAACACTAATATTGTTAACCTATATACCACTACCTATAGGGTTTTTCTAGTTGTTGATAGGGTTTATACCGATGTTGCTACTAATTCAACTGTGGCTACTCCAAAAGCTACTTCTCTGGGTTATTTCACTAAGGGAAAACACAAGAGGTTGCTTGAAGATACGAATAAAAGCTTGAACTTTTCTACGTTTGATCTCAAGTTACCAAATCCAACTAGTATAGCTACTAAGACATATCCTAAGAATTATGGTAGTCATGAATTTAAGCAAATTAATGGGAAGATTAAAGTTGCTTGTGAACAAGTGATGAAATTTATGAAAACTTTCGAAGTAGTTAGACTTTATTAATATCTAAATTTAAAAGAGTTTTCCAAATCCTTGATTGAAAGGCATACACTTGGCATGTCAATCTTACTTCCTGACTTGTGAAATCTTATAATCAAATGAGCAATATGTTTGGAGAGAAATTTTTCTTAACTTGGGAGATGGTTACTCTTATTGAATTAAGGAGAGAGTATCAAAAGCAAAAAGAAGACGTAATGGATTACATCCAACATTTTAAAGAAAAATTTTTAGATAAACAAGAAGCTCGTGATGAGAAAGAGTTTGTCAAAGTGTGCAGCTAAGAAATGTTTGATGAATTTCAACTCTACTTGCAAAACTTATCACTAACTTCATTTCTACTCTAGAAGAGATTGTAAAAGAACTGGAAACACTATCATGGGAAATAAGAAAATGACAAACTACTTTCACTAGAAAGGATATGTTTTCTTTGTTTCACAAAAAGAAAAGCCTTACAAAAAGTCCAAGCTTAGCCATGGTGAATAAGTTTCTCCACCACCATTTCCATATTCTATGGAGAAAGTTCTTAAGCTATTGAATAAATGGATTAAAGAAAGTAGTATACATCTACCAAATGTTGAATACCAACCTACTAATAAAGAAAAGGCAAGACTTATGTAATGTCATTTTTATAAAAGCACTAGACATCCTACCAAGAAGTGTAATTTGAGCTTAATCCGAGGGATTTTCATTATTTTCAATTACTTTTAAACATTGAGGATAATGTTTAATTTAAGTTTGGGGTGGGATTTACAATGTTTTCATTCAAGCTTTTCTATTTTCAGTAGCTTTTGGCGAATTTTTAAAAATTTTCACATCTAGATTTTACATGTATTTGACTTGAGGACATTGAATGTAATTTCAAATTAGATAGCATACGAGTTTATGTGATTAAATATGATTTGAAAGCATGCTATGTATTCTCTATAGAATAGTCCTTGAAATTTCAATGGTTTGAATGTAGGCGGACTATAAATTCTTCACTTTGTGTTTTCCTTGTCATATTCATAATTTGTGATTTCTTTAATTCACGTTGCCAATCTCGTAGGATGTGCATAGATTCGTGAGATGTCGTAAATGAATGATGAATTTTGATTTTGCTTGGATTGAAACCATGAAACACCCCAAACCCAGCCCAAAAAGCCTAACCGGATTTGGTATGTTCCTCGAGAAAACTTTAGCGGAATCACATTGTAAAGAAATTTTGTCTTTGAAACATTATTTTTAGGAGGAATTAATAAAATCAAAAAGGAAACCAAACTTAAGAAAAACTACTTTGAAACATTTATATATTAGAGACAAAAAACCTTTTTAAATAATTATCGAAAACCAATTTAGTTATTTTAATAGATATTTGTTCATGTCAAAATAAAAGTAAATCCAAACACGAAATGAAAGATAGTTTATAGTGGCCTTATTACATAAAATTGGCAAATTCATAATAAAGTCTAAGTAATAAAATTTAACTTAGAGAGTTTAAGTTGGAAAATCTCCACAATACTTGATACGAGCACCGCCACCTCGAAATCCTTCTTGCTTAGATCCATCGCACTACTGAGTCATCTGAAAAGTTATCCCATAAAATGGGTGAGTCATAAACTCAATGTATAACACATACACTAAAAAGCCCATTTTATCATATGCTTTAAAGCCCAAAAATTTCACATATGGCCATAGGCCCATTTAATCAAATATTTAGCCCAAAGGCCCATTTAGCTCATATTTAGCCCAAAGGCCCATTTAATTCATATTTAGCCCAAAGGCCCATTTCATAACAGATCAAGTAATAATCATACAATATTACATAGTTATGTATATGAAATGAAATGCAAGCCCGGCCCAACCTAAATATCCATCCGCTACACACCCCCGTACCAACCAACACACCGTGGGGATTACTAAATCGACCCTCCATCCGCTACACACCATCGAAGGCGATTCTTTGCATCAACATGCACATCGCCTTATTGTGGCAAAGCCACCAAAACAGATGTGATGAAGTCACCGATCAAGTCCAAATTTCAAATACGTGATCAAGTCACGGAGCCAAATATGTGACCGAAGTCACCGGAGTCAAATATGTGACCGAAGCCACCGGAGTCAAATATGTGACCGAAGCCACCGGAGTCAAATATGTGACCGAAGTCACCAGAATTGTGGTAAAACCACCAGAATACTTCCTCCTTTATTAAACATACCCATATGCCCATGCACATACATATCAAATCAGATTTTCATGCTATTTACCCACAAATCATAATATAGTCATGCTTATTTCATATTGATGCATATAGCAAAAATAAACGAAATATTGGGTAACATACCTGAATTTTGTATACCAATGATTGGTATCCACAAACAAAACATACTATCATATAATCACTTTTTAACAATACAAATCTATGGAAATTTTTAATGTATGGTTACACACCTAGTAACAAGTGAGAACAATACCCTCTTGCTCGTCCACACCTAATTGATTAATACACTCGGTTAGAATAAACTATTGTTAACAAAACTATACTTATAGGCGATGGATCTAAATCCTTACCCTCGGATTCACGAATGCAGTTATTTGTGGTTTTCTCCACTAGATGGATCAAAACCACGATATTCCACCAACGTAAAGTGGTTCGATTGTACGCACTACTTGAATAATCGATCCTCGTTAGCGAGGGTCCACAACCCGTGGAAAGTCTCTAACCCCGACATCGCTCTTCGTTTGTAGTTTGATGGTAAAGGAATACCTCCTCTCTTCCAAACACTTCGCATAGCCCTTTTCTTACCTATCTTGTTGATCTTAGATCGCCCTAAAATAACGTAGATTAGTGATCCATCTAAAGAAATTGATATTATCTAAAATAGTAATCTTACCTTGATGATTCGAATGGTCACTTAAAGGTTGTCTTCAACAAAGATCTTTGAAAAATCTTTTCAAAAGATTCGCCTAGAGAGAAAATAAAAGATTATAGTTCTAAATTTACTAAAGTGAAAGGAAATGATAAAATAATTGATAGAATTCTTACTTGAGTCCTTCAAGATTCGGCTTTAACAAAAGAGAAGAGAAATGGTGGTTTCGGTTTGAGGAAAAGAAGAAAGGAAAAGAAAAGAGAAGGAAAAGGAGAAGGAAGAAAAGAAAGAGGAGAAAAAGATGATAATGGTGATTTCTCAAAAGAAAAGAGATGATTAGGAACTTTTGCACATTCGGCCAAGGAGGAAATTCTTGATCCTATGTGGTTTCGACAATGAGAGGAAGAGAAGAGAGAAATAAAGTGAAAAGAAAAAGAAAGGGAGAATTGATCAAAGAGAAAGGAGATTGATTTTGGAGCTTAGATGCATTCGGCAAAAGGGAGAGAAAAATGAAGAAGAAAATGGTGCTTAATCTTTGTAGTTTTGGTTTCAAAAGAAAATGGGAGAAAGAAAGTAGTATTTGGTTCAATCAATTGAGGGCTAAATCAAAAGCACAATTGTACCAAAGTGCCTAAGGTACATTCGGCCAAGGTAGGGGTTTTTGGAGAAAAATTGATCAAAAAGAAAGTTAAAACAAAGAGAAGATCATTACCTAAATTCAATGACAATTTCGGCTATGAGAGAACTTTTGGAGAAATTGAGAAAAGATGGACAAAAGAATGTGTAAGACTTTTGGCTAACTCCCCCCTAATGGCAAAGCACAAATTCGGCCAAATCAATGCCAACATTATCCCTTTTTTTCTCCTTGTTTCTTCCCTATCCACTCTTGATTTGCTATCAAAAAAGAAACCACTCCTTTAGCCTCCATGTTGTCTAGGTTCATGGTCAAATGACCATGAACACATCCCCAAAACATAGCCAAATGTCATGCCTTTGTCCCTTCATCTTATCACCAACTTATGATCCCATGCCATAAGTTCCTAACTTCCTTTTCACATGGTCAAATAGCCAAAATTAAATGAATTCTCATCCACTCTAGAATATTCTTGGCCGACACTTATAAGGAAGAAAACAAAAATTTAAAATCCTCCCCTAATGCTAGCTGGGAGATTCAAACCTCACACCTCAAGCACACATCCATACATCTTAACCACTTTTCCAATTACTTAACTTATGCTTGAAACTCCTTGTCATTAATTCTTAAGGCCTAATTTGTTTAGCTCTCTCTTCATTAATAAAAATTAAAAGTTTTACTAAGCCTTCACTTAATTAATGAAGCTCAAATAACTTCCAAAATTGCACTTAATAAATAAGCATGCAACATCATTCAATTAAGTAAAATGCATAACCCCTAATTATCAGGATGTTACAGTTCTACCCCCCTTAAAAATAATTTCGTCCTCGAAATTACCTGGCTGGAATAAGTGAGGGTATTGCTGTCGCATCGCTTCCTCCGGTTCCCATGAAGCTTCTTCTGATCCATGATTACGCCATAATACCTTGACGAGAGGAACTGATTTTCTCCGTAAAACCTTTACATCTCGTTCTAAAATTTGAATTGGTTCCTCTTCGTATGACAAATCTGATCTTAATTCCACCTCCTCAACTGGTACTATATGAGATGGATCCGAACGGTAACGGCGTAGCATTGAAACATGGAACACATCATGCATTTGCTTCAACTCCGAAGGTAAATCTAACTGATATGCCACAGATCCGACTCGCTTCACAATCCGATAAGGTCCAATGAACCTGGGACTTAGTTTCCCTTTGCGTCCAAATCTCATCACCTTTTTCCAAGGTGAAACTTTAAGGAAAACTTGGTCCCCCACAGCAAACTCTATTTCTTTCCGCTTAAGATCTGCGTACGATTTTTGTCTGTCAGACGCTTCCTTTAACCGAGCCCGGATTACCTTAACCATTTCTTCAGATTCAGCCACTATTTCTGGACCCAAAATCGACATTCCCTAATTCATCCAACATGTAGAGTGCGACACTTCGTCCATATAATGCTTCATATGGTGCCATCCGAATACTGGATTGGAAACTGTTGTTGTACGCAAATTCTGCCAACAGTAAGAATTCCTCCCAACTTCCCTTGAAATCTATCACACATCCCCTTAACATATCTTCTAATATCTGGATTACTCTTTCGGACTGACCGTCCGACTGAGGATGAAATTCCATACTGAAGTCCAATCTGGTGCCCAAAGCCTGATGCAATGCTTTCCAAAATCGCGACGTAAATCTCGGATCTCTGTCCAAAATTATCGACAACGGCACTCCATGCAATCTCACAATCTCAGCCACGTATAACTTCGCCAATTTCTGCAAAGAGTAATCAACCCGAACTGGGATAAAATGTGCAGATTTCGTTAATCGGTCCACTATCACCCAAATGGAGTCTTTCTTAGTAGGCGTAAGAGGAAGCCCACTAACAAAATCCATGGTGATTCTCTCCCACTTTCATTGCGGAATCTTTATTGGCTGTAGCAATCCAGAAGGTACTTGATGTTCAGCCTTAACTTGCTGACACGTCAAGCACTTCCCTACAAATTCCGTAACTTCCCGCTTAAGTCCAGGCCACCAAAATTGATCTCGCAAATCTCGGTATAACTTACTTCCTCCAGGATGCATAGGATAGGGGCTACCATGCGATTCCTGAAGTATCTTTTGCCTCAACTCCTGATCCTTTGGCATACTGATTTTACCTTTAAAACACAATATCCGTCCTTTATTAACACCAAAATCTTCCAATTTCCCACTCGCACTTTGTCAAGCTTTTCATTCAGATCTTCATCTACCAACTGCCTCTCTTTCACTTGACTTAACCATGTCGGCTTAACCTGAAGTTCTGCCAACAAGCTTCCGTCATCGTAGAGGCTAAGATGTGCAAACATCGCCCTTAAATCTGACACCACTTTTCGACTTAGAGCGTCTGCCACCACATTCGCCTTGCGGGTGGTACTCGATAGAACAGTCGTAGTCTTTCAACAACTCTATCCACCTTCTTTGCCTCAAATTCAGTTCTTTCTGAGTCAGTAGATATTTCAGACTTTTGTGGTCCGTGTATATCACTGACTTTTCCCCGTATAAGTAATGTCTCCAAACTTTAAGAGCAAAGACTACAGTTGCCAACTCCAAGTCATGCATCGGTAGTTAACTTCATGCGGCCTCAATCGCCGAGACGATATGCAACTACCTTCTCGCCTTGCATCAGAACACATCCTAAACCCGTGTGAGAAGCGTCACAATACACAACGAAATCCTTTCCTGCCTCAGGTTGGATCAAAACAGGAGCTTCCGTCAAAACTTTCTTGAGCTTCTCAAAACTCTCTTGCTGCTTATCAGTCCACACGAAAGGTACTTTCTTCCTCAGCAATTTCGTTAAAGGTGCAGCTATCGATGAAAATCCTTGACGAATCTTCGGTAATATCCGGCTAAACCCAAGCTGCGAACCTCGCCACGGACTTAGGTGGTTTCCAATCTAGCATGACCTCAATCTTCCGAGGATCCACCTTATCCCTTTCGCAGATACCACATGGCCTAAAATGCAACTTCTTTCACCAAAATTCACACTTCTTGAATTTGGCGACAGCTTTTCTCTTAAGACTTGCAACACAATTCGGAGATGCTCATCATGCTCCATTTCAGACTTAGAATATACTAGGATGTCGTCTATGAAAACCACGACGAACTGATCCAAGTAGGGCTGGAAAATCCGGTTCATCATATCCATAAACGCAGATGGGGCATTCGTCAATCCGAATGGCATTACCAGAAATTCATAATGCCCATATCTAGTTCGGAAAGTCATCTTATGGATATCCGCTTCTTTCACTTTAAGTCGATGATACCCGATCTTAGATCAATTTTAGAGAATACCATGACTCCCTTGTCGATCGAACAAGTCATCGATCCTTGGCAAAGGATACTTGTTCTTGATGGTCACTTATTCAAGCCGCCGTAGTCTATACACATCCTCATCGATCCGTCTTTCTTTTTCAAGAATAGGACCGGTGCTCCCATGGAGACACACTAGGTCGAATGAATCCACGCCAAGCAATTCTCGAATCGAGCCTTCAACTCAACCAACTCCTTGGTGCCATTCTATATGGACCAATAGAAACCGGTGTCGTTCGGTAATAAATCAATTAGAACTCTACTTCACGATCCGGAGGCAAACCTAGAAGTTCTTCCGGAAAAACATCTACAAATTCCTTCACAGTCCTGACTTCATTAACAGTTGCTTCCTTAGCCTCCAACGCACTCACCAACATCAGAAAGGCTTCACATCCCTTTCTAACCATCTTTTTCGCCTTAAGAGCGGATACTACATTAGATAAGTAGTTCCGTCTCTCGCCCATCACTACAACTTCTTTGTCATCAAAAGTTCTTAATGACATCCGTTTAGCAGCACAATCCACATTTGCACGGTACTTCACAAGCCAGTCCATGCCTAAGATAAGGTCAATTCTCGAGCGGCAACTCCATTAAATCACCGAAAGCGTATCCCTTGGACTTCTAAAGGCACTTCCTTAAAAGTTTGTCTACAACTACTACATCATTCTAAAGGATTAAATACAGTCATCTTCCTAGGTACGATTTGAAGTCACATGCAAAGTCCCGGATACTTCACTAGTGATATAGGAATGAGTTGACCCTATATCTATCAAAGCAATAAAGGGCAACCTGAAATCAAAAACGCATCGTGATAACATCAGTGCATCATCGTCTTCTCTGCGACGAACCGCATACACCGGACTGGTTGTCTTGCCTCGAGCTACCATCGCATCTGCTCAAGTTCGCGACCTCTACCGGAACCATTGCCCTTCCATTTGGACCACGACCTCTTATCGGTTCTTTGTCCACTGTCATCGATTGATTAGCACCCGACTTGTTGGACGGTTCTTCTCCAAGTTCATCGGACAATCCTTGATCATGTGATCCTTGAACCGCACTTGAAACATCCGCCGCTTTTCTTCCAAAGATTCTCCGAGTGCATTTTCCCACATTGAGAACAAATACGATTTTGTACACCAGTAACAGTCTGTTGACCTCGCGGTCTATCATTCCTTGATTTCTTCTGAAAGTTTCCGGACGGCCCCGAAGACCCAAAGCTTCTCTTATTCTTACTCTGGCCTCTGTCCGGTTACTCTCTCAGTCCGTTTAGCCTCTTCGGCAATTCTTGCCCTTTCTACTAAGATTACAAATCTCTTTCACAGTGTGGAGCAATCATCACTCTTAGCTCATCTCTAAGTCCATCTTCAAATCTGATACACCGTTCATATTCAGAGCACTATCCTCCGCATAACGGCTAAGTCGCAAAAATTCGCTTCATATTCACTATCGACTTGTTCCTTGGACCAAATTCGAAATGTCTTCCTCTGGGAGTCGATATAGCTAGCTCCAACATATTTTCCTTTGAAATTCACTTTAAAATACCCCCAATCCAGACGATCCACATGGGTACTCTCCTTGATAGTGAGCCACCACCGGTAGGCTTCATCACGGAGAAGTGAAATAGCACCTTTCAATTTCTCTTCATCGGTGCGATCTATATCGTCCATGATCCTCTCGATCGCTTCCAACCAATATTCGGCTACATTAGGAGCTACTCGGATACTCCCCGAAAACCTCGGCTCCATTTGATCTTAGTCTCTCGACCATCGACTTTCGAGACCCATTTCGAAATAGCTTCCACTACTGTTCTAAAACTCGCAAAGACTGACTTGTGATCTGCGTCACCTCCTTCGTTTTGTTCTTAAAGTCCGCCCCAACACCGGTGGCGGAGCTTCATTCTCGGAACCTTGACCAGATCGAACTGGTTCCGAAACAGTCATCCTTCCTCTTCCATGTCCACGACGACCTCGTCCCCTAGAGCTCATGTCTACTATGTATCTTATCTGTTTTTACGAAAAGTCTTATGTATTAGAATCTTTTCACTTCTTATTAAAAGAAAGTTTTATGTAACAGATATTCAGTGGTTTTCGTAGTAGTATACAAACACCTAAGGTCCATGTCTCTAAAGTTTCCTTAGGCTTATCATACATTCATATCACTTATCAAATAAAGGTACATACCTGATGGATCTGGGCCGAGAACTCGAGTTCCATGCTCTTATAAAATCATTTAACTTAAGAAAATTTTCAAAAAGTCTTTTGGGCCAAAATTTTGAAAACGTTATGGGCTTCAAAACTCAAGGCCGAGAGTTTAAAACTGGGCTCTGATACCAAGCTGAAACACCCCAAACCCGGCCCAAAAAGCCTAACCGGATTTGGTATGTTCCTCGAGTAAAACTTTAGCGGAATCACATTGTAAAGAAATTTTGTCTTTGAAACATTATTTTTAGGAGGAATTAATAAAATCAAAAAGGAAACCAAACTTAAGAAAAACTACTTTGAAACATTTATATATTAGAGACAAAAACCTTTTAAATAATTATCGAAAACCAATTTAGTTATTTTAATAGATATTTGTTCATGTCAAAATAAAAGTAAATCCAAACACGAAATGAAAGATAGTTTATAGTGGCCTTATTACATAAAATTGGCAAATTCATAATAAAGTCTAAGTAATAAAATTTAACTTAGAGAGTTTAAGTTGGAAAATCTCCACAATACTTGATACGAGCATCGCCACCTCGAAATCCTTCATCGCTTCGATCCATCGCACTACGAGTCATCGAAAAGTTATCCCATAAAATGGGTGAGTCATAAACTCAATGTATAACACATACACTAAAAAGCCCATTTTATCATATGCTTTAAAGCCCAAAATTTCACATATGGCCATAGGCCCATTTAATCAAATATTTAGCCCAAAGGCCCATTTAGCTCATATTTAGCCCAAAGGCCCATTTAATTCATATTTAGCCCAAAGGCCCATTTAATTCATATTTAGCCCAAAGGCCCATTTCATAACAGGTCAAGTAATAATCATACAATAGTACATAGTTATGTATATGAAATGAAATGCAAGCCCGGCCCAACCTAAATATCCATCCGCTACACACCCCCGTACCAACCAACACACCGTGGGGATTACTAAATTGACCCTCCATCCGCTACACACCATCGAAGGCAGTTGCTACAGTCAACATGCACATCGCCCTTATTGTGGCAAAGCCACCAAAACAGATGTGACCGAAGTCACCTGACCGAAGTCCAAATTTCAAATACGTGACCGAAGTCACCGGAGCCAAATATGTGACCGAAGTCACCGGAGTCAAATATGTGACCAAGCCACCGGAGTCAAATATGTGACCGGCCACCGAGTCAAATATGTGACCAAGTCACCAATTTCACATATGTGACCGAAGTCACCGTAATTGTGGTAGAACCACCGAATACTTCCTCCTTTATTAAACATACCCATATGCCCATGCACATACATATCAAATCGATTTTCATGCTATTTACCCACAAATCATAATATAGTCATGCTTATTTCATATTGATGCATATAGCAAAAATAAACGAAATATTGGGTAACATACACGAATTTTGTATACCAATGATTGGTATCCACAAACAAAACATACTATCATATAATCACTTTTAACAATACAAATCTATGGAAATTTTAATGTATGGTTACACACCTAGTAACAAGTGAGAACAATACCCTCTTGCTCGTCCACACCTAATTGATTAATACACTCGGTTAGTATAAACTATTGTTAACAAAACTATACTTATAGACGATGGATCTAAATCCTTACCCTCGGATTCACGAATGACAGTTATTTGTGGTTTTTCTCCACTAGATGGATCAAAACCCGCCGATATTCCACCAACGTAAAGTGGTTCGATTGTACGCACTACTTTGAATAATCGATCCTCGTTAGCAGAGGGTCCACAACCCGGTGGAAAGTCTCTAACCCCCGATACTGCTCTTCATTTGTAGTTTGATGGTAAAGGAATACCTCCTCTCTTCCAAACACTTCGCACAGCCCTTTTCTTACCTATCTTGTTGATCTTAGATCGCCCCTAAAATAACGTAGATTAGTGATCCATCTAAAGAAATTGATATTATCTAAAATAGTAATCTTACCTTGATGATTCGAATGGTCACTTAAAGGTTGTCTTCAACAAAGATCTTTGAAAAATCTTTTCAAAAGATTCGGCCTAGGAGAGAAAATAAAAGATTATAGTTCTAAATTTACTAAAGTGAAAGGAAATGATAAAAATAATTGATAGAATTCTTACTTGAGTCCTTCAAGATTCAGATTTAACAAAAAGAGAAGAGAAATGGTGGTTTTGGTTTGAGGGAAAAGAAGAAAGGGAAAAGAAAAGAGAAGGAAAAGGGAGAAGGAAGAAAAGAGAAAGAGGAGAAGAAGATGATAATGGTGATTTCTCAAAAGAAAAGAGATGATTAGGAACTTTTGCACATTTGGCCAAGAAGGAAATTCTTGATCCTATGTGGTTTTGGCAATGAGAGGAAGAGAAGAGAGAAATAAAGTGAAAAGAAAAGAAAGGAGAATTGATCAAAGAGAAAGGAGATTGATTTTGGAGCTTAGATGCATTCGGCAAAAGGAGAGAAAATGAAGAAGAAAATGGTGCTTAATCTTTGTAGTTTTGGTTTCAAAAGAAAATGGGAGAAAGAAAGTAGTATTTGGTTCAATCAATTGAGGCTAAATCAAAAGCACAATTGTACCAAAGTGCCTAAGGTACATTCGCCAAGGTAGGGGTTTTGGAGAAAAATTGATCAAAAGAAAGTTAAAACAAAGAGAAGATCATTACCTAAATTCAATGACAATTTTGGCTATGAGAGAACTTTTGGAGAAATTGAGAAAAGATGGACAAAAGAATGTGTAAGACTTTTGGTTAACTCCCCCCTAATGGCAAAGCACAAATTCGGCCAAATCAATGCCAACATTATCCCTTTTTTTCTCCTTGTTTCTTCCCTATCCACTCTTGATTTGCTATCAAAAAAAGAAACCACTCCCTTTAGCCTCCATGCCGTCTAGGTTCATGGTCAAATGACCATGAACACATCCCCAAAACATAGCCAAATGTCATGCCTTTGTCCCCTTCATCTTATCACCAACTTATGATCCCATGCCATAAGTTCCTAACTTTCTTTTTCACATGGTCAAATAGCCAAAATTAAATGAATTCTCATCCACTCTAGAATATTCTTGGCCGACACTTATAAGGAAGAAAACAAAAATTTAAAATCCTCCCCTAATGCTAGCTGGGAGATTCGAACCTCACACCTCAAGCACACATCCATACATCTTAACCACTTTGCCAATTACTTAACTTATGCTTGAAACTCCTTGTCATTAATTCTTAAGGCCTAAGTTGTTTAGCTCTCTCTTCATTAATAAAAATTAAAAGTTTTACTAAGCCTTCACTTAATTAATGAAGCTCAAATAACTTCCAAAATTGCACTTAATAAATAAGCATGCAACATCATTCAATTAAGTAAAATGCATAACCCCTAATTATCAGGATGTTACAAACCAAAAGAAAAAATCTAAAACAAAGTTTATTTCATTCTTTCTCCATCTTCTTATATTCATAAATTTTTCTATAAAGGATTATCATATATGTTATTTATAAAATTGATGTTATTGTTATACATAGCTTAGCGCTCAATGGACTATATATTTTTGTCAATGCAAAATGTTAATATTTATCGGACTTCATTATATTCTTTGGGTTTATTTATTAATAACTCTTTTGTATATTAACATATACAATAGAGCCAAATTATAACTTTAAAAAATGACATGATTACATACCTTATGATAAACCATAATATGAACATATTTTAATCCCACATTTAGCATGTTTTTGGATGATTTATCCCTTTAGTTATGGAAATAGGAGCTCTTAATCCTTTGTTTTCATGTTTTATACTCAGGAGAGTACCAAAAGTTTCAAAGTACGAGAAACGGGCCAAAAATAGAGTAAATAGGCCAAATCACGAAATCACCACGGCGTGGGCCTAAGCCACTGTCGTGCTTCCTTAACAAACCCGAACACGGCCTGGCCCTCGAAATACACGATCGTGCCTCTTTCACAGGTTCGACCACAGCCTGGCCTCGAACCACACGGGCGTGTGCTATGGGCATGTCCCTATCGCAGTAAAGAAGAGTTTCATTCGGAATAGGGTACTTAGAGGCAAAGAAAGCCATTCCAAAAGCCTATATAAACACCTTAGAGGCCAACCTTAAAAGGCGCATTTAGCAGGGCATTTAGCTAGGCCAAAGAGCCAAGCCAAAGGGGCCGAATTGTGGGATTCACTCGAAGAAAGCCAATTGATTCATCTCAAGAAGCCGGAATCATACTCAAGACTGAGGATCTCTCCTTCAATTCCTTCAAGGGGTTTTAGGGTTTTCTTTATTTTTTGTTTTATATTTTCTTCTTAGATATATTCTATTACGATTATGAACTAAACCTTTCAAATACCTGAGGGGGATGAAACCTAAGACGAATCTTGTTATTATTTTTTGAGCTGTATCATAAATACCCGATTTGTTCTTAATTATGTATTCTTAATTCTTGTTTTGATATTCCAGGATATTGATTCAAGTACTGATGTGCTTAGGTGGTGGAGCAAAAGTCTCTGCCTAAAAGTAGATCTAGTATAGTTAAGCGGAGTTGATCGCAACCCTAGAAATAGGATGACGTAAATCTGCCGGATTAGGGTCAAACCTAATATGAGAGTTCATAGATCGAGTTAATGCAATCTTAGGGTTTTAATTAGAAAGAAATTTCAATTAATCAACCTAGGGTAATACGTTAGTAGCCTCAAAAGAGGTATTAATATAAATTAGAGAATTCTACGGATCAAGTCAAGTGAATAAATCGTCTGGTTCAGAGTTAGATAACAAGTGAAGTCTAGATGGATTCTTCCTCGGGTATTGTCTTAATCAATTGGTTTTTCCCACAAGTATTTCCCCAATTCATTCTCTTTGTCTTCGAATCTTAGTAGTTAGTTAATTTTAGATTAGATAACAAATCTTTTAATTCTTAGGCTAGATAATAAGAAGAAAGTTAGTATTAGTACTTTTAGTTCCTTTGGGTTCGACAATCCGGTCTTGCCACTAAACTATACTACTGTTCAATAGGTGTGCTTGCCTCCATCATTCACTATAGGAAAACAAACTTTTTGCGGCGCTTTTTTTGGCCTTTAGCGGCGCTTTTAACTGCCGCTAAAACTATTAGCGGCACTTTTACAAGCGCAGCAAAAAACGATGCTATAAGCAACGCCGCTAAAATTTGCTGCGTTTATTTTAAAAAATGCCACTAAAGATCATGACTTTTAGTAGCACTTTTATAAAAAAACGCCGCTAAAAGTCATGGTCTTTAGCGACACTTTTTAAAAAACACAGCTAAAAGTCCTGGTCTTTCGCGGTGCTTTTTAAAAAACGCCGCTAAAAGTCATGGTCTTTAGCGGCTTTTTAAAAAATGCCTCTAAAAGTCCTGGTCTTTCACGGTGCTTTTTACAAAAACGCCGCTAAAAGTACTAGTCTTTAGCGGCGCTTTAAAAAACGCCGCTAAAAGTCTTGGTCTTTAGCGGCGCTTTTACAAAAATGCCGCTAAAAGTCCTAGTCTTTAGCGACGCTTTTACAAAAACACCGCTAAAGGTCATAAAAAATAAAAAAATTAAAATATTATTAAAACGCCACAAATCCATTCCCAAAATTTAAAATGGCTATTAAATGTCAATTTCCAATATACATGTCAATGCATAATACATACATAAACAAATATGAGCAAAGCATATATATGTTATGTATATATCTATGACAGATTGCTTGATATTTAATCTTTGAGAATGATTAGCAAGTAGGCATGTGTGCATCCAGAATGTGTCACTGACTTGGAACCATCTACTGTAAATATCCTTGCTACAAAACTGTCATACATGTGCAAAATTACAGGTCAAGTCACAAACATATACACAATGGAGAACTGAGATGATGATGCGGGTTCAGAAGAGATAAGAAGGAACTAGATCTCACAAACCTTGGACTAGAGAGCTTATTAGTGGCTAAAGTTGATGGGGCATTCCGTGTTATTGCACATAATGTTTCTGCTGCATTACCATGAACTTCGGGTGGGCACTAAAATTTTAAAAAACATGTTGTGAGACACTTGTTACAAAGTATGACATGTCATTACAAGATAAAACAGAAAATTTGCACTCAATGATGGATTCAATTTATCCACGATCATTTCTAGCAAATTGCTATCAGCTAACCATTGCATTACATCTAAAAAATTAGGATACACATGATCATCAGCACCTACTAACCAAACAAAAACCTGTGAAAAGGCACAAACTTATATCAAATTTCACCCAAAAATAATTAATGAAAACCATATGAAACCCATCACGCAATAAAATAACAAAGGATATCTTGGTTACCTCCATGATGGAAGTGATTCCTATCAAAACAACCAGTTGGCATAACACCTCTTGATGTGTCTATTAACAAATTGTCTCAAGAAATCCTATAATTAGATTAAAAATATATTCTATCTTTTGTAGTTAATGGATCATAAACTACCAACAAGCTCAACTTTGTCATGCAAATTACTAGGTTTACAGGCATTTTACCATGCCAAATCCAGAGAACTAGCTCACTAGAGAAAAGGTTTAGATAAAGTCTCGTAATTTATTACAACACTAATTAAGCATGTTTAACTATACTTACAGATGAAAATTTTTATAGCTGGATCATGCATGTCCATGTCAAATAAACCATGCAAAGCTCAATTTTGGGAACAACGTAAAGTTCAAATCGGAGGTGCAATTCATAGAAGAAGCTTACAACATATTTGCAAGAAGTCTAAGTGATAAAAGCTTTACTTACTTGGACGTAGTGCATAAGTGGAATAGTGTTCCGTAGCATGAGGCATATAACAACCTAATGTCCAAAGGAACCTACACATTAGGGTCTATAGTTTTGTTAAACGATGTTATAATGGACAAAGGCTGAAATTATTGCACTGCATTAGTGTTATTATTAGAGTTCAAAATTATGAGTTGTAAGGATCTAACCATTATATTTCAGGTCCAAAGGCTGGGGAATTAAAATATAGGGAGAAGCTACTTAAGAAATGAAATACAAATATAATTTTCTATAATGGGATAAAAAGAAGAAGTAAGATGTGACCGTCATCTCATCCTGGCATTTTACAAACAAGACCAAAAAGAAAAATCAATACTTTTAACAACCAAAAGCTCCAAAGGTGTACCTCAGTCTCTTATGTACTTCAAAAAGTCGAGCTCGAAACCTTGATACTTCTTTTGTCGTTTACTAAAAATAGCAATAACCTGCACATAATGAAATAACAATAACTTGAAAATCGAAGATAAAAAGGACACATGTACATGTAATGTCGAAAACTTCTTACCTCAATAGATTGATCACGCAAGGGGCCCAAAATAAAATAAATAAAAATTAGATTCTTCTCAACATCCCTCATAAGCGTAAATATTTATCCGGAAGAAATTGAGATAAAGGCGACATACTTTGCACTAGAAAGTCATGTATGTTTAGATCATGATCCAATTTCATGAAGGTTTTCTTGATGCCTATATTCTCATCCACAAGACCCAAAAATTAAAATCTTCACTTGGTAAGGAAGGAAGAAGAACATATTGAAGAATATGAGTTGCAAGTAGTCTTACTTGAGGCTCTCCGACTTCTATTGCGAGACCAACGAAAATCGATTAGCTATAATGTCATTTCAATATGAACAGACTATTCATTGAAAGACATTAAAATTCAGATTCGACACCTCTTTGCCCTTTCTTGCAGCGTTAATTGTGCAAACTTCACAATAACCTCTTCAATATTGCTGGTAAAAGCAAACAAGCAAAGTGAGCCCCATTTGTTACCTTTCATACAAGTTATCCCTCTAACGGCATCAATTGTATACATAAATACCTAAGCGCATAAATATAACATTATTTAGACAGTTATACCCAAGACTATTTTGAAGTGATTGATATGAACCTAAAACTGTGCGTAACTAAGTAAACAAAGAATCATCAGTAACATAGACTCGATACATATTTGTATCTTGTTAAATAAAGAAACCCAAATAAAGCACAAATCCGAGAGATCAAAATGGCAACCAATACATCATTAAAATCAAAGTCCACCAAGCTTAGGTCGTGTAATTATCAAAATTGCTAAGAATAAAAATGTGAGGTGACACCGAAAAAATTGAATTTTTATATGCGGTGGGTATAAATCATTTTGAATTACTATAGCTTCTACTTACGCTATTGTTATACATGATCTAGACATAAAATTATTTCACCATCGATCATCGAAAGCCAATAGATACCAAAAGGTTTAATATAGCTAGAATTTGCAAACAAAATGATATTAAATTATTCAAAAGGTGTAACAGGAGGTGCGATAGAAACAACAATAATGGGAATAAACATCATAAAAGAGTATAATCTATGGCAAAATGAGGAATAAATATATTGAGAAAAGTATGAATTAGACCCTCCAAGAATATAAATAACATTCTCATTCTTATGATACTGCGCTCTCCATGGAATAAGGTAGGCTTTCTGTTGGAGAAAACATTAGAAGGATAATGTGAATGTCACATAATATTGATAATTCCTTAGCTTTCTTCAAGATTCTAGTTCGTGTTTGAATATGTAACTTGTCATTAACAAATAATTATTTAATATTTAAAAAAGTAAAAATGGGTCAACATTTAATATATTCAATAAAAAGCTAACTTAAATGAAACTATACATTTATAGATAAAAATTAATCAAATACCTTTAAAATAATCAATCGGATTATTATTGTCTAATTTACTCAATTCTAAAATTTTATTTTAATTTTTTGCGTCACGTGGAAGAAACAAAACTAAAGGAAACAGTTTCCTCTTTTTCACAGTTTACTGATGAATGGAAGCACAAATCTCGTGCGATAACTCACGTGGATTCGCCATTTAAGCTGCCCAAAGTGCCTTTCTATTGCTGGATTGAATTAAGAAAAAACAATTTCATATATCAGTTCAGAATAAAACCTCCATTATGCAAAAAAAAAAAAAGAAATATTGTTGTTAAGGTTGGACAATACATGCATGGTATCATTCTATTATGTGAAGACGTTTATTTGTAACAACTAACCATTAATTTCGTTTATGTTTCTTATAAAAGAAAGAAGAATATACTATTTTTTAAAGCAATAGAAATATGACAAATGAAAGGAAAGTATTTATTTTCTCCAGATTTGATAATCTTAATTATTTCATGATTATTGGCAGCAAAGTAATTGACGTCAAAACAATATACTAAACTTAAATGTAGGCAGAAATTAAGAAAAATAAGAGTTCCATAGATGAGGATGATTTACAATGTACTAATGAAGATATCTTGATGAACTTAGCAAACATCCACAAAGAAGACAAGAACTCATTTTAATAGCCACAAGCTCAACAGATATTCTATTTATCTACAATGTTCCTAAAAATGTCTTCTTTCAATTCATCTAAAACAAATATCTAAGAATATAACATAAAATACAGATTTGATGCTATAATAGAAATAGTTGGAACAGTACATCCAAGGGGAAACATAAAATACAGGCAATCACTTCAATCTATATAGCCAAAAGGCAAACTTAGAACTTGGACTTTCTATGTCTAAATTAAGTGCAAACTACAGATTGAGCTTACCGGCTAAGAACCACGAATGTTGATTTACATTGTAATAGGAAGTGGAGCAGAGCAAGGTGAAGCTAAGTAGTAGTTTTGATGGAGAAAATTGACTCGCCAATTCGGTTCTGAGGCCATTAATGGAGACTTTCAGAGGAAATACAGAAATAAATTTTAGAGGTGGAACTAAGGGAATCAATGTTCAAACTGATGTTGAAACTTCATTTCGACAACTCATATTGTTTATTTTTTAAACAATTAAAGGAAGGCTAAATTTGCTAAGATTGAACAGCAAACCAAACGTTAAATACTTCCAAAATCTTCCCCCACCCATTTTGTAATAATCACGATCCATCTCCCATAATAGATATGGAAAAATATAGATATATGCAAACCTTACATTTTGATCAAATCCACGAACACCTTAAGTTCATCAACAGGCCACTCAAATCCCTTAAATTTCGTCCCCAATTTTGCCTTATTTGAACCGTTTATCTAAGAATCAACATGAGAAAGGGACTTGATAATAAAGACAAATATAAAGAGAAGGAAAAATAAAAACTAAAAAGAGGGAAGAAAGAAAGGGGGGATTACCTGTTGGGAAAGGATCAGCACGAGAAGCAGAAAATTGAGTGAGAACGAAAAGGGGAAGAATGAAGAAGAAGACCTAGGCGGAAAGGGGCTTTGAGAAAATAAACTTAGTGAGAAAATTTAGAAAATAAAAACTGCGCCCTTTCAATTCAATTTTTTTTGCGGCGTTTTGAAAAAAAAACGCCACTATTGCTCTTAATTTGCGGCGTTTTTATGTAAAGCGCCGCTAAACCCCCAAGTAAATGGCATCGTTTTAATTTACTTTTTGTGGCGTTTTTGAGCAAAAACGCCGCTAATACCTTTAATAATAAAATAATATTATTTAGTAATTTTTTAAATTGAATTGGTATTAAAATAATATTAAATCTTTTCAATAATTTAAAAAAAGAATATATATTTTAAATTTTTTGAATAAAATAACTTTTAAATTATTACAATTATAAGGACTTTTTTAAAATTAATCTTATTGTTATTATTTTCATAATAAAATTCTTTCTATTACAGTTAATTATAATTAATTTACATAAATTAATTTGTTCATTAGCAAAAATTTCTTCTATTTATTTTAACATTTGACATCTCCATTTATTATAATCATTTTAATTTACTATTTTCAAAGAATAAAATATATATTTTAATACTACTAACATGTATTATGATTTTTAAGTTAAGATTAAATTTATTTTTTTAAATAATTACATTGACAAACACTATTAGCTTTGTATGTCATACATGTATACAAATTAGTTATACAAATTAGTTACAATAAAGAATATAAATAGTTATTATTCGATATGGTTTAAGCACTAAACCGAAACACTATAACTCTAAAATAATAAAACTAAACTATAAACCTAGCCTAAATCCTAACCTAACCCTTTATCTTAAATCCTAAATCTTAAACCCTAAAACATAAACTCTAGACCCTAAAATATAAAGATTAATCCATAAACTATATACCTAAATTAAACCATAAACCCCAAATTATCATGAGAATTAATTCAATATTTTAATAAAATTAATACTATCTCTTTTACTATTTTATAAGAAATTATTTAATATTTTTTCATTTTTAACAAATAATTTTCTCTTAAATAATTAAACTAGAATCATAATTTTAATGTATTAAAATTAATGTTATCTCTTTAACAATTATATAATAAATTATTTAATATATAAATTAAAAGACACTAATTTAATCTAAACCCATAACCTTAAATCATAAACTATAAAACCCTAACCCCTAACCATTAACCTATTAACCCCAAACCTTTAACCTATTAACCCCAAACCCTTAACCATTTACCTTTCAACCCATTAACGCTAACTTTCAACCCATGAAACCCTAATACATCCCCCTTAAATATTAAACCGCAAATCATAAATCATAATCCCTAAACATTAAAATAGTAACTCCTAAACCTTACACACTAAACTATATATGCTAAACCATAAACCCTAAACAATCATGAAAATTAATTCAATATTTTAAAATTAATACTATATCTTTTACGATTATATAAGAAATTATTTAATATTTTTTCATTTTTAACAAATATTTTCTCTTAAATAATTTAAACTAGAATCATAATTTTAATGTATTAGAATTAATGTATCTTTTTTACAGTTATATAAGAAATTATTTAATATATAAAATCAAAAACAATCAGTCATATATATCCAAAAAAAAACTTTAAAATTATTTGCGGCGTTTTTCCAAAAGCGCCGCTAATGCTCAGACTTTTCGCGGCGTTTTTTCCAAAAGTGCCGCTAATGCTCAGACTTTTAGCGGCGTTTTTCCAAAAGCACCGCTAATGCTCAGACTTTTAGCGGTGTTTTTCCAAAAGCGCCGCTAATGCTCAGACTTTTAGCGGCGTTTGACGAATAAACGCCGCTAAATATCCTTTTTAGCGGCGTTTTGTAAATAAACGCCGCTATTTCTCTCTTTTTTTTGCAGTGTTTTCCTTAAAACGCCGCTAATGTATGGTATTTGCGGTATTTTTCTTTGAAATGCCACTAAAAACGCCGCTAAAAGTCTGTTTTGCTGTAGTGGTTGTCTTAGTTAGTTTCCAGGTTCGATAATTCTTTTTATAAATTTTTAAGACTCTGACACACGATCACCTTACAGCTTTGATTAATTTCTCATGATTTTATTCATAACTCGTGTACCAAAATGTAATATGTTAGTTTTGAAAAAAAAAAAACTTTCTTACCCTTGACTTTTTATAAAGAACTTGTTTTCTAATAAAAAATTTGGAAGAACACTTAAAAGTATTGTTGTCCATGTCGGGTGTGTTACACAAAGGAGACGATAAAAGGGTTGGTTGGTAAATCAAGATGTTCAAATAGATAATTATGTTCATCCGTAACATGAAAATAATTAGATTCCCTTACAAACTTTGTTCGAAACTGATAACTAAATTAACAAACCATTCTACCAACAATTACAATAAAACTTTCCTCCATGAAACTAAATATCTTCTATTGCCTATAGATAAGTCTCACATCCTTGGGATTTGGATTCATATACATTGGTCATTCTTCTTTTTATCTGTATATATGAATTCCAATTTACACAAAGCTTTGTTCAAACTAGTTCCTACTGTTCGGTAATCATTTTCTTAATACTGTTCTTTGATGAGTTCAAATCAAAAGTCGGGTAATCTTACATTTCAAAGTCTGTAGTTGGAGCCAATTGAGTATACTTAGTCTTCGATATTCGTGAAGATTTCAAGGAAGGAGATTTGGAAATGGAAGGGTTCTTCTTTTTTCGTTTTTGTTTCTTAGTAACATTTGGAAGATCTGTGCAAGAACGGTTTCTCGTCATCCCTGTTGCAGGTTGTGATCCCACAGATAGGTCAACACCTATAACAAAAATAATAATTAAAGGTTGGGAATGATCCAAGCATTCATCATTTTGGAAACATTCATTATGTATAAAGGAAAATAAGGTAAGTTCAGAGAAAATGTGCCTTGGGAGGAGCATGTTGAAATAAATGTAGGATTAGAAACTCTAGTTTTGCGGATTGGTTTTGATGTTGAATCAAGGCCTGTCTTGAATTCATTCATCTGTAATATATTCCAAGCCAAGCAAATAATTAAGACATGAATACAACATAGCTTGCCTATACAAATTTAGTTGTTGAATATTGAATCAAAATTTATTGAACATACCCAACTGGGTGCAGTGTCGGAAGAGCTATCCAAACTAATGTGTGCCACATGCTTAACATCTGTGGGGTTCCCAATTTCCATCTCTCTCTCTTTCACAACGACAAAAACAATAACCCTTGCTCACCTCAGTTTGAAAGCACAAAAATACCAAACTAACCTAGAAAACATGTTCAAATGCTTCCATGTTATTGTATATAGAAAGAGAGATAAAGAAAAGGGCCTCACCAAAGATATTGGAAATGTATTTGAAACCTTTGCAGATGCCTTTGATGGCAGACATGATGTTGGGGTAGTTGAAAGAGTGATGGAATGTTGAAGGAACCTTTTGGTAAATGTGGATAGATTGTACTTTTGCTTCTTTAAGACCAAAAAAGAAAAAGGTTGATGAATGTTGATTATCAGAGATGTAACTATAAGTGATGGAGGAACTACATAGGTATCTAGCATAGGAACTATAGCAAATTATGATAATAAAGAGATATGTTATATAATTTACCTATAAAATGTGGTGAGCACAATAGCTGGAAGATTTACGAGAGAAGCATTGATGCAAAGTTCTATTCTTTATCTTGTTTGCTATTTTGATGAATGGTCAAGGAAAACATGCAAAGGAAAGTAATCAAATGACTTTTTCCAGAGAAAGAAACAAGGTAAGAGAAAATGAGAAAGAAAATGCAAGAAAATGAAGGGAAAGAGGGGGTTCTAAAGGTGAGATTGAGATATGGGGTCTTAAAATACAGATGAAACGGAAAAGAATCGGGTGGTAGCTTTGTCTGTTTGATTAAGAAAACACAAGATTGTGACAATTAGTCGTTGTGGGGATTTCTTGTTTTGATCTAGTGATATTCTAATGTCTTGTTAAGGCTACTCTGCAAGAAAATGTTAAGTATTGTTTTTCTTAAAATGCGTGTAAAATCTAGAAGCTATGGGTAGAGAGAGAGAGGAGAAGAATGATTCTTAGGATGGGTTTGGATGGACAGTGAGTGTAAAAATAATAATAGTGATGAGATTAAATAATATAGCGTGAGATAAAAAGTAAGTTAAACACACCGCACCTCACCGCCCATCCAAACCTACTCATAAATTATTCTTTTACAGTTCATAAATAATTGTTGCAGTTTCGATTGTAATCGTAACATAATTTTATTTAATTTAACTAGAAGAATTTGTAAACATTAAAAGAATAAAAATATGACTTTTTATAGCACATATAGATGTTACACATTTATTATTAAATTCAAAATATTAATATTTAGTAAAATTCAAAATTATATTTAAATAAAAATACTTTGATAATGGTTTAATTATAAATTTTGTCTTTCTATTTTGCAAAAATTAATAAATTAGTCTTTCTAATTTAACTTACAAAATTTAATCCTCGTATTTTAAGAAAATTAAATACTTAATCCAATTGAGTAATACTATTAAACATTTGCATTAAATTGTTGACCTAAAAATGATTTGTTCAACAATTTAGATAGAATTAGCAAAAACAAGTAGTTTAACAATTTATTCGCAATAAATTAACAAAAGTTACAATTCAACTTCAAATATTTATCAACATTTAGATTAACTACTCAATTTTTATAAAGTAAAGGATTAAATTCGAAATTTACTTAAAAGTAAAAAAAATTGAAATTTAAATAAATCTTTTGAAAATCTAAACATCTAAGTCACCAAGTTAAAACCCTAAACCACATCTTGTCTATTAAAAAAAGAAGACTTGTAAGATTCAATTAAGCAATCAATTCATGAATGATTCCATCTTTTAAGTAAATTTTAATTATGTATGAAAAGACAAAACTGAAAATACTTTTATTTGATTCATCTAGCAGAAATGTATCACAAACTGTTGAACAATTTTAATCAAATTTTCGTGCCGCCCGCATCTTTAAAAGTAATTTTGGTTTTTTATGCAAATGTCAGTCATTGGATGGAAATTTCAGCCATCGTTTGACAACGGAGCTAGTGAATTCCTGTCATTTTGACTAGGGAAGATTATGCTTAACTTACAAATATACAAAGAAAAAATTTAAAAATAAACATTGAAAATTTGCTTTCTCTCTTCTTCCCCTCGCCAACTTAGAAGGCTTAAAACCAAATATTTCATAATCAAAACATGTCTTCTCTCTCTTCTTCAAACACTTTCTTTTCTCACCTTCTTCATTTCCTAGAGATTTTCTAAGGGTTAGATGAGCAGAATAGAGAAAGGTGCTTAATTTCTAAGGTTGTTGATATTTTGGATCAATAAATGTGAAGATTCAGGGGAGAGAATTTTGGTCCTGCAGTAGAGAAGAAGAAGATCCCTCTATTTAGGATGTCTGTAACCCTTTATTATATTAAGTCGAATTCTGGGTCGTGTTGTTTTTATTATAACTATATAACTAAGGTGCTTTCATTTTAGTTACTCAATTAATTGTACATACCATATTCTATTTAAGTATTGGTTGTGGTAGATTTAAATGAAAAGGCAATAGAAACTAAAATAATGCATTAAGTATATGTCAATTTGGAGTTGTTTATCAATTGCTAGAATTTCTAATTTTTTAATATTGAAATCTTAAATTTCAAAAATCAAAAGAATTAAATAAATTATTGAAATTTTTATCCCTTATTAATGCCAACTAATTTGTTACTATAATATTAAAATTAATTAATTTAATCTCTTTTCAAATTTTACAATTTTATTTTATGTTTCAATATTATTCTTAAGGAAATCAACTTGTAACAACTCTTACCGTGTTCAAAACCGGAACCGGATACGAGGCATTACCTAACTCAACTTGCTTAAACATGACGTTTCGGGCTATAAAATTTCGTTTCGTCTTAAAATCTTACCAAACAAACCCAAAACATACTCATCCTAGGCCTACAAGGCCTTAAACATACTTCTAGAAAGTTTCGGGAATTAATCGGAAACTTTTACGCACTTAGAAAAATTTTGCCTAAACAAGGGCTACACGTCCGGTGCCCTTGAGACATGCCAGTGTTTTTCACCCGTGGTTGACACTGACTTAATTCACACGGCCAGACACACGCCCGTGCCCTTAGCCCGTGTCCCTTACATGGCCTCGACACGCCCGTGTCTTAGCCCGTGTGCCAAAACCTTGGCATTTTGTTTATGACGTCATCACCTCACTAAGGTCACACGGCCAAGGCACACGCCCGTGTCCTTAAACCGTGTGTCAAATTAAATTCTACATTTAAAGTGCAGACTTCACACGGCCTGGGCACACGCCCATGTCCAAGGTCGTGCCTCCCACACGGCTGAGACACACGGCCTGTCTCTACCCGTGTGTTTACTACTGAGCATCCTGACTTTGTAAACCTAGCATGCAGGGGATGCACGGTTGATCGACACGCCCATGGGGCTGATCGTGTGTCCCACACGGCCTAGACACACGCCCGTGTGTCTACCCGTCTGGACATAAAAAGGTTATATTCCAAGCCAAATGCCACCCTACATAGTAGACATACTAACTCCAACTCATATAAACATCATTCATGACCAAAAGCACATCCAAGAACTCAATTCAATGCATTCACACAAATATAAACTTCATAATTTCGTTATCATTGAATATATATAAACTTAACAAGTGATGGTCCATTTCCGATGACCATTTACAAAATGACTTTGGTAACATACATAGCCAACACTTTGGCTAACAATTATGACCTAACAAAATACCAAGTCCTATACATGTCATACTCAAAACAAATCTAAATTGTTATACCAAAGTGATGTTGATCGTGTGATTTCCGAACTCCTGCTTCCCACGATCCCTGAATTATCTTGGCAATACTACAAGGAAAAGGGAAATGAGAGGGGTAAGCACAAAGCTTAGTAAGTTTGCATGAAAATAAATAGCAACAGTAAGCTCATAATGACATCAATCTATAGCATTAGATAACCATACAAAGTCATAAGCACTTTTCCATACTTACTCGTACTTGTTCTTATCTAGTACATACCATGCCACATATCGTAAACATTCCTCGTGAATTTTCTCAAGAATACCTGTATTCACTTATTCCCATTACTTTAATACAATTCTCATTTCTATTTCCAAGCAAATCTATTTATCCCAATAAATCACTAAGGATACACATAGATGCATATTCATTATCATTAGCATAAACACGACGCCAATGCCACATCCCGGATGTGGTCTTACATGGATCATCTCTGAATACCGATGCCATATCCCGGATATGATCTTATACGGAACCTCACATCAATATCGATGCCATATCCCGGATATGGTCTTATACAATTTTTCATATTCATGCCGAAGCCATATTCCAGATACGGTTTTATGCGGGATCTCAATTTGGTACCGAGGCCATGTCCCCGGCATGGTCTTACACGGGACCTCATCCATCTCAACTTTCTCATTCAATACCAAATACTTAATTTCATAGAGCATTATGTATCATTATAACATCAAACATTCTCAAACATGCTAGCATAAATGTTGAATTTATCACATACAAACTTACCTCGATTTCAAAATGAGCTAGATCTTCAATCTAGTCCAAGACTTTATTCTTGCCTCGATCTAGGTTGAGTCTTGGTTCTTCTTGCTCTATAATAGAAAATTAGCTCGTTTCAATCATCACATTAATAAAAGAATTTTAATAATCATGCTTTGGCAAAATTACTATGTTGCCATTACACTTTGGCAAAATGACCATTTTACCCCCTAAGCTCGGAAATCAATTCTAATCAAATTTATACCTTTAATGAGCCTAGGTGAACATTTATTTCTCTTATGGCTATCATCAAAACCCAACATTTCTTACATTTTACTACCAGTTTTACTACCTTTACAAAAAGGTTCATTTAAGTTTTTCATGGCAACACCTTTCACAAAAGTTGTTCATCTAACAACTAAGACTCATTTTCTTCCATAAAAATGCAGCAAATAACATTGAAAGCTCTCGTGGAAAAACTCTAATCTTTTCACCATATTGCAAGATAGTCCCTTCATTAAAAAACTTAAGCTCTAGGGGTTCTAAAAGTACAACTATCTTCAAGAAAAACCATTAAAATCACTTACTTGTTAGGAAGAAAGCTTGCTGAAATTTTTGAGTTTTCAAACACCTCTTTGCTGCTAATTTTCAGTGGTGATGGAAAGAAGAAAAGATGATATCTTTTCTTTCTTTATTTTATTAATACAAGTTAATTTAGTCACCAACTTTTACCAACTTTTACCAATTTTGTCAATTTTTGTCTCCTACGGCTGACCACTCTATTCTTAGGGGTCTAATTTCACTTTAAAGATCCCAAAATAATATTCTATGTCTATTAGGCATCTTTAGCTTATAAAATAGAACTTTCACACTTTATGCGATTTAGTCCTTTTTCGCGATTAAGCTTGAAATCGCTAAAATTAAAGCACCAAAATTTTCATGCACATATATAATCATGCTCTAATTCATAAAATAATATTAAAATAAATTTTCTCTGACCTCATATTAGTGATCCTGAGATCACTATTTCGACTAGCCCTTAAATCGGGCTGTTACAATTCTCCCCCTTAAGGATTTTCGTCTCCTAAAATCTTACTGGTGAAAAGGTTGGGATATTGGTTTCTCATGGACTCCTCGGGCTCCCATGTAGCCTCTTCTATTCCATGCCTTTTCCATAGCACTTTCACAAGAGCTATGCTTTTGTTTCTCAATTGTTTGACCTCCCGTACCAAAATTTTAATCACTCTTTGCCATGAGTCATGTCTAGTTGAATCTCTACCTCTGATGGCACAATCACATGTGAAGGGTCCCAACGGTATCGTCGTAACATGGGTACGTGGAAAACATCATGAACCTTTACTAGCTCAGGTGGCAAGGCCAAACAACAATCAACCGGTCCTATCCTCTCGATAACTTCATAAGGTCCGACAAAATGCGGACTTAATTTGCCTTTCCGGCCAAATTTGAGGACTTTTATCCACGGTGATACTTTCAGAAACACTTCATCACCTACTTGGAACTCAATCTCTTTCCTTTTTAAATCCGAATAGGACTTTTTTCTATCTGAGGCCGCTTTCATACATTCACGTATCACATTTACTTTCTCTTCAGTTTCCCAGACTAAATCGACCCCGTGTATCTGATTCTCCTTAAGTTTTGTCCAATATAAAGGTGTTCGAAACTTACGCTTGTATAA
This sequence comes from Gossypium rotundifolium, assembly GCA_025506655.1. Lineage (NCBI taxonomy): Eukaryota > Viridiplantae > Streptophyta > Magnoliopsida > Malvales > Malvaceae > Gossypium > Gossypium rotundifolium. The sequence continues at coordinate 25,818,087 of CP106727.1, forward strand.
TGCCTCATAAGGCGCCATTTTAATACTTGACTGAAAACTGTTGTTGTAAACGAATTCCACCAACGGTAAATATTTTTCCCAATTACCTTGGAATTCCAAAACACAATATGGAAGCATGTCTTCAAGTATTTGTATTACTCTTTCTAATTGCCCGTTGGTTTGTGGATGGAAAGTTGTACTGAAGCTCAATTTTGTACCTCAAGCCTCTTGCAACTTTTTCCAAAACTGTGACGTGAATCTCGGATCTCTATCCGAAATGATCGATAATGGAACTCCATGAAGTCTTACTATCTCTGTCATGTACAGATCCGCTAATTATCAAGTGAGTAGTCAACTTGCACTGGTATGAAATGGGCTGACTTCGTGAGTCTATCAACTATGACCCATACCGCATCTTTCTTTTTTGGTGTCAACAGTAAACCCGTTACGAAGTCCATGGTAATACGGTCCCACTTCCACTCAGGAACCATAATGGGTTGAAGTAGACCCAAAGGTACTTGGTGTTCAGCCTTCACTTGTTGACAAATTAGGCATCTCGACACAAACTCGAAAACGTCTTTCTTCATACTAGGCCACTAATACCACTTCCTCAAGTCATTGTACACCTTCATGTTACCAGGGTGCACAGTTAAACATCCGCTATGTGCTTCATGCAAAATCTTTCGAATAAGCTCTTCATTTCTAGGTACACAGACCCTACCTCGAAATATCAAACATCCATCAGGACTTATCCAAAAGTCTGACTCAATATTTGACTCACATATAACTCTTTTGTCTTGTAAATCACTGTCACCTCTCTGAGCTTCAGAAATCTCTTGGAGAAAAAATGGTCTAACCCTCAGCTCGACTAAAATAGAACCATAATCTAACAAAGCCATCCGAGTATTCATAGCTCTCAGTGCAACTGATGTGTCTCTAACTAACTATGATCACAATAAAGGCAAGCGCACCTATCGTTTAATAGTATAGTTATGGTAAAACTAGAAATATCGTATCCACAAGGACCAAGAGTACTAGTAATTACTATCTTTTTATTATCTAGCCTAAGAATTGGAATGATTTCTTCTAAACTAAAATTAAATTAAAAATACGACAGAGAACGAATTGGAAAAATACTTTAGACAACTTTATGAGATAGGCAATTCCTAAGGAAGAATCCACCTAGACTTCACTTATTACTTTTGATTCATACGATTTATTCACTTGACTTAATCCGTAAAAATCCCTGATTTATGTTAATATTTCTTTCAAGACTAAAAACAACTAACTCTAGGTTGATTAATTGAAATCTCTTTCTAATTAAAACCCTTATTGTCGCATTAACTCGATCTATGGATTCCCTTATTAGATTTGACTCTAATTCGGCAAATTTTCGTCGCCATATTCCTAGGGTTGCAATAAACTCTGCTTAATTGTGTTGATCTACTCTTAAACAGGGACTTTTACTCTTCTGAATAAGCACATTTGACTTGAATCAATAACCTGAATAATCAAAACAAGAATAAAAACTCACAATTAAGAATAAGAACAAATATTTATCTTATAAATCAAATAATAATAAGTTTCGTCTTAGGTTTCATCCCCTTAGGTATCTAAGGGATTTAGTTCATAATGATAGAGGGAAACATCTTAAAATAGGGAAAACAGCAAAACATAAGAAAACCCAAAATCTTCTAAAGAACTTGATGAGAGATCTTCAGTCTTGATGGAGATCCTTCTCCTAAGCTACTTCCGATGGCTGTCTTTGAGTATTTTTTGCTTTCTCCTCGACCTCCTCGTTTAGGTTGTCCCCTAGGGTGTTTTATAGGCTTTGGAACACCTCTCTTGGCCTACAAGTGGCCTATTCCAAATAGAATTAAACTTTGATACAGCAGGGACACGCCCGTGTAACACGCCCGTGTTCGATTCCTTAGACCGTGCTCGCTTCTGCTCGCCACACACGACTGTGTGGTCTGCCCGTGTACGTTGATCCAAGCCATGTTTGATTCTTCTCGTAACATACGGTCATGTTTGATAATCCAGGCCATGTTGATTTCTAAGGTAGGCACATTTTGTCTCATTTTGGCCCGTTTATTATTCTTTTCGACTCCCTAAGCTCTCTTGAGCGTAAAACATGAAATTAAGGGATTAGGAGCATTGAATTCATCAAATATAATGAAAATTCATTCAAAAATATGCCAAGTATGGATTAAAATATGTATAAATTATGGTTTATCAGCAACCAATGATTTCCTGCTCAAAGCATCAGTGACTACGTTCGCCTTTCCCGAATGGTAGTCAATCACTAAATCATAATCCTTGATCAACTCCAACCACCTTCGTTGCCTCAAATTTAATTCCTTTTGAGTCATCAAATATTTTAGGCTTTTATGGTCGGTAAAAATTCGACACCTCTCACCATATAAATGGTGCCTCCAAATCTTTAATGCAAACACAATGGCAGCTAACTCACAATGGCAGCCAACTCTAAGTCATGGGTCGGGTAATTCTTCTCGTGCGACTTTAACTTTCTAGAAGCATATGCTATCACCTTGCCCTCTTGCATAAGTACACAACCCAACCCATTTAGGGATGCATTACTATAAACCACGAATTCTCTTCCCGGTTCAGGTTGTACCAAAACAGGAGCCTCAATCAACAACACATTTAGTTTCTCAAAACTCTGTTGACACCTCTCTATCCATTCAAACTTCACATCTTTTTGCAATAATCTCGTCATCGGGGTAGCTATAATGGAAAACCCCTTGACAAAACGCCTATAATAGCCTGTTAGGCCTAGAAAACTTCTTACTTCAGTTACGCTCCTCGGCGGTTTCTAATCCACTATTGCTGAAATCTTACTCGGGTCGACTCTAATTCCATCTCCCGAGACAATGTGCCCCAAAAATCCAACTTCTTTCAGCCAAAATTCACTTTTACTAAACTTGGCATACAATTATTTATCCCTCAAAATTTGTAAAATTGTTCTCAAATGCTCGGCATGCTCGTTCTCGTCCCCGAGAGTAGATCAATATATCATCAATGAAAACCATGACAAATTTATCCAAGTATTGGCGAAAAATGCGATTCATCAGGTCCATGAAAATGGCAGGGGCATTCATTAGACCAAAAGGCATGACCAAAAATTCATAGTGGCCATACCTAGTCCAAAATGCGGTTTTCGATACGTCCGAGTCCTTGACTCTCAACTGATAGTACCGGGACCTCAAATCTATCTTGGAAAATATTGCGACTCCTTTTAATTAATTAAATAAATCATCGATTCTCGGCAACGGGTACTTGTTCTTCACAGCTACCTTGTTAAGTTGTCGATAATCTATGCATAATCTCATAGAACCATCTTTCTTCTTCACAAATAAAACGGGAGCACCCCACGGAGAAAAACTCGGTCTTGCGAAACCTTTATCCATTAGTTCTTGCAACTGTGCTTTCAACTCCTTTAACTCATTTGGGGCCATTCTATATAGAGCAATAGAGATGGGGGCAGTACCCAAAGTTAACTCAATCCCGAATTTGATCTCTCTAATCGGAGGTAACCCTGGCAATTCTTCTGGGAAAACATTTGAATACTCACATACTATGAGTACCGACTCAATTTTTAACTCAATCTCTTTAGTATTTATTAAAAAGGTAAGGTAAGCTTCGTACCCCTTTCTTAAATACTTCGGAGTCAACAAGGATGACACCACTACTGGTGATCTATCTTACTCGTCTGATTCAACACGAATAAAATCCCCATTTTCACATTTCAACTCAATAAACTTCTTTCCACAATTCACAATTACATCATGGGTAATTAACCAATCCATCCCAAGGATGTCATCAAACTCATCAAATGGTAATAACATAAGATCAACCGAAAAGCAATAACCCTTAATTGTCAAAGGGCAACCTTTGCATACTCTATCAACCAACACATACTTACCTAGGGGATTAGACACTCTTATTACAAATTCAGTAGACTCTATAGGCATGCTCATGCTCAATAACATGAGTATCATAAAGAGAAAATGTACCCGTGATTACGTTAGGGAAAGATGTCCTTCACGAGCACGAATGGCATATGTTCTCACCGGTGCTCTACCCTCGACTCTTGCAGTCTACTCTCTAGATGGATTCTTGTTACTCATTTTATTTCTCGGGTTTCTCTGTGGTCTTCCTCTAGCGACATCTTGCATTCTGAGACTTCTCTTTCTCACCGCCTCGAGGCAATCTCTGATAAAAGGTCTAAGGACCCACATCTAAAACAAGCCTTTTCATTTGCCCGGCACTCACCAGAATGACACCTATCACACTACGGGCATTTTGGTCTACTCGGTCGAACGTTGCCCACACTAGCAACTGATGTGGTTTGCACTTTAGACCCCGAAAATTATTTGCCCTTACTTCGATTTGAAAACCCGACTGAAGTGGTGGTCGAGTAGCAAAACCCCTCAATTTCTATGAAGATTGGAGTGACTTCTTCAGCTGTCTTTTCCTCGAGTCACGAGACTCAATCTCTGCTCTTCTTTTCTCCTTAGTCAACTCTTCAGCCTTACAAGCTCTATCTACCAACACTAAAAATTCTTTTAATTCGAGAACTCCAACGTATAAATAGATATCCTCATTTAGCCCGTCCTCAAATCTCTTGCACATGATAGCCTCGATAGACACACACTCCCTAGCATACTTGCTAAGCCTTACGAACTCCCGCTCGTAATCGGTCACCGTCATTCAGCCTTGCTTTAGTTCCAAGAACTCTTTCCTCTTATGGTCGATGAATCTCTGGCTAATATACTTCTTCCGAAATTCTTCTTGGAAGAATTCCCAGTAAACTCTCTCCTTGGTACCACCGACACAACCGATAAGCTGAATCTCTCAAAAGAAATACTGCACATTTTAGGCACTCCTCAGGCGTACATGACAATTCATCGAATACCCTGATGGTATTCTCGAGCCAGAATTCGCTCTTTCTAGATCATTGTCCTTACTAACCTGAAATTTCTCGACTCCTTATTTTCGGATCTTATCGACTGGAGGCCTTTCTCCTCTCACTAAACCACTTGAGGAGCTACCGGAGCGGGTTGAGGAATAGGTGGGGGTAGAGGGGGTTGAGCATTAGGATTTGCTCGATCGTACTTAGTGTACCAGTTGCTCATCATATGGGGAAAAAATTCTCGAGCCTCTTCTACCTGACCCAAGGTCTCGGGTCTACTTTCTACTGGCACGGTCTCTTGCGCGGAAGCCGGTACATTACTCGCAGCATCATTAGCTACAGTCTGATCAGGATCCATGACTATTTATAAAAACACAATTTAGAATGTCAGGAGCTGACACACTATCATTACACAAGTTCTCTTACGTATGACATGTATAGCTAGACTCATGCTTACACTACGTTAGTCCTAGAATCGACTAAACTGTAGCTCTGATACCACTAAATGTAACACCCCTTACCCGTGTTCAAAATTAGAATCGAATACGAGGCATTACCTAACTCAACTTGTTTAAACATGACGTTTCGGGCTATAAAATTTCGTTTCGTCTTAAAACCTTACCATACAAACCCAAAACATACTCATCCTAGGCCTACGAGGCCTTAAACATACTTTTGGAAAGTTTTCAAAATTAATCAAAACTTTTACGCACTTAGAAAAATTTTTCCTAAATAGGGGCCACACGCATACTCAAGGGGCACGCCCGTGTTACTCAAGGGACACGCTCGTGTGCCCTTGAGACATGCTAATGTTTTTCACCCTTAGTTGACACTGACTTAATTCACACGGGCAGACACACGACTGTGCCCTTAGCCCGTGTCCCTCACACTGCCTCGACACGCCCGTGTCTTAGCCCGTGTGCCAAAACCTTGGTATTATGTTTATGACGTCATCACCTCACTAAGGTTACACGGCCAAGGCACACGCCTATGTCCTTAGACTGTATGTCGAATTAAATGCCACATTTAAAGTGCAGACTTCACACGGCCTGGGCACACGCCCATGTCCAAGGTTGTGCCTCCCACACAGCTGAGGCACACGGCCGTGTCTCTGTCCGTGTGTTTACTACTGAGCATCCTGACTTTGTAAACCTCGCATGCAAGGGACGCACGGTCGATCGACATGCCCATGGGGCTGACCGTATGTCTCACACGGCCTAGACACACGCTTGTGTGTCTACCCGTGTAGACATAAAAAGGCTATATTCCAAGCCAAATGCCACCCTACATAGTAGACATACTAACTCCAACTCATATAAACATCGTTCATGACCCAAAAGCACATCCAAGAACTCAATTCAATGCATTCACACAAACATAAACTTCATAATTTCATTATCATTGAATATATATAAACTTAACAAGTGATGGTCCATTTCCGATGACCATTTACAAAATGACTTTGGTAACATAGCCAACACTTTAGCTAACAATTACGACCTAACAAAATACCAAGTCCTATACATGCCATACTCAAAATAAGTCTAAATTGTTATACCAAAGTGATGTTGATAGTGTGATTTCTGAACTCCTGCGTCCCACGATCCCCGAATTATCTTGGCAATACTACAAAGAAAAGGGAAATGAGAGGGTAAGCACAAACCTTAGTAAGTTTGCATAAAAATAAATAGCAACAATAAGCTCATAATAACATCAATCCATAGCATTAGATAACCATACAAAGTCATAAGCACTTTGCCATACTTACTCGTACTTATTCTTATCTAGTACATACCATGCCACATATTGTAAACATTCCTCGTGAATTTTCTCACGGGTACCTGTATTCACTCATTCTCATGACTTTAATACAATTCTCATTTCTATTTCCTAGCAAATCTATTTATCCCAATAAATCACTAAGGATACTCATAGATGCATATTCATTATCATTAGCATAAACACGAAGTCAATGCCACATCCCGGATGTGGTCTTACATGGATCATCTCTGAATACCAATGACATATCCCTAGTATGGTCTTATATGGAACCTCACATCAATATCGATGCCATATCCCGGATATGGTCTTATACAATTTTTCATATTCAATACCGATTCCATATCCCAGATATGGTCTTATACGGGATCTCAATTCGGTGCCAAGGCCATGTCCCCGGCATGGTCTTACACGGGACCTCATCCATCTCAACTTTCTCATTCAATACCAAATATTTAATTTCATAGAGCATCATGTATCATTATAAAATCAAACATTCTCAAACATGCTAGCATAAATGTTGAATTTATCACATATAAACTTACCTCGATTTCAAAATGAGCTAGATTTTTAATCTAGTCCGAGACTTTATTCTTACGCCGATCTAGGTTGATTCTTGGTTCTTCTTGCTCTATAATAGCAAATTAGCTCGTTTCAATCATTACATTAATAAATGCATTTTAATAATCATGCTTTGGTAAAATTACTATGTTGCCCTTACACTTTGGCAAAATGACCATTTAACCCCTAGGCTCAGAAATTAATTCTAATCAAATTTCTACCTTTAATGAGCCCCGGTGAAAATTTATTTCTCTTATGGCTATCATCAAAACCTAGCATTTTACACATTTTCCTACCAATTTTACAACCTTTACAAAAAGGTTCATTTAAGTGTTTTCATGGCAACACCTTTCACAGAAGTTGTTCATCTAACAACTAAGACTCATTTTCTTCCATAAAAATGCAACAAATAACATTGAAAGCTCTCATGGCAAGACTCAAATCTTTTCACCATATTGCAAGATAGTCCCCTCATTAGAAAACTTAAGCTCAAGGGTTCTAAAAGTACAACTATATTCAAGAAAAACCATTAAAATCACTTACTTGTTAGGAAGAAAGCTTGCTGAAATTTTTGAGTTTTCAAACCCCTCTTTGCTGCTAATTTTTGGTGGTGATGGAAAGAAGAAAATATTATATCTTTTCTTTCTTTATTTTATTAATACAAGTCAATTTAGTCACCAACTTTGACCAACTTTGACCAATTTTGTCAATTTTTGTCTCCTATGGCCGGCCACTCTATCCTTAGGGGTCTAATTGCACTTTAAATACCCCAAATTAATATTCTATGGCTATTAGGCACCTTTATCTTATAAAATAGAACTTTTGCACTTTATGCGATTTACTCCTTTTTCGCGATTAAGCTTGAAGTCGCTAAAATTAAAGCACCAAAATTTTCATGCACTTATATAATCATGCTCTAATTCATAAAATAACATTAAAATAAATTTTCTCTGGCCCTGGATTAGTGATCCCGAGATCGCTGTTAAGACTAGCCCCTAAATCGGGCTGTTACACAACTTAATTAACTCATTTATACTATTTATTAAGCCTTTTACTGAGTTAGTGCCACCCATCTACCAGGTCCCAACTCAGTTAAGAAATTACCAAAAATTATTTTATTTACAAAGTAGGTTATATTATTATGTAGATGTTTTTGTCTTTTATATTTTTATAAATCAATAAAAAATTGTCTATAATGAGATTTGAACCAAGGACACCATGCATATAAAACTTTTTTAACGATTTGAACTAAAATGATTTTTAATTTTTATTAGAAGCTTTAATAAATATATTTGTATGCTATTTTAAACATCTTTATGTTCTAAATACACGATTTCCACATGCATACAAGTGTGATGAGATTTTTGTATTTAATAATTACTTACAAAATTTAAATTTCTTTTGATTAAATAATCTCAAATATTCTATGCTTGTTTTTCGTTTGGGTAAAGAAGTAATAAAAAATTTTAAGTTTTGTTTGGCATGAAAAATAAATTTAATTAATTAATTGTAAGGATTTTTCTTTACTTTTAACTTAGCATGGAGGATTTAAGATCACATAATCAAAAGAAATTTGGGTTTCAGAGACAATTATTAAAGATGATTTATTTGAGTTTATTTTAATTTGGAAATATAAAATAAAATTTTTAAATTTTATAAAGAGATTAAATTAATTAATTTCAATATTTAGTAACAAATAGTGACACTATTAAGGGATTCAAAATTTTCAATAATTTATTTAATTGATTTTGATGATTTGAAATTTAAATTTTGAATATTAAAAAAAAAGAACTACCGGAAAGGAGGATAAACAAGTGCAATTTGACATTTTTTTAAAAGCATTATTTTAGTTTCTATCGCTTTTCTCTTTAATCCTTAATTTTTATTTTTATTTTTACCATGATCAATACTTAAAATAAGATTTTTTTTTGGAGGACCAAAATAAAAACAACCTATAAATTGGATAACCAAAATGAAAGTGTAAACATGACGTAGCATGTACTATCAACCACCATTAGATCTTTAGCGCTTAGGTGACTAAAAGAAAACACAGCAAAAATTGGTTAATGAAATTGCAAGAATTTCAATTTGAATTATCAAAATGAAAACGCCTAAAAGTTGAGTGACCAACTAGGTGACTTTGTTTTCTAGTAAAAAAATGAGCGACTTTATTTTTTGTTTGGTGAAAGCTAGAAGTGCTCATGGTCTAGGCTAGATGCATGCAAGGTATCTAGACCAATTTTTCAAGCTCAAACTCGGTCCAACATGAAAAATTGGTTTATTTTTTTCTTAACTCAATTTTAAAATAGGTAAACAGTCCATATTTGATTTTTAGACTAGTTTTATTTGTAAATAATTTTTAAAAGATATAATATACTAAATCACTAAAAAATTTCAATTAAAAGTTTTCTAACACATTAAAATGCATTAAAATATTTATATCAAAAAACTATCATAAATATAATAAATGTTATATTATATTAAAAACAAAAAATTATATTAAATATTTTATTGTATTAAATATAAATTTTAAAATTTTATATTTTGGGTTGGGTTATTTAGTTGGATAAGTTTTGTTTTAGATTTTGTGTAATAAGATTAATTGTTATTGGGTTAGTGATTTATATATAATATATATATATATATATATATATATATATAATTTTTTCTTTCTTAAATATCATAAATATGGAGAAAGCCTATACACATTTATACTTATTATAAAAAATTTGATTCAATCGATGTCATGGATTAATTGAATATCAATTTAATTGAGAAAAATAAAATATTCTTATTTTTTAAGTAAATTATATTATTTTAAAAGTGTTTTTGTTATTTTCTATATTTTATATAGAATATATATATATATATTCTCGTAATAGAATTTGAACCCATATCTTTTAATTTTTACCTTTATACCTTACCATTCAACTAAAATTTCATTTATCATTTATGTTATATTATTTAAATTTTTAATTGAATTGTTAACTAAATTGTAGTTCGGATGACAACATTGTTGTTGCAACCATTTGAATAGCATGGGATCAAAAATGTGTTATATACTCCACTTTAAAGATTAAGGGTAATTGGATAGTTTATTACATAATTATCATTTAATTATGATTCTAAATTCATTTACTTGAAAATTAAATCATTTACATTATATATTTTTATAAATTATTTATATTAAATAAATATTATATACAAAGACTCTAACTTCCTAAAGCATAGCAAGGGCATGATCAATTATATATTATAATATTCCTACTCTGCTTGTGGCAATCTAATACAGCTAAATTTCTAGAAATTCCTCTACCCTTTATAAATTTTTAGTAGAGTGACTCTTATTACATGGGGTAATTTTACCTCTATTTTGTATAATACCTTTGAATCTCTATAATTCTAAGGGCGTCATTGTTGAAAAACTTATGATCTGATTACTCGATTGCTATTGAATGGTCAATTACTCTTCTTGATTTGTTTCCACAGAAGTTAGTGAATTGAGTAAGACAGGACAGCAGCAAACTCTTGTTCAAAGCAATCCTTTAATTAAACAACATGAGCTTCATTGAACCAGAGAACTCATGGTACAGTGAAAGGGATGAAAGGAAGCTTTCATTTATTCAAAACGAAAACAGTTGAAGTCAAAAGAACCCAAGCCTAGCTAATTTATTTTACAGCCCTTCAGTAAATGTGACTCCAGTAGGTTTCAACCATGAGCCTCCTTGTATAAGCCCAGCCACAGTGAATTTCTTGGCCTCTTCTGCACTGGTAATGACATGATAGCCAGGCCATTTCACTCGCTTGCTAGTTCCAGCTCCAGGTCCCTTGTTAATGTACTCCCCATAGTACAGTGTCTTCAATGCGAAATCACCGTTCCAAACTGACCACCCTGATGGGTCAATATGGTCACCAATGTGTGATTGCATAACAACAGTTCTTGAATACTCCTTCCAGGGGCGCCCCAAATATGACTTGAAGGACCCTTTTACTGGCTCAAGATCAGAACTTGCTATTATATTACAGCTTTGGATCGAAGTACCGGTGTTTTGGTTCGGGTCTATTCTGCCTTGGGCTGTAACCATGTTTGATTGCTTGTCCATCGGCTTCCGGACCACCAGTTGGCAATTCTGGAGCACCACTGCTGCATCACCAAATATGAAGTCCACTGTGCCAGTAATTTCGGAATCTCTGTAGAATTGGCGGTTGGAGTGGGTGTAAAGTGTGTCTTGGTAGCCATCAATCTGGCACCGGTTTATAACCGATTGATCGGCTCCGACACGAAGGGCCACTGCTTGATGCTTTTGTGGCCCTGCTGTATTTTGGAACCAGATGTCTTGGGCCATAAACCCATCACCAACAGCCGCTGTTTTAGCACCATAGTCAATATATTTATCAGAGAAATATCAATGAAAGATATAGCTATATTCTATTCATGAAGGGTGAGATCTTTACCAACAGTGGCTGATCTGAAGGTGGTAGATCCATCAATAACATTCAGGCTGCCGGTGATAATGGTCGATTTCATGCCATCACCAACAATCATCAAATTCTTCTTGTTCTTTCCTATCTCAACATTTTCTTTGTAAGTACCTTTCTTCACATAGATTATGTACCTGGTCTTGCTTTTATCTGGTGCTGCTGCAACAGCTTCCCCTAATGTCTTGTACTTGCCACTCCCATCTTTGGCCACCACAACATTGGCCTTGATTTCATTAGGCAAAGATTGTGATAGCTTCCGATCCTTGCTGCTGACCCATGATGGGAATCCATCAATCAATGGATCAATAAGTTTTGTTTTCCTTGGAGAAAAAGAAACAAAAATGGTCAGTGAAGTTCTTGCCCTTGATATCAGGTCATTGAGCCCTGGCTCCATAAGGGTCCGAGCTGACCCTTCCAGGCCATCCAAGCATGTTACATGGTTAGTGAGTACACTACCTAGCCATGCGTGAGCATTTGAATAGGATGTGGCATCTTGTTTTTCAACAGCCACCATGGAATCCATGATCCTATCCATGGATGACTCCATTAACTCCATGCAATCAGCCAAAGCTGCTTGCTCTCTAGGATTGTTGATCCGATGCTTGAACGTCTTGGCCACATTCATGGCATTTTGCATACGAACTTTGGATTGCTTTAAGAAGGCTTGCAATACATCACCAGCATCCTTCATTTTCAAGGTCGTATTTGATGCCATTTCTGACAGCAAAACTGAACATGATTTCTGGTCAACAGCTCTCTCACAAAACCGATATGGGAGAGCAGTACCAGAGGAGCTAAATCTAACTAAACGAAAACTATACAAAGAAGCTGAGCATATTATAGCAACCAAAGTGAAGATTAGGAGGAGAATCCTGGTATAAGAGGTTTTGGATCTGTCTAATAGAGGCTGATGGGGAGTGGTCATAGTTGGTGAGTGAGCTTGATCTGCTTAACTTGGAACTACTTGGCTCTTTTGTCATATCATCCTTAAATAAGGAACAAGTGAATTAAGTATGGGTTTTTTTTAATCAAAGCACTTAAGTAAAGCAATAAAAGGGATAATGTATAAAATGATTGCACACAAATCAAAAGTATTTTATAATTTATATTTTCTCAATGAAAGAAAATGATAGCTATCATTAAGTAGGATTTGAGAGAGTTTCTCATGGTGGATCATTTGTCAGCGTTGAACAAATTAAGTTATATAATTAGTAAGGTTGAATGGATTAGATAAATGTAATTTTGTTACATTCAATTTGAATTCATTTAGTCGATACATAAATTTCATACACTATCAATCAATAATATCATAACAAATCATCATTACATTTAAGGATAAATCTCAAAACTATACATATATTTTGAATATTAAACTTGATTTTGTGAAATTATATACATAAATTTTAATTTGATCCAATTCTCACAAACTATTATCACAATTATTGATATAACATTATTTTATATTTATACATTGCATATAAAAATAAATTGATGTATTTATTTCTTTAAATGTGAATGATTGAGTCAAGATTAAAGTTTCATGTACACGTTTGAACCGAATCAAAGTTTATTGTATATAGTTCCACTAAATTAAAGTTCATGTATTGAATTACACATTAAATTAAAGTTCATGTATAATTTTAAGATTTACCCTTAAGTTTATTTATTATTATATGAATTAAATAAATTGTCATTCAAATATTAAAAATAAATAACTATCTGAATTTAGTAAGTAAAAGAATTAAAATAAGGGAAAATATTTAGTACACCTCTATAAGTAAGGTTAGGGGTTGACAAGTGTTCTATAAGAGTATAGAAAATATTAAAAAAACACATAAAAATTTTTAAAGTTGATTGTGGAATAAAAAAATAAGGCATTACTAATTAATCAAATATTAACCCTAAAAAAAGTAAAAACATATAAAATTAAATATTCAAACTCATTAACCAAAGATGTTCACTCTATACCGAAGTTGAGAGATCGAACTGTAGAAATTACGTGCTAGTGTTATATGCTTGTATCTAAAATAAAGTGAAATTGAATAATGGGCGTTTTGCTTTTTCTGGGACCCGGGTGACTAACAACATGCTCAAATCTTATGTTTTTCAACGCATGGCTAAATATTCAACCCAATTTTATTATTAAGTGGCAATTTAACAAGAAAAGGCAAAACATTGATTGAAACATTAATTTAAAATGCTTTATGGTAATTTTGTCAAAATATAATTTAAAAATTAACCGTTTATTCCAAATCAATGTCAAAATATAACATACAAATGGTATGAAATGTCTGAATGTTATCTCAATGCATGCTTTTTCTTGTTTGTTTAGTAATTAATAAGATTAAAGAGCTTTGAACTTATCCATTAACTTTTGTTTTTTTTTTAGCTATGGCTAAGAAAAAGCAAGGAATCATGGTGAGAATGTCTACCACTTCAGATCCAAGTGGGGATATTATACCCTCATATAACATTGGGATCCATCCTCCCCATGCTGAAATTCACCATTAAAAAACCAAAAGTAATTCTTACCATAACTTTAAATTTTATGTATGAAAAGCGAATGAATTAAATATTGAAACTTTATTAAATGCCGAGAAAAGGATTTTTTTTTTTAATTCAACTAGTATTTGCATCTAATCATGATGTTTCTTTGATTTCTTATTTATTTATTTATTCATTTTCAATGGCAGGGGCTGCATCTTGTGAACAAACATAAAGAATCCGAGGGCTGTCATTTTGGACGAGAGATGGGGATTCATTTTATTTTACTTTTCACCCTAAACCAAATTCAAACAAATCACATGGCCCAAAGAGACTTTGAAGGATCCGGTCGGACTCACCCATAAACCAAATTCAATTTCACTTTCTTCTGTTATTATTAGCAGTAAAGGGTAATATGTTACTCCACGCGCCGGAGGGTAGCCTTTCGAATAAATGGGGTCGAGTATCAAAAACCAATATCCAGCTTTGACATAAAATTAGCTGCCAAATTTTCCTCGTTGAAAACAAGTTGGACCTTCACCTCCTGTTGCCTTTGTTGCGAAGTGGTCATTCACGTAATGGCGAACTCTTCCTGTGAAGCTGCGAGCTCAAACAAGTTTACGAACTCACCTAAAGTAACAAGAGCAATTAAAAGTACGAGCTCAACTCAAGTTGCTTGTTAAGTCAAATGTGAGCTGTTATCAGTTGTTGGCGAACCCCAAATGTATTACAAAAGGGTTAGCATATTTTGCTAATGATATTTTATAATTAGTCTGCTTGCTGAGATTACTTGCTAAAGAAAGCAAAGTTAGTATTGATTTGACTTTTTTTAAGTACCGACTTTTACTTAATCAGTTTATGTATAAATTTCATCTTTATGTTTTCAAGGTATTTTAGTAGGGTTTGTTGAATTATCTGTAACCACTACACCCATATGTATATATATTGTAATTCATGTCAAATGAAGAGGGTGATGAGAGAATTTAATAGCAGTAAAAGATTGTTATGCTAAGTATTTTTCCTTGTTTTTTCTGTATTTATTCTTTCAACTTCTCTAAACTCCAAAAGCCTTGTACATAGAGCATCTAGCCGCCTCACTACAACCATGTTAGTCACCACATTATTAGTTGCAGTGATCATATGAACAACATCCAAGTTATCACATTCAACCACCACATTACGATATCCTTTCTTCTAAGGAATTGATAGACCATCAAATGTCGCACAATGTTTCGCTTGGATAACATTTCCAATACATGCATTCCTCTTCAAACCAACAACCCAATTACCACCCGAATCCCTTAGTACTTCCCCTGCAATAGCCACATTTTCACCTTGAGATACCACACCATTAGTATTAAATTTCACCCACCCCTTACTCAGAGAACTAAACCAATCTATCAAACACTCTCAACTAGTTTTTATCACTGCCAGGGATTTAAATAGCGGTCCGATATTGGTATAGTGGCCGCTATTTAGTGGTAACGGCACCGTCTAAAACCGTTACTGCCGAAACTGCTATTATGTTTTACAATAAATTGTGCGAATTTAAAAAAAAAATTCACGACCGTAATACTCGCAGTGACCGCAATAGCATCCGTTATGTCCGCAACCGCGGTAAACGCAACACGACCGAAAACGCGGCCGCGACCGTAATTTAAATCCTTGATCACTGCCATTATACTCTTTGCGCAACAAATACTATGATGTCTCACTTCTTCTGCACAATAATTAGCGTTAGTAAAGATAGTCATATTTCTTTGTTTCTGTTGGCACTAACACATAACCACAAATAAAGTCCCCATTCAATATCATCAATATTTAATTAAAAACATTCCATTAGTGTTGCCAATTGCATCATTAGTTGCAACTGAACACAATGCAACTTGTTTATTTTGTTGGCATATTTTGACTTGATTATGATTGATAAATAGATTTAGTCAAGCAAGGCTATTTCAAAGGAGTCCTAGCTAGCATGATTTAGTTGCCTTATTTCAAGAGATATCGCAATTGAAGAAGTTAAAGTGAAGAAGATTTCTTTTATCCCATGCTATATTAAGAAGTCTAACTAGGGTGCAATTTTAGTGTTTTAAGGCAATCAGACTAGCTTGAATATATAAGTTCAACAATGTCTATATATTGGAGACTTGGTCACTTGTTTTAGGAATGAGTGAAGAAGGAACTAATTTATTCATTAGAGGAACTTGTTTTGAGCGCATACTGTTTTGTAAACGAACATTTTGATCAGTTTGTGACTAAGTGTTTGTTTAGTAGTTCTTAAAAAAAAATATTTCTGACTCCAAAAACACTTTTGGAAGAAAAGTTGTGCTAAAAAAACTACTTTTGGCTGAAATTTTAGTTTTTCAAAAACACTTCTAAATAGGGGAAGCTAAAATTTTTAGCTTTTACTCTCCCAAAAGCACTTTTGGTGCTTAATTACTTTTTGACCTCTCTAATAACATAGTACTTTTCCTCTTTTTTTTTCTTGGTGCTTAATTATAAATGTGTTAAAATCATTAATTAAAAATAATAATAAAAATATTTTTAAAATACTAATTACAAATATTTAATGGTTATATCTAAATATTTAAAATATAGTTTATATATTCTTATTAAATTTTATAAATAATTAATATTTATTGCTTAAAAATATTTAAAATTTATATTTCATGTATTAAAATATTAACAAGTTATAATAATTTTTTATATTCTTACTAAAATATAATAATATTAACTAATTTAAATATTATTTAAATGCATATTTATTACTTGATAATAACATGTCAAAATGGACATTTTATTTCTCAAAAGCACTTTTTGACAGTAATGCTAAACACTTAAATTTTAAACTACTTTTCAAAAGTACTTCTCAAGAGCACTTTTCTACAGTACTTTTCAAAAGTATTTTTTAAAAGCATTGCTAAACTAGCCCTAAGCTTTTAAGGGGGAAAGACTAAGTGCAACAGTGAATTTAGATAAGTGCATAAGAGTGAGTTGAGCTTAAGTCAAGTCTTCTACTATTGAGCATTGTTTTGAATTACGCAATTAATTCGTGTGTTCATAGTTTATTTTTTTTTTTCAATTCTAGATGTACAGTTAGTTACAACTCACAAAGCAACGAACTAGCAACTCAACACTAGTGTTTAGTATCAAAGTTAGTGATAATACTCTAAAATGACATACTTTTATGTGTTAATTACATATATATTTTGAGTACTATCCTACTAATTTGGGTTGTTTATGATTTTTTATCTTGTAGGGACTAAATTGAAGGCAAAAGGAAATTGGGGGCAAAAAATGTGAATTTAGAGACAAAATAGGTCAGTATGCGAAATAGGGAAGAAGTGGTGCTAAAAATACAAAGCGTGAAAGACTTGGAGCAAAAATTCAAAGAAGAGATTTATGAACATAAGACTTTATTTAAATTTGAATTTTATTTTTAGGATTATTGTTAGGATTATTCTGATATTGTTTAGATTTAATTTCAAATTATATCTTTTATTATCTTCTAGAGTTTAAATAGGAACAAACTAGGTTTTTTATGTACTACAAATAGGGGATGGAGTGACATGAATATTCACTCATCATTTCTGCAAAAAAACTCCTTTCCCCTAAGGCTCTTAGTCATTTTGTTCATTTTATTTTCTAATAAAATTCCATTCCATTAAACTTGTGTTTTTTTCCCAAAAGGCATGAGCCACTAAACTCATCTAGCCAAAGGTTATCAAGACTCCTCCAAAAAAGTTCATTAGGCTTAGAACTTGCACTTAACCCTTCTCAACGAATATTCATCATTTCTCTGTATTATGGAACTGACGCTTCCATCCATGTCTTTCCAAAAGTAATATTTTCATCTTTTGCAAAGGCGACCACTTTGTATGTTTTGGGAAGTGATGAGATCCTGACCGCATCATGTTACGACACAACTCGACGTCACTGAGATTGGCCTAAACACAGGTGCCCAAGTGCAAAATGAAATTTAATTTCAATTTGTTAACTTGTGTGCAGGTTTCAATTATTCAAGATTGAGGTGGAAACCATTGCTGGAATAAACTTAAATAATTTTTAGTTTAAGTATTAAATGAGTTTTAGTAATGTGTTTAGTTATTTTACTTTAAGCAATTAAGTTTAATTTTATTTAGTTGTTTAAATAATTTCGGCAATTAATATGTTCTAGCTTAATTAATTTGCTATAGCCATTTAATTTGTTTTAGCTTATTAAATGAGTTTTAGCTCCTACAGCTCATTAAAGTTTAATTGTGCTTATAGGTGAACTAATCATCTGAACCAGCTGTTGCATAGATCAGCATTAAAGAGAGGAATAAATACAGCTGTTATGATGCTGAATTAAAGGCCAACAGCTGTTATGAGCTTCTCCAAGTAACTGTTCGAAGAGTTCAATGGACAAAAGCTGTTCACACAAGCCCATTCAGTTTCCAAACATTTTCACATGATGGTGGTTGTTCCAATTCGTCCATTCACACCTTTTTGATAGTTTATATTCAAGCATTCACACAAAGAGGGCTGTTCGTGTGCCAAATGACACTAATTTTTGGTTGCTGCTCATTTGGCTGTCCAAGGAGAAATTAAAAGGATGTTATAACTCTTTAGCTGATCAAGCATTGAATCAAGTTTCTTTAGCTCATTAGAGTTAATTATTAGCTGAATAGGAAGACCAAACATGTTGTCCATTGTTGTTCCTTATGTTAGAGTTTATCAAAGGTCTTGTGGTTTTTAATTTGCTCAATTAAGTTCATTAATAGCTCAATTAAGCTGAGTGTGTGTGTCTATTCGGCTAGGGTTTGTCTCATGCATATAAATACTTTGTTTTTAGCTGGTTGTAAGGAACTTTTTGCCAATTTTATGAATCAATTGAAACTTGTATGAATTCAAATCTCCTTGTTCTCTTTGGGACTGATCTGACTTATCAAGTTAGGCTTGTGGCGTCATTTCCTTCCTTTGTTATCCGAACTTATCACTTCAAGGGTGGCGTTCGTTTTACCTTCGGTTCCTATCTCGTTAGATAACAGGTCAAGGTTTATTTGATATTTCCTAAATCGAATTATCCAACTAAGTGCTTTTAAGACTTAGGTCAACAATCATCCATATTGTTGGTTCAGCCTTTGCCTTAGCCAAACCTATCCATCCATTTCCTAAACATTCTTTGAACCTCTGTTTGAGCCTATCTTCTACTCATTTTAGCCTTTCTTGAAGCGAAGCACAACTTACTCAATTTCTCGATCGGGTAATCTAAACGACTCGAATCAACACCGAATTGAATTTGTATCAGGAAGGTTGCACAATTGGTTCGCTAACTTACTGCATCAGTGGTTGTCAAGCCCAAGAGATGAAATGGTGATCTAGTGTAAGACGGTCCCACAAAAGTGACGGTTGGCTAGAGTCAAGTTCCTATAAATCATAAGGCTAAAACCTAAGTGGAGCTAGTGGTGTAGGTGTCCTCTTCCACTATAACTGACTTATTCGGTCATGAGAAGGATCACCTAAAAGCCTATGATTGAATCCAAGGAGGATCGAGATAACCGAAGGCTAGAATCCCTCAAATCGAAAAACCCCTTCTCTTAACTCTATTTCTTTTACAATTGTATTTTCAATATATTTAATTTCAACTCGTCCATATTTTTAATTTTTATTTTATTTTTTTCCTAATTTAGATGTTTTTCTTAGGCATGATTATGCCCAAGATTTCGAGGAACAAAAGTTGTAGCAATCCAGTCCCTAAGGATTTGACCCCACTTCCCTTATACTATTCTTTTCGTTATTTCTTAGGGATAGGTTATTTTTGGTGCTTTTAACGACACACCAAATTTTTATTCCATTGCCAGGGACTGTCAATGTACCAATCTTATTTCTTTTTCTTATGACTAGATCTGCTCTGGGAAATTTTACGTAACGTAAAATCGAATACAGTACAATAACCTATGGCTTAAAAAATTCAGCAAATGGTCGAAGTTCTTGCAGAACAATAACCTTATGCATTGCATATCCTACTATGGATTCTAATTTTGAACTTAAGTCAAGATTAATCAAGTTGCTGCCGACCATTCGTTGATTACAAATGAAAATCCATACAAACATCTAAAATAGTTTTATATCATTTGTCTAAGTATGAAACCTCAGGGCGTAACTGAGGATCAAATCAAATTACATGTTTTCGCTTTTTCCCTAGCAGACTCTACTAGGAAATGGTTATTTTAATTTCCCCATGGATCTATCACAACATAGGTTGATCTTTCCCATTTGTTTCTCAACAGTTTTTTTCCAACATCACGCGTAGTTGAATTAAGAAGGGAGATTGTTGGGATAAGGCAAAAGAAAGTGGAGTCTCTTTATGACTATTGGGAGCGATTTAAGAAGTTGTGTGCAAGTTGCCTACAACATGAGATAACAAAACAATCTCTTCTCCAATACTTCAATGAGGGCTTGAAGCCCATGAAAATGAATATGATAGATGTCGCCAGTGGAGGGGCATTGGTCAACATGACCCCCAATAGGCAAGCGACTTGATATCCATGATGGCTGCAAATACTCAACAATTCCAAGCCAATCATGAACCCACTAAAAGGGTTCACCAGCTAAGTGTTTCAACTTTAGAATATAAAGTAAAAATACTTACTAATATCATGAATTCTCTTTTTCTAGTAAAAACAGGACCAACCCAATTATGCAGAATTTGTGCAACACCCACACATACAACTGATGTATGCCCTAGTTTGTGTGACAATACTATGGCCCATTTAGATGCTGTGGGGAACTTTCTTGGACCGCCCCAAAGGCGATATGACCCTTACGCAAGTACATAAATCCTAGGATGGAAAGACCATCCTAACTTGAGTTATGGGGAAAACCTGCAGTATAACCAGCCATACAAAAATTGGTTTCCACAACAAACGCGAGATTCAGGTATCTCTCTACAAAAATCAGTTTCTACAACAAACGCAAGATTCAGGTACCTCTCTAGAAACCATGGTTAATAAATTAGCAGCTTATGTACTTGATTTCTAACAATAAATACAATGACAAACTGTTGATTTTCAAAAGGAAACATAGGATTTTCAACAGAAAATTGAGACGTCTATAAGAGAGTTGACCACATAAATTAAGAAAATGAACTCACAAGGAAAGCTGCCATCACAAACAGAACCTAACCCAAGAAAAAATGCAAATGTAATGACTTTACGAAGTGGAAAAGAACTGGAACCAAATCCTAGCAGAAATCTTGATCAAGATTCTGCCTAGGAAAAGCATGAGAAAGATGAACAGGTCCAAATGAAACCTCTATTGCCCAAAATTCAACCTCCATTTCCAAGATGGTTGAATCAACATTGGAAAGGTAAAGAGGATAAAGAGATTCTCGAAACATTTAAAAACGTTGAGATTAACATACCGTTATTGGATGCCATCAAACAAATTCTGCGATATGCCAAGTTCTTTAAGGAGCTTTGCACCAACGAGCGAAAATTAACTGGAAATGAAAGAGTAAGTGTTGGTGAAAATGTATATGTGGTGTTGCAACGGAGGATGCTAGTAAAATGTAAAGACAGAGGCATGTTTGCAATACCATGCAAAAGAGACCACTTAGGAATTAAAAATGGTATGTGTGATTTAAGGGCCTCCATAAATGTAATGCCTTTTTCCATTTATGAATCACTTAACATGGATTTTTTTATGAAAATAAGTGTTATTATTCAATTAGCAGACAGGTCTATTGTACATCCCGAAGGAGTCCTTGAGGATTTATTAGTGAAAGTCAACAGACTTATCTTTCCTACAGAATTTTATGTGGTAAAAATGGAAGAAGATAACGCTCATGGGTCTTCGGGCATCTTATTGAGGCGACCTTTCCTTAGTACAACAAGTACTAAGATTGACGTGCGTAGCGAAACCCTCATGATGTAGTTTGACGGGGAGATCATGAAGTTTAACATTTACGACGTTATTAGTCACCCGAGTGAAATATTGAATGTAAACCGTGTCGGCATAATTGATTCGTTAGTAGAAGAAACTTTTGAGGTACCTTGTGAAGATAAATTTGAAACATTGTTTGATGATAATTTCGATTCGGGATCTATTTGCAAATCTAGTAACGAATTATCGGCTCCTATGAACACCAAACTTCTACCTTCTATAGTACAAGCACCAGATCTGGAATTAAAACCATTTCTTGAGAATCTTAGGTGCGTATTTTTGGAGAATGATGAGACCATTGCCGACTTAAAAGGGATTAACCCCTTGACATGCACACATAAGATTTTCATGGTGGAAATACAAAACCAAAGCAACAGGTGCAAAGAATATTGAACCCAAATATGTTGGATGTGCTAAAAAGGAGAATTTTCAAGCCCATACAATCGAAAAAATTCAGCTGGAGCAACCCTAATACTAGTTGGGGCGTCATGCTAACGACATTAAACAAGCGCTTGTTGGGAGGCAACCCAATTTTATTTTTATTTTTTTGTTATATATTTTATTTTTTCTATTTTATTTTCTTTATTTTCTTGCATGTTAATAAATTTTATCTCTCTTCTTATATTCAGGAGAATCGAGGAAATGAAAAATTAAATTCGAAAATGGGTAAGGAAAACAGTAACAAAAATGACATGATGAGTGTTCTAAACCCTTTCTTTTTCATCATATTTGTAAAGATTATTTATCAAATTGAGGGTAATGTGATTTAAGTAGGGGGGAGACATTCCTCATTATTTTTGTTGTTTTATCTATCGTTTCTTCTGTTGTGTTACTATTGCTGCTGCCTTGTGCTTGTTTTTGCCCATATTTATTTATTTTAGTATATCTTGCCCCTTTTCATGCCCAAGATTTTCACTAGGAATTACCCACTGCTTGACCTGTGAGCGTGATTCTTATCTACTAAGCTAGTTATGATTTTGCTATATTGATTTCATCTCCACTGTCTTATTTCTATTAGGCTAAAATAATTATAGTTAATAAAGTTAATCTTATTTTGCTTATAGTGAAATCAATTAAGTCTAAATGCAAAGAGGACATTTAATACAAATGTATACTAAATTTATTTTCATGACTGATAGGTAATTGTCAAAACTTATTTTTGACACTTGATTGTTTTTCCTAGTCCTCCAAAATTAAAATTATGTTCCTTTAAAAAATAAAATAAAATAAAATTTGATGATTCTGTGGTTATGAGCACAGCTTAAAACAAGATTGACTGAGCAACCGAAGTAGGGTGCTTGGGTTGTCATCCTACTTCG
The DNA here is from genome assembly GCA_025506655.1 of Gossypium rotundifolium. Lineage (NCBI taxonomy): Eukaryota > Viridiplantae > Streptophyta > Magnoliopsida > Malvales > Malvaceae > Gossypium > Gossypium rotundifolium. Next base: position 25,841,553 of record CP106727.1, read on the forward strand.
CGTAAAAAGGTTGTGTGACATGTTATGCAAAACTTTGCTAACCGGAATTAAACAAAAAAATTTTAAGAGTGTGTTGGGCTAAGTAATCGGGGTTGGGTGCTTTGGTTGTCATCCCACTTCATGCCAAAAGTGTCAAAACATTCTTAACCAAAAAAATAATAATAAAATAATAGTGTGTTGAGCTGAGTAACCAGGGTGGGTGCTTGGGTTGTCATCCCTCTTCGCGTCAAAAGGACCAATACATTCTTAAGAAAAAACTAAGGAAAAAAAAAAGAATTGCATTTGGGGACTAAGGGTGGAAAAAATAGGGTGTCTTGGTAAGTTTAGTAAATTACCTAATTTTCATGAAATAATCCAAGTTGATTTAATTTTTGCGTGTTTAAGTTGGAATACTTTTAGGTTTTACTTAAAGCAAGCTAAAGGTTCCCTTTATTTTCATATGCATTATACCTAATTTTTAAAACTTTGGAGTGATACTTCCTTCATGGTAAAATCTAAAATACACAATGGGATAGGAACCATACTTGAAGGCAAGCAAGGGCTAAGTAGGGGGAATATGATAATACTCTAAAATGACATACTTTCATGTGTTAATTACATATATATTTTGAGTACGATCCTACTAATTTGGGTTGTTTATGTTTTTTTTATCTTGTAGGGACTAAATTGAAGGAAAAAGGAAATTTGAGAGCAAAAAGCGTGAATTTAAAGACAAAATGGGTCAACATGCAAAATAGGGAAGAAGTGGTGCCAAAAATACAAAATGTGAAAGACTTGGTGCAAAAATTCAAAGAAGAGATTTATGAACATAAGACTTTATTTAAATTTGAATTTTATTTTTAGGATTATTGTTAGGATTATTCTAATATGTTTAGATTTAATTTGAAATTATATCTTTTATTATCTTCTAGAGTTTAAATAGGAACAAACTAGGTTTCATATGTAATATAAATAGAGGATTGAGTGATATGAATATTCACTCATCATTTCTGTAAAAAACTCCTTCCTCCTAAGCCTCTTAGCCTTTTTGTTCATTTTATTTTCCAATAAAATCCCATTCCATTAAACTTGTGTTTTTTTTTCCCAAAAGCATGAGCCACTAAACTCATCTAGCCAAAGGCTATCAAGACTCCTCCAAAAAAGTTCATGAGGCTTAGAACCCGCACTTAACCCTTCTCAATGAGTATTCATCATTTCTTTGAATTACGGGACTGACGCTTCTATCCATGTCCTTCCAAAAGCAATCTTTTCATCTTGTGCAAAGGCAGTCACTTTGCATGTTTTAAGAAGGTTGCACAGTCTGTTTGCTAACTAACTGTGTCAATGGTTGTCGAGCCCAAGAGATGAAATCGCGTGGCATTCGCCAATGAGAAATGTTGGTCTAGTGTAAGACGTTCCCACAAAAGTAATAATCGGCTAGAGTCAAGTTCCTCTAAATTGTAAGGCTAAAACCTAAGTGGAGCTGGTGGTCGTAAGCGTCCTCTTCCACTACAACTGACTTATTCGGTCATGAGAAGGATTACCTAAAAGCCTATGATTGAATCCAAGGAGGATCGAGATAATCAAGGCTGAAATCCCTCAATTTGAAAAACCTCTTCCTTTATCTCTGTTTCTTTTTACAATTGCAATTTCAATTTATTCAATTTCAACTCGTCCATATTTTTATTCTATTTTTTTATTTTTTTCCCAGATGTTTTTCTTGGGCACGACTGTGCCCAGGATTTTGAGGAACAAGAAGTTGTAACGATCCAGTCCCTTAGGATTTGACCCTACTTCCCTTATACTATTCTTTTCGTTATTTCTTAAGGATAGGTTATTTTTGGTGCTTTCAACGACACACCAATTAGACAGAAAAAAAAAAAAACAAGTGAAGATCATGTTTTGAATTGTTGAGACATAGAATGCAGTTCAATCTTCAAATCCCTTATGCTCAACAACTTCAACTACACCTATTAGAAAGCAAGTATAAAGGTGCTTATTAAGTTCATAGATAAGAAGGAAAGGAAGGTAGTGTTTACTAGTTAAAATCCTCAAACTACAAATGTTAATGGTGTAAGGACACCCAAGCTAGAGACCACTTGGACTATAACAACCCATTTTTAATGGTGTCAGAAATAGTGGTTTTAGGACCACAATTCTTACAAGTGAGACAATAAATATTATTTACTTAATATTTATGAGTATTTATTTGAGTCATATAAAAATATGGTTAAGAAATTTTAACGTTTAAATAGCTAATTAGGTAAATGGACTAAATTGTAAAAGCTACAAAAAGTTAGTTCCCATAAGATTAAAGGAGTTAATTTAATAAGGAAATAAGGTTGGATGGATTTATTAGGTAATTTTACCTTTGGTTGTTTAGTAGACTATTTTATACACACATTTTAGTTATATAATATGTTGTTTTAAAGGCAAAATAGTATTTAAGTAAATTACTAACATAAGCAAATAGTAAAGGTTATCATATTCTTCCTTTCTTTTTGTTTTGAAACAGAAAAAGTCAGCCAAGCCTAGGAAGCATTCGGACAAGTTGTGTAACAGCCCGATTTAGGGGGCTAGTCAAAATAGTGGTTTCGAAACCACTAATCTGAGGTCAAATAAAATTATTTTAATGTTATTTTATGAGTTATAGCATGATTATATAGGTGCAAAAAAATTATGGTGCTTCAATTTTAACGATTTCATGTTTAATTTGCAAAAAAGGACCAAATCGCATAAAGTGTGAAAGTTCTAATTTACAAGCTAAAGGTGTCTAATAGTTATAGAATATTAATTAGAGGTCCGTAAAGTGCAATTGACCCCTCTAGTAATGGTTGGTCGGCCATAGGGGACAAAAAGATGTCAAAATTGATCAAGTGGGTGGATTAGGTGATAAATTGTCTAGAAATAAAATAAAATAAAGAAAGAAAAGAATTCATATTTTCTTCTCTTCTTCTCCATCGAAAATTAGCAGCAAAATAGGAGTTTTTGAAGCTCAAACTTTCAGCCAAGCTAACCCCTTACAAGTAAGTGTATTGATGATCGGTTCTTGATAATATTTGTACTTTTGGAACCCCTAAAGCTTAAGCTAGCTAAAGAGGGGACTATTTTGCAAAGTGGTTGAAAGTTTAGAGTTTTACCATGTGAGCATTTATGTTATTTGCTGCATTTTTATGAAAGAAAATGAGTCTTAGTTGTTAGATAAACAACTCTTGTGAAAGGTGTTACTATGAAAACACCTAAAAGGACATTTTTGTAAAGGTTGTAAAATATGTGCTAAGTGTTTGAAATAATAAGTATTGAGGGTTGCCATAAGAGTAATAAATTCCTAATTTTAGGTGTAGACTTCACATGGCTAAGGTTTAACGACACGCTATGTGCCAAGGTTTAACAACACCTAAAAGGGCACGGTTTAAGGTTGTAAAGGTTTTTTCACACGAGCGTGTCGTGGCCGTGTGAGGGACATGGGCCAAAGACACGGGTGTATGTCCAGCCTTGAGAAAACCCCTGTAGGTTCGAATTGGAAAATAAATCTACACGGGTGTGGAACACGGGCATGTGATATACCACATGTTAAATCATTCTAGGTTTGGAACCCCTATTTCATGTCAAATTTGTCTAAGTGTTCAAAAGTTTCAAGTTTGGTCTCAAATCATTCTAGGTACAAGTTTAGGGTCTAGTAGACCTATAATAAGGGCATTAAAGTCTTGAATGAAAATTTTTAATTTGAGAGGAAATTTTATGAATCGATGTTGCATGATAGAGCAAGTTAAGTTCTGTAATGCCTCATACTCGGTTCAGGTGTCGAATATGGGTAAGGGGTGTTACAAGTTGTATTTGTGTGCATGTAAGTATTTTGTAACCCATTTTTCATTATTTTTATGTTTTCGAAGTCGTTTTAGCTTAATCTAGCTAGACCAAAGGCTAATTTGTGAAACTACTAAAATTTTAGGGATTTACCATGAATGATTTATATGTGTTTGTGAACTTAGTTGATTGATTTATGAGTTTGATAGCTAAATAGGACTAGTTTGTAAAGTAGTTTTGTTAATTTTAATGTTTAAGGATTAAATTATTTAAATGGTAAAACTTTATGAATTTTTTGTAAAAACATGATAAATATGGGCTAGAAAAGGTCTCTAAGAGATTCGGCTAGCATGAATAGAGATTAAAATTGGTTAATTTGTAAGCTTCAGGTTTATAGACTAAATTGCATAAAAGGTAAAATATTGGGGTAATTTTGTAAATTTATAATAAAAGGGCCTATGAGTATAACTTTGTTTATTTAATCTATTTGAATTGTTTAATTATGAAAATTATTATCTAGATCAAGTAACAAATAAATTAGACTCAAATCGTGGAAAAGCCAAAGTAGCAGAATAATCGTTGGGTTCAAGTTCGTAATCATTTCTATATAGGTAAGTTCATATATTGATTAATTTTGTTAATTTTTATTTTGGTTTAATTATTGATTAAGATTGTGCTTTATATAGCTTTAGTTGATTGTGTAATGCTAACTAGTGATTTGGATTGAATTATAATGTTAATTAAATTGATGATTATGTTTGAAAATGTGAATTGCAATGATGTATATTTGACAAGTTATAATGGAGTGAAGATAAAGGATTTGGATATGTAATTTGTCTCGTTCGAACCTTGTGAATACTTAGGATACAAATGACATATCATTAGAGGTTATACAGTTTTGGGTGTTGGTTTTAGATGTCCTAGCGATGGTTAAGGTCTTGCATTTGTTGCGAATTCTCCACAGCTCATGTGAGCAGGCCCATTTTATAGCTCGTGTGAGCATTACAGATACAGTCACAGTTATAGATACAGGCACACTTTGTGTGAGCATTGTTCTTTGTATCCAATGTTGTTTTATTTGATTCAACGGGTAATAAAGGGTTAATCGAATAATCATAATTACAAGATATGTTATATAACATTGATGGAAAAAATAGAAAAAGGTTGTATGAATGCTTTAAAATATATGTATGTTACATATTAGAGATGTAATGAATGTGTGTATATAGATTTGCTAAAAAATTATGTTTATTGATATGGATAGATTTTATGTTCATTATTGAACTCACTAACTTGTGAGGTTGGTGTTGTAAATAGGTAATGAATAATCTTATGAGCATGCCAATAGAATATTGTATGAAATATATAAATTGAGCTTATTTGGTAAGCTTACGTTTAAGATTTATACGAGCTTACTAAGCACTAGTTGCTTACGTTAGTTGTTTTTCTTTTCTTGTAGATCATCGGAAAGCTCGATCAGTTGGAACCTAGTCAGAGCACATACACACTATCCCTCTGCCATTTTGGTAGATGTTTAAGTTATTTTGTTGATGGTTATAAATGACATGTAATAGGAGTTTTATGTTATTTTGCCAATATGATATGGTTTGAGATTACTTGTATATATGACTTTTTTTTTGGCTTGTAAATGTCTATGTATATGTGTTTTTGGTCAATTTGTTTAGGCTTCTTGAAAGTGATTAGGTTATGGTGGAATGTCATGTAAATGGTATATTGGTTAATCTAGTATGTTTGTTATATGTTTAAGATATGAACTTGTAGCATTGAATTTGAAATAGTTTGGTGTATGAATTGTGGAGCCAAATGATGGCATATTGGTTAAGCATTTAGGATGAATGTATTACTATGTTTTAAGCTTGTTTGAATGTATTTTAAATGCATGTAAATGGATGTATTTGGTTTGTCTTGGCACCTAAGAAAATGGCTTTGTTGTAACACCCTATACCTAGTTCAGACACTGAGCCCGAATATCAGGATGTCACACCACCGTTACACATCACATGCAATTCATATGGTCTCATTATTAAGAAAATATTTTTCATTTTAGCTTCATAATAATTACAAGACATACATATTCCAGTTACCACTAAAACATGTTGAACAGACACCAAACATGCTTAAAATAAGAATTAAACACCCATTAGAACCACTTAGCAAAATTTCCAAAACAATCATGTAGGTATCGATACTGAAACTGAGGTATCGATAATTTTCTTACATGGTATTGATACTGCTTGAAAAATTTGTACCAAATCAAAATTTTGTTTCTCAAATAAAATCAAAACATAAGAAAATATCGGTACATTTCAAAAAGTATCGATTTTATTACCCCCAAGTATCAATACTAGTGATAAGGTATCAATACCAAATTACAATATTGACTTCCTGCGCATTGAAAAATCATAGAGGTAGCATTTTGAAACCCAAATACTGATACATCTACTCCAAACCACAAAAATATCGCAGTTTAAAGCAATCAGTCCAATCTAACTTAAGTCCATTCAACATGCAACTTATACCACATCAACAATCGTCAAAACAGCTACAATATCAGTTCAAAACATCGAAAATATGCCCGAAAAAGAATCAACATATCAAGATCCAAGTCCTTAAATCTAAAGCAAACAAATCATGAAAACATCCTAAATATCATGGCAAAACCATTAAAAAATCTACCACATTACCTTTATTTCCCATAACAAAAACGAATAAATATACACCTATGAAATAATGCGAAAGTCTGGCTTGGATTACTCCCTCGGAACCACACCACTCACACCAAAACCCAACTATTCCGCAATGGTTTAAAAAGGAGTAGGTGAGTGAATGATCAGAATAACTACCATGAAAACATATCATCATGCATTAACAAACAACTAAATAGCACAATTACAATAGTCCCAACTTTAGTGTCATATTATACTTATTCATGTTTAACTTATTAGTTCACTTACATATTAATCACATACTCTTTTAAGCACATATCACAATACTCATAAACACATTTATTAATAATTTGACACTTAAGCTATGAAACATAAAAGTGAGCTCTATCATCACACATTGGATACACGGATCTCCAACACACCAAATGACTCATAGAGCTGAATATATCCCAAAAAGTGAAGTGTATAGCTAGCACTCTCCAACACACTAAACATATCCGGTGAATGAAGCTTAGCTCACATTTCCTTATCTCTAAATCTATCCCGAGCATTAATGCCCCAAAAATAAAACATATATGGGTGAGTACTCACAATCCTATGGCATGCCAACTATATCTAATGGTCTCAAACATCACAAGGCCAAAATGTCTGTAATTGGCACACATAATTACTTACTGTTTTCTGCACTTTATCACTACATAATCACATTATAAACCCAACATAATCACTTTCATATGGCACGTATAACTTTCCCACAATCAATTCTTTCACAATAGCCATCATAATCTTATTACACATATCACAATATCACATTTTAATCCACAAATTCACAACACATTTTCATTTATAAAATCATGAGTATGAGAAAACTTACACTGGAATTTAGAGTAGGGGTTTAGGCTGCTTCTAAATTCCCATTTAACGTAATGAATTGTGTCTACAAGCGGTGATTTCAACACTCACAAATTACATTTTCACTGAAATACCGAAAACCCAAACTAGCCTTTCCTTAACTTGTAGAAGGTCCTAACGAATCTAAAGCTTCAACACAATAAATCACATAATATTATAATCTGAAACTTCAACACAATAAATCACATAATATTATAATCAACAATCAGCTAAGAACTCACCTCAAGCAATCAAAGTCATAAGCCTAAGCTAAGCTCTCATGTAACCAAAACCTTCGACAAAGCAAACTTGAATTCCAATTATCTCGGTCTACACTTAATTTTTTTTTTGCCTAAAACAAATTCCATTCATCTAATTATTCACCTACGGTAGATTCTTAACCTTTAAACGAAATTTTCAACAAGTTATGGCCATTTTTGTGAAAATTCATTAAAACGTTAGAAATCTTTAACGAAACTTTAAACTCAATTTAGAAAACTTCTAATTACATCAAACTAATTGAAAAACACTTTGAAATCACGTTTTTACCCAAAATCCTGAAATCCACCATTAATGATCCAATTTTTGCTTTTATTCAAAACATGTGATTTAACAGCTAAAATTCCAGTTTAAAAGACCAGATAACATTTAAAACTAATTAGGAATCAAATCGTTACCTTAGTTGATGAAAAACCAAGCGTTTGACCTAAAATCTAAAAAACCCAAAAACTCAACAATGGAAAAATCTATAGTGTTTTGAGTGTTTTTCTTGAAATACTATCGTGAAAACTATAGGTGAGGGGAAGAAAATCGGGTGAAAATTAAAATTTGGTTTAATTACCTTTTCAAAACTCATAAACTGAACCCTTTTACAAACTAGTATTTATTTCAAAATTGAAAGTCTTTTGTACATTATGTCAAAAATTGTTTTAATTTTCAAAATATCATAGACAAAAACATTTTTGAATACCATGCTAACAAAATTCCCGAGTTCACTAGAGTTAAAATTCTTAAGATACTCCTAAAACTCCTAGGCCCAATTTTGGGGTGTGACATTTATTTTGCTTGTTTTGGAAGGATTTTAGGTGCACATGGGTTGTCACATGGCCATGTGCCATACATAGATACACCACACGATCGTGTGTCATTTTTATTTTTGTTGCAGGTTTTTCCACACGAAAGCAAGTTGTTACACGGCCTGGTGACACGACCGTATGACCGTGAGTTACACGGGCATAGTTTGTTACACGATTTGGCCACACGACCATGTCCTTGAGCCATATGGCCGTGTGACCCCTGTTTTTAAATTTTTTTATTTTTTTCATAGTTTTCTATTTTGTTCCAAATTAATCCCTAATTATTTCTAAGTTGATTTTTAGGTCCCATAAAACTCGGTTTAAGGTCTGTAAATGTAAATATGCTATGACTGATATGTAGCTTAAATGTTTGGTATTTAAATTAATATTTGAAAGGTTTTATGCTGTCATTAGATTCGTTATATGTTGTAATTGTAACAGTCTATTTTTCAGTGAAATCAGAACAGTGGTTTCGGGACCACAAATTCGACCAAAAATAAAATTTATTTTATTTTATTATATGGTCTGTGTTATGATCGACATGTCGTATGAAAATTTTGATATGAAAATTTTATCGATTAAGTGCTTAATTACGAAAAGGACTAAATCGCATAAAATGTGAAAGTTGAATTCTAGTAGCTATAAGGATTAAATAGCTATGAAATTCAAAACTAGAGGTCCTTATATGATAATTAAACCATTAAGAAAAGTATGTAGATTTTCTTGGTGACTTATCCATGTAAATATGGAAAAAGGGCAATGACTAAATTGGAAATACATAATACTTAATTAATTAAAAGATGAATTAAAAATATCATCTTATTTTCTCATCATCTTCAACCTAAAATCTCATGGAAACCCTAAGAGAGAGAGAAGAAACTTTCAAGGCCTAATTGGGTAAGTTTTCTTGTCCGTTTTTAGTACTTTTGATATTTTTGAAACTGGGATAGTCTAATCAATCTATTTGGGGGATTAATTTGAAAAGTTATCAAAGTATGGAAAATGAGTCATGGATGTGTATGCTGAAAATTAGAAATTTATGGTAGAAAATGAAAGGTTGTTGATAGATAAACAACTTTTACAAAGTGATTTTTGATGAATTATCTTGTACACCTGCCGAATGTTTGAAATGTGCAGTGTCTTTACTAAAAGATATAGCTTATCATTGGTGGAATACCATAACTTCGGTGGTACCGAGAGAGAGCATTACATGAGAATTTTTCCAAACTGAATTCAGAAAGAAATATGTTAGTCAGAGGTTCATAGATCAGAAAAAGAAAGAATTTTTAGAACTCAAGCAGGGAAACATGACTGTACCCGAATATGAATGGGAATTTGTCTGGTTGAGCAAGTATGCCAGAGAATGGGTTTTAACCGAGGCTGAGATGTGTAAACTCTTTGAAGAGGGTTTAAATGAAGAAATCAAGTTATTGATTGAAATTCTCGAAATAAGGAAATTTGCGGTGTTAGTCGATCAAGCACACAAAGCAGTGGAATTGAGTAAAGAAAATAAACAAGCTGAAAGAGAGGCTCGAGTTTCTGGAAAAAGAACTATGGGTAAGTCACAATCATTTGCTTCTAAGAAATTAAAGAAGTATTATGACCATGTGACCACTTCTACGGGAAATTTTGGAAGAGAGCGGGGCTCTCAACGTTCTAACTCGAGGTCTTCATCTCCATCTGCGACCAATGTGGGTAGTGTTAGCAATCCCAAATTGAAATGTAAAAATTATAACAAATTTCATCATGGGGAATGTCGGTCTAGAAGTGGAGCTTGTTTTGGATGTGGTTCACTTGACCATTTTCTTAGGGATTGTCCCGAAAGAGTTGAAAAAGAGATAGAACCAACTACAAAGCCTAGTAATCCTACCTCGAGAGGCAGACCACCCCGTCATCCCAGCAATGGTGGTGGTAGTCAAGGTACTACCAAGGATACAACAGTTAGATCTGAGGCACGAGCACATGCAAGAATATATGCTATTCGTGCTAGAGAAGATACCTCTGCACCAAATGTCATTACTGGTACATTTTCTCTACTTGATACTGATATTACTACTTTGATTGATCCTGGTTCCACACATTATTACATATGCACGAACTTAGTGACTGTTAAAAATTTACCTGTTGAATTCACTGAATTTATGGTTAAAGTTTCAAACCCCCTAGGCCAGTGTGTTATGGTGGATAAAGTCTGTAAAAACTGTCCATTGATGGTAAAAGGTTAATGCTTTTTGGCTGACTTGATGCTATTACCATTTGATGAATTTGATGTGATTTTGGGAATGGATTGGTTAACCCAATATGATTTAGTGGTGAATTGTAAGAAGAAATATATTGTATTGAAATGTGAAATGGTGAATTACTTCATGTTGAATCTGATAAATTGGATGGATTACCTAATGTGATTTCAGCAATATCAGCACAGAAATATGTCAAGAAAGGTTATGGCGCTTATCTCGCATATGTGTTGGATACTAAAGTGTCTGAGTCAAAGATTCAGTCAGTGCCGGTTGTATGTGAATTTTCTGATATATTCCCAGAAGAATTACCTGGTTTACCACCGGATAGAGAAGTAGAATTCTCTATAGATCTTGTTCCGGGTACAACACCTATATCTATAACACCTTACAGGATGGCTCCTACTGAATTGAAAGAGCTGAAAGCATAGTTGTAAGAATTTATTGACAGAGGTTTTGCTCGACCTATTTTCTCGCCTTGGGGTGTTCTAATTCTATTTGTAAAGAAGAAGGATAGGTTGTTGAGGCTATGTATTGATTACAGATAGCTCAATAAGGTTACGATAAAGAAAAAGTATCCATTGCCTCATATTGATGACTTGTTGGACCAATTAAAATGTGCCACTGTATTTTCCAAGATTGATCTTCGTTCTAGTTACTATCAATTAAGGGTAAAATATTCAGATGTGCCAAAGACAACTTTTAGAACTAGGTATGGACACTATGAGTTTCTTGTGATGCCATTCGGCTTGAAAAATGCACCTGCAGTGTTTATGGATTTGATGAATAGAATTTTCAGCCCTATTTAGATAGGTTCGTGGTGGTATTTATAGATGATATTTTGGTTTACTCTCGAGATGAAAATGAACATGCTGAGCATTTGAGGACAGTGTTGCAAACTCTGCGAGAGAAACAATTGTACGCCAAATTTAGTAAATGTGAATTTTGGCTACGGAAGTCAGTTTTCTTGGGCATATAGTATCTGCTGAAGGTGTTAGGGTAGACCCGAATAAAATTTCAACCATTTTTAATTGGAAGCCACCGAGAAATGAGTCTGAAGTCTGAAGTTTTCTAGGACTAGCTGGTTACTATCGGAGGTTTGTAAAAAGTTTTTCAATGATAGCTTCTCCGATGACTTGTTTACTACAAAAAGATGTAAAATTTGAGTGGATTGATAAATGTTAGTAGATTTTTGACAGATTAAAACCTTTATTGACAGAGGCACCAATGTTAGTTCATCCTGAATCGGGTACGAAATTTATAGTTTACAGTGATGCGTCATTAGATGGTTTAGGCTGTGTCTTGATGCAATAAGGTAAAGTAGTAGTCTATGCTTTAAGACAGCTAAAGCCACATGAAAAGAACTACCCGGCACACGATCTTGAATTGGAAGCCATAGTGTTTGCATTGAAAATCTGGCGGCATTACTTGTATGGTGAAAAATGTCACATATTCATTGATCATAAAAGTTTGAAATATTTGATGTCACAGAAAGATTTGAATTTGAGACAACGCAGGTGGCTTGAATTATTGAAAGATTATGATATTTTTATAGATCATCATTCGGGAAAAACCAATGTGGTTGATGTTCTGAGCAGAAAATCCTTGTTTTCCTTACGAGCAATGAATACACGATTGTCGTTGTACGATAATGGTTCAATCATAGCTGAGTTAAAAGCTAGACCAATGTTTTTGCAACAGTTCTCTGAAGCTCAGAAAAATGATAGTAGGTTGCAAGCAAAAAGGATACAAAGTGAACCGACTTCTAACTCAGAATTTCAAAACGAGACTTATGGTTGCTTGTTATTCAGTGGGCAGAGTATGTGAACCGAAAGGTTCAGAACTAGTATAAAAGATTTTGAATGAAGCTCATAACGGTAACATGTCTATTCATCCTGGTAGTAATAAAATGTATAATGATCTGAAAAAATGTACTGGTGGTCGGGAATGAAACGAGATATTTTTGAGTTCGTATCTAAATGTTTGATATGTTAGCAAGTAAAAGTTGAACATCAGTTGCCTTCTGGACTATTACAGCCGGTTAGATACCAGAATGGAAATGGGAAAGGGAAAGAATTACCATAGACTTTGTATCGAGGTTAACCCTATCCCCAAAGAAGAAAGATGCCATTTGGGTAATTGTTGATTGGTTGAAAAAGTAGGCACACTTTATTCCGGTACGTATGGATTTTTCCTTGGATAGATTGGTTGAGTTATATGTTTCTGATATTGTCAGATTGCATGGAGTGCCTGTCTCTATTATTTTAGATAGAGATCCTCGATTTACATCTTGATTCTAGAATAAACTGTAAGAAGCTCTGGTTACTCAGTTGTACTTTAGCACTGCATTTCATTCCCAAACAAATGGTCAATCTGAACGGGTAATACATATCTTGAAATATATGCTTCGATGTTGTGTACTTGAGTTTGAAGGTAATTGGGAAAAGTATTTACCTTTGGTTGAATTTGCTTATAATAACAGTTATCAGTCTAGCATTAAAATGGCACCGTATGAAGCCTTGTATGGTCGCAAATGTAAAACTCCATTGTACTGGATAGAATTTAGTGAGAGACCGAGGAAAAAGTGAAAGTAATTCGAGACAATTTGAAAGCAGCCTCTGATCGACAAAAGTCCTATGCTGATCTAAAAAGAAAAGAGATAGAATTTCAGGTTGGTGACAAAGTATTCTTGAAAGTATCGCCTTGGAAGAAAGTTCTCTGGTTTGGTCGTACGGTTCATTAGACCACACAAGCGTGTGAGCCCTGCACCTTAGAAAAATTTTGTAATTTTGCAAAAAATTCTTAGAGGTCCCAATTAAGTCTCGACTTGTTTCTAATGCTCGTATTGGGCCTCGAGGGTCCATTTAAGGGACGTTATGAATAATCTGGGTTAATGAATATTAACTTGCATGAATTATTTGTAAATGTTTCTAAATGTTTCGGTAATGCTTCGTAACCCTATTTTGGCGACGAATACGGGTTAGGGGTGTTACATTAATACTCTGTAACCCTAGTCTGGTGACGGAGACGAGTTAAGGGTGTTACATGGACCATAAATGAGGATAAGTTTATTAACTACAACTCTAATTCCTTAAATGCCATTTGCAATGAAATAGACCCCTAGGAATTCAAGAGAATCTTCAAGTGCACCACTGCTCGACTTAGATCATACTTAAAACAATACATAAAGGAACTTCTATTGTTAAGCAATCAAAAGTTTAGGTGTTAACATCTAGGTTTAAGACTTTTAGAATGTTAAAAGATGAAACATATTTTTACTTGTATGCAAAATTATGTGACATCTCTCATCAAGATTTTATCCAGGGCGGAGAGTATTCTAATGCATAGTTGGTGAAGAAGGCACCTGGATTTCTCCTTGAATAATTCTACATCAAGGTGACTACTATAGATGAGGCTAAAAACATCATACAATGAGGATTTATGAACTGATTGGGTCCTTGTAAATGTTCAAGATGAATCTTGAGGACTCTTAGAAGCACAAAGTCAAGACAAAAAAGAACATGGCTTAATACAATTTTTGGCCCTTGTATTATAGTGAAATTCTCACTTTGGTCATTTTACTATTTTTCAATCACTTTGCCTCTTCTACTTTCATTTCCTTACTCAAGTTAGCCCCACCAATATTTTCGATAAAAAAATTAAACAACCAATGAAACATTGCCACATGTAAAAAAAATTATAAAATCTACTTAAATATTAAAATTCATAAAAAATTTCCCAAGAACAAGAAAACTTAGAGAAATATAATAACTAAAAAATCATAATACATTTTGAAAATTATAAAAAAATATGTTTTTTTAATATTTAAAAACTAAAAATCATTAAAATTCTAAAAAAAATACATAATTGTTCTAAATATTTTATTATTTAGTGGATGTCCATCAAGATTAAGATAAAATTGATGTGCCTCGGGACTCTAATATTCATTAAAACCTTTGATAAAATTATTTGATAAAATTATTTTGATACAACAAATAAAATGTTTTTGAATAAAATTATTTTTGAACAAAGAATTGATATTCAAAGCAAAAATACATTTCAAAATCCTTTTAAAATCCAAGTACTTTGATAAATACTTTGAATACTTAGAAAATATTTTGGAGAAATTTAAAACCTTTGAAATTGTTTTAAACAAGTGAAAAGCGCTCAAAACAAGAAGTATCGATATTTTTCAATTAAGTATCGATACCTAAAATTTTATCAATACTTTTTTAGTATCAATACGAAAATGTCATTTTGGATTTTTTTTATAAAAGTAAAAATATTTATACTTATCATTAAGTATCGATATCGTGATATTTTTATCGATACCTTTTTTAGTGTCGATACGAAATTGACATTCTGACTTTGGGGTAAATTTTGAGCAATAGTATTAAGTATTGATACTTGTAATTACGTATCGATACTTATTAAAAATTTATCGATACCGTCTCATTGTATCGATATGGTTTTAAAGTTTGATGTTTTGAAAATTATTCAAAAATTTACCCTAGTATCAATATCTATCAAATATTATCGATACCTTCAATCAAGTATCAATAATTTTCATTGGGTATTGGTGTAAATAGGGTTAACGGTCATTGATGAATTAAATGCTAATAGTATTGATACCTATCAAAAAATATCGATATCGGTTGTTGTAGGTGACATAAATGCATTGATATTTTCATCCCCAACAACTTTATTTAATATCCCAACAACCATAACGATTGGAAATCAATTTAGGAGTGTAAATACCAGCTTCAAAAGGTTCTACAATAATAAGAGGGATCAAAAAGCTTAAAGTGTCATTCTATTAACCTAAGAGCTCAAATTTTCATATCTTTTGCATATGCACTATAAATCCTTGTGTTTTTTTATCTCATATTTTTCTCCTTGTTTCCACAAATTTTTAAAAGGTCAATTCACTCCCCTCTTGACTAATTCGATTGAGTTATTGAGCTAACATTATGGCATATCGTAAATGTGTTTAACATGTAAATGTTTGTTTGAATGATCATTTTATTATTTGTTTGAATGTAATTGCTCTAACAATGAATATTGCATTCTATTATTTAGACCCGACGATTGGATTGGATAAAGGTGTTACATTTACACTTGCATACATTCAATAATTTTTTCTCACTCTCAATAAATATTGCTTGAAAAGCATTCATGTGAATGTGATTTCCCTTTATTTCACTATTTATAAATGTTGAATATTTCAATTATTTTGTAATTATCCCTTTTCTTTTTAACTCTGGTTGACGAAAGAGGACTATAAATAGAGGTTGAAATGTTTCATTATGAACATTCCTCTTCATTATCACTCCACGACGTACCATTTTATTAGTGCATAATATTAGTTATCTTAATAAAAATTTTTTTCGTATAGCTGATATTGAACTTAAACAGAGTATTTATACTATTATTTAAATATTTATACTATTATTTTTTTATTTTACATTTTTAATAAAACCAAAGTATAATTTACATATATTTATTTAAATATATGACATCAACAACTATAAAAATTTTTTTTACAACTCTAACCAAAATTTATTTTAATTTATTTTATATATTTCAATGTTACTATAGTCACATTGTATATACTGATAATGTCATTTATTGAGTTAATGTTACAAGTTAAGTTAAAACCAACTAAAAAATAACATTATTAGATTGAGTACATTTAATATTATTAATCTGATGTATTTACATAGCAATTTAACAGATTTTTACTTTAAATTTAAATATAAGGCATATGTGTTATTATTATTAATTTTAATTCTTACAATGCATTATTTATTATCACGTGTGTTCTAAATACGCAATCTTCACACACTGTGATATATCTTCTAGTATAAATAATCTTTTTATCATTAAAATTTACAACAGCTGAAATCAACCGATTTGTTTCCTGTACTCAACCGCTTGTTTCTTTACTCAAATGTCTCGGCGTTCAAACTTCAAAATGGAGGAAGCTAGTAGAAACGATAAACCGTTGGCCGATCATTATCCAAAACATGGTGATGATCCACAAACGCTTTCCCGACAAAAATCAGTTTGTTCTTCCACTGCCTATCCACCTCTCTACTCAAAAAGGTTACTGTCACACCATGCCATGTTAAATGAATATGCAATAAAGAGAATTGACACCACTGCATTTACAAGCAAAGTTGCATGGGAACTGTAATAGCATAAAGGGTTAATGTTCCCTGAAAAGCTTACCATTATCAACCTGGAAGGGGATTTAGATTTAGCCATTTAGGTCACATTTCAGAGCCTTCATCGTTGCTACCTTCAACCAGTTACACCAACAACATCCATCATTATCACAAAATTTGCAGGAACAAGCTCCGAAAACCAAGATTCTAAGGAGATATGGTAAGTATATGCTTAACAAAATCTTTCTTCATAATCACCCTCTAACATATGAACCAAAAGACGATCACCCTCTTTAACAGAGGGCAACATTAAGTGATCTCCAGAACAACTCAAAAGATTATTGACCAAGTTATCACCTTTCAAAGCCTTAACACTACATGAAATGCTGTTGACCGAGTTGATCAACAGGCAAAACTTCAAATATAAAATCCACCGCATTTCATGCAGGAAAACAAATCAACAGTTGCATCGACAAAGAAATAACAAGAAATTTTCCAATGCCCAGCCAATTTGAACAACCCAGGGAACTTCAGCCATACAAGAAGTACTAAACACCAACAATTAGCACAATTTATTCCTTTTAGCATTACTATATATAAACAACTTCAAGTTTTGTTTATCAAGCTATAGAAATATCAAGATTTCCAAAACTTAGATACAACAAGATGAACCCAAAAGAAATAACTATGGGAAAAGAAATATAGTCAGCAAGTTTTACATAAAATTCCCTCCTGCTCCTCTTAAACAGTTTGCTGGAACATAAAACGGTTTCTTGGATTATCATACGCTACATGGAGCATAAGCCATAAAAAATAAGGCCTTCAGAGTTAGTCTGCAGTCACTCAGAAAGGATATTTACCACTCTAGAACTAGATGAGACTATTGATCATCAAACACCTTAAGTTTTAACATGCTACCGACGTGACAAGACCATATATTTTGGTATGTGATGCCAAACTTGGGGAACTTAGACCTAAACAACTCTAACAAGTCAGGAAAGGTAAAAATGTGTGGAAAGCTTAAACTAAACTGAGCCATTAAAGCTTGGTCTGAGAGGGATCATGTAACTCAATACTAACAAACTACTACCAATCCAAAAAGCCTCCAAGATTTAAGCCAGATTCAGCATCATCGTCAAAAGGGCTTAAATATAGTTCTAAAGTAAATGAAGAAGATACCTACATAATTAACCTTTTCAAACCTAAACTATAACTCTCATATTCCACACGACCACTTTGCAGCTTACAATGTGAAATCCTACAAGATTATTGGTGCACAAAAGTAGAACAAGTATAAATAGAGAACAAAGTAAGGGAAGCCAATTTAATCCTCCACAAGATTACACCCTATGCGCATAAGCTTTCATTCATAAACTAAAGAAATTATCAAAGCTAAACATGTAAAACAAAGAATCTCTGAGAAATTTAGAACCATACGCAGCACAAAAAACAGGGCTAACTGGATGCGTAAATGTGGAATACTATAATTAAGATTAGAAAATCTTTTAGCAAATGGATTTTTCATGGATCAACTTATAACAGACTAACGTTCTATAAGCTCAGTATTTTGCCCAAAGTACATTAAAACATCTAAAATTGATATCAAATTCTCAACTGAATCGAAACCATGGTTCGAATTATAGCAGCCTAAAAATAAAAAAAAGATGATGCCTTCAGTTCCAACTGGAAGGCCAGAATCCATGAATCCCATATCCAGTCTTCCAATTGTCCAAGAAAATCACTTTCTGCACCGCCCAAAAAGAAACGCAAATCGCAAAAACCATGGCCACACGCTTGGCTTTCGCGTTCTTAACATAAACAAGCAAATGGGTAACGAAAGCTAGCAATAATCCCACTATTGTATAAAGAAAACCCACCGCGAATCCTTCCGCCCCAAGCTGCATCCCCGATCCTTGGTAAAAGAAAATCAATTTGTTGGGATCGTTCCTATCCACCAAAAACATCGGCATTTTCCTTATTATATTATGCATTGCACCTGAAACGCTGAAAAAATAAATAAAAACGGCGCCGGAAAGCCAAATCTTGGGATCGTGCAAGAGGGTTTCCCCGGCGAAGATCTTTTTAGCGATGAACGGAGAAGAGATCAACAAAAGGGCAACGATCAGACCCATTTGAGTTTTCGTGAGAATAGGAGGACGATGGATGGGACCCACGGTGAGTTTAGTTCTGGACTCAACGAATTCGGCCATTGACTCAGCCAATCGAGAAAAATCGCCCTGGTCCATCTGTTCCGACTCATCTTTCAACGATTTTGCGGTGGGGCCGACGAGGCGGATGTGGGGAAGGGAGTTGACGCCGAAGAGGTGGAAAGAAGATTGAGATTCGCGGAACTCGATGTCGGCGAAGAAGAGCATGATGTTGGAGTTGTTGTGGTTGGTGATGAAGGAAGAGGCGACGAGGGCGAACTCTTGGCGGAGCTCGCGGAGGTGGAGTTCGGTTTTGTCGTGGAGTTGGGTGGCGTCGAAGAAGATGAGGATAGAGTAAGGGCGAGGGGTTTTGGGGGAGGTTAAGAATTTGGCGATGGTTCGGTCATCTAAGTGGATGACTCCTGATTTGGATTCGGACTGAAGGGCGCGGAGATCGGCTACCAGTTCTAATTCAGATTCAGATTCAGATTCAGCAATGGAAATGGAAAGGAATAGAGGAAGGGTGAAAAAAGAGAGTAAGAAGAAATAAGCAGAACTGGAAGGGATCGCCATTTCCTTGCTTAGTTTTCGGATTTGGGGTTTGGCGACAAACAGCTTCGGTCTGAACTTTTCTCCGGTTTTAACATTCGTCTGGACAAGATGACTTTGACGCGTTGACTGACTTGACCTTGAGTTCCGGCTTAACGACGTCGTATCAGATGAAAGATCATTTAGGTCCATGTTCAGCTTAAAATGGGCTTGTTTGAATGGACTTTGAAAGAATATCACATGAGCCAGCTCTAAGCTTTCAAAAGGAAAAACTGACAGCTGTGGGATTTGAACCCACGCCCTTTCGGACCAGAGCCTAAATCTGGCGCCTTAGACCACTCGGCCAAACTGTCCCTTGTTGCTCACTATTAAAACAACTATACATTTATCTATATAGTTAAAGTCAATCCTACGACCTACAAGTAACTAGTAATAAGCTGATGAGCGTTGAAGTAATAGCTGTTTTTCACATGCATGATCAACTTGCAAAGTCAGTGTTTCTCTTATTCCAAGTCAAGAATTTGGTTAAATTTTTATTGTTAATGGATTAAATAATTTTACTTTTCTTAATAATAATATTATATATCAAGTATTTCATTTTTTTTGGAGTATCGCATTAATTTATTGAAATGTCTTCATATTTGGCATCGACAACATATGATCTTCTTACTTCATTAAATCCATACTTTTGGTATTCACTTTCAGTCCATAAAAAATGCAGCTTGTTGTGGGACCTTATGACCCCTAAAATTGGTCCCTAATGCCATGTGCTTGAGCACCTCTCCCAATCAACTATATAACAAGGTTTAGATTAGCATGTCTGGTCATGTTTACCAAGAAAGCAAGCTCTGCTTTTTCTGCTTTCTTTTCCTTGCTTACTATTAAAAAAGCAAAATTTTGTTTTTAATTTGTAATCTAAGTCCTTTTTTACCTAAAGTTAAAGATAAAGTGAGATTAATTTGCTTTAATTCAAAGTTTAATCTGGTTGTTGGCCCCGAGTCCCGACCGCCAAATCCAGTGGTGAAATCCAAGATTTTCTGTGATTATTTTCAAGACAAACACAACAGTTCTTACATGTAAGAAGTGGACCCACTCTCCATTTCTTTATACTGCCAATTCCTAATTGGAGGGCAGCCTGGCATTTCATTTATGTTCTCCATGGATCATTTATCTTCATTTCCCTAAAATACCCTTCTTCACTTTGCAATTTGCATGATTTCTTGGATGGGTATATTGGTACATTCATCCATTAATAGACCAAAATAAACCTTGGTTTATTGGTGTGCCGCTTCACACATGATCACATCAAGTGTCCAAATTCGAATACTCGTATATTTACCTCTCAAGATCCAGCAGAGAAGTGAGATCTCATCCTCTTCTTCCAAAACAACACTATGGGTCAACAAAATGGAGAAAGGGTACTCTTCATTGCACTTCTAATATCTGCGTTTTACTCTTCATCTGAAGCAGCTGATTCACAACTTCTTCCGAAGATAACTTCAGTATAATGTGGTCTAAAGATCATTTCAAGACCTCTGAAGATGGTCAGACCTGGTACCTCTCCTTAGACAAAGAAACAGGTTTGATACAATCTGATTGCGTTAAACAGTTGTGTTTGGTTCTAATAACTTGCTTCAAATCCAGGATTTTAATCTGTTTCTATCTGCTTCTAGGTTGCGGGTTTCAAACCAAGCAAAGATACAGATTTGGGTGGTTTAGCATGAAACTGAAGTTGGTCGGAGGTGACTCTGCTGGCGTTGTAACAGCTTACTATGTATGTTTTCCTGACAGTTTAAATATTTTGTAACATAAGAGTTGTGTTTTCCATAGCTGAAGTTTAAAGAGTGGTGCAGATGTGTTCTGAGAACGGGGCAGGGCCAGAACGAGATGAACTGGATTTTGAGTTCTTGGGGAATCGAACAGGGCAACCGTATTTAATACAGACAAACGTGTATAAAAATGGTGTTGGAGGCCGTGAAATGAGGCACATGCTTTGGTTCGACCCCACTGAAGAGTTTCATTCATATTCCATTCTGTGGAACAACCACCAAATTGTGTAAGTCTCGTATTATATCTTATACTCATATCCGAATATATGCCTACTGAATTATTGCAAAACAGGTTTTTTGTGGATGAAGTTCCCATAAGAGTATTCAAAAACAATGGTGATGAGAAAAACGACTTCTTTCCCAATGAGAAGCCAATGTATTTGTTCTCCAGCATATGGAACGCAGATGAGTGGGCGACGAGAGGTGGACTGGAAAAAACAGACTGGAAAAGAGCCCCATTTGTGTCGTCTTACAAGGATTTCAGCGTCGAGGGTTGCCAATGGGAAGACCCTTACCCTGCCTGTGTTTCCAGCACCACCAAGAACTGGTGGGATCAGTACAAGGCTTGGCATTTATCTGATTCCCAGAAAATGGATTATGCTTGGGTGCAGAGGAACCTTGTCATTTATGATTATTGCAAGGATAATGAACGATATCCTAAATTGCCTGGAGAGTGTTCATTGAGTCCCTGGGAATAGGATCCTATATCATCAATTAAGATTAATTTTTGTTTCGATTTTATGGGATGTTTATATAATTTATTCAATTGTCCTTATGAGTTTGCATATTTGACCAGATCTATCTTTGGTTCATTATTTTTTAATAATACAGTTCATATATTTTGAAGAATTTCAAGAGCAGAGTTTGATGATTTTTGTTCATTAAATAATTGCAAAGTGTGTTGGTGCTCGATCTTTTTTCCCAGAGTTTCCCTTGCAAATTTACGTGTGTGTGTGCATTACATATAAAAACAAGAAGAAATTGATTTAGAAACATATGCCCACCAAATTTCCCTCATTGGTATCAATCAGTTGTTATTGTAGCAGTTAGTTTTTAGCTAAAATGGCTACCATATGAAGATCAGTCTGCTACCATATGTATTCCTTCTTTGCAAGCCCAGCTTGTTTTGCAGACACCTGAAGTTTGTAATATATATACACTAGTATCAGGTTGATTTTTTTATTTCTGTTAAACTATGAAGTACATATACTCTGAACCTATTTTTATTTTCAGAAATTTAGACTCTTTACTTTTGAATTTAAAAATTTAGATTCAATTATTATCACTATTAAAATTCTTCTATTAAATTTATTTGTGTAACATTTTGAAATTAAAAAAAAACTTAGTAGTCCAAAGAGAAATAACATTGAAAAGTACATATAATTTGTTTCCTTAAAAACATTCATTCGAATTCGTCATTATAAAATAATTTTTATTATTTGAACAGTGTTCCTAAGAAAAATTCACACCGATATTTTGATTGGAATAGTTAACAATATTAAATATTTAGACTAACTAATGACAATATAAAAGTAGAAGATTAAGTTATATAAAAATAATATATATAAATTAAATTCCAAGTTTCAACATAGTATAAAGGTTAAAATTGAAGTTTATAATATTTTTAAAAAAAAGCAAGGCAAACCTAAAAGAAATAAAAGTTACGTATTCATCTCTACGACTATGAGAGCATCAAATTATATATAATCGCGTAATATTTTAACCGACAAATTAATGATATTAACTATTTGGACTGATTAGTAATGTTATAAAACTATAGGGACTAAATTACATTAGAAATTAAAGCGTGACAGTAAAATCTCAAATTTAGATATAATAGAGAGTTTAAAATTAAAATTTACCATTTTTTAAAGTAAAAAAGGGTTAAGCACTTAGTAAACCTAAAAGGAATGAGAAGTTGGTGCCAATTTTTAAGACTCTTATATCATGTCTAGTTGGGTGGAGTGGGAATGGATTACAGCCCAATTTGGTGGGTCCACTACCAAACTACTATTTGGTTGGTTGTAATGGTCTATTACGGTCTGCGTTGAAAAGGTCTCTATTCCAAAAATGCTGCATAGTCATTCTCTTCTCTCACCAGTGAATAGGCATTTAATCCAGTGGAATAGAGAGATTTTTTTTCTTCAATTTTTGCTCTCACCTTTACCCAGAGAATAAAAACTTTGTAATTGGAACCATCGTCGTTCTCCCTCGGTCTTACTGATAACTTCATTTCCTTTCTATCTCTACTAAGGATACTGGTACTCTTTTTTTAAATGCTTCCGTCTTTTTTTTTTCCTTTGGTTGTAGAAGAAACCTAAGTCAGTCAATTGAAGCCAACATCCCCTGCTCTTTCTTCTTTTTTTTTCTCAGTCGATATTACCTTAAAGCCATCAGTTCCTCCTAGATTTGAAACAAAGGGTAAGTTTTTTACTACTATGTTCTTCTAAACCCAAAAATTAGGACTTCGAATTGCATATTCTGCTATGCTTATTATGTTCGGTGCATGCAGTGAAAGATCTTAATTCTTCACTTCTTTTGTTATGCATTTAAAGATTTTTATGCAGAATTTCATATTATAATTTGTAGCATGTAAAGTACTGTAATATAACCCCCTAGGCCTGAGAGTTTATTACGTTGGATTGAGGGAGCATAAATTTTCTTTCTTCGTATCTTGATTGTATTTTACTTGTTTATTAGTCAATTTTCAAATAGGAGCCTAGTTCCAGTTAGTCGGATGATAGTCCAATATAAATATCATGTTGTCTCCATATTTCTATAAGTATTAACTAACGTATTTATGAATTTTTTGGTTAATTGGGCTGATGCCTAGAAACCTGTCTTCTACACCACTTTGTTCCACAATTTTTTCTCTTTATTTACTACTGTAATCTCAGGTCATTGTTCATGACACAAGTATGGTGTCACAAGTTTTATCCTGGTCTTTCGACTACTCACCAATCTCTGCTACTTTCCTTTCTGACGTGGCTCTCTTTTGAGGCTAAACCTCAATAGAATCAAACCTTTATGTGCTTCTAAGTCTCAGTCCCAATTCATGTTAGTTGTAATCCTTTTAAATTCCTGATTTGTTCTTTAACTGAACACTTCCATAAGCCATAAATTGTCCTAGACTAATGTTTTATGTCAATCTACTGCATCTAACTTGCTTTGAAGTATGCCTTAACAGCCGAAAATATCCTTCAAATACGTCATTCTAGTTGTGATGTATAACTGTCCTTGTTATTTCTAATATACATTGAATATGCCAAAATATTATTTTTGTCCTTCAATTTTGATAAGATTGTACCATTAGTTGGTGGTTATTGAGATTGAATTGGTTGAAATGTTGACAATAGATTTGTACAGTTGTCACTTCATGATTTCATTTAGAGATCGCTTGGGATAATTTTTTTATCACAAATCTTCTCTTTATATGTCTAATATTTCTCAATAGAATAAAAGTTGGAATTGATTTCTTGATTGATGGTTATCATGGGCTCATCCTATTTAATGTTAAAAGTTAAATTGTCACGTATGTTAACATTTCTCTCATTTCTTTCTATGAGCAATATAACGGAATCAAGAACAACTTAAAGCTTTAAATCCTTTTAAGTCCTTGAAAGCTGTTCAAAAGGGGCATGTTTTGCTAGTTATTGCCCCATTCCTCTCTCACATGTATATATATGCTTATGGAATGCTAAGGGTGTGACAAGCCAGTAATAATTGTGCAATTTCACTACACTAAAATAGATTTTTAGCGGCGTTTTAATGAAAAACGCTACAAATATTATACGTTAGCGGCGTTTGAAAGAAAACGCCGCAAAAAGTTGAGCAATAGCGGCGTTTATGTCTAAAATGCCACTAAAAAGGAGAAATAGCGTATTTTTTTTCAAACGCCGCTAAAGATCTGAGCATTAGCGGCGCTTTTAGAAAAACGCCGCTAATGCCGTTAAAGGTCTGAGCATTAGCGGCACTTTTGTAAAAACGCCGCTAAATATCTGAGCATTAGCGGCGCTTTTAGAAAAACGCCGTTAAAAGTCTGAGCATTAGCGACGCTTTTAAAAAAACGCCGCTAAAGATCTGAGCATTAACAGCGCTTTTGTAAAAATGCCGCTAAAGACCTGAGTATTAGTGGCGCTTTTAGAAAAACGCCGCAAAAATGTTAATCAACACGACGACGTTTTGTAGTTGAGCTATAGCTGCTAGATCGAGAATTAGTGACGTCTTTTTGTAAACGTCGCACAAAAAAGTATGTTATTAGTTGCGTTTTTTTAAAAAATGCCGCAAAAATAAATAATTTAAGGGTTATGATTTTAAGGGTTGGCTATTAGGCTTTAGGGGTTAGGGTTATGAATAAAAAATTAATTTATTTTAAGGTCTATCTAAGCATTAACATTCTATTTTAATTACTTTTGTCGCTTATAAAATTTATATTTAGAGTTTAGTCACTATAAGAAAAAGATTTTTATATATATATATATATATATAGTTTAAATTATTTAATTTCTTATATATATATATATTAAAATTATAATTATAGTTTAAATTATTTTAGAGATAATAGATAAGCTTTATATATATTAAAATTAAAAAATTGGTAACCCATGTATCTCAGAGAGAAACAAATTTAATTAGTAAATTGAAAATGTTATTTAAATTTCCTAAAATATTGAAAGAATATATAATATTCAAAATTTATCTAAATAATTTAGGGTTTAAGATTATAATTAAGGGTTTAGTGGTTTGTATGGGCTGACTAGGGTTTCAAGTTTAGTATTTTAGATTTAGTGTTTAGAGTTTATGGTTTAGGGTTATGGCTTGAGTTTATGAGTTTATGGGTTTGTGGGTGTATGGTTTAAGATTTATGGGTTTAAAGTTTAAGATTTATCGAATGAAGACAAAATATCAAATTTGATTTAATCATTAAAAATTATAAAAATATATGCTATAAAAATGGTGAGATTGTATTTTTACTTACAAATTAATTTTATTTTGCTATTTAAACTGACTTAATTATGAAAAGTTACAAATTAATAACTAAACTATTTAAAATTTTTGCTTTATCGAAACCCTTAAATTCTAACTATTTATATTAATTAAAATAAAATTATTTTAATTGAATATTTATATTCTTCAAAAAAATAATGACACGTAGAAAAAATTGAAAGTAAAAACATAGAAAATATATGTTAAAAATTAAAAATTAAAAATTATTATTTAAAATAAATTTAACTTTAAGGTTAAAATGCGGTGTAAGTTCAACTTTAATGTTTCGGTGTTAGATTCTGTAGTTATGACAAGCGTTTAGGGTTTAATGATTTAAGGTTTAAGGTCTATAATTTTAGGGGTTATGGGTTTGAGGTTTAGAGAATGTGTTTAGGACTTAGAATTTTAGGGTTTAAAGCTTTGATAAAAACGTTAATGATTAATCTTTGATTTTTAGAATATAAATTAAAATAAGATAAATATAAATTATTATTTTAAAAAATATATCAAAATGGGTTAAATCCCAAAAGCATACATGAACAATGGTTTAGTGTGCAATTGTATACATGAACTTTAATTTGATCCGGATCTTGTAAAATATTAACACAATTATTGATATAATTAACATTATTTTTATTTATATATTGCATACATAAAATTTATATTTATTCAATATAAAAATATATTGATGTATTTATATTTTAAAATAATGTGTATGATTAAATCAAAATTAAAGTTTCAACTATACATTTAAACCACAATTAGAATTTCACATCTAGAATTACACATTAAACCAAAATTCATATATAAATCGAGATGTATTTATATCAAAATTTAGGTGTATACATATAATTAAATGCCATTTATATAAAATTCTAAACAACTAATGCAGACCATACTTAAAAGAATAATGTTGATGTAAAAAGAAAGAAAAAAGAATTGTAAAAGAGTTAATAATGGTAATTAAATTTTAAAATTTAATAATATAAAATTAAAACTTAAAATTTTTATATTTAATATTTTAGTTAAAAAGTTCAATACTCAAAATATAATAAAATAAAAATTCAAAAAATAAAAATCTCAACACACAAATTTTAGAAGAAAAAACATAGAAAAATATAGATTAAAAATAGAAAAAAATTAAAATTATGTAATAGTGGCGTTTTTAATAAAAATGCCGTAAAAAATAGAGCTATAGTGGTGTTTCTAGTAAAAACGCCGCAAAAAATAAGCTATAGTGGCGTTTTTTAATAAAGCGCCACAAAATTTCTCTGCTAAAAACGATAATAGGGATATCGTTTCCCCAAAACCTAAATTTCTAAGTCCCAAAAATTTCCCTCCCAAAATCCCCAAACCAAAATCTCCAAATCGGCTTCCCCCCATCGATCTTCGTCCATATGTTAGCACCGATCTTCGTCCATCTGTTCTAAAATTTACATATTTTCAGAAATAATCGAAAAAGATGAGGCAGTTTTTGAAGTTACCTGCATCGTTGAACTGGGATGAACTGGAGGAGTTTGGACAAACCGGAGAGGATGAGTTCACGAGCTCTGTAGACTCGGTGAGCGACGTCGATGAGTTTAAGGACCAACAACTTTTTAGATCTTATGTTTCTTTGATCTACATTTTGAAGTTTACAGGGTTTGTTTTTTTGAGTCGAATCGTTCGTTTCCTCCGACCTGAATAAAATCAGTGATCGAAAGATTCTGGACAGAAGCTTAGGCCGTGGTTTTGCCGCAAAATGGTTTATACATTTTTCTATTTTGTTAATTGATTTATTTTTGTTTTAGATGATTGAATTGATGTGAAGAATTTTTGTTTTTTTTTTGCAGTAAATCGTTGATAAAAGCGATAAAGAGTCGGATTGATGTTATAAGGAGGAAAAAGAGTGCGATGCTTAAGTTTTTGAAGAAAGATATTGCTGATCTGCTTACTAATGGCCTTGATATCAATGCTTATGGCAGAGTAAGTTTTTGACAAAAAAATTATTATTACTGTGAAAATGTTATGCTTTATTTTACTAATTACATAAAATTTATGGACGTGAAAATGAATGATGTGTTGATTTTGGTGGTGAAACAGGTTGAAGGATAAATAAATGAATTAGTGCTTTCGTCTTGCTATGATTTTATAGACAAGAGCTGAGATCCATTACTTAAGAGGCCTGCTGGAAAGGGTAAGAAATGAGCGGTGAAGTTTCTCTATTACAAAGTAACTTAGTTGGCATTACTAGGCAATTATTACCCTTTTCTCTTATTCGATCTGTTTAATTCTCATTCTTCATTTTGTGTGCTTAAAAGTATGAAGAGAGCTATTTAGGCCATCAAGATAGTCATACAAAAATTTTGAGGATTGTTGTCCAATGAAGCAGAACGTTATTGAAATAGGCGGATTTTTTGGGCTGAAATGACATGTTATGATCTACCCGTTTGTGTTTCAGTATTATCTGGGCTTAGCTTTCTGTTGATTTTGGGTGTAGAGCTTTTAAGGACTACTTTTAACTGATACTAATCTTGGTGCTAATTTATGTCAAATTTTCAGGTCATTACCTCTTTACATGGGAATATAGAGGTATGCATTGTCTTTCAGTTATCATGCCTTCTTTTTTTCAGTTATTATTTTGCAGTGTTGTAATGTAACTGTCCCTTTAATTATAATGGTATGCATTACACTGCACATGTGAATTGATTATAGTTTACTATTTTGATTCAATTCTAAACTGTCTCCATGTCGTTTTCAATTTTTTGTTATTAAGAAATTCACATTTTTTTAAAGGAATATGTTTTTGATATGGTTGTAGATTCTTACATTTTCAGAATGGGTTTTTTTTATCTTTATTTGTGTTGAATGACTCGAAGCAAGGAACACCGAATTGACAATTGTATCTTGTGTTCGAGCATATGCATTTGTGTGTGTTTCTAATTTTAGTTGTTTCTATACATTTTTGATAGCTTAGGAAGTTTGCTTAGCACTGAATTTGTTGTTTTTTTTTTTTTTGTCAAGGTGGGGCTATTGCTGACTTGATTGGTTGTTTCTTTATGGCGTAATCTTAGCTTGCCGCATTGAATTGGGGATGGGATTGTCAGCTTTGTATTGCAGGATGATCACAGGGGCTCAGCTATGGAAGATGATTATTCTTTTTATCCTGATGAAGCCGATGATGAACCTTGTGATGGTACTCATTTGTTTGTTCTTTTTTTGCTTTTAATCTATTTAGATTGAATTTGAGTTGTTTTTTATTTTTATCATTATTTTAATTTATGATTAATTTTGAAGGTGAGAATGAAGGAAAGAAAAGAGATTTTACCAATTTAGAACTAAAACTCGATCATGGTAATCGCCCATTATGGGCTTGTGCTGATGGGCGTATATTTTTGGAGACATTCTCCCCTTTATACAAGCAAGCTTATGGTTTTCTCATTGCTATAGCTGAACCCGTTTGCAGGTACTGACTCCATTAATATAATGTGATTTAAATTTCTTTTTTCTTTTTTTATTTATTTTGTTTTGTTTATTGGATGTACATTAATGTGTATGAATGTGAATTTTCAATTTATGTAGGCCGGAGTCAATGCACGAGTATAATCTCACACCACATTCCTTGTATGCTGCGGTATCTGTGGGGTTGGAGACAGAAACAATTATATCGGTCTTGAATAAATTGTCCAAGACTAAGCTTCCTAAAGAAATGATTGATTTCATTCATGCTTCTACCGCTAATTATGGCAAAGTTAAGCTTGTGCTTAAGAAGAATCGTTATTTTATTGAATCCCCATTTTCGGAGGCAAGTTGGTTGTTTTTGGTACCTTTATAATTTATTGGAATTTATTGATTCTTTGGGTATTAATTGTTTGGTGATGTTTGATTCTTGCAGGGAAGTGATGGATTTACAATCAGCAAAACTGCGAGTGAAATTGAGTCAGGCCATAGTGGTTTGCTTGTGGAATCAGAACTGGCAGCTGCTGCTGAAGAGAAAGAAACACATGCATTTGAAATTGACCCTGCTCAGGTATTTATTTTTCATTTTTCTTTGACTTCACATTTCAACTTCATGCTGCATAATTTCCTTGAGGATTAGTGTATTTGATTTACTTATGTAGAGTATGCTTATAGAGGTTGCCTTATTTTTCGTTGCTTTTATGACCAACTTGTATGTTGGTATCCGAGTTCTGTTTAGCCATATTTTAGCTTCTGCATTCCTATCTTGTGATATCTTAAGGAAATGAGTCAGCGATGTTTGAAATGAATATCTTTAGATACATCGTTCTATTAGAAGATGCTTTGCTTATAGTTTGACTAAAATGCTGTCAGTTTTGAACTGGAATTGGATTATGCTACGTATAAGTTTTGCCTTGTACATGCATTGCCAGGTTGAAAATGTAAAGCAAAGATGCTTACCAAATGCTTTAAATTATCCAATGTTGGAGGAGTATGAATTCAGAAACGACAGTGTGAGTAACATTTATCATTTTCTTGACACTAGTAATAAAGTGGCTTTCAACAAATGGTGACAACTGAGTTCATAATTTCCAGATCCGGGTATTATCCTGGAGTTGTTATTGTTTCTTTGAATTGTAGGTCAATCCTGACCTTGACATGGAACTGAAGCCTCATGCACAGCCACGACCATATCAGGAAAAGAGTCTTCGTAAAAAGTTTGGAAATGGTGAGATCATCAATACTATAATTTGTTCAACTAATCGTTATTGTGCCTAATATTCTCACATTCCATTTTTATTGTATTGATGACACCTTAACTTCTTCAATGGAAGAATTATACGCCTTTTCTAACTTACAATAAATTATATGCTTCATTTCTCTATGCTTTCTCATCCTCTATGGAGATAAGGACATCTTTCTGTCCTTCCTAAGGTTAGAAAACCATACATTTGTCTAGTTTTGTAACTGCATTTGTGCTTGATTATTTTTCTGGGTGGCTGCAGTTGATGCATTTACCTTGCTTTTTAGATTTCCTGGAAAGCTAATTTTTGTCTTACATGTGGGATAAGGTACATAAAAGACCATTAAACAAGAAGGAGATTAATGTCCTATAGTTATTGATGGCAGTAGGATTTTGCATATTTCACAGGTTATTAAGGAACTCTGATTTCCATAGTTATTGTGTTCTTACAGTAGTTTTATATCTATTAATTTTGTCGCTATATATAACTCACAGGCTGCCCTTGGTGAGGTGACCAGTGATAACAAAAAGGAAAAAGGAAGTGGAACTGCTTGCATCTATCTCAAATTCAATAATGAAAAGTTTGTAATCGGAACACTTTCCCATGATAAATTCCCCCAGATGCCATTGGATTTGGCATTGCATAGTAAATTTGAGTTGTTCCATACCTGGAAGAATGGCAGTGTTTATTTCACTGGGTATTATGTTGATACTCCTCAAGGTAGTGGTAAGTCATTCCGCTAGCGTTTTATATTTATTTGGTATCTGTTAGTAATATTTAAATATGTAAATCATGTTTCAATTTTTACTTTACAGGTTCTGAGTCTGAAGAGGAGCTTCTTGAACCCGTAGTTAATCCCGAAAAGCCTCATGCTACAGCAACTGATCCTACCACGTCAAAACAGGTTATGATTGTGGAACCAAAAAAAGCAGAGGATAGTAGTGATGACGAGGATGAAGATGATACTTCTACCGAGGATGAAATGTCCAGTGAGGATCAGGTAGATGTCTAGCAATTATTATTAAAACCAGCTGATATGCTCTTTACGATTTTATGGTGAATTATAATTATGAATAGTTGAATAGAGTGTTAAACGTTTTAATGATTTATGTACATTAGGGACATAGCTATCCTTGAATCTAATTGTTTTTTCTTTTTCACATGAAAATTTGCTGAACAAAATGTTTACCGTTTCTAGCTTAGTCTTGGTAGGAGCCATTGTTTTGAATTTGATAAAGCCGTTTTTATAATCCAGTTTTTGACGGAATACTATGTCTAATTATTGTTGATTCTGAGTTATCATTTTAGGAACCTGGCATGTTAGTAAATGGTAAGAATGAAAGTGAGAATGATGCTGACAGTGATGAGGATGATAGTGAAGAAGAAAGTTCAGATGAGGATCCTGAGACTCCTGAGATGGAAAAGGTAAAGACATGCTTTAAGCTTATCCATTCATGACTTTCAGGGGCTCCAGCTGAGTTTGTACTTTCTCATTCTAATTACTGGTGAATGGGGATTGGTTTTCCTTAGGCCGGACCGAGCAAGAAGAGATCTGCAGAGTCAGCTACAAAGACCCCTGCACTAGAAAAGAAGGCAAAGCTAGTCACTCCCCAAAAGACAGGTACATTTCCCCTCATATATGTGCTCTTCTTGAGATGTTGATTGATAAATGATTAATGAATTACTGCTAGGAAAACAACTAGTGCTGGAAAAAGAGAAGAAGCACTCTGTTCTGGACTAAATCACATAAACCTAAGACATGATTGATCATTCTCTCATTTTCCTTGTCCTTATTCTTGCTCCACATTTCTTGTCTTTCCAGTTCATAGTTTTCCTGCATTGTTGCTATTTTCTACACTAATAATTGATGGTATATGTTTGTAATTTTAGGTAGTGGTAAGATGCTCACAATGCAACCATTAGCTCTCAGTGCACAAGATCTGATGCAGCTGGTGTAGCAATTAGGGTATAAAACTGTACCAATTATAGTTATGATGTATTAAAATGTAAAAAGATTTGTCTAACCATGTGTTTTCCTTATGTGATTAAGTTCTTTGAACATGCTATTGGTATTATCATACTTGATCGCGATTACTTATATGTCTTGTTTATGAATTTCCATTTTAATATGTATTGTTCATGAATTTTCATTTTAATACGTCTTTAAATTAAATTATACATTTTAAATTGAATTTGTATGCTTTTATAATATTTTAATTTTTTTTTATTTTTCATGATATTTAGCCGCCACTAAAAGTATAATATTTTGAAAATTTTTTATTTTTCATGACTTTTAGTGGCGTCTTTGGAAAGAAGTGCCGTTAAAAGTATAATATTTTAAATTTTTTATTTTTATGACTTTTAATGGCGTTTTTGGGAAAAGCGCCGCTAAAGGTCATATTCTTTAGCGGGATTTTTTATGTAAAAGTGTCGTTAAAGGTCATATTTTTTAGCGACGTTTTTTGTGAAAAACGCCTAAAGGTCTTGTTCTTTAGTGGTGTTTTTTCAAATAAACGCTGCAAAATTTAGCGGCGTTTTTTGCGGTGCTTATAAGCGCCGCTAAAGACCTAAAAAAACGCCGCTAAAAGTCTATTTTATTGTAGTGTTTGCGCCCTTTTTGTTGAATTTTTCAAATCACAATATTCATACAGGATTTGTTTGACCCAAAATATAGATAGAAAATTCTGCTTACATTTGGTGTGATATGCTATCCTTCTTTGACAAAGCCTAAATTTTACACATTCAATCTCAAGGGTGGTTTTTGTGGGAAAAATTGTATTTTATAGAAACTTTGAGGCATATTTTCAATAGGTAAAGGTGGAGAGTTAAATTATAAAATTATGGTTTCATATTCTACTTCATGAGGCATTTACAATGGCATATCATATGCTCAAAATGGTTGAATGATGAATGAGAAATTAATGTTCAAAGTAAGCTACTTGAAAATATTGGTTGAGGAAAAGTAAATGCTTAAATCCCACATTGGTTAAATACCAAGTGTGAGATGTGTTTATATATGATTAAGTTTATAACCTTGCTTCACACGCAAGGAGGGTGTAGGTCCAAACTCGATGGAGTGGGGGGCACTTACACGATGTAGGTGACACAAAATGTCCGGACCAGGTAGGTTTAAATGGGCCTACGGATATTGTAGCCCAACACAATTATTTTTCCTCAACAGACAGAATCTGTTTATATATGGGCATTTATCTTATTTATTTGATTAAAATTTTGATTTAATTTTTAATCAAATTGATTTATTGGCTCATTAATGACAGATTTTATGGAAATTTCCAAAATTTCAACATTCTCAATGCCTATATAAGGCTATGAATTCTCTAGAATTAGACACTTTCGTATTCTCTCATACCAAATTTCTGTTGCTCTCAAAATTCTTCTTTTCTTCTATGTATTTTTCAAATGTTCCGGTGATAAAAAAAATGAATCATTTGTTCATTAATTGTTGCAGAGGTGTTACTGCTTTGATCATTGTGTTGTTGTATCATGAGAGACATTTGACCAACGTTTCTCCAAGTAAGATAGGAGCGGCTAAATCTGTCTTAAAGAGACTGTGTTAAATAGGGCGCAACGTTTAGTAAATCTCTATTCTTATTTTCGATATCAACTTTTGTCATGGTTTTTATTGATTTATGTATTTGACAACTTAAATTAAATTATTCTTTTTATATTTTACATCATATATAATAATTTGTTATTTATATTTAATTTTGTTTTGTTCACTAACGTGTTTTGTCCAACAATCTTTAA
Organism: Gossypium rotundifolium; assembly: GCA_025506655.1. Lineage (NCBI taxonomy): Eukaryota > Viridiplantae > Streptophyta > Magnoliopsida > Malvales > Malvaceae > Gossypium > Gossypium rotundifolium. The sequence continues at coordinate 25,876,358 of CP106727.1, forward strand.
GACAAAAATGATTATTTTTGCAATTCTCAAATCCGAGACAAATGAAACACCAAGGCGAAAAAAATATATTTTGAAAATAATTTTTTTAAATTAAATAAATTTGTTTTGGGATTTTTCCTGCCGTTCAACATTTTTTTCTGTATTTTGTTTTTATTTCCAAATGAATATTAAAACTAAATAAAATTTTTTTCAGGATTTATTCTCGCTGTTTAATAGAATTTATTCGATCTTGTTTCCAAATTAAAAGTAAATAAAATTCATTTCGGATTTATTCTCGCTATTTAACGGATTTTAGTCCATTTTTATTTTATTTTCAAACGGAAATTAAAATTAAATAAAATCTATTTTAGGATTTACTCCCATCGCTTAACTAATTTTATTCCAACTTTGATTTTATTTCAAAAAATGAGTAATAAAATTAAAATAAAATCTATTTCGGGATTTATTTTTGTCGTTCAACGGATTTATTACATTTTGATTTGTTGTCAAAACGAGAAATTAAATTAAATAAAATTTGTTTGAGATTTATTCTCATTGCTTAACAAGATTTTATTTGATTTTATTTTATTTTCAAATTAGAGTTAAATTAAATAAAATGCATTTCAAGATTTATTCGCTACCGCTTAATAATATTTTATTTGATTTTATTTTTTTTTAAATTAGAATTAAATTAAATTAAATCTATTTTGGGATTTATTCTGCAGTTTAACAAGATTTTATTCGATATTTTTTTGTTTCCAAACAAAGACGTAATCAAATAATTTTGTTTCAGAATTTATTCATACCGTTTAACAAATTTTATTTTCATTTAATTATATTATTTTGTTTCAGAATTTAATCCTGCCGTTTAATAAAATTGTTTTTAATTTTGTTTCAGAATTTTAATTCTGCTGTTTAACAAATCAAAGGGAAAAGTTTCTATTTATGATGGCTTTAATTGTGGTTTTAAATAGTGAATTGATAATAAATTTATCACCGGCGAATTAAAAAGACAATATTAGAATGCATGTTTAGGATTGGTTCTTCAAAAGACTTAGTATTTAAGCGTGCCGAGTGCACCACCTCTCTTTTAGAGTTACCTACCTGATGCATTGTTTTATTGTATTTTTTATTAGACCATATAATCTTTTGTTTCGGGTTTTATTAGATTCTTGTCGTCTAACAAAAGTTGATAAGTTTTTTAATTCTAGTTTTGTTTCTTAACAAAAAATTGGAGACTCCCACCAATTCAATTAATTCGCAATTTGAAGATTTGGTTCAAACGCAATCTTCAATCCAAAACTCAATGTCGCCAGTGGCAACTGCTGTAAGCCACAACGAGAAACCTACAAAATTCTCGAGACAAAATTTCAAAACTAGGTAATAGAAAATGCTGTTTTATTTGACCGTGTTGAACTTGGCCAAATTTTTGAATGATGACCCTCCTACTATTAAAGAGGGCGAGGTAGATAAAGTTACCGCTCATTTAAGAAAATGGCCAAAAATTATATTTGGCCTTATGTGAAGTAGGATGATTAATTGAGCATGAGTGCTTTCTTGCGTTGAGCAAAATTCCTGATTATCCAATGTAAATGCTCGTTTTCTTAAATCTACCTTCTTCTGTGTGATTGGAATATGTGAGAAGATTTATTTATACCCATTAAAAATCGTGGTTGTGTTGGTGGTGTTTTGGTAACTTTTTATATATGTAATATTTGGATGGTATAATGACATGATAGAATGCCACATATTGTTGTAACTTATTGATGCTGTAAAATTTAACATATAGATTATGGCATATAAGCTAATGACATCATGCAATTTTTGTTAATGTATGAACATTATGTTTGAATGTAAAATATAATTCTTAAGCTATTTATTACTTTTAATCTTTTACTTTTTAGTTTAGAAGATAATTAAATTATTTGTTTCGCTAATGGTATTCTAGCCTATTAAATATGCATTGTAGTTTAAAAATAATAAAGTAAGTTTTATGTTATTTTTCTAATATTATATATTATATATTTTATTTTATTAATTTATTTTTAATAATAATTAGTTATTATATTATATTATATTTAATAATATTATTATTAAAATATGATTAAATTATTTATTTTTATAAAATTATATTTAATAATAATCCTATTAAAATTTTAAAAAATAACAATAATTATTTACATTTTTTTTTGTTAAGGGTTCTCTAGTTATTTCAACTTTTTCCTTATGCTATTACAACTCTATTCCATTCAACCGAACATAAGAATACTATTATAGTTTTATTTCATTCCATCCAACCAAACAATTGAATTATCGATTATAATTTTATTCCATTTCAATTGAATCAAACGTGTTATTAGAGTATTCAAATTATATATAACCACATAATATTTTAACCAAAATGTCAACATATTAACTATTTGGACTAATTAATAACATTATAAAATATAGGGACCAAAGTGTGTTAAAATTAAAGTTATAAGTTAAATCTCAAATTTAAGCATATTAGAGAGACCAAAGATGAAATTTAACCATGTGTGTAAAAAGAAAAAAAGAAGAAACATGGTGAGAAATTCACGTGTCAACAGTAGAAAGGTCGAAGAACATTGTTTTTATATATAGGTATGTAGATATGTGTGTGTATGTCAGTGCATGGGCTAAACTTGTATAAACTACACAGATTGTAGCTAGCTAGAATTACTGAAAGAGGAAAATCGACACATCCTTCCTCTAGTCACCTTGAAATTGAATTTCCTAAGACCATAAGATCCGTCAACTGTTGAGACTCAACATTGCAGCAATACAAGGAGATGGGTTGTATAGTCATGTGCTACTCACGCGTATAATAATATATCTACTCACGTGATTATTGTTAAGTTTTAAAAGAAGGGACAAAAAAGGAATAAATAGATAAACCATTTTGATAACAAATTAAATAATTAAAAAAAAAACAAATAAAAAGGGAAAGGAGCTAAAAATTAGCCAAATAATTCACCGATTGGAGATTTAATTTCATAAATTTTAGGTAAATCTATTTCTTAGTCCTGTTTCTTTTTCATATCATTTTACTTAACTTTTAACTTTTATCATTAAGGAATAATAAATTTCCTTGTATTAAAATATATATTTCTTTTGTAATATTGAATATTTAAAAGCTATAAAATTGAGTTTTTGTCTATTTATGTATTACATTATTTTTTATGTTGTAATTTCTTTCCATTTTATTAATGTTTATGTAATATATATTTGTTGACACATTTGAAGGTAAGGTTCATTCAGTGGTTGTTTCTATGGTTGAAATAGAGTGGCCACAACTTCAGACACTATTTGATTGTCTTACTTGCTTATTTTAAGAGTTGACATATTTTAGAATAAAAACATTGAGTTATATGTTGTGAAGATTTTTGACATGCAAAGCCCATAACTTGATGATTACTTGAGTTAAAATTTAAGATTGGTTTGTTTTAGCCCAAGGTAGATTGCTTGTTAAACAAGGAAAGTCATTTTTTTATGTTTTGAAGGCATTGGATTAAATCGAAACCCTTATGGAAGTAGTATTTTGTACTAATTTTTAGCATTCTTTGTAGAGATGTGATTAGATTGTAATCACTATGGAAACAAAACTTAAGTAGTATATAAACTTAAGTTTTGCCTAGGTTAAGAGAGGACTGAGAGATTAAGCGTTTGATAGAGCACAAATTTGTTCAAATAAGGGACATGTGTGTGCATTATTTCTGTAAACAATCAAAAGAGTCTATTGAGTTGCAAAGCTATGCTTTTGAGGGGGAAGTTTAGAGGGAGAGTGACCTAGTCCTTATCCTACAGTAAGGTCGCTAAATTGGTTAGTGTTAGGCCAATGATTGGACTTAAATAATCGGTTGTACTATACAAAAGATAGTGGATCAATGCTTTATGCAAGGCCTCGGAGACGTAGACTGAGGTCAAACTACGTAAACAATCTCGATGTTCTTTATTATTTTCACACTTTTTATTTCGTGGTTGAAGCTTTAGCCATAGTTCTGTAACACCCCATACCCGAGTCCCATGCTAAGATTGGATACGAGACATTACCATGCTTGAACTCACTTAAAACATGTACTTACGGGCTATAAAATTTTGTTCCAAATTGGAAACTTCACTTTCTTAGTCTTAATCATACATTTCATGGGCCCACGAGGCCTTAAACACGTATCTGGAAACTTTCAGAACTCAAATGAAAACTTTTCTTTAAAACAGGGGTTACACGCCCATGTGACTTGGGACACGCCCGTGTACCCCTAACACATTCCCGTGTCTTCCACCCGTGTTCTACACTGACTAATTACAAACGGCCTTGACACGCCCGTGGATGTAAACCGTGTGCTATACCTTGATATACTGACTTATTCACACGGTTTGGGGCACACGCCCATGTTTCGACCGTGGGATTTGCCTGTGGCCTATTTGACTTAAAACACTAAGGTGCAGGGTACGCACGGCCTAGACACACGCCCGTGTGTCTAACCGTGTGGGCAATTAGAGGCTATTTACCAAGCCTATTGCCACTCTGAAATCAAGACCAAACTTATGCTCAATTCAATACATTTTTTATAAACATTACTACATACTTCATTGATATCAATAAACATACATACTTAGTCAAATTTTTGCCAAACACTTAGCCATATACAAAAGAATAATAAACTTAATAGCCAACACTTTGGCTCTTCTTAGAACATATTCTCTAAATGAAATGCTTCCTATACATGCCATACTTAGTAAAATAACTTGTCTATACCAAAATAGCGATCGATAGTGTGCTCCGAGCTCCGATGACGATGATCCACGAGATTGGCTTGGCGAAACTACATAGAAAGAAAGAATAAAAGACATAAGCATTTAGCTTAGTAAGTTTGCATATCATTCACATAGCAGCATACTTGATTAATATAAACTATTTGACATAAACAATGGTATCATAGATTTTAGCTATAAAGCTTACTTACTTATACTGATTCTTACATATCTCATGATACTTACTAGTCTCATCCCCTTGGGATAAATAAGATACATGTATCACTTGATCACATTGATCAGTATACTTTAACATGATAATCATAATCTTTCCTTCATCATTCATAACATGGTTAATACTCATTTCCAACTTGATAATAGCTTTGCTTACTTATCTTTCTTGTCATCTAATTTTAACTTTACTCATTTGCTCGATGAATTTCTACGAATAACCGAGGATACTAAATCTCTTCCCACGAACTTGATACCAAAGCCATATCCTAGATACGGTCTTACATGGAATATCTCATCTTAGTTTCGAGGCCATGTCTTGACATGGACTTATACGAAGTCTTTCTTGTTCTCACCAATGCCATGCCTTGGCTTGGACTTACATGGGATCTCTTTCTCTTGATAGCTTTTCAATGCCAAGTTTGCCTTGGACTTACATGATATCTGCTCAATGCCAAGCTTGCATGATATCTGGCTTACATGCCTTGGATCATGATATCTGTTCAATGCCAAGCTTGCCTTGGACTTACATGATATCTGTTCAATGCCAAGCTTGCCTTGGACTTACATGATATCTGTGCTTGATTGCCGATGCCATGCCTTGGCTTGGTCTTATACGGACTTTCTTATCTCATGTGGTAGATCGAGTATCCTAGGAAATTCATCTTCAATCGGGACTTGCTCATACTTAATCTCATCGATTTCTTTGTTTAACATAACATTAAACATTCCATGAAAATAGTGTACATTATACTAAGCAATTCAATGATAAAAATCAAAAAGCTTAGAAATCATACAGACTTACCTCAATATACAAAATGTATGTAGATATGTAATTTAGTCCTCGACTTTGTTCTTGCTTCAGTTTCGATCCGGGCTTCATTTTTCTTGATCTATAACAATAATTCAACTCGATTAATAATCATATTGACTAAATTGACTCATTACTCATACTTTGGCAAAATTATTATTTTGCCCCTATACTTTCTCATATTTGCACTTTGGCCTAAAGGCTTGTAAAATAATTCTCATTAAACTTTCTTAAACTTCATGCTTAGCTGATTCATTTTCTCTACTATAACAATCATCAATTCTCACTATTTCTAGTATGTATGACCAATTTTTATAGCTATTACAAACTAGTCCATACTATCAATTTTCATGAAATTCACTTAGAAAAATATATTTATCTAACATCAAACTCTCATAAACTTCCATAAAACATCATTTAACATGCATGTCATTCATGGGTAAATTTTTGAACATGCATCCTAGCTCATTTTATAGCTAAAAATAGCTAATTCATTATACGAGAACTTCAAAAATACGAAGAATATTAAAAACGGGGCTAAAATGAACTTACTAGCAATCTTGAAAAAAAATGAAGAACCCTAGCTATGGAGTCTTCAAATTTTCGGCAATAAGGGGAAGAAGATGAATAGATTTTTATCATCTTTTTCCCATTTTAATCATTTAAATTGATAAATGACCAAAATGCCATTCTCTCTAAAAATTTCTATTTTACTAACTTTGTCTAATTTTGTCCAAAAATTATAATTTGGGAAAATTGCTACTTAAGGACTTCTAATTGATATTATAAAGCCATCTCATACAAAAAGCTTCTAGAAACTCATATTTTACAACTTTTGCAATTTAGTCCTTTTGGACTATTCAACCTCAATTTAACAAAATTGCTTCATGAAACTTTTACACTAGCATGCAAACATGACATAAACCTTAAAAACTCATAAATTCACCTCGGATTGGTGGCCTTGCACCACTATTCGACTGGGCCCTAAATCGGGATGTTACAAGTTCCAAGTATCATTTTAGCCACAAATTCTATTTGTCAAGCAAGTTCATCCCTTTCGTTCCTTCAATTGGAATCAGAGACTCTCACTTAACACACATTATGGTTATCTTGGTTAATATATTTGCTTGAAATAGAATGATCTTCAATTTCTCACCCCTTATGCTCGATGGAGCAAATTATGGTTATTAGAAAGCTAAGATGAAAGCTTTCATTAAGTCAACTGATGAACGAGCATGAGAGTTTTTAACTAGATGGACTCATCCTTTCATTGAAATTGAAGGAGTAAAAACTCCCGAGCCTGAAGCAACGTGGACCACTAAAGAAGAAAGGGTTACTAATGTCAACTCCAAAGCACTGTATGTTATTTTTTGTGGAGTAGATTCTCGGGAATTCAGGAGAATTTAAAAGTGTATTGAAGCCAAGAAGGCTTAAAAGATACTGTAGACAACTCATGAAGGGACTAATACGATGAAAAAATCTAAGCTTCAGATGCTGACAACTAAATTTGAGACTCTAAGGATGTAGGAAATAGATACCTAACCGGTTGCGCTTATTAAAACATTGAATTTATGAAAATATTTCTAAGGTCCAGTTTATTGCAAGCGTATAATGTCAATTGTAATATTTATAATGTTACAATGAAACACCAAAGTATTTCAAGGATTGAACCCAAAGGAAGAGACGGTTGAGTAATGATTAGCATACACAATAGAGTCTAAATGGCTACTAATAAAATTTTATAGTACAACAATTCATAAAAGAAGATTTTGCAAGAAAATTAAATATTCTACCCTAAGGACTAAATTGCAAGAAATATAAACTAACGAGACTATCCAAAAAATCACTAATGAGGGTTGGCTGACTTCGATGTGGTATACCAAATCTCAGGCTAGGGACATAAATCACTTAATTACTAAGTGATTCCATTTTATCTCTCCATCTCAACTTCACTGATTTAGACGAATTAGGTTTGGTTTAGCTCTCGATCTCGTCGGTTAATCCAGGACTAAGGAACATGTGCGTGACAAGATTACCTTTCAGTCTCACTTTATCTTGATATTCCCTTAAGGGGCGTCATTACCTAAGTTCTTAGTTTTATTCAAATTAGTCCAATTTGTTACACTTTAGTCCCTTGTCCAAAGATTTTAGTTATCCACATCTTCATTAACCAACCTCCTTAAAGGTTTAGTTACTCATGCTTAAAGTGAATAAAATAAACATAACAATGGAAAACAAGCCAGTCATGAAAGTAAAGTCTAAGAAAAATATGAAAATTGAGATTTTTATACAAGAAAACTTAAATAGCATGAAACTAAAAATAGATGTCATACACTTCATGAATGTGGCAAGAGCATTATACAACCCAAAAGGTATCCTTCGGAAGGCATAAGTACCAAATGGGCAAGTGAATGTAGTTTTTTCTTAATCATCTAGGTGAATTGGGATTTGATGATATCCAAAATACTCATCTAAGAAACAATGTAACACCCCTAACCCATCTCAGTTGTCGGATTAGGGTTACAGAGCATTACCAAACAATCGAAAACCATTTATCATAATAACATTAAATAAATTAAACATATTATAAATCATTCAATCACATGCATTTTATCCATAAATTGAGCCATCGAGGCCTTAAAAATATCTTAGAAGCAATTCTGGACTAATTTGAAACAAACCAGAAGTTTAAAGAAAAGTTGCAAAATTTGGAAAACAAGGGTCACACAATCGTGTGGCGTGTGACATCACCTCGTGCCGTAATATTCGAACAAGGGACACACAACCATGTCCCAACCCATGTCCTCACCCATGTAACTCATTGAGTTGCCCCACACGCCAATGTGCCAGGCTGTGTAACTCTCTGAGTTACCACACACGCTCGCGTGCCAGGCCGTGTAACTCACTGACTTGAAACACTAAGAACTTTCAAATGACACACGGCCATGTGATAGCTTGAGCCCCAGGCCGTGTGAATCCAAAAATTTACCTAAAAATAAGCTATTTCAAAACCATGTCATGCATAAATAACCATTCCATTTAGGCACACAATCAAGGGATTTATTCATCAATCAAACACACATAAACATATAATTTCAAACATCCTAAATCACCTAACCAATATGCCATTCAAAGGCACCAAAATTGTATCCAAACATCAATACCTAAACATGTCAATATTGCCATTTTCCAAACATAGAAGCCTAATTCAACCAACTACCATACATGACCATTTGCAAGCCAACAAAACATACCAAAACATACATTACAAAAATCCTATACACGCCATTATTAACCTTGGACAAAATACTCAAAATCTACCAAAATAGTTCCTGAATAGTGTAATAGATCTCTGAAGAGCTTCCAACCAGTCGAGCTTCCGATAATCTATAGAATAAAAGAAAGGAACTACATAAACAACGAGTGCTTAGTAAGCTCGTATAACATAAACATAACTTACCATGTTAGTTATACAGTTCATAGATTAAGTATAAACCATTACCAATGCCATGAGCTTAGAATAAGCCTATTCAAGCATCATCAAGCTCACATGTTAGTAGGTTCATCAACATCACATATAAGGTCATTTATATCATAAGTAAATTTCATAAGATACATTACATATGCACCAACCTTTTCATAAAGTCATGAACATTTCCATTAACTTACTTACTATTTCATTCCTGTTCTTATCCCTTGGACCATCTAGAATTGCATTGGATACTCGGGAAAGCTTACACATAGTGTGCCTTTACATATAATTGTAACCTTTCATTTACATCAATGCTCACACGAGCTGTGGGTCAGAATGTAAGCTACACGATGCTGCTTACACGGCTTGTGGAGAATCCGTAAAAATGTAGGACCTAAGCCATCGGTAGGACATTGAAGACTAACACCCAAAATATGAAATCCCTAATGACATGTCATTTGTATCATAAGAATTCTTAAGGTTCAACCGGGACTCATATTTCGTCAATTCATCATATCATTGTTACATTTATAATCCAATTAATTTATATTACAAAAAATAGTAAATAGTTAATTTAACTAACATTAAAATGATCATAGTTCATACGAACTTACCTCGATAATTCGGCGTAGAAGTATAATCAAACACAAATTCGAAGCTTTCGCTTTTCCTTAATTTAAGTCCGAATGTGGTTTATCTTGATCTAAATAAATAATTTTCATTCAATTAAGTACTTCTAGAATTCAATTTAATCCATAATTCATATTTATACAAAATTACAAATTTGCCTCTAATATTTTAACTTTTCACAATTTAGTCCCTAAGCTCATAACTTGAAATCTAACCATTTTAACACATAACCATATTAACCAAAGCTACAAGGAACCTTGGAACAACCTAATATTATAAAAAATTAACAATAAAACCAATGAATTTACACTTTTAACAAATTAATCCCTATTTCCAAAATTCATAAAAAATTACTTAATAAAACATGTCTATTTTACAAAAAAGATTGATAATCTATCAACTAACATCTAAAATCATTCAAAAAAATCCAAGGCAAGTCCCTCAACCTTTAACAATTTTACAAACTAACCCCGGGCTTGCTATGTTAAGCTAAAACGAACTCAAAAATATAAAAGTCATTAAAAACGGGGCTTGAATACATACCATGCAATAGATTATAGCTTGGTCGAAACTTGCTCCCCTCTTTAATGGTGAAATTTGTTTTAGAAAGAAAGAATGTGGAAGATGATACTTTGTTTTATGATTTAATTACTTAATCTTTTAACATAATTATCAAATTACCAAATTAACCTTTTTAAAACTATTAAAATTTCAACAAAACCTTGTCCATACACATCCAATAACACCTTAAATGGTATATTTACCATTCAAGTTTCAGTTTAACATTTGATAGCCATTAGACCCCTTTAGCTAATAGAACTCAACTTTTAAATATTTTACAATTTAGTCCTTTTTACCTAATTAACCTTTTAAACATCAATATTTCTTTACGAAATTTTAATACTACCTTAAGGTAATCTCGTAGACATTAAATAATTATTAAAATAATAACTTACTCATCAGATTTATGGTCCCAAAATCACTGTTTATGACATCATCGAAAAATGGCTGTTACAAACAACAAAACTCCTTTATTGCTAATCTATCCAATATCTGATCAATGAACGACAAGGAGAAATGATCTTTTCTATTGGCATCATTAAGCTTTCGATAATCAATGCACACACACCATTCGGTCACAATTCTAGTTGGTATGAGCTCGTCTTTTTCATTTGACACCACAGTCATCCCACCCTTTTTCGGGACACAATGTATGAGGCTCACCCAATCGTTGTCGAAAATAGCGTAGACAATATCGATTTCTAACCACTTAGTGAACTTATTTTCACGACTTCCTTTATTGCCTGATTGAGGCATCACTGGGCATCAACAACTGGCTTCTTTCCCTCTTCTAATAATATTTTTATGTTGGCAAAGGGATGAGCTTATTCCTTTAATAACAGTGATCGTCCACCCAATCGCTTTCTTGCGTGCTTTTAACACACGAAGAAACAAAACTTCCCTTTTAGTCCTCAATAGGCAGAGATAATAACTGGAAGAGTTTTATGTTCTCCTAAATATCCATACTTCAAACCTTCTAGAAGGGGTTTTAATTCAAGTTTAAGAGGTTTAATTGTCGAAGGAATCATTTTCTCAGATCCATCCTCAAGAGGCTCTAGAGGTTATTTGCAGTGTTTCCACCAATCGAGTCAATGCACGTATTCTGGTGTTAGTTGAATTTCCAAGTCTACATGCAAGTCATTATCCTCTTCTTCTATAGTGAGTTTGCCCATATCCTATGCATAGAGTGCTTGAGATTCTTCAATGCTCTTAGTTTCTATAGATTTAATACTTCTGACATCTGAAAGTGGTTCTAATTTGTATTCCTCCTATACAAAAACTTTGCAATTTTCTTAGACCATAACCGTTCTTGGTATGGGGAGTCCTTGAAATACTTTAACTTTCTAGCTTGCCAATTTTTCAGATATCTAATTAGATTTATCATTGTCAGAACCTCGATTATCCCCAAGAAAGGAGTCGTTGATGCTAACATTTTCAAGCAGAGCTGTTATTTCTCTTACCATTCCTGTAACACCCTAACTGGTCTCAGTCGCCGAAATAGGGTTACAGAGTATTACCGATCAACCGTATAATATTTAACATCATAATATTAAATAGATTAACCTTAATAAAAACCAACCAATCACTTGCATTTTGTCCCTAAATCAAGCTTTCGAGGCTTTGAAAATCACTTATAAGCGATTCGGGACTAAATCAAAATAAATTAGAAGTTTTAAGAAAAATTTAAAAAATTTCCAAAATAGGGATACAGCCGTGTGGAATGCCCCAGGCTGTGTAACTTTTGAAATAGGGACACACGACCGTGTCCTTGCCCGTGTAACTCATTGACTTATGACACACGATCGTGTAACACACTAAGTTATAATACACGGTCATGCCTCAAACCGTGTGTGGCACACGACCAAGTGACATGAGGGTGTTACAGGCTGTGTGCACCTAATTAAAACTTAAACATCAAGTTTGCCATTTCAAGCTTACTTGGACCCTAAGGAATCCATTTACCAGCCATTATATCTATTCAAATTGACATTATACAAGCTTAAAACATGCTAAATCAACCATCCTAAGTGCTTAACCAATGTACCCTCTTTGGTACCACAAGTATACACAATTATACAACAAAATGAGTTAACAAACAAAACATGTCAATTCACACAACTTAGCACCCAACCAATATGCCTATCATAGGCACCTCAAATCATAACATTTCAATATAACACATACTATAAACTTGTATTAAAAACATCATCCTTCATTCACATATATCATAATAAGTTGACTACTTCCACTTAAGATCATACTTTAAGGATTTACATATCAAAACAATAGCAATGACAAACAAGCCTATTACATGCCATATAATCCAAAACAACATTCCAAAAACTACCGAAAATGGATGGATAGTGTGACTTGAGTGCTGAATCAACTGTCTAACCTTCAAAAGTATCTACAAGATAGAAAATAACACAAGTAAGCTTATTGAAGCTTAGTAAGTTTGTTGTACAAAAACAATAAATCTTATCGAAGATTCAACAATAAAAATAATTTTGTAACAGCGTTTTTGTAAACTAACCCGAATCGTCACGGATTAGAGTTAGAAGTGTTACTGGACAAATGGAAAATATTTACAGAATTATCACATAGTCATTTATCAATCTCAAACATAAAGTCCCTTAAGAAGGTCATCGAGACCTTAAACATGCTTGTAAATGAGTCGGGACTAAATCGAAACACATACTAAATTTCAAGGAAAACTAAAAATTTTCTAAATACAGGGGACACACGGCCGAGGTGGTATGCCGTGCCTCTCCCACGGCTACCTGACACACCCGTGTGTCTTCCCCGTGGTTATATACTGCCAAAACCAACACGGTCACCAAGCACGCCCGTGTGCTAAGGCCGTGTACAATAGATTACATACTGCCATTTCTCACACGGCCACCAAGCACACCCGTGTCGAGGCCGTGTGCAATTTAAGCCACATTTTGCCAATTTAATCACGGTCTTATGCACGCCCATGTGCCTTAACCGTGTGACATTATAGGCCCTTTTACAAGGCCAATATGCCACCCACTTAGGGTCTTCCTACAAGCAATATATACCAAAACATAATATGCATAGATGGCAACCAAAACATATCAAATGGTTCACTTCATCTATACATTCAATACCAATTTCATTCATACCAAATTACAAACTAAATCCTACATCATTTCAAACATATACCATCCATTTACTTAACCAAAACTTAACCATTTCATAGGCATCAAAGCATACCAAAATATATACTTCATATAACTCATTCATTCAAGCATTTTATCAACCAAGACTAACCAAAACATATGTCTACAATCATCTTATAATCACATATCTAGCCTATACATGCCATAATTAGCTATATACATTTTAAAAAGGGTACCAAAATGATTTTAGTAGTGTGATGACGATCCATAACGGTCTTGAACCTTTAGTAGCTTTGACGACCTATAAAATAAAGAAAACACACAGAGTAAGCTTTCCAAAAGCTTAGTAAGTCATAATACAATTAAACCTAGCATAAAAGCATATATGCATAAAGTACATTGACACATAACATTTACATAGCAACTATCACTATTGTTTTGGTTCATATACTTGGACCCAATTGCCACATTCATCCATACCAGAGTCATATGTTTACATATACAACTCCTTCTTAAACACTCTTGCATCTTATTCTAGTACTCAAAGTCAATCATACTTTTCTTTAATTCAAGTCATATAGGTACTTACCTTTTATAATCATTTATTGTACATACCTAACATATCTGAAATAAATATACATTCACATAATTTTTCATAGCTCGGATTTGCTCATTGAACAGTTCAGAATCTAATATGATACCCGAAAACTCAGAATAATTATACAATGTCAACGTCCCAGACGTGGTCATATTGGATGTCGATGCCACCGTCCCCAAACAGGTCTTATATATATAATCGAGGTCTTATGTATAATAATGCCTCACGCCCCAGGCGAGGTCTTATGTATAACCGGATAATGATGCTTCACGTCCCGATAATGACGAGGTCTTATGTATAATCGATAATGATGCCTCACGCCCCGAGCGAGGTCTTATGTATAATCGATAATGATGCCTACGCCCCGACGAGGTCTTATGTATAATTAGATAATGATGCGAGGTCTTATGTATAACGATAATGATGCCACGCCCCGCGAGGTCTTATGTATAATCGATAATGATGCCTACGCCCCGATGAGGTCTTATGTATAATCGTCTTATGTATAATGATGCCTACGTCCCAAATGAGGTCTTATGTATAATCAGATAATGATGCCTACGTCCCAAATGAGGTCTTATGTATAATCAGATAATGATGCCTACGTCCCAAACGAGGTCTTATGTATAATCAGATAATGATGCCTACGTCCTTGACGAGGTCTTACACGAAATTTCAAATCAACGCCATCATCCCGGACATGGTTTTACATGATAAAATGTAATGTATACCTATGTCATAACATAGCTAATCCTATCTACTCTTAGATTCATACGGGACTTTTCGGACTTAATTACTAAATTGAACTTTTCTCGAAATTCATAAGCATAACTTCTCATAAGTATCCATAATCAACATCAATCATATGAACAATTTAAAAACATACAAATACGTTTATTTGCATAATGACTTACCTCGGATTCGGATTTATCGAGATGAAAACGACTACTCGGTTACTTTCGCTTTCCCACGATCTAAGTCCATTTTCCTCAGTTCTTGATCTAAACATATTCAGAATTAACCTTTTTATTCACTATTTCATTCATTTCAATCCATACACACATATTTTGGCCTATTTACAATTTAGCCCTCACATTTGTTCATTTTATCAATTTAGTCCATTTTTCACAAAACATCAAATTCACAAAATCTATACATACACATGCTTGGCCGAACCTCTATAGGGACTATATAAGTCCAAATATTCCATCAAATTCATATATTAGGCCTCAAAATAATATTTTCACTATTTAGCCCTATTTAGCTAATTTCATTAAAACTTCATGAACAAAACATGTTCATCTAATTCATATCTTCCATTTAACATCTAAAACCATCAAAAAGCTTGGCATTTCATCTATGGCATCTCACTCAAACATCATCAATTCACAAAATCAAAACATGGGTTTTGTAGCTCTCGAAGCAACGATTGCAAAAACGTAAAAATTATCGAAAACCGACCGAAAACATACCTTGATTTAAGCTTACAAGAGCCGAATGTTTAGCCAAAGTTTTCTTTCTTTTTCTCTAGAGATTTTGGCATGAAGATGATGAAAATAGGGCCACTTTTTCATGTTTCTTTTATTATATACCTTAATATAAAATATACAATATAAACATGTATGTATATTTAATTTAACATTAAAAAAAAACACATGTAAACATAATATGTTTACACATAGCCATCCACTACCTATAATTAAAAATTGGCTTAATTGCCACATAAGGCCATAACTTTTAAAAGCCACAACACATAGGTGCTTTAACAATTAACATGCAACTTTCATATTTTATGCAATACAATCCTTTTGTCAAATTGATCACACAAACAGACAAATTAGCTTACGGAAATTTACCACATACTTATTCACATGACAACGGCACAGAATATAATATTAAAATATTATACAGACTCAAATTTGTGGTCCCGAAACCACTGTTATGACTAAGGTATAAACTAGACTGTTACAATTCTCCCCCCTTAGGGATTTTCATCCCCGAAAATCTTACCGTTAAACAGAGTTGGATATTGTTGTCTCATTGAATCTTCAGGTTCCCACGTAGCCTCTTCTAATCGGTGTCGATTCCATAATACTTTCACTAATAGAATTTTCTTGTTTCTTAACTCTTTCACTTCACGAGCTAAGATACGGATCGGTTCCTCTTCGTATGTCATATCAGATCGGATTTCAATTTACGATGGGCTAATCACATGTGACGGATCAGGCCGATATCTACGGAGCATCGAAACGTGAAATACATTGTGAATCTTTTCTAGTTCAAAAGGCAATCTTAATCTATAAGCCACAGGCCCAACACGTTCAATGATCTCATACGGTCCGATGAATCTAGGACTTAACTTGCCTTTACGTCCGAATCGAAGCACTTTCTTCCACGGAAACACTTTCAGAAATACTTTTTTGTCGATCTCAAATTCTATATCTTTTTGTTTTAAGTCTGCATAGGACTTCTGACGATCAGATGCTGCTTTCAAATAATCTAGGATCAGTTTCACTTTCTATTCGATATCTTTTATCAAATCGACCCCGTGTAAATTATTCTCACTGAATTCAGTCCAATATAGAGGTGTACGACATTTACGTCCGTACAAAGCTTCACATGGTGCCATTTTGATGCTTGACTGAAAACTATTGTTATATGCAAATTCTATCACAGGCAGGTACTGTTCCCAAATACCGTTAAATTTAAGAACACAACATCTTAACATATCTTCCAGAGTATGAATGATCCACTCAGACTAACCATCTATTTGCGGATGAAAAGCTGTACTGAAACAAAATTTCGTGCCCAAAGCTTCTTACAATTTTCTTCTAAAATCGCGATGTGACTCTCGGATATCTATCTGACACAATGGATAGTGGCACTCCGTGTAATATTACAATTTTAGAAATATAAAGCTCATCTAATCTATCAAGTGAATAATCAAATCTTACTAGAATAAAATGGGTAGATTTCGTCAATCGGTCAACCACAACCCAAATCACATCTTTCTTTCTCGAAGTCCGAGGCAAACCAGAAACAAAATTCATAGTCACTCCATCCCATTTTCATTCGGGAATCAGAATTGGCTAAAACAAACCAGACGGAACTTGATGTTCAGCTTTCACTTGTTGACAAACTAAACATTTCAAAACAAAGTCAGAAATATCCTGTTTCATACCAGACCACCAATAGTGTCATTTCAGATCATGATGCATCTTTGTACTACACAACTGAATAGATACACAACTATTATATACTTCATTCATAATCAACTGGATTAACTCAGGGTTTCTCAGAACACAGATACGATCTCGAAATCTCAAGCAATCATCAACAACTCAAAGCTCTAATTTAGAATTTGAATCACACTGAACTCGTTTCGCTAACATTTCATTAACAACTTTCTAAGCATCACATATCTGCTGTAAAAACAATAGTTTTGCTT
The DNA here is from genome assembly GCA_025506655.1 of Gossypium rotundifolium. Taxonomy (NCBI): domain Eukaryota; kingdom Viridiplantae; phylum Streptophyta; class Magnoliopsida; order Malvales; family Malvaceae; genus Gossypium; species Gossypium rotundifolium. Next base: position 25,894,004 of record CP106727.1, read on the forward strand.
TCAATTCAACTAACACTGAATTATCATCAAACAAATTTAACACCCCGGGGTGAAGAACTCGGCCTTGCAAACCCCCTGTTGGTTAATTCTTGCAACAGTGACTTTAACTCTTTCAATTCCATAAGTGTCAATCTATACAGATCTATCCAAATAGGGGTCGTACCAAGCAACAATTCTATACCAAATTCAACTTTGCAATTCGAAGACAATCCCGGTAATTCTTCAGGGAAAACATCAGAGAACTCACAGACTACTGGCACCGATTCAACTTTCTTTTCACATACTTTCAAATCAAACACATGGCAAAATATGCTTCATAATCTTTTTTTTCACATAACTCTGAGCTTTCAAAATAGATATCACAGCAGACAATCCATTCAAATCATCAGACTCAATCCGTATAATCTCATTATTCAGGCATCTCAAATCTATAGTCTTTCTTTTATAGTCCACAACAGCATTGTGCATGAACAACCAATCCATTCCCAAAATAATATCGAATTCATCAAATGGCAAGAGCATCAGATCAGTAGGGAAACAAATATCTAGAAACATTAACGGACAATTCTTGCATACTTTGTCAACAAGGACACTTTTACCTAAGGGGTTCGATACTTTTATAGCAAACTCAGTAGACTCTACAGCCAAAGTCTTACTGAATACTAAATTCATGCATATATAGAAATGAGTAGAATCAGGGTTTATCAAAGCAATCACAGAGGTATCATAAAGTGTAAAAGTACCCGTTATAACGTCTAAAGATGAAGCTTCCTCCCGAGCTCGGATAGCATACGCTATGGCCAGCGCTCTAGCTTCAGATCTCGCAACAGTATCTCTAGTAGTTCTCTAACTACTACTGACGTTTCTTGCATTTTGAGGAGATCTACCTTGTGCTGAAACATTCTCAGATCTCGGGTTCTGAACAATCTCTTGTTCAACAGACTGGCAGTCTCGAATATAATGATCTAACGATCCACAACTGAAGCAAGCTTGATTATTCAATCTACAATTCCCCGAATGTCTTTTATTACAACGCTTACACTTGAGTCGCTCGGATCTGACATTTTCAACACTCGCCATCTTTGGGCAATCTTGAATGAAGTGATTTCGTGATCCACATTTATAACAAACTCTATTGTTTTACTTGCCCCAACATTTTCCCACATGTCATCTTCCACACTGTTTACACTCAGGTTTGCTGCTTTTAGTATTTCCATCATTTGATTCAATTTGAGCTTGAGTTCCCAGACCAACATTTGGTCTCACACGATCTCTACTCGTATGTCCGATTAAAACATTTAATCTATTGCTTACATCTCTATATTTCTTCGTCAAAGGTTGAGAGAAATTACTTATCGATCTTTTTCTTTCATTACGAGCTTCAGAATTGACTTTCTCGATATTATCATCATTAATAGCTCAGAATTCTTTAGCCCCATACCTACGAATCTTATCAACCGAGGCTTGCTCAACAGGTTTGAATACATAACCGGTGGCATAACCGTAGTATGAGGAGGATTAACCGGGGGCGGGGGTTACGAAACAGTCGGGTTATTTTCATGAATTGAGTGAACCACTCACTCATCATCTGGAAGAAAGCTTGCTTAGCTTCTCCCTCCGACCGTCTTCGTAGCTGGTCTTGAAGCAAAGCTCATCCCTTGCGCGAGGCGAGCACATTACTTTCTATGTCGTTAGCTACGGCTCTTTCGGGATCCATTGCTATACGGAATTCACATTTATACGTTAGGATTCATCACACTATCACATTTCAAATATTATGGCATGTATAGCTAGACTCTGACACACTACGTTAGTCCGAGAATCGACTAAATCGTAGCTCGATACTAATAAAATGTAACATCCCTAACCCGTAATCGTCTCTGGATTAGAGTTAGAAGTGTTACCGGACAAATCAAAAATATTTACAGAATTATCACATAGTCATTTATCAATCTCAAACATAAAGTCCCTTAAGAAAGTTCTCAAGACCTTAAACATGCTTGTAAATCGAGTCGGGACTAAATTGAAACACATACTAAATTTCGAGGAAAACTAAAAATTTTCTAAATACAGGGGACACACGGCCGTGGGGGTAGGCCGTGCCTCTCTCACGGCTACCTGACACACCCGTGTGTCTTCCCCGTGGCTATATACTACCAAAACCAACACAGTCACGAAGCACGCCCGTGTGCTAAGGCTGTGTACAATAGATCACATACTGCCATTTCTCACACGGCCACCAAGCACACCCGTGTCGAGGTCGTGTGCAATTTAAGCCACATTCTGCCAATTTACCCACAGTTTTAGGCATGCCAGTGTGCCTTAACCGTGTGACATTATAGGTCCTTTTACAAGGCCAATATGCCACCCACTTATGGTCTTCCTACAAGCAATGTATACCATAACATAATATGCATAGATGGCAACCAAAACATATCACATGGTTCACTTCATCTATACATTCAATACCAATTTCATTCATACCAAATTACAAACTAAATCCTATATCATTTCAAACATATATCATCCATTTACTTAATCAAAACTTAACCATTTCATAGGCATCAAAGCATACCAAAATATATATTTCATATAACTCATTCGTTCAAGCATTTTATCAACTCAAGACTAACCAAAACATATGGCTAGAATCATCTTATAATCACATACACTTATCTAGCCTATACATGCCATAATTAGCTATATACATTTTAAAAAGGGTACTAAAATGATTTTAGTAGTGTGATGACGGTCCGTGACGGTCTCAAACCTTCAGTAGCTTTAACGACCTATAAAATAAAGAAAACACGCACAGAGTAAGCTTTTCAAAAGCTTAGTAAGTCATAACACAATTAAACCTAGCATAAAAGCATATATGCATAAAGTACATTGACACATAACATTTACTTAGCAACTATCATATATTGTTTTGGTTCATATACTTGGACCCAATTGCCATATTCATCCATACCAGAATCATATGTTTACATATACAACTCATTCTTAAACACTCTTGCATCTTATTCTAGTACTCAAATTCAACCATACTTTTCTTTAATTCAAGTCATATAGGTACTTACCTTTTATAATCCTTTATTGTACATACCTAACATATCTGAAATATATATACATTCACATAATTGTTCATAGCTCGGATTTGCTCATTGAGCAGTTCGGAATCTAATATGATACCCGAAAACTCAGAATAATTATACAATGTCAATGTCCCAGACGTGGTCATATCGGATGTTGATGCCATCGTCCCTGCATGTGGTCTTATATATATAATCGATAATAATGCCTACGTCCCAGCGAGGTCTTATGTATAATCAGATAATGATGCCTACGCCCCGCATTTAGGTGTTATGTATAATCAGATAATGATGCCTACGTCCCAGACGAGTTCTTATGTATAATCAGATAATAATGCCTACGTCCCAGATGAGGTCTTATGTATAATCATATAATGATGCCTACGTCCCAGACGAGGTCTTATGTATAATCAGATAATGATGCCTACATCCCAGACGAGGTCTTATGTATAATCAGATAATGATGCCTACGTCCCCGACGAGGTCTTATGTATAATCAGATAATGATGCCTACGTCCCCGACGAGGTCTTATGTATAATCAGATAATGATGCCTACGTCCCCGACGAGGTCTTATGTATAATCAGATAATGATGCCTACGTCCTAGACGAAATCTTATGTATAATTAGATAATGATGCCTACGTCCCCGACGAGGTCTTATGTATAATCAGATAATGATGCTTACGTCCAGACGAGGTCTTATGTATAATCAGATAATGATGCCTACGTCCCAGACGAGGTCTTATGTATAATCAGATAATGATGCCTACGTCCCCGACGAGGTCTTACATGAAATTTCAAATTAACGCCATCGTCCCGGACATGGTCTTACATGATAAAACAGAACAGATACTTATGTCATGACATAGCTAATCCTATCTACTCTTAGATTCACATAGGACTTTTCAAACTTAATTACTAAATCGAAATTTTCTCGGAATTCATAAGCATAACTTCTCATAAGTATCCATAATCAACATCAATCATATGAACAATTTAAAAACATACAAATACGTTTATTTGCATAATGACTTACCTCGGATTCGGTTTATCGAGATGAAAACGGCTACTAGTAACTTTCGCTTTCCCACGATCTAAGTCCCTTTTCCTCGGTTCTTGATCTAAACATATTCAGAATTAACCTTTTTATTCACTATTTCATTCATTTCAATCCATACAGACATATTTTGGGTTATTTATATTTAGCCCCCACATTTGCACATTTTATCAATTTAGTCCATTTTTCACAAAACATCAAATTCACAAAATCTATACATACACATGCTTGGCGAACCTCTATAGGGACTATATAAGTCCAAATTTTCCATCAAATTCACATATTAGCCCTCCAAAATAACATTTTCACATTTTAGCCCTATTTAGCTAATTTCATTAAAACTTCAAGAACAAAACATGTTCATCTAATTCATATCTTCCATTTAACTTATAAAACCATCAAAAAGCTTGGCATTTCATCTATGGCATCTCACTCAAACATCATCAATTCACAAAATCAAAACATGGGTTTTGTAGCTCTCGCAGCAACGATTGCAAAAACGTAAAAATTATCAAAAACCGACCGAAAACATACCTTGATTTAAGCTTACAAGAGCCGAATGTTTAGCCAAAGTTTTCTTTCTTTTTCTCTAGAGATTTCGGCATGAAGATGATGAAAATAGGGCCACTTTTTATGTTTCTTTTATTATATACCTTAATATAAAATATACAATATAAAATGTATGTATATTTAATTTAACATTAAAAAAACACATGTAAACATAATATGTCTACACATAGCCATCCACTACCTATAATTAAAAATTGGCTTAATTGCCACATAAGGCCATAACTTTTAAAAGCCATAACACATAGGTGCTTTAACAATTAACATGCAACTTTCATATTTTATGCAATACAGTCCTTTTGTCAAATTGATCACACAAACTGACAAATTAGCTTACGAAAATTTACCACATACTTATTCACATGACAACGGCACAAAATATAATATTAAAATATTATAAGGACTCAGATTTGTGGTCCCGAAACCACTGTTCCGACTAGGGTATAAACTGGACTGTTACATTTTTTGTCATCCACAATATCAATTCTGTGAATTTCATAATTCAATTCAAATTTCAAACCATAATATCTGGAAAACACATATATACATAACAGATTAATTCAAAGGGCCAAATACATTATATCTTTCAAATCCATTAAATATGTTATAATACCACGATTTACGACCTGATGAACGACTTACAGATATGAGTACACAAACAATCCAACCGAAACACGCCAATCTCTCACAAGAGCTGATCCACCCTATAACACGCTATAATAGGGTGTATAACACGAGAGTTTGTAACAAATGCTGAACCTTGGCCTACTCGAGAAAATATATATATCACACCACATCAATCTCCACTCTAATCCCCAAATAACATGTCATCATTCAATTGTACTCTATCTCACGTTCATCCGATCCAAGTATTTAAATTCAATAATATTTTTCAGACAACTTTACATCAACAATAAAACAATTATATCTATTAATCGTATTACATCATCAAACATTTCTTATAGATATTAAATTATAAACCTACGAACTTACAAGTCTGATTTACAGTAACGGTCCAAAATAGTTTAATCAATGATCGACGTTGTGTTAATTCATTATTTTCATTTTCAATTACACCCATCAATATAATTCAAACATTATAAAATTAAGGCGTATAATACATTTAAAAATGTACTTAATTTAAATCATACAATCTTACCAGACTAATCTGCAGCAACGACAAAGTATAGGGGCTATTCGGTAATTTTCTCGTTTCCTCAGTTTTCCACTCGTTCAAGATCTAAAATAATAATTCCATTCAATTCACTATTTCTAACAGAAAAATTAATTCATTTTATGCAATTAAGTCTTTTTCACATTTTTACAAAATTGCCCTTAATATTTTACTTTTATGTAATTTAGACCCTAACTCAAAACATGCAATTTAACCATTTATTCAAATTTCAGCTTAGCCAATTATTCCCAATTTTGTAATTATTTCAAATCAAGTACAAGTAACTTTTTCATTCTAACATTTTAGTCCTTAAATGTTAAAATCATCAAAAACTACTTTACAAAATTGTCCTATTTAACAACCAAACTTACCAATCCATCATAAAATTCCAAGAATTTACAAAACTCATCAATGGCATAATCCACAACATTTAACAATTTTACAAATTAGTCACCATATTAGCTAGATTGAGCTTATACAAGTTCAAAAACATAAAAATTACTAAAAATGGGCAAGAATTACCTAACCAAATGGAAGCCCTAGCTTGGCCGAAAGCTTGCTTCTTCATGGTCATGGAGTTTCGGTTTTAAGAAAGAAAATGAAGAAAAAATAACTTTGTTTTCTAATTGTTTCATTATAATTTTTACTTATTTACTAATTTACACTTTTAACCTTTACTATATAACTTATAAAACTAATTAAAACATGTCCATATTTGTCCATAATATATAAATATGGTATAATTACCATCCAAGGAAGGTTTAATTGCACAATTGGTCCTTCAATTATATTAAATTCCAACTAAGCAAACTTAATTTTCAATTTAAACCTAAATTACTAGGACTAAATGAGCAAATAGCCCAAAAGTTAGTGGATTCAATCATGTCACCACCGCTTGAAATTTTTGACCATGGTTTAACTACCATTTTGGTCCCTTTACTATTTTAAATCAAAGGCAATTAACTTTTACCTCTTTTACAATGTAATCCTTTTACCGAAATTAAGCAATGAATCATCAAAATTATTGGACCAAACCTCAATTCATATATAATACAACTCTGTAAATATTTAATAAAAAATTATGGAAACAAGGTCCTAATACCTCGTTTTTAATAACCACTTGACTTTTGAACTGAACCACTTATATTAACTTTTAATTTAATTAGTTCAATTCATCAAATCAAAATTCAATATAAAATTTATTATTAACTTGTATAATTTAAATACTAATGATACGAACTTACTTGTCGGATTTGTGGTCCCAAAACCACTATTTTGACATCACTGAAAATTGAGTTGTTACAGTTCTAGTCCAAATGCTTCCCCCAAAGATTATGTGAAATATTTTCTTATTGTTTGTATCTAATCCAGCATAAAAACATTGCAAATGAGCAGCTCTCTCTACTCCAATTCTGATAAGGTTCCTCAAAATCTTTTTAAACCTATCCCAAGCTTGCCCTAAGGTTTTGGACTCTTTTTGTTTGAAATTGAATAGCCCTTAATAGGCATTAATTACCATTGTGATGGGCATGTTCTTTTCCAAGAACAAACAAAGAAATTCTTCCTAAGTGGCAATAGTATTAGGAGGCAACATATCTAACCATTCCTTCGCTTGCTCTCCAAGAACGAAAGGAATCAATAGTAATCTGATACTGTCATAATGAACCCCTCCATAGCTTACTATGCTACATATGTGTTCAAACATGCGAAGAAAGTTCACCAGACTCTCGTTTTCATTCCCATTAAATTGAAGATTGACTAACATCCACGAAATAAGGGATGGATTAATCTTGAAATGTGGAATCTCAATATTATGTGTAGTTATTCAGGGTCTCAACCATTTTTGATCTTGTAGCATAGTGTCGAGTGAGGAAAACGTGAGTGATGATGCGTTTCGATTCTAGCTCAAATGGTAAGATACCATTACCGGTTTGAGTCATACAATGTTCCTACAAGCACGAGGATTGAATGAAATTTCTCAAACTTGAAAACAAAATAAAAACAAATAAGAAATAAAGTTGTATCTATAAATCCTACTTTTTCTACTTATCTCTACCTAGAAATGTACACTAAAAATTACTCAATCTTACACCATCTTCCTCGGAAACAATGCCAACAACTTGACCGACTGCATGCATGTGCATTAAAAAACTAAATTTATGAAAATATTTCTAAGGTCTAGTTTTACTACAAACGTACAGTGTCAGTTGTAATATTTATAATATTACAATGAAACACCGAAGTATTCCAAGGATCAAACCTAAAGGAAGAGATGGTTAATCAATTATTAACATACATAATAGAGTCTAAGTGGTTACTAGCACAATTTTGTAGTACAACAATTCATAAAAGAAGATTTTGCAAAAAAAAAAAAATATTCTACCCTAATGACTAAATTTCAAGAAATGTAAACTAATTGGACCATCCAACAATCACTAATGAGGGTTGGTTGACTTTTATTTGTGTAATATCCGAGAATTAGGGCTTATGCATTTTTGCTTAATTCCATGTGGTAGTATGCCTATGTGTTTTGAATGTGTTTAGGAGATTTTTGGGAACTCTAGAGTGTAGGAGAATGCCTTAGAAAGTATTGGATTTTTAGTTTTAAAGGGAAAGCTAGGCAAAGGAGGGCTTAAGGAAATTTGTAGGGGAAATTGGACATAAAAGTGGGCTTGTTAAGGTGGCAAGGAGGCGCCACTTAAAGCCTTAAAAAGTGACGCCACAAGAGGGGGCCTAGGTTCGAGCAGCAAGGGGAACACTTGAGGAGTTGTTTTTTTTTCGTCAGGGAGGAAGGAAGTTGGACCGCATGTGGACTCTAGAAGGATGCGGTATAGATTAGGTGGGAGAGATTGAAGATTCGACTAAGTAGGAGGGGAACAAGGGATAAGGGAGTGAGAGAAGTAGTGGCCGAATGTAGGACTCTAAGGTGTGAGAGTTGGCCGAATATGGGACTCTGAGGAAGGGGGGTCATAATTTGGTCATACAAGGGGAGCTAGGTATCGAATTTACTTAGTGTAGTATAGGCATCTTTTTGTGATTTTTCCTCTTCCAAAAGCTCTATTCCCTTTTCTTTTGTGACCAGAAATTGAAACCTCTCAAACCTTAGTTTCTCTTCTTCTTTTTCATCTTCTCACGATTCAACCATCTTCAAAAGCCGAAGGAGCTTTTTTCCTTTTATAAAATTATAGTCGAACCTCTTCTGAGCCTCACCCTTATTTCTTCTCTTTCATTCTTTTCTAGAACATTGATTCTCAAGGGTTGTTATCAAGCCAAATCAGGTAGTAAGGTGGTAAGGATTTCTTTTTCTTTCAGTTTTCTCTCTTCTTTTTTTTCTTAGTTGGTCGAAATCAAGAAACTAGTCATGTGTATTTGATTGGCTAAAATCATAGAGGGCTAGGTTGTGGGTCTTTTGCTTTTAGCCAGCGATAAAGGTGCTAAGGAGCTCTCGGGATTCGATCTATTAAGGTAAGAAAGTGGTAGTATTCGGCCAAGGGGTCACATATTTTCTATGTCTTTAAGTTTGAGGTCGAAACTAATATGGCTCCATTTAGGGATTTCGATAGACTGTTAGGTTCAAACGTGTGATTCTGGGATTCGATCAGTTGAGGTAAGATGATGATAGTGGTAGGTTGAAGGCCGTACTTTTGCTCATTTATGTAAGAGCCGAATCTAACATAGTTGTGTAGGAGGGAGTTCAACAAATCGCAAGGTGCAAATCGTGTAGGCTACGGGGTTCGGGTTTAGGCGACTTTTGCTAAAAGGTGTGTGATTATTACGTAATTTCCCAAGCATGTATAAAATATTGTATGTATTATAAGTGTGATGATTAGTGCGGTGGCAATAATGAGATGGATACCCTGAGTAGGTATGTCGATAATCAGGTCAGTGTTAAATACCGATAAAATTATGGTTATTGTTGTATATATGTGCTGTATGTTGGATCAACATGTTCATGCATTATTTCATGATATCACTATTGTATGTTGCATACTCATGGGGCGGGCTTTGTATATTTGAAAGAAGGACAGGGTGTACATTTATGTACGTGGATTAGTGATTGTAATATCCTGAAATAGGGGCTATTTTTAATTGAATTATTTTTTCTTGTGTTTGGTCTGTGGTGTTTTTATTTATGATGGTTTGAGACTTAGTTGTAAGCCTAGAGCAAGCCTGAGTAGTAAGAAAATTTTTGTTTTAAAGTTTTAAGTTAAGGGAGCTGAGGGAGCCAAGGGTTATAGGCATTTCAAGTAGGATGTTGGCACAAGAAAAAGGCTTGGCAAAGTGGCAAGAAGGCGCCACTTAGGGCCTGTGTTTGGTGCCACTTGCAGGGGGAAGGAGGTCACAGGTTCAAGCAGCAGAAATCCCACCTTTTGCTTTCTATTTTGACGCCAAAGAGGGGGTGGAGTTGTGTGCAGTTCAAACTCTGCCTAGTAAGGGATGGACTGAGTCAAATTATTCAAATGGTTGGCGAGAGAAAATTTAGGTGGTTGACCAATTCAAAATGGTTTGAATTAGTGGCCAAGAGCATTTTAGGAAGTGGTGAATTTTAAACTCCTCATGGGAGGAGTGGCGATTTTGGTAAGGTGAGTAGAGGGAATGCGAAACCTCCTTAGGTGTTAGACTGCATTTTCTGGTCGACCTTGTTTAGTGTACCAAAAGCGAAAACCATACTTGAAGCATTTTCAATTTTCCTAGTGTTATAGAGTAGTAAAAGCGAAATTCTTTTGTTTCAACACCTAGTCAATGCTCTCTTGAGTTTCTAAATTTTATGGTTGTTTTGCTTCCTTTTCTTCTTCTTGTTATTTGGCGAACCATTTACCCTTCCATCTCTCTTTTCTTTTTCCATTTATGCTAAGTTTAAAATAGTCATCTTCTTCCTCTCATGCTTTTAATTTCTTTCTTTCTTAAAACTCTTGTCTTGAAATTTACTATGTCTTCTTAGTCGAATCTTCCCTCTCCCACTTCTAATCTACTTTGCCGATTTCTCCTTTCTTCTTTAACCACACCTCATTTGTTTCAACTTTCAAGACTCTAGTTGAATCTCTTTCTCCTTTTGTTTATCCTAGCCGAATCTCCCTATTATTTCTTTTTGTTTAGTTTTGGGCCGAATCTCAAGCAAGGGTGATCTCTTCTAGTTTTTCTCCAATCGATTTTTAGAGGAAGGTAAGTGCTCAAGACCGAATGCCTATTTCTTCTTCTCTCTTTTTCTCTATTGACTTTTATAAGGGTAAGAGCCGAATTTCGACAGTTGGTGATAGATTGCTAATCGTCTTATAGGGATCTATTTCTTTTAGGATCGCCGGGTCTTGAAGTAGGGGAACTGAGCTAAGTGTTCTTGAATAATCAGTTTGGTAAGTGCGTTGGTAAGAATCTATTTCAAGTTCACCATTCTTTTAGTATTCAAAAGTCAAGGCTATTGATGTGGGTGTTAATGATTGTCGATTGTAGGGGAGTGAAGGTGTTCACTAGCGTGTGGTGGCTGGTATTCAAAGAGCGTTTGGGTAAAGTTTCGGGTTCTGTGTGTTAACCCTTTGGGGGTTTATTTGGTTTGGCCGAATGGCCTATGTTGCTAACCTTAGTAATGGCCGAATGTAGGAGCAAGGGATCTAGTGTGGTAGATCGACTCTTCGGGATTTAGGGCTTCCGTTATAGCAGGTGTGTTACTTACACACTCTATTACTTAGTAATGTATTTTAATAACTTGATATTAATAAAAGCCGAAATAGTATGGAAGTTGATACGATACCCTATGGGTATGTGCACGGATTCGGGTAAGTCCATTTCGATATGAGTTCTGTTATTCAATATATGATATCATGATTTATGACATATATGTGTTATGAGATGCGAAACAAAGCATGTTGACATGATTTGCATGATTTGCATGATTTACATGAGTATGGCATGATGCTGGGTGATATGAGAGGAGGGGGAAGATGATATCCGTGTCTTTGGGACACCAGAGGTTTGGCACCTCCAGTGGTTTGGTACCACAGATTGATTTAGTGACTTTGGGTCACCAGAGGTTTGGCACCTTATAGCAACTTGTCCCAGTGGCTTAGCACCACAGTGGGTTGGCTCCACAGTTGACATATCGGGATCGTCGCCAGTGATTTGGTATCACACGTGGGTTGGCCCCACACTTGGATAATGATATTTTGTGACTTTGGGTCACCAGAGGTTTGGCACCTCATAGCGACTTGTCCCGTGGCTTAGCACCACATTAGGTTGGCCCTAGTTGATATTACGGATCATCGCCATGATTTGGTATCACACGTGGGTTGACCCCACAGATGGATTATTTGTGACTTTGGGTCACCAGTGGTTTGGCACCACAATATTGGATATCGTGACTTTGAGTTACTAGTGATTTGGCACCACCAGTGGTTTGGTACCACACAGGGTAGAAACGGAGTTACGGATGGCTAGGGTTGGGTGCATTATATATATTGCTTGGTCATGGTGTGTGTAAGTATGTTGCATTATTCGGGAGGAGGAATTATACACTGAGTCTTGGTGACTCACTTTCTCCCCTATCATTTCAGGTGAGACTTAGATCGCGGAAAAGGAGCCGGGTGGACTCGAGGGGGCCATGCTATGAATAAACTCGGTCTTTCACGATTTGAATTTGGTACTTTATCTCATTTATTTTAATTTGGTTTTGTTGGGATTGTATAAAGGCCTTTTAAATTATGTTTTGATTATATATGTGGTTGGACTTGATTTCAAACATGACTTAATAAATTATTGGGTTAACATTCGATAAAATGTGAATAGTAAGGTTTTCTAAACTACAAAACGACATGTTTTAAACTTTACCATCGGGTATCACTTTATAATTGAAGGAAACTACAACTCAAATGGTTTTTCCAAACTTAAGTTTTTCTCACTCAACTCAACTGGTTTCCAATAATTAAAGAATCATTCGGGATTTTTAAATGTCGTAAATATTTTCTAACCTAAAACTGACAACTTAATCTTTAAAGATTTACTTTTGGGTTTTCAAAGTCAACTAATCGGTTTTTAACTCATCATGCACCTGTTTTCTACAAAAGTAAAAACAACAAGGAATCTTTCTCAAAACTTTATTCGATAGCCTGTTTTCCTCAAAATATTCTTCCTATAACATGCTAGATTCGGTCATGGTGTGTTGACCAGGTTTGGGGTGTTACAGTGATGGCTATGAGCCTCACATGGAATGACGTTAACTACGGTCACGTTGTGGATTAATTTGTGATTTGATCACGTGGACCAGTGGCTCGACCACTTGGTGGATGGCATGACTTGTTGAATCGGTGTGTAGAGGTTGGAGGATCGATTTAGTAATCCCCTGGTGTGTGGTGGTTGGATACGGGGGTGTGTAGAGGATGGACCCTAGGTTGGGTTGGGTGCATTTGGTGCATTTTGCATTAATCTCTGTTATGTGGATTGGTGTGGTTTTGGGCCAAGCCCATATGTGGAAATCTGTGGACTAATTACACACTGAGTCTGTTGACTCACCCAATTTTTACCAAACAATGCAGGTGATTCGTGATGTTGGACCGGGTTGGATAGGATTCGAGATGGCCATGCAGACGTAGTGTCCAGATTTAAAGACTTTATTTTTAGATTCAGTTTATTTGGGATATTTTGATGTAATAAGGCCTTTTAATTATTTTGGGTTTTCATTGTGGTTATGTTAGACTAGACCCGGATTATTAGTTGCAAACAAAGTTTCAAATTATGATGGTTTTATATCTTAAAAACTTATTAAAGGTTCTTACTCGATTTTTCTTAAGAAATTTTAATAGAAAAAAAAACTTGTTTCCAATTAACTCCGAACTTCAAATTGTTTCTCAACCTAAAGTTTTTTCAGTAGCATTTCGAATTCAGCCATAGTATTTTGGGCTGAGTTTGGGGCGTTACAAATTGGTATCAGAGCCTAGTTTCCACACTCGGCCTATGGATTTTTGAGGCCCATAAACGTTTTCACTTTGTGTTTTAGTGGGCCAAAGAAAATTTTCAGGGAAAAGGGTTTTGTAGAGCATGGCACTTGAATCGTCCGGCTCGAAGTCCACTAGGTAAGTACCCCTAACCCTTGTGTGATTGGTATGTTAGAATTAAAGGGACGTAGATTAATAGATTAGAAGTTATTGAACCCTAGGATTAGCTTACTCTAAACACTGAATCACATAAAATTTAAAGTCTAACAAACAAACCTGTGAATGAGTCGTCGAGTTAAGGGTGTGGCAACCGTTGTACGCATGTCTAGGATTGGATTCAGATGGGAGCTTGGTATTTAAGCAGTCCTAGTGACTCACCTCCTCTCCTCGAATCCTATCAGTGCGTGAGTGACGGTTCACCCTAACCAAGAAGACTTAATCACAAGCTAAAATCCATAACTAAAACCCGAAAGGACCACCACCTTGTTTTGAATAATCCTTAAACCAAACCTTGGTTTCAAAATTTCCAAAGAACCCTTGATTCAAAAACGACCAAACTACCTCTGATTTGCAAATTGACCAAATTACCCCTAACCTGTACAAATTACCAAAATACCCTCAGTAAGGAAACTTGCCAAAGTACCCCTGAGTTAAAAATTTCCAAATACCCTTATTTTGAAAAACCACCTGGAACTATATTTTGCAACCGAAATACCCCTGGTGGGTAAAATTACAAAAAAAATACCCTCAGTTTATAAAATTACCATATTACCCTTGAAACTTCTTATCAAGTATTCTTATTTTGCAAAAATATCAAAAATCTCTATTTTGGAAAATTTTAATTTGGAAAATTACCAAAATACCCCTATAGGACAAATTATGAAAATACCCTTGGGTAGTGGAGAACAACAACAATGAAACCACAATACTTTTCTGTGATGAACGCAAGTTCATGAATGGTGATGATTGAATGAATAGACTTGAGACTGTGTGTATGTATGAATTCGAAAGAACCACTTTCTAGAACTCTTAAACATAAGACTGTTCGCGATAAACCAGTGGAACAAAAAACTGATTCATAAAATTTTTAAGCAGATTAAAACTCGAAGTAGGCATGAGCTCTAGGGGACGTGGACGTAATGTGCGAGGGTGTGGTAGAGGCAGAATGACTGTGTCGGAACCAGTTGGGTCTGGTCAGGGTTTCAAAAATGAAGCACCGCCACCAGTTGTAGGGGCAGAATTTCAAGAGCAGACATGAGGAGAGGACGCGGTATCGCAGGCTATCTTTGCGAGCTTTAGAGCAGTGGTGGAGCGAAGTACTAGAAGTGGGACTCAAAGTCGAAGACTGAGAGACTTAGAGCTAACTGAGTCTGCGATTTTTAGAGAGTATCGGGAGTAGCTCGAATGTGGCGAATCTTGGATAGAGGTAGTTGAAAAGATAATGGACGATTTGGATTTCATTCATCGAGGAGAAGTTAAAGGTGTTGTCTCGTTGTTCGGACGAGGCTTACCAATGGTGGCTCACAATCAAGGAAGGTACCCTGCTGGACCGAGTGGATGGGGTTATTTTAAGCTCAAGTTTGAGGAAAGTATGTAGGAGCTAGTTATGTGGGCGCTTGCAGAGGAAGGCGTTCTCAATTTGGTGCAAGGTGGTAAATCCAGAGTGAGTACAAGGTAGAATTTCGCGATTGAGTATGTATGCTCGGGACATCGTAGCTCTGATTATGAGAGGTGTGTCCGATTCAAGATGGATGAGAGATGAGCTCTGAAATCTTGACCGCCTTGCAGAGAGAAAGGGACTTTGCTATCCTAGTAGAGAAAGCTCGGATAGTGAGGAGGTCAAGAGGACCGAGAGACGTAACGAGAGATAGAGATAGAAATTGGAATAAGAGGAGTTTTAGGCACAAGATCATCTGGGGTTTCGAGAAAAGACCAGGTTGAGAACTCTGTCACAAGACCGTACCGATTGCCGGAATCGAGTCGTACATGTGCTAAATGCGGAAAGCTCATGCGGGAGAGTCTTGGGGGATGAATAAGGAATGTTTTCGTGTGGGTCCAAGGCTCATTTGGTTAGAACCATCCTCGGAGATGGAAAGGGCTCGAGAAGAGGCTAGGGATATGTTCAGTCGGGTAGAGGTGGTCAGCAAGCGACGAGGGTTCGTGGTTCGAGCCATGGAGGGAATGGTTACAGTCGAGGTCATGGAGCACCGAGCGCAGAGGTCTTGGGTTCAAAGTCTTGAGATGCCTAGGGTTGGTGTATCTTGCCAAACGTTGGAAAGAGGGAGATGCACCAGATGTTATCACGTGTACGTTTCTTATTTTTAGATTACCCTTTTTGGCTTTAATTGATGTTGGGTCAACTCATTCGTACATTGCTAATGTGGTGTCTGGAACTTTGGAAGTGAACTCTGAAACTGTCTCTAGGAAAATGACTGTTCTCAGTCCTTTAGGGCAATCTGTAGTGGTGGATAAACTCTTTAGAGATGTGCCTTTAGAAGTCTAGGGGGTAGTGTTCCCAGCTGACTTAATGGAACTACCATTCGGGGAGTTTGACCTAATACTAGGCATGGATTGGCTAATGAGGTATCATGCGAACCTAGACTGTACTGATAAGCGCATGTCGTTGAAAACTCCTGATGACAAAGAAATTGTAGTGATAGGGGAACGGAGAAATTACTTGTCAAATATAGTGTCCGCTCTTAAGGCAGAAAAGATGGTGAGGAAAGGATGTGTGGCTTTTCTGATGCTTGTTAGTGCCTTGGAGGCTAAGGGAGCAACGGTAGGAGAGGTCAGGACAGTGAAAGAGTTTGGGGATGTTTTTCTGGAGGAACTGTCGGGGTTGCCTCCAGATCGCGAGGTGGAATTTGGGATTGATTTGTTGCAGTGCTGGTAGCAGATATCTATCGCTCCGCATGAATGGCACCAAAGGAGTTGGTTGAGCTCAAGGCGTAGATTCAGGAATTGCTTGATCGTGGGTTTATCCGAGCCAGTGTGTCTCCATGGAGAGCATCGGTCTTATTCGTAAAGAAGAAGGACAGGTCTATGCGGATGTGCATAGATTACCGGCAGCTAAATAAGCTGACCATCAAGAACAAGTATCCATTGCGAAGGATAGATGACTTGTTTGATCAGCTTAAGGGGGTTGCGGTATTTTTGAAAATAGATCTAAGGTCGAGATACCACCAACTCAAGGTGAAGGAAGCGAATATCCATAAAATAGCTTTTCAGACTCGATACGGGCATTATGAATTCCTAGTGATGCCGTTCGAGTTGATGAATGCCCCAGCTGCGTTCATGGATATGATGAATCGGGTTTTCCAACCCTACCTGGATCAATTCGTCGTTGTGTTTATAGACGACATTTTGGTGTACTCCAAGTCGGAGGAGGAACATGATGAGCATCTCCGGGTGGTGTTGCAAGTGTTAAGGGAAAAGAAGCTGTATGCCAAATTTAGCAAGTGTGAATTCTGGCTAAGGGAGGTTGCTTTCCTGGGTCATGTGGTGTCTGCAGAAGGGATAAGGGTAGATCCCAGAAAAAGTAAGGCGGTGTTAGATTGGAAACCACCTTGGTCGGTGGCCGAGGTTCGCAGCTTCTTGGGATTAGCAGGCTACTACAGGAGATTTGTAGAAGGGTTCTCGTCTATAGCAGCACCTTTGACGAAATTGTTAAGAAATGAGGTACCTTTCGCATGGATGCATAAGCGCAGGAAGTTTTGAGAGATTGAAGAAGGTTTTGATTTGAAGCTCGGCTTTAATTCAATTTGGCGAGTGAAAGGACTTTGTGGTATATTGTGATGCTTCCCATACTGATTGGGATGTGTCTTTATGCAAGAAGGGAAGGTTGTTGCCTATGCGTCTCAGAATTAAGGCCTCATGAGGTTAATTACTCGACGCATGACTTGGAGTTGGCTGTTGTGGTTTTTGCGCTAAAGGTGTGGAGGCACTATTTATATAGAGAGAAGTCGGTGATCTATACGGACCACAAGAGTGTTAAGTATCTGTTGACCCAGAAGGAGTTGAATCTGAGACAGTGAAGGTGGGTGGAGCTGTTGAAAGATTATGATTGTTCGATAGAGTATCACCCGGGCAAGGAAAATGTGGTGGCAGATGCTCTAAGTCAGAAAGTAGTGTCGGATTTGAGGGCGATGTTTGCACATCTTAGCCTGTATGACGACGGGAGTTTGCTAGCAGAGTTACAAGTAAAGCCGACCTAGTTGAGTCAGGTGAAAGAAAGACAGTTGGCAGACGATGATCTAAGTGCTAAGCTATGATAAGTGCAGGATGAGGGATTGAAAAGTTATGGTGTGAATAGTGGCAGAGTGTTGTGTTTCAAGGGCAAGGTCTGTATGCCGAAGGATAAAGAGCTCAGGCAGAGGATTCTTCAGGAATCGCATGGTAGCCCTTATGCTATGCATCTTGGAGGAAGCAAGTTATACAGAGATCTACAGGATCAGTTTTGGTGGCCTGGTCTTAAGCGGGAAGTCACGGAGTTTGTAGGGAAGTGCTTGACGTGTCAGCAAGTTAAGGCTGAACACCAGGTACCCTCGAGGTTATTTTAGCCGATAAGATTCCGTAGTGGAAGTGGAAGAGAATCGCCATGGACTTTGTTAGTGGGCTTCCCCTTACGCCTACTAAGAAAGACTCGGTATGGGTAGTAGTAGATCGGTTGACAAAGTCTGCACATTTCATCCCAGTGCGGATTGATTATTCTTTGCAGAAGTTGGCGAAGCTATATGTGGCAGAAATTATGAGACTGCATGGAGTGCCGGTGTCGATTATCTTGAATAGGGATCCGAGGTTTACGTCTCGATTTTGGAAGGCACTACATCAGGCGTTGGGCACTAGATTAGACTTCAGTACGGCATTTCATCCACAATGGACTGACGATCGGCGGAGTAATCCAAGTAATAGAGGATATGTTGAGGGGATGTGTGATAGATTTCAGAGGGAACTGGGAGGAATTCCTACCTTTAGCGGAGTTTGCTTACAACAATAGCTACCAAGCGAGCATTCAAATGGCACCGTACGAAGCGTTGTATGGACTGAAGTGTCAGACACCTACTTGTTGGACTAAACTAGGGAACGTCATGTTTTGGGACCGAGATGGTGGCGAGTCGTAAGAAAAGGTTAAGGTAATTAAGACACAGTTGAAGGAAGCATCGATAGGTAAAAGTCATCTGCAGATCTTAAGAGAAAGGAGATAGAGTTTGCGATGAGGTGACTATGTGTTTTAAAGGTTTCGCCGTGGAAGAAGGTAATGAGATTTGGTCGTAAGGGGAAGCTGAGTCCTAGGTTTATAGGGCCTTATAGGGTTTTGAAGTGGGTTGGACGAGTGGCATATCAACTGGAGTTGCCTTCGGAGTTAAAGCAGTTGCACGATGTATTCCATGTCTCAATGCTACATCGTTACCGGTCAGATCCATCTCACGTGATTCCAGTTGAAGAAGTGGAGTTGAGACCAGACTTGTCCTATGAGGAATAACCAATTCAAATTTTGGAGCGAGATGTGAAAGTTTTGCGTAGGAAATCAGTTCCTCTAGTTAAGGTGTTATGGTGTTATGGCGTAGGAAATCAATTCAAATAGAAACCTCTTAAACCTTAGTTTCTCTTCTTCTTCATCTTCTCACGATTCAACCATCTTCAAAAGTCGAAGGAGCTTTTCTCCTTTTATGAAGTTATAGCCGAACCTCTTCTGAACCTTACCCTTATTTCTTCTCTTTCATTCTTTTCTAGAACGTTGATTCTCAAGGGTTGTTATCAAGCCAAATCAGGTAATAAGGTGGTAAGGATTTCTTTTTCTTTCGATTTTCTCTCTTCTTTTCTTTTCTTGGTTGGTCGAAATCAAGAAACTAATCATGTGTATTTGATTGGCCGAAATCATGGAGGACTAGGTTGTGGGTCTTTTGCTTTTAGCCAGCGATAAGGGTGCTAAGGAGCTCTCGGGATTTGATCCATTAAGGTAAGAAAGTGGTAGTATTCGGCCAAGGGGGCACATATTTTCTATGTCTTTAAGTTTGAGGCCGAAACTAATATGGCTCCATTTAGGGATTTCAGCAGACTGTTAGGTTCAAACGTGTGATTCCGGGATTCGATCAGTTGAGGTAAGATGATGATAGTGGTAGGTTGAAGGCCGTACTTTTGCTCATTTATGTAAGAGTCGAATCTAACATAGTTGTGTAGGAGGGAGTTCAACAAATCACAAAGTGCAAATCGTGTAGGCTACGGGGTTTGGGTTTAGGCGACTTTTGCTAAAAGGTGTGTGATTATTATGCAATTTCCCAAGCATGTATAAAATATTGTATGTATTATAAGTGTGATGATTAGTGCAGTGGCAATAATGAGATGATACCCTGAGTGGGTATGTCAATAATCAGGTCAGTGTTAAATGCCGATAAAATTATGGTTATTGCTGTATATATGTGCTGTATGTTGGATCAACATGTTCATGCATTATTTCATGATATCACTATTGTATGTTGCATACTCATGGGGTGGGCTTTGTATATTTGAAAGAAGGACAGGGTGTACATTTATGTACGTGGATTAGTGATGGCTATGAGCCTCACATGGATTGACGTTGACTACGGTCACGTTGTGGATTAATTTGTGATTTGATCACGTGGACCAGTGGCTCGACCACTTGGTGGATGGCATGACTTACCGAATTGGTGTGTAGAGGTTGGAGGGTCGATTTAGTAATCCCCTGGTGTGTGGTGGTTGGATACGGGGGTGTGTAGAGGATGGACCCTAGGTTGGGTTGGGTGCATTTGGTGCATTTTGCATTAATCTCTGTTATGTGGATTGGTGTGGTTTTGGGCCAAGCCCATATGTGGAAATCTGTGGACTAATTACACACTGAGTCTGTTGACTCACCCAATTTTTACCAAACAATGCAGGTGATTCGTGATGTTGGACCGGGTTGGATGGGATTCGAGATGGCCATGCAGACGCAGTGTCCATATTTAAAGACTTTATTTTTAGATTCAATTTATTTGGGATATTTTGATGTAATAAGGCCTTTTAATTATTTTGGGTTTTCATTGTGGTTATGTTAGACTAGACCTGGATTATTAGTTGCAAACAAAGTTTCAAATTATGACGGTTTTATATCTTAAAAACTTATTAAAGGTTCTTACTCGGTCTTTCTTAAGAAATTTTAATAGAAAAAAAACTCGTTTCCAATTAACTCCGAACTTAAAATTGTTTCTCAACCTAAAGTTTTTTTAGTAGCATTCCGAATTCAGCCATAGTGTTTTGGGCCGGGTTTGGGGCGTTACAATTTGGTTCACCAAATCTCAAGCTAGGGACATTAATCGCTTTAATTGCTAAGTAGCTCCATCTTATCTCTCGATCTCAACTTCATTAACTTAGACAAATTAGGTCCAATTTACCTCTCAATCTCATAGATTAATCCGGACTAACGAAAAAGTGCTCGACAAGATTACCTATCAGTCTTACTTTATCTCGATATTCCCTTAGGGGCGTCAATACCTAAGTTCTTAGTTCTATTCAAATTATTTCAAATTTTTTCGTTTTGTCCTTTGTCCAAAGATTTTAGTTATCCACATCTCTATCAACTAACCTTCTTAAAGGTTTAGTTACTCATGCTTAAAGTGAATAAAATAAACATAACAATGGAAAACAAGGCAGCCATGAAAGTAAAGTTTAAAAATAAATATGAAAGTTGAGATTTTTATGTAAGAAAACTTAAATAGCATGAAACCAAAAGCATTTAACAAGAAATCTAAGGTAAGAAACATAAAAGGAACAAGCTTTAATAGATTTAAAGTAAAATACATTAAACTAAAGCTTAAAAAGTCTTAAAAGCAAAGTACAGGGACTGAAATGCAAATAAACCTTAGCTACAGTGTTAACTAACTTAACTTACATCAAGAAAAGAAAGAACAAGAAGTAAATGCAGAAAATAAAGTCTAATCTAAAGTAGAAGAAGAGAAAAACTAAAAACCCTAGAAAAGTGTAGAAAAAACTAAAGAAAATGTAACAACCCATTTCTTTGTGGTGTTGGAATAATGGTTTCAGGGCCAGAAATCCAATGTGAATATTACTATTTAATATTTATGAGTCAAATATAGTGTAATAATAAAATTTGATTTAATGATTTATGTTAAATGAAATAATAATTAGGTTCGAGTGGTATGTTCTAAAAGTCAAGTGGTTTTAGCAAATGAGGTATCGAGACCTCGTTTTTATAAATTGAGTCATAAATATTTTATTAAATATTTATGGAGTGTTATTAATGTTGTCTTAAAATTTGGTTAAGAAATTTTAATGTTTAGATAGTTAATTAAGGAAAAGGACTAAATCATAAAAGATGCAAAAGTTAATCGCTATTGATTATTTTGGGTTAATTGAGCATAGGAACATATTTGAATGTATTTATATGATAATTTATCCATAATTTTTAGATAGTGGATGGTTTAGGTGATATGTTTTATGAAATTTTATTAAATAGTAAAGGGCAAACTTGTAATTACATAAATAAATGAAATTAAAACATAAATTAAAAGATGAACAAAGCCATTTTTTGTCATATTTTTGGGGAAAAGGCCAAAACTCCATGGAATCTTAAACCAAGCTTTCGGCTAAGATTTATTTCACATGCATGGTATGTATTTTTACCCATTTTTAATGATTTTTATGTTTTTAGGCTCGTATTAGCTTAATCTAACCCGGGGGTCAATTTGTTAAATGTTTAAAATTTTACCATGGATGAATTTTTGATGTTTCTTGAAATTTTATGATAGATTATTAAGCTTGGATGTTAAATATAAGTATTTTGTTAAGTTATTTTTATGATTTTCAAGTTTAGGGACTTATTTATGAAAATGGTAAAATTCAAGGAAAAAATTGTAAATTATGGATAAATATCGGTTGTTATAAGATTAGGTAAAAATTGGCTAGCATGATTTATGGTTAACAATGGTGAAATTGCAAGTTTCGGGTTTGAGGACTAAATTGCATAAAAAGTAAAATTTGAGGGCTATTTTGAAAATTTTAATTATGAAAGGTTATATGTTAAATTAATTATTTTAAATGTAGGAATGAGATTAATTGAATAAAAATAATTATATAGATCAAGAAACAACTCAAATAGACACTAATTGTGGGAAAGCCAAAATAGCATATTAGTCGTTGAATCACGTTAGGGCATCGATTTGGTACAGGTAAGTTCGTTTGGAGATTAATTTGTAATTTTATGTTTTGGATGAGTTACTATGTATAATTATGTGAATTATAATCTTTATTTGATAATTGATATTATGGATATGGTTGGAAGGTTAGTTGACTTAAAGTTGTAATTTATAAATGTGAAATTCATGATGGTATACAGAAATGTTATAATGCAATTGAAATAAAGGATTTGAGATGTAAAAGTCTCGTTTGAACCTTGTGAATATTTAGGATACGAATGACATGTCATTAGGGTTATACGATTTTGGGTGCTGGTCTTAAATGTCCTACCGATGACTGAAGTCCTACATTTGTTGCGGATACTCCACAGCTCGTGTGAGCAGCATCATGTTGCTAACATTTTGACCCATAGTTCATGTGAGCAGGCCCATTTCACAGCTCATGTGAGCACTAATGTAAAAGAAAGGTTATGGTTACATGAAAAGGCACACTATGTGTGAGCATCCCCGAGTATCCGATGCTATTCTATATGGTTCAATGAGTTAGAAAAGGTTAATGGAAAGACATGTATAAAAATTTAATGTTACTAATGTTCATATGACAAGAAAAGGTGAATATGCATATACAATATGAAAATGGTTGATAATTTATTGAGTGATGGATGAAATATTCATGGAATCTATTTCTTATTATATGTTATGTTTTATAGATGTATTGTTTACTTAATATCTATTAACCATATGATTTCAATGGAAAGTATGTGTAAAGAATATATATATAGGTGATGGATTATAGTTTATGAAGAAGCTCAACCGGTCGAAATATCATTGAAGTATCGTCACACTATCTATTCAACATATTGGTTTTATGGTTATTTTGGTTAATGGTTATAAATGACATGTAATAGGGTTGAAAGGTTATTCAAGTGAAATTTCTTGTCTTGAGTTGTGTCAAGCTTGTTGTGGTTAATAAGGTAAATGTTGGCATGGATATAGTTGCAAATATGGGTGAATGAAACCTCATGCATGCTCCATAGGTTCTAGATAGCATATGGTATGATGGCATGTTTTAGAATGGTTATTTTGGCCATTTTTTAGGTACCTGGAATATATGGTTTTTTTTGGTATGTTTGTGATGATATGTAAATGGTTATATGTGATGTTATTTGGTAGTTAAAGAAATTAGGTTTTATGCTTGAAATGTGACTATATTGTAACATCCTAAAAATCTGAGTATCGATATGATGCATGTTTTTGGTGCTTAGCTTTGTATAATTAAAATTTTGCATGTTTAATATAGTCTTGAGAAGACTTGGGAATTATTCAGGATTAGAATAAATTTTAGTAATGAATACTTTATTGAAGTGGATCAAGTGACCTTAAGGTTTAAGTAAATTTAAGTGTCAAAAACTAGCATAAGATGAGCAAGTGGTAAAGGGGATATGGCGCCATGTATGTTTGCTTGAGGGAACAGGTTCGAATCCTTGGTTGTGCATTTGAGTTTTGTTTTTATTTTGTTTCCTCTTCCAATGTGTCGGTCATGGATAAGGATTAGGATGAGTTGGATATCATTTTATGGCAAGAAGACCAAAGGAAAAAGTAAGTAAAATTTAAGGAAAAGAATCTCATGATTTAAGGTAATGGGAAACACAAGGCTTAATGTATGGTGATTGTCTTGGAAAGTTCTTGATGGCAAAACTTTGGTTTAGTGTCTATGTATTTGGACGGTTTCATAGACTATGGGGGGGGGGAGCTAAATATTGGTGGTTAGTATGGGGTTAGGATGGTAGCTTGTTAGGATTTCTTTTGGTTAAAATTTTTATTTTTTTGCTCTTCCAAAACATCTTTCCTCTCTTTTTCTTTCTCCCATAGCCGAATGTGTCTTGAGCTTGGAGGAAACAACTTTGTTGGGTTTCATTTAGTCATTTCTTTTTGACCATTCGGTCATTTTTGCTAATCACTCAAGTATCCCATTTTGTGTTCTCATCTAGTGCCTAAAACATAAAACACAAACATCATCTCTTTCTCCTCCCCCTTGACCGAATGCACCATTGTTTCAAACTCTCTCCTTTTGCTTTTCTTTTATTTTGAAAATTAAATCATAAACCTCTCATCCTCATTCTCTTTCTTTCATCATTTAATTTTCTTTTCAACCATACTTTCAACATTTTCTTCTCCCTTGGCCGAATGTTAGAGCACCTCCATAGCCGAATCATTCTTTTCTCTCCTTTGTTTTAGCATAACCGAATCTTTCTTTTTAATTTTTAATCTTTTCTCCTCCAATCAAATCCTTCTTTCTTTGTAGTGATATAGTGGAGTGACGATTTCTTTTCTACATCTTTAGTTGATCATAACTATTATAGATCGGGTGGAAAAAGGAGATTTCATCAGTCAAGGTAAGGGATCATTTCGAAAAGGGATTTTATTTTATCTTTCTATTTTGATAAGATTGTATTGATTAATCAATTCTATCATAGGGACTCTATCAATCGACTTTCACCTTTTGAACGAAAGAATCCTGTGGTAAGCCGATTTCGCTCTTAAAATCAATTGGTGGTGATAAGGGAATATTAGTTTGACTAACATTTATTTGTCAATGGAGGCAAACAAGATAGGTTCAAAAAGGGTTGTGAATAGTGTTCGGAAGAGGGGTGGATTCGCTATTCCCTCTAGATTCAAACGAAGGGATGTTTCGGCAATCCGAGATTTTCCACCGGGTTGTGGACCCTCATCCGATGAAAATCAATTATTTGAAGTCGTACGTACCCCCGAGCCATTATTTGTTCGTGGTTCTGAACCATTGATCGGAGAGAAATCACAAATAGTTGTCATTCAAGATTCCGAGGGTAAGGATCTAGATCGTTAATCATTAGAATAGTTTTATATTAAATATTAGTGTTCTAATCCATCGTGATGCGTGTTTAGATATCGACGAGCGGGAAAGTATAGTTCTCACCATAATCAGGTGTGTAACTTCACACTTATCTCCTAGGTTATACTATACCGTAAGCGTTAAAATAATAATCGTAAATTCGGTAAAATTTGAAAATACGTTATATTAACACTTTTTATGTGAATGCATGAAACCGAAATTGAGGTTGTGGAAAAAAATTATGGATTTGCCCTTAATGGGCTATTTTGTTAAAGAAAGTGATATTTTGGGCTATGTTATTATTTTGACAAGTTGGCCAAGTGTGGAAATTGTGAAAAGGCCTCATGTGTTAAATGGGCGAATTACTTAAATGTCCCTATGGACCGAATTATGAAAATACCCTTTTATGGGCCAAATTGAAACATGTTGTTTTATGGGCCAAATTGAAATATGTTGTTTTATGGGCCAAATTGAAATATGTTGCTTTATGGGCCAAATTGAAATACATTGCTTTATGGGCCAAAAGTGATATTAATATATGAGCTAAATGTGATATGAGATGAAATGGGCCAAGTTGCTAGATCGTTAAATAGGCCAAATTGCTATTTTGACTAATGGGCCAAATTGATAAATTGTAATATGGGTTTTTGTTAAAATTACCTTACGAATATTTTATTATGCCTTATATATATATATATATATACATGACTGCATGGGTTGGGATAATTGATGAAGAGAAGAAAGGCCTGTTGCCAAAAATCTAGATCGGTGACTCTGTCACAATGGCCTGTTGCCCAAAATCTAGATCGGTGGTTCTACCACAAATATTATAAATGGCCTGTTGCCACAAATCTTATAAGTGGCCTGTTGCCACAAATATTATAAATGGCCTGTTGCCACAAATATTATAATTGGCTTAAAGCCTGCTATTGGTGTGTTGGCGGGGTGGGTTGACTTGATCCCCACAGGTGTGATGGTTGGTATGGGTGGTGTGTAGCGGATGGAAATTAGGCTTGGTTGGGAATTGCATATCACATGCATTATTATTATTATTATTTTATACTTGATTTATATATATTGTACATTTGCAAAATGGGATCAAGCCCAATTATATGTTTATATGGTTTTGGCCCAGTGAAAACGGTAAGTGGGTTACACATTGAGTTCTAAGTAACTCACCTCATTTTTCTTACCCTTCTCAGGTAATAATAATTGATGGAGACTTGGGTCGGAGATGACTTCATGTGGAGGCCATACTACAAATGGTGGTTTATATAACTTTAAAACTTCTTTAATTATTTTCATTCAAGTACTATTTTAATTACGATGTAATAAGGCCTCTTTAATTATTTTCATGGATTTTATTATGCGGATGGATTTTATTATGTTTTAGTTTTCCTAAATTAGACTGATTTAGTTTTCATAAATGTTTTCTAAAACTCTCGCATAAAATAAAGGTTTTTCTTAAATATCACTGAAACTTAGGAAATTCTTTTAAAACTCTTCGATGAAATATTTCGACTAAATAAATTTAAAATTTTAATCAAATAGTACTCTGTAAATCAAATGATAAACTATTGTATTTTTAATCATGGATTTCAAATAAGCCTCGATTTTCGATAAAGTCATTCTCTTAATCGTTTTGAAGATTTGATTTCCTACATCGTTGATGATTTGAATGCACGTTCAAATTGTGTGGCATGCCAAAATTCGGGCTTAATGCATAGGCCGAGTTTGGGGTGTTACATTTTATGGCATCAGAGCTCAGTTTGAAAACTCGGTGGTGGTTTGGGTTCAATAATGATTTTTGTTTAAAAACTACTTAAATTTCTAGATTTTAGGTTTTAAAAGTAGTATGGCACCACGAGCATCCGGCACCAAGTCAAGTAAGTATTTGTTTATCAAATGTTTCTTATTGTGATAAGATCTTAGGAACACTCTAGAACTTCTAGTTTTAGGTGTTGAAAACGATAGAGATCGAGACTATAGGATGATATTGCGAAAACAACCCTATCTCTTATATCTCATAAAATATCGTTAATAAACACTGAAATAGTATTCTGATTCATAAAACTTGTAATCAGATTAAAATCAAATTAGTCATTATGAGCAATAGAGGACGTGGTCATGGACGCGGTAGACGTGGTCGTGGTAGAGGACGAGTCTTTGCGTCTCAAGCCTTGGTCATATGCCGGAAATGGATGCACCTGCGTCATTCGGGAGCGAGACTGGATCTCATGATCATGCGAATGAGGATAATGCTTTGACTCAAGCAATGTTACGAGTCTTAGAAAGAGTAGTCGGGGCTAGAACTGGGCTAGTAGCTCGTGGATCAATATCAGAACGACTCAAGTCTAGTGGTGCAGAAGTTTTTAGAGGTGTCTCTGGTGTAGCGCTGAATGTGGCAGAATATTGGCTTAAGGCTATAGAATGAATTATGGATGATCTGGAGTTCACCGTTGAGTAGAAACTAAGAGGAGCCGTGTCCTTGCTAAGAGACGAGGCGTATCAATGGTGGCTTACTATTCGAGAAGGCACCGAGGCTGCATTGGTTACTTGGGATTTCTTTAAAGCTTCTTTTCAAGGGAAGTACGTCGGGACAAGTTATGTAGATGCCCGGAGGAAGGAATTCCTGAATTTGGTTCAAGGAAGTAAGACGGTGGTAGCTTACAAGGTAGAATTTCTTCGCTTGAGTCGTTATGCTCGCACAATAGTGCCGACTGATCATGAGCACTGTGTACGCTTTGAGGATGGATTGAATTATGAGTTGCGGTTACTGATTGCCCCATAACAAGTACAGACTTTTACCTCGCTTGTAGAGAAAGCTAAGATAGCCGAAGAGGCTAAGAATTCAAAACGCCAGAACTGGGAAAAAGTCAGAGGCAAGAGGGATTTTAAGTACTCAGGTTCTTCTAAAGGGTTTCAAAAGAGGCCACGGAATGACGAGCCAGCTCAAGCTAGAGCACATGTGACTACCAATCAAAGTCGAGAATGTGCCAACTGTGGAAGACGACACCCCGGAGAATGTTAGAGGAAAACTGGTGCCTGATATAAATGTGGTTCCAAGGATCATCAATATAAGAATTGCCCTCGATGGACTGATATGACTCAGGAAGCTTGTAACCCTGATGCTCAGCCAGCTAGAGGTACTCAGCAGCCACCGAGAGGCTGTGGACCAGGTCGTGGTGGTAATGGTAACGGACGTGGTCAAGGTGCACCGGGTCGAGGTAATGGCTTTAGAGGTAACACGGAGGCAAGATAGCCGGGATTGGTCTATACGGTCAGGCGTTGTGAAGACGGCGATGCACCTGATGTGATAACTGGTACATTTTCATCTCTGATGTACCTGTTACTACTTTGATAGATATTGGGTCTACCCACTCGTATGTTGCTAGTGCCATATCTGGAAACTTGAATATTAGATCTGAGATTACCAGTAGAGAGTGACGGTAATTAGTCCTTTAGGACAGTCGGTAATAGTGAATAAATTGTTTAGAGATGTGCCCTTAGAGATTCAAAGAGAGATATTTCTAGCAGACTTGATGGAATTACCTTTTGGCGAGTTTGATCTTATTTTGGGCATGGATTGGTTGGTGAAACATCGGGCGCAATTGGATTGTGCCAAAAAGTGGATGTCAATAAGGACTGTGGATGATGAGGAGGTAATAATGATAGGCGAGCGAAGAAACTTTTTGGCAAATGTGGTATCTGCTTTGAAGGCAGAAAAGTTGGTGCGAAAAAGGTATGGAGGATTCCTAGCCTTCATCAGTGCTTTGGATGCCAAGGATTTATCGGTAGAAGGTGTGAGAATGGTGAAAGAATTTTGAAATGTCTTTCCCGAAGAACTTCCGGGTCTACCTCCAGATCGGGAAGTAGAATTTGGCATTGAGCTTTTGCCCGGAATGGCTCTGGTGTCCATTGCTCCTTATAGAATGGTACCGAAGGAGTTAGCGGAGCTTAAAGCTCAAATTCAAGAATTGCTAGATCAGGGATTTATTCGACCAAGTGTGTCTTTGTGGGGAGCACCGATTTTGTTCGTCAAGAAGAAGGATGGGTCGATGCGTATGTGCATTGGTTATAGGCAGTTGAATAAGTTGACGATCAAGAATAGGTATCCATTGTCGAGAATTGGTGACCTGTTTGATCAATTGAGAGGAGCTTCAATCTTCTCCAAGATTGATTTAAGATCGAGTTATCATCAACTCAATGTGAAAGAGGCAGATATTCATAAGATGGCATTTCGAACTCGCTATGGACATTATGAGTTTTTAGTGATGCCGTTTGGTTTGACCAATGCACCAGCTACATTTATGGACATGATGAACTGAGTCTTTCAACCCTATTTAGACCGGTTCGTAGTAGCGTTCATAGATGACATCTTGGTATATTTGAGGAATGAAGAAGAGCATGACTCACATTTGCGCACTGTGTTGCAAATTTTGCGAGATAAGCAACTTTATGCCAAATTTAGTAAGTGTGAATATTGAATGAAGGAAGTGACTTTCTTGGGTCATGTAGTGTTGGCCGAAGGAATAAGAGTTGATCCTCGAAAGGTAGAGGCTGTGTTGGATTGGAAACCGCTGAAGTCGTGACTGAGATTGGAGTTTCTTGGGTTTGGCTGGTTATTATAGACGTTTTGTTGAGGGGTTTTCATTGATTGCTGCACGCCTAACTAAGCTGTTGTGAAAGGAAGTACCGTATGTGTGGACCGATAAACAACAAGAAAGTTTCGAGAAACTGAAAAAGATTCTAACGGAAGTGCCAGTACTGATTCAACCTGAAGCCAAAAAAGAGTTTACCGTTTACTGTGATGCGTCACACACAGGTTTAGGATGTGTACTGATGCAAAGTGGAAAAGTGGTAGCTTATGCTTCTCGACAGTTGAGGCCGCATGAAGTCAACTATCCTACTCATGATTTGGAGTTGGCTGCATGGTGTTTGCATTAAAGATTTGGAGGCACTATCTTTATGGTGAGAAGTCAAACATTTATACGGACCATAAGAGTCTTAAGTATCTCCTTACCCAAAAGGAGTTGAATTTAAGACAACGGAGATGGGTGGAGCTGTTAAAGGATTATGATTTCACAATCGAGTACCATCTGGAAAGGCTAACGTTGTGGTAGACGCATTGAGTCGTAAGGTTGTATCAGAGTTAAGAGCAATGTTTGCTCATCTCAGTTTGTATGAGGATGGCAGTCTGCTAGCGGAACTTCAAGTGAAGCCTCTGTGGTTGGAGCAAATAAAGGAAAAGCAATTATCCGATGAAAAGTTGGGTCCTTTAATAGAACAAGCGGACACCCCAAACCTGGTCAATACGCCAAGACCGAATCTGGCATGCCACGGAGGAAAACATTTTGAAGAAAATCGAGATAACGATAAATTTTTAGTGAAAAACTCTTTGTTATTCTATATTTGAAGAAAACAGGTTATAATAAGTTAAAAACTGATAATTTACTTTGAAATTCCATGAATAAATCTTTAAAACTTAGTTACAGATCCATAGATTAGAAAACCTTTTATAATTTTTATGAAAGACTCAAGCGAATAGTTGAAAACCGTTGTTTATTGAAATTCGCAAACTTAAGTTTTGGAAAAAATGTATGAGTTATCAAAATCACTTAAGTTGTTAAATATTATCAAACGATCTATATTACCCGATGGTAACGTTTTAAAAACCATTGCGTTTGTAGTTTAGAAAACTTTGTGCTCAAATTATTATCCCAATCATGTAATTTATAAGCCATATTTAAAACAAACCCAAGGCATGTAAATAATCCAAAAACATAATTAAAGAGGCCTTATTACAAATTCAAATAAAGATGTAAACCAAATTAAGATAAAATAAAGTACCCAAATTGAAGTTCTTATAAACCGAATTTTTATTGCATGGCCTCCTCGAGTTCATCCGCTCCTCATCGGCGATTTCTGAATCACTGAAAATATAAGGAGAAGGTGAGTCACCAAGACTCAAATGCATAATCCTTCCCGGTTAATGTTAATGTAAAATTCTTACACAATTCATAACTAATACCGTGACCCAAATATATATATATATATATATATATATAATGCACCCAACCTAGCCATCCATAACTCCTTTTCTACCCACTGTGGTACCAAACCACTGGACGAGGTGGTGCCAAACCTCTGGTGTCCCAAAGACACGGATATCAAATCCTTCAAATCCCTCCCCTCCTCTCAAATCACCCAAACCAATGTTTCACAAGAGTAAATCATGCCATCATGCTTTGATATGATCATATAACATTTATATATATCTTAAATCATGATATAGATCAACATATAACAACATTATATCGAAACGGACTTACCCGAGTCCTTGTTTATACCCATCAAGGAATCATATCAAGATCTCATAGTTTTCCACTTTAGTAACATGATTAGTTTATAAATATATATATATATATATAAACCAAGTTATAAAGTGTGTAAGATACACACCTGTCACAAACGCAAGTACTAAATTTTGAAGACCCGATCTACACACTAGATCACCTTGTCCTACATTCGGCCAAACCACAAAACTATAATCAAGACCATTCAGCCAACATCACACCTTAATTCCAATAGCCTTTAGCTTTTCAACCATTAAAAGAATAATGAATCCACATGAATCCTTACCACTTGACTTACCAACTTTGATTGCTAGAGAAATAAGTCTTAGATCGATTGCTTCCAAAGTCCCAAAGAGCCTAGAAGAGATCGATTTCTAAGAATGATTAGAACCTTGTTAACAAGTGCCCAAAATTTGGCTTTTGTCCTCATGAAAATCAATAGAGAAAATAGAAAAGAAATAAGGAAATTCAGCCATGAACACTTACCTATCCTCCAAAATCGATTATAGATGAATACTTAAAGAATCTACCCTTGATGATATTCGGCCAAGATAACACCAGAAGAGAGAAGGAAGATTCGGCTATGGTGGAGAAAAAGAAAGGAAAATAAAAGTGAAAATGAAATAGGAAAAGGAGGATTCGAAAATAAAAGAAAGAAGAAAATGGAAGGAGAAAATAGAGGATGGATGTTTTTAACTTTGAGCAAAAGTGACAGAAATGAGATTTGGGAAGGAGGAAGATTCGGCCAAGAGAAAGTAAAAAGGAAATGTGGTTTTGAGCAAATATCAAAAGAAAGAAAAGAGAGATATGGGAGAAAGAGGTTCGGCCAAACACCTTGTTTGCCGAAAAAAAGAAAAGTGCACAAAGTGCTAAGTGTGGTTTCGGTTTCAAAAGGAAAAATGAAAGAAAGAAAATAGAATTTGGTTCAAACAAAAATGAGAACTAAACTAAAAGCAAAATTGCACCTAATGCCTAAGGTACATTCGGCTAAGGAAGAAAATTTTGGAGAGGAAAAGAAGAAATGCCAAATGGTGCACAAAATGCTAAAATTGGCCAACCAATTTCCCCCAACTTCCTATCAACATTCTACCACCCCCCAGCCACACATGCCATCCACATTCATGGACTAATGGCCTTAGAATAGTTTCAAAACACTCTCCATCATCCAAGCCCTTTGTCCCCCATCCTTCCATAAATCTTAAGATTCTTATCCCAAAATACAAGCTTTCCTAAACTAATATTCAACTTGCCATAAAATTGAAAGTCCAACCTACCATAAGAATAGCTTGGCCGACACTTAATGCAAAGGTGCATAAAAATAAAGTCTTCCAAATGCAACCCATACTACTCGAACCTCTTCCCTCAAGCAACTATTCATGCATCATAACCACCTTGCCACTAACTCCTCATGTGCTAGAATTTAACACTTAAATTATCTTAAGTGTCAAGATCACCTAGTCCACTTCATTAAATTTTAAATACTAAAAATTATTCTAGCTTCATAAATATAATCAAGCCTTCACAAGGCTATGTTAAGCACACAAACAATACTACCCGAGCTAACACAAGCAACCAACCGATACACAAATTTTAAGATGTTACAATTCTACCCCCTTAAAATAATTTCATCCTTGAAATTACCTGATCAAAAGAGTTGAGGGTACTGCTGCCTCATAACATCCTCCGGTTCCCACGTAGCTCTTCTATGCCATGGTTCCGCCATAAGACCTTCACTAAAGGCCGACTTCTTACATAAAACTTTCACGTCTCGATCTAGAATCAGATCTTGGTTCCTCTTCCACCATCAAATCTGGACTCACCTCTATTTCCTCTCGCCACGACATGCGATGGATCGAGCGATAGCGTCTAAGCATGGAGACATGGAACACATTGTGAATCGACTCGGTCGATGGCAACTCGGTGATAAGCTCTGGTCCCACTCATCTCAACACCTTATACTACCCAATAAACCTTGGACTTAACTTGCCTTTTCTCCCAAATCTTAACACTTTCTTCCATGGCGAGACCTTCAAAAGACACGGTCACCCGGTAAACTCTATATCCTCCGCTTGAGATCGGCATATGACTTACGCCTATCTGAAGCTTCCTTTAGACGAGCCTGAATCATCTTAACCTTATCCTCAGTCTCTGCAACCAACTCTGGTCCTAACATCTGATGCACACCCAACTCTGTCTAGCATGTAGGTGTGCGACACCTCCTACCATACAACGCCTCATATGGTGCCATCTTAATGCTTGCCTGATAACTATTGTTGTATGCGAACTCAGCTAATGGTAAAAACTCTTCCCAGCTACCTCTGAAGTCCAAAACACAACCTCTCAGCATATCCTCTAAAATCTGTATAACTCTTTCTCATTGCCTAGTCAAGCGTGGATGAAATGCAATACTAAAATCCAACCGCGTACCCAAAGCCTGATGTAACGCTCTCCAAAACCTCAATGTAAATCTAGGATCTCTGTCCGAGATGATCGACACTGGTACACCGTGCAACCTCACTATCTCCGCCACATACAACTTAGCTAACTTCTAAAGCGAGTAATCCACCCTTACCATAATGAAATGAGCTGACTTAGTCAAATGATCCACAATCACCCAAACTGGATCCTTCTTACTAGGTGTAAGAGGTAATCTACTGACAAAGTCCATAGTGATCTTTTCCCACTTCCACTGTGGAATCTTCACCAGCTAAAGTAATCCAGATGGTAACTGATGCTCAGCTTTAACTTGTTGACACGTCAGACATTTACCCACAAACTCAGTTACCTCTCGCTTCAGACCTGGCCACCAAAATTGCTCTCTTAAATCTCGATACATCTTGCTACCTCCAGGATGCATAGCGTATGGGCTGCTATATGCGTCGAAGAATTTTCTCGCCTCAACTCGACATCTTTCTAACATACAAGCTCTCCCTTGAAAACACAATACTCCATCTTGGACAAACTATAATCCTTTGAACCACATTACGAACACCGCAATCTCGATCATTCAAACTATCATCCTCTAGCTGTTTCTTCTTGACTCGCTTCTAACCAAGTCGACTTGACTTGCAATTACGCCAAAAGACTCCATCGTCGTATAAAGCGAGACGAGCAAACATCGATCTTAAGTGCGATACAACCTTACGGCTCAATAAATGCGCCACCATGTTAGCCTTGCCGGATGATACTCAATCGAGCGATCGTAGTCCTTCAACAATTCAATCCATCGACCGCCTCAAATTCAAATCATACGAGTCAAAAGATACTTTAGACTCTTGTGATCGATGTAGACTATTGACTTTTCTCCGTACAAATAGTGTCTCCAAATATTTAAAGCGAAAACCACTGCAGCTAATTCCAAGTCATGCGTCGGATAGTTAACCTCATGTGGTCTCAACTGCCGAGATGCATAAGCCACTACCTTTCCTTCTGCATCAAGACACATCCCAAACCGGTATGTGATGCATCACGAAGAATCGTGAATTCCTTGCACCTTTCGGGTTGAATTAAAATCGAGCTTCAATGAATCTTCTTCAACTTGTCAAAACTTTCTTGTTGCTTCTCGGTCCACAAATGGAACTCCTTTCCTCAATAACTTGGTCATAGGTGCTGCGATCAAAGAAAATCCCTCGAAAAATCTTCGGTAATACCCCACCAGACCTAGAAAACTCCGAATCTCATCCACTGACTTAGGCGGCTTCCAATCCAACACTGCCTCAATCTTCCGAGGATCCACTCTAATCCCCTCAGCTGATACTACGTGACCCAAGAACGTCACCTCCCTAAGCCAAAACTCGCACTTACTAAATTTGGCATATAGCTGCTTTTCCTCGGGATCGCAACACTACTCTTAAATCGCATCATGCTCCTCCTCGACTTGGGTATACCAAAATATCATCTATAAATACCACTACAAACCGATCCAAAAGCGCTGAAATACCCGATTCATCATATCCATGAATGCTGTCGGAGCGTTAGTCAACCCAAACGGCATTACTAGAAACTCAGTAGTGCCCATACCGAAAAGCGAAATTACATCTTATGGATATCGGCCTCTTTCACCTTTAGCGATGATATCCGGACCTTAAATCAATCTTGGAGAAAATCGCTGCCCCTTAAGGCGATCAAATAAGTCATCTATCCTCGGTAAAGGATACTTGTTTTTTATCGTCAGCTTATTCAACTAGCGGTAGTCTATACACATCTGCATCGTACCATCCTTCTTCTTGACAAAAAGTACCGACGCTCCCCAAGGTGAAACACTTGGTCGAATAAAACCTCGATCCAACAACTCCTGAATCTGAGCCTTTAATTCCA
Organism: Gossypium rotundifolium; assembly: GCA_025506655.1. Classification (NCBI taxonomy): domain Eukaryota; kingdom Viridiplantae; phylum Streptophyta; class Magnoliopsida; order Malvales; family Malvaceae; genus Gossypium; species Gossypium rotundifolium. Next base: position 25,930,514 of record CP106727.1, read on the forward strand.
CCAATTCCTTTGGTGCCATCCTATACGGAGCGATAAACACTGGCGTAGTTTCGGGTAATAGATCTATTCCAAATTCAACTTCACGATCTGGAGGTAATCTCGGAAGTTCTTCTGGAAATATGTCAGCATATTCCTTTACTGTTCTGACATTCCCTACAGTAGACTCCTTAGCCTCCAATGGACACACATGAACCACAAATGCCTCACAGCCCTTCCTGACCATCTTCTCAGCTTTCAACGCAGATACCACATTGGATAGATAATCTCTTCTATTACCTATCATAACCACCACTTTACCCTCAGCTGTCTTCAAAACCATGCGCTTAGCAGCACAATCCAAACTTGCCTGGTACTTAACCAACCAGTCCATCCCAAGAATCAGATCGAACTCCCCAAAGCAGTTCCATCGGATCGACTACAAACACTATCCCTTGGAGTTCTAGGGTACATCTCTATCTGACTTATTTACTTCTACATAGAGTGACCTAGAGGGCTAATTATTATCATCTCCCTAGAAGTAGTCTCAGAGTCTAAGCTCATAGTCTCTACTATACTACTAGCAATATCTGAATCGTCGAACCCACATCTATCAAAGCAGTATATGGTAAACCAAATATTAAGAACGTACCGGTGATGACGTCCGATGCGTCGCCCTCTTCACGACGTCTCGTTGCATATACCAAACCAGACTGTCTTGCCTCAGTGTTGCCTACACCTCTGCCCGATGCTCCGCAGCCTCGACCAGAACCATTACCTCCTCTACCATTACCACGACCTCTCTGCGGTGACGGTCCCTCCTTTCTGAACTGAGCACGACCTTGACCCTCAGACTGATTCCTGGCTTACTTACGTGGACAATCCCTCACACGATGATCCAGCGAGCCACACTCAAAACACCCTTTCCCTCCTGTCCAACATTCGCCCCAATGATATTTCCCACATCGATTACATTCTTTGGTCCACGATTAGCGATATGAGCCTCCTCGGTGATTGACCCATTACGCCTAGCCTTCTTCTCGAAATTCTTGGTGACCGGATGATCCAAAACTTCTCTTATGTTTATTCCTGTCGTGATTCTACCTTACAGAGTCCTTTGTCCTTTCAGTAATCTTAGTCTTTTCAACTAGCGTAGCAAATTCTCGCTCCTGATGTGGAGCAATCAGTAATCTCAGCTCGTCCCTCAATCCATCTTCAAACCGGACACATCGCTCGTGCTCCGAAGCCACGATACCTCCAGCATACCGACTCAATCTTAAAAATTCTGCTTCATATTCTGATACGGACTTACTCCCCTAGACCAAGCTCAGAAATGCCTTACGTTGCGCATCAATGTAACTAGACCCAATATATTTCTTCTGATACGCTGCCTTGAAATAATCCCAAGTGAGATCCTCCACCGTAGCACTATTCCTCACTGTGAGCCACCACTGATATGACTCATCCCGAAGAAGCGACACTATCCCTTTTAGCTTTTCTTCAGCATTCAGATCTAAGTCATCCATGATTCGCTCCGTCGTCTCTAACCAATATTCGGCCGTACTGGGAGCTACACCCGAAACACCTCGAAATACCTCAGCTCCATTGGCTCGGAGTCGCTCAAGTATAGATTTTTGAGCTCCCGCACCTCTTCCTATTCCAGCTACTCTCTCAAGAACTCGCAACATTGCTTGAGACCTTTGTGTCATCCTGTTTGCTCTCGAACTCACCACCTACGATCGGTGGTGGTCTTTGGTATCTCATTTTTGACCCCGACAGACCTCACTGGCTCAGACACAGCCATCCTACCCCGACCGCGTCCACGCGTATTACGACCTCGACCTCGACCTCGAGTGCTCATGTCTAAAAGTCTCGATTATCTGATTTAAAAGTTTTATGCTTAGACTTCATTCCACTATCTTTAAAACCCAGTTTTATGAATAATTTATATAAGAAGTTGTTTCCCGAGTACATTCATCCTATAATTTTGAGTCTCTAGAGTAGTTCCTACTACTATACAGTCATGCCATCATCATCATAATCATATCATCAAAAGCAACAGGTTGAGGTACTTACCTGAGCGGATCGGTGCCGAAAACTCGGTGCCATGCCCTTCAAATCATAAAATTTTCAACAAAAACATTTTAATACCATACTTTAAATCATTTTGGGCCTTGGGCCCACAGTCAAGCTTTTGAACTTAGCTCGGTACTAATTTGTAACACCCCAAACCGGTCAATACGCCAAGACCGAATCGGCATGCCACGAGGAAAACATTTTGAAGAAAATCGAGATAACGATAAATTTTAGTGAAAAACTCTTTGTTATTCTATATTTGAAGAAAACATGTTATAATAAGTTAAAAGCGATAATTTACTTTGAAATTCGTGAATAAATCTTTAAAACTTAATTCTGAGATCCATAGATTAGAAAACCTTTTATAATTTTTATGAAAGACTCAAGCGAATAGTTGAAAAGCGTTGTTTATTGAAATTGCAAACTTAAGTTTTGAAAAAAGCGTATGAGTTATCAAAATCACTTAAGTTGTTAAATATTATCAAACGATCTATATTACCCGATGGTAACGTTTTAAAACCATTGCGTTTGTAGTTTAGAAAACTTTGTGCTCAAATTATTATCCCAATCATGTAATTTATAAGCCATATTTAAAACAAACCCAAGACATATAAATAATCCAAAAACATAATTAAAGAGGCCTTATTACAAATCCAAATAAAGATGTAAACCAAATTAAGATAAAATAAAGTACCCAAATTGAAGTTCTTATAAAATTGAATTTTTATTGCATGGCCTCCCCGAGTTCATCCGGCTCCTCATCCGCGATTTTACTGAATCACTGTAAATATAAGGAGAAGGTGAGTCACCAAGACTCGATGCATAATCCTTCCCCAGTTAATGCAATATTCTTACACAATTCATAACTAAGCAATATATATATATATAATGCACCCAACCTAGCCATCCATAACTCCTTTTCTACCCCTGTGGTACCAACCCTTTGGTGGTGCCAAACCACCGTGACCCAAAGTCACGATATCCAATAATGTGATGCCAAATCCTTTGGTGACCCAAAGTCACAAATAATCAAGTTGTGGGGCCAACCCACGTGTGATACCAAATCCTGGCGATTTATCCCAATATATCGAAAGTGGGGCCAACCCACGGTGGTACTAAGCCACTGGGACAAGTCGCTATGAGGTGGCAAACCTCCGGTGTCCCAAAGACACGAAATAAGCGTGGTACCAAACCATTGGAGGTGCCAAACCTCTTGTGTCCCAAAGACATGGATATCAAATCCTTCCCCCTCCTCTCAAATCACCCAAACCAATGTTTCACAAGAGTAAATCATGCCATCATGCTTTGATATGATCATATAACATTTATATATATCTTAAATCATGATATAGATCAACATATAACAACATCATATCGAAACAGACTTACCTGAGTCCTTGTTTATACCCATCAAGGAATCATATCAAGATCTCATAGTTTTCCACTTTAGTAACATGATTAGTTTATTAATATATATATATATATATAAACCGAGTTATAAAGTGTGTAAGATACACACCTGTCACAAATGCAAGTACTAAATTTCAAAGACCCGATCTACCGTACTAGATCACCTTGTCCTACATTCGGCCAAACCACAAAACTATAATCAAGACCATTCGGCCAACATCACACCTTAATTCCAATAGCCTTTAGCTTTTCAACCATTAAAAGAATAATGCATCCACATGAATCCTTACCACTTGACTTACCAACTTTGATTGCTAGAGAAATAAGTCTTAGATCGATTGCTTCCAAAGTCCCAAAGAGCCTAGAAGAGATTGGTTTCTAAGAATGATTAGAACCTTGTTAACAAGTGCCCAAAATTTGGCTTTTGTCCTACATGAAAATCAATAGAGAAAATAGAAAAGAAATAAGGAAATTCGACCATGAACACTTACCTATCCTCTAAAACCGATTATAAATGAACACTTAGAAAATCTACCCTTGATGATATTAGGCCAAGATAACACCGAAAGAGAAGGAAGATTTAGCTATGGTGGAGAAAAGAAAGGAAAATAAAAGTGAAAATGAAATAGGAAAAGGAGGATTTGAATAAGAAAGAAGAAAATGGAAGAGAAAATTTGGATGTTTTTAACTTTGAGCAAAAGGAAAATTTGGGAAGGAAATGCCAAGAGAAATTAAAAAAGGAAAATGGTGAGCACAAAATGCTAAAATTGGCCAACCAAAAGAAAAATGAAAGAAAGAAAATAGAATTCAAACCCCAAAACTTCCTAATACAATATTGGAGAGGAAAAGAAGAAATGCCCACCCCTAAAAGCCATTCCCCCACATCAATATTCTTTGGGTGGGACCACCCCTAGCCACACATAGGCATAATTAAGAATACGTCCACATTCATGGACTAATGGCCTTAGAATAGTTTCCAAAACACTCTCCATCATCCAAGCCCTTTGTCCCCCATCCTTCCATAAATCTTAAGATTCTTATCCCAAAATACAAGCTTTCCTAAACTAATATTCAACTTGCCATAAAAATTGAAAGTCCAACCTACCATAAGAATAGCTTGGCCGACACTTAATGCAAAGGTGCATAAAAATAAAGTCTTCCAAATGTAACCCATGCTACTCGAACCTCTTCCCTCAAGCAACCCTTCATGCATCATAACCACCTTGCCACTAACTCTTCGTGTGCTAGAATTTAACACTTAAATTATCTTAAGTGTTAAGATCACCTAGTCCACTTCATTAAATTTTAAATACTAAGAATTATTCTAGCTTCATAAATAAAATCAAGCCTTCACAAGGCTATGTTAAGCACACAAACAATACTACCCGAGCTAACACAAGCAACCAACTGATACACAAATTTTAGGATGTTACAATTTTGGTTTGAACAGGGATGGTGTACTATGTTTTCGTGGAAGGGTTTGTATGCCCAAGGATTCGGATTTGAGATAAATGATTCTTCTAGAGGCGCATAGTAGCCCTTATGCTATGCACCCCAGAGGAAATAAGATGTATCAGGATCTACGTGAACAGTATTGGTGGGAAAGTGTTTGACTTGTCAACAAGTGAAGGTGGAACATCAATTATCATCGGGTTTATTACAACCGATAAAGATTCCTCTATGGAAATAGGAGCGGATAACGATGGATTTCGTTAGTGGGTTACCCTTAACACCTACTAAGAAAGATTCTGTCTGGGTGGTAGTAGATCAATTAACGAAGACTACTCATTTTCTACTAGTTTGAACGGATTACTCGTTGCAAAAGTTGGCTAAACTGTATGTATCTGAAATCATGAGGTTGCATGGGGTACCAGTGTCTATCATATCAGACAGGGATCCTAGATTTACATCACGATTTTGGAAAGCTTTACATGAGGCTTTGGGAACAAAGTTAAATTTTAATCTGGCTTTTCATCCTCGGTCGGATGGTCGATCGGAAAGAGTGATTGATTTTGGAAGACATGTTATGAGGATGTGTGATCGACTTGAGAGGAAGTTGGGTGGATTTTCTACCATTAGCGAGTTCGCGATAATAACAGATTACACTCCAAGTATCCAAATGGCGCCTATGAAGCATTATATGAGTCGTAAGTGTCGTACCCTACTTGTTGGACCTGAATTGGGGAACGGCGGTTTTGGGTCTTGAAGCGATATTTGAGATAAGAAAAGGTAAAGGTGATTCGACGTGATTAAAGGAAGCTTGGATAGACAAAAGTCGTATACGGATCTGAAGCGTAAAGATATTGAGTTTGCGGTGGGAGATCAAGTCTTTTTGAAAGTCTCAAATTGGAAGAAGATTTTCAGATTTGGAAGGAAGGGCAAGTTGAGCCCTAGGTTCATTGAACTGTACCGTGTGTTGAAGCGTGTAGGACTAGTGGCCTATCAACTTGATTTACCTCCGGAGTTGAGTCAGATTTATAGTTTCTTCCATGTTTCTATGCTAAGGCACTATAGATTGGATCCGTCACACATAGTACTGGTAGAAAAAGTGGACTTAAGGCCAGACTTGTCTTTCGAGGAGGAACCAGTGAAAATCTTAGATCGCGATGTTAAGGTATTAAGAAAGAAGACTGTGCCGTTGGTTAAGGTTCTTTGGCACAATCACGGAGTGGAGGAAGCTACGTGGGAGCCTGAGGACGCAATTCGACAATAATATCCTCACCTCTTTTAACCAGGTAAATTTCGAGGACGAAATTTTCTTTAAGGAGGGTAGAGTTGTAACATCCTAAAAATTTGAGTATCAATATGATGCATGTTTTTGGTGCTTAGCTTGTGTATAATTAAAATTTTGCATGTTTAATATAGTCTTGAGAAGACTTGGGAATTATTCGGAATTAGAATAAATTTTAGTAATGAATACTTTATTGAAGTGGATCAAGTGACCTTGAGTTTAACTAAATTTAAGTGTCAAAAACTAGCATAAAATGAGCAAGTGGTAAAGGGGATATGGCGCCATGTATGTTTGCTTGAGGGAAGAGGTTCGAATCCTTGGTTGTGCATTTGAGTTTTGTTTTTATTTTGTTTCCTCTTCCAATGTGTCGGTCATGGATAAGGATTAGGATGAGTTGGATATCATTTTATGGCAAGAAGACCAAAGGAAAAGGTAAGTAAAAATTTAAGGAAAAGAATCTCATGATTTAAGGTAATGGGGAAACACAAGGCTTAATGTATGGTGATTGTCTTGGAAAGTTCTTGATGGCAAAACTTTGGTTTAATGTCTATGTATTTGGACGGTTTCATGGACTATGGGGGGGCTAAATATTGGTGGTTAGTATGGGGTTAGGATGGTAGCTTGTTAGGATTTCTTTTGGTCAAAATTTTTATTTTTTTGCTCTTCCAAAACATCTTTCCTCTCTTTTTCTTTCTCCCATAGTCGAATGTGTCTTGAGCTTGGAGGAAACAACTTTGTTGGGTTTCATTTAGTCATTTCTTTTTGACCATTCGGTCATTTTTGCTAATCACTCAAGTATCCCATTTTGTGTTCTCATCTAGTGCCTAAAATATAAAACACAAACATCATCTCTTTTCTCTCCTTTGTTTTAGCATAGCCAAATCTTTCTTTTTAATTTTTAATCTTTTCTTCTCCAATCAAATCCTTCTTTCTTTGTAGTGATATAGTGGAGTGCCGATTTCTTTTCTACATCTTTAGTTGATCATAACTGTTATAGATCGGGTGGAAAAAGGAGATTTCATCAGTCAAGGTAAGGGATCATTTCGAAAAGGGATTTTATTTTATCTTTCTATTTTGATAAGATTATATTGATTAATCGATTCTATCATAGGGACTCTATCAATTGACTTCACCTTTTGAACGAAAGAATCCTGTGGTAAGCCGATTTCGCTCTTAAAATCAATTGGTGGTGATAAGGGAATATTAGTTTGACTAACATTTATTTTTCAATGGAGGCAAACAAGATAGGTTCAAAAAGGGTTGTGAATAGTGTTCGGAAGAGGGGTGGATTCGCTATTCCCTCTAGATTCAAACGAAGGGCTGTTTCAGCAATCCGAGATTTTCCACTGGGTTGTAGACCCTCATCCGGCGAAAATCAATTATTTGAAGTCGTACGTACCCTCTAGCCATTGTTTGTTCGTGGTTCTGAACCATTGATCGGAGAGAAATCACAAATAGTTGTCATTCGAGATTCCGAGGGTAAGGATCTAGATCGTTAATCATTAGAATAGTTTTATATTAAATATTAGTGTTCTAATCCATCGTGATGCGTGTTTAGATATCGACGAGCGGGAAAGTATAGTTCTCACCGTAATCAAGTGTGTAACTTCACACTTATCTCCTGGGTTATACTATACCGTAAGCATTAAAATAATAATCGTAAATCTGGTAAAATTTGAAAATACGTTATATTAACACTTTTTATGTGAATGCATGAAATTGAAATTGAGGTTGTGGAAAAAAATTATGGATTTGCCCTTAATGGGCTATTTTGTTAAAGAAAGTGATATTTTGGGCTATGTTATTATTTTGACAAGTTGGCTAAGTGTGGAAATTGTGAAAAGGCCTCATGTGTTAAATAGGCCGAATTACGAAATGTCCCTATAGACCGAATTATGAAAATACCCTTTTATGGGCCAAATTGAAATATGTTGTTTTATGGGCCAAATTGAAATATGTTATTTTATGGGCCAAATTGAAATATGTTGCTTTATGGGCCAAATTGAAATACGTTGCTTTATGGGCCAAAAGTGATATTAATATATGAGCTAAATGTGATATGAGATGAAATGGGCCAAGTTGCTAGATCGTTAAATGGGCCAAATTGCTATTTTGACTAATGGGCCAAATTGATAAATTGTAATATGGGTTTTTGTTAAAATTACCTCACGAATAGTTTGTTATGCCTTATATATATATATATATACATGACTGCATGGGTTGGGATAATTGATAAAGAGAAGAAAGGCCTGTTGCCAAAAATCTAGATCGGTGACTCTGTCACAATGGCCTGTTGCCCAAAATCTAGATCGGTGGTTCTACCACAAATATTATAAATGGCCTATTGCCACAAATCTTATAAATGGCCTGTTGCCACAAATATTATAAATGGCATGTTGCCACAAATATTATAATTGGCTTAAAGCCTGCTATTGGTGTGTTGGCGGAGTGGGTTGACTTGATCCCCATAGGTGTGATGGTTGGTACGGGTGGTGTGTAGCGGATGGAAATTAGGCTTGGTTGGGAATTGCATATCACATGCATTATTATTATTATATTATTATTATTATTATTTATACTTGATTTATATATATTGAACATTTGCAAAATGGTATCAAGCCCAATTATATGTTTATATGGTTTTGGCCCAGTGAAAACGGTAAGTGGGTTACACATTGAGTTTTAAGTAACTCACCCCATTTTTCTTACCCTTCTCAGGTAATAATAATTGATGGAGGCTTGGGTCGGAGATGACTTTGTGTGGAGGCCATACTACAAATGGTGGTTTATATAACTTTAAAACTTCTTTAATTATTTTCATTTAAGTACTATTTTAATTGCGATGTAATAAGGCCTCTTTAATTATTTTCATGGATTTTATTATGCGGATGGATTTTATTATGTTTTAGTTTTCCTAAATTAGTGATTTAGTTTTCATAAATGTTTTCTAAAACTTTCGCATAAAATAAAAGTTTTTCTTAAATATCACTGAAATTTAGGAAATTCTTTTAAAACTCTTCGATGAAATATTTCAACTAAATAAATTTAAAATTTTAATCAACTACTACTCTATAAATCAAATGATAAACTCTTGTGTTTTTAATCATGGATTTCAAATAAACCTCAATTTTCGATAAAGTCATTCTCTTAATCGTTTTGAAGATTTGATTTCCTACATCGTTGATGATTTGAATGCACGTTCAAATTGTGTGGCATGCCAAAATCGGGCTTAATGCATAGGCCAGGTTTGGGGTGTTACATATATTGCTTTGATTTGATTATTGATGTTTTGGTATAAATGTTGTGCCTTTGAATGACATATTGGTTAGATGAAATATGATGTTTTAAAGGGTATGTTTAGATGTGTTTGAATGGTTAGGTCTATTGAATGTGTGCATGAATGGAGTAGTTGAGTAGGTATGTTTTGGCCTTGAAATGGCTTGATTTTAGGGTCTATTTGTGGAGCACACGGCCTAGAACACGGGCTTTCACACAAGCATGTGACACACACGGCCTGGCTACACGGTCATGTGTCATTTGTTAATTTTAGTGTATCAAGTCAGTGAGTTACATGGTCTGGCACAAGGCCTGCAACACGGCCGTGTGACCCAACTCAGTGAGTTACATGGGTTGAGACACGGGTTGGGACACGGTCATATGTCTCTTTTTCGATCGTTACATAGCTGTGTGACCCCCAATTTCAAATTTTATAACTTTTTTCCAAATTTATAGGATTGTTTCAAATTAGTCCCGAATTACTTTTAAACAAATTTTAGGGCCTCGAAGGCTCGAGTTAAGGCCCAAATACATATGTTTGATAGGTTTTTAATGAGATTTATTTACTTAATATTGAATGATTTTATTGATATGTTTGATGTTAAATGTTGTTCTGACTATTCGGTAATGTTCCATAACCCAAATTCGATAACGGAGACGGGTTAAGGGTGTTATAGAAAACCTAGAGAGAACTAAACCTAAAACTAAGCTAGAATGTGTCTCTCTCCTCCTCAGCAATTTTTGGTTGTTTTGAAGGGTGTTATGATGACTTTTCGATGCCAAAATTGCCCATAGGCCTTGTGTGATTGGTGAGCCAAGTAAACAAATGTTGCCCTTTTTGTCCAAGTTTGTCCCCTTGAAAAAGGCAATACCATGATACCCAGGGGAGGATATCGCGATATCTCAAGTAGTATTGATCTTAGGGTCTTCCTTGATAGGTGGATATCGTGATGCTCAAAGAAGATATCACGATACCACTAAAGGGTCTCCTTGGTGTTCTACATTGTTGGAGGTATCGCAATTCCATGTGTTGGATATTGCAATACCCTTTCCCTAGATGTCATTCTTACTTGTTTTCGACCTTTGAAATGTCCTTACAGTTCTTAAACACACGTTAGGCCTCCAAATGGAACTATCGGCCAATTTGGATAAAAAAATGAGATAAAAATGAGGCATTTTCACTTATTACGTGGAAATATTAAATTAACAGAAATAACAGAAAACTACACTAAAAACTCTATTTTGCTCTAGGAAAAACTCCTTAAGTGTGTTGAAAAAGCCTAATTTGTCACATCGATTTGTGGCAGATCAATACCATTAGATATTTTTAGGCAAAAATCTATGACCTGGCCAATCAAACTTTTGATTTAGGGAGTGAGTGCTCAAATTCTAAATTGATAAGAAAGGTGCTTAGGTCACTCCCTAAAAGGTTTAGCATCAAAGAAACTGCCATTGAGGAGGCTAAGGACATCGAAACCATGAGGATAGATGAGTTGATTGGATCTCTTAAAACCTTTGCAATCAACTTGGAAGAGGCCAAAAAGGGCAAGCTTAAGTCTGAGAAGAACATTGCCCTTTCAGTGGTTTAAACTATGCCCACTGAACAAAGCACTGTTATTAAGGAGTTGCAAGAAAAGTTGGCTTTGCTTTCTCAAGGGTTCAATAAGATGGCAAAAAGCAGTTTGAAAGGAATAAAAGATCAAAGGAATCCAAGATCATATAGAAGGGAAAATTCTAAGGCATATCTGAGTCAAGTGAACTTATTAAAGAGAAGAAACAAGGAATTCAGTGTCATTAGTTTCATGGCTTTGGGCATATTCAAGCATAATGTGCAAATACTCTTAAGAAGAAGAAGGGTTAATCTTTGTATGTAACTTGGAGTGATGAACAAACTAGCTCATGATTAGAATCTAATGAGGAACAAGTGAGTAATTTTGTTTTCTTTACATCAAATATGGGCAAATATGATATTTCTAATGATGAATCAGTTGAGTGCAATGAAGAAAATACATATGAGGAATTGCTGAAAGCTTACAATCTCATGTTGGAATAATGGAATCTTCTTAGTGATTTTAAGTCAAAGCTTTTGACTAAGAATGGTTTTCTAAGAAATGGAAGTATCCATACTTGAAGGACAAGTAGATGAAAAGTTAATAGAGCTCAAAGAGTAATAAAAAAGGGTTGAAAAACCTAAGGAGGAATTGAAAGATACAAGGTAAACTCTTGAGAAATTCAATTGTAACATTGTAAAATTAAATGTGATGATAGCAATTGGCAAAAGGGATCAGAAGAGGGGAGGTCTAAGCTTCATACTAAAGGGAAGACTATTATGGAAAGCTATATAGTGTTTTTCAAGGTAGTAAACAACCTCCTTTTTGGAGAGTGTTCTAAACAAGTAAAAATTCACGAGAAGCCTAAACTTTTGTAGAAACCAGTTCCATCTACTAGAAGAAGGTTCATTTGTCACTACTATAATGTTTCAAGCCATATCAGGCCCCATTGCTTCAAGATCCTCAAAGATCTTATATAGAATAAAATAATGCCACAAAATGTTCCCATTGCTTTTGTCACTGTTTGAAAAAAAGGAAAAACTTTTTTAGAGAAGAAAAGACCAACAATGTTTGTTTGCTGTACACCAATCACTTAAAGTTTCAGTTGATGATGTTTGGTACTTTGATAGTGGCTGCTTAAGCCATATGATTGATAACCTCTTATGCTTAAGTAATTTTATTGAAAGCCATAAGGGTAGTATCCCATTTGGAAATGGGAAGAATGGATAGATTTATGGGAAAGGGACACTTATAATTGATGAGATGCCTAGTCTCAAGAATGTTTTATATGTTTATGGACTAAAAGCTAACCTGATTAGCATCAAACAACTTTGTGATTAGAGAATACTTGTGAATTTCACAAGGAATAAATAAGTGGTTACCTCAGGTAGAATAAATAAATCATAGAAGGTACGAGGACTCTTGACAACTTCCATGAAGTCCTTCTTCCATCCAATTGCAACAAGGCAAGAGTGTCTGATCTAGAGCTATGGAATGAGAAGTTGAAACACATCCACTATCAAGGACTACAAAGGCTAGTTTAATATGATGTAGTTCAAGGTTTACTAAAGCTAGGAGTAATAGACCCTAAAGTATGTGGAAACTGCCTTAAAGGGAAGCAGTATAGAGAGCCCCACAAACTATTGGCACAGATTCAAACCACAACTTCACTTTAGCTTCTTCATATATATCTTTTTGCGCCAATGCAAACTAAGAGTATTAGAGGTAACAAGTATGTATTAGTATGTGTAGATGACTTCTCTCGTTACACTTGGTGAGTGACCTCATGTGCATGTGCGCATAAAACAAACAATTTGATGTCCACGAAACCAACTAAAAGTTTTACTAAGGAAAGTGCACCTATTAATTAATAATATAGCTATAGTGAGCAAAAATATCATCCCTTGAAGACTAAAAGTGCTAGTAATTACTTTCTTTCTATTATTTAATCAAATAAGTCGAGTGATTGATTAAAAACTAAAATTAACAAAATTAATTAACTAACGAACACGACAAATAAAAAATTAGGAAAATAAACGATTAACAACTAAGAACAAAACAATACCCATGAAAGAATTCACCTATACTTTATATATCACTATTAATCTAAAGTACGCAATTTCTTTACTTAGTATCTTGATCCGTAGAAATCCTTAAATTATGCTAATATTTCTTTTGAGAGTAAGAGAAACTAACTCTAGGTTGATTAATTGAAATTTCTTTCTAATTAAAACCCCTATTATCGTATTAACTTGATCTATGGATTCTCTTATTAGATTTGACTCTAATCTGATAGGTTTATGTTGTCCTATTTCTAGGATCACATGCAACTCTACTCAATTATGCAAGATCTACTCTTAAACATGGTATATTCCTCTTCTGATTTAAGCACATCAAATATGGATTAATAATCTATAAATATCAAACTAAGAATTAAGCACAAACAATTGTGAACAACATATAAGTATTTATTGCGTAAAATAAAAATCCAATCGATAGAATCCATCATAGGGTTCATCTCCTTAACTATTTAGAAAATTAGTTCATGCTTAAAAATAAAAAACATCCAAAAGATAGTATAACCGAAAGAAATAAAGAAACTCATGATAATCTCCTAAGAAATCAACTGGGAATATTCAATCTTGACAGAAATCTGCTTCAGAATTGGCTTCAATGGTGCTTTTTGAGTTATTTTCTTGAATATGATAGCTCATTCCTATCTTCTTATTTTTGTCACATATACGTCTTAGAATGCCCAAAAAACCTAAATATTGCATTTTTTGCTGTTTAGAGTGCAAATCTGCACAATAGACACGGTCTACCACATGGCCGTGTGGTAGCTCGTGTGGGTCACACGGCCGTGTGGAATGGGTTAGCCCATGTGGCTTTTGTAGCTTGCTCCAATTTTTGGTTTTCGCTTATTTTTCCCTAATTTTGCTCCCAAATGCTCTATTAAGCATAAAAACATGAATTTAAAAGATTATGAGCATGGAATTCACAATTAACATCGAATAATCACCCAAAAATGCATTAAGAATGAAGTAAAAATATGTTAATTTTAGCATTTATCACGATTTTATAAAGCAAAATAAAGTGTAGTTTTACTGCAAGTGTATAGGCCAGTTGTAATATTTATAGTTCGGATTGAACACAAAGTATTCCAAGGGGTCGAATCAAAAGGAGATGGCGATTAAGTGATAATAGCGTACACTATAAAGTCTAAGCGGATACTATTATGGTCTTATAGTACGAAAAATCATAAAAAGAAAGTTTTGCAAGAAAACTAAATATGCTAATTTAGGGACCAAATTGTAAAAAGTACAAAACTACGAGATTAACCAATAAATGACTAATGGTGGTCAGTTGATTCGATTTCTGGTTCACCGGTCTTCGAATGATGGACTTAAATTGCTTAAATTACTAAGTGGCTCAATTTTATCTCTCGATCTCAATTTTACCAATTTAGACAAATTAATCGGGTTTATCTCTCGATCTCATCGGTTAATCCGAAACTAATGAATTGGTGCACAACAAGATTACCTCTTGGTCTCACTTGTCTAGATATTCCCCGAAGGGTGTCAATTCTTAAGTTTTTAGGTCTATTTGATTTAGTCCAATTTATTACGATTTAGTCCCTTGTCTAAAAAATTCAACATACCCACATCTCCATCAACCAACCCCTTTAAGGTTTAGCAACTCATGCTGAAAATAAAGCTAATGGACATGGAAATGAAAAGCAAAGAAGCCATTAAAGTAAAACTTGAGAAAAATATAAAAGTTTGGATTTTTTTGCAAGAAAACTTAAAAAACATGAAATTAAAGATATTCAACAAGAAAATCCAAAGTAATAAACATTAAAGGAACAAACTTTAGCTGATTTAAAGTAAGAGGAATTGAAATACATTGAACTAAAATTAGAAATGTCTTACAACCAAGGTACAAGGACTGAAAGTGCAAATAAACCTAAGCTACAATGATAACTAACACTAAGAACACTAAGAATAAGAAGGAAGTGTAGAAAAATAAAATCTAAAACTAAGAAAGGAGAAGAGAAAATAAAAACCCTAAAAAAGTTGCAGAAAAACTAAGAGAAAACCTAGAGAAACTAAAGTTGAAAACTAAACTAATGTGTGTCTCCTTCTCCCTAGCCAAAATTTTCTATTTTAGGCTAATGGTTGATGAAATTTCATTGCCAAAATTGCCCCTACATAGGCCTTGTGTGATTGGCATGTCGGGTGAACAAAAACTACCTTTTTTGTTGTCTCATCACGATATTGGTATCGTGATACCCAAGTAAAGGATATCGCGATACCCCAATTAGTTTTGAACTTAGGGGTCTTCTTTTAAGGTGGATATCACGATACCATTGAGCGGTGGTCTCCAATCTTTACGTCTGTTGTAGTTATCGTGATTCCAAGGTTTGGATATTGCGATACCATTTCCTTTGGTGCCGTTTTAGCTCATTTTCAACCTCCAAATGCCCCTATACCACTCAACCACACGTTAGGGCCCCCAATGGCACTATTGGCCAAATTGAGTCACAAAAATGAGTAAAAACAAGACACTTATACTTATTAAATTAAAATTTAAAAATTAGAAAAAAAATGAAAAAGACGCTACTTCACCTGCGAATAAGCTCCTTAAGTATACTGGGAAAGCCTAATTTGTCATATCTAATTTTGGAAAATTAGTTAGATTCTTGAAGTAGAAATTAGACACCTTTAGAGAATTTAAGAAACTATGCAAATGACTCGTGATTGAGAAAGAGAGAACCATTTGAGTCATTGTTAGGATTATGAGTGATCTTGGTAAGGAGTTTGAAAATCAAGAATTTGTTGAGTTCTGTGATAAAGAAGGCATTGATCATGAATTCTCTACCACAAAGATTCTTCAACAAAATAGAGGGGTAGAAAGGAAAAATAGGACTATTCAGGAGATGGCTAGGGTTATGTTGAATTGCAAGGGAATAACTCACAGTTTTGGGCTAAAGTAATCCATACTACTTGTGAGAAGCCCATTTTGCCCGGGCTTTGAAATAAACCAAAAATAATAAAAAGAAATAGAAAACTAGTTTTTTACAAACAGTCCAATTACAGACTCCAAATAATTGACCTTATTACAATACAAGCCCAATCCGACCATTACCTTACCTGAACTAACGGCCTATTAACCTAGACCTAAATTAAACCAACTGTAACACCCCAAACCCGGTCTATGCATTGAGACTAGATTTGGTTTGTTACATGAATCGAGCTATTTTAAATCTCTAATGAGTTGAAAGCTACAATATTTATTCTGAGGTTGAAAATTTTGAAGAGTATTTGAATTTGATAAATATTTGAAAACATTAGTTGAAAATCATTGTATTATCAAAAAACCTTTAGGTAATTTGTTAAAGAGTTAAATAAAATATTTATAAAAGAATTTCATATACTTGAAAACCCAAATTTATAAAAACATCATGTAATCATAGCCCATAATTAAAAGTCAAAGTATAGTTTAAAGCCCAAACACACATAAAATCCATAAGTTATTTATAGAGGCCCTTATTACAATAATCCATATTAGTAAAAAATTTACTTATTAAAAGTTCAGAGTTTATATAACTCTCTTTTGCAGTATGGCCTCCACAAAGTCATCCTCGGCCCAAGTCCACGTCAATTTCCATTACCTGAGATGGAAAAATTAAAGGGGGTGAGTTACTTAGAACTCAGTGTGTAACTCACTTACCACCATTATTGGGCCAGATCATCAAGGTATTATCTTTGGGCTTGAGCCCATTTGAAATTCAACAATATATCATAAAATGAAATAAAATAATTTAAAAATGCATGTAAAATGAATTTCCCAAACCAAACCTAATATCCATCCGCTAACACCCAGTACCAACCATCACACCTGGGATCAAGTCAACCCACCCTTAACACACCAATCGTAGGCATTATGCCTTTTTATAATTATGGCAAAGCCATCGAACTAGAGGCAATAAGCCATTATTGTGGCGAAACCATCGAACTAGAGACAATAAGCCATAATTGTGGCGAGCCACCGAACTAGAGCAATAAGCCATTATTGTGGCGAAACCATAGAACTAGATTTTTGGCAGCGGCCATTCTTCTCTTCATATATCCCACCCATGCTATTATGCGTGTATAACAAAATATAAAAATTTCTTAATAATGCATAACATGGTGGGTTTATCGTTAAACATTTCATTTGGCCCATAAACATAATTTAGCGATTTGTCTATTAAGCGGTTTAGTGGGCTTTGGCCCATTTACCAAACTAAAGTATTTTGGCCCAATTTATCGAACTAGAGTATTTTGGCCCAATTTATCGAACTAGAGTATTTTGGCCCAATTTATCGAACTAGAGTATATTGGCCCAATTTATCGAACTAAGTATTTTGGCCCAATTTATCGAACTAGAGTATTTTACGCCCATTTTCACAAAACATACAATTTACATAATAACAAGTAATTTTTAGAGGCGTTTTCATAATTTTCACGATTTAGTCGTTTTTACGTTTTTTTCGTCAAAATATCGGTTTTACGTTTTACCGATCTAGTCATTTTACGATTTTTACTTCCATACCGAAATTGACATCCAACCAGAAATAGTGTGAAGTTACACACCTCGTCTTGAGTACTAATCCTTCTCGCTCCTCGGCACCTAAAACATATTTCGATCCGTTAGAATACTATTTAAGTAAAAATATTCTTAATCGATAATAGATCCAAAATCTTACCCTCTTGATTTTGAATCACTTGATTTTCGACTTCTCTTCGTTTATTGGTTCGTTAGTCACGAGAATCCACCAACGATATAATGGCTCGGAAGTTCGTACTACTTGAATAGTTGACTCCTTTGGAAGATGGTCCGCAACTTCGGTGGAAAATCTCGAATTTGAAACCGCTCTTCGTTTAAATGGGGATTCTACAGATCCGCCCTCTTAACGTGACTAACCACCGCCCTTTTCTTCCCTATTTTGAAAGTCTTCACGATCAAAGGAATATTAGTTAAATCTAATATAATATCGAATAGTACTAGAGGTTTTAAAGAGTGGGATTTCCTTACCACAATAAAAGCGTTTCCAACGTTCTACTGTTCTCCCGATCACTTGAGTTCCGATCTTCCGTTATTGTACTAAATAATAACGAAAAGCGTTATTAGAATGAGCGTTATATCGATTCAAAAGTCCTTCATAACACCATTAATATTAGGCCATAATACCATTAGTAAATCGAAAACGAAAAAAGAAACCCTTACCTATAATCCACGATCAAAAGAAAGGATTGAAAACGATGCTTATGAGAGTTGGAGAATTTGGCTATGCAACCAAAGAAAAAAGAAAATAAATTTGGCTATGGGCACTCTAGCATTCGGCCATTGAAGAAAAAGGAAGAAAATATGAGTGAAAAGAAATAAAGATGAGAGAAGAATGATGATGATGTTGTTTTGATTTTCAAAGAGAATGGAGAATAAAAGAAAGAAAGAGATGAGTTTTGAGAGCAATGTATATTCGGCAATGGGGAGAAGAAAAGAAAAGAATGGTCTTTTAGGTATTGGTAAAATCGGCACTAAGAGAAAGGCACAAAATTGAACACTAAAGTGAAAAGCAAAATGACCAATTGGTCAAAATAATCAAGGCTTACCAATGATCAATTTCGCTAAAGGGAAAAGAGATTGAGAAGAAGAAAAATTCTGCACTAGGTTGCTAGGAATGACCAAAGAGAAAATGAAATGCTTAGCCAAAACTAACACAAAATTTGGCTCCTTCTCTATACCCAATTGCAGTCAAAGCATGGTCAATAGCCATGATTTTGTTTCCAAAATTCTTCCTTGATATGTGCCTTATGTCCCCCTATCTTTCCTTAAGTTTTTGATTCCATGCCATAAGTTAGTTGTTTCCTTAATCCTTTGATACACTAACCAAAAATAACATGGTCAACACTTACCATATATGTTTTTGGCCGACACTCACTATACATGGGCGGAAAATTAAAACAAAATTTATCTAAATGCTAAACAAGGGATTGAACCTCTTCCCTCTTGCTAGAACTCATGCGCCAACACCACCATGCCATGTACTCACTTATGTCACTCCTTAACACTTAATTTAACTTAAGTCTTAATGACATTTGCTTCTCTTCAATAAATTCTCAATTATTAAATTTTATTCCTTATCCTAATTATGCTATACTCCTCTTTAGAACTTCAATAAGCACTAAAATAAAAGTAAGGAATTTTCCTTTGAAATCTAAACACCAATTCATGCAATATAAAAACACTCGGATTTTTAGGGTGTTACAACTCCACCCTCCTTAAAGAAAATTTCGTCCTCGAAATTTACCTGGTTGAAAGAGGTGAGGGTATTGTTGCCGAATTGCATCCTCGGGCTCCCACGTAGCTTCCTCCACTCCGTGGTTACGCCATAGAACTTTGACTAACGGCACGGTTTTCTTTCTTAGCACCTTGACATCTCGGTCTAAGATTTCCCGATTCTTCTTCAAAAGACAAATCGAATTCAACTCTAATTCTTCTCTGGGTATAATGTGCGAAGGATCCGATCTATAACGCCTCAACATGGAAACATGAAAAACATTATGAATTTGATCCAATTAGGAGGTAACTCAATCGATAAGCCCTTTGGACCAACACGCTTGAGACACGATAAGGTCCAATGTATCTAGGACTTAGCTTGCCTTTCCTTCCGAATCGAAGATCTTTTTCCAAGGAGATACCTTCAAGAAAACCCGATCCCCACATCATACTCGATATCCCTTCGCTTCAGTGCGCATATGACTTCATCTCATCTCGAGGCTTCTTTCAACCTTGCTCGAATAACTTTTACCTTATCCTCATCTCGAGATATCATCTCGGGACCTAACATCATCTTTCGCCCAACTCGGTCCAACAAATAGGGAATGACACTTACGACCATACAATGCCTCGTAAGGTGCCATCTGAATGCTAGGCGATAGCTGTTGTTATCTGTGAATTACGCGATGGTAGATAATCTTCCCAACTACCCACGAAGTCGATTATACATCCTCTTAACATATCTTCCAATATCGAATTACCTCTCGGTGACCATCGGTCGAGGATGAAAAGCCGTCTTGAAGTTCAACTTTGTCCCCAAGGCTTCATGCGAGCTTTCCAAAATCGTGATGTAAACCTAGGGTCCCTATCCGATATAATAGATCTGGTACCCATGCAACCTCACAATTTTAGATACGTACAATTTTGCCAATTTACGTAATGAATAATCCGTCTGAATGGCGGGAAATGGCGGTCTTCATCAACCGATCAACAATTACCCAAAGCGGAATTTTTCTTAGTAGGTGTTAACGGTAACCCACTAACAAAATCCATAGTTATCCTCTCCCATTTCCAAAGAGGAATCTTTATCGGTTGCAACAATCTAGCGGTAATTGATGTTACGCCTTCACTTGCGACAAGTCAAACATTTTCCCACAAATTCGAAATCTCACGCTTCAACCACGGCCACCAATCATTCATGAAGATCTCGATACATCTTATTTCCTCCGGGATGCATAGCATAAGGGCTACTATGCACCTCCCGTAGAATCAGTTGCCTTAGATCTGAGTCCTTAGGCATACATACTCTTCCTCGAAAACACAACACACCCTCCGTGTTTATTCCAAAATCCTCGATTTCACCATTTTCAACTTCTTTGAAATAAAGGTCCCAACTTTTCATCTGATGTTTATTTTTCCTTGATTTGTTCCGACCACGGAGGCTTCAAATGAAGTTACGCTAACAAGCGCCATCCTCGTCTGAGACTCAAATGGGCAAATAAAGCTCTTAATTCGGATCTTGTCTTACGACTTAACGCGTCGGCTACCACGTTAGCCTTTCCGGGATGATATTTGATCGAGAAATCATAATCTTTTAGTAATTCTACCCATCTTCTTTGTCTCAAATTTAACTCCTTTTGGGTAAGGAGGTATTTAAGACTCTTGTGATCCATGTAGATTATAGATTTCTCACCATAGAGATAGTGCCTCCAAATCTTTAGAGCAAAAAAGCAGCACTAACTCCAAATCATGCGTAGGGTAGTTTACTTCGTGTGGTCTCAATTGTGAGAAGAATATGCCACCACTTTTCCATTTTGCATCAACACACAACCCAAACCCGTGTGAGGCGCATCACAATAAGCAGTGAATTCTTTTCCACCTCAAATTTGAATCAAAGCTGGAGCTTAATCGAGGATCTTCTTCAATTTCTCGAAACTCTCTTCGCTTTTCGGTCAAATATCGGAGCTCCCTTTCGCATAGCAGTTTAGTTAGGGTGCGACAATCAACGAAACCCTCTACAAAAGCGTCTATAGTATCCGGTAAACCCAAGAAACTCGAATTTCACCACGATGTTGGTGGTTTCCAATCCGAATAGCCTCAATTTTCAGGATCCACCCTTATTCCTTGGTGATACTACATGACCAAGGAAAGTCACTTCCTTTAGCCAAAATTCACATTTACTAAATTTGGCATACAATTGCTTATCACAGTAGTTGTAATACTATCGCAAATCTGGTCATGTTCCTCCTCATTCCTCGAATAAACCAATATGTCATCTATGAACACTACTACAAACCGGTCTAAATAGGGTTGAAAGACTCGGTTCATCATGTCCATAAATGCAATTGGTGCATTGGTTAGTCCAAGCGGCATCACTACAAACTCATAGTGTCCATAACGTGTCCGAAATGCCGTCTTATAAATGTCCGCTTCTTTCACCTTGAGTGGTGATAACCCGACCTTAAATCAATTTTGGAGAAAGCGAAGCTCCTTTTAATTGATCAAGCAGTCGTCAATTCTCGACAGAGGATACCGATTCTTGATCGTCAATTTATTCAATTGTCTATAGTCAATGCACATACGCATCGATCCATCATTCTTCTTGTGAGCAGGCGGTGCTCCCAGGAGACACACTTGGTCGAATAAATCCCGATCCGGCAATTCTTGAATTTGAGCTTTGAGCTCACCAACTCCTTCGGTGCCATTCTATAAGGAGCAATGGACACTGGAGTTGTCCCAGGCAAAAGCTCAATGCCAAATTCTACTTCCCGATCTGGAGGTATACCAGGAAGTTCTTCGGGAAATACATCGGAAAATTCCTTCACCGTCCTCACATCATCCACAGATAACTCTTTAGCATCCAAAGCACAAATAAAGGCTAGGAATGCTCCATATCCTTTCCGTACCAACTTCTTCACCTTTAATGCAGAAACCACATTTGCCAGATAGTTCCTTCGCTCACCAATCATTATGACTTCCTTATCATCCGAGGTTCTTCCGACATTCATTTTTCAGCACAATCCACTTGCGCTTTGATGTTTAACCGACCAATCCATGCCCGAATGAGATCGAACTCATGAAAGGTAGTTCCATCAAGTTTACTACTGAATACCTCTTCTTGAATTTTCAAGGCACGTCTTTAAACATTTTATTAACGATTCTGATGTCCTAAAGGACTAATTCTTGTCATCTCATTTTCGGTAATTTGATTCTAAATTGAGTTTCCAGATATGGCACTAGCTACATATGAATGGGTAGAGCCAATATCTATTAAGGCAATAATAGGTACATCAAAATGAAGAACGTACCAGTTATCACATCTGGTGCATTACCGTCCTCGCGGCGTCTAACTGCATAAACCAGTCCAGGCTGTCTTGCATCTACATTTCCTCTAGGACCATTGCCTCGACCCGGTGCACCTTGACCACGACCAGCTCCATTACCACCACGACCTGGTCCACGACCTCTCGGTGGCTGCTGATTACCCCTGGCCGACTGTGCATCATTATTACGGACTTCTTGAGTTGTATCCATACATCGAGGATAATTTTTGTACTGATGATCCATTGAACCGCATTTGTAGCATGCACCCGTTTTCCTCCAACATTCTCCAAAATGTCTTTTCCCACACTCGGTGCAATCTCGACTTGATTATTTACTCTGGGGTTCTACCTTGGCGATTCATCATTCCGAGGTTTCTTCGGAATCTCCTAGAAGAACCGATTGTTGTGTCTCTCTCTTGTTTGGGATCTTTCTCGATTCTCGTTGCTCGAATTCTTAGCCTCTTGGCTATTTTGGCCTTCTCCACAAGAGTGAAAAATTTCTAACTTCTTTGTGGAGCAATCGAACCCTCACTCATTATTAAGTCCATCCTCGAAGCGTACACAACGTTCGTGATCATTGCTACAATTGTTCGGGCATAACGGCTCGGACGTAAAACTCGACTTCATATCTTGCCACGGTCTTACTTCCTTGGACAAGATTCGAAATTCCTTCCTTCGACGTCTACATAACTTCGTTCCAACGTATTTTCCTTGGAAGGCAGCTTTAAAGAATTCCCAATTAATCAGTGCAGCTTCAGTGCCTTCTCGAACAATGAGCCACCACTGATACGCCTCATCTCTTAACAAAGATACAACTCCTCTCAGTTTTTGCTCGACAGTACATTCCATATCATCCATAATTCATTCCACCGCTTCGAGCCAGTATTCAGCCACATTCGGAGCTACACCAGAGACTCCTCTAAAAACTTCTGCATTATTTGCTTTAAGTCGCTCTGAAATTGACCCACGAGTTGTTGGCCCAATTCTAGCTCAATGACCCTTTTCAAGACTCATGACATTGCTTGAGTCAATGCATTATCTTCTTCCATGTGATCGCGTGATCCCATCTCACTTTCAATTGACGCGAAAGTCGTCTACTTACAACATATGATTTGGTGCTTGATCATGACACCTCGGCCTCTACCACACGCCCGTCTCTGCGTCCCGACCACGTCCTCTAGTGCTCATGATAGCTCGTTCGTTTTATCGATTACAAGTTTTATGAATCGGAAAATTTATTTCGGTATTTATTAACGATATTTTATGAGATTTGAGATATAAAGTTGTTTTTCGCAACATATCCTATAGTCTCAATCTCTACGGTTTTTCACATCTAAAACTAGAAGTTCTAGAGTGTTCCTATGATTATATTATAGCAATTACTAAGCAATAAATACTTACTTGACTTGTTCTTGGGATGCTTGTGGTGCCATACTGATAAAAAAAAAATTTGAACGATTTCATACAGAAATTATTTGCGAACCCAAACCACGGTAGAGTTTTTGAAACTGGCTCTGATACCACTAAATGTAACACCCCAAACCCGGTCTATGCATTGAGACTAGATTTGGTTTGTTACATGAATCGAGCTATTTTTAAATCTCTAATGAGTTGAAAGCTACAATATTTATTTCTGAGGTTTAAAATTTTGAAGAGTATTTGAATTTGATAAATATTTGAAAACATTAGTTGAAAATCATTGTATTATCAAAAAACCTTTAGGTAATTTGTTAAAGAGTTAAATAAAATATTTATAAAAGAATTTCATATACTTGAAAACCCAAATTTATAAAAACATCATGTAATCATAGCCCATAATTAAAAGTCCAAAGTATAGTTTAAAGCCCAAACACACATAAAATCCATAAGTTATTTATAGAGGCCCTTATTACAATAATCCATATTAGTAAAAAAATTTACTTATTAAAAGTTCGAGTTTATATAACTCTCTTTTGCGATATGGCCTCCACAAAGTCATCCTCGGCCCAAGTCCACGTCAATTTCCATTACGAGATGGAAAAATTAAAGGGGTGAGTTACTTAGAACTCAAAGGTGTAACTCACTTACCACCATTATTGGGCAGATCATCAAGGTATTATCTTGGGCTTGAGCCCATTTACAGAATTCAACAATATATCATAAAATGAAATAAAATAATTTAAAAATACATGTAAAATGAATTTCCCAAACCAAACCTAATATCCATCCGCTAACACCCCCGTACCAACCATCACACCTGTGGGATCAAGTCAACCCACCCCGCCAACACACCAATCGTAGGCATTATGCCTTTTTATAATTGTGGCAAAGCCACGAACTAGAGGCAATAAGCCATTATTGTGGCGAGCCACCGAACTAGAGGCAATAAGCCATAATTGTGGCGAGCCACCGAACTAGAGGCAATAAGCCATTATTGTGGCGAGAGCCACCGAACTAGATTTTTGGCAACTGGCCATTCTTCTCTTCATATATCCCACCCCATGCTATTATGCGTGTATAACAAAATATAAAAATTTCTTAATAATGCATAACATGGTGGGTTTATCGTTAAACATTTCATTTGGCCCATAAACATAATTTAGCGATTTGTCTATTAAGCAGTTTAGTGGGCTTTGGCCCATTTACCAAACTAAAGTATTTTGGCCCAATTTATCGAACTAGAGTATTTTGGCCCAATTTATCGAACTAGAGTATATTGGCCCAATTTATCGAACTAGAGTATTTTGGCCCAATTTATCGAACTAGAGTATTTTACGGCCCATTTTCACAAAACATACAATTTACATAATAACAAGTAATTTTTTGAGGGCATTTTCGTAATTTTCACGATTTAGTCGTTTTTACGTTTTTTTCGTCAAAATATCAGTTTTTACGTTTTTACCGATCTAGTCGTTTTTACGATTTTTACTTCCATACCGAAATTGACATCCAACCGAGAAATAGTGTGAAGTTACACACCTCGATACCGAGAGTACTAATCCTTCTCGCTCCTCGGCACCTAAAACATATTTCGATCCGTTAGAATACTATTTCGTAAAAAATATTCTTAATCGATAATAGATCCAAAATCTTACCCTCTTGATTTTGAATCACTTCGATTTTGGCTTCTCTTCATTTATTGGTTCGTTAGTCGCCGAGAATCCACCAACGTATAATGGCTCGGAAGTTCGTACTACTTCGAATAGTTGACTCCTTTCGGAAGATGGTCCGCAACCCGGTGGAAAATTCCGGACTGCCGAAATCGCTCTTCGTTTAAATGGGGGATTTACAGATCCGCCCCTCTTAACGTGACTAACCACCGCCCTTTTCTTCCCTATTTTGAAAGTCTTCACGATCAAAGGAATATTAGTTAAATCTAATATAATATCGAATAGTACTAGAGGTTTTAAAGAGTGGGATTTCCTTACCACAATAAAACCGTTTCCAACGTTTTCGGATTCTCCGATCACTTGAGTTTCGATCTTCCGTTATTGCACTAAATAATAACGAAAGAAACGTTATTAGAATGAACGTTATATCGATTCAAAAAGTCCTTCATAACACCATTAATATTCGGCCATAATACCATTAGTAAATCAAAAACGAAAAAAGAAACCCTTACCTATAATCCACGATCAAAAGAAAGGATTGAAAACGATGCTTATGAGAGTTGGAGAATTGACTATGCAACCAAAGAAAAAGATGGGCACTCTAGCATTGGCCATTGAAGAAAAGGAAGAAAATATGAGTGAAAAGAAATAAAGATGAGAGAAGAATGATGATGATGTTGTTTTGATTTTCAAAGAGAATGGAGAATAAAAGAAAGAAAGAGATGAGTTTTGAGAGCAATGTATATTCGGCAATGGGGAGAAGAGAAGAAAAGAATGGTCTTTTAGGTATTGGTAAAATCGGCACTAAGAGAAAGGCACAAAATTGAACACTAAAGTGAAAAGCAAAAATGACCAATTGGTCAAAATAATCAAGGCTTACCAATGATCAATTTCGGCTAAAGGGAAAAGAGATTGAGAAGAAGAAAAATTCTGCACTAGGTTGCTAGGAATGACCAAAGAGAAAATGAAATGCTTAGCCAAAACTAACACAAAAATTTGGCTCCTTCTCTATACCCAATTGCCGTCCAAAGCATGGTCAATAGCCATGATTTTGTTTCCAAAATTCTTCCTTGATATGTGCCTTATGTCCCCCCTATCTTTCCTTAAGTTTTTGATTCCATGCCATAAGTTAGTTGTTTCCTTAATCCTTTGATACACTAACCAAAAATAACATGGTCAACACTTACCATATATGTTCTTGGCCGACACTCACTATACATGGCAGAAAATTAAAAACAAAATTTATCTAAATGCTAAACAAGGGATTGAACCTCTTCCTCTTGCTAGAACTCATGCGCCAACACCACCATGCCATGTACTCACTTATGTCACTCCTTAACACTTAATTTAACTTAAGTCTTAATGACATTTGCTTCTCTTCAATAAATTCTCAATTATTAAATTTTATTCCTTATCCTAATTATGCTATACTCCTCTTTAGAACTTCAATAAGCACTAAAATAAAAGTAAGGAATTTTCCTTTGAAATCTAAGCACCAATTCATGCAATATAAAAACACTCGGATTTTTAGGGTGTTACACCAACCCCCTAAACAGACCTGACCCAAACTCGCATATGGCCCAAGTGGCCCAAAAGCTTGCGGACGCAGGAAACCCTAGGTTTCTATTGCATCGCAAGCGTCCCAACAAGATCCCAGCCCTCGCGCCCTCTATAGTGCCGCAATCCTCGCGAACTGCGCACCACCGCCTCTTTCTTCGCCTTCGACCTGCACAAGAAAGGAAATAGCAGCAGAAAAAATGGCATTTTTTATTTCCTTTTTATTTTCTGGTTTATAAAACCCCAAAAACCTGTAAACGAAAGGGATAGATACAGAGGATTCACAAAGAATAAACATAGAAATACAAAAATAAAAAAAAAAAACAAGTCTTTTGCAATACAAAGGTGATTTTATTTTCGCATTCTTTTTATTTTCATGCATGCATATTTATATATATATATATATATAAAAAATACAAAAACAGAGAAAAGGAACTTTACCTTTTGATTCGCGCCTGAGAAATGAAGTTTCTGGCCTCCGGCCACCGGTGGCGGAGGCGCATGTAACGCGTGGAGCGCGTAGCTCGGAGATCCGATGACCAACTCAGAACAGAGGAAAGAGGATTTTAGAGAGTTTTTTCTGAAGTTAAAAAAAAAACAGTTTTGCAATGATTTTCAGCCATTTTTTAAACCAATATAACAATGTGAAACGGCGCCGTTTTTGCTTAATCGAATAAGCACAAAACGACGTCGTTCAGGGCTAGGGGATCCGCGCATTTTTATAAATGGTTATTTGTTGCTTTAGCCCTTCCGTATTATTTCAATTTTACAATTAAGTCCTATTATATTTTTATTTTTTATAATTTAGCCCTGAAATTTACTTTTTGTTTCGATTTAATCCTCCTTCCTTTATTTATTTTTTATTTTATTTTATTTTATTTTTTTGAAAAAATTATTTTAATATCATATTTAGATCATTTTATCATATTAAAATTTTACATTATTTTTATTATTTTGTTGATTTTGTTAAAATTCATATATACATAATAATTTTATTTTTTATATGTATTATCATTATATGTACTAAATTATTATTTATTATTTACCATTTTATTTTGTTTAATATTATTTTTATTATATACTATGATTTATAAATATATATATATATATTATACATTCTTAAATATTATATAGTATTATGTTATATCATATATTACTTTCTAAAATTTTATTTTTATATTAAATTTATTTATATTGTATAACATATATTTATGTAATTTTGTTTAAAGTTACATGTTATCTATTCCATTAAATTTTACTTATTTTTTATTAGTTATAAATATATATATCGCTTCACATCATTTTATTATTAATTCATTTTTTATATATGATTCATTTTATATTCTACATCATTTTTATTTAAAGTTATATGTCTTGATTTGCGATAGCTATAATAATTCACTCTGTGTTATTATGCATGTAAAGTTTTATATTTATTATTTCTTGCCTTATATTTGTTTATCTTTTGTTTATTTTATTCATCTATCAATTTTATATTTTTGCTTTAGTATAATTATTCTATTGTTTGCATCATTTATTGTTTCTTATTATTCTTTTGTTATTCATTAGTAGTAATTGTTAATATAATTTGTAGTTATGATAAACCGATATGTGTCATGTATATTGTAATGTATTCACACAAGGTCTTACTTAAACCATTTTTATAAATATACCTTTTAAATTAAAGCATTTTATTCAAATATTTTAAAAAATACGGTGATATGTTATATTTGGAGACTTCGAGAAGAATTGTGCCCTAACTTACTGGGTTTCGATTTTTCTCATAGAACTTAAGGTATTAATATCCCTTCTCTTTTAAAATTGAAACTTACCAATTTCAAATAAAAAACTTATTCTTGGGAGTTCAATACGTTGTGTCCTAACTTACTGGATATGATATTTTGTGTCCCAAATAGGAATTTTCTAAAATAAAGACGTGCCTAGTTTCGAAGTTATGAGATGCTATATTGTAACTTATTGGGTATAGTATTTTATTTCTTTGAGATAGGCAAGCCTTAGTCTTTCTTCAAATAAAAGGATCTTATTTTAAAAAAATTTCAAATTTGTAACGTTAGGACATGATTTTATCGATTAGGTACCAATTTTTGGGCGTTATGAGGGTGCTAACCCTTCCTCATACGTAATCGACTCCCGAACCTATTTTTCTTGTTTTCTTCGACCAAGATCAATATTTTGAAATAAAACGATTTTTAATGTGATCCCATTTTCGTTTTTAAAAGTTGATCCCCATTTTTATAAACTTTTTTCAAAATGGTTTTGACTGATTAGCGACTCCACTAGGGACAAATAAGAGAGTCAAGCCGTAAAATCGATAATTTCATGTCCTTATGTCTGAATTTAAAAATTTGGTTTAAAAATTATGATCTTTTTTTTTTTTTTTTGCATGTGGGTCTATTTTATTCTCTACATTGCATTGCATGACCGTTGTGGTCGCACCCTTAAGTGAGAGTGAGAAGCTACTCCTTCGTGAGGTTTTCGCGTCGTGCAGGATAGTGAATCGCTTTCAGGATACATCCGTACCTATGTCTTCGTGAGATTTTCATCTCCAGTGCGACCATAGGAAATGTATTCCTCGAATCGAACTCGGTCCATATGAGCCTATAATGGGTAAGGATCGAGGAATCTGCTGGTTCAGGTACCTCAAATTTAGAGCTAAAACCACATATAAAAAACCTAAGTACTTACCCTAGGAAGAGCTATACCTTAGCAATTACCCAGATAGGCGATTGATTGCTTTATATTTTACTTCATGCTGCTAATCGATTGTGTTTTATTCTATTGCATGCCATTTTATATTTTAATGAGGTATCAATTCATGGTCAGTTTCTAAATTAGAAAGCTGGTTATGGAGAATGAATTCCTTGATAAAGTGGAGGACAATACAATCGTCTGTAGGTGGTCAGAGCAAACACAGTTAGGAAAAGGAGATAGCTTAGCCGAGGGTACAAATCGGAGTTATGGGACTACACTCGCATCAGTGTGACGCAGAATAATCTTCAGGAATTAAAGGAGATATGGGATCAATGGAGCGATGAAACCAAGCAATTGTTCTACTACAGTTATGAGGACTTTTCGTACCTGTTGGATATTAAGGTAGATGAACATCTATTTCGATCTATTTCCTAATATTGGAACTCTGTGTATAGTTGTTTTACTTTTGGAAGAGTAGATTTGGTACCTACGGTGGAGGAGTATACAGCTTTATTATGATGTCCTAAGATTCAAGTTGATAAAGCTTACTCGAAGGCTTCTAATGTTCCAACCTTTGTGAGGAAACTGATGGATATTACAGGAATGAGCGAACAATGGGTCACAGCCAGAATCAAACAAAAAGGTGAGTATAAGTGCATCTTGTGGAAAGCTTTGAAAGATTTGATTTTAGAGCATCCTGATATGAAGAAGAAAGTTGATGTATTTTCTTTGAGTATATATGGATTGGTGATCTTCCCTAGGGCATTGGGATATGTAGATGAAACTATCTCAGATCTTTTTAATTGACTTGACAAATAAGCCACACCTGTTGCTATGATCTTGGCGAAAACATTTTGATCATTAAGTGCATGTAGGAGAGCTAGGGAAGGTAGATTTATAGGGTGTGCACAGTTGTTGCTGGCTTAGTTCCATAGTCACTTCTGGAGGGTGGACAAAGTTACTTATCAGGTCTTCTCAAAAATTACTCTCCATTAAAAGAGATAGTGGCTACCCCAAGGAGAGACGACATATTTGAAGAAAATTGGATAGCGTTTCTATGAAATCTCTAAGAAGAAGATGTTGAATGAAGAGCTCCCTGGATGGTTCCTAATGAAGTTCTATATCAGTGTGGGAGTTTTGATTGGGTTCCTCTACTTGGAATTTGGGGATCTATTGGATATGCACCTCTGCTCAAATTAAGGCACTTCAGATTGAGACAGTTTGTACCAGCTACACACGGATTAGCTAAAAATGAGTTTTCGTATAGAGGGGATAGTTACAAGACGAGGGTTAAGGAGATTTCTAATGCTTGAAATCAGACCCATCGCATGAACAGAGTGGACATGAGCCCAATGACGACTTTAGAGTATAGTGGATGGTGGTGTAGAAGAGTCAATGACAATATCCCTGTAACAAGCTCAGAAAACGCTCGATCGATTGAAGAATTTTTACAAGTGGTTCCATCGAAATTGGAGATGATAAAATAGGATTTCGAAAGAAGAAATTCAGAGCTTGAAAAGAAAATAGAGAAGTTGAAGAGGAAAAGATGTACTTGAGGCTAGATATGGATGTTTAGAGATCAAAAGTCGAGAAAGTAAGAAAGGAGAAAAGGAATATTAAGGAAGATCGAGATAGCTTGAAGATTGAATATAAGAAGATGCGTTTATCGATGAAGAATGCCAGATTGGGAAAGACTGCTGAACATTGGCAATAAGAGGTTCAGGAGGAAAAAGTCAAAGCTGACTATTGGAAGAGAAAATTTCAAGAAATGCAAGCGCAAAATGAGGCCCTAGAGAAGAGTTTGTTAGAAAGTCGAAGCGAACAAGAAGAATTAAAAGCTAAAGTGGCTGAACTTGGATGGTCTCTTCATCACCATCAAAGCCGTAATTTCGCGATCAAGTTAAAGTCAAGCCTGAACAAGATTGAGGAAATGAAGGGTAGGATCGAAGAGTTAGAATCAACATTGCACAGTTGTGAACTTCGGATTGAGCTTCTTGAAACTAGAGAAGGGCGTTGGAAAGAAGAACTTCACCATTCTCAGGATGAAGTTAGGAGTCGAGATTACCTCATGGGTGAAACTATAGTTCAGATTCGAGAGGTAGCTGATCACTTACAGACTTTGGCAGCATAAGATGATGTATTGAGCATGAAATATGAGCTATAGTTGGCTCGTAGTCAAGAGTTAACTTCTTTGTTTGGGAAAATCAAAACCTTAGAACTTAGGGCGAAAGTATATTTGTAATCCGTTTTATGTAAAGGATTTTGTTTTCTAATAAAGTTTTCTAAAGTGAAGTTGAATCAGAATCGATGCCTCTTTGCATTCATGCATTTGCATTATATAACATCATATGCATTCAAATTCATAGAGAGAGTCTAATTAGTTGAAGTTATAACAGAGAGAGAGAGAGAGAGAGAGAAAGGGAAGGAAAATCTGGAAGTTGAACATCCTTATGGTACACATGCCAAATCGAAGAAAATGGATCAAAGATTGGAACAATTCCAAAGAGATATGCAAGACCAAATGCAAGAGAAAATGGCAAAACTCTAATAAGAGATGATGGACTAGATGTTGGAGGCTCAAAGAAACATGATAGCTCAAATGTCCCAGATGATGAGTGGGATGATGGACAAAGGAAAGGGTCCCATGGCCATCACTAGAGAAGAGGGTGAAGGCAATCCCCCGTGTTTTACCCCACCACATGCGCCAGCACAGCCTGAAGAGTATCCTCCAAGGCCATCTGTCACAATTAGGCCTCAACAAGGGCAAGCTGATACTAGACCACCCATGAATTTCCAATTCGGCTCTAGATCTAATCCAGGAGATAACCCGACCAATCCTATTATCCCTAACCTAGACATAGTAGAGAGAAAGGGGATCAGAATTGAATCTTCAAGACAGATGGAAGATCGTTGTAGATGGTTGGAAGAAAAATTCAAGGCTTTGGAAAATGCCGACCATTACCATGGTATTGACGCAAAGGATTTGAGTTTGGTTCCGGATCTGGTGCTTCCTCATAAATTCAAGATGTCAAAATTTGAAACGTACAATGGGACTAGTTGCCCTAAAGCCCACATCACTATGTTCTGTAGACGCATGACTGATTACGTGAACAATGATCAACTTTTGATTCATTGTTTCCAAGATAATTTAGTAGGGGTAGCATCTAGGTGGTAAAATCAACTCAGCCACGCTAACATTAGCTCCTGGAGAGACTTAGCTCAAGACTTCATGAAGCAGTATAATCATGTTACAAACATGACACCTGATAGAATCATGTTGCAAAACATGGAAAAGAAATCGAATGAAAGCTTCAGGCAATACGCGCAAAGATGGAGGGAAGTTACTATGCAAGTTCAACCACCTCTCCCAGAGAAGGAAACCACTATGTTGTTTATCAACACTTTAAAGGCACCTTTTATCACACATATGATAAGAAGTACCACCAAAAACTTCGCAGATATAGTGATGGTAGGTGAAATGATAGAAAACACCATAAGGGTTGGTAAAATTGAAGCAGGAGAAACCACTAGAAGGTCTGCTCCTAGGAAAAAGGATAATGAGGTGAACAATACAAGTACCTATAACAAAGGGTACTCAAAGGCAATTACTGTTAGCCAGCTGAAAGTTGTTACTGCCGGGCAACCAGGGTCGACAAGACAAGAATTTGGACCCCAGACAAAATGTCGAAAAGCTCCAATTTACGCCAATCCCAATGACGTATAAGGAGCTATATCAAAGTTTATTCGATGCACGCGTAGTCTCCCTATATTATCTACAATCGATGCAGCCCCCATATCCTAAATGGTATGATTCAAAAGCTCAGTATGATTACTACGTGGGAATATCGGGGCATTCAATAAAAAACTACACTGCCTTCAAAAAGGTAGTTGAGAGACTCATTAAGATGGGGATTGTCAAGTTTAATGATACACCCAATG
This sequence comes from Gossypium rotundifolium, assembly GCA_025506655.1. Taxonomy (NCBI): domain Eukaryota; kingdom Viridiplantae; phylum Streptophyta; class Magnoliopsida; order Malvales; family Malvaceae; genus Gossypium; species Gossypium rotundifolium. The sequence continues at coordinate 25,964,475 of CP106727.1, forward strand.
CCGAGAATCCATTACCCAATCACAAAGACAAGGGGATAAATGTGATTGGGGAAAATGACGTGAGGAAGATTAAAGGGGATGTCTCTGAGGTGAAGACCCCATTGAGAATAATCTGGATGGAAATGGCAAGAAGGGGACTGATAGAATTAAGTTCTAAAGAAGGAGGTGAAGAACCAAGGAACTATTGTGAGTTCCACGAAACAGAGGGACATGGGATTCAATAATGTATTGAGTTTAGGGTCCTGATATAGAGCCTTATGGACAATAAAGAATTGGAGTTTTATGAATAAGGCTTAGAGGAAAGAAATGTATATGCAACTGATGAAGAATTGAGAAAGCAAAAGGTCAATTATCTAAGGATCATCATTTCCTGACCTAGAAATACAGAAGGCGAAGTGCAAATGGCTCCTAAAATTGTAATCCAGAGACCTGTTTCCTTTTACAAGGATAATAAGATGGTACGATGGAATTACGACTATAATGTGATGACACCGAGAGTGGAAAAATCAGCTAGCACTTTCAAGGCGATCCAAAGGAAGGGATTCTACACACGAAGTAGAAGGTGTTACGACTCGGTAAATGTCAGAACAGAACCAGCAAGGTCAAAGACTGTGGCAATTGAACCAGAGAAAGAACCCGACGCCCTTATCAACAAACCTGTGAATGAGGAAGAGGCTAAAGAGTTTTTAAAATTCTTAAAGCACAGTGAATACAGCGTGGTAGAGCAGCTGCGTAAGCAATTGACTCACATATCAGTGCTAGCCTTACTTTTAAGTTCAGAAGTACATCGTGAGGCATTGATGAAATTGCTGAACGAGACTTACATTACTAAAGATATATTTGTCAATAAACCCGATCGATTGGTTAGTAATATAAGTGCTGATAACTTTATTTCCTTCAGTGACGATGAAATTCCACCGAGAGGTATGAGATCAACCAAAGCTCTGCACATCACTACTCATTGTAAAGGATACACTCTGCCAAGTGTATTAATCGACAATGGATCAGCTTTGAATGTCTTACCATTATCAATACTGAAGAGGTTGTCGATAGATAGTTCTCACATGAAGACTTGTCGAACATAGTGAGAGCATTTGATGGCACCGAGAGAAGAGTGATGGGAAGAATCGATATACCATTGCAGATTGGGCCAAACACGTATGAAGTGGATTTTCTGGTGATGGATATCAAGCCCTCGTATAATTGCTTGCTGGGAAGACCTTAGATTCATTCAACAGCAGTGCCCTCATCGTTGCACCAAAAGCTAAAATTGGTGATGGATGGTCAGCTAGTTACTATAAACGCTGAGGAAGACATCATAGCGACTGTTACCAATGATGCGCCATATGTAGAGACAAATAAAGAGGCCATTGAGTGTTCTTTCCAATCTTTGGAGCTCATCAATGCAACATTCATTTTGGAAGGAAATAAAGTTCTGATGCCTAGGATATCCAAGACCACGAGGATGGGCTTATAAATAATGGTGGGGAAAAGAGCCTTATCAGGAAAAAGATTGGGCAGACATCTCCAAGAGGAAGTTCAAGTGTCGATGCTAAAAGAAAAGAAAGATCATTTTGGCTTGGGTTTCAAGCCAGATGTTAAACAAAGGAAGAAGGAAATCAAGAAGAAAGCAAGAAAGAAGAAGGGCATGTTTGAATGGAGAAGAAGTCTAGTGGGGATCGATGGCATTCCCACACATATCTCAGACTTTTGTATCCGGAGGGATAATTCACCCTGAGAGAGGGTTATTGGAAAGTCCTCACATCAATGCCATACATGGGGAAGAAGTTGAACAAAGAAACCTGTTGGGCATTTGCCCTTATGAACCGGGAAGTGTTTTGAACAATTAGACTGCAGAGGAACTTCCTGTAGTTTTTAAAGATTATACAGAGTAATATTCAAAACGCTCTTGTTGTTTTTTAGCCTAGGAACAATAAGATTTCTTTTTTGAAATAAGCTCATGTCTAGAAATTGTTATTTCAATAAAATACATTTTTGATAATTAACTTGAGAAAATATTCTTTCATTTCATTCTTTTGACTTTCTAATTTCATTCCAATTTTTTTATTTCTCATTCATATCATGTGAATAGTTGCCCTCGAATTCATTTTTTCTTTGTACATTATTTGGAATCCATCACAAGTCCCTAGATATCAATGATGTGAGCAACAATAATACAGATCCAGAGTCCACTTTGAATAGGACATGTGTTTAAAGGAATCTCAGGATTTTGAATGTGACCGAGATTGTGATTTATCTCTAGATTTGTTAAGAATGGTAAAGTAATAGGAGAAACAAATTTTACCACATGAAGAGGAGGTAGAGAACATAGCCTTAGAGGAAGGGAAGGTTGTGAAAATTGGAACACGAATAACTGAAGACACGAAGCAAGACCTTGTTGAGTTACTACGGGAATTCAAAGATGTCTTTGCATGGTCATACCAAGATATGCCTGGGCTAAGTACCGACATTGTAGTACATCGCCTTCCCATAAGAGAAAGTGCAAGCCAGTTCAACAAAAGCTACAAAAGATGAGGCTTGATGTAGTGTTGAAAATAAAAGAAGAGGTCCAGAAACAGTTTGATGCTAGTTTTCTACAAGTGGTCAAGTACTCAGAGTGGGTTTCTACAATTGTTCCTGTCCCTAAGAAGGATGGAAAGGTCCGGATGTGTGTGGACTATAGGGACTTAAATAAAGCTAGCCCAAAGGATAATTTCCCTTTGTCGCATATCGACACATTGGTGGATAATACGGCAAGATATTCATTATTTTCTTTCATGGATGGCTTTTCAGGATACAATCAGATCAAAATGCACCCTGAGGATATGGGGAAAACTACCTTCATAACATTATGGGGTACCTTCTGCTATAAGGTAATGCCATTCGGACTAAAGAATACTGGGGCAACATAACAAAGGACCATGGTAACACTATTTCATGACATGATGCACAAAGAAATTGAAGTATATGTTGATGATATGATTTCCAAATCTCGAATAGAAAAGGAACACATTGAGGTTTTGAAGAAATTGTTTTTGAGGTTGAGAAAATTTCAATTTAAGCTCAACACAACAAAGTGTACTTTTGGAGCTTGGTCAGAGAAATTTTTGGGTTTTGTGGTTAGCGAGAGAGGAATCGAAGTTGACTCAAACAAGGTCAAATCAATACAAGAATTGCCTCCACCACGCACTCAAAAGGAAGTCCGAGGTTTTCTTGGAAGGTTAAACTACATTGCTCAGTTTATTTCACAATTAACTAAGAAATGTGATCCCGTATTTTGTCTTCTCAAGAAACACAACCAAGGTGTATAGAATGATGAATGCCAGAGAGCTTTTGACAAAGTCAAATAGTATCTATCAAATGCACCAGTACTATCTCCGCCTAATCCAGATAGACCATTGATACTGTGTTTATCAATATTCAATAACTCCATGGGATGTGTACTTGGACAACACGATGAGTAGGAAGAAAAGAAAAGGCGATATACTATCTCAGTAAAAAGTTCACTGATTGTGAAATGAGATATTCGTCAATCGAGAAATTGTATTGTGCCCTGATTTAGACAACTCGGAGATTGAGGCAGTACATGCTATATCATACTACCTAGTTAATTTCGAAGGTTGATCTGTTAAAGCATATGATGGAGTCCACTGCTTTGAATGGAAGGATGGCTAGGTGGCAAATTTTGCTGTTTGAATTCGATATAGTCTATGTGAAGCAAAAGGCTATAAAAAGGAGTACAATAGCAGAATTTTTGGTTAGCAGAGCTTTGGAGGATTATGAACCTTTGAAATTTGATTTCCCAAATGAAGTGCTGATATATGTGGCTAATATTGAAGATTTTCCATGGAAGCTAAACTTTGATGGAACATAAAATGCTGTGGGAAATGGAATTGGGGCAATCTTGGTATCCCCTAGTGGCGATTATTATCCATTCACATGCAAATTAGATTTTGATTGCACAAATAACATGGTGGAATATAAAGCCTGCATAATGGGAATTTGAGCAGCCTTAGAGCGTAAGATCAGAGTGTTAGACGTATATGGAGATTCTGCCCTAGAAATCTACCAGCTTAAAAGAGAATGGGAGACAAGAGATTCCAAACTAATTGATTATTGAAAAATAGTTCTGGCATTGATTGAAGAGTTTGATGATGTTACTTTCAATTATCTCCCACGCGATGAAAACTAGATGGCATATGCTTTGGCGACCTTGGCTTTTATGATCAAAGTAAACAGACCAGAGGATATAAGACCTATTCAGATGAGTATCTTTGAAGTTCTAGCTTATTGTTACAATGTGGAAGAGGAAGAAAAAATGATCACCCTTGGTATCAGGATGTATTACGATACGTAAAAAATCGTGAATACCCGGAGCATGCCACTAAGAATGAAAAAAGGACTTTAAGAATATTGGCCTCTGATTATGTTTTAGACGGGAATATCTTGTACAAAAAGAGAAAATATTAAGTATTATCGAGGTGCGTTGATGTAGTTGAAGCTAGGAAAATCTTGAAAGAGGTTCATGAGGGCGTTTGTGTAACACACGCTAATGGATTCACAATGGCCAGACAAATAATGAGATTTGGGTATTATTGGTCCACCATGGAAGGTTATTGTATCAACTATGCTAAGAGATGTCATAAATGTCAGATCTACGGAGATAAAATTTATGTGCCTCCATCACCTTTGCACGTTATGACTTCCTCATGGCATTTTTCCATGTGGGGCATGGATGTTATTGGACCAATCTCACCGAAAGCTTTGAATGGGCATCGATTCATATTTGTGGCAATTGACTACTTCATGAAATGGGTAGAGGTTGTTTCGTATGCTAGCGTCACTAAGTCAGCAGTTAGTCGGTTCTTGAAGAAAGAGATTATTTGTCGATATGGAATGCCCGAGAGGATCATATCAGACAATGCACTAAACTTGAACAACAGTACGATAGCAAAAGTTTTTAGTCAATTTGGAATCAAACACCATAACTCATCTCTGTATCGTCCAAAAATGAATGGGGCAGTGGAAGGGGCTAACAAAAACATCAAGAAGATAGTAGGGAAGATGACTGAGACTTATAAGGATTGGCATGAGAAACTACCGTTTGCACTCTATGCTTATCGGACGTCTATCAGAACCTCTACTGAGGCAACGCCTTTCTCATTGGTTTATGGGATGGAGGTTGTTCTACCTATTGAAGTTGAAATACCCTCTCTTCGGGTTTTGTCAGAAATAAAGCTGGATGAGGCTGAATGGATCTAGGCTCCATATGATCAGTTAAACTTAATTGAAGAAAAAAGACTAAAGGCTATTCGTCACGGTCAGATGTACCAAAAACGAATAATGCGAGCCTACGATAAAAAAGTTTGCCCAATAGAGTTCCATGAGGGGGACCTTGTATTGAAAATGATTCTTTCCATACAAAAGGATTTCAGAGGAAAATGGATGCCAAATTGGGAAGGACCATATGTGGTGAAGAAAGCTTTCTCTGGAGCAGCGATCTTAACTGAAATGGATGGGAAAAGCTTACCCAATCCTGTGAACTCGAATTCAGTAAAGAAGTATTTCACTTGAAAAGGAGAAGAGGCCAAAGTGAAAACTTGTAAAGGGCACTTTGAGTTTCAAAAGAAAATGGAGAGGCCAAGGTGAAAACCCGTAAAGGGCGCCTTGAGACCATAGGGGTTTTGAATTGAAAACCCGAAAAGGTGGCTCAAATTCTTCATGGACACGTATTCATCTTGCTACACTTGAATCAATAATGAAATGAAGAATGTTGCATATTGGGGCATCAACAAAGTACTTTGGGTCTTCTAAACACATGGTGAGCTCAAGGCAATCTTCATAAAGTTTGTATATAGAAGCTCAATCGGCGATATCTAAGGTATCTATTTTTTCTATTCATTTTACTATCTTAGGATTCTATTTCTTCTCAAAGATATGTTCTCAGTTAATTTTCTTTGTATTTCTGATAATTTATTCAATTTTAACTCTTTTTGAGATCAATTTATTTGTTACCCATTATTCATAAATGTGTTGCATTGAAATAATGATTGATGAACTAATAATTTCACAAAAAGAAGTTCTACATATTACTTTGGAAATTTCTAGATAAGACAAGGAACCAAAATAGGACAATTGTTTAGAATTTCCATGTACATAGAAATATTTGAGAAAGAAGAGTCTAGATAGAGACTATTTTTCTGAATTATTGGTCCAATTGATAAATGGACAAAGTAAATGAGTTGATGAGATAGAAGTAAGTGATGTCATCAGGTCATAACATTTCGGGGTGGTGTGATGGACTAAGAAACCCTGAATTGTGGTGGAATGGGTTGAATTTAAAATAAACCCTATACCCTAAAAATTTCAGATGGGTCAGATTGAAAAAGTTTTAATTTCCATTGTGGTATGATGGTACAAGCCTTGTGTTCTCAAGATCTAAGCGGAGTTGACTCAGAAATTACATTAGGGCAATCTTGTTGAGCAAAACATGATTGATGAACAAGAATGAAGAACAAATGAGTGATAACACATAGAGTAGGAATCATACTCATAACATTTTTGTATCATAGCAAATTTCATTAGGAGCATTTGATTCATCCCGATCATTGCATCCTAATCCTAATCCTTCAAAAGGAATTATTACCATAGCATGTTACATGTAGCTAGTAGCATTTGATTCATTCTAATCATAGCATCTTAGTCATGTGACATAAACATACGAAACCGAGTCTATAGGACATATCCCTCAGTGGACAGTGTAGCAACATTGGTGAATTCACAGATCTTATCTTCTTGAAGTTGAAGGAAGCAGATCAAAGACACTTTCAGTCTTATCTCCCTGAAGTTGCAGTGGAGTAGACTGAAGATAGAAGACCTCATCTTCCTAAATTTGTAGGAAGAAGATCGAAGACACCTTCAATCTTGTCTCCCTGAAGTTGCAGCGGAGTAGACTAAAGATAGAAGATCTCATCTTCCTGAAGTTGAAGGAAGCAGATCGAAGACACCTTCAGTCTTGTCTCCCTAAGGTTGCAGTGGAGTGACTAAAGATAGAAGATCTCATCTTCCTAAAGTTACAAGAAAGCAGATCAAAGGCATTTTCAGCCTTATCTTCCTGAAGTTGCAGCGGAGTAGACTAAAGATAGAAGAACTCATCTTCCTGAAGTTACAAGAAGCAGATCAAAGGCATTTTCAGCCTCATCTCCCTAAAGTTGCAGTGGAGTAGACTGAAGACAGAAGATCTCATCTTCCTGAAGTTGTAGGAAGCAGATCAAAGTCATTTTCAGCCTTATCTCCCTAAAGTTGCAGTGGAGTGGACTGAAGATAGAAGATCTTATCTTCCTGAAGTTGCAAGAAGTAGATCGAAGACACTGTTAGTCTTATCTTCCTGAAGTTGCAGCGAAGTAGACTAAAGACAAAAGATCTTATCTTTCTGAAGTTGTAGGAAGTAGATCAAAAGCACTTTCAGCCTTATCTCCCTAAAGTTGCAATGGAGTAGATTAAAGACAGAAGATCTCATCTTCCGAAGTTGTAGGAAGCAGATCAAAGACGCTTTCAGTCTTATCTCCCTGAAGTTGCAGCGGAGTAGACTGAAGACAGAAGATCTCATCTTCCTAAAGTTGCAAGAAGCAGATCAAATACATCAGATCTTATCTCCCTGAGTTTGCAGTGGAGCAAATCCAGAAAATAGTATATCTGACATTCTTGAAGTTGCAGGAAGCAGATTGAAACCATCAAATTAATTGAAATCAAGATGAATTTTCAATACCGTTGAAGTTGCAGTGGAAAAGGCGAGGACTAAGAAGTCGAGGCTCGGCAAAAACGGGCAAAATTGGACCTTCTATTGTATTTGCTCTATTTTCATTTCACGACAATGAGCAAAGAGGGGCAGTTGTGAGAAGCTCATTTTGCCCAGGCTTTGAAAAAAACCAAAAATAATAAAAATAAATAGAAAACCAGATTTTTACATACAGTCCAATTACAAACTCCAAATAATTGACCCTATTACAATACAAGCCCAATCCGACCTATTACCCTACCTAAACCAACGACCTATTAACCCAGACCCAAATTAAACCAACCCCTAAACAGACCTGACCCAAACTCGCATATGGCCCAAATGGCCCAAAAGCTTGCAGACGCAGGAAACCCTAGGTTTTCATTGCGCCGCAAGTGTCCCAACAGGATCCTAGCCCTCGCGCCCTCAATAGAGCCGCAATCCTCGCGAACTACGCACCACCGTCGCTTTCTTCGCCTTCGACCTGCTCAAGAAAGGAAATAGCAGTAGCAAAAATGGCATTTTTTAATTCCTTTTTATTTTCTGGTTTATAAAACCCCAAAAACCTGTAAACGAAAGGGATAGATACAGAGGATTCACAGAGAATACACATAGAAATACAAAAATAAAAAAACAAGTCTTTTGCAATACAAAGGTGATTTTATTTTTGCATTCTTTTTATTTTTCATGCATGTATATTTCTATATATATATAAAAATACAAAAACAGAGAAAAGGAACTTTACCTTTTGATTCGTGCCTGAGAAATGAAGTTTCTGGCCTCTAGCTGCGGAGCCGCGTGTAACGCGTGGAGCGCGTAGCTCAGAGATCCGGTGACCAACTCAGAGTAGAGAGAGGGAGGATTTCAGAGAGTTTTTTTTTAAAAAAAATAGTTTTAAAATGATTTTTAGCCATTTTGTAAACCTATATAACAATGTGAAAACGACGCCGTTTTTGCTTAATCGAATAAGCACAAAACGACGTCGTTCAAGGCTAGGGGATCCGCACGTTGACCCGAAAACCCAGGGAGGATCTGCCATTTTTATAAATGGGTTATTTGTTGCTTTAGCCCTTCCGCATTATTTCAATTTTACAATTAAGTCCTATTACATTTTTATTTTTTATAATTTAGCCCTAAAATTTACTTTTTGTTTTGATTTAATCCTCCTTCCTTTATTTATTTTTATTTTATTTTATTTTATTTTTTGAAAAATTATTTTAATATCATATTTAGATCATTTTATCATATTAAAATTTTACATTATTTTTATTATTTTGTTGATTTTGTTAAAATTCATATATACATAATAATTTTATTTTTATATGTATTATCATTATATGTACTAAATTATTATTTATTATTTACCATTTTATTTCGTTTAATATTATTTTTATTATAAACTATGATTTATATATATTTATTATTATATTATACATTCTTAAATATTATATAGTATTATGTTATATCATATATTACTTTCTAAAATTTTATTTTATATTAAATTTATTTATATTGTATAACATATATCTATGTAATTTTGTTTAAAGTTATATGTTATCTATTCCATTAAATTTTACTTATTTTTATTAGTAAATATATATATATATATATCGCTTCACATCATTTTATTATTAATTTATTTTTTTATATATGATTCATTTTATATTCTACATCATTTTTATTTAAAGCTATGTCTTGAAAGCTATAATAATTCACCCAGTGTTGTTATGCATGTAAAGTTTTATATTTATTATTCTTGCTTTATATTTGTTTATCTTTTGTTTATTTTATTCATCTATAAATTTTATATTTTTGCTTTAGTATAATTATTCTATTGTTTGCATCATTTATTATTTCTTATTATTCTTTTGTTATTCATTAGTAGTAATTGTTAATATGATTTGTAGTTATGATAAAGTGATATGTGTCATGTATATTGTAATGTATTCACACAACGTCTTACTCAAACCATCTTTATAAATATATGTAATATCCGGGTTAAGGGCTATTTTGTTTTAGCATTGTTGGCATGTTAATGGCTTGCTATGTTGTTGTTTGTGTGGTTTGGGGTGGGGAAATTGGCGGATTTGGGGAGTGTTTGGGGAGTTTGGCGGTTGGTAAGTGTTGTGAGGAGTGGGGAAGTGCCAAAATTCCCTTGGAGCATTTTGGTCATGGGGATAGCAAATTAAGTTCTTCTTTTGGTCCTTTGGTAAGCGGTTTCTTTTAGTCAAAAGCTAGCCAAAATAACTTATCATTCCCTTAAACCGAAAGTCCAAGGTTGCTTTGTTTTTTTTTATTCTTTGGTAGCCAAATGCTTGTTCCATTCTTCTAGTATTTACATTTTGTGTAAACCAAATCCCAAGCACCTTTACTTGTCAAACTATTACACCTTCTTCTTCACATTTTCCTCTTTTCTCATTTGAAAGTAGTGTGGTAGCAGAATGTGCATCTCTCTCCTTTCTTCTCCTTTTCAATTGTGCTAAGCGAAACTAGCACCTTCTTCTCACATTTTCTTTCTCCTTTATTTGAAGTTTAGTAGTCAAACTCATCCTCCAAAACACCTTCTCCATTTCTTATCTTTTCAAACCGAAAGTAACCCCTATTCATCTTTTACTTTGTTTTTCCCAAACCCTTTAGTAGAACCATCATCCCTTTTTGAAATTTTCCTTTTCCATTTTCTTCCATCTTGGCGATTGTGGGGTGTGGTGTGGATCATTTTTGGGTTTTGTTTTCAAGCGTTGGAAGGGTAAGTGGTTGGCCGAATGGCCATTTCTTTCCTTTCTTGTTAATTTGTCAATTTTAATGTGTTCTAGGCCTATTTGTATCTATTAGGAGGAGTTAACGTTGGTTTGGTAATCGTTTTTCATATAGGGCCTTTGGAGTTCAAATCAAGCAAGGAGAGCCCTCCTACTGTTAAGCAATCGGTAAGTGGTGGTAAGAGGTTGCTTTAATGGTTTCTTTAGAGTTGTTATATTGATGAGACTAATGATTTATCGATTATAGGAATGGAAACCGAACCATTTATATTTTGTTACCTGGCCGAATGGTATAATGATTAATCCATTGTTAACCGATTAGGCTCGGGGTTGTCGAGGTGATTGATTCTTAGGATTAACATTTATTAAACCAACACACTTTTTAACTAAGTATTGTTATTAGTGTGGTTGACTATTTTGGTACCCATTGAGGTATGGATGTTAATTCATTATGAAATATGTGATGGTATGTGATATCATGGTTATGGTGTATAATGAGATGCCATATTAAGCATGTAGTAGCATGATTGCACGATTTTGCATTTAGTATGATATGCTATTGGGTGATATGAGAGGAGGGGAGTATGATATCCGTGTCTTTGGGACACTTGTGTCTTTGGGACACCGGAGGTTTGGCACCTCCAAAGTGGTTTGGTACCACATATTTTGTGACTTTGGGTCACGAGGTTTGGCACCTCGTTGTCTCGTCGATGGCTTAGCACCACGGTGGGTTGGCCCCACATTGATTATACGGATTGGCGCCGGTGATTTGGTATCACACGATGGGTTGGCCCCATCATCGGATTTATGATTGCGGTCACCGGTGATTTGGTATCATCGTGTCTTTGGGACACGGAGGTTTGGCACCTCATTGCGACTTCGTCCTCGTGGTTTGACACCACCGTGGGTTGGCCCCACTTATGAGATACTGGGATTGTCGCTAGTGATTTGGTATCACACGATGGGTTGGCCCCATCATTGGATTATTTGTGACTTGGTCACCAAAGTGGTTTGGCACCACATTATGGATATCGTGACTTTGGGTCACGGTGGTTTAGCACCACCGGTGGTTTGGTACCACACGGGTAGAAAAGGTGATATGGATGGTTAGGATCGGTGCATTACTTGCATTACTTTGTTATGATGTGTGTTGGCATGTTATCTGGAGAGGATTTATACACGAGTCTTGCGACTCACTCTCTCCTTTGACATTTCGGTGACACTTAGACGCGGACATGGGCGGGATGGACTCGAGGTGCTCATGCCATGCTTAAATAAGGATTTGCTCGGTCTTTAATAAAATTTGGTACTTAAGCATATTTATTACTATTTGGTTTTATTTGGGTTTGTAAATGGCCTCTTAAAATTATGTTTTGCTATGTTTATGCTTAAAGTAGATTTTAATATGCCTTAACAAATTAATTGGGTTAAAATGTGCTAAAACTTGAAAAAAGCGATTTCAAAACTACAAAATGATATTTTAAACTATACCATCGGGTATCACACTATGACTTGAGATAAAGAGAACTCAAATGTTTATCTAACTTAAACTCGATTTTCTACCAAGTCAAAACGTTTAGTAACAATGATAAACAACTCAACCGAGATAAACCTGTTTTACCTACACATCTGAGTAAGTTTTAAAAAAATTTTGGGTTTCAGTACACTATCGATTTGTTTAAAATCATGCTCAGTTTTTCTACAAGATCAAAATATGGCAAAGTGATTTATCAAACTTTTAAACTTAAACCTAAACCTCTCAAAAACCCTTTTTCTCTGTAACATACCAGATTCGGTCGTGGTGTATTGACCGGGTTTGGGGTGTTACAATTGTGGTATCAGAGCTAAGTTCAAAGGCTCGGCTGTGGGCCTGAGGCCCAAAATGTTTTCAAAATTCTGGTTTTTAAGTATTATGTTTTAAAAAAGTATGGTGTGAATGGCATGGCACCGAGTCTTCGGCACCAATCCGCCCAGGTAAGTACCCCGTACTATTGTTTGTGATAATGATATTGATGAGATGTGATTGAATGGTTAGTGATAGTAAGACTACCTTAGAGACTGAAATTGATAGGACATTGTGGACTCGCGAAAACGAAACTTCTTTAATAAGCAATATTCATAAGACTTTGCTTTTAAACAGTGGAATAATTACTGATACATAAAATTCTTTAAATCAGACGAGATTTAGTCATGAGTACCCGAGGTGGACGTGGTCGTGGACGAGGTCGCGGTAGGATGACGGTTTTTGAACCCGTAGGATCTGGTCAGGGGTCAGAAAATGAGATACCGGTTCTGCCACCAGTTGGAGGTGGTGAGTTTCAAGAACAGACTGGGGATGATGCAGTGTCACAGGCGATGCTACGGGTTCTGGAAAGGGTAGCTGGAGTAGGTGGAGGCGTAGGAGCTAGGAAATATGTGCCTGAGCGACTTGGCAAACGAAATTTGAATTCTTTCGGTGTCTCTGGTGTTGCTCCAGCCTTCTGCTGAATATTGGTGGAAGCGGCAGAGCGGATCATGGATGATCTAGACTGATCGGAAGAAAAGTTAAAGGGATAGTATCGCTTCTCGAGATGTGTCATACCGGTGGTGGCTCCATTGTCGGGACGGTAACTGCAGATTGAAGATCTAACTTGGGACTATTTCGGGCCGCTATCGAGAAAAAGTACGGGAGCCAACTACATTAATGAGGTGGAAAGCATTTACGAGGTTAGTTCGGGAGCAAATCGTGTCGAGTCTGGCGAGTTTCGAGGTGAGTCGGTATGCCGGGGTATGGTGGCTCTTGAACATGAGAGGTGCGTTCGTTTGAGGATGGCTGCGAGACAATTAAGATTATTGATTGCGCCCAGAGAGCGTGAATTTGCGGCTCGTTGAAAAGCGAAGGTAGCCGAGGTATTAAGGAGTCGGTGAGGCAAGGCATGGATAGGAACCAAACACAAGAGGAGTTTTGGATCTTCCGGGTCGTCGGGAATCGACAAAAAGGGCTAGACCGAGTGGGCGAATCGGTTAGGTAGGTTTGTTCTTTGCTAGGCGAGGGACCCTTGATGATGTAACCGTTGTGGGAAAGCTCATTGGGAGGATGTTGGATTGGTGGGAAAATTTGTTTTGAGTGTGGCTCATTGGACCATCGCGTGAGGGATGCCCACGCAAGTTGGCTAGGATTCATCCAGAGAGTCGGCCGTACTCAATTATAGGAATAACGGACCACCACCGAAGAGGGGCCGAGTAATGGCAGAGGAGGTAATGGTTCTGGTCGGGGCCGTGGAGCATCGGGTAGAGGTACAAGTAATGCTGAGGCCAGACAGTCGGGGCTAGTGTATGCTGCGAGGCACCGAGAGGAGGGTGACACACCGGACGTCATTACCGGTACGTTTTTAATCTTTGGTTCTCTATTTACTGCTTTGATTGATGTGGGTTCAACACATTCATATGTTGCAAGTAGCATAGTGAAGACCATGGATCTAGACTCTGAAATATCTTCTAGGCAGATGACCGTAATAAGCCCTTTAGGTCACTCTGTAGTTGTAAATAAGCTGTATAGAGACGTACCTCTAGAACTCCAAGGGGTAGTGTTTGTGGCTGATCTTATGGAATTACCGTTTGGGGAGTTCGACCTGATTCTTGGGATGGACTGGCTGGGTAAGTACCAGGCGAAGTTGGACTGCGCGGCTAAGTGCATGGTTCTGAGCACAGCTGAGGGTGATGAGGTAGTTCTAATCGGTAATAGGAGGAATTATCATCAATGTGGTATCTGCTTTGAAAGCCAGAAGATGGTCGAAAAGGTTGCAAGCATATGTGGTTCATGTGTATGCCTTGGAGGCTAAAGAGTCTGCTATGGAGACGGTTGGATAGTTAGGGAATTTGTTGATGTGTTTCTGAGGAGCTTAGGGTTTGCCACCGGATCGAGAGGTAGAGTTCGGATAGATCATTCTTAAGCTGCGCCAAAGATGTCTATAGCTCGCATGTGATGGCACCTAAAGAGTTAGTGGAGCTTAAGGCTCGAGATCCGAGTTATTGGACCGAGGCTTTATCAGCCAAGTGTTTCGCCTTGGGAGCGCCGGTACTTTTGTCAAGAAAAGGACAGTACTATCTGATGTGTATAGACTACCGCCAACCGAATAAGTCGACAATCAAAAACAAGTATCCATTGCCTCGGATAGATGACTTGTTTGATCGGTGAAGGCGCGTCAATTTTCTCAAGATCGACTTAAGGTCAGGTATCATCGTTAAAGGTGAAGGAGGCGGATATCGCAAGACGGCATTTACATTACTCGGTATGGGCGGCTTGAGTTCTTGGTTATGCCGCTTGGATTGACTAACGCTACCGGTAGCCTTCATGGATATGATGAATAGGGTGTTCAATAGTATTTAGATCAGTTCGTAGTGGTTTTATCGGCGATATCTTGGTGTATTCAAGGGTGAGGAGGAACATGATGCGATTTATGGGTGGTATTCTGATTTTGAGGAGAAACAACTTTATACTAAATTTAACAAATCGAGTTACGGCTTAGGGAGGTGGCGTTCTTGGGTCATGTAGTATCGGTGGGATTAGAGTGGACCTCGTAAGATAGAGCAATTTTGAATTGGAAGCCGCCTAAGTCGATGGTCGAGATTCGAGTTTTACGGGCTTGGCGGGATACTCTAGAAGATTTGTAGAGGATTCTCGTTGATCGCAGACCAATGACCAAATTATTAAGAAAAGGGGTTCGTTTATTTGACCGAGAAGCAAGGAGAGCTTCGATAAGTTGAAGAAGATTTTGATGAAGCAGGTTACGATTCAACTTTGAGGTGGTAAGGAATTCACGGTGTATTGCGATGCATCACATCTGAGTTTGGGTTGTGTCTTGATGCAAGAAGGAAGGTTGTGGCTTACGCATCTCGGCGGTGAGGCCACATGAGGTAAATTATCCAACGACGATCTGGAGCTTGCAATGTAGTCTTTGCCTTAAAGATATGGAGGCATTACTTAACGGAGAGAGATCGATAGTCTACGGACCATAAGAGTCTGAAGTACCTTCTGACTCAGAAAGACTTGAATCTGAGACAGCGCAAATGGATTGAGCTGCTGAAAGACTACGATTGCTCAATTGAGTATCATCCGGGCAAGGCTAACGTGGTGGCAGACGCGTTGAGCCGTAAGATTGTGTCGGATCTTAGGCGATGTTTGCCCACTTGAGTTTGTATAACGACGGAGTATTCGCAGTAGCTGCAAAGTTAAGCCTACTTGGGTTGAGCGGTCGAGAAAAGCAGTTGATGGATGAGGTTTTGAGTCGCAGAGGACACAAGCAGAATGATGGTTTGGAGGTTCTGACTTGTCTAGTGATGGGGTCTTTGTTTTGGGAAAGCTTGTATGCCGAGAGATCTTGAGCTAAGGCAAAATATTCTTCAGATGCACATAGAGCCCTACGCTATGCATCCCGGAGGTAGCAAAATGTATAGGGATCTCGAGAATAGTTCGGTGGTAGGGTCTAAAAAAAGTGACGAGTTTGTAGGGAAGTGTCGACATGTCAAGGTCAAGGTGAGCATCGATCCATCGTCTGGGTTGCTTGACCGGTGAAGATTCCTCGATGGAAGTGGGAAAGGATAACTATGGATTTAAATGGGTGGATTACCGCTACACCGAGCAAGAAGGATTGATTTGGGTAATGTGGATCGATCGACTAAATCACTCACTTTATCCGGTGAGGTGGACTACTCACTTGAGAGGTTGGCTAAGTGTATGTGTCGAGATAGTGAGGCGCACGGGTGCCAATGTCGATCATCTCGGATAGGGATCCAGATTCATGTCAAGGTTCGAAAGCGTTGCATCAGCTCTAGGTACACGGTTGGATTTCAAAGACGGCATTTCATCCGCAGATGACGGCGATCGAAAAGGTTATCTGATCTTGGAGGACATGTTGCAAGGTTGTGTTTTGGACTTCAGGGGTAGTTGGGAGGAGTACCTACCACTAGCTGAGTTCACTTACAACAATAGTTACCAAGCGAGCATCAAGATGGCACCATATGAGGCGTTAGGCTGGCAGGAAGTGTCGCTCACCTACTTGCCGGATGAGTTAAGTGAACGTCGCTTGTTGGGACCAAAGTTGGTTCTTTGAGACCAAGACAAGGTTAAGTTGATTCAAGCTCGGTTGAAAGAAGCTTGGACGACGTAAGTCCTATCTTGATCTTAAGCGAGAGATATTGAATTTGTTGTGGGAGATCGGGTTTTCTGAAGGTCTCACCGTGGAAGAAAGTATTAAGGTTGGAAGGAAAGGCAAGCTAAGTCCGAGGTTTATTAGGCGTATAAGGTAATGAGGCGAGTGGGACCAGATTGCATATCATTTCGAGTTGCCGGCAGAGCTAAGTCGATTCACGACGTGTTCCACGCTTCGATGCTTGGCGTTATTGCTCGAGATCCATCATGCGTGGTGACGAGAGAAGAGATCGAGGTAAACCCAGATTTGACCATGGAGGAAGAGCACAGCTGATTTTAGATCGGGATGTAAAGGTTCTGCGTGGGAAGTCTGTAGCTTTGGTTAAGGTTCTTTGGCGGAATCATGGCGTGGAAGAAGCTACGTGGGAACCCGAGGATATGATGAGACAATGATACACGCAACTCTTGACCGTGTAATTTTGGGCGAAATTATTTTTAAGGGGGTAGAACTGTAATATCCCGGGTTAAGGGCTATTTTGTTTTGGCATTATTGGCATGTTAATGGCTTGCTATGTTGTTGTTTGTGTGGTTTCGGGGCTTAGTGATAAGCTAGGTGTAAGCTCGGGTGATAGGAAAAATTTTAGTTTTTGGGCTTTATGTGATAGGAGCTGAAGGAGCTGGGTCTTTTATATTTTAATTGGTGTTCTTGAGCACAAGTGAGGAGCTAGCAAAGTGGCAAAGCATGCGCCACTTAGAGCATGTGTTTGGCGTCAAGTGCAAGGGGGGAGAGGTCCTGTGTTCGAGTTGCGAAATGCCCATTTTGGCTCCCATTTTGACGGCATGGAGGGGAGGAGTTGTAGGCAGTTCGAACTCTGCCTAAGACCTAGTCAAATGGTGGAATGATGGGTGGAGAGTGATTCTAGGAGGTGGACTAATTCAAAGTGTTTTGAATTAGTGGCTTGGGAGTGATTGGGGGGAATTTGGCCGGATTTGGAGAGTGTTTGGGGGAGTTTGGCCGGTTGGTAAGTGTTGTGAGGGAGTAGGGGAAGTGCCGAAATTCCCTTGGATTTTTGGGTGCATTTTCGGTCATAGGGGGATAGCAAATTAAGTTCTTCTTTTGGTCCTTTGGTAAGCCAGTTTCTTTTAGTCAAAAGCTAGCCAAAATAACTTCAAGGTTAATTCTTCTTTCATTCCCCTTAAACCGAAAGTCCAAGGTTGCTTTGTTTTCTTTTGATTCTCTTTGGTAGCCGAATGCTTGTTCCATTCTTCTAGTATTTACATTTTGTGTAAACCGAAATCCCAAGCACCTTTACTTGCCGAAACTATTACACCTTCTTCTTCACATTTTTCCTCTTTTCTCATTTGAAAGCCGTGGTAGCCGAATGTGCATCTCTCTCCCTTTCTTCTCCTTTTCAATTGTGCTGTTCGAAACTAGCACCTTCTTCTCACATTTTCTTTCTCCTTTATTTGAAGTTTAGTTGTCAAACTCATCCTCCAAAACACCTTCTCCATTTCTTATCTTTTCAAACCGAAAGTAACCCCCTATTCATCTTTTACTTTGTTTTCCCAAACCCTTTACTAGAACCATCATCCCTTTACCAAATTTTCCTTTTTCATTTTTCTTCCATCTTGGCCGATTGTGGGGTGTGGTGTGGATCATTTTTGGGTTTTGTTTTCAAGCGTTGGAAGGGGTAAGTGGTTGGCCGAATGGCCATTTCTTTCCTTTCTTGTTAATTTGTCGATTTTTAGTGTGTTCTAAGGCCTATTTCGGTATCTATTAGGAGGAGTTAACGTTGGTTTGGTAATCGTTTTTCATATAGGGCCTTTGGAGTTTGAAATCAAGCAAGGAGAGCCCTCCTACTCTGTTAAGCAATCGGTAAGTGGTGGTAAGAGGTTGCTTTAATGGTTTCTTTAGAGTTGTTAAGCCAAAGATTGATGAGACTAATGATTTGTGTTTTTAGAGGGAGGCCGATTATCAGAAGGAACCAGTGTTGGTTCGGGTTTGGTTGGAAACCGAACCATTTGCAAAGGTAAGGCTTAACGCAACCCCTTGGGTTACCTATTTTTGGCCGAATGGTATAAGGATTAATCCATTGTTGACCGATTGTAGGCTCAGGGTTGTCGAGGTGATCAAGGGACGTAGACCGATTCTTAGGATTAACACCTTCGCTATTTCAGGTGTGTAAACCAACACACTTTCTTAACTAAGTAATGTGATAACCTATTTGTGTAAATGAAATAGTGTGGTTGACTATTTTGGTACCCATTGAGGAATGGATACGGATTCGGGTAAGTCCGTTTCATTATGAAATATGTGATGGTATGTGATATCATGGTTATTGGTGTATATACTTTGAGATGCCATATTAAGCATGTGAGCATGATAGCATGATTGCATGATTTTGCATTTAGTATGATATGCTATTGGGTGATATGAGAGGAGGGGGAGTATGATATCCGTGTCTTTAGGACACTTGTGTCTTTGGGATACGGAGGTTTGGCACCTCCGGTGGTTTGGTACCACATATTTTGTGACTTTGGGTCACAGAGATTTGGCACCTCGGCGTCTCGTCCCGGTGGCTTAGCACCACGGTGGGTTGGCCCCACAGCTTGATTATACGGATTGACGCCTTGATGATTTGGTATCACACGATGGGTTGGCCCCATCATCGGATTTGTATTGCGGTCACGGTGATTTGGTATCACTGCTGTGTCTTTGGGACACGGAGGTTTGGCACCTCATTGCGACTCGTCCCCGTGGTTTGATACCACCGTGGGTTGGCCCCACTTATGAGATCTGGGATTGTCGCTAGTGATTTGGTATCACACGATGGGTTGGCCCCATCATTGGATTATTTGTGACTTGGTCACCAAAGTGGTTTGGCACCACATTATGGATATCGTGACTTTGGGTCACCGAGTGGTTTGGCACCACCGGTGGTTTGGTACCACACGGGGTAGAAAAGGTGATAGGATGGGTTGGATCCGGTGCATTACTTGCATTACTTTGTTATGATGTGTGTTGGCATGTTATACCGGGAGAGGGATTTATACACTGAGTCTTGCGACTCACTCTCTCCTTTGACATTTCAGGTGACACTTAGACGCGGACATGGAGCCGGGATGGACTCGAGGTGCTCATGCCATGTTTAAATAAGGATTTGCTCAGTCTTTAATAAAATTTGGTACTTAAGCATATTTATTACTATTTGGTTATATTTGGGTTTGTAAATGGCCTCTTAAAATTATGTTTTGCTATGTTTATGCTTAAAGTAGATTTTTAATATGCCTTAACAAATTAATTGGGTTAAAATGTGCTAAAACTTGGAAAGACAACGATTTCAAAACTACAAAAACGATATTTTAAACTATACCATCGGGTATCACACTATGACTTGAGATAAAGAGAACTCAAATGTTTATCTAACTTAAACTCGATTTTCTACCAAGTCAAAACGTTTAGTAACAATGATAAACAACTCAACCGAGATAAACCTGTTTTACCTACACATCGGAGTAAGTTTTAAAATTTCCGGGTTTCCAGAGTACACTATCGATTTGTTTAAAATCATGCTCAGTTTTTCTACAAGATCAAAATATGGCAAAGTGATTTATCAAACTTTTAAACTTAAACCTAAACCTCTCAAAAACCCTTTTTCCCTGTAACATACCAGATTTGGTCGTGGTGTGTTGACCGGGTTTGGGGTGTTACAATATACCTTTTAAATTAAAGCATTTTATTCAAATATTTTAAAAAATACGGTGATATGTGATATTTGGGTACTTCGAGAAGAATTGTACCCTAACTTACTGGGTTTCGATTTTTCTCGTAGAACTTAAGGTATTGGATATCCCTTCTCTTTTAAAACTGAAACTTACCAATTTCAAATAAAAAAAACTTATTCTTGGGAGTTCAAGACGTTGTGTCCTAACTTACTGGATATGATGTTTTGTGTCCCAAGGTAGGAATTTTCTAAAATAAAGACGTGCCTAGTTTCAAAGTTTTGAGATGCTATATCCTAACTTACTAGGTATATTATTTTATTTCTTTGAGATAGGCAAGCCTTAGTTTTTCTTCTAATAAAAGGATCTTATTTTTAAAAAGTTAAAATTTGTAACATTAGGACATGATTTTATCGATTAGGTACCAATTTTTGGGCGTTATTAGGGTGCTAACCCTTCCTCATACGTAACCGACTCCCGAACCTATTTTTCTTGTTTTCGTCAACCAAGATCAGTATTTTGAAATAAAACAATTTTTAAGGTGATCCAATCACACCTAAATAAAAAGAGATTGGTGGTGACTCCCATTTTCATTTTTAAAAGTCGATCCCTATTTTTATAAACTTTTTTTAAAATGGTTTCGACACTACTGCCTGCTTAACTTCATATGAATTATGGCATGGTAAGAAACCTAATGTTAAATATTTTCATATATTTGGCAGTGTAAGATATATTCTCAAAGGCAAGGAATGCCAAGGAAATTTTGATACAAAATGTGATAAAGGGGTCTTCCTTGGGTACTAAGAAAGAAGCAAGGCTTATAGGGTCTACAATAAGCGTCTCAAAAAGATCATGGAATCAATTAATGTTGTGGTGCAAGATATGTGACAGAAACAGTGCTTGAAAGAGTTAGAAAGAACCATTCTATGAGGGATGTTAAAAGTGACCTTCAAAGTGGTGCTCAAACTAGAGGGAAATCAAAGCCTAATTACAAGAATATGATTAGATTGGCTTGCTATGTAACAGCCCAATTTCGATGAAATCAGAACAGTGGTTTTGGGACCACAAATCCGAGTCAAAAAATAAATT
The DNA here is from genome assembly GCA_025506655.1 of Gossypium rotundifolium. NCBI lineage: Eukaryota > Viridiplantae > Streptophyta > Magnoliopsida > Malvales > Malvaceae > Gossypium > Gossypium rotundifolium. The sequence continues at coordinate 25,985,950 of CP106727.1, forward strand.
TTATTTTTATTTTATTATATGATCCATATTATACTAGAAATGTCATGTGAAAATTTTGAAAAGAAAATTTTATTGATTATGGGCTTAATTATGAGAAGGACCAAATCGCATAAAATGCAAAAGTTGGACTCTACTAGCTAGAAGGATCAAATAGCCATGGAATTCAAAACTTAAGGTCCTTATATGGTAATTAGACCATTAATAAAAAAGTATGTAGATATTTTTGGATGATTCATCCATGGAAAATGAGAAAAAGGCTAGGGACTAAATTAAAAAGTGAAAATATTAATTAATTAAAAAGATGAAAAGAAAATAAGAATCATATTTTCTCATCTTCTTCCCCAAAATAAACATGGAAACCCTAGGAGAGAGAGAAGAAACTTTCATGGCCAAATTGGGTAAGTTTTCTTGTCCCGTTTTTAGTAATATTGATATTTTAGAATCAGGATAACTTAATCTCTCTATTTGGGGGATTAAATTGAAAAGTTATCAAGATATGAAAAATGGGTCATGGATGTATATGCTGGAAATTAGAAATTTATGGTAGAAAATGAAAGATTATTGATAGATAAACAACTTTTACAAATTGATTTTTGATGAAAACATGATTTAGGGACTAAAATGTAAACTTGTGAAATTGAAGGAAAATTTCTAAAATTTTATGAATAAATGTGCTGTAAATTTTGTAATGGGGCTTTGGTTAGGCTTGAAATAGGGAGTAATTTTCACAAATTTCATTTTCCGAGCCTAGGGACTAAAATAGAATTTATGGAAAAGTTAGGGGTAAAATAGTAATTTTTCCTAGGATGAAAATTTAGTCCACATGAATGTAAAATATGATAAATTGTTGTTAAATCTACTTGTATAAATATGGATAGACCAAATTCAGAGTTAGAACGAAGAACAAGGAAAATGTCGGATTAGTAGATTTTACATACATGAACCTTTGTAGAGGTAAGTTCGTGTAACTAAATTATGTTTATTTACATGCTTGTTTTGATTGTGATTATGTAAATTGTATAAATGTCATATATATGTGAAAGGATTACACATCCCATCAAGCCCGATAAATAAAAATGTTCTAATTAATTGATAACGCCCGGTAGATGTTAAAAGGGTAAACAATGGAAATGTTGCTTTTATGCTCGAAATAGATGTGGACTATTATCATATGAATTATATGATGTTAAATATGTATGATATAATCACATGCCTAATAATTTTTAAAAATGTTTAAATCTCGTTTGAATAAATGAATATCGATGGATAAATATAATTGCCTGAAATAAATGAGGTCCTGCATTTGTTATAGAATGGATTTAGCTCGGAAAAGCAATCCTAATGACTTCATTACAGAAAGGATTTAGCCCGAACGGGTAATCCATGTAACACCCCAAACCCGGTAAAAACGCTACAATCGGATCTGGCATGCCACGAAAAAGAAAACGTTTTTGGAAACCGATTTGTTGATTTGTTTAAAGGGTAAGTTGTTGTAAAATTTTAAAGAAAACGTCGTTATGTTTTGGTAATGTATAAAACATGTTGAAACTCAGTTTAGAAAAACTTAGCTACCTTACTGATACTTCGTATTCACTACGTAGTCATTGTATATTTCAAAAAAAAAAAAACAAGTATTTATTTAGTTTTGAAAACATCCAGTTCATAGTTTAATCAACATACTTAATAGAAACTTGAAAATTAGCTAAATAAAAGAACCCAAAATAAAACTTAAGCGGCCTTATTACAGAACGAAAACCAAAATTAAATAAAATAACTAAGTCCGAATGGAAAACTTTGTAATAAACCAAATGCTGTGCATGGCCACCTCGAGTCCACTCCGGGTCCATATCCACGATCTAGGTCTGATCTGCAAAATGTAACGGAAGGGATGAGTCACCTAGACTCAGTGTGTAAGTCCCCATCCCAAAAGAAAATATGCTCTTACACAGATTCAAATACAAATATGCATGTCATGCAACCCATCAACCTAGGTATCCATCCATGTCTCCCAAATCTACCCCTTGTGGTACCAAACCACGGTGGTGCCAAACCACCGTGAAACAGAATTCTGAAAAAAATAACATATGTGGTACCAAACCACTAGTGGTGCCAACCACCGAGACTTAGTCACAATTTTTATAATATGTGGGTCAACCCAACGTGTGATACCAAATCACTGGTGACAGTCTGATAGATCATACTTCCCCCTCCTCTCATCACCCATAACACATATTTATGCCAACAACATCAGTATGATCATGCTTAACATACAAAATTATGCATACAGAATAACATGCTTTCATAGATCACAATCACCGCGAGAAATAATAACAACTTACCCGGCATCCTCGCTTTTACCCACAAGGGTATTCTAGTAACCATTGCCGTCACTCCGGCTTTTAACAACACACAACATTTAACATATTAAGTATAGAAAGTGTGTAAGAGTTACACACCTGGTTTTCGTACTAACGCTTTTACTACTTCAACACTTCTGTCACTCGATACTACCACTATTGGCCTACTATCTAACTCTGATGTTGGCCCACACCCGGATGGCCAATCGCGCACTCCTGACACAAATCACTTCTTGTATTTTGGCATTGGGTTTACAGATCCAACCCCTCCTACTACTTGACTGCTATTCGAGTCCATAATAATCCTTGGTCACTAAACCAATCAAACCGATGAGATCTAATCAATAATCATAGTGTTTAAATGAAACTCTTACCTAGTTTTGGATCCCGAAAAGCCTTTAAGAAAGTCCACCTTCCTACCTACATTTGGCCAAGCCCAAAATATTAAACCAAATCACTGATTACAACCAACCAAACACCTTATGATATTCAGCCAAAAAGAAAGGGACAAGAAAGGCCATTCGGCCGAACCTACCACCTACCTTTGGCTTTTCCACAAATCAACACTACTGATCACTGTAAGGCAGATTCGGCTTCTAGGAACAGAGAGGGGAAATCGACAAGCCTTAGAACAAATGGTTCGGGTTAGAAACTTAATGAAAATAGAAAATCGCAGAGAAACAAAATCCCAAAACTCACCAGATTAAAGAGGAGTACTCAGCTTATGGTGGACCTTTGGGAAAAATCCACCCTTGTAGATTCGGCTATGGGAAGAAGATGATATGCACAAGGAGTATTCGGCTTTTAGAAAGCTTTTGAGGAGAGGAGAAACAACTAGGGAGCTTCAATTTTCATAAAAGAAGAAGAAAAGAGAGAAGCCTAAAGGGGTTTCGGCTATGGGAGGAAAAAGAGAAAAGAGGAGAAAAGCTTAGGTGATTTTCGGCAAAAGAGAGATTGAGAGAATAACAAAGTTTCAAGAAGTAGAAATCCACCCAAAAATGCCGAAAATACTATCACCTTAGCACTAAATTTTGGCACACACACAAACACACACAGAGTTGGAGTTTCGGCCAACTCTCTCCCTCCTGATAGCCTTTATCTCACCTGATAACCCAATCATTATCTTACCTTTAGAAGAGGCCACCTTGAAACCAACTCTTCCCTCTTAATTATTAGCTTTTAATTTCTCAAAAATAAAAGAAAATAAACTCCTAAATTGTAGCCACTATGCCGTCCACCCCTTCCCCCTTGGAGTGCTAAATCTTGACCCATCCATTTGGGCCCCAAGCGGCCACACAAGGCCCAAACTCCTCCCCCTTTTGATGCCACCTTCATGCCCACCTATAGCACCTCCAACTTTGGGCCACAAGCCCAACTTGCTACTAATTTAATTATCTGACTTAGATTACACATTAACACTATTTATCAGCAGATTAACCCGAGTTTAAGCCCAATCCTGAGCCCAATACACACCTCAAGGCCTTAACCTACTAATTTAGCCATGCAACAACCAAATGCACAGACCCCCAAAATCAGAATATTACAGTTTACCCCTAAAAATAAATTTTGACCTCAAAATTTACCTGGTCAGAAGAGTTGAGGGTATTGCTGCTGCATAATATCTTTCGGCTCCCATGTTGCTTCCTCTGAACCATGGTTCCGCCATAATACTTTCACCAAAGGAACTAATTTTCTACGTAAAACATTAACATCCCAATCCAAGATCTGCACTGGTTCCTCCTCAAAAGACAAGTCTGGGCTCACCTCAATCTCCTCCACTGGCACAACATGTGACGGATCTGAGCGATAGCGTCTAAGCATAGAAACATGAAACACATTGTGGATTTGACTCAACTCTGGTGGCAACTCAAGCTGGTAAGCCACTGATCCTACTAGCTTCAACACCCGATAAGGCCCGATAAACCTAGGGCTCAACTTGCCTTTCCTACCGAACCTCAGAACCTCCTTCCACGGTGAAACCTTCAAGAAAACCTTGTCACCTTCTGCAAACTCTATATCCTTTCATTTAAGATCGGCATAAGACTTTTGCCTATCCGAACCTTCTTTCAAACGAGCTCTAATCACCTTCACTTTATCTTCTGTCTCAACAACCAACTCTAGACCCAACAACTGCCGCTCCCCAACTTCGTCCAACACGTTTACGACACGAGCATATCTAATGGTGCCACGAATACTTCGATAACTATTGTTGTATCTTCGCCTTAGCAAGAATTCTTCTTTGAAATCCAAGACACAACTAGCATGTCCTCCAAAACTTGAATCACCTCTCCGATTGTCCAGATTTGGGGATGAAATGTACAATCCAATCTTGTGCCTAGTACACAGTGCAAAGCCTTCGAACCTTGACGTAAATCTAAGGTCGAAATAATCGAACCGGCACCCGTGCAAGTACATATAGTCTTGCTAATGAGAATAATCCATTCACGAAATGAGCGAGACTTAGACGGTCCATAATCACCCAAATTGAATCCTTCTTTGTAGGCGTAAGGGGTAGCCTACTCACAAAATCCATTGTAATTCTTTCCCATTTCCATTGTGGAATCTTAATCGGTTGCAATAATCCCGATGGTAGCTGATGCTCAGCCTTGACTTACTGACATGTCAGACACTTACCCACAAATTTTGTCACCTCCCACTTAAGGCCCGGCCACTAAAACTGCTCCCGCAAATCCCGGTACATCTTACTACCTCCCGGATGCATAGCATATGGACTGCTATATGCCTCTTGCAAAATCTTCTGCCTTAACTCCACATCCTTAGACATACACACTTTTCCCCGAAAACATAACGCTCCATCGCCACTCAGACTATACCCTTCCAATCCATCATTCTGCACTTGTAACCTTCGTGTGCTCAAAACTTCATCCACCAATTATTTTTCCTTAACCTCGTTAATTCATGTTGGCTTCACTTGCAATTCCGCTAACAGGCTTCCATCATCATATAGACTAAGGTGAGCAAACATGGCTCTTAACTCTGCCACCACCTTACGGCTCAAGGCATCGCTACCACATTAGCTTTTCCTGGGTGGTACTCAATCGAGCAGTCATAGTCCTTCAACAACTCGATCCACCTCCTCTACCTTAAATTTAGCTTCTTCTATGTAAGAAGATACTTCAAACTCTTGTGATCCGTGTACACTACAGACTTCTCCCCATACAAATAATGTCTCCAAATTTTAGGGCAAAAACCACTGCAGCCAATTCCAGATCATGCGTCGGGTACTTCACTTCGAGAGGTCTCAACTATCGAGAAGCATACGCTACTACTTTCTCCTCTTGCATCAGCACACATCCCAATCCTGTATGGGATGCATCACAATAAACCGTAAACTCCTTCTCGACTTCTAGTTGAATTAACACCGGAGCTTCCGTCAAAATCCTTTTCAACTTCTCAAAACTTTCCTGTTGCTTAGCCGACCACACAAACGGAACCCCTTTCCTCAGCAACTTGGTTAATGGTGTCGCAATCAAAGAAAACCCTTCCACAAACCTTCGGTAATACCCTGCTAAACCCAGAAAACTCTGAATCTCCGCCATAAACTTCGGTGGCTTCCAATCCAAAACTGCCTCAATCTTTCGAGGGTCCATTCTAATCCCCTCAGCTGACACCACATGACCCAAAAAGGTAACTTTCTTCAACCAGAACTCGTATTTACTAAACTTGGCGTATAACCGCTTTTCCCTAAGAATCTACAACACCACTCGCAAATGCGCGTCATACTCCTCCTTTGATTTTGAGTACACCAAAATGTCATTTATAAATACCACCACAAACCGATCCAAATACGGCTGAAACACTTGGTTCATCATATCCATAAATGCTGCTGGTGTGTTCATCAACCTGAACGGCATTACCAAGAATTCATAGTGCCCGTATCGAGTACGAAACGCCATCTTATGGATATCTGCCTCCTTTACCTTAAGTTGGTGATACCCCAACCTCAAATCTATCTTGGAAAAGACTGATGCTTCCTTAAGCTGGTCGAACAGGTCATCTATCCTAGGCAAAGGATACTTGTTCTTAATCGTTAATTTATTCAACTGACGGTAGTCTATACACATTCGCATCGACCCATCCTTTTTCTTAACAAAAAGTATAGGCGCTCCCCAAGGTGAAACACTTGGCCGGATAAAACCCCGATCTAGCAACTCCTGGATCTGTGCTTTCAACTCCACCAATTCCTTTGGTGCCATCCTATACGGAGCAATTGACACCGGTGCAGTTTTCGGTAGAAGGTCTATACCAAACTCCACTTCACAATCCGGAGACAAACCCGGAAGCTCTTCCGAAAAAAATCAATAAACTCATTCACTGTTCGAACACTTTCTATAGCCAGTTCCTTACCTTCCAAAGCACAAACATAAACTACAAACGCCTCACATCATTTTCTTACCATTTTCTCTGTTTTCAGCGTGGACACCACATTAGATAGGTAATTCCTTCTCTCACCTATCATTACCACCTCTACACCCTCGACCGTTTTCAGCACCATGCGCTTAGTCAGACGTCGATTCGCACGGTACTTAACCAACCAATCCATTCCTAAGATTAAATTGAACTCCTCAAAGGGTAGTTCCATCAAATCTGCTTGAAACACAACCCTTTAAAGTTTTAGGGGTACATCCCTATACAGTTTGTCTACCACTACAGAGTGTCCTAGAGGGCTAGCTGCTGTCATCTTCCTAGCAGATATCTCATAGGCTAAGTTCAAAGTTCCCACTACACTACTAGCAACATAAGAGTATGTCGAACCAACATCAATTAAAGTAATGTAAGGCAGCCCAAAAATTATAAACGTACCGGTTATGACGTCCGGTGCGTCACCCTCCTCTCGATGCTTGGCTGCATAGACCAACCTAGGCTATCTGGCATTAGCACCTCTAGCACCTCGACCAGGTGCTCCACGGCCCCGTCCGTTACCATTTCCATTACCCCTAGCTGCACCTCGACCCCTCTGTGGTTGCTAGCCATCTCTCCTAAATTGACCACGTCCTTGACCCTCAGCTTGAGTCCTGGCTAACTTCCGCAGACGGTCCCTTACCCGGTGCTCCAACAACCAGCACTCAAAACATCCTCTATTACCAGCCCAAAATTCTCCCGAATGAGACTTCCCACATCGAGCACACTGAGGTGGCCACTGAACAGCAGCAGCAGGCTTTGTAGCTTGATCCGGCCCACCAAATCTAGCCCTTTTCTAAGCACTTACACTAGACCCTGATGGCCCAAAACTCCTTTTATCCTTGCCCCTATCCTGATTCCGTTTCTCAGTCCGTTTCACCTCCTCAGCTATTTTGGCCTTTTCTACGAGAATGAAAAATTCCCTTTCACGCTGAGGTGCAATCAACACCCGCAACTCATCTCTTAGCCCATCCTTAACCTAACACAGCGCTCATGTTCGTAGCCACCATACCTCGAGCATACCTACTCAACCTCAAAAATTTAGCCTCATACTCAGTACCGACTTATTCCCCTGAACCAAATTTAGGAACGCCCTACGTTGTGCATCAGTATAACCAGTCCCCACATACTTTCTCTGATAGGCTGCCCTAAAATAATCCCAGGTGATATCACCGGCCACTGCACCATCCCTGACCGTGAGCCACCACTGGTACGACTCATCCCGGAGAAGAGACACTATCCCCTTTAACTTCTCCTCAATCGAGAAGTCTAAGTCATCCATTATACGCTCCATCGCCTCTAACCAATACTCAACAGTGTTGGGAGCCACACCAGAAACTCCCCTAAACACTTCTGCTCCATTTGCCTAGAGTCACTCAGCCACGAATTTTCGGGCTCCTGAACCCATGCCTACCCTGGCAACTCTCTCCAAAACTCGCAGTACTGCCTAAGATACTGCATCGTTACCACTAGTTTGGTCCTAAAACTCTGTTTTCACTGCCGGCAGATCTGGCATCACGTTTCTTGACCCATGGCCACACCCTGCTGGCTCTGACAAGGTCATCCTACCCCTACCACGGCCACGCAGCAGACGTCCACGACCTCTTGTACTCATTCTTCTCGATCGCGCTTATCTGATTATTAACTCTGTTCACTATTTATCCACGAACAATTTTATGAAAGATAGTTTTAAAAGTGATTCTTTCAAATTCGAACCTATCTATAGTTTCAGTTTCAGACTTATTTCCTAATTCTAAGTACATTCATCATACAAACAACATCCATGAGCCATATTCAACTTGTAGGGGTATTTTCGTCATTTCACTACCCAAGGGTGTTTTCGTAATTTTAACCTACAGGGGTATTTTTATAATTTTCCAAAATAAAGTTTCGAGTGATTTTTCAAACTAAGGGTATTTTGGTAATTTTGTGAAGTAGGGGTATTTTGGTAATTTTACAACTCGGGGTATTTTAGTAATTTGTAAGTCAGAGGTAATTTGGTAATTTTACAAACCAGGGGTACTTTGGTCATTTTTCAAATTCAGGGTAGTTTTCCCAAATTAGAGGGTAATTTGGTAATTTTAAAACTAGGGTTTTTACAAAACAGTGTGGCTGGTCCTTTTCGGGTTTTAATTGTCGATTTAGCTTGTGAACAAGTCCTCATGGTTAGGGTGAGCAGTACCACGCACTGTAGGATTCGAGCGAAGAGGAGGTGAGTCACTAGGACTGCTTAAATACCAAGCTCTCCCTGAATCCAATCCTAGACATGCGCATGGCTGTTGCCACACCCTAACTCGGTGACTTTCTCACAGGTTTGTTTAATTATGCTTAAGTCTTATGTATTTAAAGAGTTGTGTAAACTAACCTTATGGTCCATCAGTACTATCATACTTGTCTATGTCTAAAGCCCACAAAGCCCAACATATAAACATTAAATCAAAGGTTAGGGTACTTACCTGGGTGGATCGGTGCCGGAGACTCAGGTGCCATGCTTTCCGAAAAGATAATTATTTCACAAACTTTTAAAACATATTTTGGGCCCTAAGCCCACAACCGAGCTTTTGAACTGGGCTCTGATACCAAAATGTAACACCCCAAACCCGGTCAAAATGCTACAACCGGATCTGGGGTGCCACGTAAAAGAAAACGTTTTTGGAAACCGATTTGTTGATTTGTTTAAAGGGTAAGTTGTTGTAAAATTTTAAAGAAAACGTCGTTATGTTTTGGTAATGTATAAAAAATGTTGAAACTTGGTTTAGAAAAACTTAGCTACCTTATTGAAACTTCGTATTCATTATGTAGTCATTGTATATTTCAAAAAAAACAAGTATTTATTTAGCTTTTGAAAACATCCAGTTCATAGTTTAATCAACATACTTAATAGAAACTTGAAAATCAGCTAAATAAAAGAACCCAAAATAAAACTTAAGCGGCCTTATTACAGAACCGAAAACCAAAATTAAATAAAATAACTAAGTCCGAATGGAAAACTTTGTAATAAACCAAATGCTATGCATGGCCACCTCGAGTCCACTCGGCTCCATATCCACGATCTAGGTCTGATCTGCAAAATGTAACGGAAGGAGTGAGTCACCTAGACTCAGTGTGTAAGTCCCCATCCCAAAAGAAAAATGCTCTTACACAGATTCAAATACAAATATGCATGTCATGCAACCCATCAACCTAGGTATCCATCCATGTCTCCCAAATCTACCCGTTGTGGTACCAAACCACTGGTGGTGCCAAACCACTGAGACTTAGTCACAATTTTTATAATATGTGGGGCCAATCCACTGTGTGATACCAAATCACTAGTGACAGTCTGATAGATCATACTTTCCCCTCCTCTCATCACCCATAACACATATTTATGCCAACAACATCAGTATGATCATGCTTAACATACAAAATTGCGCATACAGAATAACATGCTTTCATAGATCACAATCACAGCGAGAAATAATAACAACTTACCCGGCATCCTTGCTTTTACCCACAAGGGTATTCTAGTAACCATTACCGTCACTCCGGCTTTTAACAGCACACAACATTTAACATATTAAGTAGAGAAAGTGTGTAAGAGTTACACACCTGGTTTTCGTACTAACGCTTTTACTGCTTCTACGCTACTGTCACTCGAGACTACTACTATTGGCCTACGATCTAATTTCGATGTTGGCCCACACCCGGATGGCCAATCGCGCACTCCTGACACAGATCGCTTCTTGTATTTTGGCGTTGGGTTTACAGATCCAACCCTTCCTACTGCTTGACTGCTATTCGAGTCCATAATAATCCTTGGTCACTAAACCAATCAAATCGGTGAGATCTAATCAATAATCATAGTGTTTAAACGAAACTCTTACCTAATTTTCGGATCTCAAAAAGCCTTTAAGAAAGTCCACCTTCCTACTTACATTTGGCCAAGCCCAAAATATTAAACCAAAACACTGATTTCAACCAACCAAACACCTTATGATATTCAGCCAAAAAGAAAGGGACAAGAAAGGCCATTCGGCCGAACCTACTACCTACCTTCGGCTTTTCCACAAATTGACACTACTAATCACTGTAAGACAGATTCGACTTCTAAGAACAGAGAGGGGAAATCAACAGGCCTTAGAATAAATGGTTTGGGTTAGTAACTTAATGAAAATAGAGAAATCGCAGAGAAATAAAATCCCAAAACTCACTAGATTAAAGAGGAGTACTCGTCTTATGGTGCACCTTCGGGAAAAATCCACCCTTGTAGATTCGGCTATGGGAAGAATATGATATGCACAAGGAGTATTCGACTTTTAGAGAGTTTTCGAAGAGAGGAGAAACAACTAGGGTGTTTCGGTTTTCACAAAAGAAGAAGAAACGAGAGAAGCCTAAAAGGGTTTCGACTATGGGAGGAAAAAGAATAAAGAGGAGAAAAGCTTAGGTGATTTTCGGAAAAAGAGAGATTGAGAGAATAACAAAGTTTCAAGAAGTAGAAATCCACCCAAAAATGCCAAAAATACTATCACCTTAGCACTAAATTTTGGCACACACACAACACACACAGAGTTGGAGTTTGCCAACTCTCTCCCTCCGATAGCCTTTATCTCACCGATAACCCAATCATTATCTTACCTTTAGAAGAAGCCACCTTGAAACCAACTCTTCCTATTAATTATCACTTTTAATTTCTCAAAATAAAAGAAAATAAACTCCTAAATTGTAGCCACTATGTCGTCCACCCATTCCCCCTTGGAGTGCTGAATCTTGACCCATCCATTTAGGCCCCAAGCGGCCACACAAGGCCCAAACTCCTCCCCCTTTTAACGCCACCTTCATGCCTACCTATAGCACCTCCAACTTTGGGCCACAAGCCCAACTTGCTGCTAATTTAATTATCTGACTTAGATTACACATTAACACTATTTATCAGTAGATTAACCCGGGTTTAAGCCCAATCCTAAGCCCAATACACACCTCAAGGCCTTAACCTACTAATTTAGCCATGCAACAACCAAATGCACAGACCCCAAAATCAGGGTATTACAATCCAGATCAAGCTCCTTAGGGCATATGTCATAAAAAGGATTTTGCCTGGACTTGTAATCATGTTGTTTACATGTATGGCTTGAAAGTATACTCTATGAGATAGTACCTTATGGGTACATTGAAAATGAATTGACGGATCCTGATTTGTACACCTTGAGTGTACTACTTGTGTATCCATCGATATTTCAAATAAATTAAACGGATAAAGTTTGATAAGGGCAAAGATGAATTTAAAACAAATTGACATGGAATGATACATATGATATGGAAATATAACATGAAAAGAATATTACATGGAATACAAAAAGATGATATTTGTATATGGAAATTTCTTGATGAGAATTTTCATACTTGATCATAGACCCGTACACCTTGAATGCACTACTACTTGTATGACCTTAATACTCGAATAAAATGAGTAAAGTCCTACCATGAAATGATCTGAACTTGAAAAGAATTACTATGAAGCTATACTTGTATTAATAAGAGATGTCTATACATGTTGAATGAATATATGTTGTGGAAAGCATATTTTCATGGGAACTTGATTATTGTTGAGCCCATATATGTCTTGATGTTACTATGGAATATATGACTAACAAGGGAAATGAAGATATATGTAGGGCTTGAGATCAAAATGAATATGCCTTACTTAGTTACCCCAAATAGGATGAATGGTAAGTTTAGTACCATGTTATACGAACTTACTAAGCATTTTATGCTTACTTTGTTTTATTTTCCCCTATTTTAGAGTAATCGAAAGCTCGTTGGATTGGAAGCCTCGCGAAGATCACTCACACTATCTATCGGCCCATGTCGGTATAGTATGGTAATTCAATTGCGGTTGTAATGGCATGTATAGGATATGTTGGCCATATTGGCATGTAAACATAAACGATTCTTGTAATCTAGCCATTGGAATGGCTAGTAATGATTGTTTTAATATACTTGTAATGTCATATTATGTTAGCCACATAAACGTTAAGTAGTTAATCAAATTATGTCTAACATGAGGACATAACTAAGGTAAGATTGTAAACATGTATGCATGAAATGATGTGTCATGATGATGGATGGAATATGCTTGATTAGAATGCTTGAAATGGTTAGTAATTGTATGTGATGATATATCATGTTAAATGATAGAATTAACTTGAATAAAATGCTTAGATTTGTTGGGTTATGAATGCAAGATGTGGTGTAGGATTATGGCAAAGATTGGGGTGAGAAATGAAACTAGGAATGACTTTATTTTTTCCATAAAGCAGATACACGGGCGTGTGTCTAGACCGTGTGTGACACACGGCCTGGTAACACAAGCATGTGGTTAGGCCATGTGTCCCCTGCACCTTATTTTGAGAAACAGAATGCTCAAAATTGAGCACACGGGTAGAGACACGGGCATGTGTCTTGGCTATGTGAAACCTGCACCTAATTCGAATTGAATTAATTAACCACACGGCCTAGGACAAGGGAGTGTGGCATGGCCGTGTGGCACAAGTCAGAGAGCTACCTAGTTTTGAACACGGCCTGCAACACGAGCATGTCCCTTGGACCACATGGGCGTGTGAGCCCTACACTTTGAAAAAATTTGAATTTTGCGAAAAATTCTATGAGTTCCCAATTTAGTCCCAATTTGATTCTAATGCTCGTATTGGGCCTCGAGGGTCCATTTAAGGGACATTATGAATGACCTCAGTGGATGAATAGCAACTTGCCTGAATTAATCAATAAATGTTCTGAATGTTCTGGTAATACTCCGAAACCCTATTCCAACGACAGATACGGGTTAGCGGTGTTACATGCTATACTTCTCATATTGAGCCTAAAAAGGTTAAAAGGCTTTGAAAAATGTTAATTAGATCAATGCAATGCAAGATGAGCTTCAACAATTTGAAAGAAACCAAGTCTAAGAGTTGGTCCCCAAGTCATTTTATTATAATGTGACCGGTACAAAATGGATTTTCAAGAATAAAACAAATGAGAATGGCTACATCACAAGAAACAAGATAAGGTTGGTAGCTCAAGGGTATACATAAGCTGTAACCTACCGTCAAATGTAGTAGTCAATTCGGGTCAATTCCATACTTAAGGAGTTTATTTTTTTTAAGCAATTTAGTATTTCAAGTTATGTCTTTAGTAATTAGATCTTAGGATTAAAAGTTAATAAAAATAAGTGTTTTTAACACATTTTGTAGGTGTTGTGACCCAATAGGCCAACACGGGCCTTAGGGTGTGCTAATTGGTTCAATTGAGTGTGTAGAATGGAGATATAAAGGCCCAATTTACATGGAAGCAAAGGTTGAGTGATGTACAAGCTTTTAGAATGTCAAGACATAGAACGAACAACAAAGGGTAGGAATTTCACATCATGTCTCGCCACACAAGGTTGATGTGTTGCCTAAGTACATTTGGGGTTATTTTTGTTTGCGCAATCAAACTTATACGAAGACCTAGGACGTGCTTAAGACCTAATTTAAGCTGCCAACACATCTATAAATAAGACATTAGAGGTTGAATGTAATTAAGTCGTCCTAGACGCCTTCAAAAAACCTTGTAGTTTAGAATTAGTTTTCATTTAATGTCTTTTCGCTTTTATAATTTTATTGTTTTTCTTTTTGAATCAATTTTGATTCAAGGACTTGTTTATTTAATTAAAGTATTCAATTTATATTTTTATTTGCATTTTTTTATTTTTTATTTTAATCGACAGATTTGCTACTCCGTTTCCCATTCAATATTCAATCCACAATTATTCAAATTTCTTTTCTTCTCTGAATCGATCGTGTGTCTCACATGGTTTATTCAAGCAAATTTGAGATTATGAATAATATATATGAATGGCTAAATCCCTTAGGGAGATTAACTAGTGGATGGGGATGTGATCAACATAGGATTTGGGATTTCTCGAGATGGATTAGTTGATATAAATTATGTGTTCTTAAATTGTTAGGCTTGGTAATCCTAATAAGTTATCATAGGATGCACAAGGTCGCAAGCTATGTCGAACCGAGTATTAACCAATCGATTAAGTTAATTAGAGGCCGGGAGGTAATAATTGCTTAATCCATGGCTAATCCACCCTAGACCCCTAATCTGAAGTTAGTTACAAACCTTGAAGCGAGTTAATCTTCTTGATTGATTTATCGATTTAGTTCATTTGTTTATTTCTCATTATTTATTTATTTTTATTCCTTTTAATATATTTTATTGTTAATCGTAATATAAGAAATAATTAGTCCTACTAAGTCTTGTTATCATAGAAGTATTTTCAGTATTTATTCCATCCTCCCTTAGGTACGATCCTCGATACACTTCTCATATTTTGTTGTACAACTATATTGCAATTTGACTCATACACTTGTGGACACCTTCGTTCTGAATTATTATATTTTTGGTTTTATATGTATTTTATAAACGATAACTTGTTTATAGGTGATTAGGTTGAAAGTATAGATTTCGATGAGACCTTTGCCCCTGTTGCTAGATTAAAGGCAATAAGGTTACTTTTAGCTTGTGCCACACATTAGAACATTAAATTGTTTCAAATGGATGTGAAGAGTGCCTTTTTGAATGGCTACCTAAATGAGGTGTTTATGTGGCTCAACCAAAGGGCTTTGAAGACTCAACATATCCAAGTTATGTTTATTGGATGAGGAAGGCTTTCTATGGACTAAAATAGGCACTTGGGGCCTGGTATAAGAGATTAACAATTCTTTTCTAGGACAAGGATATCAAAAGGGATTTGTGGACAAAACCTTGTTCATCAAAAAACATTGTGGCGACTTTATCATTGTGCAAAACTATGCCGATGACATAATATTTGGCTCAACCTCTGTTAGTGTAAGGGATGAATTTTTGAATATGATAAAGAGTGAGTTTGAGATGAGCCTTGTTGAGGAATTGCCATATTTTCTTGGTTTCTAAATTAAGCAACTCAATGATAATGGTATGTTTCTATCCCAAGAAAACTATAGCAAGAACCTTGTCAAAAGGTTTAGATTAGAAACTGCCAAGGATGTTAAGGCACCTATGCCAACTAGTGTGAAACTGAGTTTGGATATTGAAGGAGTGCCCACTGAACCAAGAACATTTCTGTAACACCCCAAACCTGGCCCAAACACTATAACCGGATCTGGTATGTCACTAAGGATATTTTATAAAACTTGTGGCACTTTGGAAAAACAATTATCAGGTCTAAACATTTATGCCAAAAATTTAATAATTTGTCACATGCCTTAACTTAATTTAAACAAAAAAATTTAAATGTTTACTAACAATAAACCCAACATAAAACCCAAAATGATAAAGTCTACTGGCCCATGGCCTTATTACATTGAAATTTAAAACCCTTTAAATAAAAATATAAAATAATAAACTAAAGTCTTTTCTTTTCTGAATCCAAATGTTCTTTTGCATGGCCACCTTGCGCTCCTCTCCAACCGGTCCAAAGCACTAGGTGCTACCTGAAATGTTAATTAATTGGTTGAGTCGCGAGACTCAGTGTGCAACCCTCATGCACCATTAGATTTGGGCTTTAGCCCCATAAAACTAAAATAATTAGAATTAATATACATAATAAAAATAATATGCAACCCAACCCAAATCCTAGGTTTCCATCCACTACACGCCCCCGTACCAGCCATTCACACCATTGGGGATTTCTACAATCAACCCACACCGCTACACACCTTGATGGCAGTCGTGCTGCTCATCATCAGATCATGGTCGTAGCCACTACAACAGATCACGGCAAAAGCCGCTACAATAGATCACTGTAAAAATCGCTACAACAGATCACGGTAAAAATCGCTACAACAGATCACGGTGAAAACCGCTTCAACATATAACTTCCTCATTTCATCAAACCCAACCCATGCAATCACATAAAATCAATATACTTATATCGTTTAATCAGAACATTCACTAACCTGATGATTTGTTTTTACCCTCTTTGGGTTTCCTCTATTATGCCCGGATTTTGGCATTTATCAAAACATATAAGACTTATAATCATATATTAATCAAACAGATCTAGATGGTGGGAAAGTGTTACACACCTGATATAGCGAAATCCAATATTCTTAGTCGATATCCTTGTTATCCCGATTTACAACTTTGCTCAAAAAGCCAAAAAGATGTGAAAATAGGGCCTCTCCTATATTCGGCCATGGTTAGTGTTCTACCTGATTTCATATATTTATAAATAAGGCAATCTCCTTACCTTGAAATCCTAAAAATAACATGACTTGAGTGTTACTGATCTTTGACTTAGAGATCTAAGCGTTGGACTCCTCTTCAGATCCCGAAATGCCGAAAATAAGAAAAACCCTTGATTAGTCACTAAATAAGCATTCGTCTAGGGACTTTGAAAAGCCGGAGAAATATTGGGAACTCAAAATCGACACATACCTATTGTTTTCTTCAGATTCGGCATAAGCAGACTTTACTGAAGAAAATTCGATAACTTCAGGAGGTGAGATCTAAGAATTTCGATTTTTAGAAGATTTAAGAATTGAAGAGATGGCTAAGAGAGATTTGGCCAATAATATTAAGGAGAAGAATAGAATAATAGAGATGTGATTTTGGCTTTTAGAGATTAGAAGAAAAGTAACAATAGAGGTTAGAAGATTCGGCCAACTAGGAAATTTTAGAGAGGAAGAAAGGGTGAAGAAAATGGTTGTTTTTGGCTTTTGAGAGGAGGAAGATGAGAAAAGAAAATAAAAGAAAGGCTTCTAAAATTTTGGCACACCCCCTCTTTATATAGAAAACTGATTCCTCCCTTTAGCAGAGATTGATTTTCAGCCAACACTGCCACACATGATAGCTCCTATCCCTTTTCCCTTATCTTAATCTATTATCTCCTCAAAAATAGTCTTTATCTGCTTATTATCCTTAAAGACTAAATCCTTAAATAATAGACTTTATCTGCTTATTATCCACATAGAAATAAATATAATAAAATTCCCAAAAAAATAGCCTTGTGCTGTCCACTTCCCTAATCCCTAATGCCAAATTTAACTAACTTAAATTAGAAGATTTGGGCTCCTTAAAACTTTAAATTTGGGCCCCTAACACTTAAATTAACTCATTCCACATATTCACCCATTAAACACATAGGCCCAAAAATTTAGGATGTTACAGTTCTACCCTCCTTAAAGAAATTTCATCCTCGAAATTTCCAACTAACTAGAAACCATACTACCTAAGTCTCACCACTATGCTTTCACTGCGCACTCTAATTCTAAAGCCAAAATAAACACATATTATACTATGGTAGGGTACGCACCATTATTCACATCTAAAGCGTCTTCGTCCCCTTGGCAATGTGCTGCATAAACCAAAGCTGGCTGCCTCGCCTCAGCATAAACTACACCTCTACCTGATGCTCCACGACCGCGTTCATTGCCAACATCGCCTCTGGCTTGTCCATGGCCCCTTGGTGGTTGCTGACCACCTCTCTTGACCTGATCAAAACCTCGTCCCGCGGGCTATGCCTGCTCCACCTGTGGACAGTTCTTAATCATATGCTCCGTGGATCCACACATAAAGCATCCACCGGTTCTCCATCTACACTCTCCATAATGCACATTCCCACATGAAGGACATGACCGATTCTGACCGTCGGAGCACGAGCTGGCCCATCAGACCTAGGCCTTTTTGAAAATTTTTGGATGATCCCAACGACTCAAAATTCCTCTTATTCCTATTCCTATCCTTGTCCTTATTCTGCTTCTCAGTCCGCTTAACCTCCTTGGATATCTTAGCTTTCTCAACCAAAATCGCAAAGTCCCTTTCTCACCCTGCGGTGCTACTAATACCCTCAGCTCATCCCTTAGTCCATCCTCGAATCATAAGCAACGCTCATAGTCAGTCGTCATAATCCCTTGAGTGTAATGGCTCAATCGCAGAAACTCTGCCTCGTATTCAGACACGGACTTACTTCCCTGTACCAAGTTCAGGAATGCCTTCCTCTGCGCATCCACATAGCTGGCCCCGATGTACTTTCCTTGAAATGACTCTTTAAAGAAGTCCCAATCAATACGATCTATGGAAGTACCCTCCTTCACCGTGAGCCACCACTGGTAGGCCTCGTCTCGAAGAAGAGACACGACCCCCTTCAACTTCTCCTCCACAGTGAAGTCAAGGTCATCCATTATGCGCTCAGTTGCCTCCAACCAATACTCAGCTGTGTTAGGGGCTATGCTAGAAACTCCCCTAAACATCTCCGCTCCATTGGCTCGGAGTCGTTCAGACACAGACTTTTGAGCTCCTAAACCCGTGCCTACTCCAGCCACTCTTTTCAAGGACCCGCAGCATCGCCTGAGACACTACATCATCTCCACCCATTTGGTCCTGAAATTCCCCCTCCACAGCTGGCAGATCTGGCATCTCATTTCCTGACCCGTGGCCAGACCCTACTGGTTTGGACACGGTCATCCTACCCCTACCACGACCACGCGGCGGACGTCCTCGACCCCTTGTACTCATTCTTTCGATCGATGTTTATCTGATTAGAAATTTTATGAATTATTAATTCTTTCCACTTATTAACCGTGAACAATCTTATGTAAAATCATTTCGATAGTAGTTCTTTCGAATTCGAATTCTATCTACGGGTTTAGTTCTCAAGTCAATACTTCCTAGTCCTAGAGTTCACCTTCAGTCAACATTTAGTACACGTCAACCATAAAAACAGCCTTATAAACTTGCATTCATCACCTAGGGATATTTGCGTCATTTCACTACCCTGGGGTATTTTCGTAATTTTACCTATAGGGGTATTTTCGTAAATTTTCAAAATAAGGGATTTTGGTGATTTTACAATATAAGGGTATTTCATAATTTTGCAAACTGAGGGTATTTCGGTAATTTTTCAAATCGGGGGTATTTTGGTAATTTTGTATATTTTGGTAACTTTCATAAATCATGGGTAATTTAGTAATTTCCCAACAAGGGTACTTCAAAATTTTCCAAACAAGGGTATTTTGGTCATTCTGCAAAATCAAGGGTATCTCATTAAATTTCCTCAACCTAAGGTTTTTGGGATAATTTTACAAAAAAAATTAGGGTCATATAGGTAATTTTACAAAAATAGGGTACTGGTCCCTTTCGGGTTTTAGTTATAAATTTTAGCCTGTCAACAAGTCCTTGTGGCTAAGGCGAACAGTCACTACGCACCAGGTAGGATTCCAGAAAAGAGGAGGTGAGTCACTAGGACTGTTTAAATACCAAGCTCTCCCTGAATCCAATCCTAGACATTCGTATGCTTGTTGCCACACCCTAACTCAGCGACTAGTTCATAGGATTTGTTTGGATAAATTAAGTCTTATGGAATTTAAGAAGTTGTTTAAGCTAGGCCTATAGTCCATCAAAGTCTAATTAAACTAGCCTATGTCCCTTAAAGCCCATCAAGCCCACATACAGATATATATATCACATAGTGAGTTTAGAGTACTTACCTGACGGACTTGGGCCAGAGGCACAGGTGCCATGCCGAGAAAACAACCCTGTACTATTTATAAACATGCATGTTTCTAAAATGCATCTTTTAGAAAATGTTTTGAGCCCAAAAACCCCCAAAACCGAGTTTTGAACCGGGCTTTGATACCAATTTGTAACACCCTAAACCCGACCCAAACACTACAACCGAATCTGGTATGTCACTAAGGAGATTTTATAAAACTTGTTGCACTTTGGAAAAACAATTATCAGGTCTAAACATTTATGCCGAAAATTTAATAATTTGTCAAATGGCTTAACTTAATTTAAACAAAAAAAAAATTAAATGTTTACTAACAATAAAACCCAACATAAAACCCAAAATGATAAAGTCTACTGGCCCATGGCCTTATTACATTGAAATTTAAAACCCTTTAAATAAAAATATAAAATAATAAACTAAAGTCTTTTCTTTTCTGAATCCAAATGTTCTTTTGCATGGCCACCTTGCACTCCTCTCCAGCCCGGTCCGAAGCACTAGGTGCTACCTAAAATGTTAATTAATTGGTTGAGTCATGAGACTCGTTGTGCAACCCTCATGCACTATTAGATTTGGGCCTTAGCCCCATAAAACTAAAATAATCGAATCAATATACATAATAAAAATAATATGCAAGCCCAACCCAAATCCTAGGTTTCCATCCACTTTTATCATCATCGAATCATGTAACAAACCAAATCTAGTCTCAACGCATAGACCGGGTTTGGGGTGTTACATTTAGTGGTATCGAGATCATGGTATCTCAAATCTCATAAAATATCGTTAATAAACACCGAAACAAAATTTGATTCATAAAACTTGTAATCGATAAACGAACAAGCAATCATGAGTACAAGAGGACGTGGTCGTGGACGCGTAGCGTGGCTGCAGGTAGAGGCCGAGGTGCTACTACCAAGTAGCTACTACAACAGTTCGACGAATTGGATTGTCTTTGAAAACGAATGTCGATGGGACCTTGATGATAAGGAAATCATAATGATTGGTGAACGAAAGAACTATCCGCAAATGTGGTATCTCGCATTAAAAGCGAGAAGTTGGTGCGGAAAGTGCACGGGCATTCCTAGCTTTTATCTGTGCTTTGATGCCAAAGAATTATCCGTGAATGATGTGAGGATTCGTGAAGGAATTTCCGATGTATTTCTCAAGAACTTCCGGTATACCTCCAGATCGGGAAGTAGAATTTGGCATTGAGCTTTTGCTCGACGGCCCAAGGTCCATTGCTCCCTATAGAATGGCACCGAAGGAGTTGGTGAGCTCAAAGCTCAAATTCAAGAATTGTCGGATCGGGATTCATTCGACCAAGTGTGTCTCCGTGGGGAGCACCAGCTTTGTTCGTCAAGAAGAAGGATGGATCGATGCGTATGTGCATTGACTATGCATATTGAATAAATTGACGATCAAGAATCGGTATCCTCCGCCGAGAATTGACGAACTGCTTGATCAATTGAAGGAGCTTGCTTTCCAAAATTGATTTAAGGTCGGGTTATCACCAGCCTTAAGGTGAAAGAAGCGGACATTTATAAGACAAAGATTTCGGACACGCTACTTTACACTATGAGTTTGTAGTGATGCCGCTTGATTAACCAATGCACCAATTGCATTTATGGACATGATGAACCGAGTCTTCCAACCATATTTAGACCGGTTTGTGGTAGTGTTCATAGATGATATATTGGTTTATTAGAAATGAGGAGGAACATGACCAAGATTTATGATAGTATTACAACTACTTCGTGATAAGCAATTGTATGCCAAATTTGGTAAATGCGAATTTTGGCTAAAGGAGGTGACTTTTCTTGGTCATGTAGTATCATTGAAGGAATCGGGGTAGATCCTCGGAAAATTGAGGCTATTTCGATTGGAAACCACCAATCAACTAAATTGTTGCGTAAAGGAGTTCCGATATCCTGGACCGAAAAGCAAAGAAGAGAGTTTTGAGAAATTGAAGAAGATCCCATGTGAAGCTCCAGCTTTGATTCACCAGAGGCCTAAAAGAATTCACTGCTTATTGTGATGCGCCTCACGAGTGTCCTGGGTGGTGTGTTGATGCAAATGGAAAGGTGGTGGCCTATGCTTCTCGTCAATTGAGACCACACGAAGTAAACTACCCTACTCATGATTTGGAGTTAGTGCCGTTGTCTTTGCTCTAAAGATTTGGAGGCACTATCTCTATGGTGAGAAGTCCATAATCTACACGGATCACAAGAGTCTTAAATACCTCCTTACCCGTAAGGAGTTGAATTTAAGGCAAAGAAGATGGGTAGAATTGTTAAAAGATTATGATTTCTCCATCGAATACCATCCCGGAAAGGCTAATGTGGTAGCCGACGCGCTAAGTCGTAAGGCGGTATCTCAATTAAGAGCTCTGCTTGCCCATTTGAGTGCAGACGAGGATGGCGCTTGTTAGCGTAATCTTGGTGCTGAGCCGCTATGGTGGAACAAATCAAGGAAAAGCAGACATCGATGAGAAGTTGGGACCTTTATTGCGACAAGTTGAAAATGGCGTAAATTGAGGATTTTGGAATAAACACGGAGGTGTGTTGTGCTTTCGAGGAAGAGTATGCATGCCTAAGGATTTAGATTTGAGGTAATCGATTCTACGGAAGCGCGATAGTAGCCCTTATGCTATGCATCCCGGAGGAAATAAGATGTATCGAGATCTTCGTGAACAGTATTGGTGGCCAGGGTTGAAGCGTGAGATTACAGAGTTCGTGGGAAAATGTTTGACTTGTCAGCAAGTGAAGGCAGAACACCAATTACCGTCTGGATTGTTACAACCGATAAAGATTCCTCTTTGGAAATGGGAGAGGATAACTATGGATTTTGTTAGTGGGTTACCGTTAACACCTACTAAGAAAAATTCCGTTTGGGTAATTGTTGATCGGTTGACGAAGACCGCCATTTCTTGCCGCCTCAGACGGATTATTCTTTGCAGAAGTTGGCGAAACTTTACGTATCCGAAATTGTGAGGTTACATGGGGTACCTGTATCTATTATATCGGATAGGGACCCTAGGTTCACATCACGATTCTGGAAAGCGCTGCATGAAGCCTTGGGAACAAAGTTGAATTTCAGTACGGCTTTTCATCCTCAGTCTGATGGTCAGTCGGAAAGAGTAATTCAGATATTGGAAGATATGTTAAGAGGATGCGTAATCGACTTGAGGGTAGTTGGGAGGATTATCTACCACCGCGTAATTTATGATAACAAATGCCTATCGCCTAGCATTCGGATGGCACCTTACGAGGCATTGTATGGTCGTAAGTGTCGCTCTCCTATTTGTTGACCGAGTTGGCGAAAGATGATGTTAGGTCCCGAGATGATATCCGAGACCGAGGATAAGGTAAAAGTTATTCGAGCACGTTGAAAGAAGCCTCGGATAGATGTAAGTCGACGCAGATCTCAAACGAGGGACATCGAGTATAGTGTGGGAGATCGGTTTTCTTGAAGGTATCTCCTTGGAAAAAGATCTTCAGATTCTAAGGAAGGGCAAGCTAAGTCCTAGATATATTGGACCTTATCGTGTGATGAAGCGGGTTGGTCCAATGGCATATCGATTGAGTTACCTCAGGAGTTAAACCAAATTCATAATGTCTTTCATGTTTCCATGTTGAGGCGTTATAGATCGGATCCTTTGCACATTATACCCGGTAGAAGAATTGGAGTGAATTCAGATTTGTCCTTTGAAGAAGAACTGGAAATCCTAGACCGAGATGTCAAGGTACTAAGGAAGAAAACCGTCCAAGTTAGTTAAAGTTCTATGGCGAACCAATGAGTGGAAGAAGCTACGGGAACCAGAGGATGCAATTCGCAACAATACCCTCACCTTTTTCAACGTGTAAATTTCGAGGACTAAATTTTCTTTAAGGAGGGTAGAGTTGTAACACCCTAAAATCGAGTATTTAAATTGGCATGATTTTGGTGTTTAGATGTTAAAGGAAAAAATTTTACTTTTATTTTAGTGTTTATTAAAGTCCTGAGAGGGTAAAGCATAATTTGGAGAAGAATAAAATTTATTATTGGGAATTTATTGAAGTGAAACAAAGGTGATTAAGACTTAAGCTAAATTATGTGCTAAAAGTGTCATAAAATGAGCATATGGCATGGTGGAGATTGGCGCATGGGTTCAAGTAAGAGGGAAGAGGTTCGAATCCCTTGTATAGCACCTAGATAAAATTTTGTTTTAATCACGGTCAAAAGTTTAAGGAAAGATAGGGGGACATAAGGCACTTATCTAGGGAAAATTTGGAAAGAAATAATGGCCAATTGACCATAGGCTGGACGGCAATATTGGTAGGGGAGGAGAGCCAAAATTTTGTTAGTTGGCAAAAATCTCATTCTTTTCTCTTTTGTTAACCTTTGCACTTTGTGCGAAATTTTATTCCTCTCCTTTCAATATCCCTTGGCGAATTTTTGCACTTGGTTGCTTAAAGTTTTGTGACCGCTTGGTCATTCCTTTTCTTATCTTGATAACCAATTCTTGTGCCTCTTTCTTCTTGTGCCGAAATCACCTATACCAAAATCAATTTCTTTTCTTTTTTCTTTGCCATGCCGAATATACCAGCACCTAAAGTTCTTATTTTCTTTTCTTTTCTTCTAATCTCCTTGAAATCAAAACATCATCACCATCATCCTTTCGTTCTTATACTATTTCTTTTTCAATCGAAAATCTCTCCATCTTCACTCTCTTGGCCGAATGTTATTGTGCCTATAAGCCAAAAATTATTTTTCCATTCTTAATCAATTATAGCAGAATCTTCCATCAATTAAACATCATTCTTAATCTTTCTTTTCAATGGGAAGTAGGTAAGGGTTTCTCCATTTTGATTTATTGATTAGTGATATTATGGCCGAATATCATAGGATTATTGAAAGTCTTTTGGATTGATATAGCATTCATTCTAATAACGTTCTTTTCGTTATTATTATTTAGTGCAATAACGGAGATTGGAATTCAAGTGATCGGGAGAATCGTGGAAACGTTGGAAACGTTTCATTTTGGTAAGGAAATCCTACTTTTTAAATCTCTAGTATTATTGATATTATTTTAGATCTAACTAAAATCTTTTGGATCTTGAAGACTGTCAAGATAGGGAAGAAAAGGCGGTGTTTAGTTATCGTAAGAGGGTGGATCTGTAAATCCCCATTCAAACGACAAATCTCTAACGGTTTTTGATAATACAATGATTTTCAACTAATGTTTTAAATATTTATCAAAATCTAATACTCTTCAAATTTTAAACTCAGTAAACAATATTGTAGTTTTCAACTCGTTAAAGAATCAAGAATAGTTGAATCATGTAACAAACCAAATCTAGTCTCAACGCATAGACCGGGTTTGGGGTGTTACATCTCTCCGGTCCAAGCACAAGGTGTTACCTAAAATGTTAATTAATTGGTTGAGTCATGAGACTCAGTGTGCAACCCTCATGCCCCATTAGATTTGGGCCTTAGCCCCATAAAACTAAAATAATCAGAATCAATATACATAATAAAAATAATATGCAAGCCCAACCCAAATCCTAGGTTTCTATCCACTACACGCCCCTGTACCAGCCATTCACACCATTGGGGATTTCTACAATCAACCCACACCGCTACACACCTTGATGGCAGTCGTGTTGCTCATCATCAGATCATGGTCATAGCCACTACAACAGATCACGGTAAAAGCCGCTACAATAGATCATGGTAAAAACCACTACAATAGATCACGGTAAAAACTGCTACAACAGATCACTTCCTCCTTTCATCAAACCCAACCCATGCAATCACATAAAATCAATATACTTATATTGTTTAATTAGAACATTCACTAACCTGATGATTTGTTTTTACCCTCTTTGGGTTTCCTCTATTATGCCCGAATTTCGGCATTTATCAAAACATATAAGACTTATAATCATATATTAATCAAACAGATCTAGATGGTGGGAAAGTGTTACACACCTGATATCGCAAAATCCAATATTCTTAGTCGATATCCTTGTTATCCCAATTTACAACTTTGCTCAAAAAGCTGGAAAGATGTGAAAATAGGGCCTCTCCTATATTCGCCATGGTTAGTGTTCTACGATTTCATATATTTATAAATAAACCAATCTCCTTACCTTGAAATCCCGAAAATAACACGACTTGAGTGTTCTTGATCTTTGACTTAGAGATCTAAGTGTTGGACTCCTCTTGAGATCCGAAATGCCGAAAATAAGAAAAACCGTTGATTAGTCACTAAATAGCCATTCGGATAGGGACTTTGAAAAGCCGAGAAATATTGAAACTCAAAATTGACACATACCTATTGTTTTCTTGATTCGGCAAGCAGACTTTACTAAAGAAAGTTCGGCAACTTCAGGAGGTGAGATCTAAGAATTTCAGTTTTAGAAGATTTAAGAATTGAAGAGATGGCTAGAGAGATTTGGCCAATGAATATTAAGGAGAAGAATAGAATAATAGAGATGTGATTTGGCTTTTAGGGATTAGAAGAAAATAACAATAGAGGTTAAAAGATTTGGCCAACCAGGAAATTTGGAGAGGAAGAAAGGGTGAAGAAAATGGTGGTTTTCGGCTTTTGAGAGGAAGAAGATAAGAAAATAAAATAAAAGAAAGGCTTCCAAAATTTTGGCACACCCCCTCTTTATATAGAAAACTGATTCCTTCCTTTAGCATAGATTGATTTTCGGCCAACACTGCCACACATGATAGCTCTTATCCCTTTTCCTTTATCTTAATCTATTATCTCCTCAAAAATAGTATTTATCTGCTTATTATCCTTAAAGACTAAATCCCTAAATAATAGCCTTTATCTGCTTATTGTCCACATAGAAATAAATATAATAAAATTCCCAAAAAAATAGCCTTGTGTCGTCCACTTCCCTAATCCCTAATGCCAAATTTAACTAACTTAAATTAGAAGATTTGGGCTCCTTAAAACTTAAAATTTGGGCCCCTAACACTTAAATTAACTCATTCCACATATTCACCCATTAAACGCATAGGCCCAAAAATTTAGGGTGTTACAATTTCGAAGCATGATTAGGAGTCTATTGTAATTAAAAGCAAGAAGGCCTGACATTAGCTTTCTTGTGAATGCGTGTGCTCGATTCTAATCCAATCCAAAGGGGTACCATGTTAAAGTTGTCAAGAGGGTGATTAGGTATGTCAGTGGCACTCTAGATTATGGCATTTGGTTATCTAAAGGTAATGTTATGTCCTTGGTAGGCTACACTAATGTAGATTGGACAATGAATGTGGATGATTGAAATAGCACATTTAGTGGGTGCTTGTATCTTGGATTGAATCTAGTCTCTTGGTAAAACAAGATGCAAAACTCCATCTTACATTCCATAGTTGAGACAAAGTATATAGCAGCTAGGAGTTATTGTGCACAACTTCTTTAGATGAAGCAGGTGCTTGCATACTATGGTGTGGCAACTTTTATGGCTACTATTTTGTTTTATAACACGAATGCAATTAACATATCTTAGAACCCTATTAAGCACTTAGGGGCTAAGCATATTGAAATTTGTCACCACTTCATCAAAGAGCTTGTTGAAGAAGGAAAGGTGCAACTGGAATATGTGAAAATCAAAAATTATTTAGCTAACTTGTTCACCAAGCTACTAAACTCTTTAAGGTTTGAAAGCATTAGAAATCCAATTGGGTTTGTCGCGTTTAGCACATGGAAGTTATGTTGGGAAGGAAATTGAAACGCATATCGAGGTTTCAAATTAATTATGATTTGATAAAAAAATTGGCATTTAATTTTAGAGGTATTTTATTTACTTTTGGATGCAAAATGTTTTGAAAAGATTCATTTACAAATTCTTGGGGAAAAGTATAAAGGGTCTTTTGCCAAAATAAAATTGAATGGTGTAAATTGAGATCAAATTAGAAAAAAAACACTCACATCTATTCTCTGAATATTCCAAGCCTTAAAGGTTTTCTAGCCTTCCTGATTTTCTTGCTCTCTTTCCATTATCTTGTTTAAAGACCCTACCAGAAAACTATCATGGCTAACATTGAGAAAACCTCTCCCCCTATCTAAAGATTCACCAGTACAATGAGTTCAACACTCAAGGGAAACCATTATCAACCTTTAAGTTCCCGCTCTTGAAATCCTTGAAAGTTCTCAAATAGTGCCACAAATTATGGCCATTGTCTTAAGCATAGTTTTTCCGATGATGTAGCACAAGTTTCATATTCCCCCTAGATTGGACCAATGTTTGATGAACCATCTAATATGGTTCAAGAGGAGGTCATTGATGTTGTGAAAGGACTAGGAAGACTAGGCAAGAACAAACCCTAAAGAAGCATTTGAGCCAACAAAGGCCAATTCCCAAGTTCTTGCAAATATCAATCATGCTCTCAAATAGTGTGTACGTCTTTAGTTTGATAAAATAGAGATTATTTGACATTCATCCATTACAGATAAGATTTTGATTTCTAAATTTTGCAATTTCATTATTAAATGTCACAGTCAAACCGTCTTTATATAGACAAGCAACTGAAATTAAGATTCTTTTGAAATTTGGTAAATAAAAAATGCCTCTCAAAATAATCTTTCTAAAATTATAAAAATAAAGGTGTACTGTAACAACCCATTTTCTAGTGGTTTTGAAACCCTATTTCTAATGAGTGAATCTGTAAATATTATTATTTAATATTTAAGATGTTATAATAAGGTTTAATTAAATTTTGGTTCTTTAATTTTTCAATTAGATAATTAATTAAGATACAAAGACTAAATTGTAAAAGTAGTCAAAGTTAATCACTTTAGTATTTTAATTAATTGAAGGACCAATTGAGCAATTGGGCCATTAGAAAATGAATATACAGTAGTGGGAATGAGTTGTAAACTATAAATTATTTAATTAAGCTTAAGTTTAGGTAATTATAGGTTAATTAAGTTAATTATAATTAAATAATTAATAAACTAATTAAAATATATAAGCCAAATTAAAAGAAAAACATAACATTCTTGTCATCTTCTTCTTCAACCGAAAACAAAATCAAAGAAAAGGTTTTGAACTTTCAAGACTTTAGGCTAAAGATTGGTAAGTGTAAATAAGTCATTTTCTTCTAATTTCTATGTTTTTAGGTCTCGGGAGCTTGATTTAGCTAGCATGTGTATCAATTTGTAAAATTGTTAAAGTTTTCAAAAGTTTTCATTGTTGATTTCTTGAAGCTTTTGGTACTAAATTGATAGAATTTGAGCTTAGAAGTGAAAAAATACTAGTTTGTAAAGTTTAATTGCTAGTTTTGAATACAGGGACTAAAGTGTATAAATTTCAAAATTGATGTTATATTTTTGTAATTTTTTATAATATAAGGTTGTAGAAGGATGGATTTGAGATCGGTTTGAAGTCGAAGCTCAAATTTGAAAGTTATAACAGTTTTTGTTTTAGGGACTAAATTGAATAAAATGAAAAATTTAGGAAACATTCAAAAAATAAAATTAAACTATCATATGCATAAAATGTAATGCTATAAAGTATTTGGAATTGATAAATTGAAATAAATTACCATATAGATCAGGGATTGAACCAATCGAAAGATAATCGAGGAAAAAGAAAAATTACAAATTAGTCCGGACATATAATTACTGCAGTTTATGCCAGGTAAGTTCATAAATTGTAGTTATATGTAATAGTAATGTAAATATCTTTGAATTATGGATTTGTTTGTGTAAATGTAATTTTGAATTGGTTACGATTTCATAGAAAAGGATGAGACATGGAATAAATTATAAATAAATGGTAATATGTGCTATATGTGCCCAAATGGATACGAAATGTATTATGATGGGATGATATGTACATGATGACTCTACAGTGGTTTAAATGTTGCAAATGAGGTATTAATGCCGTGTGAACTTAATAAACGATTAGGATATGATTGCCATACCAATAGGGTTATTTGCACGCTTGTACGGGTTTAGCACTTTAGTGCTCTCTGATCAACACTTCGGTGCTCTCTACTTAGCACTTCAGTGCTCTTTGGTGTAGTGTAGTTACCCATGTACCTGAGATTATTTACTAGAGTTCATTGGGCTAAATGATTAATGTCAAAGAGAAATGACAATGAAATGTTATAAGTATAATGTCCAAAATGGAAAATTGATGTATTGATATCACAAATGGAATTGAATTGTGAATTCTATGTGAATTGTACTAAATTGAATAGCGTAATAAATTTTGAATTGTATATGAATCGGTTATGTGACAACTCACCTTATCATTGTGAAATGTTATGTCAGGAAATTTGTATCAAGTTAATTAAATTGTTATGTTTGATTATAAATTTAAGTAAATTATTCATTTTAATACCTATGAACTTACTAAATGTAATAAGCCCAATTTGCCCGGGCCCATACAGACCAAAAAACATAATAAATAAAAATAGAATAAATAAACCGATATCAGTTATAGTCCATTTACAGTCCAAAATTCAAACAGGCCCAAATACACAAATTAACCCGTAGCCCAAACTAAATACCCGAAACCCAAATTACACCCAAAATAGACCTAGCCCAACTGACCTACGGGTCCCAAAAGGCCCAAAACCTAAATTAGAAACTAAGGGTTTCTGAAACTTTAAGTTTCCCTCGCGCCGAAAGCAGCCTCAACATAGCCCTCGCTCACGCTGCCATCAACGCGCGGACAGCTGTCCGTCGCCAGAATCCTCGCCTTTGACCTGCACAAAAAAAGGAAAGAACACAGCAAAAGGAAAGAAATGGCAAAACAGATTTTGTTTCTATTTTTTGATTTATTTGGGGCTATATAAACCCCAAAAAAACTTGTAAAATGGACACAGATACACACATAAATATACAAAATAAAGAAAAAATAGCAGAGGTGATTTCAGACAATTCTTTTTCATTTTTATTTTTGAGTACTGTTGTTTTCTTCTTCTTTTTTCCTCTATTTTGTTCTTTTTTTTTTAAAAGAACTATATAATATATATTAAAATATAAAAAAAGAGTGAAAAATACCTTTTTTTTAAATTCTAGTCATTGGTGCATGACTACCGAGCGATGGCATGTGCAGCAGTGGTCATCATTTTGAGTTTCACCGAATTCTCGTTGAAATCGCCTAGGCAGAGGATCCGGAGTGCCTCTCTCTCTCTTTTTTGTGGAAACAAAAGAGAAATGATTTTTTTTAAAAGAAAATTTGGCCTTATATATGGTTTGAAAACAGCGTCGTTTTGCTTAAAGCCTTTAAATGCCAAAATGGCATCGTTTTCCCTTAACCAACTCGATCCAACCAGTCCCGCCTCAAGATCCGCGTGTTTTCTACAGAAGGGCTAATTGTACTTTTAGCCCTTCCGCTTTTTTATTGGTTTATAATTACGATTTTTTTTAATTTGACCCTATAATTTATTTCTATTCCAATTGGGCCCTTATTCGAACGACACCGTTTTGGAGGGCAGGGATTTTTTGCCTTTTAGCCCCTCATGGTTACTCGCGTGTTTTAATTGGTCCCTCCTTTTAATTTTATTTTCGATTTTGCCCCAGATTCCTGTTTTTAAGTTCAATTTTGCCATTTTCTTTATTTCCTTTATAATTTTCAATATTTTATTATTAATTTCATTATTAATATTAGTAATTTTATTTTTATTATTATAATAATTATTATCATCATTATTATTATTATATTCATTAATATTAATATTATTTTATTATTATCACTATTATTTTTTATATATTTATTATTACTATAATTATTTTTATTATTATTACTATTATTAATTTTATACTATCTTTATTATATCATATATTTTCTTCTTTTGTATTTACTCACATCATTTTAATTATCATTTTTATAATTGTTATTATTATCATAACTTTTATCAATTTTCATTTATTGTTTTATTTATAATTAGCTTGTTATTTTATTCATATTGTTGATTCTTTTTTATTTCATATGTAAAGTTTCATATTTATTTCGTAGTTTTTATCTTTTGTTATTTACTACTTTATATCATTTATTCTTTATTTGCTTATTATTTTT
This sequence comes from Gossypium rotundifolium, assembly GCA_025506655.1. Taxonomy (NCBI): domain Eukaryota; kingdom Viridiplantae; phylum Streptophyta; class Magnoliopsida; order Malvales; family Malvaceae; genus Gossypium; species Gossypium rotundifolium. The sequence continues at coordinate 26,018,271 of CP106727.1, forward strand.
ATGCTTTCTTAGTATAGTCATTTTATTTCTGCATTATTGCTATTTTATATTGTTATTTCTTTAATTGTTTATATTAGTATTAATTGTTAATATGACTTTTAATTTGAATTGGTGTTTTAATATATATATGCCATATCTTACTCCAAAACCATTTGTTTTATAAAATACGTTTAATTACATTTACGCATTTTATTCAAAGGCTTTTAAATACAAATGATATATGATATTTGGGGACTTGAGAGAAATTATACCCTAACTTACTGGTTTTAATTTTTCTTGGAGAACTTAAAATATCAAGTATCCTTTTTTAAAAAAAACTATAAATTTCAAATTAAAACTTATTCTCGAAAATTCATAATGTTATATATTAACTTATTAGATATAATATTTTGTATCTCGAGGTAAGGATTTTCTATAAAATAAAGGTGATCCTAGTTTCAGAGTCATGAGATGTTACATCCTAACTTATTGGGTATAGCATTTTATTTCTTTGAGATAGGTAAGTCTTGGCTTTCTTTCAAATAAAGGATCGTATTTTAAATTTTTCAAAATTTTGACATTAGGACATGAGATTATCAATTAGGTGCCAAATTTTGGGCGTTACGAGGGTGCTAACCCTTCCTCGTACGTAACCGACTCCCGAACCTGTTTTCTTGTATTTTGTGGACCAAAATTAATGTTTTAAAATAAAACATTTTATAAGGTGATCCAATCACACCTAAGTCAAAAAGGATTGGTGGCGACTCCCATTTTTGTTTTTTTAAAGTCGACCCCCATTTTTTTTAAATTTAAAAATGGTTTCGACACTAAACATTTGAAATGTTTACCTAGTTGTTTGTCCCCTTTCTGTAGATTGTCGATTTGCAGAACTCGTCAATCGAATCACCTCAAAGTTCACAATATCCAACTATCGACTCTGTAGACTTTTGTTCGTTTTAGCTCGGTTATGTGGCATGTACATAGGTGTTATATTTTATATGAATTTACTTTAGATGTATAGTTTGTTTTGAACTTGGTTAATGTTTGAATCATGGAGTGTTAATGATCAAATGTTCAAATGTATGTTTGGTAACTTATTGATATTTTGGGTAGAAATTTGGTAGCATAAATAAGCATTGATATAAGATGTTGATAAGTGAGATTGAATAGATTTAAAACATAATTATATAGGTTGAGTTTAAATAGGATGATCAAGTATGTTTGGTGCCAAATGATGGCATATTGGTTTGAATGATGTCCATTTTATTAAAATGAAATGTTTAGAGATGGTTTGGATTGGTTTTGTGTAGGTTTAAAGGTGCACAATTGCACCAAAAGTATATATGGTTGAATTGGCTTGATACAAGTACCAAAAGGCTTATTTTGTGCCAAAAATAGAGTTCATGTCATGACGTTAAGAGATGGTTGTCGCGACATGATCTGATTTTGGACCACAGCGTGACATGGAATCTCGTTGTCAAAACCGATGGTCATGTCGCGATGCCATTTTAAAATTTTGAAAATGTTGCAATTTGGTCCTTATGCTATTATAGGTTAATTTTAGAGCATCCATAGGCTCGTATAATACCCAAAAAGATTGAATGATGAATTTATGATCTATAATGATGGTATTTGTATGATTTATGTTTACATTGCATGTTATTCGACTATAGTTGCTTTGAAAATGACTATAGCATTTTGTAGCTCGGATCCGGCAAGGGGTGTTACATGCACATCTCCCACTGCTTCAACGGCCACTGTTGTCTCGTTTCTGATTCGCAACAATATATTATTATCTCTGAGATCTTTCGTCTCCTCAAACCCTTGTATCATGATTAGTGGCTCCCGAATCAATGACCCAGTGGTCTATTAAATCCTCCACTAAACAAGCTTCTATCATTAAGAGTTTCATACATTTTCCATTAATGGCCAGGTATTCTTTTCATTATTTACGATTTGACTTGAAGTGATCTTTCTTACTGCAAAAGAAACATTTAGACTTAGATAAGTCTTTAGGCTTTCTAGTTCTTTTCTTTTACACTTGTGGTGGCCTAGAGACCTTAGCCTTGTCTTTCTTAGCATGATTTAAGGAAGAAGTGACAATTATATTCGCTTCTGCTTTCAGACCGACTGACCACCATTCAACATCAACAAATATGATTGTAACTCCTTCATGATTTGTGTAAGCGTCAAGTTCTTGTTGCCAAGGTTATATGCAGCCCAAAAGCCAACAAAGTCCTTAGACAAGCTTCTGAACACCATCAAAATTTGAGTATTCTAGTTCAAATTGACCTCATTGTCTGCAACCTCAACAAAGTTTCCCAAAAGAGTTGTCATATGGCCTTTGACCGAGTATCGAGCTTTTGCTAGGCATTCATCAAGCTAGTTATAGCAGAATGTCAAGCCAAGGTAGCTTGGCCTCCGAACATGTCTTCTAACTTATTTAGAATTGCTTATATAGGGTGGCAACGAGCTATCTCATTGGACTCTTCCAGTGTTTTCTAGCCTTAAGTTGAGTGACTTAAGGGCACTTATTATCAAAATTTGTTTTAAGATTCTCATACCTCAAAAAAATCATCAGATTCATTTTCCATTCCTTATAATTATTTTCGTTCATTTTGTTTTCAGTGAGTATGTGTAGTAAAGGAGTTGGTGTCATTTTTGAAATAAAAATAAAACACTCATGTATTAATAACTTTGTATTAAGCAAATGTTTGAAAAATGTTTTGCTATATTACGATATGCATTAAGATAATGCATATGTGTTACATTAAACCTTGAAATCATTTTTAAGCCGTTGCAACGATAATTTCTACACTCATTGAATCAAGTCATCTTGGGGTGATCAAGATCAACTAATAAGAATATGATTTTTCATCCAATTAGTACATGAACCTAATTCCTCAGGCATTCAAACGACTAATAATCATGTAACGTTTGACTATCATTCTAACTTAAACATAGCTCCTTTGGGAGTTACTTAACTAGAAGATCTTGAGTGTATAATCATCAACTCAACACCTATCATATCATGCACCACAAATGAGTCATCTTGGGACAATCTAATCGAGTAGCATGCTGTGACTAATTGTCCTCTTTGAAGAAAAAAGTTCTTGATATATTGCATGATAATACCTACCACAGAGGCCAGTCCAACCATCATACAATTATAAGAAAGTTCTACTTACTTTTAAGAAATCTCCTCGGTGAAATCCACATGACAACATCTGCCTTGGGACAAGTCCGTTTCTGCCATCACAAGAGACCATTGACGGAGGTCGTATGTCTTGTTTAGGGACCTTCTCTTACTCTATATTATAAAAAGCATACAAGATCTTTAATGTCTGATTTCAATTATGAATGACTAATATATGCATGCCAATTACATGTGGCATTCTTCCTTAAATTATAAGACATGGTTATCATACATATGCATGAACGTACATTCGCACTCATATAAATATCATTATACTTATCACATATATAAAAGCATAAAAAATTTAAATGAATCTAACCGGCCAAAGTTTTCATGATTCCATCTTAGAAAAATAAAAATTGTAAATTTACAAAATTCACCTTAAAGCATACTTTGGGTTTTCAATTTTACCAATACGGACTTCTGTTACGGTACTGATTCACATTTCTGTCATCCTTGTCTTTCTGTTGCCATTTTCATGTCCCCACTACCGGACCACCGACAACCTCCTACTGCCAGAAACTTCTTAAAGTGATCTCAAAAGGACCACCAATATTTCCTTTCGATTCATTATTTTATGATTGTGGCAACCTCTAAGAGCATCTTGCAAATGTGGATGATAATAACATTTCCCAACGGAAGGGTGAGTCCATTAGATAGAAAAACCAAATCTCCTACCAAACTTTAACTCTACAAAGATGTACTTGCAAACCAACATTCATCGCCACCTCCTCGCCATAAAAAAAATCCAAAGTGTAAAACTAAAACATCCCAAAAAGCTCTCTCATCCATCTCCCAAATAAGTATAATCAAACATTCAATCGAAAGGGCATATGCCTCTTTACAAGACAAAATATAAAACTCAACCAATAACCACCAAAAGAGACATGCCAATTGCCCCAATGCCACATTAAAATAAGAAAGAACATCTCAAAAAATTTAAAAGGGAAGAGTAAAACCCGCTTCAAGAAGAAGCAACGGTAGGTAGAATCCAGACCTCCCGCTATTAAAGTTAGGACCAAACACCTCGTTAAGATAATGCGACCCTTTCGGAAAATTAAATATATCTGTGATGTTTCACAAGTAACCCACAACATATTAACAAATTCTTAATCTCCCGATGGGTTGTGGAGCATGGATAGCTAAGGTTAACAGCAGGTTCATCACTCCTTTCGGACTTAATCGTAGTAACCTTTCGATCTTTCATTGTCTCTCTCGTAAGAGTACTACCAGAACAACCTCCATCTCAACTCTGAGTCTTACCAGATCGTCCATTTCCCCCATCCATTTTTCCCAAAAGACAAAAAAAATCTGATAATAGCAAAAAGAAGAGCTACAGGATGAATCAAGGTAAAGACACTCCTAAAGAGCAGAAATCGTTGCAAAAATCAACTAGAACCAGAAACATGACAAAGACAATTGCAGAGATTTTCAGAAACAGCGGAGGCAAAATAACCTTGAAAAATGAAAACCCAAAAAATATATAGACATATCTTTTAAAACGCACCGATTCAATAAACAAGTAACATTCAATGACAACTTATCACCTGTTGTAAAAGGTTGTTGTTCATCATTATTGCAATTCCCCAAAAACACAATCCTCAGAGTACATTTACGACAAAATCTCAAGAATTTTGACATATTTCATTGTCAAATAAGGTCACCATCAGCGAAAAGGCAGTTAAATGAAGAAAGGACAACCGAACAATGCGTCTTGAGAAGAGCCACTTTATAACCTCCCCCCTTTCGACTTCAGAAAGACACTTGAGCAACAAACCAACTGACTGTGAATTTGAACTTATCCATAAGTCTTACGTTCCGACACAACCACTCGGACAAGTGAAGGCCATCCGGTACTCAGGTATTTAGGTTCCTGCTGGGAATGTGATATCGTTGGTCACTAAACACCACGTGGGTTCAATTGCTCTATACTATCAAGTCAAAATGAATGACAAGATTTATCCTATCACAGACATCCTCTCCATGCATTCCATAATAATAGCTAGGTGGCAAGTCCAACACATTAACATCATCTTACACGAAACCTCTACTTATAAATATTTTCAAGAACGAAAAAAAGATTGATTTAAAAGAAAGGTCAAGCCTATACTATATCAACTTACCTCCAACCTCCAGACTTAGCACTCTCATCTTCTGCACTTTTTATATCCTCCTAACTCTCTATCGATTGGGTGAATCGACTTCTATGACAACCATAACCTTCTGTTCCATACTTCTTCCTTATTATATCACTAAATGAACAAGTATAAATAACATGTTTCTTTTTTGATAGAATATAGCTTGTTCAAGTAATAATTTATAATATATTTTGATATATTTAATTTTAAAAATATTTAATCTTTTGATATAAAAATTCAAACATGTTTCAATATATATAAAACATGATTATTTAAATGTTTCAAATTTCAAATTTTAATAAGAAAATTTTTATATATCAAAAGATTAAATATTTTTAAAACTAACTGTTTTAAAAGAATATTCCATCATTTTAATTATATCAAAATATTCAATATATATTTTAAATTAAATATTTTAAAAGGCTATTTTAGTATCACTTTTAACAATTTTAGAGTTAGCCTTATATATATATATATATATATATATATATATATATATATATATATATATCAGAATTTACTGTAGGAAATGGCAGACCTGGCCCAACTCTGGATCCCGGACAACGGTACCATTGCAGCAAAACTCCTTGAGGTCCTTAAGTATCTTGCTGTAGCTGAACTCCTTTTTCAATCCCTAAACAGTCGTAAGGCTCGTGCAACCATAGCGCGTTGCTGTACACGAATATGCAGTTATTTCCTTTGCCCCGGGGCCTGAGTTCTGACCATGTGCAGCCGTGAATGGATCTGCCCAAAAAGTCATACAATACAATAGCAAACACCATCCTCATCAATTTGCAGCTGCTGTTTGTTAGAATAGTAAATGTTACAAAGCAAGATACTTATAATTACTGGAGAACAAATATAAATGTACCAAAAGAGCCAAGAATTTGGACTTCGAGATTAGACATGAAACCCTGGTTGCTGGATTTTGGAAGGGAACTAACAACACGTGAGTTCTATTTGTTTACAGAATGTTGAAAAAGCTAGAAAAAAGAAAAGCATGTAAAAGTCATCTGAGACATTCAAGAATCCATTTTAAATGCTCGATCTATGCAATAAACTAAGTAATGATTATGGATCGACAGAGAAAAGTGAAGTGCATATCATGAACAAATAGACAACTTAAAAATCTCCAAGAGAGAAGGTACTTGAGAAGAGATGGATTTTGATAAAAAACTAATGGCCTTGTTCGTATTTTGGAATGAGTCCCGCAATATATAGAAGTACTCTCTCAGAAGATTATATCCTTCACAAAACTTATTAGGCAAAAGATGTCCCTTTACCCTCTTCTTGGAATGCAATTAACATCACAGAACAACACAAGCATCTTAATTATGAACAAAAATGAAGATTGATCGATGATAGGACAAGAAGATTAAGGTAAACATGTAATTTTTATTCATATAATATCATTACATAAGATAAAACGTAGATAAAATAGTTTAGGTTTATTTATGAGGCCTTAACAGGGCCAGACATCACAATCATTCACATAAAATCCAGAAACCTCATTTTCATAGGAGAGCTTAGAAACCACCACGAAGACGCAAGACAAGGTGGAGAGTGGATTCCTTCTGAATATTGTAATCAGCCAAAGTCCTTCCATCTTCCAATTGTTTCCCAGCGAAAATCAACCTTTGCTGATCTGGTGGAATCCCTTCTTTGTCCTGAATCTTCGCCTTAACATTGTCGATGGTATCGGAACTCTCCACCTCCAAAGTTATGGTTTTCCCAGTCAACGTCTTGACGAAAATCTGCATCCCACCACGAAGCCTCAATACCAAATGGAGGGTCGACTCCTTCTGGATGTTGTAATCGGCCAAGGTGCGACCGTCCTCGAGTTGTTTCCCGGCAAAGATAAGCCTTTGCTGGTCTGGTGGGATGCCTTCCTTGTCTTGGATCTTGGCCTTGACGTTGTCAATGGTGTCAGAGCTTTCGACTTCCAAAGTTATGGTCTTGCCGGTCAGGGTTTTGACGAAGATCTGCATGCCACCACGTAGACGGAGGACGAGATGGAGGGTGGACTCCTTCTGGATGTTGTAATCGGCCAAGGTCCGGCCATCTTCGAGCTGTTTTCCGGCGAAGATGAGACGTTGTTGGTCTGGTGGGATCCCTTCCTTGTCTTGGATTTTCGCCTTAACGTTGTCGATCGTGTCGGAACTCTCGACTTCGAGGGTTATGGTCTTGCCGGTCAGGGTCTTAACGAAGATCTGCATCTTAATTGGAGGGAGAGAAAACAAAATAGAAAATCGAAATGCTTGGGATGAGAAAAAGAACTCGGAGGGGAGACTAACTTATAGAGATGAAGACCAATAAGAATTAAACACGTAAGCTAAGGTGAGGTTGCATAGAATGAGGAATTGACAAAGCAAAGCAAGTGGGGGTAACTGCCGTTAGTCTTTCCGTTTGAAGTTGAGATGAGTGTCGTTAATTGACGGAAAAAATGCCGTTGGAAGTAAATGGGGCCCAGTTGTCGGCCGCAGGATTGATTTTTTATAGAAAGTAATCAGTGGGTAGAAGAGAACCACAATCATTGTTTCCAAGGATGGTAGTGTCCTTTTCTTTCTGTGGAATGGTAGGGGTCCGTTTCGCGTCTCTATTCATTCAAACCCTTTAGAAACATCCTTTTTTGGAAAACAAATTTGGTTTCCTTTAACTCCCTGCTCCACATAAGATATATCAATTTATAGCTAAAACTGGTTCTTATATTTATGTAATGTTTCTAAATTCATTATAGTTAAAATTCTCATTTTCTTTTAACCAGTTAGCACGTTAGCCTATTCACTCACCCACATGTGGTAAATTTTATCGAATTTTAGCTAAAGTTTAAACACCTTTCTATAAAATTTAAGAAAAAAAATTTTGGACTAATTATATGGAGGTTTCTAATCTTTAATCAAAAGTCAACAATAAAATTATCGTTGTTAGTCACTCAACGTACTAATATGTCACATCAATAATTCGTTAAAAGAAAATTAAAATTTTAAAGGCAATGACTAATTTACACAAATATTTTATATAAAATAGCTAAATTAAAAAAACAATTAAAGTGGTCAAAATAGGACAAATCCTATTTTAGAGTGACCATGAATAATATTAATTAACTATTAGTTAACATGATAATATGTTAATGTAAAATTAATTAATTTGATTATATATTTTAAAATTCCACTTAAAAATGACATCAATATGATTAATTAATAAATTTTATATTATTTAATACAATTGGATATATTAAAAACAATAAAAATCTTAATTTTTGTAATTAGATAAATATACATTTTATTTAAATATGATAATAATTGAATCATGTTAAAATCAAAATTTTTATAATTATTAGAAATTAAATGGTTGACATTAACCTTATATATAAAAAATATTATTACTATATTGGTTATCTAATATTATTTATTATGCATAAATTTATTTATTATTCTTAATTTATATAATAAAACTCAAAAGAAAATAAATATACTTTTTAAAAATTATATATTTTATAATTAAATTAAAGTTTGTTTATAAATACTAATAATATCTAACCAAATCAATGATTCAATAAAATCCTAACTCGGCAAGTAGCATGACTCAAGTGTAGAATCTATTTGAAAATTTAAGATTGTAATACGGATTAATTAAAAATTATTATTTTATATTAGTTATGTTTTTCATATTTTTAAATTTATAAAATTAATAATATAGTACTAAAAATTCTATTGTATGTGTATGCGTTTGAAAATATTAAGTTTATAATTCAAAAGTACTTTTAAAAATAATATAAATAAATAATAAAACTTATGGTTTGAAATTAATTAATAATAACACATGAAATATTTATGTTATTAGAATAATAAAATAAAATAAAATATTTATCATAATGTTGTCATCAATCTTAATTCAGACATCGAGTTAACTTGTAACACTAATTTAATTAAATACATTATTAATATTAAAAATCCTATCTCACACTTATGTGTGTGGAAACTATAAATTTAGAATACAAATGTTTGTTTAAAATAACATACAATTAATCATGAAACTTATGGCTTGAAACTAATTAATATTAACACATGAAATATGTATTTTATTAGAATGAAAAATTAGATTAAATTGTTTCTTATGGTGTTATCATCAATTTGAGTTGGTGTCGAGTTAATTTGTGACACTAATTCAAACAAATATATTATTAATAAATACAATTGATGGTGATAATAGATTGTGCAAAATAAAATTAAAATGTATAAATTATTAAAATGAAGTTTTAGTTGAGTGGTAAATTAAATGTTTTACTAATGTAATTTACATGTATTTAAATCCCACCATATGTATATTTTTATTAGTTTTTAAGTGAAAAGATTAAAATATCATTGAATAATATTACTTATTTTAATTATGGAATGACATTCTCGTAATTTTTAACCGAGTTGGTGCTTAGTAGACTTATGATAACAACTCAATCAAAACTTTAAATAATAGTATATATGTTATAATTATTTTATTGATAATGTTTTTATTGCACCTTGAATATAAATAGATATATTTTATGTTTATTTAAAATAATAAATTATTAATAATTTTCATAATCATCTTACATTTATAATCACTTAATTAGATTTTGGATTCATATTAAATTACACTTATTATTTTAAATTAATTATAAAACAAAAAAACCCATAATTTAGTATTGTTTAATAAGTTTTGTTTACATCACTCAAAAATTATGATTTTTATTATTATTTGATATGTTTGCCTATTATTTTTTGATATTTGATGATTTTACTATTATTTGATTTTAATAATAATATTTATACGATTTCAATTTTTTCAAATATTATGTAAAAAGCAAAGGAGCTTTTTTTTTTAAACAAAGTCCATTAATGAGAAAAATAGTTCAAATAGCAAGTAGACTGAGTATACGGACAAACTAAACCCGAGCTAGTAAACTCACCCCATACATCTAAACTTATTATCCACACTCCTTAATCATACTCGCTTCGATTACAGATGAAACGTTCTCATTAAAAGAAACAATGGGCAACGACGAGTCCAACAAAAGGACAAGTGCTAAAACTAATTCTTCATCAACAAACACTCATGTAACAGCAAACCTAACTTAGAAATATCATATAATGGATGTGACAAAGTTGAAATAACAAGCAAGCAATCCGACTCAATAACATTGTCGACCAAAGATTTTAACCATGACAAGGCCTCTAATAAACCTCAATTTATACATATTTTAACTCTATGCTTGGCTTATTTTTGGATGAATTTTCATTATATTTGATGAATTCGATGCTCCTAACCCCTTAATTTCATGTTTTATACTCAAGCGAGCTTAGGGAGTCGGAAAGAAAGAGAAACGGGCCAAAACGAGACAAAATGGGCCTACCTTAGGAACTCACACGACTTGGGCTAACAGACACGACCGTGTGTTTCGAGCAAAACTGAGACACGGTTTGGATCAACGTACACGGCCTGACCACACGGCCATGTGTGGCTAGCAGAAGCGAGCACGATCTAAGGAGTCAAACACGAACGTGTTACACGGGTGTGTCCCTGCCGTAGCAAAGTTGAATTCTACTCAGAATAGGCTACTTGTGGGCTAAGAGAGGTGTTCCAAAGCCTAAATAAACACCCTAGGAGGCAACCTAAAAGAGGACGCCCAATAGGAGGCAGAAAATACTCGAAGACAGCCATTGGAAGCAGCTTAGGAGAAGGATCTCCATTAAGACTGAAGATCTCCCATCAAGTTCTTTAGAAGTTTTTGGGTTTTCTTATGTTTTGTTATTTTCTTATTTTAAGATGTTTCCCCCCATTAGTATGAACTAAATCCCTTAGATACTTAAGGGGATGAAACCTATGATGAATTTTATTACTATTTGATTTATAAGATAAATACTTGTTCTTATTCTTAATTGTGAGTTCTTTTTCTTGTTTTGATAATTCAGGTTATTGATTCAAGTCGAATGCGCTTATTCAGTGGAGCAAAAGTCCATGTTTAAGAGTAGATCAACACAATTAAGCGGAGTTGATTGCAACCCTAGAAATAGGGCGACAAAAATCTGTCTGATTAGAGTCAAATCTAATAAGAGAATCCATAGATCGAGTTAATGCGATAATAGGGGTTTTAATTAGAAAGAAATTTCAATTAATCAACCTAGAGTTAGTTGTTTTTAGTCTTGAAAGAGATATTAACATAAATCAGGGATTTCTACGGATTAAGTCAAGTGAATAAATCATATGAATCAAAAGCAATAAGTGAAGTCTAGGTGGATTCTTCCTTAGGTATTGTCTATCTCATTTAAGTTGTCTAAAAGTATTTACCTAATTCCTTCATTGTCGTTTTTAATTAAGTTTTTTTAGTTTAAAAGAAATCACTCTAATTCTTAGGCTAGATAATAAAAAAGATATTAATTACTAGTACTCTTGATCCTTGTGGATACGATATTACCGGTCTTACCAGAACTACACTATAAACGATAGGTGCGCTTGCCTTTATTGTGATCTTAGTTAGTTTGAGACCACATCAAGTTTTTGGCGCCGTTGCCGGGGACTAAGATATTAGGAACACTAATTTTTTATTACTTTAGCCATTTTTACTTTATTTGCAATTTATTTATTTTATTATTATTATTTTCTTTACTAATTTTTTTCCCTTTATTTGTTTCTGGCAGATAACTCTAGTTGATGATTAGAAGGCACTTGTCAGGACCATTACTTTTTGATAGTGATATAGAAGGTACTGCTCACAGAAATCGAAGAGAAATAAGGCGAAGCCTACAATACATACAAGAAGAGTAAGAGAACGATACTAATAATACCGAAGAGATGGCTGATAATAATCCGCTACCTCTTGTGATTGCCGCAAACCTGGTGAATCAAAATCCTGCTCCTCGTACTATGTATGATTATGCTAAACCTAATTTAACATGAGCTAAATCAAGTATTGTTAGACCTACTGTTGCTGCAAATAATTTTGAACTGAAACCTAATACTAATTAGATGATTCAACAATTTGTTCAGTTTGACGGTTTGCAGGATGAGGATCCAAACAATCACTTGGCAAATTTTCTGGAACTCTGCGACACTTTCAAAATAAATGGCATTTCTGACAATTCCATTCGCCTTCGGTTGTTTCCCTTATCGTTGAGGAATAAAGCCAAACAATGGTTGAACTCGTTACCATGAGGATTAATCACTACATGGGAACAAATGACCGAAATTTTTTTACTTAAATACTTTTCGCGGGCTGAAACGGCTAAGTTGAGGAATGATATCTCTTCTTTTGTGCAGATGGATTTAGAAACACTTTATGACGTATGGGAGAGATATAAGGATTTATTAAGAAGCTGCCCTCACCATGGGTTACCCTTCTGGCTACAGGTTCAAACCTTTTACAACGGTGTGAACCCCTCAAGTAGGCAGTTGATTGATTCAGCCACCGATGGAGCCCTAAATAACAAGACCCCTGAAGCATTATGAGTTTATAGATGAGTTGGCACTGAATAATTATCAGTGGCAAGTTATGAGAACAAAGCCAACAAAAGCCGCCAGTGTTTTCAACCTCGACGCAGTGGCCATGCTATCAAACCAAGTAGAACTGTTAAATAAAAATATTGATGGTTTGTATGGTTCTTTGTAGGTACATCCAGTAATGCAGTGAGATACAAATGGAGGAGGGATGAACAATATAGAATACCCACCCTACAACCCTGGCATAGAAAAAGATAGATGAACTATATGGGTAACAATTATAGACCTTAAAATAACCCTTATAGTAACACTTACAATCCCGGTTGGAGGAATCACCCAAACTTTTCATGGGTGGCCAAGGAAATCAGAGACAACAAACCCATCTAGGCTTTCAACAGCAACCCTACCCATAGGAGAAAAACCCAAACCTTGAAGAAATGTTAACCAAATTTATCGCGGTGTTGGAAACCCATTTCCAAAACACCGAAACAGTACTCAAAAATCAGCAAGCATCGATTCAAGGGCTTAAGAACCAACTAGGACAACTTGCTAAGCTCATATCTGAACAATCACAAGGCAGTTTGCCAAGCAACACTGAAACTAACCCCAAAGAGCAAATTCATGCCATTACTACTTGCGATAGTAAATGGTTAGATGAACCAAAATTGAGGCAAGAGAATATGGTAGAGGAAGGTAAGGTTGAGGTAAGCCAAGATAAACAAAAACTGGTAAGTACAGAATATCAACCTCGTGTGCCATATCCCAATGCGACAAAGATAGACCGTACAGATGAACAATTCGGTAAATTTCTTAAACTTTTGAAAAAATTATATATTAACTTACCGTTTATTGAAGCTCTTTCACAGATGCCCAATTTTAAAAAGTTTTTAAAAAAGCTTTTGACAAACAAACGAAAGTTAGACGAGGCGTCGCATGTGGAGTTAAAGGCAGTGTGCTCAGCAATCCTACAAAATAAACTACCACAAAAGTTAAAAGATCCAGGGAGTTTTACGATTCCTTACTTAATTGGTAGTTTATCTCTTAATAATGCTTTAACAGATTTAGGGGCAAGCATAAATGTTATGCCTTATAAAATGTTTAAATAGCTAGGTCTAGGAAAACCCAAACAAACTAGGATGAAGATTTAATTGGCTGATAAAACTATTAGAGTTCCTAAGGGTATAATCGAAGATGTCCTAGTAAAAATTGATAAATTCATATTCCCAGTAGACTTTGTTGTTTTAGACATAGATAAAGACAATAATGTTCCTTTAATTTTAGGAAGACCCTTTTTAGCAACTGCTAAAACTAGAAATGATGTTGGTACAAGTGAACTCACATTTCGTGTAGGTGATGAAACGATCACTCTTTAGGCTCTTGACTCGGTTAGATATCGAGTAATAAAGGTGAGAACATAAATTCTATTAATGACCATTAGGTTCAACCTTTTTTTCAGGAAGCACCATGAAATTAAACAACTGAGCCATATCCTAGACCTTGTGCCAACAAAGAATAGCTTATGAGGAGTGAAGGCTTCATATCGATGAACTAGACGAGTGGAAAACACATGCCAAGGAGAAACCAAGAAAACACGATGAACTAAAGCGACTCCATGACAAGCCGAAGGATGAGCGAAACCAATTTAAGATCGGAGATCATGTATTGTTGGATAAAACAGACCCTCGGATCACCACTTTAGACCTTAATACAAATGGAGAGGTCTATTTTAAGGTACTCAAGGTCTTTCCATACGGAACAGTCGAGGTAAATAATCCTATGTTCGGCACTTTTAAGGTAAACACTACTCGACTTAAACTTTATATTGATAATAGAATTGATAGCAGGAATGAGGAGTTCCTACTCCTCAAACCACCATGATTATGCGAATGAGAGGTAAGTCTAGCTTAAGACTTTAAACGAGCGCTTCTCGAGAGGCAACCGAGCACTAACTTCACTAATGTCATATTTTTATTTTAGCACCTAACCAAAAATTAACCGAACCAATAAAGCGCAGGTTTCCTACCACACGGCCTTGCACACGGGCGTGGCCGTGGCCATGTGGACACCACTGAAAGAGACATCGGCGTGGCAGAAACATCACAAACCAAGGACGGAACATTCCCAAACAACAAACAGAAAAAAATGCCACGACCGAGTGATACGGCTGTGATCGACACTGAGAAAGTAACACGTGTGTGCGACACACCCGTGTCCCGAGGCTGTGGTCGACACTGATTAATCAAGATGGCCATGGCAACCTCTACACAAGCGTGGGAGAAACAAAAGAAACACCACACGGTCGTGCGATATAACCATGCGACCTAACACGCCCATGGCATACGGGGGTGAGTAGCCACCAGATCCCTGATTCCTATTTAAAACCCCATTCTTCTCACCTTCTCCCCAAATTCTTCTTCCAAACCCTAACCACTACACCCCTTTCTTTTCCTATTATCTTTCTCCTTTCATTTTCCTTTCCCCTTTTCCCTCACTCTTTCTTTTCACCACCATCTCCATGTCAAAGAAGCGAAAGGACCCTAGCACGGTTTCCTCGTGCGTAGCCACTCTACATAAGTTCATGCTGGCCGCTTCATTCCTCGACAAGACAAGGACCTTTGAGTCCATTTATTTTTTCTTTTTATTTTATTTTCAATTTTAAATTCTTTCCCTTTATCTTTCCTGTCCTTAATTTATATTAGTATATTTTGATTTCTTTAATTTAGGTTCAAGGGGCTGTTAAGGAATGACCACACCACCACTTGGGTATCCACCTCCTCTGCCCAACTTTACACTATTTCTTTTCTTTGACTCCATCCAAAAATTTAGGAAGTTTCACCTCTCTCCCTGTCTTATTATTTTCTTATTATATTGTCATTATCTATCTTTGTACATTGAGGACAATGTACATCTTAAGTGTGGGGAGGTGTCAACAATACTAAATTATGCCTTGTTCTTAAGTAACTTTCTCATATTACTATTAGAATGAAACTTCTATTGATTTATGATTTTTGTGCATTGATGGTTTAAACTTTAAGATATTAGAGAATCAAGCATGATAAGTCTATTTTTAGGCTTAAAATTTCTAGATTGTTTTCCTAAATTCAAAAATTACTTTGAAATTTGAAATTTGCAAGGTTGACATCAAAAACCATAATTTTTGTGAGATTTTGAGCCTTTAGAGCATATATCTTTTCTTGCTCACTTTATTGATTATGAGTGTGTCAACATTGATTTGTTATTCTAGAACTTGCTTTGATTATGCTTGTTAATATCACACTTTTGATTTGATATACTGAGATGATAAAGGCACCTAGGATTTAATAATTAACTCCTAATGAAACCTTTTGAGCCTAATAGATCGTTTCTTGACTCACCCATCAATATTAACCCAAAACTAAATTTTTGTTCCTTCCATTTTCTTGACTTCCCTTATGTCGAGACTTGATTTGATCAGTTGCCTAACTATGTTCTCTATTTCAGTTGTTAAGTTCTTTCTTATTATTGTAAATACTTGTTCTTAAAAAAAAAGAGAAAAAGTTGGAAATTCATTCATTATTAGTTCTATGTTATTTGAGCTTAAGAAGTTAATTTCATATTTTGAGAAAAGCTCGTATTATTATGATAAGTCTTCAATTGATGTAATTATTTAGTATTGTCCATTATTCTAGTTAGGTAATTTGACAATTCAATCTCGATTCTAACCCTTTAATTCAGCCTTTATCCACACCTTGAACCCAAGCCCCATTACAACCCTTTTAAAAGACCTTTTGATTTGTGTATCATATCATTTTTTTTAGTGGTGGAGATTTGATTTTCATGCAAGCCTATGGTAATAACTCTTCATGTTTGACTTTTGAGCGCTTTATCTTGAACCTTAAACACTTTGAGTGATTTGAGTGAATCATTAGTAAGGATGTCAATCCTTGTCGGTTTTGAATCAGAGGTAATTATTTAGGTAAGGGGAAACACCTATGTTTTCATGCTACAAAAATTTATGACTTAGATTGTTTGAATCTTTAGGACTCCTTTAGTTGAATTATCCATGTATGAATTATCTGTGAATTATGATAAGACATTATTGATGAGAATTATGAATTGAGGGAAGTTAATTATCATTGTGAGTTGAGGATTTTGCTTGAGGACAAGCAAATGCTTAAGTGTGGGGATATTTGATAAACCTCAATTTATACATATTTTATGTAACGCCCTGAATTTTTGGGCCTAGTAGAATTGGGCCTATTGGGTCTTGGCCATGGGAGTGTTTAAAATTTTTGAGAACAAGAGAACGGTACTAATGCAAGTTGGACTTATTAGGTGAGTGATTTTGGAAGGTTAGGGGGCTTCCATGAAGTCCAGGTTCAAACTTGGACTTTAGGAAAAATTTTGATTTTAGGTGAATAAAACCCTGAGAGTAAGTATGAAGGCTTCAAGAATAAAATGTGGGGGAAAAATGACATAAGGAAGCATGTGGCCTAGTGGTTGTGGCATCATTAAGGCTGCAAGGGAGCCTGGGTTCAAGTCTTGGGATTCGCAATTCATTTTGATTTCCTTTTAAATGAACTTAGACTTTGGCCCATAGGTTTATATTTAGTTGTGCTTGTTTTGTTACATAAGGAACTAGTTGATAAGGTGGCTAGCGGCGTGGATTAAGTTACAGGGGAGCCTGATTTCGAAACCCCTTGCATGTGAAAGGTGACTATTTTGCTAATTTGGGACAGTTTTGGAAGACTGATGGAGGGATCCCATATCGGGAAGCTAGCATGGGAGTAGGCGAGAAGTTGGCTTTAAATAGAGCAATCTATGAGGAGAGTAAGCATACCTTGGTTGGCATTTGGGCATAGGAGTGTTCGGAGCGCAGATTAACTCCAGATTCCTATCAAGTGTGTATTTCGCGCTACTCTAGTTGTAGATCGACAAATGCCGAAATGCCGTTCACACGGCGATGGTAGCCACACGAGCGTGTGATCGCACGTGTGGGAGCTTCGACGTGATAATTGAGGCCATCTTGAGTGTTCTTGTGGGTTGTTGGGCCACGATGGGCCTAAAGAGGCTATGTGGGGCCAATGGGCTCATGGGCCCAATTGGATAATTGTAAGATTGTGTAGTAGATATTGGAATGGTTTATGTGAATCTCATATCTATGGCTAGATTTGGGCTAAATGGGCCACACGAGCGTGTGGGCCCATTTCACTGAGAATGGGCCCTAGGCCCATTTGCATCGTTTCTCTGTTTAGAATGCCTTGGTTTACAAAATTACGGAAATACCCTCGATTTGTGAAATTACCAAAGTACCATTATTTTGTAAAATTATCAAAATACCCTCGATTTGCAAAATTATTGAAATACCCCCGATTTGCAAAATTACTAAAATACCCCCAGTTCATGAAATTACCAAAATACACTTAGTTTGTAAAATTACTAAAATACCCCTAGTTTGTGAAATTATCGAAATACCCTCAGTTTGCAAAATTATCAAAATACCCTCCAATTTATGAAATTATCGAAATACCCTTGGTTTGCAAAATTATCGAAATACCCCTGGTTTGTAAAATTACCAAAATACCCTCAGGTTACAAAATTATCGAAATACCTCTAATTTGTAAAATTACCAAAATATCTTGATTTGTAAAATTATCAAAATACCCTCGATTTACAAAATTACCAAAGTACCCTTAATTTTCAAAATTATCGAAATACCATTAGTTTAGAAATTACCGAATTACCCTTGTAAGGTAGGATCATTGAAATACCCTTATAGGGTAAGATGACTATTTTACCCTTACGAGTAAATGACTGATTAGGACTATGACTGATCTAACTGTGAATGTATGACTGTGTTTCAACTAATTTGACTGTGGTCGTGTGACTGATATGTTTTTAGCATGTGTGTAAATGACTATTTCCAAGCATAGCCTTTTTGCATACACGTGTGATGATTGAGCATGACATATGCGACATATTGCATGGGGTTGGGACATTGATACGGAGGAAGTACTGTACTAGTGGCTCTGCCACGTTTTACTTTTATAGTGACGTCGCCACGTATACTGATTTTATGGCTTGGCCACGTTCACTGTTATTAGCAGCTCTGCTCCATTAGTACTATGTACGAGTGGCTCTACCACGCTTTACTATTATAGTGGCATCGCCACGTAATCTGGTTATGGCTCTGTCCCAACCTAAACATGGCTCTATGCCATCTTGATTGTGGCTTTGTGCCAATCGTATTTACCGTGGCTATGTGCCTAACATATATATCGATGACTCGTGTCGACTATATTTACCTAAGGCTGTGTGCCGATTATATTACCGTCGCTGATGGCTATGTACAAAACATAATACAGTTACTGATGGCTTTGTGCCAATTATAATCTGACTCATCAAGGCTTATATATATATATATATATATTAGCGACTTTCTTTGGGTTTTTATTAGTAGCTAGGCTGCGTTATTGGTGTGCCACTGGGTGGGTCGACTTGGTCCCCACGTGGTGTGTTGGTTGGTACGGGAGGTGTGTTGGCTGGATTGGGTTGGGATGCATCCTCATACTATGGCATACTTGTTTATGAGATCATCCTTTGTGATCGGGCTTAGCCTACTTGTTTTGTTATTGGTTTGGGCTAGGCCCAATTGATTCTGTATGGGCCGTGACCCAAATGATATTGTAATAGGCTTTGACCCACGATGCTCGATCTCATCTGCATCTTTATCTTGTTAAAAGGCTTTGGCCCATCGCTTAGGTTTCTCATTTACGTATCTTGTTGTTACTCTAGTAAGGGGATTACATACTGAGTTTTCGTAAACTCACCCTATTTTTAACTGTGCAGGTAATCCTCAGCCTTAGACGGATCAGTGCTACGAGGGACTCGAAAAAGACCACACACTGCTTATGCTTACTGTTGTGATTATTTACTTTTAAATATTTGATTTGGGTTGTAATAAGGCCTCTCTATTTTTAACTTATTATTTGTGATATTTATTTATGGTGTTTTCTAACTGCTAAAAGTGGAATACGATTTCCAAAATGATAACTGTCTTTAAAACACTACGTTTCGTAATATTTTCAAAATGCTTTTGCAACTCTATTTTTAAACATCACATTTTCATAAATTGTTTATTTCAAATATGCTTCCGCAACAGATAAGGTTTTAAAAGTAATTAAGTTTTCAAGTGGATAACAATTGTTTAAGTGTTTTGAGTTTTTAACAAAGAGGCTTTAACTCTCAATCATGTTTTAACAACAAGAAATATGGTTTTGAAAAACACTTTCATGTGACACGCCAGATTCGAGCCTAACTCCTAGGCCGGGTTTGGGGTGTTAAATTTTAACTCTATGCTTGGCTTATTTTTGGATGAATTTTCATTAGATTTGATGAATTTGATGCTCCTAATCCCTTAATTTCATGTTTTACACTCTAGGCGAGCTTAGAGAGTAAAAAAGAATAAGAAACGAGCCAAAACGAGACAAAATGGGCCTACTTTAGGAACTCACACTACTGGCTAATGAGACACGGCAGTGTTTCGAAAACAAAACGAGACATGGCACGGATCAACGTACAGGGCCTGACCACACAGCCGTGTGTAGCGAGCAGAAGCGAGTATGATCTAAAAAGTCAAACAAGGGCGTGTCACACGGGCATGTCCTTGCCGTAGCAAAGTTGAATTCTATTCGGAATAGGCTACTTGTGGGCTAAGAGAGGTGTTCCAAAGCCTAAACAAACACCCTAGGAGGCAACCTAAAAGAGGACGCCCAATAGGAGGCAGAAAATACTCGAAGACAGCCGTTGGAAGCAGCTTAAGAGAAGGATTTCCATCGAGACTGAAGATCTCCCATGAAGGATTTCCATCGAGATTGAAGATCTCCCATCAAGTTCTTTACAAGTTTTTGGGTTTTCTTATGTTTTGTTGTTTTCCTTATTTTAAGATGTTTCCCCCCATTAGTATGAACTAAATCCCTTAGATACTTAAGGGGATGAAACCTATGACGAATCTTATTACTATTTGATTTATAAGATAAATACTTGTTCTTATTCTTAATTGTGAGTTCTTATTTTTTTTGATAATTCAGGTTATTGATTCAAGTCGAATGTGCTTATTCAGTGGAGCAAAAGTCCCTGTTTAAGAGCAGATCAACACAATTAAGTGGAGTTGATTGCAACTCTAGAAATAAGACGACGAAAATCTGTTGTATTAGAGTCAAATATAATAAGGGAATCTATAGATCCAGTTAATGCGACAATAGGGGTTTTAATTAGAAAGAAATTTCAATTAATCAACCTAGAGTTAGTTGTTTTTAGTCTTGAAAGAGATATTAACATAAATCAGGGATTTCTACAGATTAAGTCAAGTGAATAAATCATATGAATCAAAAGTAATAAGTGAAGTCTAGGTGGATTCTTCCTTAGGTATTGCCTATCTCATATAAGTTGTCTAAAAGTATTTACCTAATTCTTTCGTTGTCGTTTTTAATTAAGTTTTTTTAGTTTAAAAGAAACCACTCCAATTCTTAGGCTAGATAATAAAAAGATAGTAATTACTAGTACTTTTGGTCCTTGTGGATACGATATTACCAGTCTTACCAGAACTACACTATAAACGATAGGTGCACTTGCCTTTATTGTGATCGTAGTTAGTTTGAGACCACATCAGCCTCCCTAATGAAAAAAGCTTCAGTGATGCAAGGATTAAAATGAGAAATAAAATCCGAAAAACTTTAAAGCACATAACTCGTATAATCCCAAACAACAATTGCTTACCCCGTAGCCCCTCTTGCTTGAACCAAGAAGAGTTTACATTACATTTTCGCCTACCACCAACTAGAGGTTTCCAACTAGCCCTTCCCCGACTACATGTCACTCCCTCCAGATTGCCACTGACACTAGCCACAACAAACATATTGATTTGTTGTAATTTGATACGTCAAATTATGCTTTCCATTACACTTAAAGAGCTTACTTTCAAGCAAATTAGGTGTCTTTTCTTTACTTATGTTGATTATTAGTTTTTTTGTGAATAAATTTCTTTTGTTAGCTTTATGTCATTTTTTAGACCCAAATTGGCCAATCGTGCAACGGGGAACCTAATAATGAGATTGAGTGATTTAAGGAGTGGTAATGACCCAAACGTGAAAAAAATATCACTTAAAGGGGGTATTATGATATTAAGGCATGGAAGTCATGGTACCTCTGATAGTGTTGAAGTGAAGAAAATTGAGGCTAATACTCTCATTAGGTTTTCATAATTTAGGTTAGTTTTTCTCCTTCTTTTTTCTTCTAATTTTTTATTACGTTTTCTCTCTCTTTTTTTAGAATAGATTTTTTTTTGTCTTTTTCTTCTTGTTGTTGAAGACTATGTAAAAAAGAGAGGATCAAACTCTTGGACTTTATCAGATTTCAATCAATTGAATGGGCATTTTCTTAAACCCTTTACCTTTATTTTATGCTTATTATGTATTTGATAAAATGCTTGTTTGAAACTTAAGTTTGATTATGTGCTAAATTTGTTGATGGTTGGTTGATTGGTTGTTCGTTAGTGTAAGTTAATGTCTAGGTTTGATTAATTGGTTTTTCAATTATATCGAAATGCTTAATACACTAGAATTGATGTTTCTATTGGAAAATCTTGATAAACGAGACCGAGAGGAGAGTTTATCATTAGATAGTTCGATATAATTGTGATGAATAGTGAGATCAAAAGGAGATCTATATACCTAGGTGAGACCAAGAGAAGAACTTAGATGCTATCTTTTAGTCCAAGATGAGACTAAGAGTAGACTTTTTAGCTAAGAGTGAAAAACAATATAATCAATATAGGTTTATTAGCTTAGCTAGCAATTAACAAATCAACCGGTCATTGTTTTATCATTTATATTGTTTAAAACAATAGGGAAGAAAATTAGATTAGTTATTTTAATTGATAATCTAAATTTAGTTTATAAACAATTTATTTTGGAATTTGCACTAATAATTTTCGAATCAGTTAGATTAGTAATAGCTTAACTTGTAATTAACTTGATAAATACATTTAAACCGCAATCTCTTGGATTTGATCTTTGGAATACTCGAGTGTTCCATTGACAATATAAATATCACAACTGATACTCTCCACTTGCAGTTAAAATTGCACTTCTAAATTGCTTTATAAAATTGTTTGTTTTTCTGCGTACATTGTAACAGCCTAATTTTGGGGCTAGTTGGAACAGTGGTCTCGGGACCACTAATCCGAGGTTGAGGAAAAATATTTTGATAATATTTTATTTGTTATAACATGTTTATAATGATGCTTGGGAATTTTGGAGCTTTAATTTTAGAAATGCAAAAAAGGCCTAATCGCATAAAGTACAAAAGTGTCAAATTACAAGCTAGAGGTGTCTAATAGTTATAGAATATAAAATGGAGGTCCTTAAAGTGCAATTATGCCTTCCTAAAGGTGATGGCGGCCAAGGGGACAAGGGAATTAAAAATTTGACAAGGGTTGGTGACATTAGTTGACTAAATGAATAAAATAAGATAAAATAAACAAAGGCTATCTTTTTTTCATTTTCTTTTCTTCTCCCACCGAAAATATCAGCAAGTTTAAGAGTTTGGAAGCTTGAAATTTTCAGATACATCTCATCCTTGCAAGTAAGTCCTTTTGATGATTATTTTTGATTATTTTTGTACTTTTGGAGTCCCAAAGCTTAAGCTAGCTAATGAGGGGACTAATTTGCAATATGGTTGAAAGTCTAGGGACTTTCCATGAGAGTTTTCATGATGTTTGCTGAGTTTTTATGGAAGAAAATGGATGTTAGTGAGATGAGAAACAACTCTTGTGAAAGGTGTTAGCATGAAAACACCTAAATAGGACTTGAATGCAAAGATTGAAAATGTGTGATAAATGCATGAAATAGTTGAAATTATGAGTAGTTGTAAGAGTAATAAATTTTCAACTAGGCTTGTTTAATGAGAAAATGTGATGAAAAATGATTTACGAGCCTAGGGATAAAATCATAATTTTTGCCATAGTATAAGGGCAAAATGGTCATTTTTGCTTAAGTAGAGAATATGATGTAATGTGGTTATAAAATGATTGAATGAGTGAATTTTTGATGTTATAGATCAAGAAGAGCGCGGAATTAACCTTGACCGGGGAAAAGGCAAGGTTTCGGATTAAACCGCAAACTAACACGTTTTGCACCGAGGTAAGTTTATGTTCAAACAATGCATCTTAAATATACATGTTGTTACTTATTGGTGCATTGTAAGATTGAGAATATATATATATATATATATATATATTTTTATATGATTCAAATGAATTGAATTGGTAGATAAAGAATAATCTCCGTATGAAAGTTGAATTAGATATGTAAGTGTGGAATATTACCCGTAATAATTAATGGTGGGCTGTGTGTGATACCATCTTAATTATTCTTGTTAGTGGGCTACGTGCGATACCATCATATTATTCATGTACGATGGGCTATGTGTGATACCATCGTTTATAATATCATTTGGTGGGCTATGTGCGATACCACTATAAATATTCTTATTGGTGGGCTATGTGCGATACTACCTTGTTAAAGAATAATGGTGGGCTAAGTGCGAAACCACCGAGTGTTGGAATTGCTATGAATGATTTATTGTGAAATTTTTATGTGTTGTATCATGTGATCTTGTGGTAATAAGTGCAAGATATATGTTAATGAATGTGAGCATTATGTTGTGATATGGTTGAAATATGGTAAGAGATGAATGAGTAAGCATGATCTTGAATTGTGAAATGCTAACTATTGATTAGCATATAGTACGATGCTTATTGTTTACATGTAAAATTACTAAGATTTAAGCTTACTCCCTCTCTTTTCCTTTGTTCTATAGTGTCAAAGAGTCAGGTCGGGATACGAAGATAATTGGAAGATCACCTACACTATAAGCTCATCTCGGTATATTTAGAACTAGCATTTTGAGTATGGAAATGGCATGTATAGGGGATAGACTAGGTGAATTGTTTTGTTATTTTGGCCAAACATGTTGACTCCTTATAGATGAAATCTTTTGTATATTGCCATAGTAAATGGCTCTTTACTATCAATCAATGATAAGAAGAGGTTATTCATGATTGTGTAGAGTATATGATTGGTTTGTTTGGTTATAAAAATGCATGATTGAATTGATGGTGGATGGTGAATTATGCTTGAGTGAGTTAGGGTGATGAAAGAGCTTGACAAATAACCTTGTTCTTGTCCATACGGCTAGGCACACGGGCATGTGCCTAGGCTATGTGTGACACATGGTCAATTGCATGTGTGTGTGAGCAGGCCGTGTGTCCCCTTGCATGTTAGAATTGTAAGTCAGTAAGCTTAATAGTAAACACACGGGCAGAGACACGGTCGTGTGTCTCATCCGTGTGGGAGGCACGGCCATAGACATGGGCGTATGCCCAGGCCGTGTGAAGTCTGCACCTTGAATTTGGAATTTAAATCGCCACATGGTTGAAGCACACGGGTGTGTGACAGGTCGTGTGGAATAAGTCGGTGTCGACCACGGGTACAGCGCACGGGCGTGTGAAATACCACACGGGCGTGTCCCATTTCATACGGGCGTGTGGCCCCTGTTTAGGTAAAATTTTCCTAAGTGCGTACAAATTTTGATTTATTTATGAAACCTTCCGAAGTGTGTTTAGGGCCTCGTAAGCCCATTATAAGGATGGTAGAGATGTGAATGGGAAAGTTTTAAATTGGGAATAAAATTTGATAACCCAAAATTATATGACCATGTAAGTTAAGTACAGTAATGCCTTGTACCCGGTTCTGACGTAGAATACGGGTAATGGGTGTTACATTTAGTGGTATCGAGCTATGATTTAGTCAGTTCTCGAACTACCGTAATGTGTGTTAGAGTCTAGCTATACATGCCATAAGCGTATATTGATAGTGTGGTGGCTTCTGACAATTCTAAACTTTTTTATATAGTAAATGGATCCCGATCAAGCGACTACTGATGACGCAACTAGTAATGCGCCGGCTCCCGTGCAATGGACCGCTCCTGTAGAGAATGGACTCGAGATTAGGGGTCAAGGAGAAGAGGCCCGTGAAGCCTTTCTCCAAATGATGAGTAACTGGTACATGAAGTATGTATGAGCAAACCCAAATGCTCAACCTCCTCCACCCCCTCCTATACCTTAGCCAATTCCTGTGGCTCCTTAATGTATAAATGTAGTGAGGATGACCAAGCCTCCAATAGATAAGATTCAGAAGCAAGGGGCCGAGGAATTTAGAGCCAATATGGACGATGACCCTAAGAGGGTAGAGTTCTGGCTTGAGAACTTAATGAGGGTGTTTGATAAACTCTCCTGCACACCCGAGGAGAGCTTAAAATGCATCGTATCCTTGATGAGGGACTCGGCATACCATTGGTGGAAGACATTAACTTCAGTGGTTCTAAGAGAGAGGGTAACATGGGACTTCTTTTGTGAAGAGTTCCGGAAGAAGTATATAAGCCAAAGATTTATGGACCAAAAACGGTTAGAATTCCTTCAATTGAATCAAGGAAAAATGACTATGGCAAAAAATGACTATGGCAGAATATGAGCGTGAGTTTGTTAAGCTCATCAAGTATGTACAAGAGTGTGTGTCTACAGAAGCTATCTTGTGCAAGAGGTTTGAAGATGGGCTGAATGAGGATATCAAACTTCTAGTTGAGATTTTGGAGTTAAAAGAGTTTATGGTGTTGGTTGATATGGCATGTAAGGTCGAAGAATTGAATAAGGAAAAGAGGAAAGCCATGAATGAGGCCCGAGATGCGAGAAAAAGGCCAATGAGTAAATCATACCAAGCTCAATTGAAGAGGTCCAAGGGAATGAACCCCTGGATGACAGCGTCAGCTGGATACTCACATTGAGATCGAGGTAATACATACTCAGGCTTGAGTGTTCAAGCCACTTCAATGGCAAGTGTGGGCAACCCGAAGTCCAAACCGGAGTGTCCAAATTGTGGTAGGCAGCACACTGGGGAGTGTTGGGGAAATAATCAGAATTGTTACAAGTGCGGTTCACCCGACCATTTTATCCGAAATTGTCCAGAGAGGGAGGAGAAGGAAAGAAAGCAAGAAGTGAGATCAAGTAATGCACTTTCGAGGGGTAGATCACAAAAGAACCCGGGAGGTGGGACTAGTAGTAGAGGTGCGCCTCGAGATTCTAGTGTGAGATCGGAGGTAAGGCAGCTACAAGGACTTATGCCATTTGCGCTTGCGAAGAGGCATCATCTCCAGGTGTGATAACGGGTACTTTTTCTCTTCATGACACTTTTGTTATTGTTTTGATTGATCCGAGGTCTACCCATTCGTACATTTGCATGAAATTGACATCTAGTATGAGCATGATTGTTGAGTCTATAGAATTTGTAGTAAAAGTGTCAAACCCGTTAGGCAAACATATGCTAGTTGATAAGGTGTGTAGGAATTGTCCTTTGACAGCTAGAGGTCATTATTTTCCGGAAAACCTTATGTTGTTGCCGTTTGATAAATTTGATTTGATTATTGGCATAGATTTGTTGACTGCCCATACTATTTTAGTGAACTGTGGTAGCAAGTTTATTGAATTGAAATGTGAAAATGGGGATGTCATTCGGGTTGAATCAGATAGATTGGATAATCTGCCAGTGATAGTTTCAACTATGGTAGCCGAGAAATATTTGAGGAAAGGATACGAGTCTTATCTTACTTTTGTACTGAATACTCAAGAGTCAGAGGTGAAGATTGAATCAGTGCCGGTGGTATGTGAATATCCAGATGTGTTCTCGAAATAGTTACCGGATTACCTCTAGTTAGAGAGGTCGAGTTTGGAATTGAGTTAATTTCGGGAACGACACCTATTTCGGTTGTTTTGTATAGGATGGCACCATTGGAGTTTGAAAGAATTGAAGGTTCAGTTGCAAGAGTTAACGGATAAGGGTTTTGCAAGACCGAACTATTCACCGTGGGGGTGTTCCGGTACTTTTTGTGAAAAAGAAAAATGGGTCGATGAGATTGTGTATAGACTACAGACAGCTCAACAAGGTAACAGTGAAGAATAAGTATCTTTTGCCAAGGATAGATGACTTGTTTGACCAACTGAAGGGAGCTACGGTGTTCTCTAAGATAGACCTAAGGTCTAGTTATTATCAGTTGAGAGTTAAGGAGCAAGATGTGCCAAAAACTGCATTTTAGATGAGGTATGGCCATTATGAGTTTCTTGTCATGCCATTTGGTCTAACGAATGCCCCTACGATTTTCATGGATTTGATGAATTGCATCTTCGACCATACTTGAACAAATTTGTAGTCATTTTTATTGAAGACATATTAGTCTATTCTTGGAATGAGAGTGAACATACGGAGCATCTGATAATTGTTTTACAGACTTTAAGAGACAAGCAGTTGTATGCTAAATTTAGCAAGAGTGAGTTTTGGCTCCAAGAGGTCGGATTCCTAGGGCACATTGTGTCGGGTGATGGTATTAGAGTTTACCCGAGTAAGATATCGGCTATTGTGGAGTGGAAGCCGCCAAGAAATGTGTCGGAAGTCGAAGCTTTTGGGTTTAGCGGTACTCTTGACGATTCAGTAAAGGGTTTTCCATGATTGCTACCCGATAATTGAAACTCTTGCATAAGGATAGTAAGTTTGAATGGATGAGAAATGCCAACTGAGCTTCGAGAGATTGAAAACATTGTTGACTGAGGCACCGGTTTTAGTACAACCTGAGTCGGGCAAGGAGTTTGTAGTATATAGTGATGCATCATTTAATGGACTCGGCTGTGTGTTGATATAAGAGGGTAAGGTAGTAGCTTACGCCTCAAGAAAGCTAAAACTGCATGAGAAGAATTATCCGACTCATGATTTGGTGTTGGCTGCAATCATTTTTTGCTTTGAAGATTTGGCGCCATTATTTATATGGTGAGAAGTGCCGAATCTTCACGGATCATAAGAGTAAATCACAACAATTTATGGGCCTAACCGATATGCCTTCATTAGCACCACAATTTAAATGTCAATTCAAAACATAACAACTACCATGATCACATACATTATGCTAGCTTACTTCTTACGTCTATTTTACTAACCAATACCATATTACTCATACATATAATAGCCATTTCCATCTCAATATGATACTTAATGATAACTACATATAACCATTGCAAAACACCAAGCACGTCCATCAAGTACCATAATGACTTATACAAGTTACTAATCTAACAAAAGTTGTTTACTAACTAGAGTTTAAAACATATACATCTAGATACCCTATTTACATGCCACTTCAAACCGACCCCAAAATGAAGAAAATGACTATAGAAAATATAGTGGATAGTGTAAGATCTCCTGAGCTGATCCAATTGACGTTAAAATTCCAACGGACCTACAAAATTAAATCAAATGAAGTAAGCTTGAGTAAAGGTTGGTAAATTCTTGAAGTTAACTTGTTATACTCATAAAGTTAAGTACATTAATGTAACAATGTATCATGATTCCCTATCTCAAACAACCAAGATAATTTAATCTATAAAAATCTCCATCGTTTAAATTCACCAAGTCACGGACTGATGCACCATATATAAGCTTATAAGGTCGTAAACATTCTTAAATTCGACAGTTACTTGAAATAGTATCTTCCATACAAGTTACCTGATATGGCCACATCGGCTCAATGCCTGTTATAATTACACTGGCATAAAGCCTGCTAGGTATAAAACCTGATACAATACACCGTCACGAAGCCTACTAGACTCAAAGTCTGATACGCTATTTCCAATGCAACTTTATTTCATTATTAATTCTCATCCATCAACATTCAACAACTACTAACATTACGAACATTAAAGCAAAATAATTATTAAGGAATTTAATATAACTTATGGTATAATAAGAACTTGCCAAGATTCCATAACTACATATATACGATAACGCCTATTCAACAACCTTCTCTTTTCCTCGATTAGCGGTCAATAGACTTGCTTCTTGATCTAATTATAATTATTAATTCAATTAAATATTCCAAACGTTTAAAACAATAATTAAGTTCATGCAATTAGCTCTTTTATACTAATATACACATTTAACCTAAACTTTGTCTTTTATTCGATTTAACTCTAAATTTCTAAACTTTCAACCTTAATAAAATTAAACTAGAAAGACTTGTGTTGATTTCCTAATAGCCCCAAAACAACCCTTAAATAACAGAATATTTACCCCTATCCTATGAAGTTTTCCACATTAAACAATTTAGTCCCTAGTTACGAAACCATTCAAAGCTATTTTACAAAATAGTCTAAAACCACCATCAATATCATAAATCCATCTACTAAGATCAAAAAATTCAAATTTCAATCATGGCATGTTCTACAAATTTCAAAAATTTCACAATCTAATCATCGAGTTAGCTAAATTAAGCTAACACGAACCGAAAAACATAAAAACAATAAAAATGAATTAAATTTTTACTTACATGCACACCTTTAAACCTTGGTCGAACCTCAAGCATGAAAAACCATGGTATTTTCGGTGATGGAAGAAATTGAAGAAGAAGATGATGGTTTTGTCCAACCTTTCCTTTTTGTTTTAATTATTCAATTACCCTTTTACCCTTTAATTAACTAAAATTTTACTTAGTAACCTAGCCATAACCATCCACCCAAAAGAAAATGTGGCTAATTGCCATTTAAGTTCATTAGTTTTTATTTCCATAGCTATTTAACTCATTTCACTAATACAACTAACTTTTGCAACCTTTATAATTTAGTCCTTTTACTTAATTAATTATCTAAACATTAAAATTTCATAACTAAATTTTTATACAACCTTTACAAGACCATTCTTATTTAATTAAATAATAAAAATTGACTCTCCAACCAGAATTATGGTTCTAAAACCACTATTTTTGATTCCACTAGAATCAAACTGTTACAACTCGCCCCCTTTTAAAGAAATTTTCGTCCCCGAAAATCTTACCAGAAAATATATTCAAATATTGTGATATAATTGATTCTTCTATTTCCGACGTAGCTTCTTCAACTCGTGTCGATGCTATAACACTTTAACTAAAGGTACACATTTATTCGCAACTCCTTCACTTCCCGGGCTAAAATCTTAACCAGTTTTTCACTATACATTAGATCAGACTGTAATTCAATCTCATCCGTAGACAGTACATGTGATGGATTGAAATGATAACGACGAAGCATCGGAACATGAAAAATGTTGTGAATTCTTTCAAGTTATGGAGGTAATGCCAACCGGTACGCTACAAGTCCGATGCTTTCTAAAATTTCATACAGTCCAATGAATCTCAGATTGAGCTCTCCCTTCTTTCCAAAATGCAACACTTTTCTCTAGGGCGAGACTTTCAAAAATACTTTCTCACCAATAGAAAACTCTATATCTTTACGCTTCAAATCATCATAAGATTTTTGACGATTTGATGCAGCTTTCAAGTTATCACGGATAATTCTAACTTTGTCATCAATTTCCTGAACCAAATCAACACCAGTCAACTTTCTTTCTTTCAACTCGGACCAATACAAAGGGCATCTATATTTACTCCCATATAAAGCCACGTATGGTGCCATTTTTATATTCGATTGATAGTTGTTACTGTAAGCAAATTTGGCTAATGATAAATAATTTTCCCAACTACCCTCGAACTCAATGATACAGCATCGTAATATGTCTTCAAGTATCTGAATCACCTATTCTGACTGACCATCCATTTGTGGATGAAAAGCGACACTAAACTTCAATTTGGTACCCAAGACATCGTGTAACTTACTCCAAAACTTGAAAATGAACCTCGGATCACGATTGAAGATTATTGATAATGGAACATTGTGTAGTTTAACTATTTCTAGAACATACAATTCTTCCAACTTGTCAAGCGAATAATCTGTACGTATAGGTATAAAATATGAGGACTTTGTCAACCGATCAACTATAACTTAGATAACATCTTTCTTTTTTGACGTTATCAGTAAACCTGATACAAAGTCCATAGTAGTACGTTCCCATTTTCACATGAGAATCATAATAGGCAGTAACAACCCAGATGGAACCTAATGATTGGCCTTTACTTGTTGACAAACAAGACAGATCGATACGAGTTCAAAAATTTCACATTTTATTCCTAGCCACCAGTATCTTTGTTTTAAATCGCAATACATGTTAGTACTACCTAGATGTAAGGAATACACACTATTATGAGCTTTAGTTAAAATTTCTTGTTTCAACTGCGGATCCTCTTATACACACAACGTATTGCAAAAATACAAGTTACCTTCTGAACCAACACTAAAATTAGCCAATTATCCATTATTAGCCAACTCCCGCTTAGATAACAAATTCAAATCACAAGGCTGTAATTCCTAAATCCTCTATAAAATAAATGCTTAACTCGAAGCTTGGCTAAAATGGATCCATCATGTTCTATTCTAAGTTGAGCATTCATCGATCTAAGAGAAAATAGAGATTTATGAGTCAAAGCATTGACAACTATGTTTGCTTTACCTAGTTGATAATCTATCACGAGATCATAATATTTTAGTAACTCTAACTACTTTCGTTGTCATAGATGCAACTCTTTTTTGTCATCAAATACTTCAGACTCTTATGATCAATATACACGTGGCATTTCTCACCATATAAATAATGACGTCAAATTTTTAACACAAAAACAACTGCAACCAACTCAAGATCATGCGTGGGTAATTCTTTTCATGGGTTTTCAGTTGTCAAGAAACGTGCGTAATAACTTTTCCTTCCTACATCAAAAACACATCCCAAGCAGTTTAAAGAAGTATCACTGTAAATAACAAATTCTTTCCCAGATCTAGGCTGTGTCAACAATGGTGCCTATGTCAACATATTCTTTAGTTGATCAAAACTCTGGTAACACATTTTAAACCACACAAAACTAACATATTTCTGTAACAGTTTCATCATAGGTAGAGCTATTATTGAAAAATTCCTAATGAATCATCGATAATATCCGATCAATCCCAGAAAACTACGTACCTCAGAAACATTTCGTGGGAGTTTCCAATTCAGAATAGCAAAAATTTTCTCAGATCAACTTGTATTCCTTCCGTTGAGATCACATGGTTGACAAATCCAACTTCTTTAAGCCAAAATTCCCATTTGCCAAACTTTGCATACAATTTTTTATCATGCAAGGTCTATAATATGATCCTCAAATGTATGCTCAACACTTATGGGCCTAACCGATATGCCTTCATTAGCACCACAATTTAAATGTCAATTCAAAACATAACAACTACCATGATCACATACATCATGCTAGCTTACCTCTTACCTCTATTTTACCAACCAATTCCATTTTACTCATACATATAATAACCATTTCCATCTCAATATGATACTAAATGATAATTACATATAACCATTGCAAAACACCAAGCACGTCCATCAAGTACCATAATGACTTATACAAGTTACTAATCCAACAAAAGTTGTTTATTAATTAGATTTTAAAACATATACATCTAGATACCCTATTTACATGACACTTCAAATCGACCCCAAAATGAACAATATGACTACCAAAAATATAGTGGATAGTGTAAGATCTCTTGAGCTGATCAATCGATGTCAAAATTTCAATGGACGCAAAATTAAATCAAATGAAGTAAGCTCGAGTAAAGCTTAGTAAGTTCCTGAAGTTAACTTGTTATACTCATAAATTGAAGTACATTAATGTAACAACTTATCATGATTCATTATCTCAAACAACCAAGATAATTTAATCTATAAAAATTCGAATTGTTTAAAGTCACCATGTCATGAACTGATACACCATCTATAAGCTTATAAGGTCGTAAACATTTTTAAATTCAACGGTTACTTGAAATAGTATCTTCCATACAAGTTACCTGATATGGCCATACCGACTCAATACCTGCTAGGCTCGAGGCCTGTTACAATTACATTGGCATAAAAGCCTGCTAAGCTTAAGGCCTGATTCCATACACCCATGCGAAGCCTGCTAGATTCAAAGTCCGATACGCTATTTTTATGCAACTCTATTTCATTATTAATTCTCATCCATCAACATTCAACAACTACAAACATTAAGGATATTAAAGCAAAACAATTATTAAGGAATGTAATATAACTTATGGTATACTAAAAACTTACCGAGATTCCATAACTACAGATATACGACAACGCCTATTTGACAACCTTCTCTTTTCCTTGATTAGCCATCGACAAACGTGCTTCTTGATCTAATTATAATAATTAATTCAATTAACTAATCCAAACATTTAAACAATAATTAAATTCATGTAATTATCTCTTTTAAACTAATATACACTTTTAACCCAAACTTAGCCAACATAGCAAGATTAAAACAATGCAAATCTCGAAAACCCATGCCACCAAATTTCTTAAGGACACACAAATGTTCCCAAGAGGCACACTTGAGCCCCCTTGCTCCATTACTAGCACTACACCACCACAACAAGTTCATCAACTTTTGGAGTTCATCACAAAATGTGCGACGCAACAAGAACACACTTATACAATAAATTGGTAGAACCTGCATTATCGTTTTAATAACTTTCACCTTACCCAGCTTAGATAATAATTTATATTTCCAAGTCAAGAAGTGCTTACTAAATCGTTCCTTGAGAAAATAGAATATTTGTTGTTTTTTACGATCAACAAAGGAAGGGAGACCCAAATAACTCCCATGATCAATTGGATTAGTCACACCAAATATGTGTTGAAGTTGGCCTGCATGTAGAGGTGTTCATGGGTCGGGCTGGGCCGGGTTCGGGTCGGGCTCAACTAAAAATTTAGGCCCATTCATCGGGCTCGGGTCGGGCCAGGCCCAAAAAATGGGCCTAAGTTTTTTTTCAAGCTCGGCCCATATAAAAATGCTAAAACTCTGCCTAGCCCTACCCACATTCGTATTAAAATTTTATATTATTTTATATAATTTTAAATATATATAATACATCAAAATACTAAAAAATCAAAATAAATATTTCCCAACAAATTGAAAATAAATTTTAAAAAAATATGTAGACTTAAATAGCACTAAGATAGATATAACTTAACAAGCAAACACCTTTAAAATAATAACAAAATTAACAATAAAATAAGTTTTATACAATATTGAATCAATAACAACAAAATAGTAGCAACATAATAGTAATATGGTAGCAAAATAGGGAGAAAACAACAAGAAAATAACATTCAAAAATAAAAAAAAATAGCAATTTTTTTTCATTTAGTAAATTCGGGTTGGGTCGGGCCTTCTATTTTTTAAACGGGCATTATTTTTTGTCCAAGCCCATTTTTTGGGCTTATATTTTTGCCCAAACCCTCCCAAATTTTGATCGGGCCTTCGGGCCGGGCCGGGCCACTCGACCCATGAACACCTCTACCTGCATGCAGCACATGAAGCTGCTAAGGAGCAAACCATGCAGCCCGAGCCATGAAGTTGCAGTTGAAGATTTAGCTACTATTTTGTTTTGTTACTTCAGTCAGTATTTTGTATTTTAGTTTGTCTTGAACTAAGTTGGTAAAATGTTTGATGTAATTAGGTGAGACTTGAGCTGATAATTCAACTTTGCAAAATGTACAAGTTATGTTTAACAAGTTTCAATGTAACTTAGTGGTGTTAGGTAAATATTCAGGTGTAAGTGACATTTTGTTGATTTTTTTTATCAGCTTATGTCTGGTATATATATTGGCATTATGCCATTATTCAAGTTTAATGAAATTCATCAGGATTCATCCAATACTCTCTCAATTATTTGCATTCAATTTTTGTTATTTGAGCTCAATTCTGTTTCTTGTTTGCATAGCAAGTATCGAGCCTTGTTGCTCAAGCTATTGTGAACCTTGACTGTTTTTTGTTCATAATCCCAACAATTGGTATTTAGAGCTTAATTCTTAGTGGACCTGTCATTCTTCGAGTCTAAAAACCATGTCTTCATCCGAATTCTCTCCAGCTGCACCACTAGTCTTCAATAGAGAAGGCTACCACATTTGGGTAGTAAAAATAAAGACCTACTTGGAGGCATTCGACTTCTAGGAGGTTGTCAACTCAGATGTTGAACCAGCACCTCTAAGAGCCAATCCAATAGTGGCTCAGATCAGACAACATCCAAATGAAAGAACCAAAAGGCATAAAGCCATGTCTTGCATCCAAAACAGTGTGTCTGATATGATTTTCACAAGAATCATGGCTTGTGAGTCACCAAAACAGGCTTGGGATAGGATGAAGGAGGAGTTTCAAGGGACTGAAAGAACTAGGCAGCAACAACTACAGAATTTGAGAAGGAATTTTGAAAACTTGAAGATGAAGGAGAAGGAAACAGTGAAGCAATACTCAAACAGAATCATGGATGTGGTAAATAACATTAGATTGCTTGGAGAATAGTTCAATGAAGCAAGAATTGTGGAGAAAGTTATCTCAACCTTGCCTGAAAGGTATGAGGTAAATATATCATCCCTTGAAGACTCGAGGGACCTAACCAGCATCTTTTGTGAGAGCTGATCAATGCTCTTTATGCTCAAGAGTAAAGGAGAGCCAGTAGACTAGATGAGCATCAAGAAGGTGCCTTCCAAGCCAAAAGCAGACCAGCCTCGAGCTCCTCTGCCTATAAAGGGAAGAAAACCTGGAAAAACAAGCCTAGATCAGATAGAAGAAGGGATAAACCTTGCAAACATTGCAAAAGGCCTGGTTATCCAGAGGCAAACTGTTGGTTTAGACCTGATGTGCAGTGCCAAGTTTGCAAAAAAATGGGCCATGTTGAGAAAGTTTATAGAAACAAGGCCAAAATAAGACAAAACCAACTTCAGCAGCCAAGAAGCAAGCTCGAGTAGCAGAAGAGGGTTGTGACCAAGAAAAGTAAGTCTTTGCAATTTCTTGCTTAGCTGCTAAAGAAAAGGCCACAAAGGGATGTTTGATAGACAGTGGTTGCACAAACCACATGACTCTTGATGCTGCCATCTTCAAGTCAATTGACAAAAGCATTAAATAAAAAGTGAAGGTTGAAATGGACACTTTATCAAAGCAAAAGGGAAGGGAGATGTGCTGATAAACACTTCCACAAGTAACAAGCTTGTTTCAAATGTCCTGTTGGTGCCTGAAGTTGACAGAAATATACTCAACATAGCTCAGTTACTAGAAAAGGGCTACTCTGTGGTGTTCAAAGGCAATGAGTGCCTAATCAGTAACCCAAATGGATCCAAGCTCATTTCAGTGACCATGGTTGACAAAAGTTTTGTTGTGGACTGGACCAAAGACTTAGAAAGTGCCTACACAGCTACTTCAAATGAATCCAAGCTGTGGCACAAGAGGCTTGGCCATGCCAACTACAAGTTAATGGCTCAACTAACCAAAGAAGACTTGGTTGAAAACTTCACTAATTCAGTTGAGAATGAAGAGGTTTGTGAAGTATGCCAGTTAGGAAAGCAAGTCAGCCTGCCATTTCCTTCAAACAAAGCTTGGAGAGCTTCTAAAAGGCTACAATTGGTCCACACTAATGTGTGTGGCCCTATGAAGACATAGTCCCTAAATGGCAACATGTATTTCATCCTTTTTATTGATGATTACTCGAGATATTACTGAATTTACTTCTTGAAACACAAGTCAGGAAAGGCCTCAGTATTTTGGAAGTTTAAGGCTGTAGTAGAGACTGAAACAAGTTGTAAGTTGAAGACATTGAGGTAACATAATGGGACTGAGTATACCTCGGCCATGTTTCAGAGTTTTTGTGATGAAACAGGCATCAAGCACCAACTCACCAACATATGTACACCTCAACAAAATGGTGTTAGTAAAAGAAAGAATAGAATCTTGATGGATATGGCCAGATGTTTGTTGTTTGAGAGAAATTTTCCCAAAACCTTGTGGGCTGAGGCAGTTAACACTACTGTATACATTTAAAACAGGCTCCCAACCAAGGCATTGGTTCAGAAAACTCCATTCGAGACTTGGATTGGGTTTGAATCGTCATTGGCTCTGAGGGTCTTTGGCTGCATCTGTTATGCACATGTTCCTGCTGTCAAGAGGAGCAAGTTGGCCAAGAAAGTTTAACCTAGTATCCTAGTGGGCTATAGTAGTGTCAAGAAAGGCTATAGGATCTTGGATCCTTCATCCAACAAGGTTCTTATGAGCAGAGATGTTGTATTTGATGAGAAATCAGCCTGGAATTGGGACAAGAATGAGCCAGAGGCTGCTGCTGAAGATCTTGTAACTAATCAGATTAATGCTAATAAAAATGGTCCTGAAATGGACATTGATGATGAATCATAAGAGGCACTAGACCATTGGCTAAAATATATGAAAGAGTTGAAGTTGTTGTAGTTGAACCATGCTGTTTTGAAGAAGCTGAAGCTTAGCAAGGTTGGAAATAGGCTATGGTTGATAAAATCAACATGATTGAGAAAAATCAGACATGAGAGCTAGTTTCAAGACCAGCCAACAGAAAAGTCATAGGAGTGAAGTGGGTGTTTCGTGCCAAGCACAATGCTGATGGAAGCTTGAACAAGTTGAAAGCAAGGCTGGTAGTGAAAGGATTCAGCTAGAAATATGGCATTAACTACTTTGAAACCTTTAATCTAGTGGCCAGGCTTGACACTATAAAGCTGCTAGTTGCCTTGGCTGCACAAAAGTAGTGGAAAATCCATCAGCTTGATGTAAAATTAACCTTTCTCAATGGATTTCTTAAGGAAGAAGTTTATGTTGAACAGCTTGAAGGGTTCAAAGTTGAAGGCATAGAAGACAATGTTTACAAGCTGAAGAAAGCCTTGTATGGCTTGAAACAGGCACCAAGAACTGGTATGATAGAATCGACAGCTATGTGGCTAGATTAGGATTCGAGAGGAGCATCAATGAGCCAACCTTGTATCTCAAAAGGGAAGGTGTTGAAACACAGCTGATTATATCCTTGTATGTTGATGACCTACTGGTAAAGGGGTAAATAATACTATGTTGGCTGATTTTAAGGAGAAAATAGAGCAAATGTTTGATATGTCTGATTTGGGAAAGATGACTTACTTCATTGACATGGAAGTGTTACAAACTCAGCATGGAATCTTCCTAAGTCAGAAGGCTTTTGCCTCAAAGATTCTAAACAAATTCTCCATGCAAAATTGCAAAGCAACAAGCATATCAGTTACTGTTGGAGAGAAACTATCGAGCCAAGGTGAATTTGAGAAGGTTAGTGAATCAACCTATAGGAGTTTGGTTGAAAGTTTGCTATATCTAACATCCACTAGACCAGACATCATGTTTACTATAAGACCACTATCTAGATTCATTCATTGCTACAATGAGAAACATTTTCAAGCTGCCAAAAGAGTTCTCAAGTATATCAAAGGTACACTGAGCTTTGGAATGAAGTTCACCAAGGTTGATGACATGAAGTTGCTTGGTTATGCTGATAGTGATTGGGCTGGATCAGTAGATGACATGAAAAGCACCTCAGGGTATCTGTTTACCCTTGGATCAACCATTTTTTTGGAGTTCGAAGAAGCAAAATATTGTTTCTCAGCCAACTACTGAAGCAGAGTATGTGTCAGCTGCAGGAGCTGTCAACCAAGCCATTTGGCTAAGGAAAATCATGGTTGATTTGAATCAAAACCAAAGGGAAGCAACAGAGATCAATTGTGACAACCAATATGCTATTGTAATTGCAAATAATCCAGTGTTCCATGGAAGAACAAAACACTTCAAGATAAAGTTTCATTTTGTTAGGGAGATGGAGCAAGCTAAAGAATTGAGACTGATTCATTGCAGTTCTGAAGATCAAGTTGCTGACATCTTGACAAAGCCCTTTATTGTGTCAAGATTCATTGAGTTAAGAAGAAAAATGGGAGTTAGCAGCATGCAAGCCAAGGAGGAGTGTTGAAGTTGGCCTACATGCAGCACATGAACCTGCTAAGGAGCAGACCATGCAGCCTGAGCCATGAAGTTGCAACTGAAGATTCAGCTACTATTTTGTTTTGTTACTTTAATCAGTATTTTTTATTTTAGTTTGTCTTGAACTAAGTTGGTAAAATGTTTGATGTAATTAGGTGAGATTTGAGTTGATAAATTGGCTTTGCAAAATGAACGAGTTATGTTTAACAAGTTTCAATGTAACTTAGTGGTGTTAGGTAAATGTTTAGGTGTATGTGGCATTTTGTTGATTTTTTTTATCAGCTTATGCCTGGTATATGTATTGGCATTATGCCATTATTCAAGTTTAATGAAATTCATCAGAATTCATCCAATACTATATTAATTCTTTGCATTCATTTTTTGTTATTTGAGCTCAATTTTGTTTCTTGTTTGTACAGCAAGTATCGAGCCTTGTTGCTTAAGCTGTTGTGAACTTTGACAATTTTTTGTTCATAATCCCAACAATATGCCTACTACCGTATCCTAAGAAGATGCCATTGTGTTAGAACTAAACACTATGTCTAACTTCTGATAATTTAGAGCCTGACCCAAAGCAACCTCATAATCTGCCAGAACCCTTTAAACAACATTGCACTCAGTGACAGTTGCACAAAATAAAAGAAATCTATCATATGCAAAAAGTAGATGGGACACACTAGGCCCTTGACGACAAAAAGAAACCCCCACTACAGGAAAACAGACTTTTTGCGACGCTTTTTTTGGCCTTTAGCGGCACTTTTATAAGCACCGCAAAAAACGACGCTATAATCAACGCTGCTAAAATTTGTGGCGTTTATTTTAAAAAACGCCGCTAAAGATCATGACTTTTAGCGGTACTTTTATAAAAAAGCCGCTAAAAGTCATGGTCTTTAGCGGCGCTTTTTAAAAAATGCCGCTAAAAGTCCTGGTCTTTCGCGTCGCTTTTATAAAAAAACGCTGCTAAAAGTCCTGGTCTTTATCGGTGTTTTTTAAAAAACGCCGCTAAAAGTCATGGTTTTTAGCGGCTCTTTTGTAAAAAATGCCGCTAAAGTCCTAGTCTTTAGCTTTTACAAAATGCCTCTAAAGTCACGGTCTTTTACAAAATGCCGCTAAAGGTTATAAAAATAAAAAATTAAAATATTATTAAGCGCCACAAATCCATCCCAAAATTTAAAATGGCTATTAAATGTCAATTTCAATATACATGTCAATGCATAATACATACATAAACAAATATGAGCAAAGCATATATATGTTATGTATATATCTATGATGATTGCTTGATATTTAATCTTTGAGAATGATTAGCAAGTAGGCATGTGTGCATCCGAAATGTCACCTAGGCACGGAACCATCTCTGCAAATATCCTTGCTACAAAACTGTCATACATGTGCAAAATTACAGGTCAAGTCACAAACATATACACAATGGAGGCGAGATGATGATGCGGGTTCAGAAGAGATAAGAAGGAACTAGATCTCACAAACCTTAGCCTAGAGAGCTTATTAGTGGCTAAAGCTGATGGGGCATTCCGTGTTATTGTACATAATGTTTCTGCTGCATTACCATGAACTTTGGGTGGGCACTAGAAATTTTAAAAAACATGTTGTGAGACACTTGTTACAAAGTATGACATGTCATTACAAGGATAATACAGAAAATTTGCACTCACTGATGGATTCAATTTATCCACGATCATTTCTAGCAAATTGCTATAAGCTAACCATTGCATTACATCTAAAAAATTAGGATACACATGATCATTAGCATCTACTAACCGAACCAAAACCTATGAAAAGGCACAAACTTATATCAAATTTCACCCAAAAATATTTAATGAAAACCATATGAAACCCATCACGCAATAAAATAACAAAGAATATCTTGGTTACCTCCATGATGGAAGTGATTCCTATCAAATCAACCAGTTGGCGCAATACCTCTTGATGTGTCATTAACAAATTGTCTCAATAAATCCCTATAATTAGATTAAAAATATATTCTATCTTTTGTAGTTAATGGATCATAAACTACCAACAAGCTCAACTTTGTCATGCAAATTACTAGGTTTACAGCATTTTACCATGCCAAATCCAGAGAACTAGCTCACTAGAGAAAAAAGTTTAGATAAAGTCCACAGAATTTATTACAACACTAATTAAGCATGTTTAACTATACTTACAGATGAAAATTTTTATAGCTGGATCATGCATGTCCATGTCAAATAAACCATGCAAAGCTCAATTTTGGCAACAACGTAAAGTTCAAATCGAAGGTGCAATTCATAGAAGAAGCTTACAACATATTTGCAAGAAGTCTAAGTGATAAAAGCTTTACTTACTTGGACGTAGTGCATAAGTGGAATAGTCTTTCGTAGCATGAGGCATATAACAACCTAATGTCCAAAGGAACCTACACATTAGGGTCTATAGTTTTGTTAAACGATGTTATAATGGATGAGGTTGAAATTATTGCCTTTGCATTGGTGTTATTATTAAAGTTCAAAATTATGAGTGTAAGGATCTAACCATTATATTTGAGGTCCAAAGGTGGGAATTAAAATATAGGGAGAAGCTACTTAAGAAATGAAATACAAATATAATTTTCTATAATGGGATAAAAGAAGAAGTAAGATGTGACCATCATTTCATCCTAGCATTTTACAAACAAGACCAAAAGAAAAATCAATACTTTTAACAACCAAAAGCTCCAAAGGTGTACCTCGGTCTCTTATGTACTTGACAAAAGTGAGCTCGAAACCTTGATACTTCTTTTGTCATTTCTGAAAAATAGCAATAACCCTGCACATAATGAAATAACAATAACTTGAAAATCGAAGATAAAAAGGACACATGTACATGTAATGTCGAAAACTTCTTACCTCAATAGATTGGTCATTGCAAGGGCCCAAAATAAAATAAAAAAAATTAGATTCTTCTCAACATCCTCATAAGCAAAAATATTTATCCGGAAGAAATTGAGATAAAGGCGACATACTTTGCACCTAGAAAGTCATGTATGTTTAGATCATGATCCAATTTCATGAAAGTTTTCTTCAATGCCTATATTCTCGGT
Source organism: Gossypium rotundifolium (assembly GCA_025506655.1). Classification (NCBI taxonomy): domain Eukaryota; kingdom Viridiplantae; phylum Streptophyta; class Magnoliopsida; order Malvales; family Malvaceae; genus Gossypium; species Gossypium rotundifolium. The sequence continues at coordinate 26,061,040 of CP106727.1, forward strand.
CACAAGACCCAAAATTAAAATCTTCACTTGGTAAGGAAGGAAGAAGAACATATTGAAGAATATGAGTTGCAAGTAGTCTTACTTGAGGCTCTCCGACTTTACATTGCAGATCAACGAAAATCAGTTAGCTATAATGTCATTTCAATATGAACAAACTATTCATTGAAAGACATTAAAATTCAGATTCGACACCTCTTTGCCCTTTCTTGCGGCGTTAATTGTGCAAACTTCACAATAACCTCTTCAATATTGCTTTGGTAAAAGCAAACAAGCAAAGTGAGCCCCATTTGTTACCTTTCATACAAGTTATCCCTCTAATGACATCAATCTGTATACATAAATACCTAAACGCATAAATATAACATTATTTAGACAGTTATACCCAAGACTATTTGAAGTGATTGGTATGAACTCAAACTATGCATAACTAAGTAAACAAAGAATCATGTAACATAGACTCGATACATATTTGTATCTTGTTAAATAAAGAAACCCAAATAAATTACAAATCCAGAGATCAAAATGGCAACCAATACATCATTAAAATCAAAGTCCACCAAGCTTAGGTCGTGTAATTATCAAAGTTGCTAAGAATAAAAATGTGAGGTGACACTTGAAAAGATTGAATTTTTATATGCGTGGGTATAAATCATTTTCAATTACTATAGCTTCTACTTACGCTATTGTTATACATGATCTGTACATAAAATTATTTCACCATCGATCATTGAAAGCCAATAGATACCAAAAGGTTTAATATAGCTAGAATTTGCAAACAAAATGATATTAAATTATTCAAAAGGTGTAACAGGAGGTGCAATAGAAACAACAATGATGGGAATAAACATCATAAAAATGTATAATCTATGGCAAAATGAAGAATAAATATATTGAGAAAAGTATGAATTAGACCCTCCAAGAATATAAAATAACATTCTCATTCTTATGATACCTACGCTCTCCATGGAATAAGGTAGGCTTTCCTGTTGGAGAAAACATTAGAAGGATAATGTGAATGTCACATAATATTGATAATTCCTTAGCTTTCTTCAAGATTCCAGTTCTGCGTTTCGAATATGTAACTTGTTTGTTAACAAATAATTATTTAATATTTAAAAAAGTAAAAATGATTCAACATTTAATATATTCAATAAAAAGCTAACTTAAACGAAACTATACATTTATAGATAAAAATTAATCAAATCCCTTTAAAATAATCAATCGGATTATTATTGTCTAATTTACTCAATTCTAGAATTTTATTTTAATTTTTTGCGTCACGTGGAAGAAACAAAACTAAAGGAAACAGTTTACGCTTTTCACGGTTCATCGATGAATGGAAGCACAAATCTCGTGCGATAACTCACGTGGATTCGCCATTTAAGCTGCCCAAAGTGCCTTTCTATTGCTGGATTGAATTAAGAAAAAACAATTTCATATATCAGTTCAGAATAAAATCTCCATTATGCAAAAAAAAAAAAATAGAAATATTGTTGTTAAGGTTGGACAATACATGCATGGTATCATTCTATTATGTGAAGACGTCTATTTGTAACAACTAACCATTTCGTTTATGTTTCTTATAAAAGAAAGAAGAATATACTATTTTTTAAAGCAACAGAAATATGACAAATGAAAGGAAAGTATTTATTTCCTCCAGATTTGATAATCTTAATTATTTCATGATTATTGGCAGCAAAGTAATTGACTTCAAAACAATATACTAAACTTAAATGTGGGCAGAAATTAAGAAAAATAAGAGTTCCATGGATGAGGACAGATTTACAATGTACTAATGAAGATATACTAATGAACTTAGCAAACATCCACAGCAGTACAACAACTCATTTTAATAGCCACAAGCTCAACAAATATTCTCTTTATCTACAATGTTTCTAAAAATGTCTTCTTTCAATTCATCTAAAACAAATATCTAAGAATATAACATAAAATACAAATTTGATGCTATAATAGAAACAGACATCCAAGGGAAACATAAAATACAGGCAATCACTTCAATCTATATAGCCGAAGGCAAACTTAGAACTTAGACTTTCTATGTCTAAATTAAGTGCAAACTACTGATTGAGCTTACTGGCTAAGAACCACAAATGTTGATTTACATTGTAATAGGAAGTGGAATAGAGCAAAGTGAAGCTAAGTAGTAGTTTTGATGGAGAAAATTGACTCGCCAATTCGATTCAGAGGCCATTAATGGAGAATTTCATAGGAAATAGAAAAATAAATTCTAGAGGTGGAACTAAGGGAATCAATGTTCAAACTGATGTTGAAACTCCATTTCGACAACTCATATTGTTTATTTTTTAAACAATTAAAGGAAGGCTAAATTTGCTAAGATTGAACAGCAAACCAAACGTTAAATACTTTCAAAATCTTCCCCCACCCATTTTGTAATAATCACGATCCATCTCCCATAATAGATATGGAAAAATATAGATATATGCAAACCTTACCTTTTGATCAAATCCACGAACACCTTAAGTTCATCAACAGGCCACTCAAATCCCTTAAATTTCGTCCCCAATTTTACCTTATTTGAACCGCTTATCTAAGAATCAACATGAGAAAGGGACTTAATAATAAAGACAAATATAAAGAAAAGGAAAAAGAAAAACTAAAGAGAGGGAAGAAAGAAAGGGGGGGATTACCTGTTGGGAAAGGATTAGCACGAGAAAGAGAAAATTGAGTGAGAATGAAAAGGGGAAGAACGAAGAAGAAGACCTAGGCGGAAAGGGGTTTTGAGAAAATAAACTTAGTGAGAAAATTTAGAAAATAAAAACCGCGCCCTTTCAATTCAATTTATTTGTTTTTTTTTGGCGTTTTGAAAAAAAAGAGGCCACTATTGCTCCTAATTTGCGGCGTTTTTATGTAAAGCGCCGCTAAACCCCCAAGTAAACGGCGTCGTTTTAATTTGCTTTTTGTGGCGTTTTTGAGCAAAAATACCGCTAATACCTTCAATAATAAAATAATATTGTTTAGTAATTTTTTAAATTGAATTGATATTAAAATAATATTAAATCTTTTCAATAATTTTGAAAAAGAATATATATTTTAAATTTTTTGAATAAAATAACTTTTAAATTATTACAATTATAAGTACTTTTTTAAAATTAATCTTATTGTTATTATTTTCATAATAAAATTCTTTCTATTACAGTTAATTATAATTAATTTACATAAATTAATTTGTTCATTAGCAAAAATTTCTTCTATTTATTTTAACATTTGACATCTCTATTTATTATAATCATTTTAATTTACTATTTTCAAAGAATAAAATATATTTTTTTATACTACTAATATGTATTATTGATTTTTTAAGTTAAGATTAAATTTTTTTTTTAAATAATTACATTGACAAACACTATTAGCTCAGTATGTCATACGGGTATACAAATTAGTTATACAAATTAGTTACAATAAAGAAAATAAATAGTTATTATTCGATATGGTTTAAACACTAAACCTAAAACACTATAACTCTAAAATTATAAAAACTAAACTATAAACCTAGGCTAAATCCTAACCTAACCCTTAATCTTAAATCCTAAATCTTAAACCCTAAAATATAAACTCTAAACCCTAAACTATAAAGATTAATTCATAAACTATATATCCTAAATTAAACCATAAATCTCAAATTATCATGAGAAATAATTCAATATTTTAATAAAATTAATACTATCTATTTTACAATTATATAAGAAATTATTTAATTTTTTTCATTTTAACAAATAATTTTCTCTTAAATAATTAAAACTAGAATCATAATTTTAATGTATTAAAATTAATATTATCTCTTTAACAATTATATAATAAATTATTTAATATATAAATTAAAAGACACTAATTTAATCTAAACCCATAACCTTAAATCATAAACTATAAAACCCTAACCCCTAACCCTTAACCTATTAACCCCAAACCCTTAACCATTTACCTTTCAACCCATTAACCCTAACTTTTAACCCATGAAACCTTAACACATCCCCCTTAAACCTTAAACCGCAAATCATAAATCATAATTCCTAAACATTAAAATAGTAACTCTTAAACCTTACACACTAAACTATATATGCTAAACCATAAACCCTAAACAATCATGAAAATTAAAATATTTTAAAATTAATACTATATCTTTTACGATTATATAAGAAATTATTTAATATTTTTTATTTTTAACAAATATTTTCTCTTAAATAATTTAAACTAGAATCATAATTTTAATGTATTAAAATTAATGTATCTCTTTTACGTTATATAAGAAATTATTTAATATATAAAATAAAAAAACAATCAGTCATATATTTCTAAAAAACTTTAAAACTATTTACGGCATTTTTCAAAAGCGCTGTTAATGGTCATACTTTTAGCGCTTTACAAATTTTGTAAATAAGCGTTTTGTAAATCGCTATTTCTTTTTTTTTGCGGCGTTTTCCTTAAAACGCCGCTAATGTATGGTATTTGCGGCGTTTTTCTTTGAAATGCTATTAAAAAAGCCGCTAAAAGTCTATTCTGCTATAGTGCCCATAGATAGCTCCTCACAATTCTGCATAAAAGCTAAGCCCTTCAGTACAAAGAATAAACAAATAGGGAGAAATTTGTTCACCCTGGAAAAGCCCTTGCTTAGGGTGGATCGATCCTACCTCTCCCCATTCAAGGAAATCGAATAAGCCACATTCATCTCGTAGAGAATTACCTAGTTAATCCAACATATCAAATCTCATCTTGCACACAATAAACTGTAGAAAATTCCAATCCATACGATCATATGTCTAACTTATATCGATTTTCAATGCTACATCCCCCACCTTACCTTCACCCTTATTACGCATATGATGGATTACCTCAAATGTAATCGGAACATTAGCCGTAATCACCTTCCTAGCATAAAAGCTGACTGCATATGGGAGATTATATCCGACGAAACCAACTTCAGATGATTCGTAAAGACTTTGGCGATAATTTTGTAAATAAAATTACATAAAGCAATGGATCGCAAATCTTGCATCTGATTAGGCCGCTCCTTCTTAGGAATTAGAACTAGAAGCGTATCATTGAACCTCGACGGGAACTGGCATTGGGTAAAAAGCCAGCTAGTACACTGTGCAAAAAAAACATCAGTACCAACAATAGACTAACACCTCTGGTAAAAAGCGGAGTTCAACCCATCTGGCCCAAAAGACTTATAAGGGTGCATTTACTTAATCACTGCTTTGAACTCACCCTCGGTAAAAGGAGCAAGCAAAGAAGCAGTGCGCAGCTGTCACAGACGAAGGAAAATCCGAGAAGCTATGAAAGTTGGCCCCTGTGGAATTAGAAAAAAAAGCTATATAAAATAATCCAAAGCAATCTACCGCATACCCGATGTATCAGTATAAGTAAGGCCCGTGGCATCATAAAGCATATGAATATGATTAGTACCCATCACAAAGAAGCCTGTGCATGAAAAAACTTTGTATTCACTTCACCTTGTTTTATCCAGAACAATTTCGCCCGTTGTTTCTGGTACACAACATGTTGTGCCAGCAATTGGTTTAGCTCTTTACGAAGCTTAAACAACGAGCGACCCCTTGCTTGAAAAAACTGAACTGCTACAATTTGAGTTTAAGCTCCTACATTCGTGGCTCAAAATTAGTAGGGCAAGTTGAATGCTACTGAAGCAGTCGGTCAAAACAAAACTTTAGCTTGTCCAGAACAGAAACTGAAGGACACTCAACCCAACTAGAAGAAATCACTGCCTCAAAATCTTTTTTAGAAAGCCAAACATTCTCAAACTGAAACCGCCAACCCTGTCAGTCAGGATGAGTCAAACGAGCCACCATCTTAATGGGATTATGATCAAAAGTAGCACTGGCAAGATTGAAGAGCTTAAAGTAAGGAAACATCTGCATCTATTCCTCATTAATAAATGCCATATCCATTCTATTACAAAGTGAGCAGTGCCCCTACCCCTATCCTATGTAAAAGAAGGACCCAACAGTGGCACATCCGTCAAACCACAATCTGTTATATAATCTTGAAATCCACGAAAAAAACTATCCAAATACGGGACACCACCCCATTTATCCTAAACTGAGCAAATTATTGAAGTCACCCATATAGAGCCAAGGAAGTTGGAAACGCTCTGACAAGGAACGCATAAGAACCCGGGTTGCTCTCTTCCTGCGAGATTCCGGTAACCGTTAACATCAGTAAGCTGTCACTTACGAGAATTCGAGCTTTCAACAACGACATCAATATGATTAGATGAGTAGCTAGCAATTGAAACCACATCCCCTAACGTCCATAATAGAGTTAATCCACCACTCCTTCGAATACTGTCAACAGAAAAATAATTATCCAAGTGCAAGTAAAACACGCAACTCTTCAATTTTATTAGAATTGACTAAAGTTTCAAATAAAAATAGAAAATTGGGCTTATCTGTATGTACGAGGTCCCAAAGGGAAAACACTGCGCATGGATTGCCCAAACCACGACAGTTCCAAGCTATGCAATTCATGGCTATCGGCGGGCCTCCATTGGAAGGTCGACCGATAACCCAAATGAAGAAAGTACCAGAGCAGACGTCATACCAGTAGCACCAAACCGAATGACCAACTCCCCTTCGGCACAATCTAGAGGCTGTGTGCGTTTCTTTGACTCATGAATGGAGTATTAAAATAACAGTTCTACGTAAATGAAATTTCTTAATATTTTATCATGGGTTGTTTTCCATTTTTTGTTACCCCATTACTTTTAAAATGTTATTTTATTTTTATTCTCTCAAAAATATTTTTCAAAATTAATAGACTTCTATATAAATTAAATTAATACTTATTTAATTATTTTAAAAGTATGAATTTAGATAAACTTTTAAAATGATAAAAATATCTTTTATTGTCTATTATATTTCTATATTAACACTAGAATAATATTTTAATATTATTATTAGATTTTGATTATTAGAAAAATATTTTCATTTAAATTATTAGTATTAAATTTTGAATAAAGTCTTTTAATTACACATTGTGTTTATGTTAAATTACTCGTTTACATTAATTTAAATTGTTCAATTTTAACTGATTTTTTAATAATAGAAAGTTGAAATCTATCACAATACTCATTTAGCTAAAAATACTTTATTTTTAAACTATTATGTTTTCAATGATAAAATAATAATTATATTACATTTATTTTAAATAGAAAATTTTAATTATTTATATAATAAGTAACTTTATATTTCATATATAAAATTTTATAAATAATAAATTTATATAATCTAATATATTATAATTATACTAATTATATATTACCTACCAACTATTAGGGTCAATTTATTGATTATTAAAAAAGAAAAAATTAAATGGTGAAGAGCTTATACAATAGATAAATTTTTTATAAGTTTGTAAAGATGATTTAATAATGATTATGATTTTTTTATTAGCATTATATTTGAATGAGCAAAATAATTTATATACATTAATCTTATTTTCAATAATGTTGCTTTATATTAATTATATTAAGTAGAACTATATTGACTATTGAATATTGTAAAATTCTTTAATTATGCTTTAAAATTTAGTTTTATAATATTTGATTTTTTAAAAGAAATTAATATTTTTAAATATGTTCTAAAATTTGAATAATAAATAGTATTTTATACAATTAAAATAAGTAAAATACTTTTTTTTTGTAAAACTAATAAAATTTAAATACATAAAATGACTTGCAAGTCATGTAACATTAGAAACTAATAAAATAAAACAGGATAGGTATGCTAACTTAAATTTAAGGATAAAATAAAATAAAATTACCTTGGTTTTACTAAAGTAAATAGGGCCAAGTTATATAATATATTTTAAAGTCTTAAACAATAAACGAAAATGTTGATTTCAAATAAATTGAAATGTTAATAACATTCATTGATTTTATTTAAGGTGTTTAGTATTTATGGTATGTCTTGTTGAATCAAATGAAATAGAGTTGTAAAGAAATAATCATTCACTAAGGTAGTGTTTGGAAAACCACCTAATAATTGAATTTAAGTGTAATTGTGTAACACCCCTTACCTGACCGATTGCCATGTTAAAGTATCGGGACGTCACATTCATTATTGAAGCAACTAAAATCACTCTATATCTATTAAACATTTTTTTCAAGTTGATAAGCTCAAAATACGATTAAAATATGATTCAAATACTTATCCGAGCTTGTGAAAACTCTTAAGGTGATCAATGGTTATTTAAAGACCCAAATGTAAAATTTCAAACCATCGGAGCTCGTCGCGACTTCATGGACTCCTACATCGTGACGTTACATGCTGACTTAGCTCATCACGACCTCGAGAGCACCACGTCATGTCGTGAGTATTTGACTTGGCTCGTCGCAATTTCAAAAGCTCAACGTTGCGACTTCAATCCTACCACCTTAAAACTTTAGCATTTTGCTCCCTATCACTTATGACAATCTCTATATGGTATATATCATCCATATCAACCAGTTAACCATTCAAATATGTCAATTTCCATCCTTAGACATCACTTAGTTCAACTTAAAGCAACATCAAACATGTTCAAGATACAAAATTTACAAGAAGATCAAAAACCATCAATTTCTTTCATTGAATTCATCCACAAACATTCTTAGCATATTCCTATGTACATGCCAAAAACTAATGCCTAAAGTTTAAATTCATACTTGCTTCAAAGGTTGATTTGTGATGAGATCAGTAGAGGTCAATCTTCACTTTAGAGCTCCAAAACTAGCCCTCACCTACGCGTTTGAAAAGAAACACATTAAGCTCATGAGAGCTTAGTAAGCATATCAAGAATTAAACTTTGCAATGTAAAACAAATTGTTGCCTATATATATTTATAACATATATGAATTAACACTATCATAGGTGGAATTTGTTTCCATAATAGTTGTAATAAGGCATCAATTTAACAAGTTAATAAGCTACTTACCAATAGTATCATTATGCAGTTCACTTACCATGGAAATCTATTGCCCAAATGTAGACTTAATAGAACATATAAGATATGTGGCAATGTCGATAATTTGCACCGAAGTGCCACTATTATTTGCATGAAAGTGCGGATGTCACTTTGCACCAAAGTGCCACCTACACTTGCACCGTAGTGCCGCTATCACTTACGTGCATAGAAATTTTCCTAATGACATTCCATTTATATCCTACTAGTTCTCATTTTTTCTACTTGGGTATTTAAACTATACAATTTATTTACATTTTCTCAACAAATAAAACAATTCAAACTTTACTATTTTTACAATTTAGTCCTTACCCATATAGAATCAACCATTCATCAAATTTCACTTGACATCTATTTCATCAACATTTAACATCTCACTTAAATACTTCATATCATCATCTATTTCACCTATCTAACTTTTAATCTCTTTGCAATTTAGTCTTTTTACCAATTTCACTACACATATACTTTTCAATTCATAAAAGAATACAATTGCACATTCAAATAAATTCCATGAAACATATCATAATTTCCATATGTAAATAAACCCCATGTATAATACTAAACCAATTTGTCAAGTTTTCTATTTAGGTTTAATTAAATAAGTAAAATTCTTGATATAATTACAACAAAATGCTTGGATGAATCTTTTTTTCTTTCTTCACTCATTTGCCATACCTTTGCCTTTATCCCAAATTTGTTCTTCACTTCTTTTCTCTTTCTCTTCAATAACATAACATACATACACAATATTTAACTTCAAAATAGTAATCACATACTAATTCCATACATTTTGATGAAATAAACATGAAATCCCTTAAGAAAAATCTCATTATACTTACCTTAACATTTCTCAAATCCCTCACTTTTCTTTTCTCTCTACTCAAATACAAACTCTATCTAACTTCAAGAAAGCTTATCTTGCCATAGAGTTTTTCTTGTGATTTCACTAAAATCTATGGTGGAAATTTGGAAGTTAAAGCTTGAGAGAGGTGGGAAATGGAAGAAAATGGACCAAAATGAAAGAAATTGAAATTTTCTATAGAAAAGGATGAATGTGACGTGAATGAGAAAGAAAGAAAAGAAACTGATAAAGGAAGACGAAAAATGATGTTGGAAAGAGTTTTCTACATCTTTCCCAAAATATATCTACTAAAATTTTATATTTTAAATTACCAATAAAAAATCAAGTCATCATCATCCAAACTAGTGATTCTAATTGCATCTAAATTTCATCCAAAAGCTTATGTACTCTCTTGGCCAAATTGCTCCTAAGTCTTTCATCTTCTTCTCATCCATCTAATCTAGTCTTTTCTTATTTCTAGTTTTTACATTAGGGCCCAACACTTCTCACACTTTTACAATTTAGTCCATTTCCTTAAATTAATTTCCATAAATTCAAAGTGTTTAATTTCTTATAATATCCTACTACCTTCTCCACTAATATTAATAGTTTTGTTTTATCTACTTCAAAATTTTAACACGTGCCAACCCAAATTGACACTATTCTTATTTCAAGGGGTTTTAAGGATGTTACAAATTGTTTGTAATATGTAGGTTTGACATGTTTAAAAAATAATAATTGGATAAAAAAGTTATTTTTATAAAATAATAATAAAATATTTTAATTTTAGACATATTTATATAAGTATATGCTTATTATTGGATAAAAATGCTTTGCTATTAAACACATCAAATCCAAATATTATCATAATCTTGCCTATTTATTAATTTATTTTTCTTACAAATTATTCAAACTATTATATTTGTTTTATAGGAAAATATTATTTAGTATATGTTGTTTATGCAAATATAAAAAGGTTTTTTTGCACCATACATGAAGTACGATACTATTTGAGAGAATCAAGCTAGACACAAGTACCAAAGACAGGTCATAAATTCTTTAGTTTGAAATATTCTAAACTTCAAAATGTGGTTGAGAGGATATTTGATGTTCTTAAAAAAAAAAAGATTTTCCATATTATCAACATCACCTTGGTATAGTCTAAATAATCCTTTTTTTTTAAAGAATATATGGGTTCTAGAGGAGCTCAAATAGAAGTTGATTTGATGGTACAAAGGAACATAGCGTATTAAATAATTTTTGTGGTTGGTGTTAATGGGGAGACTACTCACTAATATAAATAGATTACATTGAGGAATGACCGCAGATGCCATGTGTCCTATATGCGAGATGTCACACCTGGCGGTGTTAAAAGATTTGTGGGGTCACTTTTGAAGAAAGTTGAGAGTTAAATAAAAAAATTTTAGATCTAATCCAACTACACTATTGGGTATCTAATTGGAAAAATTCTAATTTAGCCTGCCTCTAGTGTGATTAAGTGGGTCTTGTAGACTAAATGATAGATAGTCAAATTTCAATTTTAGTTCGTTGCATTAGAAATAAATGTTTCTGAGTGGGAAACATTATGATTATGAATATTAAATGTTAGGCTGACTGAATTGGTTTTAGTGATCATAAGCGGGAGGGTTAATAAATATATATAGGAGAATCGACATTCTCATTTGAGTACTTTCTTATTCTTGCATTCACTTTCCTTTCTTTCATTTCCCTATCCGATTCGTTCTGAAAGCGAAAAAAGAGAAAAGAGTTTAGGGAACGGTCTACATGGGGGAGAAACCAACTTGTTAGCTTGAGAAATTAAGAATTTAGTATCTGATAATCTTTCTATGTATTTCGTACCTTTTGATTGAAGAATAAGGAAGGGAAACTTGTGGATTTCGGTATAATTCATTGATTTTAAACTATGATGATTTAAATTTGTAGTTAACCTTTAAAATTTCTCTGCATGCTAATGAATTCTGGTTGTCTTACATATGAATGCCTCTGTTTTGATTTTTATTTGGTTGTTGTGTTTAGCTAGCCAATGAGGAGGCCCATGTGATAAAGGAAAACATAAACAATGTGTAAGTAATATTAGCTTCCAAGTATTTTGCTGGTGAGTTCCTACACTCATACTCGTAGATGTCATTCATTGTGTTACCTTACTGTGTGGGTTGATGTGGGATTTAATTGTGTTGGGATAATATACGTGTAAATGTCGTGGTGAGGATAATTAGTTAGAAAAGTGTATGGTTGTTAACATGCACATATGTGATGAATGTCGTCATGTTCACTATGTACCAGCAAGTAGAATGAATTGTTTGAATTGTTGACGCTAATGTGATATATGTGAAGGAGGTATGTAGAGTAGATAATGAGAGTTGAAACGATGCATGTTATTTGGCTATACTGGAGGTTCAGATGAATTGTATAGAGATATATGTGCACAATTATATGAAAACCCTACAAGGGTTCTTCTCAAGTATGAGACTTTGCGGAGTCTAAAGCTTTAAACCTCATGTATACATGCAAGTCCCATGGCCATGGGTATATGCAAGCTAAGACAGTCCGTTGGACTTGTCCTCAAGTTTTCATGATTAAAGCTATACCCGGGATAATCCCCATCTATGAATCTGCATCTATGAATCTATATCTATGAATCTAAATCTATGAATCCGAATATAACGCCTTGAGTAATTTATTTCTATTTCTGTAAATATTTTACACAAGTGTGTATATGCGTCAGTGGTTAAGTGTTTTGGGGGTGTGTGAGAGGTCTTGGGCTCAAGTCTCACATTTGCTAAATTTTGTTATTTTTGATCCAAGCCTTACTCTTGTTGGAAGAACTTATATTAAATTGTCTGTTAATTCATATCAGAATGAGCCTGCTGGTTCGAGTGGTAAGGGGTTAGTGTGCTGGGGGTCATGTGTTCGAATCCCTGAGTTAGTGAGAGTATTTATTTTTGCTCGGTTTTCTGATAGAGTTTTAGTGGAGCTAAAAGTCTGAGGGAGTTATGTGTAGTGGGATTAGTGGGAGAAAAAGAGGGGATTTTGTGATATCTTTTATTTTTCCTTTTCTCTCTCTTGCTAATTCCCAAGTTTTTTTACGTTCTTTTCTTGTTCGAAAAAAGAATTCTTTTTACTTTCTTGCATTTGGAATTATATTGAAATTCTGTCTTTCAATTCTGATTTCCAGTTCTTCGGTACTCTTGTGCGATTTGGTAAGTGTAAGGGGTGAGTTTCGTGTGGATTGGAGTAGCCGTTTCTTATGTTGCTTAAATCGTTTTTCTTTATGCTTTCTTTGCATTAGTGATTTTGAGTTTTTGGCAGCACAGAATCATGAGGAATGGGGCTCTCCCCTTGTGGAATCGTAGTCAGTATTGTTCGGAGTGTTAGGGTAAGTGATGAACGTTGAATTGGACGGTTGTCGATTCTGGTGGTTTCGGTTTAATCTTTGAATCATGATTAATTTTTAGCGTTGGTATGTCAATTTTTAGGTTCTAGAGGGCTCGTGTTTGCAGTAACATCAAAACTAAACCAGGTATGTTCCCAAATTGCAAAAAACGAAGCCTAAACTTCTTACTGTCGATGCCACACTAGCGTGTGACCTATTGTGTTGGTGGTCGTGTGTGAGACACGGTCGTGTGGTGATGTGGGTGTGACCGTGTGGGCCACATAGGCTAAGCCAAGTTGGGTGTGTGGGTATTGGGCCAGGCCATGTGAGCCACACGGGCACGTGAGCCCAAAAATTTGAAATTTTCCTTAGGGTCGCACGGGTCGCTCCGATTGACTGTGGGCTTATCGTAGGGTCAGTAATGGCTAACCAAACCCTTAAACTATGTGATATGTTAGTATGATATTCCATTCTGAGTATGAAACTGTTATGTATGTTTGATTAGCCTGATACATGTATATATTTGATTCTGAATATGAGCATGTAAGCATGAATATTCTGATTATGTATATCTGATTTGGGTGGGACTTATATATGTGGAGGAAGTGTTCTGTATGGAGTTTATCGCCTATATTTTGGCAGCTTGGCTGCATATTATCTAATGTGTGTCATAATGGCACAATGATGGGTGGGTGTTTTTAACCCCACATGGTGTGATGGGATGGTCGGAGTTGGTGTGTAGAGGATATTGTATATCTGTTTCTATAATCTTAATCTGAATCTGTATTTGAATGTGTATATGACTCTATATGATAGCATGTCTATTTTTGTTAGGTTACACACTGATTTTGTGAAAACTCACATATGTCTGTATGTTCTATTCAGGTAATCCACAGACTTAGACGGGTCGGTGCGGCAGAGGCTCAGTAGTGACCACTTGATCGAGAAATATTTTTACTTAATAAATTACATTTTTTACTTATAATTTCGGTTTTATTTGAGAGTTTGTAATATTTGGGACTCTCCGACTGTTTGTTTTTATTTGGGTTTTAAAGGCATTTTTGAAACTTTTATTACTATGCATGACGGAAAACACACTTTTACAAAAACAAAGGTTTTTCTAGAAACACGAACTAGATTTCTAAATTATAAGGGTTTTAAGGCTTCCATTGAAAATTATGTTTTGTCAAATAAATGAATTAATTATCACTTTTGAAAATGGTTATAAACGAATTTGAATTAAGAAACTTTAATGATTTGACGAGATGACGCTATTTTCAAAACTCTACTTAGTGACATCTCCGGATTTGACCATAATATCTAGGCTGAGTTTGGGGTGTTACACCGCATCTATGAGTCTGCATCTATGAATCCACAAGCATGAATCCGCATCTATGAATCCGAATGTGAGAGTCCGTAGGACTGTTTGCATAGTTAATTCGTAATGTATCTATCCATGTAATGCACCAAACCCGACCTAGACGTTATGGCCAAATCTCAAAAATTACATTAACGACGTGCAAAATTATTTGTTTATTTGAAAAATAGAGGTTTGAGTTTGAAAACGAAAAAAAACTCTAAGATTGACAAATTTTATCTCTTCGAGAAATACTTAGTAAAATATATTTATTTAAAAAAGAAAAGCATCATTTATTTGTAATTTTGTTTGAAAACATTTAAAACGAATGGTTTTATATTATAATTTAAAATGATTTTTATAAGAAGCTTACAATGATTTTCATAAAATTATTTAAAAATTTATGAATTATTATTTCATTTAAAATTTAACAAAACATAATTAATTTAGAAAATGGCATTATCAAAATACATAAATCTCATAATTTTGCATGCATGCATGATAGTTATAATGTCATAAAAATTTAAATCACAAACCAAAAAATAAAGGTAAAGTCCAAAAGTCCACAAAATCACAACCCAAATCCAAATAGTTAAAAATCCAATAAATATCCATGATGTAAAATTTTCTAAGAGGATACACCAAGTGCTAAATTCAAGTCCTATGTTTGAGTGTTACCTAAAAGATTGAAACACTAATGAGGTGAGCTTTTGTAACAGCCCGTTTTTAGTGAAATTGGAACAGTGGTTTTGGGACCACAAATCCTAGTCAAAAAGAAAATATATTTTAATATTTTTGCATGGTCTGCATTGTGATAGGAAAGATGTATGAAAATTTCGATAAGAAAATTTTACCGATTTCATGTTTAATTATAGAAATGACCAAATTGCATAAAATAAAAAAGTTGAGTTCTAGTAGCTATAGGTAGTATATAGCTATGGAATTCAAAACTTGAGGTCCTTATATGGTAATTAGACCATTAAATGGAGTTAGTAGATATTTATGATGAATCATCCATGGAAAATTAGAAAAAGAAAAGGACTAAATTGGAAATGGAAATAATTAAAGATGATAATAAACTAATATATTCTATTTCATAATCATCTCCAAATTAAAAATACATGGAAACCCTAGCTAAGAGAAAGTGAGCTCAAGCAAGTTGTTTTGGTTCAATTAGGTATGAATTCTTGTCCGTTTTAGTAATTTTTATATTTCCAAGATCGTAGTAACCTAATCTACCTATTTTGGGGATTAATTTGTAAATTTATCAAAGTATTAAAAGTTTTCCATGGATGAGTATTGATAAACCATAAAAGTAACATATTTTAATCCCACATTTAGTATGCTTTTTGATGATTTAGCCCTTGATTTATATAAAAAGGTGCTTGTAATCCTTTCTTTTCATGTCATATACTCAGGAAAGCACCCGAGGATAAAAAGAACACAAAACGGGCTTAAAACGGAGTAATTGGGCCTTAGCAAGAAATTAACACGGCATGGCCCAAAGCCCACACGACCGTGCCTCGCCGATTACCTAAAGCACGGCCTCAACTCCGTCACACACGGCCGTGCATCATCCATTTACCATACACGGACGTGCCTGGTGATCTACATGGCCGTGTCCCAATC
Organism: Gossypium rotundifolium; assembly: GCA_025506655.1. Taxonomy (NCBI): domain Eukaryota; kingdom Viridiplantae; phylum Streptophyta; class Magnoliopsida; order Malvales; family Malvaceae; genus Gossypium; species Gossypium rotundifolium. The sequence goes on from CP106727.1 coordinate 26,077,261, forward strand.
GACAGACCTGAAGCACAGCCTGAATCCTGACTTACACGGTTGTGCCCAAAACGACAGAATCAAGGCACGGCCCAACCTCGATTGACACAGGTGTGTGCCATGGGCGTGCCCCTGCCGCAAGAATGAGCAATTTCACTCGGAATTTGATGCTTGAAGCCAAAGAAACATACTTCTAAGTCTACTTAAACACCCTAATAGTAATTCTACTCGAGAGAGGTGCTTAGGAGCCAAGTAAAGCATCTCAAAAGCCTATATAAACAACCCAAGGCAGGCATTCAGGGGATAGCTTTTTGGCAGAGGCTTTTGTCGAAGCTTTCATCTTTTAGGGAATCACTTGAAGATAGCCAGTTGATCCATCTCAAGAAGTCGGAGTTCTACTCAAGACGAAGGATCTCCTCTTCAATTCCTTCAGGGGGTTTTAGGGATTTCTTATGTTTTGTTTTATCTTTTCTCTTGAGATGTTTTCCTACTTTGTTATGAACTAAACCCTTCAGATAGCTGAAGGGGATGAAACCTATGATGGATTTTGTTATTTGATTTCTAAATTATATGATAAGTACTTAGTCTGTTCTTAATTATGTTGCTTAATTTAATCTAATGTGCTTAGGTGGAGGAGGAATAGACCCTACCTAAGAGTAGATTTAGCATAATTGAGCGGAGTTGATCGGGCGCCTAGAGATAGGGTTACGAGATTTTATCGAATTAGGGTGAAACCTAATATGGGAATCCATTGATCATTTTACTACTTCCTTAGGGGGTTATTATAAGAGAACAAAAGTTCCACTAATTAACCTAAGGTTAGACATTATTCGCCTCAAGAGAGGGTTTAATATAGGTTAGGGAGTCTCACGGATCAAGCTAAGTAAAGAAATCATATGGTTTGGGGACTAAATAATAAGTGAAGTCATAGATGGATTCTTCCTGAGGGTATCGTCTTCATCAACTGAGTTTTCCTAAAGTCTTTTTCCAATTCATTCTTTTGTCTTTGCATCTAGTTTAGTTTTTCATTAGTTTCATAAACCAATCACTCCATATTTCAGGCTAAATAATAGAAAGAAAGTGAGTAGTAGTACTTTTAGGTTCCCTTAGGTTCGATAAGATATTCTTGCCTAAACTATACTACTGTTCGATAGGTGCACTTGCCTCTATCGTTGTCATAGTTAGTCTACAAGTTCGATCATTCTTTTATAAATATTAAAACTTGACTGTTTGACACGATCAAGTATGCTGAAATTTTTAAATTTATGGTAGAAAATGAAAGGTTGTTGATAGATAAACAACTTTTGTAAAGGAAATTTTCATGAAATTGTGGTTTAGGGGCCAAACTGTAAAGTTGTAAAATTCATAAAAAATTATGAAATTTATGAAATACATGGGCTGTAAATTTTATATGTGAAAATTAGCTAGGCTTGGAATAAGGATTAAATTGCATGAATTTTATTTTTGAGCTTAGGGACGAAATTGCCAAATTGCCAAATTTCTTTGGATAAATTTTGTATGCTTATCTTAAATGTAAATCATTGGTAAGTTAATTTCCCATTATACGAACTTACTAAGCATAATATGCTTACTCTGTTTTACTTCCTCTAATTAATAGTGCTCGAAAGATCGTGAAGGTTAGAACTTAGTTAGAGACACATCACACTATCCCTTAGGCTTATCGGTATATAAAGCAAGCTAACTTTTGGTATAATGGCATGTATAAGATAAGTTAAGCATAAAGAAGAAATATTTTGGTTGGAACTAGCCATTGGAATGGCTTGTAATATTTATATTTTGAAGTAAAAGTATATATATTTGTGTGTAGATTTATCATGCTTGGTATGTGTTTGAAATGGTTAAGTGATGCAAAGCATATCATTATATTGATAGTTAAAATGAGTTAGCACATTAAGTCCAATATGCATATAGGTGATATTATGTCATACTTAATACATGAATTTGGCTTGATTTGAATGGTTTGAATTGGTTGGTGAACATGTTTAAGTGTTTTTGTAGGTGGAAGGCAATTTGGGTGAGAAATAAGGCGTGGAAATAGCTTTATTTTGTCCACATGAGCAGAGACACGGGTGTGTGTCTCAGCCGTGTGTGACACACGGCCACGTGCAAAGGCGTGTGGTTTGGCCATGTGTTCCCTACATTTTAAAATTTGAGAAATAGAATGCTTCGAATTGCTCACACAGGCAGAGACACGGGTGTGTGTCTCAGCCGTTTATGTCACACGACCTAGCACATGGGCGTGTAACTTGGCCGTGTGACCCCTGCACTTAATTTTTGAAAATTAAATTGTCCATATGGCCTAGCACACGGGGGTGTGGCTGGCCGTGTGACCCAAGTCAGAGAGTTACATGGGTATAGACACGGGCTGGGATACGGCCGTGTGCTTCACATTGAATGCCCACATGGCTTGACCACACAAGCGTATGTCCCCTGTAGCTTGGAAAAGTTTTGAAATTTTGCGAAAAATTTCCTGAGTTCCTGATTTAGTCCCGACTTGTTTCAAATACATAAATTGGACCTCGAGGGTTCATTTAAGGGACAGTATGATTGAATATGTGATAAACCAAAATATGAACATATTTTAGTCCCACATTTAACATACTTTTGGATGATTTTTCCCTTTAATTATGGAAATAGGTGCTCTTAATCCTTTCTTTTCATGTTTTATACTTAGGAGAGCACTGGAGGATGAAAAGAATGAATAAACCGGCCAAAAATGGAGAAAATGGGCCAAAACACGAAATCCACACGGCCTAGGCCCAAGACTACACGGGCGTGCCTCTTAAGAAGATTCGAACACAGTGGGACCCCGAAATGCATGACTGTGCCTCATCAATAGGTTAGACCACGGCCTGGCCTCGAATTACATGGGTGTGTGCCATGGGCGTGGTCCTGCCGTAAGAAAGAAGAGTTCTATTTGGAGTAGGATACTTTCGGGCCAAGTAAGGCATCTTGAAGCCTATATAAACACCTTATGAGGAAAATTAAAGGGGGGTTCGACGGAAGCCTTCTGTCAGGGCTTTTCAGGCGTTCAACGAGGCCAAAGAGCCAAGCCAGAGAAGCTGAATACAAGGATTTACTCAAGAAAGCCAGTTGATTCATTTCAAGAAGCCAGAATCTTATTCAAGACTGAGGACTTCTCCTTCAATTCCTTCAAGGGGTTTTAGGATTTTCTTTATATTTTTTTATATTTTCTTCTGAGATGTTTTCTTTTATAGTTATGAACTAAACCCTCAGATACCTGAGGGGGATAAAACCTAAGATGAATCTCGTTATTGTTATCTGAGCTGTATGATAAATACTTGATTTGTTTTTAACTATGTGTTCTTAATTCTTGTTTTGGTATTTTCGGGATGTTGATTCAAGTATTGATGTGCTTAGGTGGTGGAGCAAAAGTCCCTGCCTAAGAGTAGATCTAGCATAGTTAAGCGGAGTTGAACGCAACCCTAGAAATAGGATGATGTAAATTTTTCGGATTAGGGTCAAACCTAATATAGGAGTCCATAGATCAAGTTAACGCAATTCTAGGGGTTTTAATTAGAAAGAAATTTCAATTAATCAACCTAGGGTTAGACGTTAGTAGCCTCGAAAGAGGTATTAATATAAACTAGGGAATCCTACGGATCAAGTCAAGTGAATAAATCGTCTGGTTCAGAGTTAGATAACAAGTGAAGTCTAGGTGGATTTTTCCTCGGGTATTGTCTTAATCGATTGGTTTTCCCTCAAGTCTTTCCATTCCTTCTTTTTCTTAGCATCTTTAGCTTAGTTGTTAGTTAATTTTAGATTAGATAAAAAAATCCCTTAATTCTTAGGCTAGATAATAAAAAGAAAGTTAGTATTAGTACTTTTGGTTCCTTTGGGTTCGACAATCCAATCTTGCCACTAAACTATACGATTGTTCGATAGGTGCGCTTGCCTCCATTATTGTCTTAGTTAGTTTCCAGGTTCGATCATTCTTATTATAAATTTTTAAGACTCTGACACACGACCAAATTTTTGGATCCATTGCCAGGGAACTGAAATATTAAGAACGCTCAATTTTTATTACTTTAGCCCTATTTTTATTTTTATTTTTATTTTTGCAATTAAACTTTATTTTTACTTTTCTGAATTTTCTTTTTCTATTTCTCTTTTCCTAGCAGGTACCTCTAGTTTATGACTAGAAGGAACCCGACAGGACCACTACTTTATGACAGTGATATTGAAGGAACCATACGCAGAAATCGTAGAGAAGTAAGGCGAGGCTTAAATTACATACAAGAAGAGCAAGAGGACGAAACTAATACCATCGAAGGGATGGTTGAGAATAATTCGCTACCTCAGGAGGTGGTCGATCATCATGTTCCTCGAACTATTTATGATTATGCTAAATCCAATTTAACAAGAGCTGAATCGAGTATTGTTAGGCCTGCTATAGCCGCTAATAATTTTGAACTGAAACCTAACACAATAAAAATGGTTCAACAGTTTGTTCAATTTGATGGTTTGTATGACAAAGACCCGAATACTAGTTTAGAAAATTTTCTAGAATTCTATGATACCTTCAAAATAAATGGCGTTTCTGATAATGCCATTCGTCTTCAGTTATTTCCCTTTTCTTTGAGAAATAAAGCAAAATAGTGGTTACATTCTCTTCCACGAGGATCAATCACTACATGGGACCAAATGACTGAAAAAGTTTTATTGAAATATTTTCCGCTGGCCAAAATGGCCAAATTAAGGAATGATATCTCTTCTTTTATGCAGATTGATTTAGAAACATTATACGATGCATGGGAGAGATACAAATATCTCTTGAGAAGGTTCCCACACCATGGTTTGCCTTTGTGGCCACAGGTCCAAACTTTTTACAATAGTATGAATCCTTCAACCAGGTAGTTGATTGACTCAGCAGCCGGCGGAACCCTGAATAACAAAACTCCTAAAGCAGCTTATGAATTCATAGAGGAGATGTCACTGAACAACTATCAGTGGTAAGTTAGAAGGACAAGGCCAACTAAAACAGCCAGAGTTTTCAACCTCGACACAGTCACCATGCTATCAAATCAGGTAGAGATGGTGAATAAAAAGATTGATGGTTTGTGTGGTTCTTTGTAGGTACATCTAGTTATGTAATGTGACTCAAATCTAAGAGGTGTGGCGAATCCTAAGTACCCACCCTACAATCATGGTATGGAAAGCGAACAGATAAACTATACGGGTAATAATTTCAGATCTCAAAATAACCATTATAGTAATACTTATAATCCAGGTTGGAGGAACCAGCCCAATTTCTCGTGGGGTGGCCAAGGAAATCAGACCCCTCCAAACTTCCAACAACAGCCCTACCCACAGGAAAAGAAGCCGAACCTTGAAGAGACGTTGACAAAATTCATAGCGGTGTCTGAAACTCGTTTTCAGAACACCGAGACTGTAACACCCTTAAACCCTGTCCGTTGCCGGATTAAAGTTCTAGGGTATTACTATGCTTAACACAAATCATATCATTCATTTACATTCATTAAAAGCATGAAAAAAATACATTTCGAGATTATACTACCATAGCAAACTTAAACATTGATATCTTATCATAATCCATTTAAGCCAATTTCGTATACTTGCATATATTCATGTTTTCTGCTCAAAATATATAAACTTAAACTAAATGTATATGCGCATGTTCAAACCATATTCGAATATGTCAATTTAAAAAAAAAAAATAGCATAAAACTTCCTATACAAACGGTTAATATAACTTATATAGATTATATAATCTTTGGCATGTTTTATCACTTCTACCAAATCACATTATCAAACCACCCAATTACCTATTCGACATATACCTATTATTTTAAACTTATCAACATAATAGCCTTATGCCACATACACTACTTCATGCCATTAATTTCACATAACCGAATGTATACATGATTACACATCAAATTACTTATTACTATTTCACTTCTGGTTAACACATGCACAAAATACAATTTATGTCAATCATACCTAATCATATTGATACATTCAACTAAACATGCCGAAAGAAATCATCATTATTCCAATGTCACATAGATATTTGAACCATATTTAATCCATTACTAAAATCTCCAATAGTAAATTCATAATTTAACCAACTCAAACCAACTCAAATAAAGAAACCTATACAATCAAATTTAAACCATAAGGGACAAGCCATTTTCGCAAATCATCATGATCATTATCCCTTTACTTTAAAGTAAGTAAAAGATCACTTAATCTAATACCTTACTTACATATGCTTAAACCATAAAATAAACCTTTGAAGTTAACATAAAGCAAAACCAATTATTCACATCACTAATACCATGACCACATTACAAATCACACATTCATAAAAGCATAGCCATTTTCGCATGGCATACATACATATACATATCATTCGATCACAACATAAGAGATTTAGTCTATACATGCCTTTGACTCAAAAAGTATTCAAAACATATATATATATATATATATATATATACCAAAGAGAGTGATAGTGTGGTTGACTTCACCAACGATCCTTCGAGCCTGTAGCTTGACCAAAATCTATAAAACGAACAGCGAAAACACACAAAGTAAGCTCACTAGCTTAGTAAGTCTTAAGCACATATAATTTTAATGAACGTACATGTAAACATTTTAATCTTCAAGCTTATCATATTGTACATAAATATTTCTTTATATATATAATACACTTAGCCGAATACTAGTGTCACATTTGTATCAATTACTATCACTATTTTATCATGAACATATACTTTATCAACTTCACATATAAGCAATGTACATACACATTAATGATAGGTTCAACATTATAAAATAAAGTATTTGTGGAATTGACCATTTCAAAGACATCGTATTTGATTTAACGATAAAAAATTTGCTCACTTCATCCCTTACAAACATAATATGCCAACTCTTACCCGAGCTTTTGACACAAAACATTATATATAACTTACCTTGTTTGATTCTCAAATTTTCCATTTATATCAATTCACCCAAGATTAAGCCCGCTAGGCACGAAGCTTCGAATATGTCACCCAAGACTAAGCCTACTAGGCACGAAGTTCGAATATGTCACCCAAGACTAAGCTCGCTAGGCACTAAGCCCGAATATGTCACCTAGGCACAAGGCACGCTAGGCACTAAGCCCGATAAGTAACACCGCACAAGGCACGCTAGGCATCAAAGCTCGATAAGTAACACGGCACAAGGCACATTAGGCATCAAAGCACGATAAGTAACACCAAAGACAAGAGGGCCTGCTAGGCTAATAGCCCGAGATATCAACATTTTCAACATTTCAATGCACATTTCAATAATACCATAACCAATCAAATCACTTAAATTTCATAATTCTATCACATTTCAAACTCAACTAAGCTTATTCACATTTCCTAAATAAAATCGTTACATCATTGTATACTCCGCATATCATATCGATTATACACCATGTAGTATTAACAAAACATATCCAATTCAATGTAATACCTTTACATTCGGCTATCACATAAAAATATGCCCAAATTTATCAAACATTGTCATTAAACACATTCACAATTCATTCTTTAATATAATCTAGCTTAAGGACTTACCTCGACTTTCGACGGACAACGTTAACCGACTAGTCGACAACTTTCGTTTTTCCCCAATCCAAGCTTATTTTTCTTTGTTCTTGATCTAGAACACATTAAATTCAACTCATTCAAGTACATTTCAATTCAATTTAATCCTAAAATACATAAATATGCAAATTACCATTTTGCCCCTAAGATTTCACATTTTTACTATTTAGTCCTAATTGTACAAAACATAAAATACACAAAATTTGCCAAGACTATGCAAGGACCGAATGTTCAAAAGGGCATTATAAGTCCATTTATTTCATTTATTTTGCAAATAAGCCCCTCTAAAAATTTGCTTTTACAAATTAGCCCTAAATACTAAAATTCACTAAAATTTCTAATACAAAACATATCAATCCTTAACATATCTTTAATTTAAAATCATCAAACATCAAAAATCTCAAAAATTCATCAATGGTCGAACCTCATAAACACATGATTCTCAAAAATTCAAGCATGGGTCATGTAATATACGAAGCAACGATCTCAAAAACGTAAAAATTATTAAAAATCGAGCTCAAACTAACCTTGATTTGGTGCTTCTAATTGCCGAAATTCAAAGGAACAAAAACCCTTTTTCTTTCTCCCATATTCGGCCAAAGAACAAAATGAGATGATAATGGCTTTTTCATTTTATTTTATTATGTATATAATGGTTATTTAATTAATTTACTAATATAACCTTTAATATAAAATAAACTATTACATAAAATAATGGCATATTTGTCAAAAGCCATCCGCTAACTTATAAAATGGAATATTTACCCATCTAATACCTCAAATTAAGAAGCCATCATCATTCTAGCAGTTTACACTAAAGAATGCAACTTTTACGCTTTACGCGATTTAGTCCTTCTTATCAAATTCAATACTTAAACGATAAAATTTTTCTACGAAACTTTCACACACATAAATTCACATATAATAAACACTAAATATAATATTTAAATATTTCTCAGGCTCGAATTCATGGTCCCAAAACCACCATTCGATTAGGGTCAAATTCGATGCATTATAACTCTCCCCTTAAGGATTTTCGTCCAGAAAATCTTACCGTTAAATAACGTCAGATATTGTTGCCTCATTGAGTCCTCAGGCTCCCACGTAGCCTCTTCAACTCCGTGCCGATTCCATAGTACTTTCACTAAGGAAATCCTTTTGTTTCTTAACTCTTTCATTTCCCGAGCTAAGATACGGATCGATTTTTCCTCATACGTCATATCAGGATGGATTTCAATCTCAGATGGAGCAATCACATGTGACAGATTTGATCTGTATCTACGGAGCATAGAAACGTGAAACACATCATGTATCTTTTCTAATTCGAGGGTAGCTTCAACCTATAACCAATGTGCCCAACACATTCAATGATTTCATACTATTCGATGAATCTTGACTCAACTTGCCTTCCTACCAAAACGAGTACTTTCTTCCACGGAGAAACCTTTAAAATACTCGATCATCGACCTAAAATTCAATGTCTTTACGTTTCAAATCAAGATAGGACTTTTGACGATCCGTAGCGACTTTCAAATTGTCTCGATAATAGCTACTTTGCATTTGGTTTCTTTAATCAAATCAACCCCATGTATTTTGTTTTCACCGAGCTCACCAATACAACGGTGTACGATATTTTGCATCGTACAAAGCATCGTAGGCGCCATTTTGATACTAGATTGAAAGCTATTATTATAAGCAAATTCAATCGAGATAGGTATCGTTCCCACGCACCTTCAAACTCGAGAATGCAACATCTTAACATGTCCTCAAGTATCCGAATAGTTCTCTCGGATTGACCGTCCGTCTCATGGATGAAAGGTCAGTACTAAAATGAAGTTTAGTACCTAAAGCATCTTGTAACTTCTTCCAAAATCGCGATGTAAATCTCGGTCTCTGTCTTGAAACAATGGAACTCGGTACACCATGCAATCTCACAATTTGTGATACATACAATTCAGCAAGTTTATCAAGTGTATAGTCTGTACGAACTGGCACAAAGTGAGCTGATTTAGTCAGTCTATCAACTATAACCCAGATAGCATCTTTCTTACTCAGTGTCATAAGGAGAGCGGATACAAAATCCATTGTAATTCTATCCCATTTCCATTCAGGGATCACGATTGTCTGAAGTAGTCTAGAAGGCACTTGATGCTCGGCTTTTACTTGCTGACAAATTAAGCATTTTGAAACAAATTTAGATATATCTCGTTTCATACTAGGCCACCAGTACGACTGCTTCAAGTCATTATACATTTTCGTGCTACCCGGATGTATCGACATCTGACTATTATGAGCTTCTTTCAATAACATCTGAATCAAATCCACGTCCCTCGACACACACATTCGGCCTTTGTATTTCAAGCAGTCATTTTCATCAATTCAAAATTCTGACTCTGCATTATTTTCACACTGAACCCATTTAATAGTCATATCTTTGTCAACTTTTTGTGTATCACAAATTTGCTGAATAAACATTGGTCTTGCTTTTAACTTGGCTATGATCGAACTATCACCTGACATAACCATCCGTGTGTTTAATGCACGAAGAGCAAGCAATGATTTTCGACTTAATGCATCTGCAACAACGTTAGCTTTCCCCGGATGGTAGTCAATCACTAACTCATAGTCTTTTAACAGTTCTAACCATCTGCGTTGTCTCAAGTTTAACTCTTTCTGAGTCATCAAATATTTAAGACTTTTGTGATCCGAGTAAACATGACATTTCTCACCGTATAAATAATGACGCCAAATTTTTAATGCGAACACAATAGCTGCAAGTTCTAAATCATGCGTCGGGTAGTTTCTTTCATGCGGCTTCAATTATCTTGAAGCGTAGGCTACAACTTTGCCTTCCTGCATCAAAACGCAGCCCAAACCATTCAAAGAAGCATCAGAATAAACAATAAATTCTTTACTCGATTCAGGCTGAACTAACACTAGAGCTTCTGTCAAAAGGGCTTTCAACTGATCGAAACTTTTCTGACAATTTTCTGACCACTCGAACTTGACATCTTTCTGTAGTAGCTTTGTCAAAGGTGTAGCTATTATAGAAAAACCTTTCACAAACCGTCTGTAGTAGCCCGCAAGTCCCAGAAAACTTCGAATCTCAAAAACATTTTTCGGTGGCTTCCAATCAAGTATAGCCGAGATTTTGTTCGGGTCAACACGAATACCCGATGCTGAAACAACATGACCCAAGAAACTGACTTCATTCATCCAAAACTCACACTTACTAAACTTTGCATACAACTGTTGATCTCGCAAAGTTTGTAACACTAATCTCAAATGCTTGGCATGCTTGGTTTCATCTTTAGAGTAGATTAGTATATCATCAATAAACACTACTACAAACCGATCTAAAATTGCTCAAGACCGATTCATCAAATCCATAAAAGCAAGTGCATTAGTAAGCCCAAAAGGCATAACCAAAAACTCAAAATGTCCGTACCTAAATCGGAATGCGTCTTTGGCACATCTGTATCTCGACTCAGAATCGATAATAACCCGATCTCAAATCTATCTTCGAAAATATCAAGCCCTTTCAATTGATCAAACAAATCATCAACTGAGGTAACGGTACTTATTCTTTATAGTTACCTTATTCGATTTGCCGATAATCAATACACATTCAGATCATTCCATCTTTCTTTTTCACAAAAAGAATGGTGCACCCAAGGAGAGAAACTTCTATCGTACAAAACCCCTATCTGTTAACTCTTGCAAGCGTGCTTTCAACTCTTTTAACTCAATAGGTGCCATCCGACACGGAGCTATCGAGATCGGAGTCATTCACAGTGCTAATTTAATGCCAAACTCAATCTCTCGTACTGGGGGTAAACCCGATAATTCTTCAGGAAACACATCTGGGTATTCACACACAACCGGTACAGATTCAATATGCTTTTCAGATACTTTATTATCCAATACATATGCTAAATAAGCTTTGCACCCTTTTCTCACATACTTTCGGGCCAACATCGAGGATATTATTGCAGGAAACTCACTTAAATCACTGGATTTAATTCTGATGATCTCGCCTTCTGACATCTCAAATCAATTAGTTTTCTTTTGCAATTCACCACTGCATCATGTGAAGTTAGCCAATCCATTCCCAAAATTATATCGAACTCATCGAAAGGCAACAACATTAAATCAGCTGGGAAACAATAATCCCAAATCATCAACGGGCAACCTTTATTCATTTCATTTACAAGTACACATCTACCCAAAGGGTTGGACAAACGAATCACAAACTCAGTAGACTCAACTAGTAGAGTCTTACCGAACACTAGAGTTTCACACACATATGAATGAGTCGAACCAGGATCAATCAATGCAATCACAGTAATATCATAAAGGGTAAAAGTACCGGTAATGACATCGGGGGAAGAAGTATCCTCTCTGGCTCGTGTAGCATAAGCTCTGATAGGTGCTCGGGCCTCGATCGAACTACTGTTGTCCTTCGTCCCTCTCTAACTACCACCTACTTTCTTTGGAAGGTTTGGGTGGTCAACCCCGTCTTTGGCGTCTTGCTTCGGTCTAGTGTTTCGAGCCAGATTCGATCACTAACATCGGGCACTCTCGAATAAAATGGTCCGACGATCCACATTTAAAGCGGGGACCGATCACGAACCCTACAACTTCGTAATGCCATTTCGTAATGTTTACACTCGACCCGATCCGATTGGAACGTTACTAACGGCGGCTATCGAAGTGGCTCAATAACTCCCCGGAGGTCGATCACGTCTAGGTAAGTCCAAGTAGCTTTATGTCGGTTGGAGTCATCTCTCGAATTTCTTAGGCATCAATGGTAAGTCTTACTCGTTGATCTCTTACGAGTATCTCTAGCTCCTATTTCACTTTTTTTTTCTCTTTTCGAGCTCTTGACCTTAAAAGCCGCTTTCGACTAGTATCACAAACTCTTTGATTTCAAGAATGCTGACCAGTAACTTTATATCTTCATTCAAATCGTCTTCAAATCTTTTGCACATAATGGCTTCAGTAGAAGCACACTCTCTAGCATATCTCGCTAAGTCCGACAAATTTCGCTCATATTCATCACGGTCATTCGCCCTGCTTTAGTTCAAGAAATTCTTTTCGTTTTTGATCGATGAATCTCTGACTGATATATTTCTTACGGAACTCAATTTGGAAGAAGTCCCAAGTTACTTTTTCTTTCGGAACTACGGATACCAATGTGTTCCACCAGTGATAGGCAGTGTCCCGAAGTAGAGATATAGCACACTTTAGGCATTCATTTGGAGTACAAGATAACTCATCGAGTACCCGAATAGTGTTATCAAGCCACATCTCAGCTCATTCTGCATCGTCATTATCATTGGCCTTGAATTCCTCAGCCCCATATTTCCTGATTTTATCAATGGGAGGCCTACTAGATCTCATTGGATCTATCATCGGGGGTGTTGAAGGTACCGGAGTTGGATTATTTGGGGGTGGAGGTTGTTGTACAGCCGGGTTATTCTGAACAAACTAGGTAAACCATTCATTCATCATTTGGTAGAAGGCTTGTTTAGCCTCCCCCTCATGGTTACCCATATCTGGTCGAGAGTCTAATGGCACTGATCCACGTGCGAGACCAGGCACAACGCTCTCCACATCATCAGCTATGGCTCTATCGGGATCGAAATCCATTTACTATATAGAATACAATTGAAATTGTCAGAAGTCACCACACTATCATATATACAATTCAAAGGCATGTATAGCTAGACTCTTACATACTACGGTAGTCCTAGAATCGACTAAATCGTAGCTCTGATACCAATAAAATGTAACACTCTTAAACTGTGTCCGTTGCCGGATTAAAGTTCCAGGGCATTACTATGCTTAACACAAATCATATCATTCATTTACATTCATTAAAAGCATGAAAAAAATGCATTTCGAGATTATACTACCATAGCAAACTTAAACATTGATATCTTATCATAATCCATTTAAGCCAATTTCAGATACTTGCATATATTTATGTTTTCTCGCTCAAAATATATAAACTTAAACTAAATGTATATGCGCATGTTCAAACCATATTCAATATGTCTATTTAAAAAAACAAACATAGCATAAAACTTCCTATACAAACGGTTAATATAACTTATATAGATCATATAATCTTTGGCATGTTTTATCACTTCTACCAAATCACATTATCAAACCACCCAATTACCTATTCGACATATACCTATTATTTTAAACTTATCAACATAATAACCTTATGCCACATACACTACTTCATGCAATTAATTTCACATAACCGAATGTATACATGATTACACATCAAATTACTCATTACTATTTCACTTCTGGTTAACACATGCATAAAATACAATTTATGTCAATCATACCTAATCATATTGATACATTCAACTAAACATGCCGAAAGAAATCATCATTATTCCAATGTCACATAGATATTTGAACCATATTTAATCCATTACTAAAATCTCCAATAGTAAATTCATAATTTAACCAACTCAAACCAACTCAAATAAAGAAACCTATACAATCAAATTTAAACCATAAGGGACAAGCCATTTTCGCAAATCATCATGATCATTATCCTTTACTTTAAAGTAAGTAAAAGATCACTTAATCTAATACCTTACTTACATATGCTTAAACCATAAAATAAACCTTTGAAGTTAACATAAAGCAAAACCGATTATTCACATCACTAATACCATGACCACATTACAAATCACACATTCATAAAAGCATAGCCATTTTCGCATGGCATACATACATATACATATCATTCGATCACAACATAAGAGATTTAGTCTATACATGCCTTTGAATCAAAAAGTATTCAAAACATATATATACCAAAGAGAGTGATAGTTTGGTTGACTTCACCAACGATCCTTCAAGCCTGTAGTTTGACCAAAATCTATAAAACGAATAGCTAAAACACACAAAGTAAGCTCACTAGCATAGTAAGTCTTAAGCACATATAATTTTAATGAACGTACATGTAAACATTTTAATCTTCAAGCTTATCATATTGTACATAAATATTTCTATATATATATAATACACTTAGTGAATACTAGTGTCACACTTGTATCAATTATCATCACTATGTTATCATGAACATATACTTTATCAACTTCACATATAAGCAATGTACATACACATTAATGATAGGTTCAACATTATAAAATAAAGTACTTGTGGAATTGACCATTTCAAAGACATCGTATTTGATTTAACGATAAGAAATTTGCTCACTTCATCCCTTACAAACATAATATGCCAACTCTTACCCGAGCTTTTGACACAAAACATTATATATAACTTACCTTGTTTGATTCTCAAATTTTCCATTTATATCAATTCACCTAAGATTAAGCACCGCTAGGCACGAAGCCGAATATGTCATAAGACTAAGCCCGCTAGGCACAAAGCCCGAATATGTCACCAGACTAAGCTCGCTAGGCACTAAGCTCGATAAGTAACACCAAGCACTAAGCTCGCTAGGCATCAAAGCTCGATAAGTAACACAAGACAAGGCACGCTAGGCATCAAAGCTCGATAAGTAACATCGGCACAAGGCACGCTAGGTTAATAGCCCGAGATATCAACATTTTCAACATTTCAATGCACATTTCAATAATACCATAACCAATTAAATCACTTAAATTTCATAATTCTATCACATTTCAAACTCAACTAAGCTTATTCACATTTCCTAAATAAAATCGTTACATCATTGTATACTCCGCATATCATATCGATTATACACCATGTAGTATTAACAAAACATATCCAATTCAATGTAATACCTTTACATTCGGCTATCACATAAAAATATGCCCAAATTTATCAAACATTGTCATTAAACACATTCACAATTCATTCTTTAATATAATCTAGCTTAAGGACTTACCTCGACTTTCGACGGACAACGTTAACCGGCTAGTCGACAACTTTCGTTTTTCCCCGATCCAAGCTCATTTTTCTTTGTTCTTGATCTAGAACACATTAAATTCAACTCATTCAAGTACATTTCAATTCAATTTAATCCCAAAATACATAAACATGCAAATTACCATTTTGCCCCTAAGATTTCACATTTTTACTATTTAGTCCTAATTGTACAAAACATAAAATACACAAAATTTGCCAAGACTATGCAAGGGCCGAATGTTCACAAGGGCATTATAAGTCCATTTCTTTCATTTATTTTTAAATAAGCCCTCTAAAATTTACTTTTACAAATTAGCCCTAAATACTAAAATTCACTAAAATTTCTAATACAAAACATATCAATCCTTAACATATCTTTAATTTAAAATCATCAAACATCAAAACCTCAAAATTCATCAATGAGTGAACCTCATAAACACATGATTCTCAAAAATTCAAGCATGGGTCATGTAATATATGAAGCAACGATCTCAAAACGTAAAAATTATTAAAACCGAGCTCAAACTAACCTTGATTTGGTGCTTCTAATTGCCGAAATTCAAAGGAACAAAAACCTTTTCTTTCTCCCATATTCGGCCAAAGAACAAAAGGAGATGATAATGGCTTTTTCATTTTATTTTATTATGTATATAATGGTTATTTAATTAATTTACTAATATAACCTTTAATATAAAATAAACTATTACATATAATAATGGCATATTAGTCAAAAGCCATCCACTAACTTATAAAATGGAATACTTACCCATCTAATACCTCAAATTAAGAAGCCATCATCATTCTAGCACTTTACACTAAAGAATGCAACTTTTACGCTTTACGCGATTTAGTCCTTTTTATCAAATTCAATACTTAAACGATAAAATTTTTCTACGAAACTTTCACACACATAAATTCACATATAATAAACACTAAATATAATATTTAAATATTTCTTGGGCTCGGATTCGTGGTCCCAAAACTACCATTCCGATTAGGTTCAAATCCGGTCTGTTACAGAGACAACACTTAAAAATCAACAAGCATCGATTAAAGGAATCGAGAACCAGTTAGGGCAACTCGCAAAGCTGATCTCCGAACAACCACTAGGTAGCTTGCCAAGTAACACTGAGACTAATCCAAAGGAGCAAATTCAAGCCATAACAGCTCATGAAAGTAAAGGGTTAGTCGAATCTAAACCTGAGCCAAGGCAAGAACCTGTGGTAAGTGAAAGTACGATTGAGGAAAGCCAAGAAAAGCCAAAATTGGTAATTAAAGAATACAAACCTCGTATACCTTACCCCATGCGATGAAGGAAGATGACACAGAAGAGCAGTTCGGTAAGTTCCTTAAACCCTTAAAGAAATTACATATTAACTTACCGTTTCTTGAAGCTCTTTCGCAGATGCCAGATTTAAGGAAATTTTTAAAAGAGTTCTTAATAAACAAGCGAAAGTTAGATGAGGAGTCGCATGTGGAATTAAACGCAGTATGCTCAGCAATGTTACAGAATAGACTACCACGTAAATTAAAAGATCCAGGGAGTTTTACAATTCCATGTTTAATTGGTAGTTTATCTGTTGATAATGCTTTAGCTGATTTAGGGGCAAGCATCAATGTTATGCCATCTAAAATGTTTAAACAGCTAGGTCTAGGGAAACCCAAGCAAACTAGCATGAGTATTTAACTAGCTGATAAGACTATTCGAATTCCTAAGGGTATAATTGAAGATGTACTAGTTAAAGTTGAAAAATTTATATTCCCCGTAGACTTTGTTGTTTTAGATATGGATGAAGACAATAGTATCCCCTTAATTTTAGGAAGACCTTTTCTAGCAACTGCCAGATCTAAAATTGATGTTAGTATAGGTGAGCTCATACTTCGTGTAGGTGATGAATCAATCAGTCTTCAAGCTCTCGACTCAGCTAGAACATCGAGTGAGAAAGGTGAGAACGTAAATTTCGTTGATAAGCATTCGATTAAGCTTTCTTTTCAAGAAACACCACAGAACCACAGCACTGAGCTTGATACCATACCTCATGCCAACAAAGAAATATCTCATGAGGAACGATGACTTCAAATCGATGAGATAGATGAGTGGAAGACACATTTCAAGGAGAAATTAGGAATACACGAAGTGAAATAGAAGAAACCCCCAGAAGAACCTAAAGTAACATCAAATCACTTCAAAATAGGAGATCAGGTACTATTAGATAGAACAAACCCGCAAATTGCCACATCAAACCTGAAGACAAATGAAGAGGTCCCTTTTACGGTACTTAATGTTTTTCCTTACGGAACAATCGAGGTAAGTAATTCTACTTTCGATACTTTTAATGTAAACTCCACTCGACTCAAATTATATGATGATAGCATGAAAAATGATTTTTCACTCCTTAAACCATCGTGAAGGTACAAATGAGAGGTAAGTCTAGCTTAAGACTTTAAATGAGCACTTATCGGGAAGCAACTCGAGCACTAACCCTATTTTTTTATTTCTTTTTTTAGCACCTAACTACAAACTAACCAAGTTAATGAAGCGCAGATTTCCATACCACACGGCCTTACACACGACCGTGGCCGTGGCCGTATGGATACTACGAATGCTAGCTCTGGCATGGCAGAGATAGTACTAGACAAGACGAAAAAAATATCTTCAAATCACGGACTCAACTAACACCACGGCCATGCAACACGGCCGTGGCTGACACTGTTAAACCAAAATAGGCATGGCAATCCAATACAAGGCATGGGAGAAGTGATTGAACCACCACATGGCCGTGCAAAATGGCCGTTGGACACAACACGCCCATGAGACACGGGCGTGGGGATGTACCAGAATTGAAATTTTCTATTTAAAACACCCATCTCCCCTTCTCACCCACTCCCCTCCATCTTCACTTTCCTCTTTCTTCATTCTCTAAAGTCTTGATCTACTCTTTAATAATGTCAAAGAAATGGAAAGATCCTAGTGCATTCTCCCTGTGCTAGACTAATCAACTTAAGTTCATGTTGGCCACTTCATCCACTCGACAAGCCAAGGGTCTTTGAGGCCATTTAGCTTTTATTTTTCTTTTCTCTTCTCTTTTATTTTCCTTCTATTTGACTTTCTTATGCTTAATTTAGTTTATTTCATTTTAGTTTCTTGGTTTTAGGTTCTAAAGGCTGCTAGGGAATCACACACCATGGCCTTAGAAATCACACCACCTCGCGAACCATCTACTAATAAGGACTTTTTAATCCATTCATCTTTTCTTTTGGTCTTATTTTAATTCTTATTTTCTTTCTTGATATCTTTATTTACTTTAATTATATAATTAGTATATTTAGAATTATTATTACTATTCCCTAGCTAATTCTTCATGAGTTACCCAATTTCTTCATCCAGCGCAGAGATTGTCAGCGGCCACCACACCACGACCACTGCCAACTCGAGGATCTCATCCAAAATTCAGGAAGTTTCACTTCTCTCCCTATCTTATGATTTTATATTATATAATTATTATATATCTTTGTACATTGAGGGCAATGTACATCTTAAGTGTGGGGGGTGAAAATTATTAGAAAAAAGTGCCTAACTTTTTGCATTATTCTCAAAGCCCTAAATAATATCTTGTCTAAAATAATTTTCTCATATCACTAATTAGAATGAAATTCCTATTAATTCATGATTTTTATTGATATGTTTTAGATTAAGCCATTGATAATTGTGCAATGATGATTTAAACTTCAAGATACTAGAGAATCAAGCATGATGAGTCTATTTTCAAAAAAATAAAAATTTTGTTAGGTTGTCTACCTGAATCTAATTGTTACCTTGAAGTTTGAAATTTACAAAATTGATATCAAAAACCCATAATTTTTGTGAGATTTTGAGCCTTTTAGAGCATACATTCTTTTCGTGCTTACTTTATTGATTATGAGTGTGTCAACATTGATTTGTTATTCTAGAACTTGTTTCGACTATACATGTCAAGACCACATCTTTGATTTGATATACTGAGATGATAAAGGCACTTAGGATTTAACCCACTTACTCCACTAAAAGCCTACCTTCACAATTAACCTCTAGTGAACCCCTTTGATCCTAACAACCATTTTATTGACTCAACCCACTAATATTAACCCGAAACCCATCTTGTATTTGTTATCACCATTCCTTTTTACTACCTTTCTATCGAGACTTGATTTGATTAGTTGCCTAATTATATTATTTAAGTTGTTAAAGTTTTATCTTATATTGATTTGTTCTAAAAAAATTCGAAGTATATTCACTATTAGTTTTCTGATTAAGCAAGCCTATACGTTTAATTTCAACATCTTGAAGAAAAAGCTAGTATTATTAGTATTACAAGTTTTCAATTGATGTAATTATGCATGTTATTAGTCATTTTTCTAGTTAGGTAATTGTCAATTCAATCTCGATTCTAACCCTTTAATTTAGCCTTTATCCACACCGTTAACTTAAGCCTCGTTATAACCCTTTTTAAAGACCTTTTGATTTTTATATCATCTCATTTTATAGTGGTGGAGATTTGATTTTCATGCAAGCCTATGGGATTAAATTTTCATGTTTGACTATTGAGTGCTTTATTTTGAACCTTAAACACCTTGAGTGATTTGAGTGAATCTTTAGTGAGGATGTCAACTCTTGTCGATTTTGAATTAAAGGTAATTATTCGGATAAGGGGAAAACACCTATGTTTTCATGCTAAAAACTCATGACTTTGATTGTTTGAATCTTTAGGACTCTTTGAGTTGAATTATCCATGTATAAATTATTTATGAATTATGATGAGGCATTATCAATGAATATTATGAATAGAGGAAGTTCATTTTATTTGTGAGTTGAGAATTTTGCTTAAGGACAAGCAAAAGCTTAAGTGTGGGGGTATTTGATAAATTGAAATATGAACATATTTTAATCCCACATTTAGCATACTTTTGGATGATTTTTCCCTTTAATTATGGAAATAGGTGCTCCTAATCCTTTCTTTTCATGTTTTATACTCAGGAGAGCACCGGAGGATGAAAAGAATGAATAAATGGGCCAAAAATGGAGAAAATAGGCCAAAACACGAAATCCACACAGCCTGGGCCCAAGACCACACGACCGTGCCTCTTAAGAAGAGTCGAACACGGCCTGGACCCCAAAATGCATGGTCGTGCCTCATCAACAGGTTAGACCACGACATGGCCTCGAATCACACAGACGTGTGCCATGGGCGTGGCCCCACTGCAGGAAAGAAAAGTTCTATTCGGATTAGGATACTTTCGAGCCAAGTAAGGCATCTCGAAGCCTATATAAACACTCTATGAGGAAACTTAAAGGGGGGTTCGACGGAAGCCTTTTGTTAGGGCTTTTCAAAGCGTGCAATGAGGCCAAACAATACCAAGCGGAGAAGTTGAATATGTGGATTTACTCGAAGAAAGCCAGTTGATTCATCTCAAGAAGCTAGAATCTTATTCAAGACTGAGGACTTCTCCTTCAATTCCTTCATGGGGTTTTAGGGTTTTCTTTATGTTTTTTTTTTATATTTTCTTCTGAGATGTTTTCTTTTATAATTATGAACTAAACCCTCAGATACCTGAGGGGGATAAAACCTAAGATGGATCTTGTTATTGTTATCAGAGCTATATGATAAATACTTGATTTGTTCTTAACTATGTGTTCTTAATTCTTATTTTGGTATTTTCGGGATATTAATTCAAGTATTGATGTGCTTAGGTGGTGGAACAAAAGTCCCTGCCTAAGAGTAGTTAAACGCAACCCTAGAAATAGGATGACGTAAATTTGTCGGATTAGGGTCAAACTAATATGGGATTCCATAGATCAAGTTAATGCAATTCTAGGGGTTTTAATTAGAAATAAATTTCAATTAATCAACCTAGGGTTAGACGTTAGTAGCCTCGAAAGAGGTATTGATGTAAATTAGGGAATCCTACGGATCAAGTCAAGTGAATAAATCATCTGGTTCAGAGTTAGATAACAAGTGAAGTCTAGGTGGATTATTCCTCGAGTATTGTCTTAATCGATCGGCTTCCCCCTCAAGTCTTTCCCAAATTCCTTCTTTTTCTTAGCACCTTTAGCTTAGTTGTTAGTTAATTTTAGATTAGATAAACAAATCCCTTAATTATTAGGCTAGATAATAAAAAAGAAAGTTAGTATTAGTACTTTTGGTTCTTTTGGGTTTGACAATCCGGTCTTGCCACTAAACTATACTATTATTCGATTGGTACGCTTGCCTCCATCGTTGTCTTAGTTAGTTTCCAGGTTCGATCATTCTTATTATAAATTTTTAAGACTCTTACACACGATCAATATGATTGGTTTCAGATATGAATATTAAATAATATGAATTAATTTTATTTTTTCTGTAAACTTTGGTAAGGCTTTGTAACCCTATTCCAACGATAGATATGGGTTAGGGGTGTTACATTTATTGGTATCAGAGTTACGGTTTAGCCGATTCTTGGACTAACGTAGCAAGTACGAGTTTAGCTATACATGCCATTATATAATTTGTGATAGTGTGATATCTCCTGACAATTTTAAACATGTTTTTCATATAGTAATTTTTTCCAACCGAGTTGAATCCAAGGAAGCTGAGAGCAATGCTCAAGCTTCAGTTCAAAGAGCTGCTTCCAGTAATAGAATGCCCGTATCTGAGGGCCGAGGTGAGGAGGCTAAAGAAGCCTTCTTTCAAATGATGAATGAATGGTTCACTAAATATTTAAGAACAAACTTGGCTGTGCAACAACCTCCACCCCCTCCTGTTCCTCAATCGATTCCTGATATACCACAAGGTACTAAAATTGTTAGAACTGGTAAGCCTCTTGTAGATAAAATTTAGAAATATGAGGCAGAAGAATTTAGGGCCATTGTTGAAGATGATCTGGAAAGTGCTAAATTTTGGTTAGAAAACACCATCAGGGTTCTGAATGAATTATCTTGCAAGCCTAACGAATGTTTGGAATGTGCTGTATCTTTGCTAAAAGATTCGACTTATCAGTGGTGGAATACTCTAGTTTCTGTTGTACCAAGGGAGAATGTTACATGAGAATTTTTTCAGAATGAATTTAAAAAGAAGTATATTAGCTAGAGATTCCTGGATTAGAAACGGAAGGAATTTTTAGAGTTCAAATAGGGGAATATGACTGTATCTGAATACAAGTGGGAAATTTTTAGATTAAGTAAAAATGCCAGAGAGTGTATCTCGACTGAAGTTGCTATGTGTAAACAATTTGAAGATGGATTAAATGAATACATTAAGCTATTAGTTGGGATTCTAGAATTAATAGAATTTGTCGTACTGGTTGATCGGACACATAAAGCTGAAGAATTAAGTAAAGAAAAGAGGCAGCAGAGATGGAAGCCCAAACCTTGAGTAAAAGATTTATGGGAAAGTCACAACCGTCAGCTTCAAAGAAATCAAAGAAATATCATGATCGTTCTACCACATCTATGGGGTATTCTAGGAAAGACCGAGGCTCTCAATGCTCTAATCCGAGATCTTTGGCCCCATCAGTAGCAAGTGCTGGAAGTGTTGGAAATCCCAAACCCATATGTAAACATTATAATAAATGACATTTCGGTGAGTGCCGCATGAAAAGTGGAGCCTGTTTTAGATGTGGTTCCTTGACCACTATCTCAAGGATTGCCCAAAAAGAATTGAAAAATATACTGTTCAGACTTTAAGGCCGAGCAACCCTGCCTCGAGAGGTAGACCACCTTGTAACCCGATAATATGAGTGATAGCCGAGGTATAAGAAAAGATTCAATTGTTAAACCTGAAGCACGAGCACCAGCGAACATATGCTATACGTGCACGAGAGGATGCTTCTGCACCTGATGTTATTACTGGTACATTTTCTCTTCTTGATACTGATATTATTGCTTTGAATGATCCTGGTTCAACATATTCATACATTTTCACAAATTTAGCATTTATTAAAAAAATTATCTCTTCAATCCACTGAATTCGTGGTCAAAGTATCAAACCCCCTAGGCCAGTATGTGATGGTGGATAAAATTTACAAGAAATGTTCGCTAATGATATGGGGTTTCTATTTTCCAGGTGATTTGATGTTACTGCCATTTGCTGAATTTGATGTAATCCTAGGTATGGATTGGTTAACTCAGCATGATGCAGTGCTAAATTGTAAACAGAAATGTATTGTATTAAAATGTTAGAATGGTGAATTGCTTTGTGTTGAATCTGATAAACTGGATGGGTTGTCTAATGTGATCTCAGCTATATTAGCGCAAAATATCAGGAAATGGTATGATGCCTATCTTGCATATGTATTGGACACTAAAGTATCTAAATCGAAGATTAAGTTAGTACCGGTTGTCTGTGAGTATCCTAACGTGTTACCGAAAGAATTACCTGAATTACCACTAGACATAGAGGTTGAATTTTTTATAGATCTTGTACCGGGGACAACACCGATATCTATAGCACCTTACAGAATGGCTCCTATAGAGTTAAAAGAGTTGAAATCACAGTTGCAAGAATTAACTGACAGAGGTTTTGCTTGACCCAGCTCATTACCTTGGGGTGCACCAGTTTTATTTGTTAAAAAGAAAGATGGATCGTTGAGGTTATGTATTGATTACAGATAGCTCAAAAAAGTCACAATAAAGAATAAGTATCCACTGCCTCATATTGGTGACTTGTTTGATTAGTTGAAAGATGCCACTGTATTCTCGAAGATTGATCTTCGTTCTGGTTACTATTAGTTACGAGTGATAGAATCAGATGTACCAAAGACAACCTTTAGAACTAAGTATAGGCATTATGAATTTCTTGTGATGCCGTTCGGTTTGACGAATGCACTTGCAGTATTTATGGATCTGATAAATAGAATTTTTAGATCGTTTCTAGACAAATTTGTGGTGGTATTTATTGATGATATCTTGGTATATTCTCAAGATGAAAATGAACATGCTAATCATTTGAGAATTGTGTTGCAAATGAGAAACAACTATATGCCAAATTTAGTAAATGTGAATTTTGGCTTCGGGAAGTTGGTTTTCTTGGACATATAGTATCTATTGAAGGCATCAGAGTTTACTCAAATAAAATTTCAGCAATTGTTAACTGGAAACCACCAAAAACTATGTCTGAAGTTAGAAGTTTTCTGGGATTAGCTGGATATTATCGGAGGTTTATAAAAGGGTTCTCTATGATAGCTTCTTCGATGACACGATTGTTGTAGAAAGATGTGAAGTTTGAATGGACTGATAAATGTTAGCAGAGTTTTAACAGGTTGAAAACCTTGTTGACTAAAGCACCACTATTAGTTTAGCCTGAATCGGGTAAGGAATTTGTGATTTATAGTGATGTGTCATTGAATGGTTTAGGTTGTGTCTTGATGCAAGAAGGTAAAGTAATAGCCTATGCTTCTAGACAGTTAAAACCACATGAAAAGAATTACCTGATACCCGATGCACTATCTGTTTGGTGAAAAGTGTCATATATTCACTGATTACAAAAGTTTAAAGTATTTGATGTCACAAAAGACTTGAACTTGAGACAACGCAGGTGGCTTGAATTATTGAAAGATTATGATTTGGTTATAGACTATCATCCAGGAAAAGAAAATGTGGTTGCTGATGCTCTGAGTAGAAAATATTTATTTGCCTTACGAGAAATGAATACCGATTTTCATTTTCAGATGATGATTCAATCCTAGCTGAGTTAAAAGTCAAACCGATGTATCTAGAGCACATCTGTGAAGCTTGGAAAAATGATGATGAACTACAAGCTAAACGGGTTCAATGTGAGTTAAATTCCAATTTAAAATTTCAAATTGGGTCTGATGGTTGTCTATTATTTAGAGGCAGAATATGTTTACCGAGGAATTCAGAACTTATACAGAAAATTTTAAATGAAGCTCATAATGGTATTATGTCTGTGCATCTTGAGAGTAATAAAATGTATAATTATTTGAATAAAGATGTACTAGTGGTCGGGAATGAAACGCGATATTTTTGAATTTGTATCTAAATGTTAAGTATGTCAGCAAGTTAAAGCTAAGCACCAGGTGCCTTCGGGATTATTACAGCCAGTAATGATACCGAAATAGAAATGGGAAAGAGTTACCATTGACTTTGTATCGGGATAACCCCTATCCCCAAAAAAAAGATGCCATTTGGATAATCGTTGATCGTTTAACGAAGTCTGTACACTTTATTCTAGTACGTATGGATTTCTATTTAGACAGATTGGCTGAATTATATGTTCCTGAGATTATCAAACTGCATGGAGTGCCGGTTTCCATTATTTCAGACAGGGATCCCCAGTTTACATCCCGATTCTAGAATAAGTTGCAAGAAGCTCTGGGTACACAATTACATTTCAGTACAGCATTCCATCCTCAAACTGATGGACAAACTGAACGTGTGATACAGATTTTAAAAGATATGTTTTGGTGCTGTGTACTAGAATTTAAAGGTAATTGGGAAAAATATCTACCTTTAGTTGTATTTGCATACAATAATAGTTATCAGTCAAGCATTAAAATGGCATTGTACGAGGATTTGTATGGTCGTAAATGTAGAACTCCATTGTATTGGACAGAGCTCAGTGAGAAAAAAATACGTGGAGTTGATCTAATTCGTGAGACTAAAGAAAAAAGTGAAAGTGATCAGAGATAGTTTGAAAGCAGCCTCTGATTGTAAAAAATCTTATGTTGATCTTAAAAATAAAGAAATAGAGTTTCAAGTTGGTGAAAAAGTATTTCTGAAACTTTCACCTTGGAAGAAAGTTCTTCGGCTTGGTCGTAAAGGAAAACTGAGCCCACGGTTCATCGGACCATATGAGATCACTGAAAGAATCGGACCTGTTGCATACCGATTAGCATTACCACTAGAACATGATAGAATTCATAATGTTTTCCATGTATCTATGTTGCGACGGTATCGATCAGATCCTTCACATGTTATTTCTCCGACAGAAGTTGAGATTCAGCCTGACATGACTTACAGTGAAGAACCAATCAAAATTCTTGCATGGGAAACGAAAGAGTTAAGAAATAAAAAGGTAGTTTAGTGAAAGTTCTTTGGCAACGACATGTAATAGAATAAGCTACCTGGGAACCGGAGGAAACAATGAGAAAGCAATATCCGAACCTTTTTACTGGTAAGATTTTTGAGGACGAAAATTCTTTAAGGGGGAGAGTTGTAAAAGCCCGTTTTCAATGAAATCGGAACAGTGGTTTCGGGACCACAAATCTGAGTCAGAAAGAAAATTTATTTTAATATTATTGCATGGTCTGCATTATGATAGGAAAAAAGTATGAAAATTTTGATAAGGAAATTTTACCGATTTCATGTTTAATTATTGAAAGGACCAAATTGTATAAATACAAAAGTTGAGTTCTAGTAGCTATAGGTAGTATATAACTATGAAATTTAAAACTTGAGGTCCTTATATGGTAATTAGACCATTAAATGGAGTTAGTAGATATTTATGATGAATCATCCATAGAAAATTAGAAAAAGAAAAGAACTAAATTGGAAATGGAAATAATTAAATATAATAATAAACTAATATAATCTATTTCATCCTCATCCCCAAATTAAAAATACATGGAAACCCTAGCTAAGAGAAAGTGAGCTCAAGCAAGTTGTTTTGGTTCAATTAGGTATGAATTCTTGTCCCATTTTTAGTAATTTTTATATTTCCGAGATTGTAGTAACCTAATCTACCTATCTTAGGTATTAATTTGTAAAGTTATCAAAGTATTAAAAGTTTTCCATGGATGAGTATGCTGAAATTTTTAAATTTATGGTAGAAAATCAAAGGTTGTTGATAGATAAACAACTTTTGTAAAGGAAATTTTCATGAAATTGTGATTTAGGGAACAAATTATAAATGTAACACCTCAAACCCGGCCCATGCGTTATGACCGGATCTGACATGTCACATGAGAAAGACATGTTAAATCCTTTTTATTCGGAATAAAATAGGTATTATTACAATATAATAAAAAAAACAAGTTTCATTTGAAATATTTGATAAAATACTACTAACCTCGAAAATTGATTGACAAATCAAAAATTGAATTAATGATCTTATAAAACCATGACCTTTGAAAATATTGTTAATAATTTGAGAGAAAATGTCCGAGTTAAAATATTTGTATAAGTTTGTTATGAAATCCATTTGTTAGTCTATTTTAGAAAACCTTTAGTTTAGTTTTTGGAAAATTTCCCATTTAAAATAATTTAAACAAAATAATAAATACGTCAAACATAAAATAAAAGCAAAATATTCCAGAGGCCTTATAACAATATAAAAACCCAAAATAGTAAAGTAAACGGAAATAGAAATCTAAAGTTCAATAAAAACCAATTTCTGAAGTATGGCCTCCACCGAGTCATCCATGGCCCAAGTCCCATGCTAATGAATATTACCTGCAAGGTTAAGAAAACGGGGTGAGTTACTAGAACTCAGTGTATAATCCCCTTACCGTTGTCCATTGGACCTGAACCCATTTAGCATCATCTTGGCCTAAGCCCATATAACAACCTCTTGGGCCTGAGCCCTTATAGCATAATCTTGGGTCGAAGCCCAATTGCATGTAATAAATAAATGATATGAATGCAACCCATCCCATCCAACCAATCTCTCCACCCGTACCAACCAATCTCTTCTGTGGGGATCAAGTCAATCCACCCCGCCAGTCTCTCCACTTTGCAGTCAAGCTTC
Organism: Gossypium rotundifolium; assembly: GCA_025506655.1. Classification (NCBI taxonomy): domain Eukaryota; kingdom Viridiplantae; phylum Streptophyta; class Magnoliopsida; order Malvales; family Malvaceae; genus Gossypium; species Gossypium rotundifolium. The sequence continues at coordinate 26,105,537 of CP106727.1, forward strand.
CATTTATAATATTAGTGGCTGGGCCACCAGAATCATATACGGTAATGTAATTGGCATACAACCTTAGTTACGATGGCACAAAGCCATATTTAAATTGGCACATAGCCATTATCAGAATTTGTGACAATGCCACCGGTCTACACTTCTCTTTATTTAATTCTCCCATCTCATGCAAAATGTAATGATGCAACATAAAATATCCTCATGTATAACAACCATTAGTTTAGTAATTTATTACGGTGAATCGGCCCATTTAAACAATATCATAAATTCGGCCCACTAAGGCATTTTAACAAATTAGCCCATAAGGGCATTTCGGTAATTTGGCCCATAGGGACATTTTGGTAATTCGGCCCATAGGGCATTTCAGTAATTCGACCCATAGGGTATTTCAGTAATTTGGCCCATAGGGGCATTTCGATAATTTTATCAATTTTAATGCCGATTTGGTCAAATCTATAGAAATAATGTACTTAAAGCCAATTTCTCGTTTTATGCCAACTTTACAATTTTTAGCCATATAGTAATAAAAATCTATTATCAACCAATATACCGAATCATGGATCACACGAAATTATGGTGTGAGATTACACACCTAATTACGGTAAGTACTAGGCCTTCTTGATCGTCGACACCTATGATATCATAACACTTGATTAATCGAAATACGTGATTTTTCTTAATCTAACTCTAAAATAAACGATCTAAAATGTTTACCCTTCGAATCGTGAACGACCACGATTTGCCTACTTTCACCGGATGATGGTCCACAACCCGGTGGAAAATCCCGAACCGTCGATACCATCCTTCATTTGAATTTAGGAGTAGAAATCACAAATCCGCTCTTTTTGTGATCTCCAAATGCTTTCCCTTTAAAATTAGCATGTAACACCCCAAACCCGGCCCAAACACTACAACTGGTCTGGTATGTCATTGAGAAAAATTTTGTAAAACCAATCCTGTTGACAGAAAGCCCAAATAAGAACTACATAAAATGTGCCTTAATAATCAAAAGCCCAAAACTGAATTACATGTCCTTGAACGAAATTAAAACGAGAATAAATAATAAAGGCCCATAATAAAACTAAAATGTAAACTAATGGCCCATGGCCTTATTACAACGTAGTTTAAATCCATAACATAAAGTACTTTAAAAAAAAAAAACTAATATGGGGTACTTGTCGCCGGATCCACCTTCTTTTGCATGGCCACCTTGCACTTCACTCCGGCCCGGTCCGTTGCACTAATTGTCACCTGAAAGGTTAGTTTAATTTGGGTGAGTCACGAGACTCAGTGTGCAACCCTCATGCACCACTAGATTTGGGCCTCATAAAACATAACAACAATTTCATTTACATGGATAACAAGTAATATGCAAAGCCCAACCCATTTGCCTAGGTTTCCATCCGCTACATGCCCCCGTACCAACCAACACACCATTGGGGATTTCTACAATCAACCCACACCGCTACACTCCAAGATGGCAGTCATGCTGCTCATCAACATATATTGGTCAAGCTCAGATAACAAATCACGGCATTAGCGCTCTGATAATTCACGGTAAAAACCGTTACACATATACATATACATATAACTTCCTCCTTTCATCACCCAACCCATGCAACATGCACAATAATTTAAAACATGTACAACAGTTTACTTGTAGCATATAGTCAGATTATTTACTAACCTGAGGGTCCGCTATTTAAATCCGAGATTTGACTTTTAATGTAACATATAAAACTTACGAACACACATATATATATATTTATAATTAATCAGATCTAGACGGTGGGGAAGTATTACACACCTGATTCGCGTACTAAGGCTTTCGCTATGTCCACGCTACTATCACTCGAAACAACTACTATTGGCCCACGATCTGACTTCGATTTTGGCCCACACCCTGTTGGCCAATCTCGCACTACTGAAACAGATCGCTTCTTGAATTTGGGCGACGATTTTACAGATCCAACCTTCTCTACTTGACTGTTAGTTGAGTCCATAACAATCCCTTAATCACTAAACCAAATAAACGATGAGATCTTACTCATTAGTTAAATGTAACCCTTAAAACGAACACTTACCTAGTTAGCCGAATCCCGGATATCTTTGAGAAATTGTCACCACCAACCTTCCTACATTCGGCCATCCTCCAAATATCAAACCAACCGATACACACAACCAACCTAACCCAAATAGTATTTGGCCAAAGCAAAAAAAGAATCATGGAAGGCCATTCGGCCAAACTTACCACTACCTACCTTTGACTTTTCCACCAAATCGGCTTTAATGGGGTAGATTCGGCTTCAAAGGGTAAAGAGTATAATCGGCAGGGCCTTGGAAATAATGATTTAGATTAGGAGTTTGATAAGAATAAAGGAATCACAGAAAATGAGAAATCCTGAAACTCACCGGATTACTAAGGAGTATACGGCTTACAGTACACCTTTGGGAAAATAGAGATCTCCCTTATAGATTTGGCTATAGAGGAAGAAGATGTGCGCTAAGAGCATTCAGCTTTCAGAAGGGTTTTTGAGGAGAGGAGAAACACTTAAAGAGTTTTGGCTATGATGTGTTTTAGGAAAAGGAAAAGAAAGAAAACTTAGAGAGAATGGAGTGTAGATTTTGGCAAAGAGAAAGAAAAAATGGAGAGAATGGTTAGCAGAATTTCGGCTAGCCTATACTAAACTGATTTCCCCCTCCTGTAGTTGAGTTTCGGCCAACTCTCCCTCTTCTTCTGATAATCTTTAAATCTCATGATAACTCAATCCTTATCTTACCTTTAGGAGAGCCCTCACTAAAGCCAACTCCTCCCTCCTTGATTATCATCTTTTATCACTTAAATAAAAAAAAATAAAGCTCCTAACTAGTAGCCTACATGCTGTCCACCCCCTTCCCATTTAAGTGCCAAATTTTGACCCATCTCCTAAGGCTCAATCGCCACAAAAGGGCCCAAACTCCTCCCCCTTTATGACTTCACCTTATGCCCACTTAAAGCACTTCAATTCTTTGGGCCACAAGCCCAGCTTGTCACTTAATTAACTATCTTCTTAAATTATGAGCTAACACCATTTATTAGCCACCTAACCTAAATTTTTAAAGCCCAATATTTCACTTTAAATTACCTAGAGCACTAACTTTAACCCTAATTCAAATATTTAATCAAAAAGTCAGCCTGATCCTTAAAATCTCAATTTAACATATTAGACTATCATATAAATGCGTAGGCCCACTTTAAGTATGTTATAGTTCTACCCCTTTAAAATAAATTTTGGCCTCGAAATTTACCTGGTCGAAAAAGATGGGGATACTGCTGGTGTATAACATTCTCTGGCTCCCACGTCACCTCTTCTGCGCCGTGATTTTGCCACAAAACTTTAACCAACGGAACAGACTTCCTTCTCAACACTTTCACATCTCGATCCAAAATTTGTATTGGTTCCTCCTCAAAGGACAAATCCGGCCTTACTTCTATCTCTTCTACCGGCATTAAGTGCGATGGGTCAGATCGATAACGTCTCAGCATCGAGACATGGAGCATGTCATGTATCTGCTCCAACTCCGAAGGCAACTCCAACCGATAAGCCACTGGGCCCACACGTTCTAGTACCCGGTAAGGCCCAATAAATCGTGGACTTAACTTCCCCTTTCGACCAAACCTCATTACCTTCTTCCACGGGGATACCTTCAAGAAGACTTGATCACCTACCGCGAATTCCACCTCCTTCCGCTTTAGATCCGCGTAAGACTTTTGTCGATCAGATGCTTCCTTTAGCCGAACCCGTATTAACTTCACTTTCTCCTCGATTTTGAAACTAATTCTGGACCTAACACCTTACGTTCACCCAACTCGTCCAACATGTTGGAGTACGACATCTCCTTCCATATAATGCTTCATAAGGCACCATCTGAATGCTAGCTTGATAACTATTATTATATGCAAATTCTGCCAAGGGCAAATACTCTTCCCAACTGCCCCTAAAGTCGATGAGGCAACCCCTTAGCATATCTTCCAAGATTTGAATTACCCTCTCGGACTGACCATCAGTCTGTAGGTGAAAGGCAGTATTAAAGTCTAACCTTGTTCCCATTGCTTGATGAAGAGCCTTCCAAAATCGTGACGTGAACCTAGGGTCCCTATCTGATATGATCGACACTGGCACACCATGCAATCTTACAACCTTAGCCACATACAATTTAGCCAGCTTTTGTAAAGAAAAGTGCACTCGAATCGGTATGAAGTGAGCAGACTTTGTCAGTCAATTAACAATCACCCAAATTGAATCCTTCTTAGTGGGTGTAAAGGGTAACCCACTAACAAAATCCATCGTGATTCTCTCCCATTTCCATTGGGGAATCTTTATCGGCTGCAACAATCCTGATGGCACTTGGTGTTCGACTTTGACCACCGACACGTCAAACATTTTCCTCGACTTCATTACCTCTTTCTTGGACTGCCACCAAAATTGCTCTCGCAAATCACGGTACATCTTGACTCCTCAGGATGCATAGCATAGGGGCTACTATACGATTCCCGAAGAATCCTCTGTCTTAGCTCATCATCCTTAGGCATGCAAATCTTCCCACGATAACACAGAACTCCATCCTTGTTCAGACTATAGTCTCCATTTCACCATCCCTCACTTGCAAAAGTTGAGCACTCAGAACATCATCCACTAACTATTTGTCCTTAACCTGGCTTACCCATGTTGGCTTTACTTGCAACTTTGCCAGCACACTCTTGTCGTCGAATAGACTTAGATGAGTGAACATGGCTCTTAACTCGATACTACCTTGCGGCTTAACGCATCTGCTACCATATTCACCTTTCCAGGGTGATATTCGATCGAACAATCATAATCCTTCAGGAGCTCGATCCACTTACGTTGTCTCAAATTCAGCTCCTTTTGGGTAAGAAGGTACTTGGCTTTTATGGTCGGTGTAAATTATCGACTTCTCCCCATATAAGTAGTGCCTACAAATCTTTAAGGCAAACACTACTGCTGCCAACTCCAAGTCATGCGTAGGGTAGTTTAACTCATGCAGTCTCAACTGTCGAGATGCAAATGCCACCACCTTTCCTTCTTGCATCAGGACACACCCTAAACCCGTGTGCGACGCATCACAGTAGACGGTAAATTCCTTTCCTGCCTCCGGCTAAATTAATACTGGCGCTTCCGTCAGAATTCTCTTTAGCTTCTCAAAGCTTCCCTGTTGTTTGTCGGTCCATACGAATAATACTCCCTTCCTCAACAACTTAGTCAGAGGAGCCGCTATTAGAGAAAACCCTCAATGAACCTTCGGTAATACCCTGCTAAACCTAAGAAACTCTGAACCTCCGCCATAGACTTTGGTGGTTTCCAATCCAATATAGCCTCTATCTTTCGAGGGTCCACCCTGATTCCCTCGGCCGAAACCACGTCCTAAGAAAGTCACTTCCTTCAGCCAGAACTCACACTTACTGAACTTTGCAAACAACTACTTCTCCCTCAGAGTTTGCAACACCACGTGAAGATGTTCGTCATGCTCCTCCTCCGACTTAGAGTAAACCAGGATATCATCGATGAACACCATAACGAACCGATCAAGATATGGCTGAAACACCGGATTCATCATATCCATAAAGGCCACTGGTGTGTTCATCAACCCGAACGGCATTACCAAGAACTCATAATGCCCGTACCGAGTTTGAAATGCCATCTTATGAATGTCCCCTTCTTTAACTTTTAATTGATGGTATCCAGACCTTAAGTCAATATTAGAAAAGACTGATGCTCCTTTGAGCTGATCGAATAGGTCGTTGATCCTTGGTAATGGATACTTGCTTTTGATCGTCAACTTGTTCAATTGATGATAGTCCACGCACATACGCATGGATCCGTCCTTCTTCTTCACGAACAGGACCGGCGCTCCCCATGGAGACACACTCAGTCGATTGAACCCACGATCCAATAGTTTCTGAATCTGAGCCTTGAGCTCCACCAACTCCTTCGGCGCCATTCTATAAGGAGCAATAGATACTGGAGCTGCACCCGGAAGTAGGTCTATTCCAAATTTCACCTCGCGATCCGGGGCTAATCTTGGCAATTCCTCCGGAAAGACATCTACGAAATCCTTGACTGTTCAGACCTCATTAACAGTCACCTCCTTAGCATCCAACGCACTAATAAAAGCCAGATATACACTACATCCCTTCTGAATCATCTTAATAGCTTTTAAGGAGGATATCATATTGGACAAGTAATTCCTCCTTTCTCCTAACATAACCACCTTCCCGCCTTCTGGGGTACCCAACATCATACGCTTGTTCTCACAGTCCAACTTGGCACGATGCTTAGTTAACCAATCCATTCCCAAGATGAGGTCAAACTCTCCAAATGGCAATTCCATCAAGTCTGCCGAGAACACTACCCCTTGAGTCTCTAAAGGTACTTCCCTAAACAGCTTGTCTACTACCCTAGATTGTCCTAGGGGACTAACCACGGTTATTTTCCTAGTGGTTATCTCATAATCTATACTTAGAGTCTCAGATACTGAGTATGCAACATAGGAGTGGGTTGACCCAATATCAATTAAAGCAAGGAAAGGGTTATCAGCGATAAGAAACGTACCGATTATAACATCCGGTGCATCACCGTCCTCCCTTTGGCTAGCCACATAAACTAAACCCGGTTACCTTGCATCTGTATTACCTGTACCTCTTTCGGATGCTCCACGACCCCGATCGGGTCTATTTCTTCCTCTAGCTGTACCTCTACCCCTTGGTCTAGGCTGATCACCTTTCCTAGCCTGATCAGAACTTCGACTCGTTGGCTACCCACGATCCATCTGAGGACAGTCCCTCATCAAATGTTCTGTGGATCCACACCTAAAACATCCACCGATTTTTACCCTGCACTCCCCATAATGGGTTCTCCCACATATAGAACATGCTTGACTTTGGCCCGGTGGAGCACGAGCTGGCCCATCAGTTCTAGGCCTCTTCTAAAAATTTCTAGTTGCTCTGGAGGGTCCAAAACTTCTCTTACTCTTGCCTCGATCCTTATCCTTCTCTTGTCTCTCCACCTGTTTCACCTCCTCAGCTATTTTAACTTTATCCACTAGAACCGTAAAAATTCTCTCTCGTTGTGGCGCGATCAAAACCCTTAGCTCATTTCTTAGCCCATCCTCAAACCAAACGCATCGTTCATACTCCGTTGACACCATTCCCGAGTGTAACGACTCAGGCATAGAAACTCAGCCTCATACTCAACCACAGACTTACTCCTCTGCACCAAATTCAGGAATGCTTTCCTTTGAGCATCCATATAACTAGTCCCAACGTACTTTCCCTGGAATGACTCCTTAAAGAAATCCCAGTCAATCAAGTCCGCAGCCGTACCCTCTTTCACCGTGAGCCACCATTGGTAGGCCTCGTCTCGAAGAAGAGACACGACCCCCTTTAGCTTCTCCTCCACCGTGAAGTCTAGGTCATCCATTATACGTTCCACCGCCTCCAACCAATATTTAGCGGAACTCGGGGATACGCCAGAGACTCCCTTAAATACTTCTGCCCCATTGTTCCTCAACCTCTCAAGCACAGATTTTCGGGCTCCCATGCCCATACCAGCCTCAGCCACTCTTTCTAAAACCCTCAGTACAGCCTGAGACACCACGTCCTCTCCACCTGTCTGGTCCTGGAATTCCACCTCAACAACTGGTGGAATCGGTATCTCACTTCCGGATCCATGACCCGATCCTATGGGTTCTGACACGATCATCCTACCTCTATCGCGTCCACGTGGTGAACGTCCTCGACCTCTTGTACTCATTCTCCTGGTTTGCATTTATCTGATTTAAAAATTTTATGAGTCATTAATTGTTTCCACTAATTATCCCCGAACAATCTTATGAAACATAGTTTTAAAAGTGATTCTTTCGAATTCAAACTTATCTATAGTTTTCAGTCTTCCTATTCTAGGTGTTATGCACACATAACGTTCATACAAGTAACATTCATCACCTAAGGGTATTTTTGTCATTTCGTTGCCCAGGGGTATTTTTGTAATTTTACCTAAAAGGGTATTTTCGTAAGAATTTTTTTTCAAAATATGGTCCGGGTGATTTTGCGAAATAAAGGTATTTTGAATTTTTTCACTCGGAGGTATTTTGGTAATTTTGCAAATCTGGAGGTATGTCGGTAATTTTGCAAATCTGGGGTTATTTCGGTAATTTATAAAATCTGGGGTTATTTTAGTAATTCTGCCAATCAGGGGTTCTTTGATCATTTTGCAAATCAGGGGTGTCTTGGTCATTTACAACTCATGGGTAATTTGGTAATTTTACAATTCAAGGATATGTTGTTGTTGTTGTTGTTGTTGTTGTTGTTTTTGTTTGCTATGGAAAAATTCTGTTGAGTTTGTAAATCGGGGTATATTCGCAAATCATAGGTATTTTTTCAAAGTAAGGATATTCTAATAATTTTGTGAGAAAAGCAGTGGTTTGGTCCTTTTGGGTTTTAATTGTAGTTTTGGCTGTCAACACGCACTCGTAACTAGGGTGAATAGTCACTACGCACGGGTAGGATTCTAGTGGAAAGGAGGTGAGTCACTAGGATTTGCTTAAGTACCAAGCTTTCCTGAATCCACTCCTAGACATGCTTATGCCTATTGCCACACCTGTCATGGCTAAAGTGAACAATCACTATGCACGGTGAGATTCTGCGAAGAGGAGGTGAGTCACTGACCGCTTAAATACCAAGCTCTTAGGATCTACTCCTAGACATGCATATGCTTGTTACCACACTTTAGTCTTGTGACTTGTTTACAGGTTTTGTTTAATGAAGTTAAGTCTTATGGATTTTTAAGAGTTTATTTATCTAAGCCTAGGGTCCATCAAGTTCTAACCTAAATAGTCTACATCCCATAAGCCCGTTAAGCCCACATTTATATCACACAATGGTTTAGAGTACTTCCCTCACGAACTTGGCCGGAGACGCAGGTGCCATGCTGAACTAATAAACCTTTGCTAATAAAAATCCACGTTTGAAAAAAACCCATTTTTAGAAAATCTTTTGGGCCCAAAATCCCAAAGTCGAGTTTTGAACCGGGCTCTGATACCAATTTGTAACACCCCAAACCCGGCCCAAACACTACAACCGGGTCTGGTATGTCATTGAGAAAAATTTTGTAAAACCAATCCTGTTGACAGAAAGCCCAAATAAGAACTACATAAAATGTGCCTTAATAATCAAAAGCCCAAAACTGAATTACATGTCCTTGAACAAAATTAAAACGAGAATAAATAATAAAGGCCCATAATAAAACTAAAATGTAAACTAATGGCCCATGGCCTTATTACAACGTAGTTTAAATCCATAACATAAAGTACTTTTTAAAAAAAAACTAATATGGGGAACTTGTCGCCGGATCCACCTTCTTTTGCATGGCCACCTTGCGCTTCACTCCGGCCCGGTCCGTTGTACTAATTGTCACCTGAAAGGTTAGTTTAATTTGGGTGAGTCATGAGACTCAGTGTGCAACCCTCATGCACCACTAGATTTGGGCCTCATAAAACATAACAACAATTTCATTTACATGGATAACAAGTAATATGCAAAGCCCAACCCATTTGCCTAGGTTTCCATCCGCTACACGCCCCCGTACCAACCAACACACCATTGGGGATTTCTACAATCAACCCACACCGCTACACACCAAGATGGTAGTCATCTTGCTCATCAACATATATTGGTCAAGCTCAGTATAACAAATCACTAAGATTAGCAGCTCAAGAATTCACGGTAAAAATTGTTACACATATACATATACATATAACTTCCTCCTTTCATCACCCAACCCATGCAACATGCACAATAATTTAAAACATGTACAACAGTTTACTTGTAGCATATAGTCGATTATTTACTAACCCGAGGGTCCTTTGTTTAAATCGAGATTTGACTTTTAATGTAGCATATAAAACTTATGAACACATATATATATTTATAATTAATCGATCTAAGCGGTGGGAAGTATTACACACCTGATTCGCGTACTCAGGCTTTCACTATGTCTACACTACTATCACTCGAAACAACTACTATTGGCCCACGATCCGACTTCGATTTTAGCCCACACCCCGTTGGCTAATCTCGCACCACCAAATAGATCGCTTCTTGAATTTGGGCGACGATTTTACAGATCCAACCTTCTCGCTTGATATTAATGAGTCCATAACAATCCTTAATCACTAAACCAAATAAACGATGAGATCTAACTCATTAGTTAAATGTAACCCTTAAAACAAACACTAACCTAGTTAGCCGAATCCCGAAATCTTTGAGAAATTGTCACCATCAACCTTCCTACATTCGGCCATCCTCCAAATATCAAACCAACCGATACACACAACCAACCTAACCTAAATAGTATTTGGCCAAAGTAAAAAAAGAATCATGGAAGGCCATTCGGCCAAACTTACCACTACCTACCTTCGACTTTTCCACTAAATCGGCTTTAATGGGGCAGACTCGGCTTCAAGAGGTAAAGAGTATAATCGGCAGGGCCTTGGAAATAATGATTTAGATTAGAGTTTGATAAGAATAAAGGAATCGCAGAAAATGAGAAATCCTGAAACTCCCCAGATTACTAAGGAGTATACGGCTTACAGTACACCTTCGAGAAAACAGAGATCTCCCTTGTAGATTCGGCTATAGAGGAAGAAGATGTGCACTAAGAGCATTCGGCTTTCAGAAGGGTTTTTGATGAGAGGAGAAACACTTAAGGAGTTTCGGCTATGATGTGTTTTCAGGAAAAAGAAAAGAAAGAAAACTTAGAGAGAATGTAGTGTAGATTTCAGCAAAGAGAAAGAAAAGATGGAGAGAATGGTTAGAAGAATCTCGGCTAGTCTATACTAAACTGATTTCCCCCTCCCGTAGTTGAGTTTCAACCAACTCTCCCTCTTCTTCTGATAATCTTTAAATCCCATGATAACTCAATCCTTATCTTACCTTTAGGAGAGCCCTCACTAAAGCCAACTCCTCCCTCCTTGATTATCATCTTTTATCACTTAAATAAAAAGAAATAAAGCTCCTAACTAGTAGCCTACATGCCGTCCACCCCCTTCCCATTTAAGTGCTGAATTTTGACCCATCTCCTAAGGCTCAATCGGCCACACAAGGGCCCAAACTCCCCCTTATGACGCCATCTTATGCCCACTTAAAGCACTTCAATTTTTTGGGCCACAAGCCCAGCTTGTCACTTAATAACTATCTTCTTAAATTATGAGCTAACACCATTTATTAGCCACCTAACCTAAATTTTTAAAGCCCAATATTTCACTTTAAATTACCTAGAGCACTAACTTTAACCCTAATTCAAATATTTAATCAAAAAGTCACCGATCCTTAAAATCTCAATTTAACATATTAGACTATCATATAAATGCGTGGCCCACTTTAAGGATGTTACACGGCACCACAAGCCTCCATTGGTTTAAATCTTAGTCAGAACAATATTACGTTGATATGAGATGATTGACTAAGGAAAAGATTCAGCTTACCACGAGAATCGTATGATCAACAAGTTGATAGATCGAGCGATTTAGTCCCTAAAAATATAATCGATTAGTCCAAATTATTGTTCTGTTAGCAACTAAACGAACGATTTCAAATAATCCATTAAGAACTCCTTACCTTATCGATATTAGTTTCGATTTCCAATGATTGTACAATGGCTACGGATAAGTCAAAGATTCGGCCTTCCACTATAACTCTACACTAGAAGAAGATCATAATATATGAGAGTAGGAGAGATATATTTTGATAAAGAGCAAAGTGAAATACCGATTAGTGATGGACACACATATTTAACTAGGTTGAAAAGGAAAATAAAGATGAAAAGAGGGGAATGAAGTACCTTACCAATTCGGTCAAAAGGAGTGCCCAACACCAAAGAAAAAGAGTTGAAGAAGAGGAGATTAGATGTTGATAAGTTCGGTTAGTGAAGAGAAAATCGAATAAGAAAATGTGGTCACAAGGTGATGTCGATTTAAGAAGAGAGGAAAAATTGATGAAATGGTCAAAAAGAAAACGATGGATGGAGAGAATAGTGCTATATTGTTCGACTATCAAAGGAAATGGACAATTATGGGTTGAGTGTTGCGGGAAAACAAAGAAGAAACATGCACCAATGGACTAGGAGGTTTCAGCCAAAGCAAAGAGGGAGATTGATTGAAAAAAAAAAACACAAAATGGTCAAAGATAAAAGTATACCTCTCATGCACCAAAACTAGCAAAATGGTCTAAAGAGAAAAAAGAAATTCGGCTACCAAGCTTTTCTTTCTCCAAAAACGTGTATACTAGCCAAAAGGATAAAAAAAAATAACCATAAAAACTTTCCAAAACATCACCCATGAAAAAAGCCAACATGTTCCCTTATCTTGTCTTTTTCTTTTGATTCTTTCCTTCATTATCCATTATCTTCCTCCTTACCATAATCCTTAGCCACTTTTCCATAATTTAAAAAGTCCATCTTGCCTTAAATACCATCATGGCCGACACTTAGGGAAGGAATACAAAAAAAAATAGTCAAAATTTGTACCAAGAAGGATTCGAACCTCTCCCCCCATAGCCCTTCATGTGACGCCATATCCCCTTTACCATATGCTCATTTATGCTAGTAATTTACTCACTTATTTCCATAAGCATTGATGCCACTTACTATCTCTCCTTAAAATGCATAAACACAAAAATTTTGCTCAGGCCCAATTCAACCCCGAGCCTTCTTAGGACCCCCTTTACATACACAATTAATATTTTTAACTAACCTAACGCAAGAAATAATGTAACACGTAAAATTTTGAATTTCAGGATGTTACAATTCTACCCCCTTAAAGAAAATTTTGGCCTCGAAATTTACCTGATTAAAAGAGATGAGGATATTATTGCTAAATTGCATCCTCTAGCTCCCATATAGCTTCCCCCGATCCGTGATTACGCCATAGAACTTTGACTAACGGTACTGACTTCCTTCTCAGCACCTTAACATCCCTATCTAAAATCTGTACTGGCTCCTCTTTAAAAGACAAGTCAGGTCTTAACTCAACTTCCTCTATTGGTACAACATGTGATGGACCCTAACGATAACGCCTTAACATAGAGACATAGAATACACTATGTATCTAACTTAACTCCAAAGGTAACTCAAGCTGATAAGCCACTGGCCCAACACGTTTCAGTACATGGTATGGTCCGATGAACCTAGGGCTCAACTTGCTCTTCCGTCCAAATCTAAAGATCTTCTTCCAAGGTGAGACCTTTAGAAAGACCTGATCTCGCATCGCAAACTCAATATCCTTACGCTTCAGATCTGCATACGATTTTTGTCTATCCAAAGCTTCTTTTAACTGAGCTCGAATTACCTTAACTTTCTCCTTCATCTCTGAAATCAACTTAGGACCCAAAAGCTAACGCTCACCCAACTTAGTCTAGCAAGTAGGAGTACGACACCTTCGACCATACAACGCCTCGTAGGGTGCCATCTGGATGCTAGATTGATAGTTGTTGTTGTATGCAAACTCTGCCAAAGGTAGGAAATCTTCCCAACTACCCCTGAAGTTGATCACACAGCCTCTTAACATGTCTTCCAAAATCTGAATAACCCTCTCCGACTGACCATCTGTCTACGGGTGAAATGCCTGTGCTAACATTTAACTTTGTACCCAGAGCTTCATCTAAAACCTTCCAAACCGTGATGTAAACCTAGGATCCCTGTCTGATATAATTGACTCTGGTACCCCATGCAACCTCACAACTTCTGCTACATACAACTTGGCCAACTTCTATAATGAATAATCCATACGAACAGGTAAGAAATGAGCAGTCTTTGTCAACCGATACACTATTACCCAAATGGAATCTTTCTTAGTAAGCGTTAAGGGTAACCCACTAACAAAGTCCATCGTTATCCTTTCCCATTTACATAATGGAATTTTCACCGGTTGTAGCAACCCTGATGGCAATTGATGTTTCGCCTTCACATGTTGACTTGTCAAGCACTTACTTACAAAATCAGTAACCTCCCATTTCAACCTTGGCCACCAAAACTGCTCCGGAGATCTCGGTACATCTTATTTCTCCCTGGGGTACATAGCATATGGGCTACTATGCGCTTCACGCAGAATCATTTGTCTCAATTTCGAATCCTTGGGCATACAAACCCTTCCGCGGAAACACAATACTCCATCACTATTCAATCCAAAATCCCCTATCTCACCACCTTCCTCTTGCTGAAGTCGAGAACCCAACACTTCATCTATCAACTGCTTTTTCTTAATCTGGCTTACCCAACAGGCTTCACCTGAAGTTCGACTAACAGACTACCATTCTCATAAAGGCTAAGATGAGCGAACATCGCTCTCAAGTCTGATATCACGTTACAACTCAATGCATCTACCACTACGTTAGCCTTTCCGGGATGATACTCGATTGAGAAGTCATAATCTTTCAACAGTTCTATCCACCTCTGTTGTCTTAAGTTCATCTCCTTCTAGGTAAGGAGGTACTTCAGACTCTTATGATCTGTATAAATAATCGACTTCTCACCGTACAAATAGTGTCTCCAAATCTTCAGAGCAAACACCACTGCATCTAACTCCAAGTCATGCGTGGGATAGTTCACCTCGTGTGGCCTTAATTGACGAGATGCATAAGCCACCACTTTTCCTTCTTGCATTAACACACATCCCAAACCCATGTGTGACACATCACAATAAACAATAAACTCTTTTTCAGCCTCATGTTGAATCAATACTGGCGCTTCTGTTAGAATCTTCTTTAATTTCTCAAAGCTCTCTTGCTGTTTGTCTAACCACACAAATAGTACTCCCTTACGCAACAGCTTAGTTAAGGGTGCAGCAATCAACGAAAACCCTTCAATGAATCGCCTGTAATACCCAGCCAAACCTAGAAAACTCTGAATTTCTACCATTGACTTGGTGGCTTCAAATCTAGCACAGCCTCGACCTTCTAGGGATCAACTTTAATTCCTTTGGCAGACACAACATGCCCTAAAAAGGTCACTTCCTTCAGCCAAAATCACACTTACTGAATTTGGCAAACAGTTGCTTCTCCCTCAATATCTACAATACTACCCGCAGATGTGAATGTTCTTCGAGTACACCAAGATGTCATCTATGAACACCACCAAAATTGATCTAAATAGGGTTGGAAAACCCAGATCATCATGTCCATAAATGCAGCTGGTGCATTAGTCAACCCAAACGGCATCACTAAGAACTTGTAATGCCCATAATGAGTTCAAAATGCAGTCTTATGAATATCCGCCTCTTTGACCTTAAGTTGGTGATAACCCAATATCAAATCTATCTTCGAGAAAACTGAAGCTCCTCATAGTTGATTAAACAGATCATCGATTCTCGACAACGGATACTTGTTCTTGATTGTTAACTTATTCAATTACCTATAATCGATACACATATACATCGACCCATCCTTCTTCTTAACGAACAAGACTGGCGCTCCCCACGGTGACACACTTGGTCGAATGAATTCACGATCCAACAACTCTTGAATTTGAGCTTTAAGCTCCGCTAACTCCTTCAGTGCCATTCTATAAGGAGCAATAGACACCAGAGCCGTTCCTGGCAATAGCTCAATGCCAAACTCTACCTCCCGATCCGGTGGCAATCCTGGAAGCTTCTCGAGAAAGACATATAAAAACTCTTTCACCGTTCTAACACTATTTACCGACAACTCTTTGGCATCCAAAGCACTAATGAAAGTTAAGAACGCTCCACACCCTTTTTGCACCAACTTTTCTACCTTTAAAGTAGATACCACATTAGACAAATAGTTTCTTCTTTCACCAATCATCATTACTTCCTTATCCTTCAAAGTTCTTAGTATAATCTACTTTGCAGCACAGTCCAAGTTTGCACGGTGTTTTACCAACCAGTCCATGCCCAAACTAAGGTCGAACTCACCAAATGGAAGTTCTATCAAGTCCGCCAAAAAACTTCCCCTTGAATTTCTAAGGGCACCTCCCTAAATAACTAATTTACTATCATCGACTGTCCTAAAGAGCTAATTACAATTGTTTCTCTAGCAGCATTCTCAGATCTAATGTTCAAAGTTCCAGACACAGCACATGCAACACACGAATGGGTGGATCCAATATCTATCAAAGTAGTAACAGGTACATTAGCTATGAGAAACGTACGGATTATGATGTCTGGTGCATTACCATTCTCACGACGTCTGACCGCGTAAACCAAACCTGACTGTCTCGCCTTCGCATTACCCCTATTACTGGTACCTTGTAATGTCCTAGATTGAAGCCTCTGTATTTGTGATGTGCTGTGTGTGTATACCATGCTATGTGTGTGTGTTTGGTGTGTTTAGAGCTTTGGGAAGGCTTGAGGTTAAGCCTGAGCCTTGGTAGAAATCTTGTTTTCAGACACTGCAAGGGAGAACTAGGTGAAGTAGGCCTTAAGGATACTTGAGTGGGGAAATTAGCACAAGAATTTAATTGGTAAAGTGGCAAGGAGGCACCACTAAGGGTATAGGTAAGTGACGCCACAAGATGGTTTGGAGGGAGCAGGTTCGAATCCCATGTTAAGCAAAATGAGTGTTTTTTTTATAATATGCGCTTGAGGAGTGGAGAGGTGGTTTCGGCTGGGACTCTACAGGAGTGAGTGTGGATTGAGTCAAAAGATAGGAAGATGATGATAAGAGGAAAATGTGGGATAGGATAGAGGTGGAATAGGTGGCCGAATGTGGGACACTGAGTGCAACGAGGGAAATCGGCTAGATGTGGCTAAGGGTGTGTCGAATTTTCATTATTTTTTTAAGAGCATAGTTTTTTTCTCTCCTCCTATTTTCGGCAATTGAGGGTTTTTCTTCTCTTTTTTTGCCAAAGCCAAAAACTCCTAACTCTATTCTCATCTCCACTTTCGTACCATAGGTGATTGATCTTGAAAATCTGAAAATGCCTAAGCCTCTATTTGAAGTATCTTTATCTTTCTTTTTGGCTTTCTCAACCAATTCTTTTCTACCTTAATCATTTTCGAATCCTGTTCACTATTGCGCTAGTGTCGAATTCTCCTAAGTGTTAATCGAATCTTCTGTTGAGGTAAGTGTCAACTTTTGTTAATTTTTATAATCTCTTTCAGTTTTCAGAGGCCGAAGCCGGATGGCTAGTTGGTTGTTAAGGCCATCATTAGATTGATGTTTCTCACTGATCTCGTGTTCTTTTTTGGGCGGCATTCCAAGATTTGAAGGAGATCTGATCGCCTAGGTTTCTAAGCTAGAGATTGTTAACCTTCGAACCGTATTACTTCTTTCGGGATTTTAAGGTAAGGGTTCTCTTTGAATGGTATTTAAGTTCACTGTCATACTTGGTACCATAACCCTACTTTGAGGTTTGAAAACTATGATTTCTGATAGTAGCATCTGATAAGATCTTTGATGGAATCTAACACCGATCAGGCAAAGGAGAGGGTTGGATCTGTAGTCCCAGCCCCAAAGTTCAAGAAGCGTGCGGTGTCTACTGTTTGAGATTGGCCATCGAGTTGTGGGCCAGCTTCTGAACAAAATAGTAGGCAGATAGCAGTTGTGACGGTAGGGATAGTGTCGACATAGAAAGTGTCGTTTTGCGTGTTACCAGGTGTGTAAACCTTCACACACTATACTTTATTTGTACTAACATTTGTATAGGCTGAAAAGCCAGAAAAAGGGCTGTGTAGATAGTGTGATGCCCTTAGGGGTAAGGCTAGGATTGCCAGGTATGTGACTATATTGTTTTCTTTGCATAGCCAAATGTATGAATGGAAAAATGATGTGTTATGAATAGCATGCTGCATTCGTCAGGATTTGTACGTAGATCATGGGGTACGGGTTTGATATGAAGGGGAAGTGAATGATTAATTGGTCACATAGTGATCGGTGGCTTTGCCATGATATATATATTTTATTTGGTCACTTAGTGATCGGTGGCTATTCCACGTTAAATTATTTGGTCACTTAGTGATCGTGTATAATTGGCAGCATGACTGTTGAAATGGAGTGTAGCGGATGGAGGGTTGATTGTAGAAATCCCCATTATGTGATAGGCTGGTACGGGTTGGTGTGTAGAGGATGGAAAACTAGGTTTGGGTTGGGCTAATTGTATTCATATGTTGTATGTTGATATATGGGCTAAGGCCAATGTGTGACTGTGGGGTACATGCCATATGTATAATGTGGGAAAATTTACACACTGAGTCTTGGTGACTCACCCCCTTTCTTTAACTTTTCAGGTGAGTAGTAGCTCGTGGATATGGAGCCGTGGCGGGCTCGTGGAGGCCATAATCTCGTTTTCTTACCTTTATAGTTTCGGCATTACTATAAGTTTATTTTAACTTGAGACTTTTGTTATGTAATAAGGCCCCTCAAGCTAAACTTTTATTTTTATTAGTTACTATTTATATCACATCCGACACTACGACAGTTTAATTATAAAGTGAAAGCATAGTTTTCTCTTAAATATAAGGTAACATAAGCGAATCTTTTTCTTTCCAAGAATCAACTTAAATAAAGAGCGATTGGTCTCACAAATTGAGAGTTTCATTATAATATACTTCGATGTTTTCAAGACTACATAATAATCGAAAGGTTTTCTAAAATCTAGTTTTTTTCCCTAAATTTAACTAGACTCGATTTTACTTTACTCTGTGACATACTAGATTCGGTCTTATCGTATGGGCCAGATTTAGGGTGTTACATTTTTGATATCAGAGCCCAGTTTCAAAACTCGGGCTGTGAAATGGGTCCAATAGTATTTTATAGATTGATGTAAATTTAAGAAAAAGGCTTTGGGGAAGATATGGCCTTGATGCAGCGGCTTTGATCCACGCAGGTAAGTATTCTAACTCTTGATATGGTATGCATGTTGGGTTTGATGGGCTTTATGGGGACATAGACAGGTATGCTAGGGTTTATGGACCTTAGGCCTAGTTACACAACTCTTAAATTCCATAAAACTTAACTTCTCTGATTAAACATGTCAATGAACAAGTTGTTGGGTTGGAGTGTGGCAAAGGGCATACGCATGTCTAGGATTGGATCTAGGGAGAGCTTGGTATTTAAGCGGTCCTAGTGGCCCACCTCTTCTTCACTAGAATCCTACCTGGTGCGTAGTGTCTGTTCACTTTAGCCACAAGGACTTGTTAACGGGCCAAAGTTCATAACTAAAACTCGCAAGGGACCCAATACCCGATCTTTATAAAATTACTTATACCCCTAGTTCTGTAAATTACCCGTAATACCCTAGGTTTGTAAAAAAAATTACCGAAATACTCCTGATTTGCAAAACTATCAAAATACCCCTATTTTGTAAAATCACCAAGACACCCTATCTTACGAAAATACAAAAATACCCCTGTAAGGTAGAATTATGAAGATACCCCTGGGTAGTGAAATGACGAAAACACCATTGTGTGACGAATGTGAGTTTATGGATGTTACGTTTGTGTTTAATACATTTATGTGATACTCTGTTTGGGATGCATATGGATGTTGAATATATGTGGTTTCTAGAACTAAGAGATACAGACTTGAGATTGAACCTTATTGACATGATTTCGAATTCGAAAGAACTACTATTGAAACTACTTTTCATAAGATTGTAAATCATTAATCAGTGGAAGAAATTATTGATCCATAAAATTTTTTAATCAGATAAATCGTGAACGTAGAAATGAGCACTAGGGGGCGTGGTGTACGTGGCCAAGGTAGAGGCAGGATTACTGTGTTGGAACCGGTAGGGTCCGGTCATGAGTCAGGACATGAGGTACCAGTGCCCTCAGCTGTAGAGGTAGAGTATTAGGACCAAATGGGTGGAGACAATGCGGTGTCTCAAGCGATGCTCCGAGTGTTGGAGAGAGTTACGGGAGCAGGCATGGGTACGGGAGCTCAAAAATTTGTGCCGAAGCGACTTAGAGCCAATGGGGCAGAAGTGTTTAGGGGAATTTCGGTGTAGCTCCTAGTACAACTGAGTACTGGATGGAAGCAGTGGAGCGTATAATGGATGATCTCGACTTCCCGGAAGAGGAGAAGTTGAAAGGAGTGGTGTCTCTTCTTCGGGATGAGGCGTACCAATGGTGGCTTACGGTCAGGGATGGTGCGGTGGCTGACCGCATTACTTGGGAGTTTCGCAAGTCGGCATTCCAGAGTAAGTACATCGGATCGAGTTATGTGGATGCGCAGCGTAGGGCATTTCTGAATCTGATCCAGAGAAATAGATCGGTAGCTGCATATGAAGCAGAATTCTTGTGTTTGAGTCATTACGCATGAGGGATAGTGGCTACAGAACATGAGCGTTGTGTTTGATTTGAGGATGGCCTGATGGATGATCTGCGTGTGTTGATAGCTCCACAACGAGAGCACGAATTTGCGTTTTAGTGGAAAAGGCTAAGATAGCCGAGGAAGTTAAGCGAACCGAAAAGCGGAATAATGATAGAGACAAGGATAGGAATAAGAGGAATGTTGGGTCGTCAGGGTCAAAGGGGCATTTCCAGAAAAGACCTAAGATGGATGGGCCGAGTCAGGGTGTGAGATCTGAAGGTAATGGTTGACCTCAGAGGTGTGGTTGGTGTAATAAATTTCATTCGGGCGAATGTTGGATAGGTGATAGGAAATGTTTTAGGTGTGGGTCCTCGGATCATCAGGTTAGGGACTGTCCACAGGATCGGGGTGGCGTAGGGCCGTTAGGACAGACTAACGCTCAGCCTGGTAGAGGAGGTCCACAACCACAGAGAGGTCACGGTCCAGCCAGAGGGGGTGATGGTTATGGTTGAGACCGTGGAACACAAGGCCGAGGTGCAGGGAACATCGAAGCAAGACAGCCGGGGTTGGTCTATGCAGCAAGACGTCGAGAGAGGGGATGCACCGAATGTCATAACCAGTACATTCCTGATTTTTGGTTTGCCTTTTTGCATTAATTGACATTGGATCGATGCACTCTTATGTTGCTAGTATAGTCTCTGGAACTTTAAGTATAGACTTTGAGATTATTCCTAGGGACATTACTGTAATTAGCCTACTAGGTCAGGTGGTAGTGGTGAACAGACTGTATAAAGATGTAACTCTAGAAGTGCAAGGGGTAGTTTTTCCACGGATTTAATGGAAGCGCCTTTTGGGAGCTCGATCTAATCTTGGGTATGGACTGGTTAGTGAAATTTTGAGTGAATCTAGATTGTGCAGCCAAGCGTATGGTACAAAAGACTAGCCAGGAGGATGAGGTGGTGGTGATAGGTGAACGGAGGAACTACTTGCCTAACGTAGTATCCGCTCTAAAGGCTGAAAGAATGATGAGAAAAAGGTGTAGGGCGTTCGTAGCCTTTGTTTTTGCTTTGGAGGTGCAAGATTCAACTATGGGGAGTGTTAGAACGATGATGGAGTTTTCTGACATTTTCCCAGAAGAACTTTCCAGACTACCTCAGGATCTTTAGGTGGAATTTGGAATTGATCTTCTTCCGGGAATAGCACCAGTATCCGTTGCACCATATCGAATGGCACCGAAAGAGTTGGTGGAACTGAAAGCCCAGATTCAGGAACTGTTGGATTGGGGTTTCATCCGACCAAGTGTATCCCCTTAGGGAGCACCGGTGCTATTTGTCAAGAAGGATGGATCAATGCGTATGTGCATTGACTACCGTCAATTGAACAAGTTTGTAGCACCCCAAACCCGGCCCATACATCATGACTGGATCTGGTATGCTACGGGTTGAAACTTGAAAACTTTGCCTTGAAGGGTTTTGAAAATCTTAGTTTATTATAGCCGGTCAATCAAACAATTGTGAAATTTTTGAAACAACTTTAAGCATTCGCGTTGTTTGTGTTTGAAAAGCCCATTTACCATTTCATTTTATAATTAAGACCTTAAGAAAAAAAGAGAGAGGACATAAGTTTATAAAAAAACTTAACAAAAAAAAAATAAATCGAAAACCTAAGTAATGGAGGCCTTATTACAAAAATATTCCCGAAAATTAAAAATTCAAATGAAAATCTAAAAACAGTCTATGTAGATAATAATCTTGATGGCCCTTCGAGTCCGCCTCGGCTCCCATGTCCATGATCTACTGCTCATCTGAAAAGTGGGGAAAATAAAAGGGTGAGTCACCAAGACTCAGTGTGCAAATCCCGAAAACACATAAAAGACTTGGGCCCACAAACACATTATGGGCCTTGGCCTATACACACTGGCAACAGAATATTTCATGCAACATGGCCCATCCCAAACCTAAGAGTCCATCCTCACACACCCCCGTACCAACCTTCATACTGTAGGGATTTCTACAATCAACCCTCCATCCGCTACACACCATATCGATCACTATGTGACCTATGTGGCAAAGACACCGATCACTATGCGACCTCAGTAATACATTATAGTATTCGATAGCTATGCTGCCTATCATATAGACCGATCACTATGTGACCTATGTGGCAAAGCCACCGATCGCCTCGCGACCTGCTCCCCTTCTGTAAATCAATCAATCCCATCCCATTCATATAAACATACAATAATCAAAACATTAAATTATCTAAACAGATCGCAGAATTTCACATACTTCGATACACATAGAGGAGTTTCTATGATTACGTACCTGACATCCCTTGCCTACCCTTTCTGGGCATACGATTGCTCATACAGCCTCTCTTTCCGGCTTTTTAGCCCACAACATACATATAATACAAATTAATGAGTGTGATAGAGATCTACACACCTGGTTACCGTTAAGACGATACTCTCTATGTCGACACTATCAGAAGCCGATACGACTGCTATCTGCCTAAGATGCTATTCAGAAGCCGATCCATAACCCGGTGGCCAATCTCGAACAGTAGACACCATTCGTTTCTTAAACTTAGGGATTGGGTTTACGGACCTGATCCTCTCCTTTGCCTGATCTATATTTGATTCCATCAAAAGTCCTTGTCAGAACTACTATAACAAAATAGGGTTGTTAAACCATATCATATGATTAAGATCTTAAGTACGATAATGAATCTAACAGAAATCTAATGAAAACCCCTTACCTTGAAATCCCAAAATAGATAGGATACTTAGAGACTAACAGATTCTAGCTTTCGGAATCTAGATAATTCGATCTACTCTGATTTCCCGAGGTGTCTCCCCATGATGTGAACACAAGAACAATCCAAACATTATTCAAAAGATAACCTTACCACGCCTATAAGCCTTTCGGCTTTGGCCTCCAAAAATTGAAAGTAAAGAAAAGAACAGAAGATATCGGCACCTACTTTAACAGAGAATTTGGCCACTCCCAAAGAATTTCTGGCTTTTGAGAAGATCAAAAAGAGAGAAGATGATAGGAAGAAATCTATACAGATTCGACTTTTAGTGGAGAAATTGACAAAAGAGAATAGGAGGTATTCGGCTATGGAGATGAGAAGAAAGTTTAGAGTTTCTGCTTTTGAATGAAAGTGAAGATGAGAGAATAGGCTTAGAGATTTTGGCTTTTGAAGAAATCAAAATCAAAAGAAAAGAAATTGCAGAGAATGACTGAGAGTTTTGGCAGAGAGAATGAGGAAAAGTATAGGGTTCAAATGCCAGAATTGAAGAGATACCACCCCTATTTATAGAGAATTTCAGCACTTACTTATCAAAACTCGAAAGTGCCCTCTCGATAACTAACAATTAATCAAATAATAGGGGAAATTTTGGTACCCCTTTTCCATAAAGAAACTGATTTCTTTCCCCCTCTAGGAGATGGAATTTCGGCCAACACTGCTCTCAGTAGATAGCTCCTATCTTTTCTCCTTTATCTTAATCTATTCATACCTTTAGAAGAGGCCTAAATAACACCACCTCTCCTTACTATTATTAGCACAATATCCACATTATCCTAATAATTAAATCCCTCCTAAAATTAAGCCTCATTGCCGTCCCCCACCTTGCTCCTTTTAAGTGCTGAAAATGGCCCAAAGACATGCGCTCCTTGCGGCTAAAACTTGGGCCTCACCTCCTGCTATTGGCACCAACCTATAACTCCTCCACAGCACCACATACTACTGGGCCACAAGCCCATTTTGCAACCTAAAGCACTGATACCATCTTTTAAACCCCATGGTACCCAAACAGGAATTTTAACCAAGGCTTTGGCCCAATCCTAGGCCCAATTTAAACCCCTAACACTCAAATTAACACATTAAACATATCCACCCACTAAACGCATAGGCCCATTAATTCAGGATATTACTGTTCTGCCCCCTAAAGAAAAATTTTGGCCTCGAAATTACCTGATCAGAAAAGATAAGGGTACTACTTCCGCATTGCTTCCTCCGGTTCCCAAGTAGCCTCCTTAGAATCGTGATTCCACCATAGAACTTTAACCAGCGGTACCATCTTCCTTCGTAACACTTTGACATCACGATCCAGGATTTCCACTGGTTCCTCTTCAAAGGTGAGGTCAGGTCTCACCTCAATTTCTTCCACAGGCACCACGTGAGATGGATCCGAATGGTATCGTCTCAGCATAGAGACATGAAGCACATTGTGAATCTGGCTTAACTCTAAAGGTAGCTCAAGCTGATAGGCCACTAGTCTGACTCGTTTCAACACCCAGTATGGTCCGATAAATCTGGGATTTAATTTACCCTTCCATCCAAACCTCAGCACTTTCTTCCATGGTGACACCTTCAAGAACACCTTGTCACCCACTGCAAACTCTATGTCCTTACGCTTCAAATTAGCATAAGACTTTTGTCTGTCCGAGGCTTCCTTTAGTCGAGCTCGAATTAACTCAACCTTCTCCTCTGTCTCTGCAACCAACTCCGGACCCAAAATCTAACGTTCCCCTAATTCCATCCAACAAGTAGGAGTACGACACTTCCGCCCGTACAATGCTTCATACGGCGCCATCTGAATACTAGACTGGTAGTTGTTGTTGTAAGCAAATTCCACCAACGGTAAAAACTCCTCCCAACTACCCCTGAAATCAATGACACATCCCCTTAACATGTCCTCTAAGACCTGAATCACCCGCTCAGACTGTCCATCGGTCTGAGGATGGAACGTTGTACTAAAATCCAACTTCGTACCCAGCGCTTGATGCAACACCTTCCAAAATCGTGATGTGAACCTAGGGTCCCTGTCTGATATGATCGATACTAGTACTCCATGTAACCTTACTACCCCCGCTATGTATAGCTTAGCCAATTTCTACAGAGAGTAATCGACTCGTACCAGTATGAAATGAGCAGACTTCGTCAAGTGATCTACAATCACCCAAACCGAATCTTTCTTAGTAGGCGTGAGAGGTAGCCCACTAACAAAGTCGATTGTGATCCTTTCCCATTTCCACTGTGGAATCTTCACTGGCTGCAACAACCCTGATGGTAACTGATGCTCCACTTTTACCTACTGACAGATCAAACACTTACTCACCAATTCAGTTACCTCACACTTCAAGCCCGACCACCAGAACTAGTCCCGTAAATCTCGATACATCTTGCTCCCTCCAGGGTGTATAGCGTATGGACTACAATGCACTTCTTGCAGAATCCTATGCCTCAATTCAGGATCTTTCGGCATGCACACTCTCCCTTGGAAACATAATAGCCCTTCCTCATTCACACTAAATTCCGTTGGCTTATTACTTGAAATCAACTGCAACTTCTCCCTAAGCAATCCATCGGTCTGCTGCTTCTCCTTAACTTGACTGACCCAAGAGGGTTTCACTTGAAGTTCAGCTAATTCATATAAGATAAGGTGAGCAAACATTGCTCTCAAGTCAGTGATCACCTTACGACTTAAGGCATCTGCCACCACATTAGCCTTACCCGGATGATACTTGATCGAGTAGTCATAATCCTTTAACAACTCGATCCACCTCCTCTGCCTTACATTCATCTCTTTTTGAGTCAAAAGGTACTTTAAACTCCTATGATCTGTGTAAATGACAGATTTCTCCCCATACAAATAATGCCTCTAAATTTTCAAGGAAAACACTACCACCGCCAATTCCAAATCATGGGTGGGATACTTCGACTCGTACGGTCTTAACTGCCGAGATGCATATGCAATAACCTTTCCATCTTGCATCAACACACATCTTAATCCCGTGTGTGAAGCATCACGAAGAAATACGAACTCCTTCCCGACCTCAAATTTGAATCAACACCAGACCTCTGTCAAAATCCTCTTCAACTTTTCAAAACTCTCCTGCTTTTATCAGACCAAACAAATGGAAACTCTTTTTGTAGCAAATTAGTCAACGGTAATGCAATCAGAGAAAATCCTTCAACAAATCTTCTGTAGTACCCGGCCAAACCAAGAAAGCTCTAAATTTTTGCCACAAATCTAGGTGGCTTCCAATCCAACACCACTTCTATTTTTTGAGGGTCCACCCTAATCCCCTCTGCTGACACAACGTTACCTAGAAAAGTAACTTCCTTAAGCCAAAATTTACACTTGCTGAATTTGGCATAAAGCTGCTTCTCCCTCAGAATCTTCAAAACCACTCGCAGATGTGAATCGTGCTCCTCTTCCGATCTTGAGTAAACCAAGATGTCATCAATAAATACCACGACAAACCGATCCAAGTAGGGTTGGAACACTCGATTCATCATATCCATAAATGCTGCTGGTGCATTAGTCAACCCAAATGGCATCACCATGAACTCGTAATGTCCATAGCGAGTCCTAAAAGCTGTCTTATGAATGTCTGCCTCTTTGACCTTGAGTTGATGGTACCCTGTCCTCAGATCTATCTTTGAGAACACTGACACCCCTTTCAGTTGATCGAACAAGTCATCAATCCTTGGGAACAGATACTTGTTCTTGATAGTCAACTTGTTTAGCTGACGGTAAACAATGCACATACGCATTGAACCATCCTTCTTCTTAACAAATAACACTGGTGCTCCCCAAGGTAACACACTTGGTCGAATAAACCCTCTATCCAACAACTCCTGGATTTGTGCTTTCAATTCCACCAACTCCTTTGGCACAATTCTATAAGGAGCAATAGATACCAGCACTGGTCCCGGAAGAAGATCGATTCCAAACTCCACTTCTTGATCCGGAGGTAATCCCGGAAGCTTTTCTGGGAAAACATCAGAAAATTCCTTCACCATCCTAACGTCCCCAACATTTAGGTCCTTAGCTTCCAAAGCCTGTACAAACATTAAAACTGCCTCGCATCCTTTTCTCACCAATCTTTTTTGCTCTTAGGGCAGTCACCACATTTGACAGACAATTCCCCCTTTCTCCTATCACCAACACTTCACCTCCCTCGGGGGTTCTTAACACCATACGCTTGGCTGCAAAATCTAAGTTAGCTTGGTACTTCATCATCCAGTCCATGCCTAATATTAAGTCGAACTCCCCGAACGGTAATTCCATTAGATCCGTCAGGAAAACTATTCGCTAAACGTCTAAAGGTACCTCCTGAAAAAGTTTATCTACTACCACAGATTGTCCTAATGGGCTAATTACTATCTTTACCCTAGGGATAATTTCAGAATCTAAACTTAAAGTTTCGGACACACTACTAGCAACATATGAGTGTGTCGATCCAATATCAATCAATGCAGTATAAGGCAATCAAAAAATTAAAAACGTACCGGCTATAACATCCAATGTATCAGCCTCCTCTCGACCTCTGGCAGCATAGACCAACCTCGGTTACCTCGCCTCAGTGTTTTCTGCCCTTCGACCTGGTGCCCCTCGGCCTCGACCGAAATCGTTACCACATCTGGCTAGACCACGACCCCTCTGCGGCTACTGACCTCCTCTACCCGACTGAGCATTTCCCTGCCCTGCGGGTCCTACCTCATCCCGTGGCTGAGGACAGTGTCTTATTTGATGATCCGTAGATCCACACCTAAAGCACTTCCCACTGCCTGCCCAACACTCACCTACATAGAACTTACCACATCGAGCACACTTTCGTGTTTGGCTAGCAGCAACAAGTCTCTCAACCCCCGTCTACATCCCCACCGATCCGTGTCTTTTTGAGTACGCATACCGTCACGATGATCCAAAATTTCTCTTACCTCCATCCCTATCTCTATCCCAATTTAGCTTTTTCGTCCGTTTCACCTCCTCAGCTATCTTAGCTTTCTCCACAAGCACAGTAAATTTCCTCTCTCGTTATGGAGCTATCAACACACGTAAATCATCCTTCAGGCCATCCTCAAAATGAACACATCGCTCATGCCCCGTGGCTACTATCCCTCTAGCATAACGACTAAGGCGTAAGAATTTCGCTTCATACGTCGCCACCGGCCTACTTTCCTGAACCAAATTTAGGAACGCTCTACGTTGTGCATCCATATAGCTCGTTCCAATGTATTTACTCTGGAATGCCATTCTGAAGTAATCCCAGGTGATACGGTCAGCTACATTACCATCCTTAACTATCAGCCACCATTGATACGCTTCGTCCCAGAGGAGGGACACTACTCCCTTCAGCTTCTCCTCTTCCGTGAAGTCAAGATCATCTATTATATGTTCTGTTGCTTCCAACCAATACTCTTGTGCTAGGAGCTACACCAGAAATTCCCTTAAACACCTCTGCCCCATTGGCTCTAAGTCGCTCCGGCACAGACTTCCAGGCTCCTATGCCTATGCCTGCCCTAGCAACCCTCTCTAACACCCTCAACATCGCTTTGAGATATCGTGATCATCTCCGGTAGTCGATCTCGAATTTCACCTCCACAGCTGGTGGCACTGGTACCTCATTCCCTGACTCGTGACCAGACCCTACGGGTTTTGACACAACAATCCTACCTCTACCTCGGCCACACACACCACGTCCCCTCGTGCTCATTCTACCATTCGCGATTTATCTGATTAGAAATTTTATGAATTATTAATACTCTCTTCCACTGATTAATAATGGACAGTCTTATGAAAAGTAGTTTTAACAGTAGTTCTTTCGAATTCAAATCCTATCTACAAAGTTCAGTTCTCAAGTCTATATTTCCTAGTTTTAGAATACACATACATACAACATCAATCACACATCAACATACAAGCAGCATCCATGAACTTACATTCATCACTTAGGGGTATTTTCGTTATTTCACTACCCAAGGGTGTTTTTGTAACTTTATCCTATAGGGGTATTTTGTAATTTTCTAAAATAGGGTATCTTGGCGATTTTACAAAATAGGGGTATTTTGGTAATTTTGTAACTTGGAGGTATTTCGATAATTTTATCAACCGGGGGTATTTAGGTAATTTTACAAATTAAGGGCATTTTGGGAAATTTACACAAATCAAGGGAATTTAGGTAATTTTTTCAAACTTAGGGTATTCTGGGAAATTCACAAAATTAGGGGTATATAAGTAATTTTTATAAAGACAGGGTGATGGTCCCTTTCTGGTTTTAGTTATAAATTTTGGCTCGTCAACAAGTCCCCGTGGCTAAGGTGAACAGTCACTACGCACCAGGTAGGATTCCAGAAAAGAGGAGGTGAGCCGCTAGGGCCGCTTAAATACCAAGCTCTTCCTAGATCCAATTCTAGACATGCGTATGCCTGTTACCACACCCTAACCCTGTGACTTGTCCACAGACATGTTTTATTAGAAATTAAGTCTTATGAAATTTGAAGAATTGTTTATACTAAACCTAAAGTCCATTAAGCTATACTCATACTAGCCTACGTCCCTATAAAGCCCAACAATACAAACCACATCAAGAGTTAGAATATTTACCTGCGTGGATGGGTGCCGGTAGACTCGAAGGCCATATCTCAATTGCATTTTTCTCAAACTTACATCATTTTTACAAATCATCACTAGACCCATTTCACAGCTAAGTTTTGAACTGGGCTCTGATACCAAAAATGTAACACCCTAAACCTAACCCATACTCATGACCGAATCTGGTATGCTACGGGTTGAAACTTGAAAACTTTGCCTTGAAGGGTTTTGAAAATCATTGTTTATTATAGTCGGTCAATCAAACAATTGTGAAATTTTTGAAACAACTTTAAGCATTCACGTTGTTTGTGTTTGAAAAGCCCATTTACCATTTCATTTTATAATTAAGACCTTAAGGAAAAAAAAAAAGAGAAGACATAAGTTTATAAAAAAACTTAACATAAAAAAATAAATCGAAAACCTAAGTAATGGAGGCCTTATTACAAAAATATTCTCAAAATTAAAATTCAAATGAAAATCCGAAAACAGTCTATGTAGATAATAATCTTGACGGACCCTCGAGTCCGCCTCAGCTCCCATGTCCACGATCTACTGGTCATCTGAAAAGTGGGGAAAATAAAAGGGTGAGTCACCAAGACTCAGTGTGTAAATCCCAAAAACACATAAAAGCCTTGGGCCCACAATACATTATGGGCCTTGGCCCATACACACCGGCAACAGAATATTTCATGCAACATGGCCTATCCCAAACCTAAGAGTCCATCCTCTACACACCCCCGTACCAACCTTCACACCGTGGGGATTTTTACAATCAACCCTTCATCTACTACACACCATATCAATCACTATGTGACCTATGTGGCAAAGCCACCGATCGCTATGCGACCTCAGTAATACATTATAGTATTCGGCAGCTATGCTACCTGTCATATAGACCGATCACTATGTGACCTATGTGGCAAAGCCACCGATCGCCTCGCGACCTGCTCCCCTTCTGTAAATCAATCAATCCCATCCCATGCATACAAACATACAATAATCAAAACATTAAATTATCTAAACAGATCGCAGACTTTCACATACTTCGATACACATAGAGGAGTTTCTATAATTACGTACCTGACATCCCTTGCCTACCCTTTCTGGGCATACGATTGTTCATACAGCCTCTCTTTCCGCTTTCAGCCCACAACATACATATAATACAAATTAATGAGTGTGATAGAGATCTACACACCTGGTTACCGTTAAGACGACACTCTCTATGTCAACACTATCAGAAGCCGATACGACTGCTATCTGCCTAAGATGCTATTCAAAAGTCAGTCCATAACCCGATGGCCAATCTCGAACAGCAGACACCGCTCGTTTCTTAAACTTAGGGATTGGGTTTACGGATCCCGATCCTCTCCTTTGCCTGATCCATATTTGATTCCATTAAAAGTCCTTGTCAGAACTACTATAACGAAATAGGGTTGTTAAACCATATCATATGATTAAGATCTTAAGTACGATAACAAATCTAACAAAAATCTAATGAAAACCCCTTACCTTAAAATCCCAAAATAGATAGGATACTTAGAGACTAACGGATTCTGGCTTTCGGAATCTAGATAATTCGATCTACTCCGATTTTTCGAGGTGTCGCCCCATGATGTGAACACAAGAACAATCCAAACGTTATTCAAAAGATAACCTTACCACGCCTATAAGCCTTTCGGCTTTGGCCTCCAAAAATTAAAAGTAAAGAAAAGAATAGAAGAGATCGGCACCTACCTTAACAGAGAATTCGGCCACTCCCAAAGAATTTTGGCTTTTGAGAAGATCAAAAAGAGAGAAGATGATAGGAAGAAATCTATGCGGATTCGGCTTTTAGTGGAGAAATTGACAAAAGAGAATAGGAGGTATTCGGCTATGGAGATGAGAAAAAAGTTTAGAGTTTCGGCTTTTGAATGAAAGTGAAGATGAGAGAATAGGCTTAGAGATTTTGGCTTTTGAAGAAATCAAAATCAAAAGAAAAGAAATTGCAGAGAATGACTGAGAGTTTCGGCACAGAGAATGAGGAAAAGTATAGGGTTCAAATGACGAAATTGAAGAGATACCACCCCTATTTATAGAGAATTTCAACATTTACTTATCAAAACCCGAAAGTGCCCTTCCTGATAATTAACAATTAATCAAATAATAGGGGAAATTTCGGCACCCCTTTGCCATAAAGAAACCGATTTCTTTCCCCCTCTAGGAGATGGAATTTGGCCAACACTGCTCTCAGCAGATAGGTCCTATCTTTTCTCCTTTATCTTAATCTATTCATACCTTTAGAAGAGGCCTAAATAACACCTCCTCTCCTTACTATTATCAACACAATATCCACATTATCCCAATCATTAAATTCCTCCTAAAATTAAGCCTCATTGCCGTCCCCCCACCTTGCTCCTTTTAAGTGCCGAAAATGGCCCAAAGTTATGGGCTCCTTACGGCTAAAACTTGGGCCTCACCTCCTAGTATTGGCGCCAACCTATAACTCCTCCACAACACCACATACTACTGGGCCACAAGCCCATTTTGCAACCTAAAACATCGATACCATCTTTTAAACCCAATGGTACCCAAAAAGAAATTTTAACCAAGGCTTCGGCCCAATCTTGGGCCCAATTTAAACCCCTAACACTCAAATTAACACATTAAACATATCCACCCACTAAACGCATAGGCCCATTAATTCAGGATGCTACAAAGTTGACTATCAAGAATAAGTATCCGTTGCCAATGATTGATGACTTGTTTGATCAACTGAAAGGGGCGTTAATGTTCTCAAAGATAGATCCGAGATCAAGATACCATCAGCTTAAGGTCAAAGAATTGGATATTCATAAGACAACTTTCAGGACCCGTTATGGCCATTACAGAATTCTTGGTAATGCCATTTGGGTTGACCAACGCACCAGCGACGTTTATGGATATGATGAACCAGGTGTTCCAACCCTATTTGGACCGATTCGTGGTAGTATTTATAGATGATATCCTGGTATATTCAAGGTCAGAGGAGGAGCATGATTCATATCTGCGAGTGGTACTACAAATCTGAGGGAGAAACAACTGTATGCAAAATTCAGTAAGTGTGAATTTTGGTTAAGTGAAGTTACTTTTCTAGGGCACAT
Organism: Gossypium rotundifolium; assembly: GCA_025506655.1. Taxonomy (NCBI): domain Eukaryota; kingdom Viridiplantae; phylum Streptophyta; class Magnoliopsida; order Malvales; family Malvaceae; genus Gossypium; species Gossypium rotundifolium. Next base: position 26,138,379 of record CP106727.1, read on the forward strand.
TGTGTCGGCAGAAGGGGTCAGAGTTGATCCCCAGAAGGTTGAAGCTATCATGGATTGGAAATCACCTAGGTCGGTGACGAAAATTTAAAGTTTCCTGGGTCTTGCTGGCTATTACAGGAGGTTCGTTGAGGGATTCTCCTTGATTGCTGCACCTTTAACCAAGTTGTTGAGGAAGGGAGTACTTTTGTGTGGGGTGACAAGCATTAGGAAAGCTTTGAAAAACTGAAAAAGGTGTTGACGGAAGCTCCAGTTTTGATTCAATCGAAGGCTGGAAAGGAGTTCATGGTTTATTGTGATGCATCACACACCGTGTTAGGATGTGTGATGGTGCAAGGTGGAAGAGTGGTTGCTTATGCGTCTCGATAGTTAAGACCGCATGAGCTGAATTATCCCACCCACGATTTAGAGTTGGCGGTGGTGGTTTTTACTTTGAAAATTTGGAGACACTATCTGTATGGAGAGAAGTCCATCATTTATACAGATCATAAGAGCTTGAAATATCTTCTCACCCAGAAGGAGTTGAACTTGAGGCAGAGGAGGTGGATTGAACTACTAAAAGATTACGATTGTTCAATTGAATACCATCCGGGTAAAGCTAACGTGGTGGCGGATGCGCTAAGTTGGAAGGTAATCTCGGATCTAAGAGCAATGTTTGCTCATCTGAGCTTGTATGAGGATAGGAGTTTATTAGCTGAGCTTTAGGTAAAGTCGACATGGATAAATCAGATTAAAGAGAAGCAGTTGCAGGATGATGACTTGAGTGCCCGACTATCTCAAGTGCAACATAGTGAAGTAGGGGAATATAATCTAAATGATGACGGGGTTATGTGTTTCCAAAAGAAGGTTTGTGTGCCGAGGGATGTGGAATTGAGGTGGATAATCCTTCAGGAAGTGCATAGTAGCCCAAATGCTATGCATCCGAGAGGAAGTAAAATGTATCAGGATTTACAAGAATAATTTTGGGGTTATTGCAGCCGGTGAAGATTCCGCAATGGAAATAGGAGAGAATCACTATAGATTTTGTTAGTGGGCTACCCCTTACGCCTACTAAGAAGGATTCGATATAGGTAGTCATAGATTGATTGACGAAGTCCGCTCATTTTATACCGGTTCAGGCTGATTACATTCTACAAAGGTTGGCTAAGTTGTATATAGCGGAGATTGTGAGGTTGCATGGAGTACCTGTGTCCATCATCTCGGACAGAGATCCTAGGTTTACGTTAAGATTTTGGAGGGCATTGCATCAAGCGTTGGGTACAAAGTTAGATTTTAGTACGACGTTTCATCCACAGACGGACGGACAGCCAGAATGGTTGATACAGATTTTGGAAGACATGTTGAGAGGTTGCATTATCGATTTCAAAAGTAGCTGGGAGGAATTCCTACCATTGGCAGAATTTGCATATAATAATAGCTACCAGTCCAGCATTCGAATGGCACCATATAAGGCGTTACACGGGTTGAAGTTTTGTACTCTTACATGTTGAACGGAATTAGGTGAACGACAGTTATTTGGTCTGGAACTAGTATTGGAAACGGAGAGTAAAGTTGAGTTGATCCGGGATAGGTTGAAGGAAGCGTCGGATAGGCAGAAGTCCTACGCTGACCTGAAGTAGAGGGACATAGAATTTGCAGTGGGTGATCAGGTTTTCTTGAAGGTATCACTGTGGAAGAAAATTCTAAGGTTTGGACGGAAGGGTAAGCTAAGCCCTAGGTTCATCGGGCCTTATCGGGTGTTGAAGCGTGTAGGACCAGTTGCTTATCAGCTTGAGCTACCTGCGGAGCTAAGTAAGATTCATGATGTGTTCCATATATCAATGTTGTGACGTTACCGTTCAGATGCATCTCATGTGATACCGTTGGAGGAACTCGAACTAAAGCCTGATTTATCTTTTGAAGAAGAACCAGTTCAGATCTTGGAGCGGGATGTTAAAGTTTTATGAAGGAAATTGGTTCCTTTGGTTAAGGTTCTGTGGTGGAATAACGAATCAGAAGAAGCTACATGGGAGCCAGAGGATGTTATACGACATTAATACCCTTACCTCTTTTGACCAGGTAATTTCGGGGACGAAATTCTTTTAAGGGGGTAGAACTGTAACATCCTAGATTAAGGCCTCTGTATTTGTGATGTGTTGTGTATGTATGCTATGCTCTGTGTGTGTGTGTTTGGTGTGTTTAGAGCTTTCGGGAAGGCTTGAGGTTAAGCTTGAGCCTTGATAGAAATTTTGTTTTCAGACACTGCAAGGGAGAACTAGGTGAAGTAGGCCTTAAGGGTTCTTGAGTGGGGAAATTAGCACAAGAATTTAATTGGTAAAGTGGCAAGGAGGAGCCACTAAGGGTATAGGTAAGTGACACCACAAGAGGGTGTGGAGGGACAGGTTCGAATCCCATGTTAAGCAAAAGAGTGTTTTTTTTATAATATGCTACCGAGGGTGGAGAGGTGGTTTTATTTGGGACTCTTGAGAGTGAGTGTGGATTGAGTGGGAAGATAGGAAGATGAGGATAAGAGGAAAATGTGGGATAGGATAGAGGTGGAAGAGGTGGCCGAATGTGGGACACTGAGTGCAAAGAGGGAAATCGGCTAGATGTGGCTAAGGGTGTGCCGAATTTTCATTATTTTTCCAAGAGCATAGTTTTTTTTCTCTCCTCCTATTTTCGATAATTGAGGGTTCTTCTTCTCTTTTTCTGCCAAAGCTGAAAACTCCTAACTCTATTCTCATCTCCACTTTCGTACCATAAGCCGATTGATCTTGAAAAGCCGAAAATGCCTAAGCCTCTATTTGAAGTATCTTTATCTTTCTTTTCGGCTTTCTCAACCAGTTCTTTTCTACCTTAATCATTGCCAAATCCTATTCACTATTGGGCTAGTGCTGAATTCTCCTAAGTGTTAATCGAATCTTTTGTTGAGGTAAGTGTCGACTTTTGTTAATGTTTATAATCTCTTTCGGTTTTCGGAGGCCAAAGTTGGATGGCTAGTTGGTTGTTAAGGCCATCATTAGATTGATGTTTCTCACTGATCTCGTGTTCTTTTTGGGCGGCATTCTGGGATTTGAAGGAGATCTGATCGCCTAGGTTTCTAAGCCAGAGATCGTTAACGTTCGAACCGTATTACTTCTTTCGGTATTTCAAGGTAAGGGTTCTATTTGGATGGTATTTAAGTTCACTGTCATACTTGGTACCATAACCCTACTTTGAGGTTTGACAACTATGATTTTGATAGTAGCACCTGATAAGATCTTTGATGGAATCTAACACCGATCAGGCAAAAGAGGGGGTTGGATCTATAGTCCCAACCCCAAAGTTCAAGAAGCGTGCGGTGTCTACTGTTCGAGATTGGCCACCAGGTTGTGGGCTGGCTTCTGAATAGAATAGTAGGCAGATAGCAGTTGTGATAGCTAGGGATAGTGTCGACATAGAGAGTGTCGTTTTACGTGTTACTAGGTGTGTAAATCTTCACACACTATACTTTATTTGTACTAACATTTGTATGGGCTGAAAAGCCAGAAAAAAGGCTGTGTAGACTGATAAACCGTAAAAGTAACACATTTAACCCCATATTTAGTATGCTTTTGGATGATTTAGCCCTCGATTTATGTTAAAAAGATGCTCCTAATCCTTTCTTTTCATGTCTTATACTCAGGAGAACACTTAAGGATAAAAAGAACGTAAAATGGGCTTAAAACGGATCAAATTGGGCCAACCCAAGAAGTCGGCATGGCCTGGACTTCATGCCACATGGTCGTGCCCCAATATTTAGATTGCACACAATCACACCCTGATTTACACGATCGTGCCTCATCGATAAAAAGCCCAACACGGCCTTACCCCGATTCACATGACCATTTTCCCATCGATAAAGTCCACGCACGGGCGTGCCTAGTGATCTACACGGCCATTCCCAAAATGGCAGAACCGAGACACAGGTTAGACCCAGATATTACACGGGCATGTCATAGCCGTGCCTAAATCGACAGGATGGAGACACGGGCTGGACCACGATTTACACGGGCATGTCAAGGCCGTGCCCCTGCCATGGAAAAGAGTAATTTCACTCGGAATTGGATGCTTGGAGCCCAAGAAACGCTATCCTAAGTCCACTCAAACACCTAGGACGAATTATACCTGAATTACGAGTACTTAAGAGGGAAGTAAAGCATCCCAAACGTCTATATAAACAATCCAAGGCAACAATTCAAGGGCGTCAGGTTTTAGTAGAGTTTTCTACCAGAGCTTTACTCGTTTAGGGAATTACTCGAAGATAGCCAATTGATCCATCTCGAAGAGTCAGAATTCTACTCAAGACGGAGGATCTCCTCTTCAATTCCTTCAGGGGGTTTTAAGGATTTCCTATGTTTTGTTTTATCTTCTCTCTTGAGATGTTTTCTTGTTTAATCATGAACTAAACCCTTTAGATACCGGAAGGGGATGAAACCTATGATGGATTTTGTTATTTAATTCTTTCGGTTTATATGATAAATACTTAGTTTGTTCTTAATTATGTTGCTTAAATTTATCTGATGTGCTTAGGTGGAGGAGGAATAGACCCTCCCTAAGAGTAGATCTAGCATAATTAAGCGGAGCTGATCGAGCGCCTAGAGATAGGGTTACGAGATTTTGCCAGATTAGGGTGAAACCTAATATGGGAGTCCATTGATCAATTTACTGCTTCCTTAGGGGGTTATTATAAGAGAACAAGAGTTCCACTAATTAAACTAAGGTTAGACGTTATTCTCTTCGAGAGAAGGTTTAATATAGGTTAGGGAGTCTCATGGATCAAGCTAAGTAAAAGAAATCATATGAATTGGAAGTTAGATAATAAGTGAAGTCATAGGTGGATTTTCCCCGAAGGTATCGTCTTTATCAATTGAGTTTTCTTCAAAGTCTTTTCCCAAAGTTTCATTTTTTTTGTCTTTGCATTTAGTATAAATATTTCATTTGTTTTAGTTTAATAAACCAATCAGCCCATATTTTAGGCTAAATAATAGAAAGAAAGTGAGTAATAGTACTTTTAGGTTCCTTGGGTTCGATAAAGATATTCTTGTCTGAGCTATACTACTGTTGGATAGGTGCACTTGCCTCTATCGTTGTCACAGTCAGTCTACAGGTTCAATCACTCTTTTATAAATATTAAAACTAGACTGTTTTGCAGCGATCAAGTTTTTGGCGCCGTTGCTGAGGACTTCTAAAATATTACGAAAGCTCTATTTTTATTACTTTATCCATTATTTCTAATTTTTAATTTTTTATTAAATTTCTAATTTTGCTAATCCTCTTTCTTTATTAAACTTGCAAGGTACCTCTAGTTTATGACTAGAAGAAACCCTATAGGACCATTAGAATACGGTAGTGATATTGAAGCTACCGCTCGCAGAAATCGCAGAGAAATTAGACGAGCTCTAAACTACCAAAGAGAAGAACAACAAGATAGATCCAATCCTACTGAAGGGATGGCCGAAAATAATCCACCTAAGATCGAATGCTCGTACAATAATCCACGATAAGATCGAAATGCTCCGCGTACTATGTATGATTATGCTAAACCTAATTTGACAGGAGTAGAATCTAGTATTGTTAGGCCTGCTATAGTTGCTAATAATTTTGAATTAAAACCTAACACAATACAAATGATTCAATAGTTTCTTCAATTTGATGGATTGCACAACGAAATCCAAATACTCATATAGCTAATTTCTTAAAGTTCTGTGATACTTTCAAAATAAATGGCGTTTCTGATGATGCCATACGTCTTCGATTATTTCCTTTTTCATTAAGGAATAAAGCAAAGCAGTGGTTAAACTCGTTACCATGAGGGTCAATCACCACATAGGACCAAATGACCGAAAATTTTCTTTTAAAGTATTTTCCACCAGCCAAAACGGCCAAATTTAGGAATGACATATCTTTTTTTGTACTGAATGATGCAGAAACATTATATGATGCATGAGAAAGATACAAGGATCTTCTAAAAAGATGCCCACACCACGGATTACCTTTGTGGCTTCAAGTCCAAACTTTTTACAATGGTGTGAATTCTTCAACAAGGCAAATGATTGATTCATCGGTAGGTGGAACTCTAAACAACAAAACTCAAGCGACCTACGATTTTATTAAAGAGATGTCATTGAACACTTATCAATGGCAAATCACAAGGGCAAAGTCGACAAAATCAGCGGAGTTTTCAACATAGACGCAGATGACAATTTGTCAACACGGTAGAGTTAATGAATAAAAAGCTTGATAATTTATGTTCTTCGCAGTACATCCAAGAATGCAATGCGAAGCAACGGGAATGTGGCGAATGCTGAGTACCCACCCTACCAACCAGGAGCGAAAATGAGCAGACAAACTATATAGGTAACAATTTCAGATCCAATAATAATCCTTATAGTAATACTTATAACCCAGGTTGGAGGAACCACCTAAATTTTTCGTGGGGAGGACAAGGAAATCAAGGAATTCAAAGGCAGCAACCTCCTCCAAATTATCAATATCAGCCCTACCCACAGGAAAAAAATCAAGCCTTGAAGAGATGCTGACGAAATTCATGGCAGCCATAGAATCTCGTCTCCAAGAGACTGATACAAACCTTGATGAACAACAGAAGTCGATGAAAGGACTTGAGAATCAAGTTGGAGAACTTACTAGGTCAGTGGGACACCTGACAAAGTTAATTTTTGAACGCCAACAAGGACGTCTACCAAGCAACACAGAAATAAACCCAAAAAAGCAAATCCAAGCCATTACAACTCAAGAGGGTACCAAAGTAGATAGACCTACATCAGCGCAAGAAAAGAAGGATAAGACCAAGGTAACTCAAGAAAAGCCAAAACCGGTAATCAAAGAATACCAACCTCGCATACCTTATCCCGAAGCATTGAAAAAAGATGATTCAGAGGAACAATTCGGTAAGTTTCTAAAACTCTTGAAGAAATTACATATTAACTTACCTCTTCTTGAATCTCTTTTTCAGATGCCCGATGCAAGGAAATTCTTAAGCAAGCTCTTGACGAACAAATGCAAAATAGATGAAGAGCACCATGTGGAATTAAATGCAACATGCTTAGCTATGCTACAGAACAGGCTACCAAAAAAATTAAAAGATCTAGGGAGTTTTACGGTTCCATGCTTAATTGGTAGTTTGACTATTGATAATGCGTTAGCTGATTTAAAGGCAAGTATAAATGTTATGCCTTATGCACTGTTTAAACGACTAGGTCTAGGGAAGCCCAAACAAACTAGGATGGGTATTCAACTAGCTGATAAAACTGTCAGAATCCCTAGGGGCATTATTGAAGATGTTTTAGTCAAAATCGATAAATTTGTTTTCCCAGTAGATTTTGTTGTTTTAGACATGGATGAGGAAAATTCAATCCCTTTAATTTTAGGAAGACCTTTTCTTGCTACTGCCAAGACTAAAATCGATGTTGCCACAGGAGAACTCATACTTCGTGTAGATGATGAATCAGTCAATCTTCAAGCTCTCGACCCAGCTAGAACCACAGAAGATAAAGGTAAGAAAGACGTTTCAATAGATAATCAAATTATTCAACCTCCACCACAGGAAACATTACGAAACATCAAAACTGAGCCAACACAGAAGCATACGATCAACAATTTAGAAGAGCAGAAGATATACACCAAAGAAAAGCTGGATCCACACGAAGTAAAACCTAAGGAACCACCAGAAGAGCTCATAGGAACATCCAATCACTTTAAAATAGTAGACCAGGTGCTATTAGACAAAACCAATCTTCACATCACTTCAACAGACTCGAGGGCAAAGGGAGAAATCCTCCCCAAGGTACATGAAATCTTCCCCCACAACACAGTCGAGGTAAGTAACCTAAAATTTGACAAATTTGAGGTAAATGCTTCTCAATTCCAATCTTGTCATGAAAATAAAATCGCAAGTATGAGGGAAGATATTCAAACCTTTAAACCTCCCTGAAAATTTTCAAACATAAGGATAGTCTAGCTTAAGACTATAAACGAGCGCTTCTCGGGAGGAAACCCGAACATTAACACCATTTATTTTCATATTTGATTTTAGTTTCTTTTCTTTCCATCTTTCTTTCCTAAGTATTTAGTTGGAAACTAACACAAAAGTGTAGATTTCCAGACCACACGGCCTTACACACGGCCGTGTCCATGGCCGTGTGGACCACCAAAACCACCACACTAACAAGAGCAGGGCCGTGCAAGCCAGTCCAACCACTCCGTGACGTCACGAGCCCAACAACCCTAAAGCACGGGCATCGACAAGAACAGCACGGGCGTGCCTATGAACCGTGTGAAGCTACTGACTTTCTAGAAACAGGCATGGCTGACTAAGAAATGGGCGTGTAAGAAGCAACACGCCATTAGCCACGGTCGTGCTAGACAGCCGTGTGAAGGACACACCCTCGATACACAGGCATGGGAATGTACCAAATTTGAAATCCTATTTAAATCTCCACAACCCATCTTCTTTGTCCCATCTCTTTTCTTATTTCTTCTTTCTCTTTTCTTTCAAAATTTTTCTTCCTATTCATAGAAAATATCCAAGACACTTGAGCAACACAAAGATCATGCCAAAGAAACGTAAGCATCACCTCCTTAGAGGAGACCTCAACATGAGTTCATCTGCTTGGCTTCACTTAATTGACACGCCAAGGGTCTCGGAAACCTTTTTGGTTCTATTTTTCTTTTCTCGTCTCCTTTATTTTCCTTATCTTTACTTATTTCCTGCTTAAATTAATTTATTTCATATTAGTTTCTTGGTTTTAGGTTCTAATGGCTGCTAGGAATCACACAACACTGATTTTAGAGGACACACCCACTTGCAAACCATCCAACAATAAGGACTCCTTAGTCCATTAGTCTTTTCTTTCAATTTCAGTTCTCTTCTTAGTCTCCTTCTTTTATTTTCTTAATCTTTAAATTTAGTATTAGTATATCATTATTATTTCCTAGATCTCTTGGCTATATCTTCACAGCTACCCAATTTTTCATCTAGCAATTTGCTTCCGGTAGCCACTCCACGTGCCCATAAAAATGCCATCACCACCACCGAGACGCCAAGGATCATCCAGATTTTATGGAGTATTACTTCCCCACTTATCTTTTGATTTGGCACATAAATTTCATTATCTATCTTTGTACATTGAGGGCAATGTACATCTTAAGTGTGGGGGTAATAGTGCCTAACTTTTTGCATAATTCTCAAAACCCTGAAATTAGTCTTGATCTTAAGAATTATTCTCATATTATTAATTAGGATGAAATTTCTAATGACTTATGATTCTTATTAAAATGTTTTAGAGTAAGTCATAGTTAATTGTGCATTGATGATAAAATTTAAAAAATCAAGCATGATAAGTCTATTTTTAAAAATAAAAACTGATAGGTTGTCGAACTAAATCTGAGTATTACTTTGAAATTTGAAATCTATAGGGATTGATGTCAAAAACACCTATAATTTTTGGTGAGATTTTGAGCCATATAAAGCATATATTCTTTTTCTTGCTCACTTTATTGATTTTGAGTGTGTCAACTTTGAACTGTTATTCTAGAACTTGCCTCGTTTATACATGTCGAGACCACAATAATGATTTGATATACTGAGATGATAAAGGCACCTAGGTTTAACCCATTCACTCCACTAAAAAGCCTACCTTCATAAATTAACCCCTAGTGAACCCCGTTGAAACCTAATAACCTTTTTATTGACTCACCCACTAATATCAACCCAAAATCCCTTTATATTTGTTATCACCATTCTTTTGACTACCCTTTAATCGAGGTTTGATTTGATTAAATTACTGAATTATATTAGTTTCGTAGTTACATCTATCATTTATGATGTAATGTTTTAGTTTGTTCTTAAAAAAAATCAAAATCAAAGTTTAGAGCTCATGTATCTAAATTCCAATTGTTGAAGAAGAGCTCGTATTGAAGTATTATAGTATTCCTATTAGCTTTTAATTGATGTAAGTACTTATATTAGTTCATTGTTTCTAGTTAGGTAATTGGTTAATTCAATCTTGATTCTAACCTTCTAATTCAGCCTTTATCCACACCTTTAACCCTAGCCCCGTTACAACCCTAATAAAGACCTTTTGATCTGTTTATCATCTCATATACAGTGGTGGAGATTTGATTTTCAGGCAAGCCTATGGGATTAACTTTTCAAGTTTGACTTAGAGTGCTTATTCTTGAACCTTAAACACTTTTTGAGTGATTTGAGTGAATCTTTAGTGAGGATGTCGGTCCTTATCGGTTTTGAATCAAAGGTAATTACTTAGATAAAGGGAGACACCTACGGTTCCAGGCTATAAATGTATGACTTATCATAATTGAAACTTTAGGGAACTTCCAGTTAAATCATCCATGTATAAATTATCTATGAATTATGATGAGATAATATCGATAGGAATTATGAATTATGGAAAGTTCTTTTTAATTGTAAGTTGAGAATTTTGCTTGAGGACAAGCAAAAGCTTAAGTGTGGGGGTATTTGATAAACTGTAAAAGTAACACATTTTAACCCTATATTTAGTATGCTTTTGGATGATTTAGCCCTCAATTTATGTTAAAAAGATGCTCTTAATCCTTTCTTTTCATGTCTTATACTCAGGAGAACACCTAAGTATAAAAAAAACGTAAAACGGGCTTAAAGTGGATCAAATTGGGCCAACCCAAGAAGTCGACATGACCTAGACTTCATGGCACACGGCCGTGCCCCAATATTTAGATTGCACATAGTCGCACCCTGATTTACACAACCGTGCCTCGTCAACAAAAAGCCAAACACGGCCTTACCCCAATTCACACGGCCGTTTTCCCATTGATAAAGTCCACGCACAGGCGTGCCTAGTGATCTACATGGCCGTTCCCAAAATGGCAGAATCAAGACACAAGCTAGACTAAGATATTGCACGGGCATGTCATAGCCGTGCCTAAATCGACAGGATGGAGACATGGGCTGGACCACGATTTACACGGGCGTGTCATGGCCGTGCCCCTGCCACAAAAAAGAGTAATTTCACTCGGAATTGGAAGCTTGGAGCACAAGAAACGCAATCCTAAGTCCACTCAAACACCTAGGACGAATTATACCCAAATTACGAGTACTTAGGAGCGAAGTAAAGCATCCCAAATGTCTATATAAACAATCCAAGGCAGCAATTCAAGGGCGTCATGTTTTAGCAAAGTTTTCTACCAGAGCTTTACTCGTTTAGGGAATTACTCAAATATAGACAATTGATCCATCTCGAAGAGTCAAAATTCTACTCAAGATGGAGGATCTCCTCTTCAATTCCTTTAGGAGGTTTTAAGGATTTCCTATGTTTTGTTTTATCTTCTCTCTTGAGATGTTTTCTTGTTTAATCATGAACTAAACCCCTCAGATACCTGAAAGGGATGAAACCTATGATGGATTTTGTTATTTAATTCTTTCGGTTTATATGATAAATACTTAGTTTGTTCTTAATTATGTTGCTTAAATTTATCTGATGTGTTTAGGTGGAGGAGGAATAGACCCTGCCTAAGAGTAGATCTAGCATAATTAAGCGGAGTTGATCGGGTGCCTAGAGATAGGGTTATGAGATTTTGTCAGATTAGGGTGAAACCTAATATGGGAGTCCATTGATTGATTTATTACTTCCTTAAGGGGTTATTATAAGAGAACGAGAGTTCCACTATTTAACCTAAGGTTAGACGTTATTTGCTTCGAGAGAAGGTTTAATATAGGTTAGGGAGTCTCACGGATCAAGCTAAGTAAAAGAAATCATATGAATTGGAAGTTAGATAATAAGTGAAGTCATAGGTGGATTCTCCTTGAAGGTATCATCTTTATCAATTGAGTTTTCTTCAAAGTCTTTTCCCAAAGTTTTGTTTCTTTTGTCTTTGCATTTAGTTTAAATATTTCATTTGTTTTAGTTTAATAAACCAATCACTCCATATTTTAGGCTAAATAAAGGAAAGAAAGTGAGTAATAGTACTTTTAGGTTCCTTGGGTTCGATAAAGATATTATTGCCTGAGCTATACTACTGTTCGATAGGTGCGCTTGCCTCTATCGTTGTCGCAGTTAGACTACAGGTTCGATCACTCTTTTATAAATATTAAAACTAGACTGTTTTGCATAGACAGTTGTGATGCCCTTAGGGGTAAGGCTAGGATTGCCAGGTACGTGACTGTATCGTTTTCTTTGCATAGCCGAATGTATGAATGGAAAAATGATGTGTTATGAATAGCATGCTTTATTCGTCAAGATTTGTACGTAGATCATGGGGTACAGGTTTGATATGAAGGGGAAGTGCATGATTAATTGGTCACATAGTGATCGGTGGCTTTGCCACAATATATATATGTTCATACATTACTTTTGGTCACATTGTGATCGGTGGCTTTGCCATGATATATATATATTATTTGGTCACTTAGTGATCAGTGGCTGTGCCACGTTGAATTATTTGGTCACTTAGTGATCGTGTATAATTAGCGACATGATTTGTCGAAATGGAATGTAGTGGATGGAGGGTTGATTGTAGAAATCCCACGGTGTGATAGGCTGGTACGGGTTGGTGTGTAGAGGATGGAAAACTAGGTTTGGGTTGGGCTAATTGCATTCATATATTGTATGTTGATATGTGGGCTAAGGCCAATGTGTGACTGTGGGCTACATACCGTATGTATAATGTGGGAAAATTTACACACTGAGTCTTGGTGACTCACCCCCTTGCTTTAACTTTTCAGGTGAGCAGTAGCTCGTGGATGTGGAGCCCTGGCGGGCTCGTGGAGGCCATAATCTCATTTTCTTTCCTTTATAGTTTCGGCATTACTATAAGTTTATTTTAACTTGGGACTTTTGTTATGTAATAAGGCCTCTCAAAGCTAAACTTTGGTTTTTATTAGTTATTATTTATATCACATCCGACACTACGGTAGTTTAATTATAAAGTGAAAGCGGAGTTTTCTCTTAAATATAAGGTAACATAAATGAATCTTTTTCTTTCCAAGAATCAACTTAAATAAAGAACGATTGGTCTTACAAATTGAGAGTTTCATTATAATATACTTTGATGTTTTCAAGACTACGTAATAATCGAAAGGTTTTCTAAAATCTCCAGTTTTTTCCTAAATTTAACTAGACTCGATTTTACTTCACCCTGTGACATACCGGATTCGGTCGTATCGTATGGTCTGGGTTTGGGGTGTTACATACCTCTACCCGGTGCACCTTGCCCTTATCCAACACCATTACCACCTCGACCTGGTCCACGACCTTTCGGTGGCTGCTGAGCGCCTCTAGCTGGCTACGCAATATCATTACGAACCCTTTGAGTATTAGGAGGTTGTCGAGGGCAATCCCTAAATCGATGTTCCTTAGAACCACATCTAAAACAACCACCAGTTCTCTTCAAACATTCACCCGAGTGAAGTCTCCCACAATCAGCACAAGGCTGTAACTGATTAGTAGTAGCTGGAGCACCAGCTCGAATTGGTCCCACATTTCTGGCGCTTTTTTGAAAACCTCTAGCAGAACCTGAGTACCTAGAGTCTCTCTTGTTTCTGCCCCTATCCTTGTCTCGATTTTGCCTCTCTGAGTGTTTAACCTCCTCAGCTATCTTGGTTTTCTCCACCAGTGTGGCAAAATTCCTCTCCTTCTGTGGGGCTATCAGTACCAGCAACTCATCACGCAACCCGTCCTCAAAATGCACACAGCGTTCATAATTAGTCGATACTATTCCCTGAGCATACCGACTCAGTCACAGAAATTCTACCTCATATGCTGCCACAGATTTACCTCCTTGAACCATATTCAGGAACTCCTTCCTTCAGGCATCCACATAGCTAGCCCCAACATACTTTCTTTGAAATGCAGTCTTGAAGAATTCCCAGGTAATGCAATCGGCCTGAGTGCCCTCCCGAACAGTGAGCCACCACTAATACACCTCGTCTCTTAGTAAAGACACCACTCATTTCAGACTCTGCTCGGCAGTGTAATCCAAATCGTCTATGATTCGCACCACCGCCTCAAGCCAGTACTCCACTACATTTGGGGCTACACCTAAGATATCCCTAAAACCTCAGCTCCATTCGATCTGAGTCGCTTCGATATCGACCCATGAGCTATCGACCCAGTTCTTGCCCCAGCAACCCTTTCCAAAACTCGTAACAGTGCATCGTCCTCTCTCATACGATCATGTGACCCAGCTTCAGTCACGGGTGACGCAGGTGCATCCATTTCTGGCATATGTCCTGATGCCTCAAATACAACTCTAGCGCCACGACCTCTACCACGGCCACGTCTATCGCGTCCACGTCCTCTAGCACTCATATTTGCTAATTCAATTTAATCTGATTAAGAGTCTTATGAATCAGTATACCATTTCAATATTTATTAAACAATATTTTATGAAGTATAGGAAGTAAAGTCGTTTCGCATCCTAAAGTCTCAATCTCTATAGCTTCAGCTCCTAAAGCTAAAAGTTCTAGAGTGTTTCTATTTTATGGAATTTCTTGCCACAATACTAACATAATAATCATAAATGAGAGCAAATACTTACTGACTTGGTGCCGGATACCCATGGTGCTATACTTCCTTTATAATATATATGTATAAATTAAAATTTTAAATGGCTTTGAAAATGTTTTCGAACCCAAATCACAGTTGAGTTTTGAAACTGGCTCTGATACCATAAAATGTAACACCTCAAACCCAGCCCATGCGTTATGACCGAATCTGACATATCACATGAGAAATACATGTTAAATCCTTTTTATTCGGAATAAAATAGGTATTATTACAATATAATAAAAAAAAAAGTTTGATTTGAAATATTTGATAAAATACTACTAACCTCAAAAATTGATTGACAAATCAAAAATTGAATTAATGATCTTATAAAACCATGACCTTTGAAAATTTTGTTAATAATTTGAGAGAAAATGTCCGAGTTAAAATATTTGTATAAGTTTGTTATGAAATCCATTTGTTAGTCTATTTTAGAAAATCTTTATTTTAGTTTTTGGAAAATTTCCCATTTAACACAATTTAAGCAAAATAATAAATACGTCAAACATAAAATAAAAGTAAAATATTCCAGAGGCCTTATTACAATATAAAAACCCAAATTAGTAAAGTAAACGAAAATAGAAATCTAAAGTTCAATAAAAATCAATTTCTGAAGTATGGCCTCCACCGAGTCATCAATGGCCCAAGTTCCACGTTACTGAATAATACCTGCAAGGTTAAGGAAACAGGGTGAGTTACTAGAACTCAGTGTATAATCCCTTACCGTTGTCCACTGGACTGAACCCATTTAGCATCATCTTGGCCTAAGCCTGTAACATCCTAAAATTTAGAATTTATGTGTTGCATTATTTCTTGCGTTAAGCTAGTTAAGAATATTAATTGTGTATGTTTAGGGGTTCTGAGAAGGCTCGGGGTTTGTTTGGGCCTTAATAAAATTTTTTTGTTTTAGCCTATTAAGGAGAGATAGTAAGTGGCATCAAGGCTTATGGAAATAGGTGAGTAATTTGCTAGCATATATGAGCTTATGGTAAAGGGGAAATGGTGCCACATGAAAGTCTTTGAGGGAAGAGGTTTGAATCCCACTTGGTACAAATATTTTGACTATTTTTTTTTTGTGTTCTTTCCTAAGTTTCGCCAAGCTAGTGATTTGGTATCACACGATGGGTTGGCCCCATCATTGGATTATTTAGACTTCGGGTCACCAAAGGGTTTGGTACCACAAGATGGATATCGTGACTTTGGGTCACCAAGTGGTTTGGCACCACCAAAGGGTTTGGTACCACACCGGTAGAAAAGGCGATATGGTTGGTTAGGAACCAAGCATGATTTGCATTATTCTATTTTGATATATGTGTTGGCATGTTATACCGGGAGAGGGAGTTATACATCGAGTCTCATGACTCACTCTCTCTCCTTTGACTATTTCTGTGATACATAGATGCGAGGTGGAGCCGGATGGACTCGAGGTGCTCATGCCATGCTAATAAAGATTTGCTCGGACTTTTATGAAATTTTGGTACTTAAGTTTTATTACTATTTGGTTTTTCGGGTTGTAAATGGCCTTTTTAAATTATGGTTTGCTTATTTATGCTTAAAGCAAATGTTTAGTATGCCTTAACAAATTAACTCGGTTAAAATGTGCTAAAATTTGGAAAGACAACGATTTAAAAAAATACAAAAGCGATATTTTAAACTATACCATCGGGTATCACACTAAGATTTGGAATAAAGAAGAACTCTAATGTTTTCTAACTTAAACACGATTTTCTACTAAGACCAAAAATGTTTTTGTAACAATGATAAACAACTCAACTTCTTAACGAGATAAATCTGTTTTTGTCTACCCATCGAAGTAAGTTTTTAAAATTTTCGGGTTTTCAAATACATCATCAAATTTCTATCAAACCTACTCAAGTTTTCATCAAATGCACATCCTAGCGAGGTGTTTTTCTCCAACTTTTAAACTCAAACCTAAAACTCTCAAAAACCCTGTTTCCCTGTGACATACCAGATTCGGTCGTGGTGTGTAGACCGGGTTTGGGGTGTTACATTTGTGGTATCGTGAGCTGTGTTCAAAGTTTTACTTTGGGCCTAAGGCCCAAAATGTTTTCAAAAGTCCGCTAAGTTATGGTTTTAAGTAGTTTGTTTTGAAAAGTATGGTTTGAAAGGCATGGCACCGAGTCTCCGGCACCAATCCGCCCAGGTAAGTACCCCGTACTATTGTTTGTGATAATGATATGGATGTAATGTGATGGAATGATTAGTAATAGTAAGACTATCTTAGAAACTGAAACTGATAGGACTCTGTGGACTCGCGGAAACGAAACTTCTTTAATAAGCAATATTCATAAGACTTTGCTTTTAAACAGTGAAATAATGATTGATTCATAAAATTCTTTAATCAGACGCGATTTAGTCATGAGTACCCGAGGTGGACGTGGTCGTGGACGAGGTCGCGGTAGGATGATAGTTTCTGAGCCCGTAGGTTCTGGTCAGGGTTCAGAGAATGAGGTACCGATTCCGCCACCAGCTGGAGGTGGTGAGTTCCAAGAGCAGACCGACGATGACGCAGTGTCACAGGCGATGCTACGATTTTAGAACGGGTAGCTGGAGTAGGTGGAGGTGTAGAGCTAGAAAATCTGTGGTCTGAGCGATTTCGAGCAAACGGGCTGAATTCTTTCGGTGTCTCTGTGTTGCTCCTAGCATCCGCCGAGTATTGGCTGGAAGCTTACGTAACGGATCATGGACGATCCGACCTAATCGTCAAGAGAAATTAAAGGGATCGATCACTTCTCCGAGATGAGTCATACCATGGTGGCTCATCGTCGAGACAAATACAACAAGATCCGACATGGGACTATTTTCGAGCCTTATCGTAAAAAGTACGCTGAGCTAACTACATTAATGAGCAAACAAAAAGCATTTCGAGGTTAGTTCGTGGGAGCAACTGGTTTGAGTACGAGGCGTAGTTTCTCGATCGAGTCAAGATGCTGGGGTATGGTGGCCACGAACATGAGAGGTGCGTTTCGTTTGAGGATGGCCTCGCAGACGAATTAAGGTTGATAATTGCGCCAAGAAGAGCATGAATTTGTCTGCCCTAGTTGAAAAGGCGAAGGTAGCCGAGGGCATTAAGGAATCTGTGGAGGTGGTATGGATAGGAACCACACAAGAGGAGTTTTGGATCTTCCGGGTCATCAGAAATCAGCAGAAAAGGGCTAGACCGAGGGGCCAATCACGGTAGGTTTGTTGTCGCTAAGCAAGGACCGCCGCAGCAGTAACTGCTAGGGAAGGCTCATTGGGAGGATGCCGGACGGATGGTAGAGGTCGTTTTGAGTGTGGCTCACTGGACCATCATGAGGGACTCCGTCTCGCAAGTTAGCTAGGATTCAACGAGAATCGTAATGTAATCAAGATGTAAATAATAGACCACCGCAGAGGGGCCGAGGTAATGGCAGAGGGGTAATAGTTCGTCGGGGCCGTGGAGCACCCAAGTAGGTGCAGTAGTTCCGAGGCCGCATACCGGTTTGGTGTATCGCGAGGCGCCGAGGAGGGCGACACGACCGGACGCCATTACACGCAGACGCTTTTTGATCTTTGGTTCTCCATTTATCGCTTTTAATTGATGTGGGTTCAACACATTCATATGTTGCAAGTAGTATAGTGAAGACCATGGATTTAGACTCAAATATCTTCTAGGCGATGACCGTAATAAGCCCTCTAGGTCACTCAGAAGTGGTAGATAAACTGATAGAGACGCACTCTAGAACTCCAAGGGGTATCTTTTGAGGTCGATCCGATGGAACCGCCGCTTGGGAGTTCGATCGATTCTGGGATGGATGGCCGGTTAAGTACCAAAGTGGTTGGATCGCGCTGGCTAAGCGCATGGTTCTGAGCACGCCTAAGGGTGATGAGGTAGTTCGACGGTAATAGGAGGAATTATCTCGTCTAATGTGGTATCTGCCCAAAGCCGAGAAGATGGTCGAAGGGTCGGAAGCATATGTGGTTCATGTGTATGCCTTGGAGGCTAAGGAGTCTCGTCAGGAGATAGTTCGGACAGCTTAGGGAATTTGTGGATGTATTTCCAGGAGCTCCGGTTTGCCACCGATCGAGAGGTAGAGTTCGAATAGATCTCATATCTTAATCGCTACCAGTATCTATTGTCTGCATGTGATGGCACCTAAAGAGCTAGTGGAGCTTAAGGCTCAAATCCAGAGTTATTGGACCGAGGCTTTATCAAAGCCAAGTATTTCGCCATGGGAGCGCTTTGACTTTTCACAAGAAGAAAGACGTGACTATGCGGATGTGTATAGACTACCGCTAACCGAATAAGTCGACGATCAAAAACAAGTATCCACTACCCTTGATAGATGACTTGTTTGACCAAATTGGGGGCGCCGATTTTCTCAAGATCGATTTGAGGTCCGGTATCACCAGCCACGGGTAAAGGAGGCGATATCTGTAAGACGGCATTTCAGATCGGCATGGGCACTTTGAGTTCTTAGTTATGCCGCTCGGGTTGACTAACTAACCGACAACCTCTTCATGGATCCGATGAATAGGTGTTCCAATAGTATCTAGATCAGTTCGTAGTGGTTTTTATCGATTTACATCTTAGTATATTCAAAGACCGAGGAGGAACATGATGCACATTTGCGGGTGGTATTGCGATTCTAAGGAGAAACAATTTATGCGAAGTTCAAGAATGCGAGTTCTGGCTAGGAGGTGACGTTTTGGGTCATGTAGTATCACGAGGGATTAGAGGACCCCGAAGATAGAAGCGGTTTTGGAGTGGAAGCCACCTAAGTCAAGAGTGTAGATTCGTAGTTTTCGAGTTTGACAGATACTACCAAGATTTGTAGAGGGTTTCTCATTAATCGCGCACCGATGGCTAAATTATTGAGAAAAGGGTTCCGCTTAGTTGACCGAAAAAAAGCAGGAGAGCTTCGATAAGTTGAAGAAGATTTTGACCGGCTCCGCTCGATTCAACCTAAGGTAAGGAATTCACAGTTGTATTGTGATGCATCACATACGGATTGGATGTGTGCCGCATGAAGGGAAGGTTGTGGCTTACGATCTCTAGCTTGAGGCCACATGAGGTAAATTATCCAACGACGATCTAGAGCTATACTGTAGTTTTTGCCTTAAAGATATGGAGGCATTACTTGTACTGGTGAGAGATCGATAGTCTACACGACCATAAGAGTTCAAGTACCGACTCGTAAAGACTTGAATCGAGACACAGATGGATTGAGTCAGCCGAAAGACTACGATTGTTCAATTGAGTATCATCCGCAAGGCTAACGCCAGGCGTACGCCTGAGCCGTAAAGTTGTTTCTGGATTTAAGAGCGTTATTTGCCCACTTGAGTTTGTATGACGACTGTGAGTATTCCGCATAGTCGCAGTGTTGCTTCACGGGTTGAGCAGATCGAGAGAAACAGCTTGTCGGATGAGGTTCGAAGCGCAGAGGACACAAATGCAGAGTGATGGTTTGAAGGGTTACGCCTTGTCCAGTTGATGGGTGTACGCCTGCGTGGGAAGGCTTGTATGCGAGAGATTCTCGAGTTAAGGCAAAGATTCTTCAGATGCGATAGCATTTCACGCTATGCATCCCGGAGGTAGCAAAATGTATAGGGACCTCGAGAACAATTCTGTGGCGGGTCCAAAAAGGAGGTGACCGAAGTTTAGGGTAAGTGTCCGACTTGTCACAGTGTCAAGGCGAGCATCGCTTGTCATTCTGGGTTGCTTCACCAATGAAGAGTCCACAAAGGAAGTGGGAAAGAATAACTATGGATTTTGTCTGGATTACCGCTACACCGAGCAAGAAGGATTCACCGGTAATTGTGGATCGTCTGACTAAATCACCACTTTATTCCATGAGGGTGGATTGCTCACTTCAGAGGTTGGGGTCAGATGTATCGTAGATAGTGAGACCGCACGGAGTGCCAAGATCGATCATCTCTGATAGGATCCCAGATTCACGCCAAGGTTCGGAAAGTGTTGCATCAGCTCGGGCACACGATTAGATTTCAAAGACAAGATTTCATCCGCAGATCGACGGGCCGGCAAAGGGTTATACAGATCTTGGAGGACATGTTACGAGGGTGTGTTCTGGACTTCAGGGGTAGTTGGAAGGAGTATCTGCCGTTAGCTGAGTTCGCCTACAACAACAGCTACCAAGCGAGCATCAAAATGGCACCTTATGAGGCATTGTACGGTAGAAAGTGTCACTCACCTACTTGTTGGACAGAGTTAAGTGAACGTCAGTTGTTGGGACCAGAGTTGGTTGCTGAGACCGAAGACAAGGTTAAGTTGATTCAGGCTCAATTGAAAGAAGCTTCGGACCGGAAGTCCTATGCCGATCTTAAGCGGAGAGATATTGAATTTGTCAGAGGAGATCGGGTTTTCCAAGGTCTCACCGTGGAAGAAAGTATTAAGGTTCGGAAGAAAGACAAGCTAAGTCCGAGGTTTATTGGGCCATATAAGGTACCGAGACGTGGGACCAGCTTGCATATCACTCGAGTTGCGGAGAGCTAAGTCAAATTCATGACGGTTCCACGCTTCGATGCTTCAAGTTATCGCCGATCCATCACACGGTGACGGTAGAAGAAATCGAGGTAAACCTGCATATGACCTTAGAAGAAGAGCCCGTATGCATTCTAGATCGGATGTAAAAGTATCGCGTAGAAGTCTCGTGGCCTTTGGTCAAGGTTCTTGGCGGAATCATGGCGTGGAAGAAGCGAATGGGAACCCGAGGATACGGCGAGACAAGAATAACCGCAACTCTTTCGACTGTGTAATTTCGAGGTCGAAATTATTTTAAGGGGTAGAACCGTAATATCCCTGTTAAGGGCTATTTTATTTTGGCATTGTTTGCATGTCCGTGGTGTGCAATGTTGTTGTTTGTGTGGTTTCTGGCTTAGATGTAGGCTAGGAGTGTGCCTCGAGTAGGTGGTAAAATTTTTGTTTTTGGGCTTTAGGGATAGGAGTCAAGGTGCTTGGGTTTATAATTAATTTAAGTGAATTTTTTAACACAAATGAAGAGCTAGCAAAGTGGCAAGCAAGGCGCCACTAGGAGCATGTAGTTGGCGCCAAAGGCAAGGGGGAGAGGTCTTGTGTTCAAGTCGCAGAGTTCCCCATTTTGGCTCCCATTTTGGACGGCATGGAGGAAGAGGTAGAAGGCAATTAATTCTTCTTTGACTTAGTCTTCACATTCAAAAGAGGGTGAGAGTGAAAGTAGGAGGGAGACTTGGTAAACTCATTTGAATTGAGTGGTGGAGTGTTGTGGGGATTATGGCTGAATTTTGGGGTGTTTGGAGTGGGGAGTGGACGGCTTGGTGTGGTGTTGAGGTGCCGAAATGCATTTTTCCATTTGGTGCATATTCGGTCATTGAGTGAAAAGCAAAAGTCCCATTTTTGTTTTTTGTTAGCCAATTCTTTTCCAAGGTATTTCTCTCATCTTTTGCACTTCTTGAAACCGAAACACCAAACCCCTATAGTAGCCGAAACTTCATTTGTTTTTTCCATTTCCTTCTTGAAAACCGAAAGTCCAAGTTGTATATACCAAATTGCCTTATTCTTTTGGTACTCAATAGCCGAATGTTCTCTCTCTTTTCACCTCTTTTTCTTCTTGAAGCCTTGTGTCGTAAACATCATTCTTCTATTTTTTTCATTTCGCTCCTTTTCCCATTTCCGCTATTGGCCGATTATCAACCCCTATCCTCTTGCATTTCGATTTCCTTTCTTTCTCGATCAATTTTGGGTTTGGTATAAATACCTTACGAACCTTTGGTTCTTCTTTGGTGCAAGTCTTGGCCAATCTCTTGTTGTTCTCTCCTAGTGTGGCTGATCAATTGTGGTTGGTGTTGGGGTGTTCTGGTCGAATGGCCATTTCTCGCCTTCTAAGTGTTGTGTTGTTTTCAGCTTGACTAAGGGCCTATGATGGTTGTAGATTGAAATGGGTTAATCATTTGTTTAATCTTTTCAGATAGGTCTTTGGATATTGAAGTAATCAAGAGGAGTCTTCCAACTCTTTAACCGATTGATAAGTGGTGGTAAGAGGAGTATTTTGTTAGTCCATTCTTTTAGTCTCGCTGAAGCAAGTCTCAAGGATTAATGGCTTTTCTTTTTAGGTGGAGGCCGCTTGTAAAAGAGGAACCTTTGTGGTTCAAGTTTGGTAAGAAGCCAAACGCTTGCAAGGTAAGGGCTATTTGATAAACCCTTTTGGTTTAATGCTTGTACGAATGATATGTGTGCTAACCCTTTGTTGGTCGATTTTAGGATCAAAGTTGACAAGGTGGTCGAGGGTCTTAGACCGTTCTTAGTATTAAAACCTCCGCTAATTCGTGTGTAAACCAACACACTATCTTAACTTGATAATGTGATAACTGGTAGTAGTATTTAAGGCAAGGGTGGACTTTTTAATTATGGTATGATGGCTAAAGAAACAAGGAAAGGGTGAAGGTAAGGAAAGGAATCAAAAGAAAAAGGCAAGATAAGGTGACATGTGGCCTTTTTCATGGGAAATGGTTTGGAAAGTCTTGTTGGCCAAAATTTTTTGGACCTTATTGACATGTTATTCACGATTTTTTTAGGGGGAGGGGATAGCCGAATTTCTCTTTTCATTTTAGACCATTTTGTTAGTTTTTGGTGCATGAGGGGTACTCTTTTTACTCTTTGACCATTTGTGTTTTCTTTTCAAATCCATCTTTCTTTTTGCTTTGGCCAAAACCTCCTAGCACATTTGTGCACTATTTTTCTTTTTATTTGGCCGAAACACTCACCTTTTCTCATCTCCCCTTTGATAGCCGAAACTACCCAAAGCACTTTTCTCCATCCATTCTTTTTCTTTTGACCATTTCACAAATCTTTTTCCTTCTTCTTCTTTAATCAACATCACTTGTGATCATATTTTCTTGTTTGATTTTCTCTATAGCTGAACCCAATATCATCCTATTTCTTTACCATTTTGTTCCCTATCGTGTGGGAAAATCTCTTCTTCATCAAATCGGTAAGTGACCTTATATCTCTCTCTCTTTTCATTTCATTTTCTTTTTCTTTCTAACCAAATATGAATGTTCATCGTTATTCGGTTAGTTTACTTTGTTTTCATCGAAACATCACTCTCCTTATCACTCTCATGTTGTGATCAATACTTTATTCGTAGTGTTCTAAGTGAGTGGCCGTGTATCTTCCTAGCCTTAAGACGAACGGTGGAAATCAGATTCAATCTCGATAAGGTAAAGAGTTCTTTATGGATTATTCGATATCGTTCTATATTCGATTAGTTGTTAATAGAATAGTAGTTGGACTAATCGATTGCATATTTTTTTGGGGACTAAAACGCTCGATCTATCCACTCGTTGTTTTACGGAAATAGTGGTAAGCCGACCCTTTTTCTTTAGTAAATCGTTTCATATCAAAGTATTATAGTTTTGACTAAGATTTTATTCAATGGAAGCAAGCGATATCAAATCGAAAGGGAAAGCGAGTGGTGAACACAAAAGGAGCGGATTTACGATTCCCACTCCTAAGTTTAAGCGAAGGTAGGTATCGGCGGTTCAAAATTTTCCACCGGGTTGTGGACCATCATCTGGGGAGAATCGACAAATCGTGGTCGTTCACGATTCTAAGGGTAAACACTCTAGATCGTTATTTTAGATTTTGATTAATAAAATCATGTATGTCGATTAATCGAGTGATATGATATTTTAGGTGTTGACGATCAAGAAGGACTAGTACTTACCGTAATCAAGAGTGTAATCTCACACCGTTTTTCATGGGTTTAAGATTGATATCATATTGGAAATAAGTCGTTATGATTAAAATAGTAAAACGGTGTAAACCAGGGAAAATTGGCCTAAGTTCACTATTTCAATAAAATTGACAAAATCGGTATTTACACTGTGAAAACTACGAAAATGCCCATAAGGGTCAAATTACGAAAATGCCCCAAATGGACCGATTTGATATATTGACAAAATGGCCAATTTGATATATTTCCTTAATGGGCCGATTTGATATATTGCCAAAATGGGCCAATTTGATATATTGCTTTAATGGGTCGATTTGATATATTGCCTTAATGGGCTGATTTGCAAACGTTACAATGGGCTGAATTTTTGTAATGAATCTCTAAATTATTTATTGTTGTTTATATTTGTAAATATCATGATTTTCTATGTATGATGCTGTAACACCCCAAACCCGGTCCAAACACTGCAACCGAGTCTGGCGTGCCACGGGAAAGAAAACGTTTTGGAAATCAATTTGTCAACTTGTTTCAGAAAGAAAACCGATGTAAGATTTTAGAGAAAACGAAGTTGAATCTTGTGACGTTTAAAACGTGTTAAAACTTGTTTTAGAAAAACTTAGTTGTCATATTGTTACTCCGTATTAATTACTTAGTCATTGTATATTTAAAAAAACAAGAATTTATTTAGCTTTTGAAAACATCCAATTCATAGCTTAATCAACATATTAAATAGAAACTTTAAAATCAACTAAATAAAAGAACCCAAAATAAAACTTAAGCGGCCTTATTACAGAACTGAAAACCAAAGTTAAATAAAATAACTAAGTCCGAATGGAAAACTTTGTAATAAACCAAATGCTATGCATGGCCACCTCGAGTCCACTCCGGCTCCATATCCATGATCTAGGTCTGATCTGCAAAATGTAACGGAAGGGGGTGAGTCGCCTAGACTCAATTTGTAAGTCCCCATCCCAAAAGAAAATATGCTCTTACATAGATTCAAATACAAATATGCATGTCATGCAACCCATCAACCTAGGTATCCATCCATGTCTCCCAAATCTACCCCTTGTGGTACCAAACCACTGGTGGTGCCAAACCACTGGTAACCGTAGTTACAAAAATAGCATATGTGGTACCAAACCACTGGTGGTGCCAAACCATTGGTAACCGTAGTTACAAAAATAACATATGTGGTACCAAACCACTGGTGGTGCCAAACCACTGAGACTTAAGTCACAATTTTTATAATATATGTGGGGCCAACCCACTGTGTGCTACCAAATCACTGGTGACAGTCTGATAGATCGTACTTCCCCCTCCTCTCATCACCCATATAACATATTTATGCAATAATATCAATATAACCATGCTTAACATACATAATTACGTACACAGGATATCATGCTCTCATAGATCATAATCAACACGAGAAATCATAACAACTTACCCGACATCTTCGCTTTTACCCACAAGGGTAATTTGGTAATCATAGCCGTCACTCCGGCTTTTATCAGCACATAACAGTTAACATATTATGTAAAGAAAGTGTGTAAGAGTTACACACCTGGTTTTTGTACTAACACTTTTACTGCTTCTACGCTACTGTCACTCGAGACTACGACTATCGGCCTACGATTTACTTTTGATGTCAGCCCGCACTCCAAAGGCCAATCTCGCACTCCCGATACAGATCGTTTCTTGTACTTTGGCGTTGGGTTTACAGATCCAACCCCTACTATTTGATTGTTAATATTGTCCATAATAACTCCTTGGTCACTAAACCGAATGTAAACGGTGAGATTCAAATAATTAAATATTTATAGCACTAAAACGTAACCTTACTTAAACTGTCGAATCTCGGAAGTCTTTAAGAAAACATCACCATCAACCTACCTACATTCAGCCAACACCAATATATTAAACCAATCCCTTAATCGCAACCCAACAAATACCTTTTGATATTCGGCCACAAGGATAAAGAACAAGAAAGGCCATTCGGCTGAACCTACCACCACCTACCTTCGACTTTTCCACCAAATCAGCACTTCTGACTAAAGCAAGACAGGATTTGGCTTCTAAGGGCAGAGAGTGAAATCGAAAGGGCCTTTAATGAAATGATTCGGATTAGGAACTTGATAAAAATAGAGAAATCACAGAGAAACAAAATCCCAAAACTCACCAGATTAAAGAGGAGTACTCGACTTATGGTGCAACTTCGGGAAAAAGAGATCCCACCTGATGGTTCAGCTAAGGGAGAAAGGGATATGCACTGGGAGAATTCGGCTTTTAGAGAGTTTTTGAGGAGAGGAGAAACAACTAGGGAGTTTTGGTTTTCACAAAAGAAGAAGAAAAGAGAGAAGTCTAAAGGGGTTTTGGCTATGGAAGGAAAAAGAGAAAAGAAGAGAAAAACTTAGATGATTTTCGGCAAAAGAGAGATTGAGAGAATAACAAAGTTTCAAGAAGTAGAAATCCACCAAAAAATGTCGAAAATACTATCACCTTAGCCCTAAATTTTGGCACACACACAAACACACACAGAGTTGGAGTTTCGGCCAACTCTCTCCCTCCTGATAGCCTTTATCTCACCTGATAACCCAATCATTATCTTACTTTTAGAAGAGCCCACCTTAAAATCAACTCTTTCCTTCTAATTATCAGCTTTTCTATCATCAAAATAAAAGAAATAAAACTCCCAAAATGTAGCCTAAGTGCCGTCCACCCCTTCCCCCTTGGAGTGTCGAATCTTGACCCATCCATTTGGGCCCCAACCGGCAACACAAGGCCCAAACTCCTCCCCCTTTTGACGCCACCTTCATGCCCACTTATAGCACCTCCAACTTTGGGCCACAAGCCCAACTTGCTACTAATTTAATTATCTAACTTAGATTATATATTAACACTATTTTTCAGTAGATTAACCCGGGTTTAAGCCCGAGCTTAAGCCCAATACACACCTCAAAGCCTCAATTACCAACTTAGCCATGCAACATACCAAATGCACTGACCCACAAAATTAGGATATTACAGTTCTACCCCCCTTAAAATAAATTTCATCCTCAAAATTAACTAGTAATCTTACTACCTAAGACTCACCACTAGACTTTCGCTGCGCACTTTAATTCTAAAGCCAAAATAAACACTTAGTATATTATGGTAGGGTACGCACCATTATTCGTATCTGGAGTGTCTCCGTCCCCTTGGCGATGTGCTGCATAGACCAAAGTTGATTGCCTTGCCTCAACATAACCTGCACCTCCGCCTGGTGCTTCACGACCACCTCTTACGCCATTGCCACCTCTGGCTTGACCACGACCCCTTGATCCAGGCTGACCACCTCTCTTAGCTTGATTAGAACTTCTCCTGTTGGTTGTACCTGATCCGCCTGTGGACAGTCCTTAATCAAATGCTCTGTGGATCCACACCTGAAGCATCCATCGGTTCTCCTTCTGCATTCTCCGAATGCACTTTCCCGCACCAATTACATGAACGATCCTGATTCCCAGCAGCAGATGTCGGAGCACGAGCTGGCCCATCAGCCCTAGGCCTTTTCTGAAGATTCCTAGATACTCCCCATGGCCTAAAACTTCTCTTATTCTCACCTCTGTCCTGATTTTTTTCCTGGTTCGTTGCACCTCCTCAACTATTTTGGCCTTTTCCATGAGAACGGCAAATTCCCTTTCTCGTTGTGGTGCAATCAACACCTGCAGCTCATCTTTTAGCCGTCCTCAAACCTAACACAGCGCTCATGCTCCGTAGCCACCATACCCCGAGCATACCTACTTAACCTCAAGAATTCTACCTCGTACTCGGGTACCGACTTACTCCCCTGAACCAAATTTAAGAACGCCTTACATTGTGCATCAGTATAACCAGCCCCCACATACTTCCTCTGGTAGGTCGCCTTAAAGTAATCCCAAGTGATATCACTAGCCACTACACCATCCCTGACCGTGAGCACCACTGGTACGACTCATCCCGGAGAAGAGACACTATCCCCTTCAACTTCTCCTCATCTGAGAAGTCTAAGTCATCCATTATACACTCCGTCGCCTCTAACCAGTACTCAGCAGTGTTGGGAGCCACACCAGAAACTCCCATAAACACTTTTTCTCCATTTGCCCGGAGTCGCTCAGCCACGGATTTTCGGGCTCCTGCACCCGCGCCTGCCCCAGCAACTCTTTCCAAAACTCGTAATACTGCCTGAGATACTGCATCATTACCACCAGTTTGGTCCTAAAACTCTGTTTTTTCCGCTACCGGTAGATCCGGCATCACGTTCCCTGACCCATGGCCAGACCCTGCTGGCTTTGACAAGGTCATCCTACCCCTACCACGGCCACGCGGCGGACGTCCATAACCTCTTGTACTCATTCTTCTCGATCGCGCTTATCTGATTAAGAGTTTTATGAATTATTAACTCTATTCACTATTTATCCACGAACAATTTTATGAAAGATAGTTTTAAAAGTGATTCTTTCGAATTTGAACCTATCTATAGTTTCAGTTTCAGGCTTATCTCCTAATTCTAAGTACATTCATCATACAAACAATATCCATGAGCCACATTCAACTTGTAGGGGTATTTTCGTTATTTCACTACTCGGGGGTATTTTTGTAATTTTAACCTGAGGGTATTTTGTAATTTTCAAAATAAAGTTTGGTGATTTTTCAAACTAAGGGTATTTTGGTAATTTTGTGAAATAGGGGTATTTTGGTAATTTTGCAACTCGGGGTATTTCGGTAATTTGTAAGTTAGGGGTAATTTGGTAATTTTACAAACTAGGGGTACTTTGGTCATTTTTCAAATTTAGGGTAGTTTTTCCAAATTAAAGGGTAATTTGGTAATTTCAAAACTAGGGTTTTACAAAGCAATGTGTTTGGTCCCTTTCAGATTTAATTGTCGATTTGCTTTGTGAACAAGTCCTCATGGTTAGGGTGAGCAGTCACCACGCACTGGTAGGATTCGAGCGAAGAGGAGGTGAGTCATTGGGACTGCTTAAATACCAAGCTCTCCCTGAATCCAATCCTAGACATGCGCATGGCTGTTGCCACACCCTAACTCGGTGACCTACTCACAGGTTTGTTTGATTGGACTTAAGTTTTATGTTATTTTTAAAAGTTGTGCAAGCTAGCCCTAGGGTCCATCAATACTATCATGCTTAACTATGTCTAAAGCCCACAAAGCCCAACATATAAACATCACATCAAAAGTTATGGTACTTACTTGGGTGGATCGGCACCGGAGACTCAGGTGCCATGCTTTCCAGAAAAATTTCATTTCACAAACTCCTAAAACATATTTTGGGCCTTAAACCCACAACCGAGCTTTTGAACTGGGCTCTGATACCAAAATGTAACACCCAAACCCGGTCCAAACATTGCAACCTGAGTCTGGCGTGCCATGGGAAAGAAAATGTTTTGGAAACCGATTTGTCGACTTGTTTCAGAAAGAAAATCGATGTAAGATTTTAGAGAAAACGAAGTTGAATCTTGTGACGTTTAAAACGTGTTAAAACTTATTTTAGAAAAACTTAGTTGTCATATTGTTACTACGTATTAATTACTTAGTCATTGTATATTTTAAAAAAACAAGTATTTATTTAGCTTTTGAAAACATCCAATTCATAGCTTAATCAACATATTAAATAGAAACTTTAAAATCAACTAAATAAAAGAACCCAAAATAAAACTTAAGCGGCCTTATTACAGAACTGAAAACCAAAGTTAAATAAAATAAATAAGTCCGAATGGAAAACTTTGTAATAAACCAAATGCTGCGCATGGCCACCTCGAGTCCACTCCGGCTCCATATCCACGATCTAGGTTTGATCTGCAAAATGTAACGGAAAGGGGTGAGTCGCCTAGACTTAGTGTGTAAGTCCCCATCCCAAAAGAAAATATGCTCTTCCACAGATTCAAATACAAATATGCATGTCATGCAACCCATCAACCTATGTATCCATCCATGTCTCCCAAATCTACCCCTTGTGGTACCAAACCACTGGTGGTGCCAAACCACTGGTAACCATAGTTACAAAAATAGCATATGTGGTACCAAACCATTGGTGGTGCCAAACCATTGGTAACCGTAGTTACAAAAATAACATATGTGGTACCAAACCACTGGTGGTGCCAAACCACTGAGACTTAGTCACAATTTTTATAATATATGTGGGGCCAACCCACTGTGTGATACCAAATCACTGGTGACAGTTTGATAGATCGTACTTCCCCCTCCTCTCATCACCCATATAACATATTTATGCAACAATATCAGTATAACCATGCTTAACATACATAATTACATACACAGGATATCATGCTCTCATAGATCACAATCAACACGAGAAATCATAACAACTTACCCGGCATCCTCGCTTTTACCCACAAGGGTAATTTGGTAATATAGCCGTCACTCCGGCTTTTGTCAACACATAACAGTTAACATATTATGTAAATAAAGTGTGTAAGAGTTACACACCTGGTTTTCGTACTAACACTTTTACTGCTTTTACGCTACTGTCACTCGAGACTACGACTATCGGCCTACAATTTACTTTCGATGTCGGCCCGCACTCCAAAGCCAATCTCGCACTCCCGATACTGATCGTTTATTGTACTTTGGCATTGGGTTTACAGATCCAACCCCTACTGCTTGACTGTTAATATTGTCCATAATAACTCCTTGGTCACTAAACTAAATGTAAACGGTGAGATCTAAATAAGTAAATACTTATAGCACTAAAATGCAACCTTACCTAAACTGTCGAATCCCGGAAGTCTTTAAGAAAACATCACCACCAACCTACCTACATTCGGCCAACATTAATATATTAAATCGATCCCTTAATCACAACCCAACAAATACCTTTTGATATTCGGCCACAAGGATAAATAACAAGAAAGGCCATTCGGCTGAACCTACCACCACCTACCTTTGGCTTTTCCACCAAATAGGCACTTCTAACTAAAGCAAGACAGGATTCGTCTTCTAAGGGCAGAGAGTGAAATCGACAGGGCCTTTAAACAAAGGATTCAGATTAGAAACTTGATAAAAATAGAGAAATTGTAGAGAAACAAAATCCCGAAACTCACCAGATTAAAGAGGAGCACTCGACTTATGGTTCACCTTCGGAAAAATAGATCCCACCTGATGGTTCGGATAAGGGAGAAAGGGATATGCACAGGGAGAATCGGCTTTTAGAGAGTTTTCGAGGAGAGGAAAAACAACTAAGGAGTTTCGGTTTTCACAAAAGAAGAAGAAAAGAGAAAAGCCTAAAGGGGTTTCGGCTATGGGAGGAAACAGAGAAAGGAGGAGAAAAGCTTAGGTGATTTTCAGCAAAAGAGAGATTGAGAGAATAACAAAGTTTCAAGAAGTAGAAATCCACCCAAAAATGCCGAAAATACTATCACCTTAGCACTAAATTTCGGCACACACACAAACACACACAGAGTTGGAGTTTCAGCCAACTCTTTCCCTCCTGATAGCCTTTATCTCACCTGATAACCTAATCATTATCTTACCTTGAGAAGGGCCCACCTTAAAACCAACTCTTTCCTTTTAATTATCAGTTTTTCTATCATCAAAATAAAAGAAATAAAACTCCCAAAATGTAGCCTAAGTGCCGTCCATCCCTTCCCCCTTGGAGTGCCGAATCTTGACCCATCCATTTGGGCCCCAAGCGGCCACACAAGGCCTAAACTCCTCCCTTTTGACGCCACCTTCATGCCCACTTATAGCACCTCCAACTTTTGGCCACAAGCCCAACTTGCTACTAATTTAATTAAATAACTTAGATTGCACATTAACAGTATTTTTCAGCAGATTAACCCGGGTTTAAGCCCGAGCCTGAGCCCAATACACACCTCAAAGCCTCAATTACCAACTTAGCCATGTAACATACCAAATGCACAGAACTACAAAATCAGGATATTACAGATGCATTTACATGATTTTGCATGGAATGGGAAAATATGATGAAGAGAAGTTCCGATGGCACTGCCATAAAAAAATGTTTGCTAATATGATTCACTATGATTCTGGCCAAATCAAAATATGTTATAAATGGAAAAATGCTTGCGATTGGTGTGTTTGGCGGGGTGGGTTGACTCGATCCACACAAGTGTAATAGGATAGTACGGGTGGTGTGTAGCGGATGGATTACTAGGATAGGTTGGGTTACATACATTGTTTATTTTTAAGTAAATGTATATGTTCTATTTTGTATATGGGCTTGACCTAATATTATACTTTATGTAACACCTCAAACCCGGCCCAAACACTACAACCGGATCTGGTATGTCACTAAGAAAATTTTTGTAAAACCAATCGTGTCGACAGAAAGCCCAAATGAGAATTATATAAAATGTGCCTTAATAATCAAAAGCCCAAAACTGAATTACATGTCTTTGAAAGAAATTAAAATGAGAATAAATAATAAAGGCCGGTCCGATGCACTAATTGTCACTTGAAAGGTTAGTTTAATTGGGTGAGTCGCGAGACTCAGTGTGCAACCCTCATGCACCACTAGATTTGGGCCTCATAATACATAATAATAATTTCATTTACATGGATAACAAATAATATGCAAAGCCCAACCCATTTGCCTAGGTTTCCATCCGCTACACGCCCCCGTACCAACCAAACACACCATTGGGGATTTCTACAATCAACCCACACCGCTACACGCCAAGATGGCAGTCATGCTTCTCATCAACAAATTATGGCCGAAGCCCTTATAACAGATCACGGCATTAGCCGCTACAGCAAATCACGGTATAAATCGCTATGCATTTACATATACATATAACTTCCTCCTTTCATCACCCAACCCATGCAAACATGAACAACAATTTACTTGTAACATATAATCAGATTATTTACTAACCTGGTGGTCCACTGTTTAAATCCGAGATTTCGACTTTTAATGTAACATATAAAACTTATGAACATATATATATATATATATTAATAATCAGATCTAGATGGTGGGGAAGTATTACACACGATTCTCGTATTAATGCTTTTCACGTCTACGCTACTATCACTCGAGACTACCACTATCATTACGATCGACTTGATGTCGGCCCACACCCGATGGCCAATCTCGCACTCACGAGACAGATCGCTTCTTGTATTTGGGTGTTGGTTGTATAGATCCAACCTTTTCTACCTGACTGTTATTCGAGTCCATCCTTAATCACTAAATCATTTAAACGATGAGATCTAATTACTTAACAACTATAACTCTTAAATTGAATTCTTACCTAGTTAATTGAATCCCGAATGTCGTTGAGAACTCGTCACCTCATTTCCTACGTTTGGCCATCACCAAAAATAGTTAACCAAACCGATGATCGAAATCCATCTAACACCTTATGTCATTCGGCCGAAAATAAAAGAACAGGAAAGTGGCCATTCGATCGAACCTATGCTTGACCACCTACCTTCGACTTTTCACAAATCGGCACTTCAGATCTCGACAAGAAAAGATTGACTTCTAAAATTAGAGAGTGAAATCGACAAGGCCTTAGAAAATCGATTCAGATTAGAAACTCGATAAAAAGAATGAAGAATTTGAAAAGAAGCAAAATCCCAAAACTTACCAAATTAGAGGGGTGTATTCGGCTATGGTGCACCTTCGGAAAACAAAACTACCCTTATAGATTCGGCTATGGGAGATGAGGGTATGAACAAAGAGATTCGGCTAAAGTGTTTTGAAAAGAATAAGAAAAGTGTTGTCAGAGTATTCGACCAATTAGAAAAAGAAAAGAAAGAAAACTTAGAGGGAGAATATAGTGGAGATTTCAGAGAGAAAAAAAAGATGGAGAGAATTGTTAGCAGAATTTCGAC
Source organism: Gossypium rotundifolium (assembly GCA_025506655.1). NCBI lineage: Eukaryota > Viridiplantae > Streptophyta > Magnoliopsida > Malvales > Malvaceae > Gossypium > Gossypium rotundifolium. The sequence goes on from CP106727.1 coordinate 26,172,506, forward strand.
TAGCCTATACTAAACCGATTTCCCCCTCTTGTAGTTGAGTTTCGGCCAACTCTCTCCTCTTTTGATAGTCTTTAAATCTCATGATAACTCAATCCTTATCTTACCTTTAGGAGAGCCCACATTAAAGCCAACTCCTCCTTCTTTAATTATCAACTTTTATCACATAAATTAAAAGAAAAAGACTCCTAAAAAGAAGCCTAATTGACGTCCAACCCCCTTCCCTTCTTAGTGCCAAAATTTTGCCCCAATACTTGGGCCTCAAGTGGCCACACATGGCCCAATAACCTTCCTCCTTGTGACACCACCATTAATGCCCACTTAGAGCACCTTTTGTCTTCGGGCCACAAGCCCACCTTGCTACTAATCTAATTATCTAACTTAAAATATGAACTAACACCATCTATCAACCACCTAACCCAAATTTTAAAGCCCAACATATCACTTAAACTACCCAGAACATTAATTTAAACCCTAATCCATATATTTAATTAAGGCCTCTGCCCGAGCATATTAAACCAACGTCTCATATAAATGCACAAGCCCATATTTAGGATGTTATAGTTCTACCCCCTTAAAATATATTTCGCCCCTGAAATTTACCTGGTCAGAAAAGATGGGGATACTGTTGGCGTATAACATCCTCTGGCTCCCACGTCGCTTCTTCTGCGCCATGATTTTGTTACAAGACTTTGACCAAAGGAACAGACTTCCTTCTTAACACTTTTACATCTCGATCCGAATTTGCTGGCACCTCTTCAAAAGACAAATCGCCTTACTTATCTCTTCTCTCAAGACTACGTGCGATGGATCGATCGATAATGTTTCAGTATCGAGACATGGAACACATCATGTATTTGCTCCAACTCCGAAGGCAACTCCAACCGATAAGCCACTGGGCCCACATGTTCTAGTACTCGATAAGGCCCAATAAACCGTGGACTTAACTTCCCCTTTCGACCAAACCTCATTATCTTCTTCCACGGGGATACCTTCTAGAAGACTTGATCACCTATCGTGAATTCTACCTCTTTCCGCTTTAGATCCGCGTAAGACTTCTGTCGATCAGACGCTTTCTTTAGCCGAGCCCGTATTAGATTCACTTTCTCCTCGATTTTTGAAACTAATTTTGGACCTAACACCTTACGTCCACCCAACTCTGTCCAACATGTTGGAGTACGACATCTCCTTCCATATAACGCTTCATAAGGAGCCATCTGAATGCTAGCTTGATAACTATTATTGTATGCAAATTCTGCCAAGGGCAAATACTCTTCCCAACTGCCCTTAAAGTCGATGATGCAACCCCTTAGCACATATTCCAAGATTTGAATTACCCTCTCAGACTGACCATCAGTCTGTAGGTGAAAGGCAGTACTAAAGTCTAACCTTATTCCCATTTCTTGATAAAGAGCCTTCCAAAATCATGACGTGAACCTAGGGTCCCTATCTGATATGATCGACACCAGCACACCATGCAATCTTACAACCTCAGCCACATACAATTTAGCCAGCTTTTGTAAAGAAAAGTCCACTCGAACCGGTATGAAGTGAGTAGACTTCGTCAGCCGATCTACAATCACCCGAATTGAATCCTTCTTAGTGGGTGTAAGGGGTAACCCACTAACAAAATCCATTGTGATTCTCTCCTATTTCCATTGGGGAATCTTCACCGGCTGCAACAATCCCGAGGGCACTTGGTTTCAGCTTTGACCTACTGACACGTCAAACATTTTCCTATGATTTCTGTTACCTCTTTCTTCAGACCTGGCCAACAAAATTGCTCTTGCAAATCATGGTACATCTTGACTCCTCCAGGATGCATAGCATAAGGGCTACTATGTAATTCCCGAAGAATCCTCTGTCTTAACTCATCATCCTTAGGCATGTAAATCTTTCCACGATAACACGAACTCTATCATTGTTCGGACTATAGTCCTCCATTCCACCATCCTCACTGCATAGCGATCGAGCACTCGTGTCTTTATCCCTAACTGTTTTCCTTAACGACTTACCCATGTTGGCTTTACTTGCAACTCACCGACAAACTCCGTCGTCGAATAGACTCGGATGAGTGAACATGGCTCATAATTACGATACTACCTTACGGCTTAACGTATCTGCCACCACATTCGCCTTACCAGGGTGGTATTCGATCGAACAATCATAATCCTTCAAGAGCTCGATCCACCAACGTTGTCTCAAATTTAGCTCCTTCTGGGTAAGGAGGTGCTTCAGACTTTTATGGTCAGTATAAATTACTGACTTCTCCCTATATAAATAGTGCCTCCAAATCTTTAAGGCAAACACTACCTCCACCAACTCCAAGTCATGCGTAGGGTAGTTCAACTCATGCGGTCTCAACTATCAAGACACATACGCCACCACCTTTCCTTCTTGTATCAGCATACACCCTAAACCCGTGTGCGACGCATCACATGAGCGATAAATTCCTTCACCTCCTCCGATGAATTAATCTGGGTGCTTAGTCGAGATTCTCTTCAACTTCTCAAAGCTCTCTTGTTGTTTTTTGGTCCATACAAACAATACTCATTTTCTCAACAACTTAGTTAGAGGAGCCGCTATTAGAGAAAACCCTTCAACGAACCTTCGGTAATACCCTACCAAACCTAAGAAACTCCGAACCTTTGCCACAGACTTTGGTGGTTTCCAATCCAATACATCCTCTATCTTTCGAGGGTCCACCCTGATTCCCTCGGCCAAAACCACATGTCCTAAAAAAGTCACTTCCTTCAGCTAGAACTCACACTTACTAAACTTTACAAACAACTGCTTCTCCCTCAGAGTTTGTAACACCACGCGAAGATGCTCATCATGCTCCTCCTCTGACTTAGAGTAGACCAAGATATCGTCGATGAACACCACGATGAACTGATCAATATATGGCTTAAACACCCGGTTCATCATATCCATAAAGGCCGCTGGTGCGTTCGCCAACCCAAACGGTATTACCAAGAACTCATAATGCCCGTACCGAGTTCGAAACGCCGTCTTATGAATGTCTCCTTCTTTAACTCTTAATTGATGATACCCAGACCTTAAGTCAATCTTAGAAAAGACTGAAGCTCCTTTGAGTTGATCGAACAGATCGTCAATTCTTGGTAATGGGTACTTATTTTTAATCGTCAACTTATTCAATTGACGATAGTCCACGCACATACGCATAGATCCATCCTTCTTCTTCACAAACAAAACCGACGCTCGCCATGGAGACACACTCGGTCGAATGAACCCACGATCCAATAGTTCCTGAATCTGAGCCTTAAGATCCACCAACTCCTTCGGCGCTATCCTATAAGGAGCAATAGATACTGGAGCTGTACCCAGAAGTAGGTCTATTCCAAATTCCACCTCGCGATGCAGGGGTAATCACGAAATTCCTTCGAAAAGACATCTGCGAAATCCTTGGTATTCAAACCTCATTAACAGTCACCTCCTTAGCATCCAACACACTAATAAAAGCTAGATATGCACTACATCCCTTTCGAATCATCTTAATAGCTTTTAAAGATGATAGTTGGACAAGTAATTCCTCCTTTCTCCTAACACAACCACCTCCCCGCCTTCCGAGGTTCCCAACACCATACGTTTATTCCCACAGTCCAACTTGGCATGATGCTTAGTTAACTAATCCATTCCCAAAATAAGGTCAAACTCTCCAAACGGTAATTCCATTAAATCAGGGGGGAATACTACCCCTTGAGTCTCTAAAGGTACATCCCTAAATAGTTTGTCCACTACCTTAGATTGTCCTAGGGGACTAACCACTGAAACACCCCAAACCCGGCCCACGAGCCTTGACTGGATCTGGTATGTTCCCCGGTGTAAACCGTTTCAAATTCTTTTGTTACTTAGGAAAAACTTGTGTGTTTTGAAAGAAAGGTTATTTTTGGGTTGGGCTCGAGTTGAAAACAAGTTTATTTTATATTGGAAACCCCTTTATGTTGGGCGACAAAAACACTTAGGAATTAATTTAAAATAAATTTATTTAGTCTTTAATACATAAAATTTTTGTAACATAATACTTTAAAAGTAAAATAAAATAAAATAGTTCATTATGGCCTTATTACATCAAATAATTCCCAAAAAAAAAAAAATTCAAAGTACTTAATGAAATAAGAATCCAAATTTAAATAAATTCCTTGTTGTGCATGGCCACCTTTAAGTTCCTGCCGACCCTGTCTATTACTGATCGTTACCTGAAAAATAATCCAACGAGGGGTGAGTCAAATAGACTTAATGTGTACACAAACACTATGTCCAAATAGATTGGGCATATTATCACATCACATACATAATCATATAGTAGATATAAAATAATGATGCAACAGAACCCAAACCTATATGCCATCCGCTACACATCACCGTACCATCCACGCACACCGTGGGGACTACTAAGTCAACCCTCCATCCGCTACACACTATCGAAGGCGTCATTGCAATCGGCGTGCTCATCGCCCTTATAAAATTCGTGGTCTTAGGTAACCACATTCAGATATCGTGGTCTTAGGTCACCACATTCGATATCGTGGTCTTAGGTCACCACATTCAGGTTATCATGGTCTTAGGTCACCACATTCAGATATCGTGGTCTTAGGTCACCACATTCACTTCCCCTTTTCATATAACCCATATTCCCCATATCATACATATCATGCATTAACATGCCAAATTCTTATTTCTCATTCTTATAATGTCATATGTGTGTCGTAATGGATATTTAACATAATCCTAGTAGGAGTAGGAAGCGTGCACAGTACTTTGTACCATGACATGGTACCTTAGCCATATTCACATTCTTATACACATACTTATATTAAACATTGCCATAAAACTTATTAAGAAATAGTGTGCACGCACTTTTGATTCACTTAACAAATTCATTTGAAATCGAAAAGCTTAATCTAATGCCTTAGATCTTAAATCTCTTGCTACCGATTGATGTCTAATCAAATGCCAGAAACTTTGTATCGTTCTTTCTTGAAATCGGCAATCACTAGATTACTTGAATAGATTAGTTTCACTTTTAAATATTAATGAAACACATCTATTTACTCAACATGGCCTTCAGAATGCTATAGATACTTACCTTGTGGATTTTAAATCCGAAACTCATAGAATAACTAGGAACATGCGGTCTATGGTGTACCTTCGGAAAGAATTTCTCCTTCCTTGTAGTCGACACTTAGTAAATCCCGAAAGATCTCCTTACTTTAGAGATCGGCAATCCTTGCTTGAACCTTTAGCAATATTCGCTATGTAGGCTAGAAGGATCTTGATTTCGACTTTTGATTGGTATAAAGAAATCGCTAATGATGGTATCTTGAGGAGTTTATGGATTGGTTTTAATGGAGATCACAAAAGCTATGAAGAATTGACTAGGCTTACTTTAGTTTTCGCTTTGGCTAACAAAAGAAGAAGAAAAGATGCTCTAGGAAATTGAAAGAGAGAAGAGTTGAAAGAAGATATGATGAATGGCTCTCTTTTCCTTTAGTAGCCAAATTACTAACTTAAAATCCTTTACTTGGCCATCACTCCTATTTTGATAACTTTATCACTTTAATTATCAACCATTCAATTTAATAAAACTTAATCCAATATATATCTCTTATCTCTTAATAAAAAAAATAATAATAATAGTCCATCATTATCTATCTATTTGTCGAATTTTAAAGAGAAGTAAACTCTTCCCCAAGTGCCCTGGTGTCGTCCAACTCCCTTGCTCCTTGCAGCAAAATAAAACTCTTTTATTTGCTTCCCACGTGACTCGAACCTAGGCTCCTTCCCCCTTGATTGTGGCGTCACTTACTGGGCTTTAAGTGGTGCCTCCTAGCCACTTCTCCAAGCCCGTTCTTGTGTTAAATTCCCTCTACTAATTTTCTTAAGGCCACCTTGTTTTAGTTTCCTCTTTTAAACTTAACATTTCTAAAACATTTCCTTACATTTCCAAGTTTCCAAAAATGTTCACTTTCCTCTTTTAAACTTAACATATATTTCCTTACATTTCCAAGTTTCCAAAAATGTTCACTTTCCTCTTTTAAACTTAACATTTCCAAGTTTCCAAAAATGTTCACTTTCCTCTTTTAAACTTAACATTTCCAAGTTTCCAAAAATGTTCACCATACATTCATAATACATAAGACATGCCATTTCGTATAATTAAATCAAAAATGCATAGGCCTATTTTCAGGATGTTACAGTTCTACCCCCTTAAAATAATTTTGTCCTCGAAATTACTTACTAACGAGCAATCGTACAATCTAACTCACCACACTACGCTATTGCTGCGTACTCTGATCTTAATAGAGCCATCATACTTCTTAGGCACAATTTTTTTCTTAAGTTCACGTTCCCGAGAACTCATTTCTAACGTCGCGATTTAATCTGATTAAAGAGTTTTATGCATTAGTACTTTGTTCCACTATTTAACCACGAACAGTTTTATGAAAAGGAGTTTAATAGTGGTTCTTTCGATCAAACAAAGTCTCAGTTCAAGTTCACTATTCTAATTCAGAGATTCACATGCACATTCACATTCATCCATCTCGAAAGAGACACATTCATTCACGACATTCACTTCATTACTTTGGGCATTCTGATCATCCCCTAGGGTAATTTCGTCATTTTTCCTATAGGGTATTTTGGTAATAAATCGGGTCACTTTAAAATAATCTTTATAAATCAAAAGTATTTCAAAATTTACAAAAATCAAGGTTATCTTGAAAATTTATTTTCCAAATCAATGGTGTTGCGAAATTTTAAATCGGGGTTATTTGGTAATTTTGGAAGTTAGGGCATTTAGTAAATTTCTAAATCTGGGTATCTTGATATTTGTAAAACAAAAGTTTTTGGTATTTTGTAAAGTAGAAACATTTTAGCAAAAGTCGAGGGTATTTTTGAAAATCTTAAAAACTAAGGGTATTTTATTAATTTACAACACAAGGGCATTTTAGAAATTTTTATAATTTGGAAATATTTTGAAAATTTTCCAAAAAAAAGTTTTTGTTACTATTCAAGGGGTAATTTGGTGATTATAAAACTAGGGTTTTCATAAAAAATACGGCTAGTCCCTTTCGGGTTTTAGTTAGTGGTTTAGCCCGTGTATAAGTCCTATTGGTTAGGGTGAACTGAGGCTACACACTAGGTAAGATTCGAGTGGAGAGGAGGTGAGTCACGTGGACTGCTTAAATACCAAGCTCCCACTGAAACCAATCCTAGACATGCGCACCATGGTTGCCACACCTAACTTAGCGACTTAACCATAGGTTTATTCAATTAGGCATTTAAGTCTTATGTAATTGTTGGGGTAACTAGCCCTAGGGTTCAAGTACTAAATCTCTATTCTCGTTCCATTTCTACCCTTCTACAAATCATAATATAAATCACATGTAAGATCAGATACTTACGGTGGACTTGGTTGGGAGACTTAGTGGGCCATGCCGGAAAAACGCTTAATTCACAAAATCCTTTTAGGCTTAACTTTGAAAGGTTTTGGGCCTTAAACCCAAGGTCGAGAGTTTAAAACTAGGCTCGATACCAACTTAAAACATCCCAAACCCATTACGAGCCTTGATGGATCGGTATGTTCCCGATGTAACTAGTTTCAAATTCTTTTGTTACTTAGGAAAAACTTGTGTGTTTTGAAAGAAAGGTTGTTTTTGGGTTGGGCTCGAGTTGAAAACAAGTTTATTTTATATTGGAAACCCCTTTAGGTCGGGCGACAAAAACACTTAGGAATTAATTTAAAGTAAATTTATTTAGTCTTTAATTCATAAAAATTTTCAGTAATATAATACTTTAAAAGTAAAATAAAATAAAATAGTTCACTATGGCCTTATTACATCAAATAATTCCCCAAAAAAAAATCAAAGTACTTAATGAAATAAGAATCCAAATTTAAATAAATTCCTTATTGTGCATGGCCACCTTTAAGTTCACGAGGCCGGTCCATTCTTGATCGTTACCTGAAAAATAATCCCACGAGGTGTGAGTCAAACAGACTCAATGTGTACACAAACACTATGTCCAAATAGATTCAGGCATATTATCACATCACATACATGATCATATAGTAGATATAAAATAATGATGCAACTGAACCCAAACCTATATGCCATCCGCTACACATCACCGTACCATCCTCGCACACAGTGGGGACTACTAAGTCAACCCTCCATCCGCTACACACCATCGAAGGCATCATTGCGGTGGGCGTGCTCATCGCCCTTATAAAATTCAGTAGTCTTAGGTCACCACATTCGAGATATCATGGTCTTAGGTCACCACATTCGGATATCGTGGTCTTAGGTCACCACATTCGATTATCGTGGTCTTAGGTCACCACATTTAGATATCGTGGTCTTAGGTCACCACATTCACTTCCCTTTTCATATAACCCATATGCCCCATATCATACATATCATGCATTAACATGCCAAATTCTTATTTCACATTCTTATAATGTCATATGTGTGTAAGTAATAGATATTTAACATAATCCTAGTAGGAGTAGGAAGCGCATTGAGTACTTTGTACCATGACATGGTACCTTAGCCATATTCACATTCTTATACACATACTTATATTAAACATTGCCATAAAACTTATTAATAAATAGTGTGGGGTACACACCTGATTCGCTTAACAAATTTGCTGAAATCCCGAAAAGCTTGATCTAATGCCTTAGATCTTAAATCTCTTGCTGCCGATTGATGTCTAATCAAATGCCAGAAACTTTGTATCCTTCTTTCTTGAAATTAGCAGTCACTATATTACTTGAATAGATTAGTTTCGGTTTTTAAATATTAATGAAACACATCTATTTACTCAACATGGCCTTGGCCGAATGCTATAGATACTTACCTTGTGGATTTTAAATCCTGAAACTCACCGAATAACTAGGGAACACGCGACCTATGGTGTACCTTCGGGAAAAGAATTTCTCCTTCCTTGTAGTCGACACTTAATAAATCCCGAAAGATCTCCTTACTTTAGAGATCGGCAATCCTTGCTTGAACTTTTAGCAATATTCGACTATGTAGGCTAGAAGGATATTGATTTGACTTTTGATTGGTATAAAGAAATCGCTAATGATGGTATCTTGAGGAGTTTATGGATTACATTTTAATGGGAATCACAAAAGCTATGAAGAATTGCCAGGCTTACTTTAGTTTTTCGCTTTGGCTAACAAAAAGAAGAAGAAGAGATGCTCTAGGAAATTGACGAGAGAGAAGAGTTGAAAGAAGATGTGATGAATGGCTCTCTTTTCCTTTAGTAGCCTAAATTACTAACTTAAAATCCTTTACTTGGCCATCACTCCTATTTTGATAACTTTATCACTTTAATTATCACCCATTCATTTTAATAAAACTTAATCCAATGTTTATCTCTTATCTCTTAATAAAAATAATAATAATAATAGTCCATCATTATCTATCTATTTACCGAATTTTAAAGAGAACTAAACTCTTCCCCAAGTGCCTTGGTGCCGTCCAACTCCCTTGCTCCTTGCAGCAAAATAAAACTCTTTTATTTGCTTCCCATGTGACTCGAACCTAGGCTCCTTCCCCCTTGATTGTGGCGCCACTTACTGGGCTTTAAGTGGTGCCTCCTAGCCACTTCTCCAAGCCCGTTCTTGTGTTAAATTCCCTCTACTAATTTTCTTAAGGCCACCTTGTTTTAGTTTCCTCTTTTAAACTTAACATTTCTAAAACATTTCCTTACATTTCCAAGTTTCCAAAAATGTTCACTTTCCTCTTTTAAACTTAACATTTCTAAAATATTTCCTTACATTTCCAAGTTTCCAAAAATGTTCACTTTCCTCTTTTAAACTTAACATTTCCAAGTTTCCAAAAATGTTCACCATACATTCATAATACATAAGTCATGCCATTTCGTATAATTAAATCAAAAAATGCATAGGCCCATTTTCAGGATGCTACAACCACGGTCATTTTCCTAGTGGTTATCTCATAATCTATACTTAGAGTCTCAGATACTGAATGTGCAACATAGGAATGGGTTGACCCAATGTCAATTAAGGCAAATAAAGGATTATCAGTAACAAGAAACGTACCGGTTATTACATTCGGTGCGTTACTATCCTCCCTTCGACGAGCCGCATAAACTAAACCCGGCTACCTTGCATCCGTATTACCTGTACCTCTGCTAGATGCTCCACGACCCCGACTGGATCCATTTCTTCCTCTAGCTGCACCTCTACCCCTTAGTCCAGGCTGATCACCTCTCCTAGCTCGATCGAACCTCGGCAGCTTGGCCCACGATCCATCTGAGGACAGTCCCTCATCAAATGTTCTATGGATCCACACCTAAAACATCCACCGGTTTTCACTTTGCACTCCCCATAATGGGTTCTCCCACATATAGAACATGCTTGACTCTGGCCCGATGGGGCACGAGCTGGCCCATCAGTTCTAGGCCTCTTCTGAAAATTTCCAGTTGCTCTAGAGGGACCAAAACTTCTCTTACTCCTTCCCCGATCCTTATCCTTCTCCTATCTATCCACCCGCTTCACTTCCTCAGCTATTTTGACCTTATCCACCAAAACCGTAAAAATTCTCTCTCGTTGTGGTGCAATCAGAACCCTTAGCTCATTCCGTAGCCCATCCTCAAACCGAACGCATCGTTCATACTCCATTGCTACTATTCCCCGAGCGTAATGAGTCAGGCTTAGAAACTCAGCCTCATACTCAGCCACAGACTCACTCCCTTGCACCAAATTTAGGAATGCTTTCCTTTGAGCATCCATATAACTAGCCCCAATGTACTTTCCCTGGAATGACTCCTTAAAGAAATCCCAGTCAATCAGGTCTGCGGCCATACCCTCTTTCACCATGAGCCACCATTGGTAGGCCTCATCTCGAAGAAGAGACACGACCTCCTTCAGCTTCTCCTCCACTGTGAAGTCTAGGTCATCCATTATACGTTCCACTGCCTCCAACCAATATTCAGCAGAACTCGAGGATATGCCAGAGACTTCCCTAAATACTTCAGCCCCATTATTCCTCAGCATTTCTGGCATAGATTTCAGGGCTCCTATGCCCATACCAGCCTCAGCCACTCTTTCCAAAACCCTTAGTATAGCCTGAGACACCACTCCTCTCCGCCTGTCTGGTCTTGAAATTCCACCTCAACAGCTGATGGAACCGGTATCTCACTTTCGGACCCATGACCCGATCCTACAGGTTCTGACACGGTCATCCTACCTCTACCGCATCCACGTGGCGAACGTCCTCGACCTCTTGTACTTATTCTTCTAGTTAGCATTTATCGATTTAAAATTTTATGAGTCATTAGTTGTTTCCACTAATTATCCCGAACAATCTTATGAAACATAGTTTTAAAAGTGATTCTTCAATTCGAACCTATCTACAATTTTCAGTCTTCCTATTTTAGGAATTATGCACACACAACGTTTATACAAGTAACATTCATCACCTAAGGGTATTTTCATCATTTCGCTACCCAAGGGTATTTTCATAATTTTATCCTACAGGGGTATTTTCGTAATTTTTTTCAAAATATGGTTCCGGATGATTTTGCAAAATAAAGGTATTTTGGTAAGTTTTTTCACCTCGGGGGTATTTTAGTAATTTTGCAAATCTAGGGTATTTTAGTAATTTTGAAATCTGGGGGTATTTCGGTAATTTTGAAATATAGGGATATTTCAGTAATTTTGCCAATCAGGGGTATTTTGGTTATTTGCAAATTAAGGGTATTTTGGTAATTTCGCAAACAGGGCTATTTTGGTCATCTCATAAACCAGGGATATTTTGATGTTGTTGCTGTTGTTGTTTTTGTTTTCTGTGGAAAGATTCTGTTGACTTTGTAAATCGGGGTATATTTGCAAATCATGGGTACCTTTTTCAAAATAAGGATATTTTAACAATTTTGTGAGAAAAGCAATTATTGGTCCCTTTCGGGTTTTAATTATAAGTTTTGGCCTATCAACACGTACTCGTAACTAAGATGAATAGTCACATGCACCATGTAGGATTCTAGTGGAAAGGAGGTGAGTCACTAGGACTGCTTAAGTGCCAAGCTTTTCCTGAATCCACTCCTAGACATGCATATGCCTATTGCCACACCCTGTCATGGCTAAAGTGAACAATCACTATGTACCAGGTAAGATTCCGGCGAAGAGGAGGTGAGTCACTCGGACTGCTTAAATACCAAGCTCTTTCGAATCTACTCCTAGACATGCATATGCTGGTTACCACACTTTAGTCTTGTGACTTGTTTACAGGTTTTGTTTAATGAAGTTAAGTCTTATGGATTTTAAGAGTTGTTTGTCTAAGCCTAGAGTCCATCAAGTTCTAACCTAAATAGTCTACGTCCCATAAAACCCATTAAGCCCACATTTATATCACAATCAAGAGTTCAGAATACTTACTTGGTGAACTTGGCCGGAGACGCAGGTGCCATGCTGAACTAATAAGTCTTTGCTAAGAGAAATCCATGTTTTAAAAACCCATTTTTAGAAAATCTTTTGGGCCCAAAACCCCAAAGCTGAGTTTTGAATCGGGCTCTGATACCAATTTATAACACCCCAAACCCGGCCCAAACACTACAACCGGATCTGGTATGTCACTAAGAAAATTTTTGTAAAACCAATCGTAATAGACAAAAAGCCCAAATGAGAATTATATAAAATGTGCCTTAATAATCAAAAGCCCAAAGCTGAATTATATGCCTTTGAAAGAAATTAAAATGAGAATAAATAATAAAGGCCCATAATAAAACTAAAATGTAAACTAATGGCCCATGGCCTTATTACAACGTAGTTTGAATCCATAACATAAAATATTTTGAAAGAAAAAAAAAACTATTGTAACACCCAGGACCTAGCCCAAACATTACTAGTGAGTTTGGTTTATTCTGAGAGGAAAACATTTTTGAAAAATCCCTTTAGCCAATTCAATTTAAGGTAAAAGATATTGTCTTGTTTTAAAAGCAGTTGAGGTGTATAAAGAAAACAATAGTTAGTTCGTTTAAAAATATATTAAGTCGATTATTACCGATTTTAGATGTACATTATGGCAGTAAAAATATTTTACGTTTGAATTTAAGAAAATTTGTGTAATCATTTTAAAGTCACTAAGTGATTTAAACAAATTATCCAAACATGTAAAATAATAAAAAATAATCTTAGAGTCCTTATTACAACCGAACAAATAAAACCAAAATAAAATAAAACAATTTAAAATCCATTTAATCCATATTTTCTCTGCATGGCCACCTCGAGTCCATCCAGGCTCCTCATCCGCGATCAACGAGTCACCGAAAAATATTAAAGGAAAAGGTGAGTCACCAAGACTCAATGTGTAACCCTTTTCGGTTTAATGCAACATCATACACACAAATCACAATCAAGTTTAACATGCACCCAACCTAACCATCCAAAACACCTTTTTCTACCCCGTGTGGTACCAAACCACTGGTGGTGCTAAACCACTGGTGACTTAAAGTCACGATATCCATCAATATTGTGGTGCCAAACCACTGGTGGTGCTAAACCACTTTGGTGACTCAAGTCACAAATAACAAGTTGTGGGGCCAACCCGTGTGATACCAAATCACTAGCGTCAATCCCATAATATCATCGTGGGGCCAACCCTTTGTGGTGCTAAGCCACGGGGCGAGGCGCTATGAGGTGCCAAACCTCGGTGACAAAAGTCACGAAATGTGGTACCAAACCACGGTGTCCGTCGACACGAATATCACTTCCCCTCCTCTCATTCAACCCACATCAATCAATGATATGCATATAACAGAATCATGCCCACATGTTTATTTAACAACATACTTGAATTTATCATCGACCACATATACCAAATATGTCATGCCTCCCAAAAGCATCATAAAGAAAACTCATAACAACCAGGACTTACCTGATTCCTTGCTTATACCATGATGGTATTAAATCCAAATCTACATCAATTCAGTTTAGCATACACATTGCATTTAGCACAGTTACGAGTTATAAAGTGTATATGTACACACCTGTTCTAACGATAGCTCTAAATCCTTGAAGAGTCAATCGGTCACACAAGATCTTCTTGCCCCTATATTCGGCCATTACCCATGTTAGTGCCATTGACCATTCGGCCCAACCAAAATATACCCAAAGGTTACACATGAACCCGAAACCTTACCTACACGTCCTTTGAATACTAGCCACCACACCAAGTGTTTCTGCTTCCCTATAATCGGCAATCACATACCCATATTAATAGCCTTCAACTTTTGATCATTAAAAGTATAGTCTATTAAAGTAGATCCTTACCACCACTTACCACCGATTCTTTGAGGAATGAAGGCTTGGTTTGAATACCTCAAAATCCGGAGCACCTAGGCGAAATCGGTTTTAACAGCGATTAGCCACCAATATATTTTGGCTTTTCCTTCAACCAAGTCGACAAAGAGAAAGAAGAGAGAGATTTTCGCTATTACTTACCTTCCCAATCGATTGGACAAAGAAATCCAAGAGTCTTATGCTTCCCCTAATATTCGGCCAAGGTGAGTTTAATAGGAGGAAAAGAGATTTTGGTCACCAAGATAGGAAGTAGATTGGCTAATAGGAAAGAAAATAATGAGAAAAAGGAGATAGGGGTTTGGTTTTGAGAAGAAAAGGAAAGAAATAGATTGAAGATGAGAGTGTAGAGGATTGACCAATGTCTAAGAAAAGAGAATGGTTTTCAGTTTTGAGAGATTGAGAAAGGAGAAAATCAAAGATGGAAGAGTTTGGGAATTTCGGCTACATGTAAATAGAGAAAAGAAAAGACAAAAAGATGGAGAGTATGCCTAAAGAGAATTGGCACTCCTCCCTATCACCTAGTCTCCTTGCAGTCACTCCCCTCCAACAAGGAGTTCAAATTTGACCAACACCTTGAATCACTCTTGGCCAATAGTTTAAAATAATTCAAAATAATTTGAATTTAACAAATGCCTACTTTTCTCCTTGCCACCTTTTAAAATTATTCAACTTAATCACCAAATAAAATGCTAATAATATCCTTATTATCCATATTATCCTGAAGTGTTTAAATTGAACACTCTTCTCTCTCTTGCCGTCCAAAATAAAGAGTAGAAAGGGGAATTTCGCAACTCAAACATTGGCTCCCTTTCTCCCCTTGATGGCGTCAACTCTAGCCCTTAAGTGGCCTCCCTCTTGCCACTTTTCCAAGGCCTATTTAGTGTCTAACATTCCCTCATTTAACTTGTAACCCCTACTTACTAAGGCTCCCTATCTTTAAAGTTTTACCAACAAATTTTCCTACGACTCGAGCCTACTCAAAGTTCATAACTAAGTCCTATTACACCACGAATAACATCACAAACAATCCAATCACAAGTAAAATAATTTAATCACAAATAACCCCATTTTAGGATGTTACGGTTCTACCCCCTTAAAATAATTTCGCCTCGAAATTACACGATCAAAAAGGTGGGGTATTGTGCACAGATCACATCCTCGGGTTCCCACGTAGCTTCCTCCGCACCATGGTTTCGCCATAGCACTTTCACCAAAGGTACCGACTTTCTACGTAGCACCTTGACATCTCGATCTAAGATCTCGAATCGCTCCTCCTCGAAACATAAGTCCGAGCTTACTTCAATTTACGCTCTTGGCACAATGTGTGATGGATCGTCGATATCGCTAAGCATTGACACATGGAAGACATCATGAATTTGCCTTAACTCTGCCGACAACTCGAGCTGATAAGCTACCGGTCCCACTCGCTTCAACACTGTATATGGCCCAATAAACCTAAGGCTTAGCTTCCCTTTTCGCCCAAACCGCAACACATTCTTCCAAGGCGACACCTTCAGAAAAACCTTATCTTCTACCTCATATTCCATTTCCTTGCGCTTGAGATCGGTATAAGACTTCTGCCTATCTGATGCCTCCTTGAGACGAGCCCGAATCATCTTAACTTTATCTTCAGTTTCTGCTACCAACTACGGACCCAAGACATGTCGTTCACTTAATTCCGTCCAACACGTAGGGGTACGGCACTTCCGTCGATACAGTGCCTCAAATGGTGCCATCTGAATGCTCACTTGATAACTATTGTTATAAGCGAACTACGCCAAGCAGAGATACTCTTCCCAACTACCACTAAAATCCGTATGACCCCTCAAAGATATCTTCTAAGATCTGAATCACTCTTTCCGATTGTCCATCAGTTTGCGGGTGAAAAGCTATGCTGAAGTCCAATCTCGTTCCCAAAGCCTGATGCAAAGCTCTCCAAAACCTTGACGTAAACCTCGGATCCCTATCCGAGATAATTGATACTGGCACACCATGCAATCTTACTATTTCAGTTACATATAACTTTGCTAGCTTCTGAAGCGAATAATCTACCCTTCTTGGTATGAAATCTACCGACTTGGTTAGTCGATCTATAATTACCCAAACCGAAGTTCTTTTTACTAGGCGTGAGGGTAGTCCACGACAAAATCCATCGTGATCCTCTCCTATTTCCATCGAGGATCTTCACTGGTTGAAGTAAACCCGATGGCAACTGATGTTCAGCCTTAACCTGCTGACATGTCAGACACTTCCCCACAAATTCAGTCACCTTGCGCTTCAACCCAGGCCACCAAAATTGTCTCCACAAATCCCCATACATCTTGCTACCTCCTGGATGCATAGCGTATGGGCTGCTATGCGCATCCTGAAGAATTCTTTGCCTCAATTCCACATCTTTCGGCATACAAGCTCGCCCTTGAAAGCATAATACTCCATCATCGAACAAGCTATACCCTTCTAAACACCATTTTGAACTTGCAATCTCCGTGCATTCAGACTTTCATCTACTAATTATTTTTCCTTAATCTCCACGATCCAAGCCGGCTTAACTTGCAGTTCCGCCAAAATACTTCCATCGTCATATAGACTCAAATGAGCAAACATCGCCCTTAAGTCCGCCATGACCTTCCGACTTAACGCGTCAGCCACCACGTTAGCTTTGCCCGGATGGTACTCAATTGAACAGTCGTAGTCCTTCAACAGCTCAATCCACCGTCGCTGCCTCAAGTTCAAATCCTTCTGAGTTAAAAGATACCTCAGATTTTTGTGATCCATGTAGACTATCGACTTCTCCCCATACAAGTAATGCCTCCATATTTTCAAAGTGAAGACCACTGCTGCTAACTCCAAGTCGTGAGTTGGATAGTTAACCTCATGCGGTCTTAGCTGACGGGACGCATAGGCCACTACCTTCCCTTCCTACATCAACATACATCCCAACCTAGTATGGGATGCATCACAATAAACCGTAAATAACTTCCCTGCCTTAGGGTCAGTATTCGTAACCGAGCTTCAGCCGAATCTTCCTTAGCTTGTCAAAACTTTCCTGCTGCTTCTCTGACCATACAAATGAAACTCCTTTTCTTAATAACTTAGTCAACGGTGCTGCGATTAAAGAGAATCCTTCCACAAATCTTTGATAGTATCCTGCCAGACCCAAAAAACTTTGAACTTCTGCCACCGTCCTAGGTGGTTTCCAATCTAACACCGCTTCGATCTTACGAGGATCCACTCTAATCCTAGGCACGAGGGCCATTTGTAAAGCCGATAAGCAGAGGTGAGAGTACTCTGCTCAAGGGATCAAGGTTTCGGTCGAAGAAGATTCTGTTAGCCCTCCGCCCACGCACACCATCACGTAAGTAGGATCGGGTTCCCATGCGATGTAAATTCGTGTCTTCTTCTTATTTGTGACCTTTGTCGACCTCGCTGCAGCTTCTAAGCGCTTTAGTGTGGAGCACGACACCACGTGACCTAAGAAAGCCACCTCACTAAGCCAAAATTCACACTTACTAAATTTGGCGAATAACTGCTTTTCCCGCAAAACTTGTAGAATAATCCGCAAATGCTTGTCATGCTCTTCATCCGTCTTTGAGTAAACCAATATGTCGTCTATAAACACCACGACAAATTGATCCAAGTACTGGTGAAACACTCTATTCATTAAGTCCATGAATGCTGTCGGCGCGTTGGTCAACCCAAATGGCATCACCAAAAACTCATAATGCCCATACCGAGTACAGAATGCCGTCTTGTGAACATCAACCTCCTTCACCTTAAGTTGATGATACCCCGACCTAAGATCTATCTTTGAGAAAACTGACGCACCCTTCAGTTGGTCAAACAAGTCATCTATCCAGGGTAACGGATACTTGTTTTTGATCGTTAACTTGTTCAATTGGCGGTAGTCGATACACATCCGCATTGAATCATCCTTTTTCTTGACAAACAGCACTGGTGCTCCCCACGGAGATATACTTGGTCGGATAAATCCTCGATCCAAGAGCTCCTAAATTTGAGCCTTTAGCTCCACCAATTCCTTTGGCGCCATTCGGTATGGTGCTATAGACACCGGCGCCGTTCCAGGCAACAAGTCTATACCGAATTCAACTTCTCGATCTGGAGTAGACCCGGGAGTTCTTCTGGAAACACATCAGCGAATTCCCCTACTATTCGAACCTTCTCAACTACTGACTCCTTAACTTCCAAGGCACAAATTCGAACCAAAAATGCTTCACAGCCCTTCCTGACCATTATCTCAGCCTTCAAAGCAGACACCACATTGGATAGGTAATCCCTTCTATTACCTATCATGACCACTTCATTACCCTCAGCCATCTTTAGAACCATGTGGATAGCAGCGCAATCCAACCTTGCCTGATGCTTAACCAACCAGTCCATTCCAAGAATTAGATCGAACTCCCCAAACGGCAGTTCCATCAGATCAGCCACAAACACTACCCCTTGGAGTTCTAGGGGTACATCTCTATATAGCTTGTTTACAACTACAGAGTGACCTAGAGGGCTAATTACTGTCATCTCCCAAGAAGTAGTCTCAAAGTCTATATTCATAGTCTCTGCCACACTACCAGCAACGTATGAATGCGTTGAACCCACATCAATTAATGCAACATATGGAAGACCAAAAATTAGGAACGTACCGGTTATGATGTCTGGTGCGTCACCCTCCTCTCGACGCCTCGTTGCGTAGACTAAACCAGGTTGCCTTGCTTCTGTGTTGCCTGCCCCTCTTCCCAAAATACTGCGACCTCGATTAGAACCATTACTTCCACTACCATTACCACGACCCCTCTGTGGTGGTCCTACATTTCTAACCTGAGTACGGTTCTGACCCTCTGGCTGATTCTTTGCCAACTTCCAAGGACAATCCCTTACACGGTGATCCAAAGATCCACATTCAAAGCATCCCTTTCACCGGTCCAACAACCTCTCCAATGTGATTTCCACGGTGATTACAATCTTTGGTCTCGATTAGTAGTCATGGGCCTTCCTTCCTAATTAGGCCCACTCGCCTAGCCCTTTTACGTATTACTACCCGATCCGGGCGTCCCAAAGCCTCTTTTTCGCTTATTCCTATCATATTTTTGTCTCACGGACTCCTTGACCCCTTCGACTACCTTAGCCTTTTCCACCAAGACAGCAAACTCACGCTCCTGCTATGGAGCAATCAGACAACAAATCATCCCTCATCCGTCTTCAAAGCGGACACAACGCTCATGCTCCGCTGACACAATTTCTCGAGCATAGCGGCTCGACCTCAAAATTACGCTTCATACTCCGACATCGACTTATTTCCTTGTACCAACCCCGTAAAGGCTTTCCTCGTGCATCAATGTAGCTGGTGCCCACATACTTCTTCCGATAAGCGACTTTGAAGTATTCCCAAGTAAGATCATCTCTGCGCAAAGACCATCTCAAACCGTGAGCCACCACCGATATGACTCATCCTTTAGAAGTTTACACCGCTCCTTTCAACTTCTCCTCATTCGTCGGATCGAGATCATCCATGATCCTCTCGATCGATTCAATCAAGATTCCGCCCTTTGGGTGCCACACCGATACTCCCCGGAACATCTCAGCTCCGTTAGCTCGAAGTCTCTTAGGTACCGACTTCCGAGCTCCTCCACCTCCACCCATTCCAGCTACCCTTTCCAGAACCCGCAGCATCGCTTGTGACACTGCGTCATCACCCATCTGATCCTGCTCCTTGGCTCCAAAAGTTGGAGGTGGTGGTGGCGGTGGTACCTCATTCTCCGACCCCTGACCCGACCTAACAGGTTCTGACACGGTCATCCTGCCCCTACCGCGTCCATGACGGCCACGTCCTCTAGAGTTCATTTCTAGCGATTGAGGTTTAGTCTAATTAAGAAATTTTATGGATTAGTAACTGTTTCACTTAGTTATCTGCGAAGAAATTTTATGAAGAAAGTTCAATAGGGATTCTTTCGATCAATCAAAGTTCTAAGTCCTCTATCCTAGTTCACACAGAAAAACACATCCATTCCCTAATACCTTTCATACTCACTCACTCTTCGGGCATTTCTGTCCGTTTCTATCCCAGGGGTTTTTTCGTCATTTTCCTACAAGGGTATTTTTATAATAAACCGAGGAAATTTTGAAAACTTTAGTAAATCAAGACATTTTGTAATTCCTAAAACTGAAGAGTATTTTCGAAAAATTTTCAATTTAAAGGTATGGCAGAATTTTGGAAACTAGGGGTATTTTGGTAATTTTGTCAATCAGGGGTAATTTTGTAAATTTCCAAAGTCAGGGTATTATTTTGAAATACAAAATGTTGGATGCTTTTGCAAAGTAAGAAAATTTTATTGAAATCAGGGTAATACGGTAATTTTAGAAACTAAAGGCATTTTCGTAATTTTGCCACTAGGGCATTTTGGTAATTTTGGTAAGTTGAAAAATATTTTGAAAATTTTCCAAAAATAAATTTTTGCTGCTATTAAAAGGAGTACTTTAATGATTTTTAAAGCTAGAGTTTTCATGAAACATGGCGAATCCCTTTCGGGTTTTAGTTATTGTGTTTAGCCTATGACCGAGTCCTCTTGGTTAGGGTGAACCGAAGCCATGCACTGTAGGATTCTGCGAAGAGGAGGTGAGTCACGAGGATGCTTAAATACCAAGCTCTCCGGAGCCAATCCTAGACATGCGTGCAGTGGTTACCACACCCTAACTCGGCGACTTGGTCGAGGTTTGTTTAATTAAGCCATTAAAGTCTTATGTGATTTGTTGGGGTAAACTAGTCCTGGGTTTTAACACTTATCATACTAACTACGTTCCATACCTACCCTTCTACAAATAATAATCCACACTGTAAGTCAAGTACTTACTGAGGCGGATTGGTGCCGGAGACTCGGTGCCATGCTGTTCAAAACCAAAAACGTTTTCACAAAGGCCTACCAAAACATTTTGGGCCTTGGGCCCCCACAGTCGAGCTTTGAACTGGGATCTGATACCAATTTTGTAACACCCCAGACTCGGCCCAAACATTACGACTGAGTTTGGTTTGTTACAGAGGAAAACATTTTTGAAAAATCCCTTTAGCCAATTCAATTTAAGGTAAAAGATATTGTCTTGTTTTAAAAATAGTTGAGGTGTATAAAGAAAACAATACTTAGTTCGTTTAAAAATATATTAAGTTAGATTGTTACCGATTTGGATGTACAGATGTACGAAAAACATTTTACGTTTGAATTTAAGAAAATTTGTGTAATCATTTTAAAGTCACTAAGTGATTTAAACAAATTATCCAAACATGTAAAATAATAAAAAAATAATCTTAGGAGGCCTTATTACAACTGAACAAATAAAACCAAAATAAAATAAAACAATTCAAAATCCATTTAATCCATATTTTCTCTACATGGCCACCTCGAGTCCATCCGGCTCCTCATCCGCGATCAACGAGTCACCTGAAAAATATTAAAGGAAAAGGTGAGTCACCAAGACTCAATGTGTAACCCTTTTCCCGGTTTAATGCAACATCATACACATAAATCACAATCAAGTTTAACATGCACCCAACCTAACCATCCAAAACACCTTTTTCTACCCGGTGGTACCAAACCACCGGTGGTGCCAAACCACGGTGACTTAAAGTCACGATATCCATCAATATTGTGGTGCCAAACCCACGGTGGTGCTAAACCACCGTGACTCAAGTCACAAATAACAAGTTGTGGGGCCAACCCGTGTGATACTAAATCACGGCGTCAATCCCATAATATCATCGTGGGGCCAACCCACCGTGGTGCTAAGCCACGGACGAGACTCTATGAGGTGCCAAACCTCTAGTGACAAAAGTCACGAAATGTGGTACCAAACCACCGGTGTCCAAATCGACACGAATATCACTTCCCCTCCTCTCATTCAACCCACATCAATCAATGATATGCATATAACAGAATCATGCCCACATGTTTATTTAACAACATACTTTGAATTTATCATCACCACATATTTATATGCCACATATACCAAATATGTCATGCCTCCCAAAAGCATCATAAAGAAAACTCATAAAAACCAGGACTTACGATTCCTTGCTTATACCATGATGGTATTAAATCCAAATCTACATCAATTAGGTTTAGCATACACAATGCATTTAGCATACGATTCACGACTTATAAAGTGTGTATGTACACACCGTTCTAACGATAGCTCTAAATCCTCAAGAGTCAATCGGTCACACAAGATCTTCTTGCCCCTATATTCGGCCATTACCCATGTTAGTGTCATTGACCCTTCGTCCCAACCAAAATATACCCAAAGGGTTACACATGAACCCGAAACCTTACCTACACGTCCTTTGAATACTAGCCACCACACCAAGTGTTTCTGCTTCCCTATAATCGGCAATCACATACCCATATTAATAGCCTTCGGCTTTTCGATCATTAAAAGTATAGTCTATTAAAGTAGAACCTTACCACCACTTACCACTCGATTGCTGACGAATGAAGGCTTGGTTTGAATACCTCAAAATCCCGGAGCACCTAGACAGATTCGATTTTAACACTGATTAGCCACCAATATATTTTGGCTTTTCCCCTTCAACCAAGTCGACAAAGAGAAAGAAGAGAGGAGAGTTTCGGCTATTACTTACCTTCCCAATCGATTGGACAAAGAAATCCCGAAGAGTCTTATGCTTCCCCTAATATTCGGCCAAGGTGAGTTTAATAGGAGGAAAAGAGATTTTGGTCACCAAGATAGGAAGTAGATTCGGCTAATAGGGAAAGAAAATAATGAGAAAAAAGGAGATAGGGGTTTCGATTTTGAGAAGGAAAGGAAAGAAATAGATTGAAGATGAGAGTGTAGAGGAATCGGCCAAGGTCTAAGAAAAAGAGAATGGTTTTCAGTTTTGAGAGATTGAGAAAGGAGAGAAAATCAAAGATGGAAGAGTTTGGGAATTTCGGCACTCCCTCCCTATCACCTAGTCTCCTTGCCGTCCACTCCCCTTCAACAAGGAGTTCAAATTTTACCAACACCTTGAATCACTCTTGGCCAATAGTTTAAAATAATTCAAAATAATTTGAATTTAACAAATGCCTACTTTTTTCTCCTTACCACCCTTTAAAAATTATTCAACTTAATCACCAAATAAAATGCTAATAATATCCTTATTATCCATATTATCTGAAGTGTTTAAATTGAACACTCTTCTCTCTCTCTTCAGTCCAAAATAAAGAGTAGAAAGGGAATTCAGAACTCGAACACCGGCTCCCTTGCTCCCCTTGATGGCGTCAACTCTAGCCCTTAAGTGGCCTCCCTCTTGCCACTTTTCCAAGGCCTATTTAGTGTCTAACATTCCCTCATTTAACTTGTAACCCCTACTTACTAAGGCTCCCTATCTTTAAAGTTTTACCAACAAATTTTCCTACCGCTCGAGCCTACTCAAAGTTCATAACTAAGTCCTATTACACCACGAATAACTTCACAGCAATCCAATCACAAGCAAAATAATTTAATCACAAATAACCCCCCATTTTAGGATGTTACAACTATTAAGTGGAACTTTTCACCAGATCCACATATTCTTTTGCATGGCCACCTTGCGCTCCACTCTGGCCCGGTCTGATGCACAAATTGTCACCCAAAATGTTAGTTTAATTGGGTGAGTCGCGAGACTCAGTGTGCAACCCTCATGCACCACTAGATTTGGGCCTCATAATACATAATAATAATTTCATTTACATGGATAACAAATAATATGCAAAGCCCAACCCATTTGCCTAGGTTTCCATCCGCTACACGCCCCCGTACCAACCAAACACACCATTGGGGATTTCTACAATCAACCCACACCGCTACATGCCAAGATGGCAGTCATGCTGCTCATCAACATATTATGGCCGAAGCCCTTATAACAGATCACGGCATTAGCCACTACAGCAAATCACGATATAAACCGCTACACATTTACATATACATATAACTTCCTCCTTTCATCACCCAACCCATGCAAACATGATTACTTGTAACATATAATTAGATTATTTACTAACCTGAGGGTCCGCTGTTTAAATCTAAGATTTAAGCTTTTAACGTAACATATAAAACTTATGAACATATATATATTAATAATCAGATCTAGATGGTGGGCAAGTATTACACACCTGATTCTCGTATTAATTCTTTCTCTATGTCTACGCTACTATCACTCGAGACTACCACTATCGGCCCACGATCTGACTTCGATGTTAGCCCACACCCCGATGGCCAATCTCGCACTACCGAGATAGATCGCTTCTTGTATTTGGGTGTTGGTTGTATCGATCCAACCTTTTCTGCCTGACTGTTATTCGAGTCCATCCTTAATCACTAAATCATTTAAACAATGAGATCTAATTACTTAACAACTATAACTCTTAAATCAAATTCTTACCTAGTTAATTGAATCTCGAATGTCGTTGAGAACTCGTCACCTCCTTTCCTACATTCGGCCATCACCAAAAATAGTTAACCAAGCCGATGATCGAAAGCCATCTAACACCTTATGTCATTCGACCGAAAACAAAAGAATAGGAAAGTGGCCATTCGGCCGAACCTACTCTTGACCACCTACCTTTGATTTTTCACAAATTGGCACTTCAGATCTTGGCAAGAAAAGATTCGACTTCTAAAATTAGAGAGTGAAATCAACAAGGCCTTAGAAAATCGATTCGGATTAGAAACTCGATAAAAAGAATGAAGAATTTGAAAAGAAGCAAAATCCCAAAACTTACCAAATTAGAGGGGTGTATTTGGCTATGGTGCACCTTCGGGAAAACAAAACTACCCTTGTAGATTTGGCTATGGGAGATGAGGGTATGAATAAAGAGATGAGGCTAAAGTGTTTTGAAAAGAATAAGAAAAGTGTTGTCAGAGTATTTGGCCAACTAGAAAAAGAAAAGAAAGAAAACTTAGAGGGAGAATGAAGTGGAGATTTCAGTATAGAAAAGAAAAGATGGAGAGAATTGTTAGCAGAATTTCGGCTAGCGTATACTAAACCGATTTCCCCCTCCTACAATTGAGTTTCAGCCAACTCTTTCCTCTTTTGATAGTCTTTAAATCTCATGATAACTCAATCCTTATCTTACCTTTAGGAGAGCCCACATTAAAGCCAACTCCTCCCTCTTTAATTATCAACTTTTATCACATAAATTAAAAGAAAAAGACTCCTAAAAAGAAGCCTTATTGCCGTCCAACCCCCTTCCCTTCTTAGTGCCGAAATTTTGCCCCAACACTTGGGCCTCAAGTGGCCATACATGGCCCAATAACCTTCCTCCTTGTGACGCCACCATTAATGCCCACTTAGAGAACCTTTTGTCTTCGGGCCACAAGCCCAGCTTGCTACTAATCTAATCATCTAACTTAAATTATGAACTAACACCATCTATCAACCACCTAACCCAAATTTTAAAGCCCAACCTATCACTTAAACTACCCAGAACATTAATTTAAACCCTATTCCATATATTTAATCAAGGCCTCTACCCGAGCATATTAAACCAACATCTCATATAAATGCACGAGCCCATATTTACGATGTTACACTTTATGGGCTCAGCCCAAGTTTTTCTAAATGGGTTCAGGCCCAGTGACTGATGGTAAGGGGATTATACACCGAGTTCTAGTAACTCACCCCGTTTCCTCAACCCTTGCAGGTAATGCTCAGTGATGTGGACTTGGGCCATGGATGACTCAGTGGAGGCCATACATCAGAAATGGTTTTATTTGGACTTGAGATTTCTTTTTTGTTCACTTTATTACTTTACTATTTTGGGTTAAATGTTGTAATAAGGCCTCTGGTTTATTTTTATTTTGCTTTATGTTTGACGTATTTATATTCTGTTCAAATTACATTAAATGGGATATTTTTCTAAAAACTTAAATAAAGATTTTCTAAAATGGTTACACAAATGGATTTTTGATAAACTTATATAAATATTAATAACCCAGAAATTTTCCCTCAAATTTTCATCAATATTTTTCAAAAGTCTCGGTTTGTTAACTCATTAGTTCAAATTTATCGATTTATCAATCAATCTTGAATTAGTAATATTTTGGTCAAATATTTTAAACCTAAATTGCTTTTCTTGATTATAATAAAATAATACTTATTTTTGTACGAATAAAAAAAATTTAACATGCTTTTCTCATGTGACATGTCAGATCCGATCATGATGCATAGGCCGGGTTTGGGGTGTTATAAAGCCCATATAACAACCTATTGGGCCTGAGTCCTTATAGCATAATCTTGGGCCGAAGCCCAATTACATGTAATAAATAAATGATATGAATGCAACCCATCCCATCCAACCAATCTCTCCACCGTACCAACCAATCTCTCCTATGGGGATCAAGTCAACCCACCCCACAGTCTCTCGACTTTGCAGTCAAGCTGCCATTTATAATATTAGTGGCTGAGCCACCAGAATCATATACGGTAATGTAATTGTCATACTGCCTTAATTACAATGGCACAAAGCCAGATTTAAATTGGAACATAGCCATTATCAGAATTTGTGGCAATGCCACCGGTTTACACTTCTCTTCATTTAATTTTCCCATCCCATGCAAAATGTAATGATGCAACATAAAATATCCTCATGTATAACAACCATTAGTTTAGTAATTTATTACGGTGAATTGGCCCATTTAAACAATGTCATAAATTCAGCCCAATAAGGCATTTTAACAAATCGGCCCATAAAGGCATTTCGGTAATTTGGCCCATGGGGGCATTTGGTAATTCGACCCATAAGGCATTTCGGTAATTCGACCCATAGGGACATTTCGATAATTTTATCAATTTTAATGCCGATTTTTTCAAATCTATATAAATAATGTACTTAAAGCCAATTTCTCATTTTATGCCAACTTTACAATTTTTAGTCGTATAGTAATAACAATCTATTATCAACCAATATACCGAATTATGGTTCTACAAAATTACGGCGTGAGATTACACACCTGATTACGGTAAGTACTAGGCCTTCTTGATCGTCAACACCGATGATATCATAACACTCGATTAATCGATATACGTGATTTTTCTTAATCTAACTCTAAAATAAACAATCTAAAATGTTTACCCTTTGAATCATGAACGATGATGATTTGTCTACTTTCACCGGATGATGGTCCACAACCCGGTGGAAAATCCCAAACTACCGATATCGCCCTTCATTTGAATTTAGGAGTAGGAATCGCAAATCCGCTCTTTTTGATCTACAAACGCTTTCCTTTTCAAATCGGCACCACAATCCTCCATTGGTTTAAATCTTAGTCAAAACGTTATTACATTGATATGAGATGATTGACTAAGGAAAAGATTCGGCTTACTACTAGAATCATATGATCAACAAGTGGATAGATCGAGCGATTTAGTCCCTAAAAATATAATCGATTAGTCCAAACTATTATTCTGTTAGCAACTAAATGAACGATTTCAAATATTCAATTAAGAACTCTTTACCTTATCGATATTAGTTCGATTTCCAACGATTGTACAATGGCTACGGATAAGTCAAAGATTCGGCCTTCCACTATAACTCTACACTAGAAGAAGATCATAATATATGAGAGTAGGAGAGATATATTTTGATAAAGAGCAAAGTGAAATACCGATTAGTGATGGACACACATATTCGGCTAGGTTGAAAAAGAAAATAAAGATGAAAAGAAGGGAATGAAGTCCCTTACCAATTCAGTCAAAAGGAGTGCCCAACACTAAAGAAAAAGAGTTGAAGAAGAGGAGATTAGATGTTGATAGGTTCAGCTAGTGAATAGAAAATCAAATAAGAAAATGTGGTCACAAGGTGATGTCGATTTAAGAAGAGAGGAAAGATTGATGAAATGGTAAAAAAGAAAAGGATGGATGGAGAGAAGAGTGCTAGATTGTTCGGCTATCAAAGGAAAATGGACAATTGTGGTTTGAGTGTTGCGGCAAAACAAAGAAGAAACATGCACCAATGGACTAGAAGGTTTCGGCCAAAGCAAAGAGGGAGATTGATTGAAAAAAAAAACACAAAATGGTCAAAGAGAAAAGTATACCTCTCATGCACCAAAACTAACAAAATGGTCTAAAGAGAAAAAAGAAATTCGACTACCAAGCTTTTCTTTCTCCAAAACCGTGTATACTAACCAAAAGGATAAAAAAAAATGACCATGAAAACTTTCCAAGACATCATCCATGAAAAAGGCCAACATGTTCCCTTATATTGCCTTTTTCTTTTGATTTTTTCCTTCATTATCCCTTGTCTTCCTCCTTACCATAATCCTTAGCCACCTTTCCATAATTTAAAAAGTCCACCTTGCCTTAAATACCACCATGGCTGACACTTAGGGAAGGAATACAAAAAAAAAATAGTCAAAATTTGTACCAAGTAGGATTCGAACCTCTCCCCCTATAGCCCTTCATGTGACGCCATATCCCCTTTACCATATGCTCATTTATGCTAGTAATTTACTCACTTATTTCCATAAGCATTGATGCCACTTACTATCTCTCCTTAAAGTGCATAAACACAAAAATTTTGCTAAGGCCCAATTCAACCCCAAGCCTTCTTAGGACCCCCTTAACATGCATAATTAATATTTTTAACTAACCTAACGCAAGAAATAATGTAACACGTAAAATTCTGAATTTCAGGATGTTACAATAAAGTTATAAAATTCATAAAAAATTATGAAATTTATGAAATACATGGGCTTTAAATGTTATATGTGAAAATTATCTAGGCTTGGAATAAGGATTAAATTGCATGAATTTTATTTTCCAGACGAAATTGTCATTAATTAAAAGTATAGGGGCAAAATGGTATTTTTGCCTAGGATGAGAATTGAATTGAATTGAATAAATTGTATCAAAATGATGTTAAATTCATTTATATAGATCTGGAATGATCAAATAAAGAGTTAGATCGAGGAAAAGAAAAAGTATCGGATTAGTAGATCTCGGTATATGAGCAAGTGACAAGGTAAGTTTGTTCAACTAAATTGTGTATATTTATATGCTTGAATTGAAAGTTGTATATGTGAATTGTATAAATGCCTTATGTATGAAATTGATCACATGTCCAATTATGCCCGATAAATAATGAGTCTCGTTCGAAGAAATGAAATTTGATGGATACAAGATTTCCGTATTGGTTGTGGTCCTACATATGTTGCAGACACACCATAGCTCTTACGAGCATCCTGTTATAAGCCCTCTCAAGCTTCCCATTATATGGTTCCTACGAGCATCCTAATTAGTAGTGATCCTGCATGTGTTGTGGACTACTGTAGCTCTTTGTGAGCGTCTTGTTATATGATCGATTATTATCCTGTATATATTGCAAACACAAACGCAGCTCTTTATGAGTGTCCTGATATAGGCTCTTTTTGAGCTTCCTGATATGGCTCACTTGAACTTCCTATTATATGGAAATCTGGACCCCCTGATAATAACTCTTCGGAGTTACCTGTTAAGCTCAACGAGCTTCCTGTTTTAAACTCTTATGAGTTTCCTGCTATATCCTGGATAAGCTTCCTGTTACATGACTCACATGAGCATCCTGTTATATGGCTCAAGAGAGTGCTTCCTAATTATGTGCCCTAATGGGTACCCCTGAATATGAGTTGACGGATTACAGTTTTGTACACTTCAAGTGTATTACATGTGTATCCATTGACATTTCAAATAAATTCAACGGGTAAAGTTATGACATGGTTAAACTGAACTTAAGATGATTTGTTATAGAAATGCACATGCTATATGGAAATATGATATGAAAAGCATATGTTTATGAAAGTTATTACATGATGAGCTCATCCTTGATTCTTGATGTTTATATGTAATATTTGACTATCAAGTTTCTTGAGATTATATGTGTTTAGGAAAATTTCAAAATTTCTTTGGATAAATTTTGTATGCTTATCTTAAATGTAAATGATTGGTAAGTTAATTTCCTGTTATACAAACTTACTAAGCATAATATGCTTACTCTGTTTTACTTTCTCTGATTTATAGTACTCGGAAGCTCGTGAAGGTTGGAACTTGGTCGGAGACACATCACACTACCCCTTGGACTTCTCAGTATATAAAGCAAGCTAACTTTGGGTATAATGGCATGTATAAGTTAAGTTAAGCATAAAGAAGAAATATTTTGGTTGGAACTAGCCATTGGAATGGCTTGTTATATTTATATTTTGAAGTAAAAGTATATATATATGTGTGTAAATTTATCATGCTCGGTATGTGTTTGAAATGGTTAAGTGATGCAAATCATATCATTATATTGATGGTTAAATTGAGTTAGCATATTAAGTCCAATACGCATATAGGTGATATTATGTCATACTTAATACATGAATTTGGCTTGATTTGAATGGTTTGAATTGGTTGGTGAACATGTTTAAGTGTTTTTATAGGTGAAAGGCAATTTGGGTGAGAAATAAGGCTTGGAAATGGTCTTATTTTGTCCACACGGGTAGAGACATGGGTGTGTCTCAATTGTGTGTGACACACGGCCGCGTGCATGGGCATGTGGTTTGGTCATGTGTCCCCTGCATTTTAAAATTTGAGAAATAGAATGCTTCGAATTGCTCACACGAGTAGAGACACGGGCATGTGTCTCAGCCTTGTGTGTCACACTACCTAGCACATGGGTGTGTGACTTGGCCGTGTGACCTCTGCACTTAATTTTCAAAAATTAAATTGTCCACACGGCTTAGCACATGGGGGTGTGGCTGGCCATGTGACCCAAGTCAGAGAGTTACACTGGCTGGGACACGGCCATGTGCCTTACATCGAATGCCCATGCTGCCTAGGACACGGGTGTGTCATTTGGCTGTGTGAACCACACGACCTGACCACACTGGCATGTGTCCTTTATACCTTGGAAAAAATTTGAAATTTTGCAAAAATTTCCTAAGTTTTTGATTTAGTCCCGACTTGTTTCAAATGCATAAATTAGACCTCAAGGGTTCATTTAAGGGATAGTATGATTGAATAAGATTGGTTTTGGATATGAATAGTAAATAGTATGAATTAATTGTATTTGTTCTGTAAAATCTGGTAAGGCCCCGTAACCCTATTCCGGTGCGGATATATGGATTAGCCCAATATGAGATTAACACAAACTCATTCACAATATAAAACATATATGATACAAAGTCATAAAACCACATATCACAATATTTCATAAGCATATCATGCGTGATCATGTCAATGCATAATTTGTAAAATGATGTAGATTTTAGGAAATTGTCTTACCAATCTCCGTTACACGCCAAAATCGAGTTTTCCCAGAACTCCTCCAACCAACACACCAAATTGTGAACAATATCATAGTTACACAAATAAACTACCATATAAACAAAATCGTAGACAAGCCACCAAATTGTACATGAACTGTCATATAATCAAATCAATGTCTCATTAATGCAGATAAACTTCCATATACTTTCACCTTTCACATATCCCACCCCATGCATGATATTAAAATAGGCATATTTAAATGCAAATCGCATACGTACTCAAGGTACAAAAATTTCATGTCTTATTTTCATACGACTATCACATATGCCATATAATTACATAATATGAGAATTAGATGTACATATTTTTCACATTATTAGCAAACATCAATATCACACAACATACTTTTCACAAGCATATAGTTTAGGAAAAACACTTACTTGATAAAAATCCATAAGGATGACTTATCTCACTGTAAGGCCCCAAAAATAGTTCTAGTAGTTTCGGGTAAGTTTACTGGGTTCCGAGTGAAAATTAGGAATTAATTAGATTAGTTAGCGATTTAAATTCTTTATTAGTTAGCTTAGTTTCATCTAAAAAATCAGTAAATAATATTCGGAAAAGAAAAATATTTTAGAAAAATTAAATTTATGGTTTTAAATAATTTTGAATAAAAATAAATATTTTGGGTTAGATTGGAATTTAAAAATAATTTAAATTGGGGTTTAATTGGATGATTTAAAATATTAATTAAATGGGACTAATTTTCAAAATAATTTTCAAAGTTAGTCATCTGAATTTCTTCAAGCATTTTGATTCAAACTTCCAAGTCAATGATTTGAGTTCAATTGAAGATAATCCTCATCTCTAAACTTGTTTTTAAGTTGATTTCAATCATTATTTGTTAATTAAAGTGATTATAATGAATTTTCAACTTTAATTTCTTCTTTCTTGAACTTGAGGATCAACAATGGTGGATCTTTAATTTTGAGTTGGAATCTAAATATTAATGGATGTCTAAGCTCAAAATAGGTCTAATAAGAGTATTTTAATCCTAATGAGAGGTTTTTAATATTAAACCAAAAGACCAAACACGTTTTATGAATCAATTATGAGAAATTCAAATTTGATCAAGAACATGGATGATTTTTCCGAAAAATTATGAAACGGATTAAATAATGAAATTAACACTTAGAATACATGTTATTGGACTAGTAATGAAGATTAGAAGTTATTTGAGTGCTAAAAAGGGAGTTTAGTTGAGGAATTCCATATTTAGGCTTAGTTGTGCAACATTGGTAAGATAGTTTAGAGCAATGATTTAGATTCGAATACTTTATCAAATTTCATGTTTCTTGTTGCTATTCTTAGTCTGTAATGAATACTTTGTCTCTGTTGAAGCTCCACATCAAGAGGAGGAACGTGCAAATCATAATTGAAGCTCAAACTCACTTTTTTGAACACATTTTTGCTTAAAGAGCTAAGTGTGGAGGTGAGTGATATTAAGGGCAGTTTGGTAAGTTGGCCTGATTATATGTTAAATTAAAAGTTTATTTGGTGTTATTAATGAATTAATTACATATTGGATGGTTGGATTTGCAAAAATAGCTTTTAATTGCATATTGGATGGTTGGATTTGCAAAAATAGGTTTTATTTTGTAAAAGAGAAAAATGAAAATTGGTTTGGTAAGCTGTGTATTATGCTTTTAGCATGATTAAATTGTATGGAATAAATTGACATTTGAAGCATGAATTGTTGATTTACTCAACATTTGATAATTTTTTTCTAATTGGTATATGAATATTGGGAAAATGATATTTGCTATGCTTAATTTTATTTATGTTAAAATTGCTTAGCAACAAGCTTTTACTTGCATTTTAACATCCTAAATTAAGTGATTAAACAACAGATTTTATGCCTTGTATGTATGATTAAATTGGCAACATTGCATGGTGGATCCATTGGATAGAGTTGGCATGCCATAGGATTTGTGATTACTCACCATTATTTGTGATATTGTGAGCACGTGGCTCTTGGTGGATTGATTTGTTTGGAGTAGATAAGGGAGTGTTGAGCTTGAGTCTCTACTCATCAAGTTATTTGAGGCGCTATAAGGAAGCGTGTGGCTCGACCCACTCCATTCGAAGGATTGTATTTGATTTGTGGGAGTTCATAGATTTGTTTATCCAATGTATGATCACATGTTTACTTATTGCCATGGATGTATTATGCCAATATAATTGATTGATTGTGCCAATATAATTGAATGTGATGTTATGGTGAAATGTTAACATATTGCGACTGAAAGTTTAATGCTTAATTGCTTTGATTTATGCATGATTGGGTGCAAATTACTTGATGATTTTACTATCATTCACTGAGCTTTTTAAGCTCACACCCTCACATTTCGTGCAGAGAATTTCCAAGCGTAAGGAGTCAAGAAGTGAGTGTAAGGACGATCCAAGAATAAGGCTCGATAGTGGTTTAAGAAATTTACTTTAGAGACTACATAGGGGCATTGTGATGCTTTTGGGACTGGTGTTATTTTACTTATAATGGACATTGGACATTAAATTGTTGACTTTAAATTTGATGATTTTATAATTGCTTTAATACATGATTTTATGTCTAATTGATGTTTTACTTATGGTATGTTGATGAGTGTTCGTATGGTAGTTGATAACACGGTTTATGAAGCATGTATTTTCTACTAACAATGTTTAATTGAAGCTTACCATAGAGTGTATTGCTTGCAACTAAGGTATGTAGCTTGTGTGAATAAATTGGTGTTTGCTGAGTGTGTAATTGGGTATTAAATTTTGATTAATTGTTGCTTATTTGTTGTAAATAAATTAAATTAGAGATGTGTGGATGTTTATGGTAATTCATAACTACTTCAAGTTTAATGGGTAAGTCAAATATGTACAATTGATAAACCAAAATAGTAACATATTTTAATCCCACATTTAGCATGTTTTTGGGTGATTTTTCCCTTTAATTATCGAAATAGGTGCTCCTAATCCTTTGTTTTCATGTTTTTTACTCAGTATAGCATCGAAAGATGAAAAGAATGAGAAACGGGCCAAAAATGGAGAAAATGGACCAAAGCATGAAATCCACACAGCCTGGGCCCAAGACCACACGACCGTGCCTCGTAAGAAAAGTAGACCACGGCCTGGAACCTAAAAAATATGGCCGTGCCTCATCAACAGGTTCAAACATGGCCTGGCCACGATTTACACGGGCATGTGCCATGGGCGTGTCTTTACCGTAGATAAGAAGAATTCTATTCGAATTAGGGTACTTAGAGGCAAAGAAACATATTCCAAAGGCCAACCTTTAGGGGGCGTTCAGCTAGGCCAAACAGCCAAGCCAGAGCAGTTAAATTCAGGAATTTACTCAAAGGAAGCCAGTTGATTCATCTCAAGAAGTCAAAGTCATACTCAAGACAGAGGATCTCTCCTTCAATTTCTTCAGGGGGTTTTAGGGATTTTTTATGTTTTTTTTATCTTTTCTTCTGAGATAATTTAGCTAATTTTCTAGAATTTTGTGATACCTTCAAAATAAATGGCATTTCTGATGATGCCATTCGTCTTCGGTTATTTCCCTTTTCTTTGAGAAATAAAGCCAAACAATGGTTACATTCTCTTCCACGAGGATCAATCATTACATGGAACCAAATGACCGAAAAAAATTTACTAAAATATTTTCCTCCAGCCAAAACGGCCAAATTAAGAAATGATATCTCTTCTTTTGTGCAGATGGATTTAGAAACATTATACAATGCATGAGAGAGATACAAGGATCTATTGAGAAAGTGCCCACACCATGGTTTACCCTTGTGGTTACAAGTCCAAACTTTTTACAACGGTGTGAACCCCTCAACTCGGTAGTTAATTGACTCAGCAGCCAGCGGAACCCTTAATAACAAAACTCCTAAAGCGGTTTATGAACACATAGAGGAGATGTTACTGAATAACTATCAGTGGCAAGTTACAAGGACAAAGCCAACTAAAGCAGCCGGGGTTTTCAATCTTGACGCAATCACCATGGTATCAAGTCAGGTAGAAATGATGAATAAAAAGATTGATGGTTTGTGTGATTCTTTGTAGGTACATTTAGTTAGGCAGTACAATAAGAACGGAGGATGGATGAAAAATACAGAATATCCACCTTACAATCTGATTACTGAGGCCGAGCAAGTTTACTATATGAACGAAAAATTCAGACCTCAAAATAACCCTTATAGTAGAGCTTATAATCCAGACTAGAATACCACCACAATCAAGGAGAACAGCCCTACCCACAGGAAAGGAGACCAAACCTTGAAGAGACACTAGCAAAATTTATAGAATTATCAGAAACTTTCTTCAAAGATACTGAAACGATATTGATTAATCAACACGCACTAATCCAAGGGCTGAATGATCAAATCAGACAACTAACTAAGTTAGTTTCTGTTAGGCAACCAGAAAGTTTAACTAAACAAAAAGATAATGTGAGGACAGTTACACTAAGAAGTGGAAAAGAATTGGTTGAAACAAAGAAGAAGATACCATGTGAAACTGATAAGGCAAAGGACAAGGAAGTTGAGAATGTAACACCAATACGTGAAGAATGTAAACCATCAATACCATATCTGGCAAAGTTGAAGAAAGACTGCCTAGACACACAATATAGTAAATTTCTTGAACTTTTTAAACAATTACACATCAACTTACCTTTTGTTGAATCTATTTCACAGATGCCGACATACGCAAAATTTTTTAAAAGAGCTTCTAACAAATAAAAGAAAGTTGGAAGAAATATCAACAGTAGAGCTTAATGAAGAATATTCAGCTATTCTCCAAAACAAATTGCCAACCAAATTGAAAGATCCAGGAAGTTTCACTATTCCCTGTTTAATTGGTAGTTTAAACATAAAGAAAGCACTAACCGATTAAGGTGCCAATATCAATTTAATGCCCTATAAAATGTTCAAGTAACTTGGTCTCAGGGAATCTAAACCCACTAGGATGAGTATTCAGTTAGCTGACACATCTGCTAAATATCCTAGGGGAATTATCGAAGATATTCTAGTTAAAGTTGATAAATTTATATTCCTTGTTGATTTTATTGTGCTTGACATGGATGAGAATGTGGAGGTGCCTTTAATTTTGGGATGCCCCTTTCTAGCTATTGCTAGGGTTGTTATTGATGTAGGTGATGGTAAACTTGCACTGAAGGTAGGCGATGAAGAAAATATTTTTCAAATTTACGATGCTATGCGATATTCTAGAGAGCAAGATGATTCCTGTTATTTTATTGATGTCTTTGATCATTCTATTCAAGATTCTTTGTAGGAAATCATATATAACGACACGTTGGAACTATGTCTTACTCAAGGTGAGGGGTAGATGATGATACTGACGAATCATATTCTAACACATTTCCCCCTAGACAAATGAAAGAAGAGGGCATTGAAATTAATGACAAACTAAAACAAAAACCCTCTATTGATGAACCACCCAAATTAGAATTAAAACAATTACCAAAACACTTAGAATATGCATTCCTCGGGGATAATTCTACACTACCAGTGATCATCTCTTCGGAACTGAAACCCAAAGAAAAGGATGAGTTGCTACAGGTACTAATGGAACATAAAAGGGCCATAACTTGAAAATTTCTGACATTAAGGGTATAAGCCCATCATTTTGTACCCACAAAATTCTAATGGAAGAGGAGTATAAACCATATGTGCAACCTTAGAGACGATCGAATCCCAACGTGAAAGAAGTTGTTAAAGTTGAGGTAACTAAACTTCTAGATGCTGGAATAATTTATCCTATTTCTGACAGTGCTTGGGTAAGCCCTGTGCAAGTCGTCCCAAAGAAAAGAGGCATGACTGTTGTAGAAAATGAGAAGAATGAATTGATTCCTACAAGAACAGTCACAAGGTGGAGAGTTTGTATTGACTATAGAAAGTTGAACGATGCAACCAGAAAAGATCACTTTCCTCTGCCCTTTATTGACCAAATGCTAGAAAGATTATCCGGGCATATGTACTACTGCTTTCTAGACGGGCTTTCGGCTACTTCCAAATCCCGATAGCCCCTGAGGATCAAGAGAAAACTATATTTACATTTCCATACGGTATGTTTACCTATCGTAGAATACCTTTTGGATTATGTAATGCTCCTGCTACTTTTCAGCGCTGCATGCTAGCCATATTTGATGAACTTGTGGAAGACATTATAGATGTCTGGTATTTTGTAATTCTTTCCATCTTTGCCTTAAGAATTTAAAACGAGTACTAGTAAGGTGTGAGGAGACGAACCTTGTTTTAAATTGGGAAAAGTGTCACTTTATGGTTCAAGAAGGGATTATGTTAGGGCATAAAATTTCTAGTAAAGGGATTGAGGTAGATAAAGAAAAAGTTGAAACTATAGAAAAATTACCTCCTCGTAGCTCAATTAAGGCTATTAGAAGCTTTTTAGGATGCGCTGGATTTTATAGAAGATTCATTAAATATTTCTCTAAAATAGCTAAACCTTTTAACAAAACTACTAGAAAAAGATGTACATTTCGATTTTAATTAGGAATGTTTAGACACATTTAATACCCTTAAAGATAAATTAATAAATTCCCCAATTATAATTGCTCCTGATTGGAACTTACCTTTTGAACTAATGTGTGATGCGAGTGATTTTGCAGTAGGTGCAGTTTTGGGACAGCGAAGAAACAAGCACTTCCAGCCAAATTACTAGCTAGCAAGACATTAATGGCTGCACAAGAAAATTACACAACCACAAAAAAAGAATTACTAGTTGTAGTCTTTGCATTTGATAAATTTAGACAATATTTGATCCTATCTAAAGTTTTTGTCTACACTAACCATTCAGCTCTTCGTTATCTTTTAACTAAACCTGATGTAAAACCTTGACTTATAAGATGGATTCTACTCTTAAAAGAATTTGACTTAGAAATTCGAGATAAGAAAGTAGCTGAAAATCTTGCAGCAGACTATCTTTCTAGACTCGAAAACTCGCATATCAAAGAACTCGACAAAAGTGAGATAAAGGACTCATTTCCTGAAGAGCAACTCTTTTCAATAACCAACTCTGAGGTACCTTGGTTTGTAGACATTGAAAATTACTTAGCTACTAACGTCTTACCAAAAAAGTTAACACATCATCAAAAGAAGTGATTCTTTACTAATGTGAAAAAATATTTTTGGGAAGATCCTTTTCTTTTCCACATATGTGCATATCAAGTGATTCGAAGGTGCGTTACAAAAGAAGAAGCGAGCAAAATCCTAGAGCATTGCCATTCAGGACCTTCAGGAGGACATTATAGTGGGATTAAGATAGCACACAAAACACTCGAATCATGTTTTTACTGGCCAACTTTATTTAAAGACGCCAAAAGATATGTTGCTTCATGTGATAAATGCCAGAGAACAGGTAATATCTCTAAACGCAATGAAATGCCTCAAACATATATACTATCATGTGAAATATTCGACGTATGGGGTATTGATTTCATGGGTCCATTCGCTAGTTTATTCGAAAATAAATACATTTTAGTAGCAGTCGATTATGTGTCAAAATGGGTGGAAGCCCAAGCTTTACCTACTAACGATATTAGAGTAGTAGTAAAATTTCTAAAGAAACTCTTCTCTCGATTTGGAACATCTAGAGCAATTATTAGTGATAGGGGCACTCACTTTTGTAATACTCAATTTGATAAGGTCCTAAAGAAATATGGAGTACACCATAGGACAGCAACCCCTTATCATCCTCAAACTAGTGGACAAGTGGAAGTAGCAAATCGAGAACTTAAGCGCATTTTAGAGAAAACAGTTGAAGGAAACAGGAAAGATTGGGCAGTAAAAGTAGATGATGCTTTATAGGCATATAGAACGGCATTTTAAACCCCATAGGAACGTCCCCATACAATCTCGTCTATGGAAAAGCTTTCATCTACCATTTGAGTTAGAGTACAAAGTTTTTTGGTCCATAAAATTCCTAAATTACGATCTTAAACCTGTGGGTGAGAAGCGGATGATGCAGTTGAACGAGTTAGATGAATGGCGAGCTAATGCCTATGAGAACTCATGTTTATATAAGGAGGCAACAAAGCGATATCATAATGCTCATTTAAAGCAATCAAAGCAATTTGAAGTAGGCAATCTGGTCCTATTGTACAACTCAAGATTAAAACTGTTCCCTGGAAAGCTTAATTTGAAATGATCAGGTCCATTTGTGATAAAAACTATTTTTCCCTATGGCACAATCGAGGTAACCCATCTAACTCGTGGCACATTCAAGGTAAATGGTCAGCGACTGAAAATTTATACTGGAAACTTTGGCTCCGTAAACCTCCATTTAGAAATGAAAACAGGGTAAGTCTAGCTTAAGACTCTAAACGAACGCTTCTCGGGAGACAACCCAAGCATTAACTTTACTAATAATATATTTTTAACACCTAAACTACAGGTTTCCCTACCACTCGGCATTGCACACGGGCGTGGCCGTGGCGTGTGAATACCACGACTAGCCACATAGGCATGGAAAAGGAGGTGTAGAAACAGGACAATAATTTTTCCAAGCCACGGGCTCCTGTTAAAATGACACGGCCGTGTGACTTGACCGTGGACGAAACTGATTAAAGGACACGGGCTGGAGACACGCGCATTTCTCCAACCCGTGGTCGATCTTGAGTAAACGACATGGGCAACGAAAATGCCCGTGCTTCAAGATAGTGGACGACACTGAGTTATGGGCACGGGCAGTAGGACCAAAAACACGGGCGTGGGAGAAGCGAACAAGGCCAAGCATGCCCAGGGAACATGGGCATAGACGACATCATGAACGCGCCCAAATTTAAAATCGTGAAAAACATGGGCTAAAGAAATGGGAACACGGGCATGCCTCAAGACTGTGTCCCCCACCCCTATTTAAAGCAACACACGGCTGCACATTCTCCCCAAATTTTCTTTTCAACCCTAGCCACCTCTCCCCCAAAATCTCTCAAGAACTCGACCACCAGCAAAATCTCCCACCCCCTCTTGATTCCCTCCACCCCCTACCTCTTTTCCCTTCCAAAACACATAAAAGGAAGAACACATCCGTGCCCACACACCCGCGACAGCCGTGCTCCCCTATTGAGTTACAGCACACGACCATGTAGCACCCCCTATGCCGTGCACCGACCAACCACACAAATCACCGGCCACCTCTCCTCTTTACATTTATTTTTTTATTTAGGCTCCGTTTGTTTGCCAGTAAAATATTTTCCGGAAAATAATTTCTGGAAAATGATTTACTTTTCTGAAAAATGATTTACTGAAAATATTTTCTGGTGTTTGGATGAATCATGTAAAATATTTTACATTGTTTCATGATTTCCTAAAATATTTTTAGGAAAAGCTTTTTTTTACATACATTATTAAATTTTATATACATATTAATAAATTTTTATATTTTAAATTTTTTTACATATATTACAATGATTTATTTATAAATAAATAAATAAAATTAAATATATAATAATACTCAATTATTAAGCTACATTATTAAGCGTCATAAAATGAAAACAACCAAAGTCAAATTTTGTAATTGTGTTAAAAAAGGATTGAATAATTATAAATAAACTTCCAAACCACAATTAATACTAATGATGGATGAAAGTGAAATGGGAAATTCAAGAAAAGAGATTTTAGGCTAGTCCTTTCAGTAGTTGTGATATTAAACAATTGCAATACATTATCAACCAGCACCATTTAACAACCATTTAACAACACAATCCAGTTTCCTCCAGCCAAATACAGAGTAATAGAATATTGTTTAGAAACCTGAGAGCAAAACAAACAATTCATTTTTTGCATCATGTTTTTATTTATTTTTCTCATATCATATTCATATAATAATATCCTGTCCAAGTCATCAAAATCATTCACAAGAGTAAGATAGCCTAAAGCTCATCCAGAAAGCTGGAATAATAGTCTTCAACTTCAAAAGATTTCAATAAGAATCAAAGTAGTTTATGAAGTAACTACAAATTATACAATAGCTGCTAAGGAACAACATGGGGGCAGGTGGATACTCCAATGAAAATACGCAATTTCACAACATATATCGGCAAATTCTATTATAAGCTTTTGTTGGGTTCACTTTGAAACTCTCCCCAGATATTACAATCCATTTCTACTTTGGTTGAGAAACAGTCACCATTGGAAGCAAACATTATTCAACAATGTCCTAGCTTAGTTATTCACCAATCCATCCTCCAACCATCAAAATCCAGGATCCATCCACATGTTTTCATGACAATCCTGCATGTACAATCTATTAGTAGTTATTTGCTGCATTGTTGCAAGA
Source organism: Gossypium rotundifolium (assembly GCA_025506655.1). Classification (NCBI taxonomy): domain Eukaryota; kingdom Viridiplantae; phylum Streptophyta; class Magnoliopsida; order Malvales; family Malvaceae; genus Gossypium; species Gossypium rotundifolium. The sequence goes on from CP106727.1 coordinate 26,214,487, forward strand.
CATTCACCAAAAACCCAACATAATTGTCATAACCCATCACGACTATATGCAAAAAGAACTAAAAGAAACAAGCGCAAGCAATCGCATGCAAAACCCAAAACTATGACCTGCTAAGAGGAGAGATGTTATGGTCGAGAATGAAACATGTTAAGCCATCTCCAAAATGATGAAACATAATGGTAATGACAACCATTAGATATTCACCATATGAAGTTTATCAATTGATGTTTAAGCGAACATTATTAGAATATAAAAACACCCATACACAATAGTGATCTCGGTAATGCATCTTTTCAAAGACACTGGAGGACTTTTCAAGCATCAAGTAGCCTCCATAGTAACTAGAAGGAACAAAGACAAAGTTCTTGCCTCCTCTCCATTCCTCACCAGGTTTCAATGTGATAGGTTTCTCAATAGCAGCAGTCTCAACACACAGCATATGCTTGTATTCATCATCTCCAAAATCAGCCAAAGTCTTTGCCTTTTTTATCCCAGGGATTAAATTTTGGCAAAGCAAACAGTGCACGGCTACCATCATTAAATAGGGTTGATTGGCCAATTTATGTAATGATAGTGCCTAGTTATATTAATTTTCTTGTTGTTTCATGTCATCTAAGAGACATTTGTTAAGAAACTCATGCATGAATCCCTAAGAAAAAGAATAATAAAAGAATATGCAATAACCCAAATAGGACTTTTATCGAACATATTGTGAGTTGCTTACGAAATGACCCAAACTAGCACTAATTAACAAATATGGTTTCACTATTGAAGAGCAGAAAATAACAATTTATTGGTTAAAGAATTAAAATTGAAGGCAAGCGATGGATTCCATACCTCGATAATATATTGTGATGCAACACGAATCAAAGATATTAGTTAAGGAAGTTGTCATTAGATTTCTAGAGGTAGCAAAATAACAATTTATTGGAACAACTGTCTATCATGTATAAATCACTAACAATATCTAACACTCAAACTCGAGTCCAAGTAACATTGATTTGTAAATTGGTAATACAATTGAATATGTGCAAACATATAACTTTTAAAAGAAGCTTTCGAATAAATTTGATCATGGTGCACCAAACCAACACTATAAAACTGACTTGATCTTAAGGATTCAAACATAAAAGAGACCAATTTGTAGCATGTTCAATGTTATGTCAAACACAAAAAGCAACACAATTCTAACACCTAATTTTTTGTTCTCCTTATAGCATTTATCCAATAACATGCCCCCATTAACGTGAAATAGTTATTTTAGTCGAGAATAAATAAATAAAAAAAGAAAAACAATTCAATAATTCATGAACAAACACTAACGATGAAAGCCGGATAAAGTAGCCACAAACCTTGGTGAAGTTGAAGACATTCAAGCGCCGGATGCTCTATTTGAGGAAACATGGAATGGAGAATGTCAAATTTTGGACGCAAACCATGTGAAAATGGGCACCACGAGGCGTAAAAAGCATGAAGTATAACCATTTTGCTGTTTGGAGGTCAATTGTCTATCAAGAAAGTCTCCATTAACCTACAAATAGACATAAGATGTTATCAGAATGTTTGTCCATGAGATATTGCAAGTCATGCAAAATTTGTAATCCTCGAAACACATCTTACAATCAGATGGAACAATTATCTAAACTAAATTATGGGAAAGATGGAATTTTTTTACTAACATAAATGTGATGATTAGAAGAGACTTGGCAAGGAAACCGCATGAACCCTAAACGGATAAGTAGAAAGTAAACAATGCCCTTGAAGAAAGAAAGTAATGGGTATGGAATTAAGAAAAATGGGCAACCATAGTCAAAATAACACTACACTGGAAAAATGAAACAGAAAAATTCATCGAAAACATTGAGAGAAAAATAAACAGAAAATAACCAAATAAAATTGAAAGAATAAACAGAAAGTAATCAGTCAGTGATGAAACATTAGAGAAATATGCACATACCTGGAGGAGATCAGAGATGAAATTTTCCAAAGATTTCAAGACCCAGTGAAAGGAGAGATTCCAAGACCCAACGAAAGGAGGAACCGAAAAAGTCTGAGAAAGAGAGAAAGAGATTTGTTGGCTGAGAAAGAAAGAAGGAAGGAGAAGAAATGAAGAAGGGAAGAAGGAGAACGTACCTGGATGAAGGGGAAAGCTCTGGAAAATGTCTTACAGAAAAGAAATTGGTAAGACGTTTTATAGAATTAAAGAAGAGATTTTCCCCGTGTTTGTAAAATATTTTACTTGAGGAATTTATTTTCCATGATCCAAATCCCGAAAATCCGAAAATGTTTTTGGAAAACATTTTCCACCAAACAAATAGACCCTTAAATTTAAGTCTTAAATATTTTAGGATTATTTCTCAATATTAGTTTTATTTTGATTCATTGTTTACTAATACGCACTTACAGAATATTTTAAATATTAGTTTATCATGAGAAGTTGTTTTCTCCATCATATTATTGAACTCATCAAGATTGTGAAATATGGCTGAAAATAATGCTTGAATCGATAAATATATGGTATTTTCAAGAAAACAATACCATCATCCCGAGGAAAGAAATTCGCGGTCCCTAGTTCTAAAAAATGAAAGGGACCCGGCTCATCTTCGGCCAGTGCATCCGCTGAACTACTACATCCGTTCTTGCAATTCCCGCAAGGACCCCAGGACGGCCTCTAAAGGCTACTCCGCGCACGACCCCTCGGCATAGGGAGGTGCATTGATTGGGCCGGTCTAGAGCAAGTCCAATTGGCAGATGATAGACGAGCCCTCTTAACCACGGATCCATGGGACCAATTCTTCACAATCATCGAGCCCACCTATTTGGAACTCACTCTGGAACTATGCTCCACGTTCCACCTTCAGACAGTAATGAAAAACTACGATGACCCTGGCACAATCCAGTTCTGTCTAGGAGGAATCGTGAGAGAAATGAATGTACCACAATTCAAAGCCACTCTGGGCCTCTACAACGAGGAATTTATGGAGGAACATGACCTCTCAGATGTCTATCGCCACCTTCACATCACTCCAACAAGATGTTGGTACAATATAGCCCCAGTTCAAACTCATACGACCCTAGCCGCTCGAAAGCAACAGCTCTCGCCCTATCTCTACGGTATTTACACGCCATACTAGCCCACACATTGACAGGACGACACGAGAGCACCGGCATCGTCAACACTCACGACGCTTATTTCCTATAGTATATTGCTAACGGCCAAGTTTTCGACCTATCATATTTTATAACCCATGCCATCCAACACCAAATAGAGCAACACATGAGGGGAGTTATATCTATGGGCTCGTACATCACACGATTGGCTCGGCATTTCGGGCTCCTCACCACCGCCGCTCAGGTCTCATCAGTGACACTAATAGGACAGATGTCCCCATAGGGCATCCAAACAATGCTACATATGAGGATGATCCAATGACGATGGGGACCGATTCTCCCCAATATCGACTAGGTACTACTATTGAGGAGGATCCCGAGGACATTACTGACGATGTCTCACATCCACGTGAAGAGCCACCACTGAGCCATCACACTTCTCATGCAACCCATCACTTTCGGACATTTCTAGACAGCTCACTCAGTTCGAGCAATATTGCACCTAACAATTCAATGACACCGCTCGAAGATTCAATGGATTGAAGCAACCCTTCAGCAGATCTATCATCACCTCCACATATCACCACCACCTCCACCTACTGATCCAGCCAACGACGAGGAATTTTGAAGCCCTTATTATTATTTTGTTTTTATTCTTATTCTTATTCTTATTTTTTATTTTTCTCTTTATGTCAATTATTTACTTAAGTTTTTATTTATTTATTTATTTGTTTCAAACTCTTATTATTACAATTTTACTTCTTTTATAACTTGCTATCTAACCATCGAATATCACTAACATCATCAATTAATTAGTACCTCCTAAAAATTTAACTGATGAATTCGAGTTTAAAGGTTCAATGTGCCACTCCAAGAAGGGAAAACATCATTTTCACCACCACATTTACTCTTGTTTAAGTTTCCACACTTCCAAAATCAAGGAATCCATCCAAAAATTCAGGAAGTTTCACCTCTCTCCCTCTCTTTTGATTTTCTTATTATATGATTGTTATCTATCATTGTACATTGAGGGCAATGTACATCTTAAGTATGAGGGGTGAAAGTTTATCAGAAAAAGTGCCTAACTTTTTGCATTATTCTCAAATCCCTGAATAATAGTCTATCTTAAAGTAATTTTCTCATATCACTAATTAGAATCAAATTCTTGTTGATTCAAGATTTTTATTGATATGTTTTAGATTAAGTCATTGATAATTGTGCAAGGATGATTTAAACTTTAAGATACTAGAGAATCAAGCATGATGGGTATATTTTCAAAAAATTAAAATTCTATTAGGTTGTCTGCCTAAATCTATATTGTTACCTTGAAATTTGAAATTTATGAGGTTGACATCAAAATACCCATAATTTTTGTGAGATTTTGAGCCTTTTAGAGCATAAATTCTTTTCGTGCTCACTTTATTGATTATGAGTGTGTCAACATTGATTTGTTATTCTAGAACTTGCTTCAATTATACATGTCGAGACCACACTATTGATTTGATATACAAAGATGATTAAGGCACCTAGGATTTAACCCACTTACTCCACTAAAAGCCTACCCTCATAATTGACACCTAGTGAACTCCTTTGATCTTAACAACCCTTTTTATTGACTCAACCCACTAATATTAACCCAAAACTCGTCTCATATTTGTTATCACCATTCCTTTTGATTACCCTTCTATCGAGAATTTTTTTGATTAGTTGCCTAATTAGATTATTTCAATTGTTAAAGTTTTGCTTTATAATGATTTGTTTTTAAAAAAATCGAAAAATCGAAGTATATTCATTATTATCAAAGTATATTGATTGTCTAAAATTGTCGAGTTTTAAAATTTATAAAGAGAATGATCGAACCTAGAAACTAACTCTGATAATGACTTAAGGCAAGTGCACCTATCGAACAGTAGTATAGTTTAGGCAAGACCGGATTGTCGAACCCAATGGAATTAAAAGTACTAATACTCACTTTCTTTCTATTATTTAGCCTAAATATGAAGTGATTGATTGATTAAACTAAAAACTAACTAATTACTAAACTAAGATGCAAAGACAAAAAGAACAAATTGAAGAAATAACTTTTAGAGGAACTTAGTTGATTACGATGATACCCTAGAGGGAATCCACCTAGACTTCACTTGTTATCTAACACTGAACTAGATGATTTATTCACTTAGCTTGATCCATAAGACTCCTTAATTTATTTTAAACCCTCTCTAGAGGCGAGTAACGTCTAACCCTAGGTTGATTAATTGAAATCTCTTTCTAATTAAAACCCCTAGAATTGCATTAACTCGATCTATGGACTCCCCTATTAGGTTTCACCCTAATCCGGTAAAATCTCGTCACCCTCTCTCTAGGCGCGCGATCAACTCCGCTTAATTATTCTAGATCTACTCTTAAGCAGGGACTTTTGCTCCACCACCTAAGGACATTTGACTTAAATCAATATTCGGAAATAGTAACACAAGAATTAAGCACACATAATTAAGAACAAACTAAGTATTTATCATATAGTTCAAAAACAATAATAAGATTCATCTAGATTTCATCCCCTTCAGGTATCTGAAGAGTTTAGTTCATAATGATAAAAGAAAACATCTCAAGAGAAAAGATAAAACAAAACATAAGAAATCACTAAAACCCCTGAAGGAATTGAAGGAGAGATCCGCCGTCTTGAGTAGAATTCTGGCTTCTTGAGATGAATCAACTGGGTATCTTCGAGTGATTCCTACGAATCTGGCCTTCTGGCTCGACTTCTTGGCCTAGCTAACTGCCTAACTGACCGCCCCCTTCAGGTTACACTTAGGGTCTTTATATAGGCTCTTGGAATGTGTTTCTTTCTCCCTAAGTATCCTTTCTGAGTGAAATTCCTCTTTTCCACGACAGGGCCACGACCATGGCACACGCCCGTGTAAATCGACTTCAGGCCGTGTTTCGATCCTATTGATTTAGGCTCGACCGTGTAAATCATGGTTAGGCTATGTTTCGATTCTGTTGATTGAGGAACGGCCGTGTAAATTAAAGTCCAGGCCGTGTCGATTTCCACTTTGGCCCAAATTGGCCCATTTTAAGCCCGTTTCTCGTTCTTTTTGTCCCTAGGTGCTTTCTGAGTATAAAACATGAAAAGAAAGGATTAAGAGCACCTTTTTACATAAATCAAGGAATAAATCATCCAAAAGTATGCTAAATGTGGGATTAAAATATGTTTTTACGGTTTATCAAATACCCCCACACTTAAGCTTTTGCTTGTCCTCAAGCAAAATTCTCAACTCACAATTAAAAAGAACTTTCCACAATTCATAATTCTCATCAACAATGCCTCATCATAATTCATAGATAATTCATACATTGATAATTTAACTCAAAAACTCCTAAAGATTGAAACAATTCTAAGTCATGTATCTTGTAGCATGAAAACATAGGTGTCTCCCCTTATCTAAATAATTACCTCTGATTTAAAATCGACAAGGATTGACATCCTCACTAAAGATTCACTCAAAGCACCCAAAGTGTTTAAGGTTCAAGAAAAAGCACTCATAAGTCGAACCTGAAAAGTTAATCCCATAGGCTTGCCTGAAAATTAAATCTCCACCACTGTAGTATGAGATGATACACAAATCAAAAGGTCTTTAACAGGGTTGTAACAGGGCTTGGGTTAAAGGTGTGGATAAAGGCTAAATTAGAAGGTTTTAGAATCGAGATTGAATTGACAAATTACCTAACTAAAAACTATGAACTATAAAATAAATGATTACATCAATTGAAACTTTGAAACTAATAATATGAGCTTTTTCTTCGATAATTGAAATTTAGATGTACAAGCTCACTTTTTATATTACTAATACTGAATATACTTTGATTTTTTTTAGAATAAACTTAAATGAATATATAAAGAGAGAAATTTATCAACTGAAATAAACTAATTAGGCAACTGGTCAAATAAATTCTCGATAGAATGGTAGTAAAAAAGAATGGTGATAACAAATACAAAGGGTTTTTGGTTAATATTAGTGGATGAATCAATAAAAAGGGTTGCTAGGATCAACGGGGTTCACTAAGGGTTAATTATGTAGGTAGGCTTTTTAGTGGAGTGAGTGGGTTAAAACCTAAGTGCCTTTATCATCTTAGTATACCAAATCAATAATGTGGTCTTGACATGTATAATCGAGGTAAGTTCTAGAATAACAATTGAGTGTTGACACACTCATAATCAATAAAGTGAGCATGGAAAAGAATATATGCTCTATAAGGCTCAAATCTCACAAAAATTATGGGTATTTGACATCAATCCCTATAAATTTTAAACTTCAAGGTAATATTCAAATTCAGTTCAACAACCTAAAAATTTTTTTATTCTTGAAAAATAGACTTATCATGATTGATTCTCTAGTATCTTAAAATTTAAATCATAAATGCACAATTAACTATGACTTAGTCCAAAACATATTAATAAAAATCATAAATCATCAAAATTTTACCCTAATTAGTAAAATGAGAAAAATACTTAAAAACGAGATAAAATTCAGGGTTTTGAGAATAATGCAAAAAGTTAGGTACTTTTACCCCCTACACTTAAGATGTACATTGCCCTCAATGTACAAAGATAGATAAATAACCATGTAATAAAATCAAAAGAGAAAGGGAGAATGAACACATCCTGAATTTTGGATGACTCCGGGAGTTTGACAGTGGTCGTTGTATAAGATGAGTTGGAGGTGCGGTGGTGGCATTTTCTATGGTCCTAGTGAGGTGGCTACCGACAAGCATTATGCTAGATGAAAAATTGGGTAGCCTGGAAAGATATAACTAGGAAATCTCGATAAACATTAAAAATATACTAATAATATAATTAAGGACAAGAAAAATAAAAGAAGGAGACTAAGAAGAAAATTGAAATTAAAAGAAAAGATTAATGGACTAAGGAGTCCTTATTGATAGATGGTTCACGAAGTGAGGGTGATTTTTAAGGCTGTGGTGTGTGATTCCCTACCAGCCTTTAGAACCTAAAACAAAGAAACTAGAATAAAATAAACTAAATTAAGCATAAGATAGTCAAAGGGAAAGAAAATAAAAGAGATGAGAAAAGAAAAATAAAATCGAAAAGGTTTCGAAGACCCTTTGCGTGTTGAGTAGATGAAGCTGCCGGCATGAACTCATGTGAATCGGTCTCCTTTGAGGAGATTGTGGTTGGCCTCTTATGCTTCTTTGACATGATATAGCTTAAGGGTCTAGAGACTTTGTAAGGAGAGGAGAGAAATCTGGTAGTGGGAAGGGAGAAGAAAGGTGGAAAGTAGAAGAATGGGGAGGGTGGGGTTGGTGTTTAAATAGGGGCTTAATTCTGGAACATTCCCATGCCCATGGCCATAGGTTGTGTTGGTTCACACGCCTTGCACGTCCATGTGTCTAGGCGTGTTGATTCTCCATGCCCATTTTTCAGCAAGCCATGCCCGTTGGTGAAAAGTAAGTATGTTGGCACGGTTGGGTAGCATGGGCGTGTCCAGCCTAAGTTTTGCAAGTTAGTGTCATCCACGGCTGCGTGAAATAGCCGTGGTGTGGGGCATACCATTTTCCCACGCCCATGTGTAGTTTGCCATGGCCGTGGCATGGTGGTTGGGTCCATGACTTTGAAAAATTGATTCGTTCTGACTCGTACCATCCCTTCCATGTCAGTACGGCGATTTAGAGTACCCACACGGCCATAGCCACGGCCGTGTGCGAGGCCGTGTGGTCTGGGAATCTGCACTTTTGATTTATTAAAATTATGGAGAAGGAGAAAATAAAAATAGAAAAGTAATAACCAAAAATAGAAATAAAGAGATAGTGTTAATGCTCGGGTTGCCTCTGAGAAGCGCTTGTTTAAAGTCTTAAGCTAGACTTTCCTTTCGTTTGTATAATCATGGTGGTTTGAAGGTTTGAACATCTTTCCTCATGCTGTCGGTTTTATATTCATGATAAATTTTAAGTCGGGAAGAATTTACCTTAAGAGTGCCGAATATGGGATTACTTACCTCGACTGTTCCGTATGGGAAGATATTTCGTACCTCAAGAGGGATGCCTGCTTTTGTATTTGGGTTTGGTGTAGTGATGCGAGGATCTGCTTTATCTAATTGTAACACCTCAAACCCGGCCCATACGTCATTACTAGATCTGGTATGCTACAGGTTAAATCTTAAAAACTTTGCTTCGATGGGTTTTGAAAAGTCTCAGTTTTTTTCATTAATCGTGATATTTGTGAAAAAGTTTGAAGAACTTATCATTTGTGTCGGATGAGTTTGAAAAGCCCATTTATCATTTCATTTTATTAATAAGACTTTGGAAAAACATAGGTTTATAAGCATGTGACTTATTAAGGGTGAAAATAAAATAAAGCGAGTAACACACAAATTGGAAACCTAAGTTATGGGGCCTTATTACAAAAAATATTCCCAAAATTTATATTTTAAATGAAAAGTCAAAGATAGTCTATGAAAATAATAATAGTCTTGATGGCCCCTCGACTCCGCCTCGGCTCCCATGTCCACGGTCTACTGCTCATCTGTAGAGTGGGAAAAACATAAATGGGTGAGTCACAAAGACTCAGTGTGCAAAACTTGAAAACACATAAAAGCCTAGGGACAACAAATATATTATGGGCCTCGGCCCATATACAATGGTAACAAATTTGTCATGCAACATGGCCCATCCCAAAACCTAAGAGTCCATCCTCTACACACCCCCGTACCAACCACCACACCGTGGGGATTTATACAATCAACCCTCCATCCGCTACACACCACGTCGACAGCTGTGCTGGCTGTCATAAAGACCGATCGCTAATGCGAACCTCAAAAAATATATTTAGTATTTCGACAGCTATGCTGCCTATCATAAAGACCGATCGCTAATGCGAACCTTTGAGGCAAAGCCACCGATCGCCCCGCGACCTGCTCCCCTTCCATAAATCGATCAATCAATCCCATCCCATGCATACACACATACAAAAATCAAAATATCAAGCCATCTAACAGATCTCATACTTTCACATGCTTCGATACACATAGAAAAGTTGCTATGATTACGTATCTGGCATCCCTTGCTTACCCTTTCTGGGTAACACGACTATTCATATAGCCTCTTTTTTTGGCTTTTAGCCCATAGCATACATATAACATAACAAAGCTTATGTGTCAAGAATCTACACACCTTATTACAGTTAAGACGACACTATGTAAACGTCGAGAAGTCGATCGACTACTATCGGCCTAAGATCTTTGTTGAAGTCGGTCCACAACTTGTAACACCCCAAATGCTATGAGTCCCGACGGATCGGTATGTCACGGAGTAAAATAATTTGAATCATTTTGAGTGTCCGGTGAAAACTTGTTAAAATATGGCTAAGGTATAAAAACGGGGTTTGATAAAAGTCAGTTGGGATTATTTCTATAAACATGGTTGGGTTGATAAACCCTTTGAAAACGTTTGATCATGTAAAATTTTAAAATTTGTCAAGGTTATAGTTGACTTGGTGTATTTTGTTACCCGGTGGTAACATCTTTGAAAACCCGTAGAGGTTATTAAGTTTGAAAAAGTTACTTTTAACTGGTTCACTTAACATTTATAAATTCTTTTCGTAATATAGTGTAAGTAAATTAAAAAAACTAATTAAAACATCCAAATAATAATTAGCCTTATTACATCCCAAATTAAAAGACTTAGAAAATAAGTAAAATTAACTATAACAAAGTAAATTTAAATCCAACGATATGCATGGCCGCCTCGAGTTCTCTCCGGCTCCATCTCCGCGATCTACTCATCTGCAAAATAATTTGGGAAGGGTGAGTCACCAAGACTCGATGTGTAAATCCCCACCGAAATGTCACTCATACTTATTAATAAACATGCAAATATGCAACCCCACTAACCATCCGTACTCCTTAACTACACCGTGTGGTCAAAACCCTTTGGTGGTCAAAACCAACGGTGACTAGTGTCACAAATTAAATGATGGGGCCAACCCATTGTGTGGTCAAAACCACGATGACCATAGGTCACAAAATATCATAATGTGGTCAAAACCCTTTGGTGGTACCAAACCACCGGGACTTAGTCACAATTTAACAACAGTGTGGTCAAAACCACGATGGCCAGAAGTCACAATAAATCGATGGGGCCAACCCATCTTGTGGTCAAAACCATTGGTGACGATCCATAAGATCATCCCCTCCTCTCATCAATCCCACCATCATCATGCTTACATATCAATTATCATATATCATGCATTTAATAGCATATGATAGCATACTCAATCATATTTCATAGACAAAGTAATAGGGACTTACCGAAATCCATGCTTAAGCCCACAAGCAAATCACTACCATAATTAACAAGGCAACAATACAGAAAGTTTACTAATAAAGTGTGTAAAGAGTTTACACACCTTTTACTACCGAAATTCCTAGATCCCGAAGATCCGATCTATGATGCTAGATCCTTGACCCTATAATCAGCCAACAACAGGGTTAGGGACTTAGGCCTATTCGGCCAACACAAAAATCTCGAAGGATATGTTGTACTTGAAATAACACTTACCTTGGTTGCCGATTTGGTTTCCGACCAAATCCCGAAGCCTTAATTAGCCTCTAAATCCATGGCACATATTAGTTTCGGCATTTAAACATAAACTTTTTAACAAATGGCCCTTGGCCGAATGATGTATAAGCCTTACCTTGAAAAATCAAATCCCGAAAGCTTCCTTCAATCGGCTATGGCCTCCCTACAATCGGTTTAATCACATCATTATGCATCATAAACCATTCGGCCATAACCATAGATCCAAAAAAACCATTTGGCCAAGTCCACATACCTCTTACTAAACAATTGCAAAAGAATCCCGAAAATAATCTCGTGCTCCATTGCTATTCGGCCAAAGTAGCTCTAATGGAGGAGAAAAGATTTCGGCAAAAAGGGGTGGAAGAGGTTCAGCTAATAGAGAAAGAGAATAAGAGAATTTTTTGAAAAATTTTGGCTATTGTATCTAAGGAAAATTCGGCCAGCAACTATTGAAGAGAAAAAGAAAAGAAATTTGATGAATTTTCGGCACTCCCTTGCTATATCAAACCCGATTATGGACAGCCCCTAAGGAGTCCTAAAGTCGGCCATCACCTCCCCCTCTTTGTGATAATTCAGCTTTTAATTATCACCTATTCAATCAAAATCAAAAGCAATATTTGTCTTCCCTTAATCTCCTCTTTGAACAAATATAGATTATCAACAACACTTACTCTTCCAGCCGAATCCTAGAGCAAAAATTAAGCTTTATCTTTATCAATTTAGGAGTCCAAAATCAGGCCATTACTTCCCCCTCCCATTCACGCCAGCTTCCCAAAAAAAAAAAATAAAATGCCAACTGCAGCTTCTTTGGTTCAAACCCAGGACCTCACTGCACAGCCCCCTTCCAACGCCCCATACCACTCTACCACCTTGACTTTCATGCCTAAACTCACCCACAAAAATCTTTTAAAGCCTTCTAACTTGGTCCTCTTTTCTTTAATGGCAAAAAGCCCAAAAGAAAAACATTTCCCCCTTGTAACTCCTAAGATTCGAACCCAAGACCTGCCCATCGCCACCTCCAAACTCTTAAGTGGCGCATGCAAGCCACTCTACCACTTAATTCTTTGTGTCATGCTTCTCCCTAAATTTCGCTTAACCCCTATCTCCTAGCTCCCTCCTTTTAAACACTTAAAAAGAAATTTTTAGTTCTAAGTCAGATCTAGCTCGGGGTTATAACTATACCCTAAAATATGTCAAATAATTAAAATGTTCATTTCTTCAAGCACACATATGGGAAAAATAATTAAATTACAAACAACCCCTAATTTAGGATGTTACAGTTCTACCCCCCTTAAAAAGAATTTCGGCCTCGAAATTACCTAGATCGAAGAGTTGGGGTATTCTTTGCGCATCACATCCTCGGGTTCCAATGTGGCCTCCTCCGTACCATGGTTTCGCCATAGCACTTTAACCAAAGGCACTGACTTCCTATGAAGAACTTTGACATCTCGATCCAGAATCTATACCAGCTCCACTTCGAAAGACAAGTCCGAGTTCACTTCAATTTTTACAACCGGCACTACATGTGATGGATCCGATCGATAGCGTATCAGTATTGAAACATGGAAGACATCATGGATCTGGCTCAATTCTGCTGGCAACTCAAGCTGGTAAGCTACCGGTCCCATACGTTTCAACACCGTGTATGGTCTGATGAATTAGGGCTTAGCTTGCCCTTCCGGCCAAACCTTAGCACCTTCTTCCAAGGTGATACCTTCAAGAAGACCTTAGCACCCACTGCATACTCAACATCTCTGCGTTTAAGATCGGCGTAGGATTTCTGCCTGTCCGATGCCTCCTTAAGACGATCCCGAATTACTCTAACTTTATCCTCCGTCTCCGCTACTAACTCTGGACCCAACATCTGACGTTCTCCTAGTTCCGTCCAACATGTAGGAGTATGGCATTTCTGACCATACAGCACCTCATACGGTGCCATCTGAATACTCGCTTGATAACTATTGTTATAAGTGAACTCTGCCAAAGGTAGGTACTCTTTCCAACTACCACGGAAGTCCAAAACACAGCCCCTTAACACATCTTTCAACACTTGGATGACCATCTCAGATTGTCCATCAGACTGCGGATGAAAAGCCGTGCTGAAATTCAACTTCGTGCCTAACTCTTAATGTAAGGCCTTCCAGAATCTCGACGTGAACCGGGGATCTCGGTCTGAGATAATGGACACAGGTACTCCATGCAACCGCACTATTTCAGCGATATACAACTTAGCTAATCGTTGAAGCGAGTAGTCAACCCTTACTGGTATGAAATGGGTCGACTTAGTCAATCGGTCTACTATCACCCAAACAGCATCTTTCTTCTTTGGGCGTGGGAAGCCCTTACGAAATCCATAGTAATCTCCTCCCATTTCCACTGTGGGATCTTTACCGTTTGTAACAGCCCTGATGGCAATTGATGCTCAGCCTTAACTTGCTGGCATGTCAGACACTTGCCTACCAACTTGGTTACTTCCCGCTTCAGACCCGGCCACCAAAATTGCTCTCTTAAATCCCGATACATCTTGCTACTTCCCGGATGCATAGCATACGGACTGCTATGAGCTTCTTTAAGGATTTGCTACCTCAATTCATCATCCTTAGGCATGCATACTCTCCCCTGAAAGTATAGCACCCCATTACTACCCAAACTGAAACCTTCGGCCTCACCATTTTGTACTTGCAACCTTCGAGTATTCAAAGCTTCATCGGTCATCTGTCCTTCTTTGACCTCATTAATCGAAGACGGCTTCACTTGCAATTCTGCCAAAAGGCTCCCATCCTCATAGAGACTTAGATGAGCAAACATTGTTCGTAAATCCGCTACCACCTTTCGGCTCAATGCATCAGCTACCACATTAGCCTTCCCCGGATGGTATTTGATTGAGCAGTCGTAGTCCTTCAACAACTCAATCCACCTCCGTTGCCTCAGATTTAAATCTTTACGAATCGGGAGGTACCTCGGACTTTGTGATCTGTACACTGAGACTTCTCCCCATCTGAGATAGTGTCTCCAGTTTTCAAGGCAAATACCACAAGACCAATTCCAAGTCATGTGTGGGTAGTTAGCCCGTGAGGCCTCAAGCTGCCGGACGCATAGCGACCACCTTCCTTCTTGCATCAGACACGCCTAAACCAAGATGTCGATGCATCACAATACCTGATAAACTCCTTTCCTTCCTCAGTGAATCAAGACTGGTGCTTACGTTAAAATCCTCTTGACTTATCGAAACTCTCTTGCGCTCTCGAGACACAAGCGGAACTCCTTTTCTCAACAACTTAGTCAGCGGTCTGCGATTAAGGAGAAGTTTTCCACAAATCTCCTATAATATCTCGCCAACCCCAGAAAACTCTGAATTTCTGTAATAGACTTAGGTGGTTTCCACTCTAATACTGCCTCAATCTTACGAGGATCCACCCTAATTCCCTCGGTTGAAACAACATGCCTAGAAAAGTTACCTCCTTGAGCACGAACTCACACTTCATCTGAATTTGGCGTACAAGCTGTTTCTCCCTTAGAAATTGTAGAACCACATGAAGATGTCGTCATGCTCCTCCTCGGACTTCAGTACACCAAAATGTCGTCTATGAAGACCACGACGAACCGATCCAGATAGGGTTGGAAACCCGATTCAACATGTCCATAAGCGGCGGTGCATTTGTCAAACCAAAAGGCATTACCTAAACTCAGAGTGCCCATACCGAGTACGGAATGCCGTCTTGTGGACATCGACCTCCTTCACCTTAAGTCGATGGTACCACGACCTAAGGTCAATCTTAGAGAACACCGATACCCTTTGAGTTGATCGAACAGATCGTCAATCCTGGGCAAAGGATACCGGTTCTTTTGTCAACTTGTTCAGCTGCCGATAGTCTATGCACATCCTCATTGTCCCATCTTTCTTCTTAACAAAAAGCACTGGAGCTCCCCAAGGCGATACACTTGGTCGGATGAACCCTCTATCCAACAATTCCTGAATATGTGCCTTCAACTCTACCAATTCTTTCAGTGCCATCCGATACGGAGCTATAGACACTGGCGCGGTTACAGGTAGCAGATCTATACCAAATTCAACCTCATGATGCGGAGGTAGACCCGAAGTTCCTCCGAAACACATCAACATAGTCCCTTATAGTCGGGACATTTCTCATAGCAACATCCTTAGCTTCCAAAGCACAAACATGCACCACATAAGCTTCACAACCCTTCCTCACCATCTTTTACGCCTTCAACGCGAAGCAGTTAAACAGGTAATCTCTCCTTTTACCTATCATCACCACCTCATCACCTTCCACGGTCTTTATTACCATGCGCTTAGCTGCGCAATCCAGACTAGCCTGATACTTTACTAGCCAATCCATCCCGAGGATTAAATCGAACTCCCGAAATGGTACTTCCATCAAGTCAGCTAAGAACACGACCCCTTGAAGTTCCAAGGGTACGTTCCTATAGAGTTTACTTACTTCTACAGAGTGACCTAGGGGGCTTAATACAGTCATCTTCCTAGAAGTAAGCTCAGAGTCTAGATGTAGAGTTTCCATTACGCTACTAGCAATGTATGAGTGGGTTGAGCCAATGTCAATCAAAGTATTGCAGGGTACACCAAAGATCAAGAACATACCAATTATAATGTCGGTCGTCACCCTCCTCTTGGCGCCTCATGGCATAGACTAGACCAGTTGCCTAGCCTCTGTACCACCCAGTACCTCCCTCGGTGCCCACGACCTCTGCCCGCACCATTACCTCCTCTTCCGCACCACGACCCTCCGAGGTTGTTGGTTATCCCTTCTATTCGATACACGATCCCGACCCTCCGATCTCGGTCTAGGCGCCTTTTGGACGGTCTCTAACTCGATGCTCCATGGACCCACATTGAAGCATCCCGATTACCATTCCAACACTCCCGTGTGAGACTTGCCATCTGAAAGCACACCGTGGCGGCCATTGAGGATTAGCGATGGCAGGCCTAGCGACTTGCTCGACCCACCAAACCTCGTTCTCTTCTGCTGATTACGAGAGAACCTTGAAGGTCTAGAGCTCCTCTTATTCCAACTCCTATCTTGATTACATCTAGCAAGACTATCTTACCCCTTGACAACCTTGATTTCTCCACTAGGACAAATGAACTCCGTTCCTATTGTGGAGCTATCATCATCCTCGGCTCGTCTCTGGCCCATCCTCGAATCTAACACAGCGTTCATGCTCGGTACCCACAATACCACGAGCATACCTACTCAATCGGAGAATTCGCCTCATACTCGCCCTTTGTCTTATTGCCTTGAACCGAGTTCAAGAAAGCCTTCATTGCGCATCCACGTAACTAGTTACGATATATTTCTTTTGATAGGCATCCACGAAGAATTCACAGGTTAGATTTTCTGCCATCGTTCCATCTCTCACGGTGAGCCACCACTGATATGACTCATCTCGAAGCAGAGAGATTATGCCCTTCAACTTCTCCTCAGCTGTAAAATCTAGGTCACCCATGATTCTCTCGATCGATTCCAACCAATACTCGTCAGCCTTTGGGTGCCACTCCGAAACTCCTTTAAATACTTACGCTCCGTTAGCGGAGTCGTTCAACCACAGATTTACGGGCTCTGCACCACTTTTGCCTCGATAACTTTCGTTCCAACACTTTAGTACCGCGGGATACTACGTCGTTACCATCGACCATTCTTGGAACTCGGTTTTGTGGCCGTAGATCCGGCATCTCATTTCGGACCCATGGCTGACCTGCTGGCTCGACAAGGTCATCCTACCTCTACCACGGCCCGGGCGACGTCCACGACCTCTTGTACTCATTTCTAACGATTGCGTTTATCATTTAAGAATTTTATGCATTAGTACCTCTGTTTCACTTCATTATCCATGAAGAAATTTTATGATAGGAGTTTTAAGAGTGGTTCTTTCGTATTATACATGCACACAGTCCTTTTATTCATTCATTCAAAGAGACGTTGTAGTTTTCATTGTGATTATTTTTCCACTACCCAGGGGTATTTTCGTAATTTATCCTACAAGGGTATTTTTGTAATTTTTCAAAAAAAATTCTCGGATGATTTTGTCAAAAAGTATTTTGTAACTCTTAAATTCCTGGGGTATTTTGAAAAATTTTAAAATCTGGAGGTATTTCGGTAATTTTAGACCTCAGGGGTATTTCGGTAATTTTCACAAATAGGGGTGAATTTGTAAAATTTTAAGAAATCAAGGATATTTCAAAAGTTGTAAAACTTTGATGGTTGCTTTTTGAGAATTGCATTTTCCAAAATAGTGATGTTGCAAAATTTTAAAAAACGGGGTTATTCTGGTAATTTTGTTAGTTAGGGGCAATTTTGTAATTTCCCCACTAGGGGTATTTTAGTAATTTTCATAGTCAGGGCATTTTCATAAAAAGATTTCCAAAAATTTAGTTCTAAGTGATTTCACAAAAGAAGGACATTTTGGAAAATTTTTCTATTTGGAAATTTTTCATATGGAGGGTATTTTGGTAATTTTTCAAGCCAGGGTATTTTGGTTATTTTTTTTCTTTTTTTAAACAAGGTTTTAATTACTTCAAAAACAAAACGGCTAGTTCCTTTCGGGTTTTAGTTATCAAATTTAGCTTTGTGAGTGTGTCGTCTCACTAGGATGAGCCAGTCACTCTACGCACTGTAGGATTCAAGTGAGTAGGAGGTGAGTCACTCAGATTGCTTAAATACCGAGGCTCCCACCGAATCCAATCCTAGACATGCGATAACGATTGCCACATCCCTTGCTCGGTGACAACTCACGTGGTTGTTTAAGAAATTACTAAATCTTATGCATGGTTTGTTGGGGTATGCTAACCTTAGGGTTCAACAATTTCTATTCCAATGTTCTACGTTCCCAATTTACCCTTCTACCCCTATCAAGTATTCACAAAAATAGATAGAAGTACTTACCTAGGTGGATTGGTGCCAGAGACCCGGTGCCATGCTGTTCAAGCCAAAAATAGTTTCCCAAACATTCTAATAAGGCCTACTAACATAAACAAAACATTTTAGGCCTTGGGCCCCCACAGTCGAGTTTTGAACCGGGCTCTGATACTAAAAATGTAACACCCCAACTTGGCCCATGAGTCCTGACCGGATCTGGTATGTCACGGAGTAAAATAATTTGAATCATTTTGAGTGTCTGGTGAAAACTTGATAAAATATGGCTAAGGTATAAAAACGGGGTTTGATAAAACTCAGTTGGGATTATTTCTATAAACATGGTTGGGTTGATAAACCCTTTGAAAATGTTTGATCATGTAAAATTTTAAAATTTGTCAAGGTTATAGTTGACTTGGTGTATTTTGTTACCCGATGGTAACATCTTTGAAAATCCGTAGAAGTTATTAAGTTTGAAAAAGTTACTTTTAACCGGTTCACTTAATATTTATAAATTCTTTTCGTAATATAGTGTAAGTAAATTAAAAAAAACTAATTAAAACATCCAAATAATAATTAGCGGCCTTATTACATCCCAAATTAAAAAGACTTAGAAAATAAATAATATTAACTATAACAAAGTAAATTTAAATTCAGCGATATGCATGGCCGCCTCGAGTCCTCTCCGGCTCCATCTCCATGATCTACTCATCTGCAAAATAATTTAGGAAGGGTGAGTCACGAAGACTCGGTGTGTAAATCCCACCCGGAAATGTAACTCATACAGTTATTAATAAACATGCAAATATGCAACCCCACTAACCATCCGTACTCCTTAACTACCCCGTGTGGTCAAAACCACTGGTGACTAGTGTCACAAATTAAATGATGGGGCCAACCCATTGTGTGGTCAAAACCACTGATGACCATAGGTCACGAAATATCACAATGTGGTCAAAACCACTGGTGGTACCAAACCACTAGGACTTAGACACAATTTAACAACAGTGTGGTCAAAACCACTGGTGACCGAAGTCACAATAAATCTGATGGGGCCAACCCATCTTGTGGTCAAAACCTTGGTGACGATCCATAAGATCATCCCCCTCCTCTCATCAATCCCACCATCATCATGCTTACATATCAATTATCATATATCATGCATTTAACAGCATATGATGGCATACTCATATTTCATAGACAAAGTAATAGGGGACTTACCCAGAATCCATGCTTAAGCCCACAAGCAAATCACTACCATAATTAACAAGGCAACAATATAGCAAAGTTTACTAATAAAGTGTGTAAAGAGTTTACACACCTGTTACTACCAAAATTCCTAGATCCCGAAGATCCAATCTACGATGTTAGAACCTTGACCCTATAATCGGCCAACAACAGGGTTAGGGACTTAGGCCTATTCGGCCAACCCAAAAATCCCGAAGGATATGTTGTACTTGAAATAACACTCACCTTGGTTGCCGATTTGGTTTCCAACCAAATCTCAAAGCCTTAATTAGCCCCTAAATCCATGTCACATATTAGTTTCGGCATTTAAACATAAACTTTTTAACAAATGGCCCTTGGCTGAATGATGTATAAGCCTTACCTTGAAAAATCAAATCCCGAAAGCTTCCTTCAATCGGCTATGGCCTCCCTACAATCGATTTAATCACATCATTATGCATCATAGACCATTCGGCCATAACCATAGATCCAAAAAAAACCATTCGGCCATGTCCACATACCTCTTACTAAACGATTGCAAAAGAATCCCGAAAAGAATCTCGTGCTCCCTTGCTATTCGGCCAAAGTAGCTCTAATGGAGGAGAAAAGATTTCGACAAAAAGGGGTGGAAAAGGTTCGGCTAATAGATAAAGAGAAGAAGAGAATTTTTTGAAGAATTTTGGCTATTGTATCTAAGGAAAATTCGGCCAGAAACTATTGAAGAGAAAAAGAAAAGAAATTTGATGAATTTTTGTCACTCCCTTGCTATATCAAACCCGATTATGGACAGCCCCCCAAAGAGTCCTAAAGTCGGCCATCACCTCCCCCTCTTTGTGATAATTCAGCTTTTAATTATCACCTATTCAATCAAAATCAAAAGCAATATTTGTCTTCCCTTAATCTCCTCTTTGAACAAATATAGATTATCAACAACACTTACTCTTCCAGCCGAATCCTAGAGCAAAAATTAAGCTTTATCTTTATCAATTTAGGAGTCCAAAATCAGGCCATTACTTCCCCCTCCCATTCACTCTAGCTTCCAAAAAATAAAATAAAATGCCAACTGTAGCTTCTTTGGTTCGAACCGGGACCTCACCGCCTTGACCCCTTCCAACGCCCCATACCACTCTACCACCTTGACTTTCATGCCTAAACTCACCCACAAAAATCTTTTAAAGCCTTCTAACTTGGCCCCTTTTCTTTAACGCCAAAAAGCCCAAAAGAAAAACATTTCCCCTTGTAACTCCCAAGATTGAGCGTAAGACACCTTATCGCCACCTCCAAACTCTTAAGTGGCGCATGCAAGCCACTCGCCACTTAATTCTTTGTGTCATACTTCTCCTAAATTTCTCTTAACCCTATCTACTAGCTCCTCCTTTTAAACACTTAAAAAGAAATTTTTAGTTCTAAGCCAGACCTAGCTCGGGGTTATAACTATACCCTAAAATATGTCAAATAATCAAAATGTTCATTTCTTCAAGCACACATATGGGAAAAATAATTAAATTACAAACAACCCCTAATTTAGGATGTTACAAACTCGGCGGCCAATCTCGAACAGCGGACACTGCTCGTTTTTTAAACTTAGGGATTGGGTTTACGGACCCAATCCTCTTGTAACACCCCAAACCCAGCCTAAAAGTTAGGCCTGAATCTGGTATGTCACAGTTAAGGAAGTTGAAAAGCTAAGAAATTGTTTAGAAAAGTTTTATCAGATTTTTGAACTCTGAGTTCGTTGTTTGATTGAGAAAAACGTGATTTACTAAATGACCATTTAAAAGTTGTTATTATTTTGAAAAACTATTTTGCTATGAAAGTTGAACTTGCATCGTTGCGTAGACATGATATTTTAGAAAATGGTTGCTCATGTTTTAAGAAAACCCCGTATTTATAAGTTTAATAATTATAAATGAAAACTTAGAAAACATAAACCAATGGCCTTATTACAAAATATTAACCCAAAATAAGTAATCTTAAAATAAGGTAAAAATCAAAATTACTAAAGTTCATGAGTTGTATCTCCGATGTATAGCCACCCCGAGTCCTCCATGGCTCCCAATCCTCAATCGCTAGAAATTAGCTGAAATATTTAATAAAAAGAGGGGTGAGTTTACGAAAACTCAGTGTGTACGACCCTCATCGGTAAGAACATACATCACAACAATTCAACCCTAAGTCCATTATAGTAACAGTAGCAATGGGCCTTAGCCCAAAATAGCCTTGGTTGAACCTTAACCCATATCATATGTCATAGCAGATAATGTATGCAATGTGATGCAAACCCAGGCTAACCTATTATGCATATCCACCTTATCTCCTGTATCTACCTAACATTTGTGGCACCTAGCCACTGGTGGTACCTAACCATTGGTGGTTCCAAACCACTGGTGATAAAAGTCACAAATAATAATGTGGGGCCAACCCACTTGTGGTACCTAACCACTGGTGACAATCCCTGATATTCATACGTGGGGCCAACCCACTGTAGTACCAAACCACTGGGACGAGTCATAGAAATAAGATATATGTGGTACTTAACCACTGGTGGTTCCAAACCACTAAGACTTAGACACAAAATAATAATATGTGGGGCCAACCCACTTGTGGTACCTAACCATTGGTGACAGTCTAAAAGAGTTCATATTTCCTCCCTCTTCACATCATACCCCAACTTCATGTTCATGCTTTACAATATGGTATGATCATGCTTTCAATGTACAACAACAATCAATCCACTCATACATGCATCCATTAATGACAGCACATAGTAGAACTTACCTGAAGTCCTCGCTTTTACCCACAAGGGTAACATAGTGATCCGTACCATCACTTCGGCTTTTGGCAATTCACAGATAATAACATAATTAACATATAAAGTGTGTAAGAGTTACACACTTGATAACACGTAATGTCACGCTCTCTACGTCGACACTATCGCTAATTGAAATTACTACTATCTACCTACGACTTTGCTCAGAAGTCGGCCCACAACCTAGTGGCCAATCTTGAACATAATCAATCATACAATTAACACAGACAACATTAGTACTACCACGAGGGTACAATAGTCATTTTTCATTTAGGGGTAAAGTGGTAATTACACACTAAGGGTATTTTGATAATTTTGAAATTTAGTGGTAATTCGATAATTTCACAAATCGGGAGTAATTCAGTAATTTCGTAAACCAGGGGTAATTCGATAATTTTACAAACTAGGGGTAATTTAGTAATTTCGCAAACTAGGGATAATTTAGTAATTTTGCAAACCATGGATAATTCGATAATTTACAAACCAAGGGTAATTCGATAATTTCATAAACTAGGGGTAATTCGATAATTTTGCAAACCAGGGGTAATTCGATAATTTCGTAAACTAGGGGTAATTCAATAATTTTGCAAACTAGGGGTAATTCAGTAATTTCGCAAACCAGGGGTAATTTGGTAATTTACAAACCAGGGATAATTTGGTAATTTCACAAACCAAGGGTAATTTGATAATTTTACAAACTAGGAGTAATTCGGTAATTTCACAAACTAAAGGTATTTAAGTAATTTTGTAAATTAGGGTACTTTGGTAATTTCACAAATTAGGGTATTTCGATAATTTTGTAAACCAGGGGTATTTTGGTTATTTTACAAATAAGGGTATTAACAACCCAACAGAAGGTCCACTGTCGCCTCGAACGACTCAAGTATTCTAAATAGAGATAATGAATCAAATGGGCCTACGGCCCATTCTCGGCCCAAGTGAGCCCACACACTCGTGTGGCCCATTTAGCCCAAACCTAGCCACATATATGAGATTCACATAGTCTAGTTCACTATCTACTACACAATCATATAATTTATTCATATAGGCCCCCGGGCCCCTTTCGGACCATCATGGCCCAACAGTCCACACCTACAAGAATACTCATAGTGGCCTCGACTATCGTGTCGAAGCTTCCACACGTGCGCTCGCACGCTCATGTGGCTACCATCGCCGTGTGATCGGTATTTCAGCATTTGCCACTCTACAGCTAGAGTAGAGAGGAGTACACACCTGATAGGAATCTGAAGCTGCTAAACCGCGCTTCGAGCACTCCCATGCCCAACGCCAACCAGGTATGCTCATTCTCCTCCTAGGTAGCTCTACTTATAGCTAGCTTCTCACCTTCCTTCTTTGTATCTTTTCGATGTGGGATCCCTCCACCAGTAGAGTTTAAATCCAACTCAAACTCTTCTTGTCCAATTTGCAAAATAAATACTCCCTTGCTTGTCATGAGATTCGAACCCAGGCTCCCTTGTAGCACAATCCATGCCGCTAACCACTTTACCAACTAGCTCCTTGTTTCTAAAACCATGCGCAACTAAATATAACCCTATGGCAAAATTCTAGAGTCCCTTTAAAAAGAAAACCTAAATGCAAGAGCCAAGACTTGAACCTTGGACCTCCTTCCTTCCTTGTGGCGTCACCCCCTTATCTCTTATGTGGCCTCACTTTGCCACTACACCACACACTCCACTTGTGTCATTCTCTCCACATTTTATTCTTAAAGCCTACCTACTAACTCCCAGGGTTTTATTCACCTAAAACCAAAATTTCCCTAAAGCCAAAGTTTGAACCCGGGACTTTATAGAAGCCCACTAACCTTCCACAATCACTCACCTAATAGATCCAACTTGCACTAATGGAGTTCTCTTATTCCCAAAATTTTTAAACGCTCCTACTCCTAAGGCCCAATGGGCCCAATCCTACTAGGCCCAACTTTGGGATGTTACACCTCTCCTTTTCTTGATCCATATTTGATTCCATCCAAAAAGTCCTTGTCAGAATTACTATAGCGAAATAGGGTTGTTAAACCATATATGAGTTAAGATCTCAAATATAATAGCGAATCTAATAGGAATCTAAAGGAAACCCCTTACCTTGAAATCCCAAAATCGATAGGATACTTAGAGATTAACGGCTTCGGCTTTTTGAGTTCTGGATGATTCGATCTACCATGATTTCCCGAAGTGCCGCCCAAAAGAACATGTGATTAGAGAAAATGTTAAACTAAAGATGACCTATCAATCAACTAGCCATTCGGCTATAGTCTAAAAATCGAAAGAGAAAGAAAAAAGAACAGAAGAAAATCGGCACCTACCTTTGTGGGAATTCAAAAACTTTCAGGAGATTCTGACTCTATGGAGAAATCGGCACAAGAGAAAAGAATGGAAAAAGAAAGTGAAGTGAGAGGTTTTGGCTTTTGAAGAAAGTGAAGATGAGAGAAAGAATTGAGAGGTTTCGGCTTCTGAAAAAAAAGAGAGAATAGAAATTACAGAGAAAGGCTGAGAATTTTGCCATAGAGAATGAGGAAAAGAATAGGGTTCAAATGCCAGAATTGAAGAGATACCATCCCTTTTATAAAGAATTTCGGCACTTGCTTATCAAAACCCAAAAGTGCCCTTCCTAAAAACTAATAATTAATAAAATAATAGGGGAAATTTCAGCACCCCTTTAACATGAAGAAACCGATTCCTCCCCTCAGGAGATAGAATTTGACCAACCTCGCTCTCGTGAGATAGCTCCTATCTTTTCTCCTTTATCTTGATCTATTCACCTTTAGGAGAGGCCTAAATAACACCACCTCTCCCTACTATTATCAACACAATATCCACATTATCCAACAGATAAATCTTCCTATTCTAAAGCATTCTAGCCGCCCCCACTCTCCTCTCCTTTTAACACCAAAAACAATTAAAATAAATAAGTGGGTAATGCGACTCGAACCTTGGATCCCCTTACTGCTTTTCATGCCACTGTCCACTGGGCCACTAGCCCATTTTTTGTGTTTTAATTTGCGAACAATATCTTTTAAGCCCGGACCTATCTAGCTTTCCACTAAAGTGCCCAAACAGAAATTCTGATTAAGGCCTCAGCCCAAACCTGAGCCCAATTTGAACCCCTTAAACACTCTAATTGTTATATTGAAGATAACACACATCAAATGCAAAGGCCCATTAATTCAGGATGTTACAGTTCTACCCCCTTAAAGGAATTTGTCCTCAAAATTACCTAATCCGAATAGATGCGGCTATTGTTGTCGCATCACTTCCTCCAGTTCCCACGTAGCCTCCTCAGAGCCGTGATTCTGCCATAGAACCTTAACCAATAGAACCTTCTTCCTTTGTAATACTTTGACATCACGATCCAAGATTTCCACTGGTTCCTCTTCAAAGGATAGGTCAGGTCTTACCTCGATTTCCTCCACAGGTACCACATGAGACGGATCAGAACGATAATGTCTTAACATAGAGACGTGAAATACATCGTGGATCTGATTCAATTCAGTAGATAGCTCAAGCTGATACGCTACTGGTCCAACTCATTTTAGCACTTGATAAGGTCCGATGAATCTGGGACTTAACTTACCCTTCCGTCCAAACCTTAATACTTTCTTCCATGGTGACACTTTCAAGAACACCTTGTAACCCACTACAAACTCTATGTCCTTGCGCTTCACATCAGCATAGGACTTCTGTCTGTTCGACACTTCCTTTAGTCGAGCCTTAGCTCAACCTTCTCCTCCGTCTCGGTAACCAACTTTGGACCCAAAATTCATCGTTCCCCTAATTTCATCCAACAGGTAGGAGTACGACACTTTCGCCCGTACAATGCTTCATAGGGCACCATCTGAATACTAGACTGGTAGCTGTTGTTGTACACAAACTCTGCCAATGGCAGAAACTCCTCCCAACTACCTCTGAAATCAATGGCACAACCCCTTAACATGTCCTCCAAGATCTGAATCACCCGCTCAGACTATCCATCGGTCTGAGGATGAAACGATGTACTGAAATCCAACTTTGTACCTAATGCTTGATCAACGCCTTCCAAAACCTTGACGTACACCTAGAATCTCGGTCTGAGATAATCGACATAGGTACTCCATGCAACCTTACAATCTTCGCTATATACAGCTTAGCCAACTTTTGTAAGGAATAATCGACCCGGACCGGTACAAAATGAGTGGACTTTGTCAACCGATCAACGATCACCCAAACTAAATCTTTCCTAGTAGGCGTGAGAGGTAGCCCACTAACAAAGTCCATTGTGATCCTTTCCCACTTCCACTGAGGAATCTTCAACGGTTGCAACAACCCTGATGGTAACTGATGCTCCACCTTTACCTACTGATAGGTTAAACACTTCCCCACTAATTTAGTCACCTCTCGTTTTAAGCCTAGCCACCAAAACTGCTCCCGTAAATCTCAATACATCTTACTCCCTCCAGGATGCATAGCGTATGGACTACCATACGCTTCTTGCAGGATACTATACCTCAATTCAAGATCTTTCGGCATGCACACTCTCCCTTGAAAACATAGCAGCCCTTCCTCATTCACACTAAATTCTGTTGATTCATCACTTGCTCCAACCGAAAACTTCTCCTTGAGAACTCATCGATCTGCTTGCTTTTCCTTAACTCGACTAGCCCATGAGGGTTTTACTTGAAATTCCACCAATAAAATCCCATCGTCAGACAGGTCTAAGGTGAGCAAACATTACTCTCAAGTCGAGATCACCTTACGGACAGAGCATACGCCACCATATTGGCCTTACTCAGATGATACTCGATCGAGCAATCATAATCCTTTAACAACTCGATCCACCTCCTTTTCCTTAGATTCAACTCCTTCTATGACAAAAGGTACTTCAAACTCTTATGATCTGTGTAAATGACAGATTTCTCCCTGTACAAATAATGCCTCCAAATCTTTAAGGCAAACACCACCGCCACTAACTCTAAATCATGGGTAAGATAGTTTGCTTCGTGCAGTCTTAACTGCCGTGATGCATATGCAACCACCTTTCCATCTTGCATCAACACGCATCCTAGTCCCATGTGTGACGCATCACAGTAAATCATGAATTCCTTCCCAGCTTTGGATTGAATCAACACCGGAGCCTCCGTCAATATCCTTTTCAACTTTTCAAAACTCTCCTGCTACTTATCAGACCAAACGAACGGAACTCCTTTCCATAGCAACTTAGTCAATGGTGTAGCAATTAGAGAAAATCCTTCAACAAACCTTCGGTAATACCCAGCTAAACCAAGGAAACTCTAAATCTCTGCCACTGACTTAGGTGGCTTCCAATCCAACACCGCTTCAATTTTCTGAGGGTCAACCCTAATCCCCTCTGTCGACACCACGTGACCTAGAAAAGTAACTTCCTTTAGCCAAAATTTGCACTTGCTGAATTTGGCATAAAGCTGCTTCTCCCTCAAAATCTGCAGAACCACTTGCAGATGTGAATCATGCTCCTCCTCCGATCTTGAATAAACCAAGATGTCATCAATAAAAACCACGACAAACCGATCCAAGTAAGGTTGGAAAACTCGATTCATCATATCCATAAATGTTGTTGGTGCATTAGTCAACCCAAATGGCATCACCATGAACTCGTAGTAACTGTAGCGGGTCCTAAAGGCCGTCTTATGAATATCTGCCTCTTTGACCTTAAGCTAATGGTACCCTGACCTCAGATCTATCTTCAAAAGACTGAGGCCCCTTCAACTGATCGAACAAGTCATCGATCCTTGGCAATGGGTATTTGTTCTTAATGGTTAACTTATTCAATTGACGATAGTCAATGCACATACGCATTGAACCATCCTTCTTCTTAACAAACAACACCGGCGCTCCCCAAGGTGACACACTTGGTCGAATAAACCCTCTATCCAATAACTCCTGAATTTACGCTTTTAATTCCACCAACTCCTTCGGTGCCATTCTATATAGAGCAATAGATACCAGTGCTATTCCTGAAAGAAGATCAATTCTAAACTCCACTTCTCAATCCGGAGGTAATCCGGAAGCTCTTCTAGAAAAACATCAAGAAATTCCTTCACCGTCCTAACGTCCTCAACAGTTAAGTCTTTCACTTTCAAAGCCCATACAAACATTAGAACTGCCTCGCACCCTTTTCTCACCATTCTTTCCGATCTTAGGGCAGTTACCACGTTTGATAGACAATTCCCCCTTTCTCCTATCACCAACACTTCACCTCCCTCGAGGTTTCTTAACACTATACGCTTGGTTGTACAATCTGCATTGACCTGATACTTCACTAGCCAATCCATGCCTAAAATTAAGTCAAATTCCTCGAATGGTAATTCCATCAGATCCGTCAGGAAAACTACTCCCTGAACTTCTAAGGGTACCTCCCGATAAAGTTTATCTACCACCACAGATTGTCTTAATGGGCTAATTACCGTCATCGCCCTAGGGTAACTTCAGAATCTAAACTTAAGGTTTTGGACACACTACTAGCAACATACGAATGTGTCGACCCAATATCAATCAATGCAGTATAAGGCAATCCAAAAATTAAAAATGTACCGGTTATAACATCCGATGCGTCGGCCTCCTCTCGATGTCTGGAAGCGTAGACCAACCCCGACTGCCTCACCTCAGTGTTTCCTGCCCCTCGGCCTGGTGCTCCACAACCCTGATCAAAACCATTACCACCTCTGGCTGGACCACGACCTCTCTGTGGCTGCTGATCTCCTCTACTTGGCTGAGCATTTCCCTGCCCTGCGGGTCTTACCTCATCCCGTGGCTGAGGACAATCTCTTATCTGATGGTCCAAAGAACCACACCTAAAGCACTTCCCACTGCCTGCCCAACACTCACCTACATGGAATTTATCACATCGGCCACACCTTCGTGTTCGGTTAGCAGTAGGTCTTTTAGCCCGTCTCAGTCCATCCAACCTAGGCCTTTTCTGAGTATGCACGACTGTCCCTGTCGATCTAAAATTTCTCTTACCTCTGCCCCTATCTCTATCCCAATTCAGCTTTTCTGTCTGTTTCACCTCCTCAGCTATTTTAGCCTTCTCTACAAGAATAGCAAATTCTCACTCTCGTTGTGGAGCTATCAACACACGTAGATCGTACTTCAGGCCATCCTTAAAACGAACACATCTCTCATGCTCTGTGGCCACTATCCCTCGAGCATAACGGCTAAGGCATAGGAATTCTGCTTCATACGCCGCTACCGACCTACTTCCTTGAACCAAGTTCAAGAATGCTCTGCGCTGTGCATCCACATAGCTCGTCCTAATGTACTTACTTTGTAACGTCATTCTGAAGTGATCCCAGGTGATATGGTCAGCTATAGTACCCTCATTAACCGTAAGCCACCATTGATATACTTCATCCCGGAGAAGAGACACAACTCCCTTCAGCTTCTCTTCATCCATAAAGTCGAGATCATCTATTATCTACTCCATTGCTTCCAACCAGTACTCCGCTGTACTAAGAGCTACACCAAAAATTCCCTTAAACACTTCCACCCCGTTGGCTCTCAGTCGCTCTGGCACAGACTTCCAAGCTCCTGTGCCCATGCCTGCCCCAGCAACCCTCTCTAAGACTCGTAAGATTGCCTGAGATACAGCATCATCTCTGGCCATCTGATCTTGAAATTTTGCCTCCACAGCTGGTGGCACTGGTACCTCATTCCCTGACTCGTGACTAAACCCTACGGGTTCTGACACAACAATCCTGCCTCTACCTCGGCCACACACACCACGTCCTCTAGTGCTCATTCTACCGTTCGTGATTTATTTGATTAAAAATTTTATGAATTAATAATTATTTCTTCCACTGATCAATAATGGACAGTCTTATGAAAAGTAGTTTTAACAGTAGTTCTTTCAAATTCGGATTCTATCTACAAGTTTAGTTCTCAAATTAGTATTTCCTAGTTCTAGAATACACATTCAATCAACATCCATCACACATCAACACAAATGAAGCATCATGAACTTACATTCATCACCTAGGGGTATTTTTGTCATTTCACTACCCAGAGGTATTTTCATAATTTTAACCTATGGGGTATTTTTGTAATTTTCCAAAATAAGGTATCTTGGTGATTTTACAAAATAAGGGTATTTTGGTAATTTGCAATCTGAGGGTATTTTGGTAATTTTGCAAATTTTGGTAACTTCGGTAAATCGGGGTAATTTAGTAATTTTTCAAACAAGGGTACTTTGGTAATTTTTAAACAAGGGTATTTTGGTAAATTTCCTCAACCTTGGGTGTTTTAGATAATTTACAAAATCAGGGACATACAAGTAATTTACAAAAATAGGGTACTGGTCCCCTTCGGGTTTTAGTTATGAATTTTAGCCTGTCAACAAGTCCTCGTGGCTAAGGCGAACAGTCACTACGCACCAGGTAGGATTCCAGGAAAGAGGAGGTGAGTCACTAGGACCGCTTAAATACCAAGCTCTTCCTGGATCCAATCCTAAACATGCGTATGCCTGTTTCCACACCATAACCCTGTGACTTGTTCACAGACATGTTTGATTAAGAAAAATCATGTCTTATGAGATTTGAAGAAGTGTTTACACTAAACCTAAAGTCCATCAACACTATCCTACTAGTCTACATCCATAAAGCCCATCAAGCCCATCATATATATCACATCAAAGGTTAGACTACTTACCTGGGTGGATTGGGTGCCGGCAGACTCGAAGGCCATATCTTCCAAAACTTTTCTCATCTTACATTACTTCCATAAATTCCTACTGGACCCATTTCACAGCCTGAGTTTTGAACTGGGCTCTGATACCAAAAATGTAACACCCCAAACTCGACCCATACGTCATTACCAGATCTGGTATGCTACAGGTTAAATCTTAAAATCTTTGTTTCGATGGGTTTCGAAAAGTCTCAATTTTTTTCGTTAATTGTGATATTTGTGAAAAAGTTTGAAGAACTTATCATTTGTGTCAGATGAGTTTGAAAAGCCCATTTATCATTTTATTTTATTAATAAGACTTTGGAAAAACATAGGTTTATAAGCATGTGACTTATTAAGGGTGAAAATAAAATAAAGCGAGTAACACACAAATTGGAAACCTAAGTTATGGGGCCTTATTACAAAAAATATTCCCAAAAATTTATATTTTAAACGAAAAGTCAAAAATAGTCTATGAAAATTATAATAGTCTTGATGGCCCCTCAAGTCCACCTCGGCTCCCAAGTCCACGATCTACTGCTCATCTGTAGAGTGGGAAAAACATAAATGGGTGAGTCACAAAGACTCAGTGTACAAAACTTGAAAACACATAAAAGCCTAGGGCCCACAAACACATTATGGGCCTCGGCCCATATACAATGGTAACAAACTATGTCATGCAACATGGCCCATCCCAAAACCTAAGAGTCCATCCTCTACACACCCCCATACCAACCATCACATCGTGGGGAATTCTATAATCAAACTTCCATCCGCTACACACCACATCGACAGTTGTGCTGCTGGCATAAAGACCGATCGCTAATGCGAACCTCAGAAAATACATTTAGTATTTCGATAGCTATGCTGTCTGTCATAAAGACCGATCGCTAATGCGAACCTTTGTGGCAAAGCCACCGATCGCCCCGCGACCTGCTCCCCTTCCATAAATCGATCAATCAATCCCATCCCATGCATACACACATACAAGAATAAAAATATCAAGCCATCTAATAGATCTCATACTTTCACATGTTTCGATACACATAGAAAAGTTTCTATGATTACGTACCTGGCATCCCTTGCCTACTCTTTCTGGGTAACACGATTTCTGGCTTTTAGCCCATAGCATACATATAACATAACAAAGCTTATGTGTCAAGAATCTACACACCTTATTACGATTAAGACGAAACCCTCTATGTCGAAACCTTTGTCGATATCGATCGCTATCTGCCTAAGATACTATTTAAAAGCCGGTCCACAACCCAGCGGCCAATCTCAAACAGCGGACACTACTCGTTTCTTAAACTTAGGGATTGGGTTTACGGACCCAATCCTCTCCTTTGCCTGATCCATATTTGATTCCATCCAAAAAGTCCTTGTCAGAATTACTATAGTGAAATAGGGTTGTTAAACCATATATGAGTTAAGATCTCAAATATGATAGCGAATCTAATAGGAATCTAAAGGAAACCCCTTATCTTGAAATCCCAAAATTGATAGGATACTTTGAGATTAACGGTTTCCAGCTTTTTGAGATCTAGATGATTTGATCTACCATGATTTCTCGAAGTGCCGCCCAAAAGAACATGTGATTAGAGAAAAAGTTAAACTAAAGATGACCTATCAATCAACTAGCCATTCGGCTATAGTCTCAAAATCGAAAGAAAAGGGAAAAAGAACAGAAGAAAATCAGAACCTACCTTTACAGGGAATTCGGCAACTTTCAGGAGATTCCGGCTTTGTGGAGAAATTGGCACAAGACAAAAGAATAGAAAAAGAAAGTGAAGTGAGAGGTTTTGGCTTTTGAAGAAAGTGAAGATGAGAGAAAGAATTGAGAGGTTTCAGCTTTTAGAAAAGAAGAGAGAATAGAAATTACAGAGAAAGACTGAGAATTTTAGCAAAGAGAATGAGGAAAAGAATAGGGTTCAAATGCCAAAATTGAAGAGATACCATCCCTTTTTATAGAGAATTTTGGCACTTGCTTATCAAAACCCAAAAGCGCCCTTCCTGATAACTAATAATTAATCAAATAATAGGGGAAATTTTGGTACCCCTTTAACATGAAGAAATCGATTCCTCCCCCTATAAGATGGAATTTTGGCCAACTCTGCTCTCAGCAGATAGCTCCTATCTTTTCTCCTTTATATTGATCTATTCACCCTTAGGAGAGGCCTAAATAACACCACCTTTCCCTACTATTATCAGCACAATATCCACATTATCCAACAGATAAATCTTCCTATTCTAAAGCATCCTAGCCGCCCCCACTCTTCTCTCCTTTTAACACAAAAAACAATTAAAATAAATAAGTGGGTAATGCGACTCGAACCTTGGATCCCCTTACTGCTTTTCACACCACTGTCCACTGGGCCACTAGCCTATTTTTTTGTGCTTTAATTCACGAGCAATATCTTTTAAGCCCGGACCTATCTAGCTTTCCACTAAAGTGCCCAAACATAAAATTTGATTAAGGCCTCAGCCCAAACCTGAGCCCAATCTGAACCCTTTAAACACTCTAATTATCATATTGAACATAACACACATCAAATGCAAAGGCCCATTAATTCAAGATGTTACACTAATCGTACCTAATCTCCTATTTTGAAGTGACTCGATGTCCCTACGAATTCTTTCGGGGTTCCTTCAATTTTACTTCATGTAGTTCTGGTTCTTCTTTAAAGTGGGTATTCCACTCCCTTAGTTTGTTGAACTCAAGGCTTCGTTCCTCATATATTTCTTCTTTGTTGGGATGAGGTTTACGATCCGGCCCAGGTTTGTAGCTTTGTGCTTTTTCCTGTGGTAAAATTTGAATAGAATTGTTATCAACTAAATTTACATTCTCACCTTCATCATTCGATGTCCTGGCCGAGCCAAGAGCTTGTAATTTGATCGACTCATCACCTACACTGAGTATAAGTTCTCTTGTACCAACATCAATTTTAGTTTTGGTAGTTGCTAAAAAGGGTCTTCCTAAAATTAAAGGAATCAAATTGTCCTCATCCATGTCTAAGACAACAAAATCAACTGGGAAAACAAATTTCTCAATTTTTACGAGAACATCTTCAATAATGCTCCTAGGAATGCTAACAGTTTTATCAGCTAATTGTATACTCATCCTAGTTTGTTTGGGTTTCCCTAGACCTAGTTGTTTAAACATTTTATAAGGCATGACATTTATACTTGCCCCTAAATCAGCTAATGCATTATCAATGGTTATTCTACCAATTAAACATGGAATTGTAAAACTCCCTGGATCTTTTAACTTTCGTGGTAGTTTATTTTGCAACATTGCTGACATACTTTGTTCAGTTCCATATGTGGTTCCTCGTCTAACTTACACTTGTTCGTCAAGAGTTATTTTAAAATTTCTCTAATTCGGCATCTGTGACAGAGCTTCAAGAAGTGGTAAGTTAATATGTAATTTTTTTAAAAGTTTAAGAAACTTACCGAACTGTTCTTCTATATCGTCTCTCTTCAATGCTTCGAGATAAGGTATGCGAGGTTGGTACTCTTTAATTACCGATTTTGGTTTTTTCTTGTGTTACCTCAATTTTACCTTCTTCTACCTCACTTTCTTGAATTGAATTGGATTCATCTAACCCTACATTTTCCTGATCTATTATAGCTTGGATTTGCTCCTTTGGGTTAATCTCGGTGTTGCTTGGTAGACGCCCTTGCGGTCTTTCGGACATTAACTTTGCAAGTTGTCCAATTGACTTTGTAACTTCCCCGACTAACTTAGTAAGTTCCTCAACTTGGTTCTTGATCCCTTCCATCGATGTTCGTTGTGTTTCCAGTGTTGCCTCGGTGTCTTGAAGACTATTTTTGTGGCTGCCATGAATTTTGTCAACATCTCTTCGAGGTTGGGCTTCTTTTCCGTGGATAGGGTTGATTTTAGAAATTTGGGAGAGGTTGTTGTCTTTAATTTCCTTGATTTCCTTGACCTCCCCACGAAAAATTTGGGTGGTTCCTCTAACCTAGATTATAGGTATTACTATAAGGATTATTGTTAGATCTGAAATTGTTACCTATATAGTTCATCTATTCACTTTCTGTGCGGTTGGTAGGGTGGGTACTCAAGATTCGCCATAGTTCCACTTGCATCGCATTGCATTACTGGATGTACCTGCGAAGAACACAAACTATCAAGATTTATATTCATCATCTCTACCTGTGTTGATAGCATGGTTATTGCGTCGAGGTTGAAAACTCGGATGATTTTGTTGGTTTTGTCCTTGTAACTTGCCACTGATAGTTGTTAAGTGACATCTCTTCCATGAATTCGTAGGCTGCTTCAGGAGTTTTGTTATTCAGAGTTCTACCGGTGGTTGAATCTATTAGTTGTCTCGTTGTGGGATTTACACCATTGTAAAAAGTTTGGACTTGTAGCCACAAAGGTAATCTGTGGTGTGGACATCTTCTCAAGAGATCCTTGTATCTCTCCCATGCGTCATATAATGTCTCTAAATCCATCTGCACAAAAGAAGAAATATCATTCCGTAATTTGGCTGTTTTGGCCGGTGGGAAATATTTTAATAAAAATTCCTCGGTCATTTGATCCCATGTGGTTATTGACCCTCGTGGGAACGAGTTCAACCATTGTTTAGTTTTATTCCTTAATGAAAAGGGAAATAACCGAATCTATATGGATCGTCAGAAATGCCATTTATTTTGAAGGTATCACAGAACTCTAAAAAATTAGCTATATGAGTATTCGGGTCTTCATCCTGCAAACCATCAAATTGAACAAATTGTTGAATCATTTGTATAGTGTTAAGCTTTAATTCAAAATTATTAGCAGCTATAGCAGGCCTAACAATACTAGATTCTACTCTTGTTAAATGAGGTTTAGCATAATCACACATAGTACGTAGAGCATTGTTCTCTACCACATCTCGTGGTGGATTATTTTCATCCATCCCTTCAGTAGGATTGGATTCGCCTTCTTGGTAATTTAAGGCTCGCTTGATTTCTCTACGATTCCTACGAGCGGTAGCTTCGATATCACTATCGTATATTAGAGGTCCTATTGGGTTCCTTCTAGTCATAAACTAGAGGTACCTGCTAGGCAAAGAAAGAAACAAAATTAGCAAAAACAATAAAATAAAATATATTGTGAAAAATAAAAAAATAATGGCTAAAGTAATAAAAATAGAGTTTTCTTAATATTTTAATTCCCCGACAACGGCGCCAAAAACTTGATCGCCTAGAATTGTCGAGTTTTAAAATTTATAAAGAGAATAATCGAACCTGGAAACTAACTCTGACAAAGACTTAAGGCAAGTGCACCTATCGAACAGTAGTATAGTTTAGGCAAGATCGGATTGTCGAACCCAAGGGAATTAAAAGTACTAATACTCACTTTCTTTCTGTTATTTAGCCTAAATATGAAGTGATCGATTAATTAAACTAAAAATTAACTAATTACTAAACTAAGACGCAAAGACAAAAAGAACAAATTGAAGAAATAACTTTTAGAAAAACTCAGTTGATTACGACGATACCCTAGAGGGAATCCACCTAGACTTCACTTGTTATCTAACATTGAACCAGATGATTTATTCACTTAGCTTGATCCATAAGACTCCTTAATTTATAT
The DNA here is from genome assembly GCA_025506655.1 of Gossypium rotundifolium. NCBI lineage: Eukaryota > Viridiplantae > Streptophyta > Magnoliopsida > Malvales > Malvaceae > Gossypium > Gossypium rotundifolium. The sequence goes on from CP106727.1 coordinate 26,251,414, forward strand.
TAAACCCTCTCTCAAGGCGAATAACGTCTAACCCTAGGTTGATTAATGGAAACCACTTTCTAATTAAAACCCTAGAATCGCATTAACTCGATCTATGGACTCCCTTATTAGGTTTCACCTTAATCAGGCAAAATCTCGTCACCCTATCTCTAGGCGTGCGATCAACTCCGCTTAATTATGGTAGATCTACTCTTAAGCAAGGACTTTTGCTCCACCACCTAAGTGCATTCGACTTGAATCAATATTATGAAAATATTAACACAAGAATTAAGCACACATAATTAAGAACAAACTAAGTATTTATCATATAGTTCAGAAAACAATAACAAGATTCATCTAGATTTCATCCCCTTCAGGTATCTGAAGAGTTTAGTTCATAATGATAAAATAAAACATCTCAAGAGAAATGATAAAACAAAACATAAGAAATCCCTAAAACCCCCTGAAGGAATTGAAGGAGAGATCCACCGTCTTGAGTAGAATCCTGGCTTCTTGAGATGAATCAACTGGCTATCTTTGAGTGATTCCCACAAATCTGGCCTTCTGGTTTGGCTTCTTGGCCTAGCTGACTGCCTAACTAACCGCCCCCTTCAAGTTACACTTAGGGTCTTTATATAGACTCTTGGAATGCATTTCTTTCTCCCTAAGTATCCTTTTCAGAGTGAAATTTCTCTTTTACATGATAGGCCCACGGCCATGGCACACGCCCGTGTAAATCGACTTTAGGCCGTGTTTCAATTCTGTTGATTTAGGCACAGCCATGTAAACCGTGGTTAGGCCGTGTTTCGGTCCTATTAATTGAGGCACGGCCATGTAAATTGAAGTCTAGGCTGTGTCAATTTCCACTTTGGCCCAAATTGGCCCGTTTTAAGCCCGTTTCTCATTCTTTTCATCCCTAGGTGCTTTCCTAAGTATAAAACATGAAAAGAAAGGATTAAGAGCACCTTTTTACATAAATCAAGGAATAAATCATCCAAAAGTATACTAAATGTGGGATTAAAATATGTTACTTTTACGATTTATCATATATTAATTATCAGTTCTGTGAGTAAGTGAGCCTATACGTCTAATTTCAACATCTTGAAGAAAAAGCTCGTATTATTAGTATTACAAGTTTTCAATTAATGTAATTATTCAAGTTATTAGTCATTTTTTCTACTTAGGTGATTGTCAATTCAATCTCGATTCTAACCCTTCTAATTCAGTCTTTATCCACACCTTTAACCTAAGCCCCATTACAACCTTTAAAAGACCTTTTGATTTGTGTATCATCTCATTTTACAGTGGTGGAGATTTGATTTTCAAGCAAGCCTATAGTAATAACTTTTCATGTTCGACTTTTAAGAGCTTAATTTTTGAACCTTAAACACCTTGAGTGATTTGGGTGAATCTTTAGTGAGGATGTCAACTTTTGTCGATTTTAAATTAAAAGTGATTATTTAGGTAAAGGAAACACCTATGTTTTCATGTTAAAAACTCATAACTTTGATTGTTTGAATATTTAGGACTCTTTAAGTTGAATCATCCATGTATAAATTATCTATGAATTATGATGAGGCATTGTTGATGAATATTATGAATTGAGGAAGTTCGTTTTAATTATGACTTGAAAATTTTGCTTGAGGACAAGCAAAAGCTTAAGTGTGGGGGTATTTGATAAACCAAAATAGTAACATATTTTAATCCCACATTTAGCATGTTTTTGGATGATTTTTCCTTTTAATTATGGAAATAGGTGCTCCTAATCCTTTGTTTTCATGTTTTTTACTTAGTAGAGCACCGAAGGATGAAAAAAACGAGAAATAGGCCGAAAATAGAAAAATGGGCCAAAGCATGAAATCCACACGGCCTAGTCCCAAGACCACACGACCGTGCCTCGTAAGAAAAGTAGACCACGGCCTGGACCCCAAAAAATACAGTCGTGCCTCATCAACAGGTTCAAACATGGCCTGGCCACGATTTACACGGGCATGTGCTATGGGCGTGTCTCTACCGCAGAGAAGAATTCTAATCAGATTGGGGTACTTAGAGGCAAAGAAACATATTCTAAAAGCCTCTATAAAGACCCTAGAGGCCAACCTTTAGGGGGCGTTCAGCTAGGCCAAAGAGCCAAGCTAGAGCAGTTAATTTCAGGAATTTACTCAAAGGAAGCTAGTTGATTCATCTCAAGAAGTCAGAGTCATACTCAAGATGGAGGATCTCTCCTTCAATTCCTTCAGGGGGTTTTAGGGATTTCTTATGTTTTTTTTATCTTTTTCTTCTGAGATGCTTTCTTTTACAGTTATGAACTAAACCCTCGAATACTTGAGGGGGATGAAACCTAAGTCAGATCTTATTATTTTCATCTGAACTAAATGATAAATATTTGATTCGTTCTTAACTATGTGTTCTTAATTCTTATTTTGGTATTTCTGGGATATTTATTCAAGTGTGATATGCTTAGGCAGAGGAGGAAGAGACACTATCTAAGAGTAGATCTAGCATAGTTAAGTGGAGTTGCTCGCGCTCCTAGAGATAGGGTGACGAAAATCTATCGGATTAGGGTCAAACCTAATATGGGAGTCCATAGATCGAGTTAATGCAATTCTAGGGGTTTTAATTAGAAAGAGATTTCAATTAATCAACCTTGGGTTAGACGTTAGTAGCCTTGAATAGAGGTATTAATATAAATTAGGGAATCCTACGGATCAAGTCAAGTGAATAAATCATCCGGTTCAGAGTTAGATAACAAGTGAAGTCTAGGTGGATTCTTCCTCATGTATTGTCTAAATCAATCAGTTTTTCCTCAAGTCCTTCCCCAATTTCTTCTTTGTCTTAGCATATTTAGTTTAGTTGATTAGTTAATTTTAGATTAGATAAAAATCCACTTAATTCTTAGGCTAAATAATAGAAAGAGAGTTAATATTAGTACTTTTGGTTCCTTTGGGTTCGACAATTCGGTCTTGCCGCTAACTATACTACTGTTTGATAGGTGCACTTGTCTCCATCATTGTCTTAGTTTCTAGGTTCGATCATTCTTTTTATAAATTTTTAAGACTCGACAGACACGATCAATAATCGGGTAATTAAATCAAATTTTGACAAAATAGGTGCAGTGGTCGGTACACGGGCTGGGGAGATAGCCATGTGGGTTTTTGGAGGATTATTTTTTGTTTTTGTAGTCTAGTATTCTAATTTGCTTAATTTATAATTTAGTCCTAAAACTTGATTAGATTAATTAAAACCTTTAATGATAGGGAAACTTGGTAATATTTTAGGATTAGACTTGTAAATGTTAATATTTGGTATAAAAACTCTTAATTTTTAATTTTGAAAATGTACTAAAAGTTTGTAAAAGTTACAATTTAGTCCCTAATAAAAAACTTGAATTAGACATAATGAATGAACTCGAATTAAGCTGAAATTTTTAGGGCTTGCATAGTTTGACTAAAAGAAGGTCAGTAACTATTCAAAAATAAAACTGGGATAGTTTAACCTTAGGTGGTAAAATGACCAAAATATCTATGGGTTTAAATACTTAGAAAAAGTTTAAAAATGGTTCACAAATTGCTTCCGCATTAATAAATGATAGTTAATTAGTCATAAATGAGGTGTTATAAGGTTGGGATGTGTCGGTGGTCATTAGCTGGAGAGTCGATTTAGTGGCTAATGTAACACTTTGAATTCGGGCTGGTTCGTCCCAGTCAGGTTTGGGGTGTCACACTCACTTTATAGATACATACAATGTCCCCATCAAACAATATTATTTTAATAACAAAATTTTTATCAATTTAATAATAGTCTTAATTTATTTAGTGCTCAAACTAGTACCTGATCGTAGATTTGGTGTGCAATAAATCTCTCAAAACCCCCACACGTGGATCTACAATTAGATTATCTAATCGAGAAACAAATGATCTTGAGTTAAGACTATCATCTTAAAGTTTAATACGATAAATTGATTAGTAATTATTATTATCACTTACCCTTGAAAGATATCTCAGATTAATGATTAAAACCCAACAATTAACGGTCTCTCCGATTGATGTTGATCGGTCCTTCTACACACAAGATATATGAAACATTAACTATTGAGGAAATAAATCAATAAGGCCCCTTAAAGTAATCAATGAAGAGAAGAAAGATAGAAAGGAGAAAATATTTCTATACACCCTTTATACTTACTCTCACACAAATGGAATGGAGGATCAACAAATCGAATGGGTCATGAATCGAAGGAGAAGGAATGATATAAGAGGAGGATTTATTCAAATATAAAACCAAGGAAGAAATAGAGTTTCAAATTATGATTCAAATGATATGATTAATGTAGGATTTTGATTATTAAAATAAAATAATAGACATGTAACACCCCAAACCCGGCCCATGAGTCTTGACCGGATCGGGCATGTCACGGAGAAAAATGATTTGAAACATTTTGAGTGTCTGGTGAAAACTTGTTAAGATATGGCTAAGGTATTAAAATAGGGTTTGATAAAACTCAGTTGGGATTATTTTTTTAAACATGGTTGTGTTGATAAACCCTTTGAAAACGTTTGATCATGTAAATTTTAAAATTTGTCAAGGTTATAGTTGACTTGGTGTATTTTGTTACCCGATGGTAACATCTTTGAAAACCCGTAGAAGTTATTAAGTTTGAAAAAGTTACTTTTAACCGGTTCACCTAACATTTATAAATTCCATTTGTAATATAACATAAGTAAAATAAAACAATAAAATAAACATCCAAATAATAATTAAGCGGCCTCATTACAACCCAAAATAAAAAGACTAGAGAAAATAAATGAACTAAAACTGATTTAAATAAGGTTCCAAATCTGAGAAACAAGCATGGCCACCTCGAGTCCTCCCCGACTCCATCTCCGCGATCTTCTCATCTGTAAAATAGTATGGGAAGGGGTGAGTCACCAAGACTTAGTGAGTAAATCCCCCACCCGAAAAATACAACTCATACACAATTTATTAATAGACATGCAACATGCAACCCAACTAACCATCCATACTCCTTTACTACACCGTGTGGTCAAAACCACTGGTGGTCAAAACCACTGGTGACTAGAGTCACATATCGAATGATGGGGCCAACCCATCGTGTGGTCAAAACCACTGATGACCATAGGTCATAATTTATCAAGTGTGGTCAAAACCACTGGTGGTACCAAACCACTGGGACTTAGTCACGATTTATCAACGGTGTGGTCAAAACCACTGGTGACCGAAGTCACAATTAATCTGATGGGGCCAACCCATCTTGTGGTCAAAACCACTAGTGACAGTCCATAGAAATCATCCCCCTCCTCTCATCAATCCCACCATCATCATGCTTACATAACAATTATCATATATCATGTATTTATGTATAGTATAGCATTTAACAGCATGTGATGGCTTACCCAAACATACATTATAGATCACAAAATAGGGGACTTACCCGAAATTCAATCTTATGCCCATAAGCAAATCACTAGCAAAAAGATTAAAAGGCAACAATATGGCAATGTTAATTAATAAAGTGTGTAAAGAGTTTTACACACCTGTTACCACCGAAATTCCTAGATCCCAAAGATTCGATCTACGATGCTAGATCCTTGACCCTATAATCGGCCAATAACAGGGTTAGGGACTTAGGCCTATTCGGCCAAACCAAATAATCCCGAAGGATATGTTATACTTGAAATAACGCTCACCTTGAACCGATTTGGTTTCCAACCAAATCCCGAAGCCCTTGTTTGCTTTGGCCGATTAGCCCCTAAATCTATGGCACATAATCGGTTATACATGGATACCCAAAAATGGCCTTTGGCCGAATATAACTATTCACTTACCACACTTACCGAAATCCCGAAATTATCACTTGACTTATCGAGATCCCTACCAAAACACTTGTTAGAATCGGCTTGCACAATCACACGTAATCAAGGCCTATGGCCGAATGTTACTTACCACCCTATCTTAGGAAAACAAATCCCGAAAGCTTCCTTCAATCGGCTATGGCTCCCCTACAATCGATTTAACCGCATTAATACAAGTCATAGGCCATTCGGCCATAACCATAAACCTAAAAGAAGTTGTCGCCCCTTACCTTGATGACTATCTCGGTCTCTAACCACCACAAGTCGGTACCACTTGGTGATGTTAGGGGTTTCGGCTACCTTTAAGTAAGAGAAAAGAACCGAATGCTAGAGTGAAAACAGCACCTTCCTTAGGGGATTCGGCTCAAAAGAGAAAGGGTATGGAGTCGGCCTTAAAACAAAGAAAGGAGATGAAAGGAGGGACTTAGAGTGTTTCGGCTTTATGATATCAAGAAAGAAAAGAACAAAAATTCAAGAGAAAGAGATGAGGGAGATAGGGAATTCGGCTAGGTACTTGAGAGAAAAGAAGAGGACATTGAATGAATCTAGGAGAAAGACATTCGGCTATACCTATGCCTCAAAACCGATTGTGAATGGCCTTGATGAGTCCTTCATTCGGCCAACTCTCACCCTTTGAGATAAATTTTATCACTTCATCAAATAAAATAGATAAAAAAATGTTTATCCCTATCCTCCAAAGTCCCATTTGTAGTCCAACACCTCCCCTCTATGGCGCCATTTTGCAAAAAGTAAAGAAAACCCTACGCTATTTAGTGACTCGAACTTGAGTCCATTTGCCAACACCCTTAAGTGGTGCCCCAAGCCACTCCACCAAACGACTTTCATGTCCAAACTCCACCGTAAAAATCTTTTAAAGCCTTCTTACTTGGCCCCCCTTTCCTTTAATGCCAAAAAGCCCAAAAAATAAAACGCATCCCCCCTTGTAACTCCTAAGACTCGAACCTCCTCTCTTGAAGCTCCCTTTGACGCCACCTTCATAGCACTTAAGTGGCGCATGAAAGCCACTTTGCCAAGCCATTCCTTGTGTCATGTTTCTCCCAAAATTTTACTAAACCCCTATCTCCTAGCTCCCTCCTTTTAAACACTTAAAAAGAAATTTTTAGTTCTAAGTCAGGCCTAGCTCGGGGTTATTTCTAGACCCTAGAACATGCTTAGCAATCATAATTTTCATTTCTTCAAGCATACACATGGGAAAATAATTAAATTACAAACAACCCCTACTTTAGGATGTTACGTTCTACCCCTTAAAAAGAATTTCTGCCTCGAAATTACGGATCAAGAGTTGGGGTATTGTCAGCCAAGATCACATTCTCGGGTTCCCATGTGGCCTCCTCCGTACCATGGTTTCGCCATAGCACTTTTACCAAAGGCACTGACTTCCTTCGCAGAACTTTGACATCTCGATCTAAAATTTGCAATCGGCTCTTCCTCGAAAGACAAGTTGGGTTCACCTCAATTTCTGCGATAGCAGACTACGTGTGAGGATCGATCGATAAGCGCCTCGATGTAATCATGGAAGACATCATGGATCTGGCTCAATTCTGCTGGCAACTCAAGCTGGTAAGCTACCGGTCCCACATGTTTCAACACGGTATACGGTCCGATGAATCTAGGGCTTAGCTTACCCTTCCTACCAAACCTCAAGACTTTCTTCCAAGGGGATACCTTCAAGAAAACCTTATCACCCATCGTGATATTCAACCTCTCTGCGCTTAAGATCGCCAGAGGATTTCTGCTCGTCGACGCCTCCTTAAGACGATCCCGAATTACTCTAACCTTATCCTCCGCTCCGCTTACTAACTCGGACCCAACATCCAGGCATTCTCCTAGTTTCGTCCAACATGTAGGAGTATAGCACTTCGACCATACAAAGGCCTCATACGGTACCATCTCGAATACTCGCTGATAACTATTGTTATAAGCGAACTACTCGCTAAAGGTAGGTACTCCTCCCAACTACCACGGAAATCCAAAACACGACCCTCAACATGTCTTCCAACACTTGGATTACCTCTCGCATTGTCCATCAGACTGTGGGTGAAAAGCCATACTGAAATTCAACTTTGTGCCTAACTCCTGATGTAGAGTCTTCCAGAATCTCGACGTAAATCGGGGATCTCGATCTGAGATAATGGACACCGGTACTCCATGCAACCTCACTATCTCTACTATATCTGACTTGGCTAATCTTTGAAGTGAGTAGTCAACCTCACCAAGATGAAATGAGTCGACTTAGTCAAGTGGTCTACTACCACCCAAATCGCATCTTTCTTCTTGGGCGTGAGGGAAGCCCACTTATGAAATCCATAGTAATCTCCTCCCACTTCTCATCTGTGGGATCTTTTATCGGTCAGAATACTCGATGGCAATTGATGCTCACCTTAACTTCATCGGGTATGTCGACACTTGCCAACTAACTCGGTTACTTTCGCTTGGACTGCCACCAAAATCGCTCCCTTAAATCCCGATACATCTTGTCGCTTCCGGTGCATAGCGACGACTGCTATGAGCTTCTTTAAGGATTATTTGCCTCAACTCATCATCCTTAGGCATGCATACTCTCCCTAAAAGCACAACACTCCATCACTGCCCAAGCTGAAACCTTCGACCTCACCATTCTCAGACTTGTAACCTCCAAGTATTCAAAGCTTCATCAGTCATCTGCCTTTCTTTGACCTCATTAAACCAAGACGGCTTCACTTGCAATTCTGCCAAAAGGCTCCCATCCTCATAGAGACTTAGGTGAGCAAACATTACCCGCAAATTCGCTACCACCTTTCAGCTCAATGCATTAGCTACCACATTAGCCTTCCCCGAATGGTATTCGATTGAGCAGTCGTAGTCCTTCAACAACTCAATCCACCTCAGCTGCCTCAGATTTAAATCTTTCTGAGTTAGGAGGTACTTCAGACTTTTGTGATCTGTGTACACTACCGACTTCTCCCCGTACAGGTAGTGCCTCTAGATTTTCAAGGCAAAAACCATAGCAGCCAACTCCAAGTCATGTGTCAGGTAGTTAGCTTCGTGAGGCCTCAACTGTCGTGATGCATAAGCGACCACCTTCCCTTCTTGCATCAGCACACACCCTAAACTAGTATGCGATGCATCATAATACACAGTGAACTCCTTTCCTGCCTCAAGCTAAATTAAGACTGGTGCTTCTGTCAGAATCCTCTTCAACTTATCGAAACTCTCTTGCTGCTTCTCAGACCACACAAACGAAACCCCTTTTCTCAATAGCTTAGTCAACGGTACTACGATTAAGGAGAAATTTTTCCATAAATCTTCGATAATATCCTGCCAACCCCAGAAAACTCTGAATTTTTGTAATAGACTTGGGTGGTTTCCACTCTAATACTGCTTCAATCTTACGGGATCCACCCGATTCCTCATTTGAAACAACATGTCCTAGAAAAGTTACCTCCTTGCCGTAACTCACATTTATTGAATTTGGCGACAAATTGCTTTCTCCTTAAAACTTGTAGAACCACATGAAGATGTGCGTCATACTCCTCCTCGGACTTCGAGTACACCGAATCGTTGTCTATGAAGACCACGATTTAATCGATCCACATAGGTTGGAAAACCCGATTCATCATGTCCATAAATGCTATTTGGTGCATTCGTCAAACCAAAAGGCATTACCGTAAACTCGTAGTGCCCATATCGAGTACTGGAATGCCGCCTTGTGGACATCACCTCCTTCACCTTAAGTCGATGGTACCCGCCTAAGGTCAATCTTAGAGAACACCGATGCTCCTTTGAGTTGATCGAGCGGATCGTCAATCCGGGCAAAGGATACCGGTTCTTTATTGTCAACTTATTCAGCTGCCGATAGTCTATACACATCCTCATTGTCCCATCCTTCTTCTTGACAAAAAGTACTGGAGCTCCCCAAGGCGATACACTTGGTCGGATGAACCCTCTATCCAACAATTTCTGAATCTGTGCCTTCAACTCTACCAATTCTTTCGGCGCCATTCGATACAGAGCTATAGATACTGGCGCGGTTCCGGGTAGCAAGTCTATACCAAATTTAACCTCGCGGTCCGGAGGTGGACCTAGAAGTTCCTCTGGAAACACATCAACATAGTCTCTTACGGTCCGAACATCTCTTACAGCAACATCCTTAGCTTTCAAAGCACATACATGCACCACATAAGCTTCACAACTCTTCCTAACTATCTTTTCCGCCTTTAACGTAGAAACCAGATTAGATAGGTAATCTCTCCTTTTACCCATCATCACCACCTCATCACCTTCCACGATCTTTATTACCATGCACTTAACTGCGCAATCTAGGCTAGCCTGATACTTTACTAGCCAATCCATCTCGAGGATTAGGTCGAACTCTCGAAATGGTAGTTCCATCAAGTCAGCCAAGAACACGACCCCTTGGAGTTCTAGGGGTACGTTCCTATAGAGTTTACTTAGTTCTACAAAGTGACCTAAAGGGATTAATACAGTCATCTTCCTAGAAGTAAGCTCAGAGTCTAAATGTAGAGTTTCCACTACGCTACTAGCAATATATGAGTGGGTTGAGCCAATGTCAATCAAAGTACTATAGGGTACACCAAAGATCAAGAACATACCGGTTATGACGTCCGGTGCGTCACCCTCCTCTTGACGCCTCACGGCATAGACCAAACCAGGTTGCCTAGCCTCAGTACCACCGGTACCTCCCCTCGGTGCCCTACGACCTCTGCCAGCACCATTACCTCCTCTTCCTGCTCCACGACCTCTCAGAGGTTGTTGGTTATCCCTCCTATTCGGTGCACGATCCTGACCCTCTGATCTCAGCCCAGCTGCCTTCTTTGGACAATCTCTAACTCGATGCTCCATGGACCCACACTCGAAGCATTCTTGATTACCATTCCAACACTCCCCCGTGTGAGACTTGCCACACGGAGCACACCATGGCAGCCATTGAGGATTAGCAGCAGCAGGAGGCCTAGCAACTTGATCCGACCCACCAAACCTTGTCCTCTTCTGCTGATTACCAGAGAACCTTGAAGGTCCCGAGCTCCTCTTATTCCAATTCCTATCCTGATTCCGTCTAACCGACTATCTTACCCCTTCAGCAACCTTTGATTTCTCCACTAAGACAGCGAACTCCCGTTCCTATTGTGGATCTATCATCATCCTCAGCTCATCTATCAGCCCATCTTCAAATCGAACACAGCGTTCATGCTCGGTACTCACAATACCACGAGCATACCTACTCAACCGAGGAATTGACCTCATATACCGCCACTGCCTTATTGCCCTGAACCAGGTTCAAGAAAGCCTTCCGCTGTGCATCCATGTAACTAGCTCCTATGTACTTCTTTTGGTAGGCGGCCTTAAAGAATTCCCATGTGAGATCCTCCGCCATCGCTCCATCCCTTACAATGAGCCACCACTGATATGACTCATCCCGAAGCAGAGAGATGATACCCTTCAACTTCTCCTCACCGTGAACCTGTGTCACCCATGATCCTCTCAGTGGATTCTAACCAATATTCCGCCGCACTGGGTGCCACTCCAAAAAATCCTCTAAATACCTCGACTCAGATAGGCTTGAGTCGTTCAACCACTGATTTTGGGCTCCCTACACCGCACCGCCTCGAAGAACTCGTTCCAACACTCGTAGCACCATCTAGGATACTACGTCGTTACCACCAGTCTGATCTTGAAACTCAGTTTTTGCCGCCGGCAGATCTGGCATCTCATTTCTAGACCCATGACTAGACCCTGCTGGCTCCAACAAGGTCATCCTACCCCTACCACGGCCACGCAGCGGACGTCCACGACCTCTTGTACTCATTTCTAACGATTGCGTTTATCTGTTTAAAAATTTTATGCATTAGTACCTTTGTTTCACTTGATTATCCATGAAGAAATTTTATGATAGGAGTTTTTAGGAGTGGTTCTTTCAGACTCATACAAGCACCTGATCCTTCTATTCATTCATTCAAAGAGACGTTGTAGTTTTCATTGTGATTGTTTTTCCACTACCCAAGGGTATTTTCGTAATTTGTCCTACATGGTATTTTTGTAATTTTTCAAAAATAAAAGTTCTCAGATGATTTTGTCAAAAAGTATTTTGGAACTCTTAAATTCACGAGGTATTTTGAAAAAATTTGAAATCCGGAGGTATTTCGGTAATTTTGGACCTCAGGGGTATTTCGATAATTTTTCACAAATCAGGGTGAATTTGTAAAATTTAATAAATCAGGGATATTTCAAAAGTTGTAAAACTTGGAGGGTTCTTTTTGAGAATTTTGTTTTCCAAGTTGATTGTGTTGCAAAATTTTGAAAACCAGGGTCATTCTGGTAATTTTGTTGGTTAGGGGCAATTTTGCAATTTTACCTCTAGGGGTATTTTAGTAAAAATTCTTCATAACAAGATTTCCAAAATTTGGTTTTAATTGATTTCACAAAATAAGGATATTTTAAATTTTCTTATTTGGAAATTTTTCATATGGAGGGTATTTTGGTAGTTTACAAGCCAGGGGTATTTTGGTCATTTTTCAAACTGAGGGGTATTTTAGTCATTTTTTAACCCAAGGTTTTAATTACTTCAAAACAAAATGGCTAGTCCCTTTCGGGTTTTAGTTATCAAGTTTAGCCTGTGAGTGTGTCGTCTCAGCTAGGATGAACCGTCACTACGCACCAAGTAGGATTCAAGTGAGTAGGAGGTGAGTCACTAGGACTGCTTAAATACCAGGCTCCCACCGAGTCCAATCCTAGACATGCGTATAACGATTGCCACATCCCTTGCTCAGTGACAACTCACAGGGTTGTTTAGGGAATTATTAAATCTTATGCATTGTTCGTTGGGGTTTGCTAACCCTAGGGTTTAACAATTCCTTATTCTAATAGTCTACGTTCCCAATTTACCCTTCTACCCCTATCAAGTATTCACAGAAATAGGTAGAATTACTTACCTAGGCGGATAGGTGCCGGAGACTCGGTGCCATTCTGTTCAAACCATAAACAGTTCCCCTAAACATTTCAATAAGGCCTACTAACAAAAACAAAACATTTTGGGCCTTGGGCCCCCACAGCCGAGTTTTGAACTGGGCTCTGATACCAAAAATGTAACACCCTAAACCCGACCCATGAGTCTTGACCGGATCTGGTATGTCACGGAGAAAAATGATTTGAAACATTTTGAGTGCCTGGTGAAAACTTGTTAAGATATGGCCAAGGTATTAAAACAGGGTTTGATAAAACTCAGTTGGGATTATTTTTTTAAACATGGTTGTGTTGATAAACCCTTTGAAAATGTTTGATCATGTAAATTTTAAAATTTGTCAAGGTTATAGTTGACTTGGTGTATTTTGTTACCCGATGGTAACATCTTTGAAAACCCGGAGAAGTTATTAAGTTTGAAAAAGTTACTTTTAACCGGTTCACCTAACATTTATAAATTCCATTTGTAATATAACATAAGTAAAATAAAACAATAAAATAAACATCCAAATAATAATTAGCGGCCTTATTACAACCCAAAATAAAAAGACTTAGAAAATAAATGAACTAAAACTGATTTAAATAAGGTTCCAAATATGAGAAACAAGCATGGCCGCCTCGAGTCCTCCCCGGCTCCATCTCCGCGATCTACTCATCTGCAAAATAGCATGGGAAGGGGTGAGTCACCAAGACTCAGTGTGTAAATCCCCCACCCGAAAAATACAACTCGTACACAATTTATTAATAGACATACAACATGCAACCCAACTAACCATCCATACTCCTTTACTACCCCGTGTGGTCAAAACCACGGTGGTCAAAACCACCGTGACTAGAGTCACATATCGAATGATGGGGCCAACCCATCGTGTGGTCAAAACCATCGATGACCATAGGTCACAATTTATCAAGTGTGGTCAAAACCACTGGTGGTACCAAACCACTGGGACTTAGTCATGATTTATCAACGGTGTGGTCAAAACCACTGGTGACCGAAGTCACAATTAATCTGATGGGGCCAACCCATCTTGTGGTCAAAACCACTAGTGACAGTCCATAGAAATCATCCCCCTCCTCTCATCAATCCCACCATCATCATGCTTACATAACAATTATCATATATCATGCATTTATGTATAGTATAGCATTTAACAGCATGTGACGGCTTACTCAAACATGCATTATAGATCACAAAATAGGGGACTTACCCGGAATTCAATCTTATGCCCATAAGCAAATCACTAGCAAAAATATTAAAAGGCAACAATATGGCAATGTTAATTAATAAAATGTGTAAAGAGTTTTACACACCTGTTACCACCGAAATTCCTAGATCCTAAAGATTCGATCTACGATGCTAGATCCTTGACCCTATAATCGGCCAATAATAGGGTTAGGGACTTAGGCCTATTCGGCCAAACCAAATAATCTCGAAGGATATGTTGTACTTGAAATAACACTCACCTTGAACTGATTTGGTTTCCAACCAAATCCCGAAGCCTTTGTTTGCCTTGGCCGATTAGCCCCAAAATCCATGGCACATAATCGGTTATACATGGATACCCAAAAATGGCCTTTGGCTGAATATAACTATTCACTTACCACACTTACCAAAATCCCAAAATTTTCACTTGACTTGTCAAGATCCCTACCAAAACACTTGTTAGAATCGGCTTGCACAATCACACATAATCAAGGCCTATGGTCGAATGTTACTTACCACCCTATCTTAGGAAAACAAATCCCGAAAGCTTCCTTCAATTGGCTATGGCTTCCCTACAATCGATTTAACCGCATTAATACAAGTCATAGGCCATTCGGCCGTAACATAAACCTAAAAGAAGTTGTCGCCTTACCTTGATGACTATCTCGGTCTCTAACCACCACAAGCTCAATACCGCTTGGTGATGTTAGGGGCTTCGCTACCTTTAAGTAAGAGAAAAGAACCGAATGCTAGAGTGAAAATAGCACCTTCCTTAGGGGATTTGGCTCAAAAGAGAAAGGGTATGGAGTCGGCCTTAAAACAAAGAAAGGAGGTGAAAGGAGGGACTTAGAGTGTTTCGGCTTTATGATATCAAGAAAGAAAAGAACAAAATTCAAGAGAAAGAGATGAGGAGATAGGAATTGACTAGGTACTTGAGAGAAAAGAAGAGGACATTGAATGAATTTAGGAGAAAGACATTGGCTATACCTATGCCTCAAAACCGATTGTGAATGGCCTTGATGAGTCCTTCATTCTACCAACTCTCACCCTTTGTGATAAATTTTATCACTTCATCAAATAAAATAGATAAAAAATGTTTATCCCTATCCTCCAAAGTCCCATTTGCCGTCCAACACCTCCCTTCTATGGTGCCATTTTGCAAAAAATAAAGAAAACCCCTAAGCTATTGCAGTGACTCGAACTTGAGTCCATTTGCCAACACCATAAGTGGTGCCCCAAGCCACTCCACCAAATGACTTTCATGTCCAAACTCCACCAAAAAATCTTTTAAAGCCTTCTTACTTGGCCCCCTTTCCTTTAATGCCAAAAGCCCAAAAATAAAACGATCCCCTTGTAACTCCCAAGACTCGAACCTCCACTCTTGAAGCTCCCTTTGACGCCACCTTCATAGCACTTAAGTGGCGTTTGAAAGCCACTTTGCCAAGCTATTCCTCGTGTCATGTTTCTCCCGAAATTTTACTTAACCCCTATCTCCTAGCTCCCTCCTTTAAACACTTAAAAGAAATTTTAGTCCTAAGTCAGGCCTAGCTCGGGGTTATTTCTAGACCCTAGAACATGCTTAGCAATCATAATTTTCATTTCTTCAAGCACACACATGGGAAAATAATTAAATTACAAACAACCCCTAATTTAGGATGTTACAAGACATTCAAAATAAGAAAAGGAAAAGGGAAAAAGACTGCTCTGTCAACAGTGGTGCTATAGTGGCGACAGTGATAGTCTAGCAATAGTGGCAGCGGTTCGATGGAGGAGAAAGAATGAACAATGATTCGGTCAATTCTTAATGAAGAAGAGAAGAGAAACAAAAGAAAGATGAAAAAAAAGGAATTTAGTGGAAAAAATTAAAAAAAGGAATTTACTGGTGGTGCACGGTGGTTGACACGGTGAAGGAGGGCGGCACAAAGGGCTGTGCTCGAATAGAAAAAAAAAAGGAGATGGGAGAGGTGATGGGTGGTGGTGAAGTATTGGTGGTGCACAACTAAGAAGGATGGAGGAAAAAGTGGGAAAAAAAAAAAAAATAGAAGGTTGTGAGCTAAACAAAAGAGAAAAAGAGAGAAAATGGGAAGGAGAGGAGGGTGGTGTAGTAATGAGAGGAGGAGAATGTGAGGTTGGATGGAAAAAAAGTGGTCAATTTAGTCTAGGTTCATTGTACATTGAATAAAGCAAAAATGGAGGAAAAAGCCAACAAAATGGGACAATAGAGTGAAAAAGGGATCATAGTCTCTTCACTTAAGGCATGTTGACCAAAAGAAAAGGAAATAATCTTCCTCCCATTATGGAAAGCTAAGTTGGATGACAACATATATAATAGATGGGAAAAATTAAAAAAATAATAATTAATTAACGCTAATGAGGAGACTTAAACCTAAGACCCATAGGAAACTAACTAAGAGCTTAACCACTTTACCACTTAACTCTTCATTATTATTTTAAAAGAAAATATTTAAAAACATGGGATGACCCATGTTAAGGGTTTAAAATAAATTTGCACCAAATAGAAATTAATGAGAGGGAAGAGATTCGAACTCAGATCATCAAGGACAGCTCCACCACTACTCAATCACTATAATTTTTATTAATTTCTTAACAAATGTGCTAAGGTCATCTAAAAAAATTCAAACGTGACCATTCTCGGTTCATTAACCCCATTTCTACTAACTCAATTTTTGGGATGTGACAACTCTCCCCTCAAAAATAATTTCATCCTCGAAATTCCTATTGTTAAACCAATTCACTTATCCACAAAATTCATAACTCGTTTTTCTAAACTAACCATTGTGCTTTCACTGTGCAACTCTAATTCCAATGTAGTTTCAGGATTTCACCTTAAATCTCAGATGGATTTCTTATTTACTTACACAGCTTGTCTCAGTGGACTATCTATAGAAATATCACTAACGATTTCCTCATTCCCTAAAACCTCCCAAACCCTGCCGAAACGTTATGGCTAGATTGAGAAGGCTACATTAGCCACCGAAATGTCTAAGCTAACATACGTTACTTTTGAAGACTTTAAATAAAGTCATTTTAGAGAAAACCGTAGTTGTACTTTGAGTTAGCTTAAAAGCATTCATTCATTAGGTCGTATATACTTAGGATTCATTTTATTGTTGATAGAGTTTTTTAGAAAAACCATTTGCTTGTCGCTCTTCTTTAAAAAAAAACTCGAAGTTAAACTAATACAGCAGAAAAGCCATTTTTCAAGTCATTTTGGAAAATTAGTTGCCTTATCGATTTGTTTTTTTTTTCAAAAACGGTTCCTTCACAATGCAGTGGAAACTAGGGAACAATATCAAATTTTACTTAAGCCTTATATCATGCATTATTGGGTTATTATGCTTAAGTAATCCATGCATGGAAAAATCCCCAAAAGAAAAGTTACACAGCCACAGACCAGAAATAATTAAAAATTACAAGTGAAAGCACGTAAAGACTTAATAATACTTAATTAAAATAATAATAATCTGAGATCCAAGTTGATTCTCTAAATGCCGAGTCCGGTCCTAATTTTGAGGTTTACCTAAAAATTTAAACACTATTAGGGGGTAAGCTTATGAAAAGCTCAGTGTGAGTCGAACAATTATTTAAACGGACAAAAACATAAATACCAAATACAGTGAAACATATTAGCATTAATAGAAGAACACAAAACCATCATTGGAATTTCATATCATTACATGACCATTATCAAATTAATGTCAAATGGTGTATGAGCATGGGTCATCATTCATTCGTGTAACAATCATTAATTTCGATACCATTCAATACAACACAATACAAAACATAGCATAAATCAATAACATTTAAATATGTCATGAGCACGATGCAATGAAAAATGGTTCCTACCCATACCATCCGCTACACACCACGAGTTCCCCAGAATCCGTCATCCGAACTCCAAAACATTATGGGCTTAAGCCCATTGTGGTTAAAACCACTGATAACAATATGCAGTAAATTTTTCCAGTAAGAATGCAGACAAGCTGCCAACAATAAATCGCCATTCCCCTCGATACTCTAGGTGCAGTGCACTGCCTACGAATAATGTGGACTTAATATGCCACCGGTACTCTACGAAACTCCTCCGTCAACCACAAAATCCCAACCCAGTGCATATGCAATATGTCACACAATCTCATACATAATCATATCTCAATACATTTCACATTCATTTGACATGCTCAACATGTCCTCAATAATCACAAACTTTCAGTAAATGGAATCAGTGACCTAATCTTTCAAATTACCATTGTGTTGGCATCAATCAATATCGTTCAATTTCACATACTTGATGGATTTTTATTGTGCATAAATAACACCCTTTTCAGTACACAATATAACAAATATCTCACACATTTAAACCATAGATAAACATAATACCTCAACACATTATATCATTCAGTTAAACATTGTAACACCCTAAAACTCAGCCTAGAAGTTTAGACCGAATCCTGAAGGTTACATTGGCCACCAAAAATGGAGGAAACAAAAACTTTACTTCAAACCAAGAAAACCTTGTTGTTCATTATGTTTGAAACAATATGCAACTGATGTCAAAAATTCAGAAATAAAATCCACAGTTTCTAAAGTTCAGTTCAAATAAAACTTATGAGATTTTACTTAAATCGAATCAAACCATATCTTTTTGAGACCTTCGGTATGCCAAGTCCAGCTCCAAAACACAGAATGTACCTAAAAGGAAAAACACTACAGAGATGAGCTATACGAGCTCAGTGTGAGTCTGAAACATGAACAGATGGAAAAAGATGGAGTGACACGATAAATACTTTAGACAAGCATATGTGTAAAATTATCACTTATGAAAGCCTCAATCGGTACGTCAAATACAATATCAAACCACAGAAATGATGTTCCAATCATACGCAATAATCAGAACATATTACATGACATTAACTATATTGTTAATAACAAAAATTTCACACAACAAACAAAATTTTCTAACAAATAGACGTATATTAAGATGCGAGAGAATGCACAAGTCAAAAATACCACCCCGCCAACCAAACACCACTTTGTGCATCCAGCACACCACATAAGGTCTATGGTAGGCCCATCCACCATGCACACCACATGGAACCATAATAGGTTCATCCACCCTACACACTATATAACGTGGAACTATGCTGTAACACCCCAAACCCGGCCTAAAAGTTAGGCCCGAAACTGGTGTGTCACAATAAAGAAAACGTATAAAGGATCTTGTGATTCATACTAAAATAGGTGTCACTGAAGAAAACAAGTTTGGTTAGAAATAAAAAATACTACTAATTTCGAAGGTTGATTGATAAATTGATAATTGAAATAGTGAGTTTTAAAACCGTGACTTTTGAAAATATCGTTGATGATTCGAAAGAAAATCAGGGTTAAATTATTTGCAAAAGTTTGTATAAAATCCATTTATTAATCAATTTAGAAAAACCTTTATTTAGAATTTTTAGAAAATTTCCACTTAAAGTATCTCAAGCAGAATAATAATGTAACATCCTAAAATTTGAGTATCATCTTGTTGCTTGTGTTAGCTCGGGTATGATTTTATTGTATGCCTGATATAGTCTTGTAAAGGTTTGGAATTGTTCGGATCTAGAATAATTTTTAGTATGGAGAATTTTGTAATATCCGGGAATTAGGGCTTGTGCATTTTTGCTCAATTGCATGTGCTTGTATGCCTGTGTATATTATGAATGTACTTTATGAATTTTGGGAACAGTAGAATATAGGAGAATGCCTTAGAAATTATTTAATTTTAAGTTTAAAAGAGGAAGCTAAGCCTAAGAGGCCTTAAGAAAATTTGTAGGGGAAATATGCCACTAAAATGGGCTTGTTTAAGTGGCTTGGAGGCACCACTTAGGGCCTTAGTAAGTGACGCCACAAGAAAAGGGGGAAGGGCCTATGTTCGAATCACAAGGGAAGCAAAAAGGAGTTTTATTTTGCTACAAGGATGAGCAAGATGGGATGACATATGGACTCTAGAGGAAGGAAGTATAGATTGGGTTGGAGTGTTAAGGATTCGACTAAGGTAGAGTGAAATAAGGGATTTGATAGTGAGAGGAGGAATTGGCCGAATAGGGGACTCTAGGTGTAGTAGTTTCGGCAAAAAAGGAGAAGTGAGGCCATTCTCCATTCTTTTCTTTTCTCTTTAGTTCTCTGCTGAATTCTCTAGCCAATCTACCCCTTTCTTCTTCTTTTATTTTGTGTTAGCCGAATCCTCCTTTGCCACCATAGCCGAATTGCTCAACCCCTTCTTCTTTTCTTTTCTTTCATAATTCTTCCAAAAGCCGAAATACTCCTGAGATAGCCAAATATCCCATCTCCATTAGGAGCCATAGCCGAATCTCAAGGTGGCCTTATTATTTCCTCTCTATCGCAAGTTTTAAAAGCCAGAAACCCAACATCTTTCCCTCCTGTCGACATTTAGAACTTGTGAACTACTCGAAAGTGGTAAGTATTTCTTCTTTGAGTAATCAGTTTTGGGTTCTCTTTCTTTTAGTGTGTCGAACCAATGATTAGGCCTTGGTATAAGGTTGGCTGAATGTTTTTTAAGGCCATAAGTGATGTGTCCTTTTGTGTGTAGCCGAAGGAAGGAAGCACTAAGGATTCTTTCAGGATTCGATTCATCAAGGTAAGTGATATGTGGTATTCGGCCAAGGGCCATTTTCTTAGATTATTGTTATAGTCGATTCTAACAATGGTTAAGCAGGGATTTCGGCAACATCAGGAACAAGTAGTGGTTTTCGGGATTTAAAATCGCAAGGTGAGTGTACATGTACATTCGGCCATATTTAAGTGACTGAGATCTATTTCTTATTTGTTCGAAAGCCGAAACTAATCAAGTCCAGTGAACTAGTGTTGGCTGATTGCAAGGAAAAAATATCACTGAGTTTCGGGATTTGATTAGTAATGAAATCGGCAACAAGGTAAGATTTTGGTTGCCATAATCCTTCGGGATTTGATCATTTGGCCAAATGGCCTTTAGCTAAAATGGTTAGTGTTGGCCAAATGTAGGAACTAAGGATCTAAAGCATTGGATCGGGTTTTCGGGATTTCAGTGAAAACGTTAAGTGAATCAGGTGTGTACCCCACACTAACTCTCAATAGATTTATGGCATCAATTTTATATATGTGTTTATAATGATGTGAAATATGGCCAAAGGTACCATGCAATGGTACAAAGTACTCAGGTACGTTAACCTGCTACTACTGTGGTTATAATATTATGAATATCTATTATGGCACTCATGTGAAAGCTATGTGAATGTGAATAAGGCATAAGATAAGCTATTGGCATGATTTGTATGACATGGGGCATATGAGTGATATGAAAAGGGGAAGTGATTTGGTGGTTTATACCACAATATCTGAATGTGGTGACTCATGTCACAAAAATCCGAATGTGGTGACTTATGTCACAAATGATTATCTGGTGGCTATGCCACAATATATATAAAGGCGATGAGCATGTAAATGCAGTGACGCCTTTGATGATGTGTAGCGGATGGAGGGTCGACTTAGTAGTCCCCACGGTGTGTTGGTTAGTACGGGCGATGTGTAGCGGATGGTTAACTAGGTTTGGGTTCGGGAATGCATCATTACTTATCTTTGCTATCTGTACATGTTTGAACTATTGTGCCTAAATTTGATGAGACTTAGTGTTGGCTATTACACACTGAGTCTGTTTGACTCACCCCGTTGTGGGATATTTTTCAGGTGACACTCAAGAATGGACCGAGTCGGCGGGGAGCTCGATGGTGGCCATGCTCATTTCTCGAAATTATTTTATTTTTATTAGTTTTAATTTTTAAGTTTTGGATTTTTTTGGGATTTGTTTTTGATGTAATAAGGCCACTAGTATGAAAGCTGTTTATGCATGCATTTTAATTATTTTAGTATGATACGATTTTATCAATTTAAAGTTTAAGTAACTTTTATTAAAATAAATGTTAAATGTTTTGACATCTAATCAACACCGTTTAAAATTTGAACCCAACACTAATCAATTGTTTTTCAAAAACACTCTTGTATTTGGCAAAGTTCAAATAAGATTCGAAGGGTTTTTCCCTAGAAGCATACCAGATCCAGTCAGAGCTTATAAAATTACCATTTTACCCTTAAAATTTTCTTACCAAGTATTTCAATTTTGTAAAGATACCAAAAGTCTCTATTTTGCAACATTTTCAAATACCCTAATTTGGAAAATTATCGAAATACCCCTATAGGGTAAACTTACAGAAATACCCCTGGGTAGTGGAAAACAACAAACAATGACAACTATAATATTTTTCTGTAATGAATGCAAGTTCATGAATGTGATTGAATGAATGAATTGACACTGTATGTGTATGAAATTGAAAGAACTACTCCCTAGAACTATTGACCATAAGACTGTTCGTGATAAATCAGTGAAACAAAAACTAATCTATAAAATTCTTAAATCGGATAAACGCGATTGAAGTATGAACTCTAGGGGCGTGGTCAAAGCGTGCGTGGTAGTGGTAGAGGCCAAATGACCGTGTCGAACCCGTTAGGTCCGGACAAGGGTGCGAAAATGAGATGCCACCACCACCGGTACTGATGTGGAATATCAAGATCGACGGGGATGATGCAAGATATCCAGCGACGATCTTGCGAGTTTTGGAAAGGGTGGGCGGAGCAAAGCGGAGGCATGGGAGCTCGTAAGTCGATTCCGAGCGACTTGAGCTAATGGAGCTAAATTTTTTTGTGGAGTTTTTAGTGTGGCACCCAATACAGCTGAGTATTAGTTGGAAGCAACGGAGCGATTATGGACGACTTAGACGATTGTTGAGGAAAAACTAAAAGGGTAGTGTCGCTATCTCGTGATGAGTCATACCAATGGTGGCTCACGATTCGGGATAGTGGCACAGATGATCTTACTTGGGAATATTTTAAGGCGGCATATCGGAAGAAGTACATTGGAACTAGTTATGTGGATGCAGAGGAAGGCATTTTGAGGCTGGTGCAAGGAAATACATCTGTAGCGAAATACGAGGCAGAATTTCTAAGGCTGAGCCGTTATGCTCGAGGCATTGTGTCGACAGAGCATGAGCGGTGTGTCCGATTTGAGAACAGACTGAGGGATGATCTAAGATTGTTGATAGCTCCACAGCAGGAGTGAGAGTTTGCCATGTTGGTGGAGAAGGCCAAGGTAGCCGAAGGGATTAAGGACTCGGTGAGACAGAATACAGACTGGGGTAGGCAAAAGAGAGGCTTTGGATCATCAGGGCCTTCAAGGAATGAGCAAAAGAGGCCTAGAGTTGATGGGCCGTGAGGTCAGCAAGCTGCTACCGGAGGGTAGTATCGTACTTGTGCCCAGTGTGGAAAGATGCACTTGGGGGAGTGTTGGAAAAAGACAGGAGGATGTTTCAAGTGTGGGTCCAAGGACCACATGATTAAGGATTGTCCTATGAGAACTGAAGGGGGTCGACCAGTAAGCCAAGGTCCTAACCAGGCTAGAAGAGGAGGGCAATGACCACCGCGAGGCCTTGGTTCATTGGCGCAGAGGTAATGATCTTTGAAAGGGGACGAGGAACACCGGGTCAAGGTGTTGGTAACACAGAGGCAAAAAAATTGGGTTTAGGGTATGCCGTTCGTCGAAGGGAGGACGGAGACGCATCGGACGTCATAACCGGTACGTTCCTTATATTTGGCAAGCCTTACTTTACTTTGATTGATGTTGGCTCTACCCACTCTTATGTTGCATGTAGAGTAGTTGAAACTCTAGGAATAGCCTTTGAACTATCTAATAGGGAGATGACTGTAGTAAGCCCATTAGGTCAAACTGTAGTGGTGAATAAGATGTTTCGGAAAGTACCTATAGAGATTCAGGGAGTGGTATTTTCTGCCAACTTAATGGAACTACCCTTCGGAGAATTCGATCTTATTCTTGGCATGGACTGGCTAGTGGAGCATCAGGCTGTATTGGATTGTGTAGCTAAACGAATGGGGTTGAGGACCCTAGAGGATGAGGCGGTAATTATGATAGGGGAAAGAAGAAACTACTTATCTAACGTAGTTTTAACCTTAAAGGCTGATAAGATGGTTCAAAAGGGGTGTAAGGCATTTTTGGCATTCGTTAGTGCTTTGGATGTGAAAGAAGGGGGAGTTAGTGGAGTTAGAACCGTAAGGGAGTTTGTGGATGTCTTTCCAGAGGAATTGCCAAGAATACCCCCGTATAGGGAGGTGGAGTTCAGAATTGACTTGCTACCAGGAACAGCTCCTGTGTCAATTGCCCCGTACAAAATGGCACCAAAGGAGTTGGTTGAGCTCAAGGCTCAGATCCAAGAATTACTTGACCGTGGGTTTATCCGACCCAGTGTGTCTTCATGGGGAGCACCGGTCTTGTTCGTGAAGAAGAAGGACAGAACTATGCGCATGTGCATAGATTATCGTCAGTTGAATAAGCTGACCATTAAGAACAAGTACCCTTTGCCAAGAATAGATGACTTGTTCAATCAGCTTAAGGGGGCCGCGGTATTCTCAAAGATAGATCTAAGGTCTGGATATCATCAGCTTAAGGTGAAGGAGGCTGATATCCATAAGACAACTTTCCGAACAAGGTATGGGCATTTTGAGTTTGTAGTAATGTCATTTGGTTTGACGAATGCCCCAACCGCGTTCATGAACATGATGAACTGGGTTTTCCAACCCTATCTGGATCGGTTCGTTGTTGTGTTCATAGACGATATATTGGTGTTTTCGAAGTTTGAGGAAGAACATGATGAGCACCTCCGAGTCGTGTTGCAAGTGTTAAGGGAGAAAAAGTTATATGCTAAGTTCAGCAAGTGCGAATTTTAGCTGAAGGAGGTTACGTTTTTAGGACATGTGGTATCTACTGAAGGAATAAGGGTGGATCCTTGGAAGATTGAGGCAGTTTTGGATTGGAAACCCCCTAAGTCTATGGCAAAGTTTGTAGTTTCTTGGGATTAGCAGGCTACTACAGAAGGTTTGTAGAAGGGTTTTCATCGATAGCTGCACCTTTGACGAAGTTGTTGAGAAAGGAAGTACCTTTCGTATGGAAAAATAAGCAATAAGAGAGCTTTGAAAATCTTAGGAGGGTTTTGACGGAAGCTCCAGTTTTGATTCAGCCTGAGGCAGGAAAGGATTTTGTAGTATACTGTGATGCTTCCCATATAGGATTGGGAGGTGTCCTTATGCAAGACGGGAAGGTAGTTGCTATTGCATCTCGACAACTAAGGCCACACGAGGTTAACTACCCGACGCATGACTTGGAATTGGCGGCAGTGGCCTTTGCTCTTAAGGTATAGAGGCACTACTTATGTGGAGAGAAGTCCGTAATCTACACAAATCACAAAAGCCTCAAATATCTGTTGACTCAGAAGGAGTTGAACCTGAGACAGCGAAGGTGGGTAAAACTATTGAAGGACTACGATTGCTCTATAGAGTATCACCCAGGCAAGACAAATGTGGTGGCAGATGCCCTAAGTCAGAAAGTAGTGATGGAGTTAAGGGCAATGTTCGCACATTTAAGCCTCTATGATGATGGAAGTTTATTAGAAGAATTGCAAGTGAAGCCGACATGACTAGATGAGGTGAAAGAAGGACAGTTGGTAGATGATGATTTCAGTACTAAGCTACAGCAAGTGCAGAGGGAGAGTTGGAGGATTATGGTATTAATGGCGATGGAGTATTGTGTTTCAAGGGAAAGGTTTGTATACCAAAGAACGAGGAGTTAAGGCGGAGAATTCTTTAGGAGTCGCATAGTAGTCCTTATGCTATGCATCCTGGAGGCGATAAGTGTCTGAGAGACTTAAGGAGCAGTTTTGGTGGCACAGTCTTAAGCGGAAGTTACGAATTTGTAGGGAAGTGCTTAACATGTCGACAAGTTAAGGTGAACACCAAGTTCCGTCGTGGTTGCTTCACCAATCTGATTCCATGAGTGGAAGTGGAGAGAATCACCATGGACTTCGTTAGTGGGCTTCCCTTACGCTTACTAAGAAGGACTCGGTATGGGTGATAATGGATCGACTGACAAAGCCCGCGCATTTCATTCCAGTGCGGGTTGACTATCCTCTCTAGAGATTAGCAAAGTTGTATGTTGCGAAACTTGTAAGGTTGCACGGAGTGCTGGTCTCGATTATCTTGGATAGGGATCCGAGGTTTACATCTCGATTTTGAAAGGTACTACATCAAGCTTTGGGCACCAGATTAGATTTTAGTACGGCATTCCATCCACAGTCAGACGGTCAATCTGAGCGGGTAATACAAGTGTTGGAGGATATGCTGAGGGGCTGTGTGATAGACTTCAGAGGAAGTTGGGAAGAATATTTGCCTCTAGCAGAATTTACGTACAACAACAGCTATCAGGCAAGTATTCGGATGGCACCGTACAAAGCACTGTGTGGACGGAGGTGTCCCACTCCTACATGTTGGACAAAATTGGGAGAATATCAGATTTTGGGTCCAGAGGTTATGGCAGAATCGGAGGAAAAGGTTAAGGTAATTCGGGCACAGTTGAAGGAGGCATCTGACAGGTAAAAGTCGTATGCCGATCTCAAACGGAAGGACATAAAATTTGCTGTGGGAGATCAAGTGTTTCTCAAAGTTTCGCCTTAGAAGAAAGTGATGAGATTTGGTTGAAAAGGGAAGCTAAGTCCCAGGTTTATAGGACCTTATCGGGTGTTGAAACGAATTGGACCAGTGGCATACAGTTAGAGTTGCCTTCAGAATTGAAGCAAATGCGCGATGTATTCCATGTTTCCATGCTACGTCGATACCGATCGGATCCATCTCATGTAGTTCCGGTTGAAGAGGTGGAGCTGAGACCAGATTTATCTTATGAGGAAGAGACGATTCAGATTTTAGTGCATGATGTAAAGGTGCTTCGAAGGAAGTCGGTCCCTCTGGTCAAAGTGTTGTGGCGTAACCATGGATCGGAAGAAGCTTCTTGGGAGTCGAAAGAAGCAATGCGACAACAATACCCCCACCTATTCTATCCTGGTAATTTCGAGGTCAAAATTATTTTAAGGGGGTAGAACTGTAATATCCGGGAATTAGGGCTTGTGCATTTTA
This sequence comes from Gossypium rotundifolium, assembly GCA_025506655.1. Lineage (NCBI taxonomy): Eukaryota > Viridiplantae > Streptophyta > Magnoliopsida > Malvales > Malvaceae > Gossypium > Gossypium rotundifolium. Next base: position 26,278,534 of record CP106727.1, read on the forward strand.
CTCAATTGCATGTGCTTGTATGCTGTGTATATTATGAATGTGCTTTATGAATTTGAGAACAGTAAAATGTAGGAGAATGCCTTAGAAATTATTTAATTTTAAGTTTAAAAGAGGAAGCTAAGCCTAAGAGGCCTTAAGAAAATTTCAGGGAAATATGCCACTAAAATGGGCTTGTTTAAGTGGCTTGGGCGCCACTTAGGGCCTTAGTAAGTGACGCCACAAGCAAAGGGGAAGGGCCTAGGTTGAATCGGAAGCAAAAGGAGTTTTATTTTGCTACAAGGATGAGCAAAGAGTGACTGCATATGGACTCTAGAGGAAGGAAGTATAGATTGGGTTGGAGTGTTAAGGATTGGCTAAGGTAGAGTGAAATAAGGGATTTGATAGTGAGAGGAGGAATTGGCGAATAGGGACTCTAGTGTAGTAGTTTGGCAAAAAGGGAGAAGTGAGGCCATTCTCCATTCTTTCCTTTTCTCTTTCGTTCTCTGCCGAATTCTCTAGCCAATCTACCCCTTTCTTCTTCTTTTATTTTGTGTTAGCCGAATCCTCCTTTGCCACCATAGCCGAATTGCTCAACCCCTTCTTCTTTTCTTTTCTTTCACAATTCTTCCAAAAGCCAAAATACTCCTGAGATAGCCGAATATCCCATCTCTATTAGGAGCCATAGCCGAATCTCAAGGTGGTAGTATTCTTTCCTCTCTATCATGAAGTTTTAAAAGCGAAAACCCAACATCTTTCCCTCACATCGACATTTAGAACTTGTGGACTACTCAAAAGTGGTAAGTATTTCTTCTTTGAGCAATCGGTTTGGGTTCTCTTTCTTTTAGTGTCTTAGAACCAATGATTAGGCCTTGGTATAAGGTTGGTGAATGTTTTTAAGGCCATAAGTGATGTGTCCTTTTGTGTAGTCAAGGAAGGAAGCACTAAGGATTCTTTCAGATTCGATTCATCAAGGTAAGTGATATGTGGTATTGGCCAAGGGCCATTTTCTTAGATTATTGTTATAGCCGATTCTAACAATGGTTAGCGAGGATTTCGATAACATCGGGAACAAGTAGTGGTTTTGGATTTAAAATCGCAAGGTGAGTGTACATGTACATTCGGCCATATTTAAGTGATGAGATCTATTTCTTATTTGTTCGAAAGAAACTAATCAAGTCCAAGTGAACTAGTGTTGGTGATTGCAAGGAAAAATATCACGGAGTTTGAGATTTGATTAGTAGTGAAATCGGCAACAAGGTAAGATTTTGGTTGCCATAATCCTTGAGATTTGATCATTTGGCCAAATGGCCTTTAGCTAAAATGGTTAGTGTTGGCGAATGTAGGAACTAAGGATCTAAAGCATTGGATCGGGTTTTTGGATTTCGTTGAAAGCGTTAAGTGAATCGTGTGTGTACCACACTAACTCTCAATAGATTTATGGCATCAATTTTATATATGTGTTTATAATGATGTGAAATGTGGCCAAAGGTACCATGTAATGGTGCAAAGTATTCGTGTATGTTAACCTCGCTACTACCGTGGTTATAATATTATGAATATCATTATGGCACTCATGTGAAAGCAGAACGAATGTGAATAAGGCATATGATAAGCTATTGGCATGATTTGTATGACATGGGGCATATGAGTGATATGAAAAGGGAAGTGATTTGGTGGTTTATACCACAATATTCGAATGTGGTGACTCATGTCACAAAATCCGAATGTGGTGACTTATGTCACAAATGATTATCTGGTGGCTATGCCACAATATATATAAGGCGATGAGCATGTCGTCACAGAACGCCTTCGATGATGTGTAGCGGATGGACGATCGACTTAGTAGTCCCCACGGTGCGTTGGTTGGTGCAGGCGATGTGTAGTGGATGGTTAACTAGGTTTGGGTTTCGGAATGCATCATTACTTATATTTGCTATCTGTACATGTTTGGTATTGTGCCTAAATTTGTTGAGACTTAGTGTTGGTTGTTACACACCGAGTCTGTTTGACTCACCAGTTGTGGGATATTTTTGGTGACACTCAAGTAATGGACCGGGTGGCAGGAGCTCGATGGTGGCCATGCTCATTTCGAGATTATTTTATTTTATTACTTTTTAATTTTCAAGTTTTGGATTTATTTGGGATTTGTTTTTGATGTAATAAGGCCACTAGTATGAAAGCATTTATGCATGAATTTTAATTATTTTAGTATGATACGATTTTATCAATTTAAAGTTTAAATAACTTTTATTAAAAATAAATGTTAAACGTTTTGACACCTAATCAACACCGTTTAAAATTTGAACCCAACACTAATCAACTGTTTTTCAAAAACACTCTTGTATTTGGCAAAGTTTAAATAAGATTCGAATGGTTTTTCCCTAGAAGCATGCCAGATCCGATCAGGGCTTGTGGGTCGAGTTTGGGGTGTTTCAAATTTAGTAAAGTGGATCAAGTGACCCTGATACTTAAATTAATTTAAGTATCTAAAATTAGCACAAGAGGAGTTAGTAGCATGGTGGTAATGGAGCATGAATGGTTGCTTGAGGGGAGTGGTTCGAATAACATGGAGTGCATTTTGGAGACTTTATTTTTTTTCTGCATCTTTACATCAAGTGTCGGCCAAGCTTTATATTTGGTAAGTTGGACTTTAAATTTTTATGGCAAGATGATTAATAGTTTAGGTAAGCTTGAAGTTTGGGAAAGGAATCATTTTGATTAAGGAATGATGAGGGAACACAAGGCATATTGTAAGGTGATTGCTATGGAAAGTTTTGTGTGGAAAACTTTGACTTTGGAGTCCATGTATTTGGACGGTTTGGGAGCCTAGGGGGTGACCGAATTTTGATGAAGGTTTTGGTAGGTTAGTAGCTAGTTGGTCATTTTGACAATTGGGTTATTTTGTGTTTTCTCTAAAGCAAATTTTCTTTCTCTCCACCTTTCCTCTCCTAGCCGAATGCATTTTTAGCATTAGGTAAGCATCTTTTATTTTTTTTCTCTTTTCTATTGGCCATTCCATTTTGACCATTTTGGGTTAATTTGCCTATTCTCTCAAGTTTCTTTTCCCCTATTGCCGAAAACACCAAAAACCTTGAAGACCATTTTCTCTTTTCTTTTCTTCCTCTCTAGTGCCGAAATCACCATAGCACTAAGGCCATTTTTCATCCCTTTCTTTTCTTCTTTTCTCTTCTCATTTACCTTGTCTAGGCTGAAGTTCTTTGGTGATCAACTTTCTTTCTCTTTTGGTTAACCTTGGTCGAAACTTATAGCCATCATTCTCTCTTTTCTTTCTTTTCGTAAATCCCTAAAACCAAAACACCATAGTCGTAACTCTCTTTCCCTTCACTTCTTCTTTTGACGATTCATCAAAGCCGAAGCACATCACTATTTAGCCGATTTCTTCATCTATTTCTCCATATTCGATTGCTCACCTATCTTTAAGAGCCGAATATCTTTGTGGGTACAATTGATCTCAACGCTAGGGGTAAAGGTTAGTTGCCATTCATTTTCTTTCTTCCTCTTTTGGATTAGCCGGAATTTGGAATCTAATCTCTTCTATTCTTTTTGGCCAAATCCTTGCAGGGGGAATTTTTTGGGATTCTTTTGTAGCCGACGTTTAGGGGGAGATCATTCGGGATTTGAATATCCAAGGTAAGCAAATATGACCTTAGGCCGAGGGCCACTTACTTTTGTTCATTATGTTAGAATTGAATCTAACATATATCATATAGGATTTCGACAAACTCCATAGACAAGTGATGGTTTTCGGGATTTAATCGAGTAAGGTAAGGAGATAATGATATTTGGCCAAAGGCCATATCTTTTTAGTGATAAGCTATTTCTCATATAGTGTTATGTAGGTGCTGTCGGCGTTGTAAGCAAAAGCCCGAAATCTTAAGTATTCTGTTGTTCTTCGTGTTTACAAGGTGTGTAGCCTAAACTAAATTTCTGATAGATTAATAGTATTATTGATAACCATGTGTTAATAAGAAATATGTATGATAACGGTTGTGGGTACCATTCAGTGGTACATGATATTCAGTACATTAACCCGTAATACTTGTTAATAATGTTGTAAGCATGGATATGAAATGTGTATGATTCCGTTATGATTTTGGGGGTATTTTGCATAAAATCTAAATAATACGTATGTGCATGGGCATATGGGTGATTTTGATAAAGGGGAAGTGTTCCGGTAGTTTTTACCACATTATCCGGTGATTTCGATCACAATAATATTATTCGGTGACTTCGATCACATATTATGATTCCGGTGACTTTGTCACAATTATCCGGTGGCCATGCCACAATTTATAAGGGTGATATGCAGTTGATTGCATCGACTGCCTTCGATGGTGTGTAGCGGATGGAGGGTCAATTTAGTAATCCCCACGGTGTGATTGGCAGGTACGGGTGGTGTGTAGCGGATGGATATCTAGGTGGGCTCGAGATTGCATTTCATTTTATATGTACATGTGATTTAATCGGTTATTATCGATTTGCTATATTATGGGCTTATGGCTAAATGTGATTTAAATGGGCTTTATTGCTATGCTCGATTGGGTTTTAGTGTCTTGTTACACATTGAGTGCATTGACTCACCCTCGTGGGATATCTTTTTCGGTGATACTTAGCGTGATGGACCGGTCGTGAGAACTACGTGGTGGCCATTGCTCAACTCAAGATATGGGTTTTCTTTTAATTAAACTTACTATGTTTTCTTTTATTATTTGAAATTTATTTTGGGTTATGTTTTTGTAATAAGGCCGCTATAAACTGCTTTTATTTATACGTTTTAAATTTTTATTCGCTACGCTCAACTTCAACTAAATAATTAAATATTTTCGATAAATGAATTAAATTGTTTTGACACCTAAATACCTATGGTTTTCAACTTAATAATAAGTTCTAAATCCAATTTTTCTTTTGAATAATAAATTTTCTAAAACATAAAGTTAACGATTTAATAAGATACAAACTTAAATCACAACCCGATTTTTAACAAGATCGTACTTCAAATCTATTCTCTTACCACAAAATCACATATTTTTCAAAACGACAAAACGAGTTTTTTCTCAAGAAGCATACCAGATCCGGTCGGGGCTTGTGAGCCGGGTTTGGGGTGTTTCAAATAAGCATGATAAAACATAAGCAAAATAAAAATATCCCAGAGGCCTTATTACAACTTAAACACAAAATAATAAAATAAACGGAATAGATCAGAAAATTAATTTACTAAAGTTCGAAACATTTATTTTCGAAGTATGGCCTCCACCGAGTCATCCATGGGCCCAAGTCCACATCATGGTACATTACCTACAAGGATTAAGAAAGAAGATGGGTGAGTTACAAGAACTCAGTGCATAATCCCCTTACGTTGTCCATTGGGCTTGAGCCCGTTTAGCAATAATTTGGGCTGGAGCCCATTTACAAAACAAACTAGGCCTTAGGCCTATAAACATGATAATGCAGATAATGTAATGCAATCCCAAACCAACCTAATAATCCATCTGCTACACACCACCCGTACCATCCAACACACCTATGGGGATCAAGTCAACCCACCCCGCTAAACACACCAATCGCAGGCATTATGCCATTTATAACAAATTTTGATCTGGCCAGAGTCATATTAACAAACATTTTTATGGCTATGCCACCGGAACTTCTCTTCATCATATTTTCCCATCCCATGCAAAATCATGTAAAGGCATCATACATAGCAAATCATGATATTTACAAATATAAACAACAATAATTAATTTAGAAATTCATTTCACAAATTCGGCCCATCATAACACTTTGTAAATTGGTCCATTAGGGCAATCTATCAAATCGGCCCATTAAGGCAATATATCAAAACGGCCCATTAAGGCAATATATCAAATCAGCCTATTAGGGCATTTTCGTAATTTGACACCTTTAGAGTCATTTCAGCAATTCGGTCCGTTAAGGCATTTTGACAAAATCGGCCCATAAGGGCAATTTTCGTAATTTCACAACCTCAGACTTAACTACTAATTTGGGGCATAAAAATTAAAATTGTCCATCCGCGTCATATTGACTAAATTGACTATAACTCGAGTTAGGAAACTCGAAATTTAGATCTGTAAATTTTCCTTAGAACTAGACTCATATATCTTCTTACTACAATTTTTCCAGAATTTTTGGTTTAGCTCTTTAGTACAGTTTATTCATTAAATCTTTCCTTGATTCACTGACCAACGATTCTGACCTCTCTTACCCTAAATTCAAATATCTCCTTGTACCGTTTTCATATGTTGTCCCACTTGTATCAATTGAAAATAGACTCACTAAGGAATCTATACATATAATCTATAACTCATAATTCATTTTGTAAAATTTTGAATGATTTTTGCAAGACAGAACAAGGAACCACGAATTCAATCAGAACCAGTCTCACTAAAATTTAAAAATCTCAAAATATACTAATCGTTTGCTTGCTCTGTTTCTTTTATAAGAAAATAGACTCAATTAGCTTTCAATCCACATATCTTCACTTTCTAATCCCCTTTCTCCTATTTTTCATGATTTTTCTAAATCACATCACTGCTAACCAAAATTTGTTTTATTGTAAAATATGGTTACCACTACGAACATACGCACGCCCGAGTAATCACATATGCCGATTTCTGATTTTTCGATCTTTCGACCGAATCACAAAACATTTCATGCAAATATTCAGAGAGATTTGAGATTAGACATGTAACACCCCAAACCTGGCCCAGAAGTTAGGCCCAAATCTAGTGTGACACATTGAAGAAAACGTATAAAAGATTTGAAATTTGTACTAAAATAAGTTTTGTTAAAATCAAGGAAAACAAGTTTGATTTGAGACATTTGATAAAATACTACTAACCTCGAAGATTGATTGATAATTCATTAGATTTGAACTAATAATCTTATAAAATGTGACTTTTGAAAGCGATGTTGAAAATTTGAAGAAGATTTACGTATTAAAATATTTGTAAAAATTTTATTATGAAATCCATTTGTTAATCGATTTTGGAAAACCTTTATTATGATTTTAGAAAATTCCATTTAAAATAATTTGAGTAAAATATAAACACGTCAAACATAAAGCAAAATAAAATAATCCAGAGGCCTTATTACAAATAAAACCCATAATAGCAAAAGTAATAAAAAGGAATATGTAATTTAATAAAGTTCGAAACACCAATTTCTGAAATATGGCCTCCATCGAGTCATCCATGGCCCCAAGTCCTCGTCACTAAGCATTACCTACAAGGGTTAAGAAAGAAAGGGGGTGAGTTACAAGAACTTAGTGTGTAACCCACTTTCCGTTGTCACTAGGCCAAAAATTCAATTAAGCAATTATTGGGCCAAAACCCATCTACGATCATAACATAATATCATATATAATATGCATGTGTTATGCAATTTCCAAACCAAACCTAGTTTTCCATCCACTACACACCACTCGTACCAACCAACACACCTGTGGGGAGCTTTAGTCACGCACCCCGCCAACACACCAAATTGGGCATTAAGCCATATATCAAACTGGGCATTAAGCCATATATCAAATTGTGGCAGAGCCACCGGTAATTTGTAGCAAAGCTACCAAAACTTCTCTTCATCAAAATCCCAACCCATGCAAATCATGTATATAATACATAACAATTCAAAATGATGTATTCAGATATTCTTTTCAAATTTTATGGCCCATTATAACAATTTATCAAAGTTGGCCCATTAAGCAAATATCATATTGGCCCATTTTGCATATTTTTAGATCAGCCCATATAATCATATATCAATTTGGCCCACATAAAAAAATATATCAGATTGGCCCATTAATCAATATGTCCATTCGGCCCATAAGGCAATATGTCAATTCAGCCCATTAAGCAATTTCGTATTTCGGCCCATTAACACTTTACAAATCGGCCCAATAGGGGCATTTCCATAATTCGGCCCATAAGGGCATTTTCGTAATTTGGAAATCATACCCGCTAAGGGTAATTCGGTAATCTTACCCACTAAGGGTATTTCGATAATTTACCCTCTAAGGGTATTTCGGTAATTTCGTAACCATGGCTTAACTACTAATTTGGGGCATAAAAGTTTGAAACTATCCATTTGCATCATACTGACTAAATTGACCATAACTTGAGTGAGGAATCTCAAAATCTAAATCCGTAAATTTTCCTTGAAACTAGACTCATATATCTCTTTTTCCAGAATTTTTTGGCTAAACCATTTAGTACAGTTTATTCCTTAAAATTTCCCTTGTTTCACTGTCCAACAATTCTGACCTCTTTTAACCAAAATTCAAATATCTCACTGTACAGTTTTCATATGTTGTTCCTACTTGTTTCTATTGAAAATAGACTCACTAAGGAATCCTTAAATATAAACTATATTTCTTAATTCACTTTGTACAATTTTATACGATTTTTCCAAGACAGATCAGGGAACCACGAAATCATTGAGAATCAATCTCACTAAAATTAACATATCTCAGAATAAAATTCCTTTTCCTTCTCCGTTTCTTCCTTATCAAAATAGACACAGTAAGCTTTGATTTGATATCTTATTCACTTATTAATTCCCTTTCTCCTATTTTTCATGATTTTTGAAATTAAATCATCGCTAATTGACTAAAACTATTTTATTACAAAACATGGTTACCACTATGAACCTACCCCGAGTGATCCCGGATCCGATTTCGGTTTTCTTTGGTATTTCGACCAAATCACAGAACATATCATATACAATTTCAGAGATATGTGAGATTACACACCATTTCAAACATGTTTTTGGAAGGTACGGGATTACACACCTTGATTTCGATTTCTTAACGAACCACTCGTCGTTGACCTAGAACAATACCAACAAAAAGTTAGCCTCAGATTTCTGAAAGATTTCATATCCCTTACACTTGAATCACTTACCACTATATCTGAAGGTAGAAATATATCGAGTGATTTGTCCCTAAAACATATAGTCGATTAGTCAAAACTTCAATCCGATTTGCAACAAAGCCAAATAGGGATATAACAAAAAATCCAAAAACGAACCCCCTTACCTTATCAATATTGGATCCAATTACCACCGTTTGACTTTGGCTAGAACAATACACGGTCTCCCACTTAAAGCACTACGAAAAGAGAGTGATTAAAACATGAAGAAGAAAGATGATGGATTAGTTTCGGTTTTCAAGGATGATGAATGAACAAAGATATGGTCTCCAAGTTGTATGCATTCGGCAAAGAAAAGAAATGGAATAAGTCTCTTCAAGGTTGCATGGATTCGGCAAAAAGAGGACAAAGAAGTTTGGGAAGAAAAGAAAATGATACCAAATTGTCAATGAAGAATAGGCCAAAATAACCAAAATTTACCAATTACCAATGACCATATTCGGTTAGGAGAGGGAGTTTTGAGAGAAAAAGAAACAATTGATGTATTGATTTTTTGTCCAAAACTAACACTTTTGTTTTTACCAAAACATCAAGCACCAAATTGGCTATCATCCTAGTCCCAAGCCGTCCACATTCATCCCCCCCTAGGATAAGAGTTTGGCCACCCAAACTTTCCAAAACACCATCCTCAAAATAAGCCCCATGTCCCCCTTACTTACCTATTTCTCATGATTCATTTCCCTAACTTCAACCTTGCTTTATTCTTTTAACCACCTTACCAAAATAGTGAAATTCACCCTTGTCATATTTACTCCTTGACCGATACATTAAAGAAGGGTAACAAAAAAATATAAATGTTAAGATGCACACAAGGTGATTCGAACTGCTTCCCTCAAGGTATTACAAGTGGCGCCATAACCTCTTTACTAGAAGCTCATTTATGCTAGCTATTTAATCCATTTATTTCCATATGCTCTAAGGTCACTTACTCCATCTCCTTAAAGTGCTAAAATACCAAATTTTTCCTAAGGCCCAATTAAATCCGAGCCTTCATAGAAACCTCGTAACCTTCCAAATTCACTTAACTAATAGTCCAATTTGCAATAATGTCATTCTCTTGTTATCAGAATTTTAAACATTCCTATGCCCAAGGCCCAATGGGCCCAATCCTACTAGGCCCAATTTCGAGATGTTACAACACACCATTTCAAACATGTATTCGAAAGGGTACGGGATTACACACCTTATTCGGATATCCTAAAGAACCACTCTTCGTTGCCCCTAGAACAATACCAACCAAAAGTTAGCCTCGGATTTCGAAAAGATTTCATACCCAATGTATTACTTACACTTGAATCACTTACCACTATATCCGAAGGATTAGCAAATAGAATATATCGAGTGATTTCATCCCTAAAACATAACCGATTAGTCGAAACTTCAATCCGATTTTCAACATAGCCAAATAGAGTTATAACAAAAAATCCAAAAATGAACCATTTACCTTAATGATGATAGATCCAACTTCAATCGATTGACTTAAGACTAGAGAGGAATCGGCAAGAATGTGCTTTATGACCACACACTAGAACATGATTCGATCAAAGATGTGTTCAACTCGTAAGATGGAGAAGAGAAGATGATTGAAATTCGGCTATTGATGAGAAAAGAATTAAGAAGATTTCGGCCAAAACAAAAGAGAAAAATGGACAAATGGACTAGGAGATTTCAGCCAAAGCAAAAGAGAAAAGAGTTTGGAAAAGAGACACAAATTGCTCAAAGAGAAAAATACCTCTCATGCACTAAAACTTAGCAAAATGATCCTAGCAAAATTGGCTACCCTCTCCCAAACCATGTATCATCTTTACCAAAAGATGAACATTGACCCATTAAAAACTTTCCAAAACATCTTCCCCCTTAAAGGCCAACATGTTCCCTTATCTTTCCTTTTTCTTTTGATTTCTTTCCTTACCCTCAACCTTGCCTTATTTCCTTAGCCACCTTGCCAAAATTAAAAAGTCCACCTTACCATATTAAAGCCATAACCATCACTTAGGGAAAGAATACAAAAAAATTAGTCAAAAATTTGCACTTGATGGGATTTGAACCTCTTCTCTCCATGTCCTCCACTTGATGCCATAACCTCCTTGCCATATGCTCATTTATGCTAGCACATTACTCACCTATTTCCATAAGCCTTGATGCCACTTACTATCTCTCCTTAATAGGCTTAAACACAAAATTTTACTAAGGCCCAACTTAAACCCGGAACTTCCTAGAAACCTCGTAACTTTCCAAAATCACCTTCGTAATAAGTTCAACTTGAAATAAAGCCATTCTCTTTTTATCCAAAAATTTTAAATGCTTCCGTGCTTAAGGCCCAATGGGCCCAATCCTACTAGGCCCAATTTCGGGATGTTACAATTCTACCCTCCTAAAAAATTTTGTTCTCGAAATTTCCAACGAACTACTAAACGCACCGCTCAAGTCACACCACTATGCTTTCGCTTCGCACCCTGATCTTAATAACACTAATGTACTTTTAACTTAATCTTGGAAACTCTTCACATCATCAAATATCTAATCCTCTGAAGCAAACAGGTATTTATCACTCATTCATAAAATTTTCTATATTCAACCAAAACATACCCGTCTTAATGGTGATGGAATAATCCTGAGCCCTATGCTCTTTAGACCCGCATCTCAAACATGCTCCTGACCTCCTTCAGCATTCTCCCGGATGGCGCCTTCTACAATAATCGCAAGCTGAAAGTTTGGATGTGCCTTAACACGCTTTACAAAACGAGACTGTGACGCTAAAGAACCGCGATCTCTTTTTTCTTATAGTCCACGCACCCAACTTGAAGTGCCTCACCGATTCCTTTAAGCTCATTTAATACTTCCTTAACTAACTAAGTTAGCTCATCAATCCCAACTCGATCATGAGATCCCGTCTCAGCCACTGGCGAAATTGGCGCCTCCCTTTCGAGCACATGCCTCAATGCTAAAGATCCAACCCTAGCACCTCGGCCTCTATCACGGTCGCGTCCACTATGTCCACATCCTTTAGCGCTCATATTTGCTAATTCAATTTATTCTTATTAAGAGTCTTATGAATCATTATGCTATTCGATATTTATTAAACAATGTTTTATGGAGTATAGGATGTAAAGTTGTTTTCACAAAATGTATCCTATTGTCTCAATCTCTATAGTTTCAGCTCCTAAAACTAAAAGTTCTAGAGTATTTCTATAGTCATATCACAATAATCATAATCATACAATAATAACATATACTTACTTGACTTGGTGTCGGATTCCTGTGGTGCCATACTTCTTTTAAAACATGCATTTAAAATTCAAACAGCTTTGGAAAACATTTTTGAACCCAAACCACAGCCGAGTTTTAAAACTAGGCTCTGATACCATAAAATGTAACACCCCAAACTCGGCCCAAAAGTTAGGCCCGAATCTGGTGTGTCACAATGAAGAAAACGTATAAAGGATCTTGTGATTCATACTAAAATAGGTGTCATTGAAGAAAACAAGTTTGATTAGAAATAAAAAATACTACTAATTTTGAAGGTTGATTGATAAATCGATAATTGAAATAGTGAGTTTTAAAACCGTGACTTTTGAAAATATCATTGATAATTTGAAAGAAAATCAGGGTTAAATTATTTGCAAAAGTTTGTATAAAATCCATTTGTTAATCAATTTAGAAAAACCTTTATTTAGAATTTTTAGAAAATTCCCACTTAAAGTATCTCAAGCATAATAATAAGCACGACAAAACATAGGCAAAATAAAAATATCCCAGAGGCCTTATTACAACTTAAACCCAAAATAGTAAAATAAATGGAATAGAGCAGAAAATTAATTTACTAAAGTTTGAAACATCTATTTTCAAAATATGGCCTCCACCGAGTCATCCATGGGCCCAAGTCCACATCATGGTACATTACCTACAAGGATTAAGAAAGAACGGGGTGAGTTACAAGAACTCAGTGCATAATCCCCTGACTGTTGTCCATTGGGCTTGAACTCGTTTAGCAATAACTTGGGCCGGAGCCCATTTACAAAATAAACTGGGCCTTAAGCCCATAAACATGATAATGCAAATAATGTAATGCAATCCCAAAGCAACCTAATAATCCATCCACTACACACCACCCGTACCATCCAAAACACCTGTGGGGATCAAGTCAACCCACCCCGCCAAACACACCAATCGCAGCATTATGCCATTTATAACAAATTTTGATTTGGCCAGAATCATATTAACAAACATTTTTGTGGCAGTGCCACCGAAACTTCTCTTCATCATATTTTCCCATCCCATGCAAAATCATGTAAAGGCATCACACATATCAAATCATGATATTTACAAATATAAACAACAATAATTAATTCAAAGATTCATTTCACAAATTATGCCCATCATAACACTTTGCAAATTGGCCCATTAGGGCAATCTATCAAATCGGCCCATTAAGGCAATATATCAAAACGGCCCATTCAAGCAATATATCAAATCGGCCCATTAGGGCATTTCCGTAATTCGACACTTTTAGAGGCATTTCAGCAATTCAGCCCGTTAAGACATTTTGACAAAATCGACCCATAAGGGCAATTTTCGTAATTTTGCAACTCGGACTTAACTACTAATTTGAGGCATAAAAATTGAAACTGTCCATCCACATCATATTGACTAAATTGACTACAACTCGAGTTAGGAAACTCAAAATTTAGATTTGTAAATTTTCCTTGGAACTAGACTCATATATATTCTTACTACAATTTTCCAGAATTATTTGCTTAGTCGTTTAGTACAGTTTATTCATTAATCCTTCCCTGATTCACTGACCAACAATTCTGACCTTTCTTACCCTAAATTCAAATATATCCTTGTACCATTTTCATATGTTGCTCTCACTTGTATCTATTGAAAATAGACTCACTAAGGAATCTATACATATAAACTATAACTCATAATTTACTTTGTACAATTTTGAATGATTTTTCCAAGACAGAACAGGGAACCACGAAGTCAATCAGAACTAGTCCAACTAAAATTTAAAAACCTCAAAATATACTAATCCTTTGCTTGCTCTGTTTATTTTATAAGAAAATAGACTCAATTATCTTTCAATCCATATCTTCTTCACCTTCTAATTCCCTTTCTCCTATTTTTCATGATTTTTCTAAATCACGTCATTGCTGCTAACCAAAATCTATTTTATTGCAAAATATGGTTACCACTACGAACATACGCACGCCCGAGTAATCACATATGCCAATTTCGATTTTTCGATCTTTCGAACGAATCACAAAACATTTCATGCAAATATTCAGAGAGATGTGAGATTACACACCATTTCAAACATGTATTCGGAAGGGAACGGGATTACACGCCTTATTCGGATATCCTAAAGAACCACTCTTTGTTGCCCCTAGAACAATACCAACCAAAAGTTAGCCTCGAATTTTGAAAAGATTTCATACCCAATGTATTACTTACACTTGAATCACATACCATTATATCCGAAGGATTAGCAAATAGAATATATCGAGTGATTTCTTCCTAAAACATAATCGATTAGTCGAAACTTCAATCCGATTTGCAACATAGCCAAATAGAGTTATAACGAAAAATCCAAAAATGAACCCTTTACCTTAACGATGATAGATCCGACTTCAATCGATTGACTTAAGACTAGAGAGGAATTGGCAAGAATGTGCTTTACGACCACACACTAGAACACGATTCGATCAAAGAAGATGTGTTCAACTCGCAAGATGGAGAAGAGAAGATGATTGAAATTCGGCTATTGATGAGAAAAGAATTAAGAAGACTTCGGCCAAAACAAAAGAGAAAAATGGACAAATGGACTAGGAGATTTCGGCCAAAGCAAAAGAGAAAAGAGTTTGGAAAAGAGACACAAATTGCTCAAAGAGAAAAATACCTCTCATGCACTAAAACTTAGCAAAATGATCCTAGAAAAATCGGCTACCCTCTCCCAAACCATGTACCATCTTTACCAAAAGATGAACATTGACCCATTAAAAACTTTCCAAAACATCTTCCCCCTTAAAGGCCAACATGTTCCCTTATATTTCCTTTTTCTTTTGATTTCTTTCCTTACCCTCAACCTTGCCTTATTTCCTTAGCCATATGCTCATATATGCTAGCACATTACTCACCTATTTCCATTAGCCTTGATGCCACTTACTATCTCTCCTTAATAGGCTTAAACACAAAATTTTACTAAGGCCCAACTTAAACCTAGAACTTCCTAGAAACCCGGTAACTTTTCAAAATCACCTTCCTAAGAAGTTTAACTTGAAATAAAGCCATTCTCCTTTTATCAAAAAATTTTAAATTCTTTCGTGCTCAAGGCCCAATGGGCCCAATCCTACTAGGCCAATTTCGGGATGTTACATATGCCATTTGAGTAACTGTATACAGCTGAGCCGATATACGTATAGGGTAGTGCGATAACCACTATACAGAAGTATCGCAGTTAAATTTGCTAAGTCTGTCTTCCTTCTCTTCATAACTAGATCCCAAGATTTCCATGCTATGCAACAATGTACACATTACGCAGACAACATACAGAAACGGACATTAACATTTCCGATTGAACAGATTCAGATTTGATTACACTTGTATTCTAATATTACGTTACAAAAACAACAATAAACTCATACTTATTCATCACATAAATGAGCAATAAAATTAAAGCCCATAAATGCATATATATACACGAAGAAAACTAAATTGAGCCCTAAACACACTTACCGAAGCTTGAACGAGGGTTGAATTACACAGAAACATAAAATAGACAGTTTATGACTCAAAACAAAAATTCTACAAAATAGGGTCACATGGCCGTCTGCCCCGGTCGTGTGTAAGTGTCACATCCATAAATAACTTAACACTTAAAATAAATAGTTTTGGAAAAATACCTTAAATTGGTATTGCAAACAACAAGGATTAACCGCTTCACCTCCACAAGACTATTCTGACTCACATCCGATTACACGAAACACACAAGATTAATCACCTTTAATGGAATGATAGATAAAAAGTGCGTAAAACAGAAGAAGAAAGAAAAAAACAACTTTGAAATTTGGAAAGAATAGAAATAAAAAGAGGAACAATGAGGAAGAAAAAGAAAAATAAAGAAGAATGTGAAACTAAAAAAACTCCTTTTAATTTTTAAAAGTAAATCTTTAAAAATTAAAAAGCAAAACCAAAATAAATTAGCTCTTCAAAACACACATGAGGACTCGAACCCAGAACCCAAAGGCAAATTAACACATAAAAAACTACCAGACCAGCAGGCCCATTCTGGCGTTAAAACGCGAAAACCCACTAAAGTGCTCGACCTCTTAAATGACCCTAACCACAACCTCAAAACTTCTAACCCCAAAATTTTGGGATGTTACAAACATTCTCATATCTCATTACAAATATGCAATTACAAACTCAATCAAACATTCCTACCATCAAACTAGCAATTTTGCCAACATGCTTATCTTTTAAGGCTCGAAACATACCTGGTTCGGCCACTCACAAAATCAATAATTTAGCTATTAAGTCAATCCAATAAGAAATCTAAATTATCAAATATAACATGATATTTGTCAAAACTATTTTTTTGTTTGGAAAACAGGGTCGACTTTAAAAATAAAAATAGAGTCGCCACCAATCTTTTTTGAAGTGTGATTGGGTCACCTTATAAAACATTTTGGTCCACGAATCTTAAGAAAATAGGTTCGGGAGTCTGTTATGCATAAGGAAGGATTAGCACCCTCGCAACGCCCAAAATTGGTACCTTATTGATTGATTAATGTCCTAATATCAAAAATTAGAAGAGATTTTAAAATACGAATCCTTTTAGAAAATGTTTCGGTAATTCGAATTTTGAAATTCTCCTGTTCCAAAAGAATGAAATATCACATCCAGCACATTAAGATATGATGTTTCAAACCCTTGACACCAAGATCATTTCACAATTTCCAAAATTCATGCATTGCAATTTTAAAAAGGGTATTTCGCTATTTGGCCAAACAAAAAATGAAACCCAGCACGTTTGTCACACCCCAGACCCGACCTAGAAGTTAGGCCTAAATTGGGAATGTCACATTGAAAGCACAATTTCGAACAATTTTTCTAAGTTAAAATTTAAGGCCTAAAAGCCCAAAATCCTTGAAACTTGCTAAGTAATGATAAAAGCCCATGTTTTTAAGTAAAAGCCCATCAGTTAAAGTTATCTCAAAATTCATGTTTAAACTTAAGAAATTTATTTAAGTTTAATAATTACGTAAACAGTTGAACAATGATAACAAAACACAAAAAATTAAGGCATGGTCACTCTCTCTTTGGGATGTTATCCCTTTTCCTTCAAACCAGGCCACCAAGCTTTCGCTGCGCAACTCTAATTTCAACACAATTCTAAACAATGCGTCTCCTTAAATTCCCAACATATATTTTGCATATCTAATTAAAGAAACATTACTAACAATTTCCTCTACCCCAATTCCCAATTTTGATAGAAAATCTACTAGATTACGCTTACCAAAATATCTAAAATCAGAATCCTAGCTAATCTAACAGTTTCTCCAGTTATAACTACTACAACCTTTCATTGAGGTCTGACTCATCTAGCTCACTCTAAAGGTCATGGATTTGGTCCAGTGGAAGCAGACTCTCTCCTTTTTTTGAACTTTATTCTTTTCCTTTCTTTTGCACTCCAAGCATTTAGTATCTTCCTCCATATTAGTCCTTTAAACCATAATCTTGAAAACCTTTTCTAAAACTCCTAATATCACTTGGGACAAACAATGCATCATCCCCAACCTCCTGGTTTTTGCCTTCAGAAGTAGGCGCAATCATGATGTCAGTCTTCTTAGGGTTAGGCACAATTATTTGAGAAGCAAATGACTCAAATTGGGTAGCTCGACGCTGAGCCCCATGGTTCCTCATTCTACAGTTTTTAATTATGTATCCTATGGTATTTAATTTGATCTACAGTTTCAGAAAAAATAATCACTAGCTAACTTCAGTCAATTTTCAATTTCCTATCTTATAGTTTTAAAGAAAAAATAAATACTAACTATTTCAATTCTATGTCTACAGTACTACACCTTAAGTGTTTACCTATAACTTAATAGCATCTTTTCCATGGCAAATCGGAGTCTTGGACCTGATTTTTTTGTAGAATATCATTTTCAAAATTCTCGGTGGCTTCTTTTTCCAAAATTTCCCCTTTTTCATGTATGCATGCAAACTTACTTAAGTAGATTTAAAAACTCAGTCCGAGGTTTTGAATCAAGGCTCTAATACCACTAAATGTAACCTCCCAAACCCTGCCTACATGTTATGGCTAGATTGAGAAGGCTACATTAGCCACCGAAATGGCTAAGCTAACATAAGTTACTTTTGAAGACTTTAAATAAACTCATTTTAGAGAAAACCGTAGTTGTACTTTGAGTTAGCTTAAAAGCATTCATTCATTAGGTCATATATGCTTAGGATTCATTTTATTGTTGATAGAATTTTTTAGAAAAATTGTTTGCTTGTCGCTCTTTTTTTTAAAAAAAAAAAAACTCAAAGTTAAACTAATACAACAGAAAAACCATTTTCAAGTCATTTTGGAAAATTAGTTGCCTTATCTATTTGTTTTTTTTTTCAAAAACGGTTCCTTTGCAATGTAGCGGAAACTAGGGACCAATATCAAATTTTAGTTAAGCCTGATATCATGCATTATCTGGTTATTATGCTTAAGTAATCCATGCATGAAAAAATCCCCAAAAGAAAAGTTACCAAGCCATTGACCAAAAATAATTAAAAATTACAAGCCAAAACCAATAAAGACTTAATAATACTTAATTAAAATAATAATCTGAGGCCCAAGTTGATTCTCCGAATGCTGAGTCCAGTCCTAATTTTGAGGTTTACCTAAAAAGTTAAACACCATTGGGGGGTGAGCTTATGAAAAGCTCAGTGTGAGTCAAACAATTATTTAAACAGATAAAAACATAAATATCGAATACAGTGAAACATTTTAGCATTAACAGAAGAACACAAAACCATCATTGGAATTTCATATCATTACATGACCATTATCAAATTAATGTCAAAGTGTATGAGCATGGGGCATCATTCATTCGAGTAAAAATCATTTCAATACAACACAATACAAAATGTAGTATAAATCAATAACATTCGAATATGTCATGAGCACGATGCAATGTAAAATGGTTCCTACCTATATCACCCGCTACACACCACAAGTTCCCCAAAACCATTCATCCGAACTCCAAAACATTATTAGCTTAAGCCCGTTGTGGTTAAAACCATTGACAACAATATGTAGAAAATTCTGCCAATAAGAATGCAGACAAGCTGCCAGTAAAAAAGCGATAAATCGCCATTCTCCTTGGTACTCCAGGTGCAATGCACTAACTACGAATAATGCGGACTTAATATGCCGTCGGTACTCCATAGAACTCCTCCGCCTACCACAAAATCCCAACCCAATGCATATGCAATATGTCACACAATCTCAAACATAATCATATCTCAATACTTTTCACATTCAATTGACATGCTCAACATGTCCTCAATAATCACAAACTTTCAGTAAATGGAATCAGTGTCCCAATATTTCAAATTACCATTGTGTTGGTATCAATCAATATCGTTCAATTTCACATACTTCACAGATTTATATTGTGCATAAATTACACCCTTTTCAATACACAATATAACAAATATCTCAGGCGTTTAAATCATAGATAAGCATAATATCTCAACACATTATATCATTCAGTCAAACATTCTCATATCTCATAAAAAATATGCAATTACAAACTCAATTAAACATTCATACTATCAAACTAGCAATTTTGCCAACATGTCAAATTTTTAAGGCTCGAAACATACCTAGTTCAGCCACTCACAAAATAAATAATTTGGATATTAATTCAATACAATAAGAAAGAAAATTTATCAAATATAACATGATATTTAACATTTTCAAACAATTTTATGATTTTAGGACCCACACCTTATTTTTCACTTCCACGCAGCACGTTAGTTAATCATCCAATTTTCCTTAATAATTCCTTAAAACAAACAAAACCAAAATTCAGTATAAACTCAATAAATTTACCATTAAACCAGCCCCCAAACACCAACTTATGAGTCCAAACCAATCTTTGAAATTATAACTATTTTATGAATCCAAACTAGTTAGATTCCTTACGTTGTATCGATGCAAACCATACGTACAATCATTCTTCACCTTTACGGATGATCTGGGGTGTTTGGGTCAGCACCTAATTTAATAATATATTTGAAAATAGTTAGATAATTAATGATTAAATTCCTTCATTTAATCAATTCATTACCATTACCCAACAACTATGTCAAAATAACAAACTAGTTACCCTTAATTGCACTTACGCTTCACGATTTGTGGGTTTCAAATGGCCAATCGATCAAGATCATTTTCCATAATTGAAATGGGTTTAAAATATGATTAGGAGGGTTAAAGAACTTGAATTAATTCTGTAAAAATATAAGCAAGAACCAAGAAACAAAACAGCCCATTTTCTTGCCCATAGGTGCACACAGCACCACCCGTGGTGGCCAAAATTGGGGCTAAATTTTAAAACGGTTTGAGATTTCATTAAAATATAGAAAAATGCCTTTGAAATAATTTAAAATCCACCAAATTCAAGATCTAGAAATTTTTGTTTTTAATTGAAAAAATTAATCAAGAAATTGAAGAGAAAAGAGACCTTACCCAAGCTAAGTCGAGAGAAACGGCAATGACACTTTCTTGGCAATGTTCGGGATCGGTCTTGGAGTTCAAGATTTCAAATTTGGAGCTGATTTTAATGAGAAAAAATTACAGCAATATGGTGGAGAATATGTTAACAAATCTTGTGGCATAAAGAAAAAAAGAAAGAGATGGTAAAACTAGGTGTAGGCGACGACAACAATGGAGGAAAGGAAAAAATATTAAAATCATATAGAAGGAGAGGAGGAGAGGAATGGATAGGGAAATTAGAAGGAAGATTAAAGGATGATTGTTAGTGGAAAATTAATATTTATACCTAGTTTAACTAGGCTTGGATGGCCCACACTAAAACAAGGGGTTTTTGTCAAAAAAATAAATTATTTGCATGGGAAGGGAATTGAAGTTAGGACCTTAAGGATAAATTCACTAATGTTTAACCATCAAACCAATAACTCATTCTTGATAGAATTTGAAATATTTATTTTAAAAAATAAGGCATGTCACATACTAGGGTTTAAGGCAAAATTTACAAAATAATAAAAATGATGCGAGAGAAGGGATTTGACCTTAGGTTTCAAGAAACGTTACACTAACACTTAACCAACAAACCAATACCTCATTTATTTCCTAAAAATGCATAGATAATTTTAAAAATTAAGGCATGATCACTCTCTCTCGATTCACAAGCCCGATTCTTACATTTCTAAATTCTCAGCTTCACAAATACACTATTAACAACAAACTTTTAAGGAAAACAAATTCTCAGTCAGTGCAAGGCACAATTGGAATAGATCTTTAAAATTGCCTTTGATAACATCAACTACTTTGTGGTTCTCTTTGTGCCTCGCTACATAAACCAAGGCAGGCTATCTAGCATTAGTGAGATTCGAACCCTAACCGGCTGTCCTCTGCCCAGCATTACCATTTCTGTTATTATCACGCCCCCTTTGATTTTGACTTTGTTGGGGTTGCGGTGCTTGCCTTTGACCCCTCATCAACGAAAATCCTTAATCTGATGCTCCATGGCTCCACACCTAAAACATGCTCCACTTCTCTTCTAACACTCTCCAATATGGGACTTCCATAGTGAGCACATTCACGAATCTGATTTCTATCACTCATAGCAGCAGGATATTATCAAGATCTATCATCACGGCCTTCCTAGCTAGACAAGGATTAGAATCTCCAAAACCAAAATCCCTCTTCATTAGAGTCTTGGTCTTATCCCTTCTATCTCGCTTAGCCCATTTTAACTCTTCAAGGATTTTCACCTTCTCTATTAAAGTTTCAAAGACTCTCTCTTGCAACATGGTAACTTGAACCTTGAGATCATATCGCAGCCAATTCTCAAATCTCACGTACTTTCCTTGCTCTGAAGCTACCATCCCTTGTGCATATCGGCTCAACCTCAAGAACTCAGCCTCAAACTCGAATACGGTTCTATCCCTTGCTTTAATTTGATAAACTCAAGTCTTCAGGCTTTAACATACCTCGAGCCCACATACTTCTTTCTAGAAGGTAATCTAAAAATAGTCCCAAGTAATCCTATTTGTCTGGGTACCCTTCAAAATGGATTGCCACTAGCAATAGGCCTTGTCCCTTAGAAGAGACATTATACCCTTAAGTTTCTCTATTGAGGTATATTCCAGATCATCCAAGATTCTTTCGGTAGATGTCATCCAGTATTCAGCTATCGTAGGGGTCATTCCAACAACTCCCCAAAACATTTTGGCTCCACTTGATCGAAGCCTCTCAGCAATAGACTTATGGCCTCCAACAACCCGCTATAAAACCCTCAACTGCGCTTGATATATCGCACCATCAGCGGGCTCAAGATTTGCCTCCTCCTTAACAAATTCCTAGTGTGCATCATTCACATTATCCATAACGGGCTCATTCTTTTCAACATTGAGGTCTGGTGTAGGCACACGAGTAGTGCATGACTCTTTTTTAGCCGTACGATGATGTGCACTATGAGTTCTAACCCCTTGACTACTCATAGTGCTTAAGTCTTATCTTGGATAATTAAGAGTTTTTAATAATTAAGAGTATACTATCTAAAATATCAAAATCTAAAGTAAGAGTACTTATTTTGGATCAACTTCGGGAGTCTTAGATTTTCAAAGTTTTAAATCTTTAAATTCAATAGAAAAAGACTTTTCAAAAATTCTTTTAAACTATGCATGTAGACCCAAAAATACATAGTCCGAGTTTTAAACTGGGCTCTGATACCACTAAACGTAACACTCTAAATCTGACCTAGATGTTATGGTCGAATCTCAAAAATTACATTAACGACGTGCAAAATTATTTGTTTATTTGAAAATTAGAGGTTTGAGTTTGAAGACGTAAAAAAATCTCTAAGATTGACAAATTTTATCTCTTGAAAAATACTTAGTGAAATATATTTATTTTAAAAAGAAATGTGTCATTTATTTGTAATTTTGTTTGAAAACATTTAAAAACGAATGATCTTATATTATAATTATAAAAATTATTTTTATAAAGAAGCTCACAAATGATTTTCATAAAACTTTTAGAAAATTTATGAATTATTATTTCGTTTAAAATTTAACAAAATATAATTAATTTAGAATAATGACATTACCAAAAATACTTAAAATCTCATATGCATGCATGGTAGTTTTAATGTTATAAAAATATAAATCACAAAACAAAAAAAATAAAGGTAAAGTCCAAAGTCCAAAAGTCCACAAAATCACAACCCAACATCCAAATAGTTAAAAATCCAATAAATACTCATGATGTAAAATTTTTCGAGGGGCTCCACCGAGTGTTGAATCTAAGACCTATGTCTGAGTGTTACCTAAGAGATTGAAACACTAATGGGGTGAGCTTTTTAAGCCTAGTGTGAGATTAACACAAACTCATTCACAATATAAAACTTATATAATACAAAGTCATAAAATCACATATCTCAATATTTCATAAGCATATCATGCATGATCATGTTAATGCATAATTTGTAAAACGATTCAGATTTTAGGAAAATTGTCCTACCAATCTCCACTACACGCCAAAATTGAGTTTTCCCAAAACTCGTCCAAGCAACACACCAACTTGTGAACAGTGTCATAGTAATGCAAATAAAGTGCCATATAAACAAAATTGTGGACAAACCATCAGAGTTGTTGATAAACTACCATATAATCAAATCGTGAACAGTGTTTCATTAATACAGATAAACTACCATATATTTTCACCTTTCACATATCTCACCCCATGCATGTGATATAACCAAACCACTCAAAATCGTGTAGGCATGTTTAAATGCAAATCGCATATGTACTCAAGGTACACAAATTTCATGTCTTATTTTCATACGAATATCACATATGCCATATAATCACATAACATGAGAATGAGATGTACATATTTTTCACATTATTAGCAAGCATCAATATCACACAACATACTTTTCACAAGCATACGGTTTAGGAAAAACACTTACTTGATAAAAATCCATAAGGATGACTTCTCTCACTTTATAGATGCATATAGTATCCCCATCAAACAACATTATTTTAATAACAATATTCTTATCGATTTAATAATAGTCTTAATTTATTTAGTGTTAAAACCCACACCTGATCATAGATCTGATGTGCTATAAATCTCTCAAAACCCCCCTTGTGGGTCTACAATTAGATTACCTAATAGAGCAACAAATGATCTTGAGTTAAGACTACCATCTTAAAGGTTAATACGATAAATTTATTATTGATTATTATTATCACTTACCCTTATAAGATCTCTTGGATTAGTGATTAAAATTCAAAAATTAACGGTCTCTCGGGTTGATGTCGATCGGCCCTTCTACATACAAGATAGATGAAACATTAATTATTGAGGAAATAAATCACCAAGGCCCCTAAAATAATCGGCAAAGAGAAGAAAAATAGAAAGGAGAAAATATTTCTATACACCCTTTATATTTACTTTAAGTATTTTGAATTTAAATTTTGGGAATTATTTGATGTAATAAGGCCTTAGTAGAACTATTTTATTCTATTTTATTTATTAAGCTTACAAGCTTTTATTTATTAAAAGATTAAGTAAACCTATTTTTTAAACAAAGCCCAAACGTTTTGTCACCTAAAGTAAAGGATTTTAATAATGAAATAAACTTGTTTTCATCTCAAGCCCAACCCAAAACGATCTTTCTTCCAAATCACACAAGTTTTTCCTAAGTAAAAAAGAATTTGAAACAGTTTACACGGGAACATATCGATCCCCAAGGCTCGTGGGCGGGTTTGGGGTGTTTCACTTTGGTATCGAGCCCGATTTTAAACTCTTGGCCTTGGGTTTAAGGCCCAAACGTTTCCAAAGTAAGCCTAAAAGGAAATTTTCGAAAAATTTTGTGTTTTTCTAGCATGGCCCACTAAGTCTCAATTCAAGTCCACCTGTAAGTACTCCGATCTCTTGTGTGATTTATATTATGACTTATAGAAGGGGTAGAAATGGAGCGTAGAATAGAGATTTAGTACTTGAACCCAGGGCTAGTTACCCTAACAATTACATAAGACTTAAACACCTAATTGAACAAACACTCACATGACTTGTAAAATTTTACGATCTTCAAAAAATTACGCAACAACACGATTTGGAAAACAAATTCTCATAAACAACCTTCAAGTTTTGTAAATTCCAAAATATCCTTGATTTATTAAGATTTATAAATTTACTCGGTTTATTCCAAATACCCTATAATTTCAAAATTTAAGAAATACCCCAAGATTTCAAAATTACCAAAACACCCTTATTGACAAAATCACCAAGGAACCTTATTTTGAAAAATTACGAAAATACCCTATAGGGCAAATTACAAAATACCACAGGTAGTGGAAAAACAACAACAATGAAAACTACAACATTTCTCGAATGAGCGAAAGTTCATAATTGATTGATGGATGTATGAATGTAAAGGGAACGGAGAAACTAAGGCAAGGTGGCCTTAAGAAAATTAATAGAAGAAATTTGACACAAAAGCGGGCTTGGAAAAGTGACAAGGAGGACCACTTAAAGCCACGTAAATGACGCCACTAGCATGTGTGCAAGCTTAGGTTCGAGTAACAATGAGAGCATTTCGAGAGTGTTTTATGTCTGAATTGGGCTTCATGGCCCAATTCATTATTAAAGCTAAACTAATCATAGGGAGGCGCCACTTAGGTGGATAATTTGGTATAAGTCCAATAGAATAAGTTTAAATTCGGCTCATCAAGGGAAGGGGGTGGGCGGAGTTTAGCTAAGACTTTAAGTAATTTTATTTAATTACTTAAAGAGGAAGCAATGGATCAATGAATTGAATGGGTCACGAATCGGAAGAGATGGAATAATCTAAGAGGAGGATTTATTTGAAGATAAAAACAAGGAAGAAATAGAGTTTCAAATTAGGATTCAAATGAAATGATTAGTGAAGGAATTTGATTATTAAAATAAAAATAATAGAAGAGAACATTATCTTCCAAAAAATAATTTTGAGACTTCAAACAAGGGTTGTCGACTTACGTAAGGGTAAGAACTAGTTATCATTCGATTTTCATCCTTTTCTTTTAAGATTTGCCAAAATCTAGGACTAACCCATTAATATCTTGTTACAGAAACTTTGAAGAGATCTTTTCGAGATTTGTTTAAGTCAACTACAAGAAGGAGAAGTTCTTTTCAGAAGGTACACCATAGGTTGCGTGTTCCCTAGTTATTCGGTGAATTTGGGATTTAAAATCCACAAGGTAAGACTTGCGAATATTTAGCCAAGGCCTATTTTTGGTGTTTTAGATCTAGTTCATATTTATTCAAAAGCGAAACTAATTTGTTAAAGTGATTTAAAGCTTTCTTAGAATACAAGAAAGAGTATAGTGAAGATTTGGGATTTGGCACCAAGGTAAGTTTTAGTGTACTAATCCTACTAGGATTTGGTTTTATAATAGAATAGGCTTTATGCTAACATACTAAGGTTGGTAGAATGTAGGGACTTGAGATCTAAGGCCTTAGATTGGATTTTGGGATTTCGGTGAAATTGTTAGCGAATCGGTGTGTACCCTACCCTAAGTTTTAATCGTTCATGGCTATGTTTTAAATTAAATATGTTATTAAGAATGTGAAAAGCATGGCTAAGGTACCGTACAATGGTACAAAGTACTAAGGTGCGTATCCTACTCCTACTAGGAATATGAATATATGTTATTTTAACATAGTGATAAGAACGTGAATTAAGGCATGATTTTGCATATTATGTATGAAATATGGGGGCATATGGGTTATATGAAAAGGGGAAGTTAATGTGGTGACCTAAGACCACGAAATCGAATGTGGTGATCTAAGACCACGATAACTAAATATGGTGACCTAAGACCAAGAATTCTAAATGTGGTGACCTAAGACCACGAATTTTTATAAGGGCGATGAGCACGTCATTGCAGGATGATTGCCTTCGATGGTGTGTAGCGGATGGAGGTTGACTTAGTAGTCCCACGGTGTGCGAGGATGAATACAGGTGGTGTGTAGAGATGGAATATAGGTTTGGGTTGGGTTGCATCATATTGTTTAAATGCTTTATGAACATGTATGACATTGTATGCACGAAATATTAAATTTTAGTGTTGGTTACACATTGAGTCATTGACTCACCCGTTGTGGGATTAGTTTTCGGTGACGATCGGTGATGGACCAAGTGGTGAGATGCTTAGTGGAGGCCATGTAAAGTTTAGATTTCTTTTATTTGGACTATTTTACTTTAAGTATTTTGAATTTAAATTTTGGGAATTATTTGATGTAATAAGGCCTTAGTAGAACTATTTTATTACATTTTTATTTATTAAGCTTACAAACTTTTATTTATTAAAAGATTAAGTAAACCTATTTTTTAAAACAAAGCCCAAACGTTTTGTCACCTAAAGTAAAGGATTTTAATAATGAAATAAACTTGTTTTCATCTCAAGCCCAACCCAAAATGATCTTTCTTCCAAATCACAAGTTTTTCCTAAGTAACAAAAGAATTTGAAGCGGTTTACTTTGGGAACATACGAGATCCGGTCAAGGCTCGTGGCGGGTTTGGGGTGTTTCAAGATCTCTCGAGTTGATGTCGATCGGCCCTTCTACATACAAGATAGATGAAACATTAATTATTGAGGAAATAAATCACCAAGGCCCCCTAAAATAATCGGCAAAGAGAAGAAAAATAGAAAGGAGAAAATATTTCTATACACCCTTTATATTTACTCTCACATGAATGGAACGGAGGATCAATGAATTGAATGGGTCACGAATCGGAAGAGATGGAATAATCTAAGAGGAGGATTTATTTGAAGATAAAAACAAGGAAGAAATAGAGTTTCAAATTAGGATTCAAATGAAATGATTAATGAAGGAATTTGATTATTAAAATAAAAATAATGAACATTCAAAATAAGAAAAGGGAAAGGGAAAAGATCTGCACCGTCGGTGGTGACGCTACGGTGATGGTCTAGCAACAGTTGCAAAAGTTTGATGAAGGAGAAAGAATGAAAAATGATTCGGTCATTTTCTTAATGGAGAAGAGAAGAGAAAAAAAGATAGAAGAAAAAGAGGAATTTAGTGGTGGTGCGCGGTAGTTGACACGGTGAAGGAGGGCAGCGCAATGGCCGGTGCTCGAAGAGAAAAAATGAGAGAGGAGAGGTGATAGGTGGTGGTTCAATGGTGAAATATTAGTGGTGCACAAATAAGAAGGATGGAGGAAAAAGTGAAAAATAAAAGAAAAAGGGAAGGTTGAGAGCTAAACAAAAGAGAAAAGAGAGAAAATGGGGAGGAGAGGAATGTGGTGTAGCAAGGGGAGGAGGAGAATGGGAGGTTGGATGACAAAAAGTGGTCAACCTAGTCTAGGTTCATTGTACCTTGCATAAAGCAAAAAATGGAGGAAAAAGCCAACAAAGGGGGTAATAGAGTGAAAAGGGGATCATGGTCTCTTCACTCAAGGCATGTTGTAACAGCCTATTTTTCAGTAGTGTCGAAAATAGCAATTTTGGGGCCACCAAATCCAACAAGTAAGTTTGTAAATATTATCATTTAATATTTATGAGTCAAATATAGTTTTAAAAAGGTTTTTGACTTGATAAATTATGTTATATAAGTGATTTATTAAGTTCAAGTGGTATGAGCCTAAGGTCAAATGGTTTTAGAAAATGAGGTATCGAAACCACATTTCTATAAACCAAGTCGTAAATATTTTTATAAATATTTATGGAGTTTTATTAAGGTGTATTAAAGTTTCGTTGAAAAATTTTAACGTTTCAATGGTTAATAAATTAAAAAGGACTAAATTGTAAAAGATAAAAATTTTTATCGCTATTTGATTTAAGTGATTAAATGGCCACATGAATGAAATTATATGGACTAATATGGTAAATATACCATATTATATATGAGTGGATGGTTGGCTTTGTTTTATTATGAAAATATGTATGTTTTATTAATTAATTAAAAAATTAAAAGGTAATAAAATAAGTTAAAGATATCATATTTTACCTTTTATTGTTTAGCCAAATTTGAGAAGGAAGAAAGCCATTGATAAACCTTCAAGCTTGACCAAACTTCATAGGATGCATGTAAGTCTGTTTTAGCCCCGTTTCTTGTAATTTTTATATTTTTGAGATCGTTGCAACTAGGTCCAGCTAGCCCGTACCTT
The DNA here is from genome assembly GCA_025506655.1 of Gossypium rotundifolium. Lineage (NCBI taxonomy): Eukaryota > Viridiplantae > Streptophyta > Magnoliopsida > Malvales > Malvaceae > Gossypium > Gossypium rotundifolium. The sequence goes on from CP106727.1 coordinate 26,307,914, forward strand.
CGGATTTTAAAACTATTAAATATTTTGAAAGTTTACATTGATGAATCTTGTGATTTTTTATGTTAAATGATGAATTTGGAATGTTGATTGATAATTAAAAGTATTTTATTAAGTGATTTTTGATGAATTTATCGATTAGGGACTAATTTGTTAAATTAATAAAAGCACAATGATTTAATGTGAAATTTTTGCATAAATGGGCTTTTTTGGATACCATGAACATTTGGCTAATCTCAATTTTGGGTAAAACTGGTTAATTTGTATGTTTTGGGCTCATGGAATAAATTGAATAAAAGTAAAACTTTAGGGGTACTTTTGTAAAAATTTCAAAAATGACTAAATTGCATAAATGAATTTTTTTTATTTTATAAATTAATATATTGAATGAAATTATTAATTTTGATCAAGATCAGGTGGAAAATCAAGGAAAATGGAAAATTACCAAAATACCCCTAAACTTTGGTATTTTTACAATTTAGCCAGGTAAGTTTGTATGAACTGTATTCTGTATAATTTTGATTAAATTGAAAGTTAATATGTGATTATATTATGATTAAATCAATATACATATATGTTAGTATGCAATTTACTATGTTATGAAACGACGTAAATCCAATGACGTACGACGATTTAGAGCCCCGTTTGAACCTTAGGAATTCATAGGATATAAATGACATGTCTTTAGGGTTTACATGATTCGGTTGCTGGTCCTGAATGTCTTACCGATGCCTGAGGTTCGACATGTGTTGTGAATACTCACAGCTCGTGTGAGCAGCATTGTGTAGCTACGTTCCAACCCACAGCTCGTGTGAAAGCAGGCCCATTTTCATAGCTCATGTGAGAAGGCCCATTTTCACAGCTCGTGTAAGCATACATGTACAACAATTGACGGATTACAGTTATATGAATTAGCACACTATGTGTGGGCTATCCTAGGTATCCAACGATATTCTAAATGGTTCAACAGGCACTATTTGGATTTGAAATGGTAAGAGAACGATATGAATTATAACATGTACATGTGTGAACATCCTTGATATGATGATACATGAAAGTTATATAAGTTGATATGAGTTATAAACTCATGAGATACATGTTGTGGCTAAATGGCTATTTATGTTAATGTGCCTATGAATTATATCTTGTATGCTAACATGTTTGGTGTAAATGCTTAGGCTTTGGCCAAGTTGTGGTTGGATTATGCCATGTTAAACTTATAAGTTACGCATTGAAATGGTAAGTGCTCAAATGGAAATATGCTTGTGTTCATGAAAGAGTGGTAAGGTTTAAATTATGTAATTCCTTATGAAATGGTTTATCATGTGGTTAATTCCCAAAATAGCTATGTTTAAATGCACTAGCTTGTGGCTATGGTTGATGATATGCTTATGTCTTATGTGTTATGCATATGAAATGGGTGGGGAAAGGTAATGAAATAGTAAGTTCATACTTGAAGTGTAAAATGATGAAAAAGGGAATGATGAGTTGAATTGATGTTGTTATTTAAGTTAAAGAAAGTAAATGCTGTAACACCCCAAACCCGGCCCATATGCCATGACCGGATCTGGTATGCTACGGGTTGGACGTTGCAAACTTTGCCTTGAAGGGTTTTGAAAATCTTAGTTTATAATAACCGATTAATCATTAATTGAGTGACTCTTGAATGAAACTTTAAGATTTGCATGAATGTGTTTGAAAAGCCCATTTTCCTCTCGCTTTATAATTTAAGTTTTGAAAACATAAGTTTATAAAAATGTGACATAATAATAAAGAAAAATAACCTAATTTATGGAGGCTTTATTACAAAAGAAATATCCCAAAATTAAAACTTAGAAGATAACTGGAAAGAGTTTATGGAAATAATAGTCTTGATGCCCCTCGAGTCCGACTCCGCTCCCATGTCCACAATCTACTGCTCATCTGAAAAGTTGGGAAAAATAAAAGGGTGAGTCACCAAGACTCAGTGTGTAAATCCCAAAAACACATAAAAGCCTTGGGCCCACAAACACATTATGGGCCTTGGGCCATAACAATTGCAACAAAATATATTTTCATGCAACGTGGCCCATCCCAAACCTAAGAGTCCATCCTCTACACACCCCCGTACCAACCATCACACCGTGGGGATTTCTACAATCAACCCTCCATTTGCTACACATCATATCGATCACTATGTGACCTATGTGGCAAAGCCACCGATCGCTATGCGACCTTAATAATATATCGACAGCTGCGCTACCTGTCATAAAGACCGATCACTATGTGACCTATATGGCAAAGCCACCGATCGCCTCGCGACTGCTCCCCTTCATCATATCAATCCCATCCCATGCATACATACATGCAAGAATCGAACATTAAACTATCTAAGCAGATCACATACTTTCACATACTTCGATACACATAGAAGTTTCTATGATTACGTACTGCATCCCTTGCCTACCCTTTTTGGGTATTATGATTGTTCATCTGACCTCTTTATCCGCTTTTAGCCCATAACATACATATAATATAGATTAACTAGTGTGATAGAGATCCACACCGATTCTTGACAGACAATACTTTCTATGTCGACACTATCGATGGCCTTCATCGCTAATAGTCTAAGATTTTATTCTGAAGCCGGTCCACAACCCGGTGGCCAATCCCGAACTGTTGACACTGCTCGCTTCTTAAATCTAGGGGTTGGATTTACGGATCCAATTCCCTTTTTCGTTTGACTAGTGTTTGTATCCATGGAATAGATCTTAGTCAACAAACTGGATTAAAACATTGTACCGAATACTAAAACGAATGTATATGCAAGAGTAGAGATCCCTTACCTAAAAATCCCGAAAGAAGAGATATGGTTCGAAATTTAACGGTTCCTGGCTTAAGAACCAAAACGATCAGGTCTCCTACAAATCCGGAGGGCTTCCCAAAACATAAAAAGATAGGGAATATTAGCCCTATCGATAGCCTTAACAAACCAAGTGGCCATTCGGCCTTGGCCCTTAAAAACCGAAAGAGATCTTAAGGAATAACAAGAGTCGACACTTACCTCAATATGGGAGATTTGGCTTTTAATGAAGAAATCGGTAGGAAGGTTTCAGCTTTTAATGAAGAAATCTACAGGAAGATTTCGACTTTTAATGAAGAAATCGGTAGGAAGAAAAAGAATGAATGGATACTAGGGCATTCGGCTATAGCAGAAGAGAGTAAAGAGAAAGAATACTTAGGGTTTCGACTTATGGAAGAAATCGAGAAAAAGAGTAGAGAAGGCTATGAGGTTTCGGCTTTAGCAGAAGAGAAGAAAAAGATGAAACTTTTAGGAGTTTTTGACTTTTAGAGAAAAGAAACAACTAATAGAAGAGAATAAGAATAAATGCCGAAATTAAGAAGTGCCCTATTTTCTAATCCAATTTTCGGCACACACACTAACCAAAAGTCAGAATTTCCCTCTTTTGAAAACTAAAACTAATTAATGAACAAGGGACATTTCGGCACCCCTTTAGCCTCATCAAAATCAATTTCCTCCTTCCCCTAGAGTTGGAAATTCGGCCACTACTGTGACCAACAGATCAGATCCTAAATTTCCTCTATTTATCTGTCATATTATCTTTATTATCCACTCAAATAAATCCTCCTATATTTAAGCCTTGTTACCGTCCAACTCTACCTAATTCATTTTCGAACTTTAGCTAACTTTAATTAAAAGAATTGGGCTTCATGTAACTTGAATATGGGCCTCCTCAGTTGACGCCACCTCCTTGCTCTCTTAGTGGCGCCACTTTGCCACTGGGCCACAAGCCCACTTGTATTTAAAACACAGATAACATCTTTTAAGCCCTATCTTATCAGGCTTTCCACTAGAGTGTCTAAACAGAGAATTCAATTAAGGCCTCGGCCCAATTCCTGAGCCCATTCTGGACCCCTAACACTCTCATTAAACATAACCACACATTAAACGCATTGACCCATTAATTTAGGATGTTATAGTTCTACCCCCTTAAAGAAATTTTGGCCTCGAAATTACTCGATCGAGAATAGATGCAGTATCTTCGCCGATCGTCTCCTCTGGTTCCCAAGTAGCCTCCTCGTAAGGCTGTGATTCTACCATAGAACCTTAACCAACGGAACCGTCTTCCTTCGCAACACTTTGACATCCCGATCCAGGATTTCCACTGGTTCCTCTTCAAAGGATAGGTCAGGTCTCACCTCAATTTCTTCCACAGGCACCACATGAGACAGATCTGAGCGATAACGTCTCAACATAAAGACATGAAACACATTGTGGATCTGGCTTAACTCTGAAGGTAGCTCTAGCTGATAGGCTAATGGCCCTACTCGCTTCAACACCTGATAAGGTCCGATAAACCTGGGACTTAATTTACCCTTCTGTCCAAACGTCAGCACTTTCTTCCATAGCGACACCTTCAAGAACACCTTATCACCCACTGCAAACTCCATGTCCTTACGCTTCAAATCAGTATAGGACTTTTGTCTGTCCAAGGCTTCCTTTAGTCAAGCCCGAATTAACTTAACCTTCTTCTCTGTCTCGGTAACCATTTCTGGCCCCAAAATTTGACGGTCCCCCAACTCCATCCAACAGGTAGGAGTACGACACTTTCGCCCGTACAATGCTTCATAGGGCGCCATCTGAATACTAGACTGGTAGCTGTTGTTGTAAGCAAATTCCGCTAATGGTAAAAACTCCTCCCAACTACCTCTGAAATCAATGACACAACCCCTTAACATGTCCTCCAAGATCTGAATTACCCGCTCAGACTGTCCATCGGTCTGAGGATGAAATGTTGTACTAAAATCCAAATTTGTACCCAATGCTTGGTGCAACGCCTTCCAAAATCGCGACATGAACCTTGGGTCCCTATCCGTTAAGATCTATAGTGGTACTCCATGCAACCTCACCACCTCGGCTATGTATAGATTAGCCAATTTTTGTAAAGAGTAATTGACCCGTACTGGTATGAAATGAGCAGACTTCGTCAAGCGATCAACAATCACCCAGACTGAATCTTTCTTAGTAGGCGTGAGGGGTAGCCCACTAACAAAGTCCATTGTGATCCTTTCCCACTTCTATTTTGGAATCTTCACTGGCTACAACAACCCTGATGGTAACTGATGCTCCGCCTTTACCTGCTGATAGGTCAAACACTTACCCACCAATTCAATTACCTCACGCTTCAAGCTCGGCCACTAGAACTGATCCCGCAAATCCCGATACATCTTACTCCCTCCAGGGTGCATAGCGTATGAACTTCCATGCGCTTCTTGCAAAATCCTATGCCTCAATTCCAGATCTTTTGGCATGCAAACTCTTCTTTGAAAACATAACAGTCCTTCCTCATTCATACTGAAGTCCGTCGATCCATCACTTGATCCTACATGAAACTTCTCCTTTAGTAACTCATCGGTCTGCTGCTTCTCCTTAACCTGACTGACCCAAGAGGGTTTCACTTGAAGTTCAGCTAATAAGCTCCCATCATCGTACAAACTAAGGTAAGCAAACATTGCCCTCAAGTCAGAGATTACTTTACGACTTAAGGCATCTGCCACCACATTAGCTTTACCCGGATAGTACTCGATCGACCAATCATAATCCTTTAACAACTCGATCCACCTCCTCTGCCTTAAATTCAACTCCTTCTGAGTCAAAAGGTATTTTAGGCTTTTATGATCTGTATAAATAATAGATATCTCACCGTACAGATAATGTCTCTAAATCTTTAAAGTAAAAACCACCGCCGCCAACTCCAAATCATAGGTGGGATAATTTACTTTGTGCGGTCTTAACTGTCGAGATGCATACGCAACAACCTTTCCATCTTGCATCAATACGCATCCTAGTCCCGTGTGTGACGCATCACAGTAAATCACAAATTCCTTCCCAGCCTCCGGTTGAATCAATACCGGAGCCTCCGTCAAAATTCTTTTCAACTTCTTGAAACTCTCTTGCTGCTTACTAGACCAAATAATTTTCGTAATAACTTAGTCAATGGTGCCACAATTGAAGAGAATCCTTCAACAAACCTTCTGTAATATCTGGCTAGACCAAAAAAACTCTGAATTTTCGCCACAGACCTAGGCGGCTTCCAATCCAACACCGCTTCAATTTTTCGAGGGTCAACCCTAATCCCCTCTGCCGACACAACGTGGCCTAAAAACGTAACTTCACTTAGCCAAAATTTGCATTTACTGAATTTGGCATACAACTGTTTCTCCCTCAGAATCTACAAAACCACTCGCAGATGTGAATCATGCTCCTCTTCCGATCTTGAGGAAACCAAGATATCATCTATAAATACCACAACAAACCAATCCAAGTAGGGTTGAAACACTCGGTTCATCATATCCATAAATGTTGCTGGCGTGTTGGTCAATCCAAATGGCATCACCATGAATTTGTAGTGACCGTAGTGAGTCCTGAATGCCTTCTTATGAATATCTGCCTCCTTGACCTTAAGCTGATGGTATCTTGACCTTAGATCTATCTTTGAGAACACTGACGCCCCTTTCAGTTGATCGAACAAGTTATCAATCCTTGGCAATGGATACTTGTTCTTGATAGTCAACTTGTTCAGTTGACGGTAGTCAATGCACATACGCATTGATCCATCCTTCTTCTTAACAAATAACATTGGCGCTCCCCAAGACGACACACTTGGTCAAATAAATCCTTTATTTAGTAACTCTTGAATCTGCGCTTTCAATTCCACCAACTCCTTCGGTGCCATTCTATACGGAGCAATAGATATCATATGTTCTCGGAAGAAGATCAATTCCAAACTCCACTTCACGATCCGGGGGTATTTTTGTAATTTTATCCTATAGGGGTATTTTCATAATTTTCTAAAATAGGGTATCTTAGTGATTTTACAAAATAGGGGTATTTTGGTAATTTTGAAACTCGGGGTATTTCGGTAATTTTTGCAAACCAAGGGTATCTTGAGAAATTTTTCACAAATCAAGGTTATTTCAAAAATTTTACATAACTAGGAGTATTTTAGAAATTTAACAAAATAAGGTGGCTGGTCCCTTTCGGGTTTTAGTTATAAATTTTGGCGTCACCAAGTCCTCGTGGCTAAGGTGAGCAAATCACTCTTTGGGTAGGATTCCAATGAAGAGGAGGTGAGCCGCTAGGCCGCTTAAATACCAAGCTCTCCCTGGATCCAATCCTAGACATGCGTATGCCTGTTACCACACCCTAACCCTGTAACTTGTTTACAAACATGTTTAATTAAAAAAAAACTAAGTCTTATGGAATTTGAAGAATTGCTTAACCTAAGCCTAGAGTCCATCAAGCTTTACTCATACTAGCCCACGTCCCTATAGAGCCCTCAAGCCCAACATGCACATCACATAATGAGTTTAGAATACTTACCTACATGGATCGGGTGCCGGTAGACTCAAAGGCCATATCTCAACCGAACTTTTCTCAAACTTACATCAATTTTAGAAATCACTATTGGACCCATTTCACAGCCTGAGTTTTGAATTGGGCTCTGATACCAAAAATGTAACACCCCAAACCTAGCGCATACGTCATGACCAGATTTGGTATGCTACGGGTTGAATGTTGCAAACTTTGCCTTGAAGGGTTTTGAAAATCTTAGTTTATAATAACCGATTAATCATTAATTGAGTAACTCTTGAATGAAACTTTAAGATTTGTGTGAATGTGTTTGAAAAGCCCATTTTCCTCTCGCTTTATAATTTAAGTTTTGAAAACATAAGTTTATAAAAATGTGACATAATAATAAAGAAAAATAACCTAATTTATGGAGGCCTTATTACAAAAGAAATATCCCAAAATTAAAACTTAAAAGATAACCAGGAAAGAGTTTATGGAAATAATAGTCTTGATGGCCCTCGAGTCCGACTCACCCCATGTCCACAATCTCTCGCTCATCCGAAAAGTTGGGAAAAATAAAAGGGTGAGTCACCAAGACTCAGTAAATCCAAAAACACATAAAAGCCTTGGGCCCACAAACACATTATGGGCCTTGGGCCATAACAATTGCAACAAAATATATTTTCATGCAACGTGGACCATCCCAAACCTAAGAGTCCATCCTCTACACACCTCTGTACCAACCATCACACCGTGAAGATTTTTGCAATCAACCCTCCATCCGCTACACACCATATCGATCACTATGTGACATATGTGGCAAAGCCACCAATCGCCATGTGACCTTAATAATATATCGACAGCTGCGCTGCCTGTCATAAAGATCGATCACTATGCGACCTATGTGGCAAAGCCACTGATCGCCTCGCGACCTGCTCCCCTTCATCATATCAATCCCATCCCATGCATACATACATGCAAGAATCATAACATTAAACTATCTAAATAGATCACATACTTTCACATACTTCGATAAACATAGAAAAGTTTCTATGATTACTACCTGGCATCCCTTGCCTACCCTTTTTGGGTGTTACAACTGTTCATACAGCCTCTTTATCCAGCTTTTAGCCCATAACATACATATAATACAGATTAACTAATGTGATAGAAATTCACACACTTGATTACCGACAGGACAGTACTTTTTATGTCGACACTATCAGTAGCCGCTACGACTGCTAACAATCTAAGATTTTGTTCTGAAGTCGGTCCACAACCTGGTGGCCAATCCTGAACTGCTGACACCGCTCACTTCATAAATCTAGGGGTGGATTTACGGATCCAATTCCCTCTTTCGTTTGACTAGCGTTTGTATCCATGGGACAGATCTTAGTCAACAAACTGGATTAAAACATTGTATCGAATACTAACACAAATGTATATGCATAGAGTAGAGATCCCTTACCTAAAAATCCCGAAAGAAGATATATGGTTCGAAAGTCAACGGTTCCTGGCTTAAGAACCAAAACAATCATGTCTCTTACAAATCCCAGGAGGCCGCCCAAAATGCAAAAAGATAGGGAATATTAGCCCTATTGACAGCCTTAACAAACCAAGTGGCCATTTGGCCTTGGCCCCTAAAAATCGAAAGAGATCTTAAGGAATAACAAAAGTCAACACTTACCTCAATATGGGAGATTTGGCTTTTAATGAAGAAATCGGAGGAAGGTTTGACTTTTAATGAAGAAATTGGCAGGAAGGTTTTAGCTTTTAATGAAGAAATCGGCAGGAAGAAAAAGAATGAATGGATACTAGGGCATTCGGCTATAGCAGAAGAGAGTAAAGAGAAGGAATACTTAGGGTTTCGACTTGTAGAAGAAATTGAGAAAAAGTGTAGAGAAGGCTATGAGGTTTCGGCTTTAGCAGAAGAGAAGAAGAAGATGAAACTTTTAGGAATTTTTGGCTTTTTGAGAAAAGAAACAACTAAGAGAAGAGAATGAGAATAAATGCCGAAATTAAGAAGTTCCCTATTTTCTAATCCAATTTTTGGTACACACACTAACCAAAAGCCGAAATTGCCCTCTTTTGAAAACTAAAACTAATTAATGAACAAGGGAAATTTTAGCACCCCTTTAGCCTCATCAAAACCGATTTCCTCCTTCCCCTAGAGTTGGAAATTCGGCCACTATTGTGACCAGCAGATCATATCCTAAATTTCCTCCCTTTATCTTCCATATTATCTTTATTATCCACTCAAATAATTCCTCATATATTTAAGCCTTGTTACCGTCCAACTCTACCTTATTCATTGCCAAACTTTAGCTAACTTTAATTAAAAGAATTGGGCTTCGTGTAACTTGAATGTGGGCCTCCTTAGTTGACGCCACCTCCTTGCTCTCTAAATGATGCCACTTTGCCACTAGGCCACAAGCCCACTTGTATTTAAAACACAGATAACATCTTTTAAGCTCTATCTTATCAGGCTTTCCACTAAAGTGTCCAAACAGAGAATTCAATTAAGGCCTCGGCCCAATTCCTGAGCCCATTCTGGACCCCTAACACTCTCATTAAACATAACCACACATTAAATGCATTGGCCCATTAGGATGTTACAAATGCAATGGAAAGTAATGAAATACAAATGAAAATAAGACAATTTGAAAGGGTTTAAAGTTTTGTAAAATCCTACTATGTTAGGGATGATATGTATTTGTGATGCTATGGATTTATTCACTTATTGAGTTGTTGAATATGGTTTCATGAATCTCGCGGTATTGGTATAGGATTATTCTTTATATGTATAAAGTTCATATTTGAAAGGATTAATATGACAAAATTTTATACGAGCTTACTAAGCATTCATTGCTTATGTAGTTATTTTTCATTTACTTTTAGATTATCGAAAGCTCGATTGGGTTGGAAGCTCGTCGAAGATCTATCACACTATCCAGCGATTATATCAGTAGATTTTGATGTCATGGTTAAGGTTATAATGGCATGTATAGGTGATCTTATGGTTGATTGTAACACCCAAACCCGGCCTAGACGTTACGACCGAATCTGACGTGTCACATTGAAGTGATTTTTAAAATTTGGACTTGTTAATAAAACTTTGTATCTAAGTTAAAACCCATTTAGTTTATTGCTTGAGAAAAGTCAGCAAATTAAGTTATTACAATCTGAAACCAGCTTATCAAAATGATTGTCATATTTATTAATTTTGATTTATTTAAACTGAATAAAATCGTGGAAGCTTCTCTAATTAAAACCTTGAAGTTTAAATTGCATTTTTCTTGAAAACCATTGTTATTTTGAAAACTTCTTTTGTATTTTTTGGCAATTTAAAACAAGAAATCAAAGCCCAATTAAAAACTATACCCACCAAATGGCCTTATTACATAATCAATAGCCCAATATGAAAATTGAAATTAAATAACTAAGTCTAAAATAGAATATCAGCGATCATGTGGCCACCTCCGAGTCCCTCACCGCACCAAATCGTCTAAGGCTAGGGATTTCCTGTACAGTTTAAAAAGAAAGGGTGAGTTTACGAAAACTCAGTGTGTAATCCCTATCACCAACAAGAACAATATGCGATAAGAATAACTGGGCTTGATCCCTATTCAGAAACAGTGCAGTATGGGCCTTAGCCCATTATAGTAACAGTGTGGGCCTAAGCCCAATACAGTATCAGTACGGTGCAAATATGCAACCTACCCTAATCCAGCCAATACACCACCCGTACCAACCAACACACTATGTGGGGATAAAATCGACCCACCCACCAAGATACCAATATCGCAAGATAGCGCTAGTAATAATAATAGCGCAGCAGAGCTGCCAGTAATAGTATCATAGCAAAGTTACCAGTAACAGTAACGCAGCAAAGTTGCCAGTAATAGTATATGTGGCAGAGCCACCAGTACGTATACTTCCTCCATAACAGTATCCCAATCCCATGCAGTATGTCATGTCATAAATCATACGTATATGCAGAATGTCATACTCAGTAATAGTCATATACAAATCATGAACACATCAGTCAACCTAGCCTTAGGGGTATAACGATCATTTTATCCTATGGTGGTATTTAGGTCATTTTACCCTATGAGGGTATTTCGGTCATTTTACCCTATAGGGGTTTTTCAATCATTTTACTCTTTAAAGGTAATTCAATCATTTTACTCATTAGGGGTATTTTAGTCATTTTACTCTTGAGGGTTATCTCAGTCATTTTACTCATCAGGGGTATTTCAATCATTTTACTCATCAGGGGTATTTCAGTCATTTTACTCATCAGGGGTATTTTAGTCATTTTACTCTTTAGGGGTACTTCAGTGCAGATAACAACCTTTCTGAAGGTCTACAGTCACCTCAAGCAACACAGATAACCTAAATGGTCATAATAGTGTAAATGGGCCCAAGGCTAATATTTGGCCCAAATGGGCCCACACTCTCGTGTGGCCCATGTAGCCCAAATTTAGTCATGGTTATTTAACTACATAGTCCAGTCCAATATTTTTCGATTATCGAGGACTTTGTCCATGTGAGGCCCACGAGCTTAGTGGGCCCACACGACCATTTCAGCCAAACGAGGCCCATAAAGGCCCAGGAGCACGAAAACGCTCATGGTGGCCTTTACAGTCTATCGCCAATGGTTTGTAGGCTCGGCTCACCACACGAGCGATTGCACACTCGTGAGGCCTCAAATGTCAAAGTTTGGCTTTTCGGCTTTTGCCGTTCTATAGTCAAAATAGTGTGAATACACACTTTACCAGTATTTGCGCCTATTACTGTTTGCAAGGTACAGTCACACACTTGTTTTGCAAAACCGTGCTAAGATCCATGAGCACCAAACCTTGTTTGAACGAGGGTGACTTTAGCCCTCTTAAACCGTTGACGAAGGTTGATTTCAAGATTCTTGGCCAAAAATTTGTATTACAACCTAATCTTGTTAACTATAACCATAAACGTAAATAACTTGAATCAAGCGAATAACAACTTACCAAACATAGAACTGAGAATGGTAGATAGAAGTAATCGGTCTCCACAAGCACCCCCTAAACTCGAGGCACGAGATGGTATAATCACACCCCTGACAGTAATGGCAGAGACGAGATGATGTTAGAGGGAAAAATTATTTCAACAGAAAGTAAAGAAAGGGAAAAGACAACTATGAATTCAAACAGAGATGGCGGCTACAAAAAGGTTTGGCCATAAGCCAAGGATTTGATAGCCTAAAAGAAAACCAAGTTACCTTAACTGAATGCAGAGAGAAATTCGGTTACAAGGGAATTTGACCAGTAATGTAGGAGGGAACTCTAACAAAGCCAAAGAAAGTAGAGAGAGAGGAATGAAGCATAGTCAAAATAGTAAACAAGGGAGAAGCCAATACAAGAAGCAGAGAGAAAAGGCAACAAAAGCCAATTTTTGGCACCCATGGCATAAAGAACCAAAACGCAAAAGAAAAAAAATACAAAACCGAAAATTTGAGAGAATAGCAGCTCAGCCAAAATTTTCTGTGTACCCATTATGCAATTTTGGTACAAATCTACTACACTTTAAATTCCACTTTTTACTCCTCTAAATCTCTCCCAAAATCCCTCTTTGAACCTCTCCATGACCAGTTCAAACTCCATTCAAATTCCCCTTAGCTGTATTTCAGTCCAACTCCACTACCTACACAGCTCAAGCAGCAAAATAAACGCTTTATTGTGCAACCTAGGATTTGAACCTCAGACCTCACAGTTGCACAACACGCCACCTTGCCACTAGGCCACAACCTCTTCTTGTGTCATAAAAAAACACTATTAGTAATAAAGCCTATATGCCAATGTCTAGATTCATTTAAGAGAAAACTAAAAATTTTGCAAGAGCCAAGACTTGAACCCAGGCTTCTCACACACCCCCATACACACCCAAATCACTTAGCCATTAAAACAAACAAGCTTTTTGTGTCAAAACATGCAAAATTAAAGACCCTATATTTTTGGGGTGTTACATTGATGGTTAGTTGAATGTTAGTTTATGTGTTTGGCATGTATATATCATTTTGGGTGATGTGGCCTTGGTACATTTGGTGCCTTGTTGATATATGTTAATTTGATAATGTGTTAAAGCATGTTTGAATGGCCAAAGGGATATATGATGAATTGACCTCAACATGGTCAAGATATGGTATGCTTTGGAAAGGTTTTGAACTAGATATGGCATGAATCTAATATTGTGTGGTGATTATGTAGCAATTATGTTATGTTCTGGCATGGAAACAAGTTAATTGATAATTGGATAAATATTTACATGTATAGGTGTTTTTGGTTGATATTTTAACCATTATTTTTTGGCTTTTAAATTTGGTATTTTGAATGATTGAAATAGTTGATATGTGGATATATGTATGTTGCCTTTTGATAGATGACTTTATAGTCTTTATGATGCTTAGATGATGGAAGTTGAACATGATCATTTTGGTATTAAAAATGTGGTTGGTATTTATGGCTTATAATGCTAAATGGTAAGTGGTAAATTAGGTACATATGAGTGTGGATTTGATATGTGTACAAAATAGTAAGTTTTGGCTAAACTAAGCATTTAGTTATACATGTTTAATTGTTGTGATTGAGGTGCCTTATAATATCCTGATTTAGGGGTTAGGCATTTGATGTGTTTTGTGTGTATGCTTTGTGTAATGTGCCTGTTTAGGGTGTATAGGAGTCCAGGAGAGGCTCGGTGAAAAGCCAAAGCCCTGGCAAAAATTTTCTTTTTAGGCACTTTAGTGGAGGAGCTGGCAGGAGTAGGACTTAAGGGACTGTGTTGGTGTTTGGTTGGCACAAGTAAAGAGGTGGTAGAGTGGCAAGGAGGCTCCACTTAAGATGCTGGTAAGTGACGCCACAGGGAGAAGTAGAGGGAGCAGGTTCAAATTGCAAGGAGCTCATTTTGGGAGTTCTTTTTGGCATCAAGGAGAGCAGAGGCAGAACTTGACTGGGACACTTCAAGATAGGGGAGTGGACTAAGTCAAATAGTTTGAATGGCAGAGAGGAAAAAGGGGGGAGCTTGAAGTGTTCAAAGATTTCAAATGGGTGATCAGAAGGAATTTGAGGAGGAAAATAAGGGATAAGCATGTGATCTTGGTGTGGCCGAATTTCAAACTCTAGGTGGAGGGGGGAATCGGTTTTGGGTTGTGTTGGGATGTGTCGAAATTCACTTAGGCCATAGGACCCTATAGACTTCTTTTGTGCATTTTTCGACTTTGAGGAAGTATAGGTGCCGAATTTTATAGCCGTAATCCTATTCTTTTCACTTCTTTTCTCATCTATCAACTGAGGGTTCTCCACTTTTCTACTTTTTATTTTCCTTGCAAAACTGAAATCTATTCATATCTTTTTTCTCTTTTGTTTTTGATCTATCTCGAAGCTGAAACCCCTAAACTCCCATCCTCATCTTCATTTTTTTGCTAAAGACGAATGTCCCTTGCCCACTATTCTTTTCTCTAAACCTCTTCCATAGGTCGAATCTCTTATCCATTCTTTTCTACATCCTTTCTCTTGTGAGTCTTCTAAAGTCAAAACTCCTAAGCCTCCATTTGAAGTTTCTTTATTTTTGTTTCGGCTCTTTCATCTAGTTCTCTTCTACCATAGTCATTGTCGAATCTTGTCCACTGTTGTACTAGTGCCGAATTCCCCTGAGTGTTATTCGTATCTGCTATGTTATGGTAAGAAGCGTCCTTCTTTTTCTTTATTTCCTCCTTTCGATTTTTGGAAGCCAAAGCCGAATGGCTAATTGGCTTGGGGAGACTATAGTTGGACTTACATGTTTCTTCTTATTTTCTTGTGTTCTCTTTGGGGCACCTATTTCTTGAATCATAGTAAATCAAATCATCTAAATCTCATGCTAGAAACCGTTAACCTCTGAATCATATCTCTCCTTTCGGGATTTCAAGGTAAGGGTGTTCTCTTTAGATTGTATTTAGGTTCGTTATCGTATTCGGTACCTTAACCCTACATTGTGGTTTGACAACCATATTTCATTATAGTAGTATCTGACAAGGTCTTTGATGGAATCCAATGTCGATCAGGCCAAGGAGGGGGTTGCACTCGTAAACCCAACCCCTAAGTGTAAGTAGCGAGCGGTGTCAGTAGTCCGAGATTAGCCATTGAGTTGTGGACTGGCCTCAGAGTAGGGTCGTAGGCAGATAGTAGTTGTTTCTGCTAACGATAGTGTCGACGTAGAGAGTATCGTTTTACGTGTTACCAGGTGTGTAAACCTTAATACACTTTACTTAATTGTATTATTAATTGTATGGGCTGAAAAGCCGGAAAAGGCTATAAATGCAGTCGACATACCCTTAGGGGTAAGGTAGGAAGTGCCAGGTACGTATCTGTGATTATCGGATATGAGTTGGTTGTATGTGATAATCTATTGCTTTGTTACTAGCATGTTACATCTGTCATAGTATAAATGTTGTGCATGGGATATGGGAATGTTGATAAAGGGGAAGTGAAAAGGTCACATTATGATCGGTGGCTCTGCCACATTGTTCTTAAGGTCACATGGTGATTAGTGGCTCTGCCACATTGCTTATTAAGGTCACATGGTGATCGGTGGCGCTGCCACAATTGTTATAAGGTAACATGGTGATCGGTGGCTCTGCCACATTTTCTGACAGCATAACTGTGAAGATGGTGTGTAGCGAATGGAGGGTTGATTGTAGAAATCCCCACGATGTGATCGTTGGTACGGGTTGGTGTGTAGAGGATGGAAAACTAGGTTGGGCTGGGCATGATGCACTTCGTGTGATTGTATGACATTGGGTATGAGCTAAATACAAGATTGTGGGATATGGGTCGGTTTATGTGTTGTTGGTTTTACACACTGAGTCTCTGTGACTCACCCTTTTCCTTAATTTTTTAGGTAATCAGTAGATCGTGGTTATGAAAGCCGAGGTGGACTCGTGGAGGCCATAAAAGACGTTATATTTATTTTATGAACTTTCTACTCCTTAAAGTTAGTTTTATTTGGGGATTTTCTTATAATAAGGCCTTTGGTAATTTTTAATTTGGTTTTAGTATTTACTTTGGTTACTTATTATTACTAAATGCTCAAATTGGGATTTTTCCTAAAACGATTTCACAACTATCTTTCAAAAATATTAACGAATGGTTTATAAGTTATTTTTATAAAACTTTTGATTTTCTTAGCAATGATAACTCTTATCAAAGTAACTTTTTTCTTAAAAGTCGTTTGATGCCTGATTGTTTAAACACAAAGCCATCGCTTTAAATCGGAAAGTTTTTAAAATTTTGGTTTTACCCAAAATCACTGAAAGATCATTTTCAATTTACCCTGTAACATACCAGATTCAGTCGTAATGTTTGGGCCGGGTTTGGGGTGTTATAATTTTAGTATCAGAGCCTAGGTTACAAACACTTGGGCTGTGAAATGGGCTCGACAGTACTTTATAAAATCAATGAGAATTAGAGAAAACTATTTTGAGCAAAATATGGCATCCGAGTCCGTCAGCACCCAATCCACCCAGGTAAGTGATTCTAACTATTTGGTGATGTATGATTGAAATGATTGATGGCATGGGTGAGTATGTTTGGTAAAGCTTTAATATGCCCAAACTTTAGAGACTGAAACTGTTTGATGCATCTTGCGAAAACTATTTCTTAAGACTATTATCCATAAAACTACTCGATGTTAAATAGTGCAAGAAATACTAACCCATAAAACTTTTAATCAGATTAAGTCGCAAGCGTTAGTTATGAGCACTAGGGGCGTGGTGTGCATGGCCATGGTAGAGGCAAGATTGCTGTGTTGAAACCGGTAGGATCTGGTCATGAGTCAGAAAATGAGATGTCGATACCGCCAGCTACGGAGATAGAGTTTCAGGATCAAACGAATGGTGATGATACGATTTTTAGGTGATGTTGCGAGTGTTAAAGAAAGTTGCTGGGGCAGGCCTAGGTATAGGGGCTCGAAAATCTGTGTTGAAACGACTTTGGGCTAATGGAGCGAAAATGTTTAGGGGTATTTCTAGGGTAGCCCCTAGTGCAGCTGAGTATTGGTTGGAGGTAGTTGAGCGTATAATAGATGATCTCGATTTCACTGAGGAGGAAAAGTTGAAAGGGGTTGTGTCTCATCTGTGGGACGAAGCGTATCAGTGGTGGCTTACGGTTAGGGATGGTGCAGTGGCTGACCATATCACTTGGGATTTCTTCAAAACGGCCTTTCAAAGTAAGTACATCGGATCGAGTTACGTGGATGCACAGCGCAGGGCATTTTTCAATCTGGTTTAGGGAAGTAAATCGATGGCTAAATATGAGGTAGAGTTCCTATGCCTTAGTCGTTATGCTCGGGGGATAGTGGCTACAGACCATGAGCGTTGTGTCCGGTTTGAAGATGGGTTGAGGATGATCTGCGGGTATTGATAGCGCCATAGCGTGAAAGGGAATTCACGGTTTTAGTAGAAAAGGCTAAGATAGCCGAGGAGGTGAATCGGTCAAAAAAGCAGAATCGGGATAGAGATAGAGGTGGTAATAAAAGGAATTTTGGATTATCTAAGTCGGCTGGGCATTTTCAAAAAGACCTAAGATGGATGGGCTGAATCAGGTAGTGAGACCCCTTGCTGATAGGCAGTCTCAGAGGTGTGCTCGGTGTGGTAAATTCCATTTTGAGAGTGTTGGGCAAATAACAGAAGGTGTTACAAGTGTGGATCAGTTGATCACCATATTCGAGACATCCACAAGAGCGAGACAGTGTAAGGTAAAGAAATCAGGGTTATACCTAGCAGGGTAGAGGAAGCCAGCAATCGCAGAGAGGTCGTGGTCCGACAAGAGAGGGTAATGGTTTTGGTCGAGGTCGTGGAATGCCAGCAGAGGTGCAGGAAACACCGATACAAGACAGTCGAGGTTGGTTTATGCAACCAGATGCAAAGAGGAGGGGGACGCACCGGACATCATAACCGGTACGTTCTTAATCTTTGGATTGCCTTTTTTTGCATTGATTGACATAGGATAGACACATTCTTGTGTTGCTAGTGTGGTATCTGGAACTTTAAGTATAGACTCTAAGATTTCTTCTAGGCAGATGACAGTAATTAGTCCGTTAAGACAATCGGTTGTGGTAAACAGATTTTATAGGGATGTACCTTTAGAAGTGCAATGGGTGGTTTTTTTGACTGATCTGATGGAACTGCCATTCGGGGAGTTTGATTTGATCTTAGGGATGGACTGGTTAGTGAGGTATCGAGCAAATTTAGATTGTGCTGCTAAGTGCATGGTGGTCAGGACTCCTGAAGATGAGGAGGTGGTGGTAATAGGAGAAAGAAGGATTATTTGTCTAACGTAGTGTCTGCTCTAAAGGCTGAAAGGATGGTAAGGAAAGGATGCGAGGTGTTCATAGCATTGGTTTGCACTTTGGAGAGTAAGGAATTGTCTGTGGGGGATGTGAGGACAGTGAAGGAGTTTCCCGATGTTTTTTCAGAGGAGCTTCTAGGATTACCCCCGGATCGCGAGGTGGAATTTGGAATTGATCTTCTTCCGGGGTCAGCGCCTGTATCTATTACTCCTTATAGAATGGCGCCGAAGGAGCTAGTGGAACTGAAAGCTCAGGTTCAGGAACTCTTAGATCGAGGTTTTATCTGACCAAGTGTATCACCATGGAGAGCGTCAGTGTTATTTGTTAAGAAAAAGGATGGATCAATGCGTACGTACATTGATTATCGCCAGCTGAACAAATTGACAATCAAGAACAAATACCCATTGCCACGGATTGACAACTTATTCGACCAGTTGAAGGGGGCTTCAGTCTTCTCAAAGATAGATTTGAGGTTAGGGTATCATCAACTCAAGGTTAAGGAATCAGACATCCATAAAATAATGTTTCGTACTCACTATGAACACTACGAATTTTTGGTAATGCCGTTTGGGTTAACCAATGCACCAGCAGCGTTTATGGATATGATGAACTGGGTTTTTCAACCCTATCTGGACCGGTTTGTCATAGTGTTTATAGACGATATTTTGGTTTACTCAAGGTCAGAGGAGGAGCACGATTCTTACCTTCGGGTGGTATTGCAAATCTTGAGGGAGAAGCAATTGTTTACCAAATTCAGTAAGTGCGAATTTTGGCTTAGCAAAGTTACTTTTTTAGGCCATGTTGTATTGGCAGAGGGGATTAGAGTTGATCCTCGAAAAATTGAAGCTATCTTGAATTGGATGCCACCTAAGTCTGTAGCAGAGATTAGAAGTTTTCTGGGTCTTGCTGGCTATTACCAAAGGTTTATTGAAGGGTTCTCATTAATGGCTAGCACCTCTAACCAAGTTATTGAGGAAAGGGGTGTCTTTTGTGTGGACTGACAAGTAGAAGGAAAGTTTTGAGAGGTTGAAGAGGGTTTTGACTGAAGCTCCGGTGTTGATTCAGCCGGAGGCTGAAAAGAGTTTGTGGTTTACTGTGATGCTTCACACACGGGACTAGGATGTGTGTTAATGCAAGGAGGGAAAGTTGTTGCGTGCGCCTCTCGGTAGCTAAGACCGTATGAGCTAAATTATCCAACGCATGATTTGGAGTTGGCAGCTATAGTGTTTGCCTTGAAGATTTGGAGGCATTATTTGTATGAGGAGAATTCTGTCATTTATACAGATCATAAGAACTTAAAGTATCTTCTTCCCCAGAAGGAGCTGAATTTAAGACAGAGGAGGTGGATCGAGTTGTTAAAGGATTACGATTGCTCGATTGATTACCATTCGGGTAAAGCTAACGTGGTGGCAGATGTGCTAAGTTAAAAAGTAATCTCGAATCTGATGGCAATGTTTACCCATCTTAGCTTGTATGATGATGAGAGTTTCGTCGCTGAGCTACAGGTGAAACCGACATGGATAAATCAGATTAAGGAAAAGCAGTTGCTGGATGATGTCCTGAGTGCTCGACTACTTCAAGTATAGAATGATGGGGTAGAGGATTTCTATTTGAACAATGATGGGGCTCTGTGTTTTTGTAAAAAGGTTTGCATGCCGAAGGATGTGGAGTTAAGATAGTTGATACTTCAGGAAGAGCATAGTAGCCCATATGCTATGCATCCTGGCGGAAGTAAGATTTATAGAGAGTTGCAAGAATAGTTTTGGTGGCCGGGTCTGAAGCGTGAAGTAACCGAATTTGTGAGTAAGTGTTCGACATGCCAGCGGGTAAAAGCAGAACATCAGTTACCTTAAGGTTTATTACATCCGTTAAAGATTCCACAGTGGAAGTGGAAGAGGATCACAATGGATTTTGTTAGTGGGTTACCCCTTACGCCTACTAAGAATGATTCGGTATGGGTAATTATTGACTGATTGACGAAGTCTACTCATTTCATACCAGTTCGTGTTGACTACTCTCTTCAAAAATTAGCTAAGTTGTATGTAGCAGAGATCGTGAGGTTGCATGGAGTACTAGTGTCTATCATCTCGGATAGAAACCCGAGATTCATGTTAAGGTTTTGGAAGGCATTGCATCAAGCTTTGGGGACAAAGTTAGATTTCAGTGCAGCATTTCATCCACAGTCTGATGGACAATCAGAGAGCGTAATTCAAATCTTAGAAGACATGTTAAGGGGCTGTGTCTTAGACTTCAGAGGTAGCTGGGAAGAATTTCTACCGTTAGCAGAATTCGCGTATAACAATAGCTATCAAGCAAGTATTCAGATGGCTCCGTATGAAGCATTATATGGTCAGAAGTTTCGTACCCCTACGTGTTGTACAGAGTAGCGTCAGTTGTTGGGTCCGGACTTGGTTTCGGAAGCGGAAGATAGGGTTAAGTTAATTCGAACTCGGTTAAAGCAAGCATCAGAACGGCAGAAATCCTATGCAGATCTAAAGCGCAAAGATATAGAATTTCTGGTAAGTGACCAGGTGTTCTTAAAGGTTTCACCGTGGAAGAAGGTGATAAGGTTTAAACAGAAAGGTAAGCTAAGCCCTAGGTTCATTGGGCCTTATCGTGTGTTGAAGCATGTGGGACCAGTAGCGTATCAACCCGAGTTACCTGCAGAGTTAAGTCAGATTCATGATGTGTTCCATGTTTCAATGCTAAGACGCTATCGTTCATATCCGTCTCACGTGGTGTTAGTAGACGAAATTGAAGTAAGGCCTGATTTATCCTTTAATGAGGAACCAGTTCGGATCTTGGATCGTGGTGTCAAAGTGTTACGCAGAAAGACAGTTTCGTTGGTTAAGATCTTGTGGCGTAATCATGGTGCTGAGGAAGCTACGTGGGAACCAGAGGAAGCAATGCGTCAGCAATACCTACATCTCTTTTGACCAAGTAATTTCGAGGCTGAAATTTTCTTAAGGGGTAAAACTGTAATATCCTGATTTAAGGGTTAGGCGTTTGATGTGTTTTGTGTGTATGCTTTGTGTAATGTGCCTGTTTAGGGTGTATGGGAGTCTAGAAGAGGCTCAGTGAAAAGCCGGAGCCCTGGCAAAAATTTCCTTTTTAGGCACTTTAGTGGAGGAGTTGGTAGGAGTAGGACTTAAGGGACTGTGTTGGTGTTTGGTTGGCACAAGTAAAGAGGTGGTAGAGTGGCAAGAAGGCGCCACTTAAGATACTGGTAAGTGACGCCACAATGAGAAGCAGAGGGAGCAGGTTCAAATCGCAAGGAGCTCATTTTGGGATTTCTTTTTGGCGTTAAGGAGAGCAGAGGCAGAACTTGACTGGGACACTTCAGGATAGGGGAGTGGACTGAGTTAAATAGTTTGAATGTGTGGCAGAGAGGAAAAAGGGGGGAGTTTGAAGTGTTCAAAAATTTCAAATGGGTGATCAGGAGGAATTTGAGGAGGAAAATAAGGGATGAGCATGTGATCTTGGTGTTGGCCGAATTTCAAACTCTAGGTAGAGGGGGGAATCGGCTTTTGGGTCGTGTTGGGATGTGCCGAAATTCACTTAGGCCGTAGGACCCTGTAGACTTCTTTTCTGCATTTTTCGGCTTTGGGGAAGTATAGGTGCCGAATTTTGTAGCCTCAAATCCTATTCTTTACACTTCTATTCTCATCTATCAACTGAGGGTTCTCCACTTTTCTTCTTCTTATTTTCCTTGCAAAACCAAAATCTATTCATATCTTTTTTCTCTTTTGTTTTTGATCTATCTCGAAGCCAAAACCCCTAAACTCCCATCCTCTTCTTCATTTTTTTGCTAAAGCCAAATGTCCCTTGCCCACTATTCTTTTCTCTAAACCTCTTCTATAGGTCGAATCTCTTAGCCATTCTTTTCTACATCCTTTCTCTTGTGACTCTTCTAAAGTCAGAACTCCTAAGCCACCATTTGAAGTTTCTTTATTTTTGTTTCGGCTCCTTCATCTAGTTCTCTTCTACCATAGTCATTGTCGAATCTTGTCCACTGTTGTGCTAGTGCCGAATTCCCCTAAGTGTTATTCCATATCTGCTGTGTTAAGGTAAGAAGCGTCCTTCTTTTCTTTATTTCCTCCTTTCGGTTTTTGGAAGCCAAAGTCGAATGGCTAATTGGCTTGGGAGACTATCATTGGACTTACATGTTTCTTTTTATTTTCTTGTGTTCTCTTTGGGGTGCCTATTTCGAGAATCATAGTAAATCAAATCATCTGAATCTCATGCTGGAAATCGTTAACCTCTGAACCATATCTCTCCTTTCTGGATTTCAAGGTAAGCGTGTTCTCTTCAGATTGTATTTAGGTTCGTTATCGTATTCGGTACCATAACCCTACATTGTGGTTTGTCAACCATATTTCATTATAGTAGTATCTAACAATGTCTTTGATGGAATCCAATGTCGATCAAGCCAAGGAGGGGGTTGGACTCGTAAACCCAGCCCCTAAGTTTAAGAAGCGAGCGGTGTCGGTAGTCCGAGATTAGCCACGGGTTGTGGACCGGCCTTAGAAAAGGGTCGTAGGCAGATAGTAGTTGTTTCTGCTAATGATATTGTCGACGTAGAGAGTATCATTTTGCGTGTTACCAGGTGTGTAAACCTTAATACACTTTACTTAATTGTATTATTAATTGTATGGGCTGAAAAGCTGGAAAAGGCTGTAAATGCAGTTGACATACCCTTAGGGGTAAGGTAGGAAGTGCCAGGTACGTATCTGTGATTACCGATATGAGTTGGTTGTAGGTGATAATTTATTACTTTGTTACTAGCATGTTACATCTATCATAACATAAATGTTGTGCATGGGGTATGGGAATGTTGATAAAGGAGAAGTGAAAAGGTCACATTGTGATCGGTGGCTCTGCCACATTGTTCTTAAGGTCACATGGTGATCGGTGGCTCTACCACATTGCTTTTTAAGGTCACATGGTGATCGGTGGCGCTGCCACAGTTGTTATAAGGTCACATGGTGATCGGTGGCTCTGCTACATTTTCTGACAGCATGACTGTCAAGATGGTGTGTAGCGGATGGAGGGTTGATTGTAGAAATCCCCACAGTGTGATGGATGGTACGGGTTGGTGTGTAGAGGATGGAAAACTAGGTTGGGCAGGGCATGATGCACTTCGTCTGATTGTATGACATTGGGTATGAGCTAAATACAAGACTGTGGGCCGTGGGCCGGTTTATGTGTTGTTGGTTTTACACACTGAGTCTCTGTGACTCATCCTTTTCCTTAATTTTTCAGGTAATCAGTAGATCGTGGATATGGGATCCAAGGTGGACTCGTGGAGGCCATAAAAGACGTTATATTTATTTTAGGAACTTTCTACTGCTTAAAGTTAGTTTTATTTGGGGATTTTCTTGTAATAAGGCATTTGGTAATTTTTAATTTGCTTTTAGTATTTACTTTGGTTACTTATTATTACTAAATGCTCAAATTGGGATTTTTCCTAAAATGATTTCACAACTATCTTTCAAAAATATTAACGAATGGTTTATAAGTTATTTTTGATAAAACTTTGGATTTTCTTAACAATGATAACTCTTATCAAAGTAACCTTTTTCTTGAAAATCGTTTGATGTCTGATTGTTTAAACACAAAGTCATCGCTTTAAATCGAAAAGTTTTTTAAAATTTTGGTTTTGCCCAAAATCACTGAAAGATCATTTCCAATTTACCCTGTGACATACCAGATTCGGTCGTAATGTTTGGGCCGGGTTTGGAGTGTTACATGCCTTTTGGGCATATTGGTTGTATGAATAAGTACCTATTTGGATAGCTTGTTGTTGTATGGTTTGGTGTACTTTGGGATGCTTGATTACATGTGGTAAATTGGTTATAGGTGTGTGCATGAATGGGTGAGAAAAATGGCTTGGAAATGGCCTATTTTTCGTCCACACGGACAGAGACACGGGCGTGTGTCTCAGCTGTGTGTGACACACGACTAGGCGACACGACCGTGTGTCCCCCTGTAGGTTTATAAAGGTTGCATTTCGAGAGTTACGGCCTGGAACACAAGTGTTGGCTTGGTCGTGTGACCCAAGTCAGTGAGTTACACGAACACGGACATGGGCTGGGACACGGCCATGTGTCCCTACTTCAAATATCCACATGGCCTAAGACATGGGCGTGTCTCTCAGCCATGTTAGTCAAACGGCCGTGTGACCCCTACAGTTTTGAAAATTTTCACCTTTTCTTAAAAATTCTATATGATTTTGATTTAGTCCCGACTTGTTTCTAATGTGTTTTTAGGGCCTTGAGGGCTCGTAAAAGGGACAATATGTATGTCATTCTTTAGTTTTGCATTGTTTGATGTTGTGAATTACAGGTTTTAAATATTGATAGTTTTGAAACGTAAACTTCGGTAATGCTCTGTAACCCTATTTTGGCGACAGATACGGGTTAGAGGTGTTACACATGTTGACCAAAAGAAAAGGAAATAATCTTCTTCCCTTTATGGAAAGGTAGGTTGGACGACAACACATATAAAAAAATAGGAAAAATTACAAAAAAAAATTAATTAAAGGATGCTAATAAGGAGACTTGAACCTAGGACTCATAAGAAACTCACTAAGCACTTAACCACTTTACCATTTAAATTATTAGTATCATTTTAAAAGAAAATATTTAAAAATATTGGATGACCTTTGCTAAGGGTTTAAAACAAATTTATAGCAAATAGAAATTAACGAGAAGGAAAGGATTCAAACTCAAATCATCAAGGACAAATCCACCACTACTCACTCACTATAATTGGTACTTATTTATTAACAAATGTTCTAAGGTCATCTAAAAAAATTTGGATGTGACCACTCTCGGTTTCTTAACCCAATTTCTACTAACCCAATTTTTGGGATGTGACAATCCACGCGATGGATCATCTACCATATCATTCGCAACAAGTCTGTACATAGAAACTATGAGCGTTATAACCATCATCAAGAGAAATACCCAAACGTTATGAACTACGCCATTGTGAAATTCAAGCCTAAGTATAAGTTGTGAAATTTTGTTTTTACATGTTTTATTTACGTGCACGCCATATGAATGTGCAAGTTTTTTCTAAGTGTGACCCGTGGCACATTCTTAAGCTAATCAATAAAAAGGGAAGTGACTTATTTTTCTTGAACTCACTAAGTTCCTTACGAACTTACCATGATTCTCTCCTTTGATTTCAAGTAATCGATACTGTTGTGTGAAGTGAAGGGGGACTAAGCTAGAGTCTTCAAGCCTAGTGTAAGCCTCAAACCTTTTGTCTATAACAGTTATGGATATCAGGGCACCTATCGGGTATAAACTCTCGTATTGTATTTTGAGAAGAACTCATTTAAAACTTTGTTATAACTGTTAAGTTGAATGTATGGAATTAAATTATCAAATTATATAACGTCTTTGTATTTACTAGAAGTATGTTGTATATTTTGTAAACATGATTTGTCTATATGTGTTAAATAATTAAATGTTATTTTAATTTTTTTGTTTTAAAATTTATGCATGCAACTGATCCGTAAAGAGTGGTAGCTCCCTATAGCTCTGGTCCGGTGATCGAACTGAGTGGGGGTGTTACACTGAAGTAGCTTGTTCCACAGGTTACTTAGCCTAGATTTTTTGTTATGTTCTTAACTGGTTGGGTAAATGACAACATGGTAAATGTAACACTCTATACCCAGTCCAATCGTCGGACTTGCGCTACAGGATGTCACAATAGTAAAAAAAAACATTCATATACAAATTACTCAATAATAATCTATAATTCAATATAAATAAGTTAAGTCTATGTTAAATATGCATTACAAACAAAAATGAGTCTCATTTCCCTTAAACAAGCTCAGAAAAATATCGGGACTAATTTGAAACATTTATAGAATATTGGGTAAAAAGGAAAACAAGGGTTACACGACCATGTGGCCAGACCTGTGACAGGGCTAAGGCCGTGTGGTGTAATATAACATAGTCGTGTCCCCAACTCGTGTAACAAACTGATGTTGTGTAATTCAAGGTCATACGGCCGTGTCGCCATGCCATGTAACTCACTGTGGCCATGTGGACTAAAAACCATCCTTAATGTGTTTAATACACGGTGGTGTGGTAGCCCGTGTGCAGCAAAAATGACCCATTTTGAACAATTTGCAATCCAACCATTCAAGTGACCTATAATGATATTTTTGTGTCAACCAAACCAACACCAAAACTTACATATTTCAAAGTTAAAACACTAATTCACCTAATCAAATAAACATACAACCAATATGCTCTCATTGGCACAAACAATTCAATAAACTCAATTCATGTCTCAACCATTTCATATCACAACTCAATCATATCAAATATAAGCATTTTCTTAACACAACCAATGAAACACCCCAAACCCGGCCCACGAGCCTTGACCGGATCTGGTATGTTCCCCGGTGTAAACCGTTTCAAATTCTTTTGTTACTTAGGAAAAACTTGTGTGTTTTGAAAGAAAGATTGTTTTGGGTTGGGCTTGAGTTGAAAACAAGTTTATTTCATTATTAAAATCCTTTACTTTAAGTGACAAAACGTTTGGGCTTTATTTTAAAAATAGATTTACTTAATCTTTTAATAAGTAAAAGTTTGTAAGCTTAATAAATAAAAACAGAATAAAATAATTTTACTAAGGCCTTATTACATCAAATAATTCCCAAAATTTAAATTCAAAATACTTAAAGTAAAATAGTCCAAATAAAAGAAATCGAACTTCACATGGCCTCCACTAAGCATCGCAGACTTGGTCCATCACCGGTCGTCACCGAAAAGTAATCCCACAACGGGTGAGTCAACAGACTCAATGTGTAACCAACACTAAAATTTAATATTTCGTGCATACAATGTCATACATGTTCATAAAGCATTTAAACAATATGATGCAACCGAACCCAAACCTATATGACATCCGCTACACACCACCACCGCATTATCCTCGCACAATCGTGGGGACTACTAAGTCAACCCTCCATCCGCTACACACCATCGAAGGCGTTGCCGCAATGATGTGCTCATCACCCTTATAAAATTCGTGGTCTTAGGTCACCACATTCAGATATCATGGTCTTAGGTCACCACATTCGATTATCGTGGTCTTAGGTCACCACATTCGATATCGTGGTCTTAGGTCACCACATTCACTTCCCTTTTCATATAACCCATATGCCCCATATCATACATATCATGCACATCATGCCTTAATTCACATTCTTATCACTTTTTCACATGTTACATATAACATATATTCATAATCCTAGTAGGAGAAGGAAACGACTAAGTACTTTGTACCATAACATGGTACCTTAGCCATATTCACATTCTTATAAACATGCTCATATTAAATTTAGCCATAATTTTATTAAACGATAAAGGGTACACACCGATTTGCTTAGTGATTCACCAAATCTCAAAATCGATCCACTGCCTTAGATCTCAATTCCTACATTCGACCAACCCTAATATATTAGCATAAAGCCTATTTGGCTATAAAACCAAATCATAGTAGGATTTGTATTCTTAAACCTACCTTGTTACCGATTGGGACACCAACCAATCCTCGAAATTTTGCTTTATTCCTCCTTGTATTCGCCAGCATTGAATCAATTAACTTGGTTAGTTTTCGCTTTTGAATATTTAAAGAACAGATCTAAATACTAATCTAGGCTTTAGTTTAATATACATAGGTGCTTACCTTCCAAATCTTAAATCCGAATTGGATCCTTGCTTCCTTAATCTTGTCAAAATTCCTATAACCATATGTTAGATTTAATCTAACATTAAAACATAAAACATGGCCTTTGGTAGAATATAGATATGTCTTACCTTAGATCCTTGAAATCTCAAAAATACCTTCTTGTAGTTGACAATTCTTAAATCCCGAATACACCCTTCCATAATTCGCCAAAATCAATAATAGAGATTAGTCCCTAAATTTTGATAGGTCTAAAATATAAAAGAATTGAAACCAATTTTGGATCTTACCCTTTTAAGAAATAAGAAGACCTTGTTAAAAGCCCTTAAAGAATCGGCCTTGATGACTAGATAATAAGGTTTCGCTTTTGGGATTTAATGGAAAAGTCGGCTAGGGGTTGTCTTGGGGTATTCGGTTTCCACAAAATAAAGAAAAAGAACTTGAGAATTTTGGCAATGGTGGACTATAGATTGACTTAACAAATGAAAGAGAAGAGAAGAGAGGAGAGCACTAAGAAATTGGCAGAGAGAAGAGGAGGAAGAAAATTGATGAGTAGCCCTATTCTTTCCCTCTTATAGCCGAAATTACTACTCGTAATCCCTTACTTGGCCACCACTCTTCTATGTTGATTCTTTATTTTGATTACTTTATCTATTTAGACGAAATTTGAATTATCACTTTTTATTAAAAGCCCAATTAATCCAAAAGTTATCTCCTTTTCCAAGCCTGTTTGTGTGTCAAATTCCTCCTATTAATTTTCTTAAGGCTTTGCTTTGTTTTAGTTTCCTCTTTTACTTAACATTTCTAAATCATTTCCTTACATTTCCAAGTTTCCAAAATGTTCACTTTCCTATTTTAACTTGACATTTCCAAGTTTCCAAAATGTTCACTTTCCTATTTTAACTTAACATTTCCATACATTCCTGTGTTTCAAAAATATTCAAAATACATTCATAACACATAAGACATGTCATTTCATATAATTAAACCTTAACACAACCAAAGTCTATAGCCATTTCATACCACCATCATAAACATATGTATAATACCATTCACCTAAACATTCTTAATATTAAGTCTTGTAACAATTCATCCATCACATGACAAGTTACCATCTATTTATATACAATCAAACTCAACCATGCCAAACACAAACACAACTTTACATTTCAATATTTAACCAAATAAGATTTAGGTCAAACCACATATATAATTTCAATTGGTAAAATACCAACTTCAACTCAAAATACACCATGAATCGATTTCCAATTTATCACTTTTCTCACTTCCATCATTCAAATTACATCATATATCTTTATCATAACCATTCATATCATGTTCATCTTTTTTGTTAACACCAATTTCAAATTTTTATATTTCCATCTTTTATTCCTACCCGATGAATCTTCGTAAAAGAACTTCGTATACATGTTAAAGTAATAGTGCTTGGTTACCTGTTAGGGTTGAACCTACATTATAAATAGCCTGGCCAGGGCTTAATATTCATGTATTCTCAAGTTCGCAACATATGCAGGAGCTTAGAGCCTAAATCTATATTCTCAAGTCTGCAACATATGCAGAAGCTCAGAACCTAGGTAAAATCATAACCTCGTTTACGATACTTTTACTATTTTCATCGGGATTTAACCTTACATTATACCATTTCACATCAATCCATTTAATTTGATTCAATTCTCAATTTAGGTACTAATCCGTAGCCAATTCAAATAGCTAATCAAACATTAATGAACATACATATAAAACTCAACAGAAAATTAAACATATTTATACCGTATGAACTTATATGATAAAATGGTAACATTTTGGATACTAGGGACTGCTTAACAATTTTTCACTTTTTTGCCTAATTCATCAACTTGATCTATATAATAGTTAAGATTCAAATATCAATACCAATCTCATAGTAACATTAAAAGTCATGCTTATAATCTTTTAATTTCATTTTACATAATTTCAAACTTTTATATTTTATTCAATAGAGTCCCTAAATGTCAAATTAGCAAAATTTACTTTATCAAATAGTCCTTAAACATTTCATAGATTCCAAATCTACCATTTTCTATAAAAAAAATCTAAGATTCATCAATGACAAGTTTTAAAACCTTTAACAGTTTTGAAATATGAGTTAGTTAGACATAATTGCAATTATCTCAAAAACATAAAAATTATGAAAAATAGACCTCAAAAGTACTTACATGCATCACTAAAAGCTTGGTCGAAGCTCTCTAATCTCAACAATGGTGTTCTTCAGTTGGAAGAGAAGAAAATGAAAGAAAATCATGATTTTTTTTTTTGTTTTTATTAACTTTAAACTTTTATTATTTTATTATAACTTAATTTAACATAATATAATTAAGAAAAATGTGAGCACTAACCTTACGAACATTTAAAAGATGTTAAATTGTTAAAATAGGCCTTAATTAATTATTAATTATTAATTAAGCCATTTAACCATTATAAATCAATAGCGATAAAGTTTTACGGTTTTATGATTTAGTTATTTTCCTTAATTAACTATCAAATCATCAAAATTATCAAACCAAACTTTAATCTACTTATACCACAACTCGTAAATATTTAATAAAAATATTTACAAACTCAGTTTATGAAAATGAGGTTCCAATACCTCATTTTTTCAAAGCGACTAACTTTCGGTATGAACTACTTGTACTTGACTAAATAACCAATTAATAAAATCTATCCAATACAAATTCACTATAATACTATATTTAACTCATAAATATTAATTACTAATGTTTACAAACTCACTCGCCGAATCGTAATCCTGAAATCACTATTACCGATCCACTGAAAAATGAACTATTACAATAAATATTATGAGTATCCTTTCTCGAGAGTTAGATTGGAGTGTTTTGTTCGGAGTTATGGTTTGAAGAATTTGGAAGGCAAGGAATTTGGTTGTTTTGGGGGGTGGCAACATCGACTCAATTGCTATTATTGTCCAGGGCAAAGCTTGGGCGACAAACATTCTACATCTTTCAATCAGGACAAGGCGCATGTTAGTAGCAACCATGTTGATGCAAAATGGACACAACCAACTGCAAATCGGGTAAAGGTTAATTGTGATAATGCGGTTTACCCGACTAGTAACTTTGCTTCTATAGGTAATGTGATTTGGGATGAGGGCAGATGTTGGATAGCTGGGTGTAGTCGGTTCTTGGGTGTTTGTATTGTTCGAAAATCAGAGTTGTGGGTTATCCACGAGGGTCTCTTCATAGCTTGGGAGGAAAGCTTTAAGCAAGTCATGCTCAAGAGTGATTTTCTAACTGCGATGTAAATGATCAATGAACATGAGAGGGTGCTGTTAGAATAGCAAATAATATCTAATATAAAATTAGAACGCAAACCAGGATCTATCATGTCAAAGCATCAAAAATAGATCAAGAACAAAACTAGATGCAGAAACGTACCTGAATTCATCGATTTCTTGAAATCTACAGATATGGAGGTTTTGGTCTTCCAAATTAGCACACAAATAATCTAAAGAATGTGGGTCTCTCTTTTCTAAAGATGGGATATTAGAAAAGTTACCTTGTGTATAATTTGGGGACCATAACCCTAATATATATAACTTTGGCACATTAGCCCTAATTTCTAAACAGCCCATCATCAATTAGAAATTAGTTACTAGAGTATCTACACATATTTGGCTCATACTTTATTTAATAATTAAAGCCAAATAAACCTTAACCAAATTAGATCACTTTTAATTTGGGCTAACCCATTATGATAGTACATAATAACATGTAATTACCCTTATTATATATGTGATGTCCATATTTTCCAACAATCTCCCACTTAGACCATATATATATACACTACTTACTCTATAATTACAAGCCATTATATAACCTTATGAGCTAAAAATTTTACTATCATATCCAAAAGGTATTCCAAACAATCTCGTCCATTAATTATGTTAACATAGAACCAATGTAACTTCGTTACATATATTGTAACTAAATCCATCCCTGATCACGTTTATTGACACAACCAAATGACATAGATCAAGTATGGATGTGTAGCATAGAAATTACATGCAATATGATCTAAACATGTTTATTTCCAACTGGTCCTCCTTAAACTTTAGTGAGATCAAACCTTACCAAAAACAATATGTGAATAAACCAAATAAACTTTATTTCTACAGAAAATAAATTTAATATCTGTAAACTAAAATAACTGGAAACGTGTCTATAACATAAAAGCATTTAAAAATACAAACTCCCACTAAAACCAAATATCATTAAATGACATTACACCCATATGAGCAATGTGCTCATGAAAAACCTTGGGTGTAGTCCCTTAGTAAGCGAATCCACAATTATGAAGTTTGTCTCAATATGCTTTATAGGCACCTAACCACTCTGAACTTTTACTTTAACAATCAAGAACTTAAAGTCTATGTGCTTTGACTTTGAGGTGCTCCTGTTTTTATTGGAATAAATGACTACCAATTATTACCACATATATACAATTATCATGAAACATAAAAGAAGGTTAATAATATTAAAATGTTTATATATTTTGTTTTAAAAATATAAAAGGTTGTATGCATGTAACTTAAGCTACGTTAATATTGATCGGCCCAAAGGAAGATTAATAATATTACATGTGCAACTGTGGTAATAAACATGTGACGATTATTCGATTTTACATGTGAGTAATAAATCAGCCTAAAAGAAGATTTATTGTTTGACATGTTCTTATTGTCAGTGTTTGATTACTACACCAAGATATCACTTACAAGTTGTCCAAAGATGAAATATTAATGGAGTGCCCGATATCTTGATATGAGGTTTTCCTTTTATTCAAATTATTTTGGTTTAAATTTAAACTCTTATGTGAGGTTATTTTGATTTATTCAGCTATTATTATATTTGCCAACATCACTGTATGTTGTTTTGGGATAAAATATATACATATATATACTATTATCTTTTAATTTGATTGAAAGATGAAATTAAGAAAAATGGTTTGAAACAAAAAAAAAAATTCAGATTTTGGCTTTGATTTTTAATTAAGGATGTCTAAGATTTTAAATAGATTAGTTGAAACAAAATGCTGCCAAAGTGACCTCTTTTGCATAGATTAGTTTATTTAAAATATTAAGATGATTACATTTTTTTTGTGATTCATATGTTTATTAATTGATCCAAAGGTAAGCTAATATTCGGAAGAATTTCAACGACAACTGTGGTGATAAATGTATGACAATTATAAAGTACTTTATGTGAGTAATATGTTAGTCCAAAGATTAATTCATTGTTTGACATAATTTATTTTCAATGTTTGATTTCTACAACAAGAGTACCACTTACTGTTAATTTTATTGTCCAAAGACTTGATATTAATGTTGTGTTTGGTATCTTGAGGTGGGATTAGCCATTATTTTGAATTTATTGTTTACTTATGAATATTGATGTGAGCTTTTTTTTTTTTATCTATTTTGTTTTGGATTCAACTAGTTTATCTTTTGCTGCCACAATATCTACTAATATAAATTCTATACCCATGTTTAATGAGACTATTTTTAAGGAACGGAAAAGGCATTTATAATGCTTGGTTGTATGGACATAGACCTAGAATTAAGGGAAGAATAACCTGTACCTCTCATTTTGGAAAGCACCCCTGATGCTAAGAGGGATTTTGAGATGGGATCATTCAAATCGCCTGAGTCTAATGATCATGAAACACAACATTCCAGAAGCCTTTAGGGGCATAGAATCTGAAAAGATTACTCAAGCCAAGGGTTTCCTTGACAAAATTGAGAAACATTTTGCTAAAAATCATAAGCTTGAGATGACATCACTTTTGACTTCTTTGATGTCTATAAAGTATAAGGATCAAGTAAATTCTGAGTGATCTAGAGGCAATAAGTTTTATGATCCTAGAATTAGGAATATTTTTTAGAAGAGAATTGCAACATTTTTTGAAGATGTTGTGTTTAGAGGGAGAAATACGATTAGAGACATTGCTTTTGAGGAGTAATTAGATTCTAACTCAATTCCTACTATCACTTTTGACAATGCTCAGGTTCTCATACCTATCATTGATCAATAAGTGAATCTAAAACCTTAATAAAATAATGTTGAACAACTCCCTATTCAAGATAAGGTGATTGTTCCAGAAAAACAAACTCAACAACCTCAAGAACGAATGCCATTAAAAGGTCCACTAGAGAAAGGATTATAATGGCTTTAGTGGAATCTTTTGACCTTAAGTTGCATCAGATGAATATTAAGTCAATGGTTTCTCAACGGTAACATTGATCATACATTTATATGGTGCAACTAGAAAACTTTGTGTCTGATGATGTGGAGTTAATGATTTGGAAATTAAAGAACTTCATCTATGGGATTAAGCAAACTTCTAGTCAATAGTATTACAAATTTTACCAAATGATTATCTCATTCAGTTTAGAGATGAATTTGGTCAAAATATTCCAAAAGCTACCAAAAGTTATAAGTTGTAATTTAGTCCTTTTATTGGACATTTAAGTATACTTGTTTCATATTAAGATTTGTGGCTGATATGTAACACCCCCAACCCATATTCGTCGTCGGAACAGTGTTACGAGGCATTACCAAGGAGTACAGAACACTTACAGATAATTTGAAATCATTATCATTCAAATACCGAGACTAATTATAAACGTTCTTTTAACGGACATTTGAGGTCCAAATCATGCATTAAGATCAAGTCGAGACTAAACCGAATCCTCAGGAAAATATTTTGCGACTTTTAAAATTTTTCTCGCATATAAGGGTCACACACCCGTGTGACTGGGGACACACAGTCGGACCATACGCCCATGGGGTAGACTGCTTGTCGCACACGGCCCAGACACACGCCCGTGTCTACCCATGTGGACGAAAATTAGGCTATTTTCCAAGCCATATTTCTCACTCACTAACATTTTAATACAGTCAAGAACCAATTTTAGATATTCAACCAAGCCTTATACTTATCACCATTTGTTAGTCGTACAGCTCATATAAATAATAAGAAACGTATATAGGCTCAATTCTTATTAAATTCATCTTATACCTATACTTTTTCACATTATGTATTCATATCACATATAATAATCATTCATCGTATTTCATACACAGTTTCATACCAATTTGTCTTGGTTTCTAACTACTACATATTTGAGTTCTACTCATCAAATCATTTGAACATCATCTTTACACAAATAGTACACTTTAGGTGTACAGTTCTATAATTATGAGTAAACACATTTATCAAACATATTTCATGTTTTATATATATCACAGTCTCATATTTTCCAAGTATCAAATACCATCATTTCCTCGTATTTTAGACAAATATATGTAACAATTCATAAACATAGAACTCATTAACTCTTCCTGCTAATCACAATTTAAATTGTCAAATCACTTATTAAGTCCAATTTCAATGTTCACTAAAATTTATCATATAAATTTGGATGTACGTATCAACCAACAGATCCCATGTACAGATATCATCATCTTAAATGTAACACCCCTAAACCGAAACCATCGTCGGAATAGGGTTAAGAGGTAATTTACATTTTCGTACTTCCTGGATGTACAGTCAAATGGCTATCGTGAGCTTCATTCAAAATCATTTGAATCAACTCTGAATTTCTCATAACGCAAATTTGATCTTTGAATCTCAAACAATCATTACTATCAACTCTAAATTCTGATTTAGCATTTGAATTACATTGAACTCTTTTTGCTAACAACTCATTATTAGACTTCTGAGCCTCACATATCTGTCATAAAAACAACGATTTTACTTTCAATTTAGCTACAACCACATCATCATCACACAGATCTATCTGATTACTCAAAGCTCGCAAAGCATATAATGATTTATGACTCAAGGCATCCGCTACAACAATAGCTTTACCCGGGTGGTAATTTATCACAAGTTCGTAATCTTTCAATAATTCTAACCATCTTTCTCGTCAGAATTCAAATCTCTCTCGAGTCATTAAGTATTTTAAACTCTTATGATCAAGAAAATGTGGCACCTCTCTCCAAGCAGATAGTGATGCCAAATTTTCAATGCATACACAATCGCATCCAATTCAAGATCATGTGTTGGGTAGTTCTTTTCATGCGATTTTAACATCTCAAGAAAAGGCAATAACTTTCCTTCTTGCATCAAAGACACGCCCAAACCATTCAACGATGCATCATCAGAACTATGAATTCTTTGCCGATTCGGGTTGGATCAATACTGGTGCTTCCGTTAACAACACTTTCAACTGTTCAAAACTTTGTTGACACTTTTCTGACCACTCGAATCTAACATCCTTCTGTAACAATTTTGTCAATGAAGTTGCAATCATCGAAAAGCCTTTCACAAACCGTCTATAATATTCCGCTAGTCCCAGAAAACTACGAACTTCAAACGCATTTCTCGGAGGTTTCCACTCCAAAATAGCAGAGATTTTATGCGGATCAACTCGTATCCCAGCAGCTGATACGATATGCCCCAGAAATCCGACCTCATGCAACCAAAATTCACACTTACTGAACTTTACATACAACTATTTCTCACGCAGAGTTTGTAGCACGATTCTCAAATGCTCGGCATGTTGCATCTCATCACACGAATAGATCAAAATATCATCAATGAAAACTACCACGAAGCGATCCAAATATAGTCTAAAAATTCGATTCATCAAGTCCATAAACACTGCAAGAGCATTGGTCAGTCCGAACGGCATCACTAAGAATTTATAGTGTCCGTACCTCGTTCTGAAGGCAGTTTTCAGTACATCGGATTCTTTAACTCTCAACTAATAGTAGCCCGATCTCAAATCTATCTTAAAAAATACTGTAGCTCCTCTCAGCTGATCAAACAAATCATCGATCCGAGGTAACGGATATTTGTTCTTTATCGTCACTTTGTTCAATTGTCGATAATCAATACACATTCTCATAGTTCCGTCTTTCTTTTTCACAAATAATACAGGAGCTCCCTAGAGTGAAAAACTCGATCGTCCAAACCCTCTGTCGATCAATTCTTGCAACTGAGATTTCAACTTTTTCAATTTTGTTGGAGCCATTCTGTACGGAGCTATCGAAATAGGAGCAGTTCCTGGCACTAACTCAATACCAAATTCAACTTCCCTAATCGGAGGTAATCCCGATAACTCTTCTGGAAACACATCTGGAAACTCACATACCACAGGAACAGATTCAACTTTCTTTTCGACACTTTTATATCAATCACATACGCCAAATAAGCTTCACAACCCTTTCTCACATAGTTCATAGCTTTCATCGCAGATACAACAGCTGGTAATCCTTTCATATCACTAGACTCAATTTGAACTATTTCACCATTCTGACTCTTCAATTCAATATTCTTTCTCTTACAATTCACGATGGCATTATGCAAAGTAAGTCAATCCATACCCAAAATTATGTCAAACTCATCGAATGGTAACAACATCCAATTAACCGAAAAATATAAATCACGAAACATCAATGGGCAATTCTTGTACACTTTATCCATCAAAACACACTTGCCTAAGGGGTTTGACACTCTAACCACAATTTCAATAGTCTCAATAGGTAGAGTTTTACTCGATACTAGATTCACACACACATAGGAATGAGTTGATCCTGGATCTATCAATGCAATAACATGAGTATCAAATAAAGTGAAAATGCCAGTGGTGATGTCTGGAGATGATACTTCCTCTCGTGCACGTATAGCATAGGCTTGGACAGGTGCTCTTGCTTCTGATCTCACAACTGTATCAGTTGTCCCTTGCTAACTTTCGCTCATATTTCTGATGTTCCGGGGTGGTCTACCCCTAGCTGCCACATTACTCGGTCTTTCATTCTGAATACTTTCCTCTTCAACCATCTTTGGGCAATCTCGAATAAAATGATCTCGGGATCGACATTTATAACAAACTCTATTATTGTACTTGCCCTAGCACTCTCCCACATGTCGTCTCCCACATTGTCTACACTCAAGCTTGTTACTCTTAACACTGCCAACACTTGATTCATTCAGAGCTTGAATTCGTAAACCAATACTTTGTCTCGAACAATCTCTATTTGAATGTCCAAATGAAGCATTTGAACAATTGCTTTCATCTTTGTATCTCTTCACTGAAGGTTGAGAGAATTTATTCATCGATCTCTTTCTTTCATCATGAGTCTCAGAATCGGCTTTCTTCTTTTCTTTACTGAGCTCCTCAGCTTTGCATGCTCTTTCAACTAACACAATAAATTTAATTATATCCAATATCTTAATGTCTTCATTCAATCCCTCTATGAAACTTTTGCACATAGTAGCTTCAGTAGAAACACATTCTCTAGCATATTGACTCAATCGCATTTAATTCCTTCGTGTTCAAGAATGCATAAACGACCTGTTTCATTCTAGAAACTCTTTACGTTTCGATCAATGAAGCGTTGATCGGTATACTTCTTTCTGAACTTAGCTTGAAAGATGTAACACCCTGGTTTTAGGGGTTATGCATTTAGTGCATATCTCGTATTGGTAGGTTTCTTGTGTGCTTGGGCAAGTTTTTGGGGTTTGGAGAACCTCGAAGGTAGGGAAGGCTTTGGGGAATTTTTGATTTTCAAGTGGTTTAAAGGAGCTTGGTTTTGGTGGTCTTAAGAGTTTTATTTGGTGAATTTTGTCACAAAAGAGGAGCTGGTGGAATGGCAAGGAGACGCCACTCTAGAGCTTGAAGGTGACGCCATTTGCATGGAGGAGGTCTTGTGTTCAAGCTGCAAGTGGCCACCTTTTGTCTTTCTTTTGACGCCAAGGAGAGGAGAGGTTGTAGGCGGTTCAAACTCGCCTTGGACCAAGTCAATAGGTGGAATGGATGGCAAGGAGTGAATTGTGGGATTTGACTAGTTCAAATTAGTTTGAACTAGTGGCTTGGAGAGCTTTAGGAGGTGGTCATTGTGGGAAACTTCAAGTTGGTGGGTGGCCGGTTTTGGAGGTGTTAAGGAGGAGAATGTCAAATTCTCTTAAGCATTTTTGATGTTCAACAACTTTGTTTTGGTGCCAAAAGAGTGAATTTCTCTTTGGTGTTTTCCTTGAAACCGAAAATCCCCAAACAAAGATATAGCCGAACTTGCTTTGTTGCTTCCCTCATTTCTATTAGTAGCCAAGAATGCTCCTTGGTCTTGGATTTTGCTTCTTGTTCTCCTTTTATCATTTGGCGAACCTCCTTTCTTCTCCTTTTCATTTGTCTTTGAAGTTTAAATTAGCATCTTCTTCTCACATTTTCTTTCTCCTTTCTTAAAGTGTAGTAGCCAAACTTGTTTTCTAAACACCTTCTTCATTTCTTTCTCTCTCAAAACCGAAAGTATTTCCTCTGTTCATCTTGTTTATCTTTCTTTTTCTAAAACTCTTGAGCTGAACCTTTTCCTCTTGTGCCGAAATTTCCCTTTTTCTTTTTGATGTCGCCTTGACCGGATAATAGGTGTGGTGAGGATCTTTTGGGGTTTCGTTTCCAATTGTTGGAGAAGGTAGTAGGCGAGGTCGAATGCTTATGGTCTTTCTTCTGTTCTCTATCGACATCTTCAAGGGTAAGTGTTGGTTTTGGTGATTTGTTTGGTAGTGTATTGATCGTTTATTTGGAACCGCTTTTGTCATAGGGTATCCTGGATTTTGAAGCGTACCAAGCAAAGCAACTATCTTTGGGTAAGCAATTGGTAGGTGGTGGTAAGAGGTTGGATGTTGGGTTATTCTTTTAGTTTTGACTTGTGAGGCTAATTGTCTACGTTTTAGGGTGTGGCCGATTGGTAGAGGAACCATTGTTGGTTCGGGTTTGGTAAGAAACCAAACCGTTTGCGAGGTAAGAGTTCGGATGATAACCCTTTGGTCATGTTGTGTTTTGGCCGAATGGCCTAGGATGCTAATCTCTTATTGGTCGATTTTAGGAGCGAAGGGTATCGAGGTTATTAAGGGTCTTAGCTTGGTTCTTCGATTAAGGCTTGCAGGTGTGTACACGCACACACTTCTCAATCAATAAATATGTTTACTATACGATGTATGTATATACACACCGCTTTCGCTATTCTCATTATATATGCCGTGTGTTGTTTGGATCCACGGAAGGTGGATGAAATGTCATTAAGGTATGAGGCAAGAGGCGGGTAAATCCTCATTATGAGTTGTCATGTTGATGCTTTTGGTAAGCATAGTGTATCCGGTATGTGTGCTATAATACGATGGTGGATAAATAGTGTGTATGTTGCTAAACAAGCATGATTGCATATTTTCCGATAAATGCATATTCTTGGTTGATGTGGGTTAACGAGTGGAGGGCGGTGATATTTCGTGCCGACGGCACCCGTGTTTTGGTAACACAACTTTGTGACTTTGGGTCACCGAGGTTTGGCACCTCGGCGTCTCGTCCCCAGTGGCTTAGTACCACGGTGGGTTGGCCCCACAATTGATTATACTGGGATTGACACCGTGATTTGGTATCACACGATGGGTTGGCCCCATCATCGATTTTGGATCGCGGTCACTAGTGATTTGGTATCACACCGTGTCTTTGGGACACCGAGGTTTGGCACCTCATTGCGACTCGTCCTCGTGGTTTGACACCACCGTGGGTTGGCCCTACTTATGAGATACGGATTGTCGCTAGTGATTTGGTATCACACGATGGGTTGGCCCCATCAATTGTTTTGTGACTTCGGTCACCAAAGTGATTTGGTATCACATTTGTGTCTTTGGGACACCAAGTGGTTTGGCACCACATTGACGGATATCGTGTCTTTGGGACACCGGTGTTTTGGTAACACATTTTGTGACTTTGGGTCACCAGTGGTTTGGCACCACCAATGGTTTGGTACCACACGGGGTAGAGAAAGGTGTTATGGATGGTTAGTTTGGGTGCATATTAATTGGAT
Source organism: Gossypium rotundifolium (assembly GCA_025506655.1). Classification (NCBI taxonomy): domain Eukaryota; kingdom Viridiplantae; phylum Streptophyta; class Magnoliopsida; order Malvales; family Malvaceae; genus Gossypium; species Gossypium rotundifolium. Next base: position 26,349,284 of record CP106727.1, read on the forward strand.
GCATGATGATCATGTTTATGTTTGCATATGATATTTTGCTAATCCGGGAAAAAGGGGTAGCACACTGAGTCTTGGTGACTCACCTTTTTCCTTTAACCATTTCAGGTAGTGCATAAAGCTGGACCGGGATCGGAGAGGACAAGGTGGCCCATGCCGAAGACGATGATTAATTATGTCATGCTTAAGTTTTGGATGCAAGTATTTCATTTTAAGTATTGGGTTGTAATAAAAGGCCATTTTATTATTTTGGGTTTTACTTTAACTACGGTTTATTTTAGTTTAAATTGCTAGGTGAAAATGATTTATGGTTTGCAACCTATTTATTCAAATTGGATATTATAAACTAAAGTTTGATAAAATGAATGAGTTTAATAGCAAAGTTATACTCAAAAGATATGTTTTCCAAAATTCAACAAACTACGATGTTTTATTTTAAATTAGGAAGATTTTCATCCGACCATTCCCCAGTGACATAACCAGATTCGGTCGGAGTGAATGGGCCGGGTTTGGGGATGTTACAAAAGAAATCCCATGTGATTCTCTCTCTCGGAACTATAGATGTCAACTTCTTCCACCAATTATAAGTCGAATCCCTCAACAACGAAATAGCACACTTAATACATTCTTCTAGAGTTAATGACATCTCATCGAATACTCTGATTGTATTCTCAAGACAAAACTCAGCTCTCTTAGCATCGTCATCAGATGTGGCCCTAAACTCTTCGGCCCAGTACTTGCGAATCTTGTCTACTGGTGGTTTATTCATTCTGTTTGGATCTACAACTTGCACCACAACAGGTACTTGTGGGGGTGGAGGTTGTGGAGCAGTCGGATTCGTTCTAACAAATTCTGAAAACTATTCACTCATCATACGGAAGAAGACTTGCTTAGCCTCTCCTCCCTCATTACTTTCATTCGGCCTAGATGCGGCCGAGGCTGTCCCTTGAGCGAGAGCAGGCGCATACTCTCTACGTCATTAGCAACTGCTCGATCGGGATCCATTACTATATTAAAACACATTTCAATTGTCAGAGTTCATCACACTATCGTAATTTCATAATATGGCATGTATAGCTAGACTCACACACGCTACGTTAGTCTGAGAATCGACTAAACCGTAGCTCTGGTACCAATAAAATGTAACACCCCTAACCCAAAACTGTCGCTAGAATAGGGTTAAGAGGTATTACCGATCATTCAGATCATTTACATCTAAGTTTACAACACATAGTCAATCATCTTCAATCACTCTCATTTACGAACATGTTGTCCCTTATCTAGGTTTATGAAACCTTTATCACATGCTAAAGAGGGGTCAGGACTAAACCGAACATATACTAAGATTCTCAAAACATAACAACTTAACCAAAATAGAGGGGATACATTCACGGCCTACCCACGGCTACTTGACACACCCATGTGTCCTCCCTGTGGTCATATACTACCAAATTAAACACAGTCACCAAGCATGCCCGTGTGCTAAGGCCGTGTACTACTAGATCATATACTGTCATTTCTCACACGGCCACTAAGCACGCCCATGTCGAGGCCGTCTGCTTCTAAGCAACATTCTGCCAATTCACCCACGGTCTATAGGCACGCCCGTGTGCCACAACCGTGTGACATTATAGGCCATTTACAGGGCCAAAGTGCCACCTATAAGGGTCAAACCTACAAGCCATATTAACCAAAACATCTTATGCACATATTACCACCAAAAACATTCCAAAATAGTCATTCAACCCATGCATATTGGACAGCCAAAGTAACCACACTAATAATACATCTAAGATCCATTTCAACCATGCTATCTTCCAAAACCAATACATATGACAAAAACATAGTACATTCATTTACTTAACTCAAAAGCATGATTATCATGAATCAACTAACATGTAATCACATAACTTATTCATCCAAGCATTCATCATCTCAAAACTTGCCAAAACATATGGCTAAGTTCATTTCATAAACATATACACATAACTAATTTATACATGCCATATTTCAACTATATACATCCTTTCAAAAGTACCAAAATAGAATGCCGATAGTGTGATTTAGAAGCTGACGATCCCTGATCCGAGCTAGCTTTACTGACACTGTAAGGCAGATAAACAATTCACACAGTAAGCTTCCTAAAGCTTAGTAAGTTCGTAACAAAATACATTAAATCAAAACATGTCATCACGTAGATTAATTCACAATCTAATATCTCATTTCATCCAAACTAATAAATTCAATAAACCTTTCACAAAATCATCCGAAATTTCATCAACTATATAGGTTTCAAACATACCTTAGCCAACACTTAGTTGTCAAATATTTAAGCTACTTAATACTCATGAATCACATGGATCGACATTAGTCCCTTCTTCATTTTATTCGCATACTTAGTGCCTAAATAGTTAACTGAAGCTTAATTAGCATCGCACACTTAGTGCACATATCAAACCGATCTTGAATCGGTATCGCACACACAGTGCCAACCACAGAGCTGAAACTTATATTACTCTGCACACACACGGTGCTATTTATCTCGATCACATTTTCGAATTCGCACACTTAGTGTCGTTTAACTCAATCTATCACATAGCATCCACATTTAACAATATCATACCATTCATTTCATAATGTTAAACACAACTAAATATACGTATTATGTCTGAACTTACCTCGGACATCGAACTATCAATACGGTCGATTAATCGAGCACTTTATCTTTGCCTCGATCTCAATCTGAACCTCTCCTCTCTTGGTCTATACACATTCCAATTCGATCCATTCAATCATCAATTCATTCATTTTAACCCAAACACACATATTTAGGGCATTTTTGTAATATAGCCCTCAGATTATCACATTTCGACACTTTAGTCCTTAATTCACAAAATCATCATTTTACATAATTTCACCTAGTACAAGCTTACCTGAAATATCACTATACTCATACAATCCCACACATTTCATTTATTTCACATTTTAGTCCCTTAATTTACACTTTTCATAATTTAGCCCAAAATACTCAATTTCATTAAAAACTCAAATACGAACTATGTTAATCCCACACCAAACTTTCATTTTCTACCATCAAATATTCAAGAACTCACATGTTTATCAATGGCATATTTCAAAAACATCATCAATTCATAAAATTGCTACATGGTTTAGCTAGAGCACGAAGCAACGATCACAAAAACGTAGAAATTATCAAAAACCAAGTCAAAAACATACCTCAACTAAGCCAGTCCCTAGCCTAATTTCACAAAGATTTCTTTCTCTCTTTTTCTTCAACTTTCGACCAAAGAAGATGATAAAATGGCCATTTAATTCCTTTATGTTTTATTATAATAACATTAACACATAGTTTACCATTTTACCCTTCTATTAAACATATAAAACAATTATAAATCAAGGCTAATTTGTCATTTATCCATCCACCATCTTTAATAATGGCTTAATTTCCTCTTAAGGCCATCCTATAATGAATACATCAACACTTAAGTACTTATAAATCAGCATATAGCTTTTACTCTTTACGCGATTAGGTCCTTTCTCTTAATTCGACCCTAAAACGATCAAGTCATCACACAGAATTTTCATGCAGACTATGTCACATACTATTCACAGAAAATAATATTAAATTAACATTTTGACCTCAGATTTGTGGTCTTGAACCACTGTTTCGACTAGGTCTAAATCGGGCTGTTACATCAAATTTCCACATACATTTACTTTCCACATTATGAACTCAAATAACATATACAAGATATATCAATGTATTTCAAGTATGTTTTCATAATATTTCATTTCGAATTTAGATTATTTCATATTAGAACTTTTTCTCATCAACTCACTTGGAATACCAATTCATACGGATAATACACTCAAGGGTGTACAGATATATAATCACAAATGAACTCATTCATCAACCAAGTTCTATGTTCATGTCTCATCAACTTGTATTTCCTTATATCACATAATTCTATGCAATACTTACCAAACTTTGTCAAATTAGTAAACGTCCTACAGAATTGGTTTGCACCAGTATGCACTGAATTTCACTGATAATCACTAATGTCATAAAATAGCTATGGTCTTTTCACTAGAATGACATAACTTAGCCATGATCTTACATCTTCACTATCATTATGGCATGGTACTACTCAATCTCTTTCATTTGGTTCACTCCTCTTGTATTACTTATTATCAAATTAGGATACGTCTTACGAATTTGAGTACGTCGTTGCTCAGTGCCACGTTTCACAACTCAGTATAGTTTTCCTCATTGAAATACCATAACTACATTTCACAACTCGGTATGGGAAGTGTCATACCTACGTTTCTTAACTCGGTATGGTTAATACCATACCTACGTTTCACAACTCAATATGGATGATACCATACCTACATTTCACAACTCAGTATGGATGATACCATACCTACATTTCACAACTTAGTATGGATGCTACCATATCTACGTTTCACAACTCAGTATGAATGATACCATACCTACGTTTCACAGCTCAGTATGGATGATACCATACCTACGTTTCACACTTTTCCATGGATCAACCATGGTCTTATCCGTCAATTCATCACTTTTCACTGAACTGAAGTGCTCAATTTGATCATTTATTCAATTTTCATGCTTTTACATTATTCACGATTTTATCATCAATACATATAAAATAACACATCATGAAGTTCATAAAATTAACAAATGATCACCAAAATTTAGCCATATAAACTCACAAGTTCAATTTTTGTATTATAACAATAATCATAATTTCATAATAAATATTCCAAATAAAACATTATATCATTTCTAATTCAACATTTATCAATTATAATCGGGCATGTGATCAATTTATACACAAGTCATTCATATATTTTTCCTCCTCCTCCTCTCCATCCACATCCTTAGTATAAATAACACACTTGTAAGTAACATTATCTATAATTCACTATTTACTTATATGGATATTCAAGCTGTCCATCCGTGTCACAGTCACTAAATTATTTTTATCTTGAGCTACAAAACTCCAAATTAAGATCCGTTAATTTTTCCTGAAACTAGACTCACATATCTTCTTACTACAAAATTTTCAGAATTTTTGGTTTAGCCAATAAGTACATTTTATTCTTTAAATTCACCCATGTTCTGCTGTCTAAAAGTTCCAACCATTCTTCACAAAAAATTATTTATCTCCTCATACGGGATTCGGATGATGTTTCTATTTGTTTCTATTAAAAATAGACTCATTCAGGATTTTAAAAATATAAATTTAACCCCTAACTATTTTTCTCCAATTTTTTATGATTTTTCAAAGTCAGAATAAGAGAACCCAAAATCATTCTGACCTTATCTCACAAAACCTATTATATCTCATGATTTACAATTCTATTGCTTACACTATTTCTTCTATAAGAAACTAGACTCAATAAGCTTTAATTCCATATTCTATTCATCCTCTATTTCCATTTCTACAATTTTGATTTTTATAATTTTTGATGATTTTTCAAATTTAGGCTATCTCTCATCTCTTCATCTTTGTCCAAAAGCTATTTTAGTGCAAAATGTTGATTTCAATTTTGCCCCAAATTTCATAGTTCATATAATTCAGTCCTTGTCTAATTAACCCCTTAATTGGGATAATTTTTCTCAATTAATACTTTATTCTATCATTTTAAACTACTTCATAACCCTTGAAAATCAGAACTTTAGCATTAGACCTTAATTCCAAACTCTTTCACAATTAGGTCCTAAAACCAATTTCCATCAATTTTACTTGACAAAATCATCATATATCAAAATTAAAGCTTCAATTCTATGTTTATTCATCATATGCTTCCAGCACTCATCCATAGCAACTTTAAAAATTAGATATAGAATAAAAAACTAATGACATTTTAAGTTGGACCCAATTGTAAAAGTCCAAAAACATAGAAATTTCAAGGAGAAAGCAAGAATTAAACTTACATGAAGCTAGAGTATGAAAACCAGCTTGAACCCTCTTGCATGGGTGTTTTTCAGTTGAGAAAATGAAGAGAAATGAAGAGAATTCTAGATATTCCAATTTGATCTCATTTTTATTTAGCTAATTTTGGCAATTTTCTAATTTTTCCCTTATTTCACCCATTTCCTAATTTTTCTCAGCTATTGCCGCCCAAAATATCTCCTTTGGGCTTATTTGCACTTTAGGTCCTTCCTCATTTGACAATTGAGCTATTTAATCATTCTAGCAACTTTTACACCTTTTTTAATTTAGTTCTTTTTATTTAATTAACCACCCGAACGTCAAAATTTTCTAACGAAATTTTAATACTACCTTATTGACACTCCGTAAATATTCATAAAAATATTTATGGCTTGGTTTATAACATCGAGATCTCGATACCTCTTTTTCTCAATTTCTTTAACAAATAAATCTTTATAAAACACAATTTACTATTTCAAAAATCTTTAAAAGCTATATTTGGCTCGTAAATATTAAATAATATAATCTACGAATTTATTTGTCGAATTTGAAGGTCTCGAACTACTATTTTTGAAATCACTGAAATTTTAGCTATTGCAACGTTTGTAAGTTGCATGGAGAGTTACAGACGGTGAGACAATCATTTTCCTAATATATGTGATTAGTGGGGTAGATTATTAATGATACGCAATTTTATCTATATTTATAAGCATATAATGTGCATTTTATATTAATAATATATAACTTTAAACTCTAAATGTGAAACTAAGTTATTTGAGACTTTTAATTTGTTTAGAATTCTTATGTAAAGTTGGTAGGTTTATTTAAATTGTTGTGAAATTATTATGTTTAATTTGTTTAGATTTTTATTTAACTACTTTTGTTAATTTGTATTTATTTAATGTTAATTATAAATAAAATTTATTTAAAATTAATTTTTCTTTGATTTTATATTATTTTGTGGATAGATTTGAATTTTGTATATTCGAATATCTAATATATGATTGAAAATACTAAATTCAGATTTTTTGCATATTCAAATATCCAACAAATAATAATATTGAGTAGTAATACTTGAATAATTTATGAACTCAAATTTTTAGATAAATTTAAGGAATCAAATAATTTAAAAAAACACAGATAACAGCTTACTGCCAAGGACTTGCATTGTTCATCAAGTACAGGTTAGGCCTGCGAAACTTCATTTCAATCAGTTTTATAAGACGCCTCATTACAATCTGACCATTCTAGAGGAAAAGAATTGAAGTTATTATACCTTATTCGTAGAAAATAATTGGACTTCCAATTATGGATAATACTTGGAGGAGTCTTCAAAGGTTCAGGCTCCTCAGCAATCACCGTCACAGGCCAGTGGAATTTAATTTGTGCGGTGGAAAATTCAATTCACTGAGGCAGTATTTTTCTGACCAATGCAACCCTTGACTCCTTAAAAGACTCAAATCCATCCTCAAACAAGTCCTTTCTCCAACTTAATCAATTTAAACATTCAAAATTGACTTTTTGCGGCTCATGGTAGCCCTGATATCATGTGCGGTGAGATTTTGTCTTTTTTGATAATGAGGTGATTAAAATTTTCATTAATGATGGTTAATATTCCCTAATCAATCCACAGTGAGATGAGGTGAGATGGAACAATAGTCGATACGATTGCGCGCACCACCAAATCGTTGCCGTTTGCACCATTATCATTTCATTGCGTTAGAAGGTCTCATTTGAAAAGCCTTTCTTCTTTTCTTACAATTAGATGCTAAAAACTATCTAATTTTTTGCATTACGGGGTTAAAATTTTAGTTTAGTAAATTGCACGGCATTAAGTAGTTTTTTTGTTTCAAATCTGCTTAAGTCCGTTTATCTTTTAAAAGTGAGAATTCTCAAGGAAAATTCTCCAAAGTACCAAAACAAAGCAGAAGCAACTCAAAAGAAAAAAAGCACTTGAATCGAATTGAAAATACGAAAACAATGCACACAAGGTTGTCGAAACCATTTTAAAATCTGTTTTGAAAAATGGGGATCGACTTTGAAAAACGAAAATGGGAGTCGCCACCAATCCTTATTATTTAGGTGTGATTGGATCACTTTGTAAAATGTTGTATTTTAAAACATTTGATTTTGGTCCGTGAAAACGGGAAAATAGGTTCAAGAGTCGGTTACGTATGAGGAATGGTTAGCACCCTCATAACGCCCAAAAATGGGTACCAAATTGATAAGATTATGTCCAAATGTCTAAAATTTAAAGGTATTCAAAAATATGATTTCCAAAAGATTCCAAACTATTTGACTTAAAATATGAGAGTTCCTCGATATGAAAGATTATAAACGTCACATCCAGCACGATTAGACACAATGTTTTTTAACCCTCATATCTAAGATCATCTCATAATTTATAAAATATTTAGATTTAAAATTTGAGATTTCTTCGATCCGAAAGAATATAAACATCATATCCAGCACGATTGGACATGATATTTTTAAACCCTCGTCACTAGGATTACCTCGTAATTTTATAAAACTTATCAAAAGGATATTTAGTTATTTAGTCAAACGGGAAATCGCAACCTAGCACGATTGGGCACTATTTTCTGAATTTCTAAATATCAAAACATTGCATTCTTTTGAAAACCTTAAAATAAAATATTAATTTTGTAAGAATTTGTTTTTTTAACAATATCCATGTGATAATATCGCATTCATAAACTATCATACACAAATATTAAAAATAATTATAATACAATAACATACAATATAGACAAAATAAAATACAATTAAAATAATTACAAAAATAAAAATAGTAGTGCAATAAGAAAGCAATAATATAGGTTAATATAAAAAATAGTTGAAATAAAAAAATAATGATAATGGGAATTAAAATAACAAAATTAAATAATAAATAATACATATAATACACTAAACATAAATTTACACATATAATATAAACGATATAAATAAAATAGATTAAGTAATATAAATACATTAAATAAACTTTAGAAATAATAAATAATGTAACATAATATTATATAATATATAAAATATAATATAATAATAAAAATATAATATATATAATAATACATAAAATTATTAAACAAGTAAGATAATATATATAATAATAATTAAATATAAATAGTAATAAAAATATATATAAATATATATTATTAATAAATTAATATACAAATAATTTAAAATAAAATAAATATTTAAAATATTTCAATATAATAATATAATAATTATAAAGAAAAATAAATAAAAGTTTGAAAAATTAAGAAATCGGATCAAATTATAATAAAAATAGATATTAAGGGGTCAAATTATAAATAAAAGGATATAAACGGACTTAATTATGAAACTGAAATAATGCGGAAGGACGAAAGGAATAAATTTCCCGTTTTCTGAAAATGCGCGGACCCTAATTCGGATCCGGGTCAACGCGTGGGTCATGCTTTAACAAAATGACACCGTTTGCATTCTCCTATAAAAATATGTTTTCAAATAAAATCATTAGCTTTAGGGTTTAAAAAATTTTAAAATCCTCTGAAAAGAGGGAAGGCGATCTACGCCCCGTCCGTCTCACGTTAAATCGGGCCCATGACGGACGCGCCTCCATGGCCGGTGGCTGGAGGTCTTAGGTGAGGGTTTCCGCGTTTTCGAGAACGTAAACTCCTTCCTTTTTACTCTTTCAACCATAGATATATGCGGTATATATAAAAATAAAATAAATAAGAAAAATAAGCAGAATGAAAAATCACCTATAGAATCACTGACTGTTGAGTATACATGTGTGAAATCGGTGTTTTTTTGGTGCTTCAGCGTATTTGTATCGTATTTGTCTGCTTATTTTTTTTTTTTTGTATTTTTCCAGAACGTTTGTATCACAAACTTTTCTTTCTTTCTTTTTTTTATGTCCAGTATCCTCAAAAATTTTTACAAAAGGGGTTCTTATACCCAAAACAAATAATAAAAAAATAAAATAAAATAAAAGAAAGGAAAGATATATTTCCGTATCTTTCTATATTTTGTGCCCTCCAATTTGTTTCCTTTCTACTGCTTGTTTCTTTCCTTTGCAGGTTTGAAGATCTCGCAACGATGAATCAATGCATAAACAAAGGTCGGACGAGACGGAGGCGCGACGATTGGACTTCGGCTGAAATGGCGTGACTGTTGGGCTCCTGTTAGATGACGGTTGGGTAGCCTCTGCTTGTGGCGCGAGGAGACCTAGGGTTCCAGAGACCCTTGATTTCTGATTTGGAGTTGGGCCCTTAGGTTTGGGCTAATGGTGTAATGGATCAAATCTGTTTTAGGTTTTGGGCCTTTTGGGCCTCTGAGTCTTGGTCTAGGTTGCTGGTGTTGGGTTTTGGGGTTTAGATGGGTCAAATTTTGGGCCATCAAAATTGGGATTTGTATGATGGACTGTTATAAAACTTTGGTTTTATTATTTTTGGTTTATTTCAAAGCCCGGTCAAAAATGGGCTCTTACAGCTGCCCCTCTTTGCTCATTGTCGTGTAACGAGAATAGAGCAAAGACTATAAAAAGACCAATTTTGACCGGTCTTGGTCAAGCCTCGACCTCTTAATCCTTGTCTTCTTCAAATGACTCCAATTCAAATGCAACTTGAACGACATTGGATCTTCATCTTGACTTCAGTGAATTTGATAGCTTCAACTTCATGAAGACAGTATCCACTATCTTCTGATCTGCTCCACTACAAACTCAGGGAGACAAGATCTGTTATTTTCAATCTGATCCCTGCAAACTCAGGGATCACCAGACTGATGTTTTCGACCTGCTTCCTGCAACTTCAGGAAGATCAAATCTGCTATCTTCAATCTGATCCCTGCAAACTCAAGGATCACCAGATTGATGTCTTCGATCTGCTCCCTACAACTTCAGGAAGATCAAATCTGCTATCTTCAATCTGATTCCTGCAAACTCAAGGATCACCAGATTGATGTCTTCGATCTGCTCCCTACAACTTCAGGAAGATCAAATCTGCTATTTTCAATCTGATCCCTACAAACTCAGGGATCACCAAATTGATGTCTTCGATTTGCTTCCTACAACTTCAGGAATGACAAATCTTTTATTTTCAATCTGATCCCTGCAAACTCAGGGATCACCAGATTGATGTCTTCGATTTGCTACCTGCAACTTCAAGAAGATCAAATCTGCTATTTTTAATTTGATCCCTGCAAACTCAGGGATCACCAGATTGATGTCTTCGATTTGTTTCCTACAACTTCAAGAATGAAAAATCTTTTGTTTTCAATCTGATCCCTACAAACTCAAGGATCACCAGATTGATGTCTTCGATTTGCTCCCTGCAACTTCAGGAAGATCAAATCTGCTATTTTCAATCTGATCCTTGTAGACTCAGGGATCACCAGATTGATGTCTTCGATCTGCTTCATGTAACTTTAGGAAGATCAAATCTTCCTTTACTGATATTCGTTACACCATCAATTGAAGGATATATCCTGTAGACTCGATTTTATGTGTTTATGAGTGACATGAATGCGACATGTCATGAAAATGATTCCTTTTAAAGGATTATGATGCAAAGATAGTAATGAATCAAATGCTCCTAATGAAATTTGCTATGATGCAAAACGTTATGAGTAGGATTCCTATTTTAGGTGTTATCACTCATTTGTTTTTCCATTCTTATTCATCAATCATGCTCTGTTCAACCAGCTTGCCCCAATGTAATTTTTGAGTCAGCCCCACTTGGATCTTAAAAACACAAGGTTTGTTTCATCCACCCCTTTTAATCTAATCCTTCTGCAAATTTAGAGTGTAGGGTTTTCAACCCATTCCACCGCAATTCAGGGTTTCTTAGTTCACCATACCACCCCAAGTGTCATGATCAGATGACATCATGTCCAATTATCAATTGGACAAAGAATTTGGAGAAATATATCTAACCCGACTCTTCTTTCTCAAATATTTCTATGTACATGGAAATTCTAAACAATTGTCATGTCTTGGTTCCTTGTCTTATCTAGAAATTTCCAAAGTAATATGCAAAATTTTTCTTTTGTGAAATTATTAGTTCGTTAATCATTATTCCAATACAACTCATTTATGATAATAGGTAACAAATTAATCACAAAAGAAGGATTAGAATTTGAATAAATTTATCAAAAGAATACAGAGAAAAATTATCCGGAACATATCTTTGACAAGAAAAAGAATCTAAAATAGTAGAATGAGTAAGACAAAAATAGATGCCCTAGATATCGCAGATTTAGCTTCCATATATAAACTTCATGAAGACTATCTTGAGTTCAACATGTGTTTAGAAAATCTGAAGTATTTTGTTGATACCCCGTTATGCAACATTCTTCCTTTCATTGTTGTCTTAAGTATAGCGAGATGACTGTTCATCCGTGCAGAATTTGAATCGCCCTTTCGGGTTTTCAACTCAAAACTCCTTTGGTCACAAGGCGCCCTTTGTGGGTTTTCGTCTTGGCCTTTCCTTTTTTTTTAGGAGCTCAAAGCGCCTTTGCGGGTTTTCACTTTGGCTTCTTCTTCTTTTCAAGCAAAGTATTTCTTTACTGAATCCGAGTTCATAGGATTGGATAAAGTTTTTCCATCCATCTCAGTCAAGATTGGAATGACTTGTTTCAGCACGAGGTCCCCTTCATGAAACTCACTTTGGCAAATTTTCTTGTTATAGGCTCGCATTATTTGTTTCTGATACATCTGACCATGACGAATAGACCTTAGTCTCTTTTTCTTCAATCAAGTTCAACTGATCATACCGAGCCTGAATCTATTCAGCTTCATCCATCTTTATTTCTAATAGAACACGAAGAGAAGGAATTTCCACTTCGATGGGTAGGATGGCCTCCATCCCATAAACCAACGAATAAGGTGTTGCCCCATTAGAGGTTCTGACAGACGTCCGATAAGCATAGAGTACAAACGGTAGTTTCATGCCAATCCTTGTAAGTCTCAATCATTTTCCCCACTATCTTCTTGATGTTTTTGTTAGTCGCTTCCACTGCTCCATTCATTTTTGGACTATATGGAGACGAGTTATGATGTTTGATCCCAAATTGGTTACAAATTTCTGCTATCGAGCTGTTTTCAAGTTCAGCGCGTTGTCTGATATGATCCTCTCAGGCATTCTATATCGACAAATAATCTCTTTCTTTAAGAATCTACTAACTGCTGATTTAGTAACATTAGCATATGAAGCAGCCTCTACCCATTTCGTGAAATAATAAATTACCACGAAGATGAATCGGTGTCCATTCGAAGCTTTTGGTGAGATTGGCCCAATAACATCCATGCCCCACATGGAAAAAGGCTACGGGGAAGTCATAACGAGCATAGGTGATGGAGGCACATGTATTTTGTCTCCATAAATCTGACATTTATGACATCTCTTGGCATATTTAATACAATCTCCTTCTATGGTAGACCAATAATACCCAAACCTCATTATCTGTCTAGCCATCGTGAATCCATTAGCGTGTGTTCCACAAACGCCCTCATGAACTTCTTCAAGGATTTGCTTAGCTTCAACAGCATCAACACATCTCAATAGCACTTGATCTTTTCTCTTTTTGTATAAAATATCTCCATCTAAGACATAATCAGAGGTCATTCTTTTTAGAGTCCTTTTCTCATTCTCTGTAGCATTCTCTGGATATTCACGATTTTTCACGTACTGCAATACATTCGATACCAAGGATAGCCATCTCTTTCCTCTTTCTCTATGTCATAACGCGACAATACTCAATACATTAAAATTTGAAACGTCCATCAGCATCGATACCAAGGATAGTCATCTCTTTCTCTCTTTCTTTATGTCATAACAATGGGTGGGACCTCGACAATACTCATCTCCGAATAGGCCTCATGTCTTAAGCTTTGAAAGCTTAGTAAGCTTGTTTACTTTGATCATACACATGTAGAATCACCTTTCTCATATAATCCATGTTCCCAAGGTTGCTAATAAGGCCAAACACTCATACATTCCATCACGATTTTCATCTTATGGCCCAATATACTAGTTTAATCCATTATCGTGGAAGGTAATTGAAAGTAATGTTGTCAAATTCTTCAATTAATCCCGGTGAATAAATCCGCACACAGTGCTCTTCAATCGATCTCGCACACACGGTGCTCGGTGAATAAACCCGCACACGGTGCCTTTGAACCGATCTACATTTACAAGTGTTTCGGTGAATAAATCCGCACAAACAACTATTTCATTTCATTTTTGATAATCAACTAATTTAGGATCTCAATATGCATTTTATTCTCACTTTCGAATATAATAAAATATTTCTCACTATTATTTCACTTTCATATACAATTCAACATTGTTGGTAAATTACTCAAGTAGTTCCTTGAACATATCAATTACCATTCCTCACATTTGGGAATCACCATACACTTCTAGCTTACTCGATAGTTGATCTTGCATTTAATTTTGTTTCAAGGCTACTCAAGTCCCATAATGCATGCTTCATATCTTGATGCGCCATGTTGTTTGTGCAATCAAAATCCCGATTCTAAAACATGCTTCAAATTCTAAAATTTTCACATGGGTTTTGTGAATGGATAATAATCACCAGTTTTCTCCTTTTCTTTGTTAATACGGCAAGAAGAACATAAAAAAATGAATATTCTATGTTTCTTTTATGAATTTTCTTTAGTTTAGTCACTTATTAAAATATTATTATTAATACACTACTTACTTCCATTTCACTCATCATGTCAGTCCACTTACTAGTTTTTAGGGTAAATTGCCATACAAATCCAATCATGCTAAAAGCAAAATAATTGCCCTTCCACTTCTACTTTAAACCCTTTAACAATTTAATCATTTTTTCTAAATTTAAAATATACACTTTTAAAATTTATATGAAACTTGCACACATACTAATTCACATATAATTAATACATACTAAAAAAAAATTTAGCATTTTACGGACTCAGATTCGTGGTCCCGAAACCACCTTCCGATTAGTGTCAAATTGATTCATTCACAGCCTCATGTCTCTGGTTTGTTTACTTTGATCATAGAAGCCAAGGTTGCTAATGCATCGAATCACGTGGAAGGTAATTGAAAGTAATGTTGTCAAATTCTTCAATTAATCCCGAACTATTTTTCGATTCAACAATTCGCTCAAGTCCCATAATGCATGCTTCATATTACGCCATGTTGTTTGTGCAATCAAAATCCAATCGCATGTGAATGGATAATAATCACCACTAGGGATACCAAGCGCCTAATTCCATTTCCCATAGCACTCGATGCTCCATCAAAATTCAATTTCCACCGACAATCTTCAATATTCGCCACATACATCAATTCCTCGTTTGGAAAATCAAAGCTTAAAGGTTCATAATCGTCCAAAGCTCTACTAGCCAAAAAGTCTGCTATTGCACTTCCTTTTATAGCCTTTTGGTTCACGTAGACTATATCGAATTCAGATAGTAGAATCCACCACCTAGCCATTCTTCCGTTCAAGGCAGTGGATTCCATCATGTACTTTAACGGGTCAAGTTTGGAAATCAACCATGTTGTGTGGTATAGCATATACTGCCTCAACCTCTTAGTTGTCCAAATCAAAGTGCAACATAATTTCTCGATCGACGAATACCTCATTTCACAACCAATGAATTTTTTATGAGATAATATATTGCCCTTTCTTTCCTCCCTGACTCATCGTGTTGTCCAAGCACACATCCCATGGAATTTTTGAATACGGACAAATACAATATCAATGGTTTATCTAGATTAGGTGGAGAAAGTACTGGTGCGTTTGACAAATATTTTTTAACTTTGTCAAAAGCTTTCTAGCATTCATCATCCCATACACCTGGATTGTGTTTCTTGAGAAGACGAAATATGGGATCACATTTCTCAGTTAATTGTGAAATAAACCAAGCAATGTAATTCAACCTTCCCAAAAAACCTCATACTTCTTTCTAAGTGCGCGGTGGAGGTAATTCTTTTATCGCTTTGACCTTGCTTTAGTCAACTTCTATTCCTTTTCGTGACCACAAATCCCAGTAACTTTCCTTATCGAACTCCGAAAGTACACTTTTCCGGATTGAGTTTCAATTGAAATTTCCTCAATCTTAAAAATAACTTCTTCAAGACTTCAATGTGTTCTTTTTCTGTTCGAGATTTGGCAATCATATCATCAACATATACCTCAATTTCCTTGTGCATCATGTCATGGAACAATGTTACCATGGCTCTTTGATATGTTGCCCCAGCATTCTTTAGTCCAAAAGGAATTGCTTTATAGCAAAAGGTACCCCACAATGTTATGAAGGTAGTTCTCTCCATATCCTCAGGGTGCATCCTAATCTGATTGTATCCTGAAAAGTCATCCATGAAGGAAAACAATGAAAATCCTGTCGTATTATCTACTAACGTATCAATATGCGGCAAAGGAAAATTATCCTTTGGGCTAGCTTTGCTTAGATCTCTATAATCTATGCACATTTAGACCTTTCCATCTTTCTTAGGGACTGGAACAATGTTGGCAACCCATTCTGAGTATTTGACCTCTCGTAGAAAACCAGCATCAAACTACTTCTGGACTTCCTCTTTTATTTTCAATATTATATCAGGCCTCATTCTTCGTAGCTTTTGTTGAATCGGCTTGCATTCTTTTCTGATAGAAAGACAATGTACCACAATATCAGTATTTAACCCGGGCATATCTTGGTATGACCACTCAAAGACATCTTTAAACTCTCACAATAACTCAATAAGATCTTGTCTCATCTTCTTGGCAATGAGTGTCCCAATTTTCACAACTTTCCCTTCTTCTAAGGTTATGTTCTCTATTTCTTCTTCATGGGGTAAGATCTGTTTCTCCTCTTGTTTCACCATTCTCAACAAATCTAGAGATAAATCGCTATCTTGGTCACCTTCAAAATCTCGAGATTCCTCTAAACACATGTCCTGCTCAAAATGGACTTCCAAATCCATAATATTGTTGCTAATGCCATTGATATCTAGGGACCTGTGATGGGTGAAAAAATGTACAATGAATTTGGGGACAAATATTCACATGAAATGAACGAAAGAATATGCAATTTGAGAATAATTTTAAAAGGATGAAAATGAAAGAATATTTACTCAAGTTGATTATCCAAAATGTATTTTATTGAAATAATAAATTCTAAACAAAAGCCTATTTCACAAAGAGATCTTTATCGTTCCTAGGCTAAAACAACAAAGCGTTCTGAATATTACTCTATATAATTCCTAAAAACTACAGGGAGCTCCACTGCAGTCCAATTGTCCAGAATGCTTCCAGGTTCATAAGGGCGAATACCCATCTGGTTCCTCTGTTCTATTCCTTCCTCATGTATGGCGTTGATGTGAGGAATTTCCAATAACCCTCTCTTAGGGTGAATTATCCCTCCTGATACAAAGTTCTAGGATATATGCGGGAATATCATCGGTTTCCACTAGACATCTTCTCCATTCAAGCGTGCCCTTACGCTCTCTCCTTCTTTTCTAACTCATTCCTTTTTGTCTAGCATCTCGCTTGAAACCCAAGCCAAAATGATCTCTCTTCTCCTTCAGTATTGGCACTCCAATTTCCCCTTGTAGGCATCTGCCTAATCTTTTCCCCGGTAGGGCTCCTTTTCCCATCGTTATTTGTAAGCCCATCCTTGTTGTCTTAGATATCCTGGGCACTAGGACTTCACTTCCCTCCGAGATGAAAGTTGCATTGACAAACTCTAAGGACCTGAAAGAACATTTAATGGCCTCCCCATTCTTTTCTATATATAGTGCGTTATTTGTAATAGTCGCTATAATATCTTCCTCTGCATTTATAGTGACTAGTCGACCATCCGTTACCAGCTTCAGTTTTTGATGAAAAGATGAGGGCACTGCCCCTGCCGAATGAATCCAAGACCTTCCCAACAAGCAATTGTATGAAGGTTTTATATCCATTACCAGAAAATCCACGTTATATGTGCTTGGGCCAATCTACAAAGGTATGTTAATTCTCCCCATCACTCTTCTCTCAGTACCGTCAAATGCTCTCACTATGTTGGGGCACGTCTTCATGTGAGAACTATCTATTGGTAACATCTTCAGTGTTGACAATGGTAAAACATTCAAGGCTGATCCATTATCAATCAACACACTCGGTAAAGTATATCATTTGCAACGAGTGGTTATGTGTAGGGCCTTAGTCGACCCTATACCCCCAGGTGGAATTTCATCATCACTGAAGGAAATAAAATTGTCGGCACTTATGTTACTAACTAATTGATCCAGCTTATTGACCGATATGTCCTTAGTAACATACGTCTCGTTTAGCACCTTCATCAAAGCTTCTCAATGAACTTCAGAACTTAAAAGTAATGCTAGCACCGAAATACGAGTCGATTGTTTACGTAGCTGCTCCACCACACTGTATCGCTGTGCTTTAAGAATTTTAAAAATTCTTTAGCCTCTTCCTCCTTCACAGGTATATTGATAAGATTATCAAATCCTTCTTCTGGTTCAATTGAAATGTCTTTTGCCTTTGCTGGTTCAGTTCTAACGTTTACCGAGTTATAACGCCTATGTTTCTCGTATAAAATCCCTCTCTTTGGACCTCCTTGGAAGTGCTAGCTGCAATTACTACTTTCAGTATCGTCACATTACAATTGTAATTCCATGGTATGGCCTTGTCATCTTTGTAAGGAAAGGACGTTGGTCTTTGAATTACTATTTTAGGCACAATTTGTGCTCCGCCTTCTGTATTCTTTGATCAGGAAATAATAATCCTTGGATGATTGACTTTTTGACCAGTCCACTCTCCTTCTGTTGCATATATATTTCCCCCCTCAGAACCTTCTTCATAAAATTCCAGTTCCTTATTGTCCATAAGGCTCTGTACCAAAGCCCTAAACTCAACACAGTCTTGGATCTCATGTCCATCATCTTCGTGGAACTCACAATAGTTCTTTGGTTCTTCACTTCTTTTTTGGGACTTGATTTTATTAGCCCCCTTCTTGCCATCTCATTCCAAATTATCCTCAACGAGGTCTTCACCTTCGAGATATCTCTATTGGTCTTTCTTACATGATCTTCTCCAATCGCGTTTACCCTATTGTCTCCGTGATTGGGTAATGGGTTCACCGTACTAGGCATGTCCTCAAGTTTGACAACTCCCAATTTAAGAAGCCTCTCAACTACCCTTTTGAAGGCAGTACAGTTTTCTATAGAATGCCCCACCGCTCCTGCATGATAATCACATTGGGCATTTGAGTCATACCATTTAGGATATGGGGGTTGCATTGGCTGTAAATAGTATGGGAAAACTATGCGTTCTTCTAGTAAAGTATCATACAACTCCTTATATGTCATAGGGATTGGCGTAAATTAGTTTTTATCCACATTTTTTTGGGACTGATTCTTGTCTTGTCGACCCTTGTTGTCCGGTAGTAATTACTTTCAGCTGATTTATAGTAACTACTTTTGAGTACCCTTTATTGTACGTACTCGCATTGTTTACTTCACTCTCTTTTTTCCTAGAAGTAGGTCTCCTAGTGACTTTTCCAACTTCGATCTTGCCACCCCTTATGGCATTTTCAATCATCTCTCCTGCCATTACTATATCTACAAAGCTCTTGGTGGTGCTTCTTATCATATGAGTGATGAATGGAGCCTTCAAGGTATTAATGAAGAGCATTGTAGTCTCTTTTTCTAAGAGTGGTGGCTGAACCTGCATGGCGACCTCTCTCCATCGTTGCACATATTGCTTGAAACTTTCATTTGATTTCTTTTCCATGTTTTGCAACATGATTTGGTCAGGTGTCATATCTGTGACGTGATTATATTGTCTCATAAAGGCTTGGGCCAAGTCCCTCCATGAACTTATAGTTGTGTGACTTAGCTGATTATACCACTTAGAAGCTACACCCATCAAACTATCCTGGAAACAATGAACCAAGAGTTGATCATTCTTCACATAGCCTGTCATATGTCTACAAAACATAATGATGTGGGCTTCAGGGCAAGTAGTTCCATTGTACTTTTCAAATTCTGGCATCTTGAATTTATGAGGAAGCACCAAATCTAGGACTAAACTCAAATCCTTGGCATCGATACCATGATGATGATTAGCATTTTCCAAAGCCTTGAATTTTTTTCTCCAACCACCTACAGCGATTCTCTAACTATTTTGCAGATTCAGTTTTGATTCCCTCTCCTTCAACCATGTCTAAGTCAGGGACAACAGGATTAGCTGGGTTGTCTCCTGGGTTGGATCCCATACCAACTTGAAAATTCATAGGCAATCTAGTGTCAGCTTGCACTTGCTGAGGCCTTATTGTGACAGGTGGCCTTCTGGGGTTTTCTTCATGTTGCACTTGCACGTGTGTTGGAGTGAATCCTCTAGGGAAATCCTCATTGTCCTCAGTATTGACTATAGGACCTTTTTCTTTTTTTACTATCCCACTCATCATCTGGGTCATCTAGGCCATCATGTTCTTTTGGGCCTCTAACATTTGGTCCCTCATCTCCTGTTGGAGCTTTGCCATCTGCTCTTGCATCTGGTCTTGAATGTCTCTTTGGAATTGTTCCATCCTTTGGTCCATTTTCTTTGACTTTGCTCGTATACCGTAAGGATGTTCAGCTCCCAAATTTTCTTTTTCTCTCTCCTATAATTTAAACTAATTAGACTCTCTCTACGAATTTGAATGCATATGATGTTATGTAATGCAAATACATGAATGCAAAGGCATCGATTCTGATCAACTTCATTGTAGAAAACTTTATTAGAAAATAAATTCTTTTACATAAAATAGATTACAAATAAACTTTCGCCCTACGTCCTAAAGTTCTAATTTTCCCTAATAACGAGACTAACTCTTGATTATGATTGGACTGTAGGTCGTACCCCATGCTCAAAATGTCAACCTGCACTGTCAAAGTCTGTAGGTGAGCAGCTACCTCTCGAATCTGAACTATGGCTTTCCCCATGAGATAATCTGAGCAGCTACCTCTCGAATCTAAACTATGGCTTTCCCCATGAGATAATCCCGATTTCTAACTTGAACATGTAAATGATGGAGTTTTTCCTTCAAATGCCCTTCTCTTGTTTCAAGACACTCGATCCGAAGTTCACAACTATGCAGTGCTGATTCTAACTCTTCAATTCTACCTTTCATTTCTTCAATCTTGTTTAGGCTTGATTCTAACTCGATCACGAAATTATGACTCCGGTAATGATGAAGGGACCGTCCAAGTTCGGCCACTCTAGCTTGCAATTCTCCTTTTTCATTTAAACTTTCCGCTAAGTTCTTTTGCATCTCTAGAAACTTTCTCTCCTAATAGTCAGCTTTGGCCCTTTCCTGTTGAACCTCTTGTTGCCACTGTTGTGAAGTCTTTCCTAATCCCGCATGTTTTATTGTCAGTCGCATCTTTTTGTATTCAGTCTTCAAGTTATCACGATCTTCCTTAATTGCTCTCTTTTCCTTTTTTGCTTTCTCGGCTTCCGATTTTTGAGCATCCACCTCTAGCTTTAGAAACATCTTCTCTTCTTCTAGCTTCTCTATCTTTTTTCCAAACTCTAGACTTTGTCTTTCGAAGTCCTGCTTTATAATTTCTATCTCTAATGGGATGACTTGTAAACACTCCTCCAGTGATCGAGCACCTTCCACCCTTGTCTTAGAAATATTATCGTTGATCCTTTTTCTCAACCATTCTTTATATTCTGAGGTTGCCATCGGCCCTCGAGTCAATATCTTCATACAATGAGCCTGCTTCCAAGCCTCAGAAATTTCTCGAATTCTCTTCTTATAATTTTCTCCCTTATATAAGAATTCGCTTTGAGCTAACCTATGTGTCGCTGGTATGAACTGTCTTGCTTTATATTGCCTTAGTACGAGCAGTGGTGCATATCCCACAGCTTCCCAAACTCCCGGAAGAGGTACCCAATCAAGATTTTCTCATCGGTAAAGGATTTTATTAGGAATCAACCAATGGGTTCTCCATACAACATCTTCTTCTCGGAGATTTTGAAGAATTTCCATCCAACTTTCCTCTGATAGATTGTCTCTCCTTGTCGTAGCTGCAGCTTCCTTTAAAGGGGAGTAACTTTCAAAGAAAACTTGGTGAGAAACTTTGTCAACCTTCCAAAAGTGGCTATGAAACCAAACCATCAGCAGCTGTGCGCATCCAATAAATTTGCCCTGACCACCTTTTCAACATGCGTCCAAAGATCTGAATGTCTCAGCTAAAATAGCAGACACCTCCGTGATTCCTTTGCCAAGTCGATCGAACAAATCAATAACCACTTCATCTATATGTCGTAGTGCTTTGGGGAAGATCACCAACCCATAAATACTCAATGCAAATATGTCAATCTTTTTTTTCATCTAGATGTGCCAGAATCAAGTCCCTCAAACTCACCCAATGTATGCATTTACTTTCACCTTTTTCTTGAATCCTAGCTGTAACCCACTGTTCACTCATCCCTGTAATACCCATTAATCTTTTCACAAAGGTCGTAACATTGGCACCCCTAAAGTAAACTCTATCAGATTGGAACCTCGAGCAACGAAGTAAAGCTGTATATTCCTCCAACGTTAGCACTAAATCTACCTCCCTAAAAGTGAAACAACTATAAGAAGAGTTCCAAAACTGAGTCATGGCCCTAAATAGATGCCTATCTACCTCGATATCCAACAAATAGGGTAAATCACCATAATCACGATAAAACAGTTATTTTGCTTCATCACCCCATTGAGTCCATATATCCTTCAACTCCCTAAACTCATTCTGCGTAATACTAACACGAGTAAAATCCCAAAGTTTAGATACATACCTGTCAACTAAGCTATCCCCCTTCTCTAACTGCGTTTGTTTTGACCAAGTGCGAACAGCTGCATTGTCTCCCACTTTATCAAGGAACCCGTTCTCCATAACCAGCTTTCTAACTTAGAAACTGACCGTGAATCAATACCTCTATAGAAATGGGATGATATGCACAAAAATGAAATACCACGAGTTAGTATCGCAAAATAAATATAAAGCAAGTGAAATAAATACATCTATTTGGGTAACCTAATGAAACTTAGGATTGCTCTACTTAAGGTGAGTTCTTAAGGTTTACTATATATGGTTTAGATCTAAAGTTGAGGTACCCGAACCAGCAGATTCCTCGATCTTCACCCATTATAGGCTCATACAGACCGAGTTCGGTTCAGGGGAACACATTTCCCTATGGCCATGCGGAAGTGAAAACTTCACGGAGACATAGGTACAGATGTATTCCGGAAACAATCCACTAGCCCATGCGGAGGTGAAAACCTCACGAAGGCATAGTTTCTTGCTCCCACTTAAAAGGTACGACCGCGATGGTCATGCAGTGCAATGTAGAAATATTTTATAAATCTCATGTAAAACAAAAATCATGGCTTTTCAAATTAGACCTTTAAATTTTTGACATTTGGACAATAGCTGATCAATTTTTGGCTTGACTCTCAAAAAAAAATTCCTCCAGTGGAGTCGCCAAGCTGTCGAAACCATTTTAAAATCTGTTTTGAAAAATGGGGATCGACTTTGAAAAACGAAAATGGGAGTCGCCACCAATCCTTATTATTTAGGTGTGATTGGATCACTTTGTAAAATGTTGTATTTTAAAACATTTGATTTTGGTCCGTGAAAACGAGAAAATAGGTTCGGGAGTCGGTTACGTGTGAGGAAGGGTTAGCACCCTTATAACGCCCAAAAATTGGTACCAAATTGATAAGATTATGTCCAAATGTCTAAAATTTAAAGGTATTCAAAAATATGATTTCCAAAAGATTCCAAACTATTTGACTTAAAATATGAGAGTTCCTCGATATGAAAGATTATAAACGTCACATCCAGCACGATTGGACACAATGTTTTTTAACCTTCATATCTAAGATCATCTCATAATTTATAAAATATTTGGATTTAAAATTTGAGATTTCTTCGATCCGAAAGAATATAAACATCACATCCAGCACGATTGGACATGATATTTTTAAACCCTCGTCACTAGGATTACCTCGTAATTTTATAAAACTTATCAAAAGGATATTTAGTTATTTAGTCAAACGGGAAATCGCAACCCAGCACGATTGGGCACTATTTTTCGAATTTCTAAATATCAAAACATTGCCTTCTTTTGAAAACCTTGAAATTAAATAATGATTTTGTAAAAATGTGTTTTTTTAACAATATCCATGTGACAATATCGCATTCATAAACTATCATACACAAATATTAAAAATAATTATAATACAATAACATACAATATAGACAAAATAAAATACAATTAAAATAATTACAAAAATAAAAATAGTAGTACCATAAGAAAGCAATAATATAGGTTAATATAAAAAATAGTTGAAATAAAAAAATAATGATAATGGGAATTAAAATAACAAAATAAAATAATAAATAATACATATAATACACTAAACATAAATTTACACATATAATATAAAAGATATAAATAAAATAGATTAAGTAATATAAATACATTAAAAAATTTAGAAATACATAATATTATATAAAATATAAAATATAATATAATAAATAAATAATATATATAATAATACATAAAATTATTAAACAAGTAAGATAATATATATAACAATAATTAAATATAAAGAGTAATAAAAATATATATAAATATATATTATTAATAAATTAATATACAAATAATTTAAATAAAATAAATATTTAAAATATTTCAATATAATAATATAATAATTATAAAGAAAAATAAATAAAAGTTTGAAAAATTAAGAAATCAAGATCAAATTATAATAAAAATAGATATTAAGGGTCAAATTATAAATAAAAGGATATAAACGGACTTAATTATGAAACTGAAATAATGCAGAAGGACGAAAGGAATAAATTTTCATTTTTCTAAAAACGCGCGAATCCTAATTCGGATCCGGTCAACGCTGGGTCATGCTTTAACAAAACGACACCGTTTGCATTCTCCTATAAAAATATGTTTTCGAAATAAAATCATTAGCTTTAGGGTTTAAAAAAATTAAAATCCTCAAAAGAGAGAAGGCGATCTACTTCGTCTGTCTCACGTTAAATGCAGGCCACGCCATGACGTGCCTCCATGGCCGGTGGCCGGAGGTCTGAGGCAAGGGTTTCCGCGTTTTCGAGAAGGTAAACTCCTTCCTTTTTACTCTTTCAACCATAGATATATGCAGGTATATATAAAAAATAAAATAAATAAGAAAAATAAGCAGAATGAAAAATCACCTATAGAATCACTGACTGTTGAGTATTCGTGTGTGAAATCGGTGTTTTTTTTGTGCTTCAGCGTATTTGTATCGTATTTGTCTGCTTATTTTTTTTTGTATTTTTCCAGAACGTTTGTATCACAAACTTTTCTTTCTTGCTTTTTTGTATGTCCAGTATCCTCAAAAATTTTTACAAAAGGGGTTCTTATACCCAAAACAAATAATAAAATAAAATAAAAGAAGGGAAAGATATCTTTTCGTATCTTTCTATATTTTGTGCCCTTCGATTTGTTTCCTTTCTACTGCTTGTTTCTTTCCTTTGCAGGTTTGAAGATCTCGCAACGATGAATTAAGGCATAAACAAAGGCCGGACGAGACGGAGGCGCGACGATTGGACTCCGGCTGAAATGACGTGATTGTTGGGCTCCTGTTAGATGACGGTTGGGTAGCCTCTGCTTGCGGCGCAAGGAGACCTAGGGTTCCAGAGACCCTTGATTTCTGATTTGGAGTTGGGCCCTTAGGTTTGGGCTAATGGTGTAATGGATCAAATCTGTTTTAGGTTTTGGGCCTTTTGGGCCTTTGAGTTTGGGTCTAGGTTGCTGGTGTTGGGTTTTGGGGTTTAGCCGGGCCAAATTTTGGGCCATCAAAATTGGGCTTTGTATGATGGACTGTTATAAAACTTTGGTTTTATTGTTTTTGGTTTATTTTAAATCCGGTCAAAAATGGGCTCTTACAAAGGTGTTTGAGTAAATCCTCTCAAACATATTCAATAACAATGAATGAGATGATTACAAATGAGGTACTCTATTATAGTTGAGCTCTCCCAAATCCAACGATATAATTTAAACTACACCAATGATAAAGATTAAAGCCTATCTACAAGATGAGAGTCCTAAGTGATTGAAACTTTATACAATTTTATCCCTTAGGATTTACAATATTCACCATGGTAACTCTAGTTTTATTGGAGTGTTCCAATAGGCCTCTAAGATTTTAAATAGATGGACTTCTCCATGTGTTTCACGAATTGAGCTAATTCAAGTGGATCAAATAAGCCCCATGAGACGTTCTGTGTGCATTTGTCATGAGTTTTTATCCATGGCTTGTTGACCTATTACTAATTATAGTGGTAGTTTAAATACATTTCGGCACTTAACAAACTTATTTTCTTGGCATTTTATAATTAATTATTACATTTTTTATATTAATAGCTTACAATCTAAATATTAATAAAAAAAGTGTTTTTACACATTTTCTAATGTTTCGATGATTCGTAAGGCCAACATGGGTCTCAGGAGTGATTAAAGGGCTAATTAAGTGTGTGGGATGCCAATTCAGGTCCAAGAATATAAGGAATGATCGTCGGGTCGCAAGACAAGGGAGCCCGATAGAACAACAAAGTTGTCAAGGCTAAAAAGCATTCCAAGTCGTGACGAGGAATTTGCCCTTGTCATGACGACGCGACGATCATGAGAAGGCATTCATGATAGCGATGTCGTGATGAGGAGTCTCTCTACGTCAGGATGACGTGACAAAGGCAGGCCAAAATGAGCTAAATCCTAGGACGAAACTCTTGGGATATTTTCATATTTAGACTCTAGCAATCTAAGATTAAATTGTATTAATTAGTATCTAAATGTATCTTGTGTTGTGTGGACACCAAGTAGCTCGTAGCCTATATAAGTAACTTTAGGGTAACCGGGATTGGTAGACCGAACAGTGTAGACTTAGATAGATAGTTTTTACTATTTAGTTTTCTTTGTATTTTATTTTGATGTTCGCTTAGTAGGAACTTTTCTGTTCCGATGTGAAGACAATTACAAGCGAAGATTGCTCTGGATCCGCGCTTCAGTATATTTATCAATGAACATTCTCTTCAATCTTCTATTTTATTCTTTTATTTATATTTCGTTAATTTGATCAATTAATGTTTGTATGAATATTACAATTATTTCTTGTGCTTTATTCATATCTTGCATGATTCGATTATTAAACTGATTTATCTATTAAATGATTATTTATCTGAAATTGGTTGTTTATTCAAGAGTACTTAGTATATTAGGGAGTGACGCCCCTGATAGAATATCTAGACAGGTGAGATTGGAATGGTATCCTGTCTTGTATACCTTGTGCCAAATAGTGAGTCCAAGAGGGTATCTATATACCTAGGAAGAGACTGAAAGGGTGACTTAGATGTAATCCTTAGTGAAGATGAGACCAAAAGAGTATTTTTAGCTAAGAGTGATAAATAACTCAATCGAGGATAATTAATTATTTAATTAGATAATTAGGGATTTAATCTATCATAAGCTAGAGGCTCGCATTATCAACACTAGGAATTGGAAATTCCCTTAGGTTAATTTTAGATTAATTAATTTCATTAGTTTAATTAATATTTTAATTTGGATTCACACTACTAATTCGTGACTTGATTAGATTAGTAATTATTTTCTATAATTAATTTAATAATAATTTCTGCAATCTCTTGGGTACGATCCTCAGAATACTTATCGGTGTTCTATTGTAACGCTTACTATATTACAATTTGACATGTAAGTTTGCAGATACCGCATTTAAATATCTATATTTTTATTTACAGATTTTTAACTTTAAATGTTCGCACATTTGGAGGCGGTCTCCCGTGACACTTGCATCCGATTATTATGTCATTAACCTCCACTAAGTCAATAAACTTAACACAAAACTTAAAAAAAAAAATGAAAAGTAATATTTAATTAATAGTTTAAGTGAGATCAAAATGTCTGGGTAGTGTAGTTGGTTATTATGCTAGTCTTACGCATTAGAGGCCACCGGTTCAAACTAGGGCCCAGACATGTTTATTCTCTTTTGTGATTTCTTTTTGGTGGTCTCTCAATATGGCATGCATGAACCGACATCAACACCTTCTCACATGAATGTAACCATAAAAAAGGCATTATGTGATTGGATCCACTTCCCCATAGTTTGGAGGCTCTTTTATCCATTTTGTTTTGTTTAAACTACATGCAATATTCTCTCAATCCTCCCATTAACTCATTTAAAGCCCTCACTGAAATTTTCATGCCCCAAACAATGGGTTCAACTTCCTATTGAATTGGCATTAATATCCAAGAATTCATAATCCTCCCATCATTTCTCAATAAAGTGAGATCCTTGTAATATGATGAAAGATGAGAATCAAATTGATATGTTTTTTTCAAATGGGAATAAATATCTTAGATTTTTAATATCCAATTCAGTCCAACTTAGTTGGTGGGTTCATATTTCATTAACCAATTTTTTGGATTTTGCTACCATTTTTTGGCCCAAGATCCTTCCACCTCATAATTTTCAGACCAGTAAATAAAATTAGATTAGAAGAAAAGCAAATGAAGCGAAACTAAAAATGCTCGCGTGTCCTTGCTCCGCCTTCAACCTCCGGGCCACGGCCGCCCCGGCTAATCCTGATATTTCCAACCCAGAACCCGAGCCCAAAGTTCGGAAACTAAAGGGTAGCCCACAGTTCAACAGATGGTACCGTGCACGAGCCTTAAGGTCGGGCCACAAGCTTGAACGACCGAGCCACGGGACTGGGGCGCTTGAGGTGAACCCCTCAGCTCAACGAACCAGTGAGACCTTGTCTTTGGAATCCACTTCAACGGCAAATGACAGCGATCGTGAGGTGGAGGTAACAGACTCGGGGAAGCCAATTTATATGGTATCTGATGGAACTGGATGGACGGCGGAGCATTCCGTTAACGCAGCGTTGGGGCAGTTCGAGCATTGTTTGGTGGATCGTGGGTGTCCCGTAAATACCCATCTCTTCTCTGGGGTATGTTTGTTTCATATTTCAGAATTTGTTTCAGTTACTAATTAATCCAAGTTTAGTTGTTATTCAAGTTTATGTATTTGTTGTAGTTAGTGATGAAACTAGAACTTGTAATGTTTTAAAAACTGGGAAATCAGTGTTATTTAGATTGGTTGAATGTCAATGATGATTTTCAATGTTCAGATTGATGATGTTGAGAGATTGATGGAGATTATAAAGCAGGCAGCCAAGGAAGGTGCATTGCTTGTATATACTTTAGCTGATCCTTCCATGGCAGAGTCCGCCAAGCAAGCTTGCAAATTGTGGGGTATACCATCGACGGATATATTGGGTCCAATTACAGAGGCTATTGCTGCTCATTTAGGTGTCTCACCTTCTGGTCTTCCCCGTGGAGCAGCTGGAAGAAACATCCCTCTCTCAGATGAATACTTTCGGCGGATTGAAGCTGTTGAATTTACAATCAAGCAGGATGATGGGGCTTTACCTCAAAACTTAAGCAAGGCTGACATTGTTCTCACAGGTGTTTCTCGTACTGGGAAGACGCCGTTATCAATTTATCTAGCACAGAAAGGATATAAAGTAGCAAATGTGCCTATTGTGAAGGGAGTGGCTTTGCCAAAGGGACTTTTCAAAGTAGACCCTGAGAAGGTTTTTGGTTTGACTATTAATCCCTTGGTCTTGCAAACTATTAGGAAAGCAAGGGCTAAGAGTCTGGGTTTCGGTGACAATGCAAGGAGTAACTACTCGGAGATGGCTTATGTGAAAGAGGAGTTGGATTTTGCTCGCAAGCTTTTTGCTCAAAATCCTACATGGCCAGTCATCGGTAAACATAATTAATTTACCTCTTTTTGTTTAACTCTCCCAACTGTTTTGATTCCTTGACATGGAGATACTTAGAGATCATTATTAAGCTTAAGAGGATTAAAAATATGGTAAATTTTGATATTAAGCAGTTAAAGATGTTTGACATATTCATCTGATGAACCTTGGGCTCACCTACTGGTCCTTATCCTTGCAGAAGTTACTGGTAAAGCAATTGAAGAAACTGCTGCTGTTATATTGAGGCTCTACCATGACCGTAAGCAAAAGTGTTCAATGCCACGAATATCAAAACGTTACTAATGAAGTAATGAGATGGAAAATTACTTTTTTCTCCAGGTATGCTGGAGTAATAGGACTTTGCTGCCTTGTAACTACTGAGAAGGGGGGGAGGGTTGATGAAATTAGCTACAATTTACATGTACAATGCCAGTGCTTCACTTGTTATGAGCTATACTAACTACTATTCTATAATGATGCAATACAGCTATGTAGTTTACTTATGCAGTTTGTCCTACAACAAACTTTTCTTTCTGTCAATTGAACATATAAAGATTCTTAATAAAGTGGCAGCCATTATTTGTTACAAGTGGTTTATATTATTGAAAATATATTCTAAAGGGGCTACTTCATTACCTCCCGAACCTGATATATTGATTGTTGAGGAAATTAGTACCAGAACGAGTGCAAGGTCTAACTTGTCTTTAATCATTCGTTTATTATTTTGGTTTATTTGAGTCTGCATTTCTCCCCACTGGGGGATATATGAAACTTGTATCTGGTTTTATCCAAGAAGCTTGAATCCGTATTTTCTAGGTGCTCTTGAATTCCTTACCTTAAGAGGTTTTCCATTTGTCAATGACTACAATGTTCTGAATCAGTTTGCTAAATGCTATTATGAAGTTTGTTTTAGTCCTATAGTTGAATTAGTGATTTTGTTGGGTTCTGTATCATGATACATTAAATTTCTTTATGCTTTCGCATGATTCATACAGTTGAAATGGACTGCTTCTGTTTTGATGAATAGAATAAAAGATTTTCGTTTTTCACACAGTGAAGAGCATTAGGTAAAAGGGATCTAGTCATAGTACCCACTACAGATGATCTTCGAAAATATTAGTTTAAGATTCCTAATAAAGTGAGGTAGTGGCCTAGGGTAGCTGCATCTTTCAGACATGTGCTCACCTTAAAAGACCAGTGGAAAAGGATTAATATGCTGAGAGCCTCTCAATAGCTGTCTTGTTGATTTTAGAATCAACGTGTATCTTTGTGGCTCTGTTAGCCAAGTAAACATGCGACTTGGGCACTCCTCACATTCACTGCCACCTCAGCACGTCATGGGTGGACAATGACAATTATGCCTATGACATTTGGAAGCAGTTCATTTTTTTCCAAGGAAAGACTGTATTCTGGGATCAGGTGTGGCTTTATGGAACTGAAACAATACTGATGGTTCAGTTGAAGTGGGAAAGATTGAATCATTCCTCATACTGATACATTAATGCCTGGGTTCCGCTATGGGTCAAGTAATCATTGTGCTTTTGTGAAACCATGTTAGTGAAAATGAGCAAAAAAGCAAATGCATCATGCTGCCGGCAGCAAATAAAGCAGAATAATAGGCAATATGTATGTACACTATGACCATGAGAGCATGCAAAGAGCTAAAATTGTCACTATTGAGAAAAGCTGCTTTAGACATGTTGAATTGTTAAATGAACCATCAGTGAGAGCGCTCGGCCTACTTGACAGTTGTGGGAGCAAGCCTACGTGCCTTTGGAAAGAACCCCCCCCCCCTCCCCCTCCCGATAGGTAGCCCTTCTTTATTCCCCAAAGCCCAAACTTTGGTCCAAAAAAGGTAAGAAACTAGAAGTGCGCATGCTGATATGCAAATATACATTTATGTATATACTTTAGTGCCTGTAAATCTCAGGGTCATAGCTATCATCATCTTCCCTCTGCTCAATCACATGACAGCCACAAAGAACAAGCACTTGAAGTTGGACTGTCAGGGAAAAAAAATGGTATGGGCTAAGGAAAATTAAAAGAAGTGAAGCAAAGGTAACTTTTCTGATCCTCCTTGTCAACTTGTCTTATTTGAAGATAAACAAGAAAGCACAAAAAATTAGGATACCATGTTTTGTTTCATCTCTTACATACATACATACATATTTATGTAATTTAAAAGGAAAGATTCCTTCTCTTTGTCTTAGTGGAGTAAGGCCTTGTCTTCATCTCCAAAATTTATTTAAAGAAGCTCTGTTAATGGAAGATTGATTAGCTTTTGTCATCCCATGGCCCACTTTGTCTTCTTTTTCTAAACTTTCTTTTTGTTCTTCACTTCCTGGATAATTCTCATCAAAAGAAGGCCCTTTTAAAAAAAAAAATTTAAAAGATGGCCTATCATCCACCACTTGCATCCATTTCTGTTTGTCAAGCATTGAACTCCCATGTGTGTGTTATACTGCAACATATTTTAATCAGCAATATGTTGGTGAGTTATCTTTTCCAGCTACTAATCTAAGCCATTCTCATCTCCATTCATTTTGCTTATCGACAAGGTGAAATATATCAGCAAAATCGTGCCCATGCTTGACCTGTCGAAGAACGGAAAATTTCACTTCAATATATCAAATCAATTTGTTGAAAGTGTTTATGTAATTTGCAGGTGAAAATACCATAATAGCTTGGAAGCTTACAATGTGGCAAACAACATGAGAATCCTCTTGGGATCAAGCAACCATGGTGGAGGATACCGACTGAAACTATTCCTCCTCAAACTAAATCTGCTTTCGGTTGCAGCAGTAATATTGCCGGTTGTAATGGTGATCTGATGATGAACTTGTTGGTTGGTGGCAGGATCGGTGGACCCGGCAACCACCGTCCTCGGCTTTTCTGGCATGCAAGACCCTACCAGAGCAATTGAAGTTTGAATAATTCCAAGATCAATCTAACAAAGTCAAAGTAATGTGAACTAACAGACATACATGCAGAAGATTGCATCCAAGAGAAAACAGCCACCAACAAAAAGGACATACTCTCAAGAATCTGTACTTGCACCAAACTAATAAACACACAGCAGTGCTCAGGTTCATGCATTGAGCTCTCGTGAGTTAAATGACAAAGGCTTTTCCATAGGTGCCCCGTTGTTAACAAGTTAAATTCAAGCAAGGCATGTAATGGCAGCACATGGTGAAGGACCAAGAATCTTAGTATTAAAGTAATTGATAAACCTAATAATATATATATATATATATATAACCGTATAATCGTGGAGCTATTACTAGCTACAAAACCCCAGAGGTGAGGTTGGTCCAGGTTGGTGATGAGCTAAACTATTCCCATCTTTTTCAAGGAAATTTCTTATGAGTTAAAATAAATAAATAAATAAATAATAATAATAATAATAATAATAATAATAATAATAATAATAATAATAACCCAGAAATTGGTAAATTGAGAGTGCTTGTACCTCTGGGTGAAGAGGTGGAAACTAAAGAATCCATATCATTAGAATTGGTATGATTGAGAACAATAGTCTTCTTGTCGCCTCGTTGAGACCCTTTTCGTGAAAGGCTTCTCTGCAAAAAAATTTTTTTTAAAAATCAAACAAAAGATGAATTTTTTTTTTTTTTTGATATATGAATGAAACTGGTTTTTTTAAAAAGCTATAAACACGTGTGATTCAAAGAATACAGCATGTTCAGAAAAGAAGAAGAAGACTTACTGTGATTCTTGAATTTGGATTGACTTCTTTACTGAATCCTCCATGAGAGAAACTTTCCATGTTAATGACAAAGCTATCGGATTGATCAGTTGTGTATTGAAATCCATTAGTATGATCCAAAACTGATATCTTTTGAGTGGAGGTCTTCTCTTCTGACACAAGATCCTCGCAGCAAGATGCTAAATCCTTCAAGGAATCCGACCAAACACAGTCAGAGGAATACAAAAAAAAAAAAAAACAGAACAGCGGTTAACTTGAAATTATGATAAAAAAAACTAAAGGATAGATATTAGATGATGAAAGAAATCAATCGAACAGTTGATTACAAGGAAAATGAAATTAAAAAAAAAAAACCTAAATATATTATACTTACCAACTTTGGGTTTTCCGTCATGTCCATCATTTTCTCGTGAAAGTGAGGGAAAGATTAGTAAAAAAAAAAAAAGCAATAAAGGAAGAAACAGAGATACAGTCTCGTTTAGAAGGAAAAAAAGAAAGTTCAACAAGAAAAAACTAATCTAAAAATCAAAGAAATCTCGTGAATACAAACAACACTTACTGAAAAAAAACACCATTAAAAAGAAAGAGAAGAGGAGAAACGCAAGTATTTTTTTTGTTAAATAGATTGGTGAAATGAACAGACTTTATAACAACGTTGGATAGTTCCTTGAAGTTGGCAAGAGGTATTTGTTGTTATCAATTTTTTTTTTATAAGAGAGAGAAAAAGACAAGGTTGAAATACCTCTGAAGGAAAAAGCTCTTGTATCATTATTTTATTAATAAAAGTACAATAATTTATTTAAATAAAGTAATGCAAATTTGAAATTTTATTATTTTAGAATGAAAAAACAAGACAAAGAAATTAGAATTAAAGACTTTGTTTGCTTTTTATATATAAAAAGCAAAATTTTGCAATGAAAACTGGAAATATTTTTATTTATAGCAACCTCACCTCAGATAAAATATTTTTTGTAGTTGAAATAGCAATGTCATGACATTTGTAAAGAAAGTTTTAGTTTTACTCAACAAAAGGAATTTCAGATATTAAAAATATTTAAATCTAGTAAATAGTTAAATCATGTTCAATTTAATAATTATTTACTAAATTTTTCTTTTCTAAATTAATGTTTGAATTTGATAATTATTGTGACATTCGAGCTTGAATTTTTTATTTAAGTATTGACAATCCTAATTTAAAATAATTGTAAAATTTAGGGATTAACTTGAAAAAAAATTACCCCAACATGAAAGTAATTGGCAAGTTAAGCAACAAAGAGTGTTTTGAGTTTGGTTCTAATTCATTACTTTTTCATCCATTTATATTCAATGCATGTTTAATCACACTTTTATTTTTAAGTTTAGTTAAAATATTAAAATATAATTATTTAACATTTATTTTGTTTAACTTAATTTAATTATTAATTAAAGATTATTTTATTTAAATATAATAAGAAATAATTATTTATCAATATATGAGATATTATTATTATTTTAGGCTTTTAATTTTATGGTTATAAATCATTATGTTTTAGTAATTTTTTGGCAGATAATTATATGTTTTATTATCCATTAATCAACATATATCATATACGCTGACATTTATATCTACTATTGATTTTCCATTATTTAACAATCATAAAAATTACGTTTAAAAAAAACAATCATACAATTTTGGGCATATAAATTAATTATTGTATCCAAATCAAATTTTGTTTTGCATTAACTTTTATACATTTTTTATATAATTTTAATTTTCTGCAAAATAAAATAATTATCTTAAATCTAAATATATATTATGTATTGAAAATAAGTTTAAAATAATAAGAATGAATTAAAAATAATAATTTTTCATAATTGATCAACCGATTTCAATGATAAAATCAATCAAATATGTTCAATTTGAAAAGAAAATAAATTCAAATTCTAAATTGACTTTAAAGAATCTAAAACATTTTATATTAATAAAAAATAAACAAATACAAACCGACACGATACATTATCACCCTAAGTAGAGGGAGATGACTTGTAAAAAAATTAATATATAATTAGGAGATATATATATATATATGTTTTGAGGAAAAATATTTAGTACACTATCACCATCAGGATTCTATAAGTAAGATTAGAGGGTTGACAAGTGTAGATATCAATTTTGTAAAGTTGTTTATGGAATAAAAAAACATACTGTTAGTATACCAAATACTCACCTTTTTTTTCATAAATAAAGTAAGGTAGTTCTTTCGTCTGCTAGGGTTTTTTAGCACGCCATTTTTTTTCTTTCGTTTGTTTATATCAAGTTTGCATATTCTAGGGTTGGACTATTTTCAAAAAGTGAGGTTTTTCACAAGCAACCAATCGTTGATGAAGGCAAATACTGCAAATCTAAATCTGGAGGATGAAGAGGAGGAATCGATCCCATGTGAAAGAGATCCGAACAAAGAAGATGATGAATATCGGCTCTGTTTTGTTGGAAAAGCACTAACGGATTGTGTAATTCACTTTCCTTCTCTCAAAAGAACTTTGGTTGATCTATGTCATTCATTGGGGGGAGTAATAATTTCGGATCTAGGAGAAAAACAATATATTTTTCGATTCTTCTACGAAGTGGATATAAAGAGGGTGTTGGATAGCATGTCATGGTCGTTTAACAGACATCTAATAGTTTACATTTTTTGGTTAAATGGAAAAACCCAAAGCAAATTTATTTAAATTATACTTACTTCTGGATTTAAGTCTATAATTTACCGTTTGGGGGAAAATCAAAGGGATTAGCAAGGAAGTTGGGGGATTTTATTGTGCAATTCATACAATATGATGATGCGTTGATTTCAAGAGGGAAACAAAGGTATATGCGATTCAGGACAAGAATTGACGTAAGACTAGCCTTGAAAAGAAGGAAAAAATTGGCCTTGGGGCAAGGACGAGTGGGATATGCGTACTTTCAATATCAGTGACTATCCTTATTCTGTTTCCTATGCAGAAAATTAGGTCATGGGGAAGGATTATGTTCGATAAAGAAGACAAACATGATTCAAGAAGTAAAATTTGGATGAGACTTATCATTAAGAGCGTCGTCAAGGAATGAGATTCTTGTCAGAAGAAAATGGCTAAGGGAAGAGGTGTCGAGAGGACTTCAAATGGATAATAGTTTCATTGGAATAGAGATAGATATTCAGAACAGAGGATGAATAGAAATAGATGAATCTGCCCAAGGTGAATGGTAAATGGGTCAAAGGGAAGCAATAATGGAGAATAAACCAATTGAGTATTGTGAAGGAAAGAAAAAATAAAGAATAAGGAATGAACATTTAGCTGAGGATGATTCGGGTGTAATGGTTCAATTTACTGAGAGATCGATAGTCACTGGTAAGCGTGTCGACTAGGTGCAATAAAAATCTTAAATTGGAACGTTCATGGATTGGGGTATCCATGTGTAATTAATTGCCTCCGGGATAAGGTGAGGCATGTACTCAAGTGAAAAAAGAATGGAAAAAGTTAATGCAAGATATGGTTTTACCAATGGAATAGATATGGGAATGCAAAGGTCCAAAGAGGGATTGTCCACTGGTTGGAAAATGAGTATGTGGTGCAGTTGAAAAGCTTCTCAACCAATCATATCAATGTGAAAGTCAAGGAAAGAGAAGGAATGTCGTCATGGAGACTTACAGGGTTTTATGGTGCACCGGAGGAACATAAAAGAAATGAGTCTTGGAAACTCTTAAAGAGTTGGGGAATTATCAAGGGTTGCTATGGATGGTTGTGGGAGATTTTAATAAGATTATGTTATCTTTCAAGAAAAGAGGTGGTCGATTAAGGAGCGACAGGAATATGTCTCGATTCAAAGAAGTATTGGATGACTATGACTTTAATGACCTAGGCTTCGCAGGGAAATAGTTTACATGGGAAAGAGGTAGGTTGCTTGAAAACAATGTTCATGAAAGAATCAACATAGACGTAGCAAACCAGACATGGTGGGAAATTTTTCCAGGGTATTCCTTAAAACATTTAACGCATGCTATATCATATCATTGTCCTATATTGGTAGATTTGGGGATTGATAGTAACAGATATAGGGCTCGTAGGGAAGAGGGATTTAGATTTAATGTAATTTGGTTTTAGAAGATGAGTGTGAACAACGAATCAAAGACTTTTGGGAGGTGTAACATCCAAAAAGTGGGCCTACGCATTTACATGGTAGTCTAATATGTTAAATTGAGATTGTAAAGGTTGGGCTAACTTTTTGGATTAAATATTTGGATTAGGGTTAAAGTTAGTGCTCTGGATAATTTAAAGTGAAATAGTGGGCTTTAAAAAAATTGGGTTAGGTAGCTAATAAATGGTGTTAGCTTATAATTTAAGAAGATGGTTAATTAAATGACAAGCTGGGCTTGTGGCCCAAAGGATTAAAGTGCATTAAGTGGGCATAAGGTGGCACCTTAAGGGAGGAGGAATTTGGGCCCTGAGTGACCGATTGGGCCTTAGGAAATGGGTCAAATTTGACACTTAAATGGGAAGGGGGTGGACGGCAATTAAACTACCTTTTAGGAGTTATTTCTTTTATTTTAAGTGTTAAAAAGCTGATAATTAATAAGGAGGAGTTGGTTTTAAAGTGGGCTCTCCTAAAGGTAAGATAAGGATTGAGTTATCAGGAGAGTTAAAAGCTATCAGATGACAGCAGAGTTTGCCGAAAATCCAACTCTGGGAGGGGAGAGTTGGCCGAAATTCCAACTCTGTGTGTGTGGGTATGCCGAAATTTCTCTATAAATAGAGAGTAGTATTCTTCAATTTCGGTATCTTGAAACCCTACTCTTCTCATATTCTCTGCCAAAATTTCCAAGCCTTCTCTACAGTTTCTTTTTTTTCTTTTTTTAAGAGCCGAATTCCTTTGTTCATACCCTCATCTCCCATAGCTGAATCTACAAGTGAGATCTCTGTTTTCCAGAAGGTGCACTTGTAGTCGTATACTCCTTAGTAATCCGGTAAGTTTGAGATTTTTCCTTTTACGTGATTCCTTATTTTTATCAAACTCCTAATCTAAACCATTGTTCCAAGGTCCTTTCGATTATACTCTTTACTCC
Source organism: Gossypium rotundifolium (assembly GCA_025506655.1). Classification (NCBI taxonomy): domain Eukaryota; kingdom Viridiplantae; phylum Streptophyta; class Magnoliopsida; order Malvales; family Malvaceae; genus Gossypium; species Gossypium rotundifolium. Next base: position 26,387,940 of record CP106727.1, read on the forward strand.
TAGAAGTGAAACTATCCCATTAAAGCCGATTTGGTGGAAAAATCGAAGGTAAGAAGTGGTAAGGATGGTGAATGGTCTTCCATGATTCTTTCCATTTAGTAGAATGGCATATGGGTTAGAATGGTTGTGATTTTCGATTCATTTAATATTTGGGAATGGCGAATGTAGGAAGGTTGGTGGTGACAATTTCTAAAGGATATTCGGGATTCGCTAACTAGGTAAGTGTTCGTTTTAAAGGTTACATTTAACTAATGAATTAGATCTCATCGTTATTTGGTTTAGTTATTAAGAGATTGATATGGACTCAACTAACGATCAAGCGAGAGAATGTTGGATCGTAAAACCATCGCCCAAATTCAAAAAGCGATCTATTTGGTAGTGCAAGATTGGCCAACGGGTGTGGGCCAAAATCAAAGTTAGATCGTGGGCCAATAGTAGTTGTTTCAAGTGATAGTAACGTAGATATAGCAAAAGCCTTAGTACGCAAATCGGTGTGTAACACTTTCCCACCGTCTAGATCGATTAATAATAAATGTATATATATGTATATGTGTTCACAAGATTTATATGTTACATTAAAAGCGAAATCTCGATTTAAACGCGGACCCTCGGGTTAGTAAATAATCGACTATATGTTACAAGTAAACTGTTGTACATGTTTTAAATTATTGTGCATGTTGCATGGGGTGGGTGATGAAAGGAGGAAGTTATATATACATGTATATGAGTAATGATTTTTTACCGTGAACTCTCATGTGGTTAATGCCATAAAGCGTTATCTGGGCTTCGACCATTATATGTTATAAGGGCTTGGCCAATATATGTTGATGAGCGACATGACGCCATCTTGGCGTGTAGCGGTGTGGGTTGATTGTAGAAATCCCGGTGGTGTGTTGGTTGGATGCAGGCGTGTAGCGGATGGAAACCTAAGCAAATGGGTTGGGCTTTGCATATTATATGTTTCCATGTAAATGAATTTATTATTATGTTTAATGAGGCCCAAATCTAGTGGTGCATGAGGGTTTACTCGAGTCTCATGACTCACCCCTTTAAACTAACCTTTCAGGTGACGATTAGTGCATCAAACCGGGCCGGAGTGAAGCGCAAGGTGGCCATGCAAAAGAAGGTGGATCCAGAGACAAAGTTTCCCCATATTAGTTTTTTTTAAAGTACTTTATATGATGGATTTAAAATACATTGTAATAAGGCCATAGGCCATTTGTTTACATTTTAGATTTAAAATAGGCCTTTAGTATTTATTCTCGTTTTAATTTCTTTCAAGGACATGTAATTAAGATTTGGGCTTTTGATTATTAAGGCACACTTTATGTAATTTTCTATTTGGTCTTTTTGTCAACACGATTTGTTTTACTAAAAATTTTATTAGTGACAAACCAGATCCGGTAGTAGTGTTTGGGCCGGGTTTGGGGTGTTACAAATTGGTATCAGAGCCCGGTTCAAAACTCAACTTTGGGAATTTGGGCCCAAAAGATTTTCTAAAAATGGGTTTTTAAAACATGGATTTTTATTAGTAAAGGTTTATTAGCTCAGCATAGCACCTGCGTCTCCGGCCAAGTTTGCCAGGTAAGTACTCTAAACCATTGTGTGATATAAATATGGGCTTAACGGGCTTATGGGATGTAGACTATTTAGGTTAGAACTTGATGGACTCTAGGTTTAGACAAACAAATTCTTAAAATCCATAAGACTTAACTTCATTAAACAAAGCCTGTAAACAAGCCACAAGACTAAAGTGTGGTAACAAGCATATGCATGTCTAGGAGAAGATCCGGAAGAGCTTTGTATTTAAGCAGTCCGAGTGACTCACCTCCTCTTCGCAGGAATCTCACCTGGTGCATAGTGATTGTTCACTTTAGCCATGACAGGGTGTGGTAATAGGCATATGCATGTCTAGGAGTGGATTCAGGGAAAGCTTGGTACTTAGCAGATCCTAGTGACTCACCTCCTTTCCACTAGAATCCTTACAGTGCGTAGTGACTATTCACCCTAGTTACTGATGCGTGTTGTGAGCCAAAACTACAATTAAAACCCGAAAGGGACCACCACCGCTTTTTCTCACAAAATTTTTAGAATATCTTTACTTTGAAAAAAAATACCTATGGTTTGCAGAAATACCCTGATTTACAAAGTCAACAGAATCTTTCCATAGGAAACAAAAACAACAACAACAACATCAAAATATCCCTGAGTTGTAAATGACCAAAACACCCTTAATTTGCAAAATGACCAAAATACCCCTAATTGGCAAAATTACTGAAACACCCCCAGACTTCAAAATTTCTGAAATATCCCCAGATTTCATAAATTACTAAAATAACCCCAGATTTATAAAAATTACCAAAATACCCTCAAATTTGTGAAATTACCAAAATACCCCTAAGTTGGAAAATTACCAAAATACCCTTATTTCGCCAAATCACCCGGAACCTTATTTTGGAAAATTACGAAAATATCCCTATAGGTTAAAATTACAAAAATACCCCTGGGTAGTGAAATGACGAAAATACCCTTAGGTGATGGATGCTATTTGTATGTTGGTGTGTATGTATGTTAAATGTGCATGGTTCCTAGAATTAAGAAGACTGAAACCTGTAGATAGGTTTGAATTCGAAAGAATTACTTTTAAAACTATTATTCATAAGACATTCGTGGTTAATCGGTGGAAGAAAACTAATAATTCATAAAATTCTTAATCAGATAAACGCGAATCGGTATTATTAGTACAAGGGGACGAAGACGCTCAGAAGCGAATAATGGTGCGTATCCTACCATAGTATACTAAGTGTTTATTTGGCTTTGGAATTAGAGTGCGCAGCGAAAGCATAGTGATGAGACTTGGGTAGTATGATTTCTAGTTAGCTGAAAATTTTGAGGATGAAATTTCTTTAAGGAGGGTAGAACTGTAACATGCAAAAAGTGGGCCTATGCATTTACATGGTAGTCTAATATGTTAAATTGAGATTGTAAAGGTTAATGACTTTTTGGATTAAATATTTGGATTAGGGTTAAAGTTAGTGCTCTAGATAATTTAAAGTGAAATAGTGGGCTTTAAAAAAATTGGGTTAGGTGGCTAATAAATTGTGTTAGCTTATAATTTAAGAAGATGGTTAATTAAGTGACAAGCTGGGCTTGTGGCCCAAAGGATTAAAGTGTATTAAGTGGGCATAAGGTGGCGCCTTAAGGGAGGAGGAATTTGGGCCATGAGTGATCGATTGGGCCTTAGGAAATGGGTCAAATTCGACACTTAAATGGGAAGGGGTGGACGTCAATTAGACTACCTTTTAGGAGTTATTTCTTTTATTTTAAGTGTTAAAAAGCTGATAATTAATAAGGAGGAGTTGGTTTTAAGGTGGGCTCTCCTAAAGGTAAGATAAGGATTGAGTTATCAGGGGAGTTAAAAGCTATCAGATGATAGCAGAGTCGGCCGAAAATCCAACTCTGGGAGGGGAGAGTTGGCCAAAATTCCAACTCTGTGTGTGTGGGTATGCCGAAATTTCTCTATAAATAAGGAGTCGTATTTTTTAATTTCGATATCTTGAAACCCTATTCTTCTCTCATTCTCTGCCAAAATTTCCAAGCCTTCTCTACAGTTTTTTTTCTTTTCTAATAGTGAATTCCTTTGTTCATACCTCATCTCCCATAGCCTGAATCTACAAGTGAGATCTCTGTTTTCCAGAAGGTACACTTGTAGTCGTATACTCTTTAGTAATCCTGGTAAGTTTGGGATTTTTCATTTTTCGTGATTCCCTTATTTTTATCAAACTCTAATCTAAACCATTTTCCAAGGTCCTTTCGATTATACTCTTTACTCCTAGAAGCAAAACTATCCCATTAAAGTGATTTGGTGAAAAAATTGAAGGTAAAAAGTGGTAAGGATGGCCGAATGGTCTTCCATGATTCTTTCCATTTAGCAGAATGGCATATAGGTTAGAATGGTTGTGATTTTCGATTCATTTAATATTTGGGGAATGGCTGAATGTAGGAAGGTTGGTGGTGACAATTTCTAAAGGATATTCAGGATTCGGCTAACTAGGTAAGTGTTCATTTTAAAGGTTACATTTAACTAATGAGTTAGATCTCATCGTTATTTGGTTTAGTGATTAAGGGATTGATATGGACTCAACTAACAGTCAAGTAGAGAAGGTTGGATCTGTAAAACCGTCGCCCAAATTCAAGAAGTGATCTATTTGGTAGTTCGAGATTGGCCAGCAGGTGTGGGCCAAAATCAAAGTCGATCGTGGGCCAATAGTAGTTGTTTCAAGTGATAGTAACGTAGATATAGCAAAAGCCTTAGTACGCAAATCGTGTGTAACACTTCCCCACCATCTAGATCGATTAATAATAAATGTATATATATATATATATGTGTTCACAAGATTTATATGTTACATTAAAAGCCGAAATCTCAGATTTAAATGACGGACCCTCAGGTTAGTAAATAATCTGACTATATGTTACAAGTAAACTATTGTACATGTTTTAAATTATTATGCATGTTGCATGGGGTGGGTGATGAAAGGAGGAAGTTATAGGTACATGTATATGAGTAATGGTTTTACCGTGAACTACTATAGCGGCTAATGCCTTGAATCTATTATCTGGGCTTCGCCATTATATGTTATAAGGGCTTGGCCAATATATGTTGATGAGCGACATGACGCCATCTTGGCGATGTGTGGTGTGGGTTGATTATAGAAATCCCCAATGGTGTGTTGGTTGGAGCAGGGTGTGTAATGGATGAAAACCTAGGCAAATGGGTTGGGCTTTGCATATTATATGTTTCCATGTAAATGAATTTATTATTATGTTTAATGAGGCCCAAATCTAGTGGTGCATGAGGGTTGCACTGCTGAGTCTCATGACTCACCCCTTTAAACTAACCTTTCGGTGACGATTAGTGCATTAGACCCAGTGGAGTGAAGAGGTGGCATGCAAAATAAGGTGGCCATGCAAAGTTTCCATAAGTTTTTTAAATAAGGTGGATCCGTGACAAAGTTTCCCCATATTAGTTTTTTTAAAGTACTTTATATGATGGATTTAAAATACATTGTAATAAGGCCATAGGCCATTTGTTTACATTTTAGATTTAAAATGGGCCTTTAGTATTTATTCTCGTTTTAATTTCTTTCAAGGACATGTAATTAAGTTTTGGGCTTTTGATTATTAAGGCACACTTTATGTAATTTTCTATTTGGGCTTTTTGTCAACACGATTTGTTTTACTAAAAATTTTCTTAGTGACAAACCGATTCCGGTAGTAGTGTTTGAGCCGAGTTTGGGGTGTTACAGGAGGGAATTTAGTGGAGGTGCCTTTTTAGAAGACAAGTGTGAATATTGAATCAAAGACTTTTGGGAGGGGAATTTAGTGGAGGAGCCTTTGAAGTTGAGAATGCTAGGAGAGGTGTTGAATGAGGAGATGGCTCAACTTACGGCCAATAAAAGAAAGGAGTCTACCTTACTAAATAGGAGATTGTTAGTAGAGCTAAACTTGGTTGATTCGGATGACGAAATGGTTGCAGAGATGGAAGAAGTCAAGTTGGCATTAAATTTGGAAGCCGATAAAGAAGAATTATTTTAGGAATAAGTGAGGGCAAATTGGGTTAGATTTGGGGATTGAAATACATCCTTTTTCCACAACTTTTCAAATCGACGGTAAAAAAAGAAATAATGTGAAAAAGCTAAAAAGGTTGAATGAGGAATGAATCGTTGTTAAGGAAGAAAAGTTAAGGGTAGCGACAGAATACTTCAAGAAACTATTCACGGCGTCAGATATGTGGAATGATGATAGAGTGTTATCAGGTATTACAAAGTGCATTCAAGAAAGTATGAACATGGCATTATTAGAAGAATTTAGAATAGAAGAAATGACAACAACAATAAAAACACATTGAACCTTTGAAAGAATCAGGTATGGAGGTTACCCTACTTTGTTTTATCAAAAATACTGGCATATTGTGGGAGATGAGGTCTCTAAATATTGCTTAGACATCTTAAATAGGAGAAAGGAGATTGGAGATATTAATAATACTAGTATAGTACTTATTGCAAAAGTAAGTTCAGCAAATTGTATGACACAGTTCAAGCTAATTAGTCTTTGCAATGTGGTGTACAGAATTATTTCTAAAGCTATGTTTAATAGATTTAGAACAGTATTGGACATCTGTATTGACGAAACACAATCAAATTTTTTTCTTGAAAGACAGATCACGGATAATGTGCTTATTGCACATGAGATTCTACAAACTTTGAAGCAGAAGAAAGAAGGAACATAGGGTCAATTTACGTTGAAATTAGACGTGAGTAAAGCATATGACAAGGTTGAATGGAATTTCATAGAAAACATAATGAGACGAATAGGTTTTGTGAAGAATGGTTGGATCTAGTAATGAGATGTGCATCAATGGTGGAATATTCAGTCTTGTTCAATGGGATTCAAGGCAAAAATTTAAGCCATCAAGAGGTTTGAGACAAGGGGGTCCTCTAAGCCCATATTTATTTTTGTTCTGCGCTGAAAGTTTTTCCTCACTTCTAAAACTGGCAAAAAATAAGGGAACTATCAAAGGGGTAAGAATAAGGAGGAGTGGATTATTGCTAACTCATCTATTTTTTGCTAATGATAGTATTCTGTTCGAGGAAGCAAGCCTAGAGTGAACAAAGCTATTAAATCAAAAATAAACGAGTATGAAGGGGTATCGGGCCAACTAATCAATTTTTGACGAGTCATTGATATACTTTATTAGTAATGTGAAGAGAGAGTAAAGAACAGGTTGGAGTGTCTCTCGGAGTAAGAATTTCGAGTAATCCGAAAAATATTTAGGTCTTTCAACCATGATAGAAAGATAGAAAAAAGAAATGTTTGCAAACTTCAAAGATAGATTTTCCAAACGCGTAAAAAATTAGAGTATTCAACAATTATCACTTAGAGGTAAAGAAGTTTTTATTAAATCAATTTTACAAGACATACCAGTTTACATAATACAATTATTCTTATTGTCTGTTACCCTATGTCGTGAGCTTGAAAACATTATTAACAAATTCTGGTGGAGAAATTCTAAAATAGAGAAAGGGATTCATTAGTGTAAGTGGCGAGTGTTGTGCAAACCGAAAGCATAGAGAGGTTTTAGGCTTTAGAGATTTGGCTAAATTTAATATCATTTTAGTCACAAAACAGGGGAGGGAATTAATTATGAATTCGGATTGTTTATCTGCTAGAGTTATGAAAGTAAAAATATTACCCAAATAGTGATTTTTTGAATGCAAGTTTAGGATCTCATATAATAGCCCAGTTTAGACCTTATTTGAAACAAGTGATTTGGGACCACAAATCCAAGGTCAGAAAAATAATTTAATATTATTTTTGATGTTTATGGCATGTGATAAAGTATGTGTGAAAGTTCTGTGTGAAAATTTTATCGTTTGTATGTTGATTTGTGAAAAAGGGCCTAATCGCGTAAAATGTAAAAGCTGTGTGCTAGTAGTTAAAAGTGCTTAATTGCCATGACTTATTAAATGAAAGGTCCTTGTGTTGATATTAGACCATTGATAGTGGAATTTGACATAAATGGCCATTAAATGAATGATTTTATAGTTTTAATTAATGGATAAAATAGTAATTTAGTTATTAAGTTAAATTAAATAAAACAAAGGCTAAATTCATGCATTCATCTTTGTTCTTATCGAAAATTGAAAGAAAAAGAAAATAAAAAGAGCTAGTTAGGGTTCGACAAAGCTTAAGCTTTAATTAGGTATGTGTTTTCGATCCGTTTTTGATGATTTTTATGTTTTGTGATTGTTGTTAAGTACTCTAGCAAGCCCATGCTTAAATTTCTAAATTTGATAATGATTTTGAGAAGTGTCATTGATGATTATATGAGCTTTATGTTGATAGTTGGTGAAATATGAAAGCTGGATGAATGATAAATATGTTTTGTATTGAGATCTTTGATGAAATTGATTATTATAGGCTAAATTGTGAAAATCAAACTTTGAGGGGTTAAAATGTAAAATAAATGAAAGATATGGGCTGCTAGGGACTAATATGAAATTTGGCCAAGGGCTGCTAGGGACTAGTATGAAATTTGGCCAAGCTTGGGTGTGAGTAAATTATGTGTATTTTGTGTAATTGTGAAATAGGGATTAAAATGCTAAAGTGTGAAATTATAAGGGCTAAAGTGGAAAATGCCCTAATTGTGAGTTTGTGAATTGAATTGAGTAAAGATGAGATTGAATGAGTTGAAAATTTGATATTATATAGATCAAGAAAAGATGAATTCGGGCTTAGATTGAGGTAAGAACAAAGTGCTCGATTGATCGACTAATATCATTGTTTCTACGTCCGAGGTAAGTTCATGTATAATATGTATTGTTTAAACAATATTCATATGTGATGAAATGGATGGAAATGTGATTGTGAAGTTAAGTAATGTGAAATGTGGGTTCGAAGTTATGTGGCACTAAATGTGCGTAAATAGAATCGTTATAATGATGAATGGCACTAAGTGTGCGAGATAAAGAAAGCTTCGACTGTATTATTTGGCACTACGTGTGCGATACCTAGACCAATTCGGTTTAATGTGATGGTACTAAGTGTGCGATATTATTATAGCTTCGGCTAATTAATTGGCAATAAGTGTTCGAGTTCATCGAATGTTTAAAGAGGATCGAATGAATTATGGCATCGAGTATTAAAGTGGTAGATGTGATAGATAAATACGTGATGGTACAGGTATGTACAGAACTTATGTGGTTGATGATATTGTGTATGAGATAAATGGAAGATTATGTGAATGAATAATGAAAAGGGGATGGATTGAGTAGCATTATAAATGCTTGTACATGAACCTATAGATATGGTATGAAAGTGAGTAATAGCCATGGATGAGATTGAGTAGTGATGTGAATTGAACTAAGTGTTAGTTAATTTTGCATACTGAATTTGAATTGTTGAGTTAATTTTGTTATGTTACGAACTTACTAAGCTTTAAAGCTTATTGTTTGAAGTCTTTCTCTGTTTTACAATGTCATTAAAGCTAGCTCGGATCCGAGGATCGTCAGCCACTCAATCACACTATCGGACATCTATTTTGGTACCTTTTAGAAGTTGTATTTATGGTATATGGCATGTATAGGCTAGTGAAGTTGTAGAATGTTTTGAGATGTATAAATCTTGCTATGTGAAATGGCTTGATAATGGATGAGACTTTGGATTGATTTTAGTATGTGTTTAGGTTATGTGAAAATGGTGTATGTAATGTGTATATATGGTCTTGTGTGAATGGCCATTATGGTATGCTATGGTGAAATAGAAATGGTATGTTTCATACTTGATTTGGTATTTTAGATGGTGAATGATTTGTATGTTATTTGATGTTGGAATTGAATATGTAGAGATGACCCAAATTGGGTGGCAATTTGGCCTTGTATATGGCCTGTAACTGCCCATATGGCTGAGCACAAGGCGTGTGTCTCAACTGTGTCCTTCACTGTCTCTATTCAAAGCAAGTCAGTGTTGCACACGAGCCAAACACACGGGCGTATGATAGGCCGTGTGACCCTAGTCAATGTTGCATATGGGCCAGACACACAGACGTGTAATAGGCCATGTGACCCTAGTCAGTGTTGCATATGGGATAAGACATGGTCTAAGACACGGCCGTGTGAGGTACATGGCCTAGCCACACGGACGTGTGCCCTGTTTTAAAAGAAAAATTTTCTAAGTTTCTCAAAGTTTCTGTATGAGATCGATTTAGTCCCAAACCTTTTTGAAAGTATGTTTTAGGTCTTGTAGACCTTCTAAAGGGACTTTGTGTTATTGATTAACTATGATATGTTAATGTGTGAGCCATGGTGGTTTAAATGTAATGATTTGAGCGGTAATACCTCGTAACCCTAGTCCGGCGATGGATATGAGTTAAGGGTGTTACATCTCACCCATCATATACCTGGGGAAGCATATGGAGCACGAGAGGACTTCTAGAGGCTGGCATGGGATGGTGGGTAGGAAACGACAAATCGACTAACATATGGGACAAAGCTTGACTTCCAATACCTGGTCAAGAAAAAATAACATGCTAGAATGTTAATGTTAATTTTACAACAATAGCAGATCTAATCAATTTTGAACAGACTACTTAGAGTTTAGAAGCCCTTAGAAAGCTTTTTGATGAGGAGCAAACAAACCGAATTCAGACCATCCCAATTGCTAAAGTTGACATCAAGGACGTCAGGGTATGGAGGGGAGATAATACTAGGATGTACTCATTAAAAAGTGGTCACAAGTGGCTGCTTAAAGAAAATACAATACCAATGCAATGGGACGTAATGCTACAAATACCGACTTTACAAAACTTCTACATCAGACTCTAGAGCTTACAAATTACAAGCAAGATTAAAATTACAATGTGGAAAGTGATAAATAACTATATTCCTACTTTTAAAATTTTACAGTCTAAGTCTGATGGTGATGAATATTTCCCCACTTTGTTGGTCAACAGAAGAATCGATGAATCATATATTCTGAGAATGTATGTTTGTCAAAAATATATTGCAAGGGGTGGGGATCGATGTCACTCTAAGTACCCAAGGACAAAATGGAAAATTTGGTTAGCAAATCTATTTGTCAATATGGATGAAGAACAAGGTAAATATCTAGCAATAACTTTCTAAGTAGTTTGGCATCAAAGAAATAAAACTTATCATTAAGGTGAAAAATAGAGTACAGTTGGGCTAATCACATTTATCAAAGCATATCAACCAGAGAGTATCCACATAGCCATAGAAACAACAACAAATATATGAAAGGATAACAATACTTGGAAACCACTGAGAGCAAATGAAGTCAAATGCAATTTTGATGCGACCTATAGCAGAAACATGCTAAACTCAATCACGAGAATCATATTTAGAGAAAACGAAGGGCATATATTGGCAACATGCATGTACTAGAACAATTTCATAGCTAATGCAACCATAGAGGAGGCAAGAGCATGCCTGCAAGTAGTGACTGTGGCTGAGGAACTAGGGTTCCGTAATCTAATGGTTGAAGGAGACTCCTTGATAGTCATAAAAAAATCCAAACAGTAGATGAGGATAAATCGAGCATAGCGACAATTATGCAAGAAATAAAAAAAAAGAGCCCAAATATTTGAAAGTTTTACATGTTACTTTGTGGAACAATCGGTGAATCATGCGGCACATGCGATGGTGAATGAAGGTAAATGTAATAGTCTGGTTTATACCCTAGTCGAAACAGTGGTTTCGGGACCACAAATTCGAATTTGTATAATATTTTAATATTATATTCTGTGCCGTTGATATGCGAATTAGCATGTGGTAAATTTTTGTAAGTTTAATTTTCTGCATTTGCGTGTTTAATTTGACAAAAGGACTGAAATGCATTGAATGTGAAAGTTGCATGATAATTATTAAGTATCAAGATGTTATGGCTTTTAAAAGAGAAGGCCTTATGAGGCAATAAGACCATTATTTAGATAGTGGATGGATAAAGGTCAAATGTGTCCTTGTTATATATATGTTTTCTTATATTAAGTGAAAGGGCATTTTAGTAAATGAATAATAATATGTTGTAATAATAAAAAAAACAAAGAAAAGATGATAGATATCATCCTTTGTTAGCCGAAAATCACCAAAGAAAGAAAAGAAAATACAAGCTAGGGCATTCGGCACTCTTTAAGCTTGATTAAGGTAAGTTTTGATTTCGATTTTCGATAATTTCTATGTTTTTGTAATCGTTGCTTCGAATGCTTCTAAACCCATGCTTCAATTTTGAAGATTGATGATGTTTGTGAAATGAGACTTTGATGAACTCATGTGATTTGTGATGTTTAATAGTTAAATATGAAAGATATGTGTTTGATGAACATGTTTTGTTCTTGAAGTTTTGATGAATTTAGCTAAGCTAAATTGTGAAAATGGTAAATTGAAGGACTAATATTTCGAGCTTTCTAAGTATCCTACTAGGTTCCTAAGGGTTCAACGGGCAAGTCTGCAAATCGAATGGTATATCCGATCTATGATCCATTAAGTGAATGAATATCCAATTTAGATACGTTGAATGTGCATTAAGTATGCATGAACGGTAAGTATGCATATGACTTTGATTTGAAGAAAGGGATGTTTGAATAGGATAAGTTGAATGAGATGCAAGGAAAATTATGAATGAGCTATGTGCTTCAAATGAGTTTTGAATGGATAAATGTAACCAATGTAGTCATAAGTATGAATCAAGCATATACATGATAAATTGTTAAGTGTATGAGATGTGCAAATGAACAAATTGCATATATGCTTTTTATGCCAAGTTTATTTGTATATGACTTACTAAGCTTTTGAAAGCTTACTCTGTGTGTGTATTTTCTCTGTTTTATAGGTCGTCGAAGCTATTGAAGGCTTGGGATTGTCAAGGATCGTTATCACACTACTAAACTTATTTTGGTACCCTTTTGAAAATGTATATAACTAATTATGACATGTATAGGCTAAATAGGTGTTTATGTTTATGAAGTGAGCATGGCCATGTGTATTGGAAAGTTTTTGAGTTGACAAATGTTTGAATGAATAAGTTATGAAGCATATATTTAGTATGTTTTGATGCATATGGAATGGTTAAGTTTGGTTAAGCAAATGGATGATACATGTTTGAAATGAGGTAGGATTTAGTTTGCAATTTGGTATGGATGGATTTGGTATTGGATGTATGGATGAAGTGAACCATTTGATATGTTTTGGTTGTCATATATGCATATTATGTTTTGGAATGTATTGCTTGTAAGTGAGACCCAAAATGGGTGGCATATTGGCCTTGTAAAATGGCCTATAATGTCACACAGTTGAGGCACACCGGCGTGCCTAAGACCGTGGGTAAATGGGCAAAATGTGGCTTAAATTGCATACGGCCTCGACATGGGTGTGCTTGATGGCCGTGTGAGAAATGGCAGTATGTGATCTAGTAGTACACGACCTTAGCACATGGGCGTGCTTGGTGACCGTGTTGAATTTGGCAGTATACCACCACATAAAGGACACACGGGAGTGTCCAGTAGCTGTGGGTGAGGCACGACCTACCCCAATGGTCGTGTGTCCCCTATATGATAGAAAAGTTTTAAATTTTCATGAAATTTCTTATGTGTTTCGGTTTAGTCCCAACTCGTTTTATAAGCATGATTAAGGTCTCGATGACCTACTTAAGGGACATTATGATTGATATTGATGAATGGTTGTACGATTAATTCTGTAAATATTTTTGATCTGTCTGATAATGCTTTTAACCCTAATCTGGTGATCGAACACGGGATAGGGGTGTTACATTTGATTGGTATCAGAGCTATAGTTTAGTCGATTCTCGGACTAACGTAGCGTGTCAGAGTCTGGCTATACATGCCATAATATTTGATCTGTGATAGTGTGATGAATCCTGACGTGTAAAATGTGATTTCTGTATAGCAATGGATCCCGAAAGAGCCGTAGCTGACGATGTAGAAAGTAATGCGCCTGCTCCCGCGCAAGGGACAGAGCCTTCTGATTCAAAACCGGCTACGATCGGTTAGGAGGGAGAAGCTAAACAAGCTTTTTCCAAATGATGAGTGAGTGGTTTACTCAGTTCGTAAAGAATAACCCGACTGTTTCGCAACCTCCACCCCTGGTTAATCCCCCTCAGACATCTGATATACCTCCGACTGAAAATCTAAATTTGTTGAGTAAGCCTCCAATTGACAAGATTCGTAAGTATGGGGCAGAAGAATTTTGAGCTACTAAGGATGATGATGCTGAAAAGGCCGAATTCTGGATTGAAAATACTATTCGAGTTTTTGATAAAATGTCTCTAACTCCGGATGAATGTATAAAGTGTGTTGTATCCTTGCTTCGAGATGCGGCTTATCAATGGTGGAAAACTTTGATTTCTGTTATTCCGAGAGAACGAGTTACATGGGATTTCTTTCAGACCGAGTTCAAGAAGAAATATATCAGTGAGAGATTCATTGATCAGAAATGAAAAGAATTCTTAGAACTAAAGCAAGGCCGTGTGACTGTTACAGAATATGAACAGGAATTTGTCAAGTTGAGTCAGTACGCTCGTGAATGCGTATTGTCTGAGGCAATAATGTGTAAAAGATTTGAAGATGGTTTTAATGAAGATATTCATTTGCTAGTCGAGATTTTAGAAATAAAAGAGTTTGTTGTACTCATTGACCGAGCTTGCAAAGATGAAGCACTTGGAAAAGATAAAAGAAAAGTAGAAACTAAAGCCCGAGATATGAGAAAGAGATTTTAGAACAAATCATTTCAATCTACTCCGAAGAGATTTAGAGATGATCAAAGTCGTTCCAGGGATAACGCGAGACATTTGAACAGGACCCGAGATAGACTACAAATAAATTCCAAAATCCCAGCAACTTCTGTGGCCAGTGTTGGTAATGTTCGATCTGAGAGACCTGAATGTAAATATTACGGAAAGAGGCATCCGGGAAGCTACAGATTAAATGATAAAGCTTGCTTCAGATATGGATCGCTTGATCATTTTATCCGTGATTGCCTTGAGCCTGTCGAGCCAGAGACTGTTCAGAATCTAAGATCTGATAATGCACCTGCGAGAGGTAGACCTTCAAAGAATACAAGAAATGTTAGTGGTAGTCAGAGGTGCACGAGAGATACTATGGTAAGATCTGAAGCTAGAGCGCCTGCCAGAGCATATGCTATTCGAGCTCGTGAAGAAGCTTCATCACCTGATGTTATAACGGGTACTTTTACTCTTTATGATACTTCTGTGATAGCCTTAATAGACCCTGGTTCTACGCATTCATACATATGCATGAATTTAGTATATGGTAAGACTTTGCCTGTAGAGTCTACTAAATTTGCTATAAAAGTATCAAACCCCTTAAGTAAAAGTGTCCTAGTTGAAAAAGTATGCAAGAACTGTACGTTAATGTTTCGAGATCTATTTTCTTGCTGATCTGATGCTCTTGCCATTTGATGAATTCGATATTATTCTGGGTATGGATTGGTTGTTTATGCATGATGCCGTTGTATACTGTAAAAGAAAGACTATAGATTTAAGAGGTCCTAATGATGAGACTGTACAGATTAAGTCTAGTGATTTAAATGGATTGCTTGCTGTGATATCCGTTTTGAAAGCTCAGAGTTATGTGAAAAAAGGGTATGAATCATATTTTGCTTATGTGATTGATTTTCCGAGAAGAAAGTTGAATCAAGACCCATTGTTTGTGTTCGGATGTGACAAGAGTTACCGGGTTTACCTCGATTCGTGAAGTTGAATTTGGTATTGAATGGTTGCTCGTTACGACACCTATTTCGATAGCTCGTATAGAATGGCACCAACAGAGTTGAAAGAGTTAAAGTCATAGTTGCAAGAGTTGACTGATAGAGGGTTCGTTAGACCAAGTTTCTCGCCTTGGGGTGCACCTGTTCTGTATGTGGAAAAGAAAGACGACACGATGAGAATGTGCATTGATTACCATCAGTTAAATAAGGTGACCATAAAGAACAAATATCCGTTGCCTAGGATTAAAGACTTATTTGATCAGTTAAAAGGAGCTACTGTATTTTCAAAGATTGATCTGAGATCGGGATACTATCAGTTGAGAGTTAAAGATTGGATATTTCAAAACCGCCTTGAGCGAGGTATGGGCATTATAAGTTTTAGTTATGCCATTTGGACTAACCAATGCTCCTACTGTTTTTATGGATCTGATGAACAAAATTTTTAGACCGTACTTAAGATCAATTTGTTGTAGTATTCATAGATGATATATTGATCTATTCACGGAATGACAACGAGCATGCTGAACACTTGAGGATTGTGTTGCAAACTCTGCGAGAGAAGCAATTGTACGCAAAATTCAGCAAATGTGAATTCTGGTTGAATAAGATCGGTTTTTGGGGCATATTGTGTCAGCTTCTGGGATTCGTGTTGATCCGAGCAAGATTTTTGCTATTCTGAATTGGAAACCTCCAAGAAATGTATCTAAAGTTCGTAGTTTTTAGGTTTAACTGGTTATTATCGTAGGTTTGTAAAGGGTTTTTCAACAAGAGCTACTCTGTTGACAAGATTACTTCAGAAAGATATCAAATTTGAATGGTCAGATAAATGTCAGAGAAGTTTTGATTGGTTGAAAACTCTGTTAACAGAAGCTCTAGTGTTAGTACAACCAGAATCGGGTAAGGAATTCGTTGTATACAGTGATGCTTCGTTAAACGGTCTGGGATGTGTTTTGATGCAAGAAGGTAAAGTGGTAGCTTATGCTTCGAGACAATTAAAGCATCATGAAAAGAATTATCCGACACACGACCTTGAGCTCACTGCGATTGTGTTTGCACTTAAAATTTGGCGTCATTATTTGTACGGTGAGAAATGTCATGTGTTTTCAGATCATAAAAGTCCGAAATATCTAATGACCCAGAAAAATTTGAACCTGCGTCAGAGAAGATGGCTTGAGTTGTTAAAAGATTACGAGCTTGAGATAGATTATCATCCGGGTAAAGCAAAAGTGGTTGTTGATGCATTAAGTAGAAAGTCATTGTTTGCACTACGTACTTTGAATGCTCAGTTAGATTTGTCTGATGATAGTTCTGTGAAAGCTAAATTGAGAGTGAAACCGTTATTTATACAGCAAATATGTGATGCTCAGAAGGTTGATAATGAATTATTATTGAAGCGAGCTCTGTGTGAATTGAATTTGAATCTAAATTTCAAGTTGTTGATGATTGTTTGAGATTCTGAGATCGAATCTGTGTTCCGAGAAATCTAGAATTGATTCAGTTGATTTTGAATGAAGCCCATAATAGTCGTTTATCGGTTCAACTTGGAAGTACTAAAATGTACCATGATTTGAAGCAACACTACTGGTGGTCTGGTATGAAACGAGATATTTCTGAATTTGTTTCGAAATGTTTAGTCTGCCAACAAGTGAAAGCAGAACATCAAGTTCATGCGGGTTATTACAAATGGATTCGATTCTCGAATGGAAATGGGATGGAGTAACTATGGACTTTGATTCTGGGTTGCCTCTGACTTTGAGAAAGAAAGACGCAATATGGGTCGTAGTTGACCGATTAACTAAATCAGCCCGTTTTATTTTGATAAGATCTAATTACTCACTTGAAAGATTAGCTGAGCTTTATATTTCTGAGATTGTGAGATTGCACGGGGTGCCACTATCTATTATGTCAGATAGGGATCCGATATTCACATCGCGGTTCTGGAAGAAATTGCAAGACGCTTTGGGTACGAATTTGCATTTCAGTACAGCTTTTCATCCACAAATGGATGGTCAATCCGAGCGAATTATTTAGATTCTTGAAGATATGTTAAGATGTTGTATATTAGAGTTTAATGATTCGTGGGAACAATACTTACCGTTGATCAAATTTGCGTATAATAATAGTTTTCAGACGAGCATCAAAATGGCACCATATGAAGCTTTGTACAGACGTAAATGTCGTACACCTCTGTATTGGATTAAACTCGGTGAGAATAAGTTACACGGGGTCGATTTGATAAAAGATACCGAACAGAAAGTGAAACTGATTTGAGATTGTTTGAAAGTAGCATCTGATCGTCAGAAGTCCTATGCAGACTTAAAACGAAAAGATATAGAATTTGAGATCGGCGGTAAAGTATTTCTGAAAGTGTCTCCGTGGAAGAAAGTGCTCCGATTCGGACGTAAAGGCAAGCTAAGTCCGAGATTCATCGGACCGTATGAGATCATTGAACGTGTTGGACCTGTTGCATATAGATTGAAGTTACCCTCTGAGCTAGAAAAGATTTACAATGTATTTCATGTTTCGATGCTCCGTAGATATCGGTCTGATCCGTCACATGTGATTGCCCCATCTGAAATTGAAATCTGACCTGATATGACATACGAAGAGGAACCGATCCGTTTCTTAGCTCGTGAAGTGAAAGAGTTGAGAAACAAGAAAATTCCATTAGTAAAAGTACTCTGGCATCGTCACGAGATAAAAGAGGCTACGTGGGAGCCTAAGGACTCAATGAGACAATTATATCCAATTCTGTTTAACAGTAAGATTTTCGAGGACGAAAATCCATAAGGGGGGAGAATTATAACAGTCCGGTTTATACCCTAGTCAGAACAGTGGTTTCGGGACCATAAATTTGAGTCCGTATAATATTTTAATATTATATTTTGTGCCGTTGATAGGTGAATTAGCATGTGTTAAATTTTCGTAAGCGAATTTGTCTGTTTGCGTGTTTAATTTGACAAAAGGACTGAAATGTGTTGAATGTGAAAGTTGCATGATAATTGTTAAGTATCAAGATGTTATGGCTTTTAAAAGAGAAGGCCTTATGAGGCAATGAGACCATTATTTAGATAGTGGATGGATAAAGGTCAAATGTGCCCTTGTTATATATATGTTTTCTTATATTAAGTGAAAGGGCATTTTAGTAAATGAATAATAATATGTTGTAATAATAAAACAAACAAAGAAAAGATGATAAATATCATCCTTTGTTAGCCGAAAATCACCAAAGAAAGAAAAGAAAATACAAACTAGGGCATTCTGCATTCTTTAAGCTTGATTAAGGTAAGTTTTGACTTCAATTTTCGATAATTTCTATGTTTTTATAATCGTTGCTTCAAATGCTTCTAAACCCATGCTTCAATTTTGAAGATTGATGATGTTTGTGAAATGATACTTTGATGAACTCATGTGATTTGTGATGTTTAAGAGTGAAATATGAAAGATATGTGTTTGATGAACATGATTTGTTCTTGAAGTTTTGATGAATTTAGCTAAATAGGGCTAAATTGTGAAAATGGTAAATTGAAGGACTAAATAGAAAATTTGATGAAATATTTAGGCTTGTATAGTCCCTAGAGAGGTTCGGCCAAGCACCTGTGTGTGTGGATTTTGTGAATTTGATGTTTTGTGAAAAATGGACTAAATTGTTAAAGTGTGCAAATGTGAGGGTTAATTTGCAAATAGCCCAAAATATGTGTCTATGGATTGAATTGAATGAAATGGTGAATAAAAAGGGTTAATTCTGAATATGTTTAGATCAAGAACCGAGGAAAACGAACTTAGATCGCGGGAAAGTGAAAGTTAACGAGTAGTTATTTTCATTTTGATAAACCGAACCCGAGGTAAGTCACTATACAAATAGACTTATCTGTATTGAATTGAACATATGTATTCATATGTCCATTGATGAAAATGGATGAGTATGAGATGCTAAGTGCGTGAATTCAAATAAGTTCGATATAGTGATAAAGCCTAGAAGTCCCGTACGAACCTAGGAATAGATAGGATTAGCTATGTCATGACATAGGTATCTGTTCTATTTTATCATGTAAGACCACGTCCGGGACGTTGGCGTTGATTTGAAATTTCGTGTAAGACCTCGTCTGGGACGTAGGCATCGATATGAACTTTATGAGTAAGACCATGTCTGGGACATCGGCATCATATTGACTCGTGTAAGTCCACGTCTGAGGCGTTGGCATCGTTATGATCTGTACGTGTAAGACCTTATTTGGGACAGTGGCATCGATATACGAGTGCATGTAAGACCTCGTCTGGGACGTTGGCATTGTACTAATATTTTGAGCTTTCTAAGTATCCTACTAGGTTCCTAAGGGTTCAACGGGCAAGTCTACAAATCGAATGGTATATCCGAGCTATGATCCATTAAGTGAATGAATATCCGATTCAGGTACGTTGAATGTGCATTAAGTATGCATGAACGGTAAGTATGCATATGACTTTGATTTGAAGATAGGGATGTTTGAATAGGATAAGTTAAATGAGATGCAAGGAAGATTATGAATGAGCTATGTGCTTCAAATGAGTTTTGAATGGATAAATGTGTCCGATATAGTCATAAGTATGAATCAACCATATACATGATAAATTGTTAAGTGTATGAGATGTGCAAATGTAACAAATTGCATATATGCTTTTTATGCCAAGTTTATTTGTATATGACTTACTAAGCTTTTGAAAGCTTACTCTGTGTGTGTATTTTCTCTGTTTTATAGGTCGTCGAAGCTACTGAAGGCTCGGGATTGTCAAGGATCATCATCACACTACTAAACTTATTTTGGTACCCTTTTGAAAATGTATATGACTAATTATGGCATGTATAGGCTAGATAGGTGTTTATGTTTATGAAGTGAGCATGGCCATGTGTATTGGAAAGTTTTTGAGTTGATAAATGTTTGAATGAATAAGTTATGAAGCATATATTTAGTATGTTTTGATGCATATGGAATGGTTAAGTTTTGGTTAAGCAAATGGATGATACATGTTTGAAATGAGGTAGGATTTAGTTTGCAATTTGGTATGGATGGATTTGGTATTGGATGTATGGATGAAGTGAACCATTTGATATGTTTTGGTTGCCATATATGCATATTATGTTTTGAAATGTATTGCTTGTAGGTGAAACCCAAAATGGGTGGCATATTGGCCTTGTAAAATGGCCTATAATGTCACACGGTTTAGGCAAACGGGCGTGCTAAGACCGTGGGTAAATGGGCAGAATGTGGCTTAAATTGCACACGGCCTTGACACGGGTGTGCTTGATGGCCGTGTGAGAAATGGCAGTATGTGATCTAGTAGTACATGGCCTTAGCACACGGGCATGCTTGGTGACCGTGTTGAATTTGGCAGTATACCACCACAGGGAGGACACACGGGAGTGTCCAGTAGTCATGGGTGAGGCACGGCTTCCCCCCACGGCCGTGTGTCCCCTGTATGCTAGAAAAGTTTTAAATTTTCATGAAATTTCTTATGTGTTTCGGTTTAGTCCCGACTCGGTTTATAAGCATGATTAAGGTCTCGATGACCTACTTAAGGGACATTATGATTGATATTGATGAATGGTTGTACGATTAATTCTGTAAATGTTTTCGATCTGTCTGATAACGCCTTTAACCCCAATCCTGTGATCGAACACGGGATAAGGGTGTTACAGTAAACAATGGGCAGAACCGAGAGTTTGGATCGAGGAGTCTCCTCCAAGTATAGAATCGACGACCGAAAAAGATAAAAGATCTTTGAACGACGTTTGAAATGAGTTGGAGGAAAGGAAGTTTGAAGAGAATCCGACGACTTCTATTTCTACAGAGTTTCTATCAAGGGCAACAAGAGTATAAGCTGACACGAGGAAGAACGATGGTAGTAAAAGAAAGGTGTGGGATGCCAGATAATTTGGACTACTGGGTTTTTTTCAAAAATCGTATGGATTAATTTGGTTTCCTTTTTGTTTTTGTGTTTAGTTTGTTTTAGGGTTTCAAGCCATTAGAAATAGGGTTTTTTGTGGACGATTACAATCTCTTAGGAATAGAAATGATCACTGTTTTTTTCTCATTAATTAGAGTACTATCATTGCTTTGTGGTGAGCGTTTGTATAGGACACGTGTCACCTATGCAGTTTTGCAATTTTTAAATGGCATCCACTCAATATATTTTCAAAAAATAAAATAAAATAAAATAAGGTAGTATATGACACATTGGCATTGTATTTTTTATTTTATAAACTATTTAAAAAAATTGTCACCTGTTTCTTTTTTTAAATATTTATTTTTTATTATTTTATTATATTTTTATAAAATATTTATCAACTCCGGTCCACTAATACCAAATATTATTCCATAAAATAATACTACAAGTTATCCACATGTAAAACTTCACATTTTAAATACATAAAGAAGGTAAAAAGCAATAAAATTATTAAGAATAACAAGTAAGATATTTTAGTGGTCCATAAAAATTTTGTCATATTAGGATGAGAAGAGAATAAATTTGGCGTATTAAATATTTGAGTAAAATTATTTAATAGGTAAAATGATCAAATTTGAATATAAAATTACATAAAATTTATGATTTAATCATTTCATTTTATGATTCAAAAGATTTAATTTAAATATATTACTTTAATAATTTCTTTCTCAATTGATATTTTAATAATTCAATTATCATATTTTATGTTTCATTTATATAGATTATGCATGTCTAATTTGAAGTAAAATAAATTTTTAATTATTTATTTTACGTAAAGAAAATCTTCAACTATTAAATATATACTAATTAATTTTTATCACAGGTGATGCACAAATAGTGTTATATAAGTAACATGGTTGGACATATAGTTTATACTATATATGATTATAAAATTTAAACGTAAATTCATAAAAAAATAAAAAGAATTTAGAATTAATATTGTAACATGAAATAGATATAGTTTGTACTATAAAAAACAAAAATGATGATATCATTGTTCAATGGGTTGGTGTTTTAGACTTGCAATTTGTTACAAATCATGTTATTATTTAGGGTGTTTATATACGGAGGTATTTGAACTTGACAATTTATATTTATTTGGTAATTTAAATTTTTGAATTTAATTATATTTAAGTTTGGAAACAGTAAGTTAAATTGTTTTTTTAGGTACATAACTAACATTGTTACGCTTTTAATTTCAACCAATCATTTATGCCACTTGTGTATTAAAATATATTATTTAAATTTTTTATTAATTGAAAACTAATTAACATTTTCAATTTTTTCTTTCGTTTTAAATTTTTCATCCTCTCCCAAACTCCATCATCATCGTCGTTCACCATCGTCAAAACCTTTGATGTGGACAGTCATCCTCTTAGTCAGGAGCAAAATTAGAATTTTTTTAATGTCGAATTAAATTGTATATTTTTATAATAGTAAAAATGAAATTTTATTATTTTAATAATTTATATTTTATAATTTTTAAATGATTAAATTAAATTTTTATTATTTTTAGAAAACTAAAGTGTAATTTTACTATTACTAATTTAAAATTTTATAGATTATAAAAAAATTTAAATGAAAAAATTTCTATTTTAAGGAAACGGGCTCTACCAACACTCCTTACTTACTTCGTCAATGCTATTAGCAATATTGGGTAGGTTTGTGCTGAAGAGAGTAAATATATGAGTGTAAGAAGCCCTATTATTATTTAAATATAATATGCATAACTTATTAAATTGTGATTATAATTTACATACAAATACAATCACAAATAGAAATATATGCCCGAAACTAATTCTCTACATTCTGAAAGTCTATTAAGGGGTAGATGCTGACTATGAGTTTTAAAGCTGTTCCATACTCAGGATAAGGATCGAACCCTCGACCACTGATTAAAGTAGGAAAACCGTTATCATCTCTTCTAACTCCCGTGATTAATAATAGAAATATATTTTAATAAGAAAGTAGTAAAACCAATGATATATTAGTGTTTAATATAGGTAGTTGAATTTTTTAGTCAAAAACAATTTTTTTATGTATAATAAATTTTTGTGTCAATAAAATAGGCTGTGCGTATCAACTTTAGGTCTTAGACCTTATAATATATATTATATAAATAATATTTTAGATCTATATGAAAAAAATTAAATTGATTTGAAATTTTATATATATGACAAGTACGATTATAT
This sequence comes from Gossypium rotundifolium, assembly GCA_025506655.1. NCBI lineage: Eukaryota > Viridiplantae > Streptophyta > Magnoliopsida > Malvales > Malvaceae > Gossypium > Gossypium rotundifolium. Next base: position 26,411,437 of record CP106727.1, read on the forward strand.
TGATAAATTCGATAATTGAATTGACTAAATAAATAAATAGAAAAAACTCATCCCTTATACATATATTTCTAAAGAAATGGTAATGATATAGTTGACTAATAATAAAGTAGAAGAGCTTGGCCCATGGAATACCATAAGAAATATGTGGAGGCAATGTTTTTGTAGCGTTGTAGAAGGCTACTGCAAGCTCATGTACTTGGCACTATCCAATAATTTATGTCTATAATCACTCCCTTCAACATATAGTTTTGTCTTAAAATTGATTAGTTTATCCAATAAATTTATAAATAATTAAAGCGTCCAACATTATCCACATTTAATAATGTGTCTTAATAACAGAGACATTAATGGTTCTAAATCTCTAATCCTCCGTTTTTTTATTGTTCTATCAATGGATGTCAAAGATTCAACTATGAATTTTCTTTCCTTTTTTTTTTACATCTTTGATATTCAATAATCATATAAATTCAATTAAATCCGAATTAAGTTAGTTGGATCTCTCAACAATGAACAAAGTTCTTTCAACTTTATGTCTATTTATAAAACCTAAACTCAAAACATCGAACTATGTTTTAAAGGGACATGTTTTAAAGGGGAAGGCTGTTTTCTTTTCTGGGCAATAATAAGGGTACAAAATAAGTAGCTGAGCTGCGCAGTGGTAAAACTTTACCCAGCAGCAAGTAGTTTAAGAATCAAAGGAGTTAATGGGTGAGGGCTAATTGCTGCAATTTTAAGGTACAATTACTTAAACAATTAAAGGCTTAAAGTTAGAGTAAAGGCCTAGGTTGGGGCTTTTGTCACATATAATGAAAGCAGCATGTTTGCTGTTTGGTTGGCTCAAGTCTGAATCAAGGCCATGGACCAGCCATTAATAAGTCATTTACATTTGAAGTTGATGACGAATGGGCATACTTGATAGCCAGACAAAGGATGATTATTTGTTGGACAAAAGCTTTTGTATTTTTCTTTAAAACGTTTACTCTTTGATTTTCGGTCCCCCCTCTTTCTTGCATTTATCATCCTTAAGTGATCAAACCCAAAACATAAGTCATGAAGTCATAGATATGCTTTTTTTTTTTTAAGTCATAGATAAGTTAAAAGAAAAGAGTTAGGTCTGAAAACAAATTGGAATTTTTTTAGGCTTAGAATAAGTCACTTTTGAAATATCGAAATTATTATGGATAAATATTCAATTTTGTAATTTGTTATATGAATTTTACTTGCATAATTATACACATGAAACTTATATTACTATTATGTATATATAAAACTTTGATTTTGATTAAACTTTAAACATTTAAAGAAATAAATACATGTATTTATTTTCATATTTGATTAACATAATTATTTGTGTATGTAATATCCAACGTAAAATGGTATTAATTCGATAATGTTGTTAGTGATTATTGAAAATTAAATCAAATCAAAATGTCACGTATAAAAGTCACATAAAATCAAAATTCATGTATAACATTGCATATTGGATCAAAGTTCACGTATAATTTTGATATTTCTCCCAATTGCTAAAACCATTTTTTTGAAAATGGGGATCGACTGGGGTTTAAAAACGAAAAATAAAAATGGGAGTCGCCATTGATATTTGTTAGGTGTGATCGAATCACTTTTGTTTTAATAAAACGTTTTGGTTTACAAAAATGACATTTTGGGATCTACGAATTTCGAGAAAATGGGTTCGGGAGTCGGTTACGTGCGAGGAAGGATTAGCACCCTCGTCACGCCCAAAATTGGTACCAAATTGATTAATTAATGTCTTAATGTCGAAAGTTGAAAATTTGAAAAAAGATTAAAAATACGATCTCTTTTAAGATTATTTGAATTTACTCGAATTGAATATTAAGATTCTCTTGCTCTGAAGGAATAAAATATCACATCCAGCACGTTAGGATACGACAATTTAAATCCTCGAATCCAAGATCATCTCATGATTCTCGAGACTCATGTGTTGAAAATATCAAAAGGATATTCGATTATTTGGCCAAACGAAAAACCGAAACCTAGCACGTTAGGGCACGATTTCTCGGATTTCCAAAACGCGAAATATTGCCTTATTTTGAAAAATTTTATCTTTTGGATAATTGCGAGTGTAACACTCAAAGGCATACATCGATTTTGTTTGAAATTGAATGAAGCGATCTAAGTTGGATAAATATGTTGAGATTTAATTCACAATGCGATAGCATAATAAAAAAGTAATAATCATGAAACAATAATTCATGAACACAATGTTACACGAATGAATGACAATAACATGAAAGTACGAATAATCGAATTATAATACACACAATGGCAATAATCAAGCAATATACATTATTTAAACATTAACGTTAATAATCAAAGAAAAATGAAATAAATAATATGCAAAACAATTTAAAGTAGATAATGATTTAAAATAAATAAAAAACATTCCAAAATAAAATAATAAAAGGGTTTAAAATAAACAAAATAAAATATTTTAAATAGATAACATATAAAACGATTTATGCTAAGTAATATATATAAACATTTAAACTATATGATATATATATACAAAATTTGAAAATAAATAATATATATAAATTTAAAAAAACCAAATAATGTATAAAAGGTTAAAAATAAACAGTATATATAAACATTTGTAATAATAAAGCAATTCAGAAATAAATAATAAGACAATTTTAAATAAATAATATAAAAGTTTAAAATAAATACTATAAACAGCAAGTTAAAGTTATTAGTATAGAATAATTTAAAAAATTAATTAAAAATTAAAATAATAATAAATACAAAGCATCTAAAATGAATAATGTATAAAAAGTTTAAGATAAATAATATGTAAAAGAGGAAATTTAAAATAAATAGTATCTAGAACAATTTAAGTAAATAATATCTAATATCAATTAAAAAAGGAAAATAATTAGACAAATTAATAAGCAAATAATTAAATAAATTAACTAGAGGATTGTATTGAAATCAGAACAAAATTCGGGGATAAAATTGCAAATAATAAAATGCTACTAGGGACTGAAATGAAACATATGCAAAGATGCATGGATTAAAATGGGAATATTCCCGTGCCATTTAAACGGTGCCGCTTTGTATGGGATTAGAGTGAACAAATAACGAAATTAACGGGTAAATTTAAAGAAATAAAAGAATTGAATTACAAACAGTAAAAAACATGGAAGGACTATAAACATAAATAACCCATTTACCCAAAACGCGCGGATCTCTTGAGCGGGTCTGGTCGACGCGCGGATCATAGGGGCTAAACGACGTCGTTTTGGGGATATTAAACTCAGCCCCAAACGACGTCGTTCCATGGGCTAATAAAAGGAATTTTAAAAAAAAACTCTCACTCTGCTAATTCTTTAAAAAAAACCATTCTTTTTTTTGAACTCTCTCAGCCCTTAGTATCTCGGCCTAAACGCCGACGGGCTCGCACGGTGGCTCCGCCGCAGCTCCGCCGTGCCAAAAAGATTTTAAACCCCCTTTTTAACCCCTTTTCAAATCCTCATTTTTTTTAAAAAAAAGCTTTCCAAATCCTATATTTTTTAGAAAATAAAGGTGGATTTTGTAAAACCAAAAGGGGTTTCAACACACTTCGATCCCTCAACCAAACCACCGCGTTTCGAAGGGTTTAAGTTCTCATCGGCGATCGTCAAACTCCTTAGGTAATCCCTCTTTCTTTAATCATTTATTTTACTAGATTGAAGAACAAAAAGAAGTGAAAAAGAAATCACAAGATAGAAAGCAACCTTTTTTTAATCCCTTTTTTATGTCTTTTCTATTGATATTTCTTTTCGTAAAATAATCAGTAGTAAAATACCCCTAATTACATTGTTGTTTTCAGGCTTAAATAGCCGAAAGAAAATACATGTTTTTACTATTGTTTGCTTGCTGTTTTGGCTGTTTTCTCACTCTGTTGTGTATTCTGTCTTGTTTGCAAGTCATGGGCGGTCAGAGGCGGAGGCGTAGGGGTGAGGCGAGGATGTGTGACATCTCACGTGGTGATGCAACATGAAGGAACCCTAGGGTTTTGAAAATTTTTTAAAGTTTTGGGCCATTTGGGCTTGTTTTAGTTTGGGCTATCGGTGGCTTTGGGCTGCTATAATTGGGCCTCGGGTTTTGGTTTTAATTGAACTGTTATTGTGATGTTTGCTTTGTTTTGGGGTTTTGTTTGATTTAGTGGGCCGAGCAAATTTTGGGCTCTATAACTGCCCCTCTTTGCTCGTTGTTGTGTAACAAGAATGGAGCAAATACTATAAAAGGGCCAATTTTGCCTGGGTCTACTGAGTCTCGGCACTTCTTTTCTTCTTCTTCAAGTAGCCTAGCTCTAACCCATTGCAACTTTAGAAGTTTGGGAATTGATGCTTCGATTCGCTCAAATGTAATTTCAAGGAGAAAAGATTTGTAGCTTTGATCTTCTCTACTGAAACTTTAAGGAAATAAAATCTGGTAATTTCAACCTGCTCCGCTGTATCTTCAAGGAGACGAGGTTGGTGACTTAAATCTACTGCTACTTCATGGAGATAAGATTCATCATTTTTTATCTGCTCCACTACTGCTTAGGGAGACAAGACCTATAATCTTCAGTCTACTCCACTGCCATTTCAAGGAGATAAGGCTGATAGATTAAATCTACTCTATCGCTTCAAGGAGATAAGATTTGCAGTCTTTGATCTGTTCCACTACTGCTTAGGGAGACAAGATTTTCCGTTCGATCTTAGTCCACTATTGCTTAGGGTGACGAGATCTACAATCTTCGACCTATTCCACTGTTGGTCAAGGAGATAGGACTGGTGGCTTAAATCTGTTCCACTGAAACATCAGGGAAATAAGATTCGCTATCTTCAGTCTGCTCCACTGCAACTTCAAGGAGATAGGACTTGTCTTGATTTGCTCTATTGCAACTTCAGAGAGATAAGATCTATGATTTATAGCCTCGATCTATTCCACTACAACTTCAGGGAAATAAGATTTGCTATCTTCAGTCTGCTCCACTGTAACTTTAAGGAGAGAAGACTTGTATCTTCGATCTGCTTCACTAAAGAAGGCAAGATCTACTATCTTCAATCTACTCCACTGCAAACTCAGGGATGCCAGATTGGATCTTCGAACCGCTTCGCTCAGGAAGGCAAAATTTGCTATCTTCAATCTACTCCACTGCAAACTCAGGGATGCGAGACTGGTATCTTCGATCCGCTTCACTCAAGAAAGCAAGATCTGCTATCTTCAATCTGCTCCACTACAAACTCAGGGATGTCAGACTGGTATCTTCGATCCGCTTCACTCAGGAAGGCAAGATCTGCTATCTTCAATCTATTCCACTACAAACTCAAGGATGTCAGACTAGTTTCTTCGATCCTCTTCGCTCAGGAAGGCAAGATCTACTATCTACAATCTGCTCCACTGCAAACTCAAGGATGCCAGACTGGTATCTTTGATCCGCTTTGCTCAGGAAGGCAAGATCTGCTATATTCAATCTGCTCCACTGCAAACTCAGGGATGCCAGACTGGTATCTTTGATCTGCTTCGTTCAAGAAGGTAAGATATGCTATCTTCAATCTGCTCCACTACAAACTCAGGGATGCCAGACTGGTATCTTCGATCTGCTTCGCTCTGGAAGGCAAGATATGCTATCTTCAATCTGCTCCACTGCAAACTCAAGGATGCCAGACTGGTATCTTCGATCCGCTTCGCTCAGGAAGGTAAGATTTGTTATCTTCGGTCTGCTCCACTGTAAACTCAAGGATGCCAGATTGGTATCTTCGATCCGCTTCACTCAGGAAGGCAAGATCTTCTATCTTCAATTTGCTCCACTGCAAACTCAGGGATGCCAGACTAGTATATTCGATCTGCTTCACTCAGGAAGGCAAGATATGCTATCTTCAATCTGCTCCACTGCAAACTCAGGGATGTCAGACTGCTATCTTCGATCCGCTTCGCTCAGGAAGGTAAGATCCGCTATCTTCAGTCTGCTCCACTGTAAACTCAGGGATGCCAGATTGGTATCTTCGATCCGCTTCGCTCAGGAAGGCAAGATCTTCTATCTTCAATTTGTTCCACTGCAAACTCAAGAATGCCAGACTGGTATCTTCGATCCGCTTTGTTTCGGAAGGTAAGACCTGTGAATTCATCAATGTTACGACATCGTCCTCTAGGGGACCTATCCTGTAAAATCAGTTTTATGTGTTTGTGCTTATGTAAAATGGTTAGGATGCAATGATCGAAATGAATCTAATGCTCCTAACTGAATGTATTATGGACGACATTTGCATGAATGCCGAATTTCATGAGAATGATTTTTACAATTATTAGGATGCAATGATCAGAATGAATCGAATGTTCCTAACTAAATGTGTCTTGCATGAATGTAGAATTTCATGAGAATGATCATTTGTTAAAATGTATAAGGATCAAGTTCAAATGCTCCTAACTAAATGTGTCTTGAATGATGATGTATGAATGCAAAATAAAATGATCCCTTTTTTATGCTTAGAGTTGACACTGCTTGTCGTCCATCAGAGTTTTATTGCTGACGTATTACGCTACTATCTCTCTCGATTGGTACCTTTGCCAAAAAAAAAACTCAAAGAAAAAATCATATTTTGCTCAAATGACTTGCCCCAATGTAACTTCAGGGTCCATTTCATGGTACCTCTAAGACCTAAGGCTTGTACTATTTTCAAACCCTCCCACTGCAACTCAAGGGTATAGGATCTGAATCCTTTCCTATCAGTTTAGTCTATTACCATTCCCGGAGCCATAGCCAGATATATATATATGTTTGATGAATGCAGAATATCATTTTCCTCTCGAGAATGATCCCTTCTTCACTTGGGTTGGCATTGCTCGTTTTCTGTCAGGATTCTATCACCGACGCAATATCTTGCTTTTGTGTTCAGTTGTTAGTTTTGATAGAAACTCTTAGAGATAGTCTCAATTTAGACTCTTTCTTCTCAAATATCTTCACCCCTAAGCTTAGTGAGCTCTAAACAATAGACCTGTGTTAGGTTCTCGTATCATTTAGAAACTTCCAAAGTAATATGCGAAACTCTTTTTATGAAAGTGTTATTAGTCCACTAATCGTTATTTCAATGCAAAATGCTTGAAAAAGATCATAATGATTGAAAAATGAAAATTTATTCACAACAAAGCTCGAAATGAATAAATTAATCATGATATCAAATTTTAAAAAAGCACAAAATGAGAATGAATTAATCAAGATAACAAATGAAATTTATTGGGAGCGTATCTTGAAAAGAATAAAGTAATCAAAGATAGCAAATTCAATCTGGGTAAGATGAAAACTAGGTGCCCCAGATATCATAGCATGAGCTTCTCTGTTCAAACTTCTTGAGGACCATTTTAAGCTCAATATGTGTTTAGGGGATCCAGAGCACTATGTCGATGCCCCAAGATGTAGCATACTTCTTCATTGTTAATTCAGGTATAGCTAGACTGCTGAATGCCCCACTTTTGATCAAAATTTGAGTTGCCCTTTTCGGGTTATCAACTTAAATCCCCTTTGGTCTCACAGCACCCTTTGCGAGTTTTCACCTTGGCCTCTCTTTTTACTTTTTCTTTCTTTTTTCTTTCTCTTTTTTTACCTCTTTTTTTCTCTTTTTCCTTTTGTTTTTATCTTCTTCTTTTTTTTTTTACTGAAATATTTCTTGATTTGAACTCATAGGATTAGGCAGGTCCTTGTTATCCCTCTCGGTCAAGATCAACGCTTTTTCAAAGAAGACCTTCTTTACCCCATACGATCCTTCCCAGTTTGGCATCCACTTTTCTCAGAAGTTTTTTGTATGGGAAAGATCCTTTTCAAAACTAGGTCTCCTTTCTGAAATTCTCTAGGGTTAACCTTTTTCGTCATAATCTTGGATAGCTTTCCATCTCTTTTCTTCAATTAGTTTTATTGATCATATTGAAATTAGATCCAACTTCATCTTTGACAAGACTTGAAGAGAAGGAACCTCAACTTTAATGAGAAAGGCGTTGCCCCGGTGGGGGTTCTAGCAAACGTTCAACAAGTACAGATGCCAATCTTCATGAGCTTCAATCATTTTTCGCAATCATTTTTCTTTTTTTTAATTTTTTTAACCGTTCGTTTTGGGGCGATACGGTGTTTAATCTTGAGCAGACTGTAAACTTTTGATGTCGCGCTATTGTTCAAATTTAATACATCATCAGATATGATCCCTTTTTGGGATTCCATATCGACATAGAAATTACTGACTGTCATTTTTGTGACATTGGCATATGAAGTAGCTTTCGTCCACTTGGTGAAGTAATTGACGACCACATAGCTGAATCGATACCTGTTAGAAGCTTTTGGTATGATTGGTCCACTGCGATCCATGCCCCACATTGAGAAAGTCATAGATTCTACTCATTCTTGGTAAGGTGAGATCTATTTCTCATCTTATTCTACCATCCTTAACAAATTAGGAAATGATCTATAGTCTCGATCGTCTTCAAAGTCCTAAGATCCCTCTAGATACATATTTTACTCAAAAGTAGACTCTGAGTCAATAACAGAGTGACTCATGTCGTTGATATCTAGGGACCTATTGTAGGTACGAAAGAATATTCAAAGGACAAATGAATTTAAGAATAATTATTTATGTGGTATGAACATGAATGAAATAAAGGAATAAAAGAATATTTGCTCAAAATGAGGTACAAAAATGCATTTTCATTGAAAATATAGATATTGAACATAAGATTCTTATTGCTCCTAGGCTTAGAGCAATAAACGTGTTTTGGACATTACTCCGAATTAGCTCTAAAAATACAAAGATCTCTTCTACAGTCCAATTGTTCAAAACACTCCCAAGAATGTAAGGGCTTAGAAACTTTTATTCCTCGATTCACTCTTCAGATACATCATTAATGTTCAAATTCCCTAGTATTAGGTTATGTACTGGAGCCCTGAACTTGATGTACTCCTGATCTCATGCCCCAATTCATCATGGTACTCACAATATTTATCCCTTTAACAGCATGGTTGGATAAAGAATTTTCTGCACCAGAGGGATCATCAAATTTTATAACTCCTATTTTGATGAATCTTTCAACCAATTTTTTGAAAGCAATGCAATTTTCTATTAAATGTCTTGTAATCCCGGCATGGTACTCATATTGAGATTTGAGTCATACCATTTAGGGTATGGGGGCTGCATTGGTTTTGGGTAGTAAGGAGACATCACATGCGCATCAAATAGATTTTGATAGAGCTCCTTGTATGTTATCGGGATGGGTGTGAACTGGAGTTTTTCCCAGTTTGATTTTGGATTGGGCTCTTATCTTAGGGAGACCTGATAGCTGATAGTTACCGTCTTTGGCTGGCTTACTTTATTCGACTCTGAATGGCCTTTGTTATACCTATTCGTACTACTCGATTCCTTTTTCTTTTTCTTTAGGGCCTTTAAAGTCCACTCTCCCATTTCCTTTATTTCTGCCAGAACAACCGGTTTGGCTTGATCATCTTCGGGTTAAAACTTGAGCCCATCGAGAAGTTCAACAGGGCAGAGGTATCAGTCTGATATTCAGGTCCGATAATAACGAGTACCCCATGCGAATACGTGTCTAGTTGAGTTGGGACATTTATTGGAGAATAAACGATGTCTTCATCATCATCCACACTATTGACCACTGGGCCACTCCTTTTTTCAAGTCCTCCGGTTAGTAACTAGGTTAACTGGCCCATCATTTTCCTTTGGAATTCTAGCATTTGTTCCCTCATCTCTTGTTGAATTTTGGTCAATTGCTCCTGCATCTGTATTTTCCTTTTCTCTATTCTTTCCAACCTTTGGTCCATGCCTTTTGTTCTAGCGATCCGTAACGATCTTTGGTTTCATTCATGAAATAATTTTTAATTAATTAGAGTCTTTCTACAAATTTTAATGCATATGATATGATGTAATGCAAATGCATGAAATGCAATACAAATGTATGGAATGAATGCAAAAAAAAAAAAGACGTTAATTCTAAATTCAATTCCATTAGAAGAATTTCTCTAGAAAACAAATTCCTTTACATAAAACGGATTACATATGCGGTTTTGTCCTCCTACTCCAGGTGAAGACACCAATCCTTTTCTTCGTATCCGGATGTTATGGTCGTGTTCCATAAACTTTCTCAATAGATGCCTCTTCTAGCTCCTTGTTGCTTGATTCAGACCGTGACTCTTCACTCAGTTATCCTCCGCGATGCTCATAAGCTTCTTTAAGAAAGTCGAGATGTGACGGCTCTTGAATAGTCTTTGTCGGCTTCAATCCTTGGGCAAAGTCTTATATTCTTCTACGGGCCATCAACCTTCTCCCGTTGTTTATTTGGACTATATTCAAACGACCGTATTATAATCCACTTTATCAAGAAATTTATTTTCCTATGACAAACTCTTCTATTTAGCAATCGAATATGAATCAACACCTCATTTCTAAGATGATGTGGTGCAATGCAATACAATGCAATGCAATACAATTATAAACAAAACAAAACATGTTAGCACAAGAAAAATAAACAACAACAAAATAGATTACCTAAATGGGTGACCACTAGGGTTTGGCACGACTCTACTTAAGGTGGGCTCCTAAGGTTCGCTTATATGTGGTTTGGTTCTAAAGAAAGGTTACCTGAACCATCAAATTCCTCAATCCTCACCCATTATAGGCTCATGTGGATCGAGTTCAGTTCAGGGGAATACATTTTCCTATGGCCATGCGGAGGTGAAAACCTCACGAAGACATAGGTACGGATGTATCCCGGAAGTAGTCCACTAGCCCATGCGGAGGTGAAAACCTCACGAAGGCATAGTCTCTCACTCCCACTTAAAAGGTGTAACCACAAAGGTCATGCAATACAATGCAAAAGTATTTTATGAGACTCGACATTATTGCAATCATAGCTCCAACAAATGCATCAAAAGAAACATGTTTTTTCAAAACCATTTTTCCAAATTTTCAATCAAAAGGACAAAAATTAATCAATCTATAGCCTGACTCTCAACCAATCCCCAGCAGAGTCGCCAAGCTGTCGAAACCAATTTTTTGAAAACGGGGATCGAATGGGGTTTAAAAACGAAAAATAAAAATGAGAGTCTCCATCGATCTTTATTAGGTGCGATCGAATCACCTCTGTTCTAATAAAACGTTTTGGTTTACTAAAACGACATTTTTGGTCTATGAATTTAAAGAAAACAGGTTCGGGAGTCGGTTACGTGCGAGGAAGGATTAGCACCCTCGTCATGCCCAAAATTGGTACCAAATTTATTAATTAATGTCTTAATGTCGAAAGTTAAAATTTTGAAAAAAGATTAAAAATACGATCTCTTTTAAGAATATTTGAATTTACTCGAATTGAATATTAAGATTCTCTTGCTCCAAAGAAATAAAATATCACATCCAGCACGTTAAGATACGACAATTTAAATCCTCAAATCCAAGATCATCTCATGATTCCCGAGACTCATGCATTGAAAATATCAAAAGGATATTCGATTATTTGACCAAACGAAAAACTGAAACTCAGCACGTTAGGGCACGATTTCTCAGATTTCTAAAACTCGAAATATTGCCTTATTTTGAAAGATTTTCATCTTTTGGATAATTGCGAGTGTAACACTCAAAGGCGTACATCGATTTTGTTTGAAATTGAATGAAGCGATCTAAGTTGGATAAATATGTTGGGATTTAATTCACAATGCGATGGCATAATAAAAAAGTAGTGATCATGGAACAATAAATCATGAACACAATGTTACACGAATGAATGACAATAACATGAAAGTACGAATAATCGAATTATAATACACACAATGACAATAATCAAGCAATATACATTATTTAAACATTAACGTTAATAATCAAAGAAAAATGAAATAAATAATATGCAAAACAATTTAAAGTAGATAATGATTTAAAATAAAAAATCCAAAATAAAATAATAAAAGGGTTTAAAATAAACAAAATAAAATATTTTAAATAGATAATATATAAAACGATTTATGCTAAGTAATATATATAAACATTTAAACCATATGATATATATATATACAAAAATTGAAAATAAATAATATATATAAATTTTAAAAATAAATAATGTATAAAAGGTTAAAAATAAACAGTATATATAAACATTTGTAATAATAAAGCAATTCAAAAATAAATAATAAGACAATTTTAATAAATAATAGAAAAGTTTAAAATAAATATTATAAACGGCAAGTTAAAGTTATTAGTATAGAATAATTTAAATAATTAATATAAAAATTAAAATAATAATATATACAAAGCATCTAAAATGAATGATGTATAAAAAGTTTAAGATAAATAATATGTAAAAGAGGAAATTTAAAATAAATAGTATCTAGAACAACTTAAATAAATAATATCTAATGTCAATTAAAAAAGGAAAATAATTAGACAAATTAATAAGCAAATAATTAAATAAATTAACTAGAGGACTGTATTGAAATCAGAACAAAATTTGGGGATAAAATTGCAAATAATAAAACACCGCTAGGGACTGAAGTGAAACATGTGCAAAGATGCATGGATTAAAATGGGAATCTTCCCGTGCCATTTAAACGGTGCCGCTTTGTATGGGATTAGAGTGAACAAATAACGAAATTAACGGGTAAATTTAATTAAATAAAAGAACTGAATTGCAAACATTAAAAAACACGGAAGGACTATAAACATAAATAACCCATTTACCCAAAATGCGCGGATCTCTTGAGCCGGTCTGGTCGACGCGTGGATCATAGGGGCTAAACGACGTCGTTTTGGGGCTATTGATCTCAGCCCCAAACGACGTCGTTCCATGGGCTAATAAAAGGGAAATTTTTTAAAAAAAAACTCTCATTCTGCTGATTCTTTTAAAAAAAACCTTTCTTTTTTTTTAACTCTCTCAGTCCTTAGTATCTCCGGCCTAGATGCCGACGGGCTCGCGCGGTGGCTCTGCCGTAGCTCTACCGTGCCGAAAAGATTTTAAACCCCTTTTCATATCCTTATTTTTTAAAACAAAAAACTTTCCAAATCCTATATTTTTTAGAAAATAAAGGTGGGTTTTGTAAAACCAAAAGGGGTTTCAACACCCTTCGATCCCTCGACCAAACCACCGCGTTTTGAAGGGTGTAGGTTCTCAACGGCGATCGTCAAACTCCTCAGGTAATCCTTCTTTCTTTAATCGTTTATTTTACTAGATTGAAGAACAAACCGAAGCGAAAAAGAAATCGCAAGATAGAAAGCAACCTTTTTTTTAGTCCCTTGTTTCTGTCTTTTCTATTGATATTTCTTTTCGTAAAATAATCAGTAGTAAACCCCCCAATTACATTGTTGTTTTTGGGCTTAAATAGCCGAAAGAAAATACATGTTTTTACTATTGTTTGCTTGCTATTTTTGCTGTTTTCTCACTCTGTTGTGTGTTCTGTCTTGTTTGCAGGTCATGGGCGGTGCAGAGGGTAGGTGGGCAGAGGGTGTGACAGGCGGAGGATGCGCTGACACCTCACGTGGGGAGCGGCGCGGCGCAACAGGAAGGAACCCTAGGGTTCTGAAAATTTTTAAAGTTTTGGGCTGTTTGGGCTTGTTTTAGTTTGGGCTATGGGTGGCTTTGGGCTATTGTAATTAGGCCTCAGATTTTGGTTTTAATTGAATTGTTATTGTGATGTTTGCTTTGTTTTGGGGTTTTGTTTGATTTAGTGGGCTGGGCAAAATTTGAGCTCTTCACCAATTATTATAAAATGTTATCTTACATTAATGCTCAGTCTTAATGGCAAAAAAATCAATTAATATCTTAAAAATATTTTCACTCTATTAACTTATTAGTGACAAAATAATTTAGTCTTTCTATAAATGAAAATTGTTGTTGATTGGTCTGATTGTTAATAGATAGTGACATGGCTGATGGAAGATAATATGTGACATGCCATGTGGATAGTATGTCGACATATGTCAACATATTTACAAAATTAAAAATTGATAATAATAAAAGTTACTAAAACCATGTGCCCAAATTGAAGTTGGACAAATGGACATTCAAGTTCTTTTGAATCTAGACATCCTTTGCCTATGTTCATTTTAAATATGGTTATGATATTTTAATTTTTTTAAAAGAAGTAAAAATCATGCATTTTATAAACATTATTAAAATTAGAAATTTTATCACATGTATATGCGTGTGGAAATTATGTATTTAAAATATAATGTGTGTTTAAAATAATACACAATAAATAATAAAACGTATGGTTTTGAAACTAACTAACAATAATAACACATGCAATTTGTACTATATTAAAATTATAAAAAAATTAGATTAAATTGTGAGTAAAACAAAATTTAAGCATATAAATATATCAAATTAAAATTATTAAATGTACTCAATTGTTTATTATGGTGTTATCATTAATCTTGAGTTAATATCGAGCTTACTTGTGAACTAGCTCAATCAACAACATAATCTATATACACGATGGGTGACAAAGAACATTTTATGTAATTTTCTTTTAAAAATTTGCTCAATAAGAATTATTGATGTGGTAAAGAATTTGCTCATAAATCTATTGAACATGTGTTTGATATTTCGATATGTCAATTTTAATTATTTTATTTAAAGATTATATAAAAGTATGAAAAAATAAAAATATCATTAAAATAATAATAGTAATCATTTAATAAAAGGGTAAATTTATCATTTCTTAATTGAATTGGTATTTGGTTAACCCGTAATACCAACTCATCAAGGGTTTAAATAATGGTATAAATATCAATACACAATTGATGAAGATAATAAAATATGCATAATAAAATTAAAATATATAATAATTTAAAATAAATTATTGGTTGAGTAGTAAACTTAAAATTTTACTAATTTAATTAACATGAATTCAAATCCCACCATACGCATACCCTTGAGTAATATTACTTATTTTAAAGCTTTAATGAGAAATTTGGCTACAAGCGTTTACATGTTTTGTCAAAATGACCCTAATTATATTTTTGAGTTTTTTGGCCTTTATTCTTTATTTCAAATTGTTTTTTAATGATTTGATGAAAGTACTGATTAAAAAATTATCGGAGACGATGTGAAATTTCATATGTGGAATATTTTAATGAGATATAATTTATTACTTAGACAACCCTTAAAACAATTACATGTAAAAATAATAAAATAAATAAATATTCCATGAAGTTAAAAAATAAATTTTAATTTAAATAAAATAAACGTAATTATTTAAAAAGGGTTTTAAAATGAATGCACACATTCAAGATTTTGATTTGATTTATTAATTATCTTTTGAAACCTATCAATAAACAAACGTATGCATTTATTTTGAAATTTCTTTTAGATAATTAACTTTATTTTCTTTAAATTAAGAGTCATTTTTAATTTCATTTATGATTTATATATTTTCTTATCTTTAACATGTAATTATCTTATTGGATTACTTAAGTAATAAATTACATCTCATTAAAAATATTTCACGTATGAAATTTCACGTCCTCCTGTTAATTTTTAACGATATTTTCATCAAATTTGTTAAAAAGTAATTTGAAAAAATTAACAAAGGTTGATGACTAAAAAGGCTCAAAAATACAATTAAGGTCATTTTGACAAAAATGTAAGCGTTAGTGGCCAAATTTATCATTAAACCTATTTTAAATATAAAAAATATTTTCATAATTTATTAAAATTCAGTTGACTTATAACACTAATTCAATATTAAAAAAATATACAAATACCTATAAAAGAAAAACCTCCTCTTCTCCATCATCATCGTTGGAATTGGAAAATTAAGCCTAAAAACCACTAATCAAATTTGTTAAGCTTTCAATCATGATATCTATAATTCATATGAAAAATAAATATGGGGATCTCTTTAAACAAGAGACATTTTGATGAATATCCAATTATTTGAATTACTATAACTGGTCAAATAACACTAGCTTTATTTTTATTTTAAAAATTTTACAAAATTCTATAAGAAGAAAAATGGGATACATGAACAAAATCTAGATAAAATTTTAATAATTTTATTATTTTATACTTTTAAGATTTATTAATTATTCTTTATACATTTTAATATTTTTAATAGATTTTATATTTTCAACCATATATAAAATGAATATGGACAACCTAGTGTCCAAATTCAAATAAACTTCCAATGTCCACTTGTCCATGTTCATTCTATATGTGCATTTTTCGTATTTTTTATTCATTTTTAGATTTTTATTTTTTAAATATATGTTGACATGGCATGCTACATGTCAGATTTTGTCAACCACATCTATGTTCGTTAACGATCAAACCGGTTAACGATAGTTTTAGTTAACGAAAAAGCTTAGTTGAGGACTTAATAGGGTGAAATTTTTTAAAGGCTTAATTTCATATTCATTATTTTTAAAAAAAAACATAAGGTTAAATATGTAATTTTAAAAAGATAAAGCAACATTTGGGCAAATATCCCAAAATACCAAAAAATACAAAATTACCGGAAAGGACGGAGTTTCAAAAATATTGAGGAAAGGGCAATTTCCCAAAAAGCGTCCACGTCGGTAGCGTTTTTTGGGGAAAAAGGCCTAAAAGCGGCGTCACGGAGCGCTTTAGGCCACGTCGACAAAGCGCCTCGTGGGCCGCGCTTTGGTGACGTGGCCTAAAGCGCTCCTCCGTGAACGCTTTTAGGAACAAGAATCAAAAAAAATGTGACCGTTGGACTAACAGTCAAAAAAGCAACGGGTAAAAAAAAACTATAAATACCCCCAACCCTTCATTTTTTCACACTTCAATCCTTTCTCATTTTTCTCTCAATTTTCTCTCAATTTGCTCTCAATTTTCTCTCAAGTTTCTCTCAAAGCCCTTGAAATTTACTCTTAAATTTGAAATAGTCTTCTACCATTTACTGAAAAAGCCCTTTATAATTTTTTTTAATATATTTATTTTTTGGAAAATTAAAAAATCTTTATCGAGTACAATGGTAGGAGATTTACATCGCCTAGACAGCAATCACATTGGCGTCCAGCAATTGAGAATGGTAAGTTTGAATTTTAATTTTTCAATATTATTAAATTTTTTTAATTATGCAATTTTTAATTAATTTTGAATTTTATTATTTTTTAAACAGTCTGTAGATCGGGTGTTGCAATGTTATATTCGCAACATGCCTGGTCCCCCATCACCATTGATCGAGAATTACTTGCGGGAAGCGGGTTTTTGGCACGTGGCCACGATAGGCCGGGGGTTCAAGTTGGACCCGGTTTTGATAAGCGTTGATAGAGAGGTGGAGACCGAGACGCACACTTTCCATCGCCATGCGAGAGTGTAGCATCACCTTAGAAGATGTGCGATTCTGATTGGGATTCCGGTGGGCGGGTCGGTAGTCACCGGACCGTAACATCTCTCGATTGGATGGCCGTATGCTCTGAGCTCTGGGTGCCATTCGGATAAATTGCAAGGAGGTCGGATCGATATGGTTTGGTTACGAGACACATTCCGCAGCGAATGAAGATTCGATGAAGATGAAAGAATACGGTATGCACGGCATACATACTTGAGATAATTGGAGGCTATCGATGTCGGACGTCTCTAGAAACCTCGTCCACGAGATGGCTCCTGAAACTTGTTGATTTCAGAGCGCCGGTGAATTCAGTTGGGGGTCTGCCGTGCTATCGAGGTTGTATCGGGAGATGTGCGGGGCGACGGTGCCGGATAAAGCAAAAATCGGAGGTTGCCTATCACTACTGCAGTCATGGGCATGGTTTTGATTTCCATTTTTACGTCCTCGACTCGACCGACCATATTCATTCCCATTGATAACGAGGTAAATTTAATATTATATTTTACAATTATGTCGTAGATTTATAGTATAATTGCATGCTAAGAGTTTATTTAATTAGGTGGAACCATCAGAAGTCATGTTGGAATACGACTCGCTTGAGGATATCTGGCTCCTATTGGAACAACGATTCGGAATCACAAGTAAGTGTCAATTTCGTTATTATAATTTAGTATTTATGTATATAACTAATATTTTGGTAATGTTAATATAGTTTCAATGGACACCGTGACGAGGATCCCGAAATTGGCGATAATTCGGAGGAGTTCCTCCAAAATCCGAGCAGTTAGCACGTTAAGGTCCCGCTAATCACCTACGCGACCGTGGAGATGCACCGTCGGATCGGGTTCTGCGGCAATTTGGATGTCGACAACCGATTCCGTGGCTCTGAGGTGCTCGATGATGAGCACATGTGGACTTCTGGCGGCAAAGACACGGATTGGCCAATATTTTGGTCGAACATATCGAGAAGTGGGAGAACCAGGTATGACTTTTTACCTAATCGGAACCGATCGTAGTTCTGAGTTAGCGTGCGTGCGGAGTACATGCCATGGTTTAGAATCCATGGCAAGCCGTATCTGTTGTCGGTGAAGAGAGGCAACAAATTCGCGGCGAAGGAACGTCGGGCCCCTTTACATCCAAGGAGAAGGGTGATGAGGCGGGCCCGACAACGGCCTACTACGATCACCGGGCCCATCAACGGCGCCTATCGATCCGGGCCCATCAACAGCGCCTATACGATCACCGGGCCCATCAATAATGCCTATACAATCACCGGCCCATCGGGTTCGGTGACAACACCGATAACACAGCGTCCAGATTTATGCGGTCGTACCACTCGCCTTACATGTATCCTCCTAACCCATATATGTTTCCTTTTCTAGTCCCCTGTGTTGGAATCCATGGCGGGTTCGAGTCCGTTCCGACAACTCCTTTTAGCCACCGATCGTGAGGCCGACATCGGGTGTGGGATTAGAGGAGGTGCCGTCGGGAGCGATTCTTTCTACCGACTCCTTCACCAGACGGATGCGATCACCCCGCCGTGGTTTATGCAAACACCTCCGGGGTCATTATTTTATCAAGGTGGGTCATCATCACAACACCGAACAGACCCTTCTTGGGAGGGCGGATTCCCTTTGAGGTTCCACAACCCCATGGGAAGCTAGAAGAAGGAGGAATCCGGTAGCAGAATCACGAGCCCAGGTGTGCACCTTGGTTCCCAAACATCCGCACTAAACCCTAAACCCCATAATTTGAGTAATTGTAAATTAATTTATAATTTGAGTTTAATTTTTTTGTAATTAAGGTTTAATTTTTTGTAATTAAGTTGTAATATATATTATAAAAATTGAGTTTGTTTTTTTATTTAATTTTTTAATTTATTTAATTTTAATAACTTTGAAAAAATATGTTTGGTTTATTTTTTTTAATTAAGTTGTAATATATTTAATACAATTTGAGTTTTATTTTTGTAATATAATTTTTTATTTATTTAATTTTAATAACTTTGACAAAATAGGTTTGGTTTATTTTTTTTGTAATTAAGTTGTAATATATTTAATACAATTTGAGTTTTTTTGTAATATAATTTTTTAATTTATTTAATTTTAATAACTTTGACAAAATATGTTTGGTTTATTTTTTTTTGTAATTAAGTTGTATTATTTTTAATACAATTTGAGTTTGTTTTTTAATTTAATTTTTTAATTTATTTAATTTTAATAACTTTGACAAAATATGTTTGATTTATTTTTTTTTGTAATTAAGTTGTATTATTTTTAATACAATTTGAGTTTGTTTTTTTTGTAATATAATTTTTTAATTTATTTAATTTTAATAACTTTGACAAAATATGTTTGATTTATTTTTTTTGTAATTAAGTTGTAATATATTTAATACAATTTGAGTTTGTTTTTTTTTGTAATATAATTTTTAAATTTATTTAATTTTAATAACTTTGACAAAATATGTTTGGTTTATTTTTTTTGTAATTAAGTTGTATTATTTTTAATACAATTTGAGTTTGTTTTTTTGTAATTTAATTTTTTAATTTATTTAATTTTAATAACTTTGACAAAATATGTTTGATTTATTTTTTTTTGTAATTAAGTTGTAATATATTTAATACAATTTGAGTTTGTTTTTTTTGTAATATAATTTTTTAATTTATTTAATTTTAATAACTTTGACAAAATATGTTTGATTTATTTTTTTGTAATTAAGTTGTAATATATTTAATACAATTTGAGTTTGTTTTTTTGTAATATAATTTTTTAATTTATTTAATTTTAATAACTTTGACAAAATATGTTTGGTTTATTTTTTTGTAATTAAGTTGTATTATTTTTAATACAATTTGAGTTTGTTTTTTTTGTAATTTAATTTTTTAATTTATTTAATTTTAATAACTTTGACAAAATATGTTTGATTTATTTTTTTTGTAATTAAGTTGTAATATATTTAATACAATTTGAGTTTGTTTTTTTTGTAATATAATTTTTTAATTTATTTAATTTTAATAACTTTGAAAAATATGTTTGGTTTATTTTTTTTGTAATTAAGTTGTATTATTTTTAATACAATTTGAGTTTATTTTTTAATTTAATTTTTTAATTTAATTTTTTTGTAATTTAATTTTTTGTATTGATCTCGTACCGCCAATATCGTTGTTTTATTATTTGTGTTTGTAATTTAATATTAATTATCTTATATTTAATAAATTTGAGTTATTGTACAAAAGTTCACTGCTTTTCCTCCAAAAATGCAGACATTACATAGCCAAGAAGAGACAAACAAGCTAAGAACACGGTCAACTAGTCCGATTTGGACACGGCGAGATGTATGGCCGGGTTCCTACACCACCCACCGCCGACTTTGGTTGGTCGGTTCTCGGATATCCATATTGTTGCGTATTCTAGTCGAGGAAGGTCGACCTTTTGGTTTGCGTCTCAATTCTCTATCGGCAGCAACTTATACGGTTGCAAGCGATCGATGGCCACTTACGTTCATCGGGGATGGTGGGAATACGTGTCTCCACACATTGTACATGTTTTCTAATTTGTAGACTTCGTCGACATAGCTCGTGGGGTCAAGACGAAGATTATGACAAGCCGCAAGTACATGAGCACATGGGTAGCGAAGTGCATCAAATATCCACATCGCATGTCCTATTTGTCAAGTGTACACGATAATGCCCGCCAACAATACCTTGGCTCGATCTGTCAAACTCCATGACACGAAACCATAGTCGTCGCGATCGTGACAAAGCTGTGTGCATAGTGTTCGCCGTGCCTTCCGGTTAATTTCTTGCAAGACCCCGGGCTCCATACATGGCCTCCTTGCATACGCCTCGATAACTCGCTTGCTCTCTTGAAATAGTCTTGCTAAGCGAAAATATGTCTCCATAAAACCGTCAGAATCGGCGGATGGCGGGTTCCTTTTAGCATGTAATTTATGCATTCGGCCGGGTTTGTGGTCATATGACCATATCGTAGGCCGTCGTCATATGCTTGTGTCCTTGTTCAAAAGGAATATTACAGGTAGTCTGCGCCTTGGCGTTATCTTCGCATAAAGCGCCAACATCTCGTGAAAGCGGTCGTTATTGATCTCGTACCACCGCCAATATCGTTGATATCGAATATTACATACCACTATTCAAATTGCGAATAAATCGAAAATTTCAAAAGAAATTATATTAATAGAAATTTCATACCCATATCGGTCACTTGCCGTTTACATCTTTTTAGATCGGTGTTGCCCATAGTAGTTGGATGCCACATGCCTCGGGCAATATCGATGGTGTGTGCGATGCCACATGCTTCCCTGTCGTTCTATTGCCGCAAGTATTCCGGGCCCGATCCGATATAACGCATATTTCGGGTTGAGGCGGACATGCCTCCTTAACCTAGATAGGAAGAAGTCCGATCATCGGTGACTCCACGGTGTTATTGCGAGCATAATCGAAAGGATTCTCCACGGTAGTCTTGTGCCACGCTAGCAATAGCCGATCGTATATCTACCATACATGAAGGTACCGTCAATTTGTACCAATGGCTTGCGGTATGTAAAAGCATCTCGGCATTGCTTAAATGTCGAGCAGCGCTGAACATCGCGCATCCACGGAGCGAGACGATCATTGTAGTCGCCGGTTCCGTTTCAATGTCTCATTGTCTTTGCTGGGACATATCTCTCCAACACCTTACACCACCGCCACACTTCATTATATGCGCCCCACCGATGTGCAACTTTTCCAACGCTTCGCTTGGCTATCCAAGCCTTTTCAGAAGAAGGCGTGTACCCCATTTGGCTACGAATATTGCCAATTAAAGTAAAGCCTTGTAGTTTTGGGATCGGCCTTCACCGTCGGGATTATTAAATCACCAACATGTCCGAATCCATCCTCGGATGATCTTGTGTTACACACATCAGCATCGTTAAATAATGCAACATTACATAATGTTAGTGTTATTCAAATCATTGAACACATAGTGGTCTTGTCTGGGTAAGACATGTATGCGGACCTTTGTACTTCTTCACCTCCCACATCCCCGTCCTTTTCCTCAACGACGCCATGATTTTCCATGCACATGTGCCGTCTTACCTGACACACTTCACCTCGTACCTATCGAGCTTTGATTTAACCATGGTGTAGTTAACCCGTTTCGATCTTTGTATTGTTTCAATGCACCAAGAAAAGTGTTCTTGTTGGAAGCGGTTACCAACTTCTAATTGGTCCGAATCCAACGAAGAATTTGTAGGGTCACGCGTCTGGTGTGGTAGTTCAGAAACTCCAATGCATCATCTTGAGATAGATCGACATTATGCATGTCTTGTTGGGCGAGTATGCCTGAATAGCGGATCTTCTTCTTCTTGTCGAACCGCCTCAACATCTTCAGTACAATTGGAGCGGGCTCCGGTTCGGAAAATAGTCCAACCACACCGTCGGGCCCGGCTCCCGAGGTGGATCCATATCGGATTCATCGTCCAGATCCTCCATAACCTGCAACAAATGAGGGCCCTCATTGGTGGATGCCGTCGGTAATACATCATCCCTCCTTAAACATCTTTCGTAAAGATTCCAATCGTATGTGGATTGCCATCCACTAGAAGTTGATAGCGTCCCCAATGCGTATTTACGTCATCCGACGTCGATTGGCGAATATGCATGTCCCATCCACCAACCGAAAGTGTCGTGCGGGGTTATGTTTTCCATACTACCACCGCGACACGGACACTTCGTGTTTTGCCTCCCACTTACAGAGTGTCGACACGGGTCGTGTATTCCCTCGAACGATACTAGATGTTGAGGTCGGCCGAGATCACTTGGAGATGAAAATTCTACATATAACTTCGAGATAGGCGATCCAGCGACAAAATGAGTCTCCACCATTGCCTCAAGGCTCGAGGACCTTTGATGTCGAATGCGTCATATCTCACCGGATCGACCGAAGCGCAAAATCTATACTTAATAGACTGAACTTTCATTGGCGTTATTCAATTATTTTACGCCTAATTCTTTTGCGAAGTTCCACCAAATCGACGTTTCGATTAAAACTCAATCGCGCTGTGTTCTCTGATAAGAAAACAACACCATTTTCGGTGTCACGCACTTCACCATCGTAGTAAATAACACTATTAATCGTTCACTCATTTTCGGTTTTTTTCTTTTTGCTTGAATGCTTTCGCCATGGCGAGAATGCAATTTGGTGATTTATTGCCTAATTTTGCCGCTGGTCTGTAGCAAAAGTGCGCCCACGTGGGAGCGCTTTTTCCGCTCCGGGTAATAGTGCACCTATTTGGAAGCGTTTTTGTACGGTTTGTTTGAAACGTCTCCTCAAAATAATTTTGCGGAGACCTTTGTAGCAAAAGCGTCCGCGTGAAAGCGTTTTGACCACGGTTTGTTACAAACGTATCCTCAAAATTATTTTGCGGAGACTCTTGTCCAAAAATTAATTCATTTTCACATTGCAAGTGGGCCGGGAAAGATTAGCCTAAAAGCGCGTCCATGGGGGCGCTTTAGGCCAACTTCAAAAGCGGCGCCTCGTGGAAGCGCTTTCTTGAGTTGGCCTAAAGCGCTCCCTCATGGACGCTTTAACGATTTCAAAAAAGCAGCGGCGTGGGACGCTTTTGGGGAAATTGCCCTTCCTAGTCAATATTTTGAAACACATCCTTTCCATTAATTTTGTATTTTTTGGTATTTTTGGGATATTTGCCCTTAACATTTAGTTCTTAAACTTGACAAAATTTTCTTGATTTCTATACTTTTTGGTCCATATTAATCCTAAAACTTGGATTTTATAAAAAGAAATAGTCAATTTTTTAACATCATTAAGAGGTGATGTCGAGACACAATTTCAAAATGCACTGTAGGGCCTTAAATTTGCTCGGGCCCATTTTTTATAATCAATAAAATACAAAAACCAAAAAAATCCAAAAGCAGTCCAATAATTAAATGTCCTTTAACAATTAAAACCCAATCAAAACCCAACAAACACCGGCCCGCTAAGCCTAATCTCGAATCCCGAACGGCCCAAATAATCTCAAAGAGATGAAACCCTAGGAGCTTCAGAATTTTCTTGGCGCGCAGCCCTTGCTAAACGATTGGGCTACCTTGCGTCGCTTCAGAACCCACACATCCACGTCACCCATGACCTCCAGTACACCGCTCGAGCGACCTCCGTACAAATGCCACTCATGTACTCGTACACGCAAGCAGACAAAAACCAAAGAAGCAACAAAGAAAGAAGGAAAAAAATATTGTATTTTGATTTATTATTTTTCTTTTCTTTTGGATATAAAAACCGAAACAAACTATTGTAAGGGAGGATTTTTTACACATAGAATATAGAAAACAGAGAAAATACCAAATCAAAAAATAGAATTCAAAGGTTTTCTTCCAGATTTCAATCTTTTTCAATTTTTTAATCTTGTTCTATTGGCTTTTGACTCATTTTCTTTGTGCATGCGAAAAAAACCGAATTGAATAAGAGAAAAGAAAGACTTACCTTTGAATACTGAACCAGTAGGTCGGCTTTCTCCGTCGTGTCGGAGAGAAGCGGTCCCATGAAACGGAGAATGTAAAGCGTCGGGGTTGGGTTCGGTCACTGAGTTGGATTACGCCTCATTCGCTCCATTGTGATCGGGTTTGAGCGGTGGTGGATCGAATCGAGTTTTCGGGATCATTTGTCGTCGTTGATTGCGGCGTTTGAGTAGCTATTAGGAGAGGGTTTGAGATTGTGGTGAGAATAAAAAATAAAAAGGATTAGGGTTCGTTTTTTTTAAAAAAATCATTTAGTTTAAAGTTATTAAGTAAAAGGAATAACGCAAAACGGCGGCGTTTAAGGAGATGTAGGATCCGTGCGTCGACCCGTTTGGTAACTGAACCCGCCTTTTCTTTTTAAAAGGATATTTATGTGATCGATCCTTCCATTCTCGATTTGTTTGCAATTTAGTCCTATTCAAACGCGCGTTTTGGATAATGGAATATTCTTTGCTTTATTCCTCAACATTTACGCGTATTGTATTTCAGTCCTTTTTCGATTTTTTATTGCTTTTAGCTCTCGATTTTATTCGATTTCAATATAGTCCTCTCGATTAATTTATCTTATTATTTGCTCATTAATTTGTCTAATTATTTTCCTTTTGGATTAATATCAAATATTATATATATTTTAAACGGTTTTAAGTATTATCTATTTCTCTATATTATTTTCTTCATTAAATTTTATAGATATATTATTTTATATACATATGTAATTCATATCAAAATATTTATATATATATATATATATATATATATTTTATATACAATTTGTATTATTTTATGTATATATATTATTGATTTTGTATTATTTTATGTATTTATCTTCTTTTGAATTTATTCACATATGTATATATATATATATATATATATACATTCTTTTAAATTTATTATGTGTAATCGGTTTCTTTGAAAAACTCTTTTTAAATTATATATTTATTTGTTCCAAATGCTTTCATATGTCATTATCATTTTAATATAAAATTGTATTACATCAAGTTTATTAGCATATATTATTTAAGTTGACTCATATTATTCTTTATGTATTAGAAGCTTATTTGTTTGTTATTGTATGTATTATATCTCTTAATTAGCGATCGTATATTATTTACGACTTATCATTGTAATATTTGATGTATGGATTAATATATTATTTTGTGTATTAGTATTCCATTGTACCTTACGAGAGATGTAGCGTTTTAATGTCATTTCGATTTTAAAATCATAAAGCAATGCTCGTGTTTAGAGGTTATGAGAAAATCGTGCTCTAATTTACTGAGTTTCGATTCTCTTCGTTTAAAACCTAGCAACCGAGTACCCTTTTTTTCTTTTAAATCCAAATGCACAATATTTTAAATAATAAAACTTATTCTCGGGGATTTGAGATATTGCGCCCTAACTCACTAGGTGTGATGTTTTGCCATCTCGAGATAAGAATTTCAAAAGAACAAAGGCAATATTCCGTATTCGGGAATTTTGGGAAATAGTGCCCTAACTTACTGGGTCTCGATTTTTCATTTGACCCAAATAATGGAATATCCTTCTTAATTTTAAATGTACGAGTATTGAATGTCGAAGGATAAACCTAATTTCAAGAATATAAGATGTGGTGCCCTAACTTACTGAGTACGGCATTTTATTTCTTCGGAATAAGAAGCTTCGGCATCCAATATGATTCTGTCCAAATATGTATTAAGTAAATGGATCGTAATCTAGAGTCTTTTCAAATTTTCGACATCAGGACATTAATTAATCAATTAGGTACCAATTTTGGGCGTATCGAGGGTGCTAACCCTTCCTCGTGCGTAACCGACTCCCGAGCCTATTTTCTGGATTTCGTAGACCAAAATTATTGTTTTAATAAATCAAAATGTTTTATTAAAATAATCTATCTTAAGATGATCCGATCACACCTCGAATAAAAGATCGGTGGCGACTTCATTTCCATATTTTTTAAAGTCGATCTCCGTTTTTTTTCCAAAACTCGAAAAAAATGGTTTCGACAGCTTGGCGACTCCACTGGGGACCAATAAGAGAGTCAAGCCGTAAAATTGATTAATTTTTGTCCTTTCGTCGAAAATTGAAAAATTGATTTGGAAAATTACGATCCTATTATTGTATGTATATTGTTGTGATTACTGTAGAACATGCTTGCATCATATTGCATGACTACCGGGTCACACCTTTTAAGTGGGAGTGAGAAGCTACTCCTTCGTGAGGTTTTCAACTCCGTGCAGGATAGTGAATCGCTTTCAAAATACATCCGTACCTATGTCTTCGTGAGATTTTCATCTCCGTGCAGCCATAGGGAAATGTATTCCCCTGAGCCAAACTCGTTCCATATGATCCTATGATGGGTGAGGATCGAGGAATCTACTGGTTAAGGTACCTCTCTTTAGAACCAAACCACATGTAAAAGATCTTAGGAGCCTACCCTAGATAGAGCCGTGCCAAACCCTAGTGGTCACCTGGTTAGGTGTTCTATGTTGTTTATTTCTCTGGCACTAACGTGTTTTCTTTTGATTGCATTACATTGCATTCATTCCATGTATTTTTATATTAGAGAGAGATGTCGATTTGGGTTCGGTTGCTAAATTAGAGAGCTCGGCATGGAGAACAAATTTCTTGATAAAACGGAAGACAATACGGATGTTTGTATATTTGTAGTCCGTTTCATGTAAAGAGCTTGGTCTTCTAGTAAAGTTTCGAAAAGAAATTGAGTTAGAATCGACATCTCTTTACATTCATTTCATGCATTCACATAGCATTACATCACATGTATTAGATTTCATGAGGTGACCCTGATTAGGCGAGATATTTTCAGTTAACCTAGAAGATATGGAACAAAGGTTGGAGAGGATAGAGCAAAGACAAATACTGATGCAAGAGCAGTTGACCAAAATTCAACGGGACATGCGAGATCAAATGAATATGATGCACCAGATAACCCAATTACTAGTTGGAGGGTTTGAAAAAAGGAGTGGCCTAGTGGTCAGCAGTGTGGATGGTGATGAAGATATCTTTTATTCCCCAATAAGTATCCCGACTCAACCAAACACGCATTCGCATGGGGTACCCGTCATTATTAGACCCCAATGTTAGAATTATACATCGGCATTGACAAATTTCCCAAGGGGTTCAGATTTTAACTCGGGGGATAATCAAGTTAATCTTATTGTTCTTGGCTCAACAGAGAAAAAGAAAAGAGGGATGGGAATTTCAAAGGCCCCGAGGGAGAAGGAAAAGAAAGTGAATAATATGGGTAAGTGTAACAGGGGTAATTCAAAGCGATTACGATAGCTCAGCCAAAGACGACTGCTACCAGCTATCAAGTTTCCCCAAGACAAGAGACCAATCTAAAGTCAAATTCAGAAATACTCCAGTGTGCGCCCATTCCAATCTCGTATAGAGAGTTGTACCGAATTTTTTCGACGCACATGTTGTATCCCCTTTTCATATAGAACCAATACGGCCTCCATACCCTAAATGGTTCGATGAGAATGCCCAATGCGAATACCATGCAGGAATTATGGGGCACTCGACGGAAAATTGTACCACTTTCAAAAAATTAGTCGAAAGACTCATTAGATTGGGCATCGTAAAATTCGATAATCTTTCTGGTATAGAAAATTCTTATCCAAAATTTTTGTTAAAGGGGCAAACATCGTGAGTCTCATGATAAATGGGGGCATGAGATCAGGAATACATCAAGTGCAGGGCTCTAGTGCAAAACCTGATACTGGCGAACTTGAACATTAATGACGTATCAAAAGAGTGAGCCAGGGAGTAGACTTTTCCAAGCTTCTGCCTTTACTTGGGATGTTTTGAATAATGGAACTGTCGAAAAAATCCTTGTATTTTTAGAGCTAATCTAGAGCAATATCCAAAACATGCTTGTTGTTTTAAGCCTAGGAGCAACAAGAATTTTTTTTGTGAAATGGGCTTGTATCCAGAATCTTTATTTCAATGAAATGCATCTTTTTAAGTAAATATTTTTTTTCATTATTTACATTTCATACAGTACATTCTTTCATGTCTTGGAATATTCTTTCATTCTTTATTCATGATCATACCATAAAAATAATCATCCTTAGAATCATTTATTCTTTGGGATTACTTTGTAACTAGGTGCCCAGATATCAATGACAGGAGCGATGTTGTTACTGACTCACTTTTTGAATGAGATATGCGTCTAAGGGATCTTAGGACTTTGAAGATGACAAAAATTGTCACCTATCTTCTGATTTGTTAATACTGGATGAAAAACAAATCCTACGTCGTGAGCCAAGAAAGGAGTTGAATATCAAAGCCTAGCTCAATGCAGAAATAAGATTTCCTACATGTGGGGCATGGACGTTATCAAGCCAATCTCCTCAAAAGCTTCTGGTCAACATTATTCATTTTCGTGGACGTCGATTTCTTCACTAAGATGGTAAAAGTCGCTGGATATGCCAATATTACAAAGTCGATAGTCATCAAATCAAAAAAGAAAGAAAGAAAGAAAGAATATTGACAAAAAAAGGGGGTCGAAAAAATCATATTTAATCGCACAATGTCAAAAATTTGCGGTCTGTTCAAAGATCAGGTGCCACATATCAGTGCAGTAAAAGTAGCCAAGAAGAAAAACAAAAGATCAAAAAAAGAAAGACCGAGACTTGTAAAGATTGGCATACAGAAGTTACTATTTTACCCTCTATGCTTATCAAGCATTGGTCAGGACGGTCACCGGGGCAGCACATTTCTCATTGGATTCGCCCATTGAAGTCAAATCTCTTTTTTTCTAAGTCTTATCAGAACTGAAGTTGGATGAGGCAGAACGCGTTTAATCTCAATGTGATCAATTGAATTTGAAGAGAAAATGTTAAAAGTTATCTATCACGGTCAGATGATGCGAGCTCACAACAAAATGATTCATCCTAGAAAATTTCATGATAGGGCTTTGAAGAAGATTCTTTCCCATGCAAAAAGGACTTCAAAAGAAAGAGGATGTCAAACCGAGAAGGACCTTAGGCAACAAAGAAGGCCTATTCTAGGGAAGCATGGATATTGTCTGAGATAGATGACAAAGACCTACCCAATCCGGAGAATTTAGATTCAATAAAAAGAATTCAAAAAAAAAAGAAAAAAAAAGGAGAAAAAGAAATTTTCAGCAAAAAAGAAGAAAGAAAAGGAGAGGCCAAGGTGAAAACCCGCAAAGGGCGCTTTGAGACCAAAGGAGATTTGAGTTGAAAGCCCGAAAAGGGCGGCTCAAATTTTAATTGAAAGTGGGACATACAATAGTCCTACTATGCCTGAATTAACAATGAAGAAGTATCCTATGTCTTGGCACATCAACAAAGTACTTCAGATCCCTAAACACATATTGAGCTTAAAATGGCCCTCAAGAAGTTGGAACAGAGAAGTTCAGGCTGCGATATCTGGGGCACCTAGTTTCCACTTTATCCATTTTAAATTTTGTATTTGTGATTACATTATTCCTTTTAAAATATGTTCACAATAAATTTCTTTCTTAATTGTGATTGCTATCTTTGCTTAGCTTATTTGTTTCGAGCTATGCTCCTAATTAATTTCCTTCTTTTCCATGGTTATGATCTTTTTCAGGTATTTTGCATTGAAATAATGATTAGTGGACTAATAATATTTTCATAAAATGAGTTTCGCATATTACTCTAGAAATTTCTGAATAATACAAGAATCTGAAATAGGATTATTATTGTAGCGACCTAAAATTTGCTTGGGCGCTAAATGAGAAAATTATTGAACATTTGAAAACAGAGTTTCAATTTTATTTAAAAAGGGAGTCGCCACCGATCTTTTTCTAGGTGTGATCGGACACCTAATAAATCCTCTTTTAAAGAAAAATCATTTTTGAATTTTCTTAAAAAGGGCGGTTTAAGTCTGCGTCAAAATTCCAGAGAAAAAAATAGGGTCCGGGAGTCGGTTACGTGCAAGGAAGGTATTAGCACTCTCGCGACTCCCAAAATTGGTATCTCGTTAAGCGTGTTGTCTTAATTTTTAAAAATACAAGTTTAATTTAATATTTAATCGTGATCCGATTGAGACACGAAAAATTTTTTTTTAAAAAAGAGAATTTTAAGATTCAAGAATTTTTTAAAACCGAGAATTTTGAAAACACGAAAATTTTTAAACCCGAAAATTTTGAAAACACGAAATTTTAGAAATCTGAAAACTTTGAAAACACGAGAATTTTTGAAACACGATTTTTTTGAAAACACAAAATTTTGAAAACACGAAAATTTTAAAACACAAGAAATTTTTTTTCGTTTTAAAACATGAATTTTTGAAAATCGAGAACTTTGAAAATCGAGAATTTTTTTGAAACACAATTTTTTTGAAAACACGGAATTTTTGAAAACACGAATTTTTTAAAACACGAAAATTTTGAAAGCACGAAATTTTTGAAACACAAGATTTTTGAAAATCTGAAATTTTGAACACGAATTTTTTGAAAACATGAAAATCTTTGAAACACAAAATTTTCAAAGTACGAAAATTTTTTTACGAGAATTTTGAAAACCGAGAATTTTGAAAAACGAAATTTTTAAAAATATGAAAATTTTGAAATACGAAAATTTTTGAAAACACGAATTTTTTTTAAAACACGAAAATTTTGAAAATACGACAATTTTC
This sequence comes from Gossypium rotundifolium, assembly GCA_025506655.1. NCBI lineage: Eukaryota > Viridiplantae > Streptophyta > Magnoliopsida > Malvales > Malvaceae > Gossypium > Gossypium rotundifolium. The sequence continues at coordinate 26,442,963 of CP106727.1, forward strand.
TGAAAACACAAAAAGTTTTGAAACTCGAAATTTTATTTTATTTTTTTAGATTTTTTTTGATTTTTTTAAAAAGGGCGTATCGTATTTAACACGAACCGATAATATTCACCCAACATAGCGATGAAATCAACGAGTTAGTGTCAAACCGATTCGTTGCCTTATTTATTAAAATTATTCGAATAATAATAAAATTAAATTAAATTAAATTTAAAATATAAACACAAATACAAATACAAAATAAGAATATGCTTTAAAATATTAATAATATTAAAACAAAATATCATCAAAATATACAAATTAAACTAAAGTGAGTAAAAAAAGAAATTACCGAAAAGCCCAAAAATACGGGCCTAATCGAATGGTTTACGAGTCTCGGTTTTTTTCTTTTTTTCTTCTTCTTTTTCTCTTTGTTGGGCCACGGATTGGGCTCTTGAAATGGGCTCTTTGTTGGGTGTTCAAAGTGGGCCTCTTGGTAGCATGTTAATGCCTTCTATTATTTGGGCTGTTTGTTTTGGGCTCCTTTTCTTTTTTTTGGGGCTGCTTTTTTTTTGCTTTTTTTTTTTTATTTTGATGGCTTTGTTGTTGGTGGGCTCTTTGACCTTGTGGTCGGGCCGCCATGGTCGTTGGTCTGGTCGAGTCGACCTGACCGAGTTTGTTTTTTTTTACTTTTCTTTTTCTTTTCTTTCCTTTTTCTTTTTCTTTCTTTTCTTTTCTTCTTCTTCTTCTTCTTCTTCCTTCTTCTTCTCCTTTCTTCTTCTTCTCTAACCACCGCCGCTGCCGTCGTCGACTCCGACTTCCCCGTCGGTGGTGAGCCTTCTCTCCCTCTTCTCTTCTTTCCTCTCTTTTTTCTCCTCTTTTCTTTCTCATTTTTCTTTCTTTTTTCGTGGTTTTTTTGTGAAATGTTGGGGTTTCTTCTTTGGTCGCGGGTCACGGGTCAGTCACTTGAATTGGTCATGGTGACCAACTGTAAAAAATATTTTCTTTTATTTTTTTCCTTTTTCTTTTCTTTTCTCCTTTCTCCTTTCTTTTTCTTTTTCTTTTTCTTCTTTCTTCTTCCTTCTTTCTTCTTTTTTTCTTCTTTCTTCTTCCTCTCCCCTCTTCTTCTTCTTTTCCTTCTCCTCCTAGCCCGCCACTGTCGTCGCCGTGGTCGTCGTTTTCTCTGCCGGTGGTGCGATGCCTCCTCTTCTTCTTCTTCTTCTTCCTTCTTCTTTCCTCTCTTCTTTCTCTTTTTTTTTTCTTTTTTGTGGGTTTTTCTTCTTTGATCATGGGGGTTTGATTTTTGGGGAAAAATCCCCTTTTATAGTGTGTTTCTTTACCTTTTTCCCATGCTTTTGCAGGTAGCAGTTGAGGAGGGAGTGGCCACCCATCTTGGTGGTAGAAAAATCCGGAATTAGGTGTCCCAAATCACCAAATCTGCGGAAGGACAGATTGCAATCACAAACAAAATTTGTGGGGTCAAAACATAATTTCAAGAAAGTATCGAGGTCAAAATATAATTTTAGAAAAGTTTTGGGGTTGAAACATAATTTAGGAAAAGTTTAGTGGCCAAAATATAATTTTAGAAAAGTTTAAGGGTTAAAATGTAAAATTTTTAATTAATTTTTAAAAAATTGAAAAGTAAACCCATAATTAAGTAGGCAAAATTTAGTGCTTACAATTGCTTCTCCTTGCTCATCGCTGTGAAACAGTGATAGAGCAAAGACTTAAAAGCACTAAATTTTGTTCGATTGTCCAATCATTATTCTTTAATGAAAAATAAATCGAAAATAGCTTGGCATGCGAATTCAAGCTTAACTCACCTCTCGGATTATAAGTCGATCTTTGAAAAGCGAAATTGAAAATACCTTAGCGTGTGACTGAGGCTCAACTCACCTCTCGCGATATGAGTTAATTTTTTGAAAAGCGAAATTGAAAAATACCTCGGCGTGTGGCGAGGCTCAACTCACCTCTCGCATTATGAGTTGATTTTGAAAAGAAAATCTGAAAAATACCTCGCGATGTGACCCAAGGCTCAACTCACCTCTCGCAATATGAGTTGATTTTTTTGAAAAACAGAAATCGAAAAATACCTCAGCGTGTGACCTGAGGCTCAACTCACCTCTCGCAATATGAGTTGATTTTGATTTTTTTTTTTTTGAAAAACAGAAATTGAAATCTTTATATGTCTCGGTCATTTTCCCAATAATCCTCTTAATATTTTTATTAGCCGCTTCTACTACTCCGTTCATCTTTGGGCGATAGGGTGAGGAATTATGATGCTTTATTTGAAATTGCTCGCACACTTCTTTCATCATCTTGTTGTTCAGATTTAAAGCATTATCTGAAATAATTTTCTTAGGCAAACCGTATCGACATATGATTTCCTTTTTTAAGAACCTGCAAACTGCAGTCTTCGTCACATTAGCAAATGAAGCGGCTTCTACCCATTTTGTGAAGTAATCAATAACCATGAACCGTGGCCATTAGAAGCTTTTGGCGAAATTGGTTCTATAACATCCATGCCCCATATAGAAAAAGGCCACGGAGAAGTCATGACATGAAGGGGCGAAGAGGCTGCATGGATTTTATCACCGTAAATTTGACATTTGTGGCACTTTCGTGCGTAACTAATGCAGTCGTTTTCCATCGTTAGCCAGTAATAACCGAGTCTCATAATCTGCCTAGCCATAGTGAAACCATTGGCATGCGTCCCAGAAATTCCTTCATGGACATCTTCAAGTATTTTCCTAGCTTCAACAGCATCCACGCATCTCAGGAGCACTTGATTTTTTCCTCTTTTGTACAGGATATCCCCATCAAGGACAAATCCCACCGCCATTCTTCTGATTTTTCTTTTGTCGTTCTCATTTGCTTGCTCGGGATACCTTTAATTCTTGATATATTCTAAGATATCATGGAACCAGGTCTATCCATCTGTCTCTTTTTCAATGTTAAAACAATGTGCAGGGACCTCATATATGCTCATTTGGAGAGGCATTATTTCTGTTTCTCTGTTTGCTTTGAACATCGAGGCCAAAGTGGCCAAGGCATCAGCCAATTGGTTTTCTTCTCGTGGGAAGTAGTTAAAAGTCACTTCTTTGAATTCTTTGACCAGCTTCGCCACGAGATCGCGATATTTGACCAATTTCGAATCTCTCACTTCCCAATCTCCACGAATTTGGTAAATCACCAACGCTGAATCCCCGTACACTTCTAAGATTTTGATGTTTCGTTCAATAGTCGCACGAAGGCCCATGATGTAAGCCTCATATCTCGCTACATTATTGATGGTGAAGAAATTTAATCTGGCGTTGAGTGGATAATGGTTCCTTACGGTGACACTAAGATTGCTCCAATCCCATGCCCCAATGCATTCGATGCACCATCAAAGCTCATCTTTCATGATTTCTCTTTGACGACTCACACTCTTTTCACCGCAATGCATATCAAATCCTCGTCTGGAAATCAAATCTCAAAGGCTCATATTCCTCCGTGGTTCGAGTTACTAAGAAGTCATTATCGCGCTCCCCTTTATCGACTTTTGACTCACATATACAATGTCGTACTCGATAGTAGGATCGCCATCGTGCCATTCTTCACGAAAGTGCGGTGATTCCATCATGTATTTTATTGGGTCCAGCTTTTGAAATTAACCACGTCGTATGATACAACATATATTATGCGAGCCTTGAACTTCCTGACCAAAGCACAATGTAATTTTTCAATTGACGGGTACTTTGCTTCATACTCTGTGAACTTCTTACTGAGATAGTAGATTGCCCTTTCCCTTTTCCCCAACTCATCATGTTGCCCCAGTATGTAACCCATTGAATTTTCGAACACAGTTAGATACAATATTAAGATCTTAGGGAGTTGGCGGTACTAGCACCGGAGGGTTAGACAAATACTATTTTATCTTGTTAAAAGCCACTTGGCACTCATCGTTCCACTCTCTCGGATTATGTTTTCAAAGGAGTCGAAAAATTGGGTCACATTGGTTGGTAAGTTGAGCAATGAATCGGCGATGTAGTTCAACCTCCTTAAAATCCTCTAACTTCTTTTTGTGTGTACGCGGAAGTGGTAGTTCTTGTATGGCTTTTATCTTATCTAGATCAACCTCAATACCTCTCTCACTAACAATGAAGTGAGTAATTTTCCGAGGTAGCCCCGAACGTACATTTGGCTGGATTACGCTTCAGTTGAAACTTTCTTAGTCTTTCGAACAATTTCTTGAGGTTCCCAATATGCTCTCTTTCCCCTCAAGATTTGGCAATCATATCATCAACATAGACTTCTATCTCTTTGTGCATCATGTTATGGAATAGCATCACCATTGCCCTCGATATGTTGCCCGACATTCTTTAATCCGAACAGCATCACCTTGTAGCAAAATGTTCCCCATATCGTTACGAAGGTAGTTTTCTCCATATCCTCGGGAGCCATCTTTATCTGATTATAACCCCAAAATCCATCCATGAAAGAAAACAATGAATGTTTTGTTGTGTTATCCACCAACGTATCAATGTGTGGCAAGGGAAAATCATCTTTAGGACTTGCTCGATTCAGATCGTGATAATCCATGCACATTCGTACCTTACCGTCTTTCTTGATCTTTGGGACTATGTTAGCTACCCATTCGGGTATTTGGAGACTTGTAGGAAGCTTGACATCAAATTGTTTCTTGACTTCTTCTTTTATCTTTAATGACATTTGGTCTCATTCGTCTAAACTACATTGAGCAGGTTTGCATTCGGTTTCGGTGAGAGTCTATGGACCACTACATCCTCGTTCAACCATGGCATGTCTTGATACGACCATGCAAAAAAACATCTTTGTACTCACGAAGCAAAGGCGATCAAATCATGTTTGGTGTTCTTTGAAATGGAAGTCCCAATCTTCACTTCTTGCCTCTTCTCTTCATTTCCCAAATTCTTGTCTCATGATTCTTGATAGGGTAAAATCTGTTTATCTTCTTGTTCTACCATCTTTAGTAAGTCGAGACGATACATAATCTTGATATTTTCCTCGACTTGAATTCTCCTAAACAAATAGCTTTCTCAAAATCAATTTCGGGACTTTGTATGGGATTGTTCATGTCGTTGGTATCTCGAGCACTGAAAGGTAAATGGAAAAAAACTATAGAGGAGCATCAAAGTATTGGAACCAAACAAACATAATGTTATGGCATGATATGAGGTACATGTAAGGACGAAATTTGTGAGAAGAAGGAATAATTATGCGATTAACAAGAATGAAAAGGCTATGACAAAATGCATCTCCATTAATGTTCATTTAAATGATAAAGAGCAAACATAAGCTCTTACAAAAGAATCCCACTATTACTTAAGGGCACACAAAAATCATTGAGCATTACTCTGGAGAGGACTTAGAAACTATAAGAAGATCCACAGCAGTCCAATTGTTCAAAATGAATCCAGGAGGACAAGGGCGTATCATTGAAACATCTTCAATTGCATCATCCCCTTTGTCAATAACATTTATACTGACATTCTGAAGACCCGTTTCAATTAATGGCAGCGTGCTTCATTCATTATCTTGCCTTGGGTACATTGTTCCTGCAGATGTCAATGTTTTTGACAAAAGAGGATATGCTATGGGCTCCCATTCCAATTCTCGACTTGAGGCTCTTGCAAACCTCATTTCTTGATCTTTCTGCAACTGTGGATTGTATGGTTTTAGCCTCAGTGAATGATTAGAGTAATAAGCATATGTAATGAATGGATGAATGAATAAATGACAAATGAATGTTACTTATGAATAAATATGCAAAAATTTGGTGTTGATTTCAAGATAGCCCCATACTTAGGCATTTCATTAATCAAAAGAGTCTATTACAAAACGTTTTGCCATCTACGATCTATGATTACACAAATTTCCTAGCCACATCGCCTTGTTTCTTTACTCGTTCTAGGAATTCGACATGCTTGATCCTTGTCTCGGAGGAATTGGTGGCGAGATCTTCGCTTCATCGATAATTGCACAATTTGCCTGTAGCCTTGCAAATTTCATTAATCAAGCGCCAAGATACATATCTTTTTCTTGGAGAGCTCTTTCATAGGCACGAATGTCTCTATCATCTGGCCATTCTTTTCTTCTAGGGCTTTTAGGAGAGTATCTAAGTGTTCTTGATGAGCTTGCGTGTATTTTCTAAATCTTGTATTTTCCTTCTTAGCTCTTGACTTTCGACCGACTAGTCATTAATTCTCGCAGACGCGATTTCATATTCAACATTCTTCTTCCTTAACTCTATCATAGCACGAGCGACTTTTTCCTCTTCCTTCTTCGCTTTCCCTCTCCGAATTCCATCCCACCTTTGATGTTGCTTAATTCTTCCTTCCATTACATCGATCATTTGCCCACCCGCTATTCTTTATGGTGCCTCTTAATTTCTTATTTTCTAAATGAAGATCCTTTAAGTCATTTCTCATGATCTCGACTTCTTTCGGACTTTCTCATTTACGGATTTTTCAATTTGAACATCTATCTTCATTTGGTAATTTTCCTCTTGAGAGAACTAATATCCCGTAATGATGGCCTTTTCACGTTCAAATTCATGTCTTGCTATTTCCGATTCGATTGCATTTCTTACGAGAAAGGATTCGAAAAATATAATCCGTTGGTGAGGTTTGTTGACTATTCACCCATCTTTGTCTCCATTTTTATAATCTTGGTGATAGTATCAGCATCTGAGCTAACTCCATTAGGTAGATTTCCTTCAAGACTTTGCGATATCTCGGACTTTTTTCATGTAACCTTCACTGTAAAAGCAAACTCAAATGTTCTAATCCTCCAGTAGTTGGTATGAAGCGTCGTGAAGCAACCGCCTTTGAACCATTAACGGTGCATATCCAACTCCTCCCATAACCCGAGTAAGGGTACCCAATCTTGGCTTTCGCATTTGTATAGCGAATCAAGGACGGATCTATGGTGCTCTCAAGTTATATCTTGATGCGGAGGTTACAAAAGCTGAAACCAGTCTTTGTTCGGTGACATCCTTGACCAATCTTTCTCAAGGTAAGCTTCCAATGGAGCGAATATTTTCAAAAACATGTGGAAAGGTGTGCGCTCCACTTTCCGAAGTGGCTCGAATCCAAACATTAAGTAGTCATGCACATCGATAAAACGTCCTTCCCTTTTCTCCTACAACAATTTAGAGATCTAAAAGTCTCGGCTAAGATAGTTGGGACGGGTTGATTCCTTGCCTCAACTTTTAAAGAAATCCACCGCCGCAACTTCTATATGCCCAAGAACTTTTGGGAAGACAATTAATCCAGTAAATGGCTAAAGCAAACAGATCCTCTCTTTACAATATCTGGATGATTTTGAACTAAGTCTCAGTAGAAAATTATGGAACACAACTAACCGTTCTTTTCTTTATCATTTTTCAGCCCATGTATCGGTCATTCCGTTAACCTCATTAGCTTTTTTTGAAGGTCATTGGTTTGGGCTCCTTCACATATATTTTGTTAAATTGTACATTGTCAATGCGAAGCAATGCGGCATACTCTTCTATAGTGAGTCATATCTTTCGATTGAAAGTGAAACATTGGTAAGTGGGTCCCGAATCGAACCATGGCTTGAATCAAGCTGTTCATCTACGTTGATAGCGATCAAGTGAGCTATATCCCCGTACTTTTCTTTGAAGATACCCTTAGTGTCTGGGTTCCAATGTTTCCAGATCTGAGTCAAGTCTTCGAGGTTATTCTGACGAGCATTTGAAGTTACATGTTCAGGAAGATTGGAGATGCATCCTTCTTTTAAACTGTCCCCTTTTACTTTCTAAGTTTTCAAAGACCAGTCTCGAACCACGGCATTTTTCTCGGTCACTTGTGCAATTGACTCCTCCATCACAAACCCGTTTTTGGCAACCAATCTCTAATCAACACCTTCCTAACAAGATGCCTATGATGCATGATGAAAAATAAAAATGAAGACAAATAACATTGGTTAATAATTACAACAAATATAAACAGAGAAAAACTATGGCAAATCTAACAAACTAAGCAATTTAATCGTGCATTTTAATGAAACCGACCTACTTTTATTGCCGTTTTTTTTACCCCATCATACTTTACAAAATAAACTTACCCCACTTGCTCATCAAATAATCTACCCGATCCAATTCTATTAAACATGCCTAATTCTCTTGCAAAAAAAATGTAAATACTAAAGAAATAAAAGGTAAGATCGTTTCTCCCATGTACTTATTTTGGTGACTATTAACAGACGAAGGTTCGGCATGGCTCTAGCAGGTGGCTCATACGGTTCACTATATCTTTGCTTCGGTTCTAAAAGGTACTCGAATTGTCCGTCTTGTCGCCTACTAAGGCTAGTCTGAGCCTCGGTTATCGCCCATCATAGGCTCATGAGCTCAATTCGAGGATTACATTTACTTATGCCTATCGGAGGGACGAGTTAACTCACAAAGCATAAGTCATATGTAATCCCAAGTATTCACTACTTTGTCTGAAGGGACGAGTTAACTCACGAAGGCATAGCGTTTACTTCCACTTAAGCGGGAATGAGCCGGGTAGAGAGCTCATGTTATGCGAAAATGCAAGTGCACGGTGTGTGGGAGAAACTCACAAACCTTTTCGTTTTATTTTAAAACTAAAAACTAAAACCGTAAAAACTTAGCTGAAAAACAAAAGATAAAACAAGTTAGAAAAATATTTACAACATGATACAAATGCATGACTTTTCAAAAAGCGAAATTTAAGGATCACGACTTAATATTAATTTGAACAAGGAGTTTGAAAATTTTGACAACACGCGTTTAATTCGAGACTCGACTCTCAAAAAGTCCCGGTGGAGTCGCCAATTTGTAGCGACCTAAAATTTGCTTAGGCGCTAATTGAGAAAATTATTGAACATTTGAATCTGAGTTTCAATTTTATTTAAAAAGGGAGTCGCCATCGATCTTTTTCTAGGTGTGATCGGACACCTAATAAATCCTCTTTTAAAGAAAAATTATTTTTGAATTTTCTTAAAAAGGGCGGGTTTAAGTCTGCGTCAAAATTCGAGAGAAAAAAATAGGGTCCGGAGTCGATTACGCGAGGAAGGTATTAGCACCTCATGACGCCCAAAATTGGTATCTCGTTAAACGCGTTGTCTTAATTTTCAAAACACAAGTTTAATTTAATATTTAATCGTGATCCGATTGAGACACGAAATTTTATTTTAAAAAAGAGAATTTTAAGACTAGAAATTTTTTAAACCCGAGAATTTTTGAAAACACGAAAATTTTTTAAACCAAAAATTTTGAAAACACAAAAATTTTAGAAATACGAAAACTTTGAAAACACGAGAATTTTTTGAAACACGATTTTTTTTTGAAAACACGAAATTTTTGAAAACACGAAAATTTTAAAACACAAGAAATTTTTTTCGTTTTAAAAACATGAATTTTTGAAAATGCGAGAACTTTGAAAACACGAATTTTTTTTGAAACACGAAATTTTTTGAAAACACGAAATTTTTGAAAACACGAATTTTTTTAAAAACGAAAATTTTGAAAGCACGAAAATTTTGAAACACGAGATTTTTGAAAATCTGAAATTTTGAACACGAATTTTTTGAAAACATGAAAATCTTTGAAACACAAAATTTTCAAAGTACGAAAATTTTTTTTACACTCGAGAATTTTGGAAAACCGAAAATTTTTGAAAACACGAAATTTTTGAAAATATGAAAATTTTGAAATATGAAAATTTTTGAAAACACGATTTTTTAAAACACGAAAATTTTGAAAATACGATAATTTTCTGAAAACACAAAAAGTTTTGAAACTCGAAATTTTATTTTATTTTTTTAGATTTTTTTTATTTTTTAAAAAGGACGTATCGTATTTAACACGAACCGATAATATTCACCCAACATAGCGATGAAATCAACGAGTTAGTGTCAAACCGATTCGTTGCCTTATTTATTAAAATTATTCGAATAATAATAAAATTAAATTAAATTAAATTTAAAATATAAACATAAAACAAATACAAAATAAGAATATGCTTTAAAAATATTAATAATATTAAAAATAAAATATCATCAAAATACACAAATTAAACTAAAGTGAGTAAAAAAGAAATTACCGAAAAGCCCAAAAATACGGGCCTGATCGAATGGTTTACGAGTCTCGGTTTTTTCTTTTTTCTTCTTCTTCTCTTTTTCTTTGTTGGGCCACGGTTGGAGCTCTTGAAATGGGCTTCTTGTTGGGTGTTCAAAATGGGCTCTCTTGGTAGCATGTTGGGTGCCTTCTATTATTTGGGTGTTTGTTTTTGGCTCCTTTCTCTTTTTTTTTTTGGTGCTTCTTTTTTTTTGCTTTTGTTTTTTTTTTATTTTGATGGCTTTGTTGTTGGTGGGCTTTCTTTGGGCCTTGGATCGGGACGCCATGGTCATGGTCGGTCGGGTAATCTGACCGAGTTTGTTTTTTTTACTTTTCTTTTTACTTTTCTTTCTTTTTTTCCTTTTTCTTTCTTTTTTTTCTTCTTCTTCTTCTTCTTCTCCTTTCTTCTTCTTCTCCAATCATGCATTTGCTGTCGTCGACTCACTTCCGTCGGTGGTGAGCCTTCTCTGCCTCTTCTCTTCTTTCCTCTTTTTTCTCCTCTTTTCTTTCTCTTTTTCTTTCTTTTTCGTGTTTTTTGTGAAATGTTGGGGTTTCTTCTTTGGGCCTTGGGTCACGGGTCAGTCCTGGTCGAGTCATGGGTTGGCCATTGTAAAAAAATATTTTCTTTTATTTTTTCCTTTTCTTTTCTTTTCTCCTTTCTCCTTTCTTTTTCTTTTCTTTCTTCTTTCTTCTTCCTTCTTTCTTCTTTTTTCTTCTTTCTTCTTCCTCTCCCTCTTCTTCTTCTTTTCTTCTCCTCCTAGCAATCCTTTGTCGTGTCGTGGTCATTGTCTTCTCATGGGTGGTGCGGCGCCTCCTCTTCTCTTCTTCTTCCTTCTTCTTTCCTCTCTTCTTTCTCTTTTTTCTTCTTTTTGTGGGTTTTTCTTCTTTGATCATGGGGTTTGATTTTTGGGGAAAAATCCCCTTTTATAGTGTGTTTCTTTACCTTTTTCCCATGCTTTTGCAGGTAGCAGTTGAGGAGGGAGTGGCCACCCATCTTTGGTGGTAGGAAAATCCGGAATTAGGTGTCCCAAATCACCAAATCGCGGAAGGACCAGATTACAATCACAACAAAATTTATGGGGTTAAAACGTAATTTTAAGAAAGTATCAGGGTCAAAATGTAATTTTAGAAAAGTTTTGGGGTTGAAACATAATTTAGGAAAACTTTAGGGGCCAAAATATAATTTTAGGAAAGTTTAAGGGTTAAAATGTAAAATTTTTTAATTAATTTTTTAAAAAAAAATTGAAAAGTAAACCCATAATTAAGCCGGGCAAAATTTAGTGCTTACAATTATTTAAAAACTCGCCAAGTTTAAAGAAGAGTCTAAATTAAGGGTATCTCTTTGGATTTTCTGTCAAAAATGGTTGGTGATACAGTCTTGAAGAAAATAGGCAATATTAACCCAAGTATAAAAAGGGGAATCATTCGCAAGAAAAATGATATTCTGCATCCATGCAAGCATCATGTATACGCATCCAGTTGGGCCACCCGAAGAGTGATCAATTAAATGAACAAGCTACAAAACCTTACACCCCCGAGTTATAATAGGATAGATGGAAACTGATTCAGATCCTATGCCCCTAAGTCACAAGGAGATGAGTCCTAAAGTTACAGTGGGGCAAATCTGTTGAGTAAGGTATAATTGTTTTCATGGGTTTTCTATCGAAAATACCAGCCGAACAAGATGGAAGCATAGTATATCAGCAATAGAGCCCTGATAAACGATGAATGATGGCACCTTAAACTTTTAAAAAGGGGTCATTCTCATGAAATTCTGCATTCATGCAAAACACATCTATTTAGGGGCATTTGATTCATTCCGATCATTGCATCCTAATCTTTGTAAAAAGACCATTCTCATGACATTCTGCATTCATACAAATGTCATCCATGAGACAAATCTATTTAGGGGCATTAGATTCATTTTGATAATTACATCCTAATCATTTTACATAAACATAAACACAAAATTGATTTTATAGCACAAGTCCGCTAAAGGACGTTGTCGCAGCATCAGTAAATTCAAAGATCTTGCCTTGCTCAGTGAAGTGGATCGAAGACAGCAAATCTGGCAATCCTGAAGTTACAGGAACAGATCAAAGCTAGACAATTTTTATCACCTCAAAGTTCCAGTGGAGCAGGTCGAAGTTACAAATCCCTCCTCCCTGAATTTACGATGAGGATCAGTCAGTATTCCTTCGAAGTTTCAGCAGAGAAGATGGAGGTTACAAATCTCTTCTCCCTGAATTTTTAGCTCCTCGAAGCTCCAGTGGAGTAGGTGGAGGATACAAATCCCTCCTCCCTGAGTTTACGATGAGGATCAGTCAGTATTCCTTCAAAGTTTTAGCAGAGAAGACGGAGGTTACAAATCTCTTCTCCCTGAATTTCTAGCTCCTCGAAGCTCCGGTGGAGTAGGTGGATGTTACAAATCCCTCCTCCCTGAGTTTACGATGAGGATCAGTCAGTATTCCTTCGAAGTCAACAGAGAAGATGGAAGTTACGAATCTCTTCTCCCTAAATCCTTATCACCATGAAGTCCCGAAGGAGCAGATTGAAGCTACAAATCTCTTCTCCAGGAAGTTACATTGAAGTGGATCGAAGCGCTAGTTTTCATGCCCTTGAAGATGTAGTGGGATGGAATAAAGCTATTCAAAGAAGGAAAGAAGCACCAAGAAGTCAAGATTCGGCGAGACCGACAAATTTGGCCCTCTTTAAAGTCCTTTCTCTATTCTCGTTACACAACAATGAGCAAAGAAGGGCAGCTGTAGGGCCCTAAATTTGCCCGTGCCCATTTTTTTAACCAATAAAATAAAAAAACCAAAAAAATCCAAAAACAGTCCAATAATTAAATGTCCTTTTACAATTAAAACCCAATAAAAACCCAACAAACACCGGCCCGCTAAGCCTAATCTGAATCCGCCCGAACAGCCCAAATAATCTCAGCAGGATGAAACCCTAGGAGATTCTAGAATTTTCTTGGCACCGCACCCTCGCTAAATGATTGGGCTACCTTGCATCGCTTCAAGAACCCATACCTCCACGTCACCCATGACCTCAGTACACCGCTCGAGCGACCTCCGTACAACGCCACGCAAGATCGTACCTACAAGCAGACAAAAACCAGAAGCAACAACAAAGAAGAAAAAATATTGTATTTTGATTTATTACTTTTCTTTTCTTTTGGATATAAAAACCGAAACAAACTATTGTAATGGAGATTTTTTACACACACATAATATAGAGAAAACAGAGAAAATACCAAATCAAAAAAATAGAATTCAAAGGTTTTCTTTCCGATTTCAATCTTTTTCAATTTTTTTTAATCTTGTTCTATTGGCTTTTGATTCATTTTCTTTGTGCATGCAAAAAAAAAAAACCAAACTGAATAAGAGAAAAGAAAGACTTACCTTTGAATACGAACTGTAGGTCAGCTTTCTCCATAGTAATCGGAGAGAAGCGGTCCCATGAAACGGAGAATGTAAAGCGTCAGGGTTGGGTTCGGTCACCTGAGTTGGATTCTGCCTTCATTTGCTCCGTTGTGATCGGGGTTTGAACGGCGGTGGATCGAATCGAGTTTTTCGGGATCATTTATTGCCGTTGATTGCGGCATTTGAGTAGCTATTAGGAGAGGTTTGGGATTATGGCTGAGAATAAAAAAAATAAAAAGGGATTAGGGTTTGTTTTTTTTTTTTAAAAAATCTGTTTAGTTTAAAGTTATTAAGTAAAAGGAATAACACAAAACGGCGCTGTTTAGAGATGTAGGATCCGCGCGTTGACCCGCTTGGTGACCCGAACCCGCGCCTTTTCGTTTTAAAAGGGATATTTATGTGATCAATCCTTCCATTCTCTGATTTGTTTGCAATTTAGTCCTATTCAAACGTGGCGTTTTGGATAACTGGAATATTTGCTGCTTTAGTCCTCAACTGTTTACGCGCATTGTATTTCAGTCCTTTTTCGATTTTTTATTGCTTTTAGCTCTCTGATTTTATTCGATTTCAATATAGTCCTCGATTAATTTATCTTATTATTTGCTCATTAATTTGTCTAATTATTTTCCTTTTGGATTAATATCAAATATTATATATATTTTAAACGGTTCTAAGTATTTTCTATTTTCTATATTATTTTCTTCATTAAATTTTTATAGATATATTATTTTACATATCAAAATATTTTATATATATATATATTTTATATACAATTTGTATTATTTTTGTGTATATATATTATTGATTTTGTATTATTTTATGTATTTATCTTCTTTTGAATTTATTCACATATGTATACATATATATACATTCTTTTAAATTTATTATGTGTAATCGGTTTCTTTGAAAAACTCTTTTTAAATTATATATTTATTTATTCCAAATGCTTTCATATGTCATTATTATTTTAATATAAAATTGTATTACATCAAGTTTATTACGCATATATTATTTAAGTTGACGATATTATTCCTTATATATTAGATGCTTATTTGTTTGTTATTGTATGTATTATATCTCTTAATTCGCGACCGTATATTATTTACGACTTATCATTATAATATTTGATGTATGGATTAATATATTGTTTTGTGTATTAGTATTCCATTGTATCTTACGAGAGATGTAGCGTTTTAATGTCATTTCGATTTTAAAATCATAAAGCGATGCTCGTGTTTAGAGGTTATGAGAAAATCGTGCTCTAACTTACTGAGTTCCGATTCTCTTCGTTTAAAACCTAGCAACCGAGTACCCTTTTTTTCTCTTAAATCCAAATGCACAATATTTTAAATAATAAAACTTATTCTCGGGGATTTGAGATATTGTGCCCTAACTCAATGGGTGTGATGTTTTGCCATCTCGAGATAAGAATTTCAAAAGAACAAAGGCAATATTCCGTATTCGGGAATTTTGGGAAATAGTGCCCTAACTTACTGGGTCTCGATTTTTCATTTGACCCAAATAATGGAATATCCTTCTTAATTTTAACTGCATACAGTATTGAATGTCAAAGGATAAACCTAATTTCAAGAATATAAGATGTGGTGCCCTAACTTCATCGAGTACGGCATTTTATTTCTTCTAATAAGAAGCTTGCATCCAATATGATTCGTCCAAATATGTATTAAGTAAATGGATCGTAATCTAAAGTCTTTTCAAATTTTCGACATCGGGACATTAATTAATCAATTAGGTACCAATTTTGGGAGTATCGAGGTGATAACCCTTCTTTTGTGCGTAGAACTCGACTCGAGCCTATTTTTCGGATCTCAGAGACCAAAATTATTGTTTTAATAAATCAAAATGTTTTATTAAAATAATCTATCTTAAGGTGATCCTATCACACCTTGAATAAAAGATCGGTGGCGACTCCATTTCCATATTTTTTAAAGTCGATCCCCGTTTTTTTCCAAAACTCGAAAAAAATGGTTTCGACATGCACAATTTAATGGAAACAAAAATAATTAATATTAGTATAAATTATCCTTATTTGCTCAACTTCTAATAGTATAGACACTAAATTGCTCAATTTATCTTGAGAGGGATTAAATTACTTTTGATCTTATAGTACAAAGATCTCTCGAGTATTTATTTTAATCCTATTTGTCACATCCCAGAATTGGGCCTAAAAGTTTAAATTTAGCAAATTAGGTTTAGATGGTTTGGGCCGAAATTAGTTCTCGATACCAAAGGCTTTAGTGAGGTTCGAAAAATATTTTTCTAACAGGTTTTTAAAGAGAAACTATTTTTGAAAAGTAATTTAGAGGTCTAAATTGTAAAAAGGAAAAAATTGGAAGTATTGATAAACTTAGTATACCTTTTTTTAAAAAATCAGCCTATTTATCCTAGAACAAAACAAAGTCACTCATGTAATCTCCTTCAAACTCCTGCTATGACTTGAAAATCTTTCACTCACCCAAACACTTTGATAGCCTATAAAAGCAAACTCTTCTATTATGATTCTACTGATCACCTTTAAACAGCAAAAACTGTCTCAATGTTTTTAAGAGCCTTCATTGATTTTCAAGTCTGTTTCTATCGAGTTTTTATAACGAGTGAACACCAGGTCACCATTCTCTAGTACGAGGTAAGGTTTTGTTCCCTTTAAGTTCATGTTTTAGCTAAAGTTGACGTCGTTAATGGTGAAACTTGGATTTCTGAATTAAACCATTATTTTAAAGTATTTTCCAACTTGTTTTGAAGTGGAGAAACTGAGAGCAAATTATAAGGACAAGTCGGTCTAATAGGTTCGTCGAACTGGCAAAGTATAGGTTTAAACGAACTATGTGTGCTATGTGTTTTGTTTGATTTTTTATGTGTTTAACATGTACGTGTGAAATTGCAAACCCAACAGAGCCTTCATCAAGCAAAACAAAGGGCAAGTAGAAGCTCGTATACAAATTTGCAAACCCGACAGGTGAGTGTTCTAGGATCGCCATTAGTATGTGCAAACCATAATTTTATGGTGATGAGTTTGCCATGTGTGAACCATATGTGTTCGCGGCAAGTATGAATATGAATGGATTATGATATGTGAAAGCATGCCTTGTGCATTGCGAGCTATATATATGACACGTGGATGAGTAAGTATGATATGAACTGCTTATACATGTATATTTGACTTTGTAATCTCTGAAACCATTGGATATAATTAGTATGCCATAGGATTTATGATTACTCACCTATATGCTTTTCAATTTGGGTGAGAGGCCTTGGGGATATGTGAGGTGTGTTTGGAGAGTGTTTAGCTTTATGCTACACTTGGAGAATATGTGCGATGTGTTTGGAGAGTGATTAGCTTTGTGCTACACTTATGGGAGGTGTTTGACTTTTGAGTTTCGGGTGTGATGGAGATCCACTTATCCAATGTGTTGTGATTAAGTAAACTTTTATGTTTCAAATCGTCAAAGAAATAACTATACACAAATTGTATATATGTATGTGAACCCTTATATGTATACGGACCATTATATATATGAACCATCATATGCATGTGAACCTTTATATGTATATGAACCCTTATATATGTATGCGGACCTTATGTGTATGCGAACTCGTATATGTTTGTGAAGTAAAAGTATGAAAGTAATGGAGAACTCATTGGGTGACTTATGTTTTGTATATGCTATGTGGTTCTTCAAAACATTCACTGAGTTCGTAAGAGTTCACACACTCTTTACTGAACACTATAGACAGCTAGGTCGCACGGTGTGTAGTGACGAAGCGAGTGATCCAAGCAAGACATAAACACTGAATAGGTGGTACAAATGAACTTAGGACTCAAAGGCAATATGGGATTCCACTTGGACTTAGAGATATTTTTCTATATGTTGACTTCATTGATTATTCTAAAACTTAGTTATTTATGTTTTTTTTTTTATTTCAAGCTTACGAACCAGTAAAACTATATATATACCTGAATATTAAGTATGCTAATTCCTTGTTGGTATGAATACCATTTGAAGTCATGATTGATGTTTCCTTAATTTTATGAGTTCATGTTTAAGTACTTAATTTTCAAATAGAGTATTCGCCATAAGTTAAGAGCAGGAAATGATCAAAACTGATTAATTTATATAGAGTTTGCCAAAGTAGCTGCGAAGTGACAAAGTTGCCGACCTGTGCAGGATACGAACCCTAATGTTTGGCGAATTGCTGCTTACGAACCCCTTTGCTTGCTTAAGTTAAGTATTGTGAGTTAGTCACATGTTCTTATTTTATTCACATGTTTTGTGCGGTGTGTTGGAGGTTCAATTTGTGCTCAACTAGAGAGTCACTTAGGTGACTAATATGACGTTCCATAGCTCGAGTGTGGCAGACGAACGAGATATGGGGTGTTACACTATTCTTGAACTCTAATCCCATATTAATCCTAAATTTAAACTCTAAATTTTATTTTATTATTATTAATGACTATTTTTATTTAATTAATTAATACAAAATTTTAGGGTAATTAGAATTAAAATAATGGTAGAGAGAATTGGTTTAATTATAAAGAGTTTAAATGTTTAATATATTAATTAAGTTTTTTAAAATATATAAAGTGTATGCCTAAAAATCATTTTAAAAGATTATTATAATACAATTTAAACTCAATACTCAATATAAACAGCCATGTACCCTAATATGATCATTAAAAAAAAAAAACAAAGGAAACAAAAGGGAAGATAATAAAGTTGATGGATCTAGTAGGATGAATGTCATAACAATCTTTAAAATGGGGTTGTTGTATTTTGGTTATTTATTATTTTTTTCAATTTAATTACTCTAACTAAAATAATTGTATGAATTAGTAATCGTCATTAAAAATTCCGTTAATCACTAACAAATTTAGGTTATCAACAATCTTCTCTCAATTGAAAACCCTAACCTTCCCTTTGTGCCATCACTAGGGGTGAGTATTCGATCAAATCGAGTCGAATCGAGTCAAAAAATTTCGAATTAGTCGAGTTGAAGAATCCTATTTTTGCAACCGAACTCAATTTAAATTTTTTTCGAATCAAATTGAATCGAGTCAAAAAATTTCGAGTTAAGTCAAGTCGAGTTAACAAATCTTATTATTTATACTTAATGTTATATTTACATGAACAAATTATTTAACTAGTAAACGAAGTATAAAATTATTTAACTATATAAACAATATAATGGTTTTGCCTTTTAACTTAATAAGTAAATATTTATCAAAACAACGTAATTTTAACTTTTAACTTTAGAAAAGGTAAACATTTATCAAAATGGTATAGTTTTGTCTTTTCTTATTTGAATTTTTGGATAACACAAGTTATGTAATTCACATTCGAGTTAAACCAAAAAATTTAATTTTTTATTCGAGTTGATCTAAAAAACTTGATTAACTCAAATAACTCGAACTATTTAATTCAAAATTTAAAAATTTTATCAAATTTTTCAAATCGAATCAAATTTTACTCAACCCTGACCATCACTGCCTTCGCTGCTAAGCTCTAACATTATCATTCGGCCTCCAATTGTCTGTTCTCTTCTTTTATTATTATTATTATTATTATTATTATTATTTTAAAACCCTCGATCGCCTCTTCCGAGCTTACTGCCGCCACTCGCTGCTTCCTAAACCATCACCACTGTGGTGAACCATCGCCCCACCAAACCCTAAATTAACCCATTGAAGTCCCTGTACCCATTATCATACCCAAACAACAAATCATTGAGCCAATTTCTTTTGAGTCCAGCAATGCTTACAATAAACAATGGGTTCTTTTTTTTTTCTTCAAAATGGCTCTATTTTTGTCCTCTCTTGGCTTTATTGGAGCTCAGTTTGTTGAAGGCGAAAACCTGGCTCGATACACCACACTTTATCGCAGCCTTTAATGCTTTTATACTCTTTTATGTACTCATTTTCGAGTTCTTTGAAGGTATGAATGACGATCTCCATCACAAATTATTGCGAATAACCTTGTTTAACTTCATCAGTGGTGTCAATGGAGATGTTAGTGGAGGAGATGCAGGTGGTGGAAGTGGGAGGGGTCTAGTAGTCGAGAAAGTGCTTGGGACATGGGGATTAGCGCTCATTGTTGTCGTTCTCGGGATTGGCGATAGTATCGACGTTGAAGCAACAGTGACATGGGCATTGGAGAATAAGTTTGGGTTGTTGATGAAACAAGATCGAGGAGGAGTTGGCTGTTGAGGAGATCACTATTGACAATGCCATTAGTAGAAAGCAAAAATTTTAACCGTAATGACTAATTCACATAATTATTTGATTAAATTGAAAAAATATTAAATTGATAAAAATAAAACACATTCTATTTTAGATTATATATGGGCATAGTTTACCAAAGAATAAATCATTTATGAACATTGAATCATAGGATGGCAAGCCTATTGGTCAATTTATTCCTTCCTTGGGCCATGTAAAAAGACTCAAAATTCTTTAACCATCCCTTGTCTTCCCCGTCACCTTTGGATCACATAACCACTACTTAAACACACATCATCCAAACACAAACACTTCCATTATTGTCGAATGTCATCACCCAACATCTACCTGCAAAATCTTCCAAAACAAAAAAATGTGCGGTTCCAACAAGCAGGAGTCCGAACACATCAAACGACAGCACACCATTCCATACTACGCGCAACGGGTTCGTGATAGCTGCACAACTAGGGTGACCAAAATACTATGTGCCATATTTTTATGTCTTATTTTAGTTGTTGGTGTTGTTTTCTTCATTTTATGGCTTAGTTTACGCCCTCATCGTCCAAGGTTTTATATTGTAGACTTTAGTATTCCTGGTTTGAATCAACACTCAGAGTTTGAGAATGCTCAAATAACATTAAATGTCACAGCCAGGAACCCCAACCAACACATTGGAATCTATTACATCTCCATGGTGGGTTCAATTTTTTACGAAGATCAAAACATGGGGTCATCTCCATTGATGGATCCGTTTTACCAGGAACCAAAGACAACTACAATTGTGTACCATACATTCAATGTGGCCACATTGACGGTTAACAGCCGAAGGTGGAAGGAGTTTATGGAAAACAGGCAACAAGGGACGGTGGTTTTTCGTATAGATATAATGGCAGTGATCCGATTTAAGGTTTCTACATGGGGTAGTCAACACCATAAGATGCACGCCAATTGTGATGTTGCAGTTGGTCAAGATGGATCGATCTTGCCAGCTTGGAAGAACAAAAAATGTCCAGTTTATTTCACTTGATTCTTGCACACTTACATATATTTATGTCTTTCTTGTTTTCTTTCTATTTTTATTTATTGAAAGTGGAAGTGTAGCTCCATTGTTGTATAATCATATTCTTATTTGATTTGATTAAATTTTATTGTAACGTACATTATTAATTATGCTTTATGATTGATGGTGATTTTTTTAATCTTTCAAGTTTAATTGGACGGGACAAAATAAAACTATCAATTTCGTTCTTATTTATGGAATCATTTTATGAATTAAGTTAATTTTACGAGTTAACTCGAAATTAATTCAACTGTGAAATCATTAAAATGCCCTTATTTTAAAAAATAATTAATATTATTGTAAAGATATTTTATCTTTTATATAATATACAAATAAAACAATTAAAAACACTATGAGATTTAAACCCAAGACCAATAGATCCATATGAACAACCTTTATCACTCTACTAATAATCATTTATTGACATAATTTTGTAAATATAAAATATTTTCAATCACAAAGGTTGATCATCATTCTTAAAAAGAAAAAGGAAAAAACAATTAGTCTTTGAAGCTTTCATGTCACATAAAGCAAAGTAACTCAAAAAGAAAAGAATACAATAGGTATCTCCCTAATGTACCTCCTTAACTTTATTCTCACTCAAACCACTGTTCCCTGCACATAAACCAAATTCCATTACCAGGCTGATCAATCGATTCAATTCATGTGAAAACCTGTGTTGTTGTTTTTTCATTCTCAAACAATAAAATGTGTGAGACCAAAAACTTCTACTTTTGGATTCTTCAAATTCTTGGCCTGTTAGGCATCCTTGTTCTTTGTCTATGGCTAGCATTGCGTCCGGGAAGCCCCCATTTTACGATCACGAATTTTTCGGTCCCTGCGGTAAATGATAGCAATACATCTGATCATGGAATCATTCAATACCAACTTGATATCAAGAATCCGAACAGAGACTCAGGTATTTACTACGATGATATCTTGCTAATCTTTTATCACGGGGTGAATATAGTGGGGAACAACACTATCCCATCATTTACTGAAGGGAAGAATCGAAGTCATCAAGTGCTCAACCATTTCATTGTTGACAACCCCTTTTGGGCAGCTCTTCGTAGTGCAATACTGAATGCAACAGCTGAACTAAGAGTGGATTTATCAACTAAGGTCAGATATAAAACATGGCTAATAAAGAGTAGGCACCAAGGGTTACACAGGGAAGGAAATATACCCATTGGCAAAGATGGCAAGATATCCAACAAGAAGAAAGTTAAACTTCGGGATGCATCAAAATGATTCAAAACTTGGGCCTATTAGTACTTTACCTCGGGTTTCTTCATGTATGTCTCTTCTTTTTAATGTGTATTCATGAGTTTCCCAATATACAAAGTTTTCATAGGTTGATGAATTTAGGTGTTTTGAATGTAATCATCAAACGCACACATGCAAATAAAACAATATTCTTTTTTTTTCTGTCAACATGTACCCGACCTTAAATGTAATATACAAGATTCTTCTCTGTTTATTCCAAAAGAAATGTTTGGAATTTTTTTTACAGCTAATTTTTCTTAGTAATAGGAAAAGAATAATGAAACGGTGTAATAAGTATCATATTTATTTATATAATTAATTTTTATTTTTATTATATTTTATAATACTTTCAACCCGTTTATAAGCAATGTATCATACACCCTAATATAATAAATCGGCTAGACAACCTTTTTTAAAAAAAACTCATCTAAAATCTTACAACAACCGCATTGCATTTATTGATGATATGCCAAAATTCCGTTAGATGTTGGATTCCCTATATAAGGATACAGTCACCGTATGTTTGGCTGCAATGAGGGGTTAGCTTCCATGTTTCTTCAGCGACTTATTTCGTAAGAAGAATCAATTCATTGATATTACACTCTTCATAGTCCACATTATTCATCTAAGTTTGGAGATCCGGTTTAAAATTTAAAAATGAATTTTTAAAATAAGGTTTAGGTTTCGGCTTTAATATTAAAATTAGCCTTAGTCATTTTTATACTTTTGTGATATATTTTTATATTAAGCTTTTAATAAAATTTTAAAATTTAAAATATAAAATATATTAAGTTGTTTAAATTTAAATTTTTAATAAAAGAAAATTTATTTAAATATTGAATCAAAAAATGTTTTTTAAAAAATAACAAGTGTAGCCTAAAACGAGCTTGAGTTTTAAGGCTTGAGTAATTCTTTGAATTCATATTTTGGATCTGATCGAGCTTCAACAAATATAAAATATATTAATATCATACATAAATTCTACTCGAACACGATCCATACACACCACACCTAGTTGATATCTTACACCTCGTTAAAGAGCTTCACTTTTACGCTCGTAGATTTAAAATATTTCATTGTTGATATTATTAAAAGAAAATATCTTCTTTTAAATAGAGATTTATCATGTTCACGCTTAGAAATGACAAAAAAGGAAAGAGAGACTAATTTGGAGGGATATTTTTTAAAGAAAAATTCATTAATCCATTCCATTAATGGGATCATATGATTTGAAAAAAAAAACAATACACACCCATAGTAGGCGATAAAGGACAAGCTCCATCTACACAACAAAAGTTTCAGCCTCAATATCAATAGAATATTATGATATTTGATAATTTGTTCTCTCATAACTCAAGCACAACATATTTAGAGTGATTGCAAGCACTTAATATATATAATAAGAAAATCAACCCCAAATGATCCAAAACGACAAAAAAATTGGAAAAAGAACTGAGCACCTACCAAACTAGAAAGGACAGACGATATGACCATCTCTAAAATCATTTGCAAAAGCAAGACTACATGCATAAGTAAGACTAAAAAATGTATTATAAAAATAGACAGAAACTTCTAAAAGTACTGAAGGATTATTAAACAATGGAAATCAAACAAAAAAAAAATTAAAACTTAAAACAACACGAGTCGATTACACAAGTCCAAATCGACTTGTGAAATAATTTATTATTCTGAACTCTCTAAACAAAAACAAATTAAGAAACCGAAGGCGAATTATCTACCTTCTAAGAAAAACTACTAGTGATCAATAAAATTTCAATAACAATAGACATCATCATTTATCCATCATAAATTGTAGGATAAATATTGATTTAATTAACATTCCATTTAAGCTAAATTCCAGCTAATTGCTTCACTTGTCACGTCTGTCATAAGTCTTGCTAGCGAAAGTTTCCACAACAATATTAGTCACTTCCTGAAAATAAAAAAAAAGTATGTCCTCAAGTTGAAAATCGAGATAGGCTACTCCAAATTGCACCTATATTTCCCAAAGTCGAATCCTCTACTAAAAGCACATATCATTCAACCAAAATTTCCAAGTGTCAATGATTAAGACGGGAACACAACACTCCAGAGGGAGTTCCAATTACCTTGTCATCATCAATGGCAACTTACCGTTTGGTATATTCCTATATTATAATTTTAATAAAATGTAATATTTTAGAATCTGATGGTTGGGAATATAATTATTAAAAAAATTATTTTATAACATTTAATATACATTAGAAGATATTAATTAAAATTTTAGAAAATTATATTATCACGTTTGGTTCACTTTCTTTTGAATCTAATAATTATTTATGAATTTACCTTTATTAAATAAAAGATTATATTTATGTATTTAATTTTTAAGTATAATAGTGCATATAAAAATTAAATATATAGAAATTGAGCAATAAAAAATATCAAGTGAGAGGAAGGAGGTAATAGTTTTTTGTAATAGATTAATACTCAAACCAATATAATATAGGGTTAATTTTGTTTTAATATTTTTTATCTTTCCAATCTATATGGGAAAGAAACTTTTCTACTTTTTATCATTGAAATCGCATTGTCATGTTCATGGGAAAGAAACTATCAATGAAAAGTTTGATTCCAAAAAAGTAAATGAAATTTGACATACCAAACGTTAGAATCACTTTCCAATTGATTAAATTTCAAGGAAAGTGATTACTTTCCATCATACCAAACGCTACCCAAAAATATCATGGAGACCTTTATACTAAGAGTTAGATTTCAAGGAAAGTAAAAAAAATTGACATACCAAATGTTAGAATCACTTTCCAATTGATTAAATTTCTAGGAAAGTGATTACTTTCCATCATACCAAATGCTACCTAAAAATATCATGGAGGCCTTTATACTAAGAGTCAGATTGCATTTTGTCACTTATACTAAAAAATGGGTAAATTAGCCTCTATACGTTAAGTTAAAGAGCAAATTGGTCATTTTCTAATAAAAATTCATCTACTTCTACTATTAAACATTGACAATATGGTTGACGAAATAACCAAACAATTACACATGGTATGCCACGTGTACCTTATACTAATATACATGGACCAATTTTAAGCAGTAAAAATGGATGGAATTTTTAATAGAGCTAATTTGCTCTTTGATCTAACGTACAATATTAACTTGTCTATTTTTCGAGAAAAGAGAGAAAAATGTAATAAACTCTTAGTATAAAGACTTTTATAATACTTTTACCTTGACCCAACCTTTTTCATTACCAAGACCGATCATAATATTTGAAATCAACTTGTAAAAGGATAGACATGTAATTGATAAGTGATAAAAGTAACATATTTTAACACCGTTCTTAATGCATTTTTGGATGATTATTTGATTTAAAATGGTGAATTTTATGCTTCCAATCTTTTAAATTCATGTTTCTATACTTAGAAAGCATTTGGGAGCAAAAAAAGCGAAAATCTAAAAATCATAGCAAGTTTCAAGAGCCACATGGGTTGGGCACACGGCTTACCACGGCCATGTGTCAAATCGTGTGGATTTCGCGAATCGCACTCCAAACATGCGGGAAAAACACAATTTTTAGTTTTTCGGACATTTTAAGACATATATATGACAAAAATAAGAAGAGGGGAGTAAGGCGTCATAGAATACTGAAGAAAACAACTCGAAAAACACCATTGAAGTCGACTCTAAAGCATATTTCCATCAAGATTGAAGATCTCCTCTTGATTCCTTTGAAGTTTATTATGGGTTTTTTGTTTTGTTTCTTGTGGTTATATTGTCTTCTAAATGTTTTTATTTGCGATTATGAATTAATTTTCTAAATACATGGGGGAGATAACCCTATGATTAATTCTGTCTTTTAATTTATTGTTTTTGATAAATTGTAATATATACATATTTTAATCCCACATTTGGCATACTTTTGGATGATTTATCCCTTGAATTGTGGAATTAGATGCTCCTAATCCTTTAGCTTCATGTTTTATACTTAAGTGAGCATAGGAGGATGAAAAGAACGAGAAATGGGCCAAAAACGGAGAAATTGGGCCAAAGTGAAAATCAACATGGCTTGGAGTTCACCACACGGCCGTGCCACTTTAGCAGATTCGGACACGGCCTGGGCTCGATTGACACGGGCGTGTCCCTGTCATGACCCGTTTTAATTCTACGCGAAAAATGTTTTTTAGAGGCGAAGAAAGACATTCCGAAGCCTATATAAACACCCTAAGTGTGATCTAAAAGGGGAAGCCAAAGGAGGCGAAGCCAAAGAGGGCTGAATACAGGGAATTGCTCGAATAAAGCTAGTTGATCCATCTCAAGAAGCCGGAATCACGCTCAAGACTGAGGATCTTTCCTTTAATTCCTTCAGGGATTTTAGGGTTTTTCTTTATGTTTTGTTATTTACTTTCTTTTGAGATGTATTCTTTTATGAACATGAACTAAATCCCTCAAATACCTGAGGGATGAAACCTAAGACGGATCTTGTTATTATTTTCTGAACTGTATGATAAATACTTGATTTGTTCTTAATTATGTGTTCTTAATTCTTGTTTTAATATTTCAGGATATTGATTCAAGTATTGATGTGCCTATTTAGAGGAGCAAAAGTCCCTGTCTAAGAGTAGATCTAGCATAATTAAGCGGAGTTGATTTCACTCCTAGAAATAGGACGACGAATGTCTACCGGATTAGGGTCAAACCTAATATGGGAGTCCATAGATCGAGTTAATACAACACTAAAGGTTTTAATTAGAAATAAATTTCAATTAATCAACCTAAGGTTAGACGTTAATAGCCTCGAAAGAGGTATTAATATAAATTAGGGAATCCTACGGATCAAGTAAAGTGAATAAATTTGGTTCAGAGTTAAATAACAAGTGAAGTCCAGGTGGATTCTTCCTCGGGTATTGTCTTGATCAATTGATTTTCTCGAAAGTAATTTCCCAATTCGTTCTTTGTGTCTTGGCATCCTTAGCTTAGTAATTAGTTAGATAAAATCCGTTTTATTTTAGGCTAGATAATAAAAAGAAAGTCAGTACTAGTACTTTTGGTTCCTTTGGGTTCGACATCCCGGTCTTGCCACTAAACTATACTACTGTTCGATAGGTGCGCTTGCCTCAATCATGGTGATAGTTAGTTTCTAGGCTCGATCATTCATTATATAAATATTAAAACTCTCAGATCAAGATCAAGTTTTTGGCGCCGTTTTCAGAGAACTGAAATATTAGGAACACTTAATTTTTATTACTTTAGCCATTCTTATTTTTTGCAATTTATTTTTATTTTATTTTAACTTGCTAATTTTTCTTTTTGTTTTTGGCATGTACCTCTACTTTATGACTAGAAGGAACTCGACAGGACCCTTGATTTTTGACAGTGATATAGAAGGTACCATTCGCAAAAACTAAGGAAAAGCCTACAGTACATAGAAGAAGAACAAGAAGACAAAACCAATACTACCAAAGAGATGGCTGATAATAATCCGCTACCTCCTGTAGTTGTCGCAAACCCGGTGAATCAAAATCCTATTCCTCATACTATGTATGATTATGCTAAACCTAATTTAACAGGAACTGAGTTAAGTATTGTTAGTCCTGCTATTGCTGTAAATAATTTTGAACTGAAACCTAACACTATACAGATGATTCAACAGTTTGTTCAGTTTGATGGTTTGCAGGATGAGGATCCAAACAATCACTTGGCAAACTTTCTTGAGTTTTGCGACACTTTCAAGATTAATGGCATTTTTTATGATGCCATTCGCCTTCGATTGTTTCCTTTTTCATTGAGGAACAAAGCTAAACAGTGGTTGAACTCGTTACCACGAGGATCAATCATTACATGGGAATAGATGATCGAAATTTTTTTATTAAAATACTTTTCGCCGACTAAAACGGCTAAGTTGAGGAATGATATCTCTTCTTTTATGCAGATGGATCTAGAGACACTTTACGATGCATGGGAAAGATATAAAGATCGATTGAGAAGGTGCCCTCACCATGGTTTACCTTTATGGTTACAGGTTCAAACCTTTTACAATGGTGTGAACCCCTCAACTAGACAGTTAATTGATTCAACCGTCGGTGGAACCCTGAATAACAAAACTCTTGAAGTGGCTTATGAGTTTATAGAGGAGATGTCACTGAATAACTATCAGTGGCAAGTTACAAGGACAAGGCCAACAAAAGCCGCTAGTGTTTTTAACCTCGACGTAGTAATCATACTATCAAATCAGGTAGAGATGTTAAATAAAAAGATTGATGGTTTATGTGGTTCTTCATAGGTACATCCGGCTATGCAGTGCGATACAAATGGAGGAGGGATGAGCAATACAGAATACCCACCCTACAATCTTGGCATGGAAAGCGAACAGATAAACTATATGGGTAACAATTTTAGACCTCAAAATAACCTTTATAGTAACACTTACAATTCAAGTTGGAGGAACCATCCCAACTTTTCATGGGGTGGCCAAGAAAATTAGAGACAACAACAACCCCTTCCAGGCTTTCAACAGCAACCCTACCCACAAGAAAAGAAGCCGAACCTTGAGGAGATGCTAACAAAATTCATCGCGGTGTTAGAAACTCATTTTTAAAACATCGAAACAACACTTAGAAATTAAAAGAATCAATTTAAGGGATCGAGAACCAATTAGGACAACTTGCTAAGCTCATATTTGAACTGCCAAAAGGTAGCTTGCCAAGCAACACTGAAACAAACCCCAATGAGCAAATTCATGCCATTACCGCTCACGATAGTAAAGGGTTAGATAAACCAGAATTGAGGCAAGAGAAAGTGGTAGAGGAAGGTAAGGTTGAGATAAGCCATGATAAACCAAAATCGGTAATCACAAATTACCAACCTCGCGTGCCATACCCCAATGCGATGAAGAAAGACAACACAAGAACAATTCGATAAATTTCTTAAACTTCTAAAGAAATTACATATTAACTTACCATTTCTTGAAGCTCTTTCTCAGATGCTAGATTCAATAAAATTTTTAAAAGAGCTCTTGGCAAACAAACGGAGGTTAGACGATACGTTGCATGTGGAGCTGAATACAGTGTGCTCAGTAATTCTGCAAAATAAAATACCACAAAAATTAAAAGATCCAAAGAGTTTTACAATTCAATGTTTAATTGGTAGTTTATCTATTAATAATGCTTTAGCTTATTTAAAGGCAATTATAAATTTTATGCCTTATAAAATGTTTAAATAACTAGGTCTAGGGAAACCCAAACAAACTAGGATGAGTATTCAATTAGCTGATAAAACTATTCGGATTCCTAGGGGTATAATTTAGGATGTACTAGTAAAAATTAACAAATTCATATTCCCAATAGACTTTGTTGTGTTAGATATGGATGAGGACAATACGGTTCCTTTAATTTTAGGAAGACCCTTTAGCAACTGCTAGATCTAAAATTGATGTTGGTACAAGAGAACTCACACTTTGTGTAGGTGACGAAACGATTACTCTTCAAGCCCTTGACTCGGCTAGGACATCGAGTAATCAAGGTGAAAACATTAATTTTATCAATAATCATTTGGTTCAACATTCTTCACAGGAAACACCACAAAACTACACAACTAAACCAGATCCTAGACCTCGTGCCAATAAAGAAGTAATTCATGAGGAACGAAGGCTTTAGGTTGATGAACTAGACGAGTGGAAAACACATTTCAAGGAGAGACTAAGAACACACGAAGCAAAACCGAGGGAACCACCAAATGAGCTTATAGGAACAGCAAATTACTTCAAAATTGAAGATCAGGTACTGTTAGATAAAAAAGACCCTCGAATTGACCATTTTAGACCTTAAAACAAACGAAAAGATCCCTTTTAAGGTACTCAATGTCTTCCCATACAGAACAGTCGAGGTAAGTAATCCTATATTTGGCACTTTTAAGGTAAACACTACTCGACTCGAACTATATATTGATAGTAGAATTGATAGCATGAGAAATGATTTTCAACTCCTCAAACCACCATAATTATGTGAATGAGAGGTAAGTCTAGCTTAAGACTTTAAATGAGCGCTTCTCGGGAGGCAACCTAAGCACTAACTTCACTAATGTCATTATTTTTTATTTTTAGCATCTAACTAAAAACTGACCACGATAATAAAATGTAGATTTCCCAACCACACGGCCTTGCACATGGACATGGCCATAGCCGTGTGGACACCACGATTAGACACATCGGCGCGAAAAAACCATGCAGTCTATGGACGAAAACTTTCCTAAAACACGGGCTACGATAAAATGCCACAACCGTGTGATGCGACCATTACCGAAACTGCTTAAAGAACACAGTTGAGATAAATTGACACGGCCTTGCGAGACGGCCGTGGTCGATACTGAGAAAGTCACACAGGCGTACGGCACGCCCCATGCTTTTAGCCCGTGTAAGGCCACCACTCCCGTGCACCACCACCACATCCGTGCCGGCCGCTTCATTAACTCGACAAGACAAGGACCTTGGAGTCCATTTATTTTTTATTTTTCATTTATTATTATTTTTGATTTCTTTCCCTTTATCTTTCTTGGTCTTACTTTATATTAGTATATTTTGTTTTCTTTGATTTAGGTTTAAAAGGCTACTAGGGAATTACCACACCACGACCCTAGTATCCACCTCCATCGGAATAGCCTCCTCCAAATTATCTTAAACCTCCGAATCAAGTTTCCACACTTCCAACTCAATGAATCCATCCAAAATTCAGGAAGTTTCACTTCTATTCCTCTCTTATGATTTCTAACTATATTGTTATCATACATTTTTGTACATTGAGGGCAACGTACATCTTAAGTGTGGGGGGTATATTTATTCTAAAAGTTCCTAACTTTTGCATTATTCTCAATTCCACAATTTTGTCTTTTCTTTCTCATATCACTATTAGAACAAATTCGATTGATTTATGATTTTTATTGATATGCCTTGAATTAAAATATAGGCGATTTTCATTGATTGTTTAAACTTTAAGGCTTTAGAGAATCAAGCATGATAAGTTGATTTTTGAAAAATTAAAAATTTTCTAAGTTATTTCCCCAAGTTTAGGTATTATCTTGAAATTTAAAGTTCACAGGGTTGACATCAAAAGCCAATAATTCCTGTGAGATTTTGAGCCTTTAGAGCATACATTCTTTCGTGCTCACTTTTATTATTGATTTGAGTGAGTCAATATTGATCTGTTATTCTAGAACTTGCCTCGATTATGCATGTCAAGACCACGTCATTGATTTGATATACTGAGATGATAAAGGCACCTAGGATTTAACCCACTTAATTCCCAAAAGGCCTATCTTCATAATTAACCCTTAGTGAACCTCTTTGATCCTAACAAACCATTTCTTGACTTACCCTTTAATATTAACATATAACCGAATTTCTACTTCTCCTAATCTCTTAATGTCCTTTATTTCAAGATTTGATTTGATCAATTGCCTAACTATTTTCTTTATTTTAGGTTAAATTCATCCTATTCATGTATGATTTGTTCTTAAAAAAAAAAATTTGAGTTGAAAGTATAGTTTTCATTAGTTCTATGTTTTTATGAGCTTAAACAGTAAATTTCACATCTTTAGAAGAAGCTCGTGTTATTATTGTAATTATTCAGTTTTAGTCTATTTTTCTAGTTAGATAATTTTTCAATTCGATCTCGATTCTAACTTTCTCTTTCAGCCTGTAACCCCACCCCCTAACCAAGCCACGTTACAACCCTTCTTAAAGACCTTTTGATCATGTATCATCTCAATTTATAGTGGTGGAGACTTGATTTTCATGCAAGCCTATGGGATTAACTTTTCATGTTGACTATTGAGTGCTTAAATTATTGTCCCTTAAACACTTCGAGTGATTTGAGTGAACCCTTAGTGAGGATGTTAACTCTGTGATATTTTGAATCAAAGGTGATTACTTAGATAAGGGGGGATACATATATTTTCCATGAATAAAATACTCAACTTGGATTGTTTGAAACTTTGATGTTCTTTTAGTTGACTTCTCAATGTATGATTACCTATGGATTATTTCGAAACATTATTGATAGGAGTTATAAGTTGAGAAGATGAATTTTAAATGTGAGTTGAGAATTTTGCTTGATGACAAGCAAATGTTTAAGTGTGGGGGTATTTGATAAACCGTAATATATACATATTTTAATCCCACATTTGGCATACTTTTGGATGATTTATCCCTTGAATTGTGGAATTTGATGCTCCTAATCCTTTAATTTCATGTTTTATACTTAGGTGAGCATAGGAGGATGAAAAGAATGAGAAACTAGCCAAAAACGGAGAAATTGGGCCAAAATGAGAATTCAACACGGCCTGGAGTTCACCACATACCGTCCCACTTTAGTAGATTTGAACACGGCCTGGGCTCGATTCACACGGGCGTGTCCCTGCCATGACCCGTTTTAATTTTATGTGGAAAAGGTTACTTAGAGGCGAAAAAAGATATTCCGAAGCCTATATAAACACCTTAAGTGTGATCTAAAAGGGGGAGCCAAAGGAGGCGAAGCTAGAGAGGGCTGAATACAAGAAATTACTCGAAGAAAGCCAGTTGATCCATCTCAAGAAGCCGGAATCACGCTCAATACTGATGATCTTCCCTTTAATTCTTTTAGGGATTTTAGGGTTTTTCTTTATGTTTTGTTATTTACTTTATTTTGAGATGTATTCTTTTATGAACATGAACTAAGCCCCTCAAATACCTGAGGGGATGAAACCTAAGACGGATCTTGTTATTGTTTTCTGAACTGTATGATAAATACTTGATTTGTTCTTAATTATGTGTTCTTAATTCTTGTTTTAATATTTCAAGATATTGATTCAAGTATTGATGTGCTTATTCAGAGGAGCAAAAGTCCCTGTCTAAGAGTAGATCTAGCATAATTAAGCGGAGTTGATCGCACTCCTAGAAATAGGACGACGAAAATCTATCGGATTAGGGTCAAACCTAATATGGGAGTCCATAGATCGAGTTAATGCAATACTAGGGGTTTTAATTAGAAAGAAATTTCAATTAATCAACCTAGGGTTAGAAGTTAGTAGCCTCGAAAGAGGTATTAATATAAATTAGGGAATCCTACGGATCAGGTAAAGTGAATAAATCGTCTGGTTCAGAGTTAAATAACAAGTGAAGTTTAGGTGGATTCTTCCTCTAGTATTGTCTTGATCAATTGATTTTCCCAAAAATAATTTCCCAATTCGTTCTTTGTTTCTTGGCATCCTTAGCTTAGTAATTAGCTAGATAAAATCCCCTTTATTTTAGGCTAGATAATAAAAAGAAAGTCAGTACTAGTACTTTTGGTTCCTTTGGGTTCGACATTCCGGTCTTGCCACTAAACTATACTACTGTTCGATAGGTGCGCTTGCCTCAATCATGGTGATAGTTAGTTTCTAGACTCAATTATTCATTATATAAATATTAAAACTCTCAGATCACAATCAGTTTTATGCAATAAATACTTGAACCTTATTCTTAATTATGTATGCTTAATTCTTGGTTTAATATTTACGGAATATTAATCCATATTTAATGTGCTTAAATCATAGGAGGAAAAATCCCTATTTAAGAGTAGATCTAGCATAATTGAGTGGAGTTGCATGTAATCCTAGAAATAAGACAACATTAATCTACTAGATTAGAATCAAATCTAATAGAGGGATCCATAGATCCAATTAATGCAATAATAGGGGTTTTAATTAGAAAAAAATTTCAATTAATCAACCTAAAGTCAGTTGCTCTTACTCTCGAAAGAGATAATAACATAATTTAAGGATTTTTAAGGATCAAAATACTAAGTGAAGAAATTGTTTAATTCAAATTGATAATAACAGATGAAATCTATATGGATTCTTTCCTAGGTATTGTTTTTCTTATTGGTTGTTTATTTTTTATTTTCCTGATTCGTTTTTTGTCGTGTTTATTAGTTAATTAATTTAGTTAATTTTAGTTTTAATCAATCTCTCCAATTTTTTGGTTAAATAATAGAAAGACAATAATTACTAATACTTTTAGTCCTTGTGGGAACGATATCTTTGCTTACCGTAGTTATACTATTAATTGATAGGTGCAATTTCCTTAGTTAAATTTTAGTTAATTTACCACTGCAATCAGTAATACTCATAATTTTTAAATGGATATTATTTTAAATGTCCAATTAATTATGCGGTTTATTTGCCCATTTTATATATTTTTAGATTGTGGTTTTCCCAATTTGAGAAAAACTAACTCTAGAGAAAATAAAGAAAGGTAAAGGAAGGGCAAATCAATCTTAGAATTTAGAGTTTAGATTTTTTGAAATCTTTGTGTTTTAATTTATTTTCATAAAATCCATATATTATTTAGATTAGTTTAATAGTTTGTCAAATTCTAGTGATTTTCTGATCAGATTGCAATGATATTGTTGGTACAAGTGTAGCATCCATTTTGGTTGAGTAATTTAAGAACAAATAATTTTTGAAGTTTATGATATAGATGTAATAATATGTTTTTCAATGGTATAGGAAATAGTGATTTTGGGGTCACAAATCTGACGAGTAGGTTCGTAAATATTATTATTTAATATTTATGAGTCAAATATGATATTAAAACAAATTTTGAATTGACAATTTATGCTATTTGAATGAATAATAGGTTCAAATGGTATGACCTTAAAGTCAAGTGATTTTTAGAAAATGAGGTACAATACCTCATTTTCTAAAAACCATTATTAAGGTTGTATTAAAGTTTTGTTAAAAATTTTAATATTTAGATAGTTAATTAATTAAAAGGACTAAATTATAAAGGATGTAAAATTTAATCACTATTAGATTTAAATGATTAAATGGCTTAATGGATATAAGTGGAAGGATTAATATGATAAATATACCATTTTTAATTACTGGGACGGCAAGAGAGCTTTAAAATTTTGTTTTATTCATGTGTAAATGTTAAAATAATTTTAAAAATAAGTAATAAAATTAAAGTAAAATAAAAATAAATCACTATCATCTTTTTTAACAAAGTTTTCCACCGGCTTTAGAAAGACAAACCTCCATGGAAATATTTCAAGTTTCGGCTATTGAAAGATTTTTGCATGTTAGTCCGCTTTGAACCCATTTCTCATAATTTTTATGTTTTTAAGATCGTTGCAATTAAGTCCAACTAGCTCGTACCTTCGTTTTTGAAACTATTAAAGATTTTAAATTTTTCATTGATGAATTTTTATGATTTTAGATGTTAAATGATGAATTTAATTATTAGTTGTTATTTATAAGTATTTTGTTAAGTGATTTTAATGAATTTAATGATTAGGGATTAAATTGTTGAAATAGTAAAATTCAATATAAATTGTGTAAAATGAGGGAAAATATGGGCTGTTATAAGATTAAAGGAAAATTGGCTAACATTAATTTCAGCTAAAATGGTAAATTTGCATGTTTTGGGCTTAGATAATAAATTGTATAAAAGTAAAATGTTGGAGACAATTTTGTAAAATATAAAAAAGACTTAATTTATTAAATGAATTGGTTTTGGCTGTTTGAATTAATGAATTGAATGAAATTATTAATTTAGATCAAGAACGAGTGAAAAATCGAGGGGAAGAGAAAATTACCAAATAGCTCTTGTATTTAGCTAGGTAAGTCTGTATGAACGTTTACTGTGATATTGTTATTTAAATTGAATGTCATGCTATGTTACTCTTAATGAAAATGGATCGATATATATATATATATATGTATTAATGTTTGACAAATTGATGGTTAATGAGTCTCGGTTGAACTTTAGTAATTCGTAGGATACAAATGACATGTCATTAGTGATTTCAAGTTTCAGATGCTAGTCTTGAATGCCCTACCGATGGATGAGGTCTTGTATTTGTTACGAATACTCCACAGCTCGTGTGAACAGCATCGTGTAGTTTACATTCCGACCCACAACTCGTGTGAGCAAACCCATTTCATAGCTCGTGTGAGCAATGATGTAAATGAAAGGTTATGGATATATGTTTAAGCACACTTTGTGTGATCTTTCCTAAGTATCCGATGATATTCTAATTGGTTCAACGAGCAAGGAAAGGATTGAAATGATAAGTTTCCAAATGAAAATATTTTATGTTCATGAAAAGGTTGTATGAATCAAATGATGTATTTTCTCATGAAATGACTTATCATGCAGTTGATCCCAAAGAGTTATGTATAAATGCACTAACTTGTGTATTGATGATGATGTTTAGGCTTGTGCCAAGCTTGTGGTTATGGTTTATTTTTATGCTTATGCTTTGTACTATGCAAATGAAACGGTAAGAAAAGAGAATGAAAAGATAAGTTCATAAATGGGATATAATATGATGATATAAAAGGATTGATGGGCTAAATGTTGTACTTATATGTGAGAAATCAACTTATACTATGGATGAATTTACATATATCATGGATAAATACATTGACTCGTGAATTGACAATGTTGTTTAGGCTTATGTTAAGCATTTGGAATGAAATGGAAAGTAAGTAAATGGAATGGTTCATAATCTTATAAAAAGGTTGATGATTGCGTAATATGTCTTATAAAATCCTATTACGTTATGAATGA
This sequence comes from Gossypium rotundifolium, assembly GCA_025506655.1. Lineage (NCBI taxonomy): Eukaryota > Viridiplantae > Streptophyta > Magnoliopsida > Malvales > Malvaceae > Gossypium > Gossypium rotundifolium. Next base: position 26,479,641 of record CP106727.1, read on the forward strand.
AAAATATATGTGATGCTAAAGGACTTACTCATTTGTGAGTTGATGGTTATGTAGTTTTATAAATCTTATGGCATTGGTATAGGTTTATATTTATACTATAAAGTTCATTATTGAAATGGAATATTATGTTTAAAGTTTATACGATCTTACTAAGCAATCATTGCTTACGTAATTATTTTCCTTTACTTTACAGCTTATTGGATGCTCAATCGGTTGGAATTTCGTCAGAGATCTATCACACTATCAAGAAGACAATTCGGTAGTTTTTGAGTAATTTGGTTAAGGTTTATAATGGCATGTATAGGACAATTGTAATGGTATTATAGTGCATGTGTTAATGATGTTTTGGTATGTGTAAGCTTTGGAAAGCTATATTGGTTTGGTACATCTCGACACCTTACCAAATTATGTGATGTTGATTACTTTAAAGTGCTTGTTGATATGATTCACTTGGCATGTTGATGATAGTTTAAAAATGGTTACTTGTGACATGTTTTAGTTCATAATTGAACTAGGTTATTATGTTTAAAAATGGTTGAAAGGTGATTTGGTAAGTATACATTATGTAACTTAACTATGTTGTTGGTACATTTGATGCCTTGTTAGTTTGTGTAATTGTGACTATATCATGTTGCATGTTTTGAATGGCATGTTTTGTAATGAAATAGTAATGGTCATATTTGTGGTATGATTTGTTAGAAGTTGAATTAGGTTTGACGATGGAAATGTAATCAAATAAATGCATGCTTAGGTAAGTTTAAATGTTTGCATTTGAGGTGCCTTGATTGGCATAATGGTTGATTAATTTGGGACCATTAAATTGGTCATTATGTAACAGCCCAATTTTTTAGTGGTATCGGAAACAGTAGTTCGAGGCCACCAAATCCGGCAAGTAATCTTTTAATAAACCTTAGGATTTCCTTTTTTTTGAACTCCGGCATTGAATAGCAATTTGTCTTCGCCAAACATGAACAGGAACCTGCAAAGCAGTAACTCAAATATGTTTAGGCCCCTTTTTGTGTCAGCTTTGCAAGAAAAAGAATTTGGCAGATGAGTTTTCACTCGATAGTTCTACATTGATAACAGATCAAAGTTATTGAGAATGTAAATGTATCCTTACAGCAGGGAAGCCACCATAGTCCCCAGGCTCTCTGATGTCCTTGGTGACACAGCTATTAGCAGCTAGTCGCACCTGCATGACTAACTTCATTTAGAAACATACCCTTCACGGAAGCATTTAAACCTTTAACTCCCTTTGCTATTACAATGGGATATAATCAAATCAATGACAAAGGAAAAACATACAGTAAGCAAGACAGCTTTGAGCAAGTATACAATCTGAAAAGTTTAGCAATAGGTCCTTTTTCTTGCCAGGCATTTGCTAATATGATGTTAAATTTCTAAACATGCAAATTGATTGTCATACTGATTTCTTAATTGTGTCACTATATAAAATTTTAAAGGACCCTCAACAACTCAAAGCAAGAATTAACTTTTTCTTCTCAATATCAAGTAAATACCTTTGATATGATGGAGACATGATCACGCACTGCTACTCTTCCCCCTAGGACTACATAGTCTCCTATTCTGTGGCAGGACAGTAACCAAATATGATCACAACTCCCAGAAATTTTGAAAATTTTATCAAGTTCACATACTTGAGTACACTCAGAGACATAAGAAACTAGAAGGGAAAACTGGAGAAAAGAACTAAAGGATACTAATAACATACATCACTGAACCAGCTATGCCGACCTGTCCACAAAGCATGCAACTTGTCCCAATAACTACATTATGTCCAATCTGCATGGCCAGCATTTGCGTAAGGGCATTACCATAGAGTATGGATATCAACAAGGTCAGACAGAAAACACCACCTGAACTAAGTTATCTATCTTTGTATGATCTCCTATTACTGTGTCTCTCCAACTGCACAACCAAATAGGTGATATACTTTCATTCAACATTGGTCTGCTCAGGAATGAAGAAACAAGTTAGAAGTGGAAAACATTCAGAGTTAATAGATAACTAGCCTGCCCCGATCAATGCATGTATTAGCTCCAATATCCACGTGGTTCCCTATCTTAACATTTAACATCTGAGGAAAAACAACACAGAAAAAAATAATAAATGAATTTACTTGTTCAACAAATCTGAAATACCCAAGCAGCAATTCTTTACCTTTTTTCTTTTCTAAATCAACAAGAATAAATTCAATGATAATAGGAATGTTAATCATAAAACAATTCCTAAGTTATGCCTTGTAGTGCTCGAAACACAAGCAAGTTTTAAAGAAGTTCCTATGTAGCATAAGAGACAATTTCAACTATTCTAACAGTTAATAGATTGTATATATATATATGTTTCAAGTTATAGCCAATTATTCAGGCTGTTAAGAAATATGATCATGTTAGGATATTTTTCTAGTTGTGAATGTTGTAATTCTTAAAATCCAATAAACACCAACTTGAGGCTTCTTCACCATGTTGCCATCCTCATCGACAAAAAATCCAAATCCTGAAATGAATACAATTAGATAAACAAATTCAACTTCAGTACAAAATTACACTTCAATAGTCCAATAACACAGGTAAGGAAGTAAAGGAGATATATGTAGACATTTTGATAGCGGATTAACTACCAAATGAATAAATCCGATGTCTTTTATAACTTTCAAGCTCAGAAGAAGCTGACCTTACCATCTTGACCGATGCAAACTCCATTATGGATTACACATGAATCACCTACAGTGCAGTTACTAAGTGCAGCATTATACCTGAAAAAATTTAATAAATCAATCAGGAAACAAAGAGGCCATAAACAGAAAATTAAAGCAAAACATCAAAGTTCACAACATGGGATGTCATATTGAAAGATTTACCCAATCTTTGTAAACTGGCCGATTTTAACACAAGGGCCAATAGCAGTCCCTGAACCAACATGAACATTTGCACCCAAAACGGATTTCGGATGAGCTATCGCACCAATCTCGATAACCACAGTTGGATCAATACAAGCTGACTTATGAAAATGGCCACCACCAATTTTCCATTTTAAAAACTCCTGGCCATCATCAACGTCAGCTCCAGTTTCTGTCTTGACAGAAAAAAAGAACATGAAGAAAGAGCAAAGTTAACCGATAAGTATTTGAGCAATAAATATCCATTGAGACATTTTAGCATACAGCTGAGATGCTATAGAAACTGACCGGAGTTGACCATGCTATTTGGGAATGCGGTTTGGTTAGTTGAGGACACAGAGAAATTATAGAGAGAGCCAAAACGTGAAGGAGTAGAAAGAGGAAACTTCCTGAAAATGAAAGGAGGAATTGAGGATAATCTTTTCAGAGGAACTGCCATAACGACAATGGGATCGTTTCAGTTACTGTGACGGTTCACTGAAGACTTGGAGAAAGAGATGAAAATGGTGAATTTCTTTTCCGTTGGGTTTAAGGTTTGGGCAAAAGCATGAATGAGATGGGTCTTAAACCATGTTTGGGCACAAATTTAGATTAATGTACCAAAACATAAATTTTAGGATTAAATCTCATTTTGAGACTTGAATTTGGTAAATTTTTTCTATATTAGGACTTGAATTATTTTTATCTAAGTTGATCCTTTAAATCTTAAAATTTAAGGTTTAATATGAAAATAATTGTCAAATTCAAGAATTAATTTGGACAAAAAATATAAGTCTCAATGTTGAAACTGGTACTTAGTTCAAGCCTAGTGTGAAAACAATTATCAAATTTAAAGTCTAATTTATATAAAAGAAATTTAGGCCCTAATATAAAAAAAAATTCCAAATTCATATTAATCTTAAATTTAATTTTTTATTTATTGTGAAATTCATGCCTCATTTAAGCCTAAATTTAGTTGATCTATTTATTGTGAACTTTGATGCCATTGCAAGGAACGTGATCCATCACCTAGTATTTGACTTCATGAATACATTATACATCATTATTCAGTTTGGAAAAAACTAAAACCAACTGCTACTGCTTGTATTTATTAGTTTATTTAATTAAACAGCCTTGGATAGATACGTTTTTGCAAGAAATCAAAGCTAAGTTTTTGACCAATTGACACTTTTATAATATTCACAGCAATGCAGTAAAAAAATTTCTAAACTCAAAATTAAATTATATATTTTTATGTTTATATATTTTTATTTTTAAAGAATTAAATCAAAATTTAATATTTTTAAACACTATATTAAACAAGGAAAAATTATAACAATGGGAATTCAAATCCAAAATTGGGTTCAACGGAAATATTAAATTATTGAGCTGTAGAGTTCACCAGCCATTAATTAACTCAGTCGTTATGAATGACATTTAACTAAAACAAAATGAAATGGGATAATTAGGGAGAAATTGATTAGTCTTGAGTTATCTAAACTACTGAATTTCCTTCCAGCTTCAATACAATCGAAGTTTCGCTCTGATTTTCCTTAGTTTTAATGTCAAACCATATCTAGATTTTGTGACCAGAAGCAGCCATTAAACACTTGTCTATTAACTCAACTTCCATATTTACAATTTTTAAACTTACCAAAAACAAATGAATGTAACTGTTGTAAATAAAAATTGAGTTCAACGTTCAAAATTCCTACTTTTTTTTATGCGAATCACAGTTGCTAAACCATATGCTAGTGTCACAAGTCATAGGCTTTGCAACAAAATTGTCCCATGGAGATCTACATATTAAATGCGGCTCATTTAACAAGTGACGAAGCCCATCCACATAAAGTCTTGGTGACCCAACGAAGCAATTATGAAAAATTAGGGCTACATTGGTAAATAGGGAAAGTAATTTTTGAAGATTTAATTTTGTAATCTTGAAGACTGTGTAAATCCTTTAATTGTAGATAGACTTCGATCTCATCCGTCAATGTAACTCAATCTATACCTTCGATTTTGGGGAGCTCAACTATAAATAGAGAGTCTCCCCCTCATTTGTAATTGTCTATTGTATGCATTGTATTCTATTTTTTGCGTTAAAGAATATATTGAGAGCATTTATTCAAATACTTTGTGTGCATTATTTTTTTTGTGGCTGTTATGCGCTTTTAAACTTCTTTTGTGTTTGAGATTGCTTCCGCTACACTTTGGTGCCTTAGAGGAATTCTGCGAGAATCCTCATTTTGCAAGAGTTAGGCTGACTTAGGCGCATTTGAAGCAAATGAATCTCCTAAGGCCACACAGATTGCGAGACGAAAAGTCTAGCCCCATAACAGTTGGTGTCAAAGCTAAGGTTACGAAGACACCATTCGAGATGTTGAAAGAAGTTGCCAATCATATGGAGCCAATGGAGACTCGTGGGAGGGCCAGGAAAAGATGAGGGAGACATGAGGAGACACTCGAGGTGGTCAAGAGATGCATTGATGAGTTGGACTCAATGAAGGAGTAGCTTAAAGATTTTGTGTTGGAGTCTTTCAACTCTAATGTGGAAAAGATGCAAAGGGTGCTCAATTCCACTGTGGGTAAGCTTAAGGAAACAAACGATGCTTTCAAGGCCATGATGATGGCTTTGAGAGAGGAAACAATGGCCACGACAAGGGCTTTGAACACGAGAATTGAGGAGCTCGAAAAAGAGTTTGTTATGTGTCGAGCTACCGTGAGTAGAAGAGTGTTGGTGCAACACTCAATCGTGAGATAAATGTCCTGAAACCAAAAGAGTTTACGGGGACAAGGTTTGCAAGAGATGTGGGAAACTTCTTGTGAGGAATGGAGCAATATTTCTGTGCCAAAAGCATCATGGACAATGCTACTAAGGTAAACATTATTGTTATGTATTTCAATGATATTGTTTTGTTATGGTGGCCTCATAGGTCCACAAATGAGAGACATGGTGGAACTGCAATTGGGACTTAAGTGGAGTTCCAAAATGACCTCAAGGCATAGTTTTACCGGAGTATACCAAAGACGAGACTCAAGAAAAGTTGCGTTGACTTATGCAACGAGGCACAATTAGAGAGTGTGTAGGAGTTTAGTGAACTCATACTCCAGATTTTTGATTTAAGCAAGAAAGAGACATTTTTCTCCTTCACGGATGGGTTGAAGCCATGGGCGAATATGAGTTGCAACCCTGAGGAGTCTAGGAACTTACAAAAGCCATGATGGTAGCAAAGTCATTAATTGAACTTGGTATAAGGAAATACAAGTTCGAGTCTTCCAAGTCCAAATAGGAAAGGCAATAGTGGGGAAGATAAAGGACATGGCGAGTATGACAACAGTAATAGTGGCAAAAGTGACAATGGGAAACCATAAATGAGAAGTGGAAAACCATCAACAACCCAAAGGAGAAATGGAACAAAATAAAATTGCTTCCTTTGCGACGATTCGCATATGGTAAGGAACTGCTCAAGAGATCCGTGTTTTAGCCATTAAAGGTGATGATAAGCCAAAAGAAGAGGCCATGAGGCTTGGTTTGATCGTGAGGGTTGTTGAAGCCAAGAAAGCTAAGGAGAGTGAGAAGAAGCCAGTGAAGTGTTTCTTGTGTTGTGGGCCGCATAGGTTGCAGGACTATCTAGACCGATTTAAACTATCCATGATTAATAAATGAGAGAAAACATAGTCTGAAGAGAGTAAGACTTCAAAACTTGGGTCAATGATACTCATTCATATAAAGAAGAATAACAAGAAGGTAGGACTGATGTTTGTAGACATCAATATCGTAGCTAGAGAAAGAGTGCTCTTGTTGATATGGGAGTATCAAACTTGTTCATAAAGGAGAAAGTCGTGAGCAAACTTGATCTCTCGATTAGAAAATCGAATAAGAAGATCAAAATGGTAAATTTTGAAGAGGTCTCTACTATGGGAGTAGCAAGAGGAGTCGAGCTAAAAGTTGACGAGTGGAAGGGAAATAAAGATTTTGAGGTAAACCACTTAGATGATTATGATTTTGTTCTTGGCTTGAACTTCTTTGACCAGATTATGACGTGTCTTTTCCTTTTGCCAATTGTATTCATATCTTTAATGATTCGCAACCACAATGTGTTGTGCTGATAAATTGAGACATGAGGGTTGGGATCAAGGTATTGTCAATAATCTAACTAGTCGAAGATGTTTTGTGTGGGAGGAATATTGACTCAGTAGATCGGACTACTAAGGAAACCCCTTTAGAAATGCTAGTGGGGCATGAAACCGATATGAAGCCTGTTGAGTTATTAGTGGAGCTACCACCTATGAAATAAATGGGTTGTACATCAGACTTTGGTGATAAAGTGGTGATGCAAACTGGACAGTTGATATGAGTAAATGTTGCTAGTAAAGTACATCTCAAACACTTTGGTTGTGCTTTTCATTCTAACTTGTTGGCTTGGCAAGGACACAAGGATCCTTTCAAAGTTCTTAAGCGAGGAAGCCAGGGGGCTTACAAACCAGATTTGGCGGGAAAACTCAAGGTTTGTTTAACGTAAGCGTGTCGAAGCCTAGTTGTGTTGATCAAGGGGATCCCAATCAAGGCAAGTCACAATGTGGGCGAGTAAGAACAGCGGGCTCTTGCAAACAAGATGTACCAACGAGTGAAACGGTTCGAGTTAGGGGACGATGGAAGCCGAGCCAAAGGTTTCGAGGGGCGGGACTACCCGATAGTGATACTAGTCGAGAAAGTTTTGAGTCAAATCAAACTAGTGCTATTCTGAGGACACAATGAGGGCATTGCAAAAATAGGTGTAGGAGAATGTCGAGGGCCGCAATTTAAAGCCCGTAACAATTGCAAAAAAAGTGTCCCATAGAGGTCTACATATTAAATGAGGCTCATTTGACCCACTTGAACTGGCCTGATTCGAAGAACAAGTGACGAAGCCGATCCACTTAAAGCCTTGGTGGCCTAGCGAAGCAATTATGTGAAATTGAAGCTACCATAGTAAATAGGGAAAGTAATTTTAGATGATTTGTAGTTTGATAAGATTTGATTTTATAATTTTAGAGATTGTGTAAATCTCTTAGTTGTAGATAAGCTTCGATCTTGTCCGTCAATGTAACTCAATTTATACCGTCGATTTAAGGGAAGCTCAACTATAAATAGAGAGCCTCTCCCTTATTTGTTATTGTCCATTGTATCTATTGTATTCTATTATTTGAGTTAAAAAATATATTAAGAGTATTTACTCAAACACATTATGTGTATTATTTTTCTGTGGCTATTCTGCTCTTTTGACCTTTTTTTGTTTTTGAGATTGCTTCCGCTATATTTTGGTACCTTAGAGGAATTCTGTGTGAATCCTCATTTTGCAAGAGTTAAGCTGACTTAGGTGCATTTTGAATGAAGAAATCACTTAAGACTACACAACTTACGAGACGAAAGGTCTAATCCTATAACATTAGTGTCTTATTTTTAAGAAATAAGTTAATTTTTTAATTCATATATATTTATTTGATCATGATAAAAGTAATTGTTTTATTATTATTCATGGTTCTTTTTCAATAATTATTAGTCATGGTTAATTTAGTAGTACTAGTAGATTTATGTTTTCATGTTGTTGGTTATTATTAATTTAAAGGATATTGATGCTAGTTTTAACTTATTTCGATTTCTTCCTAAGCTTTATCTCCACCCCAAGAGAGATAGAAGGGGTGGCAATGGAAGCACCAAGCAAACAAGTGAATGATTTTAGATTTTTCGTTTATTAATTTGATGAAAGTGTATAAAATGATCGAATTATGTACTATGAGTGTAACACCCCTTAACCGTATTCAAAGCCAGAACCGGATACGAGGCATTACCCAACTCAACTTGCTTAAACTAACAACATCGGGCCATAAAAATTCATTTCAACTTAAAACTTTTCATTCAAACTCATAACATTCTTATCCCGGGTGTACGAAACCTTAAGCATACTTACATAAGGTTTCGGGATTAAACCGAAAACTTTTACGCACTTAGAAATTTTTTACCTAAATAGGGGCCACACGCTCGTGTTGTCCAAGGGACACGCCCGTGTGCCCCTGAGACATGCCCGTGTTCTTCACCCGTGGTCGACACTGACTTATTTCACACGGCCAAACACACGCCTGTGTCCTTGGCTCGTGTCCTTCACACAGCCTCGACATGCCCGTGTCATAGTCCATGTGCCAAAACCTTGGCATTCTGTTTATGACGTCATCATGTCACTAAGGTCACACGGCCAAAGAACACGCTTGTGTCCTTAGATCGTGTGTTAAATTAAATTCCTAATTTTAGGTGTAGACTTCACACGGCCTGAGCACGCGCCCATGTTCATGGCCGTGCCTTCCACACGGTTGAGACACACGGTCGTGTCTCTGCCCATGTGTTTACTACTGAGTATACTGACTTGTAAACCTAGCATGCATGGGGACACACGACCAATCAACACGCCTATGGGGGGCTGACCGTGTGTCACACATGGCCTAGACACACGCCCGTGTATCTACCCGTGTGGACATTTAAAAGGCTATCTACCAAGCCTAATGCCAACCTGCAAAGCAACCATAATAATACCATTGTAATTCAACACATATTATGACCTTAGGGTACCTCTAAGAACTCAAAATCAAGACATCCACACAAGTATACACTTCATAAATTTCATCATAATTAGATATATAAACTTGTCAAGTATTGGCCCATTTCCAAAGACCACTTACAAAATGAATATAACATTCATAGCCAACACTTTGGCCAACAAATAAGATATACAAAAAGACCAAGTCCTATACATGCCATACACAAAATAAATCTAACTTTGTTATACCAAAGAGATGTCGATAGTGTGATTCCGAACTCCGACTTCCCACGATTCTCAAGTTATCTTGGCAATACTACAAGGAAAAGGGAAATAAGAGGGGTAAGCATAAAACTTAGTAAGTTCGCATGAAAAAATAAGTAGCAACAATAAGTTCATAATGATATCAATCCATGGCCTTAAACAACCACCCAAAGTCTTAAGCACTTTGCCATAACTTACTCATACTTGTTCACATCTAGCACATACCATGCCACATATCGTAAACATTCCTCGTAAATTACTCAACTGGTACCTGTATTCACTCAATCACATGGTTTTAGTACTAATCTCATTTCTATTCCCCAGCTTATCTATTTATCTCACTAAATCACTAGGGATACTCAAAGACACATATCCATCATCATTAACGTAAGCACGAAGCCAATTCCACATCCCATATGTGGTCTTATAAGGGTCACCTCTAGGTGCCGATGCCATATCCCAGACATGGTCTTATACGGAATCTCACCTCAAATATCGATGTCATATCCCTGATATAGTCTTATACGATTTTCATATTCAATACTGAGGCCATATCCCGGATATGGTCTTATACGGAACCTCTATTCAGTGCTGAGGCCATGTGTAACACCCTAAAAATTCGAGTATCGATATATTGTGGTGTTTAGCTTATAAATGAAAATTTTCTTTCCTTCTTTTTCGTGTTTATTATAGCTTTGAAAAGGGCATAGAATTATTCGGGTATTGAATAATTTTTAGTATTGAGAATTTATTGAAGTGGATCAAGTAACCCTAATACTTAAGTTAATTTAAGTGTCTAAAAATTAGCATAAGATGAGTAATTGGCAAGGTGGTGTTGGCGCATGAGTAATTGCATGAGGGGAGATGTTCGAATCCCTTGGATAGCAATTAGATGATTTTTATTTTTTTGCACTTGTTTGGCAAGTGTCGGTCAAGCAATACTTATGGTAAGGATGGACTTTTTCATTTATGGAAAGTAGACTAAGGGAATAAGGTAAGTACTAACTTAAGGTATGGAATCAAGAAATTTTGGTATAATAAGGGGACATAAGGCTTGGATTAAGGGAAGATGTTTTGGAAACTTTTTAATGGCCTATTGACTATGTATGCGGACGGCATAGGGGGCTAGGGGGGATGGCCGAATTTTTGTTGTTGGCTTGGTAGGTTTGGGTATTGAATGAGCATTTTTCTTTTTGGTCAATTGGTGTTTTCTTATAAAATTTTCTTTAAAAATTTACTATCTTCCTAATAGAATATACCTTAAGCCTTGAGGAAACAATTGCATCTTTTACCATTTCTCCTTTTGACCATTTTGGTCTTAGTTTGATTATTATCATCAAGTCTTTTCTCTTCTTTGTGTTAGAAACCATATAGCCATTTTAGACCATTTCTTTTCTTCTCTTTTCCTCATCATTGCCAATTACACTTTTGATCTCAAAGTTCTTTTGTTTTATCTTTATTATTTTCTTTCATTCTTATTCTCTTTTCCTTCATGGCAGAATATTGGTAACCATTCACCATAGCCGAATCAATTCTTCCTCTCCTTTGTTTTTGCATAGTCGAATCTTCTATTCTCCATAAGCATCTATTTTTTTCTTTTCTTCTACTCAAACTTTAATCAATCAAAACTTAGTAGAGGGTCGAAACTCAAGTATTCGTAAAGATCGTGGATCGTTGAAATCGGATTTAAGGTATTAAGGTAAGAGATTATTAAGGATTTTCATATTGTTCGACATATGGTTATGAATGGTTTATTAATCGATTTCGTTTTAGGAGAAGTTATCGCTCGATTGACATATTGTGGAACGAGGGTATTTGTGGTAAGTTAATCCCACTCTTTAAAATGTTTAGTCAAATTTCGATAGTTTATTATTAAGACTAATGATCTTTTGTCATTAGAGACAATCAAAATAGGGATAAAAAGGGCAGTAAATAGTACTCGGAAGAGGGGTGGTTCTATTAATCCCCCTAAGTTTAAGAGAAGAACTGTTTCGGGAATCCAAAATTTTCCACCGGGTTGTGGACCTTCATCCGGTGAAAATCAAATATTCGAAGTCGTACGTACTCCCGAACCCCTATTTACTCGGGGTATAGAACCTTTGGTTGGAGAGAAATCGCAAATAGTGGTCATTTGAGATTCCGAGGGTAAGATTTAGATCGTTCAATATAAGAATAGTTTAATATCAAATTTTAGTGTTCTAATCCTTAGTAATGTGTGTTTAGATATCGACGAGCGGGAGAGTGTAGTTCTCACCGTAATCAGGTGTGTAATCTCACACTATATCTCATGGGTTAGATGGCTATACAATGGTTAAAGTTGGATTAAAATCGCAAAGTTGGTGAAATCGAAAAATATGACATTATTGACACTTAGTGTTAAAATCTCGAAATCGGTAGTAAGATCGTGAAATTTTGAAAATCGCCCTTAATGGTTAAAACGATAATAAGTGATAAATTTGGGCCATATGTGATATTTGGCAAATTTGGGCCATATGTGATATTTGATAAATTTGGGCCATATGTGATATTTGGCAAATTTGGGCCATATGTGATATTTGATAAATTTGGGCCATATGTGTTATTTGGCAAATTTGGGCCATATGTGTTATTTGGCAAATTGGGCCATATGTGATATTTGGAAAATTTGGGCCATATGTGTTATTTGGCAAATTTAATATATGTGTTATTTGGCAAATTGGGCCATATGTGATATTTGAAAAATTTGGGCCATATGTGTTATTTGGCAAATTTGGGCCATATGTGTTATTTGGCAAATTAGGCCATATTGGAAAATTTAAATATATGTGTTATTTGGCAAATTTAATATATGTGTTATTTGGCAAATTAATATATGTGATATTTGGAAAATTTGGGCCATATGTGTTATTTGGTAAATTTAATATATGTGTTATTTGGCAAATTTTAAATATATGTGTTATTTGACAAATTCAATATATGTGATAATTGAGAATTTGGGCCACATGTGATAATCGATAAATGGGCCTTAAGTGAAAATTTATCATTGAGCCATTTATGATAATTGATAAATGGGTTATATATGAAATGTGTTCTAATGGGCCGAAATCTATAAACTATAATATGATATACTCTACGAATATTTTGAAATGCATAAACATAATTGCATGGGTTAGGATCAATGATGAAGAGAAGAAAAGCTTAATGCTAGAATTCTAGATAGGTGACTCTGTCACAATGGTCGCGTTCAAATCTAGATCGGTGGTTCTACCATAATTATTTAAATGGTCGTTGCCACAAATATGATATTAGGCTTAAAGCCTACTTGATGTGATGGCGGGTGGGTGACTAAAGCTCCCACAGGTGTCTTTGGTTGGATGCAGGGGTGTGTAGCGGATGGAAATTTAGGTTTGGTTTTGGGAATTGCATATCATTTGCATTATTATTTTTAAATACTAAATTATTATATTTTGAAATGGGCTTAGCCCAAATAAATGTTTAAATGGTCTTGGCCCAATGGACTATGGTAAGTGAGTTGCACATCGAGTTCTAAGTAACTCATCCCATTTTTTACCTCTCTCGTAATAACAATTGATGGAGATTTGGTTGAGATGACTTCGTGGGTGGCTATACTCCAAATGGTGGTTCATAAAACTTTGAGACTTCTTTTATAATTTTATTAAGTACTATTTTAATGGCGATGTAATAAGGCCTTTTAATTATGAATTTTATTGTGTGGATGGATTTATTTATGTTTTAGTTTATTTAAGTTGGATTGATTTTGTTTTTCGTAAATGATTTTCTATAACTCTCGCTTCAAATAAAAGTTTTTCTTATCTAGAAACTTAGAAAATTCTTTTAAAACTTTTGATGAAATATTCGATTTAATAAATCTAAAGTTTTTATCGATTACTACTTTATATATATCAAACGATAAATTCTTGTGTTTTAAATCAAGCATTTGAATAAACCTCGATTTTTCGATAAAGTAATGTTCTTAATCGTTTTGCAATTTGATTTTTACTTCGTTAAATGTTTTGAATGTTCATTAAAATTGTGTGGCATGTCAAATCCGGGCTTAATGCATAAGCCAGGTTTGGGGTGTTACATTTTATGGTATTAGAGCTCAGTTTCAAAACTCGACTGTGGTCTGGGTTCAACAAATGATTTTGTTTAAAACCACTTAAATTTCGAGACTTTATGTTTTAAAGGTAGTATGGCACCACGAGCATCCGACACCAAGTCAAGTAAGTATGTTCAGTAAGTATTTATTTATTAAATGTTTATTATTGTGATGAGACCTAAAGAACACTCTAGAACTTCTAGTTTTAGGTGTTGAAAACGATAGAGATCGATACTATAGGATGTGATGGCGAAAACAACTCTATCTCTTATATCTCATAAAATATCGTTAATAAACACTGAAATAATATTCTGATTCATAAAACTTGTATTCAGATTAAAGTGAATTAGTCAATATGAGCTCTAGAGGACGTGGTCGTGGGCCGTAGACGTGGCGTGGTAGAGGCCGAGGTGTTGTGAAAAATCGGGTCATATAGCGAAATGGATGCACTGCATCATTCGAGAGCTTAAATCGGATCTCATGACCATGCCAATGAGGATAATGCTTTGACTCAAGCAATGTTGCGAGTCCTCAAAAGAGTAGCTGGAGCCAGAACTGGGCCAGTAGCTCGCGGATCAATATCGGAACGACTCAAGTCTAGTGGTGCAGAAGTTTTTAGATGTGTCTCTGATGTAGCCTCGAATGTGGCAGGATATTGGCTTGAGGCTGTAGAATGAATTATGGATGATTTAGAATGCACCGTCGAGCAGAAACTGAGAGGAGCCGTGTCTTTGTTAAGAGACGAGGCGTATCAATGGTGGCTTATCGTCGAGAAGGCATCGAGGTCGCATTAGTTAATTGGGATTTCTTTAAAGTCGCTTTCAAGGGAAGTACATCGGGACAAGTTATGTAGATGCGGAGGAAGGAATTTCGAATTTGGTTCAAGGAAGTAAGGCGTAATACCACAAGGCGAATTTCTTCGTTTGAGTCGTTATGCTCGTACTATAGTGCAGATCGATTATGAGCTGTGTACGCTTTGAGGATGGATGAATGATGAGTTGTGGAATCGATATCCCACAACAAGTGCGGACTTTACCTCGCTAGTAGAGAAAGCTAAGATAGCCGAAGAGGCTAAGATTTCGAATGCCGAATCGGGAAAAGTAAGAGGCAAGAGGGATTTTAAGTATTCGGTTCTTCTAAAAGGTTTCAAAAGAGGCCACGGAATGATGAGGCAGTTCAAGTTAAGGCACCTGTGACTACCAATCAGATTCAAGAATGTGCCGACTGTGGTAGATGAGACCCCGGAGAATGTTGGAGGAAAACTGAAGCCTGTTTTAAATATGGATCTAGGGATCATTGGTTTAAGAATTGTCCTCGACGATTTGAAACGACTCGGGAAGCTCAGAACCACGAGGCTCACCAATTAGAGGTACTCGGCAGACCACTAAGAAGTCGTGGACCGGTCGTAGTGGTAATGGTAACGGACGTGGACAAGGTGCATCGGGTCGAGGTAATGGTGTTAGAGGTAACACGGAGGCAAGACAAAGAAGGATTGGTCTATCGTCAAAGCGTCGTGAGGACGGCGATGCACCTGATGTGATAACTGGTACATTCTTCATCTCGATGTACTGTTATCGCTTTGATAGATATCGAATCTACCCACTCGTATGTTGCTAGTGCTATATCTATAAACCTAAGCATTAGATCCGAGATTACCGATAGAGAGATGACGGTAATTAGTCCTTTAGGACATCAAGAATAGTGAATAAATTATTCGAGATGTGCCTTAGAGATTCAAAGAGAGGTATTCTAGCAGACTTGATGGAATTACCTTTGGTGAATTTGATCTTATTTTAGGCATGGATTGGTTGGTGAAGCATCGGGCGCAATTAGATTGTGCCGAAAAGCGGATGTCAATTAAGACTGTGGATGATAAGGAGATAATAATGATAGGCGAGCGAAAAAACTTTTTGGCAAATGTGGTATCTATTTTGAAGGTAGAAAAGTTGGTGCGAAAAGGGAATAGAGCATTCCTAGCATTCATCAGTGCTTTGGATGCCAAGGATTTATCAGTAGAAAGTGTAAGAACGGTGAAAGAATTTCCAGATGTCTTTCCCGAAGAACTTTCGTGTCTACCTCTAGATCGAGAAGTAGAATTTGGCATTGAGCTTTTACCCGGAACTGCTCCGGTGTCCATTGCTCCTTATAGAATGGCACCGAAGGAGTTAGCGAAGCTTAAAGCTCAAATTCAAGAACTGCTAGATCGGGAATTTATTCGACCAAGTGTGTCTTCATGGGGAGCACCGATTTTGTTCGTCAAGAAGAAGGATGGGTCGATGCGTATGTGCATTGATTATAGGCAGTTGAATAAATTGGCGATCAAGAATAAGTATCCATTGCCGAGAATCGATGACCTGTTTGATCAATTAAGAGGAGCTTCAATCTTTTCCAAGATTGATTTGAGATCGGGTTATCATCAACTCAAGGTGAAGGAGGCAGATATTTATAAGACGACATTTCAAACTCGTTATGGACATTATGAGTTTTTAGTAATACCGTTTGGTTTGACTAATGCACCAGCTGCATTTATGGACATGATGAACCGAGTCTTTTAGTCCTATTTAGACCAGTTCGTAGTAGTGTTCATAGATGAAATCTTAGTATATTCGAGGAATGAAGAAGAGCATGACTCTCATTTGCACACTGTGTTGCAAATTTTGCGAGATAAGCAATTTTATGCCAAATTCAGTAAGTGTGAATTTTGGTTGAAGAAGTGACTTTCTTGGGTCATGTAGTGTCAGCTGAAGGAATAAGAGTTGATCCTCGAAAGATAGAGGCTGTGTTGGATTGGAAACCGCCAAAGTCAGTAGCTGAGATCCGAAGTTTCTTGGGTTTGGCTAGTTATTATAGACGCTTTGTTGAGGGGTTTTCGTTGATTGCTGCACCCCTAACTAAGTTGTTACGGAAAGAAGTACCGTATGTATGGACCGATAAACAACAAGAAAGTTTCGAGAAACTAAAGAAGATTCTAACAGAAGCGCCAGTACTGATTCAACCAGAGGCCGAAAAGAGTTTACTGTTTACTGTGATGCGTCACACTCGGGATTAGGATGTGTACTGATGCAAAGTGGAAAAGTGGTAGCTTATACTTCTCGACAGTTGAGGCCGCACGAAGTCAATTATCCTACTCATGATTTGGAATTGGCTACGGTAGTGTTTGTATTAAAGATTTGGAGGCATTATCTATACGGTGAGAAGTCAATCATTTATACGGACCATAAGAGTCTTAAGTATCTCCTTACCCAAAAGGAGTTGAATTTAAGACAACGGAGATGGGTGGAGTTGTTAAAGGATTATGATTTCTCAATCGAGTATCATCCTAGAAAGGCTAACGTTGTGGCAGACGCGTTGAGTCGAAAGGTTGTATCGGAGTTAAGAGCAATGTTTGCTCATCTCAGTTTGTATGAGGATGGCAGTTTGTTAGCGAAACTTCAGGTGAAGCCTCTGTGGTTGGAACAAATCAAGGAAAGGCAATTATCCGATGAAAAGTTGGGTCCTTTAATACAACAATCTAAAAGTGGTGTAATAGGAGATTTTGGTTTGAACAAAGAAGGTGTACTGTGTTTTCGTGGAAGGGTTTGTATGCCCGATGATTCGGATTTGAGGCGAATGATTCTTCTAGAGGCACATAGTAGCCCTTATGCTATGCATCCAGGAGGAAATAAGATGTATCGGGATCTCCGTGAACAATATTGGTGGCCAAAGTTAAAACGTGAAGTTACTGATTTTGTGGGAAAGTGTTTGACTTGTTAACAAGTAAAGGTGAAACATCAATTACTATCGGGATTGTTGCAACCAGTAAAGATTCCATTATGGAAATGGGAGTGGATGACGATGGATTTTGTTAGTGGGTTACCCTTAACACCTACTAAGAAAGATTACATGCGGGTGGTAGTAGATCGATTAACGAAGACTGCTCATTTTCTACCAGTTCGTACGGATTACTCGTTGCAAAAGTTGGCTAAACTGTATGTATCTGAAATCGTGAGGTTGTATGGGGTACCATTGTCTATCATATCGGATAAGGATCCTCGGTTTACATCACAGTTTTGGTAAGCTTTGCATGAGGCTCTGGGTACAAAGTTAAACTTCAGTACAGCTTTTCACCCTCAGTCAGATGGTCAGTCGGAAAGAGTAATCCAGATTTTGGAAGACATGTTAAGAGGTTGTGCGATTGATTTCAGAGGTAGTTGGGAGGATTTTCTCTGTTGATGAGTTTTTATGATAACAATAGTTATCAATCCAAGATTCGGATGGCACCCTATAAAGCGTTATATGGTCGTAGGTGTCGTACTCCTACTTGTTGGACTGAATTAGGGGAACGACAGTTGTTGGGTCCTGAACTGATAACTGAGACGGAAGAAAAGGTAAAAGTTATTCGAACGCGATTAAAGGAAGCCTCGGATAGACAAAAGTCGTACGCAGATCTGAAGCATAAAGATATTGAGTTTGCGGTGGGAGATCAGGTCTTTTTGAAAGTTTCACCGTGGAAAAAGATTTTCAGATTCGGAAGAAAAGGCAAGTTGAGCCCTAGGTTCATTGGGCCGTACAGTGTGTTGAAGCGTGTAGGACCAGTAGCCTATCAACTTGATTTACCTCCAGAATTGAGTCAAGCTCATAGTGTTTTCCATGTTTCTATGTTGAGACGCTATAGATCAGATCCATCGCACATAGTACCGGTAGAAGAAGTGGAATTAAGGCCAGATTTGTCTTTCGAGGAGGAACTAGTGGAAATATTAGACCGAGATGTTAAAGTGCTAAGAAAGAAGACTGTACCGTTGGTCAAAGTTTTATGGCGTAATCACGAGTGGAGGAAGCTACGTGGGAGCCCGAGGATGCAATTTGTCAACAATATCCTCACCTCTTTTAATCGATAAATTTCGAGGACGAAATTTTCTTTAAGGAGGGTAGAGTTGTAACACCCTAAAAATCCGAGTATCGATATATTGTATGTTTGGTGTTTAGCTTATGAATGAAAATTTTCTTTCCTCCTTTTTCGTGTTTATTATAGCTTTGAAAAAGGGCATAGAATTATTCGGGTATTGAATAATTTTTAGTATTGAGAATTTATTGAAGTGGATCAAGTGACCCTAATACTTAAGTTAATTTAAGTGTCTAAAAATTAGCATAAGATGAGTAATTGGCAAGGTGGTGTTGGCGCATGAGTAATTGCATGAGGGGAGATGTTCGAATCCCTTGGATAGCAATTAGATGATTTTTATTTTTTTGCACTTGTTTGGCAAGTGTCGGTCAAGCAATACTTATGGTAAGGATGTACTTTTTCATTTATGGAAAGTAGACTAAGGGAATAAGGTAAGTACTAACTTAAGGTATGGAATCAAGAAATTTTGGTATGATAAGGGGACATATA
Organism: Gossypium rotundifolium; assembly: GCA_025506655.1. NCBI lineage: Eukaryota > Viridiplantae > Streptophyta > Magnoliopsida > Malvales > Malvaceae > Gossypium > Gossypium rotundifolium. Next base: position 26,498,846 of record CP106727.1, read on the forward strand.
GCTTGGATTAAGGGAAGATGTTTTGGAAACTTTTTAATGGCCTATTGACCATGTATGTAGACGACATATGGGGCTAGGGGGATGGCCGAATTTTTGTTGTTGGCTTGGTAGGTTTGGGTGTTGGATGAGCATTTTTCTTTTTGGTCAATTGGTGTTTTCTTATCAAATTTTCTTTGAAAATTTGCTATCTTCCTAGCCGAATATACCTTAAGCCTTGAGGAAACAATTGCATCTTTTTACCATTTCTCCCTTTTTGACCATTTTGGTCTTAGTTTGATTATTATCATCAAGTCTTTTCTCTCTTCTTTGTGTTAGAAACCATATAGCCATTTTAGACCATTTCTTTTCTTCTCTTTTCCCTCATCATTGTCGATTACACTTTTGATCTCAAAGTTCTTTTGTTTTATCTTTATTATTTTCTCTCCTTCTTATTCTCTTTTCTATCATGGCCGAATATTGGTAACCATTCACCATAGCCGAATCAATTCTTCCTCTCCTTTGTTTTTGCATAGCCGAATCTTCTATTCTCCATAAGCATCTTATTTTTTTCTTTTCTTCTACTCAAACTTTAATCAATCGAAACTTAGTAGAGGGTCGAAACTCAAGTATTCGTAAAGATCCTGGATCGTTGAAATCGGATTTAAGGTATTAAGGTAAGAGATTATTAGGGATTTTCATATTGTTCGACATATGGTTATGAATGGTTTATTAATCGATTTCGTTTTAGGAGAAGTTATCGCTCGATTGACATATTGTGGAACGATGGTATTTGTGGTAAGTTAATCCCACTCTTTAAAATGTTTAGTCAAATTTCGATAGTTTATTATTAAGACTAATGATCTTTTGTCATTAGAGGCAATCAAAATAGGGACGAAAAGGGCAATAAATAGTACTCGGAAGAGGGTGGTTCTATTAATCCCCTAAGTTTAAGAGAAGGACTGTTTGAGAATCGAGATTTTCCACCGGTTGTGGACCTTCATCCGCAAAATCAAATATTCAAGTCGCACGCATACTCGAACCACTATTTACTTGGGGTATAGAACCTTTGGTTGAGAGAAATCACAAATAGTGGTTATTCGAGATTCCGAGGGTAAGATTTAGATCGTTCAAATTAGAATTGTTTAATATCAAATTTTAGTGTTCTAATCATTCGTAATGTGTGTTTAGATATCGACGAGCGGGAGAGCGTAGTTCTCACCGTAATCGATGTGTAATCTCACACTATATCTCATGGGTTAGATGACTATACAATGGTTAAAGTTGGATTAAAAATCGCAGAGTTGGTGAAATCGAAAATATGACATTATTGACACTTAGTGTTAAAATCTCAAATCGGTAGTAAGATCGTGAAATTTTGAAAATCGCCTTAATGGTTAAAACGATAAAAGTGATAAATTTGGGCCATAAGTGATAAATTTGGGCCATATGTGATATTTGGCAAATTTGGGCCATATGTGATATTTGATAAATTTTGGCCATATGTGATATTTGGCAAATTTGGGCCATATGTGATATTTGATAAATTTGGGCCATATGTGTTGTTTGGCAAATTGGGCCATTGTGATATTTGATATTTGGAAATGTGTTATTTGGCAAATTTGGGCCATATGTGTTATTTGGCATGTGATATTTGGAAATTTGGGCCATATGTGTTGTTATTTGGCATATGTTGGGCAATATATGTGATATTTGGAAAATTTGGGCCATATGTGTTATTTGGTAAATTTGGGCCATTTGTGTTATTTGGCAAATTTGGACCATATGTGTTATTTGACAAATTGGGCCATATGTGATAATTGAGAATTTGGGCCACATGTGATAATCGATAAATGGGCCTTAAGTGCAAATTTATAATTGAGCCATTTATGATAATTGATAAATGGGTTATATATGAAATGTGTTTTAATGGGACAAAATCTATAAACTATAATATGATATACTCTACGAATATTTTGAAATGTATAAACATGATTGCATGGGTTGGGATCAATGATGAAGAGAAGAAAGACTTAATGCCGAATTCTAGATAGGTGACTCTGTCACAATGGCGCTGTTAGAAATCTAGATCGGTGGTTCTACCACAATTATTTAAATGGCCGTTGCCACAAATATGATATTGGGCTTAAAGCCTACTTGTGTGATGGCGGGGTGGGTGACTAAAGCTCCCCAGGTGTCTTTGGTTGGCTACGGGGTGTGTAGCGGATGGAAATCTAGGTTTGGTTTTGGGAATTGCATATCATTTGCATTATTATTTTAAATACTAAATTATTATATTTTGAAATGGGCTTAGGCCCAAATAAATGTTTAAATGGTCTTGGCCCAATGGACTATGGTAAGTGAGTTGCACACTCGAGTTCTAAGTAACTCATCCCATTTTTTTAACCCTCTCAGGTAATAACAATTGATGGAGATTTGGTTGGAGATGACTTCATAGGGTGGCTATACTACAAATGGTGGTTTATAAAACTTTGAGACTTCTTTTATAATTTTTATTAAGTACTATTTTTGATGGCGATGTAATAAGGCCTTTTTAATTATGGATTTTATTGTGTGGATGGATTTATTTATGTTTTAGTTTATTTAAGTTGGATTGATTTTGTTTTTCGTAAATGATTTTCTATAACTCTCGTTTCAAATAAAAGTTTTTCTTATTTAGAAACTTAGAAAATTCTTTTAAAACTTTTTGATGAAATATTCCGATTTAATAAATCTAAAGTTTTTATCGATTACTACTTTATATATATAAAACGACAAATTCTTGTGTTTTAAATCAAGCATTTCGAATAAACCTCGATTTTTCGATAAAGTAATGTTCTTAATCATTTTGCAATTTGATTTTTACTTCGTTAAATGTTTTGAATGTTCGTTAAAATTGTGTGGCATGCCGAAATCCGGGCTTAATGCATAAGCCGGGTTTGGGGTGTTACACCATGTCCCCGACATGGTCTTACACGGGACCTTATTCATCTCATGTCTCGATGATAATATTCTCTCATTATTATAGTCCAACCGGGACTTTAGCATCTCAACTTTTGCCATCTTTCTCATTCAACACCAATACTAAATTTCATAGAATATATCAAACATTCTCAAACATACTAACATAAATGTTGAATTTATCACATACAAACTTATCTCGATTTCAAAATAATCTAGATTGTTGATCTATTCTGATACTTTGTTCTTTCCCCGGTCGAGGTAAATTCTTGGTTCTTCTTGATTTGTAGGGAGAAGAGTTTGTTGAAATTTTTGAGCTTTAAAACCCCTATTTTGCTTGTGTTTTTCAGTGGAAGAAGATGAGTAAAAAGAAGAATATAATCTTTTCTTTATTTTAATATAAAACAATCAATTTAGTCACCAACCTTTACCAACTTTGACCAATTTTGACTCCTTGTCCCTTATGGCCGGCCACCTTATGATTTAAGGGCTAATTGTCCTTAAAGACCTCCATTTAATATTCCATAGCTATTTGGTACTCTTAGCATATAAAATTGAACTTTCGTAATTTATGTGATTTAGTCCTTTTTCGCGATTAAGCATGAAATCGCTAAAATTAAAGCACCAAAATTTTCATGCACTTATATAATCATGCTCTAACTCATAAAATAACATGAGAATAATTTTCTCCGACCTCGGATTAGTGGTTCCGAAACCACTATTCTGACTAGCCCCTAAATCGGGCTGTTACAATGAATGCTTAAATTACATTTTTTTTTAATTTTGAGTTTCTAAAATAAAATTATTTAATAATTGGGTGACTGCCTATATAATTTATCCTAATATCATACTTAAATTTAATTCAAACCTGACCAACTCATGAACATTTCTACCACAAAACAATTAAGCCAAAAATAATAATTAGTTACTCAAAAACATAATTTAAGTGATCTTACATAATTTATTCAAAACTTAGATTTTCAAATAACAAAACTATACAAAATTTCACAAACTGAATATTCATTAATTTTCCGCACCATACTAAAGTCACCCTAACTCTAGTGACAAATTTAAAAAATCACTAGTCGAAAACTATAATTAATATCAGTCAAAATCATAATTAACTCTAGTGATAACGAGCCAAAATTATTTAAATCTAGTATATCATAATTTCGAGAATTTTGTAGCTTAAATTATGATTTCGACTTGGGACATGAAAACTTTACTGCAATATTGAACATCGGTTGAAAGCAAGTACAATTTGGAATCTGCAGCTCTTAATGCTAACTTATAGTTTTAATATATTCTTTTTAATTTATTTTCATCCTTGTTCTCCTTATTTTTTGTAGTTGCAGTACTCGTGTTCATAAAAAGCCACAACAACACAAACCAAATGGGACATGTTATAAAATATTAGATTCTTCTTCCATACTCTAATTTTGTTAAAATTTTATTAGGCAATAAAGTATTAGTTAAATATGTGCAAACATTTTAATAATTGAATTCTAGTCAAGTTTTAATTAATGATGAGCTAATTAAAATTTGATTAAAACTAATATACTAAGGTTATAAATATTTGTATTATAGTCCAAAATATCTTTTCAAATCCTCAAAATTCGAGAAAAGAATTCATTATAAATCTTGATTTATTAAATTTTATTTTAAATTTATTTTACAAATCTAACATCCCCAGTCCACATTCATTTCAGTCTCACAATCTATGCATTCAAGACATGGATTGTTTACAGACAAGTTGAGAACAAGGGGTAGCTGTCGACATGAAATTGAGACTTGAGACAAGATACGGCTTGAGATGTAGCTGTTGTTGATATCCATTAAACGCTCGGCCCGCTGATTGATTCAGCTTAAAATGCAGAAAGGCTCAAAAGTCTGAAAACCCACCAATTGAATATCAACTTTACCACCCTTTTGCCAAAAACTTCTACCTATATTCAGTGGTTGGTTCTTCCCTTTTTGGGTTTTTCCTATGAATTTTCCATTGGCTTTGTTAGCAAATTAACAACCGCGTCTTGAGTTGACTTCTGCATCAAAATGTCAGTCATAATATCACTCCGATATACCATTTTTAATTATTTTCCATCTTTGTCAATACATTGGATTTCAAGTTTCAACTTATTGACCAGTAATCTCTAATTAAGAAATTATATAGTGGAGTCGATTATTTTCGCTTGAAAGTTCTTCCCTGAAACTGCTTAGTAATAACTCCCTGTCAGTGTTTCTAACTCAGTAATATTTAAGGTTTGCTTGTAGGGTCTCAAAGCTGCAGTAGAGCCATTAAGACAAGATATGGAACATTCAACTAATTTCAGACAAACCCTTCATTTGCTTTTGCTTTGTTATTTTCTGTTCGGTCTTAATGATCTTGCTCTTGCTGATCCTCCCTATTCGGTTTGTTCAAACAATACCAATAATAATTCATTGAATACTTCATTTCAAACTAGTCTGCAAAATCTCTTCGGTTCACTGGCCTCAAACGCTTCAGTCTCCAGATACTACAATTTCTCTTATGGAAATGAAACCGATAAAGTTTATGGTCAGTTCATGTGCCTCGACTATGTTTCATACGACGATTGCCATGGCTGCATCTTAGGGGCAACACAGGCTATAATGAATCTTTGTCCGAACAAAACAGAAGCAGTCGTTTGGGAGGAAGTTTGTCAATTGCGTTACTCAAATGTTAGCTTCCTCGGTCAATTGAATGTCAAAGACAACATTGGCAAAGATAACGTAATTAATATCTCAGAACCAGTAAAGTTTCAAGCCCTTGTGGAGAACAAGCTGCGAAATCTTACCAAACAGGCAGCCTTTAACTCTTCGGCAAATAAGTATGCTACTGGTGATGAACCGTATACGATAGATGACACTTTGTATGCTCTGGTGCAGTGTACCTTAGACTTATCCCCTGATGAATGTAACAAATGCCTTGAAGCTGCCATAAAAGATGTTGCATCCCAGTGCTATGGTTCTCGTGGAGCAAGGTTACTTAGTCGCAGTTGCTATCTTAGGTATGAGTTATATGCCTTTTATGAAGGTGCCAATGAAACCTCTGCTTCCCCGAAAACTCAACCCACAACAAGAAGTAGTGGAAGTGGAAGGAAAATATGGGTGATTATAGTTCTTACAATTGGATCAACATTTTTGGTAGTAGTGCTAATGGCTTCCTTCGTATACTGTGGTGCAATGAAGAAAGGAACTCGAAAAGGTAACTATAACAATAAGATTAAGTATTCTTACAAATCTTCATGTGCCTTTTTGAGGCTAAATTTGATCCTTTTTGTTTTGATGTCCCAGGGAAGGACGAAATCCTGAGAAATCATGTTCAACTACACAATAGTGGGGACTCTGAGAACCCAGATTTCCAGGATTTTGAAGGCTTAGATGAGTTAAAAGCAAATGATTCTTATATTGATTTGGCAACCATACACTCAGCTACTAATAACTTCTCTGATTCAAACATGCTGGGACAAGGTGGTTTTGGACCTGTTTACAAGGTAATACAAATTTCTATAAGATAATTGAGATACCCAAATCAACAATTCTGCTATATATTGAAAGACAAGGGGTTTTTTCTCTTTAGGGTGTACTTCATGATGGAAAGCAAGTGGCTGTCAAACGGCTTTCAAGCTTCTCTGAGCAAGGTGCCTTGGAGTTCACAAATGAAGTCCTACTGATATTGAAACTTCAACATAAAAACCTTGTCAGGCTTCTGGGTTTCTGTGTGGATCAGCAAGAACAGTTGCTTGTTTATGAATTTATGCCCAACAGCAGCCTTGATGTTATCCTCTTTGGTATTGTTCTTGAACTCTTTATTTGTTTTGTGCTCTGTAAGTAACTGGAAATTACTCGAAGTGTCTGCTTGATACTTGTCTTTTGCATTAGATCCAAAGAAACGTGCACAACTCAATTGGAGCAAACGTTTAAACATTATTAATGGAATTGCAAGGGGAATTCTTTATCTACACGAGGATTCACGACTTAGGATCATACATAGGGACCTGAAGGCTAGTAACGTGTTGCTCGATTTTGACATGAACCCGAAAATCTCAGATTTTGGAATGGCAAGAATCTTTGCTGGAGCGGACAGTGAAGCTAATACAGCACATATAGTCGGAACATAGTAAGGCACCGCTCTTCTAATTTCAGTTCATATCCTCAAAATTTAACTATTGTTCAAAGCACATAGTGTGATCTGCTAAATAATTCTTTCTCAAGCATACTAAAATCTAGTTCTTCTTTGCATTAGTGGATATATGGCTCCGGAGTACGCCATGGAGGGATTGTATTCGATCAAGTCCGATGTTTTCAGCTTTGGAGTACTCTTGCTTGAGATAATTACAGGCAGAAGGAATGCAGGGTTCAATCAAACGAAACATGCCCAAACCCTTGTTGCATATGTAACTTTTTAATCCACAGCTTGAATTACTTGCTTTTCAATTTGCTAGACACTGTTAATGACATTGAATCATGATGCAGGCATGGCATCTATGGAACGAAGGGAATGCTCTGGAATTGATGGATCCATTACTAACTGATGGATTGATGGACGAATTTTTAAGATTCATTCATATCGGACTGTTGTGTGTCCAAGAAGATGCATTTGACAGGCCTACCATGTCATCTGTTGTGGTAATGTTAAAAGGTGAAACTGTGACACTAAGCCAACCACAACGACCTGCCTTCTCCATGGGAAGATTTACTGAGCACCATCAAACATTCACTAGAAGTTGCTCCGCCAATGGTTTATCAATTTCAAGTGTCGCACCTAGATGATTGACCCCGAAATTCCAGTGATGCCAGAGATTCAATCTTTTCTTTACCTAAAGGTTTCAACATGTGATGATAACTTCATTTCACATAAATTTAGTACATACTAGTGTTATCTTCTTTAAGATATTTTGTATGTAATAATAAGTTTGTGACCTTGAATCACAATTGTTTCTAAATTCCAACTAACAAAGGCTGCCCTTGCAGTAGCCAAAGATACTATTGGGCTACTAATATCCCAAGTAGATAGCAAAAACCAAGCCATCAATTATGAACCATTCAAATTCAATCATCATCAATCCTTCCACTTTTCAGATATTTTTATACCAGATATTTTCATCAAGCTTTGACACAACATTCAGATATTTTCAACTCTCTCCATTTTAGAAAAAAGCTTAAATACCCAAGTTTGGATTCATCACTCTCCACTAGATCCCTTTCATCTACCACACAAATAGCTGAAAGATCAATGGCAGCCATGGCAACAGCTCTCACCTCACTGTCTTCAAGCCCCAAACCATCGTTCCTAGACCACAACAAGTCATCCTTCAACGGCACTCCAATTCCTTCTCGCTTCACTCCCATCAAGTCCTCCTCACACAACTCCGCCATTTCCATGTCCTTAACCCCTCCTTATGACTTACAATCCTTTAAATTCCAACCCATCAAAGAATCCTATGTTTCTCGTGAAATGACACGCCGTTACATGATGGACATGATTACCTATGCTGACACTGATGTTATCATCGTCGGCGCCGGTTCCGCTGGCCTCTCTTGTGCTTACGAGATTAGCAAAAACCCCAACATCCGTGTTGCCATAATCGAACAATCTGTTAGCCCTGGTGGAGGTGCATGGCTTGGTGGCCAACTATTTTCAGCCATGGTTGTTCGCAAACCAGCTCACAGGTTCCTCAACGAGCTCGGCATCCAATATGACGAACAAGAAGACTACGTTGTCATCAAGCATGCAGCTTTGTTCACATCAACAATCATGAGCAAGCTTTTAGCAAGGCCTAACGTGAAGTTGTTCAATGCTGTGGCTGCTGAGGATCTGATAGTCAAAGGAAACAGGGTTGCCGGTGTGGTAACGAACTGGGCTTTGGTGTCAATGAACCACGACACACAATCCTGCATGGACCCGAACGTGATGGAGTCTAAGGTTGTGGTCAGTTCTTGTGGACATGATGGACCTTTTGGAGCCACTGGGGTCAAGAGATTGAAGAGCATTGGGATGATTGACAGCGTCCCTGGAATGAAGGCACTGGATATGAACACGGCAGAGGATGCAATCGTTAGGCTTACAAGGGAAATTGTGCCTGGCATGATTGTAACAGGAATGGAAGTTGCAGAGATTGATGGTGCCCCAAGAATGGTAACTATTTACACTCCCTTTTTACTTTTTAATTGTGATTTGAGTTATTGATGTGTTATAATGATGAAATTGTGGATTTGGTTTTTTCAGGGTCCAACATTTGGAGCAATGATGATATCAGGGCAGAAAGCAGCACACTTAGCCTTGAAGGCATTGGGGCAGCCCAACGCCATAGATGGGACCTTCAGCGAAGCTGAAAGGGTACAGCCTGAGTTTGTTCTAGCAGCTGCTGAAACAGAGGAGACTGTGGATGCTTGAAAAAATAATTGATAATTTTCAGGAAATGGAATAAATAAAGAAACATGTGGATGAAATTAGACCATTTTGGAATGAATTGATGGATTGAATGTGAACAAAAGGTGAGCTTTGGTTTTGATTAATGTCCATATAATGTTGGAAAATGAAGAAAATAATATCTAGATCGAGATTTTATTGGGCTGCAACTTGTTTGATTCATTTTTAAGCTAACCCATCTTTTTTTTTTTAATTAAAACCCATTCAACTTCAACAAATATAGTTAAGAACAAAAGAATGTAATTCCACCGGTAATCGAAAACGAATGTGAGCTCATACACTCTAAGCTTAAATGATTAAGTTTGTCTGTTAATGTATCACCTGAACAGGCCACATATTGAAAAATAGGACCCTCGAATAAAAAGATAAAAATCTGAGCCTGGCCTAATAAAGATAAGTCCATACTATAGATGAATTAAGTTTAGAGATTACCAAAATACAATTACTCTCCAAAATTAGATGTCTAAAGCTCATAGCTTGTGCATAACATAACCCAACAATTATGGCATGGGCCTCCGCCTATGTTGGGTCGATAACCCCTCCAAGTTGTCGCCTAAAACCTTTATAGACCAACCTATCTCCATCTTACAATATTGCACAAAGCCCCACACGGACTCACGCCTCAGAAAAAGCAGCATCCACGTTTAGCTTCAAAGCCAAGCCTTAAGGAGGCCTCCATGGAACAACTTGTAGCACTTTCGGAATCAAGGGTTATGAATGAGATTATGGATCTTGAACTCACTTTGGAGCTTGTGCGCATATCACAAAGCAACATGTGCTAGAGTTTGTTTTCTTTTCAAGACCGCATCATTGCTCACATTCCATAGGGGCCAAATCAGGGCCAATATGCTTGTTAATGCCTCCTTATCAAGCAACCTCATCATATGTTCAAGCTAGTTAATACATCTCACTACATCAACAAACAATAAAGAATTACCAATCTTAGCTAGAATATAAGTATCACGAGATACCTGACAATTTTGTAAGGCATGAAGGATGGTCTATTTCCTACATCTAGCATCGTTAGGCGTAGGAATAGTGGCTATCTTGGCTATTGTTGGAACGATCTCAAGGCCTATGCACCATGCAAACACTTTGACTTTTGGCAGGATATTGAGCTTCCAAATGTAGAAATCACGTAGATCAAAGCTCATAGGCTTCATAAGTAATGATGGGCTCGAAACTAACTAATATTTCGACAAAGGCAAGCGCACCTATCGAACAGTAGTATACCCTTGATGAGTCCGGAATATCGTATCCTCAAGGACTAAAATTACTAGTAATAACTATCTTTTTATTATTTAACCTAATAATTAATGGGATTTATTTTAATCTAAAATTTAACTAACTAATTTACTATGAACGCGACAGAGAGTGAAGAAAATAATCGAATAAACCAATGAATAAAGACAATACCCAAGGAAGAATCCACCTAGACTCACTTATTATTCTGAATCTGAATTAAACGATTTATTCACTTGTCTTGATCCGTAGAAATCCTTAAATTATGTTAATATCTCTCCCTAGACTAAGAACAACTGACTCTAGATTGATTAATTGAAATCTCTTTCTAATTAAAACCCCTATCATCCCATTAACTCGATCTATGGATTTCCTTATTAGATTTGACTCTAATCTAGCAAATTTATGTCATCCTATTTTTAGGGTTGTAATCAACTCCGCTTATGCTAGATCTTCTCTTAAACAGGGACTTTTGCTCCACTGAATAAGCACATTATACTTGAATTAATATTCCTGAACATATTAAAGCAAGGGTTAAGAACACATAATTAAGAACAAGAACAAGTATTTATCATGTAATTCAGATAATTAAATAATAAGATTCATCTCAGTTTCATCCTCCCTAGGTATTTAGGAATTTAGTTCATAACGTAAAAGGAAAACATCTCAGAATCAAGAAAACAACAAGACATAAAGAACCCAAAAACTTTGAAAGAACTTGATGGAGATCTTCAATCTTGGAGTGGATCTGCTTCCGAGATGAATCCGACGGCTTCCTTTGAGTAATTTCTTCGTTCTACTCTACGTGCTCTCTTAGGTCTTTTTCTGGTGTGTATTTATAGACTTTAGAATGCTCAGAAATCCTAAAAATTGGCTTTTTTCGCGTGAAAATGAAGTAGGGTGCGCTTGGGACACGGGCGTGTGATTAGCCCGTGTGAGAATGCCCAGGTTGTGTGTAAATTTGCATGGCTCGCGATCGACACGGGCTGGCACACGGGCGTGTATCCAGCCCGTATGGTTCACACGGGCATGTGCCCTGCCCGTGTGGTTCTGGCTTGGCTATGTGGATCCTTAAGATGGCCCGTTTTGTCTAGTTTTGGACCGTTTTCTGCTCCTTTCGCTTCTCTATGCTCTCCTAAGTATAGAAATACGAATTTAAAGGATTAGGAGCATCGAATTCACAAAATTGTATATCCAAAAACATGCTAAGCATGGGATTAAAATGTGTTACTTTTATGGTTTATTAAATATCCCCATACTTAAGCATTTGCTTGTCCTCAAGCAAAATCCTCAACTCACAATTAAAATTAAACTTCCTCAATTCATAATTCTCATCAATAATGTCTTCCCATAATTCACAAATAATCACACATTGATAATTTAACTAAAAGAGCACTAAAGATGCAAACAATCCAAGTCACACATTTTTATAGCACGAAAACATAGGTGTTTCCCCTTATCTAAATAATTACCTTTAATTCAAAACCGATAAGATTCAACATCCTCACTAAAGATTCGCTCAAATTACTCAAAGTGTTTAAGGTTTAAAAATTAAGCACTCAAAAGTCAAATATGAAAAGTTATTACCATAGGCTTGCATGAAAATCAAATCTCCACTACTATAAGATGAGATGATACACAAATCAAAAGGTCTTTAAGGGTTGTAATGGGGCTTGGGTTAAAGGTGTGGATAAAGGCTAAAAAAGAAGGTTAGAATTGAGATCGAACTGATAAATTACCTACTAGAAAAATAAACTAAAATTGAATAATTACATCAATTGAAATTAAAGGAAATCATGAGCTTCTTCCCAAAAATAGAATTAATTACTTAAGCTCAAACTTGAAGGACTAGTAATAATGAATATATATTTCCACACTTTTTCTTTTCTTTTTTTCCCCTTTTTTTTTTTCATTGAAACAAAAGAACATAGTTAGGTAACTAACCAAATCAAATCTCGACAAAAATGGAGTCAATAAAATGGGAATAACAAATAAGGAATGAGTTTTGGGTTAATATTGATGGGTAAGTCAAGAAATGATTTATTAGGCTCAAAGGGGTTTGCTAAGGGTTAATTACGAAGGTAGGCTTTTATGGAATAAGTGGATTAAAAACCTAGGTGCCTTTATCATCTCAGTATATCAAATCAAAGGTGTGGTCTCGACATGCATAATAGAAGCAAGTTCTAGAATAACAAGTCAATATTGACACACTCATAACCAATAATAAAGTGAGCAAGAAAAGTATATGCTCTAAAAGCTCAAAATCTCACAAAAAATTATGGTTTTTGATATTAATCTTATAAATCTCAAATTTCAAGGTAATATTTAAATTTAATGAAACAACCAAGCAATTTTAATTCTGAAAATAGACTTATCATGCTTGATTCTCTAATGTCTTAAAGTTTAAACAATTAATGTACAATTACCTATGACTTAATCCAAAACATATTAATAAAAATCATAAGTCAATAGAAGTTTCATTCTAATAGCAATATGAGAAAATTACTTAAGAACAAGACATAATTTAGGGATTTTCTAATGATATAATTAACCTCCCCATACTTAAGATGTACATTGTCCTCAATGCACCAAAATAGATAATAACAATATAATGAGACTATCTTAAGAGAGGGAGAGAATTGAAACTTCCTAAATTTTGGATGAAATTCATGAAATAGTGAAAGCGAAATTATGGATATAGCCGAGTAAGTGCATGATTCTGAGCAACTACTAAGAAAATAAACACAACTGTGGAAGAAGATTAAGGGATTACTAGATTAGGAACAATTATAAAAATTAAAATAAAGTTCAAAAGATAAAAGACAAGTCTTTGAAAAGATGATAATAAACATAAAAGGGAAATAAACAAAAAATGAAAATAAAAAGAAAAATAAAAATAGAGATAAAAAAATCAATAGACTCAAAGGTCCTCATCGTCAGACGCGTCGCGAGGTGGCGGTGCTGAAGATGAAATATGGAGATGGTTGCAGATCTGCTGCAATGTGGCCTCAAGACTATCGAACCGATGGAAGCACTGCTGCTTGAAGCGAGTGAGATGCTCGGATATGTCTGTCAAAGTAGGAGCAGAAGAAGGAGTTGGTAACTGGGAGGTGGAGGGTGGGGTGGATCCTCGTGAGGGAGAGGAACATCCTCAGTGATGTCCTCGAGATCATCCTGATCATCAGGACGAGATAATCGGTACTGGGGAAGATCGAATCCACGATGCCGCTCGATCATCCTCATGTGTAGCATGGTCGAGATGCCCGAAGGGACATCTGGCCGACAAGTGTGAGCGTGGAGGATTGCTCCAGTGTGTCGAGGAGACCGAAGTGTCGAGCTAGGCGATTCATGTAAGGGCTTAAACAGATGGGGCCCATCCTGGCGGTCAGTTTGATGGCGAAAGATAAAGCGATGAAGTATGCTAGATCAAATATATGGCCATGTGCCATGCTCCATAAGTAGTATGCATCGTGTGTGCTTACGACTCGGTGCTTTCTCTCCATCCTGTCAAAGTATGAGCTAAAAGGGCGTGAAGATACCTGAGAGCTAGAGAGAGAGAAGTCACCTTTGAGCGACTAGTATCATAGTTTGTTAGGCCACCCATGAGGTCAGTCCAACAACACGAGGCGAGTAATGAATATGGCGATGGAGTTGAAGAAAGTCCTCGGCGCTCATGAACTCCTCTGTATAAAGTCCCAAAGCAGCACCGAATTCTGGGACGCTCATGTGACGCACCAAACTGCCAAGGTGAAATATGATGGTGTCGGGCTCATCATGGACTGACATGACACTCTGAAGGTGAAATGTCAAGCAAAGCTCTAAAGTAAGCTCCGTATATGTGGGCTCGACGATGCTGAAGAAGTGTTCCCATGTGGTTGTGATGATGAAGGCGCAAACTTCATCATTGAGGTGGACTTGCTCCAATGCGGCCCAATCAATGCATCGGCCCAAACCTAGGGGTCGTACGTGAAGGAGCTGAAATAGGTCCTCCAGTGGGTTCGTGGAAAATCTAAGGTAGGGATGGTGAACTTCAGTCGAGGTATTGGAAGGAGGTCGCGCCAGGACTATTCCTCTTTTTCGAAGCGGGGACAGCTACCTTAGTCTTGCCTCGAGTATTTGTCATGATGTACCTGAAAACGTAAAATATTTTCAATAAATAAATCAAGCATCACCAAAGTCAAGGATAGAAGATCCCATTAGTCCAAAATAGTAATGTACTGTTAAAATAAGAACGAATCATTATATTCTAATAATAAAAATCGAAATAAATAAATAAATAATCCTAATGCCAAGAACTAAGAACACATCATTTAACCTAATAAATTAAAAACTAGTAAGCAAAGAAATTGAAACAATATACTAAAAATTCATCATGACTAAAAAATCAATATTAATAATGAGTTACTAAAGAATAATAGTAAATAGCAAATATATGGAGAAAAGAAAGATTAATTAGCTAACAAGATACTAGGAATTAATAATAGGAGTAAAATAACTAAATAAAGAGAATAATAAAAATAATAATAACAATAATAACAATAAACCTAATCTAAATGGAAATAAAGCTAATAATAATAAAATAATATAACTAAATAAAAATAATAACAATAAGCCTAATAAAAATAACAATAAAGATAATAATAATAAACAAAATAAAGAAATAAAATTAAATAATAGAATAAAATAAATAATAATAAAAAGGAACTAAAAATGGAGGGAAAAAGAAGGGTGACCAACGGTTTGGCGGTGGGAGGCGGCGTAGTTGGGCAACGGTGCGTCGGGTCGGGGAGGGACGGTGAGGGGGTCGGTGGTGGCTGGTGTGGGCGTGGAGTGGGTGTTGGGTGGTGTTTGGCGGCAGCCTTGAAGAGAAAAAGTGAAGAGAGGGGGGAAAAAAGAAAGGAGAAACGAGAGAGAACAGAGAAAGGAATGGAGTGGTTTATCGGTTTGGGGAGAAGGGAAAAAGGAGGAAGGAAGAGGGGGAAGACAGTGGCTGGAAGTGGAGAGCGGCGGCTAGGGTTTGGGAGGAGTTTTGGAGAAGAATGGAAGAAGAAAGAAGAAAAAAATTTGGGGATTTATAGGTGACACGGTCATGTAACGGCCCGTGTTGGGCCATACGGCCGTGTCACACGCCCGTGTGGTATAGCCCCAGCCTGTGTTCGTCGCGAAATTTGAAAGCCCAGTATTCACACGGCCTTGGACACGCCTGTGTGTCTAGGCTGTATGGTGCAGATGACCGCGTCGCACAGCCGTGTGCAAAGTTCTTCGCTTCTCCTATGCCCATGTGGAATTTTTACACGCCCGTGTAACCTTATACATGACCGTGTGTATTGCCCGTGGAGCCCCCTGACTTGTTTTAATTTTTGAATTTTGAAAAAATTAGGCTCCAAGTTTCACACGGCCTTGGACGCGCCCGTGTGTCCAAGCCGTGTGGTCCACACGGGCATGCCACACGCCCTTGTGGACTATATTTAGGCCATGTCTTTGTCAATTTTTGGAGATTTTAAGCTCTAGGATCCACACGACCAAGGACACGCCCATGTGTCCAGGTCGTGTAGCCCTCTGCTAATTTCTTTAAAAATTAAAAACTAATTCCTAGGATCCACACGGCCAAGGACATGCCGTGTATCTAGGCCATGTGGGTTTTAAAACATATTTTTAAATTATTAAATTAATATCATATAATATAATTAGTAAATTAGGCATGTTAATGCTCGGGTTGCCTCCCGAGAAGCGCTTGTTTAGAGTCTAAGCTCAATTTATCATGTTTTTGCTCAGTTACGGTGGTTCAGGAGTCGAAACTCCTCTTTCTTGCTATCAATTCTATTAGCAACATACAGTTTGAGTTGAGTAGTATTTACTTTAAAAGTGCCAAAATTAAAATGAGTTACCTTGACTGTCCCATATGGGAAGACATTGAGTACCGTAAAAGGAGTCGCTCCATTTGTGTTAAGCTCTGAGGTGGTTATTTGAGGGTCGGTTTCATTTAACAGTACCTGGTCCCCAATCTTGAAGTGGTTTGCTCCGCCTTTAAGCTCGTCATGGAGTTGCTTCGATTTTGCTTCGTGTTTTCTTATGTTCTCCTTGCCAAGTGTCCTCCATTCGTCTAGTTCATCGATCTGAAGCCTTTGCTCCTCATAAGTCATTCTATATTTGTCACATAGGATAGAATGTGGCTCCATCACTTTCTTCCTAGGGATTTCCTGCACAGAAGTTTGAGCTACAATGTTACTTACATTAACAGAACTTGTAAAGTCATCTCGATCACTAGGTATCCTAATAGAATCACGAGGTTGGAGTTTAATCGTGTCATCACCTACACGAAGTGTCAATTCACCTGTGCCAACATCAATTATAGTTCTTGCAGTTGCTAAAAAGGGTCCTCCTAAGATTAAAGGTGTATCACTGTCCTCATCCATGTCTAGAACAACAAAGTCAACTAGGAATATAAATTTATCAATTTTACTAGCACATCCTCAACAATTCCCCTAGGAAATCTAATAGTTTTATCTGCTAGTTGAATGCTCATCCTAGTTTGTTTAGGTTTCCCAAGACCTAGTTGCTTAAACATTTTATAGGGCATGATGTTAATACTTGCCCCTAAATCAACCAAGGCGTTATTAACATCTAAACTACCAATTAACAAAGGAAGAGTAAAACTCTCTGGATCTTTTAATTTGTTGGGTAGTTTATTCTGTAAAATGGCTAAACAGACTGCATTTAGCTCCACGTGCGATGCATCATCTAACTTCCATTTGTTTGCTAAAAGCTCCTTTAAAAATTTAACTGAGTTGGGCATCTGCGAAAGAGCTTCAATAAACGGTAAGTTAATATGTAACTTTTTTAAGAGTTTAAGAAATTTACCAAATTGCTCATTGGTATGGTCTTTCTTCGTCGCATTGGGGTATGACACGCAAGGTTTATATTCTTTACTTACTAGTTTCTGTGCATTGTGGCTCACCTCAACCTTACCTTTTCTTACCACAATTTCTTGCCTCGGTTCAGGTTCAGATTCTACTAACCCTTCTTCATCGCACACCATGATGGCATGGAGTTGCTCTCTTGGGTCAGGTTCGGTATTACTAGGAAAGCTACCCTGTGGTTGTTTTGAGATCAACTTGGCAAGCTGACCTATTTGGTTCTCGATCCCTTGGATCGATGCTTGCTAATTTTAAGTGCTATTTCGGTGTTTTGAAAATGGGTTTTTGACACCAAGATGAATTTTTTAGCATCTCCTCAAGGTTCGGCTTCTTTTCCTATTGGTTGGGTTATTGTTGAAAGCCTGGAGGGGGTTGTTGTCTCTGATTTCCCTGACCACTCTATGACAAATTGGGATGGTTCCTTGAACCTGCATTGTAAGTGTTACTATAGGTATTATTCTGAGGTCTAGAATTGTTACCCAAATAGTGAACTTGTTTATTCTCTGTGCTCGGATTGTAGGATAGATATTCTGTGGTGCTTATCCCTCTCTATTTGTGTCGCATTGCATCACCGGATGTACCTACATAGAAACATATAAACCATCAATCTTTTTATTTAAGAGCTCTACCTAGTTTGATAACAAGGAAACCGTGTCGAGGTTGAAAACACCAGCGGCTTTTGTTGACTTTGTCCTCATGACTTGCCACTGATAATTAATCAGTGACATCTCCTCTATGAACTCATAACCCTTCTCAGTTGTTTTATTATTTAGGGTACCGCCGACGGTTTCATCGATTAGTTGCCTAGTTGAGGGGTTCAAACCGTTGTAAAAGGTTTGAACCTGTAACTGTAACACCCCTTACCCGTGTCCAACGCCGGGACAGGATACGAGACATTATCGTGCTTAACCTTACTTGAACATACATTTTCAGGCTATAAAATTTCATTCCGACTTAAAACCTTTCCTTCTTAATCATAACATGCATAATATGGGCTTATAAGGCCTTAAACATACATCCGGAGGGCTTCGGAGTTCAATCGGGATCTTTAATGTTCTTTGAAAATTTTTTCCTAGACAGGGGCCACACACCGTGTTGTCCAAGGGACACGCCCGTGTGCCCCTAAGACATTCTTGTATTCATCACCCATGGTCGACACTGACTAATTTCACACAGCTGAGCACACGCCCGTGTCTATAACCCGTGTCCTTCACACGGCCTAGACTCACCTGTGTCTATAACCCATGTCCTTCAAACGGCCTAGACACGCCCGTGTTTTCCACTCGTGGAGCTCTCTGTTTATGACGTCATCAAACCCCAATTAGCACACGGCCAAGGCACACGCCCGTATGCTGACCCATGTGACGAATCGCATTCTTGTAAATTAATGCAGGGGAAACATGACCTACTAACACACCTATGGGATGGGCCGTGTGTCTCACATGGCCTAGACATATGCCCATGTGGATAGTTTGAGGCTACTTTCCAAGCCTTTTTGCCACCTTGAAACACAAACTCAATCATCTCACCACAAGTAGCACATAACATAGCAACATTTAACTATTAAGAATCCTTGAATCATCATTCATTCCACCCTATATTTTACTCAATAACTTGCATGAACATTCACTTCATTATACTCATCGACTTTATAACGTAAACTTGTCAATATTGGCCAATTCATTATGGCCATCCACAAAATGAGTGTGAAACATTAATAGCCAAACTTTTGGCCATCAAACATAAAATGACACAAAACAATCAAGTTCCTATACATGCAATGCCAAAAAAATTAACTTACCTATACCAAAAGAACGGTTGATAGTGATCGAGATCCGAGATCCGACGTTCAATGATCCTCGAGCTAACTTGGTGAAACTACAAGGAAAAGGGAAAAAAGAGGGGTAAGCATATGGCTTAGTAAGTTTGCATGAAATTCTAAAGCAACATAATTGCTCAAACCACATTCATCCATTTCATGAAACAATAGCAACATATGTCTCAAATGCTTAAACATACTTAATCATACTTACTCACGTTCATTTTATCCATCTCATATCACATTACGATCTAGTAACTTGTACTTACTCATAGTACCTGTATCACTTAATCACATAACTTAGCACATATGCTAACATAAACATAAACTCAAATCTTTATCAATCTTATCGTGAATGAAACTCAAGGTCATCTATAAATGGATTTGGCTCTATACCATTTCACATACTTAACTCTTTTACCTATGAATGAATTGGATTATCGTTGGATATTCAAACTCTTCATGCATAAGTCTTGATCCCAACGCCATATCCCGGATATGGTCTTACATGGGATCACTCCTTGATGCCGATGCCATATCCCAGATATGGTCTTACACGGGATCTTATAGCTCGATGTCGATGCCATGTCCCAGACATGGTCTTATACAAGATCTTCCTTCGGTACCGAGGCCATATCCCAGACATGGTCTTACATGGGACCTTCTTTATTCAATGCTAAAACATGGGTAACCTCACTATTTTGAATCTTTATAGGGATTTCACGTAACTTATTCTCACTACATCTTCATCGAGCTTCATCACTCGATGTTTATAGCATTAACATACATTGTCATAATATTAAGTAATTTCAAATATCAAAATATTATGAAACTCTAACTTTATACAAACTTACCTCGATTCTCAAAATGAATATCGATGCTCGATTTAGTCCTCGATTTTGTTCTTGCCTCGATTTCGATTCGGGCTTCGTGTTTCTTGATCTATAATAAAAATTTCACTTGTTAAATACACACATTGACTAAATTGATTCAAAATTCATATTTTGGCAAAATTATGATTTTGCCCCAAACTTTTACATAATTACATTTTTGCCTCTAGGCTCGTAAAATGATTTTCATTCAACTTTCTTGTATCTCAAGACTAGCCGAATCATATTATCAACTATAGAAACATTCAATTTCCACTATTTCACTCATGTATGACCATTTTTTTAACTTTTACAATTTGGTCCTTTTATGCATTTTTCATGAAAATCTCTTAGGAAAAGATGTTTATCATACATCAAACTTTCATATTCCTCCATAAAACATCAAAATACATGCATGTCACACATTGATAAATTTTTGAACATGAACCCTAGCTCAAAATATAGCTAGAAATAGTTAAACCGAGCTACGAAGGTCTCAAAAATATGAAGAACATTAAAAACGGGCTAGGATGCACTTACTATCAAGCTTGGAAGTTGAAGAAACCATAGTTATGGAGAGCTTGAGAATTTCGGCTATGGTGAAGAAGATGGACATAAATTTTGGATTTATTTTCCCTTTTAATTCTTTTATTAACCAAATGACCAAAATGCCCTTAATGGTCCTTTCTTAAGATTTTTCCTTCCATGTCCATTTTTTGTCCATCATAAAATATAATGGTCTAATTGCTAAATAAAGACCTCTTGTAATTTTCATAATTCTATTTCATACTTAAATCTTCTAGAATCTCATATTTTCCATTCTTTGCAATTTAGTCCTAATGAAATTTAATAAAATTTAATCACTAATTAATAAAATTTCTTTTTAAGATTTTCACACAATCATGAAATCACCTTATGAACCTTATAGAAATCATAAAACTCATATTTCTACTTCAGATTTGTAGTCTTGCACCACTATTCCGACTAGGCCCTAAGTTGGGCTATTACAATTCTTCCCCCTTGGGGATTTTCATCCCGAAAATCTTATCGGTGAAAATGTTTTGATACTGATTCCTCATAGCTTCCTCAGGCTCCCATGTAGCCTCTTCTACCCCATGTCTCTACCATAAGACTTTCATGAGAGTTATACTTTTATTCCTTAATTGCTTGACTTCCCGAGCTAGAATCTTAACTGGTTCTTCACCATAAGTCATATCGGGTTGTATCTCAACCTCTGTCCATGTAATCACATGCGAAGGGTCTGATCGGTAGCGTCGTAACATAGATACGTGAAATACATCGTGAATCTTTTCTAACTCAGGTGGCAAAGCTAATCGATAAGCTACCGGTCCTATCCTCTCGGTGATGTCATATGGTCCAATAAAATGCGGACTCAATTTGCCTTTCCGGCCAAATCTAAGAACTTTTCTCCATAGTGATATTTCAAGAATACTTTATCACCGACTTGATACTTAATTTCTTTCCTTTTAAAATCCAAATAGGATTTTTGTCGATCAAAAGAAGCTTTTAAACAATCTCGAATTACCCTTACTTTTTCTTCGATTTCTCTAACCAAATAAACCCCGTGAATCTGATTTTCCTTAAGTTCAGTCTAGTATAAAGGCGTTCGACACTTATGCCCATACAAAGCCTCATAAGGTGCCACATTTATGCTTGATTGAAAACTATTGTTGTAGGCAAATTCCACCAACGGAGGTATTTTCCCAGCTGCCTTGAAACTCAAGAACCCAACATCGGAGCATATCTTCAAGTACTTGTATCAACCTCTCTAATTGACCATTAGTTTTGGGGGTGAAAAGCTGTACTAAAATTCAACTTTGTGCCCAAGGCCTTTTGCAATTTTTTCCAAAATCTAGATGTGAATCTCGGATCTCTATCCGATATAATCGATAAGGGCACTCGTGTAGCCTCACAATCTCAAAAATATACAAGTTTGCCAACTTGTCAAGTGAGTAGTCAACTCGAATAGGTATGAAATGGGCTGACTTCGTAAGTCTATCAATTACAACCCATACAGTATCTTTCTTACTCAGTGTCAATGGCAAACCCGTTACAAAATCCATGGTAATTTGGTTCTATTTCCACTCGGGTATCATTATAGGTTGAAGCAAACCTAAGGGTACTTGATGTTCAGCTTTTACTTGTTGACAAATTAAGCATCTCGAAACAAACTCAGAAATATCTTTCTTCATACTTGGCCACCAATACTATTTCTTCAAGTCATTATACATCTTGGTACTACCCGGATGCATAGATAGGCATCGACTATGTGCCTTATGCAGAACTTTACGAATGAGATCATCGTTCCTCAGTACATATACTCGGTTCCTGAACATTAAACATCCATCTAAATTGATTCGAAAATCGGACTCAATACATGACTTACATTGAGCTCTTCTGGCTTGCAAATCATTGTCATCTTTCAGAGCCTAATAAATTTCTTGAAGAAACATTGGTCTAGCCCTCAACTCAGCAAGAATGGAACCATCGTCTATCAAAGTCATCTGTGTATTCATAGCCCTTAAAGCAAATAGGGATTTTCTACTTAAAGCATCGGCGACTACGTTCGCATTTCCTAGATGGCAATCAATAATTAGCTCATAATCTTTTATTAGCTCCAACCATCTTCGTTGCCTTAAGTTTAATTCCTTCTGAGTCATCAAATACTTTAGACTTTTTTGATCAGTGAATATCCGACATCTTTCACCATACAAATGGTGTCTCCAAATCTTCAGTGCAAAAACAATAGCAGCCAACTCTAAATCATGTGTCGGGTAATTCTTTTCATGTGGCTTTAGCTGCCCGGAGTCATATGCTATCATCTTGCCTTCTTGCATGAGTACACAACCCAATCAGTTTAAGGAGGCATCGCTGTAGATCACAAATTCTTTTCCCGATTCAGGTTGTACTAGAACTGGAGCTTCTGTCAACATTGCCTTTAATTTCTCAAAACTCTGTTGGCATTTTTCTGTCTATTCGAACTTTACATTTTTCTGTAACAGTCTTATTATCGGGGTAGCTATCATAGAAAACCCCTTGACAAACCGTCTATAATAGCCAGCTAGGCCCAGAAAACTTCTAACTTCAGATACATTTCTTGGCAGTTTCCAATCAACAATCGTTGATATCTTATTTAGGTCGACTTAGACTCCATCTCCCGAGACAATGTGTCCTAAGAATCCAACTTCCTTGAGCCAAAATTCACTTTTGCTGAACTTGGCGTACAATCGATTATTTCATAAAATCTATAAAATTGTCCTTAAGTGCTTAGCATGCTCATGCTCATCCCGAGAATATATCAGTATATCATCAATAAAAACCACAACAAAGTTGTCCAAAAACGCCCGAAAGATGCGGTTCATTAAATCCATAAACATCGCAGGGACATTTGTTAAACCAAAAGGTATGACTAAAAATTCATAATGCCCATACCTCGTTCGAAAAGCCGTCTTTGGCACATCTAAATCTTTTACTCTCAACTGATAGTATCCCGACCTCAAATCTATTTTGGAGAACATAGTGGCTCCCTTCAATTGATCAAACAAATCACCGATCCTTGGTAATGGGTACTTGTTCTTTACTGTTACCTTATTAAGCTGCCGGTAATCTATACATAACCTCATGGAACCATCATTCTTTTTCAAAAATAACACTGGAGCACCCCATGGAGAATAACTAGGTCTTGCGAAGCTGATAAACCGTAAAAGTAACATATTTTAATCCCACATTTAGCATACATTTGGATGATTTATTCCCTAAATTGTGTAAAAAGGTGCTCTTAATCCTTTCTTTTCATGTTTTATACTAAGGAAAGCACCTAGGGATGAAAAGAACGAGAAACGGGCCTAAAACGGACCAAATTGGGCCAAAGAAGAAATCGATACAACTTGGGCCCAAGACCACACGGCGGTCGTGCCTTCCTAATTTGCTCTAACATGGCCTAGACCCCGAAACACACGGTCATGTCTCTTCAGCAGACTTGACCATGGTCTGATATCAATTCACATGGGCGTGTGCCATGACCGTGTCCCTGTCGCAACCAAGAGGAGTTTTACTCGGATTTGGATACTTGAAGGCAAATAAACACATTCCAAAGCCTATTCAAACACCCTAGTAGGAATTCCACTCAGATGAGGATACTTAGGGGCCAAATAAAGCATTCCAAGAACCTATATAAACACCCTAAGAATAACCTTCAAGAGGGAGATTAGCTAGGCCAAGGAGCCGAGCCAGAAAGGTCAGATTTGTCGAAATCACTCAAAAATATCCAGTTGATCCATCTCAAGAAGTCAGAATTCTACTCAAGATGGTAGATTTCTCCTTCAATTCCTTCAGGAAGTTTTAGGGATTTCTTATGTTTTGTTTTATCTTTTCTTCTGAGATGTTTTCTTTTATTGTTATGAACTAAGCCCTTCAGATACCTGAAGGGGATGGAACTAAGATGGATCTTGTTATTTTTTCTAAACTATATGATAAATATTTGATTTGTTCTTAATTATGTGTGCTTAATTCTTGTGTTAATATTTTCGGGATATTGATTCAAGTTGAATATGCTTAGGTGGTGGAGCAAAAGTCCATGCTTAAGAGTAGATCTAGCATAATTAAGCGGAGTTGATCGCATGCCTAGAGATAGGGAGATGAGATTTTGCCGGATTAGGGTGAAACCTTATATGAGAGTCCATAGATCGAGTTAATGCAATTCTAGGTGTTTTAATTAGAAAGAGATTTCAATTAATCAACCCAAGGTTAGACGTTATTCGCCTCGAGAGAGGGTTTAATATAAATTAGGGAATCCTACGGATCAAGTCAAGTGAATAATTTGTCTGGTTCAGTGTTAAATAACAATTGAAGTCTAGGTGGATTCTTCCTAAGGGTATCGTCTTAGTCAACTGAGTTTTCCTAAAGTTATTTCTTCAATTCATTCTTTTTGTCTTTGAATATTAGCTTAGTAATCAGTTAGTTTTAGATTAAACAACCAATCACTTAATATTTAGGCTAAATAATAGAAAGAAGGTTAGTATTAGTACTTTTAGTTCCTTTGGGTTCGACAATCTGGTCTTGCCTAAGCTATACTACTATTCGATAGGTGCACTTGTCTTAAGTTATTGTTAGAGTTAGTTTCCAGGTTTGATCATTCTCTTTATAAATTTTAAAACTCGACAAAATAACAATCAGAAGCCTTTATCTATCAACTCTTACAACTGTGCCTTCATTTCTTTCAACTCTATTGGAGCCATCTGTATGGAGCAATTGATATGGGTACAGTGCCGAGAGTTAATTCAATGCCAAACTCAACCTCTCTAACTAGAGGTAATCCTGGCAATTCTTCGAGAAAAACATCTGGATACTCGCACACTATCGGCACTGATTCAATCTTTAGCTCAGTTTCCTTGGCATTCATTACAAGAGCAAGATACGTCTTATACCCTTTTCTTACATACCTATGAGCAAATATATGAGAGATCACAAATCGTGATCTGTCTTGTTCATCTGATTCAACACAAAGAGTGTCCCCATTTTCACATCTCAATTCAATATATTTCTTTCCACAATTTACTATCACATCATGAGCAGATAACCAGTCCATACCAAGAATAATATCGAATTCATCAAATGGCATTAACATGAGGTTTGCCTTAAAATAATGACCTCTAATCATCAATAGACAATCTTTGCATACTTATCAACTAATACACTTTTGCCTAAGGGATTAGACACCTTTATCACAAATTCTGTGGATTCTACGGGCATACTCATTCTAATTACTAATTTCATGCAGATGTATGAATGGGTAGATCCCGGATCTATTAAAGCAATAACTTTAGTATCATGAAGAGAAAAGGTACCTGTAATAACATCATGAGATGATGCCTCTTTGCGGGCACGGATGGCATAGGTCCTCACAAGCGCTCTACCATCAGATCTCGCAGCTTGCTCTTTGTGCATATTCTTACTACTTGCTCCACTTCCTGGGTTTCTCTGTGGTCTTCCTTTGGCAATGCTTTCCGGTCTTGTATCCTGAGGCTTCTCTTTCTCATCCCCCTCTAGGCAATTGATCGTTGTTTTGTCGAGTCTTAAAATTTATATAATTAATGATTGAACCTAGAAACTAACTAAGACAACGATGGAGGCAAGCGCACCTATCAAACAGTAGTATAGTTTAGGCAAGATCGGAATGTCGAATCCCAAAGGAACCAAAAGTACTAATACTAACTCTCTTTTTATTATCTAGCCTAAGAATTAAGGGAATTTGTTGTTTAATCTAAATTAACTAACTACTAAACTAAAGACTTCTAAGACAAAGAAGAATGAAATTTGGAAAATAACTTGAGGAAAAACCAATTGATTAAAACAACACCCAAGGAAGAATCCCCCTAGACTTTACTTGTTATCTAACACTGAACCAGACGATTTATTCACTTGACTTGATCCGTAAGATTCCCTAACATATATTAATCCCTCTCTCAAGGCTACTAACATCTAACCTTGGGTTGATTAATTAAAATCTCTTTCTACTTAAAACCCTTAGAATCGCATTAACTCGATCTATGGACTCCCATATTAGGTTTCACCCTAATCCGGCAAAATCACATCACCCTATCTTTAGGCGCGCGATCAACTCAGCTTAATTATGCTAGATCTACTTTTAGGCAGGGACTTTTGCTCCTCCACCTAAACACATCATATTTGAATTAATATCCCAGAAATATCAACACAAGAATTAAGGACACATAATTAAGAACAAGTCAAATATTTATCATATAGTTCAGCAAATGATAACAAGATTCATATTAGGTTTCATCCCTCTTAGGTATCTGAGGGTTTAGTTCATAATTGTAAAAGAAAACATCTCAAAGAAAAGATAAAACAAAACATAAGAAAGCCCTAAAACCCCCTGAAGAAATTGAAGAAGAGATCCCCCGTCTTGAGTATAATTCTGACTTTTTGAGATGAATCAACTGGCTATCTTCGAGCAAATCTCCACAAATCTGCCTTCCTTGGCCTAGCTAGACGCCCCCTGACTAAAGCCCTGGGTTCCCCTTTTAGGTTATACTTAGGGTGTTTATATAGGGTTTGGAATATGTTTCTTCGCCCCTAAATATCTTAATCCGAGTGAAACTTCTCTTTGTCACGACAGGGACACGCCCATGGCACACGCTCGTGTGAATCGATTTTAGGTTGTGGTCGAGTCTGCTGAAGAGACACGCCTATGTGTTTCGGGGTCCAGGCCGTGTTAGAGTAAATTAGGGAGGCACGACCGTGTGGTCTTGGGCCCAGGCCTTGTCGATTTCTATTTTGACCCAATTTGGCTTGTTTCTCATTCTTTTCATCCTCCGGTGCTCTCCGAAGTACAAAACATGAAACCAAAGGATTAAGAGCACAAATTACTTAATTCAAGGCTTAAATCATCCAAAAGTATGCTAAATGTGGGCCTAAAATATGTTACTATTATGGTTTATCAAATACCCCTACACTTACGCTTTTGCTTGTCCTCAAGCAAAATTCTCAACTTACAATTAAAATGAACTTTCCACAATTCATAATCCTTATCAATAATGTCTTATCATAATTCATAGACAATTCATACATGGATAATTTACTCAAAGACTCCTAAAGATTCAAACAATTCTAAGTCATATATTTGTAGCACGAAAACATAGGTGTCTCCCCTTATTTAAATAATTACCTTTAATTCAAAACTGACAAGGTTTGACATCCTTACTAAAGATTCACTCAAAGCACTCGAAGTACTTAAGGTTCAAGAATAAGCACTCATAAGTCAAACCTGAAAAGTTAATCCCATAGGCTTGCCTGAAAATCAAATCTCCACCACTGTAATTTGAAATGATACACAAATCAAAAGGTCTTTAACGAGGTTATGCAGGGCTTGGGTTAAAGGTGTGGATAAAGGCTAAATTAGAAGGATTAGAATTGGGATTGAATTGACAAATTACCTAACTAGAAAAATGAATTGATAATAAAATTACATCAATTGAAAAATTGTAATACTAATACTAATAATACTGAGCTCCTTATTTAATAGGTGGAATTTTAATTGTACAAGCTCACTTTTCATAATACTAATACTGAATATGCTTCAATTTTTTTTCAACAAATATTTACATAAATGAGAAAGAACTTTAACAACTGAAATATAGAACATAGTTAGGCAACTGCTCAAATCAAATCTCGAAAAAAAGGTAGTCAAAAGGAATGGTGATAACAAATATGAGCGGGATTTTGGGTTAATATTAGTGGGTGAATCAATAAAAAGGGTGGTTAGGATCAAAGGGGTTCACTAGGGGTTAATTATGAAGGTAGGCTTTTAGTGGAGTGAGTGGATTAAAACCTAAGTGCCTTTCTCATCTCAATATATCAAATCAAAAATGTGGTCTTGACATGTATAATCCCGGCAAGTTCTAGAATAACAATTCAGTGTTGACACACTTATAATCAATAAAGTGAGCATGAAAAGAAATATATGCTCTATCAGGCTCAATATCTCACAAAAATTATGGGTTTTTGATATCAATCCCAATAAATTTCAAACTTCAAGGTAATATTCAAATTCAGTTCAACAACCTAAAATTAAATTATTATTATTATTATTATTATTTTGGTTTTTGAAAAATGGACTTATCATGCTTGATTCTCTAGTATCTTAAAGTTTAAATCATCAATGCATAATTAACTATGACTTAATCTAAGACATATCAATAAAATTCATAAATCAACAGAAGTTTAATCCTAATTAGTAATATGAGAAAATTACTTAAGACAAGATATCATTCAGGGATTTGAAAATCATGCAAAAAGTTAGGCATAAACTTTTACCCCCCACACTTAAGATGTACATTGCCCTCAATGTACAAAGACAGATAATAATATATAATAAGAAAATCAAAAGGATGGGGAGAAGTGAAACTTCTTGAATTTTGGATGAAGTTAATAAAAAGAATCTGAATAGGGTTGGAGGTGAACGTGGGGAAGCGCCTCGAACCATTTGAGATTGAATCCTCGACAAAACAACGATCAATAGATAAGGAAAATAAAGGAAAAGATTAAAGAAAAATAAGACTGAAAAGGTCTCAAAGACCCTTGGCTTGTTGATTATATGAAGCGGCTGGCATGAACTTATGTAGGTCGATCTCCCATGGGAGACTGTGCTTTGATCCTTTCACTTCTTTGGCATAGATGTGGTGGTACAGGGTTTTGAAAGATGAATGTGAATGAAAATGAAAGTGAGAACCAAAAAGGTGTAGAAAGAGGGGTTTAGGAGTAAGTGGAGATGGGAGGAGGGGTGGTGGTTTAAATAGATTTTCAACTCTGATGCCTCCTCACGCCCGTGTACCGTGGGTGTGTTGAGTCACACAGCCTCCTCGCATGCCCATGTTGTGGGTCATATCGTTTCTCCCACGCCTGTGTTCAAATTGCCATGCCCATGTTTGGTAAGTTAGTGTCGACCACGGTCGCCTCGCACACCCATGTTTAGTTTTCCACTACCGTGTCTAAACTCACAATGTCAACCACGGCCGCATCATACGACTGTGGCGTGGTAGTTGGGTCCGTAACTTGAAAATGATTCGTTCTGACTCGTACCATCTCTGCTATGTCAGTATAGAGATTTGATGCATCCATACGGCCATGGCCACGGTCGTGTGTAAGGCCGTGTGACATGAAAATCTGCCAAAGAAGAAGAAAAGAAAAGAAAGGAAAAAAATTATAATAATAAATAAGGTTAGTGCTTGGGTTGCCTCCCGAGAAGTGCTTGTTTAAAGTCTTAAGCTTGACTTTCCTCTCATTTGCATATTCAAGGAGGTTTGAGAAGTTGAAAATCCTTCCTCGTGTTATCAGTTCCATTATCATGATAAAGTTTAAGACGAGTAGCATTTATTTTCAAAGTGCCAAACATGGGATTACTTACCTCATTATTAGTATGGGAAGACATTAATTACCTTAAAATGAATTTCCTTGCTTGTGTTAGGATCAGGTGGAGATATTCGTGGGTCTGCTTTGTCTAATAGTAGTTGATCTCCAATTTTGAATTTGTCTACCTCATGAAGTGGCTTCGGTTCTACTTCGTGTATCCCTAGTTCTTCTTTAAGATGCATTTTCTCCTCTTCGAGTTTATCGATCTGAATCCTTTGTTCCTTGTGAGTTATTTTATTGTTGTACACAGGTTTAGGATCGAACTTCGATTCGTTCTTTGTGGTGATTCTTGAAAAGAAGGGTTAACCGAATGGTTATCAATAGAATTTACTTTCTCACCTTGGTTATTCGATGTTCTGGCTGAATCAAGGGCTTGAAGGGTAACTGTCTCATCACCTATACAGAGTATAAGTTTACCTGCGTCGACATCGATTTTAGTCCTGGCGGTTGATAAGAATGGTCTTCCTAAAATTAAGGGTATCGTGTTGTCCTCATCCATGTTGAAAACGACAAAGTCTACCGGGAATACGAATTTATCAATCTTCACAAGTACATCTTCAATTATACCCCTAGGAACTCTGGTAGTTTTATCAGCTAATTGAATGCTCATCCTAGTTTGTTTGGGCTTCCCTAGACCTAGTTGTTTAAACAATTTATATGGCATGACATTTATGCTTGCCCCTAAATCAGCTAACGCATTATATATAGATAAACTACCAATTAAGCATGGAATTGTAGAACTCCCTGGATCTTTTAGTTTTCGTGCTAGTTTATTTTGCAATATTGCTGAGCATACTGCGTTCAGTTCCACATGTGATTCCTCGTCTATATTTTGCTTATTTGTCAATAGCTTCTTTAAAATTTTTCTTGAATCTGACATCTGCGAAAGAGCTTCAAGAAACGGTAAGTTAATATGTAATTTCTTTAAAAGTTTAAAAAACTTACCGAATTGTTCCTCTGTGTTGTCTTTCATTATTGCTTCGGGATATGGTATGCACGGTTTGTATTCTTTGATTACTGGTTTTTGTTTTACTTCAACCTTACCTTCCTCTACCGCATTCTTTTATTTTGAATTAGGCGTATCTAACCCTTCATTATCTTGAGCTATTATGGCTTGAACTTACTCCCTTGGGTTAGTCTCGGTGTTGCTCGGTGATCACTGAAATCAGAGCTTTAAAATTTATAAATAGAATGATCAAACCTGGAAACTAACTCTAACAACGACTTAAAGGAAAATCTACCTATCGAACAGTAGTATAGCTTAGGCAAGACCGGATTATCGAACCCAAAGGAACTAAAAGTACTAATACTCACTTTCTTTTTATTATTTAGCCTAAAATATGGAGTGATTGGTTGATTTAATCTAGTTTAACGACTACTAAGCTAAAGATGCAAAGACAAAAAGAACGAATTGGGAAATAACTTGAAGAAACTCAATTGATTATGATGATACCTCGGGAAGAATCACCTAGACTTCACTTGTTACTTATTCTTGAATCATATGATTTCTTTACTTAGCTTGATCCGTAGGACTCCCAACATATATTAAACCCTCTCTCGAGGCGAATAACGTCTAACCCTAGGTTAATTAGTGGAACTCTCGGTCCCTTATAATAAACCCCTAGAATAGCAGTAAATCGATCAATGGATTTCCATATTAGGTTTCACCCTAATCCGGTAAAATCTCGTAACCCAATCTCTAGGCGTTTGATCAACTCTGCTTAATTATGCTAGATCTACTCTTAAGCAGGGTCTATTCCTCCTCCATCTAAGCACATCAGATTTGGATTAAGCAACATAATTAAGAAAAAACTAAGTATTTATCATATAATTCAGAAAATAAAAAAAATTCATCTAGGTTTCATCCCCTTCAGGTATCTGAAGGGTTTAGTTCATAATGAATAAAAACATCTCAAGAGAAAAGATAAAACAAAACATAAGAAATCCCTAAAACCCCCTACAGGAATTGAAAGAGAAATCTGCCATCTTGAGTAGATTTTCGACTCTTCGAGATGGATCTTCTGGTTATCTTTGAGTGATTCCCACAAATGTGATCCTTTTGGCTCGGCTCCTTGGCCTAGCTCACCGCCCTGACAAAAGCCCTGGCAGAAGGCTTCTCGAACTCCCTCTTAAGTTGCACCCTTGGGTGTTTATATAGACTTTGAGATGCCTTACTTGGTCCCTAAGTATCCTAATTCAAGTATAATTCCTACTCTGGTGTTTGAATAGGCTTTGGAATGTGTTTCTTTGCTTCAAAGTATCCTATTCCAAGTAGAATTGCTCTTTTCTGCGGTAGGAACACGGCCATGGTACACGCTCGTGTATATCATCTTCAGACCGTGTCTCGATTCTGTCAATTGGGGCACGACCATGTAAATCATGGCGTGGACGTGTCTTAATTAATTGTCGAGGCACGACCGTGTGGTTTGAAGTCCAGGCCGTGTCGATTTCCTCTTTGGCCCAAATTAGCCCGTTTTAAGCCCATTTCTTGTTCTTTTCATCCTCGGGTGCTTCACGAGTAAAAACATGAAAAGAAAGGATTAAAACACCTTTTACATAAATCAAGGGCTAAATCATCCAAAAGCACACTAAATGTGGGCCTAAAATATGTTACTTTTACGGTTTATCAAATACCCCCACACTTAAGCTTTTGCTTGTCCTCAAGCAAAATTCTCAACTTACAATTAAAATGAACTTTCCACAATTCATAATTCCTATCAATAATGCCTCATTATAATTCATAGATAATTCATACATGGATAATTTTAACTCAAAGACTCGTAAAGATTCAAACAATTCTAAGTCATATAGTTGTAGCACAGAAAACATAGGTGTCTCCCCTCTTCTAAATATTTACCTTTGATTCAAACAGGCAATGATTGACATCCTCACTAAAGATTCACTCAAATCACTTAAAGTGTTTAAGGTTCACAATTAAGCACTCAACAGTCGAACTTGAAAAGTTAATCCTATAGGCTTGCCTGAAAATCAAATCTCCACCACTGTAATATGAGATGATACACAAATCAAAATGTCTTTAACAGGGTTGTAACGGGGCTTGGGTTAAAAGGTGTGGATAATGGTTGAATTAGAAGGGTTAGAATCGAGATTGATTTTGATAAATCACCTAACTAAAAACAATGAACTAGAAAATAAATGATTACATCAATTGAAACTTTGAAACTAATAATACTATGAGCTTTTTTCTTTGATAATTGAAATTTAAATGTACAAGCTCACTAATACTGAATATACTTTGATTTTTTGATTTTTTTTTCTTTTTTTCCGAACAAACTACATACTAAAAAAAGAACTTTATCAACTGAAATAAGCTAATTAGGCAACTGATCAAATCAATTCTCGATAGAGGGGTAGTCAAAAGAATGGTGATAACAAATTCAAAGGGTTTTCGGGTTAATATTAGCGGGCAAATCAATAAAAAGGGTTGTTAGGATTAAAAAGAGTTCACTAGGGGTTAATTATGTGGGTAGGCTTTTAGTGGTGTGAATGGGTTAAAACCTAGGTGCCTTTATCATCTCAGTATATCAAATCATAGATGTGGTCACAACATGTATAATCGAGGCAAGTTCTAGAATAACAGTTCAAAGTTGACACACTCATAATCAATAAAGTGAGCATGAAAAAGAATATATACTCTGTAAGACTCAAAATCTCACAAAAATTATGGGTATTTGACATCAATCCCTATAAATTTCAAACTTCAAGGAAATATTCAAATTTAGTTCAACAATCTAGAATTTTTTTATTCTTGAAAAATAGACTTATCATGCTTGATTCTCTAGTATCTTAAAGTTTAAATCATCAATGCACAATTATCAATGACTTAATCTAAAACATATCAATAAAATCATAAATCATTAGAAATTTCATCCTAATTATTAATATGAGAAAATACTTAAAACAAGATTTAAAATTGAGATTTTTAGAATAATGCTTTAGTTAACCCCCACACTTAAGTTGTACATTGTCCTCAATGTACAAAGCAAGATAATAATAAAGTCATAAGATAGGAGAGAAGTGAAGCTTCACGAATTATGGATGAAGTCTTTGAAAAGAAATCGGATAGGATTAGAGGTGAACGTGGGGAAGCGTCTCGAACCGTTTGAAATTGAATCCTCAAAGTGGCCGGTCTGATTTTATTGTATCCTAAACTAGACCTAAATAGCACGAAGAATAATAAAGAAAGTAAAAATAAAAATAGGAATAAAAATAATTAAATAGAGATATGGTCCACGCCCATGTGCCTAGTCGTGGTGCCCACACGGTCATGGCCACGGCCGTGTGCAAGGCCGTGTGGTCTGGAAATATGCACTTTTGGTTTATTTGAATGCTTAAAAATGGAAAATAAAATAAAAAAAATAAAAATAAAAATAAAAAATAAAATAAAAATAGGGTTAGTGCTCGGGTTGCCTCCCGAGAAGCGCTCATTTATAGTCTTAAGCTAGACTTACCTGTTATTTGCATAATCATGGTGGTTTAAGGAGGTGGAAATCCTTTCTCATGCGATCAACTCGGTTATGGATATAAATTTTAAGTCAAGTAGTGTTTACCTCAAAAGTGTTGAATTTGGGATTGCTTACCTCGACTGTGCCGTATAGGAAGACATTAAGTACCTCAAAAGTGATTTCTTTGTTTGTCTTGAGGTCTGAATTGGTGATTCGAGGGTCTTCCTTATTCAACAATATCTGATCGTCTATTTTTATGTGATTTATTGTTCCTATCAGCTCATCTGAGGTTTCATTTGAGTTGACTTCGTGAGGTTCTGGTTCCTCATGTAATTCTTCTTTATTGGCACGAGGTCTATGATCCGGCTCATGTTTGTAGCCTTGTGGTGTTTCCTACAATGAAGGTTGAACAAGTTGGTTATCAACTAAATTTACTTTCTCACCTTTATCACTTGATGTTCTGGCCGAGTCAAGAGCTTGAAGAGTGACTATGTCGTCACCTACACGAAGTAGGAGTTCTCCTACATAGATATCAATTTTAGCTCTGGCAGTTGCTAAAAAGGGTCTTCCTAAAATTAAAGGGATCGTGTTGTCCTCATCCATGTCTAAAATGACAAAGTCTCTTTGGGAATCTGAATTTATCAATTTTAATTAGAACATTTTATATTATACCCTAGGAATTCTTATAGTTTTATCGATTAATTGAATGCTCATCCTAGTTTATGCGGGTTTCCCTAGACCTAGTTGTTTAAACATTTGGTAAGGCATAACATTGATGCTTGCCCCTAGATCCGCTAATGCATTATCAATAGATAAACTACCAATTAAACATGGAATTGTAAAACTCCACGGATCTTTTAATTTTCGTGGCGGTTTATGTTGTAGAATTCTTGAGCACATTGCGTTTAGCTCACGTGGTGCTCTTCGTCTAATTCGTTTGTTGGTCAAGAGTCGTCTTAAAATTTCCTCGAGTGCGGTATCTAAAAAGAGCTTCAAGAAGAGGTAAGTTAATATGTAATTTCTTTAAGAGTTTAAGAAACTTACCGAACTATTCCTCTAAATCGTCTCTTTTCATTACTTTGGGATAAGGTATGCGAGGTTGGTACTCCTTGATTACCGATTTCACTTTTCTTGTGTTACCTCTACCTTACCTTCGTCCACCTTGGCTTTTTGTATTGGATTAGGTTCATCTAACCCCTTACTGGCATGGGTTGAGATGGCTTGAATTTGCTCCTTCGGTTTAATCTCGGTGTTACTTGGTAGATGTCCTTGTAGTCGTTCTGACATTAGCTTTGTGAATTGTTCGATTGCATTAGTGGCTACCTTGACTAACTTAGTAAGTTCCCCGAATCGGTTCTCGTTGCTTTTAAGTGTTTTCTCTGTTTCTTGGAAATGATTTTTTGTGTTTGCCATGAATTTTGTAGCATCTCTTCAAGATTTGGCTCCTCTTCTTATTGGTGAGGTGGTTGTTGATAATCTGGAGGAAGTTAGATCTTTGGCTATTTTGATCATCCCACGAGAAATTGGGATGGTACTTCCAACTGCATTATAAGTGTCACTATAAAATTATTTTATATCTAGAATAGTTACCTATATAGTGAGCTTGCTCGTTTTCCATACCATATCCATAGGGTGGGTACTGGGATTCGCCAAGCCTCCTAGATTCAAATCATATTGTATTTACGGATGTACCCCACGAGGGACTATACCAATCATCAATCTTTTATTCATCATCTCTAGCGATTAGATAACTTTGGTGACCACGTCGAGGTTGAAGACAACGGTCGCATTTTAGTAGGAGTTGTCCTCATAACTTCTTTGTAACACCCCAAACCCGACCTAGAAGTTAGGCCGAATCTAGAATGTCACATTAAAGGCACAATTCAAAAGGTTTTGCTAATTAAGAAATTAAGGCCCAAAAGCCCAAAATCTAATAGACTTATTAATTAAAGATAAAAAAACCCATTTTATTTTTTTAAGCATTTAGTAAACCAAGTTTGAACATAAGAGCTTACTTAGGTTTAATAATTAAATAAAATTTAATCTCAAAACCTAAATTAAATCTGAAGTCAAAATGGAGTACAAGCTCTTATTATGTCCACTGAAAATTAAGTAAATAAAACATGTATTTTGAAACAAATAAATGAAAATTCAAGCCTCTTATAGTGTGGCCATCTCCGAGTCCTCTCCCACGTCGAGTCGTCTATTTGGGATTACACAAACATTAAATTAAAGGGGTGTGAGTTTTGAAACTCAGTGTGCACAACCCTTGGAAAACAAATCACTTACAAATATCCACATTGGGCTAAGCCCTATCAAAATTGGTGGTCTTGGACTTAGCCCACAATAACCTCATATCATATCATAGCATCATATGCACACAAGATAATGCAAAACCCACCCCAAAATCCATCCACTACACACACCATTTCCTTCCAACCTTATGACTCCTGTGGGGAATTCTAGCTCGACCCACCCCTCCGCTACACACCTAAGGTAGCCCGGTTGCGTTACTACCAAACGTTGCAGCAAAGCTGCTAATCAAATATTGGGCTTAAAGCCTCCGGTGGATCCACACCATATGGCCATGCGATCCTGGATCCATACCATACGGCTATGCGATCCTCAAATATTGACAAAAAGTCATCAATATATATGTTAGGCACATAGCCACGGTAAATATGATTGGCACAAAGCCATAATAACATCACAAAGCCCATAATTACGGAAAGAAGCCCATATTAATGGCACACAACCCTCAGTAACATTATCAGTGCAGCATGGTTGCTCGGTGGCTAAAAGCCTGCGGTGGATCCATACCATACGGCCATGCGATCCAGGATCCATACCATACGGCCATGCGATCCTCAAATCTTCCTCCGTAACATAATTCCCACCCATATGCATCCTAAGCAGAATATCATATGAATGCATCAAACACAAAAGTAACATCCACAAACTCATATTCATCACATAGGGGTATTTTCGTCATTTCACTATCTAGAGGTGTTTTCGTAATTCTACCCTACAGAGGTGTAATATCCTGATTTTGGTGGGTCTGTGCTTTTGGTATGTTCATGGATAAGTTAGTAGGTTAAAGGCTTTGAGGTGTGTATTGGGCTCAGGGTTGGGCTTAAATCTGGGTTAAATTGATTAAAAATAATGCTAGTAGTAATTTATTTGTAAATTATTATGTTTAGTAGCAAGCTGGGCTTGTGGCCCAAAATTTGGAGGTGCTTGAAGTGGACATGAGGGTGGCGTCACAAGGGGGAGGAGTTTGGGCCTGGTGTAGCTGCTTGGGGCCCAAATTAATGGGTCAAATTTTGGCACTTCAAAGGGGAAGGGGTAGACGGCATAGAGGCTACATTTTAGGAGCTTTATTTCTTTTATTTTAAGTGTTAAAAACTGATAATTAAGGGGGAAAAGGTGGTTTTAAGGTGGGCTCTTCTAAAGGTAAGATAAGCGATGTGATAATAGATGGATGAGATAAGGGATAAAGGCTATCAGGAGAGGGGAGAGTTCGCCGAAACTCCAACTTTGAGGTGTGTGCATGTGTAGCCGAATTTTGTAAGCCAAAGTGTTCATCTTTCTTTCATCTTTTTCTTTTCTAATCTTTCTTACTTACTTTGCTAGCCGAAAATCCTCTCCTCCTATTGTCTTAAATTTTCTTTGCCGCCACTCTCGAACACTTTCTTTTTCTCTTCAATCTTTTCTTTCAAATCGAATACCCTGGTCCCCATCATTTTCCTCCATAGCCGAATCTACAAGAGTGGGTTCTTTTTCCCGAAGGTGCACCAAAAGCCGAATACTTATCTTTAATCTGGCCCTGTCAATTTCACTCTCTGCCCCTAGAAGCTGAATCCAATCTTGCTATAGTCAGAGGTGCCGATTTGGTGAAAAAGTCGAAGGTGGGTTGGTGGTGACGTTTTAGTAAAGACTTTTGGGATCGAAAGCTAGTCAAGTAGTAGGGGTTGGATCTGTAAACCCAACGCCAAAGTACAAGAAACGATCAGTATCGGGAGTGCGAGATTGGCCTTTGGAGTGTGGGCCGACATCGGAAGTAGATCGTAGGCTGATAGTGGTAGTGTCGAGTGACAGTAGCGTGGAAGCAGTAAAAGCGTTAGTACAAAAACCAGATCAGACCTAGATCGTGGATATGGAGCCGGAGCGGACTCGAGGTGGCCATGCACAGCATTTGGTTTATTACAAAGTTTTCCATTTGGACTTAGCTATTTTATTAAATTTTGGTTTCGGTTACGTAATAAAGCCGCTAAAGTTTTATTTGGGTTCTTTTATTTAGTTGATTTTAAAGTTTCTATTTAATATGTTGATTAAGCTATGAAATGGATGTTTTCAAAAGCTAAATAAATACTTGTTTTTTTTTTAGTATACAAAGACTAAGTAATTAATATGGAGTAACAATATGACGACTAAGTTTCTCCAAACCAAGTTTCACCATGTTTTACACGATACAAAATACATCAACGTTTTTTCAAAAATCTTACAACGGTTTTCTTTCTAAAACAAATCGGTTTCCAAATATTTTCTTTTCTGTGGCACGCAAGATTCGGTAGTAGTGTTTGGACCAAGTTTGGGGTGTTACAAGGGGTATTTTGGTAATTTCACAAATTAGGGGCATTTCAATAATTTCACAAATTGAAGGTATTTTGGTAATTTCACAAATTGGGGGTATTTCAGTAATTTTGCAAATCGGGGGTACTTTGGTAATTTCACAAACTAAGGGTATTTTGGTAATTTCATAAATTGAAGGTATTTTGGTAATGTCACAAACCGGGGGTATTTCGATAATTTTACAAATCGGGGGTATTTTGGTAATTTTGTAAATCAAGGGTATTTTGGTAATATCACAAATTAGGGGTATTTCGATAATTTTTCCAATCGGGGGTATTTCGATAATTTCAAAAATTGGAGGTATTTCAATAATTTCACAAATCGAAGGTATTTCGGTAATTTCACAAATCGGGGGTATTTCGATAATTTCACAAATCGAGGGTATTTCGGTAATTTGCAAACCGGGGGTATTTCAGTCCCTTTTAGGTTTTAGCTATGAAGTTTGGCCCATCAACAAGTCTTCGCGGCTAAAGTGAACAGACACTACACATTAGGTAGGATTCCAGAAGAAGAAGAGGTGGGCCACTAGGGTCGCTTAAGTACCAAGCTCTCCTAGATCCAATCCTGAACATGCGTATGCCGTTGCCACCTCCAACCCAATGACTTGTTTACGGACATGTTTAATTATTAGAAAGTCTTATGGAATTTAAGAGTTGTTCAAACTAGGCCTAAGGTCCACAAATCCTAACATACATGTCTACGTTCCCATAAGCCCATCAAACCCAAATCACCCCTTACGACCCATTAGGCCCAAAACAAATCCAATTCATGTATCATGCATGACTAATTCAATTCGTATAACCAACCAAACCATTTCATCAAACTTAGCCTCAGGGCCTACCGGGCCCATTTAGCCACTTTCGACTTTCGGCATTGTCAATTTTGTGTGTGTAGTGTTTGTACAAACTTGGTAACCACACGCGTTGCAAACCCCTTAGTTACGAACCTACAATCGACATCACCTAATGATTAATCATAACTTAATATACACTTATCGGAAATCGAAACCTCACCATAACGTTATCGTGTGCCCTACGTTCTAGTAGCCGTTCCTTTGCTACTATTGGCGATTATCCTTTAGATTGCCTTTTCACAATCCTTTCCTATCGCGCTTGCGATCGCTGGGCCTCACCCTTATTAGTACATGGTAACGAAAAAGAGGGGTTAGATAGCCCTTCAGCTTTTAATAAAACACGTTAAAAATTCAACTAAGTTCTTACCGAAATCTTCCTTTGATATTACGACTTAAGTCTGGCTTTCGAGACTAATAAGGTGACAGAGGCAATTCGGCAACACTAGGGGGAAAAGAAATAAAAGTGATTTGGCTAGAATCGAGCGGTGAACCAAAAAGGGAATTTGAACAGGGAGGATATGAAGGATTCGGCTTTGACACACTTAGTTTGCCTCTCACAAGTGATGAAATTCGGCTAGCAAGGAAGCAAAAATTCATCATTAACATAGGAACTTAATTTGGCACACATATATATAGCCCCTAGCCGTACTTCCCTTCCCTCAGAGTCCAATTCGGCACCACTATATCCACCTCCCAATCCCTATCTTTTCTCTCTTATCTGCCTCTTAAATTTCTCTCCTGAACACTCCCTTTCAGAGTCCCCTCCAATGCCAACTCCTTCTATCCAGACACTAAAATAAAACTCCTAAATTTTCCCTTCCTAGGTCTCAAACCTTGGACCTCATTAGCTGCTTAACACGCCACCTCATAGCCCCTATATGACGCCACTTTCCACTGGACTACAAGCCCATTTGTGTCCTCTCTTCTCTTCATCTGATTATGAGGCCTTATGCCTGAGACTAGGGTCCACTAAGTAAGAAAAATAAATTTTCCCTACGGTCTCCCCTAACGCTAAGGCTTCAAATAATCCCGATAATACCTTAATATTATTATTCTAAGTGCTACACATACATATTAACTCCCATGCACAGAAATTAAAAGTTTCAGGATTTTTGGGGCGTTACAACCCAATAGGCCCAAATCTACTAGGCCCAAATTCGGGATGTTACAAATCTACCCTCCTTAAAGAAATTTCGTCCTCAAAATTTCCAACTAACTACTAAACACACCGCTCATGTCACACCACTATGCTTTTGCTGTGCACTCTGATTTAAGAATTTTATGAAATTAGTACTTAGTTCCACTTGTTTAGAACACATGTCTTATGTAAGTATTAACACTTTTTCTTAAAGTTATTCCGCGATCGAGAATCCACTACAGGCTTAAGTTTTCCTACGGGCTTTAGTCTCTAAAAGCCTATTTTTAAGTAGCCCATTATCTATACAGTTCAATAATTCAAACAATAATAGAAAAACTTACTTGGCTCGATGTCGAGGGCTCGATGAACCACACTTCAAGAATCACTAAGGCCCAAAACTTCTAAAAAACCCAAAATCTAAGGCCCATTTCACAATTCCTCGAGCATTGCAACCTAATAGTTGTGATACCACTAAATGTAACACCCAAAACCCGACCTAGAAGTTAGGCCCTCCGAATGTCACATTAAAGGCACAATTCAAAGCGATTTTGCTAATTAAGAAATTAATGGCACGACCCTCGGTAACATATTTTTGGTCTTGGACTTAGCCCACAAGCATGGCTACTCGGTGGCTAAAAGCCTGCGGTGGATCCATACCATACTACCATGCGATCCTCAAATCTTCCTCTTGAATGTTGCAACAAAGTAACATAATTCCCACCCATATGCATCATAAGCGAATATCATATGAATGCATCAAACACAAAAGTAACATCCACAAACTCATATTGGCAAGTCACATAGGGGTATTTTCGTCATTTCACTACCTAGGGGTATTTTAAGTAATTCTACCCTACGTAACATCCACAAACTCATATTAGGTATTTTGGTAATTTTTCAAATTAGGGTATTTTAATAATTTCAAAATTGGGGTATTTTGGTAATTTCACAAATTGAGGGTATTTTAGTAATTTTACAAATCGGGGTACTTTGGTAATTTTGCAAACTAAAGGTATTTTGGTAATTTCATAAATTGAGGATATTTTGGTAATTTCACAAATTGGGGTATTTTGATAATTTTACAAATCGAGGGTATTTTGGTAATTTTATAAAGCTGGGGTATTTTGGTAATATCACAAATCGAGGGTATTTCGATAATTTTGCAAATCGGGGTATTTTGATAATTTTGCAAATCGAGGGTATTTCAATAATTTCACAAATTAGGGTATTTCAGTAATTTCACAAATCAGGGGAATTTCAGTAATTTCACAAATCGTAGAATTCGGTAATTTCACAAATTGAGGCCATTTTAGTAATTTGCAAACTGGGGGTATTTCGGTCCCTTTCGGGTTTTAGCTATGAACTTTGGCCCATCAACAAGTCTTGGCTAAAGTGAGCAGACACTATGCACCGGTAGGATTCGAGAAAAAAGCGGGTGGGCCACTAGGGCCGCTTAAGTACCAAGCTCTCCTAGATCCAATTCTGAACATGCGTATGCGGTTGCCACACTCTAACCCAGCGACTTGTTTACGGACATGTTTAATTATTAGAAAGTCTTATGGAATTTAAGAGTTGTTCAAACTAGGCCTAAGGTCCACAAATCTTAACATACATGTCTACGTTCCCATAAGCCCATCAAACCCAAATCATTCTCTTATGGCCCATTGGGCCCAAAACAAATCCAATTCATGTATCATGCATGACTAATTCAATTCGTATAACCAAACAAACCATTTCATCAAACTTAGCCTCAGGGCCTACCGGGCCCATTTAGCCACTGTTGGCTTTTCGACATTGCCGATTTTGTGTGTGTAGTGTT
Source organism: Gossypium rotundifolium (assembly GCA_025506655.1). Classification (NCBI taxonomy): domain Eukaryota; kingdom Viridiplantae; phylum Streptophyta; class Magnoliopsida; order Malvales; family Malvaceae; genus Gossypium; species Gossypium rotundifolium. The sequence goes on from CP106727.1 coordinate 26,541,940, forward strand.
TGTACACACCTGGTAACCACGCGCGCTGCAAACCCCTTAGTCACGAACCTACAATCGACATCACCTAACGATTAATCATAACTTAATATACACTTATCGGAAATCGAAACCTTACTGTAATCTTACCGTGTGCCCTACGTTCTAGTAGCCCTTCCTTTGCTACTATTGGCGATTATCCTTTAGATTGCCTTTTCACAATCCTTTCCTACCGCGCTTGCGATCGCTGAGCCTCACCCTTATTAGTACATGGTAACGGAAAAGAGGGGTTAGATAGCCCTTCGGCTTTTAATAAAACACATTAAAAATTCAACTAAGTTCTTATTGAAATCTTCCTTTGATCTTACGACTTAAGTCTGGCTTTTGAGACTAATAAGGTGACAGAGGCAATTTGGCAACACTAGGTGGAAAAGAAATAAAAGTGATTTGGCTAGAACCTAGCGGTGAACCAAAAATGGAATTTGAAAAGGGAGGATATGAAGGATTCGGCTTTGACACATTTAGAAAAACGTTTGCCTTTCACAAGTGATGAAATTCGGCTAGCAGGGAAGCAAAAATTCATCATTAACATAGGAACTTAATTTGGCACTCATATATATAGCCCCTAGCCGCACTTCCCTTCCCTCAGAGTCCAATTTGGCACCACTATATCCACCTCCCAATCCCTATCTTTTCTCTCTTATCTGCACCTTAAATTTCTCTCTGAACATTCCCTTCGAGTCCCTCAATGCCAACTCCTTCTATCCAGACACAAAAATAAAACTCCTAAATTTTCCCTTCCTAGGTCTCAAACCTTGGACCTCATTAACTACTTAACACGCCACCTCATAACCCCTATATAACGCCACTTTCCGTTGGACTACAAGCCCATTTGTGTCCTCTCTTCTCTTAATCTGCTTATGAGGCCTCATGCCTGAGACTAGGGTCTACTAAGTAAGAAAAATAAATTTTTCCTATGGTCTCCTCTAACTGTAAGGCTTTAAGTAATCCCGATAATACCTTAATATTATTATTCTAAGTGCTACACATACATATTAACTCCCATGCACAGAAATTAAAAGTTTCAGGATTTTCGGGGCGTTACAACCCAATAGGCCCAAGTCTACTAGGCCCAAATTCGGGATGTTACAAATCTACCCTCCTTAAAGAAATTTTGTCCTCAAAATTTCCTACTAACTACTAAACACACCGCTCATGTCACACCACTATGCTTTTTCTGCGCACTCTGATTTAAGAATTTTATGAAATTAGTACTTAGTTCCACTTGTTTAGAACACATGTCTTATGTAAGTGTTAACACTTTTTCTTAAAGTTATTCATGATCGAGAATCCACTACTGAGCTTAAGTTTCCTATGGGCTTTAGTATCTAAAAGCCTATTTTAAATAGCCCATTATCTATCAGTTTAATAATTCAAACAATAATAGAAAAACTTATTTGGCTCGACGTCGAGGGCTCGATGAACCACACTTCAAGAATCCTACCAAAACTTCTAAAAAAACCCAAAATCTAAGGCCCATTTCACAGCCCGAGCTTTGCAACCTAGGCTGTGATACCACTAAATGTAACACCCCAAACCCGGCCTAGAAGTTAGGCCCGAGTCCAGAGTGTCACATTAAATTCACACTCCAAAATGACTTTACAATTTAACAATTTAAGGCCCAAAAGTCGAAAATCTAATAGACTTTTAATTAAAGATAAAAAAAACCCATTTTATTATTTTAAGCATTTAGTAAACCAAGTTTGAACATAAAAGCTTACTTAGGTTTAATAATTAAATAAACATTTAATCTCAAAACCCAAATTAAATTTGAAGTCAAAATGGAGTACAAGGTCTTATTACGTCCACTGAAAATTAAGTAAATAAAACATGTATTTTGAAACAAATAAATGGAAATTCAAGCCTCTTGTATTGTGGCCATCTCAGAGTCCTCTCCCCGTCGAGTCGTCTATTGGGATTACGAAACATTAAATTAAAGGGTGTGAGTTTGAAACTTCGGTGTGCACAACCCTTGGAAATCAAATCACTTACAAATATCCACATTGGGCCTAAGTCCTATCAAAATCGGTGGTCTTGGCCTTAGCCCACAATAGCCTCATATCATATCATAACGCATCATATGCACATAAGATAATGCAAAACCCACCCCAAAATCCATCCGCTACACACACCATTTCCCTTCAACCTTATGACTCACATGGGAATTCTAGCTCGACCCACCTCGCGCTACACACCGTGGTAGCAGGTTGCTTGTACTATCGAGCGTGCGAGAAAAGCGCTAATCAAATATTAGGCTTAAAGCCTCCGGTGGATCCCTACCATACGGCCATGCGATCTTGGATCCATACCATACGACTATCACGATCCTCAAATATTGACACGAGTCATCAATATATATGTTAGCACATAGCCACGGTAAATATGATTGGCACAAAGCCATAATAGCGAAGACAAAGCCCATAATTACGTTCTGAAGCCCATATTAATGGCACTGACCCTCGGTAACATTATTGGTGCGGCATGGTCGCTCGGTGGCTAAAAGCACATGGTGGATTTATACCATACTACCATGCGATCCTGGATCCATACCATACGACCATGCGATCCTCAAATCTTCCTCCGTAACATAATTTCCACCCATATGCATCCTAAGCGAATATCATATGAATGCATCAAACACAAAAGTAACATCCACAAACTCATATTAAGTCACATAGGGTATTTTAGTCATTTCACTACCTAGGGGTATTTTCGTAATTCTACTCTGCGGAGGTATTTTGGTAATTTTACAAATTAGGGTATTTCGGTAATTTTACAAATCGGGGTATTTTGGTAATTTTACAAATTAGAGGTATTTCGATAATTTCACAAATCGAGGTACTTTGGTAATTTTACAAAGCTGGGGTATTTTGGTAATTTTGTAAATCGAGGTATTTTGGTAATTTCACAAATCGAGGTATTTTGATAATTTTACAAAAGCGAGGTATTTTGGTAATTTCACAAATCGAGGTATTTTGGTAATATCACAAATCGGGGGTATTTTGATAATTTTGCAAATCAAGGGTATTTCAGTAATTTCACAAATTTAGGGTATTTCAATAATTTCATAAATTGGGGGTATTTCAGTTATTTCACAAATTGGGGGTATTTGGTAATTTCACAAATCGGGGCATTTGGTAATTTCACAAATCGAGGTATTCGATAATTCACAAAGCTGAGGGTATTTGGTCCCTTTCGGGTTTTAGCTATGAACTTTGGCCCATCAACAAGTCTTCGCGGCTAAAGTGAGCAGACACTACTGTGTGAGGATTCGAGAAAAGAGGAGGTGGGTCACTAGGTACGCTTAAGTACCAAGCTCTCCTAGATCCAATCCTGACATCGTATGCCCATTGCCACCTCCAACCCAATGACTTGTTTATGGACATGTTTAATTATTAGAAAGTCTTATGGAATTTAAGAGTTGTTCAAACTAGGCCTAAGGTCCACAAATCCTAACATACATGTCTACGTTCCCATAAGCCCATCAAACCCAAATCAGTCCCTTACGGCCCATTGGGCCCAAAACAAATCCAATTCATGTATCATGCATGACTAATTCAATTCGTATAACCAAACAAACCATTTCATCAAACTTAGCCTCAGGGCCTACCGGGCCCATTTAGCCACTTTTGGCTTTTCGGCATTGCCGATTTTGTGTGTGTAGTGTTTGTACACACCTGGTAACCACGCGCGCTGCAAACCCCTTAGTCACGAACCTACACTCGACATCACCTAACGATTAATCATAACTTAATATACACTTATCGGAAACCGAAACCTTACCGTAATCTTACCGTGTGCCCTACGTTCTAGTAGCCCTTCCTTCGCTACTATTGGCGATTATCCTTTAGATTGCCTTTTCACAATCCTTTCCTACCGCGCTTGCGATCGCTAAGCCTCACCCTTATTAGTACATGGTAACGGCAAAAAGGGGTTGGATAGCCCTTCAGCTTTTAATAAAACACATTAAAAATTCAACTAAGTTCTTACCGAAATCTTCCTTTGATCCTACAACTTAAGTCCGACTTTTGAGACTAATAAGGTGACAGAGACAATTCGGCAATACTAGGGGGAAAAGAAATAAAAGTGATTTGGCTAGAACCGAGCGGTAAAAAAAAAGGGAATTTGAAAAGGGAGGATATGAAGGATTCGGCTTTGACACACTTAGAAACGTTTGCCTCTCACAAGTGATGAAATTCGGCTAGCAGGGAAGCAAAAATTCATCATTAACATAGGAATTTAATTCGGCACTCATATATATAGCCCTTAGCTGAACTTCCCTTCCCTCAGAGTCCAATTCGGCACCACTATATCCACCTCCTAATCCCTATCTTTTCTCTCTTATCTGCACCTTAAAATTCTCTCCTGAAAACTCCCTTTTAGAGTCCCCTCCAATGCCAACTCCTTCTGTCCAGACACAAAAATAAAACTCCTAAATTTTCCCTTCTTAGGCCTCGAACCTTGGACCTCATTAACTGCTTAACACGCCACCTCATAGCCCCTATATGGCGCCACTTTCCTTTGGACTACAAGCCCATTTGTGTCCTCTCTTCTCTTAATCGCTTATGAGGCCTCATGCACGAGACTAGGGTCCACTAAGTAAGAAAAATAAATTTTCCTATGGTCTCCCTAACTCTAAGGCTTCAAATAATCCAGATAATACCTTAATATTATTATTCTAAGTGCTACACATACATATTAACTCCCATGCACGAAATTAAAAGTTTGGGATTTTTGGGCGTTACAACCCAATAGGCCCAAATCTACTAGGCCCAAATTTGGGATGTTACACTTGCCATTGATAATTATTCAGTGCCATCTTTTCCATAGACTTAATTTTTTTCCAAAAGCAAAATAGAGGAAAAATTAGCAAAGTAAAAAAATAATAATAAAAAAATAAAAAAATAAAAAAAATTGTAATAAAAAAATTGGCTAAAGTAATAAAAATTAAGCTTTCTTAATATTTTAGTTCCCCGGCAACGACGCCAAAAACTTGATCGCTGAAATCAGAGCTTTAAAATTTATAAATAGAATGATCAAACCTGAAAACTAACTTTGACAACGACTTAAAGGCAAGTGTACCTATCGAACAGTAGTATAGCTTAGGCAAGACCAGATTATCGAACCCAAAGAAACTAAAAGTACTAATACTCACTTTCTTTTTATTATTAGCCTAAAATATGGAGTGACTAGTTGATTTAATCTAGATTAACGACTACTAAGCTAAAGACGCAAAGACAAAAAGAACGAATTGGGAAATAACTTGAAGAAACTCAATTGATTACGACGTTACCCTCAGGAAGAATCCACCTAGACTTCACTTGTTACTTATTACTGAATCATATGATTTCTTTACTTAGCTTGATCCTTAGGACTCCCTAACCTATATTAAACCCTCTCTCGAGGCTAATAACGTCTAACCCTAGGTTAATTAGTGGAACTCTATTTTGCTTATAATAACCCCCTAGAATAGCAGTAAATCAATCAATGGATTCCCATATTAGGTTTCACCCTAATCCAGCAAAATCTCATAACCCTATCTCTAGGCGTTCAATCAACTCCGCTTAATTATGCTAGATCTACTCTTAAGCAGGGTCTATTCCTCATCCACCTAAGCACATCAGTTTGGATTAAGCAACATAATTAAGAACAAACTAAGTATTTATCATATAATTCAGAAAATAATAAAAAATTCATCTAGGTTTCATCCCCTTCAGGTATCTGAAGGGTTTAGTTCATAATGAATAAAAACATCTCAAGAGAAAAAAATAAAACAAAACATAAGAAATCCTTAAAACGCCCTAGAGGAATTGAAGGAGAAATTCGCCATCTTGAGTAGATTTCTGGCACTTCGACATGGATCTTCTGGCTATCTTCGAGTGATTTCCACAAATGTGATCCTTCTGGCTCAGCTCCTTGGCCTAGCTCACCGCCCCGACAAAAGCCCTGGCAGAAGGCTTTTGCCGAACTCCCTCTTAAGTTGCACCATTGGGTGTTTATATAGACTTTGAGATGCCTTACTTGGCCCCTAAGTATCCTAATTCAAGTATAATTCCTACTCGGGTGTTTGAATAGGCTTTGGAATGTGTTTATTTGCCTCAAAGTATCCTATTCCGAGTAGAATTGCTCTTTTCTACGGAAGGGACACGGCCATGGTACACGCCCGTGTAAATCATTTTTAGGCCGTGTCTCGATTCTGTCGATTAGGGCACGGCCATGTAAATCATGGCATGGCCGTGTCTTAATTAATTATCGAGGCATAGCTGTGTGGCTTGAAGTCTAGGCCGTGTCGATTTCCTCTTTGGCCCAAATTGGTCCGTTTTAAGCCCGTTTCTTGTTCTTTTCATCCTCGGGTGCTTTCCTGAGTAAAAACATGAAAAGAAAGGATTAAGAGCACATTTTTACATAAATCAAGGGCTAAATCATCCAAAAGCATACTAAATGTGGGCCTAAAATATGTTACTTTTACGGTTTATCACTCGATAGTCTTCCCTATGGTCTCTCATAAATCTGCTTAGTAAGTTGCCCGATTTGATCCTTGAATTCCTATGTCAATGCCTCAAGTTTTTCTTCTATCTTTTGGAAACGTGTTTCTGTATTTTGGGAACGTATTTCTGAGGCTTCTATGAAATTTGTCAGCATCTCTTCAAGGTTCGGCTTCTTTTCTTGTGGGTAGGGTTGTTGTTGGAAGTTTTGGGATGGTTGTTTCTTTTGATTTCTTTGACCGCCCCATGAGAAATTAGGGTGGTTCTTCCAACCTAGATTATAAGTATTACTATAAGGGTTATTGTTAGATTGGAAATTATTACGCATATAGTTCATTTGTTCGCTCTCCATGCCCTGTCCATAGGGTGGATACTTAGGATTCGCCACTCCTTTACTTCCGTTGCACTGCATAACTGGATGTGCCTGCGAAGAATCATATAAACCATCAAATTTTTTATGTAGCAACTCTACCTGATTTGATAGTGCGGTTACTGCGTCGAGGTTGAAAACTTCTGGCTGCTTTGGCTGGCCTTGACCTTGTAACGTGCCACTGATAGTTATTCAATGACACCTCTTCTACAAACTCGTAAGCTACTTCAAGAGTTTTGTTATTTAGAGTTCCGTCGGTGGATGAATCGATTAGTTGCCTTGTCGAGGGGTTCACACCATTGTAGAAAGTCTGCATCTGTAGCCACAAGGGTAGTCCATGGTGTGGACACCTTCTCAAAAAATCCTTGTATCGCTCTCATGCGTCATAAAGTGTCTCTAAATCCATCTGCACAAAAGAAGAGATATCATTCCTTAACTTGGCCATTTTGGCAGGCAAAAAATATTTTAAAAAAATTCTCAGTAATTTGATCCCATGTAGTGATTGATCCTCGTGGAAGAGAATGTAACCACTGTTTGGCTTTATTTCTCAGAGAAAAATGGAAATAATCGAAGATGGATAGCATCATCAGAAATGCCATTTATTTTGAAGGTATCACAGAATTCTAGAAAATTCGCTAAGTGTGTGTTAGGATCCTCATCCTGCAAACCATCAAACTGAACAAACTATTGTATCATCTATATAGTGTTAGGTTTCAGTTCAAAATTTTTGCAACAATAGTGGGCCTAACAATACTTGACTTAGTTCTTATTAAACTAGGTTTAGCATAATCATACATAGTACATATAGCATGATGTTCTGCCACCTCTAGAGGTAGCGGATTATTCTTGGCCATCCTTTCAGTAGGGTTAGTTTCGCTTTCTTGCTCTTCTTCTATGTAGTTTAAGCTTCACCTTATTCTCTTGAGGTAGCAAATGATAACAAGATTCATCTTAGGTTTCATCCCCCTCAGGTATCCGAGGGTTTAGTTCATAATTGTAAAAGAAAACATCTTAAAAGAAAAGATAAAACAAAACATAAGAAATCCCTAAAACCCCCTGAAGAAATTGAAGGAGAGATCCCCCATCTTGAGTATAATCCCGGCTTCTTGAGATGAATCAATAGCTATCTTTGAGTAAATCTCCACAAATCTGCCTTCCTTGGCCTAGCTGGATGGCCCCTGACTAAAGCCCTGGGTTCCCCCTTTTAGGTTATATTTAGGGTGTTTATATAGGCTTCAGAATATATTTCTTCGCCCTAAATATCCTAATTCGAGTGAAACTTCTCTTTGTCTGACAGGACACTCCCATAGCACTGCGCTTGTGTGAATCGATTTCGAGCCATGGTGAGTCTCTTTGAAGAGACACGCCCGTGTGTTTCGGGGTCTAGGCCGTGTTAGAGTAAATTAGGGAGGCACGACCATGTGGTCCTTGGCCCAGGCTATGTCGATTTCTATTTTGACCTAATTTGGTCCATTTTAGGCCCGTTTCTCATTCTTTTCATCCTCCGATGCTCTCCTGAGTATAAAACATGAAAACAAAGGATTAAGAGCACCAAATTACATAATTCAAGGCTTAAATCATCCAAAAGTATGCTAAATGTGGGCCTAAATTATGTTACTTTTACGGTTTATCAGCAATTTCTAATAAAATGGTGTAGAGACCCACACCTAAAACATGCCTTCTCATTCACTCGACATTTACAGGAATGACGTTTGCCACACTGCAGGCACTTTGGTCTACTTGGTCGAGCATTGCCAACATTGGCAACTGATGTAGTCTGAGCTTTAGACCCTGAGTACTATTTACTCTTGCCTCTACTCGAAAACTCGGCTGAAGTAGCCGATTGGGTAGGGAAGTCTCTTGACTTCTTGGATGAAGATTGAGACGACTTACTCATCTGTCTCTTTCTTGAGTCACGAGACTCTATCTCAGCTTTTCTTTTCTCCTTGACTAGATCATCTTCCTTACAAGCTCTGTCCACTAACACCACAAATTATTTCAACTCAAGGACATTAATAAATAATTTGATATCTTCATTTAGTCCGTCCTCAAACCTCTTACACATGATGGCTTCAGAGGACACACACTCCCGAGCGTACTTGCTGAGTCTCACAAACTCGTGCTCGTACTCAGTTACTATCATCTTTCCTTGTTTTAGTTCAAGGAATTCCTTTCTCTTCTGGTCAATGAACCTCTGTCTGATATACTTCTTTCGAAACTCTTCTTGAAAGAACTCCCATGTTATCCTTTCCCTTGGTACTACTGACACAAGGGTATTCCACCACTGATAAGTAGAATCTCTCAAAAGAGAAACCACACACTTCATGCACTTTTAGGTGTGCAAGATAATTCATCAAACACCCTGATGGTATTTTCAAGCCAAAATTTGGCTCTTTTCGGATCATCATCTTTACCAGCCTTGAATTCTCCTGCCCGTTGTTTTTAGATTCTATCAACTAGAGGCTTTTCTCTTCTTACAACTTCTTCAACTTGGGGCGCTACATGGGTAGGATAAGGAATAGGCGAGGGTGGAGGAGGTGGAGCATTCGGATTTGCTCAAATGTACTCTGTGTACCAATTGCTCATCATACGGAGAAAGGCTTCTCGAGCCTCTTCTCCTTGACCCAACGTCTCGAGTCTACTCTATACTAGTGCGGTCCCTTGCGCAGGAGTCGACGCATTACTTACAGCATCATTGGCTGTAGCTCGGTCAGGATCAGGATCCATTAACTATAAAAATATAATTTAGATTGTTAGGAGTCGTCACACTATCAACATATAAATACTCTTATGTATGGCATGTATTGCTAGACTCATGCTTACGCTACGTTAGTCCTAGAATCGACTAAGCCATAGCTTTGATACCACTAAATGTAACACCCCTTACCCATGTTCGGTGCCGGGAAAGGATACGAGGCATTAGCGTGCTTAACCTTACTTGAACATATATTTTCGAGCTATAAAATTTCGTTCCGACTTAAAACCTTTCCTTCTTAATCATAACATGCATAATATGGGCCTATAACGCCTTAAACATACACCCAGAGGGTTTCGAAGTTTAATCGACATCTTTAATGTTCTTTGAATATTTTTGCCTAGATAGGGGCCACACGCCCGTGTTATCCAAGGGACACGCTTGTGTACCCCTAAGACATGCTCGTATTTTTCACCCGTGGTTGACACTGACTTATTTCACACAGCTGAGCACACGCCCGTGTCTATAACCCGTGTCCTTCACACAGCCTAGACATGCCCGTGTCTCCCACCCATGGAGCTCTCTATTTATGATGTCATCAAACCCTAATTAGCACACGGCCAGGGCACACGCCCGTGTGTTGACCCGTGCGATGAATCATATTCTAGTAAATTAATGGAAGGGACACACGGCCTACTAACACACCCATAGGGCGGGCCGTGTGGACAGTTTGACGCTACTTTCCACTCTTTTTGCCACCCTGAAACACAAACTCAATCATCTCACCACAAGTAGCAAATAACATAGCAACATTTAACTATTAAGAATCCTTGAATCATCATTCATTCCACCACATATTTTACTCAATAACTTGCATGAAAATTCACTTCATTATACATATCGACTTTATACGTAAACTTGTCAATATTAGCCAATTCATTATGGCCATCTACAAAATGAGTGTGAAACATTAATAGCCAACCCTTTGGCCATCAAACATAAAAGGACATAAAATAATCAAGTTCCTATACATGCCATGCCCAAAATGAATTAACTTCTCTATACCAAAAGAACGATTGATAGTGTGATCCGAGCTCCGACGTTTAATGATCCCCGAGCTAACTTGATGAAACTACAAGGAAAAGGGAAAAGAGATGGGTAAGAATATAACTTAGTAAGTTTGCATGAAATTCTAAAGCAACATAATTGCTCAAACCACATTCATCCATTTCATGAAACAATAGCAACATATGTCTCAAATGCTTAAACATACTTAATCACACTTACTCACATTCATTCTTATCCATCTCATATCACATTACGATCTAGTAACTTGTACTTACTCATAGTACCTTTATCACTTACTCACATAACTTAGCACATATTCTAACCTAAATATAAACTCAAATCTTTATCAATCTTATCGTGAATGAAACTCAAGGTCATCTATAAATGGATTTGGCTCTATACCATTTCACATACTTAACTCTTTTACCTATGAATGAATCAGATTATCATTGGTTATTCAAACTCTTCATTCATAAGTCTTGATGCCAACGCCATATCCTGGATATGGTCTTACATGGGATCACTCCTTAATGCCAATGCCATATCCCAGATATGGTCTTACACGGGATCTTATAGCTCAATGTCGATGCCATGTCTTAGACATGGTCGTATACAAGATCATACATGAATGTCGATGCCATGTCCCAAACATGGTCTTATAAGAGATCTTCCTTTGGTATTGAGGCCATATCCTAGACATGGTCTTACACGGGACCTTCTTTATTCAATGTTAAAATATGGGTAACCTCACTATTCTGAATCTTTATACAGGATTTCACGTAACTTATTCTCACCATATCTTCATCGAGGCTTCATCACTCGATGTTCATAGCATTAACATACATTGTCATAATATTAAGTAACTTCAAATATCGAAACATTATGAAACTCTAACTTCATACAAACTTACCTCGATTCTCAAAATGTATATCGATGCTCGATTTAGTATCGATTTTGTTCTTACCTCGATTTTGATTCGGGCTTCATGTTTCTTGATCTGTAATAGCAATTTCACTTGTTAAATACACACATTGACTAAATCGATTCAAAATTCATATTTTGGAAAAATTATAATTTTGCCTCTAAACTTTTACATAATTACATTTTTGCCCCTAGGCTCGTAAAATGATTTTCATTCAACTTTCTTGTATTTCAAGACTAGCCGAATCATATTATCAGCTATAGAAACCTTCAATTTCCACTATTTCACTCATGTATGACCATTTTTATAACTTTTACAATTTGGTCCTTTTTGCTTTTTTCATGAAAATCACTTAGAAAAAGATGTTTATCATACATCAAAATTTCATATTCCTCTGTAAAAAATTAAAATACATGTATGTCACACATGGGTAAATTTTTTAACATGAACCCTAGCTCAAAATATAGCTAGAAATAGCTAAACTGAGCTATGAGGGTCTCAAAAATACGAAGAACATTAAAAACGGGGCTAGGATGCACTTACTATCAAGCTTGGAAGTTGAAGAAATCCTAGCTATAGAGAGCTTGAGAATTTCAGCTATGGTGAAGAAGATGGACATCAATTTTGGCTTTATTTCCCTTTTAATTCTTTTATTAGCCAAATGACCAAAATACCCTTAATGGTCCTTTCTTAAGATTTTTCCTTCCCATGTCTATTTTTTGTCCATCATAAAATATAATGGTCTAATTACTAAATAAGGACCTCTTGTAATTTTCATAATTTTATTTCATACTTAAATTTTCTAGAATCTCATATTTCCCATTCTTTGCAATTTAGTCCTAATAGACAATTTAATCACTAATTAATAAAATTTTTTCTTGAGATTTTCACACAATCATGAAATCACCTCATGAACCTTATAGAAATCATAAAACTCATATTTCTACTTCTGATTTGTGGTCTCGCACCACTATTCTGACTAGGCCTTAAGTCGGGCTGTTACAGTAACCATAGAGGTAACCCATGGTGTGGGCACCTTCTCAACAAGTCCTTATACCTCTCCCATGTATCGTAAAGTGTTTCTAAATCCATCTGCACAAAAGAAGAGATATCATTCCTCAACTTTGCCGTTTTAGCCGGTGAAAAATATTTTAATAAAAATTTCTCGGTCATCTGTTTCCAAATAGTGATGGAATCTTGTGGTAACCACTATTTAGCTTTGTTTCTTAATGAAAAAGGGAATAACTGAAGGTGAATGGCATCGTCAGAAATGCCATTAATATTAAACGTGTCGCAGAACTCTAGGAAGTTGGCCAAATGAGTATTTGGTCCTCATCCTCTAAACCATCGAACTGAACACATTGTTGGATCATCTGAATAGTGTTTGGCTCCAGTTCGAAGTTATTTGTAGCAACAGCAGGCGTTACTATACTCGATTCAGCCCCAGTCAGATTGGGCTCAGCATAATCGTACATAGTACGAGGATCAGGATTCACGACAACCACCGGGGGTAGCGGATTATTATCAGCCATCTCCTCGGTAGTATTGGTATCGTCCTCTTGCTCTTCTTCTATATATTGTAGACTTTGCCTTATTTCTCTACAGTTTCTACAAGCGGTACTTTCTATCTCACTGTAAAAAAGCAATGGTCTGACGGGTTCCTTCTAGTCATAAACTAAAAATACCTGTCAGAAGCAAATAAGAGAAAAGTTAGTAAATTAAAATAAAAACAAAAATAAATTGCAATAAAAATAAAAATAGATAAAGTAATAAAAATTAAGCGTTCCTAATATTCTAGTCCTCGGTAATGACGCCAAAAACTTGATGGGCTCGAAACTAACTAATATTTCGACAAAGGCAAGCGCACCTATCGAACAGTAGTATAGCCTTGATGAGTATGGAATATCATATCCTCAAGGACTAAAATTACTAGTAATAACTATCTTTTTATTATTTAGCCTAATAATTAAGGGGATTTGTAACACCCCATACCCGAGTCCGATGCTAAGACTAGATATGAGACATTACTATGCTTGAACTCACTTAAAACATGTACTTACGGGCTATAAAATTTTGTTCGAATTAAAAACTTCTCTTTCTTAGTCTAATCATACATTTCATGGGCCTACGAGGCCTTAAACACGTATCTAGAAACTTTCGAATCTCAAATGAAAACTTTACTTGAAATAGGGGTCACACGCCCATGTGACTTGGGACACGCCCATGTATTCCTAACACATGCCCGTGTCTTCCACCCGTGTTCGACACTGACTAATTACACACGGCCTTGACATGCCCGTGGATGTAAACCGTGTGCTATACCTTGATATATTGACTTATTCACACGGTTTGGGGCACACACCCATGTTCTGACCATGTATCACACACAGCCTAAACAAATGACTGTGGGATTTGCCAGTGGCCTATTCTGACTTAAAACACTAAGGTACAGGGTACACATGGCCTAGACACACGCCCTTGTGTCTAACCGTGTGGGCACTTAGAGGCTATTTACCAAGCCAATTGCCACCCTGAAATCAAGACCAAACTCATGCTCAATTCAGTACATTTTCCATAAGCATTATTACATGCTTCATTGATCTCAAATAACATACATACTTAGTCAATTTTGGCCAATCACTTAGCCATATACAAAAGAATAATAAAATTAATAGCCAATTTGGCTCTTCTTAGAACATATTCTCAAAATGAAATGCTTCCTATACATGCCATATTTAGTAAAATAACTTGGCTATACCAAAATAGCGATTGATAGTGTGCTCCGAACTCCGATGACGATGATCCACGAGATTAGCTTGGCGGAACTACATAGAAAGAAGAATAAAAGACATAAGCATTTAGCTTAGTAATTTGCATATAATGCACATAGCAATATACTTTATTAATATAAACCATTTGACATAAACAATGGTAGCATAGATTTCAGCTATAAAGATTACTTACTCATACTGATTCTTACATATCTCATGATACTTACTAGTCTCATCCCTGTGGGATAAATAAGATACCTGTATCACTTGATCACATTGATCAGTATACTTTAACATGATAATCATAATCTTTCCTTGATCATTCATAACATGGATAATACTCACTTCCAACTTGATAATAGCTTTGCTTAGTTATCTTTCTTGTCATCTAATTTTAACTTTACTTATTCGCCCGATGAATTTCTGCGAATAACCAAGGATACTAAATCTCGTCCCACAAACTTGATACCAAAGCCATATCCTAGATACGGTCTTACATAGAATATCTCATCTTAGTTTTGAGGCCATGTCTTGACATGGACTTATACAAAGTCTTTCTTGTTCTCACCAATGCCATGCCTTGGCTTGGACTTACATGGAATCTCTTTCTCTTGATAGCTTTTCGATACCAAGCTTGCCTTGGACTTACATGATATCTGTTCAATGCCAAGCTTGCCTTTGACTTACATGATATCTGTGCTTGATTGCCAATGCCATACCTTAGCTTGGTCTTATACAGACTTTCATATCTCATGTAGTAGATCGAGTATCCTAGGTAATTCATCTTCACTAGGACTTTCTCATACTTAATCTCATTGATTTCTTTGTTTAACATAACATTAAACATTCCATGAAAATAGTGTACATTATACTAAGCAACTCAATGGTAAAAATCATAAAGCTTAGAAATCATACAAACTTACCTCAATATACAAAATGTATGTAGATATGCAATTTAGTCCTCGACTTTGTTCTTGCCTCGGTTTCAATCCAGGCTTCATTTTTATTGATCTATAATAATAATTCAACTCATTTAATAATCACATTGACTAAGTTGGCCCTTAACACATAAATTGGAAAATTACTATTTTGCCCCTAAACTTCCCATGTTTGCACTTTTGCCCCAAGGCTCGTAAAATGATTCTCATTCAACTTTCATAAACTTCATGCTTAGGTGACTCATTATCTCAACTATAGCAATAGCAAATTCTCACTATTTCTACCATGTATGACCAAATCTCATAAATTAACAAACTAGTCCATACATGCATTTTTCATGAATTTCACATAGAAAAAGATGTTTATCTAACATCAAACTCTCATAAACTTCCATAAAACATCATTTAACAAGCATGTCATTCATGGGTAGATTTTTGAACATGCATCTTAGCTCATTTTATAGCTAAAAATAGCTAATTCATAATATGAGAACTTTAAAAATATGAAGAATATTAAAAACGAGGCTAAGATGAACTTACTAGCAAGCTTGAAAAAAATGAAGAACCCTAGCTATGGAGTCTTCAAATTTTCAGCAATAAGGGGAAGAAGATGAATAGATTTTTATCATCTTTTTCCCATTTTAATCATTTAAATTGATAAATGACCAAAATGCCCTTCTCTCTAAATTTTACAATTTACTATCTCATGTCCAATTTTGTCCAAAAATTATAATTTAGGCAAATTGCTACTTAAGGACATTCTAAAGCTATTTCGTAAACTCATATTTTGCAACTTTTTTAATTTAGTCCTTTTGGACCATTCAACCTCAATTTTAACAAAATTGTTTCATGAAACTTTCACACTAGCATGCAAACATGGCATAAACCTTAAAAAATCATAATTTCACCTTAGAATCGTGGCCTCGCACCACTATTCTGACTAGGCCTTAAATCGGGCTGTTATAGGATTTATTTTAATCTAAAATTTAACTAACTAATTTACTATGAACGCAACAGAGAGTGAAGAAAATAATCGAGTAAACCAATGATTTAAAGACAATACCCAAGGAAGAATCCACCTAGACTTCTCTTATTATTCTGAATCTGAATTAAACGATTTATTCACTTGTCTTGATCCGTAGAAATCCCTAAATTATGTTAATATCTCTTTCAAGACTAAGAACAACTGACTCTAGGTTGATTAATTGAAATCTCTTTCTAATTAAAACCCTTGTCATCGTATTAACTCGATCTATGGATTCCCTTATTAGATTTGAGTTTAATCCGACAAATTTATGTCATCCTATTTTTGGGTTGCAATCAACTCCGCTTAATTATGCTAGATATTCTCTTAAACAGGGACTTTTGCTCCATTGAATAAGCACATTATACTTAAATTAATATTCTTAAAAATATTAAAGCAAGGGTTAAGAACACATAATTAAGAACAAGAACAAGTATTTATCATATAATTTAGATAATTAAATAAAAAGATTCATCTCGGTTTCATCCTCCTTAGGTATTTAGGGAGTTTAGTTCATAACGTAAAAGGAAAACATCTCAGAATCAAGAAAACAACAAGACATAAAGAACCCAAAACTTCTAAAGAACTTGATGGAGATCTTCAATCTTGGAGTGGATCTACTTCTTAGATGAATCTGACGGCTTCCTTTGAGTAATTTCTTCATTCTACTCTGTGTGATCTCTTTGGTCCTATTCTGGTGTGTATTTATAGGCTTTAGAATGCCCAGAAACCCAAAAAATTGGCTTTTCCAGCGTGAAAATAAAGTAGGGTGCGCTAGGGACACGAGCGTGTGTTCAGCCCGTGTGAGAATGCCCAGGCCGTTTGTAAATTTGCATGGCTCGTGATCGACAAGGGCTGGCACATGGGCGTGTGTCCAGCCTGTGTAGTTCTAGCTTGGCCGTGTGGATCCTTAAGATGGCCCGTTTTGTATATTTTTGGCCCGTTTTCTGCTCCTTTTGCTTCCCTATTCTCTCCTAAGTATAGAAATATGAATTTAAAGGATTAGGAGCATTGAATTCATGAAATTGTATAAATACATATCCAAAGACACGCTAAGTATGGGATTAAAATGTGTTACTTTTAGTATGGTTTATCAAGTAACCAATAATAACATCTAACACCATTCACCCATCCTGATGATTAGTACATGTATGAGATATTACTAAGACAAATGCAAGACACTTGTAACTTATAATTTCAAAAGATCATTCTTTAATTCAATTAAATAAATTCAACAAATCAAGATTGATATATTTGGAGGCTTTGAAAACATTTTAAAACCATTTAAAAATAATTCACAAGTTCTGGGAGGTGTTTGGAACCAAAGGAGCTCTCGGAGGTTTAAAATGACAAAAACACAAAAGTTTTTAGTGCAGTGTAGTAAATCTTGAGACTTGGTTCAAAAGTATTGAGACTTTGTAATACCCTAAAAATTACTACAGTAAGAAAGTAAGATATTATCCTTGATATAGTAAAATAAGGAAATAAAGTGACAAAAAGGGAAGTTTTGAGTTATGTCAACATTGGGAAGTATATTATGATATATTAATTCAAGAAAGGACTAAATCGTAAAAGTGAGAAAAGTTTTGTTGCCCAAGAGTAAATACTCAAAATTTGAGGGGTTAAAGTGTAAACATGAAAAATTTAAAGGACCAATAGGTCAAATATTTTAAGGGTGGAATAATTTAGAAACTAAGGAAAATGGATGAATTAGGACCAAATTGAATAGGTGAAAAATTATGAGGGACTAAGTCATAACTTTTACCAAATTAAGTGATGACTCAAGGATGAAATTTTAAAAGATCATAAAGGGCAAAATGGTCAATTAGAAAGAAAGAGAACTCTAGAAGGCAATGATGATGTTGGTGATATTTTAGATTAATTAATTAAATAAATATTAGTTTAGTAATATTTTGATTTGATTTTTTAATTTTATTTTATTTAGTATATAAGGAAAGAAAGATGAAGAGTTCTCTTCATCTTTCCATGCAACCAATGTGAGAAGAAAAGAAAGAAATAAATTTTCTTTTCTTTACAATTTGGTCATTTCACCAAAAATCTACCATTTTCACCAAGAATTTCAAGAAATTTTCATAATCACCAAGAGAGAAAAGTGATAAAGAGACTATGAAGAACAAAAAAATCACCTTTGATTCAAGAAAATGGAAGTTGGAGGAGAGAGAAAATCAAGTTAAAGATTGAAATCAATAGGACAAGGTAAGAACATTAAGATTTCAATATATTTTTAAGTTTGATATTATTGAAAAAGCATGAAAATGATGTTAAAGTAGAGTTTTCTTATATAAGGTTCTATGTTCTTGATATGTTAGGTGAAGGAAAATAAGAGGAAGTGATGGGAAATATTGTAGAGAAGGGAAAGGAAGGTGTTATAAACTTGGTTATCAACATTTTGCACTAAAACAGTTTTGGACAGCAGCAATAGTTTGGCTTTGAAAATTCACCAAAAATTATAGAAATTGAATTAGATGTTAATTAAAGAATTATTGAGTATAGTTTTACATAGAAGAAACAGTGTAAGCAAAAGAATTTCATATTATGAGATATATGAATTTCTGTGAGACAAGGTCAGAGTGATTTTGGGTTCCCCTATTCTGACTTTGGAAAATCATCAAAAATAGTAAAAAAAATAATTATGGGTTAAATTTATATGTTAAAATTCTTAATGAGTTTATTTTCAAGAGAAACAAACAGAAACATCATCCAAAACCCGTACGAAGAGATAATTAATTTTTAGTAAAGAAAGGTCAAAGCTATCAAACAGCAGGACATAGATAAATTTGAAGATTTTACTGCATTTATTGGCTAAATTATAAATTTTGAAATTTTTATGGTAGAAAGATATTTGAGTCTAGTTTCAAAAACATTAAGTGGATCTTAACTTAGAATTATGTAGCTCAAGATATAAATAATTTAGTGACTATGACTCAAGTGGACAACTTTGATATGAGCATATAAGTAAATAGTGGAATTATAGATAATGTTACATATAAGCATGTTATATACATTAAGGATGTGGAATGAGAGGAGGAGGAGGAAAAATATATATGAATATTCAGCTAGCAAGGGTTTACATTAAAAAAGAGAGGCTAATATGCATGTTTTAGGCTTAAGGACTAAATCGAATAAAAGTAAAATTTTAGGGGCTAACCGGAGCTTCCCGATATGGCTCACTTGAACTTCCCGATATATGGCTATCCAGAGCTTCCCATTAATGGCTCTTCGGAGCCACCTGTTATTGGATCGCATGAGCTTCTTGATTATAGCTCTTATGAGCTTCCCGTTATACAGCCCGAATAAACTTCCCGTTACATGGCTTACACGAGGTTCCCATTATATGGCTCGAGTGAGGGCTTCCCGATTATGTGCTTTAACGAGCACTCCTGAATATGAATTGATGGATTACATTTTTGTACACTATATGTGTACTACCCATGTATCCATCGACATTATAAATGGTTCAACAGGCAAAGTTCTGATATGAGATAACATGAGTTCGAAATGAACTATTACCGGTATATATAAACCTGAAATACATGGAAATGATATTTATTTGATATATGAAACATGACATGGAAAATACATGTATATGAAACTTGTCTGGTAATTATGTATATTCATGATTATGAACTGTTACCGGAATAAATATAGACGGAATTCATGAAAATGATGGTACATGAAATACTGATAACATGAAATGAATGATATATGTTTATGAAGAAATGGCAAGAGAATGATATGTATCATGACATGTAAATATGTGACTATTTTTGATATGTTGATACAAGGAAATTATGTATGTTGAGACGAGTAATAAATTCAAGTATGACATGTTGAGACAATAAGGTTATTGATGTTGAAATTTTGTGAAATATGTTCAAGTACGCTAACTGATCGTCTAATTGTTGAGTTTTAAATTTTTAAAGAGAATGATCGAACCTGGAAACTAACTCTGACAATGACTTAAGGCAAGTGCACCTATCGAACAGTAGTATAGTTTAGGCAAGACCGGATTGTCGAACCCAAAAGAACTAAAAGTACTAATACTCACTTTCTTTCTATTATTTAGCCTAAATATGAAGTGATTGGTTGATTAAAAACTAACTAATTAGTAAAATAAGATGCAAAGATAAAAAGAACAAATTGAAGAAATAACTATTAGAAAAACTCAGTTGATTACGACGATACCTTTAGGAAGAATCCACCTAAACTTCACTTGTTATCTAACATTGAACCAGATGATTTATTCACTTAGCTTGATCCGTAGGACTCCCTAATTAATATTAAACCTTCTCTCGAGGCGAATAACATCTAACCCTAGGTTGATTAATCGAAATCTCTTTCTAATTAAAACCCCTAGAATCACATTAACTCGATCTATGGACTCACATATTAGGTTTCACCCTAACCCGACAAAATATCGTCACCTATCTCTAGGCGAGCGATCAACTCTGCTTAATTATGATAGATCTACTCTTAAGTAGGGACTTTTGCTCCACCACCTAAGCACATCACACTTGAATTAATATCCAGGAAATATCAACACAAGAATTAAGCACACATAATTAATAACAAACTAAGTATTTATCATACAGCTCAGAAAACAATAATAAGATTCATTTAGGTTTCATCCCCTTCAGGTATCTGAAGGGTTTAGTTCATAATGATAAAATAAAACATCTCAAGATAAAAGATAAAACAAAACATAAGAAATCCCTAAAACCCCCTGAGGGAATTGAAGGAGAGATCCGCCGTCTTGAGTAGAATTTTGGCTTCTTGAGATGGATCAACTGGCTACCTTCGAGTGATTCC
The DNA here is from genome assembly GCA_025506655.1 of Gossypium rotundifolium. Lineage (NCBI taxonomy): Eukaryota > Viridiplantae > Streptophyta > Magnoliopsida > Malvales > Malvaceae > Gossypium > Gossypium rotundifolium. The sequence continues at coordinate 26,563,079 of CP106727.1, forward strand.
CACAAACCTGGCCTTCTGGCTCGGCTCCTTGGCCTAGCTGACTGCCTAACTGACGGCCTCTTTTAGGTTACACTTAGGGTCTTTATATAGGCTCTTGGAATGCATTTCTTTCTCCCTAAGTATCCTTTTCCGAGTGAAATTCCTCTTTTCTATGACAGGGGGACGGCCATGGCACACACCCGTGTGAAACGACTTTAGGCTGTGTTCGGGTCTGTTGATGGAGGCACGATCGTGTGAATCATGGTTAGGCCGTGTTCTAGTTAATTGTTGAGGCACGACCATGTGTCTTGAAGTCCAGGCCGTGTTGATTTCCATTTTGGCCCAAATTGGCCCGTTTTAAGCCTGTTCCTCGTTCTTTTCGTCCCTAGGTGCTTTCCTGAGTATAAAACATGAAAAGAAAGGATTAAGAGCACCTTTTTACATAAATCAAGGAATAAATAATCCAAAAGTATTCCAAATATGGGTCTAAAATATGTTACTTTTACTGTTTATCATTAACAAGTGTGTTTGACGTTTAGGCAAGTGCCAAATTACTGGTTGAATGGTAATATGTTTAATTATAAGATGCATTGAAATGGTAAGTGCTCAAATAAAAATATGCTTGTGCTTATGAAAGAGTGGTAGGGTTTAAGTTATGCAATTTCTTATAATGTAACGCCTCGAATTTGGGCCTAGAAGTATTGGGCCTTGTGTATGGGTCCGTAAGGAGACTATAAATAGGTATTTAATTGTGAAAGAAAATGACACAATTAAATGTCTACTTAAGTGGTTAAGAGTCCTGAGAGGAGTTGGAAAAGTCCTGGGTTCAAACTTGGGTTTTAGCAAAATTTTTAGTTTTAAGTGAATGAAGCCTTGGATGCTTGGATGTAGGCCTTTTAAATTATTGTGTTAAATAAGTGAAACAAGGAAACATGTGGTCTAGTGGTTGTGGCATCATTAAGGTTGTAAAGAGCCTGGGTTCAAGTCTTGGCTCTTGCATTTTATTTTAGTTTTTCGTTTAAAGGAACTGAACTTGGCCTATAGACCTTTTTATTAATTGAGGATATTTTGTGACACAACAGAGCTTGAGGCAATGAGGCAAGTGGCCTGTTGAGCTATTGAGGGGGGCTTGGGTTCGAATCCTCTTGCAAGAAAAATGTAATTATTTTGCTACATGGAACAGTAAGTGGTTGAATTGGATTGAAACTCTAGAAGGTTGTTGTGGACTTGGTAAAAGGGTGAAGTTTGAATTGGTCATGGAGAAAATGTAGAAGGAAAAAGGGGAATTTTAATTGGATGGTGGAGAGGTTGGAGGAGGGATTTTAGGAGTGGGTTAAGGGTGGTGGATGGTTTAAGTGATTTGGGGAGAAAAATTCAGGTTCTTGAAAGGAAAGAGGGGTGTGTGCCAAATGAGAATTCTAGCTTTTTAGAAATCGGCTTTGAGTAGTCTTTTACTCTCTAATTCGGTGGCTTGAAACATTTTTTTCTTTCTTGGAGGCCGATTTGTGCTAAGAGTGTAGGCAGTATATTTTTGTTTTTGGTCATATCGAATACCTTTCGGGTTCTTGTGTTCTCTACTTTGCATTCCTTTGCAAACCTCCTGTTAAATCGATTATTTTCTCTCCTCTACCTTGATAAAACGTAAAAGTAACATATTTTAATCCCACATTTAGTATGCTTTTGAATGATTTATCCCTAATTTATGTAAAAAGGTGCTCTTAATCCTTTATTTTCATGTTTATACTTAGGAAAGCACCCGAGGATGAAAAGAACGAGAAACAGGCTTAAAACGGGCAAATTTGGGCCAAAGAGGAAATCGACATGACCTGGACTTCAAGCCACACGGCCGTGCCTCGTCAAATTACTTCACATGACCATGCCACAATTTACACAGCCGTGCCCCAATCGATAGAATCGAGACGCGGCCTGAAGATGATTTACACGGGCATGTACCATGGCCGTGCCCATGCCGCAGGAAAGAGCAATTTCACTCGGATTTGGATGCTTTGAGGCAAAGAAACACATTTCTAAGTCTACTTAAACATCCTAGGAGGAATTCTACTTGAATTAGGATACTTAGGAGCCAAGTAAAGCATCTCAAAGCCTATATAAACACCCAAGGTAGCAACTAAAAAGAGAGTTCGACAGAAGCCGAAACAGGAGGCAAAGTTTTCTACCAGAGCTTTTATTCAGGGAATTACTCGAAGATAGCCAGTTGATCCATATCAAAAAAGCCGGAGTTCTACTCAAGATAGAGGATCTCCTCTTTAATTCCTTCAGGGGGTTTTAGGGATTTCTTATGTTTTGTTTTATCTTTTCTCTTGAGATGTTTTCTTATTTTGTTATAAACTAAACCCTTTAGATACTTGAAGGGGATGAAACATATGATGGATTTTTTATTTGATTTCTAAATTATATGATAAGTACTTAGTTTATTCTTAATTATGTTGCTTAATTTAATCGATGTGCTTAGGTAGAGGAGGAATAGACCACCCCAAGAGTAGATCTAGCATAATTAAGTGGAGTTGATCGCACGCCTAGAGATAGGGTGACGAGATTTTGCCGGATTAGGGTGAAACCTAATATGGGAGTCCATTGATTGATTTACCGCTTCCTTAGGGGGTTAATATAAGAGAACAAGAGTTCCACTAATTAACCTAAGGTTAGACGTTATTCACCTCGAGAGAGGGTTTAATATAGGTTAGGGAGTCTCACGGATCAAGCTAAGTAAAGAAGTCATATGAATTAAAAAGTTAGATAACAAGAGAAGTCATAGGTGGATTCTTTCTGAGGGTATCGTCGTAATCAACTGAGTTTTTCGAAAGTCTTTTCCCAAAGTTTCATTCTTTTGTCTTTGCATCTAGCTTAGTTTTTCATTAGTTTTAGATTAATAAGCCAATCACTCTATATTTTAGGCTAAATAATAGAAAGAATGTGAGTAGTAGTACTTTTAGGTTCCTTTGGGTTTGATAAAATAATCTTGCCTAAACTATACTATTGTTCGATAGGTGCACTTGCCTCAATCGTTGTCATAGTTAGTCTACAGGTTCGATCATTCTTTATAAATATTAAAACTCGACCGTTTGACACGATCATACCTCTTCACACTTTTGCCTAATATTTCTTTTCTCTCTCAATTGGTTGATGTGTTTTTGGCCAAACACATTGTTATCTCCTCTCTTCCTTCTTTCATCTTTTCTCATTTCCCTTCTTTTTGCTAGAGCTGAATAACCTCTAAACGTCTATGCTAGTCGAATACTTGGTCTCAGGGTTGGTGCTCAGTTTTTATATTTTCTCCCCTTCTACTGAATTCGCCTTTTTCATTTTTTTGAACATTCCTCTTTTCGCCCTTTTTTTGCTTAGGAGTGCAATTGTTTCTTCTCGTGCCTCAGTTTAAGTGTGTGTTGTAGTGGTGGCCGAATACTTCTATCTCTTAGTCTTAATTCCAAAGTTTGGGTAAGTTGCGATACTCTGGTTCAATTATTTACATTTATGATATTAGTTTTTGAGTCGCGAATGGGATGTAGGTAGTTTTTTTTAAGGACTTGAAGTGAAGTGATCTCTACGACGGCCTTAAAGGCGGGGATATGTAACACCCCAAACCGGTCAATACACCACGATCGAATCGGTATGTTCTGAGGGAAAAAGGATTTGAGAGGTTTAGGTTTCGTTTAAAGTTTGATGAAAAACTCCTTCGTATGTTTTGTTCTTGTAGAAAACTTGAGCATGATGGTTTAAAAGCGATAGGGTATTTGAAAAACCCGGAAATTTTGAAAACTTAATCAGATGTGTAGGTAAAACAAGTTTATCTCATTTGGAAGTTCAAGTTGTTTCTTATTGTTACTAAAACATTTTGACTTAGTAGAAAATCGAGTTTAAGTTAGAAAAACATTTGAGTTCTCTTTATCCCAAATCATAGTGTGATACAGATGGTATAGTTTAAAACATCTCGATTTGTAGTTTTGAAATCGTTGTCCTTCAAGTTTTAGCAAATTTTAACCCAATTAACTTGTTAAGGCATATTAAAAATCTACTTTAAGCATAAACATAGCAAAACATAATTTTAAAGGCCATTTACAATCCAAAATAAACCCAAATAGTAATAAATAAGCTAATGTACCAAATTTTATAAAGTCTGAGCAAATCCTTATTTAAGCATGGCATGAGCATCTCGAGTCCATCCGGCTCCATGTCCGCGTCTAAGTGTCACCTGAAATGTCAAAGGAGTGGGTGAGTCGCAAGACTCAGTGCATAAATCCCTCCCCCGATATAACATGCTAACACACATCATAACAAAGCAATGCAAGTAATGCACCCGATCCTAACCATCCATATCACCTTTTCTACCCGTGTGGTACCAAACCTTTGGTGGTGCCAAACCCTTGGTGACCCAAAGTCACGATATCCATAGATGTGGTGCCAAACCCTTTGGTGACCCAAAGTCACGAAAGATCCATTTGTGGGGCCAACCCACATGTGATACCAAATCATGGCGACGATCCCATATCTCAAAAGTGGGGCCAACCCACGGTGGCGTTAACCACGAGGACAAGTCGCTATGAGGTGCCAAACCTCGGTGTCCCAAAGACACAAGTGTGATACCAAATCCTTTGGTGACCGTAGTCACAATTAAAATGATGGGGCCAACCCATCGTGTGATACCAAATCACTAGCGTCAATCCCGTATAATCAACCGTGGGGCCAACCCAACGTGGTACTAAGCCCTTTGGGATGAGGCGCGGAGGTGCCAAACCTCTGGTGACCCAAAGTCACAAAATATCATCGTGGTACCAAACCCTTTGGAGGTGCCAAACCTCGGTGTCCCAAAGACACGGATATCATTTCCCCTCCTCTCATATCACCCAATAACTTATCACACTAAATGCAAAGTCGTGCAATCATGCTATCATGCTCACATGCTTAATATGACATCTCAAAGTACATCGCCAATAATCATGATATCACATATCTACATAATGAAACGGACTTACGAATCCGTATCCATACCTCATTGGGTATTAAATCGATCAACCACCTTTGTTTCACTTACACAATTAGGTTATCAATACATTACTCGATTAAGAAAGTGTGTTAGTTTACACACGAAATAGCGAAGGTTTTAATCCTAAGAACCGGTCTAAGTCCATTGATCACCTCGACAACCACGATCCTATAATCGGCCAACAAGGATTAACATCATACCATTCGGTCATAACCATTTAAACCAAAAGGGTTTAACTTGATCCCTTACACCCTTGATTCGGTTTCCAACCAAGTCCCGAACCAACAATGGTTCCTTCACTAATCGACTACACCCTAAAAGAAACGATTAATCCTTTGAAACCTTATACTTAATCGAAACTAAACAAATAAACCATGAGCAACCATCTCACCATCACTTACCAATCAATCAAATTAGGATAAAAGCTTTCTTTGTTGCTTGGAATCCGAAAGCCCTATAACGAGATGTTTAAACAAATGGTTAACTCCTTCCAACCAAAACCCACATAGGCCTAACCAAACCGAAATCAACATAGCACTAGAGAGAAAGAGAAATGGCCATTCGACCAAGAACTTACCCCAACACCAACCACTAATCGGCCACCAAACCACTAGGAGAGAAGGAGATTCGACCAAAACTTTGCACCAAAAGGACAAGAGGATTGGCTAGGGTGGTTTATACCAATCAACAAGATTGATCGAGTGAAAGAAAAGAGTAAACAAAATGCAAAAGAATAGGGTTGATATTAGGCTAAGTAACAAAATGGAACAACGAGATAGAAAGGTACTTTTGGTTTGAAAGAAGAGGAAATGGTGAAAAGTATTTTGGAGAATGGTATTTGACTAAGAAGATTCCAAGAAGAAAAAGAAAGTAGAAGGAGAATAGAGAATTAGATTGGTTTAACACAAATGAAAAAGAAAAGAAAATGGGAGAGGCATTAGGCTAACAACAAAATTAAAAGACACAAAGTACTTTCGGCAAAGGTATGGTTGTTTGAAGTTTGGTTACAAGAAGCAAAAGATGAGAGACTCAACCTTGAAATTTTGGCTAACAAAGACCAAAGAAAACTAGCAACTTTCGGTGAGCTATAGAGATTTGGTATTTCGGTTTCAAAAGTGAGGAAGATGAGAGAAATCTCTTTGGAAAAATCGACTTATTTTGACAAAATGAAAGAACTTTGTTTGCTACCCCTATGACCGAAAATGCACAAAAATCCAAGTGGATTCGGCACTTCCCACTCCCTCACAACCAAGCCGTCCACTCCCCACAATCTCTCCAAAGAATCGCCACAACTCCCCCAAACACTCCAAGCCTTCCATTCAAATTACTTTGACCAAGTCCACCTCCACAATTTGCTCTCCACCCACCATTCAAATAGGAAGACTTAGTCCAAGGCAGAGTTTGAACTGCCTACAACTCCTCCCCTCCATTGAGTCAAAATGGATGCAAAAATAGGGGATTTTCGCAGCTTGAACACAGGACATCCTCCCTTGCACTTGACGTCACACACAAGCTCTAAGTGGCGCATGCTTTGCCACTTTGCTAGCTCATCACTTGTGCAACAATTCACCAAATAATATACATATATCCCAGCTCCATCAGCTCCTCTCACATAAGGCTTAAAACTAAAATTTTCCCACCTACTCAGGCTCACTCCTAGCCTACAACTAAGCCCCGAAACCACACAAACAACAACATAGCAAGCCCTTAACAAGCAAACAATGCCACAACAATTAGCCCCCTAACCCGGGATATTACAGTTCTACCCCCCTTAAAATAATTTCAACCTCAAAATTACCTGATCAGAAGAGTTGCGGGTATTACTGTCTCATCATATCCTCGGGTTCCCACATAGCTTCTTCCACACCATGATTTCGCCAAAGAACCTTGACCAAAGGCACAAACTTCCTACGCAGAACCTTTACATCCCGATCTAGAATCTGCACAGGTTCTTCCTCCATGGTCAAATCTGGATTTACCTCAATCTCTCCCACTGCTACCACATGTGACGGATCTAAACGATAACGCCGAAACATCGAAACGTAGAATACATCGTGAATCTGACTTAACTCTGCTGGCAACTCAAGGCGATATCTCTTGGTCCCACTCGTCTCGATTACCTTATCATTGATAAATCTTGGACTTAGCTTGCCTTTCTGCCAAACCTTAACACTTTCTTCCACGGTGAGACCTTTAGAAAACTTGATCTCCACGACAAACTCTATATCTCTCCGCTTAAGATCGGCATAAGACTTACGCGGTCAAAGCTTCCTTCAATCGAGCACTGAATCAACAACCTTGTCTTGGTCTCGATAACCAACTCGGGTCCCAACAAGCGGCGTTCACCTAACTCGTCCAACAAGTAGGTGGCGACACCTCCTACCATACAACGCCTCATATGGTGCCATCTTGATGCTTGCTTGGTAGCTATTGTTGTGGCGAACTCACTAATGGTAGAAACTCCTCCCAACTACCCACGAAATCCAATACACAACCTCGTCGGCATATCCTCCAAGATCTGAATAACCCTTTCGATTGCCGTCGATTTGCGGATGAAAAGCCGTCTTTGAAATCTAAGCGTACCCGAGCACGATGCAACACTTTCCGAACCTTGATGTAAACACGGGATCCCTATCCGAGATGATCGATCTTTGGTACACCGTGCAACCTCACTATCTACGCACATACGGTTTGCCAACCACAAGTGAGTAGTCAACCTCACTGGAATAAAGTGGTGATTTAGTCGATCGATCCACAATTACCCAATGAATCCTTCTTGCTCGGTGTAGCGGTAATCCATGACAAAATCCATGGTTATCCTTTCCCACTTCGAGGAATCTTCACGGTGAAGCAACCACGATGTGGCGATGCTTAGCCTTGACACTGCTGACAAGTCAGACACTTCCCTACAAACTTTATCACTTCCTTTTTTAGACCCGGCCACCAAAACTGCTCTCTAAGATCCCTATACATCTTACTACCTCTAGGATGCATAGCATATGGACTGCTATGTGCATCCTGAAGAATCTTTCGCCTCAGCTCAAAATCCTTGGGCATACAAGCTTTACCTTGAAAACACAGCACCCCATCACCAGACAAACTGTAACCCTCCAAACCACTACCACACTTTTGCAAGCTGCTGCGCGCTCGAGAACCTCATCCTCTAGCTGTTTCTCTCTAATTTGCTCAACCCAAGTAAGCAACACGCAATTACCTTAAAATACTCCGTCATCATACAAGCTCAAATGGGCAAACATCGCTCTTAATTTCGAAACAACCTTACGGCTCAACGCGTCTGCCACCACGTTAGCCTTGCCTGGATGATACTCAATCGAACAGTCGTAATCCTTTGGCAACTCAACCCATCTGCGCCTCAAATTCAAATCCTTACGAGTCAAAAGGTACTTGGACTCTTATAATCATGTAGACTATCGATCTCTCTCCGTACAAGTAGTGCCTCCAAATCTTTAACGCGAAGACTACAGCCGCTAACTCCAGATCGTGCGTCGGATAGTTGACCTCATGTGGCCTCAGCTGCAGAGATGCGTAAGCCACAACCTTACCTTCTTGCATCAACACACAACCCAATCCCGTATGTGATGCATCGTAATAAAGCTTGTGAATTCCTTACCGACCTCGGGTTGAATTAGAAGGAGCTTGGTCAAAATCTTCTTCAACTTGTCGAAGCTCTCCTGCTGCTTCTCGGTCCAAGTGAAGCGGAACCCTTTTCTTAATAATTTGGTCATCGGTGTTGCGATCAATGAAAATCCTCTCGAACCTTGGTAGTATCACGCCAAACCTAGAAAACTACGAATCTCGACTCTTGACCTAGGCGGCTTCCAATCCAAAAGCGCCTCAATCTTTCGAGGATCCTCTAATCCCTCACCGATACTACATGACCCAAGAACGTCACCTCCCTAAGCGAACTCGCATTTACTAAACTTAGCATAAATTTGTTTCTCCCTAGAATCCATAATACCACCCATAAATCGCATCATGTTCCTCCTCGGTCCTTGAATATACCAAGATGTCATCGATAAAAACCACTACGAATGATCTAAATCTTTGTTGGAACACCCTATTCATCATATCCATGAAGGCCGCGCGTGCGTTAGTCAACCCAAGCGGCATAACTAAGAACTCAAAGTGCCCATACCGAGTGCGAAATGCCATCTTGCGGATATCGCCTCCTTCACCTTTAGCGGTGATACCCGGACCTTAAATCGATCTTGAGAAAATCGCGCACCCTTGGTGATCAAACAAGTCATCTATCCGAGGTAGCGGATACTTGTTTTGATCGTCGACTTATTCAATTGGCGGTAGTCTATACACATCCGTATAGTACCGTCTTTCTTCTTGACAAAGTGTACGGCGCTCCCCATGGCGAAACACTTGGCACGATGAAGCCTCGGTCCAACAACTCTTGGATCGAGCCTTAAGCTCCACTAACTCTTTAGGCGCCATCACATATGGAGCAATGAATCTTGGCGCGATTAAGATAATAGATCTATCCGAACTCTACCTCACGATCGGTGGCAAACCGGAAGCTCCTCATGAAACACATCAACAAATTCCCTAAGCTGTCAGAACCGTCTCCACGTGAGACTCTTTAGCCTCCAAGGCATACACATGAACCACATATGCTTCACGACCCTTCGACCATCTTCTCGGCTTTGGGCGAGATACCACATTAGACAGATAATTTCTTCTATTCCGATCAAGACTACCTCATCACCCTTAATTTTTTTTAGAACCATGCGCTTAGCCGCACAATCCAACCGCTTGGTACTTAACCGGCCGGTCCATCCGAGAATCGGATCGAACTCCCCAAATGGCGGTTCCATCGGATCGACCACAAACACTACCCTTGGAGTTCTAGAGTGCGTCTCTATCGACTTATCTACAACTACTGAGTGACCTAGAGGGCTTATTACGGTCATACGCCTAGAAGATATCTCGAGTCTAAATCCATGGTCTTCACTATGCTACTTACAACATATGAATCGTCGAACCCACATCAATCAAAGTAGTAAATGAAGAACCAAGGATTAAAAGCGTCTGGGTTATGGCGTGCAGTGCGTCGCCCTCCTCTCGGTGCCTCGCCGCATACACTAGCCCCGTATGCGGCCTCGGCATTACACGCACCCTGCGGTGCTCCATGGACCCGACGAACCATTACCTCCTCGCCATTACCTCGGCCCCTCTGCGGTGGTGGTCCATTATTCTGTCTTGAGTACGGCCCTAACTCTCGGGTGAATCCTAGCCAACTTGCAGACGGTCCCTCACACGATGGTCGTGAGCCACACTCAAAACATCCTCTACCGCTTGGTCCAACATCCTCCCCAATGAGCTTTCCCACAATGGTTACCTGCGGCGGTCCACGACTAGTAGCAACAAACCTACCAAACTGATTCGGCCCACTCGGTCTAGCCCTTTTCGGCGGATTACCTGAAGACCCAGAAGATCCAAAGCTCCTCTTATGTCGATTCCTATCCATGCCTTGCCTCACAGACTCTTTAATACCCTCGGCTACCTTCGCCTTTTCAACTAGAATAGCAAATTCACGCTCTCTTTGGTGCAATCAACAACCTTAATTCATCTCGCGAGGCCATCCTCAAAGCGAACACACCTCTCATGTTCGGTAGCCACCATACCCACAGCATCTGACTCGACCTCGAAACTTTGCCTCGTACTCGACGCAGTTACTCCCCGAACTAACCTCGAAATACTTTCCGTTGCTCATTAATGTAGTTAGCTCCAGCGTACTTTTTACGATGGCGACCAAAATAGTCCCAAGTCGGATCTTCTGCTGCGGTACTTGTCTCGCATCGTGAGCCACCTGGTATGACTCATCTCGGAGAAGCGATACTATGCCCTTGACTTCTCCTCGGTGATCAAGTCTAAATCATCCATGATCCGCTCTGTTGCCTCCGGCCAATACTCGGTAGTCTTTGAGCAACACCGAAACACCTCGAAAACCTGACCCGTTTGCCGAAGTCACTCGAGCCTGATTTTCTAGCTCTGCACCTCCACCTACTCCAACTACCCTTTCTAAAACTCGCGACGCATCGCTTTGTGACGCTGCGTCATCCCGATGCATTCTGAAACTCACCACCTCCGGTGGTGGCGGGCCAGTATCTCATTTTCGACCCTGACCGGATCCTACGGGTTGAAGCGTCATCCTATCATGACCTCGTCACGACCACGTCCACCTCGGGCACTCATGACTAAATCTCTACGTATCTGATTTAGGAGTTTTATGCATCAGTATTTATTCCATTATTTTAAAGTAAAGTCTTATGAATAGTAAGGAAGCTTTGTTTCGCGAGTTCACAGAGTCCTATCAGTCTCAGTTTCTAAAGAAATCTTACTATTACTAATCATCCAATCACATTACATCCAACAAATCACAAGCAATAGTAAGGGGTACCTACAGGCGGGCAGTCTTGGGAGACTCGGTGTCATGCCTTTCAAACCATATATTTCAAAACAAAAACACTTAAAATAGACTTTTGAAAACATTTTGGGCCTCAGGCCCACAGCCGAGCCTTTGAACTTGGCTCTGATACCACAATTGTAACACCCCAAACCCGGTCAATACACCACAATAGAATCTAGTATATTCTGAGGGAAAAAGGATTTGAGAGGTTTAGGTTTCCGTTTAAAAGTTTGATGAAAAACTCCTTCGTATGTTTTGTTCTTGTAGAAAACTTGAGCATGATGGTTTAAAAGCGATAGGGTATTTGAAAAACCCAAAAATTTTGAAAACTTAATCAGATGTGTAGGTAAAACAAGTTTATCTCATTTGGAAGTTCAAGTTGTTTCTTATTGTTACTAAAACATTTTGACTTAGTAGAAGATCGAGTTTAAGTTAGAAAAACATTTGAGTTCTCTTTATCCCAAATCATAGTGTGATACAGATGGTATAGTTTAAAACATCTCGATTTGTAGTTTTGAAATCGTTGTCCTTCAAGTTTTAGCAAATTTTAACCCAATTAACTTGTTAAGGCATATTAAAATCTACTTTAAACATAAACATAGCAAAACATAATTTTAAAGGCCATTTACAATCCAAAATAAACCCAAATAGTAATAAATAAGCTAATGTACCAAATTTTATAAAGTGCGAGCAAATCCTTATTTAAGCATGGCATGAGCACCTCGAGTCCATCCGGCTCCATGTCGCGTCTAAGTGTCACTGAAATGTCAAAGGGTGGGTGAGTCATGAGACTCGGTGCATAAATCCCTCCCGGTATAACATGCTAACACACATCATAACAAAGCAATGCAAGTAATGCACCGATCCTAACCATCCATATCACCTTTTCTACCCGTGTGGTACCAAACCTTGGTGGTGCCAAACCACTGGTGACCCAAAGTCACGATATCCATAGATGTGGTGCCAAACCCTTTGGTGACCCAAAGTCACGAAAGATCCATTTGTGGGGCCAACCCGTGTGATACCAAATCATGGCGGCGATCCCATATCTCAAAAGTGGGGCCAACCCACGGTGGCGTTAACCACGAGGGCGAGTCGCTATGAGGTGCCAAACCTCGGTGTCCCAAAGACACAAGTGTGATACCAAATCATTGGTGGCCGTAGTCACAATTAAAATGATGGGGCCAACCCATCGTGTGATACCAAATCACTAGCGTCAATCTGTATAATCAGCAGTGGGGCCAACCCACGGTGGTACTAAGCCCTTTGGGACGAGGCAGCGGAGGTGCCAAACCTCTGGTGACCCAAAGTCACAAAATATCATCGTGGTACCAAACCCTTTGGAGGTGCCAAACCTCGGTGTCCCAAAGACACGGATATCATTTCCCCTCCTCTCATATCACCCAATAACTTATCACACTAAATGCAAAGTCGTGCAATCATGCTATCATGCTCACATGCTTAATATGACATCTCAAAGTACATCGCCAATAATCATGATATCACATATCTACAATGAAACGGACTTACGAATCCGTATCCATACCTCATTGGGTATTAAATCGATCAACCACACTATTTCACTTACACAATCGGGTTATCAATACATTACTCGATTAAGAAAGTGTGTTGGTTTACACACGAAATAGCGAAGGTTTTAATCCTAAGAACCGGTCTAAGTCCCTTGATCACCTCGACAACCTGATCCTATAATCGGCCAACAAGGGATTAACATCATACCATTCGGTCATAACCATTTAAACCAAAAGGTTTAACCCGATCCCTTACACGCCCTTGATTGGTTTCCAACCAAGTCCCGAACCAACGGTGGTTCCTTCACTAATCGACTACACCTAAAAGAGAACGATTAATCCTTTGAAACCTTATACTTAATCGAAACTAAACAAATAAACCATGAGCAACCATCTCACCATCACTTACCAATCAATGAATTGGATAAAAGCTTTCTTTTGCTTGGAATCCAAAAGCCTATAACGAGATGTTTAAACAAATGGTTAACTCCTTCCAACCAAAACCCACATAGGCCTAACCAAACCGAAATCAACATAGCACTAGAGAAAAGAGAAATGGCCATTCGGCCAAGAACTTACCCCAACACCAACCACTAATCGGCCAGCAAACCACTAGGAGAGAAGGAGATTGGCCAAAACTTTACACCAAAGGAGAAGAGGATTGGCTAGGGTGGTTTATACCAATCAACAAGATTGATCGAGTGAAAGAAAAGAGTAAACAAAATGCAAAAGAATAGGGTTGATATTGACTAAGTAACAAAATGGAACAACGAGATAGAAAGGTACTTTTGGTTTGAAAGAAGAGGAAATGGTGAAAAGTATTTTGGAGAATGGTATTTAACTAAGAAGATTCCAAGAAGAAAAAGAAAGTAGAAGGAGAATAGAAATTAGATTCGGTTTAACACAAATGAAAAAGAAAAGAAAATGGGAGAGGCATTGACTAACAACAAAATTAAAAGACACAAAGTAGTTTTTTCGGCAAAAGAAAGAGACTATGGTTGTTTGAAGTTTGATTTACAAGAAGCCCTAAAAGATGTTTAAACAGAGACTCAACCTTGAAATTTAGAGAAAGAGAAATGGCCATTAACAAAGACCTAAAAAGAAAACTAGGAGAGAAGGAGAATCAGTAAAACTTTGCACCAAAAGGAGAAGAGGATTCGCTAGAATTAAAAGACACACGATACTTTCAGCAAAGGTATGGTTGTTTGAAGTTTTGGTTACAAGAAGCAAAAGATGAGAGACTCAACCTTGAAATTTGACTAACAAAGACCAAAAGAAAACTAGCAACCTTGAAATCAATCGAATTGGATAAAAGATTTCTTTGTTGCTTGGAATCCAGAAAGCCTATAACGAGATGTTTAAACAAATGGTTAACTCCTTCCAACCAAAACCACATAGGCCTAACCAAACCGAAATCAACATAGCACTAGAGAGAAAGAGAAATGGCCATTCGACCAAGAACTTACCCCAACACCAACCACTAATCGCCAGCAAACCACTAGGAGAGAAGGAGAATCACCAAAACTTTGCACCAAAAGGAGAAGAGGATTGGCTGGGGTGGTTTATACCAATCAACAAGATTGATCGAGAGTGAATGAAAAGAGTAAACAAAATGCAAAAGAATAGGGTTGATATTCTAATTTAAGTAACAAAATGGAACAACGAGATAGAAAGGTACTTTTGGTTTGAAAGAAGAGAAATGGTGAAAAGTATTTTGGAGAATGGTATTTATTAAGAAGATTCCAAGAAGAAAAGAAAGTAGAAGGAGAATAGAGAATTAGCTTGGTTTAACACAAATGAAAAAGAAAAGAAAATAGGAGAGGCATTGACTAACAACAAAATTAAAAGACACACAAGTACTTTCAAGAAAGGTATGGTTGTTTGAAGTTTTGGTTACAAGAAGCAAAGATGAGAGACTCAACCTTGAAATTTCTGGCTAACAAAGACCAAAAGAAAACTAGCAACTTTCGGCGGGGCTATAGAGATTTGGTATTTCGGTTTCAAAAAGTGAGGAAGATGAGAGAAATCTCTTTGGAAAAATCGGCTTGTTTTGACAAAATGAAAGAACTTTGTTTGCTACCCCTATGATGAAAATGCACCAAAATCCAAGTGGATTTGGCACTTCCCTCCCTCACAACCAAGCCGTCCACTCCCCACAATCTCTCAAAGAATCGGCCACAACTCCCCAAACACTCCAAGCCTTCCATTCAAATTACTTTGACCAAGTCCACCTCCATAATTTGCTCTCCACCCACCATTCAAATAGGAAGACTTAGTCAAGCGGGAGTTTGAGCGCCTACAACTCCTCCCTCCATGCAGTCAAAATGGATGCAAAAATAGGGATTTTAAGTAGCTTGAACACAGGACATCCTCCTTGCACTTGACGTCACACACAAGCTCTAAGTGGCGCATGCTTTGCCACTTTGCTAGCTCATCACTTGTGCAACAATTCACCAAATAATATACATATATCCCGACTCCATCAGCTCCTCTCACATAAGGCTTAAAACTAAAATTTTCCCACCTACTAGGGCTCACTCTAGCCTACAACTAAGCCGAAACCACACAAACAACAACATAGCAAGCCCTTAAGAGCAAACAATGCCACAACAAATAGCCCCCTAACCCGGGATATTACGGGATAGGTAAGCCCCCGAACATGAGTTTTGGGTTAAGGTCCTCTTCAATTGATTGATAAGCGACTAACCGAAGTTTCTGATTGTGTTAGGTTGGTGTTGTGGGTTTGTTGCGCACGTTCGTAATCAGGAGTGTATTTTTACCCTGTACCTAATAGTCGACTTAAAAGCCGAAAAGGGTGTGTAACCACACTCCTTCTGATAGGGGATTAACAAAAGGCCGAAAAGTCGAAGTATCGGCAAGTGATGCCACACGAGCATGCGATCGCACTGTGGTGGACCGAGCCCACGAATATGGGCATAAGATGGTTGAGGCCACCATGAGTGTTCTCATGGGCTTAGGTCGTTTTGGGCCGCGTTGGGGTCAAAATGGGCCGAGTGGGCCTGTGGACCCTACACGGATTAAATTTTCATATTGTGGTAAATGTTAGACCGAGCCGTGTAGTCCACATGGCTAGGGTCGTTTTAGGCAATGGTCGTGTAGGCCCACTGGGCTAGTGGGCCCCACACAGATAAAATGCATGTTATATGGTTTCTATTGGTTTGATCTGTGCTTTCTGTATAGCTGAGGCTATTTTTGGAATGATTGGGCCGCACGAGCGTGTGGGCTCACTTGGGCCGAGTAATGGGCCTTAGGCCCATTTACACCATTGTGTCTATTTGGGTTACTTAAGTCGCTCGAGGTGACAGTGGACCTTTGTTGGATAATTAAGCCCTGATTTGCAAAATTATCAAAATACTCCTGATTTGTAAAATTAGTAAATACCCTCGATTATCGAAATACCCCTAATTTGTGAAATTATCAAAATACCCCTGATTTGTGAAATTATCGAAATACCTCTAATTTGTAAAATTATCGATATACCCCTAATTTGTAAAATTATCGAAATACCCTTGGATTGTGAGATTATAGAAATACCCCTAATTTGTAAAATTATTAAAATACCCCAGTTTATAAAATTACCTAAATACCCCTGTAGGGTAGGATTACTAAAATACCCTTATAGGGTAAAAAGAATGTTTTTCCCTTGTGGGTAAATGACTGACTTGTGCTAGGATTTGACCGATTTGACTGGGATTGTATGACTGTGTTTAAATTGACTTGACGGTGATTATATGATTGATATGCTTTCAATATATGTTTAAATGACTGTTACTGAGCATGGCCATTTTGCATGTACATGTAATGGTTGAGCATGACATACACGACATATTGCATGGGGTTGGGACATTGATGCGGAGGAAGTTCTGATAGGGTTGCATGGGTTGCATGAGACGACTGTGGATCCAATATTGATCTATTAAGGTCGCACATGTTGCATGAGACGATTGTGGACCAATGGACGGCTTAATGCTGCGTAATCTGATTATGGCTCAGTGCCAACCTAAATATGGCTCTGTGCCATCTTGATTATGGCTTTGTGCCAATCGTACTTACCCGTGGCTATGTACCTAACGTATATATTGATGACTCTGTGTCAATCATAATTACCCATGGCTGTGTGCCGATTATATTACCGTTGCTGATGGCTATGTGCCAAACTTATTACAGTTAACGATAGCTTTGTGCCTTCCTGATTATAGTTTATAACCATTCTGTTTATGAATTTTAGCCGTTTTGTCTATGGCACCAAGCCGTTTTGTTGACTTAGTGCCGTAACTAGTGCTAAACTTGGTGTGTTGGCTGGGTGGGTTGATTGTATCCCCACAGGAGTGTAGGGCTGGTACGGGTGGTATGTTGGCTGGATCGGGGTGAGATGCATCCTCATACTATTGCATATCTATTTATGAGATCTTTCATTGTACTGGGCTTAGGCTACTTGTTCTATTATTGGTTTGGGCTAGGCCCAATTTATTCTGTTATGGGCTGTGACCCAATTGATATTGTAGTGGGCTTTGGCCCATGTATGCTCTGAACTGGACTATACTATTACTGTTAAAGGGCTTTGGCCGGTATTTGATTTAGGTTTACGTATAGTTATTACTCTAATAAGGGGATTACACATTAAGTTTTTGTAAACTCACCCCGTTTTTAACTGTGTAGGTAATCCCCAACGTTAGGAGGATCAGTACTGCGAGGGACTCGAAGGTGACCACACGACTGTGGCTATTATGATTTGGGCTTTAGATAGGTGTTAAATTCCATTTTGGGTTTTAATTTTTTGTAATAAGGCCTCTTTGGATTTAATTCTGAATTTAGGATTTTGATACGTTTTATATTTGTTAGACGTAGACGAGTTTTCAACCCAATTACTGTTTTAAAAAACTTACGTTTTAAACTTCTTTACCTTAAATTAGCTTCCGCAACTAAAAGAGATTTTTAATGAAGTTAATAACATTTTAAAAGTGATTAACTTTTCAATGGACCATGTTTTGAAATTGAATGAACACAAACTGAGACCTTAGTTTTTACAAATTAAGGAGGGTTTTCAATGAAAACATGGTTTTCAAAAAACACTTCAATGTGGCACGCCGGATTCGGGCCTAACTTCTAGGTCGGGTTTGGGGTGTTACATATAAAATGATTTATCATGTGATTAATTCGAAAAAGGTCTATGTTTAAATGCACTAGCTTGTATCTATGGTTGAATGATATGATTATGACCGGTGTGTTATGCACATGGAATGAGTGTGGAAAGTAAAGAAACGCAAATGAAAATAAAGAAATTTTGGAAGAGTTAAAGTTGTTTAAAATCCTACTGATCGTCTGAATTGTCGAGTTTTAAAATATATAAAGAGAATGATCGAACCTAGAAACTAACTCTGACAATGACTTAAGACAAGTGCACCTATCGAACAGTAGTATAGTTTAGGCAAGAACAGATTGTCGAACCCAAGGGAATTAAAAGTACTACAACTTACTTTCTTTCTATTATTTAGCCTAAATATGAAGTGATTGTTTGTTTAATCTAAATTTACTACTAAGCTAAAGATGCAAAGACAAAAAGAATGAATTGGGGAAATACTGTTGGGAAAACTCAGTTGACTAAGACGATACCCTTAGGAAGAATCCACCTAGACTTCACATGTTATCTAACACTTAACTAGACGATTTATTCACTTGACTTGATCCGTAAGATTCCCTAATTTATATTAAACCGTCTCTCAAGGTGAATAACGTCTAACCCTAGGTTGATTAATTGAAATATCTTTCTAATTAAAACCCCTAGAATCACATTAACTCGATCTATGGACTCTCATATTAGGTTTCACCCTAATCCAGCAAAATCTCGTCACCCTATCTCTAGGTGCGTGATCAACTCCGCTTAATTATGCTAGATGTACTCTTAAGCAGGGACTTTTGCTCCACCACTTAAGCACATTCAACTTGAATCAATATCCCGGAAATATTAACACAAGAATTAAGCCCACATAATTAAAAACAAATCAAATATTTATCATATAGTTCAGAAAACAATAACAAGATCCGTCTTAGGTTTCATCCCCTTCAGGTATCTAAAGGGTTTAGTTCATACTGATAAAAGAAAACACCTCAAAAGAAAAGATAAAATAAAACATAAGAAATCCCTAAAACTCCTTGAAGGAATTAAAGGAGAGATCCGCCGTCTTGAGTAGAATTTTAGCTTCTTGAGATGGATAAACTAGCTATCTTTGAGTGATTCCCACAGATCTGGCCTTTCTGGCTCGGTTCCTTGGCCTAGCTGATGCTGGCTCTGGCAGAAGTGTAACACCCCAAACCCGCCCATACGTCATGACCGGATCTGGTATGCTACGGGTTGAATGTTGAAAACTTTGCTTTAAAGGGGTTTTGAAAATCTCAGTTTATTTTAACCGACTAAACAGTAATTGTGATTTATTATTTTTTTTGAAAGGAACCTTAACATTTGCGTTGAATGTGCTTGAAAAGCCCATTTTCATTTTACTTATAATTTCGGCACCCCCCTTTAGCCTTATCAAAATCGATTTCCTCCTTCCCGCAGAGTTGAAAATTTGGCCACTACTGTGATAAATAGATAATTCCTATACTTTCTCCCTTATCCATATCCGATCATACCTTCACAAGTGGCCTAGATAACACCACCTCTTCCTCCTTTTTATTTGCTTCATTATCCACATTATCCACTCACATAAACCCTCTATTTCTATGTCTCATTGTCCTCCCACTCTACCCACTTAAATGCCAAAAATTAAATAGATTAAATTAAAAAGAATTAGGCTTCATGCAACTTGAATTTGGGCCTCCTCAGTTGACGCCACTTCTCTGCTCTCTCTAAGTGGTGCCACTTTGCCACCGGTCCACAAGCCCATTTTGTATTTTAAAACACAGATAACCTCTTTAAAACCCTAACTTATCAGGCTTTCCACTAGAGTGTCCAAACAGAAGATTTGATTAAGGCCTCGTCCCAACTTTGAGCCCACTCTGGACCCCTAAAACATTCTAACAAGCATAGTAAGCACAACCACAAACATAGAATGCATAGGCCCATTAATTCAGGAAGTTACAGTTCTACCCCCTTAAAGAAATTTTGGCCTCAAAATCACCTGATCAGAATAGATGTGGGTATTGCTCGTATCGCTTCCTCTGGCTCCCAAGTAGCCTCCTCAGAACCATGATTCTGCCATAGAACTTTAACCAATGGAACCATTTTCCTTCGCAACACTTTGACATCATTATCCAGGATTTTCCACTGGTTCCTCTTCAAAGGATAAATCGGGTCTTACTTCGATTTCCTCCACAGGCACCACATGAGATGAATTTGAACGATAACGTCTCAACATAGAAACGTGGAATACATTGTGAACCTGGCTTAGCTCAGAAGGTAGCTCTAGCTGATAGGCTATCGGCCCTACTCGTTTCAACACCGATAAGGTCCGATAAATCTGGGACTTAATTTACCCTTAGTCAAACCTCAAAGACTTTCTTCCATGGCGACACCTTTAAGAACACCTTGTCACCCACTGAAAACTCTATATCCTTACGCTTCAAGTCTGCGTAGGACTTCTGTCGATCTAACGCTTCCTTTAGTCGAGCTCGAATTAACTCAACCTTCTCCTCTGTCTCGGTAACCAACTCCGGACCCAAAATTTGACGTTCCTCTAATTTCGTCAATAGGTAGGAGTACGACACCTCCGCCCGTACAATGCTTCATAGGGCACCATCTGAATACTAGACTGGTAGCTATTGTTGTAAGCAAACTCTGCCACATGGTAAAAACTCTTTCCAACTACCTATGAAATCAATGACACATCCCCTTAACATGTCCTCCAAGATCTGAATTACCCGCGGACTATCCATCCATCTCGAGGATAAAATCTCAGATTGAAATCCAACTTCGTACCTAACACTTGATGTAAAGCCTTCCAGAATTGCGACGTGAACCTCGGGTCCCTGTCCGATATGATTAATACTGGTACCCCATGCAACCTCACTACCTCCGCTATATATAACCTTGCTAGCTTCTGTATAGAGTAATTGACCCGTACTGGTATGAAATGAGCAGATTTCGTCAAGCGATCAACAATCACCCAGACTGAATCTTTCTTAATAGGCATGAGGGTAGCATACTAACAAAGTCTATTGTGATCCTTTCCCACTTCCATTGTGGAATCTTCCTTTGGTCGCAACAACCACGATGGTGGCGATGCTCGCCTTTACTCATTGATGGTCAAACACTTACTCACCAATTCGATTACCTCACGCTTTAAGCCCTACCACGAGAACTCGATCCTCGAAATCTCAATACATCTTACTCCCTCAGGAGTGCATAGCATATGAACTTTCATGCACTTCTTGAAAAATCCTATGCCTCAATTCTGGATCTTTTGGCATGCAAACTCTCCCTTAAAAACATAACAGTCCTTCCTTATTCATACTGAAGTCCGTCGATCCATCACTTGATCCTACATGAAACTTCTCCTTTAGCAACTCATCAGTCTGCTGCTTCTCCTTAACCTAACTGATCCAAGAGGGTTTTACTTGAAGTTCAGCCAATAAGCTCCCATCATCATATAAACTAAGGCGAGCAAACATTGTTCTCAAGTTAGAGATCACTATACGACTTAAAGCATCCGCCACCACATTAGCTTTACCCGGATGGTACTCGATCGAGCAATCATAATCCTTTAACAACTCGATCCACCTCCTCTGCCTTAGATTCAACTTCTTCTGGGTCAAAAGGTATTTTAGGCTCTTATGATCGGTGTAAATAACTAATTTCTCCCCGTACAGATAATGTCTCCAAATCTTTAAAGCAAAATCCACCACCGCCAATTCCAAATCATGGGTGGGATAATTTGCTTCGTGCGGTCTTAGCTGCCGAGATGCATACGTAACAACCTTTCCATCTTGCATCAACAAGCATCCTAGTCCCGTGTGTGATGCATCACAGTAAATTACAAATTCTTTTCTAGCCTCCGGTTGAATCAATACCGGAGCCTTTGTCAAAATCCTTTTCAACTTCTCGAAACTCTCTTGCTGCTTATCGGACCAAACAAATGGAACTCCTTTCCGTAATAACTTAGTAAATGTGCCGCTATTGAAGAAAATCCTTCAACAAACCTTCGATAGTACCCGTCCAGACCAAGAAAACTCTAAATTTTAGCCCTAGACCTAGACGGCTTCCAATCCAACACCGCTTCAATTTTTTGAGGGTCAACCCTAATCCCCTCTGCCGACACAACGTGGCCTAGAAAAGTAACTTCACTTAGCCAAAATTCGCACTTACTGAATTTGGCATACAACTACTTCTCCCTCAGAATCTGCAAAACCACTAGCAGATGTGAATCATGCTCCTCTTCTGATCTTGAGTAAACCAAGATATCATCTATAAATACCACGACAAACCAATCCAAGTAAGGTTGGAACACTCAATTCATCAAATCCATAAACGCCGCTAGTGTGTTAGTCAATCCAAATGGCATTACCAAAAATTCGTAATGGCCATAACGGGTCCTGAAAGCTGTCTTATGAATATTCGATTCTTTGACCTTAAGCTGATGGTATCCTGATCGCAAATCTATCTTTGAGAACACTGACGCCCCTTTCAGTTGATCGAACAAGTCATCAATCCTTGGCAATGGATACTTGTTGTTGATAGTCAACTTGTTCAGCTGAAGGTAGTCAATGCACATACGCATTGATCTACCCTTCTTCTTAACAAATAACACTGGCGCTCCCCAAGGTGACACACTTGGTCGAATAAATCCTTGATCTAACAACTCTTGTATTTGTGCTTTCAACTCCACCAACTCCTTTGGCGCCATCCTATATGGAGCGATGAACCGGTGTCTTTGTTCGGAAGAAGATCGATACCAAACTCCACTTCACGATCCGGAGGTAATCCCAGAAGCTCTTCTGGGAAAACATCAAGAAATTCCTTCACCGTCCTAATGTCCCCAATAGTTAGGTCCTTGGCTTCCAGAGCCCGAACAAACATTAATACCACCTCGCATCCTTTTCTCACCATCCTTTCTACTCTTAGGGCAGTCACTACATTCGACAGACAGTTCCCCCTTTCTCCTATCACCAACACTTCACCACCCTCGGGGGTTTTCAACACTATACGCTTGGCTGCACAATCTAAATTAGCTTGATACTTCACCAGCCAGTCCATGCCTAATATTAAGTCAAACTCCCCGAACGGTAATTCCATCAGATCCGTTTGGAAAACTATTCCCTGAACTTCTAAGAGTACCTCCCGATAGAGTTTATCTACTACCACAGATTGTCTTAATGGGCTAACTACAGCCATCGCCCTAGGGGTAATCTCGGAATCTAAACTTAAAGTTCCAGACACACTACTAGCAACATATGAATGTGTCGACCCAATGCCAATCAATGCAGTGTAAGGCAAACCAAATATTAAAAATGTACCAGTTATAACATTCAGTGCATCAGCCTTTTCTCGACATCTGGTAGCATAGACTAACCCCGACTGTCTCACCTCAGTGTTTCTTGCCCCTCGGCCTGGTGCTCCATGGCCCCGACCGAAATTGTTACCACCTCTAGCTGGACCACGACCCTTCTGCGGCTGTTGGCCTCCTCTACCTGGCTGAGCATTTCCCTGCCCTACGAGTCCTATATCGCTCTGTGGCTGTAGACAGTCCCTAATCTGATGGTCCAAAGATCCACACCTAAAGCACTTTCCACTGCCTGCCCAACACTCACCTACATGGAATTTACCATAGAGAACACACCTCAGGTGTGCGGTTAGCGATGAGGTCTCTCCATCCAGTTCAGCCTATCCGACCTAGGTCTTTTCAGAGTACACCAGCTGCTCCTAACGATCCAGAATTCCTCTTACTTCCACTTCTATCTTTATCCCAATTCAGCTTTTCCATTCACTTTACCTCCTCAGCTATCTTAGCCTTCTCCACAAGCACATGAAATTCCCTCTCCCGTTGTGGAGCTATCAAAACACATAAATCATCTTTCAGGCCACACACACCACATCCTCTAGTGCTCATTCTACCGATTCACGGTTATCTGATTAAGAATTTTATGAATTATTAATTTCTTCCACTAATTAATAACGAACAATCTTATGAAAAGGAGTTTAATTAGTAGTTCTTTCGAATTCGAACTCTATCTACAAGGTTCAGTTCTCAGGTTTGTATTTCCTAGCTCTAGAATCCACATACATTCAACTATCACACATCAACATACAAGTAGCATCCATGAACTCACATTCGTCACATAGGGGTATTTTCATAATTTTATCCTATAGGGGTATTTCCGTAATTTTATCCTACAATGGGTATTTTTGTAATTTTCTAAAATAGGGTATCTTGGTGATTTTACAAAATAAGGGTGTTTTGGTAATTTTTCAATCCCAGGGTATTTCGGTAATTTTGTGAACCGAGGGTATTTCGATAATTTTTACAAAATTTTGGTAATTTTTACAAATCCAGGGTATTTCAAAAATTTTACAAAATTAGGGATATAAGTAATTTTACAAAAATAGGTGGTGGTCCCTTTGGGTTTTAGTTATAAGTTTTGGCCCGTCAACAAGCCCTCTCTGTTAGAGTGAACAAACACCACGCACCAGGTAGGATTCCAGCGAAGAGGAGGTGAGCCGCTAGGGCTGCTTAAATACCAAGCTCTCCCGGGATCCAATCCTAGACATTTGTATGCCTATTACCACACCTTAACCCTGTGACTTGTTCACAAACATGTTTTTTTTTTGAATTAAGTTCACAAATATGTTTAATTAGAAATTAAGTCTTATGAGATTTGAAGAATTATTTATACTAAACCTAAAGTCCATAATCTCTAGCATACTAGCCTACGTCCCTATAGAGCCCATCAAGCCCAACATGCATATCACATAATGAGTTTAGAATACTTACCTGCGTAGATCAGGTGCCGGTAGACTCGAAGGCCATATCTCAACCGAATTTTCCTCAAACATCACTTTTACAAATTACTATTGGACCCATTTCACAGCCCGAGTTTTGAATCGGGCTCTGATACCAAAAATGTAACACCTCAAACCCGGCCCATACATCATGACCGGATCTGGTATGCTACGGGTTGAATGTTGAAAACTTTGCTTTAAAGGGGTTTTGAAAATCTCAGTTTATTTTAACCAATTAATCAGTAATTGTGATTTATTTATTTTTTTTGAAAGGAACCTTAACATTCATGTTGAATGTGCTTGAAAATCCCATTTTCATTTTACTTATAATTAAGACTTTGAAAACATAAGCTTATAAATTGTAACATAAAAAAAAAATTATAGATCGATAACCTAAGTTATGGAGGCCCTATTACAACAATAATCCCAAAATTAAAACTCAATGGAAAATGAAACCAGTCTATGAAAATAAAAGACTTGATGGCCCTTCGAGTCCGTCTCGGCTCCTATGTCCACAATCTACTGCTCATCTGAAAAGTTGGGAAAAGTAAAAGGGTGAGTCACCAAGACTCAGTGTGCAAATCCCAAAAACACATAAAAGCCTTGAGGCCCACAAACACATTATGGATCTTGGCCCATACACAATGGCATCAGATTATTTTCATGCAACATGGCCCATCCCAAACCTAGAAGTCCATCCTCTACACACCCCCGTACCAACCATCACACCGTGGGGATTTCTACAATTAACCCTCCATCCACTACACACCAAATCGACAGCTGTGCTGCCTGTCATAAAGACCGATCACTATGTGACCTATGTGGAAAAGCCATCGATCGCTATGCGACTTTAATAATATATCGACATTTGTGCTGCCTGTCATAAAGACCGATCATTATGTGACCTATGTGGCAAAGCCACCGATCGCTATGCGACCTAGTCCCCTTCATCATATCAATCCCATCCCATGTATACATACATGCAAGAATCAGAACATTAAACTACCTAAATAGATCACATACTTGCACATACTTCGATACACATAGAGAAGTTTCTATGATTACGTACCTGGCATCCCTTGCCTACCCTTTACGGGTAATACTATTCATCTGACCTCATTTTCCGACTTTTAGCCCATAACATATACATAGTACAATTTAACTAGTGTGATAGAGATCTACACACCTGATTATGGACAAGACGATACTGTCTAAGTCGACACTATCGATGGCCGCTACGACTACTAATAGTCTAAGGTTTTGTTCGAAGCAGGTCCATAACTCGGCGACCAATCTCGAGCTAACGACATCGCTCGTTTCTTAAACTTAGGGATTGGTTTTACGATCCAATCCCTCCTTCTTTGATTGACATTTGATTCCATCAAAAGACCTTATCGATTCTTGCCCGAGACAACATGTAGTTGTTAATCCATAACATATGGTTAAGATTATAAACACGATGAACGAACCTAACAAAAATCTAAAGAGAACCCTTACCTTGAAATCCGAAAGAGATTGAGACTCGAGAGACTAGTAGTTTTAGCTTTTAGATCTAAACGATCTACTTGATTCAAGCGTCGCCCAACAAGAAAACATCAAACCATTAATCAAGCGTCAACCTTACCAAGCCCATTAGCCTTTCGACTTTAGCTTCCAAAAGCGAAAGAAGCGTGAAGAGAAGAAGATCGACACTTACCTATCACGGGAGATTGACTACTCCTAGAAGATTTTGGCTTTTGCGAAAACCAAAAAGAAGATGATTCAAAGAATCTATGGAGATTAAACTTCTTAATGAAGAAATCGACGAAAAAGAAAAAGAAAAGAATAGACACTAAGGCATTCGGCTATGGTAGAAGAGAGTAAAGAGAAAGAATACTTAAGGGTTTTGGCATATAGAAGGAATTAAAAAAAGGTGTAGAGAAAGGCTATGAGGTTTCGGCTTTAGCAGAAAATGAAGAAGAAGATGAAATTTTAGGGGTTTTCGACTTTTTTGAGAAAAGAAACAACTAAGAGAAGAGAATGAGAATAAATGCCAAAATTAAGAAGTACCTTATTTTCTAATCAAACTTTCGGCACACACACTAACCAAAAGCCAGAATTACCCTCTTTTGAAAACTAAAACCAATTAATTAACAAGGGAAATCTCGGCACCCCCTTTAGCCTCATCAAAACCAATTTTCTCCTTCCCGTAGAGTTGGAAATTCGGCCACTACTGTGATCAATAGATAATTTTTATACTTTCTCCCTTATCCATATCCGATCATACCTTCACAAGTGGCCTAGATAACACCACCTCTTCCTCCTTTTTATCTGCTTCATTATCCACATTATCCACTCACATAAACCCCCTATTTCTAAGCATCATCACCGTCCCACTCTACCCACTTTAATATCGAAAATTAACTAGATTAAATTAAAAAGAATTGGGCTTCATGCAACTTGAATTTGAGCCTCCTCAGTTGACGCCACTTCTCTGCTCTCTCTGAGTGCGCCACTTTGCCACTGGGCCACAAGCCCATTTTTTATTTTAAAACACAGATAACCTTTTTTAAGCCCTAACTTATCAGGCTTTCCACTAGAGTGTCCAAATAAAAAATTTGATTAAGGCCTCGGCCCAACTTTGAGCCCACTCTGGACCCCTAAAACATTCTAACAAGCATAGTAAGCACAACCACACACATATAACACATAGGCCCATTAATTTTGGATGTTACAAGAAGGTTTCTTCTGAACTCCAAACATCTCTCTAGCGGTTGGCCTCTAGGGTCTTTATATAGGCTTTGAGATGCCTTACTTGGCCTCTAAGTATCCTAATTCAAGTATAATTCCTACTCGGGTGTTTAAATAGGCTTTGGATGTGTTTGTTTGCCTCTAAGTACCCTATTCCGAATAGAATTGCTCTTTCAATAGCAAGGACACGCCCTAGGGTACACGCCCGTGTGAATCGACTTCAGGTCGTGTTCGGGTCTGTTGATGGAGGCACGACTGTATGTAAATCGTAGTTAGGCCATGTTTGGATCTGTTGATGGAGGCATGACCGTGTGAATCATGGTTAGGCTATGTTCGGACTTCTCTTAAGAGGCACAACCGTTTGGGCTTAAGTCCAGGCCGTGTCAATTTCGTGATATGGCCCATTTGGTCCATTTTAGGCCTATTTCTTGTTCTTTTCGTCCCTAGGTGCTTTCCCGAGTATAAAACATGAAAAGAAAGGATTAAGATCACCTTTTTACATAAATCAAGGGATAAATCATCCACCTTTTTACATAAATCAAGGGATAAATCATCCAAAAGTATGCTAAATGTGGGATTAAAATATGTTACTTTTACGATTTTTCAAATACCCCCACACTTAAGCTTTTACTTGTCCTCAAGCAAAATTCTCAAATTACAATTAAAATGAACTTTCCACAATTCATAATTCTCATCAACAATGTCTCATCATAATTCATAGATAATTTATACATGGATAATTTAACTCAAAGACTCCTAAAGATTCAAACACTTCTAAGTCATATATTTGTAGCGTGAAAACATAGGTGTCTCCCCTTATCTAAATGATTACCTTTAATTCAAAACCGACAAGGATTGACATCCTCACAAAAGATTCACTCAAATCACTCGAAGTGTTTAAGGTTAGGAAAAGAGCACTTATAAGTTGAACCTGAAAAGTTAATCCCATAGGCTTGCTTGAAAATCAAATCTCCACCACTGTAATATGAGATGATACACAAATCAAAAGGTCTTTATCAGGGTTGTAATGGGGCTAGGGTTAAAGGAGTTGGTAAAGGCTGAATTTGGAAGGTTAAAATCAAGATTGAATTGACAAGTTACCTAACTTTAGGAAAAATGAACTAATAGCCTCAATAATTATATCACACGAAAATTTAAATTATTAATAATATGAGCTTCTTCTTCAAGATGTTGAATTTAAACATGTAAGATCTTAGAACATAGAGCTAATAATGAATATACTTTATTTTTTTAAGAACAAATCAATAAATACATAATATAAGAAAGAACCTTATCAGCTGAAATAAAGTATTTAGGCAACTGATCAAATTAATTCTCGATAGAAGGGTTGTCAAAGGAATGGTGATAACAAATACAAGCGGGGTTTTGGGTTAATATTAGTGGGTAAATCAATAAAAAAGGTTGTTAGGATCAAAAGGGTTCACTAAGGGTTAATTGTGAAGGTAGGCTTTTTAGTGAGAGAGTGGGTTAAAACCTAGGTGCCTTTATCATCTCAGTATATCAAATTAAAAATGTGGCTTGACATGTATAATTGAGGCAAGTTCTTGAATAACAATTCAGTGTTGACACACTCATAATCAAAAAGTGAGCACAACAAAGAATATATGCTCTAAAAAGCTCAAATCTCACAAAAATTATGGGTATTTGACATCAATCCCTATAAATTTCAAACTTCAAGGTAATATTCAAATTCAGTTCAACAACTTAGAAAATTTTTGATTCTTGAAAAATAGACTTATCATGTTTGATTCTACGGTATCTTAAAGTTTAAATCATCAATACACAATTAAATATGACTTAATCTAAGACATATCAATAAGAATCATAAATCATCAGAAATTTCATCCTAATTAGTAATATGAGAAAATTACTTAAGAACTAGATATAATTTAGGGATTTGAGAATAATGCAAAAAGTAAGGCACTTTTACCCCCCTCACACTTAAGATGTACATTGCCCTCAATGTACAAGGATAGATAAATAATCATGTAATGATAAAATCAAAAGAGGAGGGGAGAAGTGAAATTTCCTAAATTTTGGATGACTCCGGGAGTTGGCAGTGGTCATGGTAGAAGATGAGTTGGAGGGGGCGGTGGTGGTGTTTTCTATGGTCTTGATGGGGTGACTACCGACAATCTCTGTACTAGATGAAAAAATTAGGGAGCCTACAAAGATATAGCCATGAAATCTAAAGAAACATTAAAAATATACTAATAATATAATTAAAGACAAGAAAAATAAAGAGAAGAAGACTAAGAAGAAAACTGAAATTAAAAGAAAAGATTAATGGACTAAGAAGTCCTTATTGATAGATGGTTCGTGAGGTGGGTGTGATCTCTAAGGCTGTGGAGGTGCTGGCGAGCGGTAGAGGTGGCGTGATTCTCAAGCAGCCTAACAAACCTGACATTAAGAAACTAAATTAGAATAAGCTAAACTAAGCATAAGATAGTCAAAGGGAAGGAAATTGAAGCAAAAGAGAAAAGAAAAATAGAAATTAAATGGTCTTAAAGACCCCTAGCTTGTTGAGGAGCTGAAGCTACCGGCATGAACTCATGTGAATCGATCTCCTTTGAGGAGACTTCTGGTTGGCCTCTTATCTTCTTTGACATGATATAGCTGAAGGGTCTAGAGAATTGTTAAGGAGAGGAGAGAAATCTGGTAGAGGAGAGGGAGAAGGGAAGAAAAGAGGTGGAAAGTAGATGAGAGGAATGGAGAGGGGGTGGGTTTAAATAAAGTTTTAAAATCTGATGATTTTCCACGCCTGTGGATCGAGGGTGTGTCGATTCACACGGCCGCCTCACATGGCCGTGTTGTGGGTCTTATTGCCCGTGTGGGATAAGTCAGTGTCGTCCACAGTCGCGTCACACGGCCGTGGATGGGGGATATCATTTTCCCATGCCCATGTTTAGTTTACCACGGCCGTGTCTGAACTCTCAGTGTCGGCCACGGCAACATCACACGGCCGTGGCATGGTGGTTGGGTTCGTGACTTTGAAGATTTGATTCCCTCTGACTTGTACCTCTTCTGCCATTGTTAGTATTGAGATTCTGTACTTCCACACAGCTACGGCCACGACCGTGTGTAAGGCCGTGTGACCTGGAAATCTGCGCTTTTGGTTTGTTTACAACTAGGCATTCAGATAGAAGAAAATAAAATAAAATAAAATAACATAAAAATGTAAAGTACTTAAGGTTAGTACTCGGGTTGCCTTCCGAGAAACGCTTGTTTAAAGTCAAGAAGCGTTTACCTTAAAAGTGTTAAATGTTGGATTGCTTACCTCGACTCTTCCGTATGGGATGATATTACATACCTCAAGAGGGATTTCTTCGATTGTATTTGGATCTGATGGGATGATTCGAGAATCTACTTTGTTCATCCATACCTTATCTCCTATTTTGAAGTGATCTGATGTTCCTACAAGCTCTTCTGGGGGCTTCTTCCGTTTTACTTCATGTGGTTTTGATTTTTCTTTAAAGTGAGTTTTCCACTCGTCTGGTTCGTTGACCTTAAGGCTTCGTTCCTTATATAGTTCTTCTTTATTTGCACGAGGTCTATGATCCGACTCAAGTTTGAGGCTTTTTGGTGATCCTATGGTAAAAGGTGAACAAATTGGTTATCAACTGAATTTACTTTCTCACCTTCATCAATTGATGTCTTGGTCGAGTCAAGAGCTTGTAGACTGATTGACTCGTCACCTACATGAAGAATGAGTTCTACTGTACCAACATCAATTTTAGTCTTGACAGTTTCTAAAAAGGGTCTTCCTAAAATTAAAGGAATCGAATTATCCTCATCCATGTCTAAGACAACAAAATCTACTGAAAAATGAATTTATCAATTTTTACAAGAACATCTTCGATAATACCCCTAGGAATTTTAATAGTTTTATCAGCTAATTGAATACTCATCCTAGTTTGTTTGGGTTTCCCTAGACCTAGTTGTTTAAACATTTTATAAGGCATGACATTTATACTTGCCCCTAAATCAGCGAAGGCATTATCAACATTAGACTACCAATTAAACATGGAATTGTAAAACTCCCTGGATCGTTTTGCTTCCGTGGTAGTCTATTTTGTAGAATTGCTGAGCACATTGCGTTTAGTTCCACACACGATTCCTCGTCTAACTTACGCATATTTGTCAAGAGTTGTTTTAAAAATTTCCTCGAATCTGGCATCTGTGACAGAGCTTCAAGAAGCGGTAAGTTAATATGTAATTTCTTTAAAAGTTTAAGAAACTTACCAAACTGTTCCTCTGTATCGTCTCTCTTTAACGCTTCGGGATAAGGTATGCGAGGTTGGTATTCTTTGATTACCGGTTTTTCTTGGGTTACCTCAACTTTACCTTCTTCTACCTCACTTTATTGAATTGAATTGGGTTAATCTAACCCTACATTTTCCTGAGCTGTTATGCCTTGTATTTGCTCTTTTGGGTTAATTTCAGTGTTGCTTGGTAGACGCCCTTGCGGTCGCTCAGACATTAACTTGGCAAGCTATCCAACTGACTTTGTAACTTCCCCGATTGACTTAGTAAGTTCCCCAACTTGGTTCTTGGTCCCTTCCATCAATGTTTGTTGGGTTTTCAGTGTTTCCCAGTGTTTTGGAGACGGTTTTCTGTGACTTCCATGAATTTTGTCAACATCTCTTCGAGGTTCAGCCTCTTTTCCTGTGGATAGGGCTAGTTTTGGAAATTTTTAGGAGGTTGTTGTCTCTGATTTCCTTGACCTCCCACGAAAAATTTGGGTGGTTCCTCCAACCTAGATTATATGTATTACTATAAGGATTATTATTAGATTTGAAGTTATTACCTATATATTTCATCTATTCATTTTCTATGCCCGGTTGGTAGGGTGGGTACTCAAGATTCGCCATAGTTCCACTTGCGTTGCACTGCACTACTGGATGTACCTACGAAGAACACAAACTATCAAGCTTTTTATTTATCATCTCTACCTGTGTTGATAGCATGGTTATTGCGTCGAGGTTGAAAACTCCGGCTGATTTTGTTGGTTTTGTCCTTGTAACTTGCCACTGATAGTTGTTCAGCGACATCTCTTCAATGAACCCCATAGGCTGCTTTAAGAGTTTTGTTATTTAGAGTTCCACGGGTGGATGCATCTATTAGTTGTCTCGTTGAGGGATTTACACCATTGTAAAAAGTTTGGACTTGTAGCCACAAAGGTAATCCGTGGTGTGGACATCTCCTCAAGAGATCCTTGTATCTCTCCCATGCATCGTATAAGGTCTCTAAATCCATCTGCACAAAAGAAGAAACATCATTCCATAATTTGGATGTTTTGGCCGGTGGAAAATAATTTAATAAAAATTTCTCGGTCATTTTATCCCATGTGGTTATTGACCCTCGTGGTAACGAGTTTTACCATTGTTTAGCTTTATTCCTTAATGAAAAGGGAAAAAATCGAAGACGTATGGCATCATTAGAAACGCCATTTATTTTGAAGGTATCACAAAACTCTAAAAAATTAGCTATATGGGTATTCATTTCTTCGTCCTACAAACCATCAAATTGAACAAATTGTTGAATAATTTGTATAGTGTTAGGCTTTAACTCAAAATTTTTAGCAGCTATAGCAGGCCTAACAATACTAGATTCTGCTCCTGTTAAATTAGGTTTAGCATAATCATACATAGTACGTGGAGCATTATTTTCTGCCATATCTTGTGGTGGTGGGTTATTTTCATCCATCTCTTCAGTAGGATTGGATCTGCATTCTCGCTCTTCTTCTCTGTAATTTAGGGTTCACCTAATTTCTCTTCTATTCCTGCGAGCGGTAGCTTCAATATCACTGTCGTATACTAGTGGTCCTTTCGGGTTCCTTCTAGTCATAAACTAGAGGTACCTGCTAGGAATAGAAAGAAAGAAAATTAGCAAGATTAAAACTAAAATAAAAATAAAAAATAAATTGTAGAAAAATAAAGATAATGGCTAAAGTAATAAAAATAGAGCTTTCTTAATATTTTAGTTCCCAGGCAACGGCGCCAAAAACTTGATTGTCTCAATTGTCGAGTTTTAAAATTTACAAAGAGAATGATCGAACCTGAAAACTAACTCTGACAACGACTTAAGGCAAGTGCACCTATCGAACAGTAGTATAGTTTAGGCAAGACCGAATTTTCGAACCCAAGGGAATTAAAAGTACTAATACTTACTTTCTTTCTATTATTTAGCCTAAATATGAAGTGATTGATTGTTTAATCTAAATTTATTACTAAGCTAAAGACGAAAAGACAAAAGGAATGAATTGGGGAAATACTTTTGGGAAAACTCAGTTGACTAAGACGATACCCTTAGGAAGGATCCACCTAGACTTCACATGTTATCTAACACTGAACCAGACGATTTATTCACTTGACTTGATCCGTAAGATTCCCTAATTTATATTAAACCCTCTCTCGACGCGAATAACATCTAACCCTAGGTTGATTAATTGAAATCTCTTTCTAATTAAAACCCCTAGATTCACATTAACTCGATTTATAGACTCCCATATTAGGTTTCAACCTAAACTGGAAAAATCTCGTCACCGTATCTCTAGGCGCGCGATCAACTCCGCTTAATTATGCTAGATGTACTCTTAAGCAGGGACTCTTGCTCCACCACCTAAGAACATCCAACTTGAATCAATATCCCAAAAATATTAACACAAGAATTAAGCACACATAATTAAGAACACATTAAGTATTTATCATATAGTTCAGAAAACAATAACAAGATCCGTCTTAGGTTTCAACCCATTCAGGTATCTGAAGGGTTTAGTTCATAATGATAAAAGAAAACACCTCAGAAGAAAAGATAAAACAAAACATAAGAAATCCCTAAAACTCCTTGAAGGAATTGAAGGAGAGATCTGCCTTCTTGAGTAGAATTTTGGCTTCTTGAGATGGATAAATTGGCTATCTTCGAGTGATTCTCACAGATTTGGCCTTTTTGCCTCGGCTCCTTGGCCTAGCTAACGCTAGCTCTGGCAGAAAGTTTTTGCCGAACTCCGAACGTCCCCAACGGTTGGCCTCTAGGGTCTTTATATAGGCTTTGAGATGCCTTACTTGGCCTCTAAGTATCCTAATTCAAGTATAATTCCTACTCGAGTGTTTAAATAGGCTTTGGAATGTGTTTTTTTACCTCTAAGTACCCTATTCCGAATAGAATTACTCTTTCTGTGGCAGTTACATGCCCTAGGGCACACGCTCGTGTGAATCGACTTAGTTTATATTGAGATGCATTGATGGAGGAACAGTCGTGTGAATCGTGGTTAGTAGTGTTTGAATCTATTGATGGAGGCACAGTAGTGTGAATCATGGTTAGGTAGTGTTGGACTTCTATTAAGAAACACAGTAGTGTGGGCTTAAGTCAGTCGTGCCAATTTAAATGATATGGCTTATTTGGTCCGTTTTAGGCCTGTTTCTTGTTCTTTTCGTCCCTAGGTGTTTTTCTGAGTATAAAACATGAAAAGAAAGGATTAAGAGCACCTTTTTACATAAATCAAGGGATAAATCATCCAAAAGTATGCTAAATGTGGGATTAAAATATGTTACTTTTACGGTTTATTACCTACTATGTTAGGAATAATATGTATAAGTGATACTGCAGATTTATTCACTTAGTGAGTTGTTAAATATAACTTCATGAGTATTGTGGTAGCAATATTGGACTAATCTTGATATGTATAAATTTCATATTTGAAAAGGAAGTATTATGATTAAATTTTATATGAGCTTACTAAGCATTCATTACTTATGTATTTGTTTTCCTTTACTTTTCAGATTATCGAAAGCTCGATTGAGTTGGAAGCTTGCCGGAGTTATATCACACTATCCATCGATTCTAGCGGTATTTTTGAATGTTTTTATTTTGGTTATAATGGCATGTATAGGTATTTTATTTAGTGATGGCTTATATATAGTTTCTTGATTTTAGCCACTTATTTTGGCTTATTTCGGATGTCTAATGATGGCTTGTTGATATGTGTAATGTTGATTGTAGATGGATATAAAATTGGGTGAGAAATGTGGCTTGTAAAATGGCCTATTTTCATCCACATAGGCAGAAGACAGGCGTGCATCCCAACTGTGTGTGACACACGGCTAAGTGACACGACCGTGTGTCCCCTTGATAAATCGTAAAAGTAACATATTTTAATCCCACATTTAGCATACTTTTGGATGATTTATCCCTTAATTTATGTAAAAATGTGCTCTTAATCCTTTCTTTTCATGTTTTATACTCAGGAAAGCACCAGAGGATGAAAAGAATGAGAAACGAGCCTAAAACAGACCAAATGGGCCATATCACAAAATCAGCACGGCCTGGACTTAAGCCCACATGGCCGTGCCTCTTAAGAGAAGTCCAAACACGGCCTGACCATGATTCACACGGTCGTACCTCATTAATAGGCTCGCACACGTCCTAGCCATGAAACACACGGGTGTGTGCACATGGGTGTGTCCCTGCCGCAGCCAAGAGGAGTTCTACTCAGAATAAGGTAATTAGAGGCAAAGAAACACATTCCAAATCCTATTCAAACACCCTAGTAGGAATTCTACTTGAATTAGGATATGTAGAGGCCAAGTAAAGCATCTCAAAGTCTATATAAACACCCTAGGGGGCAACTTAAGGGGAGTTTGAAACCTTAGAGAAGACTAGGCCAGGAGCTAAGCGAAGATTTGTAGGAATCACTCGAAGATAGCCAGTTGATCCATCTCAAGAAGCTGGAATTCTACTCAAGACGGCAGATCTCTCCTTCAATTCCTTCAGGGAGTTTTAGGGATTTCTTATGTTTTGTTTCATCTTTTCTTCTGAGATGTTTTCTTTTATTATTATGAACTAAACCCTCCAGATACCTGAAGGGGATGAAACCTAAGATGGATCTTGTTATTATTTTCTGAGTTATATGATAAATATTTGATTTGTTCTTAATTATATGTTTTTAATTCTTGTGTTAATATTTTCGGGATATTGATTCAAGTTGAATGTGCTTAGGTGGTGGAGCAAAAGTCCCTGTCTAAGAGAAGATCTAGCATAATTAAGCAAAGTTGATCATGCGCCTAAAGATAGGGTGACGAGATTTTACCGGATTAGGGTGAAACCTAATATGGGAGTCCATTGATCGAGTTAATACGATTCTAGGGGTTTTAATTAGAAAGAGATTTTAATTAATCAACCTAAGGTTAGACGTTATTCGCCTGGAGAGAGGGTTCACAAAAATTATCTCGCTCGAAGTACTCTCAACTGGAGTCCCCAAAGTTTCAGACACAGAGCTAGCTACGTAAGAGTGTGTAAAGCCTATGTTTATCAATGCAGTGTATGGTACATCAAAAATTAAGAATGTACCCGTAATGAAGTCCAGAGCATCACCATCCTCTCAGCGACGTATAGCATAAACTAGTTCAAGCTGCCTCACCTCAATCGATACCACACCTCTACCGGTGCTCTTTGTCCTCGGCCCATGCCATTACCACCCTTGGCTTGACCTCGGCCCCTAGGTGGTTGCTGAGCTACTCTCGGTGGCTGCATAGTACCAGTTTTTGCAACTTGCACTTGATTAGTCCTTAGTGGACAATCTCGGACACGATGCTCAGTCAACCCACATCTAAAACATGCCCTAGTAGTCCTCCAACACTCGCTCGGATGGCGTCTACCACAGTGCCCACACAGCGCCACCCCAGTAGGTGTAACAAGAGGCCCAACTCTCACTGGCCCATCTGGTCTGGCCTTTTTCTTAAGCCTCATCATAGAATTCGAAGGCTCTGATTCCCTCTTATTCTTTCTTTTCTCACGGTTTTGGCGCTCAGCACGCTTAACCTCCTCAGTGATCTTCGCCTTATCCACTAGAGCAAAAAAATCACGTTCCCTCTGCAGAGCTATCAGAACCTTTTGGTTGTCCCTGAGTCCATCCTCGAAACGGATGCATCGCTCATACTTAGTCACCACCATGCCTCGGGCATAACGGCTCGTCTCAAAAACTCGGCCTTATACTCGACCACTAAACATTCTCCCCGTGTGAGATTAGGGAACTCACGCCTCCTAGCATCAATGTAACTGGCTCCCACATACTTGCTCTAGAAAGCCATCCTAAAATAATCCCAAGTCAGACGGTCGGGCTGAGTGCTCTCCTTAACCGTCAGCCACCAATGGTAAGCCTCGTCGCGAAGTAAGGAAACAACCCCTTAAGCTTCTGCTCAGCAGTAAAATCTAGATCATCCATAACTCTTTCCGTAACTTTCGTCCAATACTCGGCCACGCTAGGGGCGACTCCATTAACGCCCCTGAATAACTCAGCCCCATTGGATCGGAGTCATTCCATAATCGACCCTCGACCCTAGATCTAGTGTTTGGTCCAGTGACCCTTTCTAAAATTGTAACATGGCTCGGGATAGTGCGTCATCCCCAGCCTCATGATCATGAGACTCAGTCTCTGTAGTAGGTGAGATTGGCATCTCGCTTGTATCCAGATTGGGCAGATTCTCAAATGCGAAGGACCCAG
Organism: Gossypium rotundifolium; assembly: GCA_025506655.1. Classification (NCBI taxonomy): domain Eukaryota; kingdom Viridiplantae; phylum Streptophyta; class Magnoliopsida; order Malvales; family Malvaceae; genus Gossypium; species Gossypium rotundifolium. The sequence continues at coordinate 26,601,236 of CP106727.1, forward strand.
CTCGAGCCCCCACGGCTTCTACCATGATCTCTAGTACCCCGTCCGCGGATACCTCGTGTGCTTATAATAAATTTGGAGTTTATTTGTATTAGCAGTTTTATGCATTAGTTTACAATTCCAATATTTATTAACAAATGTTTTATGCAGAATAGTATCAGAAGTTTAGAGATAGTTATCGCGAATCGCAGTTTTACTACGATTTTCAGTTTCGCTGCAGTTTTCAATTTACACTACCTAAAGTGTTTCAGTACAGTATACTACCTGAGGCAGTTTCGAGCATGCAAGTAGTATTTCAAATAAATTTAAATAGAATTCAGAAAACTTACATGATCGGTGCCGGAGACTTGGTGTACCACATACTTATTTCAAAAATATTTGAATCATTTAAAATTCATTCCGGAAAGACCATTTAAAAACCCAAACCACAGTCGAGTTTTGCAACCTGGCTCTGATACACCCCAAACCTGGCCTAGACATTATGGCCAAATCTAGTGGCGTCATATGATCGTGCTTTGGAAAACTTAACTACGTTAAAACCATTTGTAAATATATTAGGCTTTCGTCAAAACATGTCATTTAATTATTCATTATCCATTTTCAAAATGTTATATCTTGCAGAAGCTTTTAAAATAATTTGCAAGTTCATGCGTATTAGATAAACCTTCTATTTATTTTGAAAATTCGCGTCTTGTCCTATTGCTAGCAGTTTATAAATAAAAATTCCAAATTTTAAACAAAACTCCGAATGGCCTTATTACATAACATTTACCCAGATATAATCAAACCATAAATAAAAATGAAACTGTAAAATAGGAATCCAGAACCGTGGTCACCGCCGAGTCCTCCACCGCACCAATCCATCTACTGCTGGAGTTTAACTGAACATATTAAACAGAAAAGGGTGAGTTTTAGCAAACTCAGTGTGTAATCCCCACAGAAATCATACAAATAGAAATATCAGATAACAGACATGATGTTCATAGTTCGGGTCTAAACCCATTACAGAAACGGTGTGGACCTTAGCCCACTCAGATATCAGAATCAGACATATTACAGGGCCTTAGCCCATTTTAGAAAGAATGTGCAAAAAATAGAGTCCTACCCACCAACTCCGTCCAACCCTACACACCATGTAGGAATAAAATCAACCCACCCAGCCCTACACACCATAGTCTACCGAATATGGCACACAATCATAAATTTATAGCTGAGCTACCAGATAACAGCCTTAAGAGCCTTTTAGATACTTCCTCCACTTACAATCCACCCACCCCGATGCAATGCAACATACAAGAATAACATGCTATTATGCAAATAAAACTCGTATATTCAAATCAATATACATGCTTAGTATAGAAATCAGACAGACAGATCATTCAGTTAGGGGTATAAGTATTGCTTACCGACCCTACGGTAGGTCTACAGTCAACTTGGGTGACCTGTGCAACCTTATAGAGTTTTTCAAAAAATGGGCTCACACGCCCATGTGGCCCACCTGTGTCGCTCACACGACCCAAATTGGCCTTGGTGGTGTGGATCACACGGCCTGGCCCAGAAACCCACACGTCCATGTGGCCCACACGGCCCAATTGGTCTAGCTCGTGTGTCACACATGGCCTCTCTCGGCTGGGCTCGTCGATCACATGGCTGTGTGGTGACTTACAGTCCTGCACACAGCCTACCACATGGGCAACCACACGCCGTGTGGCATAGACAGAAAGGTTTTCAGCTTTTGCTAAAACCTTATTTTCTGCGTTTTTGGGTATACACCTGATCCGATTTCACTGTAATTGCAATCCTGAGCACTCTACTGCCTATAGTTGACCAACAAACACTAAATTAATTGCTTGAAAAAAAACTTAAAATTGAACCTAAATCGGATTGCTCATCTAGTGAGCGAGAATCCCTCACCTTTAATCGAACCACTAAACTTCCACGACAATCAGTCTCTAACTATTGACCTCAAGTTCTCGATTCTTCCCCTAATCGACAATAATGGCACCCATTAATAAAAAGTTAATAACAAGAACCAAAATCACCTTATTCCACTTACCGAACAAAAGGAATGACAGTTGTACACTAAGAAATGATTTGGAAGAGAGAAAACAAAAAGCGGGGGGAGAAAATAGACCAAGAGGGCCCATTCCATTAATTATTTACACACTTTAACTTATAAGCCTACTAACCAAAGTTTGGGCTTCATTCACAAAAATACCAAAATTTTCCCAAGTTGAGACTTGAACTTGGGACCTCCCACACACACCCAGAATAGATATCCACTGAACCATACACTCATTCATGTCAAAATTACCAAAATTCAATTTAAAGAAAAATAGGGCATTACAATATATTTGAATGATATGCGTTTGACTACATTATACTTAAATAAATGAATTGTATATGATAAAAGTGTCTAAGTGAATGTACTTAGGATATGATACGATTAGCATGTCAATAGGGTTATTTGCACGTTGTACGAGATACATGAGATGGTACGAAGATATTACGGAGTAAACCAAAATGTAACATTTTTGCGGATTACTAAGTTAATTGGTGTGGTGTGGGGATGTATAGTTACTGATTATATGATGCCTATGAGCTTTTCACTTTGGTTCCTTTCCGAATCTATTTATTATAGTTCATCAAGCTACTAGATTAATGGAAAAGATAAATGACAGTTAAATGATACGAGTCTTATGCTCAAATGGTTACATGATGAACAAATGGTACAAATTGTATTGTATTGTGGAATTTATTTGTATGGTAATATGTTGAATAGTATATTACATGCCATAGTGCTACATTACTCTGTATCACATTGAACTTAACTTATTATTGTAAAATGCTATGTTAGACTAAATTGAATCAAGTTATTAGATTGACATGTTTACAAAATGAGCAAAGTTGAATAACATGATATAAAATGGCATGGTTGTGCTTGTATATGAATTGAGTACTAAGATCTTCTTGTATTAATGGACTCACCTATTGGTGATTTTGTGAAGTTGTATATGTATGCATAAGGATGCCAAAGGAATGTCGTGTTTGTAAAATTATGTTTTAATTTCTTAAACTAGTTAAAATGTCAAGGTCATTAAGTTATTTTCATATGGACTTGTTAAGAATTCGATATGCTTACCTTGTTACTTTTCCTTTCTCTCTAGATTCGATTCGTGGAACTCGCCAGTCGGTTCAACTCAAATATCACACTATCCAACATTTGATTCAGTAGCCTTTGAACATTTTATGTCCAGTTATGCAGCATGTACATAGGGTTAATATATGTGTTTGTTTTGGATGTGGTTTTAATTTTAACCTTGATAAATGTTGGATTTTGGTTGATAATGGTAATATAAACATGTGAATATGATGGTAGATATATTTGATACATGATACAAGTGTTACTTGAATGACGAATTTGGTAGTCATATGGTGTGACAAAGTTGTTGGTATAAAATGGTTTGTTTGATTATGCAAATGGAAATGTTCTGTTTAGATACATTACTTGAATGAATGCTGGTTTATGTATGAAATTGATATATTTATGTGAATGTGAAATGGTGCCAAATATGGCATATTGGTTTAGCTGATGTTAGAGTTGTATATTGGATTATGGTATATGTTTTGAAATGAAATTGTTGCAGGTCCTTGGTGTGCTTAAGGCTCCATTTTAAGTATAGACTTGTTTAGGCATGAAATGGGCACAAAATGGATGTTTTTTAACATTTTGGTACTGAAGTATTGATACCCTTGGCAAAGGTATCGATACTTGACATTCTCAAATGATTTTTCAATAAAAAAATGTCAATTTGGTATCGATACCTAACTAAAGTATCACATCTTAGTACCAATACTTTACAAGGGTATCGATACATATGACTTTGGTTCAGATTTACAAAATAATTAGATTCACAAATTAGTATCGGTACTTATAAGGATGTATCGGTACCTTATAATAGGTATCAATACTTGTGATTTAAAGATGAATTTTTCCAAACATCGAAGCTTCAGTTGGGATCGATTCTTTTAAGGGGTATCGATACATGATCTATAAATTTTGGAAAACTTTACAATTTGATCCTAACTTATGCTCGGGTCTACCAAAGAGCTTTCGTAAGCTCAATTAAGGCTCAGATTTAATTGTGTATCATAATATCTAGGTGTTTATGCCAGGATTGAATATTTGAATGATTTATTTATGGTGTACTTGATCTAAAATTTTATAAATGTTACAAAAGGTCTCTATTTGATATCAAGTGGACTTTAAAGCATTTGTATGCTTGTATAAGACCCGAAAAAGAATGTTCATGATATTCAATGTTGTATAATTGTTGATTGCATGATTTATGATGTGAAATGATGATTTTACTGTGATTTTGTTACTAATTGCTACGACAACAACTGTAGCATCCTGTAGCTCAAACCCGGTGGTTGGATCGGGGAAGAGGTGTTACAGATATATTAAATGCAATGAGTCTTGTCTCAAAAACAAAATTTTAGTTCAAAAATTGAGAGGCAATGGATGGGATGAATTGTTGAACAATATAATATCATTTTTTTGAAATTTGTGAGTTGATTATTCTAGATATGAATGTTCAATACATGGTGGATCATAGTTGTAAAAAGAAGGATGATGTTATAGTAGAGCATCATTGTCGAGTGGATATACACATTTTGCTACAAGTATATATATTGTTACAATAGATAATTAGTTGAAAGAATTGAATAGCATATTTAATGAACATGTGTTGAGCTACTCACTCTTATCATAACTTTAGATCCAAAGAGTTTTTCAAGTTATTTGATATTGAAAAAGGATTGCATCTTGTAAACAAGTTCTATCTAGATGATTTTAAAAAGCACTTTTTATTAACATATCATCAACTCTGGTTAGATGGTTAATTGTTGGTGTTCATTTTTTCACCTATATTGTGGACGTATTCAACCTATATCTCTTTTTTGAACTAACAAAATTAACGAAATAAATCCTTTAACTGATGTTGACTGTTAGTATTTAATGGTAACGCTGACGTGACCATTGACAGATGCCACTTCAATACCGTTTGAGACATGGCACTTCGATGAATGCTAACATGGCAGTTTCACATTATCATCGATTGCTGATATGATATTGCCAAGTTTGCAAAAAAAAAAAAAAGAAAAAAAAAAAAAAAAGAAAAAAGAGAAGTTATTTTTAAAACAAGTACAAAATGAATTTGGACAAATGTACCCATTTATTAGATTTATTATAGAAGTATAAAAGAATATTATAAAATTTTTAAAATTTATAAAAAAATATTAGAAATTAATTAAAAACATAAAAATTATAAAAATTAATTAAAAACTTAAAATGTTACAAAATTAAAATTTATGAGCTTTATGGTTAGGGGTGATCAAAACTTGATTCGACCGGAAAAATAAAAAAAAATTTGAATTTCGAGTTAAGCGAATCGAGTTATTAAAGTCAACTCGATTTTTTTTTTGAATTTTGAGTTCGAATCAAGTTTATTTTTTGAACTCAAATAATCCGAATAAACCGAATACCAAATTATAATATTTTACATTTTTACCCCAAACCTCTAAACCTTTTTACTTTCCCCAATACTTTTACTCCTCCCACTTTTCCTCCAAAACTTTTACCCCTAATTTTTTGAATATTTTCCCCGTTTGCTTTCCCCAAAATTTTACTCCCCAACCCTCAAAACTTTTTATTTTTCCCCTAAACTTTTACGTTTCACCTTTACCCTAAATAAAATTTCATTAAAATTGAATTATTGATGATGCCATAAAATATTTGTGTTAACTTTTATGTTGGTATCAGTCTTTCATTTTATCTTTAAGATAAATGTTATTAAAATCGCATTTTTTATATTTAATATATTTTAATTTCAAAATACATAGCGACAAAAATCGGAAGATAATTGAAGCAACTAAACAAGCAAAGAATCTAATACGTATATAAAAGATTAATAAAAGTTAATAACAAATATTATTACGATCTTGTGACGGTGGTAAAATTAAAATAAAAAATTTAAATTTAAATTATGTTAAGGTTCATTAATATTATGATATTTCAATAAAAATATAAGAAAATATTATTATTAATATTTTGATATATGATAAGTTTTAAATATTTTAAGCAATTGATATAAATTGTTCGTAAAATTTAATTTGGATATATAAAATATATTTTAAATATTAAAAAATAATTATTAAAATTCTTATATATTTTGAAATAAATTTTAATATTTTTATATCAATATAAATATTACATAAGATACATTAGCAGTGATGTATCTAGGGGCTAGCAATGCCCGCCCCTAAAATGAAAAATTATTCATTTAGTCCCTTTAAAAATTTTAAAATTTTAAATTAGTAAATGTAAAATTACATTTGCCCTCTAAAAATGATAAAATTTTGATTTAATCCTTTAAATATTATAAAGATTTAGGCTATTAAAATTTAAATTTAATTTTGGCCCCTATAAAATTTTTCTAGCTTTACTGTACATTAGATTATAAATGAGGGTTAAAATACCATTTGACTTTAAAATGTTTTTTTTTCAAATGAAAAGCTAGAATTTTTAGCTTTTATTTTTTAGTTCAAAAGCACTTTTGAAAAACACTTTTGACGTCAAAAGAATATCATTCTTTATTGTTTATGGTACCAAAAGTGCTTTTGGCTCCAAAAATACATTTCCAACACAATGAATAACCCACCATTAGTGCTATAACCACTTAATTTAGATGGATGATGCGTTTACCTTAAGTGAAGTTAAAAACAACGATTGGCGGTGAGATTATTTATTATAGCGGTGATATTAGAAACAATTGTGGGTGTATATTTAGATTCAAATGCAGTTGTAATAATGAGGTGAGAATAGAAAATGAATATTAAGGGCATTGATTAAAAACTTTTATAAATTATTTATATATTCAAGATAATTAAAAATTAATATATAATATTATATCTTTATTAAATATTTATATTATTAACTTTTTAAGAAATTATATTATTAAATATTTTCTATCAATAAATAACTTCAATGTTTTTATAAAACATACCAGAATAAAAAAGTAATTATTCAAAAAATATCTTAATAAAAATAAATGAATTTAAAATTTAAAGGTTAATAAAATAGAAAACTAAAAATTGTCTATTATTTTAAATAAATAAATTAACAATAAATATTATAATTAAATTATTAAAATAAATAAATTTAAAAATATTATTGGTAAAGAAAACATAACAAGTAAAATAGAAAAAAAGATAAAATAAATTTTGGGCATAAAAAGGTAAAATAAAAGGTTAATGATTATAAAACTAAGTTATAATAGGTATAAAAAGGTAAAATAAAAAAGGTTAATGATTATAAAAACTAGGTTATAATAGGCAAAAGAAAAACTCACAGCTGGCCTTGTGAGTTTTCACTGGATGAAAACGAGCCAGTAAAAAATAAGAGGTGTGGTGAGTTCAATGCACTGCATTGTTGTTTATCCACACAGCAGATCAACACGTTTGATACCAATTAAGCTTCCAACTGCACCTGATTGAAGGTAAAAACCAATCCAAAGGTAATCACCATTGCTTTGTGAATTTTTTATTATAATTTGTAAAACAATATTTCTCTAAATAGGTTTCTTTCAAACGTATATTTTAGAATTCTTTTTTACAGCTCACACACCATTAGCAAGGGCAAATTATTATTACCACCCCCTCTACAAAGTAAGAAATTCTTACAACTCGAACCCACGACATGATTGTAAAATGAATGCCATTAACTAATGGGCCAATTGCAAAGGTTAAGAATACATTCCTTTTTCTTGTTGAGGTCATGTAATATAAATTTTTCATAGAATTTGCACCATTGATTGTCAAAAGAAGTATCAATGAAGTACAATCTTGGGACCTCCACATCCATGAATGTGGAGGTCTATTGTATTATTTTTAAATTTTTTGAATTTACTTTAATTCATTTCATTTACGCTTAAAAAGTTTATTAAATAAATATATCAAACATTGAAAAAAACGTGAATAACAAAATTTTACTAACATCACAATTTACATTATCCTAAACAACAAGTTCACAGAATTTATTTAAAATAGTATAATTTACATCACGTTACATGCTAAAATAACTAATTGTATAACAACATAACATTAGACACAGATAATAACCTAATGCATTTCCTTGAACCTTAGAATTGCAAAATTTCAAAGGAGTATATTGCTAAAGTTTTGACCTCCAATTCCATTTGCAAAATCATATTTTGTAGATTCTTCGTCTTCCACAAATATATCAGTTCGAGCAACAACTATAAGCACCAATATCATTTTTTCTACACTTAAATAATCATTGCCACTAAGATATTTACTACCAAAAAGATCATCTATCCCACTAGTTTGTTAGCTTGCCTCATCCTTAGTAGCTTTTATTGATTCTTGCACCAAACACAAACAAGAAAATTCTTGTCAGTGTCACAGACAAAACTTACCCGTTTCCCTAATCTCTAACATTTTAGTACTTAATGACTTATGATGATCCATGCACATGAAGTGTAACACCCCAAACCCGGCCTAAACACCATGACCGGATCTAGATTGTCACTTGGGAAGAATGTAACTTCGTGAGCTTTAGAAAATGATTTTAAGTGCCTTTTTGGAAACTTCAAGTTCATTAGTTCAATTAAAATTCCGTAGTCCTTTAAGGAAAAACTTTAATTAGCCAAATCTTTGTATTTAAGTGACTTTTGAAAAAAAAAAAAACGCATGTTAAAAGATTAGGTTAGAAGTTCATCATCAAAAATCCGTTTGCCCATTCGTTAATTAAGTTATGAGAAAACTTTCAATTTCATTTTATAAAAACATCTTATCTATTATTTGTATTTAAAACGTCCAAAGTTTAAATCAAAATTAAACCAAATTAAAGTGGCCTTATTACATAACAAAAATCCTGAAAATTTAAAGAAAAACAAAGTAAAGTTCTAATTAACAAAACCGTGCATGGCCACCCCGAAAACCTCTCCAGCCCAAGTCCACTGCGTTATCAATTACCTGCAAAAATGTTAAGCAAAAGGGTGAGTCAAATAGACTCAGTGTGCAATTGCCAAGCACCATCACGGGCCCAAGCCCATTCGTTTATCAACTGGGCCGTAGCCCCTTTTTATAATCACACTGGGCGAAGCCCATTCAGAATCGGATTGGGCCTTAGCCCTACAGCACAGTACAATAGATGGCATATGCAAAATGATGCAAAAACCCAACCCAACCTAGATAACCAACTGCTACACATCACCCGTACCTGTCAATCACACTAGTGGGGATTTCTACAATCGACCCTCCTTCCGCTACACACCATCGATGGCAGTCATGCTGCACATCGTCAAATTGTGACAGAGTCACCAGACTAAAATGGCATAGCCACCAGAACAAAGTGTGGCAGAGCCACCCGATAAATGTGACGTAGTCACCAGATACACTTCCCCTTTCATTTAAAACATATGCCCATTCCCATGCACATAAAATCATGATATATGAATGCAGCAGATACTGACATACATGAGATGTTCAGAGTGTATATACTAACATGTCAACAAAATCGCTTTTATAGCATAATCAGAAGTCACTGACTTGATGTCTCGTCTTTACCCTCAATGGGTAACCCAACAGCCAATACCGAGGTTTCAGCATTTAACAATGCATATACAAATTAAAAAAAACAACAGGCAATGGTGTGAGAATTACACACCTAAATACGAGGAGAACTAGGCTATCGATACTATTGACACTCTCAGAAGAGGGAATAACCGCTATCTGTCGATTCGAATTCGAAGCTGGTCCACAACCCGGAGGGAAGTCTCGCACTGCCGATAGCGCACATTTTTTTGAACTTAGGGGTAAGGACTGTGAGTCCAACCCCTTCCTTCCCTTGTCTAGCATTCGAATCCATGACAGTTCTTTATCAGAGAACCGAGTTAAAGACACATACCGAAGAAGTTTCTTACCTAATTAACAGAAATCGAACACTACAGATTGGCCTATGAAACCGATTGAGTTGTGAGAGAGAGAGAGGTTTGGCCTAACAAACATAGGTAGCCCTTAAATAATCGGCTACACAAAAAGAGACTCAAAGTCAAGCCAAAGGGTATTAGCCAGATTTACCTTGCGTTGAAATAGGTGAAGAAGACCAAAGCAGATTCGGCAACATGTAACCCTTCACCCCTCCAGGCTCAGAAATCCTGCAGCAGTGTGGAATCGATTCACCAGACAAAGGACTAGTCGGCTAAGGAGGAAAACAAGGTGCTAAAAGAGATATGGTTTCGACTTAAGAAGAAAAGCAGAGAAGGAAGATGAAATCTAACAAGTGGTATGGTGCTTTCGGTTGTGATGTTAAAGGGAAAGAGTAAAGAGAAAATAAGAGATTCGGCAAGGCTCAAGAGGTTTTCGACTTAAGGAGAAAGAAGAAAAAAAGTAGGAGAAAATGGGTAGAATGCAACTAAGGTTCGGCTAAAGATCAGAGAAGAAAAGAATGAAGGTTTATTAACAATTTTTGGCTTAAAGAAAATAGGGTCACAAGAAGAGAATCGAAAGAGCTCCAAAAGTTTACCAAAAATCGGCATTCCCCACTCTCCTTAAGGACCGATTATGCACCAAAGAAACAAAAGAAGCACCTAAAACTCCTAATGATTTTTGGCATACCCCTCACCTAGCACAAAACTGAAATCTTCCCACCTTCAAGCACTCCACTTTCGGCCAACAACTCAACTAGCCACCAAATCCCCTTTTTAGCTCTTACTTTCACTCCCATTCACCCATTTGAATTAGTTGACCGATTCAAATCCCCCTATTGCCTCATAGCCACTCATTTCAAATCCTTTGACTCCTTCCACCAACCACCCTGAAGAGTCCAATTAGTAGCCCCCACCTTATCTCCCTAACGCAAAAAATAGCACTACCAAATGCTGCTAACGTAACTTGAACCCCTTCCCTTAGCTACCTCCTTATTGACGCCGCCCCCTTGCTCCCTAAGTGGCGTCACTTGCCACTCCACCATCTCTTCTTGTTGTGTCAACAAACACAAGCAATTTCCCTTAAAGCCTGCCTCAGCTAGCTCTCCCCTAAAGATGCCCAAAAAAGAAATTTCCACCAAGGCTTCAGCTTAACCCGGGCCTTCCCGGGGCCCCCAAACACACTCACACAACAAGTAAAGCATACCAACTACACAGAAGCATAATAAATGCAAAGCCCCTAATTCCCGGATGTTACAGTTCTACCCCCTTAAAGAAATTTTGGCCTCAAAATTTACCTGGTCAAAAGAGATGAGGGTATTACTACCGCATAACATCCTCTGGCTCCCATGTGGCCTCTTCTGAATCGTGATTTCGCTACAAAACTTTGACCAAAGGGACTAATTTCCTTCTAAGCACTTTAACGTCTCGATCCAATATCTGCACTAGTTCCTCTTCGAAGGACAGGTCTGGTCTTACCTCAATCTCTTCCACTGGCACAATGTGAGATGGATCAAAACGGTAGTGCCTCAACATCGAGACATGGAACATATCATGTATCTGTTTTAATTTTGAAGGCAAATCAAGCTGCTATGCCACTGGTCTCACATGTTTCAATACCCGATAAGGCCAAATGAACCTTGGACTTAGCTTGCCTTTTCGTCCAAACCACAAAACTTTCTTCCAAGGTGAAACTTTCAGAAACACCTGATCCCCCACTACAAATTCTATATCTTTCCACTTCAGATCAAGATAGTTTACATGTCGAAAAGCCTCCTTCAACCGAGTTCAAATCAACTTAACTTTCTCCTCTACCTTCGAAACCAATTTTGGACCCAACACCCGAAGCTCACCTAACTTTGTCCAGTAAGTAGGAGTACGACATCTCCATCCATACAACGCTTCATAGGGCACCATCTGAATACTAGACTGGTAGCTATTGTTGTATGCGAATTCTACCAACGGTAAAAGCTCCTCCCAACTACCCCTGAAGTCAATGACACAACCTCTCAACATATCTTCCAAGATCTAAATTACCCTCTCAGACTAACCATTAGTCTGTGGATGAAATGCTGTGCTGAAGTCTAGTCTTGTACCTAATGCCTGATGTAGCGCCTTCCAAAAATATGACGTAAACCTAGGGTCTTTATCCGATATGATCAATATTGGTACCCTATGCAACCTCACAATCTCTGCCACTTACAGCTTAGCCAACTTCTACAGAGAATAGTCGACACGAACATGTATGAAATGGGCAGACTTCGTCAACCGATCAATAATCACCCATATCGAATCTTTCTTAGTAGGCGTAAGAGGTAGCCCACTAACAAAGTCCATCGTGATCCTTTTCCATTTCCACTGTGGAATCTTCATCGGTTGCAATAACCCCGAAGGCAACTGATGTTCCACTTTCACTTGCTGACACATCAGGCACTTTCCCACAAAACCAATAATCTCTCGTTTCAATCTAGGCCACCAAAACTATTCCCGTAGATCCCGATACATCTTATTCCCACCAAGATGCATAGCGTAAGGGCTACTATGGGCCTCCTAGAGAATCATCTGTCTCATCTCAATATCCTTTGGCACGCAGAACCTTCCAAGGAAATATAGAACCCCATCACTATTCAAACTATAATCTACTACCTCACCATTCTGTACTTGCAGAAGTCGAGCACTTAACACATCGTCCAAAATTTGCTTCTCTTTAATCTGAGTTATCCATGTTGGCTTCACCTAGAGTTCAGCTAACAAACTTCCATCATCATACAGACTGAGATGAGCGAACATCGCCCTCAAATCTGATATCACTTTCTGACTTAACGCATCCGCCACCACGTTAGCTTTACCCGGATGGTATTCGATCGAGCAGTCGTAGTCCTTTAACAGTTCAATCTACCGCCGCTGTCTTAAATTCAACTCCTTCTGGGTAAGGAGATATTTTAAACTTTTATAGTCGGTGTAGATAATAGACTTCTCCCCGTACAAATAATGTCTCCAGATCTTCAGAGTGAACACTACCGCAGCCAACTCTAGATCATACGTGGGATAGTTCATCTCATGAGGTCTTAACTGCCAAGACGCATAAGCAACTACCTTTCCATCTTTCATTAACACACACCCTAACCCCGTGTGTAAAGCGTCACAATAGACAACGAACTCTTTCCTAACCTCAGGCTGAATCAAAATCGGAGCTTCTGTCAAGATTCTTTTCAGCTTCTCAAAACTTTTCTGCTACTTGTCAGTCCAAACAAATGATACCCCTTTCCGCAACAACTTCGTTAAGGGTGCCGTAATCAAGGAGAATCCTTCAACAAACCTTCTGTAATACCCGGCCAAACCCAAGAAACTTCAAATTTCTGCCACAGACTTAGGCGGTTTCCAACCCAACACAGCTTCTATCTTCCTGGGATCAACCCTAATTCCTCCCGCAGAGATTACATGCCCTAAGAAAGTTACTTCCTTTAGCCAAAACTCACACTTGCTGAATTTGGCATACAGCTGCTTCTCCCTCAAAATTTGTAAAACCACCCGAAGATGCAAATCATGCTTTTCTTTCGACTTGGAATATACCAGGATGTCGTCTATAAACACCACAACACACCGGTCTAGATAGGGTTGGAAAGCCCAATTCATCATATCTATAAATGCAGCTGGTGCATTCGTCAACCCAAACAGTATCACCAAGAACTCATAGTGACTGTAGCGAGTTTGAAACACTGTCTTATGAATATCCGCTTTCTTGACCTTAAGCTGATGATATCCTGGCCTCAAATCTATCTTCAAAAAGACCAAATCCCCTGATCAAACAGATCGTCAATCCTCGGCAACGGGTACTTGTTCTTGATGGTCAACTTATTCAATTGGCGGTAGTCAATACACATACGCATCGTCCCGTCCTTCTTCTTCACGAACAATACTGGCACTCCCCATGGAGATACACTTGGTCGGATAAAACCATATCTAAAAATTCTTGAATCTATGCTTTTAGTTTCGCTAACTCCTTCGGTGCCATTCTATATGGGGCGATAGATACTGGTGTTGTTCCCGGAAGAAGATCAATACCTAATTCCACCTCGCGATCCGGAGGTAACCCTAGAAGTTTCTCTGGAAAAACATCAGTAAACTCCTTTATCGCTCTGACATCCCTTACAGTCAACTCCTTTGCATCCAACGCACTGATAAAAGCTAGGAAGGCCTTGCACCCTTTTTGAACCATTTTAATAGCCCTTAATGCAGAAACCACGTTCAACAAATAATTCCTTCTTTCCCCTATCACAACTACCTCTTTGTCCTCTGGGGTTCTCAACACCATCCGCTTAGTTGTGCAATCCAAATTAGCACGATGTTTAACCAACTAATCCATGCCTAAGATGAGGTCAAACTCTCCGAATGGCAACTCCATCAAATCTACCGAGAAGACCAACCCTTGTACTTCCAAAGGCACACTCCCAAAGAGTTTGTTAACTACTACAGATTATACTAAAGGGCTAAGTACAGTCATCTCCACAGAAGCAATCTCAGAATTCATGTTTAAAGTTCTAGACACCTCACTAGTAACATAGGAATGCGTCAACCCAATATCAATTAATGCAGTAAAGGGCATATCAAAAATGAGGAACGTACCTGTCATGACGTCTGACGCATCACCCTCCTCTCGGCGTCTAGCTGCATAAACTAACCCGGTCTATCTCGCTCTAAATTCCCAGCACCTCTACCCAGTGTTCCATCCCCCGACTAAAACCATTTCCTCCTCCAGCTGGACCACGACTTCAACCCTTCCTGAACTGATCAGAACCCTTTCCAACTGGCCGCACCTGATCTACTTATGGAGAATCTTTAACCATATGATCCACAGATCCGCTTTGAAACATCCACCGATTCTCCTCCTACACATACCAGAATGCATCTTCCTACACAGAACACATGAACAAAACTGACCCACCGTGGCAGGCGTCGGAACTCGAGCTGGCCCATCAAACCTAGGCCTTTTTTGAAAACTCCCAGATGATCCTAACGACCCAAAATTTCTCTTATTTCTACCTTAATATTTATCCCTATTCTGTCTCTCAGTCCGCTTTACCTCCTCGGCTATTTTAACTTTTTTGACCAAAACGGTAAAGTCTCTCTCTCACTGCTGAGCTATCAACACTCTTAACTCATCCCGTAGCCCATCTTCGAACCGTACGCAACGCTCATAATCAGTCGCCACTATACCTTAGGCGTAACGGCTCAAGCGCAGGAATTTCACTTCATACTCAGCTACGGATTTACCCCCTTGTACCAAATTCAAAAATGCCTTCCTCTGAGCATCCACATAACTTGCCCCAACGTATTTCCCTTGAAATGCCATCTTGAAGAAATCCCAATCAATTCGATCCGTTGGAGTACCCTCTCTAACTGTGAGCCACCATTGATATGCCTCTTCCCGAAGAAGAGACACTGCTCATTTCAATTTCTCCTACACCGTGCAGTCTAGATCATCCATAATCCGCTCGACTACCTTAAGCCAATATTCAGCTATATTTGGGGCCACCCTAGAAATACCTCTAAACGTTTCAGCTCCATTTGCTCGAAGTCACTCAGGAATAGACTTTCGAGATACAGTCCCAGTGCTTGCCCCAGCAACTCGCTCTAACACACGTAGCATCACTTGAGACAGGGCATCATCCCCACCATTTCTATCTTGAGATCCCGCTTCAGCCACATGTGATGCTGGGGCTTCACCTTCAGGCTCTTGCCTTGCTTCGGAGAACTCAGCCTCAACACGTCGGCCTTTACCATGTCCGCGTGCAACACGTCCACATCCTCTAGTACTCATATCTATCGAGTCATTTTATCTGATTACAAATTTTATGCATTAGCACCTCTTTTCACTGTTGCTTAACGAGAAATTTTTATGAGAATAGAGTTATAACTAGTGTTTCGCAGATAATACATAAACCTAGAGGTTTTAATCTCTAAAGAGTTCCTTAATTCTAGCATTCATAGCACAATTTAATTACTCCATGCTTAATCACCCAATTTAGTCAGAAATCTTACCGTACAAACTTGGTGCCGGAGATCCGGGTGCCATGCTTCTAGAAAAACTTGCATGCATATATATATTTTTTTCTAAATCACTTTTAAATCAACTTCGAAAAATGTTTTGAACCCAAAACCCATGGCCAAGCTTTTAAAACCTGGCTCTAATACCAAAATTGTAACACCCCAAACCTGACCCAAACACCACGACCGGATCTAAATTGTCACTTGGGAAGAATGTAACTTAGCAAGCTTTAGAAAATGATTTTAAGTGCCTTTTTGAGAACTTCAAGTTCAGTAGTTCAATTAAAATTCCACAGTCCTTTAAGGAAAAAATTTAATTAGCCAAATCTTCGTATTTAGGTGACTTTTGAAAAAAAACGCATGTTAAAAGATTAGGTTAGAAGTTCATCATCAAAAATTCGTTTTCCCATTCGTTAATTAAGCTGTGAGAAAACTTTCAATTTCATTTTATAAAAACATCTTACCGATTATTTGTATTTAAAACGTCCAAAGTTTAAATCAAAATTAAACCAAATTAAAGTGGCCTTATTACATAACAAAAATCCTGAAAATTTAAAGAAAAACAACGTAAAGTTCTAATTAACAAAATCGTCCATGGCCACCCCAAAAACCTCTCCAGCCCAAGTCCACTGCGTTATTAATTACCTGCAAAAATGTTAAGCAAAAGAGTGAGTCAAATAGACTCAGTGTGCAATTGCCAAGCACCACCACGGGCCCAAGCCCATTTGTTTATCAACTTGGCCGTAGCCCCTTTTTATAATCACACTGGACGAAGCCCATTCAGAATCGAATTGGGCCTTAGCCCTGCAACATTGTACAACAAATAGCACATGCAAAATGATGCAAAAACCCAACCCAACCTAGATAACCAACCGCTACACACTACCAGTACCTACCAATCACACCAGTGGGGATTTCTACAATTGACCCTTCATCCGCTACACACCATCGATGGCAGTCATGTTGCTCATCGTCAGATTGTGACGGAGTCACCAGACTGAAATGGCATAGCCACTAGAACAGAGTGTGGCAGAGCCACCCGATAAATGTGACGTATTCACACGATACACTTCCCCTTTCAGTTAAAACATATGCCGATTCCCATGCACATAAAACCATGATATATGAATGCAGCAGATATTGACATACATGAGATGTTCAGAGTGTATATACTAACATGTCAACAAAATCACTTTTATAGCATAATCAAGTCATCGACGATGTCTCGTCTTTACCCTCAATGGGTAACACAATGCCATATCTGAGGTTTGAGATTTAACAATGCATATACAAATTAACAAAACAACAGGCAATGGTGTGAGAATTACACACCTGAATACAAGGAGAACTAGGCTATCGATACTATCGACACTCTTAGAAGAGGGAATAACCGCTATCTGTGGATTCGAATTCAAAGCCAGTCCACAACTCGGAGGAAGTCTCAGATCGCCGATATCTGACGCTTTTTTGAACTTAGGGGTAGGGACTACGAGTCCAACCCTTTCCTTCCCTTGTCTAGCATTCTAATCTATGACAGTTCTTGATAAAAAACCGACTTAAAGAAATGGAAAGAAAGAAAGAAAGAACCGATACACATACGGAAGAAATTTCTTACCTAATTAATAGAAACTGAACACTACAGATTGGCCTATGAAACCGATTGAGTTGTGAGAGAGAGAGGTCGGCCTAACAAACATAGGTAGCCCTTAAATAATTGGCTACACAAAAAGAGACTCAAAGTCAAGCCAAAGGGTATTAGCCGAATTTACCTTGCGTTGAAACAGGTGAAGAAGGCCAAAGCAGATTCGGTAAAAATTAACCCTTCACCCCCTAGGCTCAGAAATCCTACAGCAGGGTGGAATCGATTCACCAGACAAGGGACTAGTCGGCTAAGGAGGAAAACAAGGTGCTAAAAGAGATAAACTATGGTTTCGGCTTAAGAAGAAAAGCAAAGAATGAAGATGAAATCTAACAAGTGGTATGGTGCTTTCGGTTGTGATGTTAAAGGGAAAGAGTAAAGAGAAAAGAAGAGATTCGGCAAGGCTCAAGAGGTTTTCGGCTTAAGGAGAAAGAAGAAGAAAAGTAGGAGAAAATGGTAGAATGCAACTAATGTTCGGCTAAAGATCAGAGAAGAAAAGAATAAAGGTTCATTAACAATTTTTGGCTTAAAGAAAATAGGGTCACAAGAAGAGAATCGAAAGAGCTCGTAAGTTTACCAAAATCGGACTCCCACTCTCCTTAAGGGTGATTATGCACCAAAGAAACAAAAGAAGCACCTAAAACTCCTAATAATTTTTGGCACACCCCTCACCTAGCACAAAATCGAAATCCTTCCACCTTCAAGCACTCCACTTTCGGCCAACAACTCAACTAGCCACCAAATCCCCTTTTCAGCTCCTATTTTCACTCCCATTCACCCATTTGAACTAGTTGACCAATTTAAATCGCCCTATTGCCTCATAGCCACTCATTTTTAGCCCTTTGACTCCTTCCACCAACCACCCTAAAGAGTCCAATTGGTAGCCACCACCTTAGCTCCCTAACGCAAAAAATAGCACCCCCAAATGCTGCTAACACAACTTAAACCCCTTCCCTCAGCTACCTCCTTATTGACGCCGCCCTCTTGCTCCCTAAGTGGCATCACTTTCCACTCCACCTCTTATTGTTGTGTCAACAAACACAAGCAATCACCCTTAAAGCCTGCCCCAGCTAGCTCTCCCCTAAAGATGCCCAAAAAAGAAATTTCCACCAAGGCTTCAGCTTAACCCTGGGCCATCCCGGGCCCCCAAACACACTCACACAACAAGTAAAGCATACCAACTACACAGAAGCATAATAAATGCAAAGCCCTTAATTCCTGGATGTTACATGAAGAAACCACCAAAAGCTATAACCCATTACCATATACCTTAACTCTTTGGGTTCATGCATTGAGTAAGCTTGTAGAACCTTCCACCATTTACTTTTTGTTAACATCATTGCTATCTTGAACCATCAACAACACTAAAGTCATTTCCTTAATCCCTAACATTTGACTATTTGAAGACCTTTTTTTGGCCTTCACAGTCGAACAAACCCACCAAAACATTTTCCTGTACCACTATAAAGCCCTAACCCTCCCTAAACTCAAAACCTATGAGGTCATGTGTTGAGTAATAGAACATACATGAAATGAAACGTGGATCGTCAAGAGATTTCTTTTTGACACTATTGCTTTCTCAAAGTAGGGAGAACCTTTAACTTATTTCTATAAATGCTAAATAATTACCTTGAACACTTAATCATAGAACATTTAATAAATGCCCATCAAATTATTTTGATCCACCATATTACCTAATTCAGTTGCCATTCGTGAGAATGGAATTTTGTAACTTTGAGGGTTTAGGGCTTATTTATAGGCCAAATTGATATAGATCGTTACACTTAATGTATTATCATTTTAAATAAGAGATAAAGACATGAATCAGATTCCATAAGGAATTAACGAAAAAGGACTTCCCTGACACCCTAACCCAAAAAATTAAATCCCTATAACCAAAAGCTGAAATCAATTTTTATCTAGTTTAGGGTTTAAGGTTTGGCAACTAGTAGGTTTTGAGGTTAGTTAGTTTTTCACCACTATATTTGATCCTTTATTCATATAGCTTATTAAACATTACTCAATTAGTTGTTTAAGAATGAAGTTTCAACAAAATAACATGACTTTTGAATTACATTACTAAAAGTTATAATTGAAATATCAATTCTGCAAGATTCTAACATTTTTGAAATGAATTTGAAAACTTTCTTCTCAAATCCTATGTTAAACTTAACAACCTATAAACATCTCAAATTTCGAGATGTTCAGCTTTGGACCAAACTTTTAAAAGATTGGTCGTAAATGATGTATGACTGATTATATGTTCATTTTGATTGATATGTTGTATTTCAATATGAAAAATTAAGCTCTTTAAGTTAAAGAGCTTATTTTCGAGTAATTGATTGAGTCTTTTATTGTTTTTTTATTCTTAGGTTGGATTTTATTTTCAATTGCAATTTTTAGCTTATTTTATGTTTCTTTCAATAAAAGTGTCAATTACATGTCTTAATGAACTTCGATAAGTGCTAAAAGTAACATATTTTTACCTCATTCTTTTGTATTTTGGGGTGATTATTCAATGTTAATTGTCATTTTTATACTCCTAGTCCTTTAAATTCATGTTTTGATGCTTAATAGAGCACTTGGGAGCAAAAGGAGTGAAAATTGAAAAGTCGGAGCAAGCTACAGGAGCCACATGGGCATGTGGTAAATCGTGTCATTTTCACGGGATTTCACACCCAACTTTGGAAAATTGCAAATTTTTAGGTTTTTTGAGCATTCTAAAACATATAAATAACAAAGTTAAGATAGGAGATAGGCATCATAAAATAGTCAAAAAGTAACTCAAAAACACCATTGAAACCAATTCTGAAGCAGATTTCTATCAAGCTTAAAGATTCCCAGTTGATTTCTTAGGATATTATCATGAGTTTCTTTATTTCTTTCGATTATACTATATCTTGGATGTTTTTATTTTCAAACATGAACTAATTTTCTAAATACCTAGGGAGATCAACCCTATGATGGATTCTGTAATTTGATTTTTATTTTACACAATAAATTCTTAGTTTATTGTTCTCTATTATGTGTGCTTAATTCTTGGTGTAACACCCCAAACCCGATCAAAACGCTACAACTGGATCTGGCGTGCCACAGAAAAGAAAATGATTTTGGAAACCGATTTGTTGATTTGTTTAAAGGGTAAGTTGTTGTAAAATTTTAAAGAAAAAGTCGTTGTGTTTTGGTAATGCATAAAACATGTTGAAACTCAGTTTAGAAAAACTTAGCTACCTTATTGATACTTCGTATTCTCTACGTAGTCATTGTATATTTCAACAAAAAAAAAGTATTTATTTAGCTTTTGAAAACATTCAGTTCATAGTTTAATCAACATACTTAATAGAAACTTGAAAATCAACTAAATAAAAGAACCCAAAATAAAACTTAAGCGGCCTTATTACAAAACTGAAAACCAAAATTAAATAAAATAACTATGTCCAAATGGAAAACTTTGTAATAAACCAAATGCTGTGCATGGCCACCTCGAGTCCACTCCGGCTCCATATCCACGATCTAGGTCTGATCTGCAAAATGTAATGGAAGGGATGAGTCACCTAGACTCAGTGTGTAAGTCCCCATCCCAAAAGAAAATATGCTCTTACACAGATTCAAATACAAATATGCATGTCATGCAACCCATCAACCTAGGTATCCATCCATGTCTCCCAAATCTACCCCTTGTGGTACCAAACCACTGGTATCCGTAGTTACAAAAATAACATATGTGGTACCAAACCACTGGTGGTGCCAAACCATTGAGACTTAGTCACAATTTTTATATTATGTGGGGCCAACCCACTGTGTGATACCAAATCACTGGTGACAGTCTGATAGATCATACTTCCCCCTCCTCTCATCACCCATAACACATATTTATGCCAACAACATCAGTATGATCATGCTTAACATACAAAATTACGCATATAGAATAACATGCTTTCATAGATCACAATCACCGCGAGAAATAATAACAACTTACCCTAAGATCCTCGCTTACCCACAAGGGTATTCTAGTAACCATTGTCGTCACTTGGCTTTTAAAACACACAAAATTTAACATATTATATAGAAAGTGTGTAAGAGTTACACACCGGTCTTCGTACTAACGCTTTTATCGCTTCTATGCTCATCACACTCAAGACTACCACTATTGGCCTCACGATCTAACTCCAATGTTGGCCCACACCGGATGGCCAATCACGCACTCGACACAGATCGCTTCTTGTATTTTGGCGTTGGGTTTACGATCCAACCCTCCTCGCTTGATCGCTATTTGAGTCCATAATAATCCTTGGTCACTAAACCAATCAAATAAATGAGATCTAATCAATAATCATAGTGTTTAAACGAAACTCTTACCTAGTTTTCGGATCCCGAAAAGCCTTTAAGAAAGTCCACCTTCCTACCTACAATCGGCCAAGCCCAAAATATTAAACCAAATCGTTGATTACAACCAACCAAACACCTTATGATATTTGGCCAAAAAGAAAGGGACAAGAAAGGCCATTCGGCCGAACCTACCACCTACCTTCGGCTTTTCCACAAATCGGCACTACTGATCACTATAAGACAGATTCAGCTTCTAGGAACAGAGAGGGGAAATCGATAGGCCTTAGAACCAATGGTTCGGGTTAGCAACTTAATGAAAATAGAGAAATCGTAGAGAAACAAAATCCTGAAACTCACCATATTAAAGAAGAGTACTCGGCTTATGGTGCACTTTTGGGAAAAATCCACCCCTGTAGATTCGGCTATTGGAAGAAGATGATATGCACAAGGAGTATTCGGCTTTTAGAGAGTTTTTGAGGAGAGGAGAAACAACTAGGGAGTTTCAGTTTTCACAAAAGAAGAAGAAAAGAGAGAAGCCTAAAGGGATTTCGGCTATGGGAGGAAAAAGAGAAAAGAGGAGAAAAGCTTAGGTGATTTTCGGCAAAAGAGAGATTGAGAGAATAACAAAGTTTCAAGAAGTGGAAAAATGCCGAAAATACTATCACCTTAGCACTAAATTTTGGCACACACACAAACACACACAGAGTTGGAGTTTCGGCCAACTCTCTCCCTCCTGATAGCCTTTATCTCACATGATAACCCAATCATTATCTTACCTTTAGAAGAGGCCACCTTGAAACCAACTCTTCCCTCTTAATTATCAGCTTTTAATTTCTCAAAAATAAAAGAAAATAAACTCCTAAATTGTAGCCACTATGCCGTCCACCCCTTCCCCCTTGGAGTGCCGAATCTTGACTATCCATTTGGGCCCCCAGCGGCCACACAAGGACCAAACTCCTCCCCCTTTTGACGCCACCTTCATGCCTACCTATAGCACCTCCAACTTTGGGCCACAAGCCCAACTTGCTACTAATTTAATTATCAGACTTAGATTACACATTAACACTTTTTATCAGCAGATTAACCAGGGTTTAAGCCCAATCCTGAGCCCAATACACACCTCAAGGCCTTAACCTACTAATTTAGCCATGCAACAACCAAATGCACAGACCCCCAAAATCAGGATATTACAGTTCTACCCCCTAAAAAATAAATTTTGACCTCAAAATTTACCTGGTCAGAAGAGTTGAGGGTATTGCGCATAATATCTTCCGGCTCCCATGTCGCTTCCTCTAATCCATGGTTTTGCCATAATACCTTCACCAAAGGAACTGATTTTCTACGTAAAACCTTAACATCCCGATCCATGATCTGCACTGGTTCCTCCTCAAAAGTCAAGTCTGGGCTCACCTCAATCTCCTCCACTGGCACAACATGCGACGGATCTGAGCGATAGCGTCTAAGCATAGAAACATGAAACACATCGTGGATTTGACTCAACTCTGGTGGCAACTCAAGCTGGTAAGCCACTGATCCTACTCGCTTCAACACCCGATAAGGCCCGATAAACCTAGGGCTCAACTTGCCTTTCCTACCAAACTTCAGAACCTTCTTCCACGGTGGTGCCTTCAAGAAAACCTTGTCACCTTCTGCAAACTGTATATCCTTTTGTTTAAGATTGGCATAAGACTTTTGCCTATCCGAAGCTTCTTTCAAATGAGCTCTAATCACCTTCACTTTATCTTCTGTCTTAGCAACCAATTCTGGACCCAATAACTGCCGCTCCCCTAACTCCGTCCAACACGTAGGGGTACGACACTTCCGACCATATAACACTTCGTATGGTGCCATCTGAATACTCGCCTGATAACTATTGTTGTATGCAAACTCCGCCAACAGTAAGAATTCTTCCCAGCTGCCTTTGAAATCCAAGACACAACCCCTTAGCATGTCCTCCAAAACTTGAATCACCCTCTCCGATTGTCCATCTGACTGGGGATGAAATGCCGTACTGAAATCCAATCTTGTGCCTAGTGCCCGTGCAAAGCCTTCGAACCTTAACGTAAATCTAGGGTCTCATCGAAATAATCGACACGGCACCCGTGCAACCTCACAATCTCCGCTACATATAGTCTTGCTAACTTCAAGAGAATAATCCATACGCGACAGTGCGAAATGAGCAGACTTCGTCGACGGTCCACAATCACCCAAATTGAATCCTTCTTGGTAGGCGTAAGGGGTAGCCCACTCACAAAATCCATTGTAATTCTTTCCCACTTCCATTGTGGAATATTAATCGGTTATAATAATCTCGACGGTAGCTGATGCTCAGCCTTGACTTGCTGACATGGCAGACACTTACCCATAAATTTTGTTACCTCCCCCTTAAGGCCCGGCAACCAAAACTGCTCCCGTAAATCCCGGTACATCTTACTACCTCCCGGATGCATAGCATATGGACTGCTATGTTCCTCCTGAAAAATCTTCTGCCTTAACTCCACATCCTTAGGCATACACATTTTTTCCCGAAAACATAACACTCCATCGCCACTTAGACTATACCCTTCCAATCCATCATTCTGCACTTGTAACCTTCGTGCGCTCAAAACTTCATCCACCAATTATTTTTCCTTAACCTCGTTAATCCATGTTGGCTTCACTTGCAATTTCGCTAACAAGCTTCCATCATCATACAAACTAAGGTGAGCAAACATGGCTCTTAACTCTACCACCACCTTACGGCTCAAGGTATCCGCTACCACATTAGCTTTTCCCGGGTGGTACTCAATCGAGCAGTCATAGTCTTTCAACAACTCGATCCACCTCCTCTGCCTTAAATTTAGCTCCTACGTGTAAGAAGGTACTTCAAACTCTTGTGATCCATGTACACTACTCAAACTCTTGTGACTTCTCCCCATACAAATAATGTCTCCAGATTTTTAGGGCAAAACCATCGCAACCAATTCCAGATCATCGTTGGGTAGTTCACTTCGTGAGGTCTCAATCGCCAAGAAGCATACGCTACTACTTTCCCTCTTGCATCAGACACATCCCAATCAGATGGGACGATCACAATAAACGTAAACTCCTTCCCGACTTAGGTTGAATTAACACTGGAGCTTAGTCAAAATCCTTTTAACTTCTCAAAACTTTCTGTTGCTTATTCGACCACACAAACGGAACCCTTTCTCTAAGCAACTTGGTTAATGGTGCCGCAATCAAAGAAAACCCTTCCACAAACCTTCGGTAATACCTTGCTAAACCCAAAAAACTTCGAATCTCTGCCACAGACTTCGGTGGCTTCCAATCCAAAACTGCCTCAATCTTTCAAGGGTCTACTCTAATCCCCTCAGCTGACACCACATGACCCAAAAGGTACCTTCCTTCAACCAGAACTTGCATTTACTAAACTTGGCATATAACCGCTTCTCCTTAAGAATCTGTAACACCACTCGCAAATGCACGTCATGCTCCTCTGATTTTGAGTACACCAAAATATCATTTATAAATACCACTACAAACAAATCCAAATACGGTTGAAACACCCAGTTCATTATATCCATAAATGCTGCTGGTGTGTTCATCAGCCCGAACGGCATTACCAAGAATTCATAGTGCCCGTATCGAGTACAAAACATCGTCTTATGGATATCCGTATTTTTACCTTAAGTTGGTGATACCCCGACCTCAAATCTATCTTGGAAAAGACCGATGCTCCCTTAAGCTGGTCGGACAGGTCATCTATCCTAGGCAAAGGATACTTGTTCTTAATCGTCAATTTATTCAACTGACGGTAGTCTATAAACATTCGCATCGACCCATCCTTTTCTTAACAAAAAGCACAGGCGCTCCCCAAGGTGAAACACTTGGCCAGATAAAACACCGATCCAGCAACTCCACCAATTCCTTTGGTGCCATCCTATACGGAGCAATTGACACTGGCGTAGTTCTCGGTAGAAGGTCTATACCAAACTCCACTTCGCGATCCGGAGGCAAACCCGGAAGCTCTTCTGGAAAAACATCAATAAACTCATTCACTGTTCGAACACTTCCTATAGCCGGTTCCTTACCTTCCAAAGCACAAACATAAACTACAAACGCCTCACATCCTTTTCTTACCATCTTCTCCGCTTTCAGTGCGGACACCACATTAGATAGGTAATTCCTTCTCTCACCTATCATTACCACCTCTACACCCTCGACTATTTTTAGCACCATGCGCTTAGCTGCACAGTCCAGTTCTGCCTGGTACTTAACCAACCAATCCATTCCTAAGATTAAATCAAACTCCCCAAAGGGTAGTTCTATCAAATCTGCTTGAAACATGACACCTTGAAGTTCTAGGGGTACATCCCTATACAGTTTGTCTACCACCATAGAGTGTCCTAGAGGGCTAGCTACTGTCATCTTCCTAGCAGATATCTCATAGACTAAGTTCAAAGTTCCCACTATACTACTAGCAACATAAGAGTGTGTCAAACCAACATCAATTAAAGCAATGTAAGGCAGCCTAGAAATTATAAACGTACTGGTTATGACGTCCGATGCGTCGCCCTCCTCTCGACGCTTAGCTGCGTAGACCAACCCAGGTAGTCTGACATTAGCACCTCCAACACCTCGGCCAGGTGCTCCACGGCCCCGTCCGTTACCATTTCCATTACCCCTAGCTACACCTCGACCCCTCTGTGGTTGCTGGCCATCTCTCCTGAATTGACCACATCCTTGACCCTCAGCTTGAGTCCTGCTAACTTTCGTGGACAATCCCTTACCCGGTGCTTCAACGACCCGCATTCAAAACATCATCTATTACTAGCCTAACATTCTCCCGAATGAAACTTCCCAGATCGAGCACACTGAGGTGGCCACTGAGCAACAGTAGCAGGCTTTGCAGCTTGATCCGACCCACCGAATCTAGCCCTTTTCTGAGCACTTACACTAGACCCTGATGGCCCAAAACTCCTTTTATCCTTGCCCCTATCCTGATTCCGTTTCTCAGTCCACTTCACCTCCTCAGCTATTTTGGACTTTTCCATGAGAATGGCAAATTCCCTTTCATGCTGAGGTGCAATCAACACCCTGACTCATCTCTTAGCCCGTCCTCGAACCTAACACAACACTCATGTTCCGTAGCCACCATACCCCGAGCATACCTACTCAACCTAAAAATTTAGCCTCGTACTTGGGTACCGACTTATTCCCCTGAACCAAATTTAGGAATGCCCTACGTTACGCATTAGTATAACCAGTCCCCACATACTTTCTCTGATAGGCTGCCCTAAAATAATCCCAGGTGATATCACCGGCCACTGCACCATCCCTGACCGTGAGCCACCATTGGTATGACTCATCCCGGAGAAGAGACACTATCCCCTTCAACTTCTCCTCAGCCGAGAAGTCTAAGTCATCCATTATACGCTCCGTCGCCTCTAACCAGTACTCAGCAGTGTTGGGAGCCACACCAGAAACTCCCCTAAACACTTCTGCTCCATTTGCCTGGAGTCGCTCAGCCACGAATTTTTGGGCTCCTGAACCCCCTTCTGCCCCGGTAACTCTCTCCAAAACTCGCAGTACTGCCTGAGATACTGCATTGCTACCAACAGTTTGGTCCTGAAACTCTATTTCTACTACCGGCAGATCTGGCATCACGTTCCCTAACCCATGGCTAGACCCTGCTAGCTCTGACAAGGTCATCCTACCCCTACCACGGCCACACGACGGACATCCACGACCTCTTGTACTCATTCTTCTCGATCACGCTTATCTAATTAAGAATTTTATGAATTATTAACTCTGTTTACTGTTTATCCATGAATAATTTTAGGAAAGATAGTTTTAAAAGTGATTCTTTCGAATTCGAACCTATCTATAGTTTCAGTTTCAGGCTTATCTCTTAATTCTAAGTACATTCATCATACAAACAACATCCATGAGCCATATTCAACTTGTAAGGGTATTTTCGTCATTTCACTACCTGGGGTATTTTCGTAATTTTCCAAAATAAAGTTTCGGGTGATTTTTCAAACTAAAGGTATTTTGGAAATTTTGTGAAGTAGGGGTATTTTGGTAATTTTGCAACTCGAGGGTATTTCGGTAATTTGTAAGTCAGGGGTAATTTGGTAATTTTACAAACCAGGGGTACTTTGGTCATTATTCAAATTCAGGGTAGTTTTCCCAAATCAATAGGTAATTTGGTAATTTCAAAACTAGGGTTTTTACAAAACAGTGTGGCTGGTCCCTTTCGGGTTTTAATTGTCAGATTTAGCTTTGTGAACAAGTCCTCATGGTTAGGGTGAGCAAATACTACGCACTGTGCAGGATTCGAGCGAAGAGGAGGTGAGTCACTAGGACTTGCTTAAATACCAAGCTCTCCCTGAATCCAATCCTAGACATGCGCATGGCTGTTGCCACACCCTAACTCGGTGACTTTCTCATAGGTTTGTTTAATTATGCTTAAGTCTTATGTATTTAAAGAGTTGTGTAAACTAACCTTATGGTCCATCAGTACTATCATACTTGTCTATGTCTAAAGCCCACAAAGCCCAACATATAAACATTAAATCAAAGGTTAGGGTACTTACAGGTGGATCGGCAGAGATTGGTGCCATGCTTTCCGGAAAGATAATTATTTCACAAACTTTTAAAACATATTTTGGGCCCTAAGCCCACAACCGAGCTTTTGAACTGGGCTCTGATACCAAAACATAACACGCCAAACCCTGTCAAAACGCTACAACCGGATCTGGCGTGCCACGAAAAAGAAAACATTTTGGAAACCGATTTGTTGATTTGTTTAAAGGGTAAGTTGTTGTAAACTTTTAAAGAAAACTTCGTTGTGTTTTGGTAATGTATAAAACATGTTGAAACTCGATTTAGAAAAACTTAGCTACCTTATTGATACTTCGTATTCACTACATAGTCATTGTATATTTAAAAAAAACAAGTATTTATTTAGCTTTTGAAAACATCCAGTTCATAGTTTAATCAACATACTTAATAGAAACTTGAAAATCAGCTAAATAAAAGAACCTAAAATAAACCTTAAGTGGCCTTATTATAGAACTGAAAACCAAAATTAAATAAAATAACTATGTCCGAATGGAAAACTTTGTAATAAACCAAATGCTATGCATGGCCACCTCGAGTCCACTCCGGCTCCATATCCACGATCTAGGTCTGATCTGCAAAATGTAATGGAAGGGGTGAGTCACCTAGACTCAGTGTGTAAGTCCCCATCCCAAAAGAAAATATGCTCTTACACAGATTCAAATACAAATATGCATGTCATGCAACCCATCAACCTAGGTATCCATCCATGTCTCCCAAATCTACCCCTTGTGGTACCAAACCACTGGTGGTGCCAAACCACTGGTAACCGTAGTTACAAAAATAACATATGTGGTACCAAACCACTGGTGGTGCCAAACCACTGAGACTTAGTCACAATTTTTATAATATGTGGGGCCAACCCACTGTGTGATACCAAATCATTGGTGACAGTTTGATAGATCATACTTCTCCCTCCTCTCATCACCCATAACACATATTTATGCCAACAACATCAGTTTGATCATGCTTAACATACAAAATTACGCATACAGAATAACATGCTTTCATAGATCACAATCACCGCGAGAAATAATAACAACTTACCCGGCATCCTCGCTTTTACCCACAAGGGTATTCTAGTAACCATTACCGTCACTCCGGCTTTTAACAACACATAACATTTAACATATTAAGTATAGAAAGTGTGTAAGAGTTACACATCTGGTTTTCGTACTAATGCTTTTACTGCTTCTACGCTACTGTCACTTGAGACTACCACTATTGGCCTACGATCTAACTCCGATGTTGGCCCATACCCAGATGGCCAATCGCGCACTCTTGACACAGATCGCTTCTTGTATTTTGGCATTGGGTTTACAGATCCAACCCCTCCTACTGCTTGACTGCTATTCGAGTCCATAATAATCCTTGGTCACTAAACCAATCAAATTGATGAGATTTAATCAATAGTCATAGTGTTTAAACGAAACTCTTACCTAGTTTTCAGATCTCGAAAAGCCTTTAAGAAAGTCCACCTTCCTACCTACATTTGGCCAAGCCCAAAATATTAAACCAAATCGTTGATTACAACCAACCAAACACCTTATGATATTCGGCCAAAAAGAAAGGGACAAGAAAGGCTATTCGGCCGAACCTACCACCTACCTTCAATTTTTCCATAAATCGGCACTACTGATCACTGTAAGACAGATTCAGCTTCTAAGAACAGAGAGGGGAAATCGACAGGCCTTAGAACCAATGGTTCGGATTAGCAACTTAATGAAAATAGAGAAATCGCAGAGAAACAAAATCCCAAAACTCACCAGATTAAAGAGGAGTACTCAGCTTATGGTGCACCTTCGGGAAAAATCCACCCTTGTAGATTCGGCTATGGGAAGAAGATGATATGCACAAGAGTATTCGACTTTTAGAGAGTTTTCGAGGAGAGGAGAAACAACTAGGGAGTTTCGATTTTCACAAAAGAAGAAGAAAAGAGAGAAGCCTAAAGGGTTTGGCTATGGGAGGAAAAAGAGAAAAGAGGAGAAAAGCTTAGGTGATTTTTGGAAAAAGAGAGATGAAGAGAATAACAAAGTTTCAAGAAGTAGAAATCCACCCAAAAATGCTGAAAATACTATCACCTTAGCACTAAATTCTGGCACACACACAAACACACACAGAGTTGGAGTTTCGGCCAACTCTCTCCCTCCTGATAGCCTTTATCTCACTTGATAACCCAATCATTATCTTACCTTTAGAAGAGGCCACCTTGAAACCAACTCTTCCCTCTTAATTATCAGCTTTTAATTTCTCAAAAATAAAAGAAAATAAACTCCTAAATATTAGCCACTATGCCGTCCACCCCTTCCCCCTTGGAGTGCCTAATCTTGACCCATCCATTTGGGCCCCAAGCGGCCACATAAGGCCCAAACTCCTCCCCCTTTTGACGCCACCTTCATGCCCACCTATAGCACCTTCAACTTTGGGCCACAAGCCCAACTTGCTACTAATTTAATTATCTGACTTAGATTACACATTAACACTATTTATCAGCAGATTAACCTGAGTTTAAGCCCAATCCTGAGCCCAATACACACCTCAAGGCCTTAACCTACTAATTTAGCCATGCAACAACCAAATGCACAGGCCCCCAAAATCAGGATATTACACTTGGTTTGATATTTCTAGATTATTAATCTATGTTTGATGTGCTTAAATCGGAGGTTGAATAGACCCTGTTTAAGAGTAGATCTTGCATAATTGAGTGGAGTTTCATGCAATCCTAGAAATAGGATGATATAGATCTTTAGATCAGAGTCAAATCTAATAGAGGAATTCATAGCACAAGTTAATGCGATAATATGGGTTTTAATTAGAAATAAATTTCAATTAATCAATCTAGAGTCAGTTGCTCTTATGCTCAAAAGAGATTTTTTCATAATTTAGGGACTTTCTACATATCAAAGATACTAAGTAAAGAAATTGCGTAATTTAGATTGATAGTGACATATGAAATCTAGGTGAATTCTTTCCTTGGTATTGTTTTGCTTCTTGGTTATTAATCAGTTACTTTCCTATTTTCTTCTTTGTTGTGTTCATTAGTTAATTAATTTAGTTAATTTTAGTCTTTAATCAATCATTCAAATTATTCGATTAAATAATAGAAAGACGGTAATTACTAGTACTTTTAGTCTTCGTGGGAATGATATCTTTGCTCACCGTAGCTATACTATTAATTGATAGGTGCACTTGCCTTAGTCAAATTTTTAGTTAGTTTTGTGGACATCAAACTTAATTATGGTTAAGACATTTTCAGGGGCTTAGTTGAGGAGAATGAGGAAGCAAGCGAGCAAACAGTTTCAATGTTGCAAACTTGTGAGAATAATGTTGCAACTTGGAGTTCTTTGACCCCAAGGTTGCAACATCACCTATGAATGTCGTGACATTGCTCGTTTTCCATCAATCAATGAGAAAACCTTTAAAGTCGCAACATTCAATGTAACACCCCAAACCCGGCCCATGCGTTTAAGGCTAGATTTGACATGTCACATGAGAAAATACTACTAAGTTATTTTTCCTAAACAAATCAATTAAAACAACTCCCTTTTAGAAATTTTTTTATAAAGTACTATTGAATAAAAGTTTGATTGATAATTCGATAAAATTTGAGATATAAAAATCTTATAAATCGTAACTTTAAAAAATATCTTCAATTGTTTTGAGAAAAATTTGAGAATAATTTCGAAAAGCATTGATGAAAATTTTAAGAGAAATTTTCGAGTTAAAAATATGTTTATAAAAGTTTATTATGAAACCCTTTTTGTTTATTCATTTTGATAAAATGTTTATTTTTAGAAAAATTTCCATTTGAAGTACTTAAAGCAAAATTTAAATTCGTCAAACAATAAACAAAACAAAAATAAATCCAGAGGCCTTATTACAACTTAACTCAAATAGTAAAGTAATTAACAATACTAAAGAAATCCAAATTTCAAAATTAAACCGTTTTTGTAGTATGGCCTCCACCGAGTCATCCACGGCCCAAGTCTCCATCACTGATTATTACCTGAAAAGGATGAGAAAAAATGGGGGTGAGTTACTAGAACTCAGTGTGTAACCCACTTACCGTTGTCTACTGGGCCAAAATCTCATTAAGCAATTATTTGGGCCTAATCCTATTTACAATAACAATAATATATCAAAATATAACATGTATATGAAATGCAATTCCCAAACCAAGCCTAGTAATCCATCCGCTACACACCACCCGTACCAACCAACACACCTGTGGGGATCATCAGTCAACCCACCCCGCCAACACACCAATCGCAGGCATTAAGCCTTTTATAGCAAATTTAGTTGTGGACAAGCCACCAGAATAATATAATTTATGTGGCATTGCCACTATACAAATTTGTGGCAGGGCCACCAAAATTATGTAGTAGAGCTACCAAAACTTCTCTTCATCATTATCCCATCCCATGCAATTCATGTATATAATGCATAACGTATCATAATAATTTATTCGGATATTTATTACAAAAATTATGGCCCATTATAACAATTTATCATGTTGGCCCATTTGAGCAGAGAATCATCTTGGCCCATTTCTCAAATTTTCAGATTGGCCTATATAGCACTTTATCAATCGGCCCACATATTCATATATCAATTGGCCCATTTAGCAATTATTTCGATTTGGCCCACATAGCAAAATATATCGATTTGGCCCATTAAAGGTATTTTCGTAATCTTTCATGGTGTTAATACCGATTTTAGCAATTTTATCAAATAATGAGATCTAAGCCAATCTTTTTTTGATTTCACCAAGACACGACTTAATCAAGCGATTTACTACCAATACGATAATAGTCTTTAACCCATGGAATACGGTGTGAGAACACACACCTGATTACGGTAAGCATTACACTTTCTCGATCGTCGTCACCTAAAATTTTATAACGCTTGATTAGTCGACATACGCGATTTAATAAATTTACTTTAAAACAAACAATCTGAAATTTACCCTCGGAATCGTGAACAACTACGATTTATCGATTTTTCCGGATGACGGTCCACAATCCGATGGAAAATCTCGAATCGATGATGCCTCAAAATTACGAACGACCTCGAATAGTCGATTCTCCCGGATAAGGGTCCACAACCCGGTGGTAAGTCTCGAATCGCTGAAATAGCCCTTCACTTGAATTTAGGAGTTGGGATCGTTAATCCACTACTTTTGAGATCTCTAGTCGACTTTCCTTTCTAATCGGTACCACAAGCCTCCATTCGATTAGATCTTATGTAGATCGATATTACGATAAAAATGATTGTCCAAGGGTGAATGATCGACTTACCATAAATTTTTGAGTGATCAACGAGTGGATAGATCAAACGATTTAGTCCCTATAGTTAGAATCGGTTAATTATCACTTAATGAATAAAGAATGATTATATAATCCGTGAAGAACTCTTACCTTAAAGATTTTAGGACCGATTCTAGTGATTATAAGATGACTTCAGAAAATCCAAGTTTCGACCTTCCACAATATCTCAACGAGGCAGAAAATGAGTTCGAATGAAAGCAAATAAGGTGATGGTCTCGGTCAAAATAACCATCCAAAAACCAAAGTATGGATTCAGTCATAAGAGAGAAAAGAAAGAAAATAAAAAGTTGAAAAGAGTACTTACCGATTGATCAAGGGATAAGTGACAACTTGAATGAAAAAGAAAGATTAATGGAGAGATGAAAAGGTTTCGGCTATGGAGAAATAATGAGCACAAAATTTGGCTATGGTAAAAAGGATTAGAGTAGAAGAGATGCTTGAAGGGTTTTGTGAAAAAGAAAAGAAGGAAGAAGAAAAAGAATGGTTCACTAGCTTGGTTTTCAAGAAAGAAGAAAGAACAAATTTTGATCTCAATTGTTGGTGTACATTCGGCAACAAGAAGAAAGAAATAAGAGAATATGCACACTCAAATTAAATATTCGGCAAGAGGGAAAATTTGGAGAGAAGAGAAGAATGTCACAAAAGTTGAAAAATGAAATTTTGGCCAAAACAATACCCAAAACTCTTACCAATTGCCCAAGACAAAATCGGCTAAGAAAATAGAATTTTTTTTTTTGAGAAAAAGGCACACTTGATGCTAATGGAAATGACCAAAACTAGCACTAAAGCCTTACCAAGACACTAATAAAATTCGACTATCACCCTTTTAGCCCCAAAAATCATCCACATTCATAGTCATAAGGGTCAACATTTTGCCAACCATACTTTCCATAGCATTCTCCATGAAATAAGGCACATGCTCCCTTACTTGCCTTATTCTTTTGATTCCTTTCCCCAACATCAACCTTTCCTTATTTCTTAGCCACCTTACCAAAAATAAAGAGGTCCAACTTGCCATGTATACCTCTTGGCGACACTTTAAGAAAGAGTGCAAAAATATTAGTAAAAAATTTGCACACAATGGGATTTGAACCTCTTCCCTTAAGGTACTACAAGTGGTGCCATATCCTCTCTACTAATTGCTCATTTATGCTAACCATTTACTCATTTATTCGCATATGCTTTAAGGTCACTTACTCCATCTCCTTAAAGTGCTAAATGCCAAACAAATTTACTAGGTCCAAATAAACCTCGAGCCTTCTCAGGACCTCCTAAACATAAAGAATTAATAATTTAACTAGCTTAACACCAAAACAATACAACACATAAAATTTTAAATTTTAGGGTGTTACATTCAACCTTTGATGTCGCAACACCAAACTCCCTGATGTCAAGGTCGTGACATTGGTCTTGTAATGTCACGAAATCGACCCTGGACTCGGTGTGAGGAAACCAAGAACGGTCGCAACCTCAATCTATCAATGTTACGGCCCAGGGCCCTTCGATGTCAATGTTGAAACATTGGTATTGCAATGTCACAGAATCGAGTCTAACGTAGCAAAAATCAAGAGAGCAACATGTATAATTTCTATGCCAAACTTGCTTTGTTTGAATTTAATAATATGGACATAGTTGTAATTGATGATTTAATATTATTTTGCTTATAAATACCACATTATATAAGCTATTTGGTGGTGGCTAAGTAGAAATTAGAGAATTTAGATTAAGGCAACCTACATTTTCTTTTACTTTTCATTTTCTAAGTTTTAGGTTTTTATTTTATTTTCTCTTTTCTTGTAGAATAAAGTTTATTTTTATTGTTATAATTTCTTTTCTTTTATGAAGATTGTAACACCCCTCACTCAGTCTAGTCACCAAACCCGAGTTATAAGATGCTACAACAATTAATGGAGCAAATCACATACAGTTCCAACATTAAAAATTCAATTAAACATTGAAAATAGTTCATAATCCATGCATAATTTGATTTAAAAGCAAATTCAAGTCTAAATCGAGCTTAAGAAAGCTCTTAAGTTGACCCAAGTACAAATGAGGACTAAATTGAAAACTTTTCAATGAGTAGGAAAAATTTTCAAAATAGGGTCACACAGCCATTTTCAAAATGTGTAATTGAAGTCACATGGTTGTGTAACTCAATGAAGCCGTGTGGACCTAGATGCAAAAATTCATCAATAGTCACAAGGCTGTGTGGCTAGGCCGTATAACATATTGAGATTGTGTGAAAAACTAAATGACCAAATTTGATACATTCACCTTGTATATGTGAAATATAAAAACTAACTGGTTATTTGTTACACAGGTAATCATGTGTATGGTTGTATGGTTGGGTCGTGTAATATATTGGGCCTTCAATTGAAATCACATGAGAAAAATTACCCGACTCATGATTTAGAACTTGCAACTATTGTGTTTGCATTAAAAATCTGGTGACACTCTTTGCACGAAGAAAAATGTCACATTTTCACGGATCACAAAAGTATGAAGTATTTGTTGCACAAAAAGAATAAAATTTGAGACAACGAAGATGGTTGGAGCTGCTAAAAGATTATGATTTGATCATCAATTATCATCCAAAAAAAGCTAATGTTGTTGTTGATGCTTTAAGTAGAAAAAATTATTTTCTTTGCAAGCTTTGAATACTCGTTTGATGTTGATTGATGATGGTTCCATTTAACTAAATTAAAAGCTAAACCAATATTTCTACAATAGATTTCTGAAGCTCAAAAAAGTGATTTCAAGTTGATTACTAAACGAGAACAGATTGAAAAGACATATGGTTCAGAATTTCATGTTAGTTTTGATGGTAGTTTTTATTTCTAAAACAAAATTTTTGTTTCGAGAAATTCTAATATTATACAGAGGATTTTACAGGAAGCTCACAATAATAGGTATTCGATACAACTTGGTAGTAACAGAATGTATGGTGATTTGAAACAAATGTACTGGTGGCCAAGTATGAAACGTGAGATTTTAGAATTTGTATCTAAATGTTTGATTTTCCAGCAAGTCAAAGCCAAGCATCTAGTACCTTCTGGATTGCTACAACCTATGATGATTCCAAATGAAAATGGGAACGTGTTACGATGGATTTTGTATTTGGGTTACCCTTGTCTCTGTGGAAGAAAGATGCTATTTGGGTTATTGTTTATCGTTTGACTAAATCCACACATTTCATTCCAGTACATATGGATTATTCACTTGAGAAGCTGACAGAATTATACGTTTCTGAGATTATTGGACTACATGGTGTACCAGTGTCTATTATTTTTTATTGAGATCCACGGTTTACTTATAGATTTTGGAGTAAATTGCACGAAGCTCTAGGTACTTGACTAAATTTTAGTACATCATTCCATCCACAAACCGATGGTCAGTCTGAGTGAGTGATACAAGTACTCGAGGACATGCTCCGTTGTTGCATTTTAGAGAAAGTTGGGAAAATTTTCTTCCGTTGGTTGAGTTTTAATATAATAATAGTTATCACGCCAGTATTAAAATGGCGTTATATGAAGCTTTGTATGGTAGAAAATGTAGAACTCCATTATACTGGACTGAATTGAGTGAGAAAAAGCTATTCGGTGTCAATTTGATTCGAGAAAAGGAAGAAAAGTTAAAGTAATTTGTGATTGTTTGAAAGCTACTTTTGACCATCAGAAATCATATGAGGATTTGAAAATAAAAGATATTAAATTTTAAATTGGCGACAAATGGAAGCTTAATCCACGATTTATCGGGCCATTAAGATCATTTAGATAATTGGGCCAGCAACTTATCGTTTAGCTTTGCCATCTAAATTATAAAAAATACAAAACGTGTTTCACGTATCGATGTTAGGAGGTATCAATCTGATCCTTCACACGTGATTTTGCCTATTGATGTAGAAATTCAACCAGACATGTCATACAGTGAGGAACCGACTAGAATTGTAGCTCAGGAAGTAAAAGAATTAATGAATAAATGTATAGCTTTGGTTAAATTTCTTTGGCAACGTCATGGGATCGAGGAAGCTACCTGGGAATGAGGAACCTATTTTCTGGTAAGATTTTTGAGGACGAAAATTCCTTTAGGGGAGAGTTGTAACAACCCATTTCTAGTGGTGTTGGAAACAGTGGTTTCGGGATCACGATTCCATTGATGGAGTAAATATTTTAATATTTACTAAATGTCTAGAGGGTTAACTTAAGGAAGTACTAAATTTTGTTATGAAATTTTAAAGTTATATGATTAATTAGGTAAAAAAGGACTAAATTGAAAAATGTGCAAAAGTTGAGTTCTATTAGTTAAGTGGGTTAAATAGGTTTAACAAGGTAACTAAATGGACTTAGTGGGTGAATATACCATATAATATGTTAGTGGATAGTTAGGGACAAGGTTTAATTGAAATTTTTAATTAATAATAAGGGTAAGATGGTAAATTAGTAAATAAACATAAATTTAGTTAAGTTAAAATCATCATCTTCTTCATTTGGATGTTTCAAAACTAATTCTCCATTGCTATCCATCTAAAGGTTTGGCTAAAGCTTAGTTCTTGTGCATGGTATATATTTGATGCTCATTTTTATTTATTTTTTATGTTTTTGAGCTCGTATTAGCTTAATCTAGCTAGCCCGAGGGTCAATTTGTAAAACTGTTAAAGGTTAAGCGATATCCTATGAATGAAATTGATGAATTTGTGATGTTAATTGATAGATTGTTGAACTTGGTTGTTAAATAAACTTGTTTTGTTAAGTGATTTTTGATGAACTTAGGGTTAAAGATTAATTTGCTAAAAGTGTAAACTTATTTGAAATTTATGCTTAATTTTGGGTAAATATGGGCTAATTAGGTCCCTTAGAATATTTGGTTAGCACCTGTTGTCTAAGAAATATAGTGAATTTGCATGTTATGATTATAATGACTAAGTTGTGAAAAAGTTAAAATATGAGGGGTAATTTTATAATTTCATGATTATATGAATTATAGATTGAATTGAATATTTGAGGTTATTTAAAGTACTTAATTGAATGAAATTATCTATTTAGATCAAGATAAACCACATTCGGACATAAATCGAGGAAAGGTAAAAGTTTTAGATTAGTCTTCAACTCTACTTTTGCTACTATCGTTATCAAGGTAAGCTCGTATGAATTATAATCATATTAATGATAGTTTCATTGATTATCTATTATATTATATTAGTTATAAACTGACTTGAATATATAAATAGAACATCGTTCTGAGTAATTGACGGATAAATAATCCCGTTTGAACCTTAACAATTCTTAGGATACGAATTACATGTCATTAGGGATTTCTTGTTTCGAGTGTTGGTCTTGAATGTCCTATCGATGGCTGAGGCCCTACATTTGTTGTGGATTCTCCATAGCTCGTCTAAGTAGTATCGTGTAGCTAACAATCTGACCCATAGTTCATGTGAGCAAGCCGATTTCACAGTTCGTGTGAGCACTATTGAAAAGGAAAGGTTACGGTTATATGGAAAGGCACATTATGTGTGAGCATTCTCGAGAATCCAATGTAATTCTAGATGGTTCAACAGGTAAGAAAAGGTTAATGGCAAGGCATGTATTCAAATGGATAATTGTTCATAGTCTTATAAAAGGTAAACTTGATGAATGCAAATGAATTGAAGGGAACTAAATGATTATGTGATGAATGATAAGTTCATGAAGATTCATTTGTGAAATGGTTGATTTTCTATATGTATTATACATGAGCTTACTAATTTGTGAGTTTGGAGGTGCTTATAGGATTGTATTAAGCTTATGTGCAAGGTAAAGATATTTTACATATTTCATAAAAATGAATTTAGGAAAGGTGAGTTTATGTTTGAATTTATACAAGCTTACTAAGCATTATTTGCTTATGTAGTTATTTTCCTTTGTTTAGTAGATTATGAGAAGCTCGATCGGTTGGAAGCTTGTCGGAGTTCTATCACACTATCGAGCAATCACTTCGGTAGTTTTTGAGTTATTTTGGCCCAGGTTATAAATGGCATGTATAGGACTTTATACAATGGTAGTTCTTGAATGTGTTAATGATTAATTCGGTATGAATATGCCTTTGGAGTATATATTTTGTTTGATAGACTTATAGTGCTTTGGCAAATTGATAAATGATAAAACTAACAAATTTTAATCCTATTCTTAATGCGTTTTTGGATGTTTATTTATGCAAATTGGTGAATTTGATGCTCTTAATCCTTTTAATTCATGTTCTTATACTTAGGTGAGCATTTGAGAGCAAAAGGAGCAAAAAAAAAGTGAAAATAAGAAAAAAGAGCACATTTCAGGATCCATGCAGGCTGGACACACGCCCATGTGAGCCATACGAGTTGGACACACGGCCATGTGCAAGCCCATGTTGATTTCATAAGCTGCTTCCCAAACATGCTGAAAAACACAATTTTTAGGCTTTCTAAGCATTCTAAAGTCTATAAATACCAAATAAAAGAAGAGATATAAGGGCCATCAGAGAAGATCAAAGAAAACAACTCGAAGAACACCATTAGAGCCAACTCTGAAGCAGATTCACATCAAGATCGAAGACCTACTTTTAATTTCTTTTAAAGTTTTTATGAGTTTCTTTGTTTCTTGTGGGTTTTTGACTTTGAGATGTTTTCATACAGAATTATGAACTAGTTCCCTAGATACCTAGGGAAGATGAAACCTATGATGAATTCTATTATTTAATTTCTATTTTACGTGATAAATACTTGATTCTTGTTCTCAATTATGTGTGCCTATTTCTTATTTTAATATTTTCGAGATATTAATTCATGTTTAATGTGCTTAATTCTGTAGAGGAAAAGTCCTTGCTTAAGAGTAGATCTAGCATAATTGAGTGTAGTTGCATGCAATCCTAGAGATAGGACAACATAAATCTACTGGATTAAAGTCAAATCTAATAAAGGAATCCATAGATCGATTTAATGAGACGATAAGGGTTTTAATTAGAAAGAGATTTCAATTAATCAACCTGGCCCACGGCCTCTCAATGGCTACTGAGCACCTCTAGCTGGCTGTGCATCATCGTTGTGAGCTTCCTGATTCGAAGCAATCAGTCGAGGACAATTTTTAAGCTGATGGTCCTTAGAACCACATTTGAAACAACCACCGGTTCTCTTCCAGCATTCACCCGGGTGTCATTTTTCGCAGTTAGCACATGGTTTTATCTGATTGGTAGCAGCTGGTGCTCTAGCTTGAGCTGGCTCATTATTCTTGGGCCTCTTCTGAAACCCTCTAGCAGGACTTGAGTACTTAAAGTCCCTCTTGCTCTTGCCTCTATCTTTTTCTCGGTTTCGTTGCTCCGAGTGCTTAGCCTCTTCAGCTATCCTGGCTTTCTCCACAGGTGTGGCAAAATTCCTTTCTTGTTGTGGGGCTATTAGTACCCGCAACTCATCACTCAACCCATCCTCAAAACGCACGCAGCATTCGTAGTCAGTTGGCACTATACCCCGGGCATAATGACTTAGACGCAAAAATTTCATCTTGTAAGCTGCCACAGTCTTACTTCCTTGAATCAGATTTAGGAATTCCTTCCTTCGGGCATCTACATAGCTAGCCCCGACATACTTTCCTTGGAATACAATTTTGAAGAAATCCCAAGTAACACGATCGGCCTGAGTGCCTTCCCGAACAGTGAGCCACCATTGATACGCCTCGTCTCTCAACAAGGCCATAGCTCCCCTCAGTTTCTGCTCGCGGTGCAATCCAAATCATCCATGATCCGCTCCACAGCCTCAAGCTAGTATTCCGCGACATTTGGGGCTACACCCGAGATACCCCTAAAAACCTCGGCACCATTTGATCTGAGTCGCTCCGAAATTGACCCACGAGCTGTTGGCCTAGTTCTAGCCCCAACAACTCTGTAACATCTCGAAATTGGGCCTAGTAGGATTGGGCCTAATGGGCCTTGGGCGTAAGAATGTTTAAAATTTTCGAGAATATGAGAATGGCGTTGTTGCAAATTGGACTTATTAGTTAAGTGAATTTGGAAGGTTATGGGGTTTCTATGAAGTCTCGAGTTTAATTGGGCCTTAGGAAAAATTTGGTATTTTAGCACTTTAATGAGAGATGGTAAGTAGCTTCAAGGCTTATAGAAATAAATGAGTAAATTGTTAGCATAAATGAGCAATTAGTAAAGAGGTTATGGCATCAAGTGAAAGACTTTAAGGGAAGAGGTCCAAATCCCATTGTGTGCAAATTTTGACTATTATTTTTGCATGCTCTCCTTAAGTTTCGGCCAAGAGGTATATATGGCAAGGTGGACTTTTTTATTTTTGGCAAGGTGGCTAAGGAAAAAAGGAAAGGTTGAGGTTGGGGAAAGGAATCAAAAGAAAAAGGCAAGTATGGGGGACATGTTGGCACAAAAAGGGGAGAATGTTATGGAAAGTGTGGTTGGCCAAATGTTTGACCAATATTGTAATGCATGAGGACGGTTTTGGGGGTAGATAGGTAGCTGAAATTTTTACTTTGGCATTTGGTAAGGTCTTGGTATTGTTTTGGTCAAAAATCCTATTTGCAACTTTTGTGTCATCTTCTTCCAATTGGTTATTCTCTTTGCTGAAACCTCTTAGCACAATTGTGCATCTTTCTTCTCTTTTGTTTAGTCAAATATTCATCTTTTGTTCATCTTCTTTTGATAGCTAAATTTCTATCATCTTCTATCTTCCCCATTTTTGTGTGTTGGACATCTCTCCTTGGTTGAATCGGAGTTCTAGTGG
This sequence comes from Gossypium rotundifolium, assembly GCA_025506655.1. Classification (NCBI taxonomy): domain Eukaryota; kingdom Viridiplantae; phylum Streptophyta; class Magnoliopsida; order Malvales; family Malvaceae; genus Gossypium; species Gossypium rotundifolium. The sequence continues at coordinate 26,643,932 of CP106727.1, forward strand.
GTGGCCTAATACCAAATCCTTGTCGATTCATTCGAAGTCATAAGCCAATTGGTGGGAATTGAGATTATCACTGATTAAGGAATGAAATCATGCGATACTCTCTACTTGTGGATTTTTCAGAAATAGTGGTAAAGTCGAACACCTATCTCTCATAATAAGAGACTCGGATTGTTGGTGCCGCAGAGAATATCGTGTTATGGATTCCGAATAAGGTGTGTAATCTCGTACCTTCCGAAAGCATGTCTGAAATGGTGTGTAATCTCACATCTCTCTGAAAGTTTATATGATATGTGTTGTGATTTGGTCGAAATACTGAAGAAAACCGGAAACCGGCATCCGTGATCATTCGGGATTGTGTATATTCGTAGTAGTAATCATATTTGTAATAAAACAGTTTCGGTTAGAAATAGTAACATGTCTTTCAAAAATCACAAAAAATAGGAGAAAGGGAATTAGAAAGGGAATGAGATATCAAATAAAATCTTACTGTGTCTATTTTGATATGGAAGAAACGGAGAAGGAAAAGGAATTTCATAATCTGAGATATCTTAATTTTAGTGAGACTGGTTCTGATTAGCTTCATGGTTCCCTGATCTGTTTTGGAAAAATCATATAAAATTGTACAAAGTGAATTATGGGTTATAATTTATATATATGGATTCCTTAGTGAGCCTATTTTCAATATAAACAAGTGGGATCAGTATATGAAAATTGTACAGTGAGATATTTGAAATTAAGGAAAGAGAGGTCAGAATCATTGGACAGTGTAACAAGGGAAATTTTAAGGAATAAACTGTACTAAATGGTTGAGAAAAAAATTTTGGAAAAATTTTAGTAATAAGATATATGAGTTTAGTTTCAAGGAAAATTTACGGATTTAGATTTCGAGTTTTCTAGCCCAAGTTATAGTCAATTTAGTCAGTATGACGTAGATGGACAGTTTCAAGTTTTATGTCCCAAATTAGTAATTAAGTTCGGGGTTGTGAAATTACGAAAATACTCTTGGAGGGTAAATTACCGAAATACCCTTGGGTTGCGAGATTATCGAATTTCCCTTAGTGGGTAAAATTACCGAATTACAAAATTGCCCTTATGTGCCGAATTACGAAAATACTCTTATGGGTCAAATTACGAAAACTCCCTAATGGGCCGATTTGATAGATTGCCTTAATGGGCCGATTTTGATATATTGCTTAATCGGCCAATTTGATATATGGCTAAATGGGCCAATTTGATATATGGCTAAATGGGCATAATTTGATATATGGCATAATGGGCCGATTTTGCAAAGTGTTAATGGGCCAAATTATTTGTAATAAATTTCTGATGTTGTTAATTATCGTTGTTATATTGTAAATATCATAAATTGCTATGAATGTTGCATTCACATAATTCTACATGGGTTTGGGATATTGATGACTGGAGGAAGCTATTTGGTGGCTCTGCCACATATTTTGGTGACTCTATCACAATCTGTCTGGTGGCTATGCCACGTATATTCTGTTATTCTGGTGGATTCGCCATAAATTTTGATATTATAAATGGCTAAATGCCTACGATTATAAATGACCACTGGCCTACGAATTATTATTATAAATGGCAATTTTACTGTGTTTTGGTGTGTTGGCGGGTGGGTTGACTTGATCCCCACAGATGTGTTGGTTGGTATGAGTGGTGTGTAGCGGATGGATTATTAGGTTGGTTTGGGATTGCATTACATTCATTTGATTCATTTGATATATTTTATTTTGTAAATGGGCTTTGGCCCAATATTATGCTTAATGGGCTTTGGCCCAAGTTATTGTTAGATGGGCTCAGGCCCAAATTTTTGCTAAATGGATTCAAGCCCAGTGAACAACGGTAAGGGGATTTCACACTGAGTTCTTGTAATTCACCCCCTTTTTCTTTCTTAATCCTTTCAAGTAATGCTCAGTGATGTGGACTTGGGCCATGGATGACTCGGTGGGGCCATACTTTAGAAATGGTTTTTATTGAACTTTAGTTTCCTGATATCGTTCACTTTATTATTCTTACTATTTTGGGTTTATTTTGTGTTGTAATAAGGCCTCTGGAATATTTTATTTTGCTTATGTTTTTGTTGTTCTTAGTATTATGCTTGAATTGTTTTTAAACGGGGATTTTTCTAAAAAAATTAAATAAAGGTTTTCCAAAATCGGTTAACAAATGGATTTCAAAATAAACTTTTACAAATATTTTTAACACGGAAATTGTCTTTCGAATTATCAACAAAATTTTCAAACGTCGTTTTCAAAAGTCACGATCTTATAAGAGCATTAGTTCAAATTTATCGATTTATCAATCAATCTTCGAGGCCAGTAGTATTTTATCAAATATTTCAAATCAAACTTGTTTTCTTGATTTTAACAAAACTTATTTTAGTACGAATCACAAATCCTTTATATGTTTTCTTCAATGTGACATACCAGATTTGGGCCTAACTTTTGGGCCGGGTCTAGAGTATTACATTTTATGGTATCAGAGCCCATTTTCAAAAATCGGCCGTGGTTTGGGTTCAAAAACATTTTCCAAAGCAGTTTGAATATTAAATTAAAAATGCATGTTCTAAAGGAAGTATGGCACCACGAGTATCCAGCACCAAGTCAAGTAAGTGTATGTTATTATTGTATGATTATAATAATTATGATATGACTGTAGGAATACTCTAGAACTTCTAGTTTTAGGTATCGAAACTATAGAGATTGAGACTATAGGATGCATTTTTGCAAAAACAACTCTACTTTCTATACTCCATAAAACATTGTTTAATAAACACTGAAATAGCTTAATGATTCATAAAACTCTTAATCAGATTAAATCGACTTAGTCAATATGAGTGCTAGAAGACGTGGACACGGAAGACGTGGACGTGGTAGAGGCCGAAGTGCTAGGGCTAGATCTTCAGCACCGAGGCATGTTTCCAAAAGGGAGGCATTGGCATTACCAGTGGCTGAAACAGAATCTCATGATCAAGCTGGGGTTGATGAGCTGACTCAGTTAGTTAAAGAAGTATTGGAGGAGGTTAAAGGAATCGGTGAGGCACTTCGAGTTGGGTGCGTGGACTGTAAGAAGAAAAGAGATCACGGTTTTTTAGGGTCGCAGTCTCGTTCTGTGAAGCGCGTCAAGGCACGTCCAAACTTTCCAGTTTGTGATTATTGCGGAAGGTGGCATTCGGGTGAACGCTGGAGGAGGTCAGGAGCATGTTTGAGATGCGGGTCTATGGAGCATAGGTCTCGGGATTGTTCCATCACCATTAAGACTGATATGTTTTGGTTGAATGTAGAAAATTTTATGAATGAGTGATAAATACCTGCTTGCTTCTAAGGATTTGATATTTGATGATGTGAAGAGTTTCCAAGGTTAAAGATAGAAAGCGAATTAGTGTTATTAAGATCAGAGTGTGCAGCGAAAGCATAGTAGTGTGATTTGAGCGATGCATTTAGTAGTAGGATGGAAATTTCGAGGATGAAATTTTTTTAAGGAGGGTAGAATTGTAACATCCTGAAATTGGGCCTAGTAGGATTAGGCCCAATGGACCTTGGGCGTAAGAATGTTTAAAATTTTCAAGAATATGAGAATGGCGTTGTTGCAAATTGGACTTATTAGTTAAGTGAATTTGAAAGGTTACGGGGTTTCTATGAAGTCTCGGGTTTAATTGGGCCTTAGGAAAAATTTGGCATTTTATCACTTTAAGGAGAGATGGTAAGTAGCTTCAAGGCTTATAGAAATAAATGAGTAAATTGTTAGCATAAATGAGAAATTAGTAAAGAGGTCTTGGTATTGTTTTGGCCAAAAATCCTATTTGCAACTTTTGTGTCATCTTCTTCCAATTGGCTATTCTCTTTATCGAAACCTCCTAGCACAATTGTGCATCTTTCTTCTCTTTTGTTTAGTCAAATATTCATCTTTTGTTCATCTTCTTTTGATAGCCAAATTTCTATCATCTTCTATCTTCCCCATTTTTGTGTGTTGGACATCTCTCCTTGGTTGAATCGGAGTTCTAGTGGGTGGCCTAATACCAAATCCTTGTCGATTCATTCGAAGTCATAAGCCAATTGGTGGGAATCGAGATTATCATTGATTAAGGCATGAAATCACGCGATACTCTCTACATGTGAATTTTTTGGAAATAGTGGTAAATTCGAACACCTATCTCTCGTAATAAGAGACTCGGATTGTTGGTGCCGCGAAAAATATCGTGTTATTGATTCCGAATAAGGTGAAATCCCGTACCTTTCGAAAACATGTTTGAAATGGTGTGTAATCTCACATATCTCTGAAATTTTATATGATATGTATTGTTATTCGCTCGAAATATCGAAGAAAAACAGAAACTGGCATCCGTGATCACTCGGGAGTGCGTATATTCGTAGTAGTAATCATATTTGTAATAAAATTGTTTCGATTAGAAACAGTGACGTGCCTTTAAAAAATCACGAAAAATAGGATAAAGGGAATTAGAAAGTGAATGAGATATCAAATAAAAGATTACTGTGTCTATTTTGATATGAAAGAAACAGAGAAGGAAAAGAATTTCATAATCTGAGATATCTTAATTTTAGTGAGACTGGTTCTGATTAACTTTGTGGTTCCCTGATCTATTTTGGAAAAATCATATAAAATTGTACAAAGTGAATTATGGGTTATAATTTATATTTATGGATTCCTTAGTGAGCCTATTTTCAATAGAAACAAGTGAGAGCAGTATATGAAAACCGTACAGTGAGATATTTGAAATTAAGGAAAGAGAGGTCAAAATCATTGGACAGTGTAACAAGGGAAATTTTAAGGAATAAATTGTACTAAATGGTTTAGAAAAAAATTCTAGAAAAATTTTAGTAAGAAGATATATGAGTTTAGTTTTAAAGAAAATTTATGGATTTAGATTTTGAGTTTTCAAACCGAAGTTATAGTCAATTTAGTCAGTATGACGCAGATGGATAGTTTCAAGTTTTATGTCCCAAATTAGAAATTAAGTCTGGGGTTGCAAAATTACAAAAATACCATTGGAGGGTAAATTATTGAAATACCCCTGGGTTGCGAGATTACTAAATTACCCTTAGTGGGTAAAATTACCAAATTACGAAATTGCCCTTATGTGCCGAATTACAAAAATACCATTATGGGTCGAATTACGAAAACGCCCCTAATGGGCCGATTTGATGGATTGCCTTAATGGGCCGATTTTTATATATTGCTTAATGGTCCAATTTGATATATGGCTAAATGGGCCAATTTGATATATGGCTAAATGGGCCGAATTTGATATATGGCATAATGGGTCGATTTTGCAAAGTGTTAATGGGCCAAATTGTTTGTAATAAATTTCTGATGTTGTTAATTATTGTTGTTATATTGTAAATATCATAAATTACTATGAATGTTGTATTCACATAATTCTGCATGGGTTTGGGATATTGATGATTGGAGGAATCTATTTGGTGGCTCTGCCACATATTTTGGTGACTCTGTCACAATTTGTCTGGTGGTTATGCCACGTATATTTTGTTATTCTGGTGGCTTCGCCACAAATTCTGATATTATAAATGGCTAAATGCTTGCGATTATAAATGGCCACTGGCCTGCGAATTATTATTATAAATGGCAATTTGACTGCGTTTTGGTGTGTTGGCGGGGTGGGTTGACTTGATCCCCACATGTGTGTTGGTTGTTACGGGTGGTGTGTAGCGGATGGATTATTAGGTTGGTTTGGGATTGCATTACATTCATTTGATTCATTTGATATATTCTGTTTTGTAAATGGGCTTTGGCCCAAGATTATGCCCTTAATGGGCTTTGGCCCAAGTTATTGTTAGATGGGCTCAGCGTGCCCAAAGTGTTTTTCAAAACCATTTTGCTAAATGGGTTCAAGTAAAAATTCTCGTTTAAAACAATTTAAGCAAAATAATAAGTAAACCAACCATAAAGCAAATAATAAAATAGTTCGAGGCCTTATTACAACTTAAACCAAAATAATAAAATAACGGAATAGAAATTTAAAATTCAAAACACTATTTCGAAGAATGGCCTCCATTGAGTCATCCATGGCCCAAGCCCACCTCACGGAGCATTACCTACTGTGGTTAAGAGAAAGGGGTGAGTTACAAGAACTCAGTGTATAATCCCTTACCATCATCCACTGGTGGAACACACATAGCAATATTTTGGGCCTAACCCAATTACAATTATAACATGTATATAATATGCATGTGATATGCAATTCCCAAACCAAGCCTAATTTCCATCCGCTACACACCCCGCACCAACCATCACACTTGTGGGATCAAGTCAACCCACCCGCCAACACACCATCGTGAGGCATTAAGCCATTTTATATTTGTGGCAAAGCCAATCAACTAGAGCAATAAGCCATTTGATTATTTGTGGCGAGCCAATCAACTAGAGGCAATAAGCCATATTTGTGGCGAGCCACGAACTAGAGGCAATAAGCCATTTGATTATTTGTGGCGAGCCACCGAACTAGATTTTGGCAAGCAGCCTTTCTTCTCTTCATCATTTTCCCAACCCATGCAAACATGTATGCATAACAATTTATATCCATATGATAATTTTAGCAAAAGGCCCAATTTACAAGAGAATCAATATTTCAAGTTTTTAATTAAGGCCCATAACACAAAATAACATTTAGCCCATTTAGCACTTTAGCAACTTAGGCCCAATTAACGATCTAGCATACTTTCGCCCATTTAACGATCTAGCGTAGATTTCGCCCATTTATTGATCTAGAGATTTCGCCCATTTAACTATTTATCGTGGTTTTGGCCCATTTAACAATCTAGCAAAATTTTGGCCCATTTAACGATCTAGCAAAATTTGGCCCATTAATCGATCTAGAAAATTTGGCCCATTATTCACATGAGGCCCTATAGCAACATATTTCAATTTGACCCATAAAGGTATTTTCGTAATTTAGTCCATAGGGACATTTTCATAATTCGCCCATTAGGGCATTTTCGTAACTTTACCCGTAAGGGCATTTTCATAATTCGGTAATCGTACCCACAAAGGGTAATTCAGTAATTTACCCTCTAAGGGTATAATGGTAATTTCGCAACCTAAGCTTAATTACTAATTTGGGGCATAAAAATGAAACTGTCCAACTGCATCACACTGACTAAATTGGCCATAACTCGAGTTAGAAAACTCGAAATCTAAATCCGTAAATTTTTCTTGAAACTAGACTCGTATATCTTTCAACTATAAGTTTTCCAGAATTTTTACCTTAACCATTTAGTACAGTTTATTCCTTAAAATTTCCCTTGTTTCACTGTCCAATGATTCTGACCTCTCTTAACTTAATCTCAAATATCTTACTGTATGATTTTCATCTACTGCTCCCACTTATTTCTTTTGAAAATAGATTCACTAAGGAATCCATACATATCAATTATAACTCTTAATTCACTTTGTACAATTTTATATGATTTTTCCAAAACAGAACAGAATACCACGAAGTCATTCAAAACCAGTCTCACTAAAATTAACATATCTCAGAATCTAATATTCGTTTTCCTTCTTCGTTTCTTCCATATTAAAATTAACACAGTAAGCTTTAATCTGATATCTTATTCACTTTGTAATTCCTTTTATCCAATTTTTCATGATTTTTCAAATACAAGACACTGTTTCTGACCGAAACTGTTTTATTACAAAATACGATTACCACTACGAATATACGCACTCTCGAGTGATCACGAATGCCGGTTAGCAGTTTTATTCGGTATTTCTACCGAATCACAGAATATTTCATGTAAACTTTCAAAGAGATGTGAGACTTACTCACCATTTCAAACATATATTCAGAAGGGTACGGGATTACACACCTTATTCGAATCGTAATACTAAATTCTCCATGGCACCTAAAGATACAATCGATCAACAATTAATCCCAAAACTGAATTTACCACTTCAACCAATTATTTTGATTGATTAACAATCTATCACTTACCAACAATCCGAGTCTCTTATTACGAGGGATAGGTGTTCGATTGGCCCTCGATAAAGTACTTGAGTCCTTAAAAGTGATTAACACAAAACAATGTTAGCCACACCTTATTCGCTTGAGGAGGAATCACCACAATACACCCCTTCACCTATATACGGCTTGGAAGAAAAAAAAATGAAATGAAAAGAGGAAAATCGATTACTTACCGATTTGATTAAGAAGAGATTGGATGGAAGAAGAGTGCCTTGTAATTTCGGAAATCAAAGGGAATAAACAATAGATGAAAATCTTGATCAAACAAAAAGCAAGAAAATGCACAATTGTGCTAGGGAATTCGCCAAAGTAAAAAGAAAGAAGAAACTATGGTCACCAAGGCTTGTAATTTCGCACAAAGCAAAGGAAAAGAAAAGAATTTGAGAGGAAAAACAATGCACTATTGTGCTACTATGATTTGGCAAGGAGGGTTGCAAAATTGAGAGAAATGGCACAAAGTTGTCAAAAGGATTTTGGCCAAAACAAAGCTAAGACTTTACCAAATGCCAAATAAAATTTCAGCCACCTAATTACTCCAAAAAAAAAAAACCATCCACATGCATCCCCTTTAGGATAAGATTTGGCCACTCATACTTTCCAAAACACCTCCCGATATTAGCCTCTTGTCCCCTTTCTTTCCTATTCCTCTTGATTCCTTTCCCAAACTTTAACCTTGCCATATTCTTTTAGCCACCTTTCCAAAATAATAAAGTCCACACTTACCAAAAATACTTCTTGGCCGACACATAAGGAAAGCAAAAATAATAGTCAAATTTGCAAACAATGGGATTTGAACCTCTTCCTCAAGGTACATCACTTAATGCCATAACCTCTTTACCACAAGCTCCTTTATGCTAACAAATTACTCATCTAATTCCATAAGCCTTGAAGCCACTTACTATCTCTCCTTAATAGGCTAAATCACAAAATTTTACTAAGGCCCAACTCGAACCCGGAACTTCATAGAAGCCTCGTAACCTTCCAAATTCACTTAACTAATAAGTCCAATTTGCAATATTGTCATTCTCTTGTTCTCAAAATTTTAAACATTCCTACGCCATTGGGCCCAATCCTACTAGGCCCAATTTTAGGATGTTACAATTTCACATTGAGTTCTTGTAACTCACCCCTTTTTTCTTTCTTAATCCTTTCAGGTTATACTCAGTGATGTGGACTTGGGCCATGGATGACTCGGTGGAGGCCATAGTTCAGAAATGATTTTTATTGAACTTTAGTTTCCTGATTTCGTTCACTTTATTATTCTTACTATTTTGGGTTTATTTTGTGTTGTAATAAGGCCTCTGAAATATTTTATTTTGCTTATGTTTTTGTCGTACTTAGTATTATGCTTGAATTGTTTTTAAATGGAGATTTTTCTAAAAAAATTAAATAAAGGTTTTCCAAAATTGATTAACAAATGGATTTCAAAATAAACTTTTACAAATATTTTTAACATGGAAATTGTCTTTCGAATTATCAATGAAATTTTCAAACGTCATTTTCAAAAGTCACGGTTTTATAAGAGCATTTTTCAAATTTATCGATTTATCAATCAATCTTCGAGGTTAGTAGTATTTTATCAAATATTTCGAATCAAACTTGTTTTCTTGATTTTAACAAAACTTATTTTAGTACGAATCACAAATCCTTTATACGTTTTCTTCAATGTGACACACTAGATTTGGGCCTAACTTCTGGGCCGGGTTTGGGGTGTTACAAACTCTTTCAAGACTCACAGCATTGCTTGGGACAGAGTGATGTCCTCCCTCATACGGTCTTGTGATCCATTTTCAGTCACGGGTGACGCAAGTGCGTCCATTTCCATCATACGTCCCAACGCTTTAGACACAACTCTAGCTCCTCGGCCTTTACCACGGCCACGTCTACCACGTCGACATCCTCTAGCGCTCATATTGGGTAATTCGATTTAATCTGATTAAAAGTCTTATGAATCAGTATACTATTTTGGTGTTTATTACACAATGTTTTATGAAACATAAGAAGTAAAGTTGTTTTCGTAATCGCATCCTATAGTCTCAATCTCTAAAACTAGAAGTTCTAGAGTATTCCTACAGTCATATCATACAATTATAATCATACAATAATAACATACACTTACTTGACTTGGTGCCGGATACCCGTGGTACCATACTTCCTTTAAAAAACATACGTTCTAAATTATATTTTTTACATTTCAAAACGGTTTTGAAAATATTTTTGAACCCAAACCACTGTCAAGTTTTGAACTGGACTCTGATACCAAAAAATGTAACACCCCAAACTCGGCCTATGCGTTTAAGGCTAGATTTGACATGTCACATGAGAAAATACTACTAAGTCCTTTTTCCTAAACAGATCAATTAAAACAACTCCCTTTTAGAAAAAAAATTTATAAAGTATTATTGAATAAAAGTTTGATTGATAATTCGATAAAATTTGAGATATGAAAATCTTATAAATCGTAACTTTAAAAAAATATCTTTAATGGTTTTGAGAAAATTTGAGAATAATTTCAAAAGCATTGATGAAAATTTTAAGAGAAATTTTGAGTTAAAAATATGTTTGTAAAAGTTTATTATGAAACCCTTTTTGTTTATTCATTTTGATAAAATGTTTATTTTTAGAAAAATTTCCATTTGAAGTACTTAGTGCAAAATTTAAATTCGTCAAACAATAAAAAAAAAATCCAGAGGCCTTATTACAACTTAACTCAAATAGTAAATTAATTAAAAGTACTAAAGAAATCCAAATTTCCAACTTAAACCATTTTTGTAGTATGGCCTCCATCGAGGCATCCACGGCCCAAGTCTCCATCACTGATTATTACCTGAAAAGGATAAGAAAAACTGGGGGTGAGTTACTAGTACTCAGTGTGTAACCTACTTATCGTTGTCCACTGGGCCAAAATCTCATTAAGCAATTATTTGGGCCTAAGCCCATTTACAATAACAATAATATATCAAAATATAACATGTATATGAAATGCAATTCCCAAACCAAGCCTAGTAATCCATCCGCTACACACCACCGTACCAACCAACACAAATTGTGGGGATCATCAACAACCCACCGCCAACACACCAATCGCAGGCATTAAGCCATTTATAGCAAATTTTGTTGTGGACAAGCCACCAGAATAATAGAATTTACGTGGCATTGCCACTATACAAATTTGTGGCAGGGCCACCAAAATTATGTAGCAGAGCTACCAAAACTTCTCTTCATCATTATCCCATCCCATGCAATTCATGTATATAATGCATAACAAATCACAATAATTTATTCGGATATTTATTACAAAAATTATGGCCCATTATAACAATTTATCAAGTTGGCCCATTTGAGCAGAGAATCATCTTGGCCCATTTCGCAAATTTTCAGATTGGCCTATATAACAATTTATCAATCGGCCCACATATTCATATATCAATCGGCCCATTTAGCAATTATTTCGATTTGGCCCACATAACAAAATATATCGATTTGGCTCACATAGAAAAATATATCGTTTTGGCCCATTAAAGGTATTTTCGTAATCTTTCATGGTGTTAATACCGATTTTATCAATTTTATCAAATAATGAGATCTAAGCCAATCGTTTTCCGATTTCACCAAGATACGACTAAATCAAGCGATTTACTACCAATACGATAATAGTCTTTAACCCATGGAATACGGTGTGAGAATACACACCTGATTACGGTAAGCATTATGCTTTCTCGATCGTCGTCACCTAAAATTTTATAACGCTTGATTAGTCGACATACGCGATTTAATAAATCTACTTTAAAACAAATGATCTAAAATTTACCCTCGGAATCGTGAACAACTACGATTTGTCGGTTTTCTCCGGATAACGGTCCACAACTCGGTGGAAAATCCCGAATCACTGATGCCTCAAAATTGCGAACGACCTCGAATAGTCGATTCTCACCAGATGAGGGTCCACAACCCGGTGGAAAGTCTCGAATTGCCGAAACAACCCTTCGCTTGAATTTAGGAGTTGGGATCGTTAATCCACTCCTTTTGAGATCTCCACTTGACTTTCCTTTCGAATCAGTACCGCAAGCCTCCATTCGATTAGATCTTATATAGATGGATATTACGATAAAAATGATTGTCCAAGGGTGAATGATCGACTTACCACAAATTTTCTGAGTGATCAACGAGTGGATAGATCAAATGATTTAGTCCCTATAGTTACAATCGGTTAATTATCACCATACTAATAACATCTTAATGAATAAAGAATGATTATAGAATCCGTGAAGAACTCTTACCTTAAAGATTTTAGGACCGATTTCTAGCGATTATACGATGACTTCAAAAATCCAAGTTTCGGCCTTCCACTATATCTCTATGAGGAAGAAAATGATTTCAAATGAAAGAAAATAAGGTGATGGTCTCGGTCAAAATAACCATCCAAAAAACAAAGTATGGATTCGGTCATAAGAGAGAAAAGAAAGAAAATAAAAAGTTAAAAAGAGTACTTACCAATTGATCAAGGGATGAGTGACAACTTGAATGAAAAAGAAAGATTAATAGAGAGATGAAAAGGTTTCGGTAATGAAGAAATAATGAGCACAAAATTTGGCTATGGTGAAAAGGATTAGAGTAGAAGAGATGCTTGAAGGGTTTTGTGAAAAAGAAAAGAAGGAAGAAGAAAAAGAATGGTTCACTAGCTTGGTTTTCAAGAAAGAAGAAAGAAAAATTTTAATCTCAATTGTTGGTGTACATTCGGCAACAAGAAGAAAGAAATAAGAGAATATGCACCTCAAATTAAAGATTCGGCAAGAGGGAAAATTTGGAGAGAAGAGAAGAATGTCACAAAAGTTGAAAAATGAAATTTTGGCCAAAACAATACCGAAAACTCTTACCAATTGCCTAAGACAAAATCGGCTAAGAGAATAGAATTTTTTTTTTGAGAAAAAGGCACACTTGATGTAACACCCCAAACCCGGCCCAAACGCTACAACCGGATCTGGTATGTCACTTAAGGGATTTTACAAAACATGTCGCATATTAGAAAACAATTACTAGGTTTAAACCTTTATTTCGAAAGCTTAAGAATTCATTAAAGTGTAAAATATTAAGTTATAAATTATCTTGGTGGATTTTAAATAAAAACTGAAATTTCGTACATGTCTTAACTTAATTGGAAACATAAAACTTAAAAGCCCAACATAAAATCCAAAACAAAAATAATAGTCTAGTGGCCCGTGGCCTTATTACAACCATTTTTAAAAATCCGTAAAATATAAAAAAAAAACAAACTAAAGTCTTTTAGCTGAATCTAATTGCTCTTTTGCATGGCCACCTTGCGTTCCTCTCCGGCCGGTCCAAGCAAGAGGTGCCACGAAATTGTTAAATTAAAAGGGTGAGTCATGAGACTCAGCAGCAAACCTTGTGCACCATTAGATTTGGGCTTTAGTCCCATAAAATGTAATAATAAAAATTAATATACATGACAAAAATTATGCAAAGCCCAACCCAAATCCTAGGTTTCTATCCGCTACATGCCCTCATATTAGCCTTTCACACCGCTAGATTTCTACAATCAACCCACAACGCTTCACGCCTTGATGGCGGTGGTGCTGCTCATCATCGATCATGGTCAGTAGCTACTACAATGAGATCACGCAAAAGCCGCTTCTAGCAGATCATGGTAAGGAACCGTTACAACATATAACTTCCTCCTTTCATCAAACCCAACCCATGCAATCACATAAAATCAATACTCTTATATCGTTTAATCAAAACATTCACTAACCTGGTGACTTGCCTTTACCCTCTTTGGGTTTCCATCATTATGCTAGGATTTCGGTATATATCAAAACATATAAGACTTATAATCATATATTAATCAAATAGATCTAGATGGTGTGGAGAATTACACACCTGATATCGCGAAATCCAATATTCTTAGTCGATGTCCTTGCTATCCGGATCTCTTATCCTCAATCTATAGCCTTGGAATCCCGAAAATAACATGACTCAAAGGTTACTGAACCTTGACTTTAAAGATCTAGGCGTTGGACTCCTTTTCAGATACCAAAATACCAAAAAATAAGAAAAACCTTTGATTAGTCACTTGAATAGCTATTCGGCTAGAGACCTTGAAAAGCCGGAGAAATATTGGAAACTCAAAATCGACACATACCTATTAATTTCTTCAAAATTTCGCCACAAGTAGGTACCCCAGAATGATTTCGGCACACATATGGAAGACTAGATCTCACATTTTTGGCTTTTAGAAAATCTAAGCGAGGTGTTTCGGCTTCGAAGAAAGTAAGCCAAAAGTAAGGGAAGCTTAGAGGTTTCGGCTAAAGGGTTTGAATGAGACGAGAAAAGAATTTGTCAGAGGTTTGACCAACTGAAGAGAAGAAAAGAAAAGAGAGGGAGAATAGCATAGGAATTTTGGCAAAGCAAAGAGAAAGATGAGAGAACTAGCTAGGAATTTCGGCACACATACCTTAAGCCAAAATCGAATGCCCTTTTCTTTTCAAATTCTTAATAATTTCGGATAACATTAAACACTTAAAGATGGCTCCAATCTTTGATCTATTATCTCCTCAAAAATAGCCCTAATTCCTCTCTTCATTATCTGCCTAATTATCCACATAAAATAAACATTAAAACCCAAAAAATAGCCTTGTGCCATCCCCCCTATTGTCCCCTTAAATGCTGAAATTTAGCCCTCAAACTTGGGCTCCAAGCAGCCAAATTTTGGGCCTTCCTCATACTCAAGTGACGCCACTTAAATCTCCCCTCTACCGTGCTCCTAGTTGCTGGGCCACAAGCCCAATATGTCACTTAAACTATTAAAACTTTAATTTAAGCCCGTGGAGTGTCTAAACAAAATATTTAAAACAAGACCTCAGCCCAATTTGAGCCCCAATCGTACCTCAAATTCTCAAATTAATATTTTAAGCAGTCAAACACATAAAATGTACAGACCCAATTATTCAGGGTGTTACAGTTCTACCCCTCTTAAAATAAATTTCGTTCTCAAAATTTACCTAATCAAAAGAGATGGGGATACTGCTGTCGCATAACATCCTCTGGCTCCCACGTCGCCACTTTTGCACCGTGATTTTGCCATAGAACTTTGACCAAAGGGACGGACTTCCTTCTCAACACTTTTACGTCTCGATCCAAGATTTGCACTGGTTCCTCCTCGAAAGATAAATCTGGCCTTACTTTAATTTCTTCCACTGGCACCACGTGCGATGGATCAGAACGATAATGTCTTAGCATTGAGACATGGAATACGTCATGTATCTGTTCTAACTCTGAAGGCAACTCCAAACAATAAGCCACTGGGCCCACACGTTCTAGCACTCGATAAGGCCCAGTAAACTGAGGACTTAGCTTACCCTTCCGTCCAAACCTCATTACCTTTTTCCATAGAGATACCTTCAAAAAGACTTGGTCTCCTACTGCAAATTCCACCTCCTTCCGTTTTAAATCTGCATAAGACTTCTACCGATCAGACGCTTCCTTCAATCGAGCCCGTATTAACTTAACTTTCTCTTCCATTTTCGAAACTAGTTCTGGACCCAACATCTGACGTTCACCCAACTCCGTCCAACAAGTAGGGGTATGACATCTCCTTCCATACAACGCTTCATAAGGTGCCATCTGAATACTAGCTTGATAACTATTATTGTATGCGAATTCTGCCAAGGGTAAATACTCCTCCCAACTACCCCTAAAATCAATGATGCAACCTCTTAGCATATCCTCCAAGATCTGAATTATCCTCTCAGACTGACCATCAGTCTGTGGGTGAAAAGTAGTACTAAAGTCTAACCTTGTTCCCATTGCTTGATGAAGAGCCTTCCAAAATCGTGACGTGAACCTAGGGTCCCTATCCGATATGATCGACACCGGTACACCATGTAATCTTACAACCTCAGCCACGTACAACTTAGCCAACCTTTGTAGAGAAAAGTCCACTCGAACCGGTATGAAGTGAGCAGACGTCGTCAACCGATCCACAATCACCCAAATTGAATCTTTCTTAGTGGCCATAAGGGGTAACCCACTAACGAAATCCATCGTGATTCTTTCCCATTTCCATTGGGGAATCTTCATCGGTTGCAACAACCCCGAAGGCAACTGGTGTTCAGCTTTGACTTGCTAACACGTCAAACACTTCCCCACATATTCCGTAACTTCTCACTTCAAACCTAGCCACCAGAACTACTCTCGCAAATCCCGATACATCTTAACTCCTCCAGGATGCATAGCATAAGGGCTACTATGCGATTCTCGAAGAATCATCTGCCTTAACTCTCATCTTTTGGCATACAAACCTTCCCACAGAAACACAAAACTCCATCATTGTTCAGACTGTAGTCCTCTACTTCACCTTCCCGCACTTGTCGGATTCGAGTACTTAAGACATCATCCAAAAGTTGCTTCTCTTTGATTTGACTTGTCCACATAGGTCTTACTTGTAGTTCAGCTACCAAACTGCCATCCTCATACAAACTAAGATGAGCGAACATTACCCTTAAGTCTGCTATCGCCTCCCTACTCAACGCATCCGCCACCACATTTGCCTTACCCGAATGGTACTCAATCGAGCAGTCATAATCCTTTTACAGCTCGATCCACCTTCTCTGTCTTAGGTTCAACTCCTTCTGAGTGAGGAGATACTTCAAGCTCTTACGCCAGTGTAAATAACTGACTTCTCCCCGTACAAGTAGTGTCTCTAGATCTTCAGAGCAAACACTACCACCGCCAATTCCAAATCATGCGTAGGGTAGTTAACTCATACGGTCTTAACTATCGAGACGCATACACCACCACTTTTCCTTCTTGTATCAACACACACCCTAAACCTGTGTGTGACGCATCACAGTAGACGGTAAATTTTTTTCCCGCCTCTGGTTGAACTAACACCGATGCTTCTGTCAGGATTCTCTTCAACTTCTCAAAACTCTCTTGCTATTTATCGACCCACACGAATGATACTCCATTCCTCAACAACTTAGTTAAAGGTGCTGCTATTGAAGAGAACCCCTCAACAAACCTTCGATAATATCCTGCTAATCCTGAGAAACTTCTAATCTCCGCCACTGACTTTGGCGGTTTCCAATCCAATACGGCTTCTATCTTCCGAGGGTCCACCCTAATTCCTTCTGTGAAAACCACATGCCCTAAGAAGGTCACTTCCCTTAACCAGAACTCATACTTGTTGAACTTAGCGAACAACTGCTTCTCCCTCAGGATTTGCAGCACCACCCGAAGATGTGCATCATGTTCCTCCTCAGACTTGGAATAAACCAGGATATCATCGATGAACACTACGATGAACCGATCTAGGTATGGCTGAAATACCCGATTCATCATATCCATGAATGTCGCTGGCACATTCGTTAACCCGAACGGCATCACCAAGAACTCATAATGACCGTACCAAGTCCGAAATGTCGTCTTATGAATGTCCTCTTCTTTTACCTTTAACTGATGATAACCCGACCTTAGATCAATCTTTGAAAAGACCGAAGCTTCTTTAAGTTGATTGAACAGGTCATCGATTCTCGATAATGGGTACTTATTCTTAATCATCAACTTATTCAGTTGATGATAGTCCACGCACATACGCATGGAGCCATCCTTCTTCTGCACGAATAGGACTGACGCTCCCTATGGATACACACTTGGTTAGATAAATCCTCGATCCAAAAGCTCCTTGATCTGAGCTTTGAGCTCCACCAGCTCCTTCGGCACTATTCAATAAGGAGCAATAGATACCGGAGTCGTACCCGGGAGTAGTTCTATTCCAAACTCCACTTCGCGATCTGGGGGTAATCTTGACAACTCCTCCAGAAAGACATCCGCAAAATCCTTGACCGTTCGAACTTCATCGACAGTCACCTCCTTAGTATCCAAAGCACTAATAAAAGCTAGAAAGGCGTTACATCCCTTCCGAATCATCTTAACAGCTTTCAACGCCGACACTACGTTGGACAGATAGTTCCTTCCCTCTCCTAACACAACCACCTCCCCGCCTTTCGGGGTACTTAACACCATGCGCTTAGACCCACAATCCAACTTAGCACGATGCTTTGCCAACTAATCCATTCCTAAGATAAGGTCAAACTCTCCAAATGGTAATTCCATTAAGTCTGCTAGAAACAATACCCCTTGAATCTCTAAAGGTACATCCTTTAATAGCTTGTCCACGATCCTAGATTGTCCTAGGGGACTAACCACAGTCATCTTCCTAGTGGTTATTTTATGGTCTATAGTTAGAGTCTCAGATACTGAACATGCAATATAGGAGTGGGTTGACCCAATATCAATCAAGGCAAGGAAAGGGTTATCAGCGATAAGAAACGTACCGGTTATAACATCCAGTGCGTCACCATCCTCTCGTCGGTGAACTGCGTACACTAGACCTAGCTGCCTCGCATCTACATTACCTGCACCTCTACCAGGTGTTCCACGACCTCGACTAGATCCATTTCCTCTTCTGGCTGCACACCGACCCCTTGGTCTAGGCTGATCACCTCTCCTAACCTAATCTGAACCTCAGCCCGCTGGCTGTACCCGATCTATTTTAAGACAGTCCTTAATCAGATGTTCTGTGGATCCACACCTAAAACATCCACTAATTTTCATTCTACACTCCCTATAATGCGTCCTCCCACATGTAGAACATGCTCGATTCTGGCCCATCGGAGCACGAGCTGGCCCATCAGTCCTAAGCCTCTTCTAAAAGTTCCCAGATGCTCTTGATGGTCCAAAACTTCTCTTACTCTTACCTCGATCCTTATCCCTTTCTTGTCTCTCAGGCCGTTTCACCTCCTCAGCTATCTTAACCTTATCCACCAAAACAGAAAAAACTCTCTCTCGCTGCGGTGCTATCAGAATCCTTAACTCATTCCAGCCCATCCTCGAACCGAACACAACGTTCATATTCTGTTGCTACCATTCCTCAAGCATAGCGGCTCAAACGTAGAAACTCTGCCTCATATTCAGCCACAGACTTACTTCCCTGCACCAAGTTCAAGAATGCCTTCCTTTGTGCATCCATGTAGCTAGCCCCAACATACTTTCCCTGGAACGACTCCTTAAAGAAGCCCCAGTCAATCTGGTATGTGGCAGTACCTTCTTTCACTGTGAGCCACCACTGATAGGCCTCGTCTTGGAGGAGAGACACGACCCCTTTCAACTTCTCCTCCACCGTTAAGTCTAGGTCATCCATTATACGTTTCATTGCCTCCAACCAATATTCAGTAGAACTTGGGGCTATACCAGAGACTCCCCTAAATACTTCTGCCCCATTATTTCTAAGTCTTTCCGGCACTGATTTTTGGGCTCCTATGCCCAAACCACCTCGACCACTCTCTAAAACTCTTAGCTTGCACGAGACACCACATCCTCTCCACTGTCTCGATCTTGAAATTCTCCTCCACAACTTGGCGCTTTGGCATCTCATTTTTCGACTGTGGCGGACCTCTCGGCTCGACACGGTCATCCTACCCCTACCACGACCACACGACGGACGTTCTTGACCCCTTGTGCTTATTCTTCCGACTCGTATTTATATGATTAGAAATTTTATGTGTTATTACTTCTTTCCACTGATTATCCACAAATAATTTTATGAAAAAGCAGGTCGATAGTGGTTCTTTCGATTTAAGATTCTATCTACCAGTTCAGTTCTCACATCTACTACCCTAATTCAGAGAATCTCATACATTCACAATCAGCATATAGAGGCATTCACAAACTTACGTTTATCACCTAAGGGTATTTTTGTCATTTCACTACCCAGAGGTATTTTCGTAATTTTACCCTACATGGGTATTTTCATAATTTTCCAAAATAGAGTTCCTTGGTGATTTCATGAAATAAGGGTATTTTGGTAATTTTGCAATCTGGAGGTATTTCGATAATTTTAAAATTTGGGGTAATTTAGTAATTTTACAAATTAGGGGTCATTTGGTAATTTTACAAACCAGGGGTATTTTGGTCATTTTGTAAAATAAGGGTAGTTTGGTAATTTTTCAAACTAGGGATATTTCGATGTTGTTGTTGTTTTTTTAAAAAGGGGTACTTTGGGGATATCTAGCTTCATAGTCCGAGTTACTCTTGTAAACATGAGGTTTTTCGGGTAAAGTTTTCAAAACATGGTTGATTGGAAATTTTTCATAACTCAAATGTATTTTTGAAAATTTTACAAAACTTGGGGATTTTTTTTTTTTAAAAAAAGATAGGGTGGCTGGTCCCTTTCGGGTTTTTATTATAAGGTTTAGCCCATCAACAAATCCTTGTAGCTAGGATGAATAGTCACTACACACCAAGTAAGATTCTAGTGAAGAGGAGGCGAGTCACCAGGACTGCTTAAATACCAAGCTCCCCCTAAATCTACTCCTAGACATGCGTATGTCTATTGGCACACCCTAACTCGGCTAAGGTGAACAATCACTACGCTCCAGGTAGGATTCCAGCAAAGAGGAGGTGAGTCACTAGGACTACTTAAATACCAGGCTCTTCTGGATCCAATCCTAGACATGCGTATGCCTGTTACCACACCTTAGTCTTACGGCTCATTCACGGGTTTGTTTAGTGGAATTAAGTCTTATAAAATTTAAGAAGTGGTTTCAGCTAGGCCTAGAGTCCATCAAGTTCTAATCTAATTAATCTACGTCCCAAGAGCCCATTAAGCCCACATATATTTCACACAATGGTTTAGAGTACTTACCTGGCGGACTTGGGCCGAAGACAGGTGCCATGCTGAAAAACCCATCCTGTAACATTTATAAAGCATGCATACTTCAAAATCCTATTTTTAGAAAATGTTTTGAGCCCAAAACCCCAGAGCTGAGTTTTGAACCGGGCTCTGATACCAATTTGTAACACCCCAAACCCAGCCAAAATGCTACAACCGGATCTGGTATGTCACTTAAGGGATTTTACAAAACATGCCGTATATTGGAAAATAATTATTGGGTTTAAACCTTTATTTCGAAAGCTTAAGAATTCATTAAAGTGTAAAATATTAAGTTATAAATTATCTTGGTGGATTTTAAATAAAAACTAAAATTTCATACATGTCTTAACTTAATTGGAAACATAAAACTTAAAAGCCCAACATAAAACCCAAAACAAAAACAATAGTCTAGTGGCCCGTGGCCTTATTACAACCATTTTTAAAAATTCACAAAATATAAAAATAACAAACTAATATCTTTTAGCTGAATCCAATTGCTCTTTTGCATGGCCACCTCGCATTCCTCTCCAGCCCGGTCCAAAGCACTAGGTGTCACCTGAAATTGTTAAATTAAAAGGGTGAGTCGCGAGACTTAGTGTGTGACCCTCGTGCACCATTTGATTTGGGCTTTAGCCCCATAAAACATAATAATCAAAATTAATATACATGACAAAAATTATGCAAAGCCCAACCCAAATCCTAGGTTTCCATCTGCTACTGCACTACATACCAGCCTTTCACACCGCTAGATTTCTACAATCAACCCATTACGCCACACGCCTTGATGGCGGTCGTGTTGCTCATCATCGATCATAGTAGTAGCTACAACAGATCATGGCGAAAGTTACTACAATAGATCACAGTAAGGAACCGCTACAACAGATCACGGTAAAAACCGCTACAACATATAACTTCCTCCTTTCATCAAACCTAACCCATGCAATCACATAAAATCAATATTCTTATATCGCTTAATCAAAACATTCACTAACCCGGTGATTTGCCTTTACGCTCTTTGGGTTTCGTCATTATGCCGGATTTGGCATATATCAAAACATATAAGACTTATAATCATATATTAATCAAACAGATCTAGATGGTGTGGAGAATTACACACCTGATATTGCGAAATCCAATAATCTTAGTCGATGTTCTTACTATTCGGATCTCTTATCCTCAATCTATAGCCTTGGAATCCCGAAAATAACACGACTCAAAGGTTACTGAACCTTGACTTTAAAGATCTAGGCATTGGACTCCTTTTCAGATCCTAAAATACCAAAAAATAAGAAAAACCTTTGATTAGTCACTTGAATAGCTATTCGGCTAGAGACTTTGAAAAGCCGGAGAAATATTGGAAACTCAAAATCGACACATACCTATTGATTTCTTCAAAATTTTGGCATAGGTAGGTACCCCAGAATGATTTCAGCACACATATGGAATACTAGATCTCACATTTTCGGCTTTTAGAAAATCTAAGCGATGTGTTTAGGCTTTGAAGAAAGTAAGCAAAAAGTAAGGGAAGCTTAGAGGTTTCGGCTAAAGGGTTTGAATGAGATGAGAAAAGAATTTGTCAGAGGTTTGGCCAACTAAAGAGAAGAAAAGAAAGGATAGGAAGAATAGCATAGGAATTTCGGCAAAGCAAAGAGAAAGATGAGAGAACTAGCTAGCAATTTTGGCACACATACCTTAAGCCAAAATCGAATGCCCTTTTCTTTTCAAATTCTTAATAATTTCGGTTAACATTAAACACTTAAAGATGGCTCCAATCTTTGATCTATTATCTCCTCAAAAATAGCCCTAATTCCTCTCTTCATTCTCTGCCTAATTATCCATATAAAATAAACATTAAAAACCCAAAAAAAAGCCGTGTTTCGTCCCCCTATTGTCCCCTTAAATGCCAAAATTTAGCCCTCAAACTTGGGCTCCAGGCAGCCAAATTTTGTGCCTTCCTCATACTCAAGTGACGCCACTTAAATCTCCCCTCTACCGTGCTCCTAGTTGCTGGGCCACAAGCCCAATATGTCACTTAAACTATTAAAACTTTAATTTAAGCCCTTAGAGTGTCTAAACAAAATATTTAAAACAAGGCCTCAGCCCAATTTGAGCCCCAATCGTACCTCAAATTCTCAAATTAATATTTTAAGTAGTCAAACACATAAAATGCACAGACCCAATTATTCAGGGTGTTACACTTGATGCTAATGGAAATGACCAAAACTAGCACTAAAGCCTTACCAAGACACTAACAAAATTCGGCTATCACCCCTTTAGCCCCAAAAATTGTCCACATTCATAGTCATAAGGGTCAACATTTTGCCAACCATACTTTCCATAGCATTCTCCATGAAATAAGGCACATGCTCCCCTTACTTGCCTTATTCTTTTGATTCCTTTCCCCAACATCAACCTTTCATTATTTCTTAGCCACCTTACCAAAAATAAAGAGGTCCAACTTGCCATGTATACCTCTTGGCCGACACTTTAGGAAAGAGTGCAAAAATATTAGTAAAAAATTTGCACACAATGGGATTTGAACCTCTTTCCTCAAGGTACTACAAGTGGCGCCATATCCTCTCTACTAATTGCTCATTTATGCTAACCATTTACTCATTTATTCCCATATGCTTTAAGGTCACTTACTCCATCTCCTTAAAGTGCTAAATGCCAAAAATTTTACTAGGTCCAAATAAACCCCGAGCCTTCTCAGGACCTCCTAAACATACAAAATTAATAATTTAACTAACTTAACACCAAAGCAATACAACACA
Organism: Gossypium rotundifolium; assembly: GCA_025506655.1. Lineage (NCBI taxonomy): Eukaryota > Viridiplantae > Streptophyta > Magnoliopsida > Malvales > Malvaceae > Gossypium > Gossypium rotundifolium. The sequence continues at coordinate 26,667,456 of CP106727.1, forward strand.
TAAAATTCTAAATTTTAGGGTGTTACATTTAACCTTTAATGTCGCAACATCGAACTCCCTGATGTCAAGGTCGCGACATTGGTCTTGTAATGTCACGAAATCGGCCTTGGACCCGGTGTGAAGAAACCAAGAACGGTCGCAACCTTAATCTATCAATGTTATGGCCTAGAGCCCTTCGATGTCAATGTTGAAACATTGGTATTGCAATGTCACAAAATCGAGTCTAACGTAGCCAAAATCAAGAGTTTAGAGAATTTAATGATATGGACATAGTTGTAATAGATGATTTAATATTATTTTGCTTATAAATACCACATTATATAAGCTATTTGGTGGTGGCTAAGTAGAAATTAGAGAATTTAGATTAAGGCAACATACATTTTCTTTTACTTTTCATTTTCTTAGTTTTAGGTTTTTATTTTATTTTCTCTTTTCTTGTAGAATAGAGTTTATTTTTCATTGTTATAATTTCTTTTCATTTATGAAGATTGTAACACCCTCACTCAATCTAGTTGCCAAACCCGAGTTATATGATGCTACAACAATTAATGGAGCAAATCACATACAGTTCCAACATTTAAAATTCAATTAAACATTGAAAATAGTTCATAATCCATGCATAATTTGATTTAAAAGCAAATTCAAGTCTCAATCGAGCTTAAGAAAGCTCTTAAGTTGACCCGAGTACAAATAAGGACTAAATTGAAAACTTTCAATAAGTAGGAAAAATTCTCAAAATAGGGTCACACAGCCATTTTCAAAATGTGTAATTGAAGTCACACGGCTGTGTAACTCAATAAAGCCGTGTGGACCTAGATGCAAAAATTCATCAATAGTCACAAGGCTGTGTGGCTAGGCCGTGTAACATATTGAGATCGTGCGAAAAACTAAATGACCAAATTTGATACATTCACCTTGTATATGTGAAATATAAAAACTAACTGGTTGTTTGTTACATGGGTAATCATGTGTATGGTTGTATGGATGGGTCGTGTAATATATTTGGCCATCAATTGAAATCACATGAGAAAAATTACCCGACTCATGATTTAGAACTTGCAACTATTGTGTTTGCATTGAAAATCTAGTGACACTCTTTGTACGAAGAAAAATGTCACATTTTCACCGATCACAAAAGTATGAAGTATTTGTTCCGCAAAAAGAATAAAATTTGAGACAACGAAGATGGTTGGAGCTACTAAAAGATTATGATTTGATCATCAATTATCATCCAGGAAAAGCTAATGTTGTTGTTGATGCTTTAAGTAGAAAAAATTATTTTCTTTGCAAGCTTTGAATACTCGTTTGATGTTGATTGATGATGGTTCCATTTAATTAAATTAAAAGCTAAACCAATATTTCTACAAAAGATTTCTGAAGCTCAAAAAGTGATTTCAAGTTGATTACTAAACGAGAACAGATTGAAAAGACATATGGTTCAGAATTTCATGTTAGTTTTGATGGTAGTTTTTATTTCTTAAACAAAATTTTTGTTCTGAGAAATTCTGATATTATACAGAAGATTTTACAAGAAGCTCACAACAGTAGGTATTCGATACACCTTGGTAGTAACAAAATGTATGGTGATTGGAAACAAATGTACTGGTGGCCAAGTATGAAACGTGAGATTTTAGAATTTGTATCTAAATGTTTGATTTTCCAGTAAGTCAAAGCCGAGCATCTAGTACCTTCTGGATTACTACAACCTATGATGATTCTAGAATGAAAATGGGAACGTGTTATGATGGATTTTGTCTCAGGGTTACCGTTGTCTCGTGGAAGAAAGATGCTATTTGGGTTGTTGTTTATCGTTTGACTAAATCCACACATTTCATTCCAGTACATATGGATTATTCACTTGAGAAGCTGACAGAATTATACGTTTCTGAGATTGTTGGACTACATGGTGTACCAGTGTCTATTATTTTTTTTACTGAGATCCACGGTTTACTTCTAGATTTTGGAGTAAATTGCACGAAGCTCTAGGTACTCGACTAAATTTTAGTACATCATTCCATCCAAAGACCGATGGTCAATCTGAGTGAGTGATACAAGTACTCGAGGACATGCTCCGTTGTTGCATTTTAGAGAAAGTTGGGAAAATTTTCTTTCGTTGGTTGAGTTTTCATATAATAATAGTTATCACGCTAGTATTAAAATGGCGTTATATGAAGCTTTATATGGTAGAAAATGTAGAACTCCATTATACTGGACTAAATTGAGTGAGAAAAAGCTTTTCGGTGTCAATTTGATTCGAGAAAAAGAAGAAAAGTCAAAGTAATTCGTGATTGTTTGAAAGCTGCTTTTGACCATCAGAAGTCATATGCGGATTTGAAAATAAAATATATTAAATTTCAAATTGGCGGCAAATGGAAGCTTAATCCACGATTTATCGGGCCGTTAAGATCATCTAGAGAATTGGGCCAGCAGCTTATCGTTTAGCTTTGCCATCTAAATTATAAAAAAATACAAAACGTGTTTCACGTATCGATGTTAGGAGGTATCAATCTGACCCTTCACACGTGATTTTTCCTATTGATGTAGTAATTCAACCAGACATGTCATACAGTGAGGAACCGACTAGAATTATAGCTCGAGAAGTAAAAGAATTAATGAATAAATGTATAGCTTTGGTTAAATTTCTTTGGCAACGTCATGGGGTCGAGGAAGCAACCTGGGAATCAGGAACCTATTTTCTGGTAAGATTTTCGAGGACGAAAATTCCTTTAGGGGGAGAGTTGTAACAACCCATTTCTAGTGGTGTTGGAAACAGTGGTTTCGGGATCACGATTCCGATGATGGAGTAAATATTTTAATATTTACTCAATGTCTAGAGGGTTAACTTAAGGTAGTATTAAATTTTGTTAAGAAATTTTAAAGTTTAAATGATTAATTAGGTAAAAAAGGACTAAATTGAAAAATCTACAAAAGTTGAGTTCTATTAGTTAAGTGGGTTAAATAGGTTTAACAAGGTAATTAAATGGACTTAGTGGGTGAATATACCATATAATATGTTAGTGGATAGTTATGGACAAGGTTTAATTGAAATTTTTAATTAATAATAAGGGTAAGATGGTATATTAGTAAATAAACATAAAATTAATTAAGTTAAAATCTTCTTCTTCTTCATTTGGATGTTTCAAAACTGATTCTCCATTGCTATCCATCTAAAGGTTTGGCCAAAGTTTAGTTCTTGTGCATGGCATGTATTTAATGCTCATTTTTATTTATTTATTTATGTTTTTGAGCTCATATTAGCTTAATCTAGCTAGCCCAAGGGTCAATTTTTAAAATTGTTAAAGGTTAAGCGATATCCTATGAATGAAATTGATGAATTTGTGATGTTAATTGATAGATTATTGAACTTGGTTGTTAAATAAACTTGTTTTGTTAAGTGAGTTTTTGATGAACTTAGGGTTAAAGATTAATTTGCTAAAAGTGTAAACTTCTTTGAAATTTATGCTTAATTTTGGGTAAATATGGGCTAATTAGGTCCCCAAGAATAATCGGTTAGCACATGTTGTCTAAGAAAAATAGTGAATTTGCATGTTATGATTATAAGGACTAAGTTGTGAAAAAGTTAAAATAGGAGGGGTAATTTTGTAATTTCATGATTGTAGGAATTATAGATTGAATTGAATATTTGAGGTTATTTGAAGTACTTAATTGAATTAAATTATCTATTTAGATCAAGATAAACCACAACCGGACATAAATCGATGAAAGGTAAAAGTTTTAGATTAGTCTCCAACTCTACTTTTGCTACTATCGTTATCAAGGAAAGCTCGTATGAATTATAATCATATTAATGATAGTTTCATTGATTATCTGTTATATTTTATTAGTTATAAACTAACTTATATATAAATAGAACAATGTTCTGAGTAATTGACGGATGAATAATCCCGTTTGAACCTTAACAATTCTTAGGATACGAATGACATGCCATTAGGAATTTCTTATTTCCAGTGTTGGTCTTGAATGTCATATCGATGGCTGAGGCCCTACATTTGTTGTGGACTCTCCATAGCTCGTCTGAGTAGCATCGTGTAGCTAACATTCTGACCCACAACTCATGTGAGCAAGCCCATTTCACAACTCGTGTGAGCACTATTAAAAAGGAAAGGTTACAGTTATATGGAAAGGCACATTATGTGTGAGCATTCCTGAGAATCCAATGTAATTCTAGATGGTTCAATGGGTAAGAAAAGGTTAATGGCAAGGCATGTATTCGAATGGATAATTGTTCATAATCTTATGAAAGGTAAACTTGATGAATGCAAATGAATTGGAGGGAACTAAATGATTATGTGATGAATGATAATTTCATGAAGATTCATTTGTGAAATGGTTGATTTTCTATATGTATTATACATGAGCTTACTAATTTGTGAGTTTAGAGGTGCTTATAGGATTGTATTAAGCTTATGTACAAGGTAAAGATATTATACATATTTCATAAAAATGAAATTAGGGAAGGTGAGTTTATGTTTCAATTTATACAAGCTTACTAAGCATTATTTGCTTACGTAGTTATTTTCCTTTGTTCCATAGATTAATAGAAGCTCGATCGGTTGGAAGCTTGTCGGAGTTCTATCACACTATCGAGCAATCACTTCGATAGTTTTTGAGTTATTTTGGCCCAGGTTATGAATGGCATGTATAGGACTTTATATAATGGTAGTTCTTGAATGTGTTAATGATTAATTCGGTATGGATGTGCCTTTGGAGTATATATTTTGTTTGATAGACTTATAGTGCCTTGGCAAATTGATAAATGATAAAACTAACAAATTTTAATCTTGTTCTTAATGAGTTTTTGGATGTTTATTTATGTAAATTGGTGAATTTGGTGCTCTTAATCCTTTTAATTCATGTTCTTATACTTAGGTGAGCATTTGAGAGCAAAAGGAGTAAAAAATAAGTGAATATAAGAAAAAAGAGCACATTTTAGGATCCACACAGGCTGGACACACGCCCATGTGAGCCATACGAGTTGGACACATGGCCATGTGCAAGGTCGTGTCGATTTCGTAACCTGCTTCCCAAACATGCTGAAAAACACAATTTTTAGGCTTTCTGAGCATTCTAAAGTCTATAAATACCAAATAAAAGAAGAGATATAAGGGCCATCAGAGAAGATCGAAGAAAACAACTTGAAGAACACCATTAGAGCCAACTCTGAAGCAGATTCCCATCAAGATCGAAGACTTACTTTTAATTTCTTTTAAAGTTTTTATGAGTTTCTTTTTTCTTGTGGTTTTTCTGTCTTTGAGATGTTTTCATACAGAATTATGAACTATTCCCTAGATACCTAGAGAAGATGAAACCTATGATGAATCCTATTATTTAATTTCTATTTTATGCGATAAATACTTGATTCTTGTTCTCAATTATGTGTGCCTATTTCTTATTTTAATATTTCCAAGATATTAATTCATGTTTAATGTGCTTAATTTAGTAGAGGAAAAGTCCTTGCTTAAGAGTAGATCAAGCATAATTGAGTGTAGTTGCATGCAATCCTAGAAATAGGACAACATAAATCTACTAGATTAGAGTCAAATCTAAAAGGAATCCATAGATCAATTTAATGCGATGATAAGGGTTTTAATTAGAAAGAGATTTCAATTAATCAACCTAGAGTCAGTTGCTCTTACTCTCGAAAGAGATATTAGCATAATTTAAGGATTTCCACATATTAAGTCATGAAGGGAATAAATCGTTAAACTGAGATTCATAATAATAGATGAAGTTTAGGTGGATTCTTTCCTGGGTATTGTCTCTTTCATTGGTTATGATTCGGTTATTTTCCTAATTTATTTTTTGTTGAGCTCTTTGTTAGATTAGTTTAGTAATTTTAGCTTTAAACCAATCATTCGATTTGTTGGCTAAATAATAGGAAAATGGTGATTACTACTACTTTTAGTCCTTGTGGATATGATATCTCTACTCACCATAGCTTTACTATTTATCGATAGGTGCTCTTGCCTTAGCCGTATTTTTAGTTAGTCAAGTGAGATACAACAAGTTTTTAGGGCCATTGCCGGGGACTAAATTTGTAACAATTTAAGGGCTAGTCGGAATAATGGTTTAGAACCACTAATTCAAGGTTGAAGAAAATTATTTTAATATTATTTTATGTGTTATAGCATGATTATATGAGTGCATGAAAATTTTGGTGCTTTAATTTTAGTGATTTCATGCTCAATTGTGAAAAAGGACTAAATCGTATAAAGTGTGAACGTTCTATTTTACAAGCTAAAGGTGTCTAGTAGCTATAGAACATTAATTGGAGGCCCTTATGTGCAATTAGACCCTTAGAAAATAGAGTGGCCGACCATTGGGGACAAAAAAAATGTCAAAATTCGTCAAGTTGGTGGATTAGGTGGATTAAATTGAAGGAAAAAAATAAAATAAAGAAAAGATGATATCACCCTATTTATTCTGTAATAGCCCAATTTTGGGACTAGTTAGAATAGTGATATTGGGACCACTAATCCGAGGTTGAGGATAATTATTTTAATATTATTTATTGTGTTATGGAATTAATATATGGCTATATGAAAATTTTGGTGCTTAAATTATAGCGATTGCATGCTTAATTGTGAAAAAAGGACTGAATCGCATAAAGTATGAAAGTTCTATTTTTAAAGGTAGAGGTGTCAAATAGCCATAGAATATTAATAGGAGGTCCCTAATGTGCAACTAGGCGTTATTTAATGTAGTGGTCGGCCATAGGGACAAGAATTGACATGGTCAATTGGTTAGGTGGGGTTTTGGTGTCTTATTTGATAAATTAAAATAAAATAAGAAGAAAGATGATAACACCTATCATATTCACCATTTTTCCACCGAAAACATCAGCAAAGAGGGGTTTTTTGAAAGCTTGAAATTTTCAGCAACTCATCTTCTCTACAAGTAAGTGATTCTGATGGTTTTACTTGAGAATTTTTGTACTTTTAGAGTCCCCAAAGCTTAAGCTAGCTAATGAGGGGACTAAATTGCTAAGTGGTTGAAAGTTTAGGGACTTTCCATGAAATATTTTATGTTGTTAGCTGAGTTTTTATGGAAGAAAATGAATGTTAGAGAGATGAGAAACAACTTTTACGAAAGGTGTTATCATGAAAACACCTAAATGGGACTAAGTTGTAAAAGTTGAAATTTTATAATAAATGCATGAAATTGTTGAAATTTTGAGTAGTTTTAAGAGCACTAAATGTTCAGCTAGGCTTGTTTAATGCGAAAATGTGATGAACTATGAATTACGAGCCTAAGGGCATAATTGTAATTTTGTTTTAGTACAAAGGCAAAATGGCCATTTTTGTCTAAGTAGAGTTATGTTGTAATATGATTATAAAATGATTGAATAAGTGAATTTTATTGTAATAGATCAAGAAGAATGTAGAATTAACCTTGACCGGAGAAAAGGCAAGGTTTTGGATTAAACCGCAAATTAACGCATTTTGCACCGAGGTAAGTTTATGTGTAAACTATTCATTTCAAGTATATATGTTGTTAATAATTGGTGCAATGTATGAATGATATTATTCATGATTGAGATGAATTGAATTCAATAGATATTAAGTATAGATTAATGGTGGGCTCTGCGCGATACCACCGTAAATACTCTTAATACTATTCATTCACGATGGGCTGTTTGCGATACCATCATTTACTTTATCATTTGGTGGGTTATGTGTGTTACCACCGTAAATATTTATGTTGGTGGGCTATGTACGATACCACCCTAATTATAGATTAATGGTGGGCTAAGTGCGATACCATCGAGCGTTTAGTGTTATTTCAATGGTTCATTGAGTAATTGTTCAAGTGTTTGTTTCATGTGGTTTTGTGGTGATAAGTGCAGGGAATGTATGCTATTAAATGTGAGCTTTATGCTTGTTAAACGATTGGAATGTGGTAAGAGAGGAAATGAGTAAGCATAACTATGGAATGTGGATTGTTCTTGCTTATTGCATAATGCTATTCATTGATATCCATATATTATGATGTTTACTGTTTACATGTAAACTTACTAAGCTTTAAAGCTTACCCCTTTTCTTTTCCCCTTGTTTTATAGTGTCAAAGAGTCGGGTCGGGATACGAAGATAATTGGAAGATCTCCTACACTATCAGCTAATCTTAGTATATTTAAATTAGCATTTTAAGTAAGGTATGTATAGAGGCTAGACTAGGTGAATTGTTTTGTTATTTTGGCCAAGTATGTGTTGGCTCCCTTAAGGATAAACTCTTTTGTATATTGCCATAGTTGATGGCTCATTATATCTAATTTATGAAATATAAGGTTATTCAAGGAAGTGTTTGTTACAAAAATTGATTTACATGATGATTTGTTGTATAGGATCATGTTATGTGAGCTAGGGTGACAAAAGAGCTTGGCAAATAGCTTTGTTCATGTCCACACAAGTAGGCACACGGGCGTGTGTCTAGATCGTGTGTGACACACGGTCAATCCGATGGGTGTGTTGAATGGCCAAGTGTCCCCTGGCATGCTAAGCAAGTAAGTCAGTATGCTCTACAGGCAAAGACACGACCGTGTGTCTTGGCCGTGTGAGAGACATAGCCTAGGACATGGGTATGTGCCCAGGCCGTGTGAAGTCTGCACTTTGAACTTGGAATTTAAATCACCACACGGCTAAAGCACACGGGCATGTGACAGGCTATGTGGATTAAGTTAGTGTCGACCACGGGTGCAAAGCACGGGCATGTGAAATACCACACGGTCGTGTCCCACTTCTCACACGGGCGTGTGGCCCTATTTCATCTCAAAATTTTCTAAGGTCTTGGAAGCTTTCGATAGAGTTCCAATGCAATTTGAGTTTATGTTTAGGGCCTCGTAGGCCCATTATAAAAATATTAGATATGTGATTTGAAAAGTTTTAATTCTGGATCAAATTTAATAGCCCAAAGTTGTTTGTACAAATGAAATAAGTTTGGTAATGCCTTCTACTCGGTTCTGGCATAGAATACAGGTAAGGGGTGTTACATTTAGTGGTATCAGAGCTATAGTTTAGTCGATTCTCAAACTATCGTAGTGGGTGTAAGAGTCTAGCTATACATGCCTTAAGCGAGATATTAATAGTGTGGTGACTTTTGATAATTCTAAACTTTGTTTTTATGTAGTAAATGGATCCCAATCGAGAGGCTGATGATGATGCAGCTAGTAATGTGCCGGCTCTCGCGTAAAGGACCCGCTGAGAGAGTGGACCCTAGACTAGGGTCAAGGAAAAGAGGCCCAGGAAGCCTTTCTCCAAATGATAAGTAATTGGTACACAAAGTATGTATGAGCAAACCTTAATGCTCAACCTCCTCCACCTCCTCCTATACCTCAGCTAGTTCTAGTGGCTCCTCAAGGTATAGATTTAGTGAGGATAACAAAGCCCCTGGTATATAAGATTCGGAAGCAAGGGGTCGAGGAGTTTAGGGCTAACATAGACGATGAGCCCGAGAGGGTGGAGTTCTCGCTTGAGAACTCCTTCCAGTATTTGATGAACTCTCTTGTACACCTGAGGAGAGCTTAAAATACGTCGTGTCTTTGCTAAAAGACTCGGCCTATCATTCGTGGAAAACATTAACTTCGGTGGTTCCAAAAGAGAGGGTCACGTGGGTCTTCTTTTTGGAGGAGTTCTGAAAGAAGTATATAAGTCAAAGATTTGTGGAGCAGAAACTAAAAGAATTCCTTGAATTGAAGCAAGGAAAAATGACTGTGGCAGAATATAAGCGCGAGTTTGTTAGGCTTAGCAAGTATGCATGAGAGTGCGTGTCTACAGAAGCTATTTTGTGCAAGAAGTTTGACGATGGGCTGAATGAGGATATTAGACTCCTAGTGATGATTTTAGATTTGAAGGAATTTGTGTTGTTGGTTGATATGGCATGTAAGGCCGAAGAACTGGACAAGGAAAAGAGGAAAGCTGTGAGTGAGGCCCAAGATGCAAGAAAAAGGCCAATGAGTAAATCATACCAAGCTCAATCGAAGAGGTCCAAGGAAGTAAACCCTCAAGCGACTGTTGTTAGTTAGATATTCATATAGAGATCGAGGTAACACCTACTCGGGCTCGAGAGTTCAAGCCACTTCGATGGAAAGTGTGGGCAATCTGAAGTCCAAATCAGAGTGTCCAAAATGTGGTAGGCAGTACAATAGGAAGTGTTGGGGAAACAATCGAAATTGTTATAAGTGCAGTTCACCCAACCATTTCATTCGGAATTATCCAGAGAGGGAAGAGAAGGAGAGAAAGCAAGAGATAAGGTCAAGTAATGTACCATCGAAGGGTAGATCACAAATGAACTTAGGAGGTGGGACCAGTAGTAGAAGAATTATAAGGACTTATGCCATTCACGCTCGAGAAGAGACATCATCTCCAAATGTGATAACGAGTACTTTTTCTCTTCATAACACCTCTGTTATTGCTTTAATTGATCGGGGTCTACCTATTCTTATATTTGCATGAAACTGGTATCTAGTATGAGTATAATTGTTGAGTTTATGAAATTTGTAGTAAATGTGTCAAACTCGTTAGGCAAACATGTGCTAGTTGATAAGGTGTGTAGGAATTGTCCTTTGACACTTAAAGGTCATTGTTTTCTGACAAACCTTATGTTGTTGCCATTTGATGAATTTGATTTGATTCTTGGTATGGATTGGTTGATGGCTCACAATATTTAGTAGACTGTGGTAGCAAGTTTATTGAATTGAAATGTGAAAATGGAGATGTCATTCGGGTTGAATCAAGTAGAGCGGATAATTTGCCCCGGATAATTTCAACTATGGTAGCTGAGAAATACTTGAGGAAAGGATACGAGTCCTATCTTGCCTTTTTATTGAATACTCAAGAGTCAGAGATGAAGATTGAATTAGTGCTAGTGGTGTGCGAATATACAGATGTGTTTTCAAAAGTGTTACCTGGATTACCTCCAGTTAGAGAGGTCGAGTTTGGGATTGAGTTAGTTTTGGGAACGGCGCTTATCTTGGTTGCTTCGTATAGGATGACACCATTAGAGTTGAAAGAATTGAAGGTTCAGTTGCAAGAGTTAATGAATAAGGGTTTTGAAAAGACCAAGCTATTCACCGTGAGGTGCTCCAGTACTTTTTGTTAATAAGAAAGATGGGTCGATGAGATTGTGCATAGACTATAGACAACTCAACAAGGTGACAGTGAAGAATAAGTATCCTTTGCCAAGGATAGATGATTTATTTGACCAACTGAAGGGAGCTACGGTGTTTTCTAAGATAGACCTAAGTTTTGGCTATTACCAGCTGAGGTTTAAGGAGCAAGATGTGCCGAAAATTGCATTTGGAAGAGGTATGGCCATTATGAGTTTCTCGTCATGCCATTTGGTTTAACGAATGCTCCTGCATTTTTTATGGATTTAATGAATCGTGTCTTCCACTGTACTTGGAAAAGTTCGTACTTGTCTTTATCGATGACATACTGATTTATTCTCGGGATGAGAGTGATCATGTAGAGCATCTGAGAATTATTTTGGAGACCTTAAGGGATAAACAGTTGTATGCTAAATTTAGCAAGAGTGAATTTTGGCTCCGAGAGGTCGGATTCCTAGGACACATTGTGTAGGGTGATGGTAATAGAGTTGATCCAAGTAAGATCTCTGCTATTATGGAGTGGAAACCGACAAGTAATGTGTCGAAAGTCAAAAGATTTTTGGGTTTAGCGGGTACTACAAATGGTTCATAAAAGGGTTTTCCATGATTGCTACCCGATGATGAAACTGTTGAATAAAGATGTCAAGTTTGAATGGACTGAGAAATGTCAACAGAGCTTTGAGAGAATGAAAACATTGTTGACTGAAGTGCCGATTTTAATGCAACTTAAGTCGGGCAAGGAGTTTGTTGTATATAGTGATGCATCATTTAATGGACTCGGTTGTATGTTAATGCAAGAGAGTAAGGTAATAACTTATACCTCGAGACAACTAAAACCACATGAGAAGAATTATCCGACTCATGATTTAGAGTTGGCTGCAATTATTTTCGCATTAAAGATTTAGTGTCATTATTTATATGGTGAGAAGTGTTGAATCTTCACAGATCATAAGAGTTTGAAATACTTAATGGATCAAAAGGATTTGAATTTGCGACAATGACGGTGGCTCGATTTATTGAAGGATTATGAGCTAGTGATTGACTACCATCCGGGGAAAGTGAAAGTAGTTGTGGACACCTTGAGTAGAAAATATTTGTATGCTTTGAGAGCTATGAGCACAAGCTTAGCGTTGTCTGATGATGGTGCTATATTGACCGAGTTGAGGGCAAAACCACTATTTATTCAACAAATTTATAAAGCCCAAAAGAATGATAGTGAGATGCAAGCTAAGAGAGCTCAGTGCGATTTGGGAAATGATTTTGATTTTCGGGTGAGTCCAAATGGTTGTTTGATGTTTCACGAAGGATCTGTGTACCTAAGGATGATGAGTTGATCCGGAAGATATTAAATGAAGCACATAGTGGTTACTTGTCGGTACATACCGATATCATGAAAATGTACAATGATTTGAAGAAATTTTATTAGTGGTCGGGTATGACAAGAGTCATCTCTAAGTTTGTGACAAGGTGTTTGATCTGTCAACAAGTGAAAGCCGAACATCAAGTACCTTCGGGATTACTTCAGCCAGTTGATGGTTCTAGAGTGTAAATGGAATAGGATCACCATGGATTTTGTGACGGGGTTGCCTATGAATCTGAGAAAGAATGATGCTGTCTGGGTTGTTGTCGATAGACTAACGAAGTTGGCTCACTTTATACCGGTGTGATTAGATTATTCACTTGATAAATTGGCTGAGTTGTATGTTACCGAGGTGGTAAGATTACATGGTGTGCATGTATTTATTATCTCGGATAGAGATCCGAGATTTACTTCGAGGTTTTGGAAGAAGTTGCAGGAAGCCTTGGGTACAAAATTGAATTTTAGTATCGCATTCTATCCTCAAACTGACGGTCAATCTAAAAGAGTAATTCAATTTTTTGAGGATATGCTCGAGGCTGTGTGTTAGAGTTTGGAGGTAGTTGGGAAAGATACCTTGTAACACCCCAAAACCCGACCTATGTGTTATGATCGGATTTGACATGTCACATGAGAAAAACATGTTAAGTCATTTTTATTCATACTAAAAAGGGTTATTTGTTATAATCAAGAAAGCAAGTTTGATTTGAAATATTTGATAAAGTATTACAAACCTCAAAGGTTGATTTGATAAATCGATAATTTGAACTAGATATCTTATAAACCATGACTTTTGAAAATATTGTTGATAATTCGAGAGAAAATTTTGAGTTAAAATGTTTGTAAAAGTTGGTTATGAAATCCTTTTGTTAATCTACTTTAGAAAATATTTATTTAAGTTTTTAGAAAAATTCCCATTTAAAATAATTCAAGCAAAATAAAAGTACGTCAAACATATAGCAAAAATAAAATACTCCAGAGGCCCACGAGCCTTGACCGGGTCTGGTATGTTACTGCGAAAAATCGTTTGAAAAGATTTGGACTTTAAAAAAAAGATGAAATTTGTTGTCGTTGGTAAAAACATTTCACATCTAAGATTCCAAGTAAAACCTTATTGGTACAAATTATCCGGATTTAAAAGCTTTAATATAAGTTGTTATAAAATAAATTGATTCAAAATATTTCCAGTTATTAGCTCAATAATAATATAAACTTCAAACTATAAATAAAGTTTCCAAATACTTTAAGCGGCCCTTATTACAATAAATACTTAATCAAAATACTGAAAATATAAAATACGTAAAACAAACTTGACAACTTCTGCATGGCATAAAAATAATTTCTGCATGGCCACCTTTGAGTCCACTCCAACCCGGTCCAAGCATTACGAATCACCTGCGATGTTGGTAAAAACTTGGGTGAGTCAAACAGACACAGTGTATAGTTATTTCACATGTCTCCACATATGGGCTTGGCCCATATCCACACAGTCCACATACATAAATATGCAACATGAAACCCAGCCCAACCTAGTATCCATCCGTTACACACCTACCTTGGCAAACCTGCTACCCAAGGCCGTGGCTAAGCCATCGATCACCTAAGTGACCCCACATATCAATATCCACGAGGTGACTCGATGTCATCCTCAATCCACGATGATGCACACAACTATCATCCGCCGCGATGTGGCACATAGCCAACACCCCACCTTGATGAAGCACATAGCTAACATCAAGTGCCAATGTAACACCATGCTAACATCAGATCACGTACATAATGTACACCCTGTCCTTCAATATTCATGTCCCAATCCCCATGCATATGTATATATTTATTGTGACAAAAATATCATTTAATAGATACAACACATGCTTATCACCATTTCACATATTCATCAGTGATCATTTAATATCGTAAAACACTGACCTGATTATTCGATCACCCACCATGGGTATCCACCATCTTAGCCCTTATTTTGGCTACTATACACATCATAATAACAATATACACACATAATAGGAGAATAGTGCGATAACTACACACCTGTTTTGTACAGTCTACTCAATCCTGAAACCCACGTCTAAACGATTTGCACCCTTGCGATTGTTGAACTCCTTCCTACACAACCTAAGTCAGAATCGGCTAGCATTATATACCAAAATGGCCTATGGCCGAATACCACTACTACCTTACCTTACGGATCTAAATCCCGAAAACCACCACCTGCCTTAGAAGCTGTCGAAATCCCTATATGCCACATGTTAGAATCGGCTTTAAGCAATAATCCATAAGAATGGCCCTTGGCCGAATACCATACTTGCTTACCTTGATCTCTTCAAATCCCGAAAGGCCTCCTTCACGCACTATCACACGTTAAAACGAAACCAAGAGCAAGAGATCGATGGCACTACCCTTGTAGATGCGGCTTCTAGACCCCAAAGAGAAAAGTTTCGGCACTTTAATGAAGTAAAGGAAAACGTGAAAGTAGAGAGGGTTTACTGATTAGAGGATTCGGCCATGACTAGTAATAGATTCAAGGTTTCGGCTATGATAAAAATAAAGAGAAAGATTCGGCACAAAAAGAACTAAAGGGAGAAAAGAATGGAAGAGGCTTAGGAGAATTCAGCAATGGTGAGTTGAGAGAAAGAGTTTCGGCTATCTCAAGAGGGACCAAAGAAAAGCTTAAGGAGAACTCCAATTTTCGGCAACAAGAAAATAAATGGAGAAAAGAATTGCCAAAAGATGAGCACCCCTATTTATGCTACACAAATTCGGCACACACCTACCCCACTTCAACCCAAGCTGAAAATAGTCCCCAAGAGAGTCCCTTAGCCAGCCACTACATCCTCTCTTATCATATCCCACATTTTTCTCCTTTATCACCTTAATTAATAAAATAAAAATAATCCATTATTAATCCCTTATCAAGCTCCTATATTATCTCTTTACTCATTAAAAATAAATAAAATAAACATCACTTATCCCTTACCTTATAGCCGAATTTTTAAAAAATAAAACCCAAGCCTTATCCTCATCTCTTCAAAGCCCCACATGCCGTCCAACTCCTCTCCCCACTCTTGATGCCAAAAGCCCAAAAATAATACCACACTCCTTGCTGCCCACCTAATTCGAACCTCCTCCCTCCTAAAGTTCCCTTTGACGCAACTTCAAGCACCCTAGGTGGCATCCTTTGCCACTTTTCCAATGCTATCTTTGTGTCATAAACTCCACCACTTATTCCTTTGAGGCCTCCTCTGCCTAGCTCCCCTTAACTAATTCTTGAAAACAAAATTTCCCCAACAGCTCGAGCCTTCCTTTGGCTTATAACTAGCTTCTAGCATACCTCAACTAACACCACAATGACCACATTCATGCAAAACAATTTAATCACAAATAACCCCTATCTCAGGATATTACACAACCCATCGATCCAACACACCCCCGTACCAACCATCACACCTGTGGGGATCAAGTCAACCCACCCCGCTAATCACACCAAAACGGAAGGAAATTGCCATTTATAATATTTTATTGTGGCCAAGCCACCGATATCATGTGTAAACATTATAATAAATAGTTTATTGTGGCAATACCATCATGCTACACTTCTCTTCAACATTTTTCCCAACCCATGCAACATATGAAAATGCAACATACATAATAAGATGTTCGTCATATAAATAGCAACCATTTATCAAGTAATTTATTACAACGTCTGGGCCCATTTAAGCATTAATAATCGGCCCATTAAGGCATTCTAGCATATCGGCCCATTAGGGGCATTTCCATAATTTAGCCCATAAGGGCATTTTCGTAGTTCGGCCCATAAGGGCATTTTCGTAATTCAGCCTATAAGGGCATTTTCACAATTTTAACAATCTTAATACCAATTTTGTCAAATATTTCAAAATAGTATACTTTAAGCATATTCCTCGTTTTATGCCAATGTTACAATTTTTAGCCGTATAATGATAACAATCTCCTTATTCGACATGTTACCAAATCATAATTTTACGGGATTACGGTGTAAGATTACACACCTGATTACGGTAAGTATTAAACTCTCTTAATCATCGGCACCTATGACAACATAACACTTGATTAATCTAACGGATGAGATTTTTATTAATCCAAAGCTAAACCAAGCGATCTAGAATACTTACTCTCAAAATCGTGAACGACCACGATTTGTCGATTCTCACCGGATGATGGTCCACAACCCGGAGGAAAATCCCGAATCGCCGATACTACCCTTCACTTAAACTTAGGAATAGGAATCGTAATCCACTCCTTTTTTGATCTCCATTCACTTTTCCTTTCGATTCGGTACCGCTTGCCTCCATTAGAAAAAGTCTTAATCAAAACGATATTACAATATATATCGATTGTCTAAAGGAAAAGAGTTTGACTTACCACTATCTCCGTAGAATCAACGAGTGAATAATAACAGGCAATTTAGTTCCTATAACAACCGATTAGACAAATCTATCATTCCGTTTTAACGGAATAATCAAATATTGAGAGATGTTGAGATGAACTTTAAAGAGATGCATTACCTTGACAATAGTAAATCCAACTTTCACCGATTGCACTTATGGCTAGAATTGAATGGTCAATGATATGGTATTCGACCACCCACTATAACACTACGAAAAAGTATTGATCACAACATGAGAGTGATGGAGAGAGTGATGCTTTGATAAGAAACAAAGTAAACTAACTAAATAATGATGAACACACATATTCAGCTACGAAGAGAAAATGAAGTGAAAAGAGGGATATAAGATCACTTACTGATTCGATTAAGAAGAGATTGTCCAACACAAAAGAAAAAGAAATGGTGAAGAAGTAAAGTGGTAGTAGGTTCGACTATGGAGGGATATTAAGAAAGAACATTCGGCTATGAGAGTATGGATTAGAGAAGAAGAAAGAGGGTTGAAGAATTTTGTGAAAAAAAAAGATAGAGAATGAGTGCTTAATTAGTTTTGGTTTTCAAAAGGAAGATGAGCAATAGTGTGATGAGTGTCGTGGCAAAACAAAAATGAGATGAATAATTAGGCTAGGTGTTTCGACTATCAAAGAGAGAATAACCAAAATGTTTTGAGGTTTCAAAAAACAAAGGTGAAACATGCACGAATGGACTAGGAGGTTTTGGCCAAAGTAAAAAGGAAAAGATAGTAGTAAGGAAGAGTACCAAAAATGGTAAGAGAACCAAACCTTAGCATGCACAAAACATTACAAATGACCAAAGAAGATTTCAGCTCTCCTTATTCCTTCACCAAAACCGTGATTGTTTTGCCAAAAGGATAAGTGTTGACCACAAACACTTTTTAAAACATCACCCATGAAAAAGGACAACATGCTCCATTCTCTTGCCTTTTCTTTTGATTCTTTCCTTTATTATCCCTTATCCTCCTCCTTACCATATTTCTTTAGCCACCATACCATAATTAAAAAGTCTTCCTTGCCTTAAATACCACCATGGCCGACACTTAGAGAAGGAACACAAAAAAAAAAAAATCAAAATTTTGCACCAAGTCGAATTCGAACCTCTTCCCCTAAAACCCTTCATGTGATGCCACATCCTCCAAATGCTCATTTATGCAAGCAAATTACTCTCTTATTTCCTTAAACCTTGATGTCACTTACCTTCTCTCCTTAATTTACTTAAATACAAAAAAATTGCTAAGGCCCAATTCATCCCCGAGCCTCCTTAGGACCTCTAAACATACAAAATTAATATTTTTAACTAACCTATCGTAAGATATAATGCAACACATAAAATTCTAAATTTTAGGATGTTACAATTCTACCCCCTTAAAGAAAATTTCGGCCTCGAAATTTACCTGATTAGAAGAGATGAGGATATTGTTGCCGAATCACGTCCTCTGGCTCCCATGTAGCTTCCTCTGATCCGTGATTATGCCAAAGTACTTTGACTAATGGTACAGACTTCCTTTTCAACACCTTAATGTCCCGCTCTAAAATCTGTACTGGCTCCTCTTCAAAGGACAAGTTAGGTCTTAACTCAACTTCCTCTACTTGTGCAACATGAGATGGATCTAAACGATAATGCCTTAACATAGAGACATGAAATATGCTATGTATCTGACTTAATTCGGAGGTAACTCAAGCTGATAAGCCACTGGCCCAACACGTTTCAACACTCAGTATGGTCCGATGAACCTAGGGCTCAACTTGCCCTTCCGTCCAAATCTAAAGATCTTCTTCAAAGGTGAGACCTTCAAAAAGACAAGATCTCTCACCGCAAACTCTATATCCTTAAGCTTCAGGTCGCGTATGATTTCTATCTGTTCGAAGCTTCTTTTAACCGAGCCTAAATTACCTTAACTTTCTCCTCCGTCTCCATGATCAACTCAGGACCCAACAACTGCCGCTCCCCCAGTTTAGTCCAACAAGTAGGAGTGCAACACCTACGACCATAAAATGCCTCGTAGGGTGCCATCTGGATGCTAGATTGATAGATGTTATTGTACGCAAACTCTTCCAATGGAAGAAAATCTTCCCAACTGCCCCTAAAATCGATTACACAGCCTCTTAACATATCCTCTAGAATCTGGATCACTCTCTCCAACTGACCATCTGATTGCGGATGAAACGCCGTGCTGAAAGTTAGTCTTGTACCAAAAGCTTCATGTAAAGCCTTCCAGAACGGTGATGTATATCTAGGATCCCTATCCGATATGATAGACACTGGTACCCCATGTAACCTCACGATCTCAACTACATACAACTTGGCCAACTTTTGTAACAAATAATCTGTATGAATAAGTAGGAAATGAGCAGTCTTCGTTAACCGATCTACTATAACCCTTATTGAATCTTTCCTAGTAGGCGATAAGGGTAACCCACTAACAAAGTCCATCATTATCCTCTCCCATTTCCATAATGGAATTTTCATAGGTTGTAGGAACCCTGATAGGGATTGATGTTCTGCCTTCACCTGCTGACATGTCAAGCACTTACTCACGAAATCAGTAACCTCCCATTTCCACCCTGGCCACCAATAATGCTCACAGAGGTCTCGGTACATCTTATTTCCCCCGGGGTGCATATCATATGGGCTACTATGCGCCTCACGCAGAATCATCTGTCTCAATTTCAATCCTGGGCATACACATTATTCCGTGAAAACACAATATTCCGTCACTATTCAACCCCAAATCCCCTATCACACCACCTTCCACTTGCTGAAGTAAAGAACCCAACATTTCATCTAATAACTGCTTTTCCATAATTTGGCTTACCCATTCATGCTTCCCGAAGTTCGACTAGCAGACTACTATTTTTATACATGCTAAGATGAGCGAACATCACTCTCAAGTCCGATATCACCTTACAACTCAGCGCATCTACCACTACGTTAGCCTTTTCGAGATGATACTTGATTGAAAAGTCATAATCTTTCAACAGTTCTATCCACCTCCACTGTCTTAAGTTCAACTCCTTTTAGGTAAGGAGGTACTTCAGACTCTTATGATCCGTATAGATAATAGAGTTCTCACCATACAGATAGTGTCTCCAAATCTTCAAAGTAAACACCACTATAGCTAACTCCAAATCATGAGTAGGATAGTTCACCTCATGCGGCCTTAATTGACGAGATGCATAAGCCACCACCTTTCCACCTTGCATCAACACACATCCCAAACCCGTGTATGACACATCATAATAAACAATAAACTCCTTACCAGCCTTAGGTTGAATCAATACCGGTACTTCTGTCAGAATCTTCTTTAGTTTCTCAAAGCTCTCTTGCTGCTTGTCTGACCACACAAACGGTACTCCCTTATGCAACAGCTTAGTTAATGGTGCAGCAATCAACGAAAACCCCTCAAAGAATAGCCTATAATTTCCAGCCAACCCTAGAAAAATTTGAATTTTGGACACTGTCTTTGGTGGTTTCCAGTCCAACACAGCCTCGACCTCCCGGAGATTAACTCAAATTCCTTCGGCAGACACGACATGCCCCAAAAAGGTCACTTCCCTAAGCCAAAATGCACACTTACTAAATTTGGCATAAAGTTGCTTCTCCCTTGAAATCTACAATACAACTCATAAATGTGAATCATGCTCTTCTTTAGTATTTGAATACACCAAGATGTCGTCTATAAACACCACTAAAAAAAGGTCTAGATAGGGTTGGAAAACCCGGTTCATCATGTCCATAAATGCAGCTGGTGCATTAGTCAACCCAAATGGCATCACCAAGAACTCGTAGTGCCCATAACGAGTTCGAAACGCAGTCTTATGAATATCTGCCTCCTTGACATTAAGCTGATGATATCCCGATCTCAAGTCCATCTTCGAGAACACTGAAGCTCCTCGTAGCTGATTGAATAGATCATCGATCCTCGATAACGGATACTTGTTCTTGATCGTTAACTTATTCAATTGCCTATAATCGATACACATACGCATCGACCCATCCTTCTTCTTAACGAATAAATCCAATGCTCCCTATAGTGACACACTTGGTCAAATGAATCGCGATCCAACAACTCCTAAATTTAAGCTTTAAGCTCCGCTAACTCCTTTGGCGCCATCCTATAAGGAGAAATGGACACCGAGCCGTTCTGGGCAACAGTTCAATGCCAAACTCTACCTCCCGATCTGGAGGCAATCCTGAAGCTCCTCGAAAAAGCGTCTAAAAACTCTTTCACCATTCTAACACTTTCAATCGACAACTCTTTGGCATCCAACGTACTGATAAAGGCTAAGAATGCTCCACACCCCTTTTGTACCAACTTTTGCCTTTAAAGCCAATACCACATTAGATAAATAATTTCTTCTCTCACCTATCATCATCACTTCTTTATCCTCTAAAGTTTTTAGTGCCATCTGTTTTGTATCACAATCCAAGTTCGCACGGTGTTTCACCAACCAATCCATGCCCAAAATAAGGTCAAACTCGTTGAATGGAAGTTCCATCAAATCTGCCAGAAATATTTCCCCTTGAATTTCTTAGGGCACATCCCTAAACAACTTATTTACTATCACCGACTGTCCTAAAAGGCTAATTACAGTTGTTTCTCTAGCAACAATCTCAGATCTACAGCACAAGCAACATACAAATGGGTGGATCCAATATCTATCAAAGCAGTAACAGATATAGTATATATGAAGAATGTATCGGTTATTACATCAGGTGCATCGCCATCCTCTCGACGTCTGACTGCATAGACCAACCCTGGCTGTCTCACCTTTGCGTTACCCCTATTACCAGTACCTCTACCCGGTGCACCCTGACCTCATCCTACGCTATTACCACCTCGACTTGGCCCATGGCCTCTCGGTGGCTGTTGAGCGCCTCTAGCTTACTGCGCAACATCATTACGAACACCCTGAGTCTGAGCAGGCTGTCGAGGGCAATCTCTAAACTGATGATCTTTGGAACCACATTTGTAACAACCATCGGTTCTCCTCTAGCATTCACTCGAGTGAAATTTTCCACAATCTACACATGGCTGTAACTGATTAGTAGTAGCTGGTACTCTCGCTCGAGTTGGCTCCTCATTCTTGGGCCTCTTCTGAAACCCTCTAGCAGAACCTGAGTACCCAGAGTCTCTCTTGTTCCTGCCCCTATCCTTGTCTCAGTTTTGCCTCTCCGAGCGTTTAACCTCTTCAGCTATCTTGGCTTTTTCCACCAGTGTGGCAAAGTTCCTTTCTGTTTTTGGGGCTATCAATACTCGCAACTCATTACACAACCCCTTCTTAAAATGAGCACAGCGTTCATAGTGAGTCAGCACTATTTCCCAGGCATACCAACTCGGACGTAGAAATTCTGCCTCGTATGCTTCCACAGATTTACCTCATTGGACCAAATTTAGGAACTCCTTCCTTGGGCATCCACATAGCTAGCCCCGACATATTGAAATGTAGTTTTAAAGAAATCCCAGGTAATACGATCGACTTAAGTGCCTTCCCGAACAGTGAGCCACCACTGATACGCCTCATCTCTTAGCAATGACATAGCTCCTTTCAGCTTCTACTCAGCGGTGCAATTTAGGTTATCCATAATCCGTTCCACTGTCTCAAGCCAGTATTCCGCTACACTTGGGGCTACACCCGAAATACCCCTAAAGACTTTAGCCCCATTCGATCTGAGTCCCTCGGATACTGACCCACAAGCTGCTGACCCAGTTCTTGCCCCAGCGACCCTTTCTAGAACTTGCAACATCGCTTGGGACAATGCGTCTTCCTCTCTTATTCGATCGTGTGACCCAGTTTCAGTTGTAGGTGATGCAGGTGTGTCCATCTTAGGCATATGTCCAGACGCCTCAGACACAACTCTAGCACCTCGGCCTCTACCACGGCCACGTCTACTGCATCCATATCCTCTAGCGCTTATATTAGCTAATTTAATTTATCTAATTAAGAGTTTTATGAATCAGTATGCTATTTTAGTGTTTATTAAACGATATTTTATAAAGTATAAGAAGTAAAGTTATTTTCGCAAAAACGCATCCTATGTCTCAATATCTATAGTTTAAGCTCATAAGGCTAAAAGTTCTAGAGTATTTCTTCAGTCATACCACAATAATCATAATCATAAAATGATAACATTTACTTACTTGAATTGATGCCGAATACCTGTGGTGCCATACTTCCTTTAAAACACGCATTATAATTTAAAATTCAATCAGGTTTGGAAAACATTTTTGAACCCAAACCACAGTTAATTTTTACAATCGAGCTCTGATACCATAAAATGTAACACCTTAAAACCCGACCCATGCGTTATGACCGGATCTGACATGTCACATGAGAAAAACATGTTAAGTCATTTTTATTCATACTAAAAAGGGTTATTTGTTATAATCAAGAAAGTAAGTTTGATTTGAAATATTTGATAAAGTATTACAAACCTCAAAGGTTGATTTGATAAATCGATAATTTGAACTAGAGATCTTATAAACCATGACTTTTGAAAATATTGTTGATAATTCGAGAGAAAATTTTTGAGTTAAAATGTTTGTAAAAGTTGGTTATGAAATCCTTTTGTTAATCTACTTTAGAAAATATTTTCTAAAGTATGGCCTCCACCGAGTCATCCATGGCCCAAGTCCACATCACTGAGCATTACCTGCAAGGGTTAAGGAAATGGGGTGAGTTGCTAAAACTCTATGTATAATCTCCTTACCTTTGTCCACTAGGCCTGATCCCATATTTCAATATCTTGGGACTAAGCCCATTTACATAACAGAATATATATATAAGCAATGTATGCAACCCAACCTATCCATCCAACATACCCCCGTACCAACCATCACACCTGTGGGGATCAAGTCAACCCACCCCGCCAATCACACCAAAACGTAGGCAAATTGTCATTTATAATATTTTATTGTGGCCAAGCCACCAATATCATGTGTAAACATTATAATAAACAATTTATTATGGTAATGCCACCAGGCTACACTTCTCTTCAACATTTTTCCCAACCCATGCAATATATGAAAATGCAACATACATAATAAGATGTTCGCATATAAATAGCAACCATTTATCAAATAATTTATTACAATGTCTGGGCCCATTTAAGCATTAATAATCGGCCCATTAAGGCATTCTAGCATATAGACCCATTAGGGCATTTCCGTAATTTAGCCTATAAGGGCATTTTTGTAGTTGGGCCCATAAAGGCATTTTTGTAATTTGGCCCATAAGGGCATTTTCGTAATTTTAACAATCTTAATACCAATTTTGTCAAATCATTCAAAATAGTATACTTTAAGCATATTCCTCGTTTTTGCCAATGTTACAATTTTTAGCCGTATAATGATAACAATCTACTTATTCGACATGTTACCGAATCATAATTTTATGGGATTACGATGTAAGATTACACACCTGATTACGGTAAGTATTAAACTCTCTTGATCATGAAAGTGAAAGTGATCCGTGATAGTTTGAAGGCTGCTTCAGATCGACAAAAGTTGTATGTGAATTTAAAAATGAAAGAAATCGAGTTTCAAGTGGGTGACAAAGTATTCCTGAAAGTATCCCCGTGGAAGAAAATATTGAGATTTGGTCGAAAGGGCAAATTGAGTCCACGATTCATAGGGCTATATAAGATTACCAAAAGGATTGGGCTAGTGGCATACTGGTTGGCTTTGTCGGTAGAGTTAGAGAGAATATACAACGTGTTTCATGTATCGATGTTACGGAGATATCGTTCCGATCCTTCGCATGTGATGCCTCCAATGGAAGTTGAGATACAATCGGACATGACTTATGAAGAGGAGCCGATTAAGATATTGGCTCGGGAGGTTAAACAATTGAGGAATAAGAGTATAACTTTAGTAAAAGTGCTGTGGCAAAAACACAGTGTAGAAGAAGCTACGTGGGAACTGGAAGAAGCCATGAGAGAACAATAGCCAAACCTTTTTACCGGTAAGATTTTCGAAGGCGAAAATCTCTAAAGAAGGGGAGAGTTGTGGTCTCGAGACCACAATTTGAGGTTGAGGAAAGTTATTTTAATATTATTTATTGTGCTATGGCATTAATATATGGCTATATGAAAATTTTGGTGCTTAAATTATAGTGATTGCATGCTTAATTGTGAAAATGGACTAAATCGCATAAAGTACGAATGTTCTATTTTTCAAGGTAGAAGGGTAAAATAGCCATAGAATATTAATATGAGGTCCCTAATATGCAATTAGGCCTTATTTAATGTAGTAGCCGGCCATAGGGACAAGAATTGACATGGTCAATTAGTTAGGTGTGGTTTTGGTGACTTATTTGATAAATTTAAATATAATAAGAAGTAAGATGATAACACTTATCATCTTCACCAATTTTCCACTGAAAATATCAGCAAAGAGGGGGTTTTTGAAAGCTTCAAATTTTCAGCAACTCATCTTCTCTACACGTAAGTGATTATGATGGTTTTACTTGATAATTTTTGTACTTTTGGAGTCCCCAAAGCTTAAGCTAGCTAATGAGGGGACTAAATTGCTAAATGGTTGAAAGTTTAGGGACTTTCCATGAAAGAGTTTATGTTGTTAGCTGAGTTTTTATGGAAGAAAATGAATGTTAAAGAGATGAGAAACAACTTTTGCGAAAGGTGTTACCATGAAAACACCTAAATGGGACTAAGTTGTAAAAGTTGAAATTTTGTAATAAATGCATGAAATAGTTGAAATTTTGAGTAGTTGTAAGAGTAATAAAAGTTCAGCTAGGATTTTTTAACTAGAAAATGTGATAAAATATGAATTACAAGCCTAGGGGCAAAATGGGCAAAATCATAATTTTGCCATAGTACAAAGGCAAAATGGTCATATATGCCAAAGTAGTGATATGTTGTAATATGATTATAAAATGATTGGATGAGTGAATTTCATTGTAATAGATCAAGAAGAACGTAGAATTAACCTTGACTGGAGAAAAGGCAAGGTTTTGGATTAAACTGCAAATTAATGCATTTTAGACCGAGGTAAGTTTATGTGTAAACTATACATTTCGAGTATACATGTTGTTAATAATTTGTTCAATGTATGAATGATATTATTCATGATTGAGATGAATTGAATTCAATAGATATTAAGTAATTTTCGTATGAGCCTAACTATAGATTAATGGTGGGCTATGTGCGATACCACCGTAAATACTCTTAATGGTGGGCTAAGTGCGATACCAACTTACTATTCATTCACGATGGGCTGTGTGCGATACCATCATCTACTTTATCATTTGGTGGGATATTTGCGTTACCACCATAAATATTCATGTTGGTGGGCTATGTGCGATACCACCCTAATTATAGATTAATGGTGGGCTAAGTGTGATACCACCGAGCATTTGGTGTTATTTCAAGGGTTCATTGAGTAATTGTTCAAGTGTTTGTTTCATGTGGCTTTGTGGTGATAAGTGTAGGGAATGTATGCTATTAAATGTGAGCTTTATGCTCGTTAAACGATTGGAATGTGGTACGAGAGGAAATGAGTAAGCATGACTATGGAATGTGGATTGTTCTTGCTTATTCCATAATGCTATTCATTGATATCCATATACTATGATGTTTACTGTTTACATGTAAAGTTACTAAGCTTTAAAGCTTACCCCTTTTTCCCCATGTTTTATAGTGCCAAAGAGTCAGGTCGGGATACGAAGATAATTGGAAGATCACCTACACTATCAGCTGATATCGGTATATCTAGAAATTGCATTTTAAGTAAGGCATGTATAGAGCTAGACTAGGTGAATTGTTTTGTTATTTTGGCCAAGTATGTGTTGGCTCCCTTAAGGATGAACTCTTTTGTATATTGCCACAGTTGATGGCTCATTATGACTAATTTATGAAATATGAGGTTATTCAAGAAAGTGTTTGTTGCATAAATTGATTAAATGATGATTTGTTGTATGAGATCATGTTATGTGAGCTTGGGTGACAAAAGAGCTTGGCAAATAGCTTTGTTCATGTCCACTCAAGTAGGCACACGAGCGTGTGTTTAGACCGTATGTGACACACGGTCAGTCCCATGGGCATGTTGAATGGCCATGTGTCCCCTGGCATGCTAAGCAAGAAAGTTAGTCTGCTCCACAGGCAGAGACACGGCCTTGTGTCTCATCCGTGAGAGAGACACGACTTAGGACATGGGCTTATGCCCAGGCCATGTGAAGTATGCACTTTGAACTTAGAATTTAAATCGCCACACAGTTGAAGCACATGAGTGTGTGATAGGCCATGTGGATTAAGTTAGTGTTGACCACGGGTGCAAAGCACAAGCGTGGGAAATACCACACGGGTGTGTCCCACATCTCACATGGGCGTGTGGCCCTATTTCATGTCAAAATTTTCTAAGCGCTTAAAGGTTTCAGGTAGAGTTCCAACAAATTTTGAGTTTATGTTTAGGGCCACATAGGCCCATTATAAGAATGTTAGATATGTGATTTGAAAATTTTTAATTTTGGATCGATTTTAATAGCCCAAAGTTATTTGTACAGATGAAATAAGTTCGATAACACCTTCTACCCGATTCTAGCATAGAATACGGGTAAGGGGTGTTACATTTAATGGTATCAGGACTATGGTTTAGTCAGTTCTCGGACTATCGTAGCGGGTGTAAGAGTCTAGCTATACATGCCATAAGTATATATTGATAGTGTGATGACTTCTAATAATTCTAAACTTTTTTATATAATAAATGGATCTCGATCGAGTGGTTGCTGATGACCCAGTTAGTAATGCGTCAGCTCCGTGCAAGGGACCGCGCCTGTAGAGAGTGGACCTGAGACCAGGGTTCAATGAGAAGAGGCCCGGGAAGCCTTTCTCCAAATGATAAGTAATTGGTACACGGAGTATGTATGAGAAAACCCTAATGCTCAACCTCCTCCACCTCCTCCTATACCTCAGCCAGTTCTAGTAGCTCCTTAAGGTATAGATTTAGTGAGGATAACCAAGCCCCCGGTAGATAAGATTTGGAAGCAAGGGGCCGAGGAGTTTAGGGCTAACATAGACGATTACCCCAAGAGGGCGGAGTTCTGGCTTGAGAACTCCTTGCAAGTATTTGATGAACTCTCCTGTACACCTGAGGAGAGCTTAAAATGTGTCGTGTCTTTGCTGAAAGAATTGGCCTATTGTTCGTGGAAAACGTTAACTTCGGTGGTTTCAAGAGAGAGGGTAATGTAGGACTTCTTTTTGGAAGAGTCTCGAAAGAAGTATATAAGTCAAAGATTTGTGGACCAGAAATGAAAATAATTCCTTGAATTGAAGCAAGGAAAAATGATTGTGACAGAATATGAGCGCGAGTTTTTTAGGCTCAGCAAGTATGCATAAGAGTGCGTGTCTACAGAAGCTATTTTGTGCAAGAGGTTTGAAGATGGGTTGAATGAGGATATTAGACTCCTAGTGGCAATTTTAGATTTGAAATAATTTGTGGTGTTGGTTGATAGGGTATGTAAGGCCGAAGAACTAAACAAGGAAAAGAGGAAATCTATGAGTGAGGCTCGAGATACAAGAAAAAGGCCAATGAGTAAATCATACCAAGCTCAATTGAAGAAGTCCAAGGAAGTAAACCCTCGAGCGACTACGTCAGTTGGATATTCACATAGATATCGAGGTAACACATACTTGGGATCGAGAGTTCAAGCCACTTCGATAGAAAGTGTAGGCAATCCAAAGTCCAAACCGGAGTGTCCAAATTGTTGTAGGCTGTACAATGGGTTATTGAGCTTGAAACTAACTATTATTTCGACAAAGGCAAGCGCACCTATCGAACAGTAGTATAGTTATGGCGAGTCCGGAATATCGTATCCTCAAGGACTAAAATTACTAGTAATAACTATCTTTTTATTATCTAGCCTAATAATTAAGGGGATTTATTTTTAATATAAAATTTACTAACTAATTTAACTAACTAAATGACTATGAACGTGACAGAGAGTGAATTGGGAAAATACTTTAGGACAACTTATATGAGATAGGCAATACCTAAGGAAGAATCCACCTAGACTTCACTTATTACTTTTGATTCATATGATTTATTCACTTGACTTAATCCGTAGAAATTCCTGATTTATGTTAATATCTCTTTCAAGAATAAAAACAATTGACTCTAGGTTGATTAATTAAAATCTCTTTCAAATTAAAACCCCTATTGTTGCATTAACTCGATATGTGGATCCTCTTATTAGATTTGACTTTAATCTTGTAGATTTTCATCACCCTATTTCTAGGGTTGCAATCAACTCCGCTTAATTGTGTTGATCTACTCTTAAACAGGGACTTTACTGCATTGAATAAGCACATTCGACCTGGATCAATAACCTAAATTATCAAAACAAGAATAAAAACTCACAATTAAGAATAAGAACAAATATTTATCTTATAAATCAAATAATAATAAGATCATCTAGGTTTCATCCCCTTAGTTATTTGAGAGGTTTAGTTCATCCTAATAGAAGGAAACATCATAAAATAGGGAAAACCACAAAACATAATGAAAACCAAAAACTTTTAAAGAACTTGATGGGAGATCTTCAGTCTTGATGGAGATCCTTCTCCTAAGCTATTACCAACGACTGTCTTGGAGTATTTTCTGCCTCCTCTTCGGCGTCTATTCAACGTCCCTTTTTAGGTCACCTCCTAGGGTGTTTATATAGGCTTTGGAACACCCTTCTTGGCCCACAAGTAGTTTATTCCGAATCGAATTCTTCTTTCCTACGGCAGGGACACGCTCGTGTGACACGATCGTGGTGGACTCCTTCGGCCGTGTGATTTGCCCATGGTTGATAGTCCAGGCCATGTGATTTCTAATGTAGGCCCATTTTGTCCTTTTTTGGCCCATTTCTCGTTCTTTTCAGGTCCCTAAACTCTCCTGAGTATAAAACATGAAATTAAGAGATTAGGAGCATCGAATTCATCAAATTCAATGGAAAATCATCCAAAATTAAGGCAAGCATGGGGTTAAAATATGTATAAATTATGGTTTATCAAATATCCTCAAACTTAAGCGTTTGCTTGTCCTCAAGCAAAATTTTCAACTCACAATTAAAATTAACTTCCCTCAATTCATAATTCTCATCAATAATGTTTCATCATAATTTATAAATAATTCATACATGGATAATTTAACTCAAAGAGTCTTAAAGATTAAAACAATCTAAGTCATCAATTTTTATAGCACGAAAACATAGGTGTTTCCCCTTATCTAAATAATTACCTCTGATTCAAAACCGACAAGGATTTACATTCTCACTAAGGATTCACCAAATCACTCAAAGTGTTTAAGGTTCAATTTAAGCACTCAAAAGTCAAACATGAAAAGTTAATCCCATAGGCTTGCTTGAAAATCAAATCTCCACCACTATAGAATGAGATGATACACAAATCAAAAAGTCATTAAAAGGGTTGTAATGGAGCTTGGGTTAAATGTGTGGATAAAGACTGAATTAGAGGGTTAGAATCGAGATTGAATTGTCAAATTACCTAACTAGAACAATAGACTAATTCTGAATAATTACATCAATTACAAAATTATAATAATAACACGAGCTTTTTCTCAAAATATGAAATTAATTGCTTTAAGCTCAACAATATAGAACTAATAATGAATGAATTTCACTTTTTTTTAAGAATAATAAAATACAATAATAAGAAAGAATTTAACAATTGAAATAAAGAAAATACTTAGGCAACTGATCAAATCAAATCTCGACATAAGGGGAGTCAAGAAAATGGAAGAAACAAAAACTTAGTTTTGGGTTAATATTGATGGGTGAGTCAAGAAACGGTCTATTAGGCTCAAAAGGTTTCACTAGGGGTTAATTATGAAGGTAGGCTTTTTGGTGGGATAAGTGAGTTAAATCCTAGGTGCCTTTATCATCTCAGTATATCACAACAAAAGTATGGTCTCAACATGTATAATCGAAGCAAGTTCTAGAAGAACAAATCAATGTTGACACACTCATAATCAATAAAGTGAGCAAGAAAAGATATATGCTCTAAAGGCTCAAAATTCACAAAAATTATGGTTTCTAATGTCAACCTTGCAAATTTCAAATTTCAAAGTAATATTTAAATTTAGAAAAACAACCTAGAAATTTTTAATTCTGAAAATAGACTTATCATGCTTGATTCTCTAATATCTTAAAGTTTAAATCATCAATGCACAACTATCTATGACTTACTCCAAAACATATAAACAAAAATCATAAATTAATAGAAGTTTCATTCTAATAGTAATATGAGAAAGTTACTTAAGACAAGATATAATTCAAGGATTTTCTAATATGAGTATTGTTGACACCTCCCCACACTTAAGATTTACATTATTCTCAATGTACAAAGATAAAAATGACAATAAAATAAGAAAATCATAAGATGGGGAGAGAAGTGAAACTTCCTGAATTTTTGGATGGAGTCAAAGAAAAGAACCAGTGTAAAGTTAGGCAGAGGAGGTGGATACTCCGGTGGTCGTGTAGTGATTCCCTAACAGCCTTTTCAACCTAAATTAAAGAAATCAAAATATAATAATATAAATTAAGCACAAGAAAGATAAAGAGAAGGAAAATAAATGAGAAGAGAAAAGAAAAGAAAAAATAAATTGACTCAAAGGTCCTTGTCTTGTCGAGGGAATAAAGCGGCCGGCATGAACTTATGTAGAGTGGTCGCACATGGGGAAACTTATGTCGAGGGAATAAAGTTCATTTCACTTCTTTGACATGGGGATGGTGGTGAAAAGAAAGAGTGAGGGAAAGGGGGAAAGGAAAATGAAAAGAGATAGTAGAAAAAGAAAGAGGTGTGGTGGTTAGGGTTTGGAAAAAGGAGAAATTGGGGAGAAAGTGAGAAGAAGGGGTTTTAAATAGGAATCAGGGATCTAGTGGCTGCCCACGCCCGTGTTCCATGGGCGTGTTAGGTCACACGATCGTATTGCACGACCATGTGGTGTCTCGGTCGTTTCTCCCACGCCTATGTAGATGTTCCCATGCCCATGTTGCTCAATCAGTGTCGCCCACGATCTTGAGACACGAGTGTGTCGCACACCCGTGTTACTTTCTCAGTGTCGACCATGGTTGTATCGGACGGCTGTGGCATTTTATCTCCGTCTATGGTTCGGGGATGTTTCATCCTTGGTTTGCATGATTTCTGCCACGCCGATATGCCTAATTGTGACGTCCACGACCTCTTGTACTCATTATTCTCGTTTACGCTTATCTGCTTAAGAATTTTATGCATTAGTACTTGTTTTACTAGTTATCCACGAAGAAATTTTATGAAGAGAGCTTAATAGGGATTCTTTCGATCATTCAAAGTTCAAGTTTTCTATCCTAATTCACAGAAAAACACATCCATTCCTTAGTATCTCCCATACACATTCACTCAACGGATATTCCTGTCCGCTTTCTATCCTGTGGTATTTTTCAATTGTCCTACTGGGTATTTTGTAATTTTCCAAAAATAAAAGTTCTCGGATGATTTGTCAAAAAGGTTTTTGGAACTTTTAAATTCCCGGGGTATTTTCAAAAATTTTAAAATTCGGGGGTATTTCGGTGATTTTGAAGCTCAGGGGTATCAGGGTAACTTTGTAAAGTTTGATAATTTCCGGGTTATTTCCTAATGTTGCAAAACTTTGAGGGTTCTTTTTGAGAATTTACTTTCCAAGTTGATGGTGTTGCAAATTTTTTTTTTTTTGAAAATCAGGGTGACTTTGGTAATTTTGTTGGTTAGGGGCAATTTCACAATTTTCCAAAATCATGATATTTTCGATACTTTGCAAATTAAGGTTTTTGGGCACTTATATGTGATGGAAATTTTGATTAAAACCGTGGGTATTTTGGGAATTTCCTAAACCAAGGGCATTTTTTGTAATTTTACCACTAAGGGTATTTTAGTAATTATTTTTAAATAAGGGTATTTTCATAAAAAAGATTTCCAAAATTTGGTTCTAATTGATTTCACAAAAGAATGATATTTTGAAAATTTTCTATTTAGAACTTTTTCATACAGAGGGTATTTTGGTAATTTACAAGCTAGGGGTATTTTGGTCATTTTTCAAACTGAGGGGTATTTTGGTCATTCATTTTTTTAGTCAAGGTTTTATTTACTTCAAAAGCAAAATGGCTAGTCCCTTTCGGGTTTTAGTTATTAGGTTTAGCCTGTGAGCACGTCGTCTCAGCTAGGATGAACCGTCACTACGCACCAGGTAGGATTCAAGTGAGTAGGAGGTGAGTCACTAGGATCTGCTAAATACCGTGCTCCACCGAATCCAATCCTAGACATGCGTACAAAGGTTGCCACATCCCTTGCTCAGTGACAACTCACAGGGTTGTTTAGGGAATTATTAAATCTTATGCATTGTTTGTTGGGGTATGCTAACCCTAGGGTTCAACAATTCCTATTCTAATATTCTACATCCACAATTTACCCTTCTACCCTATCAAATATTCATAAAAATAGATAGAATTACTACTACAGGCGATTGGTGCGGAGACTTCTGGTGCCATCTTTGTTTAAACCATAAACAGCTTCCCAAATCATTCCAATAAGGCCTACTAATATAAACAAAACATTTTGGGCCTTGGGCCCCACAAATGAGAGTTTTGAACCTGGCTCGATATTAA
This sequence comes from Gossypium rotundifolium, assembly GCA_025506655.1. Classification (NCBI taxonomy): domain Eukaryota; kingdom Viridiplantae; phylum Streptophyta; class Magnoliopsida; order Malvales; family Malvaceae; genus Gossypium; species Gossypium rotundifolium. The sequence goes on from CP106727.1 coordinate 26,701,028, forward strand.
AAATGTAACACCCCAAACCCAAATTTATGAGTCCTGACCGGATCGGTATGTCACGAGTAAAACAATTTGAAACATTTTGAGTGTCCGTGAAAACTTGATAAAATATGGCTAAGGTATTAAAACAGTGTTTGATAAAACTCGGTTGGGATTATTTTATAAACATGGTTGTGTTGAAAACCCTTTGAAAACATTTGATCATGTAAAATTTTAAAGTCGATGAGTTATTGTTAACTTGGTAAATTTTGTTACCCGATGGCAACATCTTTGAAAACTCGTAAAAGTTACTTAATTTGATAATGTTGCTTTTAACTAATTTACTTAACATTTATAATTTCATTTTGTAATATAGTATAAGTAAAGAAAAAATGACTATGTAAACATCCAAAAAATAATTAGTGGCCTTATTACAACCCAAATTAAAATTTAAATGAAATAAACATAATGTAATCGAATAAAATTCCGTAACCAAGGAACAAGCATGGCCGCCTCGAGTCCTCTCCAGCTCCATCTCCGATCTACTCATCTCGCAAAATAATTTGGGAAGGGTCATCACCAAGACTCAATGTAAATCCCCACCCGTAAATGCAACTCATACACAAATTATTAATTAACATGCAAACATGCAACCCAACTAACCATCCGTACTCTTTAACTACCCCCGTGGTCAAAACCACCGTGGTCAAAACCACCGTGACTAGAGTCACAAATCAAGTGATGGGGCCAACCCATCGTGTGGTCAAAACCACGATGACCATAGGTCACAATTTATCAATATGTGGTCAAAACCCTTTGGTGGTACCAAACCAACGGGACTTAGTCACAATTTATCAACGGTGTGTTCAAAACCACGGTGACCAAAGTCACAATTAATCGATGGGGCTAACCCATCTTGTGGTCAAAACCACTAGTGACATCCATAAAGATCATCCCCTCCTCTCATCAATCCTACCATCATCATGCTTACATAACAATTATCATAACTCCATATATCATGCATTTATGTATAGCATAGCATTCAACAAAGATGTGATGGCATACTCAAGCATACATCATAGATCACGTAATAGGGGACTTACCCATGGTGCAAGGAACAAGAGTATGGTAGGGAAACTCGCATTTTATTGAATTTGTTAGTTTCGTTAGGTGGTAAAAATCAAAATATGAAAATTAATGGGGTTAGTGCTCGTTGTTTCCTTGAGAAGCACTCCGCTTAAAGTCTTAAGCTAGACTTACCTCTCATTTGCATAATCATGGTGGTTTGAAGAGTTGAAACTCCTCATTCTTGCTATGAAATCGATTATCGATATATAATTTAAGTCGAGTGGTGTTTACCTTAAAAGTTCCAAATGTATGATTAGTTACCTCGATCGCTCTATATGGGAAGACATTCAAGATCTCGTGAAAGAGATCTCTTCGCTTGTATCAAGGTCCAAGTGGCGATCCAAGCAATCGAAAATATGAAAATTAATGGGGTTAGTGCTCGAAAAAGTTGCCTCTCTTGAAGCGCTGCTTAAAGTCTTAAGCTAGACTTACCTCTCATTTGCATAATCATGGTGGTTTGAAGAGTTGAAACTCCTCATTCTTGCTATCAAATTGATTATCGATATATAATTTAAGTCGAGTAGTGTTTACCTTAAAAGTTCCAAATGTATGATTAGTTACCTCGACTGTTCAGTATGGGAAGACATTCAGTACCACGAAAGAGATCTCTTCATTTGTATCAAGGTTCGAAGTGGTGATCCGAGGGTCTTTATTATCCAACAATACCTAATCTTCGATCTTAAATTGGGTTGTCTCATCATTAAGTTTGACATGGTTTTGATTTGGTTCATCATGTTTCCCTATTTCTCCTTGTCATGTGTCTTCCACTCGTCTAGTTCATTGATCTGAAGCCTTTACTCCTCAGAGTTATTTCTTTGTTAGCACGAGGTCTAGGATCTGGCTCAGTTGTGTAATTTTGTGGTGCTTCCTAAAAAGAAGGTTGAACCGAATGGTCATTAATAGAATTTATGTTCTCACCTTTATTACTCGATATCCTAGCCAAGTCAAGAGCTTGAAGAGCGATCGTTTCGTCACCTGCACAAAGTGTGAGTTCACCTGTACCCACATCAATTCTAGTTTTAGCAGTTTCTAAAAAAGTCTTCCTAGAATTAAAGGAACATTGTTGTCCTCATCCATGTCTAAAACAACAAAGTCTACTGGAAATATGAATTTATCAATTTTTATTAGTACATCCTCAATTATACCCCTAAGAACTCTAATAGTTTTATCAACCATTTGAATGCTCATCCTAGTTTGTTTGGGTTTTCCCAGACCTAGTTGTTTAAACATTTTATAAGGCATAACATTGATACTTGCCCTAAATCAGCTAAAGCATTGTTAACAGATAAACTACCAATTAAGCAAGGAATCATAACTCTCTGGATCTTTTAACTTTTGCGGTAGTTTATTTTGTAGGATTGCTAAGCATACTGCACTTAGCTCCACATGCAATGTCTCGTCTAATTTTCGTTTGTTTGTCAAGAGCTCTTTTAAAAATTTCCTTAAATTGGGCATCTGCGAAAGAGCTTCAAGAAACGGTAAGTTAATATGTAATTTTTTCAAGAGTTTAAGAAATTTACCGAATTGTTCATCTGTGCGGCCTTTCTTCATCGCATTGGGGTATGGCACACTGATAAATCATAAAAGTAACATATTTTAATCCCACATTTAGCATAATTTTGGATGATTTATCCCTTGATTTATGTAAAAAGGTGCTTTTAATCCTTTCTTTTCATGTTTTATACTCAGGAAAGCACCTAGGGATGAAAAGAATGAGAAATGGGCCTAAAACAAACCAAATTGGATCAAAGAAGAAATTGAAATAGCTTGGGCCCAAGACCACACGCGTGCCTCCTTAATTTACTCTAACACGGCTTAGACCCCGAAACAAACGGGCGTATCTCTTCAGCAGATTCAACCACGGCCTGAAATCGATTCATACGGGCATGTACCATGGTCGTGTCCTTGTCATGGCAAAGAGCAATTTCATTCGAAATAGGGTACTTAGAGGCAAAGAAACACATTCCAAAGCCTATTCAAACACCCTAGTAGGAATTCTACTTGAACTAGGATATGTAGGGGCCAAGTAAAGCATCTCAAAGTCTAGATAAACACCCTTGGGGCAACTTAAGCGGGGAGTCCTGGCGAAACCTTTTGCCAGGGCTTTTGTGGTTAGCTAGGCCAAGGGGCCAAGCCAAAAAAGGTCAGATTTGTGGGAATCACTCAAAGATAGCCAATTGATCCATCTCAAGAAGCTGAAATTCTACTCAAGACGGCGGATTTCTCCTTCAATTCCTTCAGGGGGTTTTAGGGATTTCTTATGTTTTGTTTTATCTTTTCTTCTGAGATGTTTTCTTTTATTGTTATGAACTAAACCCTTCATATATATGAAGGAGATGAAACCAAGATGAATCTTGTTATTATTTTCTGAACTATATGATAAATATTTGATTTGTTCTTAATTATGTGAGCTTAATTCTTGTGTTAATATTTCTGGGATATTGATTCAAGTCGAATGTGCTTAGGTGGTGGAGCAAAAGTCCCTTCCTAAGAGTAGATCTACCATAATTAAGTGGAGTTGATCGCATGCCTAGAGATAGGGTAACGAGATTTTACCAGATTAGTGTGGAACTTAATATAGAAGTCCATAGATCGAGTTAATGCGATTCTAATGGTTTTAATTAGAAAGAGATTTCAATTAATCAACCTAGGGTTAGAAGTTATTCACCTTGAGAGAGGGTTTAATATAAATTAGGGAATCTTATGGATCAAGTCAAGTGAATAAATCATCTGGTTTAGTGTTAGATAACAAGTGAAGTCTAGGTGGATTCTTCCTAAAGGTATCATCTTAATCAACTGAGTTTTCCATTAGTATTTCCCTAATTCATTCTTTTGTCTTTGAATCTTGGCTTAGTAATCAGTTAATTTTACATTAAACAACCAATCACTTAATATTTAGGCTAAATAATAGAAAGAAGGTTAGTATTAGTACTTTTAGTTCCTTTGGGTTCGACAATCCGGTCTTGCCTAAGCTATACTACTGTTCGATAGGTGCACTTGCCTTAAGTCATTGTCAGAGTTAGCTTCTAGGTTCAATCATTCTCTTTATAAATTTTAAAACTCGACAAAACAACAATCAAGTTTTTGGCACCGTTGCTAGGGAACTAAAATATTAAGAAAGCTCTATTTTTATTACTTTAGCCATTTTTTTATTTTTGCAATTTCCTTTTACTTTTATTTTTATTTTTTCTTTGCTAAATTTTCTTTCTTTCTTTTCCTAGCAGGTACCTCTAGTTTATGACTAGAAGGAACCTGAAAGGACCACTAGTATACGACAGTGATATTGAAGCTATCGCTGAAGAAATCGCAGAGAAATTAGGCGAACCCTAAATGACATAGAAGAAGAGTGAGAAGGAAGATCCGATCCTACTGAAGGGATGGACGAGAATAATCCACCACCACAAGATGTGGCAAAAAACAATGCTCGGCATACTATGTATGATTATGCTAAACCTCATTTAACAGGAGCAAAATCGAGTATTGTTGGGCCTGCTATAACTGCTAATAACTTTGAATTAAAGCCTAACACTATACAAATGATTCAACAATTTGTTCAATTTGATGGTTTGCAGGATGAAGACCCAAATACTCATATAGCTAATTTTTTAAAGTTCTGTGATACCTTCAAAATAAATGGCATTTCTGATGATGCCATACATCTTCGGTCATTTCCCTTTTCATTAAGTAATAAAGCCAAGCAGTGGTTAAACTTGTTACCACGAGGGTCAATCACCACATGGGATCAAATGACCGAAAATTTTTATTAAAATATTTCCCACCGACCGAAATGACCATATTACGGAATGATATATCTTCATTTGTGCAGATGGATTTAGAGACATTATACGACGCATGGGAGAGATACAAGGATCTCTTGAGAAGGTGTTCGCACCATGGTTTACCCTTATGGCTCCAAGTCCAAACTTTCTATAACGGTGTAAACCCATCAACGAGGCAACTAATTGATTCAACCATCGGTGGAACCCTGAACAACAGAACTCCTGAAGCAGCCTATGATTTTATTGAAGAGATGTCACTGAATAACTATTAGTGGCGGGTTACAAGGACAAAACCAACAAAATTAGCTAGAGTTTTTAACCTCGATGTAGTAACCATGCTATCAACGCGGGTAGAGATGATGAATAAAAAGCTTGCTAGTTTGTGTCCTTCGCAGGTACATCCAGTAATGCAGTGCGACGCAAATGGAACTGTGGCGAATCCTGAGTACCCACCCTACCAACCGGGCACAGAAAGTGACCAAATGAACTATATAGGTAATAATTTCAGATCTACTAATAACCCCTATAGTAATACCTATAATCCAGGTTGGAGGAACCACCCAAATTTTTCATGAGGAGGTCAAGGAAATCAAAGACAACAACCTCCTCAAAATTTCCAAAATCAGCCTTATCCACAGGAAAAGAGGCCGAACCTCGAAGAGATGTTGACAAAATTCATGGTAGTCACAGAAAATCGCCTCCAAGACACTGAGGCAACACTGAAAAACCAACAAATATTGATGGAAGGGATCAAGAACCAAGTCGGGGAACTTACCAAATCAGTCGAGCAAGTTACAAAGTCAGTTGGACAACTTGCAAAGTTAATGTCTGAATGACAGCAAGGGCGTCTACCAAGCAACACTAAGATTAACCCAAAAGAGCAAATCCAAGCCATAACAGCTCAGGAAAATTTCGGGTTGGATGAACCAAATTCAATACAAGAAAGCGAGGTAGAAGAAGGTAAAGTTGGGGTAACACAAGAAAAGCCAAAATCGATAATCAAAGAGTAGCAACCCCGCATACCTTATCCCGAAGCGATGAAGAGAGACGATACATAGGAACAGTTCAGTAAGTTTATTAAAATTTTAAAAAAAATTACATATTAACTTGCCGCTTCTTGAAGCTCTTTCACAGATGCCAGATTCAAGAAAATTTTTAAAACAACTATTGATGAACAAGCGTAAGTTAGACGAGGAGTCACATGTGGAGCTAAATGCAATGTGCTCAGCAATCCTACAAAATAGACTACCACGGAAGTTAAAAGATCTAGAGAATTTTACAATTCCATGTTTAATTGGTAGTTTAACTGTTGACAATGCTTTAGCTGATTTAGAGGCAAGTATAAATTTCATGCCTTATAAAATATTTAAACAGCTAGGTCTAGGGAAACCCAAACAAACTAGGATGAGTATTCAATTAACTGATAAAACAGTTAGAATTCCTAGGGGGATTATCAAAGATGTTCTTGTAAAAATTGTTAAATTCGTTTTCCCAATAGATTTTGTTGTCTTAGACGTGGATGAGGATAATTTGATTCCTTTAATTTTAGGAAGACCCTTTTTAACAAGTGCCAGGACTAAAATTGATGTTGCCACAGGAGAACTCATTCTTCGTGTAGGTGACGAATCAATCAGTCTACAAGCTCTTGACTCGACCAAGAAATCAATTGATGAAGGTGAGAAAGTAAAATCCATTGATGACCAATTTGTTCATCTTTCACCACAGGATCCACCACAAAGCCGCAGACCTGAGTCGGATCATAGACTTCGTGCAAATAAAGAAGAACTATATAAGGAATGAAGCCTTAAGGTCGACAAATTAGAAGCATGGAAGACACACTATAAAGAGGAATCGGATCCGTACGAAGCAAAACCAAAGGATCCCCCAAAAAAGCTCGTAGGAACGTCGAACCACTACAAAATAGGAGACCAGGTACTGTTAAAGAAAGAAGATCCACAAATTACCACATCAGACCTAAATATAAGCGAAGAAATCCCTCTTGAGGTACACAATATCTTCCCATATGGAACAGTCGAGGTAAGCAATCCCATATTCGGTACTTTTAAGGTAAACGCTTCTTGACTTAAACTTTATCATAAAAATTGAATTTACAGCATGAGGGAAGATATTCAAACTTTTAAACCACCCTAATTGTTGCGAATACGAGGAAAGCCTAGCTTAAGACTTTAAACGAGTGCTTCTCGAGAGATAACCCGAGCACTAACCCTATTTATTTACACATTTGTTTTCATTTTAGTTTCTTTTATTCTCTTCGTCTTAAACACCTTGTTTTAAAATAACAAAAAATGCAGATTTCTAGACCACACGGCCTTGCACACGGTCGTGGCCGTGGTAGTGTGGAAGTACAGAATCTCTATAATGACAATGGCCAAAGAGGTACAAGTCAGAGAGAATCAAATCTTTGAGTCACGGACTCCAACCACCACCCCACAGGCACCGACAGAACTCCATGGCCGTGCGATGTGGCCGTGGACGACACTGGCTTATCAACATCGGATATGGAAATCTATAAAATGGGCGTGGGTAAACCAACAAGCCTAAACACACGGTCGTGTGAGGTGGCCGTGTGAAACAACACGCCCACAATACACAGGCGTGGGCAAGTACTAGACTTGAAACTATATTTAAACCCAACCTCCCTTTCCCATTCTTCTCACTAACTCTCCATCTTTTCTTTTCGGCCTTTTTTTCTCAAATTTCTCTATTCTCCATAACAAGTCTCTATACTCTTGAGCCTACACATAATTTCAAAGAAGCGAAAAAAGCCAAGCGCAATCTCTTCAAACGAGACAGATCTACATAAGTTCATGTCGGCCGCTTTAGCTACTAGACAAGCCAAGGGTCTTTGAGACCATTAAATTTTTCTTCTATTCTTCTCATCTCCTTTATTTTCCTTATTGTTACTTCTCTTCTGCTTAATTTAGTCTATCTCATTTTAATTTCTTAATTTTAGGTTCTTAAGGCTGCTAGGGAATCACGCACCACGGCCTTAGAAATCACACCCACCTTGCGAACCATCCAACAATAAGGACTTCTCAGTCCATTCATCTTTTATGTTAATTTTATCTTACTTTTTGTTTTTTTTCCTTTTGTTTTTTTGTCCTTAAATACATAATTATTTTATTTTAAATGTGTCTTAATAGTTCTTGGCTAATCCATCACGAGTTTCCCAATTTCTTCATCTAGCATTGACTGTTGGCATCCACCACTAGCACCATCGCCTCCTCCAAATCGGGTGGAGAATAGTAATCCCAAAAATATTCAGGAAGTGTCACTTCTCCCCTTCTCTTTTGATTTTATCATTACATGATTATTTATCTATCTTTGTACATTGAGGGCAATGTACATCTTAAGTGTGGGGGTAAAAGTGCCTATCTTTTTGCATTATTCTCAAATCCCTGAATTATATCTACTTCTTAAGTAATTTCCTCATATTACTAATTAGGATGAAATTTCTAATGATTTATGATTCTTATTGATATGTTTTTGAGTAAGTCATAATTAATTGTGCATTGATGATTTATACTTTAAGATACTAGAGAATCAATCATGATAAGTCTATTTTTAAAGAATCAAAAATTTTTCTAGGTTGTCGAACTGAATTTGAATATTACCTTGAAGTTTGAAATTTACAGGGATTGATGTCAAATACCCATAATTTTTGTGAGATTTGAGCCTTTTAGAGCATATATTCTTTTCCATGCTCACTTTATTAATTATGAGAGTGTTAACACTAAATTGTTATTCTAGAACTTACCTCGATTATACATGTCAAGACCACATTTTTGATCTGATATACTAAGATGATAAAGGCACCTAGGTTTTAACTCACTCACTCCACTAAAAAGTCTACCTTTACAATTAACCCTTAGTGAACCCTTTGATCCTAACAACCCTTTTTATTGATTCACCCAATAAAATTAACCCAAAACCTCACTCGTATTTGTTATCAGCATTCCTTTGACTACCATTCTATTGAGAATTGATTTGATCAGTTGCCTAAATACTTTATTTTCAGCTGATAAGGTTCTTTCTTATATTATGTATTTATTGATATGTTCTTAAAAAAATAAAAAAAATTAAAAAATTGAAGTATATTCATTATTAATTCTGCAATTAAGTGAGCTTACATGTTTAAATTCAATATCTTAAAGAAGAAGCTCGTATTATTAGTATTTTCATGTGATGTAATTATTCACGTTATTAGTTCATTTTTCTAAAGTTAGGTAACTCGTCAATTCAATCTCGATTTTAACCCTCTAATTTAGCCTTTTTCCACACTTTTAACCTAAGGCCCGTTTCAACCCTATTAAAGACCTTTTTATTTGTGTATCATCTCATATTATAGTGGTGGAGATTTGATTTTCAGGCAAGCCTATGGGATTAACTTTTCAGGTTTGACTTATGAGTGCTTCTTCCTAAACCTTAAACACTTTGAGTGCTTTGAGTGAATCTTTAGTGAGGATGTCAATCCTTGTCGGTTTTGAATCAGAGGTAATTATTTAGATAAAAGGAGACACCTATGTTTTCATGCTACAAATATATGACTTAGAAGTGTTTGAATCTTTAGGAGTCTTTGAGTTAACTTATCCATCTATAAATTATCTATGAATTATGATGAGGCATTGTTAATGAGATTTATGAATTGTGGAAAGTTCGTTTTAATTGTAAGTTGAGAATTTTGCTTAAGGACAAGCAAAAGCTTAAGTGTGGGGATATTTGATAAACCGTAAAAGTAACATATTTTAATCCCACATTTAGCATACTTTTGGATGATTTATCCCTTGATTTATGTAAAAAGATGCTCTTAATAATTTCTTTTCATGTTTTATACTCAGGAAAGCACCTAGGGATGAAAAGAATGAGAAACAGGCCTAAAGCAGACCAAATTTGGCCAAAGAAGAAATCGACACGGCTTGGGCCCAAGACTACACAACCATGCCTCCCTAATTTACTCTAACACGGCCTGGACCCCGAAACACACGGGCGTGTCTTTTCAGCAGACTCGACCACGGCCAAAAATTGATTCACACGGGTGTGTGCCATGGCCGTGTCCCTGTCATGGCAAAGAGCAATTTCATTCAAAATAGGGTACTTATAGGCAAAGAAACACATTCTAAAGCCTATTCAAACACAATAGTAGGAATTCTACTTGAATTAGGATATGTAGGGGCCAAGTAAAGCATCTCAAAGTCTATATAAACACCCTAGGGGGCAACTTAAGTGGGAGTTTGGTAGAAACCTTCTGCCAAGGCTTTTGCGGTTAGCTATGCCAAGGGGCAGAGCCAAAAAGTTAAGATTTGTGGGAATCACTCGAAGATAGCCAATTGATCCATCTCAAGAAGTCGAAATTCTATCCAAGATGGTGGGTTTCTCCTTCAATTCCTTTAGAGAGTTTTAGGGATTTCTTATGTTTTGTTTTATCTATTCTTCTGAGATGTTTTCTTTTATTGTTATGAACTAAACCTTTCAGATACCTGAAGAAGATAAAACCTAGATGAATCTTGTTATTGTTTTCTGAACTATATGATACATATTTAATTTGTTCTTAATTATGTGAGCTTAATTCTTGTGTTAATATTTCCAGAATATTGATTCAAGTCAAATGTGCTTAGGTGGTGGAGCAAAAGTCCATGCCTAAGAGTAGATCTAGCATAATTAAGCGGAACTGATAGCATGCCTATAGATAGGGTGACAAGATTTTGGCAGATTAGGGAAACTTAATATGGGAGTCCATAGATCAAGTTAATGCTATTTAGGGGTTTTAATTAGAAAGAGATTTCAATGAATCAACCTAGGGTTGATGTTATTCGCCTCGAGAGAGGGTTTAATATAAATTAAGGAATCTTACGGATCAAGTCAAGTGAATAAATCGTTTGGTTTAGTGTTAGATAACAAGTGAAGTCTAGGTGGATTCTTCCTAAGGGTATCATCTTAATCAACTGAGTTTTTCCAACAGTATTTCCTCAATTCATTCTTTTGTCTTTGAATCTTAACTTAGTAAGATTAGTAATCAGTTAGTTTTAGATTAAACAACCAATCACTTAATATTTAGGCTAAATAATAGAACGAAGGTTAGTATTAGTACTTTTAGTTCCTTTGGGTTTGATAATCCGGTCTTGCCTAAGCTATACTACTGTTCGATAGGTGCACTTTCCGTAAGTCATTGTCAAAGTTAGTTTCCAGGTTCAATCATTCTCTTTATAAATTTTAAAACTCAACAAAACAACGATCACACACAAGGTTGGTATTCTATAATTACCGATTTTGGTTGATCATGGCTTACCTCAACCTTACCTTCCTCTACCACATGCTCTTGCCTTAATTTTGGCTCATCTAACCCTTTACTATCGTGAGTAGTAATGGCATGAATTTTCTTCTTGGGGTTAGTTTTGTGTTGCTTGACAAGATGCCTTGTGGTCGTTTAGATATGAGTTTAGCAAGTTGTCCTAATTGGTTCTCGATTCCTTGAATCAATGCTTGCTAATTTTTTAGTGTTGTTTCGGTGTTTTGGAAATGATTTTCCGACACCGCGATGAATTTTGTTAGCATCTCTTCAAGGTTCGGCTTCTTCTCTTGTGGGTAGGGTTGCTGTTGAAAGCCTGGGGGGTTGCTGTCTCTGATTTCCTTGACCACCCCATGAGAAGTTTGGGTGATTCCTCTAACCTGGATTGTAAGTGTTACTGTAAGGGTTATTTTGAGGTCTAGAAGTGTTACCCATATAGTTTATCTGTTCATTTTCTATGCCAAGGTTATAGGGTGGGTATTCTGTATTGTTCGTCCTCCTCCATATGTATCGCACTGCACCACTGATGTACCTGCTAAGAACCATACAAACCATCAATCTTTTTATTTAACAATTTTACCTGGTTTGGTAGCATGATCACTGCGTCGAGGTTGAAAACACTGGCAACTTTTGTTGGCTTTGTCCTCATAACTTGCCACTGATAGTTATTCAGTGCCATCTCCTCTATAAACTCATAAGCCGCTTTAGGGGTCTTGTTATTTAGGGTTCCACCGACGGCTGAATCAATCAACTGCCTAGTTGAGGGGTTTACACCATTATAAAAGGTTTGAACCTGTAGCCACAGAGGCAACCCATGGTGAGGGCATCTCCTTAGTAGATCTTTATATATCTCCCATGCATCGTAGAGTGTTTCTAGATTCATCTGCACAAAAGAAGAAATATCATTCATCAACTTAGCCGTTTTAGCTGGCGAAAAATATTTTAACAAAAAAATTTTGGTCATTTGGTCCCATGTTGTGATTGATCCTCGTGGTAACGAGTTCAACCATTGTTTAGCTTTGTTCCTCAATGAAAAGGGAAACAATTGAAGGTGGATGGCATCATCAGAAATGCCATTGATTTTGAAAGTGTCACAAAACTCTAAAAAATTTGCCAAATGATAGTTTGGATCCTCATCCTCCAAACCATCAAACTGAACAAATTGCTGAATCATCTGTATAATGTTAGGTTTCAGTTCAAAATTATTTTTGGCAATAGCAGGTCTAACAATACTTGATTCGGTTCCTGCTAAATTAGGTTTAGCATAATCATACATAGTACGAGGAGCAAGATTTTGATTCACTAGATTTGCGGCAACCATAGGAGGTAGTGGATTATTATCAGCCATCTCTTTGGTATTATTAGTTTTGTCTTCTTGCTCTTCTTCTATGTATTGAAGCTTCGCCTTATTTCTCTTCCATTTCTTTGAGCGATACCTTCTATATCACTGTCAAAAAGTAATGGTCCTGATGGGTTCCTTCTAGCCATAAACTAAAGTTACTGGTTAGAAGAAAATAAAGAAAAAAATTAGCAAAGAAAATAATAATAATAAAAATAAATGAATAAATAAATTGCAAATAAAGTAAAAATGGCTCAAGTAATAAAAGTTTAGTGTTCCTAATATCTTAGTCCCTGACAACGGTGCCAAAAACTTGATGGAGTGCAAAACTAACTATTATTTCAACAAAGGCAAGTGAACCTATCGAATAGTAGTATAGTTATGGCGAGTCTGAAATATCGTATCCTCAAGGACTAAAATTACTAGTAATAACTATCTTTTTATTATCTAGCCTAATAGTTAAGGGGATTTATTTTTAATCTAAAATTTACTAACTAATTTAACTAACTAAATGACTATGAACATGACAAAGAGTGAATTGGGAAAATACTTTTGGACAACTTATATGAGATAGGCAATACCTAAGGAAGAATCCACCTAGACTTCACTTATTACTTTTGATTCATATGATTTATTCACTTGACTTAATCCATGGAAATCCCTGATTTATGTTAATATCTCTTTCAAGACTAAAAACAACTGGCTTTAGGTTGGTTAATTGAAATCTATTTCTAATTAAAACCCCTATTGTTGCATTAACTCGATTTATGGATCCCTTTATTAGATTTGACTCTAATCCGAAAGATTTTCGTCACCCTATTTCTAGGGTTGCAATCAACTCTGCTTAATTGTGTTGATCTACTCTTAAACAGGGACTTTTACTCCACTGAATAAGCACATTCGACCTAGATCAATAACCTGGATTATCAAAATAAGAATAAAAACTCACAATTAAAAATAAGAACAAGTATTTATCTTATAAATCAAATAATAATAAGATTCATCTAGGTTTCATCCTCTCAGGTATTTGAGAGGTTTAGTTCATACTAATAGAAGGAAACATCATAAAATAGGGAAAACCACAAAACATAATGAAAACCTAAAAACTTCTAAAGAACTTGATGAGAGATCTGCAGTCTTGATGGAGATCCTTCTCCTAAGCTGTTCCCGATGGCTATCTTGGAGTATTTTCTGCCTCCTCTTGGGCGTCTATTCAACATCCCTTTTTAGGTCACCTTCTAGGGTGTTTATATAGGCTTTGGAACACCCCTCTTGGACCACAAGCAGTTTATTCTGAATAGAATTCTTCTTTGCTACGGCAGGCACACGCCTATGTGACACACCCATGTGACACACGTGGTGGACTCCTTCGACCGTGGTCGATTCTGCTCACCATACACGGCCGTGTAATCTATCTGTGGTCGATAGTCCAGGCTGTGTAATTTCGGGTGTAGGCCCATTTTATCCTTTTTGGCCCATTTCTTATTCTTTTCGGCTCTCTAAACACACCCGACTATAAAACATGAAATTAAGAGATTAGGAGCATCAAATTCATCAAATTCAATGGAAAATCATCCAAAATTAATCCAAGAATGGGGTTAAAATATGTGTAAATTATGGTTTACCAATGGGGAGTGTTGTGGAAATAATCGAAATTGTTACAAGTGCGGTTCACCCGACTATTTCATTTGAAATTGTCCATAGAGGAAAATGAAGGAGAGAAAGTAAGAGATAAGGTCAAGCAATGTATCATTGAAGGGTAGACCATAAAAGAACTCGGGAGGTGGGACCAGTAGTAGAGGTACGCCTCGGGACTATGCTGTGAGATCGGAGGGTCGGGCACCTGTAAGGACTTATGCCATTCACGCTCGCGAAGAGGAATCATCTCTAGATGTGATAATTTTTCTCTTCATGACACCTCTGTTATTGCGTTGATTGATTCGGGGTGTTCCCATTCTTATGTATGCATAAAACTAGTATCTAGTATGAGAATGATTGTTGAGTCTATGAAATTTGTAGTAAAGGTGTCAAACCCGTTAGGCAAACATATGCTAGTTGATAAGGTGTGTAGGAATTGTCCTTTGACACTTAAAGGTTATTGTTTTCCGGGAAGCCTTATGTTTTTTTTTTTTAGCTTGATGAATTTGATTTGATTCTTGGTATGGATTGGTTGACGGCTCACAATGTTTTAGTAGACTGTGGTAGCAAGTTTATTGAATTGAAATGTTAAAATAGAGATGTCATTCGGGTTGAATCAGGTAGAGCGGATAATTTGCCTGGGATAATTTCAACTATTGTAGTTGAGAAATACTTGAGGAAAGGATACGAGTCCTATCTTGCCTTTGTGCTGAATACTCAAGAGTCATAGGTGAAGATTGAATCAGTGTCATTGGTGTGCGAATATACAGATGTGTTTTCGAAAGAGTTACCCGGATTACCTCCAGTTAGAGAGGTCGAGTTTGGGACTGAGTTAGTTCTGGGAATGGCGCCTATCTTGGTTGCTCCGTATAGGATGGCACCATTAGAGTTGAAAGAATTGAAGGTTCAATTGCAAGAGTTAATGGATAAGGGTTTTGTGAGACTAAGCTATTCACTATGGGGTACTCGATACTTTTTGTTAAGAAGAAAGATGGGTCGATGAGATTGTACATAGACTATAGACAGCTCAACAAGGTGACAGTGAAGAATAAGTATCCTTTACCAAGGATAAATGATTTATTTGACCAACTGAAGGGTGCTATGGTGTTTTCTAAGATAGACCTAATGTTTGGCTATTATCAGCTGAGAGTTAAGGAGCAAGATGAGCCAAAAACTGCATTTCAGATGAGGTATGGCCATTATGAGTTTCTCATCATGCCATTTGGTTTAACAAATGCTCCTGCATTTTTTATGGATTTAATAAATCGTGTCTTCCAACCATACTTGGAAAAGTTTGTACTTATCTTTATCGATGACATACTGATTTATTCTCGGGATAAGAGTGATCATGCAGAGCATCTGAGAATTGTTTTACAGACCTTAAGGGATAAACAGTTGTATGCTAAATTTTGCAAGAGTGAGTTTTGGCTTCGAGAGGTCGAATTCCTAGGACACATTGTACCGGATGATGGTATTAGAGTTGATCCGAGTAAGATCTCTGCTATTATGGAGAGGAAACTTCCAAGGAATATGTCAAAGTCAAAAGCTTTTTGGGTTTAGTGAGGTACTATAGATGGTTCGTAAAAGGTTTCCATGATTACTACCCCAATGATGAAATTTTGCATAAAGATGTCAAGTTTGAATGGATTGAGAAATGTCAACAAAGCTTTGAGAGATTGAAAATATTGATGACTGAAGCATCGATTTTAGTGCAACCTGAGTCGGGCAAGAAGTTTGTTGTATATAGTGATGCATCATTTAATGGAATCAGTTGTGTGTTAATGCAAGAGGGTTAGGTAGTAGCTTACACCTCGAAACAACTAAAACCACATGAGAAGAATTATCCAACCCATGATTTGGAGTTGGCTGCAATTGTTTTCGCATTCAAGATTTGGCATCATTATTTATATGGTGAGAAGTGTCGAATCTTCATGGATCATAAGAGTTTGAAATACTTAATGGATCAAAAGGATTTGAATTTGCGACAACGACAGTGATTCAAATTATTGAAGGATTATGCACTAGTGATTGACTACCATTAGGGGAAAGCGAATGTAGTTGCAGATGCCTTGAGTAGAAAACCTTTGTATGTTTTGAGAGCTATGAGCATGAGCTTAGCGTTGTCTAATGATGGTGCTATATTGGCCGAGTTGAGGGCTAGACCGCTATTTATTCAACAAATTTATAAAACCTAAAAGAATGATAATGAGATGAAAGCGAAAAGAGCTCAGTTCGATTTGGAAAATGATTTTGATTTTCGAGTGAGTCTAGATGGTTGTTTGATGTTTTACGACAGGATCTATTTACCTAAAGATGATGAGTTGATCCGGAAGATATTAAATGAAGTGCATAGTGGTTACTTGTCGGTACATCCCTGTAGCACGAAAATGTATAATGATTTGAAGAAATTTTATTGGTGGTAGGGTATGAAAAGAGACATCTCTGAGTTTGTGACAAAGTGTTTGATTTGTCAACAAGTGAAAGCCGAACATCAAGTACCTTCAGAATTACTTGAGCTAGTGATGGTTCCAGAGTGGAAATGGGATCGGATCACTATGGATTTTGTGACGGGGTTGCCTATGACTCTGGGAAAGAATGATGCTGTGTGGGTTGTTGTCAATAGACTAACGAAGTTGGCTTATTTTATACCGGTGTGAGTAGATTATTCGCTTGATAAACTGGTTGAGCTGTATGTTACTAAGTTGGTAAGATTACATGGAGTTTCAGGAAGCGTTGGGTACAAAATTGAATTTTAGTACCGTATTCCATCCTCAAACTGACGGTCAATTTGAAAGAGTAATTCAAGTTCTTGAGGATATGCTCGATACTGTGTGTTAGAGTTTGGAGATAGTTGGGAAAGATACCTACCTTTGGTTGAGTTTTCATGCAACAACACTTATCAGTCGAGTATACGGATGGCACCGTATGAAGCCTTGTATGGTCGTAAGATTTGACTCCCTTGTATTGGACCGAACTTAGTGAGAAGCAAATTCCCGGGGTTGATTTAGTTAATGAGATTGAGGATAAAGTGAAAGTGATCCGTGATAGTTTGAATGCTGCTTCAGATCGAAAAAAGTCATACGCAGATTTAAAAAGGAAAGAAATAGAGTTTCAAGTGGGTGACAAAGTATTCCTGAAAGTATCCCTGTGTAAGAAAATGTTGAGATTTGGTCGAAAGTGTAAATTGAGTCCACGATTCATAGGGTCGTATGAGATTACTGAAAGGATTGGGCCAGTGGCATACCGGTTGGCTTTGCTGGTAGAGTTAAAGAGAATACATAACGTGTTTCATGTATCAATTTTGCGGTGATATCGTTCTGATCCTTTGCATGTGATCCCTCCAATGGAAGTTGAGATACAATCGGACATGACTTATGAAGAGGAGTCGATTAATATATTAGCTCGGAAGGTTAAACAATTGAGGAATAAGAGTATAGCTTTAGTAAAAGTGCTGTGGAAAAAACACGGTGTAGAAGAAGCTACGTGGGAACCAGAAGAAGTCATGAGAGAACAATATCCAAACCTTTTTACCGATAAGACTTTCGAGGGCAAAAATCTCAAAAGGAGGGGAGAGTTGTAACAGCCCGATTTTGGAGCTAGTCGGAACAGTGGTCTCAAGACCACTAGTATGAGGTTGAGGAAAATTATTTTAATATTATTTATTGTGTTATGGCTTTAATATATGGCTATATGAAAATTTTGGTGCTTAAATTATAGCGATTGCATGCTTAATTGTGAAAAATGACTAAATCGCATAAAGTGCAAAAGTTCTATTTTTCAAGGTGGAGGTATCAAATAGCCATAAAATATTAATAGAAGGTCCCTAATGTGCAATTAGGCCTTAATTAATGTAGTGTCCGTCCATAGGGACAAGAATTGACATGGTCAATTAGTTAGGTGGGGTTTTGGTGATTTATTTGATAAATTAAAATAAAATAAGAAGAAAGATGATAACACCGATCATCTTCACCATTTCCACCGAAAATATCAGCAAATAGGGGGTTTTCAAAAGAAAGAAAGATGATAACACCGATCATCTTCACCATTTTTCCATCGAAAATATCAGCAAAGAGGGGTTTTCAAAAGCTTCAAATTTTTAGCAACTCATCTTCTCTACAAGTAAGTGATTATGGTGGTTTTACTTGATAATTTTTGTACTTTTGGAGTCCCCAAAGCTTAAACTAGCTAATGAGGGGACCAAATTGCTAAAAGGTTGAAAGTTTAGGGGCTTGCCATGAAAGAGTTTATACTTTTGGTTGAGTTTTTATGGAAGAAAATGATTGTTAGAGAGGTGAGAAACAACTTTTGCGAAAGGAGTTACCATGAAGACACCTAAATGGGACTAAGTTGTAAAAGTTGAAATTTTGAAATAAATGCATGAAATAGTTGAAATTTTGAGTAGTTGTAAGAGTACTAAATGTTCAACTTGGCTTGTTTAATGAGAAAATGTGATGAAATATGAATTACGAGCCTAGGGAAAATCTTAATTTTGTCATAATACAATGGCAAAATGGTCATTTTACCGAGTAGAGATTATGTTGTAATATGATTATAAAATGAATGAATGAGTGAATTTTGTTGTAATAGATCAAGAAGAACGTAGAATTAATCTTAACCGGAGAAAAGGCAAGGTTTCGGATTAAACCGTAAATTAACGCATTTTGCACCGAGGTAAGTTCATATGTAAAAATTATTCATTTCAAGTATACATGTTGTTAATAATTGGTGCAATGTATGAATGATATTATTCATGATTGAAATGGATTGATTGAATTCAACAGATATTAAGTAATTTTCATATGAGCCTAACTATAGATTAATGGTGGGCTATGTGCGATACCACCGTAAATACTCTTAATGGTGGGCTAAGTGCGATACCACCTTATTATTCATTCACGATGGGCTGTGTACGATACCATCATTTATTTTATCATTTGGTGGGCTATGTGTGTTACCACCGTAAATATTCATGTTGGTGGGCTATGTGTGATACCACCCTAATTATAGATTAATGGTGGGCTAAGTGCAATACCACCGAGCATTTGGTGTTATTTCAATGGTTCATTGAGTAATTGTTCAAGTGTTTGTTTCATGTGGCTTTGTGGTTATAAGTGCAGGGAATGTATGCTATTAAATATGAGCTTTATGCTTGTTAAACGATCGAATATGGTAAGAGAGGAAATGATTAAGCATGACTATAGAATGTGGATTGTTCTTGCTTATTGTATAATGCTATTCATTAATTAGCATATACTATGATGTTTACTGTTTACATGTAAACTTACTAAGCTTTAAAGCTTGCCCCATTTCTTTTCCCCTTGTGTTATAGTGTCAAAAAGCTGGGTTGGGATACGAAGATAATTGGAAGATCACCTATACCATCAGCTAATATCGGTATATCTAGACTTAGCATTTTAAGTAAGGCATGTATAGGGGCTAGACTAGGTGAATTGTTTTGTTATTTTGGCCAAGTATATGTTGGCTCCCTTAATGATGGACTCTTTTGTCTATTGCCATAGTTGATGGCTCATTATGACTAATTTATGAAAAATGAGGTTATTCAAGAAAGTGTTTGTTGCATAAATTGATTTACATTATGATTTGTTGAATGGGATCATGTTATGTGAGCTAGGGTGACAAAAGAGCTTGGCAAATAGCTTTGTTCATCTCCACACGGGTAAGCACACAGGTATGTGTCTAGACCGTGAATGACACACGGTCAGTCCCATGGGCGTGTTGAATGGCCCTATGTCCCCTAGCATGCTAAGCAAGCAAGTCAGTATTCTTCACAAGCAGAGACACGACCCTGTGTCTCGGTAATGTGAGAGACACGACCTAGGACATGGGCATGTGCCCAGGCCGTGTGAAGTTTGCACTTTAAACTTGGAATTTAAATCACCACACGGCTAAAGCACACGGGCGTGTGACAAGCCTTGTGGTTTAAGTTAGTTTCGACCACGGGTGCAAAGCACAGGCGTGTGAAATACCACATAGGCGTGTGGCCCTGTTTCATGTCAAAATTTTTTAAGTGCTTGGAAGTTTCTAGTGGAGTTCCAATGCATTTTAAGTTTGTGTTTAAGGCCTTGTAGGCCCATTATAAGGATGTTAGATATGTGATTTGAAAATTTTTAATTTTGGATCAAATTTAATAGCCCAAAGCTATTTGTACAAATGAAATAAGTCCGATAACCCCTTCTTCCCGGTTTGGCGTAGAATACGAGTAAGGGGTGTTACATTTAATGGTATCATAGCTATGGTTTAGTCGGTTCTCGGACTACCATAGTGGGTGTAAGAGTCGAGCTATACATGACATAAGCAAATATAGATAGTGTGGTGACTTCTAATAATTCTAACCTTTGTTTTTTTATAGTAAATGGATCCCGATCGAGCGGCTGCTGATGACAGAGCTATAACGCACCATAGGACTAAATTGCTAAAAGTTTGAAAGTTTAGGGACTTTCCATGAAAAAGTTTATGTTGTTACCTGAGTTTTTATGGAATAATATAAATGTTAGAGAGATGAGAAACAACTTTTGCAAAAGGTGTTACCATGAAAACACCTAAATGGGACTAAGTTGTAAAAGTTAAAATTTTGAAATAATTGCATGAAATAGTTGAAATTTTGAGTAGTTGTAAGAGTACTAAAAGTTTAGCTGGGCTTATTTAATGAGAAAATGTGATGAAATATGAATTACGAGCCTATGGGAAAAATCTTAATTTTGTCATAATACAAGGGCAAAATGGTCATTTTTGCCTAAGTAGAGATTATGTTGTAATATGATTATAAAATGAGTGAATGAGTTAATTTTATTGTAATAGATCAAGAAGAATGCAGAATTAACCTTGACCGGGGAAAAGGCAAGGTTTCAATTAAACCTCAAATTAACACATTTTGCACCGAGGTAAGTTTATGTTTAAACTATTCTTTCGAGTATACATGTTGTTAATAATTTGTGCAATGTATGAATGATATTATTCATGATTGACATGAATTGAATTCAATAGATACTAAGTAATTTTCATATGAACCTAACTATAGATTAATGGTGGGCTACGTGCGATACCACCGTAAATACTCTTAATGGTGGGCTAAGTGCAATACCACCTTACTATTCATTCACGATGGGCTGTGTGCGATACCATCGTTTACTTTATCATTTCGTGGGCTATGTGCATTACCACATTAAATATTCATGTTGGTGGGCTATGTGCAATACCACCCTAATTATAGACTAATGGTAGGCTAGGTGCGATACCACCAAGCGTTTGGTGTTATTTCAATGGTTCATTGAGTAATTGTTCAAGTGATTGTTTCATGTGGCTTTAGGGTGATACGTGTAGGGAATGTATGCTATTAAATGAGAGCTTTATTGATCGCTGCAAAATAGTCTAGTTTTAATATTTATTAAAGAGTGATCGAACCTGTAGACTGTCTGCGATAATGATAGAGGCAAGCGCACCTATCGAACAGTAGTATAGCTCAGGCAAGAATATCTTATCGAACCCAAGGAACCTAAAAGTACTACTACTCACTTTCTTTCTATTATTTAGCCTAAAACATGGAGTGATTGGATTATTAATCTAAAATAAATGAAATACTTAAACTTAAATGCAAAGACAAAAGAACGAAACTTTGGGAAAAGACTTTGAAGAAAACTCAATTGATAAAGACGATACCTTCGGGAAGAATCCACCTATGACTTCACTTATTATCTACCTTTCAATTCATATGATTTCTTTACTTAGCTTGATCCGTGAGACTCCCTAACCTATATTAAACCTTCTCTTAAAGCGAATAACGTCTAACCTTAGGTTAATTAGTGGAACTCTCATTCTTTGATGATAACCCCCAAGGAAGCAGTAAATCGATCAATGGACTCACATATTAGGTTTCACCCTAATCTGACAAAATCTCATAACCCTATCTATAGGCGCCCGATCAACTCTACTTAATTATGCTAGATCTACTCTTAGGCAGGGTCTATTCCTCCTCCACCTAAGCATATTAGATAAATTTAAGCAACATAATTAAGAACAAACTAAGTATTTATCATATAAACCAAAAGAATTAAATAACAAAATCAATCATAGGTTTCATCCCCTTCAGGTATCTGAGGGGTTTAGTTCATAACTAAACAAGAAAACATCTCAAGAGAAAATATAAAATAGAACATAAGAAATCCCTAAAACCCCCTAAAGGAATTGAAGAGGAGATCCTCCGTCTTGAGTAGAACTCAACTCTTTGAGATGGATCAATTGGCTATCTTCGAGACAATCCCTAAATGAGAAAGGCTTGGCAAAAACTCTACTCAATGATCGACCCCTTGAATTGCCGACTTGGGGTCTTTTTATAGACTTTTGGGATGCTTTACTTGTCTCCTTAGTACTCACAATTCAGGTACAATTCATCCTAGGTGTTTGAGTAGACTTAGGATTGCGTTTCTTGGGCTCCAAGCATCCTATTCGAGTGAAATTGCTCTTTCCCGTGGTAGGGGCACGGCTAAGGCACGCCCATGTAAATTTAGGCTCATCCCATGTCTCTATTCTGTTGATTTAGGCATGGCCATGGCACGTTCATGCAAGTCGAGGGACAGGCCATGCTTTGGGTCTGTCGATTAGGGCACAGCCATGCAAATTAGGGATAGGTCGTGTTGGGCTTTTTGTCGACAAGACACGACCGTGTAAATTGGTGACAGGCCGTGTTCTAGGTGGATAGCAAGGCACGGCCGTGTGGAATAAAGCCCAGGCCGTGCCGACTTCTTGGGTTGGCCCAATTTGGTCCGTTTTAAGCCCGTTTTATGTTCTTTTTATTCTTAGGTGTTCTCCTGAGTATATGACATGAAAAAGAAGGATTAAGAGCACCTTTTTACATAAATTGAGGATAAATTCATCCAAAAGCATACTAAATGTGGGATTAAAATATGTTGCTTTTATGGTTTATCAAATACCCCCACACTTAAGCTTTTGCTTGTCCTCAAGCAAAATTCTCAACTTACAATTAAAACAAACTTTCCATAATTCATAATTCCTATTAATAATGCCTCATCATAATTCAAAGATAATTTATACATGGATAATTTAATTCAAAGAGCCCTAAAGTTTCAAACGAGATAAGTCATGATTTTGTAGCATGAAAACATAGATGTCTCTCCTTATCTAAGTAATTTCTTTTAATTCAAAACCGATAAGGATTGACATCCTCATAGAAGATTCACTTAAATCACTCGAAGTGTTTAAGGTTCAAGAAATAAGCACTCTAAGTCAAACCTGAAAAGTTAATCCCATAGGCTTGCCTGAAAACCAAATCTCCACCACTGTATATGAGATGATAGACAAATCAAAAGGTCTTTAATTAGGGTTGTAATGGGGCTAGGGTTAAAGGTGTGGATACAGGCTGAATTAGTGGTTATAATCGAGACTGACTTGACAAATTACCTAGCTAGAAACATTGAACTAAATATGAATATTATCTTTGAATGAAAACTAATAATATCACTATTGATAATTACTCTATAGTAAGGAGTATTTTGATAATACTTTAATACGAGCTTTTTCAACAATTGGAGTGTAAATGCTCTAAGCTCTTTTATATACTACTAGTATTGAATATATACTTGAATTTTTTTTATTTTTTAAGAACAAGCTAAAATAAACATAATAGAAGGAACTTTGGTGATTGAAATAACCTAATTCGGTGATTGATCAAATCAATTCTCGATAAAGGGGTAGTCAAAGGAATGTTGATAACAAATACAAAGGGATTATGGGCTAATATTAGTGGGCGAGTCAAAAAAAGTTGTTAGGATTCAATGGGGTTCACTAAGGGTTATTTATGTGGGTAGGCTTTTTAGTGGAGTGAACGAGTTAAGACCTAGGTGCCTTTATCATGTCAGTGTATCAAATCACTAATGTGGTCTCGACATATACAAACGAGGCAAGTTCTAGAATAACAGTTCAAAGTTGACACACTCATAACCAATTAAAGTGAGTACGAAAAAGAATATATGCTCTATAAGGCTCAAAATCTCACAAAAAATTAAGGGTGTTTTGACATCAATCCTTATAAATTTTGGACTTCAAGGTGATACTCAAATTCAGTTCAACAACCCATCAATTTTAATTTTTTAGAAAGTAGGCTTATCATGCTCGATTCTCTAGTATTCTTCAAATTTAATCATCAATGCACGATTAACTATGACTTACTCTAAAACATATCAATAAAAATCATAATCATTAGAAATTTCACCCTAATTAATAATATGAGAAAAATACTTAAGATCAAGACTAAATTCCAGGATTTAGAGAATTATGAAAAAAGTTAGGCACTATTACCCCCACACTTAAGATGTACAATGCCCTCAATGTACAAAGACAAATATTGACAATTAAGGGATAAATCGAAAGAGAAGGGAGAAAGTGACACTTCCTAAATTTTGGATGAGTTCCAAAGAGCGTTCCTTAGGTGACTTTTATGTGGATGTGTGTTCGTGTAGGTGATTGGTAGGGATTCTTTAAAAGGTTAGATAGCTAATGGTAGGAAAATAAAATAATAAAAAATAAAAAAACATGAAATACTAATGAAAGTTTAAATTGAAAGCAACATTCGATGATAAAAATAATAAATTTAAAATTCAAAAAAGTAGATGCCAAATAACAATTTATGAGGACTCAAAGTCCTCATCGTCAATTGGATCCTGTAGAGGTGTTGGTGGTGATATATGAAATGATGGCAGATTTTTTGCAAGGTGGCCTCGATCCCATCAAAGCATCAAGCAGTGTCAGTAAACTACTGGGCACAGTACTGCTCGAATTGTGTGAGGCATGTCGAGATATCAGCCAATGAAGTTACTGAAGATGATGGTTGCTGGCTCGAAACTTGTGGGACATCATCAGTAATGTCCACGGGTATCTCCCCTATTGCTAGTTTGTATTGAGGGGGGTCCGTCCCTCGATGATGCTTGATCATCTTCATGTGTAACATCGTCTGGATCCCCTGAGGTGTCATATGTCCGATTAGTGTAAGTGAAGACCTCTGATGATTGGTGTTGAGGAGTCCAAAGTGTCGTGCCATTCGCGTTATGTATGGTTCCATTGATAGGATTCACTTTCTATGCGCCTCCGTCTGGTGCTGTATTGCACATGCAATAAAATATGCCACATCAAAAACATGTCCTTCGGACATGCACGATAAGAAGTAGACATCTTGTTTATTAACAACGCTGGTGCTCTCTTTACGGCCTGTAATGGTATGAGCAAGAATAGCATGAATGTACCTGAAAGCTGGGGAAAGGGCGGTTGCCTTAGAACGACTGGGATTATAGGTTTTTGTAGTGGGTTGTAGTTTTTTCCAGCATTTGAGTGGTTCACAATAGAGCTCTCGGTTTAAATCATCCAGTGGTTTTCTTCTATGAATTCTGGTGTGTAAAGTTCGAGTGCCGTTCCGAATTGAGGTACGCTTAGTTAACGAAATGAGCCTCCCAGGCGGAATTGGATGGTGTCGGCATCGTCAAAATGTGTCATTACTGTCTGAAGAGTGAATGTGGCAGAATTCAAGGGTAAGTTTCAAAAATGTAGGTTCATCGATGGCGAAGAAGTTTTCCCAAGGGTCGGTTGAGAGAAGTGTCTAAATATCAGTTTCGAGCCCGACTTGCCTCACTGCATTCCAGTCAATGCGTCTACTAGTGCCGATAGGTCTCTTCCGGATCTTCATATGGTGCTCTTCTTGTGTTGCTTGAGGGAATCTGAGGAAAGGATGTCAAAGTTCGGTAGAGGCACTTTCGGAGGACGATCCAGATGCTTTTCTCTTCTTACTTGGAACGGATCGTTTAATACGTGATTACGACATAATTCTTGAAGAGTAATCAAAAGAGAACCACTTCCTTTAGATATCCAGGAATTTACCTAATCAAAATTAATTGCTATTATTATAATTATTTCTTCAAGAAAATATCAGCAACCATAATTTAATTATTCATTTAGAATAATTCCTAACAAAAATCATACTAAATAAAATAATAAGGCTATACAAAAAATTCATTGGAACCAGACATGTTGCATTATGATTTAAAGGCTAACTATGTTTTTGCAATAAAGCATTGATAAGAGCCAATAAAAGTATCGTGTAAAAGTGCTGCAGCAGAGAATTTATCAACAAGAAAAATAGGAGGAAGCAACTAATAAAACAACCAAGAAGAAAATTAAAGCAAATGTACTGAACAAAATTGAATAAACTAAATAAAATGAATCAGATTCTTTTGAAGTCTAAGATCAAACAGAACTTTAAATAAGGAGAAAATATGCGAAAAGATGAAGAAAAAGGAACCAGGAACGTTGGTATTTGATGAGCACGGGTGGGGGTATGGTAGTGTAGCTGTGTTTCAGCAGTGTGAACACAGCTTGGTAGGGGCTTGGTGATTGAGGGCACGGTGGTGTTGCAGCCGTGTGGGTGGTTTGTGGTTGCTTCTTTGAGAAAAATGGTTGGAAGGAGGTGGGTTGGGGGAAAGGGAATGATTTGGTGGTCGGATTGAAGAAAAGGGTTTAGAATATGAGTTTTAGGGTTTGGGGTTAAGGAAGGGGACAGTTATTTTAATATATAGAAAGGGTAACACGGCCTTTCGCTACGGCCGTGTTTAATTTGAAATGCCCATACTTTTCATGATTTCTTAAAATTGAGCGTAATTCAGGGTTTTTAGCACGTCCGTGAGTCAATTTGACACGCCCGTGCTTGGTATGTCAGTATGTTCACATGGTCGTGGTGCACGGCCATGTTCTAGACGTGCTTAATAAGTCAGTATCTTCACACGATCATGAGGCACGATCGTGCAATGCCCGTGTTAGACAAGTCAGTAGCCTCACACGGTTATTCTGCATGGGCGTGTTCTAGTATGGCAGTCCGTGTTTGAGAAGTCAGTGTTTTCACACGGTCATGAGGCATGGCCGTGTCTTTTTGTCGTCAGCCCGTGTTGAATAAGAGAGGTTTTTCCCTGTTTGTACACGGTCATCGGCACACCCGTGTTATAGGTCGTGTTAATGATCCTGCATTTTTGTTAGACTTTTACAAAACAATGTTAATGCATTTAGCATTTAGGTTGCCTCCCGAAAAGTGCTCGTTTATAGTCTTAAGCTAGACTCTCCCTATTTTCAGTTCTAAAGGAAGGCTCATGGAGCATAAACTCCTCTCTCGTATCTCTAAAATTTGCACCATTATAAATTTTAAGTCGGTGACCATTTACCTTGAATGTGCCTTTAATGGGATGATTTACCTCAATAGTGACATATGGAAATATTGTTTTGATCATGAATGGTCCTAACCATCTGGATTTTAGCTTCCCAGGGAATAGTTTAAGCCTTGAATTATATAGTAGGACTAGGTCCCCTACTTCGAAATGTTTTGATCGCTTGATGCGAGCATCGTGACGTCGCTCTGTTGCTTCCTTGTATAGCTTTGAGTTCTCATAGGCTTCCATGCTCATTCATCCAGGTCATTTATATGCATCATTCGTTTCTTTCCTGCAAGTTTGATGTCAGTATTCAAAAATTTTATTGGCCAGAAAGCTTTGTGTTCTAACTCGAATGGTAGATGACAGCTTTTCCTGTTTACGAACTTGTATGGGGATGTCCCTAGAGGTGTTTTGAATGTTGTTCTATAAGCCTATAAAGCATCATCTACTTTAACTGCCCAATCTTTTCTATTTGATTCAACCATTTTTTCTAGAATGCGCTTAAGCTCTCGGTTTGCTACCTCAACTTGCCCATTAGTTTGAGGATGATATGGGGTGGTTGTTTTGTGGTATACTCCATATTTCTTTAGAACTTTTTCAAATTGTGTATTACAGAAATGAGTACCCCTATCACTAATGATGGCTCTGGGTGTCCCGAATCGGGAAAATAGTTTCTTGATAAATTTAACTACTACCCTAGCATCATTTGTAGGTAAGGCTTCCGGTTCTACCCATTTTGACATGTAATCAACTGCTACTAGGATGTATTTATGTCCAAAGGAACTAGGAATGGTCCCATAAAATCTATACCCCATACATCAAATATTTCACATGACAAAGATATATGTTTGAGGCATTTCATCACGTTTAGAGATATTACCTGTTCTTTGGCATTTGTCACACGAGGTAACATTCTTGTTGGCATCTTTAAATAGAGTGGGCCAGTAAAAACTTGATTCGAGCATTTTGTGTGCTGTCTTAATACCACTATAGTGTCCTCCTGATGGTCCTGAGTGACAATGTTTCATGATTTTGCTCACCTCTATCTTTGTAATGCATCTTCAAATTACCTGATCTACACATATGCGGAAAAGAAAGGGATCTTCCCAAAAATAATTTTTCACATCAGCAAAGAATCGCTTCTTTTGGTGATGTTTTAATTTTCTTGGTAAGATGTTAGCAGCTAAATAATTCGTAATATTTACAAACCAGGGTACTTCAAAATGTGTTATAGAGAAGAGTTGTTCTTCGGGAAACGAATCAATTATTTCATGTTCATCAAGCTCTTTGGTGTGCGGATTTTCAAGTCTTGAAAGGTGATCTACCGCAAGATTCTCGGCTCCCTTCTTATCCTGTATTTCAAGTCAAATTCCTGTAAAAGTAAGATCCATCGTATGAGTTTAGGTTTTGCATCAGGTTTGTTTAAAAGATAACGAAGAGCCGAATGGTCAGAGTAAGCGACAACTTTAGATAATATTAGATATTGTCTAAATTTGTCAAAAGAAAAAACTACAGCTAGCAATTCTTTTTTAGTCGTGGTGTAATTTTCTTGCGCAGGTGTTAATGTTCTGCTAGCGTAGTAAATTGGCTAAAAATGCTTGTTTCTTCGTTGTCCCAAAACTACACCTACTGCAAAGTCACTTGCATCACACATTAATTCAAAGGGTAAGTTCCAATCAGATGCAATTATGATCGGTGCATTTACTAATTTATCTTTAAGGACATTGAATGCATCTAAACATTCTTGATTGAAATTAAAAGGAACATCTTTTTCTAGTAATTTTGTCAAAGGCTTAGCTATTTTAGAAAAGTCTTTAATAAATCTTTTATAAAAACCTGCATGTCCTAAAAAGCTTCTAATAGCCTTGACTGAGCTAGGGGGTAATTTTCTATGGTTTCAGTTTTTGCTTTATCTACCTCAATTCCTTTACTAGAAATCTTATGTCCTAATACAACTCCTTCTCTAACCATAAAGTGGCATTTCTCCCAATTCAAAACAAGGTTTGTTTCTTCACATCTCGTTAGAACTCACTTTAAATTTTTAAGACATAGATAGAAAGAATTACCGAAAACTGAGAAATCATCTATAAATACCTTCATGATGTCCTCAACGAGTTCGTCGAAGATTGCCAACATGCAACGCTGAAAAGTAGCAAGAACATTATATAATCCAAAAGGCATTCTACGATAAGCAAACGTATCGTATGTGAATGTAAATGTTGTCTTCTCTTGGTCTTTAGGGGCTATGGGGATTTGAAAGTAGCCGGAGAGTCCATCCAGGAAGCAATAGTACATATGTCCAAATAATCTTTCTAGCATTTGATCTATGAAAGGTAAAGAAAAATGATCTTTTTTGGTGGCATCATTCAACTTTCTATAGTCTATGAGACTCTCCATCCTCAGAATCGTTCTTGTGGGAATTAACTCATTTTTTTCATTGGGTACTACCGTCATTCCTCCTTTCTTTGGAACTACCTGCATAGGACTTACCCAAGTGCTGTCAGAAATAGGATAAATTATTCCAGCATCTATAAGTTTAATTACCTTGGCTTTGACCACTTCTTTCATGTTAGGGTTTAACCATTTCTAAGGTTGCACACATGGTTTATATTCTTCTTCCATTAAAATTTTGTGGGTGCAGAATGTAGGGCTTATTTCCTTGATATCAGAAATTTTCTAGGCTATGGCTTTCTAGTGTTCTCTCAGTACCTTTATCAGCTCCTCTTTTTCCTTGGATTCTAATTCTGAAGAGATGATTACTGGTAGCGTAAAATTGTCCCCAATAAATGCGTATTCTAAGTGTGTTGGTAACTGTTTGAGTTCCAATTTGGGCGGCTCTTCGATGGAGGTTTTTTGTTTTATTCCTTTATCATTATCAATGCTTTCTCCTTTCCTTTGTTGAAATGATGAAGTATTCAGATTCAACTCATTGTCTCCATCTTCTCCCCCCTTCTTGATCCGGACACGTTTCATCATGTCATCCTGTAAATGTCATCCTGTAAATTTCATATAATGAATTTTTAATAATATGATCAGTAGTGTCGACAAAATAACAGGACCCATCTTGTTCTTTAGAATATTGCATGGCATCACAAAGTTGAAAGATAATTTCTTCATCACCTATTCTCAGTGCTAGTTTACCATCACCTACATCAATAATAGCTCTAGCAATGGCTAAAAAGGGATGCCCTAGGATTAAAGGAACATTAATGTCTTCATCCATGTCTAATACAACAAAATCAATAGGGAAAATAATTTTATCAATTTTTACCAAGACATCTTCAATAAATCATCTAGGATGTTTAATAGATCTATCAGCTAACTGAATACTCGTCCTAAGGGGATTTGGTTCCCCAAGATCCAGCTGTTTAAACAATTTGTAAGGCATTAAATTGATACTAGCGCCTAGGTCTACTAATGCTTTTTTGATGTTTAAACTACCAATTAAGCAAGGAATAGTGAAACTTCTTGGATCTTTTAACTTCCGTGGTAGTCTATTTTGGAGAAGGGCTGAACACTCTTCATTAAGATTCACCATTGATACTTCCTCAAGCTTCCTTTTGTTCGTGAGGAGTTCCTTTAAGAATTTCGCATACTTTGGCATCTGTGAAATAGCTTCAACAAAAGGTAAGTTAATGTGTATTTGTTTTCGGTCCCTGACAACGGCGCAAAAAACTTAATCACTGCAAAACACTCTACTTTTAATATTTATAAAAGAGTGATCGAACTCATGATCGATTGCGACAACGATAGAGGCAAGTGCACCTATCAAGCAAAGAGTATAGCTCGTGCAAGAATATCTTATCAAACCCAAGGAACCTAAAAGTACTACTACTCACTTTCTTTCTATTATTTAGCCTAAAATATGGAGTGATTGGATTATTAATCTAAAACAAATGAAATACTTAAACTTAAATGTAAAGACAAAAGAACGAAACTTTGGGAAAAGACTTTGAAGAAAAATCAATTGATAAAGACGATACCTTCAGGAAGAATCCACCTATGACTTCACTTATTATCTACCTTTTCAATTCATATGATTTTTTTACTTAGCTTGATCCGTGAGACTTCCTAACCTATATTAAACCTTCTTTCGAAGCGAATAATGTCTAACCTTAGGTTAATTAGTGGAACTCTTGTTCTCTTATAATAACCCCTAAGGAAGCGATAAATCGATCAATGGACTCCCATATTAGGTTTCACCCTAATCTAGTAAAATCTCGTAACCCTATCTCAGAGGCGCCCGATCAACTCCGCTTAATTATGCTAGATCTACTCTTAGGCGGGGTCTATTCCTCCTCCACCTAAGAATATCGATAAACTTAAGCAACATAATTAAGAACAAACTAAGTATTTATCATATAAACCGAAAGAATTAAATAACAAAATCCATCATAGGTTTCATCCCTTCAGTATCTCGAGGGTTTAGTTCATAACTAAACAAGAAAACATCTCAAGAGAAAAGATAAAACAAAACATAAGAAATCCATAAACCCTCGAAGGAATTGAAGAGGAGATCCTCCGTCTTGAGTAGAACTCTGACTCTTTGAGATGGATCAATTGGCTATCTTCGAGACAGTCCCTAAATGAGAAAGGCTTGGTAGAAAACTCTACTCAATGATTGACCCCTTGAATAGCCTCCTTGGGTCTTTTATAGACTTTTGGGATGCTTTACTTGTCTCTTAAGTACTCATAATTTAGGTACAATTTGTCCTAGGTGTTTGAGTAGACTTAGGATTGCGTTTCTTGGGCTCCAAGCATCCTATTCTGAGTGAAATTGCTCTTTCCCACGATAGGGGCACGGCTAAGGCACGCCCGCGTAAATTGAGGCTCAGCCCATGTCTCTATTCTATTGATTTAGGCACGACCGTGGCAAGCCCATGCAAATCGAGGGACAGGCCGTGCTTCGGGTCTATCGATTAGGGCACAACCATGCAAATCGGGGATAGGCCGTGTTGGGCTTTTTGTCAACGAGACACGACCGTGTAAATTGGTGACAGGCCGTGTTCTAGGTGGATAGCAAGGCACGGCCGTATGGAATAAAGTCCAGGTCGTGTTGACTTCTTGGGTTGGCCCAATTTGGTCCGTTTTAAGCCCGTTTTACGTTCTTTTTATCCTTAGGTGTTCTCCTGAGTATAAGACATGAAAATAAAGGATTAAGAGCACCTTTTTACATAAATCGAGGATAAATTCATCCAAAAGCATACTAAATGTGGGATTAAAATATGTTACCTTTATGGTTTATCAAATACCTCCACACTTAAGCTTTTGCTTGTCCTCAAGCAAAATTCTCAACTTACAATTAAAACGAACTTTCCATAATTCATAATTCCTATTAATAATGCCTCATCATAATTCATAGATAATTTATACATGGATAATTTAATTCAAAGAGCCCTAAAGTTTCAAACGAGATAAGTCATGATTTTGTAGCATGAAAACATAGGTGTCTCTCCTTATCTAAGTAATTTCCTTTAATTCAAAACCGACAAGGATTGACATCCTCACAGGAGATTCACTTAAATCATTCAAAGTGTTTAAGGTTCAAGAAATAAGCACTCTAAGTCAAACTTGAAAAGTTAATCCCATAGGCTTGCCTGAAAACCAAATCTCCACCAATGTATATGAAATGATACACAAATCAAAAGGTCTTTAATCAGGGTTGTAATGGGGCTAAGGTTAAAGGTGTGGATACAGGCTGAATTAGTGGTTATAATCGAGACTGACTTGACAAATTACCTAGCTAGAAACATTGAACTAAATATGAATATTGTCTTTGAATGAAAACTAATAATATCACTATTGATAATTACTCTATAGTAAGGAGTATTTTGATAATACTTTAATACGAGCTTTTTCAACAATTGGAGTTTAAATGCTCTAAGCTCTTTTATATACTACTAATATTGAATATATACTTGAATTTTTTTATTTTTTTAAGAATGAACTAAAATAAACATAATAGAATGAACTTTGGTGATTGAAATAACCTAATTTGACAATTGATCAAATCAATTCTCGATAAAGGGGTAGTCAAAGGAATGTTGATAACAAATACAAAGGGATTATGGGTTAATATTAGTGGGTGAGACAATAAAAAGGTTGTTAAGATTCAATGGGGTTCACTAGGGGTTATTTATATGAGTAGGCTTTTTAGTGGAGTGAACGGGTTAAGACTTAGGTGCCTTTATCATGTCAGTGTATCAAATCACTAATGTGGTCTCGACATATATAAACGAGGCAAGTTCTAGAATAACAGTTCAAAGTTGACACACTCATAACCAATTAAAGTGAGTATGAAAAAGAATATATGCTCTATAGCTGAGTTTTATGGAATAAAATGAATGTTAGAGAGATGAGAAACAACTTTTGCGAAAGGTGTTACCATGAAAACACCTAAATGAGACTAAGTTGTAAAAGTTTAAATTTTGTAATAAATGCATGAAATAGTTGATATTTTGAGTAGTTGTAGGAGTAATAAATGTTCAGGTAGGCTTGTTTAATGAGAAAATGTGATGAAATATGAATTACGAGACTAGGGGTAAAATCGTAATTTTACCATAGTATAAGGGCAAAATGATCATTTTTGCCTAAGTAGAGATTATTTTGTAATATGATTATAAAATGAGTGAATGAGTGAATTTTAATGTAATAGATCAAGAAGAACGCGAAATTAACCTTGATCGGGGAAAAGGAAAGGTTCCGAATTAAACCAAAAATTAACGGATTTTGCACCAAGGTAAGTTTATGTGTAAACTATTCATTTCGAGTATACAGGTTGTTAATAATTGGTGCAATGTATGAATGATATTATTCATGATTGAGATGAATTAAATTTAATAGATATTAAGTAATTTCGTATGAGCCTAACTTTAGATTAATGGTGGGCTATGTGCGATACAACCTTACTATTCATTCACGATGGGCTGTGTGCGATAACATCGTTTACTTTATCATTTGGTGGGATATGTGCATTACCACCATAAATATTCATGATGGTGGGCTTAGTGTGATACCACTGAGCATTTGGTATTATTTCAATGGTTCATTGAGTAATTGTTCAAGTGTTTGTTTCATGTAGCTTTGTGGTGATAAGTGTAGGGAATGGATGCTATTAAATGTGAGATTCATGCTTGTTAAACAATTGGAATGTGATAAGAGATAAAATGAGTAAGCATGACTATGGAATGTGGATTGTTCTTGCTTATTGCATAATGCTATTCATTGATTAGCATATACTATGATGTTTACTATTTACATGTAAACTTACTAAGCTTTAAAGCTTACCCCCTTCATTTTCCCTTTGTTTTATAGTGTCAAAGAGCCGGGTTAGGATATGAAGATAATTGGAAGATCACCTACACTATAAACTAATATTGGTATATGTAGAATTAGCATTTTAAGTAAGGCATGTATAGGGGCTAGACTAGGGGAATTATTTTTTTATTTTTGCCAAGTATGTGTTGGCTCATTTAAGGATGAACTCTTTTGTATATTGTCATAGTTGATGGCTCATTATGACTAATTTATGAAATATGAGGTTATTCAAGAAAGTGTTTGTTGCATAAATTGATTTACATGATGATTTGTTGTATGGGATCATGCTATATGAGCTAGTGTGACAAAAGAGCTTGGCAAATAGCTTTGTTCATGTCCACACGGGTAGGAACATGGGCGTGTGTCTAGACCTTGTGTGACACACGGTCAATCCCATAGGCATGTTGAATGGCCATGTTTCCCCTAGCATGCTAAGCAAGCAAGTTAGTATGCTCCACGAGCAAAGACACGCCGTGTGTGTCGGCCGTATGAGAGACATAGCCTAAGAAGTAGGCATCTTCCTAGGCCGTGTGAAGTCTACACTTTGAACTTGGAATTTAAATCACCACACTGGCTGAAGCACACGGGCCTATGACATGCCGTGTGGATTAAGTTAGTGTTGACCACGAGTGCAAAGCACGGGCGTGTGAAATACCACACGGGCGTGTCCCACTTATCACATGGGTGTATGGCCCTATTTCATGTCAAAATTTTCTAAGCACTTGGAGATTTTGGTATAGTTCCAACACATTTTGAGTTTATGTTTAGGGCCTTGTAGGCCTATTATAACGATGTTAGATATGTGATTTGAAAAGTTTTAATTTTGGATCGAATTTAATAGCCCAAAGTTGTTTGTAGAAATGAAATAAGTCTGGTAATGCCTTCTACCTAGTTCCGGCTTAGAATACGGGTAAGAGGTGTTACATTTAATGGTATCAGAGCTATGGTTTAGTTAGTTCTCAGACTACCGTAGTGGGTGTATGAGTCTAGCTATACTTGCCATAAGCGTATATTGATAGTGTGCTGACTTTTGATAATTCTAAACTTTGTTTTTATATAGTAAATGGATCCTGTTAGAGCGGCTGCTGACGACACAGCTATAATGCACCATAGGACTAAATTGCTAAAAGGTTGAAAGTTTAGGGACTTTCCATGAAAGAGTGTATGTTGTTAGCTGAGTTTTTAAGGAATAAAACGAATGTTAGAGAGATGAGAAACAACTTTTACGAAAGGTGTTACCATGAAAACACCTAAATGGGACTAAGTGGTAAAAGTTGAAATTTTGTAATAAATGCATGAAATAGTTGAATTTTTGAGTAGTTGTAAGAGTAATAAATGTTTAGGTAGGCTTGTTTAATGAGAAAATGTGATGAAATTTGAATTACGCACCTAGGGGTAAAATCCTAATTTTGCCATAGTACAAGGGCAAAATGATCATTTTTGCCAAAGTAGAGATTATGTTGTAATATGATTATAAAATGAGTGAATGAGTGAATTTTACTGTAATAGATCAAGAAGAGCGCAGAATTAACCTTGATCGGGGAAAAGGTAAGGTTTCGGATTAAACCGAAAATTAACGTATTTTGCACCGAGGTAAGTTTATGTGCAAACTATTCATTTCGAGTATACATGTTGTTAATAATTGGTGCAATGTATGAATGATATTATTCATGATTGAGATGAATTGAATTTAATAGATATTAAGTAATTTTCATATGAGCCTAATTATAGATTAATGGCGGGATATGTGCGATACCACCTTACTATTCATTCACGATGGGCTATGTGCGATTACATCATTTACTTTATCATTTGGTGGGCTATGTGCATTACCACCGTAAATATTCATGTTGGTGGGCTATGTCAATACCACCCTAATTATAGATTAATGGTGGGCTTAGTACAATACCACCGAGCGTTTGGTGTTATTTCAATGGTTCATTGAGTAATTGTTCAAGTGTTTGTTTCATGTGGCTTTGTGGTGATAAGTGTAGGGAATGTATGCTATTAAATGTGAGATTCATTCTTGTTAAACGATTGGAATATGGTAAGAGAGGAAATGAGTAAGCATGACTATGGAATGTGGATTGTTCTTGCTTATTGCATAATCCTATTCATTGATTAGCGTATACAGTGATGTTTATTGTTTACATGTAAACTTACTAAGCTTTAAAGCTTACCCCCTTTATTTTCCCCTTGTTTTATAGTGTCAAAGAGCCAGGCCAGGATACGAAAATAATTAGAAAATCACCTACACTTTCAACTAATCTTGGTATATCTAGAATTAACATTTTAAGTAAGGCATGTATAGGGGCTAGACTTGGTGAATTGTTTTGTTATTTTGGCCAAGTATGTATTGGCTCCCTTAAGGATGACCTCTTTTGTATATTGCCATAGTTGATGGCTCATTATGACTAATTTATGAAATATGAGGTTATTCAAGAAAGTGTTTGCTGCATAAATTGATTTACATGATGATTTGTTGTATGGGATCATGCTATGTGAGCCAGGGTGACAAAAGAACTTGGCAAATAGCTTTGTTCATGTTTACACGGGTAGGCACACGGGCATGTGTCTAGACTGTGTGTGACACACGGTCAGTCCCATGGGTATGTTGAATGGCCATGTGTCCCCTGGCATGCTAAGCAAGCAAGTCAGTATGCTCCAAAGGTAAAGACCCGCCGTGTGTCTCGGCCGTGTGAGAGACACGGCCTAGGACGTGGGCATGTGCCTAGGCCATGTGAAGTCTGCACTTTGAACTTGGAATTTAAATTGCTACAAGGCTGAAGCACACAGGCGTATGATAGGTTGTGTGGATTAAGTTAGTGTCGACCATGGGTGCAAAGCACGGGCGTGTGAAATACCACACGGGCGTGTGGCCCTGTTTCATGTCAAAATATTCTAAGCGCTTGGAGATTTTCGGTATAGTTCCAACACATTTTGAGTTTATGTTTAGGGCCTTGTAGGCCCATTATAAGGATGTTAGTTATGTGATTTGAAAAGTTTTAATTTTGGATCAAATTTAATAGCCCAAAGTTTTTTGTACAAACGAAATATGTCCGTAACGCCTTCAACCTGATTCCGGCATAGAATACGGGTAAAGGTGTTACATTTAGTGGTATCAGAGCTATGGTTTAGTTGGTTCTCGGACTACCGTAGCGGGTGTATGAGTCTAACTATACTTGCCATATGCGTATATTGATAGTGTGATGACTTTTGATAATTTTAAACTTTGTTTTAATAAAGTAAATTGATCCTGTTCGAGCGGCTGCATTGATGACACATACTATAACGTGCCATAGGACTAAATTGCTAAAAGGTTGAAAGTTTAGGGACTTTCCATGAAAGATTTTATGTTGTTAGCTGAGTTTTTATGGAATAAAATCAATGTTAGAGAGATAAGAAACAACTTTTACAAAAGGTGTTACCATGAAAACACCTAAATAGGACTAAGTTGTAAAAGTTGAAATTTTATAATAAATGCATGAAATAGTTGAATTTTAGAGTAGTTGTAAGAGTAATAAATGCTCAACTAGGCTTGTTTAATGAGAAAATGTGATGAAATATGAATTACGAGCCTAGTGGTAAAATAGTAATTTTGCCATAGTACAAGGGCAAAATGATCATTTTTGCCTAAGAAGAGATTATGTTGTAATATGATTATAAAATGAGTGAATGAGTGAATTTTACTGTAATAGATCAGGAAGAACGTGAAATTAACCTTGACCGGGGAAAAGGCAAGGTTTCGAATTAAACCAGCAAATTAACACATTTTGCACCGAGGTAAGTTTATGTATAAACTATTCATTTCGAGTATACATGTTAATAATTGGTGCAATGTATGAATGATATTATTCATGATTGAGATGAATTGAATTTAATAGATGTTAAGTAATTTTCGTATGAGCCTAACTATAGATTAATGGTGGGCTATGTGCGATACCACCTTACTATTCATTCACGATGGGCTGTGTGCGATAACATTGTTTACTTTATCATTTGGTGGGCTATGTGCGTTACCACCGTAAATATTCATGTTGGTGGGCTATGTGCGATACCATCCTAATTATAGATTAATGGTGGCCTTAGTGCAATGCCATCGAGCATTTGGTGTAATTTCAATGGTTCATTGAGTAATTGTTCAAGTGTTTGTTTCATGTGGCTTTGTGGTGATAAGTGTAGGGAATGGATGCTATTAAATGTGAGATTCATGCTTGTTAAACGATTGGAATGTGGTAGAGAGGAAATGAGTAAGCCTGACTATGGAATATGGATTGTTCTTGCTTATTGCATAATGCTATTCATTGATTAGTATATACTATGATGTTTACTGTTTACATGTAAACTTACTAAGATTTAAAGCTTACCCTCTTTATTTTCCCCTTGTTTTATAGTGTCAAAGAGTCGGGTCAAGATATGAATATAATTGGAAGATCACCTACACTATCAACTAATCATGGTATATCTAGAATTAGCATTTTAAGTAAGGCATGTATAGGGGCTAGACTAGGTGAATTGTTTTTTTTTATTTTGGCTAAGTATGTGTTGGCTCCCTTAAGGATGAAATCTTTTGATATTTCCATAGTTGATGGTTCATTATGACTAATTTATGAAATATGAGGTTATTCAAGAAAGTGTTTGTCGCATAAATTGATTTACGTGATGATTTGTTGTATGGAATCATGTTATGTGAGCTAGGGTGACAAAAGAGCTTGGCAAACAACTTTGTTCATGTCCACACGGGTAGGCAGACGGGTGTGTGTCTAGACCGTGTGTGACACACGATCAGTCCCATAGGCATGTTGAATGGCCATGTGTCACCTGGCATGCTAAGCAAGCAAGTCAGTATGCTCCACGGGCAGAGACACGACCGTATGTCTCGGCCATGTGAGAGACATGGCCTAGGACATGGACATGTGCCTAGGCCATGTGAAGTCTGCACTTTGAACTTGGAATTTAAACCACCACACGGCTGAAGCACACAAGCGTGTGACAGGCCATGTGGATTAAGTCAATGTCGACCACGGGTACAAAGCACGGTCGTGTGAAATACCACACGGGGGTGTCCCACTTATCACACTGACGTGTGGCCCTGTTTCATGTGAAAATTTTCTAAGCGCTTGGAGGTTTCTGGTAGAGTTCCATCGCATTTTGAGTTTATGTTTATGGCCTTGTAGGCCCATTATAAGGATGTTAGATATGTGATTTGAAAAGTTTTAATTTTGGATCGAATTTAATAGCCCAAAGTTGTTTGTACAAATGAAATAAGTCCGGTAACGCCTTCTACCGGTTTGGCATAGAATACGGGTAAGGGTGTTACATTTAGTGGTATCAGAGCTATGGTTTGCTGGTTCTCGGACTACCGTAGTGGGTGTAAGAGTCTAGCTATAAATTCCATAAGCTTATATTGATAGTGTGGTGACTTTTGATAATTCTATACTTTGTTTTTATATAGTAAATAGATCCCGTTCGAGCGGCTACTAATGACACATAGGACTAAATTGCTAAAAGGTTGAAAGTTTAGGGACTTACCATGAAAGAGTTTATGTTGTTAGCTAAGTTTTTATGGAATAAAATCAATGTTAGAGAGATAAGAAACAACTTTTGCGATAGATGTTACCATGAAAACACCTAAATGGGACTAAGTTGTAAAAGTTGAAATTTTGTAATAAATGCATGAAATAGTTGAATTTTTGAGTAGTTGTAAGAGTACTAAATATTCAGCTATGCTTGTTTAACAAGAAAATGTGATGAAATATGAATTACGAGCCTAGGGGTAAAATCATAATTTTGCCATAATACAAGGACAAAATGGTCATTTTTGCCTAAGTAGATATTATGTTGTAATATGATTATATAATGAGTGAATGAATGAATTTTATTGTAATAGATCAAGAAGAATGCGGAATTAACCTTGATCGGGGAAAAGGCAAGGTTTCGAATTAAACCGCAAATTAACGCATTTTGCACCGAGGTAAGTTTATGTGTAAACTATTCATTTCGAGTATACATCATGTTAATAATTGGTGCAATGTATGAATGATATTATTCATGATTGAGATTAATTGAATTTAATAGATACTAAGTAATTTCGTATGAGCCTAACTATAGATTAATGGTGGGCTATGTGCGATACCACCTTACTATCCATTCACGATGGGTGGTGTGCGATAACATCGTTTACTTTATCATTTTGTGGGTTATGTGTGTTACCACCGTAAATATTCATGTTGGTGGGCTATGCGATACCACCCTAATTATAGACTAATGGTGGGCTTAGTGCGATACCACCTAGCGTTTGGTAAACGAGTCGGTTTGTTTAGTTATTTCAATGGTTCATTGAGTAATTGTTCAAGTGTTTGTTTCTGTGACTTTGTGGTGATAAGTGTAGGGAATGTATGCTATTAGGCGGGAGTTTCTCGAAGTGAGTCGGTATGCTAGGGGTATGGTGGCTCTTGAACACGAGAGGTGTGTTCGTTTGAGGATGGAGCTACGAGATGAATTAAGGTTGTTGATTGCGCCTCAACATGGGGCGTGAATTTCTTGATCTTGGTTGAGAAGGCTAAGGTAACCGAGGGCATTAAGGAGTCTGTGAGGCAAGGCATGGATAGGAACCAACACAAGAGGAGTTTTAGGTCTTACAGGTCGTCCAGAATCCATGAGAAAAGGCTAGACCAAGTGGGCGAATCGATCTGGTAGGTTTGTTCTTTGCTAGTCGTGATGTAACCGTTGTGGGAAAGTCATTGGGAGGATGTTGGACTGGTGGTAGAATTTGTTTTGAGTGTGGCTCATTTGGACCACCGTGTGAGGGATTGTCCGCGCAAGTTGGCTAGGATTGACCAAGAGTCGGGCCGATACTCGATCAGAATAATGGACCACCACCATGAGAGGGGCCGAGGTAATGGCGAGAGGAGGTAATGGTTACGGTCAAGGCCGTGGAGCACCAGGCAGAGGTGCAAGTAGTCTTGAGGCAGACGGTCGGGGCTAGTGTATGCATGTGAGGCGTCGAGGAGGAGAACAACATGCCGGACGTCATAATCGATACATTTTTAATCTTTGGTTCTCCATTTCTTGCTTTGATTGATGTGGGTTCGACGCATTCATATGTTTCAAGTAGTATAGTGAAGACCATGGATTTAGACTCGAGTTATCTTCAGGCGGATAGTAGTAATAAGCCCTTTAGGTCACTCTGTAGTTGTAGATAATTTGTATAGAGGCGTACCTCTAGAACTCGAGGGGTAGTGTTTGTGGTCGATCGATGGAGCCGCCGTTTGGGAGTTCGATCGATTCTCGGGATAGACCGGGTGGTTAAGTACCGAGGCAAAGTTGGATTGGCTAAGCGCATGGTTACAAAATAGCTAAGGGTGATGAGGTAGTTCGATCGGTAATAGAAGAAATTATCATCCAATGTGGTATCTTTCTGAAAGCCAGAAGATGGTCGAAGAACATGAAGCATATGTGGTTCATGTGTATGTCTTGGAGGCTAAAAGTCTGCTGTGGAGACAGTTGAGACGATTAGGGAATTTGTTGATGTGTTTCACGAGGAGCTTTCGGGTTTGCCACGGATCGTGAGGTAGAGTTAGGGATAGATCTGTTACCCGAACTACGCCATGATATCTATTACTCCGTCTGAGATGGCGCCAAAGGAATTAGTAGAGCTCAAGGCCGAGATCCGGGAGTTATTGGATCGGGTTTTATCGAGCCAAGTGTTTACGCCTTGGGAGCGCCGGTACTCTTTGTCAAGAAGAAAAGCGGTACTATGCGGATGTGTATAGACTACCGCCAATTGAATAAGTGACGATCAAAAATGTGTATCCGTTACCTCGGATAGATGACTTGTTTGATCAAGCGAAGAAGTCGTCGATTTTCTCGAAGATTGATTTAAGGTGCAGGTACCACCGATTAAAGGTGAAGGAGGCGGATATCGCAAGGCGACATTTCGTACTCGGTATGGGCACTTTGAGTTCTTAGTTATCGCTTTTGCGTTGACGCAGCAAGCCTCTTATGGATATGATGAATAGGGGTGTTCAGCGGTATTTGGATCGGTTCATAGTGGTTTTATCGGCGACATCTTGGTATATTCAAGGCGAGGAGGAGGATCATGATGCGCATTTGCGGGTGGTATTCTGATTACGAGGGAGAAAGCGACTTTATTATGAAGTTTAGTAAATCGAGTTACGGCTTAGGGAGGTGGCGTTCTTGGGTCATGTAG
Organism: Gossypium rotundifolium; assembly: GCA_025506655.1. Taxonomy (NCBI): domain Eukaryota; kingdom Viridiplantae; phylum Streptophyta; class Magnoliopsida; order Malvales; family Malvaceae; genus Gossypium; species Gossypium rotundifolium. Next base: position 26,743,941 of record CP106727.1, read on the forward strand.
TATCGGTTGAGGGATTAGAGTGGATCCTCGAAAGATTGAGGTGATTTTGGATTGGAAGCCGCCTAGGTCGATGGTGAGATTGGAGTTTTCGGGTTTGGCAAGATACTCTAGAAGGTTTGTAGAGGATTTTCGTTGATCGCAGTACCGATGACCAAATTATTAAGAAAAGGGTTAGTTTATTTGGTGAGAAGCGACATGAGAAACTTCGACAAGTTGAAGAAGATTTTGTTGAAGCTCGGTTCTAATTCAACCTAAAGTGGGAAGGAATTCACGGTTTATTGCGATGCATCACATGCGGGTTTGGGTGGTGTGCTGATGCAGGAAGGGAAGGTTGTGGCTTACGCATCTCGGCAGTACCGAGACCACATGAGGTCAATTATCCAACATACGATCTGGAGCTTGCATACCGTAGTCTTTGCCTTGAAGATTTGGAGGCATTACTTATGCGGAGAGAAATCGATAGTCTACGGATCATAAGAGTCCGAAGTACCTCTTGACTCGAGAAAGACTTGAATCGAGAGGCAGTAGCAGATGGATTGAGTTCTTGAAAGACTACGATTGTTCGATTGAGTATCATGCGGGCAAGGCTAACGTTGTGGCGACGCGTTGAGCCGTAAGGTTGTTTGGATCTAAGGCGATGTTTGCCCACTTGAGTTTGTCTGACAGCCAGGAGTATGCAGCGGTGTGAGTTAAGCCTACTTGGGTTGAGCGGATCGAGAGAAAAACAATTGATGGATGAGGTTTTGAGTGCGAGAGGACACAAGTATAGAATGATGGTTTGGAGGGTTATAGTTTATCTAGTGATGGAGTCTTTGTGTTTCGGGGAGAGCTTGTATCTTGTGGGATCTTGAGTTAAAGCGAAGATTCTTGGGATGCACATAGCGACCCTACGCTATGCATCCCGGAGGTAGCAAAATGTATAGGGATCTCGGAGAAGCGATTACGGTGGTAGGGTCTAAAAAGGAAGTGAGCGAGTTTGTAGGAAGTGTCGACATGTCGGTAGTCAAAGTGAGCATCGATTGCGTCGGGGTTGCTTGACCGATGAAGATTCCACGATGGAAGTGGGAAAGGATAACTATGGATTTAGTCGGTGGATTACCTCTTACGCCTAGCAAGAAGGATTGGTTTGGGTAATTGTGGATCGTGACTAAATCAACTCACTTTATCCGGTGAGGTGGATTACTCACTTGAGAGGTTGGCGTTGTATGTGTCGAGATAGTAAGGCGCATTTGCGGTGTGCGATGTCGATCATCTCGAGATAAGGATCCCGATTTCGTCAAGGTTCGGAAAGCGTTGCATCGAGCTCTGGGTACGGTTGGATTTCAACGGCATTTCATCCATGATCGTGAGCGATCGGAAAGGTTATCTGAGATCTTGGAGGACATATTACGAGGTTGTGTATTGGACTTGAGGGTAGTTGGGAGGAGTATCTACCATTAGCCGAGTTCGCCTACAACAATAGTTACCAAGCAAGCATCAAGATGGCACCATATGAGGCGTTATGCGGTAGGAAGTGTCGCTCACCTACTTGTTGGACGAGTTAAGTGAGCGTCAATTGTTGGGACCAGAGTTGGTTCTTGAGGCCGAAGGCAAGGTTAAGTTGATTGAGCTCGATTGAAGGAAGCGTCGGACGGCGAAGTCTTATCTTGATCTTAAGCGAGAGAGATATTGAATTTTGTGGGAGATCAAGTTTTTGAAGGTCTCACCGTGGAAGAAAGTGTTAAGGTTAGGAAGAAAAGGTAAGCTAAATCCGAGGTTTATTGGGCGTATAAGGTCTTTGAGACGAGTGGGACGAGTAGCATTTCAGCTTGAGTTGCCAGCAGAGCTAAGTCAGATTCACGATGTGTTCCACGTTTTGATGCTTCGACGTTATCGCTCGGATCCATCGCGCGTGGTGGCGGTGGAGGAGATCGAGGTAAACCAGATTTGACCATGGAGGAAAAGCACATGCTGATTTTGGATCGGGATGTGAAGGTTCTGCGTAGAAGTGCATGCCTTTGGTTAAGGTACTATGGCGGAATCATGGCGTGGAAGAAGCTACGTTGGAACTCGAGGATGTGATGAGACGATAATACCATAACTCTTTTGACGAGTAATTTGAGGTAGAAATTATTTTTTGAGGTAGAAGCGTAATATCCGGGTTATGGGCTATTTTATTTTTGGCTTTGTTGCATGTGCATGGTGTGCTATGTTGTTATTTTGATGTTGTTGGGGCTTAGTTGTAAGCTAGGTGTAAGCTGAGTGGTAGGAAAAAATATTGTTTTGAGGCTTAGGTGGGAGGAGTTGAAGGAGGTGGGGTTTATAAATATTTTAGGTGAATTTTAGCATAAGAAATGGGTGGTGGAGTGGCAAGCAAGGCGCCACTAAGAGCTTAGATTGGCGTCACTTGCGGAGAGAGGAGGTCCCGTGTTCAAGCTGCAGAGTGCTCCATTTTGGGTTCTATTTTGATAGCATGGAGGGAGGTTGTGGCGGTTCAAACTCGCCTTGGACCAAGTCAAAAGTTCAAGCGATGGGTGGAGAGTGAAAGTAGGAGGAGACTAGTTCAAACTAGTTTGAATGGGAGGCTTGGAGTGTTTGGGGAGTTGTGGCGGATTTTGGAGAGATGTTGGGGGAGTGGGCGGTTTGGTATGTGAGAGAGTGGGAGTGTGAAACTCCTTCTTCATTTTGTGCATTTTTTCGGTCAAAAGCATTTTTGGAAGCAAATTCACCTTTTGTCAAAACAAATTTGAAACCCCAAGTGCTTTCTCCTTTTCCATTTGTTCTCCTTAAACCGAAAAGTTCAAGCTTTTTGCCAAAAGTTGCTTTGTTTCTTTTCTCTTGATTCTCTTTGGTAGCCGAATGCTTGTTCCCATTTTTCTCTTATTTGCATCTTGGGTGAACCGAAACTAGCAACCCTTCTTCTCTTACGTTATCTTTCTCCATTGCTTGTGAGACGAAACTAGCTTCTCTCTCTCCATTCTTGATCGAAACACCATCCTCCAAAAAACCTCATCCTCCATCTTCTTTTTCTTTAAACCGAAAGCACCCCTCCATTCATCATTTTATTTTCTTCTTTTCCAAAACCCCTTAGCCTTTTTGTTCCCAATCGTTCTTCCTATTTCTCTTAAGGCCGAACCTCCTTTTCCATTTTGATTAAGGGTGCTAGCCGAATCTTTTTTTTTTCTTCCTATAGTTCTTCATTGCCGAATATTGAGGAGGGTTGACCTTATTGCATTTTCATTGTCAATCGGTGGGATAGGTAAGAGTTTGGCCGAATGGTTATCTTCTCTCTCTCATGTTCTTATTCGGTTTGGGTTGTTTATGTGGCCGATTTTTGGGCTTTTGTTGAAGGGAGTTAATCTTTTGTGTCTAAATCGATTTCAGTGTAGGCAATCCAGATTTTGGGAACGATCGTGAGGAGCCTTCTTTCTCTGTTAAGCAATCGATGAAGTGGTGCTAAGAACGAGTTCTTTTAGTCGGTTTCGTTTAGTTTTCTTTAAGTCAAGTTATTAAGAGATTAACCGTTTTCATTTCTAGGGTGTGACCGTTTGGTAAGGAAACCATTGTTGGTTCGGGTTTGGTAGGAAACCAAACCATTTACGAGTAAAGGTTTAACACAAACCCTTTTGGTTTATTGGTTTTGGCGAAAAGTTATGTGTGACTAATCGGTGTTTGGCCGTTTTAGGAGCAAATTAATCGAGGGTGTAAACGGTTCTTTGGGTTTGGCGTGCGTTTTATCGTGTGTAAACTAACACACCTTCTTAAGCTGAGTAATGTGTTAATAACACGATTGTGTAAGTGAAACAAGTGTGGTTGGTGATTTAAAACCCAATGAGGTATGGATACGGATTGGGTAAGTCCGTTTCAATCGAGATATGTGATGATATGTGATATCATGATTTATTGGTGTATGTATTTTGAGATGTCATATTAAGCATATGAGTATGATAGCATGATTGCACGACCTTGCATTAGTATGATATGTTATTGGGGATATGAGAGGAGGGGATATGATATCCGTGTCTTTGGGACACCGGAGGTTTGGCACCTCCGGTGGTTTGGTACCACGATTGATTATTGTGACTTTGGGTCACGGAGGTTTAGCACCTCTGCGTCTCGTCCAGTGGCTTAGCACCACGGTGGGTTGGCCCCACGGTTGATTATCTGGGATTAGCGCTAGTGATTTGGTATCACACAATGGGTTGGCCCCATCATTTTAATTGTGACTCGTTCACGGTGATTTGGTATCACACTTGTGTCTTTGGGACACGGAGGTTTGACACCTCATGTGACTCGTCCACGTGGTTAATGCCACCGTGGGTTGGCCCCACTTTTGAGATATGGGATAAATCGCCGGTGATTTGGTATCACGTGGGTTGGCCTACAAATTGATCTTTTGTGACTTTGGGTCACCGGTGGTTTAGCACCACATCTATGGATATCGTGACTTTGGGTCACCGGTGGTTTAGCACCACCGGTGGTTTGGTACCACAGGGGTAGAAAAGGTGTTATGGATGGTTAGGATCGGGTGCATTACTTGTATTGCTCTGTTATGATGTGTGTTAGCATGTTGCATACACCGGGAGAGGGATTTATGCACTGAGTCTTGCGACTCACCTTCTCCCTTATCATTTCAGGTGACACGTAGATCGCGGACACGCAGATAGGGGTGGACTCGAGGTGACCATGTCAAAATAAATTCGGACTTGCACTGATTTTCAAACTTGGTACTTTACCTTATTTATTTTTCGTTTGGATTTATTGGGTTTTAAACGGCCTTTTAAAATTTTACTTTGGTTATCTTTATGCTTAAATTTATTTTCAAATATGCCTTAACAAACTAAGCGGGTTAAAATTTGCTAAAACTTGGAAAGATAAAGTTTTCTTCAAGCGCAAGCGAGATGTTTTAAACGTTACTATCGGGTATCACAATTGTAATTCAAACTAAATGAAACTCAATTGTCTTCCAAACTTGAATGTGAGTTCTTATTAACTTAAAAATGCGTTTAAGTAACAACAAGGATTACTTAAATTTCTAAATGAGGTAAACTTATTTTACTTACATAGCGATTAAGTTTTCAAAATTTTCGGGTTTTCAAATACACTATCACTTTTAAACAATCATGCTCAAGTTTTCTACAAGAACAAAACATACGAAAGAGTTTTCATCAAACTTTTAGCGAAACCTAAACCTCTCAAATACCTTTTCCCTGTAACATACCAGTTAACCGTGGTGTATTGACCGGGTTTGGGGTGTTACAACCACCGTAAATATTCATGTTGGTGGGCTATGCGATACCACCCTAATTATAGACTAATGGTGGGCTTAGTGCGATACCACCTAGCGTTTGGTGTTATTTCAATGGTTCATTGAGTAATTGTTCAAGTGTTTGTTTCATGTGACTTTGTGGTGATAAGTGTAGGGAATGTATGCTATTAAATACAGGGGACTAAAACGAAACACTTATAGAAATTATCGAAAACTTAAAAACTTTTCTAAAATCTGAGGATGCTGCTTGGTGGAGTAGGCCGTGTACCATCCACGGCTACTAGACACATCCGTGTGTCCTCCCCATGGTCGAACCTGATTTAGTACCACAGCCACCAAGCACGCCCGTGTACCCTGACCGTGGTTGATCTTACCAAACCCACACGGCTACCAAGCACCCCCGTGTGCGAAGGCCATGTACTACTAAGCCATATACTAACTTTCTCACACGGCTTCTAGGCACGCTCGTGTGCCATGGCCGTATGCTCCTAAGCTAGCTACTGACTTTACCCCACGATCACTAGGCACGCTCGTGTGCCACGGCCGTGTGACATTATAGGTCATTTGCAAGACCAAAATGCCGCCCACTTGGGTCATACCTACAAGCAAAATTTACAATTCCACTTCATGCATATATAACAACCAAAAACATACCAAAATAACCATTCAAACTGTGCATTCAATACCAATTCCAACTATGGCAGATTTCAAGACTAAAACTCAACACATCAAAAGCATAATTCATTCATTTGCTTACTTAGAACTAGACCATTTCATGACTCATCTAGCCATGCCAAAACATACTTCCTATATCACATACATTCCAACAATTTCTCAACTAACAACTAGCCAAAACACATGGCTAAGATTATAAAACAACTTATGCCAAAATAATAGCCTATACATTCCATATTTAGATATAAACATTTCCAAAGTGTACCAAAATGAGTTAAGTAGTGTGATGATGATCCTTGACGGTCCCGAGCCTTCAGTAGCTTTGACGACCTATAAAATAGAGAAAACACACACAAAGTAAGCTTTCCAAAAGCTTAGTAAGTCAATATACGAACAAAGTTAGCATGGAAAGCATATATGCAATTAGATACATTGGCACATCTCATTCACTTAACAAACTAACACATATATGCTTTAATTCATACTTGTGGCCACATTTGCCACATTCATCATTTCATGATTCACATTCTCACATTTAAGCATACATTTCTTCAAATCAAAATCACATAAGTACTTACCTTTTTATACACACATTGTGTATATACCAAACGTACCTAAACCAGACATTTGTTCACTTAATTGATCCTAGCTCGGATTTGTAATCGTATCACATACTTGCCTGTTGAACCAACAGGAATCTAGTAGGATAATTGAAAAGCTCAGAATAGCCGTACAATGCCAAAGTCCCAGACGAGGTCTTACATGCACTCATATATTGATGCCACTATCCCAGACAAGGTCTTACACGAATCAACACGATGTCGATGTCCCAGACATGGTCTTACACATAAAGCTCATATCGATGCCAACATCCCAGACGTGGTATTACACGTATAGCTCATATCAATGCCAATGTCCCAGATGTGGCCTTACACAAAATCTCAAATCAATGCCAATGTCCCTGACGTCGTCTTACATGATAAAACATAACAGATACCTATGTCATGACATAGCTAATCCTATCTATTCCTAGGTTCACACAGGACTTCTCGAACATTGTCACTATATCGATCTTATCTCGGAATTCAAATGCATAATCACTCATAGCATTCATTATCAACATTAGTCATATGAATATTTACAATTTCATATAAGTACGCTTATTTGCACAGTGACTTACCTCGGATTTGATTTATCGAAATGGAAATGGCTACTCGGTTACTTTCGCTTTCCCGCGATCTAAGTTCGTTTTCCTCGTTTCTTGATCTATACATATTCAGAATTAAATTTTTTATTTATTACCTCATTCAATTCAATCCAATGACACACATTTAGGGCTATTTAAAAATTAACCCTCATACTTGCACAATTTAACAATTTAGTCCATCTTTCTCAAAACATCAAATTCACAAAATCAACCCATACTCATGCTTAGTCGAATGTTCCAACATCTCATACAAGCCCATATTTTTCATCAAATTTGCAATTTAGTCCCTCAAATTACCATTTTCTCAATTTAGCCCTATTTAGCTAAATTCATCAAAAATTCAAAAATAAAGCATATTCATCTAGCTCAAATCTTTCATTTAACACCACAATCATCACAAAGCTTAACATAGCATCAATGGCATTTCTCATGAACAACATCAATTCATCAAATTGAGACATGGGCTTGATAGTAAACTAAGCAACAATCTCAAAAACATAAAAATCATCAAAATTTGAAGCTAAAACATACCTAAATTTTGCTTAATGAGTGCCGAAACCCTTGAGCTTTTGTTCTTTCTTTTTCTTTATGATTTCGACAAGAAGATGAATAGAATAAAGCCACTAACTCATTTTCTTATTATTATAAACTCTTATAATATATTAATATTAACATAACTTATAATATAAACATATAAAAGCATATATAATTTATACATGTTGCCGTCCACTAGCCAAAGTATTGGCTTAATTGCCTTATAAGGCCTCAAACTTTACAAAGCCACAACATATTGGTACTTTAACAAATAGCATACAACTTTCACATTTAATGCAATTCAATCCTTATGCCAAATTAAACATATAGATAGACAAATTAACTTACGAAAATTTGGCACATGCTTAATCACATATCAAAGACATAGAAAATAATATTAAAATATTATTTAGACTCAGATTTGTGGTCCCAAAACCACTATTTCGACTAGGGTATAAACCATGTTGTTACAATTCTCCCCCTCTTAGGATTTTGTCCCCAAAAATCTTACCGTTAAACAGAGTCGGATATTGTTGTCTCATAGAATCTTCAGGCCCCTACGTAGCCTCTTCTATTCTGTGACGATGCCATAGTACTTTCACTAACGAAATTTTCTTGCTTCTCAACTCTTTCACTTCACGAGCTAAAATACGGATCGATTCCTCTTCGTATGTCATATCAGATCGAATTTCAATTTTAGATGGAGCAATAACATGTGATGGATCGGATCGATATCTATAGAGCATCGAGACATGAAATACATTATGAATCTTTTCTAGTTCAGAGGGCAACTTTAATCTATAAGCAATAGGCCCAACACGTTCAATGATCTCATACGGTACGATGAACCTAGGACTTAACTTGCCTTTACGTCTGAATCGAAGCACTTTCTTCCATGGTGACACTTTCAGAAATACTTTGTCGCCGATCTTAAATTCTATATCTTTTTGTTTCAAGTCCGCATAAGACTTCTGACGATCAGATGCTACTTTCAAACAATCTCGGATCAATTTCACTTTTTGTTCTGAATCTTTTATCAAATCAACCCCATGGAGCTTATTTTTACTGAGCTCGGTCCAATATAGAGGTGTACGACATTTATGTCCATACAAAGCTTCATAAGGTGCCATTTTGATGCTTGACTGAAAACTATTATTATACGTAAATTCGATTAATGGAAGATATTGTTCCCATGAACCAATAAACTCAAGTATACAGCATCATAACATATCTTCGAGAATCTGAATAATCCGCTCAAATTAACCATCCGTTTGTGGATGAAAAGCTGCACTGAAATGCAATTTCGTGCCTAAAGCTTCTTGCAAATTCTTCTAGAATCGCGATGTGAATATCGGATCTCTATCTGACACAATGGATAGTGGCACTCCATGCAATCTCACAATCTCAGAAATATAAAGCTCGGCTAATCTGTCAAGTGAATAGTCAGATCTTATCGAAATAAAATGGATAGTTTTCGTTAATCTATCAACCACGACCCATATTGCATCTTTCTTTCTCAGAGTTAAAGGCAAACCAAAACCAAAATCCATCGCCATTCTATCCCATTTCCATTCAAGAATCAGAATCGGTTGTAACAAACCTGATGGGACTTGATGTCCAGCTTTCACTTGCTGACAAACAAAACATTTCGAAACAAAGTCAGAAATGTCCCATTTCATACCAGGCCACCAGTGAGTGTCATTTCAAATCATGATAATTTTAGTACTTCCCGGATGAACAGATAGACTACTATTGTGTGCTTCACCCAGAATCAATTGAATCAACTCTGGATTTCTTGGAACACAGATATGATCCTGGAATCTCAAACAATCATCAACAATTTGAAATTTAGATTCAGAATTCAATTCACACTGACCTCGTTTTGTTAGTAATTCATTATCAGATTTCTGAGCATCACATATCTATTGTAAAAACAACGATTTTGCTTTTAATTCAGCTATCAGAAAACTGTCATCAGTCAAATCTAATTGGGCATTCAGAGCATGTAGTGCAAACAATGATTTTCGACTCAGTGCATCTGCAACAACATTTGCTTTACTCGGATGATAATCTATCACAAGCTCGTAATCTTTTAACAACTCAAGCCATCTTCTCTAACGCAGGTTCAAATCTTTCAGAGTCATCAGATATTTCAAACTTTTATGATCCGAAAACACGTTACATTTTTCACCGTACAGATAATGACGCCATATCTTAAGTGCAAATACAATCACAGCTAATTCAAGGTCGTGCATCGAATAGTTCTTTTCATAAGGCTTCAATTGTCTTGAGGCATAAGCTACAACTTTGCCTTCTTGCATCAAAACACATCCCAGACCATTTAACGATGCATCACTGTAAATCACAAATTCTTTGCTCGATTCTGGTTGTACTAACACTAGAGCTTCTGTTAACAGAGTTTTCAGTTGATCAAAACTTTTTTGACATTTATCAGACCATTCAAATTTAACATATTTCTAAAGTAATCTAGTCAACAGAGTAGCTATCACTGAAAATCCTTTTACAAATCGACGGTAGTAACCAGCTAGTCCCAAAAAACTACAGATTTTAGACACATTTCTCAGAGGTTTCCAATCCAGAATAGCAAAAATCTTGCTTGGATCAAAACGAATCCCAGAAGCTGACACAATATGTCCTAGAAAACTAACCTCATGCAACCAAAATTCACATTTACTGAATTTTGAGTGTAATTGCTTTTCTCTCAAAGTTTGCAATACAATTCTCATGTGTTCAGCACGCTCATTTTCATCACGTGGATAAATTAATATGTCATCTATGAATACTACAACAAATTGATCTAGATATGGTCTGAAAATTATGTTCATCAGATCCATAAAAATAGTAGGAGCATTGGTTAGTCCAAATGGCATAACTAAAAACTCATAATGCCCGTACCTCGTTCTTAAAGCAGTTTTCGGTATGTCTAAATCTTTCACTCTCAATTGATAGTATCCCAATCTCAGATCAATCTTGGAAAATACAGTAGCCCCTTTTAACTAGTCAAATAAGTCATCAATTTTGGGTAACGGATATTTATTCTTTATGGTCACCTTATTCAACTGACGATAATCGATGCACATTCTCATTGTGCCATCTTTCTTTTTCACAAACAGAACAGGAGCACCCCAAGGCAAAAAACTCAGTCTAGCGAACCCTCTATCAGTCAACTCTTGTAACTGTGACTTTAACTCTTTCAATTTTATTGGTGCCATCCTATACGAAGCTATCAAAATAGGTGTCGCACCATGCATCAATTCAATACCAAACTCAACTTCACGAATCGGAGGTAAACCCGGTAACTCTTCAGGGAACACATCAGAAAACTCGCAGACAATAGGTACAGACTCAATTTTCCTTTCAGACATTTTCGAATCCATTACATAAGCAAAATATGCCTCATATCCCTTTTTCACGTAACTCTGAGCTTTTAATACCGATATCACAGCGGGCAATCCATTCAAATCATTAGATTCAACCCGCACAAATTCATTATTCGAACATCTCAAATCTATAGTCTTTCTTTTGCAGTTCACAATAGCACCATGCAAAGACAACTAGTCCATACCCAAAATAATATCAAACTCATCAAATGGAAAAAGCATTAGATCAGCAGGGAAACAAATATCTCTAAACATTAATGAACAGTTCTTGCATACTTTATCAACAAAACACTTTTACCTAAGGGGTTTGATACTTTTATAGCAAACTCAGTAGACTCTACAAGCAAAATCGTACTGTATACTAAATTCATGCATATATATGAATGCGTAGAGCCAGGGTCTATCAATGCAATCACAAAAGTATCATAAAGTGTAAAAGTACCGTTATAACATCAGGTGATGAAGCTTCCTCACGAGCTCGGATAGCATACGCTCTGGCAAGCGCTCTAGCTTCAGATCTTGCAACAGTGTCTCTCGTAATCCTCTGACTACCACTAATATTTCTTACATTCTTTGGAGGTCTACCTCTCACAGGTGCATTATCAAGTCTTGGATTCTGAACAATCTCTGGCTCGACAGACTCAGAACAATCACGGATGAAATGGTCAAGCGATCCACATCTGAAGCAAGTTCTTTCGTTTAATCTACAGCTTCCCGGATGCCTTTTTCCACAATGTTTACATTCAGGTCTCTCAGTACGGACATTACCAACACTAGCCATTGAAGTTATTGGAGTTTTGGAACTCATTTGCGATCTAGCTCGATTTCTATTAGAATGTCCCACATTGTCTCTTAAACGAATTTGATCATCTCTGAATCTCTTCAAAGTGAAATGACTTGCTTGGATATCTTTTTCTCATATCTCTAGCTTCAGACTCAACTTTTCTTTTATCTTTCCAGAGTGCTTCAGCTTTGCATGCTCGGTCAATGAGTACAACAAACTCTTTTATTTCTAAGATCCCGACTAGCAAGCGGATATCTTCATTAAGATCGTCTTTAAATCTTTTGCATATTATAGCTTCAGATGATGACTTAGTCTCACGAACTCTCGTTCATACTCAAAAATAATCATTCGGCCCTATTTTATTTCCAGAAATTCTTTCCATTTCTGATCGATGAATCTTTCGTTGATATATTTCTTCCAGAACTCAATCTGAAAGAAGTCCCATGTAACTCGTTCTCTCGGAACAATAGAAATTAAGGTCTTCCACCATTGATAAGCCGCATCTTGAAGCAAAGATACAACACACTTTATGCATTCTTTCGGAGTCAGAGACATTTCATCGAATCCCCGGATAGTATTTTCAATCCAAAATTCAGCCTTTTCAGCATCATCATCATTAGAAACCCAAAATTCTTCGGCTCCATACTTACGAATCTTGTCAACCGGAGGCTTACTCCACGGATTCAGATTTGTAGTCGGAGGTATATCAGATGTTTGAGGGGATTAACCGGGGGCGGGGGGTTGCAAAACAGTCGGGTTATTCCTCATGAATTGAGTGAACCATTCACTCATCATCTGGAAGAAAGCTTGTTTAGCTTCTCCTCTTGTTGCTTTCGTGCCGATCTACGATCGGAGGGCTTTGTCCCTTACGCGAGAGCAGGCGCATTACTTTCTACGTCATCAGCTACGGCTCTTTTGGGATCTATTACTATACAAAAATCACATTTTATACTTCAGGATCCATCACACTATCATATTTCAAACATATGGGATGTATAGTTAGACTCTGACACGCTACGTTAGTCCGAGAATTGACTAAACTGTAGCTCTGATACCAACAAAATGTAACACCCATAACCCGTATCCATCGTCGGACTGGGGTTAAAGGCGTTACTAGATAGATCGAAAACTTTCATGACATTTCATACATCATCATACACACAATGTCCCTTGAATAGGTCAATGAGACCTAAAACATGCTTATAAATTGAGTCGGGACTAAAACGAAACACTTATAGAAATTATCGAAAACTTAAAACTTTTCTAAAATACAAAGGATGCACGCCCATGGGAGTAGGCCGTGTACCACCCATGGCTACTAGACACACTCATGTGTCCTCCCCATAGTCGAACCTGATTTAGCACCACGGCCACCAAGCACTCCCGTGTACCCTGACCGTGGTCGATCCTGCCAAACCCACACGGCTAGCAAGCACCCCCGTGTGTTAAGGCCGTGTACTACTAAGCCATATACTGACTTTCTCACACGGCTTCTAGGCACGCCCGTGTGCCATGGCCGTATGCTCCTAAGCTAGTTACTAACTTTACCCCACGGTCACTAGGCACGCCCGTGTGCCACGGCCGTGTGACATTATAGGTCATTTGCAAGACCAAAATGCCACCCACTTGGGTCATACTGACAAGCAACATTTACCATTCCATTTCATGCATATATAACAACCAAAAAATACCAAAATAACCATTCAAACTGTGCATTCAATACCAATTCCAACTATGGCAGATTTCAAGACTAAAACTCATCCCATCAAAAGCATAATTCATTCATTTGCTTACTTAAAACTAGACCATTTCATGACTCATCTAGCCATGCCAATACATACTTCCTATATCACATGCATTCCAACAATTTCTCAACTAGCAACTAGCCAAAACACATGGCTAAGATTATAAAACAACTTATGCCAAAATAATAGCCTATACATGCCATATCTAGATATAAACATTTCCAAAGTGTACCAAAATGAGTTAAGTAGTGTGATGGTGATCCTTGATGGTCTCGAGCCTTCAGTAGCTTTGACGACCTATAAAATCGAGAAAACATACACAGAGTAAGCTTTCCAAAAGCTTAGTAAGTCAATATACGAACAAAGTTAGCATGGAAAGCATATATGCAAGTAGATACATTGGCACATCTCATTCACTTAACAAACTAACACATATATGCTTTAATTCATACTTGTGGCCACATTTGCCACATTCATCATTTCAAGATTCACATTCTCACATTTAAGCATACATTTCTTCAAATCAAAATCACATAAGTACTTACCTTTTTATACACACATTGTGTATATACCAAACAGACTTGCCTGTTGAACCAATAGGAATCTAGTAGGATAATCGAAAAGCTCAGAATAGTCGTACAATGCCAAAGTCCTAGACAAGGTCTTACATGCACTCAGATATCGATGCCATTGTCCCAGATAGGGTCTTACACGAATCAACACGATGCCAATGTCCCAGACATGGTCTTACATGTAAAGCTCATATCGATGCCAAAATCCTAGACATGGTATTACACGTATAACTCATATCGATGCCAACATCCCAAATGTGGTCTTACACGAAATCTCAAATCAATGCCAACGTCCCTAATGTGGCCTTACATGATAAAACAGAACAGATACCTATGTCATGACATAGCTAATCCTATCTATTCCTAGGTTCACACGGGACTTCTTGAACATTGTCACTATATCGATCTTATCTCAAAATTCAAATGCATAATCACTCATAGCATTCATTATCAACATTATTCATATGAATATTTACAATTTCATATAAGTACGTTTATTTGCATATTGATTTACCTCGGATTCGATTTATCGGAATGGAAGCGACTACTCGGTTACTTTCGCTTTCCCACGATCTAAGTCCATTTTCTTCATTTCTTGATCTATACATATTTAGAATTAACTCTTTTATTCATTAACTCATTCAATTCAATCCAAGGACACATATTTAGGGCTATTTACAAATTAACACTCATACTTGCACAATTTAACAATTTAGTCCATTTTTCTCAAAACATCAAATTCACAAAATCAACCCATACTCATGCTTAGCCGAATGTTCCAACATCTCATACAAGCCCATATTTTTCATCAAATTTGCAATTTAGTCCCTCAAATTACCATTTTCTCAATTTAGCCCTATTTAGCTAAATTCATCAAAAATTCAAAAATAAAGCATATTCATCTAGCTCAAATCTTTCATTTAACACCACAATCATCACAAAGCTTGACATAGCATCAATGGCATTTCTCATGAACATCAATTCATCAAATTGAGACATGGGCTTGATAGTAAACTAAGCAACAATCTCAAAAACATAAAAATCATCAAAATTTGAAGCTAAAACATACCTAAATTTTGCTTAATGAGTGCCGAAACCCATGAGCTTTGTTCTTTCTTTTTCTTTATGATTTCAACAAGAAGATGAATAGAATAAAGCCACTAACTCATTTTTTATTATTATAAACTCTTATAATATATTAATATTAACATAACTTATAATATAAACATATAAAAGCATATATAATTTATACATGTTGCCAACCACTAGCCAAAGTATTGGCTTAATTGCCTTATAAGGCCTCCAACTTTACAAAGCCACAACATATTGGTACTTTAACAAATAGCATACAACTTTCACATTTAATGCAATTCAATCCTTATGCCAAATTAAACACACAGACGGACAAATTAACTTACGAAAATTTGGCACATGCTTAATCACATATCAAAGACACAGAAAATAATATTAAAATATTATTTAGACTCAGATTCGTGGTCTCAAAACCACCATTCTAACTAGGGTATAAACCAGACTATTACATGCCCACACGGGCATGTGGCCCTGTTTTTAATAACATTTTCTAAGGTTTTCTAAAGAGCTCGAAATGATCCCAAATTGTTTTTAAGATGTGTTTTGGGCCTCGTAAGCCTATAATAAGGTTGTTAAGAGGAATTTAGAAAAGTTTTAAATTTGAACGGACTTTGATATTTCGGAATTGAATGTACACATAAGATTAAGTTAGGTAATGCCTCATATCCTATTATGACGCTGGATACAGGTAAGGGGTGTTACAAAATTATTAGGAAACACTTTATTTTTATTAATTTAGCCATTTTTTAATTTTATTTTTATACTTTTGTTTTAGTTTAATTTTTACATTCTAATTTTTTTCTTTTGTTTGCTTCTAGTAGGTTCTTTTGGCTTATGACTAGAAGAAACTAGTCGGACCATTACTTTTTTATAGCGAAACTGAAAGTACAACTCACAGAAATCATAGAGAAGTAAGGCAGAGTCAGCATAATTTAGTAGACGAACAAGAGGACAACATTATTACTAAGGAGATAGGTGATAATAAAAATATTCAGCTACCTCCTGCAGGTGCTGCAGCTCCTTTTCCTCATACCATGTACGATTATGCCAAGCCTACTCTAACTAGAGCTAAATTTAGTATTGTGCATGTAACACCCCAAACTTGGTCTAAACGCTACAACCGGATCTGACGTTCCACGAAAAGGAGAAATGTTTTAAAACCAATTTGTTGAGTTTCGAAAAGGGAAAGTCGTTGTAAAACTAATAATTTTTTTTTCAGAAAACGTCGAGGTGTTTTGGAAAGGTGTAAAACATGTTGATATTTCTTATTATTTACTTAGACATGATATATACAAAACAAGTACTTATTTAGTTTTTTTTTAAAACATTCGGTTCCTAGTTTAATTAACATAGTAAATACGAACTTTAGAGTCTACTAATAAAAACAAACCCAAAATAAAGTTTAGGCGGCCTTATTACATAACTGTGAACCAAAATTAAACAAAATACTAAGTCCGAAAGGAAATCATTGAAATAAATAAAAACTGAGCATGGCCACCTCGAGTCCACTCCAGCTCCATATCCACGATCTAAGTCTGATCTATAAAATGTAAAGCAAGGGGTGAGTCACCGAGACTCAATGTATAAATCCCCTCCCAAAGTTATTATGCCCTTACACAAATTCATACATAATATGTAAGTCATGCAACCCATCCAACCTAGAATCCATCCGAGTCTCCCAAATCTACCCTTGTGGGTAGTGGTGCCAAACCCGGTTCTGAATATATCATATGTGGTACCAAACCACTTTGGTGGTGCCAAACTACTGAGACTTAGTCACAACTTATTTATGAGATGTGGGGCCAACCCACTGTATGATACCAAATCATTGGTGACAGTCTGATAGATCATACTTCCCCCTCCTCTCATCACTCATAACACGTATTTATGGTAACAACATCATTATGATCATGTTTAACATACCAAATCATGTATACAAGATAGCATGTTTTCATAGATCACATACAACGCGAGTAATATTAATAACTTACCTGGCATCCACGCTTTTACTCAAAAGGGTATTTCAGTAACCATAGCCATCATTCCGGCTTTTAAACAACACACAACATTAACACATATTAAGTAAGAAAGTGTGTAAGAATTACACACCTGATTTCGTACTACTGCTTCTACGCTACTTTAGCGTTGTTTACAGATCCAACCACTCCTATTGCTTATCTGTTATTATTGTCCATAATAACCCCTTGGTTACTAACCAAATGTAAATGGTGAGATCTAATAAACTTAGTGTTTAAACGAAACCCTTACCTAGCTTTCAGATCCCAAAAGTCTATAAGAAAGCTTCACACCCCCACCTACATTCGGCCAACACCAAACTATCAAAGCGATCCCTTATTTGGAACCAAACACGTACCATGTGACATTCGGCCAATCATATTGGACAAGAAAGGCCATTCGACCAACCTACCATCAACCTACCTTTGGCTTTTCCACCAAATCGGCACCTCTGACTACTGATAGGCAGGGTTCGGCTTATAGGAATAATGAGGAAAATCGACAGGGCCTTGGAAAAACTGATTCGAATTAGATCTTGATGAAAAGAAAAAGAGAAATAGCAAAGAAACAAAATCCCAAAACTCACTAGATTAAAGAGGAGTATTGACATAGTGCACCTTCGGAAAATTGCACCCTCTTAAAGATTTGGCTAGGAAGATGGAGATGTGCACAAGGAGTGTTCGACTTTCAAAGGGTTTTCAAGGAGAGGAGAAGCACTAGGGAGTTTAAATTAAAAGAGAAAAGTTTGAGAAAAGAAAAGAAAGAGATTCGATGAGAAGGAAAAAGAAAACGAAAGGAAAGATGGATACTTTGCTAAGAATTTCGGCTACATACTCACCCCCCACAGAGTTGGAGTTTTGGCCAACTCTGCTAGCTCTTGATAAACTTTATCCTGCCTGATAACTCAACCATTATCCATCCCTTTATGAGAGACCCACCAAGCTCCAACTCTTCCCTCCTATTATCATCTTTTAAATCATAAAATAAAAGAAATAAACCCCACTAAATTGTAGCTAGGTGCCATCCATCCTTTTCCCCCTTGAAGTGCCGAATTTTGGCTCATTAACTCGGACCCCAAGTGGCCACATTGGCCCAAACTCCTCCCCTAAGTGACGCCACCCACATGTCCTCCTATAACACCTCCAAAATTTGGGCCATAAGCCCATCTTGCTACTAAACATAATAATTCAAATTAAAGATACTACTAACTCCCTTTTTAAACAATTTAACTCTGATTTAAGCCCAAACCTGAGCCCAAACCAAACCTCAAAGCTTTTACCTACTAATTTAGCCATGCAACACATCAAATGCACAGACCCACCAAATTAGGGTATTATAGTTCTACCCCCTTAAAATAAATTTTGACCTCAAAATTTACCTGGTCAGAAAAGTTGAGGGTATTGTTGCCGCATAATATCCTCCGGCTCCCATGTCATTTCCTCTGATCCATGGTTCCACCATAGTACCTTTACCAAAGGAACAGATTTCCTATGCAAAACCTTAACATCCCGATCTAGGATCTGCACTGGTTCCTCCTCAAACGTTAAGTCTGGATTCACTTCTACCTCCTCCACCGGCACAACGTGTGATGGATCCGAGCGATAGCGTCTAAGCATGGAAACATGGAACACGTCGTGGATTTGACTCAACTCTGGTGGCAACTCAAGCTGGTAAGCCACTGGTCCTACTCGCTTCAACACCCGATAAGGCCCGATAAATCTAGGGCTTAACTTGCCTTTCCTACCAAACCTCAGAACCTTCTTCCACGGCGACACCTTCAAGAAAACCTCGTCACCTTCAGCAAACTCTATATCTTTCTGCTTAAGATCGGCACAAGACTTTTGCCTGTCCGAAGCTTCTTTCAAACGAGCTCGAATCACTTCTACCTTATCCTCTGTCTCTGTAACTAGCTCCGGACCCAACAACCGCCGCTCTCCCAATTCCGTCCAACACGTAGGGGTACGACACTTCCGACCATATAACGCTTCGTATGGAGCCATCTTAATACTTGCCTGATAACTATTGTTATACGCGAACTCTGCCAACGGCAGAATTCCTCCCAACTGCCCTTGAAATCCAAGGCACATCCCCTTAGCATGTCCTCCAACACTTGAATCACCTCTCCGACTGTCCATCTGACTGTGGATGAAATGCCGTATTGAAATCCAACCTTGTGCCTAGTGCCAAGTGCAAAGCTTTCCAGAACCTTGATGTAAATCTAGGGTCTCTGTCCGAAATAATTGACACTGGCACCCCATGCAACCTCACAACCTCCGCTATATACAGCCTTGCCAACTTCTGAAGAGAATAATCCATGCGTACAGGTACGAAATGAGCAGACTTTGTCAGACGGTCCACAATCACCCAAATTGAATCCTTTTTGGTAGGCGTCAGGGGTAGCCCACTCACAAAATCCATTGTAATCCTTTCCCACTTCCATTGTGAAATCTTAATCAGCTGCAACAATCCCGAGGGTAACTGATGTTTAGCCTTGACTTGCTGACATGTCAAACACTTGCTAACAAATTTCATTACTTCACGCTTAAGGCTCGGCCACCAAAACTCCTCCCGTAAATCCCGGTACATCTTACTACCTCCTGGATGCATAGCATATGGACTGCTATGTGCCTCTTGCAAAATCTTCTACCTTAACTCCACATCCTTAGGCATACACACCTTCCTTGAAAACACAAGCACTCCATCCTTTGTTCAAGCTATACCCTTCCAATTCACTATTCAGTACTTGCAACCACTAAGCACTTAAAACTTCATCGCGCTTGTTTTTCCTTAACCTCGTTAATCCATGTTGGCTTTACTTGTAATTTCGCTAATGAGCTTCCATCCTCATCTGAGACTAAGGTGAGCAAACATGGCTCTTAAATCTGCCACCACCTTACGGCTCAAGGCGTCTGCTACCACATTAGCCTTTCCCAGGTGGTATTCAATTGAGCAATCACAGTCCTTTAATAGCTCAATCCACCTCCTATGCCTCAAATTTAACTCTTTCTGCTTAAGAAGGTACTTCAAACTCTTGTGGTCCGTATACACGATAAACTTTTCTCCATAAAAGTAATGTCTCCAAATTTTCAGTGAGAAAACTACTGCAGCCAATTCTAGATCACACGTCGGATAGTTCACTTGGTGAGGTCTCAACTGTCGAGAAGCGTATGCTACCACTTTTCCTTCTTGCATCAGCACACAACCCAATCCTGTGTGGGATGCATCACAAAAAACCATAAATTCCTTTCCGGCTTCCGGTTGAATTAACACCGGGGCCTCCGTCAGAATCCTTTTTAACTTCTCAAAACTTTCATGTTGCTTGTCTGACCACACGAACGGAACCCCTTTCCTCAGTAACTTGGTTAACGGCGCTACAATCAGAGAAAATCCTTCCACGAACCTCCGGTAATACCCTGCTAGCCCTAGAAAGCTCTGAATCTCTACCACAGACTTCGGTGGCTTCTAATCCAAAACTGCCTCAATCTTTCGAGGGTCCACTCTAATCCCCTCAGCTGACACTACATGACTCAAGAAAGTAACCTCCTTCAGCCAGAACTCGCACTTATTAAACTTGGTATATAAACGTTCTTCCCTTAGAATCTGCAGCACCACTTGTAAATGCGCGTCATGCTCCTCCACCGATTTCGAGTACACCAGGATATCGTCGATAAATACTACAATGAATTGATCCAAATACGGCTAGAACACTCGATTCATCATATCCATAAATGCTGCTGGTGCATTTGTCAACCCGAACGGCATAACCAAAAATTTATAATGCCCGTATCGAGTACAAAATGCCGTCTTATGGATATCCGCCTCCTTTACCTTAAGTTGGTAATACCCCGACCTCAAATCTATCTTGGAAAAGATCGATGCTCCCTTAAGCTGGTCGAACAAGTCGTCTATCCTAGGCAAAGGGTATTTGTTCTTAATCGTCAATTTATTCAATTGACGATAGTCTATGCACATATGCATCGACCCGTCCTTCTTCTTAACAAAGAGTACCGGTGCTTCCCACGGAGATGCACTTGGCCGGATAAAACCTTGATCCAGCAACTCCTGAATCTTTGCTTTCAACTCCACCAATTCCTTTGGCGCCATCCTATAAGGAGCAATGGACACTGGCGCTATTCCCGATAAAAGGTCTATACCGAACTCCACTTCTCGATCTGGGGGCAAACCCAAAAGCTCTTTTGGGAAGACATCAACAAACTCATTCACCGCTCAAACACTTCCTATAGCTGGTTCCTTACCTTTCAAAGCACAAACATAAACTACAAACGCCTCACATCCTTTTCTTACCATCTTCTCCGCTTTCAGTGCGGACACTACATTAGATAGGCAATTCCTTCTCTCACCTATCATTACCACATCTACACCCTCGACCATTTTCAGCACCATACGCTTAGCCGCACAGTTTAATTCTGCCTGGTACTTAACCAACCAATCCATTCCTAAGATTAAATCGAACTCCCCAAAGGGTAGTTCCATCAAATTCGCTTGAAACACAGCCCCTTGAAGTTCTAGGGGTACGTCCCTATATAGTTTGTCTACCACCACAGAGTGTCCTAGAGGGCTAACTACTGCTATCTTCCTAGCAGATATCTCATAGGCTAAGTTCAGAGTTCCTACCACACTACTAGCAACATACGAGTGTGTCGAACCAATATCAATTAAAGCAATGTAAGGCAGCCTAGAAATTATAAACGTACCGATTATGACGTCCGATGTGTCGCCCTCCTCTCAACGTTTGGCTGCGTAGACCAACCCAGGCTGCCTAGCATTAGTCCCTCCAGCACCTCGGCCAGTTGCTTCACGACCTCGACCATTGCCATTACCATTACCCCTAGCTGCACCTCGACCCCTCTGTGGTTGCTGGCCATCTCTCCTGAATTGACCACGTCCTTGACCCTTAGCTTGGATCCTAGCTAACTTCTGAGGACAGTCCCTTACCCGGTGCTCCATCGACCCACATTCAAAACATCCTCTATTACCAGCCCAACATTCACCCGAATGAGACTTTCCACATCGAGCACACCGGGCGACCATCGAGCAACACAGCTCGCGACTTGATCCGCCCACCAAATCTAGTCCTTTTTTGAGCACTTCCTCCGGACCACGATGGCCCAAAACTCCTTTTATCCTTGCCCTATCCCGATTTCGTTTCTCGATCCGCTTCACCTCCTCACTATTTTGGCCTTTTCACGAGAAGGTAAATTCCCTTTCATATTTGGGTGCAATCAACACCAGCTCATCTCTCGGCCGATCCTCGAACCTAACACAGTACTCATGTTCCATAGCCACCATACCCGAGCATACTGCTCAACCTCAAAATTTAGCCTCGTACTCAGCAATCGACTTATTTCCTTGTACCAAATTTAGGAATGCCGCCGTTGCAAGCATCAGTATAGCCAGTCCCCACATACTTCCTCTGATAGGCTGCCCTAAAATAATCCCAGGTGATAACACCTACCACTGCACCATCCCTTACCGTGAGCCAACAGTGGTACGACTCATCCCGGAGAAGAGATACTATCCCCTTCAACTTCTCCTCAGCCGAGAAGTCTAAGTCATCCATTATTCGCTCTGTTGCCTCCAACCAATACTCAAGTGACATTGGGAGCTACACGGACACCCCTAAACACCTCTCTCGTTAGCTCGGAGTCACTCAGCCACCGATTTGTGAGTTCCTGCTCCCTCACCTGCCTCGGTAACCCTTTCTAAAACTCGCAGTATCGCTGCGATACTACATCATTACCACCAGTCTGGTCCTGAAACTCAGCTTCCGCCACCGGCAGATCCGGCATCACATTTTTGGACCCATGACCAGACCCTGCTGGCTCCGACAAGGCCATCCTACCCCTACCACGGCCACGCGGTGGACGTCCACGACCTTGTGTACTCATTCTTCTCATTCGGTTTATCTGGTTAAAAATTTTATGAATTATTAACTATGTTCACTGTTTATCCACGAACAATTTTATGAAAAATAGTTTTTAAAAGTGATTCTTTCGTATTCGAACTTATCTATAGTTTTCAGTCTTCCTAATTCTAGGAAACATGCACATTCAACATTCATACGAGCACATCCATCACCTAAGGGTATTTTCATCATTTCACTACCCAGGGGTATTTTCGTAATTTTAACCTATAGGGGTATTTTTGTAATTTTCCAAAATATGATTCCGGGTGATTTGGCAAAATAAGGGTATTTTGGTAATTTTCCCAACTCTGGGGTATTTCGATAATTCTGTAAATTTGGGGGTATTTTAGTAATTTTGTAAATCTGGGGTATTTTGAAAATTTTACGAGCCAGGGTAATTTGGTAGTTTTATAAACCAAAGGTATCTTGGTCACTTCTCAATCTAAGGTAATTTTCACAAATCTAGGGGTTATTTGGTAATTTCAAAACTAGAGTTTCCACAAAACAGTGTGGCTGGTCCCTTTCGGGTTTTAGTTGTAAGTTTTGGCCTTTTGTCTGACGCCCTCGTAACTAGGGTGAATAGTCACTATGCACGGTAGGATTCTAGTGAAAAGGAGGTGAGTCACTAGGACCGCTTAAATACCAAGCTTTTCTGAATCCATTCCTAGACATGCATATGCCTATTGCCACACCACGAGCTTGGCTAAAGTGAACAATCACTATGCACTGGTAAGATTCTGCGAAGAGGAGGTGAGTCACTCAATCGCTTAAATACCAAGCTCTTAGGATCTACTCCTAGACATGCATATGCTTGTTGCCACACTTTAGCCTTATGACTTGTCTACAGGTTCTGTTTATTAAGATTAAGTCTTATGGATTAGGAAGTTGTTTGTCTAACCTAGAGTCCATTGGTACTATCATCCTTAGCTACGTCTAAGCCCACAAAACCCAACACATATATATCACAACAGAAGTTAGGGTACTTACCTGGGTGGATCGACGCAGGAGACTCAGGTGCCATGCTTAATCATTTCACAAACCCAAAACATATTTTGGGCCCTAAGCCCACAACCGAGCTTTTGAACTGGGCTCTGATACCAAAATGTAACACCCCAAACCCGGTCTAAATGCTACAACCTGATCTGACGTGCCACTAAAAGGAGAAATGTTTTAAAATCGATTTGTTGAGTTTCGAAAAGGGAAAGTCGTTGTAAAACTAATAATTTTTTTTCAGAAAACGTCGAGGTGTTTTGGAAAGGTGCAAAACATGTTGATATTTCTTATTATTTACTTAGGCATGATATATACAAAACAAGTACTTATTTAGGTTTTTTAAAACATTCGGTTCCTAGTTTAATTAACATAGTAAATGCGAACTTTAGAGTCTACTAATAAAAACAAACCCAAAATAAAGTTTAGGCGGCCTTATTACATAACTGTGAACCAAAATTAAACAAAATACTAAGTCCGAAAGAAAATCATTGAAATAAATAAAACCGAGCATGGCCACCTCGAGTCCACTCCACTCCATATCCACGATCTAAGTCGATCGCAAAATGTAAAGGAAGGGGTGAGTCACCGAGACTCAGTGTATAAATCCCCTCCCAAAGTTATTATGCCCTTACACAAATTCATACATTAATATGCAAGTCATGCAACCCATCCAACCTAGAATCCATCCGAGTCTCCCAAATCTACCCCTTGTGGTACCAAACCATTGGTGGTGCCAAACCACTGGTAACCGAAGTTACGAATATATCTTATGTGGTACCAAACCACTAGTGGTGCCAAACCACTGAGACTTAGTCACAATTTATTTATGAGATGTGGGGCCAACCCACTGTGTGATACAAAATCACTGGTGATAGTTTGATAGATCATACTTTCCCCTCCTCTCATCACCCATAACACGTATTTATGGTAACAACATCAGTATGATCATGTTTAACATACCAAATCATGTATACAGGATAACATGCTTTCATAGATCACATACAACGCGAGTAATATTAATAACTTACCCGACATCCACGCTTTTACTCAAAAGGGTATTTCAGTAACCATAGCCGTCATTCTGGCTTTTAAACAACACACAACATTAACACATATTAAGTAAGAAAGTGTGTAAGAGTTACACACCTGATTTCGTACTACTGCGTCTACGCTACTTTAGCGTTGTTTACAGATCCAACCGCTCCTATTGCTTATCTATTATTATTGTCCATAATAACCCCTTGGTTACTAACCGAATGTAAATGGTGAGATCTAATAAACTTAGTGTTTAAATGAAACCCTTACCTAGCTTTCAGATCCCGAAAGTCTTTAAGAAAGCTTTACACCCCCACCTACATTCGGCCAACACCAAACTATCAAACCGATCCCTTATTTGGAACCAAACATGTACCATATGACATTTGGCCAATCATAATGGACAAGAAAGGCCATTCGACCAACCTACCATTAACCTACCTTCGACTTTTCCACCAAATTGGCACCTCTGACTACTGATAGGCAGGGTTTGGCTTTCAGGAATAATGAGGAAAATCGAGAGGGCCTTGGAAAAACTGATTCGGATTAGATCTTGATGAAAAGAAAAAGAGAAATAGCAAAGAAACAAAATCCCAAAACTCACCAGATTAAAGAGGAGTATTCGGCTTATGGTGCACCTTCGGGAAAATTGCACCCCGCTTAAAGATTCGGCTAGGGAAGATAGAGATGTGCACAAGGAGTGTTTAGCTTTGAAAAGGTTTTCAAGGAGAGGAGAAGCACTAGGGAGTTTCAAATTTAAAAGAGAAAAGTTTGAGAAAAGAAAAGAAAGAGATTCGATGAGAAGGAAAAAGAAAAGCGAAAGGAAAGATGGATACTTTGCTAAGAATTTTGGCTACATACTCACCCCCCACAGAGTTGGAGTTTCGACCAACTCTGCTAGCTCTTGATAAGCTTTATCCTGCCTGATAACTCAACCATTATCCATCCCTTTATGAGAGACCTACCAAGCTCCAACTCTTCCCTCCTATTATCATCTTTTAAATCATAAAATAAAAGAAATAAACCCCACTAAATTGTAGCTAGGTGCCGTCCATCCTTTTCCCCCCTTGAAGTGCCGAATTTTGGCTCATTAACTCGGGCCCAAAGTGGCCACATTGGCCCAAACTCCTCCCCTAAGTGATGCCACCCACATGTCCTCCTATAACACCTCCAAAATTTGGGCCATAAGCCCATCTTGCTACTAAACATAATAATCCAAATTAAAGATACTACTAACTCCCTTTTTAAACAATTTAACTCTGATTTAAGCCGAAACCTGAGCCCAAACCAAACCTCAAAGCCTTTACCTACTAATTTAGCCATGCAACGCATCAAATGCACTGACCCACCAAATGAGGGTATTATAGTGCAACCTACCATTGCTGCAAATAATTTTGAATTAAAGCCAAACACTATTTAGATGGTACAACAATATGTTCAGTTCGATGGTTTGCAAGACGAAGATCAAAATACCCATTTGGCAAATTTCCTAGAAATATGCGACACTTTCAAGATTAATGGCACCACTGTTGATGCCATTTGCTTATGGTTGTTCCCATTCTCATTGAGGAACAAAGCAAAATAGTAGTTAAACTCTTTACCACGAGGTTCCATCACTACATGGGCTTAAATGACCGAGAAATTTTAGCTGAAGTACTTCCCACAGGCTAAAACAGCCAAATTGAGGAATGATACCTCTTCCTTTGTTCAGATCGATGTAGAGACATTATACGATGCATGGGAGAGATACAAGGACTTATTGAGAAGGTGCCCTTACCATGGGTTACCCTTATGGTTACAAGTTCAAACTTTCTACAATGGTTTGAATCCTTCAACTATGCAATTAATCGACTTAGCAACGGTGGAACTCTGAACAATGAAACCCCAAGCGGCTTATGAATTTATTAAGGAGATGACACTAAATAATTATCCGTGGCAAGTCATGGGGACAAAATCGATTAAAGCAGCCAGTGTCTTTAATTTAGATGCAATCACCATGTTATCAAACCAAGTAGAAATATTAAATAAAAAATTGATGGTTTATATATTTCTATGCAGGTAAATCAGGTGATGCAATGCAATGCAAATGGAGGTGGAATAAATAATCCATAATATTTACCCTTCAGTCCTAGCACGGAGAATGAACTAATCAATTATATGGTTAATAATTCTAGACCTTAAAATAACCCTTATAGTAATAAATATAATGGAGGTTGGAGGAACCACCCAAATTTCTTATGTGATGGTCAAGGAAACCAAAGTTCACAACCCAC
Organism: Gossypium rotundifolium; assembly: GCA_025506655.1. NCBI lineage: Eukaryota > Viridiplantae > Streptophyta > Magnoliopsida > Malvales > Malvaceae > Gossypium > Gossypium rotundifolium. The sequence continues at coordinate 26,771,442 of CP106727.1, forward strand.
TCTACGCTTTCAACAACCTAATCAGCAAGAGAATAAGCCAAACCTTGAAGGGATTTTGGAAAAATTTTATTTTGGTGTCAGAGACTTCTCTTCAAAACACCATGACAGCTTTGAAAAATCAGCAAGCATCAATTCATGGGCTCGATTATCATATTGGACAGCTTGCTAAATTGGTTTCAGAAAGACAGCAAGGTAGTTTACCTAATAACACCGAACCCAACCTAAAAGAGCATATGAAGGTAGTTACATTTAGGAATGGAAAAGTGTTGGCTGAGCCCAAAAAGAAGCTACAATAGGAAACTGATAAGGCAAATGATGAGGGGGTAAAACCCGAAGAAATTCAGACACCAGTGCTTAAATAATATAAACCACCAATCCTATATCCAAAAAATTTGAAGAAAGGCCATATGGATGAACAATTTGGTAAATTTCTTGAAATTTTAAACAATTACATATTAACTTACCTTTTGTTGAAGCTATTTCGCAGATACCCACATATGCAAAATGTTTAAAGGATCTATCAACAAATAAAAGGAAGTTTGAGGAGTTATCCATTGTGGAACTCCTTGAGGAATGTTCAGCTATTCTCCAAAATAAACTGCCAACTAAGTTAAAAGATTCAGGAAGTTTTACTATTCCTTGTTTTATTGGTAGTTTAAACATTGAGAAAGCATTAGCTGATTTGGGTGCTAGCATTAATTTGATGCCTTATAAAATGTTCAAGAAACTTGGTCTTAGGGAATCAAAACCCATTGGGATGAGTATTCAATTTGCTGATAGATCTGTTAAATATCCTAGGGGTATTATTGAATATGTACTTGTAAAATTAGATAAATTCATATTCCCTATTGATTTTGTTGTACTTGACATGGATAAGGATGTTGAGGTGCCTTTAATTTTAGGTCGCCCCTTTTTAGCCACTACTAGGGCTATCATTGATGTGGGTGATGGTAAACTTGTGCTTAGGGTTGGTGATGAGGAGATCATTTTTAAAATCTATGATGCCATGCGATTATCTAAAGAACAAGATGATTCCTATTATTTTATTAACTCTATTGATGATGTTATTCAAGATTCATAGTAAGAAATTGTTCATAAGGACACGTTGGAACTATGTCTTGTTTAAGGAGAGGAGGTAGATGGCAATAATGCTTTGATAAGTGAGATGAAAAGTGATTTAGATTCTAATGAGTCTTTATCGAGATAGAAAAATTATGAGGACATTGAAGTAAATAAGGAATTAAAATTAAAACCCTCTATTGAAGAACTTCCCAAATTGGAACTGAAGCAATTACCAAATCACCTAGAGTATACATTTCTTGGAAACAATTCTACATTACCAATGATTATTGCTTCATATTAAAGCCGAATGAGAAAGATGAGTTATTGCAAGTGTTGAAGGAACATAAAAGAGCTATAGCTTGGAAGATTTAGACATTAGAGGGATCAGTCCTTCTTTTTACACCCATCAAATTTTAATGGAAGATGAGTACAAACCATGTGTGCAAGCTCAAAGAAGGTTAAATCCAAACATGAAGGAAGTTGTTAAGGTTGAGGTAATTAAACTTCTAGATGTTGAAGTTATTTATCCTATTTCTGATAGTATTTAGGTGAATCTTGTGTAGGTTGTTCCTAAGAAAGGAGGCATGTCTGTTGTGGCCAATGAGAAGAATAAGTTGATTCCAACGAGAATAATGAAGGATGGAGTTTTTATTGACTATAGGAAGTTGAACGACGCCACAAGGAAAGACCATTTTCCACTACCATTTATAGATAAAATGTTGGAGAGATTATCTGGTCGCATGTTTGCTTCTTAGATGGACTTTCTGGCTACTTTCAAATCCCGATAGCTCCCGAGGATCAAGAAAAAATGACATTTACATGTCCATACGTTTCTTATCGAAGAATGCCTTTGGATTTTGTAATGCTCCTACTACTTTTAGCATTGCATGTTAGCCATCTTTGATGAACTTGTAGAAGACATTATGAAGGTATTTATGGATGACTTCTCGGTATTCAATAATTCTTTCCATCTTTGTCTTAAAAATTAAAAACAAGTTTTAATGAGATGTGAGGAAATGAACCTTGTGCTTATTTGGGAAAAATGTCACTTCATGATTCGAGAATGTATTGTGTTGCGCCATAAAATTTCTAGTAAAGGGATTGAGGTTGATAGAGTGAAAACTAAAACCATCAAAAAACTACCTCCCTAATTCAACTAAGGCTATTCGAAGTTTTTTAGGATATGCTAGGTTCTATAGAGGGTGTATCAAATAATTTTCTAAAATAATGAAGCCTTTAACTAATTTGCTAGAAAAAGATGTGTCATTCCATTTTAGTCAGGAATGCTTAGAAGCATTTAAATTCCTAAGGAAAAATTAATTAATGCCCCGATTGTGGTTGCACCTTATTGGAATTTACCTTTTGAACTAATTTGTGATGCGAGTAATTTTACAGCAGGTATAGTTTTTGGACTGCAAAGAGACAAGCATTTTCAACCAATCTATTATGCTAGCAAGACTTTAACAGATGCACAAGAAAATTACACTACTAGAAAAAAGAATTGCTAGTTGTGGTTTTTGCATTAGATAAATTTAGACCGTATTTAATATTGTCTAAAGTTGTTGTTTACATTGACCATTTCGCTCTTTGCTACCTTCTAACTAAATCAGATGCAAAACCTCGACTTATAAGCTGGATTTTATTATTGCAAGAATTTGATTTAGAAATCCATGATAAGAAGGAGCTAAAAATCTTGAAGCAGATCACCTTTCAAGACTAGAAAATCCCCATCTCAAGGAGCTTAATAAGAACGAGATAAATGACTCATTTCCTGAGGAATGACTCTTGGTTGTAATCGATTCTGAAGTCCCTTGGTTTGCGGATATCACGAATTACTTGGCTGCTAACATCCTACCAAAAAGGTTGATGCATCATCAAAAGAAGCGATTCTTTGCCGATGTGAAAAATTATTTTTGGCAGGATCCTTTTCTTTTTCATGTATGTGTAGATCAAGTAATTCGAAGGTGTGTTACAAAATTAGAAGTGAATAAAATATTAGAACATTGCCACTCAAGACCGATAGGAGGACATTATAGTGGGATTGAGACAGTACATAAAACACTTGAATCAGGTTTTTATTGGCCTACACTATTTAAGGATGATAGCAGGTATGTTGCTTATTGTGATAGAACATGTAATATTTCTAAACGTGATGAAATACCTCAAACTTATATGCTTTCATGTGAAATTTTGGCATCTAGGGCATTGATTTCATGGGACCATTTCCTAGCTCTTTTGGTCATAAATACATACTAGTAGCGGTTGATTATATGTCAAAATGGGTAGAAGCTCAATCTTTTCCTACTAATGATGCTAGAGTGGTAGTTTGATTTCTTAAGAAGCTCTTCTCTTGATTTGGAACACCTAGAGCGATTATTAGTGATAGTGGTACACATTTTTGTAACGCTCAATTTGATAAGATCCTTCAGAAGTATGGGGTGCATCATAGAATAGCTACCCCTTATCACCCTCAAACTAGTGGTCAAGTCGAAGTTGTGAATCGGGAACTCAAATGCATCCTAGAAAAAACTGTAGAGTCAAATAGAAAGGATTGGGCTTTAAAAGTATATGATGCTTTATGGGCTTATAGGACTGCATATAAAACACCCATAGGAAGATCTCCTTACATACTTGTATGTGGAAAGAGTTGTTGTTTACTTCTTGAACTCAAGCACAAAGTATTTTGGGCAATAAAATTTCTAAACTACGACCCTAAACTTGTAGGTGAGAATAGATTATTGCAGCTAAAGGAGTTATACGAGTGGCGAGCTAATGCTTACGAGAACTTGAGACTATACAAAGAAGCGACAAAGTGACGCCACGACGCTCGTTTGAAGTAGCCCAAACAATTCACAGCTAGGATTGTGTCCTTTTATACAATTCAGAGCTCAAATTGTTTCCTAGAAAGCTAAAATTAAGATGGTCAGGTCCATTCGTGGTACAAACCCTTTTTTGTATGGTACAATAGAGGTAACACATCTGACATATGGCACATTCAAGGTAAACAGACATCGACTCAAATTTTATAGTGGGGATAATTTTAGAAATGATAGAGAGGAGCTTCGGCTCCGAGAACCACCGTAATCATGCATAAGGTAAAGTCAAGCTTAGACTCTAAATAAGCACTTCTTGAGAGGCAACCCGAGTGTTTAAATTCTGCTAATTATTTTAATTTATTTGTATGCTAATTTAAAATAAAATAAAAAAAATTTTTGAACCCACACAGCCTGGACACACGAGCATGTCCCAAATCGTGTGCATAATGGGGTATTCGATAGTGAGTCACACGGCTTGGCGACATGGTCATGTGCACAATAGAGTGTTCTACAGTGAGTTACACGATAGGAAGACATGGTTGTGTAACTTACACAACCTGGACACACGAGTGTGTCCTTGGCCCTGTGAGTCCTGGGACTTAATTTTTTCCAAATTTGAAGGTTACATGGCTTGAGGTGGTCCACATAGCCTGGACACACGAAAGTGTCCTAGGCCGTGTGGGTATTGGACCTAATTTTTCAATTTTAGTTTAAAGCCAATGAGTTACATGGGCAAAAGACACGACCGTGTGTGAGACATGACCAGGACACACGGGCGTGTATGAGACTGTGTGCCCCACACGACCTCGCACATGGGTGTGGGAGAAACAAAGGGAGATCACACATGGCCTGGACACACATGCATGTCTGAGGCCATGTGAAGACTAGGCTTAGAGTTTTAAATCAAACATGACCTGAAGAAGTGCAATACGGGCGTGTGGCACGGCCGGTGTGGCCCAACACGGGCCTTTACACGACCATGTCACCCTTTTAAAACAAACCCTAATTTTTTTCCCTTGTGTTGTCTTCTTCCTCACTTCTTACCCCCGCCGCTGATTTCCCTTTACCCACATCGACCTCATTATGGCCACTCACTCTGTCACCCCCACACCTTAGCCTTTCCCCTTCTATTTCCCCTTCCCATTTCCTTTTTTTTTTGTCCATCCAGTCCTCATAGCCCCAACCCAATCTTACACCATCACCCTCTTCGATCCATCATTCCCCCATTTCCATTTTCTCCCTCATTGATCCAAGGGAGAGCACCGGCGTCGTCGGTACATTCAATGTGTATTTTTTGTGGAGCATGGCCACGAGGTGCACCTTTAATCTTGCCTACTTACTTGCCATTGTTTGTTGCCATTAGATAGAGCATAGTAGGAAGGGCCCTATCTACTTAAGCCCTTACGTGACTCACCTAGCACAACACTTTGGTCCCCTCGACACTTTGGAGCAGTCTTCCTTCTTCACACTGGTTGGATAGATGACCCCACAAGGGTTATCAAGTATGAGTCCCATGAGGATCATCGAGCGACTGCGTGGAGTGGATCCTCCTCAATACCTATTATCTCATTCTAACCCTCAAGATGAGCATGCGGACTTCACTGATGATGTCCCCTTCCACTACGAGGATCCACCTCCTTATCCATCTCAGAGTCACCGTCCTGCTACTTCTGCTGCCACTTTAGCGGACCTCTCTAAGCGGTTCACTCATTTTGAGTGACACTATTTTGAGCGGTTTGACAGTATTGATATGACTTTACAGCAGATTTGTCAACACCTTGGAATAATGGAAATGTGCAAGTGTACACAATCGCAACAAGTAATAAAGTGACAAGTAAATGTCAAGTTATCGTACCCATAAGGACTGTGTAAGAAAATTATTTATGAAATGAAATTCAAACACTTTGGTGATTAATAATATTTTGATTTTGAGGAAGTGGTTAAAAACTAAAATTTAACTAAGTAAAATAAAAATAATAAAATAAAAGTTCCAATGCACGATTTCAAAAGATGGTTTTAATCAAGATGACATAATTGTGTTAGATTAATTATATTTCTTAACTTAATATTACTAAAACAATGTTCATGTTGTTACGAAATAATTCACCACAACTTGGTAACTTGTTAACTATAGCATATACAAACTTACTAAATTAACTAATCTCTTGAACATATCACTATGCCAATTCAAACAATTAATCAATTTAAATAAAAAAGTAAAAGATTAAGTGAGGTAGCAATATATACCTACATTGAAACAGTTTAATCACAATAATCTTACAAGTTATGCAAGGCTAATGTACCATTTAATACCGTCGCTAATTTAACCCTCGCTACCTTAGAAGATTAAACATGCACTGATTAAGTATTGTGACAATTAATTACAATTTCAACATGATTAATAATTAATTCATTGGTTACCTTACAATTATGATGCAAGAATAACTTAATCATGGTTTTACTTAATCAAACATTTACCAAGACCTATAACAACACAAACATAATTTTAGTAACTTAAGTGGAAGAAATGCAATAAACCTAACACGAATTAAATTTAAGCCATGTTAATTAAATTAAGAATAAAAACATAACAAATATTCATAGAAATATTCATAACAACAACAATAAAAGTCAAAAAGATAGTAAACTAGAATCAAATCTTGTGTTTCTTCAAAGTTTGACTAGTTTTCTCCGCTCCTTCTTTGCTCGTTCCTGTTGAACCGAGGCTTCTACAAGCACTTGAATGCTATGACCAATGATGGTTGAAAGGCTCTTTTCCAAGAGGGGAAATCGGCAAGGGAGTGAAAGGGAAAAATGGAAAGCAAAGGAAGGTTTGGAAGAGAGAAAATGAAAAAGAAGTGAAGAATCAAAGGTGTGAGAGGTGTGTTGAAATGAGTAGCAAAGATAGGTATTTATAGGTGGGATTGGCTGCTAAAAATAGAAAAAAATCATCATCCATAGAACCCCTTGGTCGCTACACATGTGGCAAGTTTGAAGGTTTCAAACTTGCTAAATTTAGCTAGGGGCAAATCTACAAAAGCTTGATAAGTGGAGGGGTTTGAATGCAATTTCAAGGAAACTTCAAGGGCTGATTTGAAAGTCAAATAATTAGCTAATTTGAGCTAATTGGGTCAGCATGTTGGACGGTTCTGGGCAGCCCATTTGCTCGGTTGGATTGACTTTCTCGGTTTAGCACAATTATGTAATATCTGGGAATTAGGGCTTATGCATTTTTGCTTAATTGCATGTGGTAGTATGCCTATGTGTTTTGAATGTGTTTAGGAGATTTTTGGGAACTCTAGGGTGTAGGAGAATGCCTTAGAAAATATTGGATTTTTAGTTTTAAAGGGGGAGCTAGGCAAAGAAGGCCTTAAGGAAATTTGTAGGGGAAGTTAGACATAAAAGTGGGCTTGTTAAGGTGGCAAGGAGGCGCCACTTAAAGCCTTAAAAAGTGACGCCACAAGCAGTGCAGAAGGGCCCTAGGTTCAAGCAGCAAGGGGAGCACTCGAGGAGTTGTTTTTTTTTTGGTCAGGGAGGAAGGAAGTTGGACCGCATGTGGACTCTAGAAGGATGAGGTATAGATTGGGTGGGAGAGATTGAAGATTCGGCTAAGTAGGAAGGGAACAAGGGATAAGGGAGTGAGAAAAGTAGTGGCCGAATGTAGGACTCTAAGGTGTGAGAGTTGGCCGAATATGGGACTCTAAGGAAGGGGGTCATAATTCGGTCATACAAGGGGAGCTAGGTGCCGAATTTACTTAGTGTATTATAGGCATCTTTTTGTGATTTTTCTCTCTTCCAAAAGCTCTATTCCCTTTTCTTTTGTGACCAGAAACTGAAACCTCTCAAACCTTAGTTTCTCTTCTTCTTCATCTTCTCACGATTCAACCATCTTCAAAAGCTGAAGGAGCTTTTCTCCTTTTATGAAGTTATAGCCGAACCTCTTCTGAGCCTCACCCTTATTTCTTCTCTTTCATTCTTTTCTAGAACGTTGATTCTCAAGGGTTGTTATCAAGCCAAATCGGGTAGTAAGGTGGTAAGGATTTCTTTTCTTTCGGTTTTCTCTTCTTTTCTTGGTTGGTCAAAATAAAAAACTAATCATGTGTATTTGATTGGCGAAATCATGGAGGACTAGGTTGTGGGTCTTTTGCTTTTAGCGGTGATAAGGGTGCTAAGGATCTCTCGGAGTTCGATCCATTAAGGTAAAAAAGTGGTAGTATTCGCCAAGGGTCACATATTTTCTATGTCTTTAAGTTTGAGGTCAAACTAATATGGCTCCATTTAGGGATTTGGTGATCGTTAGGTTCAAACATGTGATTCTGGGATTCGATCAGTTGAGGTAAGATGATGATAGTGGTAGGTTGAAGGCCGTACTTTTGCTCATTTATGTAAGAGCCGAATCTAACATAGTTGTGTAGGAGGGAGTTCAACAAATCGCAAGGTGCAAATCGTGTAGGCTATGGGGTTCGGGTTTAGGCGACTTTTGCTAAAAGGTGTGTGATTATTAAGCAATTTCCCAAGCATGTATAAAATATTGTATGTGTTATAAGTGTGATGATTAGTGCAGTGGCAATAATGAGATGGATACCCTGAGTGGGTATGTTGATAATCAGGTCAGTGTTAAATGCCGATAAAATTGTGGTTATTGCTGTATATATGTGTTGTATGTTGGATCAACATGTTCATGCATTATTTCATGATATCACTATTGTATGTAGCATACTTATGGGGCGGGCTTTGTATATTTGAAAGAAGGACAGGGTGTACATTTATGTACGTGGATTAGTTATGGCTATGAGCCTCACATGGATTGACGTTGACTACGGTCACGTTGTGGATTAATTTGTGATTTGATCATGTGGACCAGTGGCTCGACCACTTGGTGGATGGCATGACTTGCTGAATTGGTGTGTAGAGGTTAGAGGGTTGATTTAGTAATCCCCTGGTGTGTGGTGGTTGGATACGGGGTTGTGTAGAGGATGGACCCTAGGTTGGGTTGGGTGCATTTGGTGCATCTTGCATTAATCTCTATTATGTGGATTGGTGTGGTTTTGGGCCAAGCCCATATGTGGAAATCTATGGACTAATTACACACTGAGTCTGTTGACTCACCCAATTTTTACCAAACAATGCAGGTGAATCGTGATGTTTGACCGGGTTGGATGGGATTTGAGTGGCCATGTAGACGCAGTGTCCATATTTAAAGACTTTATTTTTAGATTCAGTTTATTTGGGATATTTTGATGTAATAAGGCCTTTTAATTATTTGGGTTTTCATTGTGGTTATGTTAGACTAGACCTAGATTATTAGTTGCAAACAAAGTTTCAAATTATGATGGTTTTATATCTTAAAAACTTATTAAAGGTTTTCATTCGGTTTTTCTTAAGAAATTTTAAAAGAAAAAAAAACTCGTTGCCAATTAACTCCGATCTTCAAATTGTTTCTCAACCTAAAGTTTTTTTTCAATAGCATTCCTAATTCGGCCATAGTGTTTTGGTCGGGTTTGGGGCATTACAAATTGGTATCAGAGCCCAGTTTCTACACTCGGCCTATGGATTTTTGAGGCCCATAAACGTTTTCACTTTGTGTTTTAGTGGGTCAAAGAAAATTTTTAGGAAAAAGGGCTTTGTGGAGCATGGCACTTGAATCGTCCGGCCTGAAGTCCACCAGGTAAGTACCCTAACCCTTGTGTGATTGGTATGTGGGAATTAAAGGGACGTAGATTAATAGATTAGGAGTTATTGAACCCTAGGATTAGCTTACTCTAAACACCGAATCACATAAAACTTAAAGTCTAACCAAACAAACCTGTGAATGAGTCATCGAGTTAAGGGTGTGGCAACTGCTAGTGCATGTCTAGGATTGGATTCAGGGGGAGCTTGGTATTTAAGCGATCCTAGTGACTCACCTCCTCTCCGTTTGAATCCTACAGTGCGTGGTGACGGTTCACCCTAACCAAGAAGACTTAATCACAGTTGAAATCCATAACTAAAACCCGAAAGGACCATCACCTTGTTTTGAATAATCCTTAAACCAAACCTTGGTTTCAAAATTTCCAAAGAACCCCGATTCAAAAACAACCAAACTACCCACGATTTGCAAATTGACCAAATTACCCCTAACACATGCAAATTACCAAAATACCTCAAGAAGGAAAGTTGCCAAAGTACCTCAATTAAAAATTTCCAAATACCCTTATTTCGAAAAACCACCTAGAACCATATTTTACAAAATTACCGAAATACCCCTGGTGGGTAAAATTAAAAAAATACCCTCAATTTATAAAATTACCATATTACCCTTGAAACTTCTTATCAAGTACTCTTATTTTGAAAAAATATCAAAAATCTCTATTTTGCAAAATTTTCAAATACCCTAATTTGGAAAATTACCAAAATACCCCTATAGGACAAATTACGAAAATACCCTTGGGTAGTGGAGAACAACAACAAGGAAACCACAATTCTTTTTTGTGATGAACGCAAGTTCATGAATGGTGATGATTGAACGAATAGACTTGAGACTGTGTGTATGTATGAATTCGAAAGAACCACTTTCTAGAACTATTAAACATAAGACTTTTCACGATAAACCAGTGGAACAAAAAATTGATTCATAAAATTTTTAAGCAGATTAAATCTCGAAGTAGACATGAGCTCTAGGGGATGTGGACGCAATGTGCGAGGGCGTGGTAGAGGCAGAATGACTGTGTCGGAACTAGTTGGGTTTGGTCAGGGTTCCAAAAATGAAGCACCGCCACCAGTGGTAGGGGTGGAATTTCAAGAGCAGACAGGAGGAGAGGACGCGGTATCATAGGCTATGCTGTGAGTTTTGGAGCGAGTGGCTGGAGCAAGTACTGGAAATGGGGCTCGAAAGTCAGTACCTGAGAGACTTAGAGCGAATGGAGCTGAGGTTTTTAGAGGAGTATCGGGAGTAGCTCTAAATGTGGCGGAGTACTAGATAGAGGCAGTTAAAAGGATCATGGACGATTTGGATTTCACTACTGAGGAGAAGTTAAAAGGTGTTGTCTCGTTGTTCGGGACGAGGCTTACCAATGGTGGCTCACAGTCAAGGAAGGTACCCCTGCAGACCGAGTGGACTGGAGTTATTTTAAGCTCAAATTTGAGGGAAAGTACGTATGAGCTAGTTATGTGGACGCGCAGAGGAAGGCATTTCTTAATTTGGTGCAAGGTGGTAAATCGGTAGCTAAGTACGAGGCAAAATTTTGTGATTGAGTAGGTATGCTCGGGGCATCGTGGCTACTAATTATGAGAGGTGTGTCCGATTCGAAGATGGACTGAGAGATGAGTCATGAAGTCTTGATTGCCATGCAGAGAGAAAGGGACTTTGCTATCCTAGTAGAGAAAGCTCGGATAGCTGAGGAGGTCAAGAGGACCGAGAGATAGAACAGGGATAGAGATAGAAACTGGAATAAGAAGAGTTTTGGGTCGTCAGCATCATCTGGGGGTTTCTAGAAAAGACCAATGGTTGAGAACTCTATTCACGCACCGGTACCAGTTGCCGGGAATCAGAGTCGTACATGTGCTAAATGCGAGAGAGCTCATGCAGGAGAGTGTTGGGGATAGAATAAGGAATGTTTTCGGTGTGGGTCCAAGGCTTATTTGGTTAGGAATTATCCTCAAGAGATGGAAAGGGCTCAGATAGTAGGCCAGGATATGTTCAGTCGGGTAGAGGTGGTCAGCAGGCGACGAGGGGTCGTGGTTCGAACCATGGAAGGAATGGTTTTGGTCGAGGTCATGGAGCACCAGGAAGAGGTGCTAGGGGTTCAGGTGTGAGACAGCCAGGGTTAGTGTATGCCGCCAAATATAAGGAAGAGGGAGATGCACCAGATGTTATCACGGGTACGTTCCTTATTTTTAGATTACCCTTTTTGGCTTTAATTGATGTTGGGTCAACTCATTCGTATATTGCTAGTGTGGTGTCTGGAACTTTGGAAGTGAACTCTAAAACTGTCTCTAGGAAAATGAATGTACTCAGTCCTTTAGGGCAATCTGTAGTGGTGGATAAACTCTTTAGAGACGTGCCTTTAGAAGTTCGGGGGTAGTGTTTCCAGCTGACTTAATGGAACTACCATTGGGGGAGTTTGACCTAATATTAGGCATGGATTGGCTAATGAGGTATCATACGAATCTGGACTGTGATGATAAGCACATGTCATTGAAAACTCCCGATGACAAAGAGATTGTAGTGATAGAGGAACGGAGAAATTACTTGTCGAACGTAGTGTCCCTCTTAAGGCAGAGAAGATGGTGAGGAAAGGGTGTGTGGCTTTTCTGATGCTTGTTAGTGCCTTGGAGGCTAAGGGAATAGCGGTAGGTGAGGTCAGGACAGTGAGAGAGTTTGGGGATGTTTTTCCGGAGGAACTACCGGGGTTGCCTCCAGATCGCGAGGTGGAATTTGGGATTGATTTGTTGCGTGTCTGGCCAATATCTATCACTCCGTACAGAATGGCACCAAAGGAGTTGGTTGAGCTCAAGGCACAGATCTAGGAATTGCTTGATCGTGGGTTTATCCGACCCAGTGTGTCTTCATGGGGAGCACCGATCTTATTTGTAAAGAAGAAGGATGGGTCTATGCGGATGTTCATAGATTACCGGCAGCTGAATAAGCTGACCATCAAGAAGAAGAATCCATTACCAAGGATAGATGACTTGTTCGATCAGCTTAAAGGGGCTACGGTATTTTTGAAAATAGATCTAAGGTCGGGATACCACCAACTCAAGGTGAAGGAAGCGGATATCCATAAAATAGCTTTTCAGACTTGATACGGGCATTATGAATTCCTAGTGATGTCGTTTGGGTTGACGAATGCCCCAGTTGCGTTCATGGATATGATGAATCGGGTTTTCCAACCCTACCTGGATCGATTCGTCGTTGTGTTTATAGATGACATTTTGGTGTACTCTAAGTCGGAGGAGGAACATGATGAGCATCTCCGGGTGGTGTTGCAAGTGTTAAGGGAAAAGAAGATGTATGCCAAATTCAGCAAGTGTGAATTCTGGCTAAGGGAGGTTACTTTTCTGGGTCACGTGGTGTCTGCGGAAGGGATAAGGGTAGATCCTAGGAAAATTAAGGCGGTGTTAGATTGGAAACCACCTAGGTCGGTGGCCGAGGTTCGCAGCTTCTTGGGATTAGCAGGCTACTACAGGAGATGTGTAGAAGGGTTCTCATCTATAGCAGTAACTTTGACAAAATTGTTAAGAAATGAGGTACTTTTCGTGTGGATAGACAAGAAGTAGGGAAGTTTTGAGAGATTGAAGAAGGTTTTGACTGAAGCTCCGGTTTTAATTCAGCCCGAGGCAGGAAAGGACTTTGTGGTGTATTGTGATGCTTCCCATACAGGATTGGGATGTGTCCTTATGCAAGAAGGGAAGGTTGTTGCCTATGCGTCTCGATAATTAAGGCCTCATGAGGTTAATTACCCGACGCATGACTTGGAGTTGGCTGCTGTGGTTTTTGTGCTAAAGGTGTGGAAGCACTATTTATATGGAGAGAAGTCGGTGATCTATACAAACCACAAGAGTCTTAAGTATCTGTTGACCCAGAAGGAGTTGAATCTGAGACAGCGAAGGTGGGTGGAGCTGTTGAAAGATTATGATTGTTCGATAGAGTATCACCCGGGCAAGGTGAATGTGGTGGCAGATGCTCTAAGTCAGAGAGTAGTGTCGGATCTGAGGGCGATGTTTGCACATCTTAGCCTGTATGACGACGTGAGTTTGCTAGCAGAGTTACAAGTAAAACTGACCTGGTTGAGTCAGGTGAAAGAAAGATAGTTCGCAGACGATGATCTAAGTGCTAAGCTGCGACAAGTGCGGGATGAGGATTGGAAAGTTATGGTGTGAGCGGTGGCGAGTGTTGTGTTTCAAGGGCAAGGTCGTAGATGTCAAGGATAAAGAGCTCAGGCAGAGGATTCTTCAGGAATCGCATGGTAGCCCTTATGCTATGCATCCTGGATGAAGCAAGTTATACAGAGATCTACGGGATCATTTTTGGTGGCTTGGTCTTAAGCGGGAAGTCACAGAGTTTGTAGGGAAATGCTTGACGTGTCAGCAAGTTAAGGCTGAACACCAGGTACCCTCGGGGTAACTTCAGCCGATAAAGATTCCGCAGTGGAAGTGGGAGAGAACCGCCATGGACTTTGTTAGTGGGCTTCCCCTTACGCCTACTAAGAAAGACTCAGTATGGGTAGTCGTAGATCGGTTGACAAAGTCTGCACATTTCATCCCAGTACGGATTGATTATTCTTTGTAGAAGTTGGCGAAGCTGTATGTGGCAGAAATTGTGAGACTGCATGGAGTGCCAGTGTCGATTATCTCGGATAGGGACCCAAGGTTTACGTCTCAATTTTGGAAGGCACTACATCAGACATTGGACACTAGATTAGACTTCAGTACGGCATTTCATCCACAGTCGGACAGCCAGTGGGAGTGGGTAATCCAAGTATTAGAGGATATGTTGAGGGGATGTGTGATAGATTTTAGAGGAAGCTGGGAGGAATCCACGCTTTAGTGGAGTTTGCATACAACAATGACTACCAAGCGAGCATTCAAATGGCACCGCGTCTGAAGCGTTATGCTGGACGAAGTGTCGGACACCTACTTGTTGGACGAAACTAGGGAACGTCGTGTTTTGGGACCGTAGATGGTGGCGAGTCGGAAGAAAAGGTTAAGGTAATTAGACACAGTTGAAGGAAGCATCGATAGGCAAAAGTCATACGAGATCTTAAGAGAAGGAGATAGAGTTTGCGATAGGTGACTATGTGTTTTTAAAGGTTTCACCGTGGAAGAAGGTAATGAGATTTGGTCGTAAGGGAAAGCTGAGTCCTAGGTTTATAGGGCCTTATCGGGTTTTGAAGCGGGTTGGACCAGTGGCATACCAACTGGAGTTGCCTTCAGAGTTAAAGCAGTTGCACGATGTATTCCATGTCTCGATGCTACGTCATTACCGGTCGGATCCATCTCACGTGATTCCAGTTGAGGAAGTGGAGTTGAGACCAGACTTGTCCTACGAGGAAGAACCAATTCAGATTTTGGAGCGAGATGTGAAAGTTTTGCGTAGGAAATCAGTTCCTCTAGTTAAGGTGTTATGGCGTAACCATGGCTCGGAGGAAGCTTCGTGGGAGCCAGAGGAAGTAATGTGGTAGCAATACCCACACCTATTTTAGCCAGGTAATTTCGAGGTCGAAATTATTTTAAGGGGGTAGAACTATAATATCCGAGAATTAGGGCTTATGCATTTTTGCTTAATTGCATGCGGTAGTATGCCTATGTGTTTTGAATGTGTTTAGGAGATTTTTGGGAACTCTAAGGTGTAGGAGAATGCCTTAGAAAATATTGGATTTTTAGTTTTAAAGGGGGAGCTAGGCAAAGAAGGCCTTAAGGAAATTTGTAGGGGAAGTTAGACATAAAATGTAACATCCTAAATTTTTGGGCCTATGCGTTTAATGGGTGAATATGTGGAATGAGTTAATTTAAGTGTTAGAGGTCCAAATTGGGCTCAGGCTTAGGCAGAGGCCTTGATTAAAATTATCTGTTTGGGCATTATAGGGTTTAAAAGGTAGTACTATGTTTAAAATGACAAAGTGGGTTGGTGGCCCAATCTTAGGAGGTGACGCCACACACAAGGAGTAAGAGGCCCAAATTTACGTTTCATGGAGCCCAATTCTTTTAATTTAAGTTAGCTAAATTTTGGGCATTAGGATTAGGTGGAGTGGATGGCAACAAGGCTAAAATTTAGGGGTTTTAATGTTTAAAATATGTGGATAATAAGCAGATAAAGGCTATTATTTAGGAATTTATTTTATGTGGATAATAAGTAGATAAAGGCTAAGATCTAGGGATTTTTATGATTAAAACATGTGGATAATATGTTGATAAAGGAGGGAGGAGTTAGAGATAATTAAGTCTCTTTTAGATGATCTAGTAGATTAAGATAAAGGAGAAAAGTTAGTAATTTATCTACAAAGAGAGTGATGGCCAAGAATCCATCACTGGGAGGAGTAAAGAAACTAGCTACTACATGGCAAAGGGTTGCCGAATTCCCTATAAATAGGGGGGCTAGCTCCTTGTTTCTGACATTAAATCCTCTCCCTTTTGTGCTGAAATTTCTTAGCTTCTTTTCTCCAAATTTCTTTCTCCAATTTCTCTAAAAGCCGAAAACTCCATTATTCTCTTCTTTCTTCTAAAAGCCAAAAACTCCATTATTCTCTTCTTTCTCCTAAAAGCTGAAAACTCCATTATTCTCTTCCTTCTCTAAAAAGCTAAAATCTCTATAGTTTTTATTTTATTCATCCTATTTGAGGTTCTATACTTAGGCATTTAAATCCTCCATTGACATTGTCAATTCTCTCTCTAGTACTAGCTAAATCTCTAAGTTAAGGTAAGAGTAGATTTTTATTAGTTCTCATAATCTATTCCCGATTTTTGAAAAGGCAAAAGCTGAAAGCTAATAGTTTAATGGTTTATGATGGGCGGCAAGTCGGGATTTGAAGAAAGCCTAGTCGACTAGATCTAAAAGCTAAAATTCATAAGTCTCCAATTTCGGGATTTTTAAGGTAAGAAGATTTTCCTAGATTCCTATTAGATTTCATCATTATATACAAGATTTTAAATTTATAAGGAGGATTAACGATTGAAAATTATTATAGTAACTCTGATAAGGATTTATGATGGAATTAAATATGGATCAGGCAAAAGAAAGAATCCCTAAGTTTAAGAAACTAGCGATATCTCATTGCTCGAGATTGGCCAATTGGTTGTGGACCGGCTTCGAACAACACCTTAGGTAGATAGCGGTTGTGTCGACTAAGGATAGCATCGATATAGAAAGCCTCGTTTTATCAAGAATCGTGTGTAGATTCTTGACACATAAGCTTGGTTATATTATATGTATGTTATGGGCTAAAAGCCGGAAAAGGTGTGTAGATCTCTATCACACTAGTTAATCTGAATTATATGTATGTTATGGGCTAAAAGCCGAAAAATGAGGCTGTATGAACAGTCGTATTACTTAGAAAGGGTAGGCAAGGGATGCCAGGTACGTAATCATAGAAACTTCTCTATGTGTATCAAAGTATGTAAAAATATGTGATCTGTTTAGATAGTTTAATGTTCTGATTCTTGCATGTATGCATGGGATGGGATTGATTGATTTACGGAAGGGGAGCAAGTCGCGAGGCGATCGGTGGCTTTGCCACATAGGTCACATAGTGATCGGTCTTTATGACAGGCAGCACAGCTGTCGATATATTATTAAGGTCGCACAGTGATCGGTGGCTTCACCACATAGGTCACATAGTGATCGGTCTTTATGACAGACAAATTGTCGATATGGTGTGTAGCGGATGGAGGGTTGATTGTAGAAATCCCCACGGTGTGATGGTTGGTACGGGGGTGTGTAGAGGATGGACTCATAGGTTTGGGATGGGCCATGTTGCATATTTTGTTACCCTTGTATACGGGCCAAGGCTCATAATGTGTTTGTGGGCCTCAAGCCTTTTATGTGTTCTCGGGATTTGCACATCGAGTCTTGGTGACTCAACCTTTTATTTTCCCAACATTTCGGTGAGCAGAGATCGTGAACATGGGAGCCGAAGCGGACTCGAGGGCCATCAAGTTTTATTTCTACAAATTATTTCGGATTTCTTTAAGTTTATTTTATTTTTATTTGGGATTTTTTAAGGCCCCTAGTTTTTATTGAACTAAGAAGTTTTCAATGTTATGTAACTTATAAATTTTATGTCAAGGTTTATTTATACTTAATAATACTAATATAAGATTTTATTTTTAAAATGTCACTTATTTACTCTAATAATGTCTAATTAACTTATGACTTCCAAAACCAACAAGGCAAAAGTTTTCAATGTACAAGCCGTGACACGCCAAATCCAGTCGAAACGCATGGGCCGGGTTTGGGGTGTTACATAAAAGTGGGCTTGTTAAGGTGGCAAGGAGGCGCCACTTAAAGCCTTAAAAAGTGACGCCACAAGCAGTGCAGAGGGGGCCTAGGTTCGAGCAGCAAGGGGAGCACTTGAGGAGTTATTTTTTTTTCGTTAGGGAGGAAGGAAGTTGGACCGCATGTGGACTCTAAAAGGATGAGGTATAGATTGGGTGGGAGAGATTGAAGATTCGGCTAAGTAGGAAGGGAACAAGGGATAAGGGAGTGAGAAAAGCAGTGGCCGAATATAGGACTCTAAGGTGTGAGAGTTGGCCGAATATGGGACTCTAAGGAAGGGGGTCATAATTCGGTCATACAAGGGGAGCTAGGTGCCGAATTTACTTAGTGTAGTATAGGCATCTTTTTGTGATTTTTCTCTCTTCCAAAAGCTCTATTCCCTTTTCTTTTGTGACCAGAAACCGAAACCTCTCAAACCTTAGTTTCTCTTCTTCTTCATCTTCTCACGATTCAACCATCTTCAAAAGCCGAAGGAGCTTTTCTCCTTTTATGAAGTTATAGCCGAACCTCTTCTAAGCCTCACCCTTATTTCTTCTCTTTCATTCTTTTCTAGAACGTTGATTCTCAAGGGTTGTTATCAAGCCAAATCGGGTAGTAAGGTGGTAAGGATTTCTTTTTCTTTCGATTTTCTCTCTTCTTTTCTTGGTTGGTCAAAATCAAGAAACTAATCATGTGTATTTGATTGGCCGAAATCATGGAGGACTAGGTTATGGGTCTTTTGCTTTTAGCCAGTGATAAGGGTGCTAAGGAGCTCTCGGGGTTCGATCCATTAAGGTAAGAAAGTGGTAGTATTCGGCCAAGGGGTCACATATTTTCTATGTCTTTAAGTTTGAGGCTGAAACTAATATGGCTCCATTTAGGGATTTCGGCAGACTGTTAGGTTCAAACGTGTGATTCTGGGATTCGATCAGTTGAGGTAAGATGATGATAGTGGTAGGTTGAAGGCCGTACTTTTGCTCATTTATGTAAGAGCCGAATCTAACATAGTTGTGTAGGAAGGAGTTCAACAAATCGCAAGGTGCAAATCGTGTAGGCTACGGGGTTCGAGTTTAGGCGACTTTTGCTAAAAGGTGTGTGATTATTAAGCAATTTCCCAAGCATGTATAAAATATTGTATGTGTTATAAGTGTGATGATTAGCGCAATGGCAATGATGAGATGGATACCCTGAGTGGGTATGTCGATAATCATGTCAGTGTTAAATGCCGATAAAATTGTGGTTATTGCTGTATATATGTGATGTATGTTGGATCAACATGTTCATGCATTATTTCATGATATCACTATTGTATGTAGCATACTCATGGGGCGGGCTTTGTATATTTGAAAGAAGGACAGGGTGTACATTTATGTACGTGGATTAGTGATGGCTATGATTCTCACATGGATTGACGTAGACTACGGTCACGTTGTGGATTAATTTGTGATTTGATCACGTGGACCAGTGGCTCGACCACTTGGTGGATGGCATGACTTGCCGAATTGGTGTGTAGAGGTTGGAGGGTCGATTTAGTAATCCCCTGGTGTGTGGTGGTTGGATACGGGGGTGTGTAGAGGATGGACCCTAGGTTGGGTTGGGTGCATTTGGTGCATTTTGCATTAATCTCTATTATGTGGATTGGTGTGGTTTTGGGCCAAGCCCATATGTGGAAATCTGTGGACTAATTACACAATGAGTTTGTTGACTCACCCAATTTTTACCAAACAATGCAGGTGAATCGTGATGTTGGACCAGGTTGGATGGGATTCGAGATGGCCATGCGAGCCTTGAGTGTCCATATTTAAAGACTTTATTTTTAGATTCAGTTTATTTGGGATATTTTGATGCAATAAGGCCTTTTAATTATTTTGGGTTTTCATTGTGGTTATGTTAGACTAGACCTGGATTATTAGTTGCAAACAAAGTTTCAAATTATGACGGTTTTATATCTTAAAAACTTATTAAAGGTTTTCACTCGGTTTTTCTTAAGAAATTTTAAAAGAAAAAAAACTCGTTGCCAATTAACTCCGAACTTCAAATTGTTTCTCAACCTAAAGTTTTTTTCAGTAGCATTCCTAATTCGGCCATAGTATTTTGGGCCGGGTTTGGGGCGTTACAAATTAGGCCTCATTTCATAATTTAATTAATAATAATTATTTCACCCAAAATAAATTGAATTAAAATTAAAATTATTTATATTATGAATTAATATTCATAATTTGGACTGTCTTAGGCTGAAAAGTTACTTCACCTTGATGCTTCAAAAATCGATTTCTAGTTTTGCACTTCTAGCAGTGTCTGCCGAGCCAAATTTCACCCTTTGTCCGCATCTGTCAAAAATAAATCAAAATTTATTATAAAATGAATTAAAATTCAATATGTTAATAATTTAAGTACCATTTAATTATTTTATAATTATTTTACATTTTTCGACAAGAATTACTACCAAATTGCATAAATTTGAGTTAAAAAGTGCATGAAAAAGTTTATATATTTTCGTGTTTCCACACCTCCATATATCTTCTTCAGACCAGGCGCCTCACAATCATGATGCCTCTGAAGATGAAGACCATTGATTTTATTTTTATTTTTATTTTTATTTTTGCTTTTAGTTTTTTTTCTTAGACTTATTTCATTTATTATCTTTTGAACTATGTTCTTATTTTTATGGTTGTTTCTAATCGAGTTTGTTACCCCTTAATATTCTTTATTATTTGTGTTTATTTTCTTATTAGTTTGCTTGGAACCATGCACTACATTTAGATTTGTCTACATTTCTAGTATTCACCATTCTGGCGAATTCATCCATATTTAGGGTAGTTTCAGTTTTCTCCCTCTCTTATGATATTCTGCTTATATTGTGCTTATATATGTTTTTACATTGAGGACAATGTAAATCTTAAGTATAGGGAGATTATTCATATAATTATTAAAAAATCCTTGAATTATTTCTTGTGGTTAAGTGATTTTCTCATACTTCCACTAGAATGGTTTTTTTGTCGATTTGGGATTTTTGCTGATTTTTTTTGGATTGATTTGTAGATATTTGTGCATTGCTTGATTTAAACTTCAAGACATGAGAGAATCAAGCATGAAAAGTTATTTTTCAGAATTAAAAATTTTAGATTGTTTCCCTGAATTGAGGTATTATCTTGAAGTTTTAAATTTGCAAGTTTGACATCAAAAACCATGATTTTTTGTGAGATTTTGAACCTTTAGAGCATACATTTTTATGCACATTCTATTATTGGTTATGAGCGTGTCAACTTGATTCGTTATTCTAGAACTTGCTTTGATTATGTATGTCGAGACCACACCTTTGATTTGATATACTGAGATGATAAAGGCACTTAGGTTTTAACCCACTTATCCCATAAAAATCCTACCTTCATAATTAACCTTTAGTGAACCCAATTGAGACTAACACACCGTTTCTTAATTTACCCATTAATGTTATCCCATAACTCATTTTTTGTTCATGAGAACTCTTCCCATTTTATTGACTCTCTTTTTTTCGAGATTTGATTTGGTTTATTCCCCTAACTATGCTCTTTTGTTTGATTTGCTGAATTATTTCTTCTTGTTCTCAAAAAACAAAAAAAATATATTGATTATTAATTAGTTATTTATTGATTGAGCTTGAACAGTTAAATTCATATATTGAGAAGAACCTTTTTTTTTATTCTTAAATAGTTTTGATTAATGCACTTTCTTTTAATTCAGCATTTGTTTATTTTTCCTAGTTTAGTATTTATCAACTCGATCTTGGTTATAACCAAATTTTATAGTCTTTTCCACACCCTTAACCTAAGCCCCATTACAACCTCTTTGAGACATTTTGATTAGTGTGTCATAACATTTTATAGTGGTGGAGATTTGATTTTCAAGCAAACTTATAGTAATGACATTCGACTGATTGAGTGCATATTTATTGAACCTTAAACACTTTGAGTGATTTAAGTGAATCTTTAGTGAGGATGTCAAGTCTTGTCGATTTTGAATTAAAATTAATTACTTAGATAAAGAGAGATACCTATGTTTTCGTGCTTTAAAATTTTTTAACTTGGATTGTTTGAATCTTTAGTGCCCTTTTAGTTGAATTGTCAATTCATGATTATTTGAGAATTATTTCAAAACATTATTGATGAGAAGTACAAGTTGAGAAAGATTAACTTTAATGTGAGTCGAGAATTTTTCTTGAGGACAAGCAAACGCTTAAGTGTGGTGATATTTGATAATGATAAAACTAACATATTTTAATCTCATTCTTAATGCGTTTTTGGATGTTTATTTGTTCAAATTGGTGAATTTGATTCTCCTAATCCTATTAATTCATGTTCTTATACTTAGGTGAGCATTTGAGAGAAAAAGGAGCCAAAAACAAGTGAAAATAAAAAAAAAGAGCATATTTCATGATCTACACGGGGTGGATACACACCCATGTGAGCCACACGGGCTGGACACATGCCCATATTCCAGCTCGTGTCGATTTTGCAACCTGCTTCTTGAACACACAAAAAAACTCAATTTTTAGGCTTTCTGAGCATTCTAAAGCCTATAAATACCAAATAGAAGAAGAGATATGGGGGCCATCGGAGAAGATCGAAGAAAACAACTCGAAGAACACCATTGGAGCCAACTCTAAAGCAGATTCCCATCAAGATCGAAGACCTCCTTTTAATTTCTTTTGAAGTTTTTATGAGTTTCTTTGTTTCTTGTGGTTTTTCTGACTTTGAGATGTTTTCATACAGAATTATGAACTAATTCCCTAGATAACCAAGGAATATGAAACCTATGATGAATTCTATTATTTAATTTTTGTTTTACGCAATAAATACTTGATTCTTGTTCTCAATTATGTGTGCTTATTTCTTGTTTTAATATTTTTAGAATATTAATTCTTGTTTAATGTGCTTAATTTAGTGGAGGAAAAGTCCTTGTTTAAGATTATATCTAGCATAATTGAGTGGAGTTGCATGCAATCCTAGAAATAGGACAACATAAATCTACTGGATTAGAGTCAAATATAATAAGGGAATCCATAGATCGAGTTAATGCGAAGATAGTGGTTTTAATTAGAAAGAGATTTCAGTTAATCAACCTAGAGTCAGTTGCTCTTACTCTCGAAAGAGATATTAGAATAATTTAGGGATTTCTATGGATCAAGTCACCAAGTGAATAAATCGATTAACTCAGATTCATAATAATAGATGAAGTCTAGGTGGATTCTTTCCTGTATATTGTCTCTCTCATTGGTTATCATTTGATTGTTTTCCTGGTTTATTTTCTATTGAGTTCTTATTTAGATTAGTTTAGTAATTTTAGCTTAAAACCAATGACTCCAATTTGTCGACTAAATAATAGGAAAACGATAATTACTAATACTTTTAGTCCTCGTGGATACGATATCTCTACTCACCATAGCTATACTATTTATCTATAGGTGCACTTGCCTTAGTCTTATTTTTAGTTAGTCACGTGAGACACATCACAGAGTTATGCTCTTTAGTCACTTTTAAGTACACTGTAATATATGGTCCTTTTGGTATGTTTATTATGAAAATTGAATGGTTTATAATTGAGGTCATTAGGTAGCTAAATTGAATATGTTTTGTGCTTGAGATGTGGTATTATAGCCTTGTTATGATAGAAGTTGTTTTGATATAAATGTGGTGCCTTTGAATGGCATGTTGATTAGGAGAAATAGGTTGACTGAATTGGTATGTTTATATGTGTTTGAAAGGTGTGTAGGTCTATTGAATCAATGCACAATTGGAGTGGAGATTAGGCAAGTTTTGGACTTAAAATGGTTTGTTTATAGGGTCAATTTATGGAGCACACGGCCTAGCTACACGGCCGTGTGTAACTTATTCTTTCAAGCCAGTGAGTTACACGAACTGTAACATGGCTGTGTGACATAAGTCAGAGAGTTACACGGTCTGACACATGGTCTATGTAATAGCCTATTTTTTAGTGGTGTTAGAAAATAATGGTTTTGGTGCCACCAAATTCGACAAGTAAGTGCACAAATATTATTATTTAATATTTATGAGTCAAATGTGGTTTTAAAAAGGTTTTTATTTGATAAATTATGATATATAACCAATTTATTAAGTTCAAGTGGTAAGACCCTAAGTTTGAGTGGTTTTAGAAAATAAGGTATCGAGATCTTGTTTCTATAAATCGAGCCATAAATATTTTTATAAATATTTACAGAGTGTCACAAAGGTGGTAGTCAAGTTTCGTTGAA
This sequence comes from Gossypium rotundifolium, assembly GCA_025506655.1. Lineage (NCBI taxonomy): Eukaryota > Viridiplantae > Streptophyta > Magnoliopsida > Malvales > Malvaceae > Gossypium > Gossypium rotundifolium. The sequence goes on from CP106727.1 coordinate 26,795,521, forward strand.
AAATTTCAACTTTTCGATAGTTAATTAATTAAAAAGGACTAAATCGCAAAAGATGCAAAATTTGATCACTATTTGATTTGAGAGATTAAATGGTTAATTGAATAAAGGAAAATAGACTTAAATGGTAATTATATCATTCATTGTGTTAGTGGACAATAATCGACATGAATTTGATGTTTTATTTAATTATTAACCAAGGTTAAAATGGTAATTTGATAATTAAATTAAAATAAATAAAACCAAATTGTTTATTCATCTTTTACATTGTCTTCTTCACTGATTATTATGGGAGAAAGAAGCCATTGTTAACCTTTGAATTTAGGCAATTTGAAAAGCCAAATTGATCAAGTTCGAGTGGAAAAATCGAGGAGAATGAAAAATTACCAAAATGCCCTGAACTTTGGAAAATTACCAAAATTTTGATTAAATTGAATGTTAATATGTGATTATATTGTGATTAAATCAATATATATATGTGTTAGTATGCAATTTATCTTGTAATGAAACGATGGAAATCCAACGATGTTTCAATGACTACCGAGCCTCGTTTGAACCTTAGGAATTCGTAGGATACAAATAACATGTCATTAGGGTTTACATAATTGAGTGTTGGTCTTGAATGTCCTACCAATGGCTGAGGTCCGGCATGTGTTGCGGATACTCCATAGCTCATGTGAGCAACATCTTGTAGCTAGGTTTTGACCCACATCTTGTGTTAACAAGCCCATTTTCACAGCTCATGTAGCAACTATATTGATTTCATGGTGTGCATTCGGGAAATTGCTAAAGCTCTCAATTGGGAATTGTTTTGTGAGAAAAGACTGAGTGCAGATGAGGAATTAGTTCATGAATTTTATGCAAATTTGACCTCAAATGAATTTACAGAAGTTTCTGTCTGAGGAATCAAGGTACCAATAACCTCAAATGCTATTAATGAATTCTTTGAATTACTTGATTTCGAAGATGATGAATATTCTTCCTTGAAAAGAAATATTGAGACTAAAAATTTTCAAGAAATTCTCGAGGAACTTACAGTTCTAGGTTCTAAATGGACTGTGTCAAAGCAAGGAATTCACACTTGTAGCACACAATATTTGACACCACTAACGAAGGTATGGTTCTATTTCATTCCATTTAGCCTTATGCCTATTTCACATGGGAATACAATTTCATTAAAGCGAATGGTCTTATTATACTCAATTTTTAATGGAAAAACCATTGATGTGGGAAAATCATTCTAAGAGAAATGCAGAATTGTTCCACTAGACATTCTGGCCCAGCTTATTTTCCCTTTACGATAACAATTTTGTGCTTGAAAGCTAAAATTCTTGCAAACGTAAAGAAAACAGGTTATAGCTAGGGCACAATCATAGATTGGGACCTTTACCGAATAGTTGGAGATTCTATTCTCCAGCAACGAGTTAAAGAGAGTGAGGATTGATAAACCATAATATACGCATATTTTAATCCCACATTTAGCATACTTTTGGATAATTTATCCCTTTAATTATGGAAATAGGTGCTCCTAATCCTTTTTTCATGTTTTATACTCAAGAAAGCACCGGAGGATGAAAAGAACGAGAAATGGGCTGAAAATGGAGAAAATGGGCCAAAGTACAAAATCCACACGGCCTGAACCCCGAGTCACACGCAGTGCCTCTTTAGCAGGACCAACCACGGCCTATAACTCGAATTACACGGGCATGTCCCTGCCGTAGTAAAGAAGAGTTTCATTCGGATTAGGGTACTTAAAAGCAAAGAAAGATATTCTAAAGGCCTATATAAACACCCTAGAGGCCAACCTTCAAGGGGCGTTCAGCTAGGCCAAAGAGCCAAGCCAGAAGGGCCGAATTGTAGGATTCACTTGAAGAAAGCAAGTTGATTCATCTCAAGAAGCCAGAGTCATACTCAAGACGAGGATCTCTCCTTCAATTCCTTCAGGGGTTTTAGGGTTTTCTTTATGTTTTGTTTTATATTTTCTTCTAAGATTTATTCTTTTATGATTATGAACTAAACCCCTCAAATACCTGAGGGGGATGAAATCTAAGACGGATCTTGTTGTTGTTTTCTGAGCTGTATGATAAATACTTAATTTGTTCTTAACTATGTGTTCTTAATTCTTGTTTTGATATTTCAGGATATTGATTCAAGCATTTATACTCTTAGGCAGAGGAGGAATAGACCATGTCTAAGAGTAGATCTAGCATAGTTAAGCGGAGTTGATCGCAACCCTAGAGATAGGATTTCGAAAATCTGTGATTAGGGTCAGACCTAATATGGGAGTCCATAGATCGAGTTAATGCAATTCTAGGGGTTTTAATTAGAAAGAGATTTCAATTAATCAACCTAGGGTTAGATGTTAGTAGCCTCGAGAGAGGTATTAATATAAATTAGGGAATCCTATGGATCAAGTCAAGTGAATAAATTATCTAGTTCAGAGTTAGATAACAAGTGAAGTCTAGGTGGATTCTTCCTCAGGTATTGTCTCAATCAATTGGTTTTTCCCACAAGTATTTCCCCAATTCATTCTTTTTGTCTTAGCATCTTTAACTTAGTAGTTAGTTAATTTTAGGTTAAACAACAATTCCTTTAATTCTTAGGCTAGATAATAAAAAAAGAGTTAGTATTAGTACTTTTGGTTCCTTTGGGTTTGACAATCCGGTCTTGCCATTAAACTATACTACTATTCGATAGGTGCGCTTGCCTCAAGTCGTTGTCACAGTTAGTTTTTAGGCTAGATCATTCATATTATACTTTTTTAAGACTCTGACACACTATCAAGTTTTTGGCGCCGTTGCCGGGGAGCTGAAATATTAAGAACGCTCAATTTTTATTACTTTAGCCATATATTTTTTTTTACAATTAAATTTTATTTTTACTTTTCTAATTTTCTTTTTCTTTTTATTTTCCTAGCAGGTACCTCTAGTTTTTGACTAGAAGGAACCTGACAGGACCCTTGATTTACGCTAGTGATATCGAAGGTACGGTTCGCAGAAATCGTAGAGAAATTAGGTGAAGCTTAAATTACATAGAAGAAGAGCAAGAAGACGAAACCAATACCACCGAAGAGATGGCTGAGAATAATATGCTACCTCCAGAGGTGGCCGAAAATCATGCTCCTCGAATTATGTATGATTATGCTAAACCTAATTTAACAAGAACTGAGTCAAGTATTGTTAGACCTGCCATTGCTGGAAACAATTTTGAACTGAAACCTAACACAATTCAGATGATACAACAATTTGTTCAGTTTGATGTTTTGCAGGATGAAGATCCAAATAATCACTTGGCAAATTTCCTAAATTTTGCGATACTTTCAAAATAAATGGCGTTTCTGATGATGCCATTCGTCTTCAGTTATTTCCCTTTTCTTTGAGGAATAAAGCTAAACAGTGGTTGAATTCTCTTCCACGAGGATCAATCACTACATGGGATCAAATGACCGAAAAATTTTTATTAAAATATTTTCCACCGGCCAAAACGGCCAAATTAAGGAATGATATCTCTTCTTTTATGCAGATGGATTTAGAAACACTATACGATGCATGGGAGAGATACAAAAATCTATTGAAAAGGTGCCCACACCATGGATTACCCTTGTGGCTACAAGTCCAAACATTTTACAACGGTGTGAACCCTTCAATGAGACAACTGATTGATTCAGCAGTCGGTGAAACCCTGAATAACAAAAATCTTGAGGCAGCCTACGAGTTTATAGAGGAGATGTCACTGAACAACTATCAGTGGCAAGTTACAAGGACAAGGCCAACAAAAACAGTCGGAGTTTTCAACCTCGACACAGTCACCATGCTATCAAATCAAGTAGAGATGATAAATAAGAAAATTGATGGGTTATGTGGTTCTTCGCAGGTACATCTAGCTATACAGTATGATATGAATGGAGGAGGGATGAGCAATACAGAATATCCACCTTACAACCCGAGCATTGAAAGCTAGCAAGTTCACTATATGGGTAACAATTTTAAACCTCAAAATAACCCTTATAGTAATACTTATAATCTAGGTTGGAGGAACCATCCCAATTTCTCATGGGGTGGTCAAGGAAATCAGAGACAACTACCCCCTCTAAACTTCCAACAATAGCCCTATCCATAGGTAAAGAAGCTGAACCTTGAGTAGATGCTAACAAAATTCATAGCAATGTCAAAAACACGTTTCCAAAACACCAAAGCAACACTTAAAATCAACAAGCATCGATTAAAGGAATCGAGAACCAGTTAGGGCAACTTGCTAAGCTGATCTCGAATGACCACAAGGTAGCTTTCCAAGTAACACTGAGACTAACCCAAAAGAGCAACTTCAAGCCATAACCACTCAGAATAGTGAAGGGTTAGTAGATTCTGAACCTAAGCCAATGTAAGAAACTGTGGTAAGTGATGGTAAGGTTGAGGTAAGCCAAGAAAAGCCAAAACGGTAATTAAAGAATACCAACCTCGAATACCATACCCCAATATGATGAAAAAAGATGACACAGACGAATAGTTCGGTAAGTTTTTTAAACTTTTAAAGAAATTACATATTAACTTACCATTTCTTGAAGCTCTTTCGCAGATGCCAGATTCAAGGAAATTTTTAAAAGAGCTTTTAACAAACAAGAAGAAGTTAGACGAGGAATCGCATGTGGAACTAAACACGGTATGCTCAACAATGTTGCAAAATAGACTACCACGAAAATTAAAAGATCCAAGGAGTTTTACAATTCCATATTTAATTGGTAGTTTATCTATTGATAATGCTCTAGTTGATTTAGGGGCAAGCATCAATGTTATGCCTTATAAATTGTTTAAACAACTAGGTCTAGGGAAACCCAAACAAACTAGGATGAGTATTCAATTAGCTGATAAAACTATTAGAATCTCTAGGGTATTATTGAAGATGTACTAGTGAAAATTGACAAATTCATATTCCCAGTAGACTTTGTTGTTTTAGACATGAATAAGGACAATAGTATCTCCTTAATTTTAGGAAGACCCTTTTAGCAACTGCCAGAGCTAAAATTGATGTTGGTACAGGTGAACTCACACTTCGTGTAGGTGATGAATCAATCAGGCTTCAAGCTCTCGACTTAGCTAGGACATCATGTGATAAAGGTGTGAACATAAATTCTATTGATAACCATTCGGTTAAACCTTCTTTTCAGGAAGCACCACAGAACCACACATCTAAGCCAGATCATAGACCTCATACCAACAAGGAAATAACTCATGATGAACGAAGGCTTTAGATCGATGAGCTAGACAAGTGGAAGCCACGTGTTAAGGAGAAACTGAAGGAACCCCAGACGAGCTTACAGGAACATCAAATCACTTTAAAATAGGAGATCAGGTACTAGTAGATAAAATAGACCCTCGAATCGCCATATCAAACCTCAATACAAATGAAGAAATCCCTTTTAAAATCTTTTTCCTTATGGAACAGTTGAGGTAAGTAATTCTACATTCGGTACTTTTAAAGTAAACGCTGCTCGACTCAAACTATATAATGATAGCATGAGAAAGGATTTTTCACTCCTCAAACCACCATGAATGTGCAAATAAGAGGTAAGCCTAGCTTAAGACTTTAAACGAGCACTTCTCAGGAGGCAACTCGAGCACTAACCCCATTTATTTTATTCTCTTTCTTTTAGCACCTAACTATACAAACTAACCAAGTTAATGAAGCGCAGATTTCGCACCACACGGCCTTGCACACGGCCATGGACGTGGTCGTGTGGATACTACAGATTTTTGTACTGGCATGACAGAGATAGTACAAAACAGGATGAAAAATATCTTCAAGCCACGGGCTCCAACTAAACACCACAGTCGTGCGACACAGCCGTGGCCGATACTGTTTTATCAACACGGGCATGGTAACCTGAATAATAGGCGTGGGAGAAATGAATGAACCACCGCATGGCCGTGCGATAAGGCCGTGTGATGCGACACGCCCATGAAGCATGGGCGTGGGGATATACCAGGGATGAAAATTTTATTTAAAACACCTACTCCCCTTCTCACCTACTCTCCATTCCCTTCTTCCACAACCTTTACACTCTCCTCCCTTTTCATTTCCTCCTTCTTCGTTTTCCAAACTCTTGATCTACACTTCATCCATGTTGAAGAAATGGAAGGATCCTATCCCAGCCTCCCTGTGGGAGACCGATCTACATAAGTTCATGCCGGCCGCTTCATTAACTCGATAGGAAAAAGACCTTTGAGTCCATTTAATCTTTCTTTTTCCTTTCTCTTCTCCTTTATTTTCCTTATCTTTATTTTTCTTATACTAAATTTGGTTTATTTTATTTTAGTTTCTTGGTTTTAGGTTCTAAAGGTTGCTAGGGAATCACCATACCAAGCCTTAAAAATCACTCCCACCTCGCGAACTATCTAACAATAAGGACTTTTCAGTCCATTAATCTTTTCTTTTAGTCTTATTTCACTTTTTACACTCTTTCTTTTTTATTTTTCTTTTCTTTAAATATATAATTAGTATATTTAGTATTATTCTTATTATTTTCTGGCTAACTCTTCACGAGATTCCCAATTTCTTCATCTAGCGCAGGAATTAGAGGCGCCCCCTTCAACTTATCTTTCACCTCTGAATCAAGTTTCCACACTTCCAACTCAAGGAATCCATCCAAAAATTCAGGAAGTTTCACTTCTCTCCCTCTCTTTTAATTTTCTTAATATATGATTACTATCTATCTTTGTACATTGAGGGCAATGTACATCTTAAGTGTAGGGGGTGAAAATTTATTTAGAAAAGTTCCTAACTTTTTGCATTATTCTCAAATCCCTGAATGATATCTTGTCTTAAGTAATTTTCTCATATCACTAATTAGAATGAAATTCTTGATGATTTATGACTTTTATTGATATATTTCAGATTAAGTCATTGATAATTATACAGTGATGATTTAAAATTTAAGATACTAGAGAATCAAGCATGATGAGTCTATTTTCAAAAATTAAAATTTTGTTAGGTTGTCTACCTGAATCTAATTATTACCTTGAAGTTTAAAATTTACAAGGTTGTCATCAAAAACCCATAATTTTTGTGAGATTTTGAACCTTTTAGAGCATACATTCTTTTCGTGCTCACTTTATTATGAGTGTGTCAACATTGATTTGTTATTTTAGAACTTTATTCGATTATACATGTCGAGACCACATCTTTGATTTGATATATTGAGATGATAAATGTAACACCCCTATCCCGTGTCTAATCACCGGATTAGGGTTAAAGGCGTTAGCAGACAGATCAAAAACGTTTACAGAATTAATCGTTCAACCATTCATCAATATCATTCATAATGTCCCTTAAGTAGGTCATCGAGACCATTAAGCATGCTTATAAACCGAGTCGGGACTAAACCAAAACACATACGAGATTTCATGAAAATTTAAAACTTTTCTAAAATACAAGGGACACACGGCCGTGGGGGTAGGCCATGCCTCACCCATGGCTACTGGACACTCTTGTGTGTCTTCCTCGTGGTGGTATACTGCCAAATTCAACATGGTCACCAAGCACGCCCGTGTGCTAAGGCCGTGTACAATAGTTCACATACTGCCATTTCCCACACGGCCACCAAGCACACCCGTGTCGAGGCCGTGTACAATATAAGGCACATTCTGCCAATTTACCCATGGTCTTAGCCACGCCCGTGTGCCTCAATCGTGTGACATTATAGGCCATTTTACAAGGCCAATATGCCACCCATTTTGGGTCTCACCTACAAGCAATACATACCAAAACATAATATGCATATATGGCAACCAAAACATATCAAATGGTTCACTTCATTCATACATCCAATACCAAATCCATCCATACCACATTGCAAACTAAATCCTACCTCATTGCAAACATGTATCATCCATTTGCTTAACCAAAACTTAACCATTCCATATGCATCAAAACACACTAAATATATGCTTCATAACTTATTCATTCAAACATTTATCAATTCAAAAACTTGCCAATACACATGGCCATGCTCACTTCATAAACATAAACACCTATCTAGCCTATACATGCCATAATTAGCCATATACATTTTCAAAAGGTACCAAAATAAGTTTTTGTAGTGTGATGACGATCCTTGACAATCCCGAGCCTTCAGTAGCTTCGACGACCTATAAAACAGAGAAAACACACACACATAGTAAGCTTTCCAAAAGCTTAGTAAGTCATATACAAATAAACTTGGTATGAAAAGCATATATGCAATTTGATACATTTGCACATCTCATACACTTAACAATTTATCATGTATATGCTTGATTCATACTTATAACTACATTGGTCACATTTATCCATTCAAAACTCATTTGAAGCACATAGCTCATTCATAATCTTCCTTGCATCTCATTCAACTTATCCTATTCAAACATCTCTTTCTTTAAATAAAAGTCATATGCATACTTACCATTCATGCATACTTAATGCACATTCAACATACCTGAATCGGATATTCATTCACTTAATGGATCATAGCTCGGATATACCATTCGTATTGCAGACTTGCCGTTGAACCCTTAGGAACCTAGTAGGATACTTAGAAAGCTCGGAATAGTAGTACAATGCCAATGTCCCAAACGAGGTCTTACATGCACTCATATATCGATGCCACTATCCCAGATAGGGTCTTGCACGTACAAATCATAATGATGCCAAATGTCCCAGACGTGGTCTTACACGAGTCAATATGATGCCGATGTCCTAGACATGGTCTTACTCATAAAGTTCATATCGGTGCCTACGTCCCAGACGAGGTCTTTTACATATAATTCATATCGATGCCTACATCCCAGACGAGGTCTTACACGAAATTTCAAATCAACGCCAACATCCCGGACGTGGTCTTACATGATAAAACCAAACAGATACCTATGTAATGACATAGCTAATCATATCTATTCCTAGGTTCATACGGGACTTCTCGGCTTTATCACTATATCAAACTATTTTCGAAATTCACGCACTTATCATCTTATACTCATTCATTTTCATCAATAGACATATGAATACATATATTCAATTCAATATAGATAAGTTTATTTGCATAGTGACTTACCTCGGGTTCGGTTTAACAAAACGAAAATGGCTACTCTGTTACTTTCGCTTTCCCGTGATCTAAATCCATTTTCCTCGGTTCTTGATCTAAACATATTCAGAATTAACCTTTTTATTCACTATTCCATTCAATTCAATCCATACACATGTATTTTGGGCTATTTACAATTTAACCCTTACATTTGCACACTTTATCAATTTAGTCCATTCTGCTCAAAACATCAAGTATACACAATTTGTTCAAACATATGCATAGCTGAACCTCCCTAGGGACTATATAAGTCCCCATATTTCATAAAATTCACAAATTAGTCCTTCAAAATAACATTTTCACATTTTAGCCCTATTTAGCTAAATTTATCAAAACTTCAAGAACATAACATGTTCATCTAGCTCAAATCTTTCATTTTCATTCTCAAACATCACAAAGCTTGCAAAACCATCAATGGCATATTTCACATACATCATCAAAACACAAAATCAAGACATGGGTTTTGTAGCTCTCAAAGCAACGATTGCAGAAACGTAGAAATTATCAAAAACGAAACCAAAATCATACCTTAATTTTGCTTAAAGCTAGCCGAAACATCCAAAGCTCAAAACCTTTTCTTTTCTTTCTAATTTCAGTGGAACAAATAGAGATGAACATGGCTTTTTCAATTGATTTTGGTTTATTAGCCTTTATTTAATCAAATTACTCATTTAATCCTTCCATAATAATTCAAACAAACATACATTAAGGGCATATTTGTCCTTCTAATGTCCATTATCTTAAAAGTGGTCTATTTTCCACTTAAGGCCACAACTTACAAAGCCACAACACATTGATACTTTAACAATTAGCAAGCAACTTTCACATTTGATGCAATTTCATCCTTTCTCTTAATTCGACACACAAACGATAAAATTATCACACAGAATTTTCACACAGACAATGCAACATATCATACACACAGAAAATATCATTAAAATATTATACGGACTCGGATATGTGGTCTCGAAACTACTATTTCGACGAGGGTATAAACTGGACTGTCACAATTCTCCCCCTTAAGGATTTTCATCCCTAAAAATCATACCGTTGAACAGATTCGAATGTTGCTGTCTCATTGAATCTTCAGGCTCCCACGTAGTCTCTTCTAATCCGTGTCGATTCCACAATACTTTCACTAATGGAATTTTCTTGTTTCTCAACTCTTTCACTTCACGAGCTAAGATATGGATCGGTTCCTCTTCGTATGTCATATCAGGTCGAATTTCAATTTCGGATGGGCAATCACATGTGATGGATCAGACCAATATCTAAGGAGCATCGAAATGTGAAATACATTGTGAATCTTTTCTAATTCAGAGGGTAACTTCAATCTATATGCAACAGGCCCAACACGCTCAATGATCTCATACGATCTGATGAATCTTGGACTTAACTTGCCTTTACGTTTGAATCGAGCACTTTCTTCCAAGGAGACACTTTCAGAAATACTTTGTCATCGATCTCAAATTCTATATCTTTTCATTTTAAGTCTACATAAGACTTCTGACGATCAGATACTACTTTCAAACAATCTCGAATCAGTTTCACTTTTTGTTCGATATCTTTTATCAAATTGACCCCGTGTAACTTATTCTCACTGAGTTCAGTCTAATATAGAGGTGTACAACATTTACGTCCGTACAAAGCTTCATATGGTGCCATTTTAATGCTCTTCTGAAAACTATTATTATACGCAAATTCAATCAACAGCAGGTATTGTTCCCATGAACCATTAAACTCAAGTACATAGCATCTTAACATATCTTCCACAATCTGAATGACTCGCTCGGATTGACCATCCGTCTGTGGATGAAAAGCTGTACTGAATGCAATTTCGTTCCCAAAGCTTCTTGCAATTTCTTTCAAAACCTCGATGTGAATCTCGGGTCTCTATCTGACACAATGGATAGTGGCACCCCGTACAATCTCACAATCTCAGAAATATAAAGCTCAGCTAATCTCTCAAGTGAATAGTCAGATCTTACCGAAATAAGATGGGTAGATTTCGTCAATCGGTCAACTTTGACCCATCTCGCATCCTTCTTTCTCGGAGTCAGAAGCAACCCAGAAACAAAGTCCATAGTTACTCTATCCTATTTCCATTTAGGAATCAGAATCGGTTATAACAACCCAGACGGAACTTGATGTTCTGCTTTCACTTGCTGACAAACTAAACATTTTGAAACAAAGTCAAAAATGTCTCATTTCATACCAGACCACCAACAGCATTGCTTCAAATCGTGATACATCTTTGTACTTCCCGGATGGACAGATAGGTGACTATTATGTGTTTCACCCAAAATAAATTGAATCAACTCTGGATTTCTTAGAATACAGATTCGATCTCGTAATCTCAAACAATCATCAACAACTCAAAATTCAGATTCAGAATTCAATTCACACTGATCTCGTTTCAACAACAATTCATTATCAACCTTCTGAGCATCACATATTTGTTGTACAAATAACGATTTTGCTCTCAATTCAGCTATCACGGAACTATCATCTGACAAATCTATCTGAGCATTCAAAGCATGTGGTGTAAACAACGACTTTCTACTCAATGCATCTGCAGTAACGTTTACTTTATCCAGATGATAATCTATCACAAGCTCATAATCTTTTAACAATTCAAGCTATCTTCTCTGACGCAGGTTCAAATCTTTCTGGGTCATTAGATATTTCAGACTTTTATGATCTGAAAACACATGACATTTCTCATCGTACAAATAATGGCGCCAAATTTTAAGTGCAAACACAATCATAGCTAATTCAAGGTCATGCGTCGGATAGTTCTTTTCATGAGGCTTCAATTGTCTCGAAGCATAAGCTACAAATTTGCCTTCTTGCATTAAAACACATCCCAGTCCATTTAATGAAGCATCACTATAAACAACAAATTCCTTACTCGATTTTGGTTGTACTAACACTGGAGCTTCTGTTAACAGAGTTTTCAATCGATCAAAACTTCTCTGACATTTATCCAACCATTCAAATCTGATATCTTTCTGAAGTAATCTTGTCAATGGAGTAACTATTATCGAAAAGCCTTTTACAAATCTGTGGTAATAACTAGCTAACCCCAGAAAACTACTGACTTCGAACACGTTCTTCGAATATTTCCAATTCAAAATAGCAAAAATCTTGCTCGGATCAACATGAATCCCAGAAGAGAACACAATATGCCCCAGAAAATTGACCTCATTCAACCAGAATTCACATTTGCTAAATTTTGCGTACAATTGCTTCTCTCTCCAAGTTTGCAACACAATTTTCAAATGTTCAGCATGTTCACTTTCATCGCGTGAGTAAATCAAAATGTCATCAATGAGTACAACAACAAATTGATCCAAATACGGTCTGAAAATTCTGTTCATCAAGTCCATAAAGATAGCATGAGCATTGGTTTGTCCGAATGGCTTAACTAAAAACTCATAATGCCCGTACCTCGTTCAAAAAGTAATTTTCAGAATGTTTGAATCTTTAACTCTCAATTGATTGTATCCCAATCTCAAATCAATCTTGGAAAACACAGTAGCTCCTTTTAATTGATCAAACAAATTATCAATTTTGGGCAAAGGATATTTGTTCTTTATAGTCACCTTATTCAACTGACGGTAATCAGTGCACATTCTCATCATGCCATCTTTCTTTTTCACAAATAGAACAGGTGCACCCCAAGGCGAAAAACTTGGTCTAGCAAACCCTCTATCGGTCAATTCTTTTAGCTGTGACTTTAACTCCTTCAACTCCGTTGGTACCATTCTATACGGAGCTATCGAAATAGGTGTCATACAAGCAACAATTCAATACCAAAATCAACTTCACAAATCGGAGGTAAACCCGGTAACTCTTCAGGGAACACATCAAAAAAATCAAAAATAATGGGTACTGATTCAACTTTCTTCTCGGATACTTTTGAATCAATCACATAAGCAAAATATGATTCATACCCCTTTTTCATATAACTCTGAGCTTTCAAAACGGATATCACAGCAGGCAATCCATTCAAATCATTAGACTCAATCCGTACAATCTCATCATTCAGACTTCTTAAATCAATAGATTTTCTTTTACAGTTCACAACGGTATCATGCATGAACAACCAATCCATTCCAAAAATAATATCGAATTCATCAAATGGCAAAAGCATCAGATTAGCAGGGAAACAGATATCTCGAAACATTAACGGACAGTTCTTGCATACTTTGTCAACAAGTACACTTTTACCTAAGGGGTTCGATACTTTTATAGTAAACTCAGTAGACTCTACAGGCAAAGTCTTGTTGGATACTAAATTCATGCATATATATGAATGCGTAGAACTAGGGTCTATCAAAGCAATCACAGAAGTATCATAAAGAGTAAAAGTACCAGTTATCACATCAGGTGATGAAGCTTCCTCACGAGCTTGGATAGCATACGCTTTGACAGACGCTCTAGCTTCAGATCTGACAACATTGTCTCTCGTAGTTCTTTGACTACCACCAACATTTCTTGTATTCTTTGAAGGTCTACCACTTTCAGGTGAATTCTCAGATCTCAGATTTTGAAAAGTCTCTGGTTTGACAGGCTCAGGGCAATCACGGATAAAATGATCAAGCGATCCACATCTGAAGCAAGCTCTGTCATTTAATCTACAGCTTCCCAGATGTCTTTTTCCATAATGTTTACATTCGGTTCTTTCAGATCGAACATTACCAACACTAGCCACTGAAGTTGCTAGGTTTTTGGAACTCATTTACTATCTAGCTCTATTTCTGTTTAAATGTCCCGTATTTTCTCGGGAACGACTTTAATCATCTCTGTAACTCTTTGAAGTAGACTGAAATGATTTATTCTAAAATCTCTTTCTCATATCTCGGGCTTCAGTTTCAGCTTTTCTTTTATATTTCCCAAGTGCTTCAGCTTTGCATGCTCGATCAACGAGTGTAACGAACTATTTTATTTCTAATATCCCGACTAGCAAACGAATATCTTCATTAAGACCATCTTCAAATCTTTTGCACATTATAGCTTCGGAAGATATACACTCTCGGGCATATTGACTTAGTCGCACAAACTCTCGTTCATATTCAGTGACAGTCATTTGGCCCTATTTAAGCTCCAAAAATTCTTTTTGTTTCTGATCGACGAATCTCTCACTGATATATTTCTTTCGAAACTCAATCTGAAAGAAATCCCATGTAATCCATTCTCTCGGAACAACAGAAATTAAGGTTTTACACCATTGATAAGCCGCATCTCGAAGTAACGATACAACACACTTTATACATTCTTCCGGAGTCAGAGACATCTCATCAAATACTCGAATAGTATTTTCAATCCGAATTGACTTTTTCAAACATCATTATTATTGGTAGCTCGAAACTCTTCAAATTTCATACTTACTAATCTTGTCAACCGGAGGCTTACTCAAAAGATTGATTTGTGATGAGGTATATCAAATGTCTGAGGGGGATTAATCGGGGGCAGAGGTTGTGAAACAATTCTTTACGAACTGAGTGAACCACTCACTCATCATTTGGAAGAAAGCTTATTTAACTTCTCCCTCCTGACCGCTTGTAGTCGGTCTCAGATTAGAAGGCTCTATCCCTTGCGCGGGAGCAGGCGCATTACTTTCTATGTCATCAGCTACGGCTCTTTCGGGATCCATTACTATACAGAAATCACATTTTACACGTCAGAATTTATCACATTATCACAGTTCAAATATACGGCATGTATAGTTAGACTCTGACATGCTACGTTACTCCGAGAATTGACTAAACCATAGCTTTGATACCAATCAAATGTAACACCCCTATCACGTGTCCGATCACCATATTAGGGTTAAAGGCGTTACCAGACAGATCAAAAATGTTTATAGAATTAATCGTTCAACCATTCATCCATATCATTCATAATGACCCTTAAGTAGGTCATCGAGACCTTAAGCACACTTATAAACTGAGTTGGGACTAAACTGAAATACATACGAGATTTCATGAAAATTTAAAACTTTTCTAAAATATAAGGGACACACGGCCGTGGGGGTAGGCCGTGCCTCACCCACGGCTACTGGGCACTTTCGTGTGTCCTTCCTGTGATGGTATACTGCCAAATTCAACATGGTCACCAAGCACGCCCGTGTGATAAGGCCGTGTACAATAGTTCACATACTGCCATTTCCCACACGGCCACCAAGCACACCTATGTCGAGGCCGTGCACAATATCAGGCACATTCTGCCAATTTACCCACGTTCTTAGGCACACCCGTGTGCCTCAACCGTGTGACATTATAGGCCATTTTACAAGGCCAATATGCCACCCATTTTGGGTCTCACCTACAAGTAATACATACCAAAACATAATATGCATATATGGCAACCAAAACATATCAAATGGTTCACTTCATTCATACATCCAATACCAAATCCATCCATACCAAATTGCAAACTAAATCCTACCTCATTGTAAACATGTATTATCCATTTGCTTAACCAAAACTTAACCATTCCATATGCATCAAAACATACTAAATATATGCTTCATAACTTATTCATTCAAACATTTATCAACTCAAAAACTTGCCAATACACATGGCCATGCTCACTTTATAAACATAAACACCTATCTAGCCTATACATGCCATACTTAGCCATATACATTTTCAAAAGGGTACCAAAATAAGTTTTTGTAGTGAGATGATGATCCTTGACAATCTCGAGCCTTCAGTAGCTTCGACGACCTATAAACAGAGAAAACATACACACAGAGTAAGCTTTCCAAAAGCTTAGTAAGTCATATAAAATAAAGTTGGTATGAAAAGCATATATGCAATTTGATACATTTGCACATCTCATACACTTAACAATTTATCATGTATATTCTTGATTCATACTTATAACTACATTGGTCACATTTATCCATTCAAACTCATTTGAAGCACATAGCTCATTCATAATCTTCCTTACATCTCATTCAATTTATCCTATTCAAACATCTCTTTCTTTAAATCAAAGTCATATGCATACTTACCGTTCATGCATACTTAATGCACATTCAATGTACTTGAATCGAATATTCATTCACTTAATGGATCATAGCTCGGATATACCATTCATATTGCAGACTTGCCCATTGAACCCTTAGGAACCTAGTAGGATACTTAGAAAGCTCGAAATAGTAGTACAATGCCAACGTCCCCGACGAGGTCTTACAAGCACTCGTATATCTGTCCCAGACAAGCTCTTACACGTACAAATCATAACGATGCCAACATCCCAGATGTGGTCTTACACGAGTCAATATGATGCCGATATCCCAGACATGGTCTTACTCATAAAGTTTATATTGGTGCCTACGTCCCAGACGAGGTCTTTTACATATAATTCATATCGATGCCTACATCCCAGATGAGGTCTTACACAAAATTTCAAATCAGCGACAACGTCTCGGACGTGGTCTTACATGATAAAATCAAACGGATACCTATGTCATGACATAGCTAATCCTATCTATTCCTAGGTTCATACGGGACTTCTCGGCTTTCTCACTATATCAAACTATTTTTAGAATTCACGCACTTATCATATTATACTCATTCATTTTCATCGAAAGACATATGAATACATATATTCAATTCCATACAGATAAGTTTATTTGCATAGTGCCTTACCTCGGGTTCGATTTAATGAAACGAAAATGGCTATTATGTTACTTTCGCTTTCCCACGATCTAAATTTGTTTTCCTCGGTTCTTGATCTAAACATATTCAGAATTAACCTTTTTATTCACTATTCCATTCAATTCAATCCATACACATGTATTTTGGGCTATTTACAATTTAACCCTCACATTTGCACACTTTATCAATTTAGTCTATTTTACTCAAATCATCAAATATACACAATTTGTTCACACATATGCATAGCCGAACCTCCCTAGGGACTATATAAGTCCTCATATTTCATAAAATTCACAAATTAGTCTTCAAAATAACATTTCCACATTTTAGCCCTATTTAGCTAAATTTATCAAAACTTCAAGAACAACATGTTCATCTAGCTCAAATCTTTCATTTTTCATTCTCAAACATCACAAAGCTTGCAAAACCATCAATGGCATATTTCACATACATCATCAAAACACAATATCAAGGCATGGGTTTTGTAGCTCTCAAAGCAACGATTGCAGAAACGTAAAAATTATCAAAAACCAAAACCAAAATTATACTTTAATTTTGTTTAAAGCTAGCTGAAACATCCAAAGCTTAAAACCCTTTCTTTTCTTTTTAATTTCGGTGGAACAAATAGAGATGAACATGGCTTTTTCAATTGATTTTGGTTTATTAGGCTTTATTTAATCAAATTACTCATTTAATCCTTCCATAGTAATTCAAACAAACATACATTAAGGGCATATTTGTCCTTCTAATGTCCATTATCTTAAAAGTGGTCTATTTTCCACTTAAGGCCACAACTTACAAAGCCACAACACATTGATACTTTAACAATTAGCAAGCAACTTTCACATTTGATGCAATTTCATCCTTTCTCTTAATTCGACACACAAACGATCAAATTATCACACAGAATTTTCACACAGACTATGTCACATATCATACACAGAAAATATCATTAAAATATTATACGGACTCAGATTTGTGGTCTCGAAACCACTATTCTAACGAGGGTATAAACTAGACTGTTACAATAAAGGCACTTAGGATTTAACCCACTTACTTCATTAAAAGCCTACCCTCACAATTAACCCCTAGTGAACCCCTTTGTTCCTAACAACCCTTTTATTAACTCACCCACTAATATTAACCCAAAACCCATCTTGTATTTGTTATCACCATTTCTCTTAACTACCCTTCTATCGAGACTTGATTTGATCAGTTACCTAATTATTTTATTTTAGCAGTTGAATTCATCTTATATTATGTATTTATTTGATTTGTTTTTTTAAAAAAATTTGAAGTATATTCATTATTAGTTCCGTGATTAAGTGAGATTGTACATTTAAATTCAACATCTTGAAGAAGAAGCTCATATTATTAGTTTTAAGTTTTCAATTGATGTAATTATTCAGGATTAGTTCATTTTTCTAGTTAGGTAAATTGTCAATTCAATCTCGATTCTAACCCTTTAATTTAGCCTTTATCCACACCTTTAACCTAAACCCCATTACAACCCTTTAAAAACCTTTTGATTTGTGTATCATTTCATTTTATAGTGGTGGAGATTTGATTTTCAAGTAAGCCTATGGGATTAACTTTTCATGTTTGACTGATGAGTGCTTTATTTTGACCCTCAAACACCTTGAGTGATTTGAGTGAATCTTTAGTGAGGATGTCAACTCTTGTCAATTTTGAATTAAATGTAATTATTTAGATAAGGGGAAACACCTATATTTTTCGTGCTAAAAACTATGACTTTGATTGTTTGAATCTTTAGGACTCTTTGAGTTAAATTATCCATGTATAAATTATCTATGAATTATGATGAAACATTATCGATGAATAGTATGAATTGAGGAAGTTCATTTTAATTGTGAGTTGAGAATTTTGCTTGAGGACAAGCAAAAGCTTAAGTGTGGGGGTATTTTATAAACCATAATATAAACATATTTTAATCCTACATTTAGCATACTTTTGGATGACTTATCCTTTTAATTATGAAAATAGGTGCTCCTAATCCTTTGTTTTCATGTTTTATACTTAGGAAAGCACAAGAGGATGAAAAGAATGAGAAACGAGCTGAAAACAGAGAAAATGGGCCAAAGTATGAAATCCACCTAGCTTGGACCCTAAGTCACACGACCCTGCCTCTTTAGCAGGACCAACCACGGCCTATAACTTGAATTACACGGGTGTGGCACACGGGCGTGTCCCTGTCGTAGCAAAGAAGAGTTTCATTGGATTAGGGTACTTAGAGGCAAAGAAAGATATTCCAAAAGCCTATATAAACACCCTAGAGGCCAGCCTTCAAGGGGCATTCAACTAGGCCAAAGAGCCAAGCCGGAGGGCCGAATTGTAGGATTCACTCAAGAAAGCTCGTTGATTCATCTCAAGAGTTTGAGTCATACTCAAGACCGAGGATCTCTCCTTCAATTCCTTCAGGGGTTTTAGGTTTTCTTTATGTTTTGATTTATATTTTCTTCTGAGATGTATTCTTTTATGATTATGAGCTAAACCCCTCAAATACCTGAGGGGCATGAAACCTAAGATGGATCTTGTTGTTGTTTTTAAGCTGTATGATAAATACTTGATTTGTTCTTAACTATGTGTTCTTAATTCTTATTTTGATATTTCAGGATATTGATTCAAGCATTTATGCTATTAGGCAAGGAGGAATAGACACATCTAAGAGTAGATCTAGCATAGTTAAGCGAGTTGATCGCAACCCAGAGATAGGATGATGAAAATCGCTGGGATTAGGGTCAAACCAAATATGGGAGTCCATAGATCGAGTTAATGCAATGCTAAGGGTTTTAATTAGAAAGAGATTTCAATTAATCAACCTAAGGTTAGACGTTAGTAGCCTTGAGAGAGTTATTAATATAGATTAGGGAATCCTATGGATCAAGTTAAGTGAATAAATCGTCTGGATCAGAGTTAGATAACAAGTGAAGTCTAGGTGGATTCTTCCTCGGGTATTATCTCAATCAATTGGTTTTTCCCACAAGTATTTCCCCAATTCATTCTTTTTGTCCTAGCATCTTTAGCTTAGTAGTTAGTAAATTTTAGGTTAAACAACAATTCCTTTAATTCTTAGGCTAGATAATAAAAAGAGAATTAGTATTAGTACTTATGGTTCCTTTGGATTCGACAATCCAGTCTTGCCACTAAACTATACTACTGTTCAATAGGTGCACTTGCCTCAAGTCATTGTCACGTTAGTTTTTAGGCTAGATCATTCATATTATAAATTTTTAAGACTCTGACACACGATCAAGGATCCCGAGGAAGAAGAAGATCTCACAAAGATCGAACCAATTCAGTCAACTGAAATCTCTGATAAGGCAGAACCAATAGAACCAGCAGCCGGACCAGGCATGACATGTAATATCCCGGGTTAGGGGCTATTTTATTATGGCTTTGTTTGCATGTGCATGGTGTGCTATGTTGTTGTTTTGATGTTTTTGGGGCTTAGTTATAAGCTAGGTGTAAGCCTGAGTGGTAGGAAAAATCTTTGCTTTTAGGCTTAGGTGGGAGGAGCTGAAGGAGGTGGGGTTTATAAATATCTTTAGGTGAATTTTAGCATAACAAATAAGCTGGTGGAGTGGCAGGATAGGCGCCACTTGAGGCTTGTGTGTGTGATGCCACTTGCAGGGAGGAGGTCTTGTGTTCAAGCTGCAGTGCTCCATTTTGGCTTCTATTTTGGCGACATGGAGGGAGGAGTTGTGGCGGTTCAAACTACGCCTTGGACCAAGTCAAATGTTCAAATGGTGGGTGGAGAGTGAATTTAGGAGGAGACTAGTTCAAACTAGTTTGAATAGGTAGCTTGGAGTGTTTGGGGGAGTTGTGGCGGATTTTGGAGAGATTTTAGGGGTGAGTGGCGGTTTGGTGTAGTAGGAGTGTCTTGAAATGCACTTTGCATTTTGGTACATTTTCGATCAAAAGTTTTGTAAGCCAAAGCTCTCTCTTTTGTCAATAGCCTAGTAGAAAAACTCTTCCATTTTGCTTCTTGAAAAAGAAACCCCAAGCAACTCTATTTTCCAAATTTTGCACTTTTGTTTTCTACATTTTGTGTTTGCCAACCGAATGCTCCATTTGCTTTCTCCATTTCTATTGAGCCGAAACTAGTATTCCCCTTCTTCTCATACTTTTTCTTCTCTTGGAACCTTGTTACCCGAAACTCCCTTCTCCATAAGACCTTCCTCCATTTCTTTTTCTTTCAAACCAAAGCACCCTCCCTCTTTTCATCTTTTACTTTCTTTCTTTTTCCAAAACTCCTTGCGATTGTCACCATCATTTCTTCTCACTTCTCTTAAGCAAAACCTCTCAATCTCACCTCTACTCTCCCTTTTCTTTCCACTCAAAGTCGAACATAGGTGTGTTAAACACCTTGGCCGAATCCTATTTCTTCTTGTTTAGGTGCTAGCCAAATCTCTTTCTTGTGTTGCCAAAACTTCCCTTTTCTTATTAGTTTTGCACTTTGGCCGAATCTTTCCTCTCCTAGTAGTTATCTTATGGCCGATTCTTGTGTGTGGTGATAATATCGGTTGGTGGTTCAATCGGGTTGAGGAAGGTAAGTTTTGGCCTTAAGGCCATCTTTTTCCCCTTGTTTGTTGTTGATTACGGTTTGGTTAAACCGATGTTGGTTGGTTGAAAGGAGTTAATTTGTTTGATTAATCATTTCGTTATAAGGCCTTTGGATTTGGAAGCAAGCAGAGAGTCTTCCTTCTCGATAATCGTTGGGTAAGTGGTGGTAAGAGGTTGCTTTAAGGTCGTTCTTTTAGAGTTTGTTAAGCCAAAGACTTGTGAGGCTAATGGTTTGTGTTTTGGGGGAGGCCGATTGTCAGAAGAACCATTGTTGGTTCGGGTTTGGTAGGAAACTAAACCAATTGCAAGGTAAATGTTAACCCCTTTTGGTTTAATGGTTTTGGCCGAAAGGTATAAGTGGCTAATCTCATGTTTGGCCGATTATAGGAGTAGGGTATCGAGGGATTTAGATCGGTTCGTTGGGTTAAGCTTGCGTGTTAACAGGTGTGTAAACTAACACACCTTCTTACTGAGTAATATGTTAATAACCTGATTGTGTAAAGTGAAACAGTATGGTTGACTGATGTAATACCCAATGAGGTATGGATACGGATTCGGGTAAGTCCGTTTCATTATGAGATCTGTGATGATATGTGATATTATGATTTATGGTGTATGTATTTTGAGATGTCATATTAAGCATGTGAGCATGATAGCATGATTGCACGATTTGCATTAGTATGATATGTTATTGGGTGATATGAGAGGAGGGGATATGATATCCGTGTCTTTGGGACACGGAGGTTTGGCACCTCGGTGGTTTGGTACCACAGATTGATTATTGTGACTTTGGGTCACGGAGGTTTAGCACCTCGCGTCTCGTCGGTGGCTTAGCACCACGATGGGCTAGCCCACGGTTGATTTTACGGGATTGGCGCTAGTGATTTGGTATCCACGATGGGTTGGCCCCATCATTTTAATCGTGACTACGGTCACGGTGATTTGGTATCACACTTGTGTCTTTGGGACACCGAGGTTTGGCACCTCATAGCGACTCATCACCGTGGTTAACACCACCGTGGGTTGGCCCCACTTTTGAGATACGGGATTGTCGCCGGTGATTTGGTATCACACGTGGGTTGGCCCCAGATGGATTTTTCGTGACTTTGGGTCACCGGTGGTTTGGCACCACATCTATGGATATCGTGACTTTGGGTCACCGATGGTTTAGCACCACCGGTGGTTTGGTACCACCGCAGGGTAGCAAAGGTGTTACGGATGGTTAGGATCGGTGCATTAATTGTATTGCTTTGTTATGATGTGTGTTAGCATGTTGCATATCTGGGAGAGGATTTATGCCTTTGAGTCTTGCGACTCACCTTCTCCTTATCATTTCGGGTGACACATAGATCGCGGACATGGGCCGGATGGACTCGAGGTGCCCATGCCATGGATAAATTGAGTTGCATTGATTTAAACTTGGTACTTTATTTGGTGGTTTTCGTTTGGTTTATTTGGATTGTAAAAGGCCTTTTTAAACTTATGTTTTGTTATTTACATACTTAGATTGGATTTCAAATATGCCTTAATAATTTATTGGGTTAAAATTTGGCTAAAATTTGTAAAGATAAGGTTTTCAAACTACAAGCAATATGTTTTAAACTTTACCATTGGGTATCCTGCTGTAATTTAAGATAAATGAAACTCAAATGTTCTCAGACTTGAATGCATTCTCGTACTAAGTCAAAATGTTTTAAGCAACAACAAGGATTACTTGAATTTTAAGCGAGATAAACTTGTTTTACTTACATATCGATTAAGTTTTCAAAATTATCGGGTTTTCAAATGCACCATCGGTTTAAAGCAGTCATCCCCAAGATTTTCTTCAAGTACAAATTTAGCAAGATGATTTTAACAAACTCTAAACTTAAACCTAAACCTCTCAAATACATTTTCCTGTAACATACCAGATTCGATTCGTGGTGTATTGACCGGGTTTGGGGTGTTACATGACAACAATAATGTTCGAACTCAATCGCTTTACCAAGATCTTGAGATGAGCTATCAAAATTGATGGACATAATGCAATATGCGGTGGCGACAACAAGCTTCTTGGAGATATTCAAAAATCTAGGATGACTCAATGAGAACCGCTCTTACAAAATATACAATGACTGTTTATTTTTGTGCGAAACGAGCTGAAACAGAGAAAATGGGCCAAAGTACAAAATCCACACAGCTTGGACCCCGAGTCACACGATCGTGCCTCTTTAGCAGGACCAACCACGGCCTATAACTCGAATTACACGGGTGTGGCACACGAGCGTGTCCCTGCCGTAGGAAAGAAGAGTTTCATTCGGATTAGGGTACT
Source organism: Gossypium rotundifolium (assembly GCA_025506655.1). NCBI lineage: Eukaryota > Viridiplantae > Streptophyta > Magnoliopsida > Malvales > Malvaceae > Gossypium > Gossypium rotundifolium. Next base: position 26,819,201 of record CP106727.1, read on the forward strand.
TAGAGGCAAAGAAAGATATTCCAAAAGCTTATATAAACACCCTAGAGGCCAGCCTTCAAGGGGGCATTCAACTAGGCCAAAGAGCCAAGCCAGAGGGGCCGAATTGTAGGATTCACTCGAAGAAAGCCTGTTGATTCATCTCAAGAAGCGGAGTCATACTCAAGACCGAGGATCTCTCCTTCAATTCCTTCAGGGGTTTTAGGGTTTTCTTTATGTTTTGTTTTATATTTTCTTCTGAGATGTATTCTTTTATGATTATGAACTAAACCCCTCAAATACCTGAGGGGCATGAAACCTAAGATGGATCTTGTTGTTGTTTTTGAGCTGTATGATAAATACTTGATTTGTTCTTAACTATGTGTTCTTAATTCTTGTTTTGATATTTCAGGATATTGATTCAAGCATTTATGCTATTAGGCAAGGAGGAATAGACCCTGTCTAAGAGTAGATCTAGCATAGTTAAGCGGAGTTGATCGCAACCCTAGAGATAGGATGATGAAAATCTGCCAGATTAGGGTCAAACCTAATATGGGAGTCCATAGATCGAGTTAATGCAATGCTAAGGGTTTTAATTAGAAAGAGATTTCAATTAATCAACCTAGGGTTAGATGTTAGTAGCCTTGAGAGAGTTATTAATATAGATTAGGGAATCCTACGGATCAAGTTAAGTGAATAAATCGTCTGGATCAGAGTTAGATAACAAGTGAAGTCTAGGTGGATGCTTCCTCGGGTATTATCTCAATCAATTGGTTTTTCCCACAAGTATTTCCCCAATTCATTCTTTTTGTCCTAGCATCTTTAGCTTAGTAGTTAGTTAATTTTAGGTTAAACAACAATTCCTTTAATTCTTAGGCTAGATAATAAAAAGAGAATTAGTATTAGTACTTTTGGTTCCTTTGGATTCGACAATCCAGTCTTGCCACTAAACTATACTACTGTTCAATAGGTGCGCTTGCCTCAAGTCATTGTCACAGTTAGTTTTTAGGCTAGATCATTCATATTATAAATTTTTAAGACTCTAACACACGATCAAGGATCCCGAGGAAGAAGAAGATTTCACAAAGATCGAACCAATTCAGTCAACTGAAATCCCTGATAAGGCAAAACCAATGGAACCAGCAGCCGAACAAGACATGACAACCTTAATGTTCAGAACTCAATCGCTTTACCAAGATCTTCGAGATGAGCTATCAAAATTGATGGACATAATGCAATATGCGGTGGCAGCAACAAGCTTACTGGAGATATTCAAAAATACCGGATGACTCAATGAGAACCGCTCTTACAAAATATACAATGACCCGTTTATTTTCGTGCCTGAGTTTCCAGATTTCATATTTGAACCATGGAGTCCACTATTGAATAGGGAGTGAAACGATTCATGCAAAAACAAAGATGATGAAGCAAAAGATGAGTCGAATTCTGAGGGGTCTACAAATAAATAAAAAAAGGGGGGACCTTAAATTTATTTTATTTTTGTTCTTAGTTTATTTAATGTTTTAGGATTAGGTTCTATTAGGATTTTTTTTATCGCATAATAAAATAAGAGGTGGAAAACGTAAATAAAATGGAACAAGTTGCAAAGTACAAAGTGTGGCAATAGATATATACATGTATAGGATTGGATCTAGAGAGAGCTTGGTACTTAAGCAGTCAAATTGACTCACCTCCTCTTTTTTAGAATCCTACCTGGTGTATAGTATCTATCCACTTTTAACAATGAGGACATTGTTCATCTTAAGTAAGGGGACCAAAAAATTGAAATTATTTTCTCTCAGAATAAATTTTCTTTTAATTATGATTAGGATATATTTTGTTCAAAAATTTGAAATTTTGTTAAGTATGCTAAACTTCAGTATGAATAAAATTCTATTATTTCAATAATTGTTATATTAGCATAATTATGACATAAATTTATTCTTAATAAAGCATGTCATACCATAAAATTTTTAGTTCCTTAAGAAAGATAGGCATGCACGAAAGTTTAAGTCTCTAGAATTGACTTAGTAGTTTCTTGAGGCGAAATCCTATGAAGCATGGAATGTTGAAAATAATTTATCCAACTTTTGTTTGGACCGTTTGAGCTTTTCAAGCCAACCTTGATGAATTTTTATCCCTTGAAACCCAACTTTGAGACTATATGACCTAATTTTATTTGAACCTCTGCAATATTTAGCCATCACTTCTCTCTTAATCATCTTTAAATTATCCTAAACACTAGAATCTGTACTATTTAGAACATTATTTGAAAACAATGTTGGGGGAGCTGAAAAGAAGTACCAAATGCTCAAAAATTTATAATACATACAGCAAAATGCTCACGAAAAAAGAAAAAGAGAAAAGCATGCATTCTTGAAAGAAAATAGATGTACAAAATGAAAGAAAATAGATGTACAAAAGAGCATGTGAGAGTAAAATAAGTTGGTGTATTGAAGGTAAATATTCCAAAGGTCGGATTGAAGCTGAGTCTAGGGTTTTTAACCTAAATTTATCTATCTTTTACCTACCCTAGCCTAGCCACATTACAACCTATTTAAAAGACCTATTGATTCAAGTTTCTGTCTACCTACATTAGTGGAGAGAAATTGCTATATTCAACATATGAAGGCATAAATTAAACTTGATGATTGCAGCTTAATCTTAAATAAAGGAATAAAACCAAATTGGTACGGGTTTAACATGTCTTTATTGAGTAAGCATTTAGTTTTTTTTTGCTATCATAATAGTGATTGAGATTAATTTGAATGATATATATACTTAAGTAGCATAAATATCAAATTTCTTATTTTTGAGCATAATTATACTAAATTCATAATTTTGGGAAGAATGTTGTTCTGAAGGAATTTTTTAAAGGTGTTTCTAAGAAATTCTTTTCAATTTCTACATTATTTGGGACGAGCAATGAATTAAGTTTGAGGGTGTGGAAACACAAAAATATACACTATTTCATACCCTTTTTAACTCAAATTCATGCAAATTAGTAGTAATTCTTGTCGAAAAATATATAATAATTATAAAATAATTAAATTGTACTTAAATTATTAATATGTTGAATTTTAATTAATTTTATAATAAATTTTGCTTAATTTTGATCATTTTTGATGATTTGCACAAAGGTCAAAAATTGGCTCAGTAGACATTGCTAGAAGCGCAAAATCGAGAAGCGATTTTTGAAGCATTGGGCAAATTAATTTTTCAGCCGAAGACGGTCCAAATTATGAATATTAATTCATAATATAATTAATTTTAATTTTAATCCAATTTATTTTGGGTTAAATAATTATTATTAATTAATTATGAAAAGAGGCCCAGTTGAGCTAAACCGAGAAAGCCGATCCAACTGAGCACTGGACTGCCAAAACCGTCCCACATGCTGACCCAATCAGCTTATTTGGATGATTATTTGGCTTGCAAAATAGCCCTTGAAGACTCCTTGAATTTGCATTCAAACCCCTCCACTATTCATGCCTTTCTAGATTTGCCCCTACCTTAAAATAGCAAGTTTGAAACCTTCAAACTTGCCACATGTGTGGCCGGCCATGGGAGGACTCTATGGCTGCTGATTTTTCTATTTTTAACAGCCTACTCAACCTGTAAAAACCCTTTTGGCTGGTCATTTGAAACACATCTCAAAACCTCTCATCCTTAATCCATTTCTGTTGTTCTTCATTTTCTTCCCTATTCCTTTGTTGATTTTACCTCTTGAAAAAGAGTCCTTCAACCACCATTTGAAGAAAAATTCAAGTATTCGTGGAAGTCTCAGTTCAACAAGAACAAGCGGAGAAGGAGGAGCGAAGCAACTTGGTCAAGCCTCGGAGAAACACCATATTTGATTCTTGTTCCTTATCCCTTTAATTTTATTACTGTTGTTATGAACATATTTATGAATAATTATGATGTTCATCTGTTTAATTTAATTAATATGGCTTAAATTTAATTCGTGTTAGGTTGATTGCATTTTTTTCACTTAATTTATTAAAATTATTTTTGTGTTGTTATAAGTCTTGGTAAGATGTTTGATTAAGTAAAATCATGACTAAGTTATTCTTGCATTACAATTGTAAGGTAACTAATAAATTAATTATTTAAACGGATTGAAATTGTAATTAATTAATACGATACTTAATCAATGCATGTTTAATCATCTAAGGTAGCTGAGGGTTAAATTAGCAACTTTATCTAATGATACATTAGCCTTGCATAACTTGCAAGATTATTGTGATTAAATTGTTTCAAGGTAGGAATACATTGTTACCTCATGAAATCTTTTATGTGCTTATGAGATTGAATTAATTGTTTGAATTGGCATAGATATATGTACAAGAGATTATTTTTAATTTCATATTAATTTCATAAGTATGTATATGCATAAACACATTTGCTTATTAAAATTTGTTTAATCGGTTGAATTGACATAGAGATATAGTCAAGAGGTAAATGGATTTTGGTAGGTGAGTATGTTCATAAGTTAGCAAATTACCAAGTGCTTGTGAATTTATTCGTAACAACATGAACATGAGTTAAGAAATGTAATTAATCTAACACAATTATGTCATCTTGATTAAAATCATCTTTTGAAATCGTGCATTGGAACTTTTATTTCCTCTTTATTTATTTTACTTAGTTAAAAATCTTAGTTTTTAATCACCTACTCAAATCAAAATATTTTTCTTCACCAAAGTTTTTTCAATTGCATTCATAAATAATTCTTTTCATAGTCCCTGTGGGTACGATAACTAGACATTTACTTGTCACTTTATTACTTGTTGCGATTGTGTATACTTGCACATTTCGCTATTCCACTAATTAAAATAATGTTGAATGCGATACTCATGTATCTGAGTAAAGATGTTGCTAAGGATGAAGATTGTAACAGTCCGATTTAGACCCTAGTCGGAACAGTGGTTTGAGACCACAAATCTAAGGTCATAAAAATATTTTAATGATATTTTCTGTGTGAATGATATGTGACATAGCCTGTGTGAAAATTCTGAGTGATAATTTGATAGTTTGTGTGTTGAATTAAGATAAAGGACTTAATTGCATAGAGAGTAAAATGTTGTATGCTGATTTGCGAGTACTTAAACATTGTTGGCTGTTTAAGGTGAGGGCCTTATATTGTTATTGATCCATTTTTATGATAGTGGATATTTAAATGACTAAATAACCATAGTATAAATTTGTCTTTTATGGCTAACAAAAGGGTAAATTTGTGAATGGATAATTTAGTTAATAATATGATAAAACAAAAGAAAAATGGTGCTCATCTGTGCTTTTTAGTGCCGAAAATACAAAAGAAAATAAGGGAGAAAAGCTTTGAAAATTTCGGCAAGGGTTAAGCTTGAATTAAGGTATGTTTGAGCTCGGTTATTAATAATTTCTACGTTTTCGTAATCGTTGCTTTGTGCTCTACAAAACTCATGCTTGAATTTTGAGTATTGATGATGTTTTTGTGAGATGCCATTGATGCTATATCGAGCTTTATGATGATTTTTGGTGTTAAATGAAAGATATGAGTTAGATGAACATACTTTGTTCTTGAAGTATTGATGAATTTACCTAATTAGGGCTAAATTGAGAAAATGGAAGGTTGAGGGACTAAATAGCAAATTTGATGAAATATTTGGACTTATATAATCCCTAGAGAGGTTCGGCCAAGCATGTGCATGTGTGGAATTTGTGAATTTGATGTTTTGTGAAAAATAAACTAAAGTGTCGAAATGTGTAAATGTGAGGTCTAATTTGTAAATAGTCCCAAATATATGTGTTTGGATTGAATTGAATGAATGAGTGAATAAATGGGTTAATTCTAAATATGTTTAGATCAAGAACCGAGGAAAAAAGACTTAGATCGCAGGAAAAGCGAAAGTGACAGAGTAACCGTTTTCATACCGATAAACCGAATCCGAGGTAAGTCACTATGCAAATAAATATACTTGCATGAAATTGTAATTATTTATGTGACTAATGTTGATAATGGATTCTTATGAGAGGATTATGTATATAAATCTCGTGGTAAGTTTAATATAGTAAGTTCGAATATAATACAAGTTGTTAGTTTATATCTATGTGATGGGAATTGAATGATAGTGATTGAATTAGAAATGCTACATGTATGATATTGAGAAATAAGGCACTAAGTGTGCATATTTGAAATTACGATGGAGTTAAATAGCACTGTATGTGCAAAGTAATTGAAGCTTCGGCTTTTATGATTAGCACTGTGTGTGCGATACCAAACTAAGTTCGGTTTTGTATTAATGCACTAAGTGTGCGATGTCATTTAGGTCTCGACAACGAATCACGGCACTAAGTGTGTGATTATATGAAGTGAATAGCACTGTGTGTGCGATGATATGAAAGCTTTGGCTTATTGAATTGGCACTGTGTTTGCGATATCGAGACAAGTCAATTAAAAGAATAGGCACTAAGTGTGCGATTATAAGAAATGAATAGCATTGTGTGTGCGATGATATGAAAGTTTCAGCTTATTGAATTGGCACTATGTGTGCGACATCGATACAAGTCGATTAAAAGAATAGGCACTAAGTGTGCGAAACTGAAATTGAAACTGAAATGAATAGCACTGCGTGTGCGATGATATGAAAGCTTCGGTTTATTGAATTGGCACTGTGTGTGTGACACCGAGACAAGTTGGTTAAAAGAGTTGGCACTAAGTGTGCGATGATTAATATGCTTCAATTGTGTATATAGCACTGAGTGTGTGATTAAGTTGAACAATTATTAAAGGATGATCGACATGTAATATCGAGCATTGAATAGTTTGGAAGTTGAATAATTACGTGTTAGCAAAGGTATGTATTGAACCTTTGTGGTTGATGAGTTATAAACAAGTTATGAATGAGTGAATGAGTATTTCAGCTATGGCTGGGACGTTGGTATTGTACAATTGTTCTGAGTTTCTGAGAATCTTATTTGATTCCTATTGGTTCAACGGGTAAGTTTGTAGTACGAATAGCAAATCCGAGCTTTGATAAGTTAAGTGAATGAATATATGTTACATGTATATTGCTTATATACTAATGGTGTATATGAGGTAAGTATCTATGTGAGCATAATATGATAAGTACATCAAATTGATAATATGATGTGTAAATTCTTGACTAGATGAAATAGATGCAAATATGATATGTGACTTGGAAATAGGGTAAGTTATGGCTAAGCTTATGAATTCAAGAAAGAATGAGGTGATTTTGTCATGAGAACCATATTGACTTACTAAGCTTTGTAAAGCTTACTCTGTGTGTATGTTTTCTCTGCTTATAGGTCGTCAAAGCTATTGAAGGCTCGGGACCGTCAAGGATCGTCATCACACTACTAAAATCATTTTGGTACACTTTGAATATGTATATGGCTAGATATGGCATGTATAGGCTAGTCCTTGATATGAGATGTAAAATGAACTTAGCCATGTGATTTGGCTAGTTATGTTTTGGTAATATGCTTAAAGGAATATGATATGTAAAGTGTTTTGGTATGATTAGTTGATATATGAAATAGTTATGAGATGGTTTGTATATAGATGATTGGTGCTTGGGCATAATTGAATTTTGGTCATGCAAATTGGTATGTTTAGATTGGTTAGTCATTTGGGTATGTTTTAGTTGCTATATATAAACATGTTATGTGTTGGTAAGTGATACTTGTAGGTGAGACCCAAATGGGTGGCTTGTGGGCCTTACAAGTGACCTATTATGTCACACGGTCATGTCACACGAGCGTGCCTAGCAACCGTGGGGTAAAAGTTAGTAGCTAGCCTAAGGAGTACACGATCATGGCATGGGCGTGCTTAGAGGTCGTGTGAGAAATGGCAGTATATGACTTATAGGGACACGGCCATAGTACACGGGTGTGCTTGGCAACCGTGTTGGTTTTGGCAATATATAACCACGGGGAGGACACACGGATGTGTCTAATAGCCATGGGTGAGGCACAGCCTACCCCCACGGGCATGTATCCCCTGTATTTAGAAAATTTTTAATTTTCCATGAAATTTTATATGTGTTTCGATTTAGTCCCGATTCGGTTATAAGCATGTTTTAGGTCTCGATGACCTGCTTAAGGGACATTATGATTGATATTGATGAATGACTATATGATGAATTCCGTAGATGTTTTCAATCTGGCCGATAATGCCTCTAACCCTAGCCCAACGTCGGATACGGGTTAGGGGGTTCATTTGATTGGTATCAGAGCTACGGTTTAGCCGATTCTTGGACTGACGTAGCGTGTCTGAGTCTAGCTATACATGACATATATCTGAAATTTGATAGTGTGATGAATCCTGACGTATAAAATGTGATTTTTGTATAGTAATGGATCCCGAAAGAGCCGTAGCTGACGACGTAGAAAGTAATGCATTTGCTCCCATGCAAGGGACAGTGCCTTCTGATCCGAGACCGATTATGAGCGGCCTAGAGGAAGAAGTTAAACAAGCTTTCTTCCAGATGATGAATGAGTGGTTCACTCAATTTGTGAGAAATAACCCGACTATTTTGTAACCTCCGCCCTCGGTTAATCTCCCTCAAACATCTGCTATGCTTTCGACTATGAATATGCCTCCAGTTGACAAAATTCGTAAATATGAGGCCGGAGAGTTCAGGGCTACTAATAATGATAATACCGAGAAAGTCAATTCTGAAGCTTGTAATGAAAGAAAAAGATCGACGAGTGATTTTTCTCAACCTTTAACGAAGAAATATAGAGATGTAAACAATAGATCAAATGCTCCAGTTGGACATGCTAATGGAGATCGTGTGAGACCAAATGCTAGTCTGAGAACTCAAGCCAAAATTGAATCAAATGATGGAAGTACTAAATGCAACAAACCTAAGTGTAGGCAGTGTGGAAGACGACATGTGGGAAAATGTTGGAGCAAGTATAACAATAGAGTTTGTTATAAATGTGGATCACGAAATCACTTCATTCGAGATTGCTCAGAGATGGCGAGTGTTGGAAATGTCAGCTCCGAGCCACTTAAGTGTAAGCGTTGTGGTAAAAGACATCCGGAGAATTGTAGATTGAATAATCAAGCTTGCTTCAGATGTGGATCGTTAGATCATTTTATTCGAGATTGCCCAGAATCTGTTGAACAATAGACTACTCAAAATCTGAGATCAGCTAATGCCCCAGAGAGAGATAGGCCTTTCCAAAATACAAGAAATGTCAGTAGTAGTCAGAGGTCTGCGAGGAACACTGTTGCAAGATCTGAAGCTAGAGCGCCTGCCAGAGCGTATGCTATCCGAGCTCGTGAGGAAGCTTCATCACCTGATGTTATAATTGGTACTTTTACACTTTATGATATTTCTGTGATTACATTGATAGACCCTGGTTTTACGCATTCACATATATATGCATCAATTTACTATTCAGTAAGACTTTGCCTATAAAAACTACTGAGTTTGCTATAAAAGTAACGAAACCCTTGGGTAAAAGTGTTCGGTTGATAAAGTATGCAAGAACTGTCTGTTAATGTATCGAGATATTCGTTTCCCTGCTAATCTGATGCTTCTTCTATGTGATGAGTTTGATATTAATTTAGATAAGGATTGGTTATCATTGCATGATGCTGTTGTGAACTGTGAAAGAAAGACTATTGATTTGAGATATTCGAATAATGAAATTTTACGGGTTAAGTCTAATGATTTAGATGGATAGCCTGCTGTGATATCGGTATTGAAAACATAGAATTTTGTGAAAAAGGGATATGAGGCATATTTTGCTTATGTAATTGATTCGAAAATGTCTAAAAGGAAAATTGAGTCAATACCTATTGCCTGCGAGTTTTCTGATGTGTTTCCCTAAAAAGTTACGGGCTTGCCTTTGATTCGTGAAGTTGAGTTTGGTATTAAATTGATGTTTGGTATGACACCTATTTCGGTAGCTCCGTATAATATGGCACTAACAGAGTTGAAAGAATTAAAGTTACAGTTGTAAGAGTTGACTGATAGAGGGTTCGCTAGATCGAGTTTTTTTACCTTGGGGTACTCCTATTCTGTATGTGAAAAAGAAGGATGGCATGATGAGAATGTGTATTGATTATCGTCAGTTGAATAAGGTGACCATAAAGAATGAATATCCGTTGCCCAGAATTGATGACTTATTTGATAAGTTAAAAAGGAGTTTAACATAAATTGATTTCTGATTCGAAATCTCAGATGTGATATCAATGTTTATGTGTTATTTAGAAATAGAGTGTATATGCTGAAAAGTTTTATAAACGTATACAACAAATATGTGATGTCTGAAAGTTGATAAGGAAATACTAACGAAACAAGCTCAAGGTGATTCGAATTCTGATTTGATAAAGGATTCAAAACAGAAAGTGAAATTGATCCGAGGTTGTTGAAAGCAGCATCTGATCATCAGAATTCTTATGCGGATTTGAAATGAAATGATATAGAAGTTGAGATTGGTGACAAAGCATTTTTGAAAGTGTCTCCATGGGAGAAAATACTTCGATTTGGCCGAAAGGGCAAGCTGAGTCAAGATTCATCAGACCGTATGAGATTATTGAACGAATTGGGCCGGTTGCTTATAGATTGAGATTGCCATCAGAGTTAGAAATGATCCATAACGTGTTCCATGTGTCAATGCTTCGACGGTACAGATCAAAACCATCTCATGTGATTGCTCCTACTGAGGTTGAGATTCATTCAGACTTGTTGTATAGTGAAGAACCGATCCAAATTTTGGCACGAGAGACCAAAGAATTGAGAAATAAGAAAATTTCTCTAGTGAAAGTATTATGGCACAAACACGGAATTGAAGAGGCCACGTGGGAGCCTGAGAATGTGATGAGAGAGCAACATCCACAACTATTTACTAGTAAGATTTTCGGGGACGAAAATCCCTAAAGGGAGAGTTGTAACAGTCCGGTTTAGACCCAAATCGGAACAGTGGTTTGAGACCACAAATCTGAGGTCATAAAAATATTTTAATGATATTTTCTGTGTGAATGATATGTGACATAGCCTGTGTGAAAATTCTGTGTGATAATTTGATCGTTTGTGTGTCGAATTAAGATAAAGGAATTAATTGCATAGAAAGTAAAATGATGTGTGCTGATTTGTGAGTACTTAAATGTTGTTGGATGTTTAAGATGGGGGCCTTATATTGTTATTGATCCATTTTTATGATAGTGGATATTTAAATGACTAAATAACCATAGTATAAATTTGTCTTTTATGGCTAACAAAAGGGTAAATTTGTGAATGGATAATTTAGTTAATAATATGATAAAACAAAAGCAAAATGGTGCTCATCTTTGCTTCTTAGTACCGAAAATGCAAAAGAAAAGAAGGAAGAAAAGCTTTGAAAATTTCGGCAAGGGTTAAGCTTGAATTAAGGTATGTTTGAGCTCGGTTATTAATAATTTCTACGTTTTTGTGATCGTTGCTTTGTGCTTTACAAAAGCCATGCTTGAATTTTGAGTATTGATGATGTTTGTGTGAGATGCCATTGATGCTATATTGAGCTTTGTGATGATTTTTGGTGTTAAATGAAAGATATGAGTTAGATGAACATACTTTGTTCTTGAAGTTTTGATAAATTTAGCTAATTAGGGCTAAATTGAGAAAATGGAAGGTTAAGGGACTAAATAGCAAATTTGATGAAATATTTGGACTTATATAATCCCTAGAGAGGTTCGGCCAAGCATGTGCATGTGTGGAATTTGTGAATTTGATGTTTTGTGAAAAACGGACTAAAGTGTCAAAATGTGTAAATGTGAGGTCTAATTTGTAAATAGCCCTAAAAATATGTGTTTGGATTGAATTGAATGAATTAGTGAATAAATAGGTTAATTCTGAATATGTTTAGATCAAGAATTAAGGAAAAAGGACTTAGATCGTGGGAAAGCGAAAGTGACAGAGTAACCGTTTTCATACCAATAAACCGAATCCGAGGTAAGTCACTATGCAAATAAATGTACTTGCATGAAATTGTAATTGTTTATGTGACTAATGTTGATAATGGATGCTTATAAGAGGATTATGTATATAAATTCCGTGATAAGTTTAATATAGTAAGTAAGTTCGAATATAATACAAGTTGTTAGTTTATATCTATGTGATGGGAATTGAATGATAGTGATTGAATTAGAAATGCTACATGTATGATGATGAGAAATGAGGCACTAAGTGTGCATATTTGAAATTATGATGGAGTTAAATAGCAATGTGTGTGTGAAGTCATGGAAGCTTCGGCTTTTATGATTAGCACTGTGTGTGCGATACCGAATTAAGTTTGGTTTTGTATTAATGCACTAAGTGTGCGATGTCATTTAGGTCTCGACAACGAATCACGGCACTAAGTGTGCAATTATAAGAAGTGAATAGCACTGTGTATGTGATGATATGAAAGCTTCGGCTTATTGAATTGGCACTGTGTTTGCGATATCGAGACAATTCGATTAAAAGAATAGGCATTAAGTGTGCGATTATAAGAAATGAATAGCACTGTATGTGCGATGATATGAAAGCTTCGGCTTATTGAATTGGCACTGTGTGTGTAACATCGAGACAAGTTGATTAAAAGAATAGGCACTAAGTGTACGAAACTGAAATTGAAACAGAAATTAATAGCACTGCGTGTGCGATGATATGAAAGCTTTGGCTTATTGAATTGGCACTGTATGTGCGACACCGAGACAAGTTGGTTAAAAGAATAGGCACTAAGTGTGCGATGATTAATATGCTTCAATTGTGTATATAGCACTGAGTGTGCGATTAAGTTGAACAAATATTAAAGGATGATCGACATGTAATATCGAGCATTGAATACCTTGGAAGTTGAATAATTACGTGTTAGCTAAGGTATGTATTGAACCTTTATGGTTGATGAGTTATTAACATGTAACACCCCTATCCCGTGTCCGATCACTGGATTAGGGTTAAAGGCATTACCAGACAGATCAAAAACATTTACAGAATTTAATCGTACAACCATTCATCAATATCAATCATAATGTCCCTTAAGTAGGTCATCGAGACCTTAACCATGCTTATAAAACGAGTCGGGACTAAACCGAAACACATAAGAAATTTCATAAAAATTTGAAACTTTTCTAACATACAGGGGACACACGGCCGTGGGGGTATGCCGTGCCTCACCCACGGCTACTTGACACTCCCGTGTGTCCTCCCGTGGTAGTATATTGCCAAAATCAACACGGTCACCAAGCACGCCCGTGTGCTAAGGCCGTGTGCTAATAGATCACATACTGCGGTAATAACAAATGCCAAACTTTTATGACATTTATCCGACCATTCAAATCTGACATCTTTCTGAAGTAATCTAGTCAACGGAGTAGCTATAGTCGAGAAGCCTTTAACAAATCTGCAGTAGTAACCAGCTAAACCCAGAAAACTACGAACTTCGGACACGTTCTTTGGAGGTTTCCATTCCAAAATAGCAGAAATCTTGCTCGGATCAACACTAATCCCAGAAGCTAACACAATATGCCCCAGAAAACTGACCTCATTCAACTAGAATTCACATTTGCTAAATTTTACGTACAATTGCTTTTCTCTCAAAGTTTGCAACACAATTTTCAAATGTTCTGCATGCTCATTCTCATCACGTGAGTAAATCAAAATGTCATCAATGAATACAACAACAAATTGATCCAGATACGGTCTGAAAATTTTGTTCATCAAGTCCATAAAAATAGCAGGAGCATTGGTTAGTCCGAATGGCATAACTAAAAACTCATAATGCCCGTACCTCGTTCTAAAAGTAGTTTTGAAATGTCTGAATCTTTAACTCTCAATTGGTAGTATCCCGATCTCAAATCAATCTTGAAAAACACAGTAGCTCCTTTTAATTGATCAAACAAATCATCAATTCTGGGCAAAGGATATTTGTTCTTTATAGTCACCTTATTCAACTTACGATAATCGATACACATTCTCATCGTGCCATCTTTCTTTTTCACAAACAGTACAGGAGCACCCCAAGGCGAAAAAATCGGTCTAGCAAACCCTCTGTCAGTCAATTCTTGTAGCTATGACTTTAACTCTTTCAACTCTGTTGGTTCCATTCTATTCGAGCTATCGAAATAGGTGTTGTACCAGGCAACAATTCAATACCAAATTCAACTTCACGAATTGGAGGTAAACCCGGTAACTCTTCAAGGAACACATCAGAAAAATCACAAACAATAGGTACTGATTCAACTTTCTTCTCGGATACTTTTGAATCAATCACATAAGCAAAATATAATTCATGCTCCTTTTTCATATAACTCTGAGCTTTCAAAACGGATATCACAGCAGGCAATCCATTCAAATCATCAGACTCAATCCGTACAATCTTATCATTCGGACTTCTTAAATCAATAGATTTTCTTTTACATTTCACAACGGCATCATGCATAAACAACCAATCCATTCCCAAAATAATATCGAATTCATCAAATGGCAGTAGCATTAGATCAGCAAGAAAACAGATATCTCAGAACATTAACGGACAGTTCTTGCATACTTTGTCAACCAGGACACTTTTACCTAAGGGGTTCGATACTTTTATATCAAATTCAGTAGACTCTACAAGCAAAGTCTTGCTGAATACTAAATTCATGCATATATATGAATATGTAGAACCAGGGTCTATCAAAGCAATCATAGTAGTATCGTAAAAAGTAAAAGTACTTGTTATAACATATGCTCTGACAGGCGCTCTGGCTTCGGATCTGACAACATTGTCTCTCATAGTTCTCTTACTACCACTGATATTCTTTACATTCTTTGATGATCGACCTCTCACAGATGCATTATCAGATCTCGGATTCTAAACAGTCTTGGTTCAACAGTTTCAGGACAATCTCGGATAAAATGATCAAGTGATCCACATCTAAAGCAAGCTCTGTCATTTATTCTACAACTTCCCAGATGTCTTTTTCCACAATGTTTACATTCTGGTTCTCTCAAATTGAACATTACCAACACTAGCCACTGAAGTTGCTGGGTTTTTGGAACTCATTTGCGATCTACCTCTATTTTTGTTCAAATGTCCCACATTTTCTCTGGAACGACTTTGATTATCTCTGTATCTCTTCGAAGCAGACTGAAATGATTTATTTTGAAATCTCTTTCTTGTATCTCGAGCTTCAGATTTAGCTCTTCTTTTATCCTTCCCGAGTGCTTCAGCTTTGCAAGCTCGGTCAACGAGTGTAACGAACTCTTTTATTTCTAGGATCCCAACCAGCAAACAAATATCTTCATTAAGACCGTCTTCAAATCTTTTGCACATTATAGCTTCGGAAGATATACACTCTCGGGCATATTGACTTAATCGCACGAACTCTGGTTCATATTCTGTAATAGTCATACGGCCTTGCTTTAGTTCCAGAAATTCTTTTCATTTCTGATCGACGAATCTCTCACTGATTTATTTCTTTCGAAACTCAATCTGAAAGAAATCCCATGTAACCCGTTCTCTCAGAACAAAAGAAATTAAAGTTTTCCACCATTGATAAGCCGCATCTCGAAGCAAGGATACAACACACTTTATACATTCATTCGGAGTCAGTGACATTTCATCGAAAACTCAATTAGTATTTTCAATCCAGAACTCAGACTTTTCAGCATCATCAGTATTATCTTCAGCCCCATACTTACAAATCTTGTCAACTAGAGGCTTATTTAACAGATTCGAATACATAACCGGTGGCACAACTGTAGTCTGAGGGGGATTAACTAGGGGCGGGGGTTGTGAAACAGTTGGGTTGTTTCTCATGAATTGAGTGAACCACTCACTCATCATCTGGAAGAAAGCTTGTTTAGCTTCTCCCTCATGACAAAGCTTGTTTAGCTTCTCCCTCATGACCGTCAGAGTCTCAAATCGAGGGCATCGTCCCTTGGCGGGAGCGAGCCCATTACTTTTTACGTCGTCAGCTATGGCTCTTTCGGGATCTATTGCTATACAGAAATCACATTTTACACGTCAGGATTCATCACACATCACAGTTCAAATATATGGCATGTATAGCTAGACTCTGACATGCTACGTTAGTCCGAGAATCAACTAAATCGTAGCTCTGATACCAACCAAATGTAACACCCTATCCCGTGTCCGATCATCAGATTAGGGTTAAAGGCATTACCAAACAGATCGAAAAAATTTATAGAATTTAATCGTACAACCATTCATAAATATCAATCATAACGCCCCTTAAGTAGGTCATCGAGACCTTAAGCATGCTTATAAACAGAGTTGGGACTAAACTGAAACACATAAGAAATTTCATAAAAATTTAAAACTTTTCTAACATACAGGAGACACACGGCCGTAGGGGTAGGCCGTGCCTCACCCACGGCTACTTGACACTCCGTGTGTCCTCCCCGTGGTAGTATACTACCAAAATCAACACGGTCACCAAGCACGCCATGTGCTAAGGTCGTGTGCTAATAGATCACATACTGTCATTTTTCACACGGCCACCAAGCACACCTGTGTCGAGGCCGTGTACAATTTAAGCCACATTCTACCAATTTAACCACGGTCTTAGGCACGCCCGTGTGCCTCAACCGTGTAACATTATAGGCCCTTTTACAAGGCCAATATGCCACCCACTTAGGGTCTTCCTACAAGCAATATATACCTAAACATAATATGCATATATGGCAACCAAAACATATCAAATGGTTCACTTCATCCATACATTCAACACCAATTCCATTCATACCAAATTACAAACTAGATCCTACATCATTTCAAACATGTATCATCCATTTGCTTAACCAAAACTTAACCATTTCATATGCATCAAAACATACTAAATATATGCTTCATAACTCTTTCATTGAAACATTTATCAACTCAAAAACTTGCCAATACACATGGCCATGCTCACTTCATAAACATATACACCTATCTAGCTTATGCATGCCATAATTAGCCATATACATTTTCAAAAGGGTACTAAAATAAGTTTAGTAGTGTGATGACGATCCTTGACAATCCTGAGCCTTCAGTAGCTTCGACGACCTATAAAATAGAGAAAACACACACACAGAGTAAGCTTTCCAAAAGCTTAGTAAGTTATATACAAATAAACACATTGGCACATATATATCGATCACTTAGCAACTAACATATATATAACTTGGTTCATAAACTCATGGCCACATTTGCCACATTCAACATTTTAAGATTCACATTCTCATTTTCAATCATACTCTTCGTCATATCAAAGTCATATGGGTACTTACCTTTTATACCCACTTAATGTGCATTCAACGTACCTGAAATGGATAATCACTCACGTATTGATCATATCTCGGATATACCATTCGTATTGTAGACTTGCCCATTGAACCCTTAGGAACCTAGTAGGATACTCAGAAAGCTCGGAATAGTAGTACAATACCAACATCCCAGACGAGGTCTAACATGCACTTGTATATCGATGCCACTATCTCAGATAGGGTCTTACACGTACATCATAACGATGCCAACGTCCCAGATGTGGTCTTACACGAGTCAATATGATGCCGATGTCCCAGACATGGTATTACTCATAAAGTTCATATCGATGCCTACGTCCCAGACGAGGTCTTTTACATATAATTCATATCGATGCCTACGTCCCAAACGAGGTCTTACACAAAATTTCAAATCAACGCCAACGTCCTGGATGTCTTACATGATAAAATAGAACAGATACCTATGTCATGACATGGCTAATCCTATCCATTCCTAGGTTCGTATGGGACTTCTCGGCTTTATCACTATATCGAACTTATTTTAGAATCCACGCACTAAGCATCTCATACTCATTCATTTTCATCGATAGACATATGAATACAAATATTCAATTCAATATAGATAAGTCTATTTGCATAGTGACTTACCTCGAATTCGGTTTATCGAACGGAAACGGCTACTCGATTATTTTCGCTTTCCCGCGATCTAAGTCCATTTTCCTCGATTCTTGATCTAAACATATTCAAAATTTATCCTTTTATTCACTACTTCATTCAATTAAATCCAAACACATATATTTAAGGCTATTTGCAACTTAGCCCTCACATTTGCACATTTTATCAATCTAGTCCAATTTACTCAAAACATCAAATTTCACAAGATCAATACATACACAAGCTTAGTTGAATACATATACATCACATACAAGCCCACATTTCTCATCAAACTTGCAATTTAGTCCCTCAATTTACCATTTTTATAATTTAGCCCATTTAGCTAAATTTATCAAAACTTCAAGAACAAAACATGTTTATCAAACACATATCTTTCATATTTCACTATTAAACATCACAAATAACATGAGTTCATCAAAGTCTCATTTCACAAACATCATCAATCTTCAAAATTGAAGCATGGGTTTAGAAGCATTCGAAGCAACGATTATGAAAACATAGAAATTATCAAAAATCGAATCAAATTCATACCTTAATCAAAGAGTATTATGACCGAATGCCCAAGCTTTATCTTTTCTTTTTCTTTTCTTTATTTGCAAATTTCAGCACTCATAAAAGATGATAACTATCATCTTTCCTTTATTTCTTTTATTATTATCATATTATTAATCCATTTACTAAAATACCCTTTCATTTAATATAAGAAAACCTA
Source organism: Gossypium rotundifolium (assembly GCA_025506655.1). NCBI lineage: Eukaryota > Viridiplantae > Streptophyta > Magnoliopsida > Malvales > Malvaceae > Gossypium > Gossypium rotundifolium. The sequence continues at coordinate 26,837,816 of CP106727.1, forward strand.
TATATAACAAGGGCACATTTGACCTTTATCCATCCACTATCTAAATAGTGGTCTTATTGCCTCATAAGGCCTTCTCTTTTAAAATCCATAACACCTTGATACTTAACAAATATCATGCAACTTTCACATTCAATGCATTTCAGTCCTTTTGTCAAATTAAACATGCAAACAGACAAATTCGCTTACAAAAATTTATCACATGGTAATTAACATATCAATGGCACATAAAATAATATTAAAATATTATACAAACTCTGATTTGTGGTCCCAAAACCACTGTTCTAACTAGGGTATAAATCAGACTATTACAAAATAAGTTACAAATGAGTGAATGAGTATTTCAGCTATGGCTGGGACATTGGTATTGTACAATTGTTTTGAGTTTTCAAGTATCTTATTTGATTCCTATTGGTCAACGAGCAAGTCTGTAGTACGAATAGCAAATCTGAGCTTTGATACGTTAAGTGAATGAATATCTATTACAGGTGTGTTGCTTATATACTAATGGTGTATATGAGGTAAGTATCCATGTGAGCATATTATGATAAGTACATAAAATTGATAATATGATGTGTAAATTCTTGACTAGATAAAATAGATGCAAATATGATATGTGATTTAGAAATAGGGTAAGTTATGGCTAAGATTATGAGTTCAAGAAAGAATTAGGTGATTTTATCATGAGAACCATATTGGTCATTCTATTAATTTGGTTATATGCAATTCATGTTAAGTTTGTTTATATATTGACTTACTAAGCTTTGTAAAGCTTACTCTGTGTGTATATTTTCTCTATTTATAGGTCGTCAAAGCTACTAAAGGCTCGAGACCATCAAGGATCATCATTACACTACTAAAATCATTTTGGTACACTTTGAATATGTTTATGGCTAGATATGGCATGTATAGGCTAGTCCTTGATATGAGATGTAAAATGAACTTAGCCATGTGATTTGGCTAGTTATGTTTTGGTAATATGCTTAAAGGAATATGATATGTAAAGTGTTTTGGTATGATTAGTTGATATATGAAATAGTTATGAGATGGTATGTATATAGATGATTGGTGCTTGGGCATAATTGAATTTTGGTCATACAAATTGGTATGTTTAGATTGGTTAGTCATTTGGGTATGTTTTAGTTGCTATATATAAACATGTTATGTGTTGGTAAGTGATACTTGTAGGTAAGACCCAAATGGGTGGCTTGTGGGTCTTACAAGTGACCTATTATGTCACACGGTCATGGCACACGGGCGTGCCTAGCAATCGTGGGGTAAAAGTCAGTAGCTAGCTTAAGGAGTACATGGTCATGGTAAGGGCGTGCTTAGAGGTCGTGTGAGAAATGGCAGTATATGACTTATAGGGACACGGCCATAGTACACGGGTGTACTTGGTAGCCGTGTTGATTTTGGAAGTATATAACCACGTGGAGGACACACGGGTGTGTCTAGTAGCCGTGGGTGAGGCAGACCTACCCCCACAGGCGTGTTTCCTGTATTTAGAAAAGTTTTTAATTTTCCATGAAATTTTGTATGTGTTTCGATTTAGTCCCGATTCGGTTATAAGCATATTTTAGGTCTCGATGACCTACTTAAGAGACATTATGATTGATATTGATGAATGACTATATGATGATTTTCGTAGATGTTTTCGATCTGGCCGGTAATGCCTCTAACCCTAGCCCGGCATCGGATACGGGTTATGGGTGTTACAAAGATAATTCGGGATACATAACGTCACCATTAAAGAAGAAGCTATTCGCGAATAATCAACTTATTCAGGTATGGTATCTAAAGAATAGATTAATCAAAATTTCTTCTGAATTGATTTCTTTAATGAATGGGATAATATGGGATTATTGATGACTATATTAGTTAGTGGAATAATGTTTGAATTGCAAAGATATTTGAATGCAGCAGTTATAGTCGAGTATCTTATGATGATCTTTTCTGGGTATTTTGTATGTTCTTTTTATCCTCAGATGTATATGCAATGGTTTACTTTCATATGTGATTCTTATCATATGAGAACGCTAGCTAACCGTAATGTTAGACTGAAGTATTGTTAGGTTGGTTGATTTATGATTGGCATTATTTTATCTTTCTTTGGCATTCTATTCCATTATGTTTGGTAGAAAAAATCGACTATAAAACTCATATGATGCTATTATTCTATTTCTACTGGTTGTCATTCTGAATTATATATATGCAATTTATGTTGTCTCTATCACAACTGATTCCAGTGAGCATGAGCGGTATTCTTCTTCTGGATTTTCTCTGAGGGATCATCGATCTCTTTGTCATTCAATATAGGTTGTATTCTCGGAAAAGAGATTCACATCTTGGATTTCATTATATTAGTTTTCTTATCATTTTATGGTCTAATTTTATCTATCAAACATAGTTCACCTGTAAAGGATATTTATTGGTCGGAGGTAATTACATTTATCACAATTATAAATCTTGGTTCGATCATGGAAGCTCGGTGACATAGATCTTAGATTATAGAGGTTGTGTTACTGCATTGGTTGTTATTGGGACTACATTCTACTTTCCTCTTCTATTTAGGAGTGCACTATTGATGTTGAGGTTTTGTTCTATCTATATGGTTGAAACGTCAATCTTATTATAGCACTATGGTTTTAATCTATCTAATGGTTGTGGATCGGGTAAGGTTCAAATTATATTCCTTTTCTAGCTTTTGTGAAACGGAGGCATTGGCAAAAGTGTAGACATTGGAAGATCGAGCTCAAAGTTGTATATTAGTTCTCATTCTTCAAGTAATCTCGAATATGTCAATTAGTTAAAACATGATGTTATGTTTTGTTTGAGTTAATGCAGCTTGTAGAAATATTTGATTGTACTCTAAGTGAATTATGATAGATTGTATGTTTGGGTTGTCTTGACAATAAGAAGAAGGGATTATTCTAAAATTTATTATCCGATAGATAAAATCGACTTAGTTTTTTTAATCAGAGTGGGTTATTCATTTGAAAAGTTAATTGAGTTATACGCATTTGAGTTTATCCTCAAGTCCGGGAATAAATTTAGTGCATTCACGGGTAAATTGACGAACAATCAGAATGAGATATTCATATTCTAGAAGACATGATACAAAAATAGATCTATTAGAATAGTTCTAATTGAGAAATGTTATTATGGGTTATATTCGTATATATAGTTGAAGCTATCGTGCTCGTGTTAAATGATATTGGTTGACGCTTTCCATGTAAAGGGAATAAATATCAGTTGAAAGTTATAGATGCAAACATGTCAGAAGCATTAGTTAGAGTTTGATAATCTGGTTTCCTCAGTTCTGTTTTGACATACGATCACTAAGGAATCTCTTGGTAGTTATACTACTAATGATAAAGTCATTGACACACGGCCGTGTGACCCCGCAATTTGAAAAATTCCTTCTTTTTCTAAAAAATTCTATATGTTTTTGATTTAGTCCCAATTTATTTCTAATGTGTTTTTAGGGTCTTGAAGGCTCGTATAAGGGACAATATGAATAATGTTGTAACACCCTAAATTTGGGCCTAGAAGTATTGGGCTTATTGGGTTTTGGGCTTTGGGTCTCAGAAAAATTTTAAGTGAGCAAGGAAATGACAAATTGCATGTTTGCTTTAATGGTTAAGGAATTTGGAGTGTCTAGGGGTGTTGGAGATGTTCTGGGATCAAGTAAGGGTATAGGAAAATTTTTGTTTTAGCCCTAGGGAACAGAAACCTCAATTAGTAGGCCTTTTAAATAAATGCAGAATGAAAATGACACAAGAAGAGGTTGTGGTGTAGTGGCAAAGTGATGCCACTTAGGGAGTAGGGAGGTGGCATCATTAGCAGGTGAAGAGGTCCAAGGTTTGAGGCTTGAGAGTGGTAAATTGGAGGTTTTATTTTTTCCTTCTAGATGGTTAGTAGTGGCGTTGGAGTGGACTCTGGAAGGGAGTGTTCAGGAGAGAAAATTAAAGTAAAGATAAGAGAGAAAAGATAGGAGATTGAGGTGTGGATATGTTGGTGCCGCATGGGACTCTAGGGGGAAGGGAGTTTCGGCTTTTGGATATAAAAAGTGATGTCGAATTCTTTTGAAAGGTTCCATTACTTTTCTTTTCCCCTCAGCCGAATTCTTCCATTTACCGAAAAAAAGAAACCATCATTCCTTTGCCAAAATTTTGTTTTTCCCTATAGCCGAATCTATTTTTTTTCAAATTCTCGCATAGCCAAGCTTTTCTATTGTTGAATTACCATCATCTTCTCTTACCAAAATCCCTATTAGTGCTGAATCTTTGTGGTTATTCCTCCATCGCAAATCGATTATTATCTACTATCAGTCAAGGTTAAAAGCTGAATTTAGGCCGTAGGATCGAAAGTGGATTTGGTAAGTATTCGGTTAACCTCTCTTGTACGTTTTGCTAAAAGATGAAAGGCTATCTAACTGTCCTGTCGTTAACTCTGTGGAAACAAGGATGAGGTTCAAAGATCACAAGCGTGGTAGGATCGTTAGCAAGGGTAAGTGTACTCAACTCGATTGTGGGTTAAGTAAATGGCCGAGTGTGTATCTTTAGGGGTGACTTGTATGGATTATGAGTCATTCAAATTTTGATAATGTATGTGTGGGTGCAGATCTAGGGGATACTCCTGATTAGTAGTTAAGGGCTATTAGAGCCCGGTGGCAAACGGTAAGGTTATGGTAAGGTTTCAGATTTTGGTAGATACTTTGATTAAGTATGAGTGATTGATTGAAGGTTGGTTGGTTGTAGGTTCAAGATCAAGGATAGTTTAGCACGTCCCAGTGACCAGGTGTGCACAAACACTATACGCACACGACATCAGCAATGCCGAAAAGTCGAAAAGCCGAAAGTGGCTTAAGGGGCCCGGTGGGCCCTGAGGCTAAGTTTTGTGAAATTGTTTGATTTGGTTATATGAATAGAGTTAGTCATGCATGTTACTTGATCTGGAATTGTTTTGGGTCTAATAGGCCATAAGAATAAGATTTGGGCCTAATGGGCCATAAGGGTGTGATTTAGGCATAAAGGGCTATATGAACGTGAAATGGGCTTGATAGGCTTTATGGCAACATAGACATGTATGCTAGGGTTTAATGGACTTTAGGTCTATTCCGAACAAATCTTAAATCGCATAAGACTTAATCTAATAGTTAAACATGTCTGTGGACACGTCGTTGGGCTAGAGTGTGGCAAAGAACATATGCATGTCTAAGATTGGATCTAGGGAGAGCTTGGTACTTAAGCGGTCCTAGTGGCCCACCTCCTCTTTTCTAGAATCCTACCGTGCATAGTGTCTGTTTACTTTAGCCGCAAGGATTTGTTAATGGGCCAAAGTTCGTAACTAAAACCCGAGAGGGACTAAATACCCCTAATTTGAAAAATTACCAAAATGTCCTTAGATTGGCAAAATTACTAAAATACCTCTAATTTGTAAAATTACCAAAATACCCTTGATTTGTGAAATTACCAAAATATTCCTAATTTATAATTTTCCAAAATACCCCTATTTTACAAAATTACCTAAATACCCCTGTAAGGTAGAATTACGATAATACCCTTATAGGGTAGAATTATGAAAATATCCTTGATTGTGAAGTGATGAAAATACCCCTACGTGAAGAGTATGAGTTTTTATGGATGTTACTCATGTGCATGCTACACTCATATGATATTCTGTTTAGTATGCATATGGGTGGGAATTATGGTACGGAGGAAGAATTTGAAGATCGCATAGTCGCTTAACGACCGTGGATCCACCGATGGCTTTAAGCCCATTATATGATTAGCATATTTGCTGCAACGTTGAGTAGTGCCGCTGTTAGTGCTACCTTTGGAGTGTAGCGGATGGGTGGGTCGATTTAGAAATCCCCATAGGAGTGTAGGGTTGGAAAGGAAATGGAGTGTAGCGGATGGACTTTTGGGGAGGGTTTTGCATAACTTTGTTTTCATGTGATATGATATGATATGATATGAGGTCGTTGTGGGATAAGGCCCAAGACCATCGATTTTGATAGGAATTAGGCCCAATGTGATAATTTCATATTGAATTGTTTGCCAAGGGTTGTACACACTGAGTTTCGAAACTCACACCCTCCTTATTTAATGTTTCAGGTGACGCTCAGTAGATGGCTTGACGTGGAAGGGGACTCGGAGATGGCCACTTTGCAAGTTAATTAGAAGTTTTGTTTATTTGTTTCGAATGACTTTAAATTTAAATACTTTATTTTCATTGGTTGTAATAAGACCTTGTATCTCCAATTTGACGTTACTTATGGGTTTTATTATTATTTCCGCTGCTTAATTTTTATTTTAACTTAAATAAATTTCTAAAGTTTAGCAAGGTTTTCAAAATAACTTTAACTTATGGACTTTTACTTAAAAACATGGGTTTTTAACAAGTTTCGAGGATTTGGGGCCTTTAAGCCTTAAATTTTAACTTAGTAAAATCGATTTGGAATTGTCCTTGATGTGACATCACCAGATTTGGTCATAAAGTCTGGGCCGAGTTTGGGGGTGTTACAGATATTGATTAATTTTTCTATGATTGATGTTGAGTTATTAAATGATTAAATTTTTTAATAGTTGAAACGTGAACTTCGATAATGCTCTGTAACCCTATTCCGACAACGGATATGGGTTAGGGGTGTTGCAGTCTACGACATGGTCATCTAACCCAAGTCATTGAGTTACACGATTTAAGACACAGGATGGGACATGATCGTGTGTCCCATTGTTTGAATATCACACGGTCTGGGCTATGTCACATGGCCGTGTGACCCTGTTTTCAAAATTTTCAACTTTTCCCCAAAATTTTTGAATTGTTTTAATTTAGTCCCGAATTGATTCCAAACTATTTTTAAGGCCTCAAAGGCTCAATTTAAGGCCCAAATGTATATGTTTGCTAGGTTGGTAATGAGTTTTAAGTAATTAATTTTAAATGACATTATTGATTTGTTTTGAAGTTAATTGTTTGGATTTGTGTGGTAATGCTCCATAACCCTAATTTGACGACGGAAGCAGGTTAGGAGTTTTACAAAATAGGTGGTTGAGGCATACGATGTTAAAATTAATAGAGATATTAAAGAAATTTTAAGCAATATTTTTTAGGATAAACTATAAAATAGTCAACCAACTATTTGCATGATTCTGTTTTGGTCACCCAAGTTTAAAATTTTCTATTTTAGTCACCAACATTTTCAAAATTTAATAATTTGGTCAGTCATTTGCTAAATCACTAACAGAAGCCTTTTTTCATTGGCATAATAATAAATTTGTCCTTCCAATATTTAAAAAATTATCAGTTTGGTCCAAATTCTAAAAAATTCAACAAATTTAACCACCAACTTTATAAATTCTGCCAATTTAGCCTTGATTCTTAAAAATTAAAAACATTAAAAATAAAAATATTTAAAAGTTCATTTTTCGATAAAAATACATAAAAAATTATAAATAAGTTAAAAATAAATGAATACCCATTTTCTCTTTCTAACACAAATTTTATTTATTAAATATTATTGGCTTAAGGGTAAAAACTCCATTAGTAAAAAATAAAATGTAGTTAATGTAACAACCCTTTTTTTAATGGTGTCGAAAATAATGGTTTTGAGACCACACTTACGGCATTTAAGTCTATAAATATTAATTATTTAATATTTTAATACTTATGAGGTCCTTAGGGTCGTATTAAATTTTGGTTTGAAATTTTAATATTTAGATAGTTAATTAAAGAAAAGGACTAATTCATAAAAGATGTAAAACTTCATCACTATTGATTTATAATGATTAAATGGTTTAATTATCATAGGTGGAAGGATTTAAATGGTAATTATACCATTTTTATATAGTGGGACGGTTAATAAGTGAATTTTTATACATTTTATATGTTAATTTTTAAGATTACATTAATAATAAAGTATTAAAACATAAAAAAATGGTCATCTTCCAAAACACCATCTTCCACTGATTTTGAACAAGAAAAACCTCCATTGAAGAGTTTGAAGGATTGGCTATGGTTAACCCTTGCATGTAAGTTCGTTTTGAGTTTATTTCTTAAAATTTTTATGTTTTTGATATTGTTGCAACTAGGTCAAGCAAACTCGTACGTCCGTTTTTTAAAATATTAAATGTTTTAGAATGTGCCATGGATGAGTTTGAGATGTTTGTGAAAATTTGTGATAGATTACTAAACTTGGTTGTTGAATAGGATTATTTTGTAAAGTAATTTTTGTTCATTTTAATGTTAAAGGATTAAATTATTTAAACGGTAAAAATTTATAGTATTGTTGTGAAATTATGTTAAATAGAGGGCTTTATAGATGTAACACCCCTAACTCATACCCGTTCGCCGGAATAGGATTACAAAGCATTATCAAGTTTATATTTCAAAACAAACAAAAATTTTAAACATTTTAATTCATATAATTAATCATAACAAAACCAAACAATAACATGCATATCGTCCCTTATACGAGCCCTCGAGGCCCTAAAAACACATTGAAAACAAGTAAGGACTAAATAAAAAATATTTAGAATTTTTTAGAAAAAGATGAAAATCTTCAAACTACAGGGGTCTCACTGCCGTGTGACCAGGCCATGTGACTCACACGACCGAGAGACATGCCCGTGTCTTAGGCCGTATGGACATTCAAAAATAGGGACACACTGTCGTGTCTCAGGCCATGTCCATGCCCGAGTAACTCTCTGACTTGGGTCACACGGTAAAGCCACACGCCCATGTGCCAGGCCGTGTAACTCTCAAAATGCAACTTGTAAAAATCTACAGCCATGACACCTGGCCATGTGTCACACACAGCTGAGACACACACCCGTGTCTCTGACCTTATGGACAAAAAATAAGCCATTTTTGTAACATCTCGATTTTGGGTCTAGTTGGAACAGTGGTTTCGGGACCACAAATCTGAAAAATAAAAATTCATTTTATTATATTTTTATGGTCTACGGTTTTATGGGACGATTTCGTGAAAATTTCGTTTTAAAATTTTGACGTTTGGGCACTTAATTTAGTCAAAAAAACTAAATTGCAAAAAGTGCAAGACTTGAGTTCTATATGTTAAAGGTGTCCAATTGCTATGAGATTTTAAATTAGAGGTCCTTAAATGGTAATTAGACCATTGGTTAAGTTGGTGTGGTATGTTTTCAAAGTTTTTCATTAAGGGTATTTTAGTAATTAAATGAATTAAAAGCCAAATTAAAAGCCAATTTTGTCCATCTTCTTCCTCATGGCTAAAATTCACAAGGGGAAGCCATAGCTAAGGTTTGGCCACTTCCAAGCTTAATTGTAAGTCCGTTCTAGCCCCGTTTTTAATGCTCTTTACATTTTTGAAGTCATTGTAACTCGATCTTTCTATTTCTAGCATCAATTTGAAGAGATGCCAAGGTCTAAAGTTTTACCCTTGATGGATATTTGTGTATTTTGATGTGTAATGGTAGAAAATGCATGTTTGGTGTATGATAAACGACTTTTGCTAAGTGATTTTCGGTGAAAATGCCTAAAAGAACTTGTTTGTAAAAGTTATAAAATGAGTAGAAAAATGTGAATAAATGAGAAATGTGGGATTTTATGAATATGAAAATGGTTCGGCTAGGCTTGGGTATTAAAGAAATTGAATGAAAATCATTTTACGAGCCTATGGACTAAATTATAAAAATGTCAAACTTTAGGGGCAAAAATTTAATTTTTGCCATTATGTGATTTTGGGCTGATTTGGATAGTATAATGATTAAATAAGTTAAATTTGATATTACAGATCAAGAAAAATGAGGTTCAGACCTAGAACGGGAGAAAAATGAGTATTTGATGATTTCGTCCTTTTGCCCTTTTATACCGAGGTAAGTTCGTATGCAACTAATGCATTGTTATATTTATGTTTTAAATTCTTTAATATTGTATGAATTGTGATTGACTCTTTGGATGTATTCGGCAAAGTTTCATCAAGTGAGAAATCCCGGTTAAACCTTAGGAATAAATAGGATACAAATGTCATGACATTAGGGTTACTGAGATTACGTGTAAGACCATATCTGGGATATGGCATCGACATGAGACTTCGTGTAAGACCATATCTGGGATATGGCATTGATATAAGACTTCGTGTAAGACCATAGCTGGGCTATTGGCATCGATAAGAGATCCCATGTAAGACTATATCTGGGATATGGTATTGGTATAATATTGTGTGTGTGAGATTCCCGAGTATCCTTTAGTATTCCAAGTGGTTTAATGGGAAATTCAACGAGTATGTTAAAGATGAGAAAGTATGTGAATATGATATGTGATGGTACAGGTATGTACATAAAACTCAAAGAAAATGAGTTTAGTATATGATGAACAAGTGGTAAGATTGTGATTGAGTAAATTGTGCTTGTGAAGCTTAAATGGCATTTATGTTGAAACCTGTTATGTAATTTATATGATGAGCTATTAGTATATGATAATTATGTTGATATGTGTTAAGTTGATATTAAATGACATTTATGTTCATATGACATTTATGAAGTTTTAATGACATTCATGTTGATATATGTTATTTAATTCATATGATGAGCTATAGGCAAGAATGTGATTGAATAAATTATGCTCATGAAGTTAATGACATTCATGTTGAAATATGTCACATTATTTATATGATGAGCTGTTGGTAAGATTGGGATTGAGTAAGTTGTGTTTATAAATTTTAATGACATTTATGTTAATATTTGTTAAGTTATTTGTATGTCAAGTATATGAATAATGTTTTGTATTATTTGCATATGAACTTACTAAGCTATATAGATTACCCCCTTTCTTTACCTTATTTTATAGTGTTATCAAGCTAGGGATCAGAGATCGTTGGAGATTCACATCACCTATCAAACCCTCTCGTTTCGGGTATTGATGATCTTAGTATTTTGAAAGTATGGCATGTATAGGGACTTAGTCATTTTGTTAAATGTGTCAATGTGATTGTAACCAATGTGTTGGCTTATAATTGTTAAAGGCTTGTTTTGATATTTGGCCATGCAGATTGGTTTATTTGGGCTATCATGTTTGTAAGCCTAAGTATATTTATATATGTGCTAATGTCTTTGATGATATGGTCATGGTATGCTTGGTAAATGATGGAAATGTGATTTATGACAAGAATGTGAAATGTTTGGCAATATGGTCTATTGATGAGTATGATAGATGTTGATATATTGGCATGTGTTGGTCATAATTGTGGATGTTTTGATTGCCTAAGTATGTTATGTATGTGCCTTGAATTGGTGTAAGTGTATGTGCGTACAAGGGTGGAAAATGGCTTGGTAAATAGCCTTTAATTTGTCCACACGAGTAGACACACCGGTGTGTGTCTAGGCCGTGTGCGACACAGTCTGCCCTACGGGCATGTGTTCTGACCGTGTGTCCCTTGCACATTAATTATTGCAAAATAGAATGTCTAGAATTGAGCACACGAGTAAAGACACGGGTGTTTGTCTCGGCCGTGTGTGCTACACGGCCTAGCACACGGCCGTGTGGCACAAGTCAGATAGCACCCCTAAATCGAACCCGGTCTAAAGCATAGGCGTGTCCCAGGGTCACACGGGCATGTCCCTTGGACCACATGGGCGTGTAAACCTGCAGTTAGCAAAAATTTTCTAAGTTTTATAAAAATTCCCTGAGTTCTCGGTTTAGTCTCGAACCACTTCCAATACATGTTTTGGGCCTCGTAGGCTCGTAATAGGGACTTCATGATCGAATATGAATGGTTTTAATTTGGAAGCAAATTTTATGACTTAGAATTGTGTGATTTCTTGTGTTATAAGCCTGGTAATGCCTCGAGCCCTGTTCCGGCATTGAATACGGGTAAGGGGTGTTACAATTTTCAAGCCATTTTTCTCACCCGTTCATGCACCAAACCATGCTATAATAAGCTATCCAATTAGGATACATAAGCATACAACCAATGTGTTCAAAAAGCACCTCAATCATAATCATTAAACATGTATATCCATATACATAAATTGGCTAAAAGTTCAACTAACTTATAACTAAACTTATGTCATAACTTACCACTTTGTTTACCTATCAAATTTCACACTAAAAGTACCAAACATGCCATTTTACATCTAGCACCAATAGCCATACATTTCATTTATAACAATTATACCAATTCACCACATTCAAACATTTCAAAAGACTATATCAACACCAACCATCAAAGCCATCTAAATGACACAAATCTAACTACATCTAGATGGTTCCAACAATCAACATGTATACAAACCATATTTCAACCATGCACATCTATTCAAAACCTTTTCAAGGCATACCATATCTTGACCATGTTGACGTCAATTCATCATATATCACTTTGGCCATTCAAACATGCTTTAACACATTATAAAATTAACACATATCAACAAGGCACCAAATGTACCAAGGCTACATCACCAAAAATGACATATACATGCCAAACACATCAATTAACATTTAGCTAATCATCAACCATAAGTTGACCTATACATGCCATTATTGTAACGCCTCAAAAATACCTGTTTATGATTCTGTATTAATTGACACAACTGTGTATCTACTTCAATGGTTAAGGTTTTTGGGAGTGTCTGAGAAGTCCTAGGTTCAAGCATTGACTTGGGAAAATTTTTGTTTTTATGTGAATTAAGCCCTATCTCTGGATAGTATACTTTTATTTAATTGTTTGTAAAAACATGTTAGAATGGGCCTGCTGGTCTGGTGGTTAAGTGGAGTGTCAATATGCTAGTGGAGTTGAGTTAGAATCCCTGTGCGTGCAAGAGAGTTGTTTTTTTTTTACTTACTTGTGTAGGAGTTTGAAGTAGGGTAAAATGGTAAGTGTTTAAGGTGTATGGGGAAGTAGTGGACAGTTTTGGAGTGTTTGAGGGGTGTAGGGAAGTGTGGGAGCGAATTCAAGGATAAATGGGAGAAAATTAGGGGATTATAGGGGAGAATATCTAAAATCTTATCATTTTCTTTTCTTTTTCGAAAAAAAAGAGCCAGTTTTCTCTCCATCTTTCTAACGATTTCTCTCCCCCATCTCTACCGTTTTCATTCCTCAATTCTTTCATTTGCTACCGAATTCTGCTTCTCTTCCCCCACCCTTAACATTTTTTTTGCTTTTCTTTGCGTCAATCATTCTTTTGTGGCAACCTTCGTTTCCGTCTGTACGGTAAGTGAAATAAGGTGGATTTGGTTTTCTTCTCAATTTTCGGTTTCTCCCCTTGTTGCTGGAAGTCTCTTGACATTTTTCCTATTCTTTCCCTAGCTGAACATTTGCCTTACTTCTTCCCCTTTTTAGATCCTTTTTTCTTTATCTTTTACTTTCTTCCTGCGCATCGTCCTCTCCGCTTTTTTGGTAAGTTGAGTTTTGTTTAAACTTTTAACTAGGATATGGACAAGTGTTTATATGGTTTCTTTTGGTGGTTAGGGGTTTATCGAAAGGCTATTGATCGCTCATCAACATTCAAAAGATAGGGGATTCCTGCTACTCGATATAAGATAATGGCTTATCACTCAAAAAATGATTAACGTGCTTCGAGATTTAGAGGAATTCAATGGTTTTATCGATTAATCAATTGTATATTGCCGATTTTAGGTACCGGGAGTGCTCGGGAGTTCTAGACATCAAGATCAAAGCAGGTGTGGGTAACCACAACACTAAAAATGAAAATCAACGAAAAGCCAAAAAATGGGGCTGTCGACGCCACACAGACCAGACCAAATTGGCCCGTATGGCCCACACGAGTGAACCACACAAGCGTGTGGGATTTTTGGGCCAAGGCCATTTTGGGCCGTGTGGGCCACATGGGAAGACAACATGGGCGTGTGAGCCCATTTTCACTACTTTGTTGCTAAGGTTATACGGGTCGCCCGAGTCGACTGCGATCCTACTGTAGGGTCGGCAAGCTTACCTAGACCCCTAATTGAATAAAATGACTGTATGGCTGATATATATATGCATGTTATTGAGCATGATGGGATTCTACTGATCTATTATTGTATGTACTGTTACCATGAGATAGCATGTCATAATTGTGTATTGCATTACATTGGGTTGGGGGTTGATGTTAATCGGAGGAAGTGTCACTGAAAGGCTTCGAGCCTAACTTACTAGCAGCTCAGTTGCAAGCTACTATCTAGTGCCGCTTACGGTAATATTTGGAGTGTAGGGATGGGTGGGTTGATTATATCGCCACATGGAGTGTAGGGTTGGATGGAGATGGTGTGTAGAGGCTATCTAGGTAGGATTCTATGACTACATATCTGTTATTGTTACTGTTATTGTAAGGGGCTAATTCCCTACTGCATGACTTCTTCTGTACTGAAATAGGCTAAGGCCCAAATTGGTACTATTACTGAAAAAGGGCTTAGACCTAAACTGTGATTAAATGCATACCACTGTTTATCCTGTATGAGGATTACACACTGAGTTTACATAACCTCACCCCTTCTGTCTAATCTGTACAGGTAACCCTAGACTTAGGCGGATTGGTACCGCAGAGGACTCAGCGGTGGCCACACAATCTCTTGACACTATTTCATACATACTTATAATTTTAAATTTTCTTTGGGTATTTTATTGTAAATCTGGCCTCTGTGGATTTTTATTTTTTTGGGGATTTTTATTAGTTATGGTTTATAACTTCTAGTATTAGGATATCTCGGGTTTTCAAAAGAAACAAATGTTTTAGCAAAATACTCACAAACACGCAAAATGTTCTAAAAGCTTTCGCATTGAATAAAAGTTTTGAAAACTTTCAACTGATTAAATAACACGATTTTAGAATTAATAAGTAATAATAAAAAGTTTCTAAACGGGAATTATTTTAAGCAAAGTTACGGTTTTCAAACACACTACCATGTGGCATCGCCTGATCCGGCCATGAAGTCCAGGCCGGGTTTGGAGTGTTACAATTATAACCTTAACCAAAATATCGAAATCTACCGATATAATCTGCTGGATAGTGTGATAGATCTTCGATGAACTTCCAACCCAATCGAGTTTTGAAAATTTGAAAGTAACGAAAAAATAACTATATAAGCAATGAATGCTTAGTAAGCTCGTATAAACTTTAGTCATATCAATCCATTTCAAATATGAACTTTATACATATCAAGAATAATCATATAACAATACTGCAAGGTTTATGAAACCATATCCAACAACTCACAAAGTGAATAAGTCCACAGCATCACATATACATATCATTCCTAGCATAGTAGGACTTTATAAAACTTTAAACCCTTTCAAATTTTCTTATTTTCATTTGCATTTCATTACTTTCTATTGCATTTACTCTCATTAGCTCAAATAACAACATCAATTCAATTCATCATTCCCTTTTTCATTATTCTACACTTCAGGTATGAACTTATTATTTCATTACCTTTCCACACCCGTTTCATATGCATAGCACACAAGACATAAGCATATCATTCAATCATAGCCACAAGCTAGTGCATTAAAACATAACTCCTTTTGGAATTAGTCACATGATAAACCATTTCACAAGAAATTATATAATTTAAACCTTACCACTCTTTTACGAGCACAAGCATATTTCCATTAGAGCACTTACCATTTCAATGCAACTTATAAGTAAACATAATACCATTCAATCAATAGCTTGGAACATGCCTAACACATGTTAGCTATGTAAATACATATATAAACCAATAATCATGGATGAGCACAACAATTGCTAAATTTTCATATACATGTATCATTCAATTCAATTTTCCATATACCATGTAACAACATTTCCATGTAATTCATATGTGTCTGTGTAATAGTCCGTATTGAACTCTTACCATTTCGTATCAAAATATTGCTCGTTGAACCATTTAGAATATCGTTGGATACTTGGGATAGCTCATACATAGTTTGCTAAACAATAATCCATCAATTCCTGTACATGTATGCTCATATGAGCCATGAATTGGCATGCTCTCACAAGCTATAAATCGTTAAGCTCATATGACATGAGAATCGGTAAGCTCTCACGAGCTAAAATCGGTAAGCTCACACGAGATGAGAATCGATAAGCTCTCACGAGTTGAAATCTGTAATCCCTAATGACATGTCATTTTGTATCCTACTAATTTCTAAGGTTCGAACGGGGCTCGATAATTGTCATACGTCATTGGATTTACGTTGTTTCATAACACGATAAATTGCATACTAATATATATATTAATTTAATCACAATATAATCACATATTAACATTCAATTTAATCAAAATTATACAGAATACAGTTCATACAAACTTACTTGGCTAAATTGCAGAAATACCAAAGTTTAAGGGCATTTTGGTAATTTTTTTCCTCAATCTTCTACCCGATCTTGATCTAAATTAATAATTTCATATAATATATTAGTTTAGACAATAAAAAATTCATTTCATGCAATTTGATCATTTTTAATATTTTTACAAAATTGCCCCTAAATTTTTACTTTTATTTAATTTAGTCCCTGAGCCTAAAACATGCAAATTAACCATTTTTTACCCAAAATTGAACCTATCCGGATACTTATGGAATCAAATACAGTACATTATTGCAATAATTTCACATCAAGTCGTGTACTTTTACTATTTTAACAATTAAGTCCCTAATTGAAAAATTCATCAAAAATCACTTAATAAAATACTTTTAAATATCAATCAACATTTCAAATTCATCATTTAGCATATAAAATTGTAAGGTTCATCAATGGAAACATTCAAAACCTTTAACAGTTTCAAAATCGAAGGTACAGGCTATGTAACACCCCAAACTCGGCCTAGATGTTAAGGCCGTATCTGGCAATGTCACACGATAGTGTTTTTGAAACCTCGTTGTTTCGATGAAAACATTCCATATTATTATCTTTAATGAACCTTTGTTAGAACTTAGGAAGTCATTTTTATTCATTTAAAACATTTGTTTTGAACATCCCTAGTTGCGAAAACTTTAATAAAACAGTCTAGGTGATCATGCGTTTAGAAATTACTTTAACTTTTTGAAAACTGAATTTCCTAAGACCAGGAGGCATAAATCCATAAAGTAAAATAAATAAATAAAAACTCAAATTTAAAACCAAAGTCCCAAAGGGTCCTTAAATTACAACCCAAATAATTAATAATAATCAAATCATAAATTGTAAATTGAAAATCATGAAGTCCAAAAATTACTATGGTCACCGCTAAGTCCTCTGTCGCACCAATCTGTCTAAGCTGGGGATTACCTGTGCACATTAAACAAAGAGGGTGAGTTTACGTAAACTCAGGTGTAATTCCGGAAACAAACAAACAATCAGTATTCACAGTGCACAATTGAATATTATTGGGCCTAAGGCCTTTTCAGTATCAATGACAGTTTGGGCCTTAGCCCATCTCAGTACCGTGTCAAAAATGTAGTAGGGTCTTAGCCCATCACAATATCGATGCGATATGATTATGCAAGAGCAAAGTCCTACCCAACCAGCCTCTACACATCATCTTCGTCCAACCCTACACTCCATATGGGTATATAATCAACCCACCCATCCCAACACTCCAAGTAGTACTGAATGCGGCATAATATAGTAGTTTACAGCTGGGTTGCCAGTAAATTAGGCTTAAAGCCTTTTAGTACACTTCCTCCAAATAACAACCCCCAATCCAGTGCAATGCAACATACAATGGATGACATGCTATTATGCAATTTCAGTACATATATTCAGTTCAGATATTAACATGCCCAGTACAAATATCATTCAATCAATTTCACACATTTAGGGGTCTAAGTAGCGCTTATCGACCCTACAATAGGTTCACAGTCGACTTGGGCAACCCATGCAACCTTAAAAATATTTCAGAAAAAATGGGCCCACACGCCCGTGTGGCCCACTCGGCCCAAATTGGTTTTGGCCGTGTGATCCATTTTTAAAGTAACTCATGCTAGCTCAATACTCATATATGTTTTCACTATTTACTTATATGTTCATTCAAAGTTGTCTACTTGAGCCATTATCACTAAATTATTTATATCTTGAGCTACAGAATTCCAAATTAAGATCCTCTTGATGTTTTTGAAACTAGACTCAAATACCTTTCGACCATAAAATTTTAAGAATTTATAGTTTATCAAATAAGTACAGTAAAATCTTTTATCACTATTATGCTATTTGACAGCTTCATCCTTTCCTTACTAAAAATTATTTATCTCTTGGTATGGAATTTAGATGATGTTTCCGTTCATTTCTCTTGAAAATAAACTCATTAAGGATTTACAAATATAAATTTAAGCCCCTAATTATTTTTTTAAAATTTTTGATGATTTTCCTAAGTCAAAACAGGGGAACTCGAAATCATCCTGACTTTATCTCACAAAATTTATTATATCTCATAATTTATAATTTCACTACTTACATTGTTTCTGCCATGAAAAACTAGACTCAATAAAATTTAATTTCATATTTTATTTAACCTCTAACTCAATTTTCACTATTTTTGATGATTTTTTAAAATTAGACTACTGCTTCTATCCAAAACTATTTTAGTGCAAAATGTTGATTTCCAAGTTTATAACACCCTTGTTTCCTTTCTCTACAATTTTTGCATTATTTTCTCTTATTTCTCGACAGAAAGCAATTTTGGCTTTTCTCCAAATCCCATTTTCTACTTTTGGGTACACACCTTGTATCGTTTCTGATGTGTAAGCACTCCCAAGCCTCCAGAACCTAAAAATCGACCAACATATCTCCAGATTAATCACTTAATTTGTTTTTAATCAACCAATTTCGGAAGGAACTCAACTAAAAACCTAACAAAACCCTTACCTCGCTTGAGTAACCACGACTTTGCACAATTACAGTGTCGATTCAAAACCACCAGCCTCTTGATTAACTCCAAAACACCAAAAAGGAATCCACCATTTAGAGATTAACCAAGAACGATTAACAATAGAGAAAACCATTACTTACGAACACGTGTAACCAACGATGAACAACCGAATCAATTGGAAAAAAAAAGAAACGGAAGGGGAAAAATAATAGAAATTTTGGCAACAACTAGGGGAAAGAATTAGCAGAGGAGGGAAAAAACGAAGAAGAAAACATCAGAAAAAGTTTGGGGAATTAGAGAGAAAATCGAAACTTTACTCTCTTTTTTTTTTGGCAGCAAAAAGGTAATCAGATTATTTTCTGATAACCTCTCCCCAATTATCTCCTAAAATCACTCCCTATTAATCCACTAAAACACAACTACTCAGAATTTTGTTCCAACACAACTCTTAGCCAAAATTAGAGCAAAAATACTGTCTCCACACCATAATAGAGAATTGAACACAAGACCTCCAACACTCCAACACTCTACTTAACCACTAGACCAGCAAGCCCATTCTAATATAAACTTACCAACAATTAAACTTAAGCCATTTGCACAAGGTTAAGGCTTTATTTAAAAAAATACCAAAATTTGCCCAAGTAAGGCTTGAACTTGGGACCTCTCACACACACCCAGAACACATAACCACTAAAGCAGATAGACATTGTGTGTCACACATACACGAAATAAAAAATTAAAATATTGAGGCATTATAATTCTACCCTCTAAAAGAAAATTTTGTCCTCGAAATTTACCCAGTCAGAATAGATGAGGATATTGCTGACGCATCATATCTTCAAGCTCCCACGTAGCCTCCTCAGTGCTATGATTACGCCAAAGAACCTTAACTAGTGGAATAGATTTCCTCTTAAGTACTTTTATATCTCGATCCAGAATCTGAACCGGCTCCTCCTCAAAGGTCAAGTCTAGCCTAACCTCAATCTCCTCAATGGAAAAGATGTGAGTAGGATCGAAGCGGTAGCACCTCAACATCGAGACGTTGAACACATCATGGATACGATCGAACTCTAGAGGTAGCTTCAATTGATAAGCGACTGGTCCCACTCGCTTCAAAATATGGTAAGGTCCAATAAACCTAGGGTTCAACTTGCCCTTACGACCAAACCTCAGTACCTTCTTCTATGGCTAGACATTAAGGAATATAAAGTCCCCACCGAATACTCAATCTCACGTCACTTTAGGTCCGCATAGGATTTCTGTCTGTCAAAAGTCACTTTTAGTTGATCCCAAATCAATCTAACCTTATCCTCTATCTCAGAAACCAACTCAGGACCCAAAACACGTCGCTCACCCAACTCAGTCCAACATAAAGTAGTGCAACACTTACGACCATATAGTGCCTCGTATGGTTCCATCTAGATGCTAGATTGGAAACTGTTATTATATGCGAACTCCGCTAGCGGTAGATAAACCTCCCACCGACCTCAAAAATCAATAGCACAGCTCCTAAATCTGAGCCTTAAACTTCACAAGCTCCTTTGGTGCCATTCGATAGGGAGTGATGGACACCGGAGTGTACCTAGAAGTAGCTCAATCCAAAATTCCAACTCACGATTCAGAGGTAACCCCTGTAGCTCCTCAGGAAAGGCATCTGGAAAATCCTTTACCGTTTGGATATCCTTAATTGTAGAATCCCAAGAATTCAAAAACTTACATAGGCCAAGAATGCCTCATATCCCTTACGAACCATCTTCTTTGCCACCAGTGTAGAGATCGCATTAGATAAATAATTCTGGCATTCTCCAATCATGACTACCTCCTTATCATCCTTAGTCCTTAGTATGACCCTCTTAGTCACACAGTTCAAGCTAACACGATGCTTGACCAACCAGTCCATCCCCAGAATTAGGTCGAACTCCCTAAATGAAAGCTCCATCAAATTAGCCAAGAAGATTGCCCTTGTACCTCTAAAGGAACGTCCCTGTACAGTTTACTAACTCTAACAGATTGCCCTAACGAGCTCAGTACTGTAACCTCACTCGTAGTGCTCTCAACTAAAATCCTCAAATTTTCAGACACAATATAGGCTATATAGGAGTGAGTGCATCCTATATCTATAATGTAATATAAGGTACATCATGAATAAGGAACGTACCCATGATGATGTCTAGAGTATCTCCATCCTCTCAATGACATGTAGCATATACTAGAGTGGCTCCCTCGCCTCAGTCTGTCCAGCACCTCTGTCGGTGCTCTTTGCCCATGGCCCATGCCATTACCACCCCTAGCCTGACCACGGCCTCTCGATGGCTGTTGTACTACCTTTTATTACTATGCATTACCAGTACCCTAAGCTTGCATCTGATTAGCCCTCAGTGGACACTCCCTGATGCGGTGATCCAATGATCAACACCTTAGACACGCCCCAATCCTCTTCCAACACTCGCCCTGGTGGCGTCTACAACAATTAACACACAGTTGTTATCCAGTAGCAGCAACAAGGGGCCTAGCTTTAATTGGCCCATTAGCTCTGGCCTTTTTCTTAGGCCTCTGTATATAACTCGAGGGCTCCGAATCCCTATTGTTCCTACCTCTCTCTCTATCGCGGCTTTGGCGCTCAGTGCACTTAACCTCCTCGACGACCTTCGCCTTTTGACCAAGGCAAAAAATCTCGCTCCCTCTGTGGAGGTATCAGAACCCTCATGTTATCCCTAAGGCCATCCTCAAAGCGAACACATTGCTCATACACCAATGCCACTATACCTCACGCAAAGTGGCTCAGTCTTAGAAACTCGACCTCATACTCGGCCACTGATCGATCTCCCTGTGCCAAATTCAGAAACTCCCTCTTACGGGCGTCCACATAACCGGCTTCCACATATTTTCCCTGGAATGTGGTCTTAAAGAACTCCCAAGTCAGACGTTCGGGCTGAGTGCCCTCCTTAACAGTAAGCCACCACTGATAAGCCTCATCCCACAGCAGTAAGACTGCACCCTTTAATTTCTGCTCAGGGGTGCAACCTAAATCATCCATAATCCTCTTCGTGGCCTCAATCCAATACTCGTCCACATTAGGGGCAACTCTAGTGACACCCCTAAAGATCTCAGCTCTATTGGACCAGAGTCATTCTATAACCGACCATTGGCCCTCAGATCCAGTATTAGGCCTAGCAACCTCTCCAAAATCCTTAGCATAGTCTGGGATAATGCATCGTCCCCAGCCATGTAATTTTGGGATCCAGTCTCAGTAGCAAGTGACACTGGCGTCTCACTCATATCCAAATTCAGTATGCTACCCAGTGAAGAGGACTCAGCTCGGGCTCCTCTGCGGCCTCTACCTCGACCTCTAGTAACCCGTCCGCTGATACATTGTACGCTCATTGTCTAATCATGTTTATCTATATTAACAGTTTTATGAATCAATTACAGTTTCAGTGTTTATTAGCAAATGTTTTATGTAAAATAGTATCGATTATTCAGAGTTCATTTTCGTAAATCACAGTCTCACTACAATTTTCAGTTTCTCTACAATTTTCATTATACACTAACTAGAGTGTTTTTAGTACAGTTTACTACCTATAGTAGTTTCAAATATATTATCCATAACAGTTTCAGTTTAAAACAAATCACAGTTCAGAATACTTACAGGATCAGCGCCGGAGACTCGATATACCACTTACTCAGTAAAAACATTTCAAATCATTTGGAAGTCAATCAATTTTTTGAAAGCCTATTTTTTATAAAACCCATAATCCACAGCTGCGTTTTGTAACCTGGCTCTGATACCACTAAATATAACACCCCAAACTTGGCCTAAACGTTATGGTCGTATCTAGTAATGTCACACGATAGTATTTTTGAAACCTCGTTGTTACGATGAAAACATTTCATGTTATTATCTTTAGTAAACCTTTGTTACAACTTAGAAAGTCGTCTTTATTCATTTAAAACATTTATTTTAAACATCCCTCGTTATGGAAGCTTTAAAAAAATAGTCTAGATGATCATGCATTTAGAAATTACTTTAACTTTTTGAAAACTGAATTTCCTACGACCAGCAGGTATAAATCCATAAAGTAAAATAAATAAATAAAAACCCAAATTTAAAACCAAAGTTTCAGAGGGTCCTTAAATTACAACCCAAATAATCAATAATAATCAAATCATAAATTATAAATTGAAAACCATGAAGTCCAAAAATTACTGTGGTCACCGCTGAGTCCTTCGTCGCACCTATCCGTCTAAGTCTGGGGATTACCTGTGCACATTAAACAAAGAGGGTGAGTTTATGTAAACTTAGTGTGTAATCCCACAGAAACAAACAAACAATCAGTATTCACAATGCACAGTTGAACAGTCTTGGGCCTAAGCCCTTTTCAGTATTAGTGACAGTTTGGGCCTTAGCCCATCTCAATACCGTGTCAAAAATGTAGTAGGGCCTTAGCCCATCACAGTATCAGTAGTAGTAACATTTATGTAGTAGCAAAATCCTACCCAACCAGCCTCTACACATCATCTCCGTCCAAACCTACACTCCATATGGGGATATAATCAACACACTCATCTCTACATTCCAAGTAGTACCAAATGCGGCACAATATAGTAGTTTGCAGCTGAATTGCTGGTAAATTAGGCTTAAAGCCTTTCAGTACACTTCCTCCAAATAACAACCCCCAACCCAGTGCAATGCAACACACAATGGATGACATGCTATTATGCGATTTCAGTACATATATTCAGTTCAGTTATTAACATGTCCGGTACAGATTTCATTTAGTCAATTTCACATGTTTAGGGGTCTAAGTAGTGCTACCAACCCTACTGTAGGTTCACAGTCGACTTGGGCGACCCATGCAACCTTAAAAACATTTCGGTAAAAATGGGCCCAGACGGCCATGTGGCCCACTCGGTCCAAATTGGCCTTGGCCATGTGAACTATTTTTAAAGTAACTCATGCTAGCTCAATACTCATATATGTTTTCACTATTTACTTATATGTTCATTCAAAGCTATCTACTTGAGTTATTATCACTAAATTATTTATATCTTGAGTTACAGAATTCCAAATTAAGATCTGCTTGATGTTTTTGAAACTAGACTCAAATACCTTTCTACTATAAAATTTTAATAATTTATAGTTTATCAAATAAGTATAGTAAAAGCTTTAAAGTTATCCATATTATGTTGTTTGATAGCTTCATCCTTTCTTACTAAAATTATACTAAAATTATTTATCTCTTAGTGCGGAATTGAGATGATGTTTTGTTTGTTTCTATTGAAAATAGACTCATTAAGGAATTAAGAATATAAATTTAAGCCCATAATTATTTTTTAAAAATTTTTATGATTTTCCTAAGTTAGAACAGGGGAACTCGTAATCATTCTGACCTTGTCTCACAAAATTTATTATATCTCATGATTTACAATTCCATTGCTTACACTATTTCTTCCATGAAAAACTAGACTCGAGAAAATTAAATTTCATATTTTATTTAATCTCAAACTTGATTCCAACTATTTTTATGATTTTTCAAATTTAGACTACTGCTGTTGTCCAAAACTATTTTAGTGCAAAATGTTGATTTCCAAGTTTATAACACCCTTATTTCCTTTCTCTATAATTTTTAGGATCATTTTCTCTTATTTCTCTTATTTCTCGATAGCAAGCAATTTTGGCTTTTCGCTGAATCCTATTTTTTGCGTTTCGGGTACACACCTGGTATCGTTTCGATGCGTAAGCACTCCTAAGCCTCTAGAACCTAAAAATCGACCAATATATCTCTAGATTAATCACTTAATTCATTTTTAATTAACCAATTTCGGAAGGAACTTGACTAAAAACCTAGAAAAACCCTTACCTCACTTGAGTAACCACGACTTCGCACAATCATAGCGTCGATTCAAAACCACCAACCCATTGATTAACTCCTAAACACCAAAAAGGAATCCCCCTTTCAGAGATTAACCAAGAACGATTAATAATAGATAAAATCGTTACTTACCGAACACGTGCAACCAACGATGAACAACCGAATCAATTGGAAAAAAAAAAAGAGGAAGGGGAAAAAATAATGGAAATTTTGGCAGCAACTAGGGGAAAGAATCGGCAGAGGAGAGAAAAAAGAAGAAGAAAATATTAGAAAAAGTTTGGGGAATTGGAGAGAAAATCGAAACTCTACTATTTTTTTTTTTGCAACAAAAAAGTAATCAAATTATTTTCTGATAACCTCTCTCTAATTATCTCCTAAAATCACTCCCCATTAACCCACTAAAACACAACTACTCAGAATTTTTCCCCAACACAACTCTTAGCCAAAATTGGAGCAAAAATTCTATCTCCACACCATCATAGAAAATTGAACACAGGACCTCCAACACTCCACTTAACCACCAGACCAACAAGCCCTTTCTAATATAAACTTACCAACCATTAAACTTAAGCTCTTTGCACAAGGTTAAGGCTTTATTTAAAAAAAATACCAAATTTTTCCCAAGTAAGGCTTCAACTTAGGACCTCACACACACACCGAACACATAACCATTGAAGCAAATAGACATTGTGTGTCACACATACACGGAATCAAAAATTAAAATTTTGGGGTGTTACAGGCTAGCCAGTCCTAGTTGCAATGATCTCAAAAACATAAAAATTAAAATAAATAAACTCAAATTTAGCTTACATCCAATTTCAGCAAAACTAAAGAACAAATATGATAGCATAATTGTTTTATTTTAAATATAATTTAATTTATCAAATTACCATTTTAACATTAATAATTAAAATAAACAACAATTTCAAGCCCATAATTGTCCACTAACACATTGAATGGTCTAATTACCATTTAAGTCCTTTTCCTTTATTCAATTACCCATTTAATCACTTAAATCAAATAGCAATCAAAATTTACATCTTTTACAATTTAGTCCGTTTTAATTAATTAACTATCAAAACGTTAAAATTTTTTAACGAAACTTTAATACCACTTTAATGACACACCGTAAATATTTAAAATTATTTATGGTTTAGTTTATGAAACGAAGTCTCGATACCTCATTTTCTAAAATCACTTTACCTCAGGGTCTTTCCACTTGAACTTAATTAATCCTCAGAATAGTATAGATTATCAAATCAAAAACTTTTGAAAGTCACAATTAACTCGTAAATATTAAATAATAATATTTACAAACTTATTCACCGAATTTGGTGGCCCTAAAACCACTGTTTTTAACACCACTGAAAAATGGGTTGTTACAATAGAGACCCTAAGTATGCGGATGGTATGAGTTGTTTTCAAATAAGGTTAATTTTGTAATTTTTTGGGTTTAGGGATTAAATTGAATAAAGTGTAAAATTTTGAGGTAAATGTGAAAAATTGTAAATAGAAAGGAATATGTATTAAATTGAATGATACACGAAATTGAAGATAATAAAGTGAAGTAAACTATTTTATAGATCAAGAACAAGTAGATAACCGAGGAAAAGGGAAAGTTGCTGACTAGTTCCTGAACTATTTTAGTGAATGCTTGATTATAAACTATTATAAATTTAGAAAATAATTGCTTTGAACTTTATTAAACGGCATTGTGTTATGAGCTGGATGAACATAGGATATAGTACGATTGGCATGCCAATAGGTTATGTTGCGTGTAGTATGGGGCTAATTTGAGATGAGACGATGATTCATGACTTGTTATTGTACACTTAATATAGTCCAGCATTTGTTACGGGCTATTGCGAAAAATTACAGTGGTTCTGGCGTTACCGGAGGCGGATGTCCAGACATGTTTTCGGTTGGAATGGCTCATTTGAGCTTTTGGTGTCTTTCGGGTGGATAATTGTTTACTCATATCCGTTATATCGTTCATCGAGCATAATTTTTCAGTGTTAAATGTTTTGTTAATGAATAGTAAAAGGTTGTACATGAATTTTCCAATAGCACTGTGACTTGTTATTGAATGAGTTAGCACGTTGTATTAATACATAACTCGTATATGATCTTATGTAATCTCACATGTTAATAATTGTGGTTGACAGGAAGCACTGTCTATTAATCTTATTATTAAAATTGCTATGTTTATTTTGGTAAGCTTTATCGATTTAACTGTCGAACTTACTAATCTCTATAGAAGCTTACTCGTGTTATTTTCTTATTTCCTTGTAGATAGCATTTTTTTGGAATCAGGCAAATGGATCAACTTGAAGATCACACTATCCAGTCACATTTATGTAGTTTTTGAAAGTTAACTTTTGGGTTATATGGCATGTAATAGGTGAAATTTTTAAATGTTTGATTGTATGTTATGTGGTAATTGTGAAAGTGATGAATGTTGTTTATGTTCAGTATTAACTTGTATGTGGTCATGTTCATGTCATGTTATTTAATCATTTGGTATAAGCCTTATGTAGGTGTTTGAAATTATGGTATGAATGTATATGTTTGAATGAGAAGAGTAATGGTTAGTTTTAAAATGAGATGATATAAGATTTGAGAGTTTGAATGAATACTTGTTAATATGTTTGGTGTATGAATGAGATATGGAATATAGCCTTGAATTTTGGTTTGTTTTGGAATGTGAATTGAGGTGCCAAATGATGGCATATTGGTTAGACATAGGTTGAGTGAATTTGACATGTTTTTAGGTGTGATTGAATGTGTTTGTGCATGAAATTGTAGTTGAAAATAGCTTGGCTTGGCGTTTAAGTTTTGGTGGAAAAATGACTTGAAATGCAAGCTTTTTAAGGTGCACACGATCTGGGATACAGGCTACCACACATGGCCAACCCACATGGCTGTGTGTCATTATTATTTTAGGTGCAGGTTTCACACGGCCTGGCACACGGCTCGCAGCACGGCCATGTGTTCATATTTCAAATATACACACAGTCACAAAGAGTTACACGGCCTAACGTTGTAGTTTTCATTGTGATTGTTTTTCCCACTACCTAAGGTATTTTCGTAAGTTTATCCTCTGTGGGTATTTTGTAATTTTTCAAAAATAAAAGTTCTCGAGATGATTTTGTCAAAAAGTATTTTGGAGCTTTTAAATTACTGGGGTATTTTGAAAAATTTTGGAATCTGGGGGTATTTCGGTAATTTTGGTCCTCAGGGGTATTTCGGTAATTTTTCACAAAATAGGGTGAATAAATCAGGGATATTTCAAAAGTTGTAAAACATTGATGGTTCCTTTTTGAGAATTGCATTTTCCAAAACAATGATGTTACAAAATTTTTGAAAATCAGGGTTATTCTGGTAATTTTGTTGGTTAGGGGCAATTTTGTAATTTCACTACTGGGGGTATTTTAGTAGTTTTTTTTCATATTCAGGGCATTTTTGAAAAAAAAATTCCAAAATTTGATTCTAATTGATTTCACAAAAGAAGGATATTTTGAAAATTTTCTATTTGGAAATTTTCTTACGGAAGGTATTTTGGTAATTTTCCACCAGGGGTATTCGGTCATTTTCAAGGAGGGTATTTGGTTTTTTTTTTCTTTTTTTTTAAAGCAAGGTTTTAATTACTTCAAAAACATAACGGCTAGTCCCTTTCGGGTTTTAGTTATCAAGTTTAGCTTGTGAGTATGTCGTCTCGACTAGGATGAACCAAATCACTACGCATGTGTAGGGATTCAAGTGAGTAGGAGGTGAGTCACTAGGGATCGCTTAAATACCAGGCCTCAATCAATCCAATCCTAGACATGTGTATAACGATGCCACATCCCTTGCTCGGTGACAACTCACAGGTGGTTGTTTAGGGAGCATTGTTCATTGGGGTATGCTACATTCTAATGTCTACGTTCTCAATTTACCCTTCTACCCCTCATCAAATATTCACAAAGAAAATGGATAGAATTACATCACTGGTGATTGATTGGTGCTTGTGTGCTTCCCAAAACATTTCAATAAGGCCTACTAACACAAATAAAACATTTTGACCGGGACTCGACTGCAGGACCAAACTGGGCCCCAAATGTATACAGCCCAAACCCGGCCATGAGTGTGACCGGATCTGGTATGTCACGGAGTAAAATAATTTGAATCCTTTTGAGTGTCTGGTGAAAACTTGTTAAAATACTAAGGTATAAAACGGGGTTTGATAAAACTCGGTTGGGATTATTTCCATAAACATGGTTGGGTTGAACGCACGACTGTGACCAAACTTGAATGCATACATTGGCTTGAGCACGGCCGTGTGACCAAACTTGAATGCATACAGTTTGGCATACGGGCACAAATGCAAATGCAACGCGGCGAGTGTGACCAAACTTCGAATGCATACACAAGTATACATAATGTGGCAGCCACTGTGGGTGACCAAACTTGAATGCATACGGTTTGGCACACTGCTGACTGAAACTGATTAATCTGATGGGGCCAACCCATCTTGTGGTCAAAACGTTTGGCACACACTGTACTGCCAGAAACATGTGACCCTCTTTTAATACCCACACGGATGGACACACAAGCTGAGACATGGTTGTGTGTCCCATACATCGAATGCTCACATAGCCTGAGCTATGTCACACGGCTTGGCCACACGACCGTGTGACCCTATTTTCATAAATTATCAATTTTTTCAAACTTTTTGATTTGTTTCAAAATGATCCCCGAAAATTCTCAAGCTATTTTTAAGGCCCCGTAAGCTCGGTTAAGGCCCATAAGTGTATTTCTACCTTGATTAAAATGAGTTATTGAATGTTGTTATTTAAGTTGCATAATTGTTTCTATTTGAAATAAAATGTTTGGAATTGTACTGTAATACTCCGTACTCTAATTCGGCGACTGAGACGGGATAGGAGCATTATAATTAAGCCCTTAGGAAAAAAGTTCATTATATTGTGCCCTTGCAACCCTCAAAAAACCAATTAGGCCCTTCGTCAGTTAACAAATTTGACCATTAACTTTGCTAACGTGGCATGTTGACATGACAGACATGATGGTGTGGCATGCCACGTCAGCAAAAATAAAAATTAAAAAAAAATTAAAATTAATAAAATATATATAGAGAGAATGAACCTGGACAATAGATTGTCCAAATTTATTCAAGATAAGTACAAACTATAACTTTTTAAAAAAATGATAAAATTACTAAAATTATAAAGATGTTATAAAAATTTTGAATATGTAAATAACTATAAAATTTCAAAAAAATTCATAAAAATTTAGTTAAAATGCGAAAGAGGGTGCCATTAAAGAATTCAAAATTACAAAAGCTTTTCAAAATTGAAAAAGATTTCATGATAGAATTCAAAATGAATAGGGTGCCGTGCAATCTTCCTTGTAAAGAAAGGTGAGAGAAAGATAGGAGGAAAAAAAAAATGAAAATATACTATATATAAAGAAAATAATTATTAATATTTTTAAAAATATAATTTATAGTAAATTTTAATAATTTTTATGATGTTTTAAAAATTATAGTTTTGCTCTCTCCTTGAATGAATTTAGACAAATGGTTGATCAAGTTTATTCTAGATATATATATATTTTATAATTTTTTATTTTTTTAATAGCGTGGCATGTCACATCAACACATATTTTTTTTAAAAATTTATTGATGTGATATGCCACATAGCACTATTTGTCATGTCAGCATGTCACATTAACGTTATTTGACACATCAGCAAAATTAATGGTCAAACTGATCAATTAACGACTTTCGTTAATGAAATGGCCTAGTTAATTTTTTGCGGAGTCACTTAGAGTTCAATAAGATGAACTTTTTTTCCTAAGGGTTTAATTGTATTTTTATTTTTTTACTAAAGGTTTTTTACACTTGAGCTAATATTATTTTATAAATAAAAAAATTTAAGAAAACCCATATTCAAACTTTTCTATTTTTTAATTTTATTTTATAAATAATAATTTATTTAATGTACATATGGTCTTGATCCTTAGTTCTCGTCAAATTTGTTAAGCATTGGGCATTACTTTTGTGCACAACTAATGGCACCAATAACTCTTACTTCGAAATTTTTGATTTTCACATCCTTCATTATTGTGCCATCCAACTAGAAATAAGTTATAGAGTTATCAGCATGGCTTTTCATTGTTGTGCCATCCAACTAAAAATCAGTTATAGAGCTATCAGCATGGCTTTTCACCTACTGGGTCTCCAAGACGTCATCCTCACTTGTATTTCTCCAATTGTGTTCGCCTTCAAGTTGTAATTTTTAACCCAACTTGAACACACTGGTTGTTAATGTTTAAAAAAAAATAGAAAAACTGAATTTGCTTAACTCTTCTTCATAATTTTCTCTAGAATTGTTTTATTTATAAGATTGTTTATTTTATTTATAAAATTATTATTTTATAAATAAATTCAATGTTAGAAAATGGGTATTGATTTATTCAAAAATATTTTTATAATTTTGTATCTATTTTATAAAATCTTATATATTCTTATAAAAAATAAACTTATATTTATATAATATTTTAAAGTTTTTAAATTTTTAAATTTTTAATATTAAAGACTAAATTAATATAATGTGTAAAATTAAGGGTTAAATTTATTAAATTTTTAAAATTAAAATTAAATTGATAGAATATATAAATATTAGAGAAATAAATTTATTATTATTTCAATAAAAAACTTTTATTAGTAATTTAATATATGAGTGGTCAAAATATTAAATTTTAGAAAATTTTAAATCCAGTACGTTAAAGGAGATGACCATTTCGTTTACCCTATTTTTTTTAATAACATTGTAATAAAAATTCCTGTCGTAATAAAATTAATAGAGAAATATAAAAAAAATGATGATGGTTGATTCCTTCACCAAACTCTTTCTTGTAGCTATGTGTCTTTCAACCTTTAGCTTCGGCAGTTTAGAGTATCCAACGCAATGGTACTACTTCTGTTCCAACGCAACCACTTTTACCGGAAACATCGTCTATGCCGCGAATGTCGATCAGCTCTTCTCTTATCTCTCAACCAACGCGACGGAGCACGACGGATTCTTCAACACCACGGCGGGACAGGAGCCTAACATGGTGTATGGTCTCTTTCTCTGCCGTGGGGATGCCCGTCCTGAAATATGCCGTGACTGCATCAACCTTGCTGCTGCCGATGTAGCTAAACTTTGTCCTAACCAAAGTTGGGCTATTATTTGGTATAACAAGTGCATGCTACGTTACTCGAACCAGTCCATCTTTTCCTCCATGGCTGAAAGACCTAATGTAAGTTTGTCGTACCGGGTAGACGCCATGGAACCATACCGCTTTAACCGGCTGGTTGCAACTGTGATGAAAGATATTGCAAGTCGGGCTCCAAACGCTACATCCAGGACTAAAAAGTTTGCTACGAAAGAGGCAACTTTTAATGCGTTCCAAACACTTTACAGCCTAGCACAGTGCACCCCGACATTTCCAGTGAGGATTGCTACAGATGCCTCCAGGACGCTATTGCAGACTTGCAATTCCATTTCGGTGGAAAACAATCAGGATTTTCTATGTACCCTAGCTGTACTGCACAATATCAGACAAGCCCTTTCTATAGTCTAAACCAAACTGGATTAGCTAAGCCCCCAGTCTCGTCTCAACATCCTCTTCTACTCCCTCCACCTCCACCTCCTCCTCCAGGTCGGTGTAATAGATCAAAGTAGTGTAGTCGATGCATTAGTTACTCAAAATTTGTTTTAAATTTGCTTTACTTAATCTCCTCTGCTTTTGTGGGAACATTGAATAGGTTTTCTTCATGTAGTGAGTGTGAATCGGAGTATCATTGTATTAAAACTGATGAAATGCTTCTAATATTTCATTACATTACACAAGGATACATTGCCATTACATATATAGACCATGGTCAATGTGAATTTCAACAAATCATTACCTAAACATACCTAAACATACCTAATCCCACTAGATTTCATAGAAACTTGAAGTAATAACTTGTGGACTTAATCTTGCTGATTTGATCACTTTGTCAACATCAAATGACATAAAATATTAACCTAATATGGTTCAAAATGAACTGCACTAAGTTACATTTATATTAGAAACAAAACAAGCTTAGTTCAACAATGGCGGCTTAGTTTGGTTCTTTAGGGCATCACTTGTACGTTGCATGGGCTGCATGAGGCCATACTTCATCACTCCTCCTTGGACTCCATGCTGCAAACTCCCAATTTCTTTCTTAATTCATTAAATCTTGTTGTTTTGAGGGCCTTGGTGAAGATGTTCGCAATCCGATTCTCTCAATTGCAATGAATCACTCAACTTCTCGAGCTTGCTCCATTTCCTTATCACATGCGTTTAATATTGAAATGTTTGGTTCTACCATGGAAAATGTGGTTCTTTGCAATTGCAACAAATTGACTTGTTATCACAATAGATCTCTTGCTCCCTCTTGATACAAGTTTAAATCAGCTAGGATTTTTCTTAACCATACTGTCTGATTAACAGCATTTGCCATAGCAACATATTCAGCTTCTGCTGTTGATTGAGCTACAAGGTTCGCGCTTTGAGCACCAAAGAAATAAGTGTTGATCCAATGGTGAAACCATATCCAGATGTACTCCTCATGTCATCACTTGATCCACCCCAATCACTGTCTGTATAACCTTTTAGTTTCAGCTGTTGAGCCTTGTTAAACTTCAATCCATAGCTCAAGGTACCTTTGATGTACCTGAGCACCCTTTTTGCTGCTTGAAGGTGCTGCATATTGCAGCAGTGCATGTATCTCGATAGCATACTAACAGCATATATTAAATCAGGTCTAGTAGCTGTTAGATACAATAAGCATCCAATTAGACTTCTGTAGGAGGACTCATCAACCTGCTCATAATCCCCTTGACATGATAACTTCATTCCAACAGCCATTGGTGTGCTTGTTGGTTTGCAATTTTCCATTGAAAATTTGCTTAAGACCTTCTTGGCAAATGCTGTTGGCTCAAGAAGATTTCTCCTTTGGATTGACTAACCTCCATTCCAAGAAAGTAAGTCATGTGGCCCAAGTCGACATCTCAAACATCATCTTCATTTTGCTCTTGAAATCTCTTAAGGCATTGATGTCTCCTCCCAGTAACCAAAGAAATCATCAACATAAAGAGATACAATGAGTGAGTTTCACTTCATTCTTCTTAATATATAATGTAGGCTCACCGATGCTCCTTTGAAATCCCAAACTAATGAGATAACTATCAATTCGAGCATACCAAGCTCGAGGAGCTTGCTTCAGACCATATAGGGCCTTTTTAAGCTTATAGACCATGTGCTCTTTGCCTCGCACAGCAAAGCCTTGAGGTTGGTCGATATAGATCTCCTCTTCAAGCAGTCCATTTAGAAATGCTGATTTGACATCGAGTTGGTGTATGGACCATTGCTTTTGTGCTGCCAAAGCAATCAATAATCTGATGGTGTCAAGCCTGGCTACTGGAGCAAAGGTTTCCATGTAGTCCAGGCCATATTTCTGACTAAAACCCTTCACAACCAGCCTTGCTTTAAGCTTGTTCAGTGTCCCATCTGCATTTTGCTTGGCACGATAGACCCACTTGACACCTATGACCTTTCTGTCTTGTGGCTTATCAACTAAATCCCAGGTTTGATTCTTCTCGATCATCTTCATTTCTTCTTCCATTGCAGCCTTCCAGCCCTTGTGTGCTTCAGCTTCTTCAAAGTTTGTTGGCTCCATTATGGCCACTTGAGCCCTTTCATAAACATCAATCAATGACCTAGTCCCTCTGACTGGGACATCATCTATGTCCATTTCTGGATCAGCATGCTCAGGTTCTATCTGACCTCCCACAAGTTCTTCTGAAGTCTCCATTGGTTGATTCTTTTCCCAATTCCAGTAGGCCTTCTCATCAAAGACCACATCCCTGCTCACTTGAATTTTCATTGTGGTTGGTTCTATGATCCTATAGCCTTTTTTGACTGAGCTATACCCAACCAAAACACCAGGTTGTGATCTCTTAGACAGCTTGTCTCTCTTAGCTGCTGGAACTTGAGCATAACAAAGGCATCCAAAAACTTTCAGATGAGCCAATGATGGCTTGAATCCATACCAAGCTTCAAAGGGTGTCTTGTGAGCTAATGCCTTTGTTGGAAGTCTATTTTGGAGATAAACAGAAGTGTTGACTGCTTCAGCCCACATTGCCTTGGGCATATTCTTTTCAAATAGAAGACACCTGGCCATATCGAAAGCAAGATTTCTATTCTTTCTTTCACTTACACCATTTTGTTGGGGTGTATAGACATTGGTGAGTTGGTGTTTGATGCCAGAATCATTGCATATTGCTTGGAACTGAGTTGAAATATATTCAGCCCCATTATCTGACCTGATAGTCTTTAACTTGCAACCTGTTTCAGTTTCTGTTTGAACTTTGAACTTCATGAACACTTGAGAAACTTCAGATTTGTGTTTTAAAAAATAAACCCAACAGAATCTTGAATAATCATCAATAAAAAGTACAAAGTACCTGTTTCCACTAATTGATTCTGTCTTCATGGGGCCACATACATCTGTGTGAACAAGTTCAAGCTTTTCTGCTGCTCTCCAGGCTTGGTTCGAGGGAAAAGGTAGCCTGGCTTGTTTTCCAAGCTGACACACTTCACAAACTCCTTGATCAGTCAGTGTGTTGGTGAAGTTTTCAACTAAGCTTTCATTTATCATCTTGGACATGGATTTAAAGTTAACATGTCCAAGTCTTTGATGCCACAGCTTGGTGTCTTCAGTTGAAGCAGCATATGCTGAGTCCATGTGGTTTGTCCAATCAACTACAAAACTCTTGTCAGTCATTGTGACTGTCATAAGTCACTATAACGAGTTCTATCAATAATTCTCAAACCATTCCGGGATGGCTGTGTCTCTTGCAAAATCTGCAAAGGCGATCATTGGTCCTTGTAGCATCAGCTTAGGCTGCTTTTCCGTGTCTTCTTGCCTTTGTAGGCGGTGTTGGATGAGGAAGTCCTGGCTTTGACTTGAAAGCACCTTCTTGGTGCTCCTCGTTCTCGCTTGCCCTTCTTTGCTCTTGAGCATAAAGGGCATTAATTAACTCGGTCAGAGTGATGCTCGAGAGATCCTCGAGTCTTCAAGGAGGATATTTTTGCTTCATACCTTCGTAAGGTCGATAACACTTTCTCCACTATCCTTGCTTCACTAAACCGCTCTCCTAGGAGCCTTATGTTGCTTACAACAACCATTATCCTGTCGAGTATTGCTTACGATCTCCTCTTCTTTCATCTTTAAATTCTCAAGTCCCTCCTAAGATTCAAGAGCTGCATTGTGTCGGTTCTTTCATTGCCTTGGAATTCTTCCTTGAGCTTGTCCCAGCCCGCTTTGGAGTCTTTCTTTATTCAGGTAAAGGGGATATCATCACAGACAGTGATCAAAATTGTTGTTTCAACAGTTGGCTTCTTGGTTTTGTCCTGTTTCTTATGTTGTGTTCT
The DNA here is from genome assembly GCA_025506655.1 of Gossypium rotundifolium. NCBI lineage: Eukaryota > Viridiplantae > Streptophyta > Magnoliopsida > Malvales > Malvaceae > Gossypium > Gossypium rotundifolium. Next base: position 26,874,025 of record CP106727.1, read on the forward strand.
TGGTTGGAAAGCAACCAAGAAACTAACTGCGCGAAAAACCAGAAATGGTAAGCCAAAATCTGTAATATGACCATTCAACTCAAAAGTCACCATTATATTTGCTTAGAAGCCAATGACTTTCACAATTAATATAATTTGCAGATGGACTCAAAGCCATGGCTTTGCAATCTCTGAGATTTGATTTGAGTATAATTGAAGCTGCTACAAAAAACTTCGCTGAAGTTAACAAGATCGGTGCTGGTGGATTTGGCAGTGTATATAAGGTGAGGAAAATGGTATGATCGTATAAAATTATCTCCACTCTTTTTGGTTAAAGATTTAGATATAGCCCCAAGGTTGATTGTTTCATAAAGAATTATTGTGCTTGACATGATTAGGGTATACTTACTGGTGGACAAGAAATAGCTGTGAAGAGACTATCAATAAGCTCGGGTCAAGGTGCTGATGAGTTTCAAACTGAAGTTGTATTGGTAGCCAAACTTCAGCATCGGAATCTTGCGAAGCTATTAGGGTATTGCCTAGAAAGAAAAGAGAGGATGCTTATCTATGAATTTGTGCCCAACAAAAGCCTTGATCACTTCATATTTGGTTTGGCCCTTTCACACACAGATATACATGCATGCTTTTAGTTTCACCAAAAACAAACAACATTTACTTTTTCTTTTGCTCTTTCATTTCAGATCTTGAAAAACAAAAAGAGTTAGTTTGGCCCCAGCGATAAAAAATAATTAAAGGGATTGCTCGAGGGCTTTTATACCTTCACTCAGATTCGCGTCTTAAAATCATACACCGTGATCTTAAAGCTGGTAATATTCTATTAGACGAGGACATGACCCCAAAGATTTCTGATTTTGGTATGGCAAAGATTGTTGGGGAGAATAAAAGCCTACAACATACCAAGAGAATCGCCGGCACATAGTAAGTTAATTTCCATTCAATTGCATTTTACTTCCACTCATGCAAATCTCTGTTTTGATATTGCTGCATTATATTGACAAAAAATCTACTAAGTTCTGGGTTAATTACTGACGCTTTTATGTTGCAGTGGTTACATGTCTCCAGAATATGCTGTGCATGGACGATTCTCCGAAAAGTCTGATATATATAGTTTCGGTATTTTGATGCTGGAAGTTGTATGTGGCAAAAGGAATACAAGTTTCTTTCACTCGGCACATGCCGAAAACCTTCTAACTTACGTAAGTCTAAGAGGATCCAACACTTGCACCCGACTTCAAATAATTGTGTACTGAGAAGTGTTATATGGTGGTTCTTTGCAGGTATGGAGACAATGGAAAAATGGGACACCAATAGAAGTGATGGATTCAGCCTTAGGAGATTCTTATGTAGGCAATGAAGTTGCAAGGTGCATTCACATCGCCTTGTTGTGCGTTCAACAAGATCCAGAAGCAAGGCCACCAATGGCGAAAGTTGTTCTCATGCTCAGCAGTTCCTCGGTTACTTTGCCAGCACCTCAAAGAACAGCATTCTATTTTGGCACCATTACTGAAGGAAAGCCTTCGATTATGAATTATAAATCTGATCAATCAACAAGTAGTGCCTTGGCTACAGTTAACGAGACGTCCCTTACTGAACTATTCCCTCGTTAAATCCGATGAGTGTGTAATGGATGGTCATGATGAAGCTCGACAGCAATATCTATAAATATACATAGTCTCTGTTGAGGATGTGTCTTAGACATGCTTAATAATAGGACTGTAGACCCAGTCTTTAGGGATTTAAATTTATGTTACATGATTTTAGGAGTAAATTAAGTATTTGTGACATGTTTTTCAGGAGTAACTTTTGTAGGTTTTTGTTATTTTTTTTTTTTTTTTACTATATAATATGAACAATACAACAGGCTTCCAATATATCTTTCATTCATATTTTCAGTTTTTATATTGTTGCTAAAATATCAACAATCTTCCACTTTGATATTTAAAGGTATTATTTAATTAGTAAAAGTAATCCAACTCAATTAACTCACTCATTCATACATAATATTTTTCATTAACATCTGAAAAACCAGAGGAGGATATGGTAGAAATAACCTTGGATGGTATGTCTTAGCATCCTTCAAAAACTTCCTAAGTTGCCCCAAATCAAACTTTTCCATTGACAATATCTTACCCAAAAAGATGGTCCTTTTCTTTCTCACAACATAACAATCGAAAAATAAATTAAATAACAATTACTATTTTCCTCAATTCAAAAAAGTTTTAATTTTTTGGTTTTATATATATTATAATTTAATTATTTATTATATTTTATTTGAAAAATTATTTCTCATAATTATTAATTTTATAATAGATTTTAATCAATTATGTAGTTTATTTAACTTTAATTTTATTTTATTTTAAACTTAAGGAATTGAACATTATCGACCTTAATATACAAACCTAAGAAAGACAAATAACTTGAATCTAAAATGATGAAATTCATTATAATCCGTTTATTAAATTAACCTCGAATGACTAAACATGAAATAACTATAATTCAAAAAACTCAACCTTCAAATCCAAAATGACTTGAATTCGAAATGATCTAAACCTAAAATTACCCCACTTGAAGTAACTCAAAAATTTTAAAACCTAAATTGATCCGATCCAAAACTAACTTGACCCACTAAACTAACAAGTCCACTCATAGTGTGTAATTATATATATTAATATGAAATAAAAATTACTTAACTTGACTCGATTTTACTCAAATTGAATTCAAATAATAAAATAAAAATTTCTAATTCAACTAACATGAAATTTTTCATTTGACTAAATCATATACTATTAATATAATTATAAAATCTAATAACGATAATTTCGCAGCAATAAATTGCTCGCTAAGACTACTTGAAATAATGAGTTTAGGTCAAGCAAAAAACTGTAGCCACACATACAGAAAAAAGGAAGTGTAGCCACGCTTTCGGAAGAGAAATCTTGAAATTTTGACAAATAAGAAATCAATAGTTATTTTGGTTGATTAATCTTGTAAGAACCGTGTACCATAAGACGAGAGTCTATAGATTTCGTTTTCCCCAAAACTTGGTTCTTCTAATTGATGGTGATATGGGTGGTTTTAGCTTCCAAAGCATTAGAGTGTGGGTCAAGCCAGTTGTTTTTTCAATTGCCAGTGATGTGTCATTGTTTACAAGGGAGACTCAGTGAAGTTGAATATCATGAGTCACTGTTCTAATTTACTTGGAACATTGAATAAACATGGTGGATTGATAAGTAAAATGATGGAGAACCCACAAAATGCTTTAAAGAAATGAGCAAATAACTCAATATCCCAACTAGGGACGAAGCTAGATAATTCACTTAGGAATCGAGACGATGAGAAATAGTTATGTTTTTGAAAATAAAAGTTAAGTAAAACAAAATATATCAAAGTAAAAATTTTAGAAAAGATTAAAAAGTTTTGGTTCTCATATTTATATTAAATTTTTTGTGATATTTCCTTCAAGTAAATAACTAAAGAGTTTTTAGAAAATCATCTTTCATATTTTTAAAGTTGAATCTTCACAATTTTTATAGCCTAAAAAATACTCTATAGATGTAGCTGAAATCGATATATATATATATATATATATATTGATCGAATCGGATCAAAATATATTTTTTGAAATATATATATTCGATTTTATTGGGGAATTGTAACATCCCAAAATTGGGCCTAGTAGGACTGGACCTAATGGGCCTTGGGCGTAGGAATGTTTAAAATTTTGAGAACAAGAGAATGGTAAGTGAATTTGGAGTTTACGGGGTTTCTATGAAGTCTCGGGTTTAATTAGGCCTTAGGAAAAATTTGGTATTTTAGCACTTTAAGGAGAGATGGTAAGTAGCTTCAAGGCTTATAGAAATAAATGAATAAATGGTTAGCACAAGTGAGCACTTAGTAAAGAGGTTATGGCATTAAGTGAAGTATCTCGAGGGAAGAGGTTCAAATCCCTTTGTGTGCAATGTTTGGCTAATATTTTTGCACTCTTTCCTTAAGTGTCGGCTAAGGACTATTTATGGCAATGGTGGACTTCATTATTTTGGGTAAGGTGGCTATAAGAATAAGGCAAGGTTGAAGTTGGGGAAAGGAATTAAGAAAAATAGGTAAGTAAGGGGGACAAGAGGCTTATTTTGTGGATGGTGTTTTGGAAAGCTCGGGTGGCCAAACTCTTATCCTAAGGGGGGATGCATGTGGAACGTTTTGAGGTAGATAGGTGGCTGAAAATTTTACCTTGGCATTTGGTAAGGGCTTGGTTTTGTTTTGGCCAAAAATCCTATTGCAACCTTTGTGTCATCTTCTCTCTTTTTGCTACTTTCTTTGCCGAAATTTTCTAGCACAATAGTGCAATTTTCTCTTCTCTTGAATTGGTCACATATTCATCTTTTGTCTAATCTCCTTGATAGCCGAATATCATTGTTCATTCTCCTCCATAACCGAAACCTTTCCATCGTTCTTTCTTTCTCTTTCCTTAAGCAATCGTGATATAGAGGGAGGCCGAATACCACAACATCGCCTAATCATCTCTAGTCATAGGACGATCGTGAGAAATGGGATTATAATCGATTAAGGTAAGGAAGATCTTTCATAGTCCATTCGATATCTCCATTTGGTTATTGAGTTAATCAGATTGAAGGATGGCCAATTGATATTGTTGGTAGGATCGATTCTTGGTGCATCGAGGGAGATCACAGTCGTGGTAAGTGGAGTTAGCCTAATAAAGTGTTTCTAGTTACGATTATCGAAGTTGAGACTAACCTTCTATCAACTATCAATATAGGTGTTGAAATCGGTAGAAAACACAACTCGTAATCAAGGTGTGTAATCCCGTACCCTTCCAAATATATGTTTGAAATGGTGAGTAAATCTCACATCTCTGAAAGTTCACTTGAAATAATCTGTGATTTGGTAGAAATACCGAAGAAAACTAGAAATCGGCATCCGTGATCACTCGGGCGTGCGTATGATCGTAGTGGTAATCATGTTTTGTAATAAAATAGTTTCGGTCAGAAACAGTGATGTGTATTTGAAAAATCATGAAAAATTGGATAAAGGGAATTAGAAAGTGAAAGAGATATCGAATAAAAGTTACTGTGTTTATTTTGATAAGGAAGAAACGGAGAAGGAAAATGAATTTTATATTCTGAGATATGTTAATTTTAGTGAGACTGGTTCTGAATGACTTCGGAGTATTCTGTTCTGTCTTGGAAAAATCGTATAAAATTGTAAAAAGTGAATTATGGGGCATAATTTATATGTATGGATTCCTTAGTGATCCTATTATTCATAGAGACAAGTGGGAGCAGTATATGAAAACGGTACAGTTAGATATTTGGATTTTGGTTAAGAGAGGTCAGAATCGTTGGATAGTGAAACAAGGGAAATTTTAAGGAATAAACTGTACTAAATGGTTAAGCTAAAAATTCTGGAAAAATTGTAGTAAGAAGATATATGAGTCTAGTTTCAAAAAAAATTTACAAATTTAGATTTTGAGTTTCCTAATTCGAGTTATAGTCAATTTAGTCGGTATGACGCAGTTGGACAGTTTCGATTTTATGCCCCAAATTAGTAGTTAAGCCTTGATTATGAAATTATCGAAATACCCTTAGAGGGTAAATTACTAAAATACCCTCAGCGGGTACGATTGTCGAATTATGAAAATGCCCTTATGGGCCAAATTACAAAAATACCCTTATTGGCGAATTACAAAATTGCCCTCAATGGACTAAATCGATAAAAGTGATATATGTGCCAAATGTGATATTTGCTATATGGGCCTCATGTGTTAATGGGCCGAATTGATAGATTGCTTAATGGGTCGATTTGATAAATTGCCTTAATGTGCCGAATTGTAAAGTGTTAATGGGCTAAACTTTTGTATGAAATAGTTATCGTTGTTATATTTGTAAATATCATGATTTACTATGTATGTTGCATATTTACATATTGCATGGGATGGGAAACTTGAATGAAGAGAAGAGTAGACGGTGGCATTGCCACAAATTCTGATAATGGCTATGTACCAATTTAAATATGGCTTTGTGCCATCGTGATTAAGGCTGTGTGCCGGTTATATTACCGTATATGATTCTGGTGGCTCTGCGGCAATCTAGTTTGGGTGGCTCTGCCACAATCTAGTTTGGGTGGCTCAGCCAAAAATATTAGAAATTGCAGCTTGACTACAAATTGGAGAGACTGGACGGGCAGGTTGACTTGATCCCCACAAGAGAGATTGGTTGGTACTGGTGGAGAGACTGGCGGGGTGGGTTGACTTGATCCCCACATGAGAGATTGGTTGGTACGGGTGGAGAGATTGGCTGGATGGGATGGGTTGCATTTATATAATTTATTTATTACATGAAAGTGGGCTTAGGCCCAAGATTATGTAAATGGGTTCAAGCCTAAGTTATTGCTAAACGGGCTCAGGCCTAGTGGATGACGGTAGGGGGTTATTCACTTAGTTCTTGTAACTCACCCCCTTCTTTCTTAATCCTTGTAGGTAAATCACAGTGATGAGGACTTGGGCCCATGGATGACTCGGTGGAGGCCATACTTCGAAAATAAATATTTCAAACTTTAGTAAATTACTATTCTGCTCTATTTCGTTATTTTTACTATTTGGGTTTTTATGTTGTAATAAGGCCTCTGGATTATTTTATTTTGTTTTATGTTTGGCGTATTTATTATTTCGTTGGTTTATTTTAAATGGGAATTTTATAAAAGCATAATCAACGATTTTCCAAATTGATTAATAAGTGGATTTTACAAATAAACTTTTACAAATGATTTAACTCGGACTTTCTTTCAAATTATCAACGGCATTTTCAAAAGTTACGCTTTTAAAAGATCACTAGTTCAAATATCAATTCTTCAATCAACTTTTCAAAGATTAGTAGTATTTTTATCAGATATTTCTAAACAAACTTATTTTCTTCAATTACACCTATTTTAGTACGAATCACAAGATCCTTTATACGTTTTCTTCATTATGTCACACCAGATTTGGGCCTAACTTCTAGGCCGGGTTTGGGGTGTTACATTTTATGGTATCAGAGCCTAGTTGCAAGACTCGATCGTGGTTTGGGTTCAAAAGTGTTTTCCAAAGCTGTTTAGAATTTTGATTTATAAATATATGTTCTAAAGGAAGTATGGCACCACGAGTATCCGCACCAAGTCAAGTAAGTATTTGTTTTCATTTTATAATTTTTGTGATACGAAAATTCTACAAAGTAGAATACTCTAGAACTGTTAGCTTTAGGAGTTGAAACTATAGAGACCGAGACTCTAGGATACTGATTTGACTCTCGAAAATAACTTTTCTACTGTACTCTATAAAACATCGTTTAATAAACATCAAATAGCATAATGATTCATAAAACTCTTAATCGATTATATCGACTTAGTGAACATGGGCGCTAGAAGAGTTGAAAATCGAACCGTTAGGAAATTTGTTAAAGAGTTAGCAAGAAAAAGAATTATTTATAAAAGAGAAAACCCAAGTTCATTTTAGGACCCGTGGTAGAGGCCTAGGTGCTAGGACTAGATCTTCGGTTTCCACCAAGGTATGTGCACCAAAGAGATGTTGGGCGCAGACATATAACATGAATTTAAAAATTAATAAGTTGAAATTCCCAACCCAAACCTAATAACCATCCGAGACGAGATCTCATGATCGAGTTAAGCCTTTTATAATTGGGTTGATGATAGTGACTTAGATAGTTAAGAAGGTATTGAAGAAAGTTAAGGAAATCGTGAAGCACTTGAGTTGGGTCAATGACATTTCATTTGGACTATAAGAAGAAAAGAGATCATGGTTCTCACGAACTAGAGTATTTACGCCCATTTTTAGGGTCATGGACTTCTTTAGGAAGATGGCCCACAACCCGGTGGAAAATCCCTCATTCGTTTCCCACGTTTCCACGAAGCATGTTAAGGCACGCACAAGAATTGGTTATCAAGATAAGAAAAGGAATGACCAAATGGTCACAAAACTTTGGCTTAACCAAGTGCAAAATTCGACCCAAACTTTTCATGTCCCCTTGCCGACACTTCATAGCCATGAGCAGAAAATTAAAACAAAAATTTTATCTAGGTGCTATACAAGGATTCGAACCTCTTCCCTCTTACTTGAACCCATCGATTATTGAAGGCGACACCAAGGCATCGCAGACCGTGAGTGATCGAGTTGGGGTTGATGAGTGACTTAGATAGTTAAGAAAGTATTGAAGGAAGTTAAGGGAGAAGGTCGAGAGCATGTTTGAGATGCGGGTGAGTGTCTAAGGAGCATAAGGCTCGAGATTGTTCAATCACTATCAAGTCAGCTATGTTTTGGTTGGACGTGATGTTTGAATGTAGAAAATTTTATGAATGAGTGATAAATACCTATTTGCTTCTGGGGATTAAATATTTGATGATATGAAGAGTTTCCAAGGTTAAAGATAGAAAGCGAATTAGTGTTATTAAGATCAGAGTGCGCAGCGAAAGCTTAGTGATGTGATTTGAGTGATGCGTTTAGTAGTTGATTGGAAATTTTGAGGATGAAATTCCTTTAAGGAGGGTAGAATTGTAACATCCCAAAATTGGGCCAAGTAGGATTGGACCCAATGGGCCTTAGGCGTAGGAATGTTTAAAATTTTGAGAACAAAAGAATGACATTATTACAAATTGGACTTGTTAGTTAAGTGAATTTGGAGTTTACGGGATTTCTATGAAGTCTCGGGTTTAATTGGGCCTAAGGAAAAATTTGGTATTTTAGCACTTTAAAGAGAGATGGTAAGTAGCTTCAAGGCTTATAGAAATAAATGAATAAATGGTTAACACAAGTGAGCACTTAGTAAAGAGGTTATGGCATTAAGTCAAGTACCTTGAGGGAAGAGGTTCAAATCCCTTTGTGTGCAATGTTTGGCTAATATTTTTGCACTCTTTCCTTAAGTGTCGACCAAGGACTATTTATTGCTAGGGTGGACTTCATTATTTTTGGTAAGGTGGCTATAAGAATAAGGCAAGGTTGAAGTTGGGGAAAGGAATCAAGAGAAATAGGTAAGTAAGGGGGACAAGAGGCTTATTTTGTGAATGGTGTTTTGGAAAGCCCGGGTGGCCAAACTCTTATCCTAAGGGGAGATGCATGTGGACGGTTTTGAGGTAGATAGGTGGCTGAAAATTTTACCTTGGCATTTGGTAAGGGCTTGGTTTTGTTTTGGCCAAAAATCCTATTGCAACCTTTGTGTCATCTTCTCTCTTTTTGCTACTTTCTTTGCCGAAATTTTCTAGCACAATAGTGCAATTTTCTCTTCTCTTGAATTGGCCATATAATCATCTTTTGTCTAATCTCCTTGATAGTCGAATATCATTGTTTATTCTTCTCCATAACCGAAACCTTTCCATCATTCTTTCTTTCTCATTCCTTAAGCAATCGTGATATAGAGGGAGGCCGAATACCACAACATCGCCTAATCATCCCTAGTCATTAGACTATCGTGAGAAACAGGATTATAATCGATTAAGGTAAGGAAGATCTTTCATAGTCCATTCGATATCTCCATTTGGTTATTGAGTTAATCGGATTGAAGGTTGGCTAATTGATATTGTTGGTAGGATCGATTCTTGGTGCATCAAGGGAGATCACAGTTGTGGTAAGTGGAGTCAGCCTAATAAAGTGTTTCTTGTTACGATTATCGAAGTTGAGACTAACCTTCTATCAACTATCAATATAGGTGTTGAAATCGGTAGAAAACACAACTCGTAATCAAGGTGTGTAATCCCGTACCCTTCCGAATATATGTTTGAAATGGTCAGTAAATCTCACATCTCTCTAAAATTTTACATTAAATAATCTGTGATTTGGTAAAAATACCGAAGAAAATAGAAAATCGGCATCCGTGATCACTCGGGCGTGCGTATGATCGTAGTGGTAATCATGTTTTGTAATAAAACAGTTTTGGTCAGAAACAGTGACATGTATTTGAAAAATCATGAAAAATTGGATAAAGGGAATTAGAAAGTGAAAGAGATATCAAATAAAATCTTACTGTGTCTATTTTGATAAGGAAGAAACGGAGAAGGAAAAGGAATTTTATATTTTGAAATATGTTAATTTTAGTGAGACTGGTTCTGAATGACTTCTAAGTATTCTATTCTGTCTTGGAAAAATCGTATAAAATTGTAAAAAGTGAATTATGGGACACAATTTAAATGTATGGATTCCTTAGTGAGCCTATTATTAATAGAGACAAGTGGGAGCAGTATATGAAAATGGTACAGTGAGATATTTGGATTTTGGTTAGGAGAGGTTAGAATCGTTGGACAGCGAAACAAGGGAAATTTTAAGGAATAAACTATACTAAATGGTTGAGCTAAAAATTCTGGAAAAATTGTAGTAAGAATATATATGAGTCTAGTTTCAAAGAAAATTTACGGATTTAGATTTTGAGTTTCCTAACTCGAGTTATAGTCAATTTAGTCGGTATGATACAGTTGGACAGTTTCAATTTTATGCCCCAAATTAGTAGTTAAGCCTTGGTTATGAAATTATCGAAATACCCTTAGAGGGTAAATTATCGAAATACCCGTAGCGGGTACAAATGCCGAATTACGAAAATGCCCTTATGGGCTAAAATACAAAAATGCCCTTATTGGCCGAATTACGAAGTTGCCCTCAATGGACTAAATCGATAAAAGTGATATATGTGCCAAATGTGATATTTGCTATATGGGCCTCATGTGTTAATGGGCCGAATTGATAGATTGCTTAATGGGCCGATTTGATAAATTGCCTTAATGTGCTGAATTGCAAAGTGTTAATGGGCTAAACTTTTGTATGAAATAGTTATCATTGTTATATTTGTAAATATCATGATTTGCTATGTATGTTGCATATTTACATATTGTATGGGATGAGAAACTTGAATGAAGAGAAGAGTAGACTAGTGGTATTGCCACAAATTCTGATAATGGCTATGTGCCAATTTAAATATGGCTTTGTGCCATCGTGATTAAGGCTGTGTACCGATTATATTACCGAATATGATTTTGGTGGCTCTGTCGCAATCTAGTTCGGGTGGCTCTGCCACAATCTAGTTCGGGTTGCTTTGCCACAATCTAGTTCGGGTGACTCAGCCACAAATATTATAAATGGCAGCTTGACTGTAAATTGGAGAGACTGGATGGGTGGGTTGACTTGATCCCCACAGGAGAGATCGGTTGGTACGGGTGGAGAGTCTGGCGGGGTGGGTTGACTTGATCCCCACAAGAGAGATTCGCGGGGTAGGTTGACTTGATCCCCACAGGAGAGATTGGTTGGTACGGGTGGAGAGATTGGCTAGATGGGATGGGTTGCATTCATATCATTTATTTATTACATGAAAGTGGGCTTAGGCCCAAGATTATGTAAATGGGTTCAAGCCCAAGATATTGCTAAAGCAAGCTCAGCCCCAGTGGAAGACAAGAAGGGTTATACACCGAGTTCTTGTAACTCACCCCTTCTTTCTTAATCCTTGTACGTAAATCACAAGAACGAGAACCTGGGCCCATAGATGACTCGGTGGAGGCCATACTTGAAAATAAATATTTCAAACTTTAGTAAATTACTTTTTCGCTCTATTTCATTATTTTTACTATTTGGGTTTTATGTTGTAATAAGGCCTCGGATTATTTTATTTTGTTTTATGTTTGGCGTATTTATTATTTCGTTGGTTTATTTTAAATGGGAATTTTCTAAAAGCATAATCAACGATTTTCTAAATTGATTAATAAGCGGATTTTACAAACAAACTTTTACAAATGATTTAACTCGGACTTTCTTTCAAATTATCAATGACATTTTCAAAAGTTACGGTTTTAAAAGATCACTAGTTCAAATACCAATTCTTCAATCACTTTTCAAAGATTAGTAGTATTTTATCAAATATTTCTAAACAAACTTGTTTTCTTCAATTACACCTATTTTAGTACGAATCACAAGATCCTTTATCGTTTTCTTCATTGTGACACACCGATTCGAGCCTAACTTCTAGGCGGGTTTGGGGTGTTACATTTTATGGTATCGAGACTAGTTACAAGACTCAGCCGTGGTTTGGGTTCAAAAGCGTTTTCCAAAGTCGTTTAGAATTTTGATTTATAAATATATGTTCTAAAGGAAGTATGGCACCACGAGTATCCGACACCAAGTCAAGTAAGTATTTGTTTTCATTTTATAATTTTTGTGATACGAAAATTCTACAAAGTAGAATACTCTAGAACTGTTAGCTTTAGGAGTTGAAACTATAGAGATTGAGACTCTAGGATGCGAATTTGACTCTCGAAAACAACTTTTCTACTTGTACTCCATAAAACATCGTTTAATAAACATCAAATAGCATAATGATTCATAAAACTCTTAATCAAATTATATCGACTTAGTGAACATGGGCGCTAGAAGACGCGGACGCAGTAGACGTGGACGTGGTAGAGGCCGAGGTGCTAGGACTAGATCTTGACACCAAGGCATGTGCCCGAAAGAGAGGCGCAGACATCGTTAGTGGCTGAGACGGGATCTCATAATCGAGTTGGGGTTGATGAGCTGACTTAGATAGTTAAGAAGGTATTGAAGGAAGTTAAGGAAATTAGTGAAGCACTTCGAGTTGGGTCTGTTGACTATAAGAAGAAAAGAGATCGTGGTTCTTTAGGGTCACAGTCTCATTCTGTGAAGCGTGTTAAGGCACGTCCAAACTTTCCAGCTTGCGATTATTGCAGAAGGCGTCATCCGGGTAAGTGCTGGAGGAGGTCAGGAGCATGTTTGAGATGCGGGTCTAAGGAGGATAAGCTCGGGATTGTTCCATCACTATCAAGTCAGGTATGTTTTGGATGGACATGATGTTTGAATGTAGAAAATTTTATGAATGAGTTTTAAATACCTGTTTGCTTCTGGGGATTAAATATTTGATGATATGAAGAGTTTCTAAGGTTAGAGATAGAAAGCGAATTAGTGTTATTAAGATCAGAGTGTGCAGCGAAAGCTCAGTGATGTGATTTGAGTAATGCGTTTAGTAGTTGATTGGAAATTTCGAGGACGAAATTCCTTTAAGGAGGGTAGAATTGTAACATCCCAAAATTGGGCCTAGTAGGACTGGACCCAATGGGCCTTGGGCGTAGGAATGTTTAAAATTTTGAGAACAAGAGAATGACATTATTACAAATTGGACTTGTTAGTTAAGTGAATTTGGAGTTTACGGGGTTTCTATGAAGTCTCGGGTTTAATTGGGCCTTAGGAAAAATTTGGTATTTTAGCACTTTAACGAGAGATGGTAAGTAGCTTCAAGACTTATAGAAATAAATGAATAAATGGTTAGCACAAGTGAGCACTTAGTAAAGAGGTTATGGCATTAAGTGAAGTACCTTGAGGGAAGAGGTTCAAATCCCTTTGTGTGCAATGTTTGGCTAATATTTTTGCACTCTTTCCTTAAGTGTTGGCCAATGACTATTTATGGCAAGGGTGGACTTCATTATTTTTGGTAAGGTGGCTATAAGAATAAGGCAAGGTTGAAGTGGGGGAAAGGAATAAAGAGAAATAGGTAAGTAAGGGGGACAAAAGGCTTATTTTGTGGATGGTGTTTTGGAAAGCTCGGGTGGCCAAACTCTTATCCTAAGGGGAGATGCATGTGGACGATTTTTAGGTAGATAGGTGGCTGAAAATTTTACCTTGGCATTTGGTAAGGGCTTGGTTTTGTTTTGGCCAAAATCCTATTGCAACCTTTGTGTCATCTTCTCTCTTTTGCTACTTTCTTTTCGAAATTTTCTAGCACAAGAGTGCAATTTTTCTTCTCTTGAATTGGTCACATATTCATCTTTTGTCTAATCTCCTTGATAGCGAATATCATTGTTCATTCTCCTCCATAATCAAAACCTTTCCATCGTTCTTTCTTTCTCATTCCTTAAGCAATCGTGATATAGAAGGAGGCCGAATACCACAACATCGCCTAATCATCTCTAGTCAGAGGACGATCGTGAGAAATGGGATTATAATCGATTAAGGTAAGGAAGATCTTTCATAGTCCATTCGATATCTCCATTTGGTTATTGAGTTAATCGGATTGAAGGTTGGCTAATTGATATTGTTGGTAGGATCGATTCTTGGTGCATCGAGGGAGATCACAGTCGTGGTAAGTGGAGTTAGCCTAATAAAGTGTTTCTAGTTACGATTATCGAAGTTGAGACTAACCTTCTATCAACTATCAATATAGGTGTTGAAATCGGTAGAAAACACAACTCGTAATCAAGGTGTGTAATCCCGTACCCTTCCGAATATATGTTTGAAATGGTGAGTAAATCTCACATGTCTCTAAAAGTTTACTTGAAATAATCTGTGATTTGGTAGAAATACCGAAGAAAACTGAAAATCGGCATCCGTGATCACTCGGGCGTGCGTATGATCTCAGTGGTAATCATGTTTTGTAATAAAACAGTTTTGGTCAGAAATAGTGACGTGTATTTGAAAAATCATGAAAAATTAGATAAATGGAATTAAAAAGTGAAAGAGATATCGAATAAAATCTTACTGTGTCTATTTTGTTAAGGAAGAAACGCATAAGGAAAAGGAATTTTATATTCTGAGATATGTTAATTTTAGTGAGACTGGTTCTGAATGACTTTGGAGTATTCTGTTCTATCTTGGAAAAATCGTATAAAATAGTAAAAAGTGAATTATGGGACATAATTTATATGTATGGATTCCTTATTGAGCCTGTTATTAATAGAGACAAGTGGGAGCAGTATATGAAAATGGTACAGTGAGATATTTGGATTTTGGGTAAGAGAGGTCAGAATCGTTGGACAGTGAAACAAGGGAAAATTTAAGGAATAAACTGTACTAAATGGTTAAGCTAAAAATTCTGGAAAAATTGTAGTAAGAAGATATATGAGTCTAGTTTCAAAGAAAATTTATGGATTTAGATTTTGAGTTTCCTAACTCGAGTTATAGTCAATTTAGTCGGTATGACGCAGTTGGATAGTTTTGATTTTATGCCCCAAATTAGTAGTTAAGCCTTGGTTTTGAAATTACTGAAATACCCTTAGAGGGTAAATTACCGAAATACCCTTAGTGGGTATGATTGCTGAATTACGAAAATGCCTTTATGGACTGAATTACGAAAATGCCCTTATTGGCCGAATTACGGAATTGCCCTCAATGGACTAAATCGATAAAAGTGATATATGTGCCAAATGTGATATTTGCTATATGGGACTCATGTGTTAATGGGCTGAATTGATAGATTGCTTAATGGGCCGATTTGATAAATTGCCTTAATGTGCCGAATTGCAAAGTGTTAATGGGCTAAACTTTTGTATGAAATAGTTATCGTTGTTATAGTTGTAAATATCATGATTTGCTATGTATGTTGCATATTTACATATTGCATGGGATGGGAAACTTGAATGAAGAGAAGAGTAGACCGGTGGCATTGCCACAAATTTTGATAATGGCTATGTGCCAATTTAAATATGGCTTTGTGCCATCGTGATTAAGGCTGTGTGCCGATTATATTACCATATATGATTCTGGTGGCTCTGCCACAATCTAGTTCGGGTGGCTCAGCCAAAAATATTATAAATGGTAGCTTGACTGCAAATTGGAGAGACTAGATGGGTGGGTTGACTTGATCCCCATAGGAGAGATTGGTTGGTACAGGTGGAGAGACTGGCGGGGTGGGTTGACTTGATCCCCACAGGAGAGATTGGTTGGTACGGGTGGAGAGATTGGCTGGACGGGATGGGTTGCATTCATATCATTTATTTATTACATGAAAGTGGGCTTAGGCCTAAGATTATGTAAATGGGTTCAAGCCCAAGATATTGCTAAATGGGCTCGGGCCAGTGGATGATGATGAGGGGTTATCTTGAGTTCTTGTAACTCACCCTTCTTTCTTAATCCTTGTAGGTAAATCACGATGACGAGGACTTGGGCCCATGGATGACTCGGTGGAGGCCATACTTGAAATAAATATTTCAAACTTTAGTAAATTACTTTTTCGCTCTATTTCGTTATTTTTACTATTTGAGTTTTTATGTTGTAATAAGGCCTCTGGATTATTTTGTTTTGTTTTATGTTTGGCGTATTTATTATTTCGTTGGTTTATTTTAAATGGGAATTTTCTAAAAGCATAATCAACGATTTTCCAAATTGATTAATAGGTGGATTTTACAAATAAACTTTTACAAATGATTTAACTCGGGCTTTCTTTCAAATTATCAACGGCATTTTCAAAAGTTACGGTTTTAAAAGATCACTAGTTCAAATATCAATTCTTCAATTAGCTTTTCAAAGATTAGTAGTATTTTTATCAAATATTTCTAAACATACTTGTTTTCTTCAATTACACCTATTTTAGTACGAATCACAAGATCCTTTATACATTTTCTTCATTGTGACACACCAGATTCGGGCCTAACTTCGAGGCCGGGTTTGGGGTGTTACAGTTCTCATTCTTTATCCATTCTTTTTATATATTTTGATATATATATATATATATTCGACTTTATTGGGTTCTCATTCTTTATCCATTCTTTTTTGCTTCTCTCTTATTTTTCTCTCTTCTCCATCTTTTTTAACGTAAAAGAAAAAAATTAAATTCCTCAAAACGAAAAAATGTAGGGACCAATTGTATAATTTAACCTAAAATTGTTGTTTAAGATGATGATTTAACATGCCAAGTCAGTTTATCGTTACACAGTTAATAGCAATTAACGTTCAGTAACTAAAATGTTATAACACAATAATGTAAGTGAGTAAAACATAACATTTCAAACATAAGTGACTAAAATGTAACTTGAGGGAAACAAAAGTAACTATTTTGATAGTTTACCCGTAAATAAATAAGACAAAATGATAATTAATAATAGAATTGTTCACAACTTAAAAAATGGGAGATAAAAGTCAAAAAGCTCAAGTATGAACTATAATAATACATGTTTGAGTGAAGAGTCTTGACTCAAGACTTTGTAGGCTTTGGGTCTTTGTATGTCCTCAACCAATCCAAACATGAGATCTAAATTTGAAGGAATTTTTCGTACTCCATGTAACAACCCGACTTAGGGCCTAGTCGGAATAGTGATGCGAGATCACAATTCCGAAGTAGAAACATGTGTTTAAATGACTTTACAAGGCTTATGAGGTATTTGTATAATTGTGTGAAAATTTTATGAAGAAATTTTATTAATTAGTGAATAAATTGTCCCTTAGGACTAAATCGTAAAGATTAGAAAATATGAGATTCTAGAATATTTAAGTATGAAATAGCATCATAAAAATTAGTAGAGGTCCTTATTTAGAAATTAGACCATTATTTGTTAAGATGGACAAAAATGGACATGGGAAGGAAAAATCTCAAGAAAGAGCATTAAGGGCATTGGTCATTTGGTTAATTAATGAATTAAAAAGGAAAAACAAGTCAAAATCTTATCCATCATCTTCCTCTAAGTGCCAAAATTTCGAGGAGCCATAGCTAGGGTTTTGTTCAATTTCCAAGATCAATATTCAGTGTATCCTAGCCCCGTTTTTAATGTTCTTCGTATTTTGAAATCTTCGTAGCTCGATTTAGCTATTTCTAGCTATATTTTGAGCTAGGGTTTATGTTTAAAAATTTACCCATGTATGAAATGTATGTATTTTGATGTTTTATGGAAGATTATAAAAGTTTGATGTAGAATAAACATCTTTTTCTAAGTGATTTTCATGAAAAATGCATGTAAGGACCAAACTGCAAAAGTAATGAAAATGGTCATAAATGGGTGAAATAGTAGAAATTGAAGGCTGCTATAGTTTTGAAAATGAATCGGCTAGGCTTGAAATATAAGGAAGTTGAATGAAAATCATTGTACGAGCCTAGGGAAAAAGTGTAATTTTGAAAAAGTTTAGGGGTAAAAATGTACTTTTGCTAAAGTCTGATTTATGAGTCAATTTAGTCAATGTAAGTATTAAACAAGTTAAATTGTTATCATAGATCAAGAAACATGAAGCCTGGACTGAAACCGAGGCAAAAATAAGGTTAAGGACTAAGTTGCACAACTCTACACATTTTGAGAACTGAGGTAAGTTTGTATGAATTTAAAGCTATAAATTGCTTTCACAATTAAATTACTTACTATGTCATACATTGAACATTATTTTCACGAAGTGGATTGGCAATCCTTAATAAGAAAATCAATGAGAATAAGTAAGCGAAAGACCCGTTTGAAGATTCGAAATAGTGAGGATACCTATGTCACAACATAAGATAAGGAAACCCCGTGTAAGACCATGTCGGGGACATGGCATCGGCAATAAGGACTCAAGGATATCTTGTAAGTCCATGTCAAGACATGGCATTGATAAGTTACTATAAGGCACGGATATCATGTAAGTCTATGTCAAGACATGGCATTGATAAGTTACTATAAGGCAAGGATATCATGTAAGTCCATGTCAAGACATGGCATTGATAAGTTGCTATAAGGCAAGTGTAAAACCCAATTTTTGCCCGGCCCATTTTAAAGCCATAAATTAAAAAAAAAAAAAAATTATTATTATTATTATTATAATAAACAGTCCATTAAATGTCCAATAATAGTCCAGAATACAAAACCCAAATACACTAAACTATTGACCCAACTAAACCTAAACCGCACGTGAGGCCCAAACAAACTCGAGCCCAATGCTTAACCCATTTTAACCCAACCTTAAAACTGGCCCAAAGGGCCCAATACATCTGACGCTCCCGAAACCCGTGGAAGGGTTCCGAAGCGCCTTGCCAACGCGCTGCAAGAACGCTTTGTATTCCCACACGCGCGACCACACGTATTCCCGCATGCCCACATGCACCATACCTCCGCCAGCGCAGCCTCCGTACGAGCCATGTCCACGCCTCCGTACGTAGCCTTGTACCTGTGAAAACAACGACAAAAAAGAGCAGAGAAAACAAAGCAAAGAATTGTATTTTCGTTTATTTTTAATTTTCTAATTTCGGCCGTTAAATGGACGAAACAAACCATTATGTGAACGGGGCTTCATGATTTCTGAACATATATCTGAAATCAAGAACAATTCAAAAAAAATCAGAGTTTTTGAAAGGTTTTATTGTGTTCCTTTTTCTTTTCATGTCCGGTTCATTTCTTTTCGTTTAGAACCTATTTTTATCTTTATTTATCCCTTTTTTAGTACATATAGCAGAGGTTTTTTCGACTACAAAAATATAGAATAGCAGAGGTTTTTTTTTTTGAATTCTTTTGTTTTGCATGTCATGCATATACCTAGAAATAGAATAAAAATACAAAGTATTTTACCTTTTGTGACGATCGGAAGCCGAAACTGAAGTGTTTTTGAGCCGAAACTCAAAACGTTTTTACTTCGTTTGATCCTTTTTGAGAGGTTTTTGGGTGTTTAGACCACAAATATGGGTCGGGAAAGGAAAAGAGCTTGAAAAGGGGGTTGGTTTCGTACCTACGGCAGTCGTATACGGTGGTCACCGACGACGGACGTGTGGTGGTCCGATCATCGGAGAAGGGGTCCCTAGAGAGAAAAAACCAAAACCCCATTTTCCATTTTTTTAAAGCCATAGCTGAAATGATTTTAAAAAAAAAATTTGGGTTTAAATACCCGAGTGAAACGACGTCGTTTTAGTCCCTCTCTGAGCGTCCAAAACGATGCCGTATGGAGGCGACCCGACCCGCTCCATTTTGGGTCTGCGTGTTTACTCTTTATAGGGTGATTTGTGCATATGGTCCCTCCATCTTTGTTGCGCCATTCGATTTAACTCTGTTCATTTTCTTTTAATTATAGTTTTTACTTGTAATTTTATTTCAATTCTGATTTAATCCTGTTAATTTGTTATTTATTTATCCATAACAATATTTCATGTATTGTTTGTGTTAAACTGTTTTATTTCATATATTTAAATGGTTCTAAGTATTATTTTTTTCTCTATAGTATTTTCATTAAATTTTATATATATATATTCTTTTATATACATATGTAATTTATATTAAATTATTTTATGTACATATATACATATTCTTTTCATATATAATCTATATTATCTTTATGTGTGTGTATATATATATTCTCTTTATATATAACTTATATTATTTTTCTTATATATATACATTATTGTTTTCGTATTATTTTTCTGAATTTATTCATACATATACATATATATATTCTTTTAAATTTATCTATGTATAATTGGTTTCTTTGTAAAACTCCTTTTAAATTTTATTTATTTATTCCAAACGCTTTCATATGTCATTATTATTTTAATATACAATTATATTACATCAAGTTTATTACGCATGTATCATTTAAGTTGACGATATTATTCTGATGTATTAGATGCTTATTTATGCATTATTGTATGTATTATATCTCTTAATTCGTAGCCATTAATTATTTGTGATTCATCATTGTAACATTTGATGTTGGCTTTGTATATTAGTATTCCATTACATATAATGAAAAATGTTGTGTTTAATGTCAATTTAGCTTTAAAGATCATTTTTATTATTATTTAAAGTTTTTCTGAAATAAGGCAATGTTCGTGTTTAGAGGTTTCGGGAAAATCGTGCTCTAACTTACTGAGTTTCGATTTTCTTCGTTAAAAACCTACAACCGAGTATCCTTTCTCTTTTAAATCAAAATACATAATATTTCAAATAAAAAAAACTTTTTCTTGGGATTTTTTAGATATTGCGCCCTAACTTACTGAGTGTGATATTTTATTATCTCGAGATAAGATTTTTAAAAAAACGAAGGCAATATTCCGTATTCAGAATTTTGAGAAATAGTGCCCTAACTTACTGGGTTGCGATTTTTCATTTGACCCAAATAAGGGAATATCTTCTTATTTTTTTAGTATTAAATGTCGAAGGATAAATCCAACTTCGAGAATATAAGATGGTATACCCTAACTTACTGAGTATGACATTTTATTTCTCCAAAATAAGAAGCTTTGGCATCCAATATGATTCTGTCCAAATATATATCTTAAGTAAATGGATCGTAATCTAGAATCTTTTCAAATTTTCGGCATTGAGACATTAATTAATCAATTTGGTACCAATTTTGGGTGTTGCGAGGGTGCTAATCCTTCCTTGTGCGTAACCGACTCCCGAGCCTGTTTTTTGGGTTTCGTAGACCAAAATTATTGTTTTAATAAATCAAAATGTTTTATTAAAATATTCCATCTTAAGGTGATCCGATCACACCTCGAATAAAAGATTGGTGGCGACTCCATTTCCATATTTTTAAAGTCGATCCCCGTTTTTCAAAATTTGCCGATTTAAAAATGGTTTCGACAGCTTGGCAACTCCGCCGGGGACACTAAAAGAGAGTCAAGCCGTAAAATCGATTAGTTTTTATCCTTTCGTCGAAAATTAAAAATTTGATTTGAAAATTTACAATCCTATTATTGCATTCATATTGTTGTGATTACTGTAAATCTTGTAAAATAAAAAAATTTGCATCATATTGCATGACTGCCGGGTCACACGTTTTTAAGTGGGAGTGAGAAGCTTCTCCTTCGTGAGGTTTTCACCTCCGTGTAGGATAGTGAATCGCTCTTAGGATACATCTGTACCTATGTCTTCGTGAGATTTTCATCTCCGTGCAGCCATAGGGAAATGTGTTCCCCTGAACCAAAATCGTTCCATATGAGCCTATAATGGGTGAGGATCGAGGAATCTGCTGGTTCAGGTACCCTCAACTTTAGAACTCAAATCGCATGTAAAAGACCCTAAGAGCCTACCCCAGATGAAGTTGTGATAAACCCTAGTGGTCACCCAATAAGTGCTTGAATGTTTTACATGCTTTGAATTTCGTTTCTATCGCACTGAATATTTGTTTTATTGCTTTGCATGCATTTTCATATTAGAGAAAGGTGTCGATTCGGTTCGGTTGCTAAATTAGGGAGCTCGGCATGGAGAATGAATTTCTTGATAAAACGGAAGACAATACGAATGTTCGTATATTTGTGGTCCGTTTCATGTAAAGAGTTTTTGTCCTCTAGTAAAGTTTTCTAAAGGAAATTGAGTTAGAATCGACACCTCTTTACATTATTGCAAGCATTCACATGACATTACATCATATGCATTAGATTTCATGAGAAGACTCTGATTGGTTGAAATTATTTCAGCATTAACCTGGACACTGGTAAAACCAAACATCCCTACGGTACCCGAACCAATATGAAGGATATGGATCAAAGAGTAGAGAAGCTTGAACAACTCCAAAAGGAGATACAGGAAAAACTTCAGTTGCAAATGCAGGAACAACTTGCTAAAATCCAGCAGGATATGATGGATCAAATAATGGAATCACAAAAGAACATGATGACTCAATTGACTCAACTACTGGCGGGCAGAATAGACAAAGGAAAAACCCCCATGGTTAACACTGGTGGAAATAGTGAGGAACGACTATATCCTCCGGGTTTTACCCTGACACATCCTGAAGTACATCCACGAAGGACATCCGTCACAATTTAACATCAACCACTTCAAGAGGGTATTTCGACATCACCAAACTTCCAAGCAGGATCGGGTTCTAACTTAGAAGATCATCCGATTAATGATGTTATTCCTGACTTTGATGAGGCAATAGAGAAAGAAAGGGCAAGGGCTGAATTGCCAAAACAGTTAGAGGAGCGATACAAATGGTTGGAAAAAAAGTTTAGGGCCATGGAAAATGTTGATAGGCAACATGGAATTGACGCTAAAGATCTGAGTTTGGTGCTCGAGTCGGACATCCAATTGCTTTGATTTGAAGTATCCGGAGGATGTCTATATTAAGATTATATTAAATATATATAGATTATATTAAAAGATGGACAATCAAACCTATTTATTTCTCGATTCAATAGAAGAAAAAAAGAAAAGAGGTGAGTAGGGTCCCAAATAACGAGAGATATGTAAAAAGAAGGCCTGATCAAGGTGCCAGAATTTGAAAAATACAATGGGACTACTTGCCCAGAAGCTCACATAACTATGTTTTGCCAGAGAATGATTGGGTACGTTAACAATGACCAACTGCTAATGCATTGCTTCCAAGACAGTTTGGCGGGAGCAGCATCTAAATGGTACAATCAGTTGAGCTGTACTGAAATTGGTTCTTGGAGGGATTTAGCACAGGCATTTATAAAGTAGTACGGTCACGTAATAGCTATAACCTCTGACAGAATTACCCTGCAAAACATGAAGAAGAAACCAAGATAAAGTTTTCGACAATATGCACAAAGGTGGAAAGAGGTTGCCATACAGGTCCAGCCACCTCTTCTGGAGAAAGAAACCACTATGCTCTTTATCAACAACTTGAAAGACCCATTTAGCAATCATATGTTGGGGAGTGCCACGAAAAGATTTTCAAACATCATAATGACTGGAGAAATGATTGAGAATGCCATAAATAGTGGAAGGATAGATGAGGGAGAAAGTGCCAAAAGATCAGCCCCGAGAAGTACGGAAAATAAAGTGAACAGCCTGAACAAGCATTCCAAATTAGTCACTGTAGGTCAACCGAGGGCTATGACTACTGATCATCAGGGCTCATCAAGATAAGAATCTAGTGCAAAGCAACTCTAATTTACACCAATTCTAATGACATATAGGGAGTTGTATCAAAGCCTATTCGATGCACATATGGTGGCTCCTCATTACATGGAACCAATACAACCCCCATACCCCAAATGGTATGATTCGAATGCTCAATGCGAGTATCATGCGGGGATAACGGGTCATTCAATCGATAATTGCATTGCATTTAAGAAATTGGTGGAGAGGCTTATTAAAATAGGGGTTTTGAAGTTCGATGAGTTGATCGGAGCAGTAATTTGTGATATTTGAATGAGGTCCTTAAAGAAGTCATCAGAAGCCTAGAAATTGGGAAGTCAGAACACCAATGGCATATCCAAAGAGTGAACCAAGGAATAAAAGTTTTCCAAGCATCGACCTTTATATACTTGGAAGTGTTTTGAGCAATAGGACTGTGGAAGAGACATGTATTTTTAAGACTAATCTAGAGTAATATTCGAAACACACTTATTGCTTTCAACCTAGAGGCAATAAGAGTCATTTTATGAAATAGGCTCGTGTCCAGAATTTTTACAAAATGCATCTCTTTAAGTAAATACTTTTTTCATTATTTACATTTCATACTATATATTATTTGGTTTTTAGAATATTCTTTCATTTTTATTCATAACCATACCATCCAAATAATCATTCTTGGAATCATTTTCCTAGAATTTACCTTCTTACCCACAATGGGTCCCTAGATATCAATGACATGGGCGACACTGTTACTGACTCCCTTTTTGAATGAAATATGGGTCTAAGGGATCTTAAGACTTTGAAGATGACAAAAATTGTAACATATCTTCTGATTTGTTAATACTGGGTGAAAAACAAATTCTACGTCGCGAGCCAAGGAAGGAGATGAAGATCAAAGCCTAGCTCAATGCAGAAATAAGATTTCCTACATGTGGGGCATGGATGTTACCAAGCCAATCTCATCAAAAGCTTCTGGCCAACATTGCTTATTTTCGTGGATGTCGGTTACTTTACTAAGATGGTAAAAGTCGTTTCATATTCCAATATTACAAAGTCGATAGTCATCAGAACAAAAAAAGAAAAAGAAAGAATACTGACAAAAAAATGTCAAAAATATCATATTTAATCGCACAATGTCAAAAGTTTGCGGTCAGTTCAAAGATCAGATGCCACATCACAGTAAAGGCAGCCAAAAAGAAAAACAAAAGTTCAAAAAAGACCGAGACTTGTAAAGATTGGCATACAGAAGTTACTATTTACCCTCTATGCTTATCAAACATTGGCGGGATAGTCAAGGGTAGCACATTTTCATTGGTTTACCTAATGAAGTCAAATTTTTTTCCGAGTCTTATCAAAACTGAAGTTGGATAAGGCAGAATGCATTTAATATCAATATAATTAGTTGAATTTGAAGAGAAAATGTTAAAAGCTATCTATCACGGTCAGATGATGCGAGCTCACAACAAAAATGATTTGCCCTAGAAAATTTCATGATAGGGCTTCGAAGAAGATTTTTCCCACGCAGAGGGGACTTTAGAAGAAAGAGGATGTTAAACTGGGAAGGACCTTAGGCAGCAAAGAAGGCCTGTTTTGGGAAAGCATGGATATTGTCTGAAATAGATGACAAGGACCTGCCCAATTTGGTGAATTCAGAAACACACAAAAAAAAAAGAGAAAAGAAAAAAAGAAAGAAAGAAAACAAAAACACAAAAAAAGGAAAAGAAAGAAAAAAAGAAGAAATAGGAGAGGCCAAGGTGAAAACCCGCAAAGGGCACTTTGAGACCAAAGGGGATTTGAGTTGAAAACCCAAAAAGGGCGGCTCAAATTTTGATCAAAGGGGGCATATAGCAGTCTTGCTATGCCTGAATTAACAATGAAGAAGTATACTATGTCTTGGGGCATTGACAAAGTACTTCGGATCCCCTAAACACATATTAAGCTTAAAATGGTCCTCAAGAAGTTGGAATAGAGAAGCTCAGACTGCGATATCTAGGGCACCTAGTTTCTATTTTCCCCATTTTAAATTTGTTATTTGTGATTATATTATTCCTTTCAAAATATGTTCACAATAAATTTCCTTCTTAATTGTGATTGCTATCCTTGCCTAGCGTATTTGTTTCGAGCTATGCTCCTAATCAAATTCCTTCTTGTTCATGGTTATGATCTTTTTCAGTCATTTTGCATTGAAATAATGAATAGTGGACTAATAATATTTTCATAAAATGAGTTTTGCATATTACTTTGGAAATTTCTAAATAATACAAGAATCTGAAACAGAACTATTATTTAAAACTCACCAAATTTAAGGAAGAGTCTAAATCGAGGTTATCTCATTGGATTTTCTGTTAAAAATAGTTGGTGATACAATCTCGACGAAAATGGACAATGTTAACCTAATGGTAAAAATGGGAATGACTCTCTGGAGAAAAACTGATATTTTGCATTCACGTGAGCATCATGCATACTCATCTGGTTGGGTCACCCGAGGAGTGATCAATTGATGGAACAAGCTACAGGCCCTATACCCCCAAGTTATAGTGGGATAGATGGAAGATAATACGGATCCTATACCTTTGAATAGCAATGGGATGGATGGAAAAGGATTCAGATCCTATATCCCTAAGTCACAATGGGATGAACCTTGAAGTTACAGTGGGGCAAATCTGTTGAGCAAGATATTTTTTTCTCAGGTTTTCTGTCAAGAATACCAGCCGAACAAGAGGGCATCATATTACCCTGATGAACAATGGGCGATGACAACCTTAAACAGGGATCATTCTCATGAAATTCTGCATTCATGCAAAACATATTTAGTTAGGAGCATTTGATTCATTCCGATCATTGCATCTTAATCATTGCAAGAAATCATTCTCATGACATACTGCATTCATACAAATGTCATCCATAAGACAATTTAGTTAGGAGCATTAGATTCATTCCGATCATTGCATCCTAATCTTTGTAAAAAGGGATCATTCTCATAAAGTTTCGTATTCATGCAAAACACATTTAGTTAGGAGCATTTGATTCATTCCGATCATTGCATCCTAATCTTTGTAAAAAGACCATTCTCATGACATTCTGCATTCATAAAAATGTCTCCATAATACATTTCGTTAGGAGCATTAGATTCATCCTAACCATTTTGCATAAGCACAAACAAAAAACTGATTTTACAAGACAGGTCCTCTAGAAGACGTTGTCACAACATCGGTGAATTTGTAGATCTTGACTCCCTGAGTTTGCAGTAGAGCAGATCGAAGATAACAGATTTGGCATTCCTGAAGTTACAAGAAACAGATCGAAGATAGCGGATCTGGCAATCTTGAAGTTACAGGAACAGATTGGAGACACCGACCCTATCTCCCTGACCAGCAGTAGAATAGGTCAAAGATTGTAGATCTCGTCACCCTAAGTAGTAGGGAACCAAGATCGAACAACAAATCTGGTCTCCCTAAGCAGTAGTGGAACAGATTTAAGCCATCAACCCTATCTCCCTGACCAGCAGTGGTATAGGTTGAAGATTGTAGATCTTGTCACCTTAAGCAGTAGGGAACCAAGATCGAACAACAAATCTTATCTCTCTAAGTAGTAGTGGAACAGATTTAAGCCACTAGCCTTATCTCCCTGACCAACAGTGGAATAGGTCAAAGATTGTGGATCTTATCGCCTTAAGCAGTAGTGGACCAAGATAGAACAGCAAATCTTGTCTCCCTAAGTAGTAGTGGAACAGATTTAAGCCACCAGTCTTATCTCCCTAACTAGCAGTGGAATAGGTCAAAAATTGTAGATCTTGTCGCCCTAAGCAGTAGTGGACCAAGATCAAACGACAAATCTTGTCTCTCTAAGTAGTAGTGGAACAGATTTAAGCCACCAGCCTTATCTCCCTGACCAGCAATGGAATAGGTCAAAAATTGTAGATCTTGTCACCCTAAGCAATAGAGGACCAAGATCGAACAGCAAATCTGGTCTCCTAAGCAGTAGTGGAACAGATTTAAGCCACCAGCCTTATCTCCCTGACCAGCATTGGAATAGGCCAAAAATTGTAGATCTTGTCGCCCTAAGCAATAGAGGGCCAAGTTCAAACGGCAAATCTTGCCTCCTAAGAAGTATTAGAATAGATAGAAGACAGTAAATCTGGCAATCCTGAGTTTATAGGAGCAGATTTAAGCCATTAGTCTGGCATCCCTGAGTTTGCAGTGGAGCAGAAGATGTCAAATCTGGCAATCCTAAAGTTGTAGGAGTAGATCGAAGACATCAGATCTGGCATTCTCGAAGTCGCAGGAGCAGATTGAAAACATCAGATCCTATCTCCCTGAGTTTGCAGTGGAGCAGATTGAAGCTACAAGTCTAACTTTTTTGAGTGGATCGAAGTATCAATTCCTAGGCCCCTGAAGATGCAGCGGGATGGAACGAAGCTACTCGAAGGAGAAAAGCACTGAAAGAGGCATGTCCAGACAAAATTGGACCTTTTTGAAGTCTTTGCTTTATTCTCGTTACACGACAATGAGCAAAGAGGGGCAGCTGTAAGACCCAATTTTTGCACGGCCCATTTTAAAACCATAAATTAAAAAAACCAAAAAAATTATTATTATTATTATTATTATTATACAGTCCATTAAATGTCCAATAATAGTCCATAATACAAAGCCCAAATACACTAAACTATTGACCCAACTAAACCTAAACTGCACGTGAAGCCCAAACAAACTCGAGCCCAATGCTTAACCCATTTTAACCCAACCTTAAAACTAGCCCAAAGGGCCCAATACATCTGACGCTCTCGAAACCCGTAGAAGGGTTCCAGAACGTTCCTGCAATGCCTCGGCTCCTCTCGCGTGACCAAACGTATTCCCGCACGCCCACACGCACCGTACCTCCGCCAGCGCAGCCTCCGTACGAGCCACATCCACGCCTCCATACGCAGCCTTGTACCTGTGAAAACAACGACAAAAAATAGTAGAGAAAACAAAGCAAAGAATTGTATTTTCATTTATTTTTAATTTTTTGATTTCGGCCTTTAAATGGACGAAACAAACCACTGTAACGAGGGGCTTCACGATTTACGAACGCCCATATATGAAATCAAGAGCAATTCAAAAAAAAAAATCAGAGTTTTTGAAAGGTTTTATTGTGTTCCTTTTTCTTTTCATGTCCGGTTCATTTCTTTTCGTTTAGAACCTATTTTTATCTTTATTTATCCCTTTTTTAATACATATAGCAGAGGTTTTTTCGAATACAAAAATATAGAATAGCAGAGGTTTTTTTTTTCGAATTCTTTTGTTTTGCATGTCATGCATATACCTAGAAATAGAATAAAAATACAAAGTATTTTACCTTTTGTGACGATCGGAAGCAGAAACTGAAGCGTTTTCGAGTCAAAACCTAAACGTTTTTACTTCGTTCGATCCTTTTTTAGAGGTTTTTGGGTGTTTAGACCACAAATATGGGTCGGGGAAGGAAAAGAGTTTGAAAAGGGGGCTGGTTTCGTACCTACGGTCGTCGTATACGGTGGTCACTGGCGGCGGATGTGTGGTGGTCTGATCATCGGAGAAGGGGTCCCTAAAGAGAAAAAACCAAAATCGCCTTTCCCATTTTTTTTAAAGCCATAGCTGAAATGATTTTAAAAAAAATTTTGGGTTTAAATACCCGAGTGAAACAACGTCGTTTTAGTCCCTCCCCTGAGCGTCCAAAACGATGCCATATGGAGGTGACTGCCCGCCCATTCAGGTCTCGTGTTTACGCTTTATAGGCGATTTGCATATGGTCCCTCCATCTTTGTTGCGCCATTCGATTTAACTCTGTTCATTTTCTTTTAATTATAGTTTTACTTGTAATTTTATTTCAATTCGATTTAATCTATTAATTTGTTATTTATTTATCCATATCAATATTTCATGTATTGTTTGTGTTAAACTGTTTTATTTCATATATTAAATGGTTCTAAGTATTATTTATTTCTCTATAGTATTTTCATTAAATTTTATATATATATATATATATTCTTTTATATACATATGTAATTTATATTAAATTATTTTTATGTACATATATACATATTCTTTTCATATATAATCTATATTATCTTTATGTGTATATATATATTCTCTTTCTATATAACATATATTATTTTTCTTATATATATACATTATTGTTTTCGTATTATTTTTTCGAATTTATTCATACATATACATATATATATTCTTTTAAATTTATCTATGTATAATTGGTTTCTTTGTAAAACTCCTTTTAAATTATATATTTATTATTCCAAACTTTTTCATATGTCATTATTATTTTAATATACAATTATATTACATCAAGTTTATTACGCATATATCATTTAAGTTGACGATATTATTCTGATGTATTAGATGCTCATTTGTGCATTATTGTATGTATTATATCTTTTAATTCGTAGCCATTAGTTATTTATGATTCATCATTGTAACATTTGATGTTGGCTTTGTATATTAGTATTCCATTGCATATCATGAAAAATGTTGTGTTTAATGTCAATTTAGCTTTAAAGATCATTTTTATTATTATTTAAAGTTTTTCTGAAATAAGGCAATGTTCGTGTTTAGAGGTTTCGGGAAAATCGTGCTCTGACTTACTGAGTTTCGATTTTCTTTGTTTAAAACCTAGCAACCGAGTATCCTTTCTCTTTTAAATCAAAATACATAATATTTCAAATAAAAAAAAAAACTTATTCTTGGGATTTTTTAGATATTGCACCCTAACTTACTGAGTGTGATATTTTATTATCTCGAGATAAGATTTTTAAAAGAACAAAAGGAATGTTCCGTATTCAGAATTTTGAGAAATAGTGCCCTAACTTACTGGGTTGCGATTTTTCATTTGACCCAAATAAGGGAATATCTTCTTATTTTTTTAGTATTGAATGTCGAAGGATAAATCCAACTTCGAGAATATAAGATGGTATACCCTAACTTACTGAGTATGGCATTTTATTTCTCCGAAATAAGAAGCTTTGGCATCCAATGTGATTCTGTCCAAATATATATCTCAAGTAAATGGATCGTAATCTAGAATCTTTTTAAATTTTTGGCATTGAGACATTAATTAATCAATTTGGTACCAATTTTGGGTGTTGCGAGGGTGCTAATCCTTCCTCGTGCGTAACTGACTCCCGAGCCTATTTTCTGGATTTCGTAGACCAAAATTATTGTTTTAATAAATCAAAATATTTTATTAAAATAATCCATCTTAAGGTGATCCGATCACACCTCGAATAAAAAATCGGTGGCGACTCCATTTCCATATTTTTAAAGTCGATCCCCGTTTTTCAAAATTCACCGATTTAAAAATGGTTTCGACAATAAGGATATCATGTAAGTCCATCTCAAGACATGAAATTGATAAGTTACTATAAGGCAAGGATATCATGTAAGTCCATGTCAAGACATGGCATTGATAAGTTACTATAAGGCAAGGATATCATGTAATTCCATGTCAAGCATGGCATTGATAAGTTACTATAAGGCAAGGATCCCATGTAAGTCCACGCCAAGGCATGGCATTGGTGAGTTCATATGACAAAGATACCACGTAAGAGCATGTCAAGACATGGCAGTAGTGAGTTTCAGAAGGAAACTCCTAAGGAAGATCCCATGTAAGACCTTATTTGGAAAATGGCATTAGCATCAAGATACATGTTTGATGAGATTGAGTATCCTTCGATGTTTCGAGCAATTCAGCGGGTAAAAGAGTTAAGCAAGAAAGAAGTAACAAGGAAGCTAAGTAAGTAAAATAGTATCAAGTTAAGATATTCAAGAACGATAAAGAGTTCTACTTAATTTAAGGAAGATAAGGATTTGATGTTCATGTTATATTAGCAAAAATGCTAATCTATGTAATGAGTGATACAGGTACCATGAGTAAATACAAGTTAAGGTAACCCTAATGTGATAGGTAAGTATGAGTAAGAGCAAGTATGAATAAGTAAGCTTAAGCACTTGCGATTTACGTATTCTTATTTCATGATGAACGAGTTTAATTTGAGCAATTACCTTGCTATATAAGATTTCATCCATACTTACAAAGCTATATGTTTATTTCTCTCTTTTTCTTTTTCCTTATAGTATCGCCAAGCTAGCTCGGGGATCGTAGGACGTCGGAGCTCGGATCACACTATCAAACATCCTTTTGGTATAGTAAAGTTGAATTATTTTAGGTATGGCATGTATAGGAGTTTGATCATTTTGGTCATGTCATATTGTGAGCAAAAGGCTTGGTTACTTAGATTATGCATTCTTTTGTATATGGCCATTAGAAATTGGTTAATATTTATTAAGTTATGTATCCTTTCATGAAGATAAGTTTATGCATTTAAGTTTATGAAATGGATGAAATAATTGAGTTGTTTGAGATGGTATAAGTGTATTGATGTTTCAGGATGAAAATTGGCTTGGAAAATAGCCTTAAATTTTCCACACGGGTAGACACACGGGCATGTGTCTAGGCCGTGTGTGACACACGGTCAGCCCCATGGGTGTCTTAAGAGGCCGTGTGTCCCCTACACCAATTTACGAGAATGCGATTCGTCACACGGGCCAGCACACAAACGTGTGCCATGGCCGTGTGCTATTAAAAGTATGATAATGTCATAAACAGAGAGCTCCACAGGTAGAGGACACGGACGTGTTAAGGCCGTGTGAAGGACAAGGGTTATAGACACGGGCGTGTGCTCAGCTGTGTGAAATAAGTCAGTGTAACACCCTAAAAATCCGAGTATTTAAATTGCATAAATTGGTATTTAGATTTTTTTTTAAGGGAATAAAAATTTATTAATTGAGAATTTATTGAAGGGAAACAAATGTCATTAGGACTTAAGCTAAATTATGTGCTAAAGAGTGTCATAAAATGAGCATATGGCATGGTGGTATTGGCGCATGGGTTATAGCAAGAGGAAGAGGTTCAATCCTTGTATAGCACCTAGATGAAATTTTTGTTTTAATTTTCTTCTCATGGATAGGAAGTGTCGGCAATGATCAATTAAGGTAAGAGTTGACCATATTATTTTTGGTTAGTGTATCAAAGGATTATGGAAATAGAAAATATATGGCATGGAATCAAATACTTAAGGAAAGATAGGGAACATAAGGCACTTATCAAGGGAAAATTTGGAAAGAAATCATGGCCAATTGACCATGTGTTGGACGACATATTGGTAAGGGAGGAGCCTAATTGTTGAATTAGTTTGGCTAAGAATTTTCTTTTTCTCTTTGGTCATTCTTTGCACTTTGTGCAGAATTTTATTTCCTCTCCTTTCAACATTCTTCTTGGCGAATTTTGCATTTGGTAAAGCCAAAATCTTTTGACCATTTGGTCACTTTTATTCATCTTGTTAATTTTCTTTTGTATTCTCCTTGTGCGAAATCATCCATACCAAAAATCAGTCTCTTTCTTTTTCTTTTGCCATGGCGAATGCACTAACTCCTAAAGGTCTATTTTTCTTTCATCTTCTTTTCTCTTTGAAATCAAACTACCTCATCACCATCTCTTTCTCATATTCTAAATATTTCAATCAAAGATTCTTCATCAAACATTCCTTTGGCCGATTGCTAGAGTGCCATAATGTAAATTATTTTCTCTTTTCTTTGGTTGCATAGCCAATTCTCCAACTCTCACAAACACCTTTCTCAATCTTTTCTTTTCGATCGTGGATCATAGGTAAGGGTTCTTCTTTTTCGTTTCGTTTTAATTAGTGATATTATGGCGAATAGTAATGGTGATTTGAAGGACTTTTGAATCGATATAACGTTTATTCTAATAACGTTTCTTCGTTATTACTTAGTGCAATAACGGAGATCGGAACACAAGTGATTGGGAGAATTGTAGAAAGCGTTGGAAGCGTTTTATTTTGGTAAGGAAATCAAATCCACTCTTTAAAATCTCTAGTAACATTTGATATTATTTTAGATCTAACTAAAATTTCT
The DNA here is from genome assembly GCA_025506655.1 of Gossypium rotundifolium. Taxonomy (NCBI): domain Eukaryota; kingdom Viridiplantae; phylum Streptophyta; class Magnoliopsida; order Malvales; family Malvaceae; genus Gossypium; species Gossypium rotundifolium. Next base: position 26,907,525 of record CP106727.1, read on the forward strand.
TTGGATCTTGAAGACTTTCAAAATAGGGAAGAAAAGGGCGGTGGTTAGTCACGTTAAGAGGCGGATCCAGTAAATCCCCATTCAAGCGAAGAGCGGTTTGGCATCGGGATTTTCCACGGGTTGCGGGCCATCTTCGAAGGAAGTCCATTATTCAAGTAGTACGAACTTCCGAGCCGTTATCGTTGGTGGATTCTCGGCTAGCGAGTCAATAAGCGAGGAAAAGCCAAGAATCAAGTGATTCAAAATCAAGAGGTAAGATTTTGGATCCATTATCGATTAAGATTTATTTTACGAAATAGTTGTCTAACGGATCAAAATATGTTTTAGGTGCCGAGGAGCGAGAAGGATTAGTACTCTCGATAGCGAGGTGTGTAACTTCACACTCATTATTTTCTCGGTTGGATGTCAATTTGATGAAGTAAATCGTAAAATGACTAGATCGGTAAAAGCGTAAATATTGATATTTTGGCGAAAATACGTAAAAACGACTAAATCGTGAAAATTACGAAGACGCCTCGAGAAATTATTTGTTATTATGTAAATTGGATGTTTCGTTAAAATTGGGCCAAAATACTCTAGTTCGTAAAAATTGGGCCAAAATACTCTAGTTCGATAAATTGGGCGAAATACTCTAGTTAAGTAAAAATTGGGCCAAAATACTCTAGTTCGATAAATTGGGCGAAATACTCTAGTTCGCTAAAATTGGGCCAAAACACTCTAGTTCGGTAAATAGGCCAAAGCCCACTAAAACGCTAAATAGACAATTTGCTATATTATAATTATGGGCCAAATGAAATGTTATTGATAAACCCACTGAAACACCCCAAACCCGGCCCATTACCAGAATGGACTAGATCTGGTATGTTCCTTGAAGTAACCGGTTCAAAATCATTCAATATTTTGAAACCGTGAGTTTTGGAAGGTATCTTGTTGTGGGATTGGGCTTGAGTTGAAAACAGATTTATTTTTATAACAAAAACCCATTTGCTTCAAGTGATAAAAATATTTAAATTTATTTCATACTAAGTGGGCTTGCTCTTTATTAAGCCCTAAACTCATAACATAGTGATTATCATAGAAATAAAAATTAAATCACGGTGGCCTTATTACATAAAATGAAACCCAAAATAATGAATTGTACAGACTTTAAAATAAAATAAATATTCAAATTAAACTGAACTTCAAGTCGATCATGGCCACCACAAGTTACGCGCCGGTCCATTACCGCTCATCACCTGAAACATATTCCCACAACGGGGTGAGTCGATAGACTCAGTGTGTAACCAATACTAAATATAATAGAAATAGTCACACCATAAAAATCATATGCATATAACAATTTCAAGGTAATGATGCAAACCCGAACCCAAACCTATAAGCCATCCGCTACACTCCACCCGTACCAACCTGTACACCGTGGGGACTACTAAGTCAACCCTCCTTCCGCTACACTCCATCGAAGGCGTTCATTTGCGGTCGGCGTGCTCATCGCCCATCGATAATATTGTGGCATAGCCACCATCGTGAATGTAACCGGTTACCACTTAGTGAGACCGAAGTCATCACATTCACTTAGTGAGACCAAGTCATCACATTCACTTAGTGAGACCGAAGTCATCACTTTCACTTATAACGTTGGTGAGACCGTAGTCAACACCTTCTTCCCTTTCACATAAATCCCGAATGCCCCAAATTATAAATATCATGCATAACATGTTTTATTTCACTTTCACATCACTTTTCACTTATATAACATTTATTTCAGTAATCCTAGTAGAAGTAGGAAAACGTGCCTTAGCACTTTGTACCATAATATGGCACTTCAGCCACTCTCTTTCACTTTCACATTAACATATATAGCATATTTAAACCATAAAACTATTAAGAATAGTGTGGAATACACACGGTACCTTAGCCATACACTTTCATATTAACACATATAATGAATTAAAGCCGTAAATCTATCAAGATTTAGTGTAGGGTACACACCTGATTTGTTTAACGATTCCTTGAGAAAGCTAGATCTAAAGTTTAGATCCTTAGTCCCTACATTTGATTCATCATTTATTACTTAGCATAAATTCTATTTGGCTATGATATCCAAATCCTAGTAGGATTTGTAAAAAGACTTACCTTTGATGCCGATTTGGTGTTTATTCAAATCCGAAAACTTGGTTTTCCTTCACTTGATATTCGCCAACCTTGAATCTCAATATGGGTTAGTTTTCGCTTTTAATAATTAAAGAACTGATCTAGATAATCATACAAGCCTTGGCGAATACTTTTAGGTGCTTACCTTGTGGATTTTAAATCCAAATTCACCGAATAACTAGGAACACGTGGCCTATGGTGTACCTTGGAAAAGAACTTCTCCTTCCATGATTCGGCCAAGATTAATAATCAAATTAGTCCCTAAATTTCGATAAGTCTAAAATATAAAAGAATGGAAAACTAAACTTGGATCTTACCCTTATTTGAAGGAATCGATTGCACCTTCACTTCAACCTTGAGATTGACAGAGACTTGATGAACAATGGCTATGATTCCCTTATGTATTTGGTTTCAAAGATGAAAGAAGAGAGGAATAATAGGCTTAGAAGGAAATCGGCTAGGAGGCTTAAAAGAAAAGAAGAAAAGAATGGATGCTCAAGAAGAATATTCGGCAGAGGAAAAGAGAGAGGAGAATGAATAATGAATGGCCCTAGTCTCATCCTTTTATAGCCGAAATTACTAGGCCAAGAATCCTTAACTTGGCCACCACTCTTCCTTATTTTCCTAATTAAAGAATAATTCTTCATTTATCCACCTATTTAGCGAATTTTAAAGAGAATTAAACTCTTCCTTAAGAGTCCTTATGATCTTCTAATTAGTGAGTTTTAAAGAGAATGAAACTCCTCTTTGCAAGCTTGTGCCGTCCACCTCTTGGCTTCTAGAAGCAAAATAAAACTTATTTTATTTGCTTCTTATGTGACTCAAACTCAAGCCCAACATCCTTGCATGTGGGCCATTTCACGAGGCCTTAAGTGGCATCTTCAGCCACATTTCCAAGCCCGTTATTGGGTCAAATTTCATGTACTTTATATCTTTAGGGTCTCTTGGCCCTAAGTTCCCTTTGGGCTCTAAAATTCGACATTAGGGTCATTTTAAGTTTCCTAAAATTTTCATGGCTCTGTATTTTCCAAGTTTCCAAAATGTTTAGTTTCCTCTTTTGGCTTGGTTTCCAAAATGTTTAGTTTCCTCTTTTGGCTTGGTTTCCAAAATGTTCATTTTCCTAATTTACTTGGTTTCCAAAATGGTCACTTTCTTATTTTAGTTTAGTTTCCAAAACTTAACATTTCTAAAGCATTCCTTACATTTCCATACATCTCCTTACATTTCACACATTTCCATACATTTCCATACATTTCCTTACATTTCCATATATTTCCATACATTTCCATACATTTCCTTACATTTCCTTTCATTTCCTTACATTTCCTTTCATTTCCTTTCATTTCCTTTCATTTCCTTACATTTTCCTTATATTTCCTTACATTTCCTACATTTCCTTACATTTCCTTACATTTCCTTACTTTTCCTTATTTTTCCTTTCTTTTCCTTACATTTCCTTACATTTCCTTTCATTTTCTTTCATCTTAGGGTTCTTGAAACTCTTCAGAACACATCCAACACACCCAATGATCCCACTATCTCATGAATTATGCACGAACGCATAACCCTAATCTAGGATGTTACACCCACCATGTTATGCATTATTAAGAAATTTTATATTTTATAGTATATGTACAATTGCATGGGTGGGATATATGAAGAGAAGAATGGCCAGTTGCCAAATATCTAGTTCGGTGGTTTCGCCACAATATCGACTTATTGCCTCTAGTTCGGTGGCTCGCCACAATAATGGCTTATTGCCTCTAGTTAGGTGGCTCGCCACAATATCGACTCTTGCCTCTAGTTCGGTGGCTATGCCACAATTATAAAAAGGGCTTAACGCCACGATTGGTGTGATGGTGGGGTGGGTTGACTTGATCCCCAGTGTGATGGTTGGTGCAGGGGTGTTAGCGGATGGATATTAGGTTTGGGATGGGAAATACATTTTACTTGCATTATTAATTATTTTTATGATATATTGTTGAATTACGTAAATCGGCTCAAGCCCAGCATAATATCTTGATGATTTGGCCCAATAATGGTGGTAAGTGAGTTACACACTGAGTTCTAAGTAACTCACCCCCTTTTAATTTTTCCATCTCAGGTAATGGAAATTGATGTGGACTTGGGCCGAGGATGACTTCGTGGAGGCCATACTGCGTTAAGAGGGTTATTTAAACTCTGAACTTTTAATAAATATTTTTTTTACTATTATGGATTATTGTAATAAGGGCCTCTATAAATAACTTATGGATTTTATGTATGTTTGGGTTTTAAACTAAACTTTGGACTTTTTAATTATGAAATTTGTGATTTTATGATGCTTTATTAAAATAAATTTGGGATTTCAAGTATATGGAATTCTTTTATAGATATTTTATTATAGTCAACTCTTTAACAAACTATTTAAAGGTTTTTGATAATACAATGATTTTCAACTAATGTTTTCAAATATTTATCAAATTCAAATACTCTTCTATTTATTTTAAAATCTGAAATTTATATTGAAGTTTTCAACTTATTGCAAATTTAAAGGTAATTGATTCATGTAACAAACCAAATCTAGTCTCAACGCATAGACCGGGTTTGGGGTGTTACATTTAGTGGTATCAGAGCCCAGTTTCAAAAACTCGGCTGTGGTTTGGGTTCAAAAATAATTTCTGTATGAAAACGCTCAATGATATTTTTAAAGATCAGTATGGCACCACAAGCATCCGGCAACAAGTCAAGTAAGTATTTACTACTTAATGATTACTATGATATGATTATAGGAACACTCTAGAACTTCTAGTTGTAGATATGAAAAATCGTAGAGATTGAGACTATAGGATATGTTGCGAAAAACAACTTTATATCTCAAATCTCATAAAATATCGTTAATAAACACGAAACAAAAATTCGATTCATAAAACTTGTAATCGATAAGCGAACAAGCTATCATGAGCACTAGAGGATGTGGTGCGTGGACGCGGTGAACATAGCCGTGGTAGAGGCCGAGGTGCTACTACCAAGCACCAAATCATATGCGAAATGGGCGACTGCGTCAATTGAAAGTGAGACCGGATCACGCGATCACATGGAAGAAGATCATGCATTGACTCAAGCAATGCTACGAGTCTTGGAAAGGGTCATTTGGAACTAGAATTGGGCCAACAACTAGTGGGTCAATTTGAGGCGACTTAAGGCAAATAATGCGAAGTTTTCAGAGGAGTCTGGTGTAGCTCCGAATGTGGTGAATCTTGGCTCAAGTCGTGGAGCGGATTATGGATGATATGGAATGCATGGTGAGCAAAAGCGAGAGGAGCTGTATCCTTATTGAGAGATGAGGCGTGTCGGTGGTGGCTCACTTTCGAGAAGGCACTGAAGCCGCACTGATTAACTGGGAATTCTTTAAAGCTGCCTTCCAAGGAAAATACGTCGGAACGAGCTATGTAGACGCTCGAAGGAAGGAATTTCTGAAACTTGTCCAAGGAAGTAAGACCGTGGCAGCATATGAAGCTGAGTTTGTACGTCTGAGCCGCTATGCCCGGACAATTGTAGCAACAGATCATGAGCATTGTGTACGTTTCGAAGATGGACTTAATGATGAGCTGAGAGTTCGATTGCTCGCATGACAAGTTAAAAATTTTTCCACTGGTGGAGAAGGCCAAAATAGCCGAGGAGGCTAAGAACTCGAAACAGCGTAACCGAGAAAGATTCCAAACAAGAGAGACACGACAATCTGGTTCTTCCAAGAGATTCGGAAGAAACCGGAATGATGAATCGGTTCAAAGCGTAACCGGTAGCAAATAATCGAAGTCGAGATTGCCTTGAGTGTGGAAAGAGACATTTTGGGGAATGTTGGAGGAAAAGCAGCGATGCTACAAATGCGGTTCAATGGAACATCGATACAAAAGTTGTCCTCGACGAATGGATCGACTCAAGAAGTCTGTAATAATGATGCCTGCACCGGCAGGTAATCGGCTGACCACCGAGAGGTCGTGGACCGGTCGTGGTGGTAACGGGCTGGTCGTGGTCAAGGTGCACCGGTCGAGGCAATGGTAATAGAGGAAATGCGATGCAAGACTGACTGGTGGTCTATGCAAGTTAGACGTCATGAGGACGGCAATGCACCAGATGTGATAACCAGACGTTCTTCATTTTGATGTACTGTTATTGCCTTAATAGATATTGGCTCTACTCATTCATATGTATCTAGTGCCATATCCGAAACACAATTTAGAATCTAAAATTACCGATAGTGAGATGAGCGATGTCAGTCCTTTAGGACGATCGGTAATAGTTAATAAAATATTTAAAGACGTGCCTTGAAGATTCAAGAAGAAGTATTCGTGGCAAACTTGATGGAACTACCTTTCGGCGAGTTCGATCTCATTACAGGCATGGATTGGCTGGTCAAACATCGGGCAATTGGATTGTCTTTGAAAAGCGAATGTCGATGGGACCTCGGATGATAAGGAAGTCATAATGATTGGTGAACGAAAGAACTATCTGGCAAATGTGGTATCTGCATTAAAAGCTGAGAAGTTGGTGCGGAAAGGATATGGAGCATTCTTAGCCTTTATCTGTGCTTTGGATGCCAAAGAATTATCCGTGAATGATGTGAGGACGGTGAAGGAATTTCTCGATGTATTTCCCAAAGAACTTCCTGGTATACCTCGGATCGGAAGTAGAATTTGGCATTGAGCTTTTGCAGGATAGCTCCGGTGTCCATTGCTCCTATAGAATGGCACAAGGAGTTGGTTGAACTCAAAGCTCAAATTCAAGAATTGTTGGATCGGGATTCATTCGACCAAGTGTGTCTCGTGGGGAGCACCAATCTTGTTAAATCAAGAAGAAGGATGGATCGATGCGTATGTGCATTGACTACTGATACAGTTGAATAAATTGACGATCAAGAATCGGTATCCTCTGCCGAGAATTGACGACTGTTTGATCAATTAAAAGGAGCTTGATTTTCTCCAAAATTGATTTAAGGTCGGGTTATCACCAAACTTAAGGTGAAAGAGGCGGACATTTATAAGGCGGCATTTCGGACACGTTACGGACACTATGAGTTTGTAGTGATGCCGTTTGGACTAACCAATGCACCATTTGCATTTATGGACATGATGAACCTAGTCTTTCAACCATATTTAGACCGGTTTGTGGTAGTGTTCATAGATGATATATTGGTTTATTCGAGAAATGAGGAGGAACATGACCAAACATTTGCGGATAGTATTACAACTACTTCGTGAAAAGCAATTGTATGCCAAATTTGGTAAATCGAATTTTGGCTAAAGGAGGTGACTTTCCTTGGTCATGTAGTATCGGTAGAAGGAATAAGGGTGGATCCTCGGAAAATTGAGGCTATTTTGGATTGGAAACCACCAACATCGATGGTGAAATTTGAGTTTCTTAGGTTTGGCTGGATACTATAGACGTTTTGTAGAGGGTTTTCGTTGATTTCTGCACCCTAACTAAATTGTTGCGTAAAGGAGTTCCAGTATATCTGGACTAAAAGCAGCAAGAGAGTTTCGAGAAATTGAAGAAGATCCCGATGAAGCTCCAGCTTTAATTCAACGGAGGTGAAAAAGAATTCATCAGTATATTGTGATGCATCTCACACGGTGCAGGTTGTGTATTGATGCAAAATGGAAAGGTGGTGGCCTATGCTTCTCATCAATTGAGACCACCAAGTAAACTACCCTACTCATGATTTGGAGTTAGTGCCGTTGTCTTTGCTCTAAAGATTTGGAGGCACTATCTCTATGGTGAGAAGTCCATAATCTACACGGATCACAAGAGTCTTAAATACCTCCTTACCCAGAAGGAGTTAAATTTGAGACAAAGAAGATGGGTAGAATTGTTAAAGGATTACGATTTCTCCATCGAATACCATCCAGGAAAGGCTAACGTGGTAGCCGACGCGTTAAGTCGTAGGCGATATCTGAATTAAGAGCTTTGTTTGCCCATTTGAGTCTCGTATGAGGATGGCGGTTTGTTAGCGAACTTGGTGAAACCTCGTGGTGGAACAAATCAAGGAAAAACAGACATCAGATGAGAAGTTGGGACCCTTACTTCGGCAAGTTGAAAACGGTGAAATTGAAGATTTTGGAATAAACATGGAGGGTGTGTTGTGCTTTCGAGGAAGAGTATGCATGCCTAAGGACTCAGATCTGAAGCAACTGATTCTACGGGAAGCGCATAGTAGCCCTTATGCTATGCATCCCGGAGGAAATAAGATGTATCGAGATCTCCGTGAAGCGATATTGGTGGCGGGGTTGAGCGTGAGATTCTGAGTTTGTGGGAAAATGTTTGACTTGTCGACAAGTGAAGGCGAACATCAATTACCGTGCTGATTGTTACAACCGATAAAGATTCCTCTTTGGAAATGGGAGAGGATAACTATGGATTTTGTTAGTGGGTTACCGTTAACACCTACTAAGAAAAATTTCATTTGGGTAATTGTTGATCGGTTGACTAAGACGCTCATTTCTTGCCGATTCTGCTGATTATTCATTGCGTAAATTGGCGGCTATGACGTATCCGAAATTGTGAGGTTGCATGGGGTATTTTGTATCTATTATATCGGATAGGGACCCTAGGTTTACATCACGATTCTGGAAAGCTCTGCATGAAGCCTTGGGGACAAAGTTGAATTTCAGTACGGCTTTTCATCCTCAATCTGATGGTCAGTCGGAGAGAGTAATTCAGATATTGGAAGATATGTTAAGAGGATGTGTAATCGACTTCAGGGGTAGTTGGGAGGATTATCTACCTTGGCGTAATTCAGATATAACAATGACTATCGGCCTAGCATTCGGATGGCACCTTACGAGGCATTGTATGGTCGTAAGTGTCGCTCTCCTATTTGTTGGACTGAGTTGGGCGAAAGACAGATGTTAGGTCCTGAGATGATATCTGAGACAGAGGATAAGGTAAAAGTTATTCGAGCACGGTTGAAAGAAGCCTCAGATAGACAGAAGTCGTACGCAGATCTGAAGCGAAGGGACATCGAGTATAGTGTGGGAGATCGGGTTTTCTTGAAGGTATCTCCTTGGAAAAAGATCTTCAGATTCGGAAGGAAGGGCAAGCTAAGTCCTAGATATATTGGACCTTATCGTGTGCTGAAGCGTGTTGGTCCAGTGGCATATCAGATTGAGTTACCTCCGGAGTTAGATCAAATTCATAATGTCTTTCATGTTTCCATGTTGAGGCGTTATAGATCGGATCCTTTGCACATTATCCCAGTAGAAGAATTGGGTGAATTGATTTGTCCTTTGAAGAAGAACCGGTGGAAATCCTAGAACGAGATGTCAAGGTATTAAGGAAGAAAACCGTGCGTTGGTCAAAGTTCTATGGCGTAACCACGAGTGGAAGAAGCTACGTGGGAGCCAGAGGATGCAATTCGCAACAATACCCTCACCTTTTTCAATCGTAAATTTCGAGGACGAAATTTTCTTTAAGGAGAGGTAGAGTTGTAACACCCTAAAAATTCAGTATTTAAATTGCATAAATTGGTATTTAGATTTTTTTTAAGGAATAAAATTTATTAATTGAGAATTTATTGAAGGAAACAAATGTCATTAGGACTTAAGCTAAATTATGTGCTAAAGAGTGTCATAAAATGAGCATATGGCATGGTGGTATTGGCGCATGGGTTATAGCAAGAGGGAAGAGGTTGAATCCCTTGTATAGCACCTAGATGAAATTTTGTTTTAATTTTACGCTCATGGATAGGAAGTGTCGGCAATGATCAATTAAGGTAAGAGTTGACCATATTATTTTTGGTTAGTGTATCAAAGGATTATGGAAATAGAAAATATATGGCATGGAATCAAATACTTAAGGAAAGATAGAGGAACATAAGGCACTTATCAAGGGAAAATTTGGGAAGAAATCATGGCCAATTGACCATGTGTTGGACTGACATATTGGTAAGGGAGGGAGCCTAATTGTTGAATTAGTTTGGCTAAGAATTTTCTTTTCTCTCTTTGGTCATTCTTTGCACTTTGTGCGAATTTTATTTCCTCTCCTTTCAACATTCTTCTTGGCGAATTTTGCATTTGGTAAAGCCAAAATCTTTTGACCATTTGGTTACTTTTATTCATCTTGTTAATTTTCTTTTGTATTCTCCTTGTGCCAAAATCATCCATACCAAAAATCAGTCTCTTTCTTTTTCTTTTGCCATGGCCGAATGCACTAACTCCTAAAGGTCTATTTTTTCTTTCATCTTCTTTTCTCTTTGAAATCAAACTACCTCATCACCATCTCTTTCTCATATTCTAAATATTTCAATCAAAGATTCTTCATCAAACATTCCTTTGGCCGATTGCTAGAGTGCCATAATGTAAATTATTTTCTCTTTTCTTTGGTTGCATAGCCGAATTCTCCAACTCTCACAAACACCTTTCTCAATCTTTTCTTTTCGATCGTGGATCATAGGTAAGGGGTTCTTCTTTTTCGTTTTCGTTTTAATTAGTGATATTATGGTCGAATAGTAATGGTGATTTGAAGGACTTTTGAATCGATATAACGCTTATTCTAATAACGTTTCTTTCGTTATTACTTAGTGCAATAACGGAGATCGAACACAAGTGATTGGGAGAATTGTAGAAACGTTGGAAGCGTTTTATTTTGGTAAGGAAATCAAATCCCACTCTTTAAAATCTCTAGTAACATTTGATATTATTTTAGATCTAACTAAAATTTCTTTGGATCTTGAAGACTTTCAAAATAGGGAAGAAAAGGCGGTGGTTAGTCACGTTAAGAGGCGGATCCGTAAATCCCCATTCAAACGAAGAGCGGTTTGGCATCCGGATTTTCCACCGGGTTGGGCCATCTTCGAAGGAAGTCCATTATTCGAAGTAGTACGAACTTCCGAGCCGTTATACGTTGGTGGATTCTCGGCGGCTAGCGAGTCAATAAACGAGGAAAAGCCAAGAATCGAAGTGATTCAAAATCAAGAGGGTAAGATTTTGGATCTGTTATCGATTAAGATTTATTTTATGAAATAGTTGTCTAACGGATCAAAATATGTTTTAGGTGCCGAGGAGCGAGAAGGATTAGTACTCTCGGTAACGAGGTGTGTAACTTCACACTCATTATTTTCTCGGTTGGATGTCAATTTCGGTATGAAGTAAATCGTAAAAACGATTAGATCGGTAAAAACGTAAATATTGATATTTTGACGAAAATACGTAAAAACGACTAAATCGTGAAAATTATGAAGACGCCCTCGAGAAATTATTTGTTATTATGTAAATTGGATGTTTCGTTAAAATTGGGCCAAAATACTCTAGTTCGTAAAAATTGGGCCAAAATACTCTAGTTCGATAAATTGGGCCGAAATACTCTAGTTCGTAAAAATTGGGCCAAAATACTCTAGTTCGTAAAAATTGGGCCAAAATACTCTAGTTCGATAAATTGGGCCGAAATACTCTAGTTAGCTAAAATTGGGCCAAAACACTCTAGTTGGTAAATGGGCCAAAGCCCACTAAACTGCTAAATAGACAATTTGCTATATTATAATTATGGGCCAAATGAAATGTTATTGATAAACCCACCATGTTATGCATTATTAAGAAATTTTATATTTTATAGTATATGTACAATTGCATGGGTGGGATATATGAAGAGAAGAATGGCCAGTTGCCAAATATCTAGTTCGGTGGCTTTCGCCACAATATCGACTTATTGCCTCTAGTTCGGTGGCTCGCCACAATAATGGCTTATTGCCTCTAGTTGGTGGCTCTGCCACAATAATGGCTTATTGCCTCTAGTTCGGTGGCTTCGCCACAATATCGGCCATCGCCTCTAGTTGGTGGCTATGCCACAATTATAAAAAGGGCTTAACGCCCACGATTGGTGTGATGGCGGGTGGGTTGACTTGATCCCCACAGGTGTGATGGTTGATGCAGGGGTGTTAGCGGATGGATATTAGGTTTGGGATGGGAAATACATTTTACTTGCATTATTAATTATTTTTATGATATATTGTTGAATTACGTAAATGGGCTCACGCCTTGACATAATATCTTGATGATCTGCCCAATAATGGTGGTAAGTGAGTTACACACCGAGTTCTAAGTAACTCACCCCTTTTAATTTTTCCATCTCGGGTAATGGAAATTGATGTGGACTTGGGCGAGGATGACTTCGTGGAGGCCATCTTTGCGTTAAGAGGGTTATTTAAACTCTAAACTTTTAATAAATATTTTTTACTATTATGGATTATTGTAATAAGGGCCTCTATAAATAACTTATGGATTTTATGTATGTTTGGGTTTTAAACTAAACTTTGGACTTTTTAATTATGGGTGTGATTTTATGATGCTTTATTAAAATAAATTTGGGATTTCAAGTATATGGAATTCTTTTATAAATATTTTATTATAGTCAACTCTTTAACAAACTATTTAAAGGTTTTTGATAATACAATGATTTTCAACTAATGTTTTCAAATATTTATCAAATTCAAATACTCTTCTATTTATTTTAAAATCTGAAATTTATATTGAAGTTTTCAACTTATTGCAAATTTAAAGGTAACTCGATTCATGTAACAAACCAAATCTAGTCTCAAAGTTTTAATATGAAATTAAAGGTAAGTTATGTAACAAACAAACATTACAAGATAGGTTTGGTAAAATTGAAGATTTTCACCACAATATCTACAATCGTCAATAAAGGAAAGACATTCTTGGACCTAGGGCCCTTTAGCAAAGTTTTAAGTTCGAAGAATTTTGAATCCTGAACTTACAATTAGGGTCGAGGCCCATTATATATCTAGATGAAAAGAAAAGTTTTAGTGTACAAATTTTATAGCAATTGTAAGTAAGTATAGTAACCTCGTCCAACCGTGTGACTTTTGTAAGGGTAATTAGAGACGAGTGATTAGTGTTAGAACAAGAGCTTAAGCATGATTGAGAAGCCACATAAGGTTTTGTAATGAAGTGGAGATTCTCGATTATTTAGTTATTTTTTCATATGCTAAATATCCTAGAGATTGGGATAATATTTAGAAATAAACTGAATAGTATGGGTGCCAAAGAGATAGGAATTTGATAGGTCATTTTAGGAAAAGGGTTAGAACGTTTTCAATTAATCTTGTATAGGATGTTTGAAAACCATATTCACCCTACCCCCTTATTCTATCCTAGTTCCATGAGTGACATTAATGGAAAGACTTATTGATAGATCGGAAAATGAGGAAGTTTTACAATTTAAGAAAATGGGTTATGAAAGTGAAAAGTGAATTTTGAATCAAGAAAGTAATTCGGGAAGCATTTGGTCTCGCAGAGTTGAGAATTTACCCATAAGATCTCAACGGTTACATGGATAGAAAACCAAAAATTGGTCTAAAGCTTAGACATAGATTTTTTGGTATGCTACTATAGCGGTTTGCAAGGGTTTCATGCACTACTAATGTCGAGCATACAAAGCGCTTAAGTTGGTACTAGTCTTGATGGAAATTGATAAGGAAAGATTAACCAAGATAAGCCAGTAGCATGTAGGAGTTCAGTAAACTTGAAGTGGAAAGAAGAATTGCTGATAAGCAGATTTGAATTAAGCGAGGCTATGCATACTATCAAGAAGGTAATTTCGATGTGATACAGTCCATTTTCTTTCCATGAAGCAAATTATACTTTATAGTGGATCTACCCATTAATTTGAAATTAATTTTGAATAGATGTGGTAGAATTTGTGATGAGGTGTCAATCTTTATAAATTGCAATAAAAGTTAAAGTTTCTTTGATGACTAGAGATATTTTAGGAAAATTCATGTATGTATGATTAGATTGAATTATATGGTATGAGTTGGTAACCATTCAGATGTACATAAATTGGAAGGAAATATTTGAGTTGATGTAAAAATCAGGATATTTTACAAATTTGCAAGAAACTCGGATGATTCGAAAAGTGTTTTTTTCAAGGAGTTGGACTGGGACATTTCTCGGAGGAGCATTTATGACTCAAGTAAGATTAACCTATGATTGAAACCCCAAAAATTACCGTTGAATTTGGTAGACCACTATGAGTCGTTTGAGGGTTTTCTAATGGATCGAAGTAGAGTTAAAAAATGTAAAGTTTGAATGGACAAATTCGTAAAGTTTGAAATAAAGCAATGTGAGAGTTTAGTCTAGTACATCGGTAGAACGAATTTGGATTATAGATGCTATTAACGATATATGTGCACTTATGAAGAGTTAAGTATATTTATTCAGAGTGAAAGCAGAGTAAGATTACGCAATTAAAGTTGGCGCATTGTTTTTCTTGAAGATTGAACACCATTTGTTCTTGAAATGTTGGAATTCACCAATCCAAAGTTTAAGATTTGATTAAAAGATTAATTTAGGCAATGGATATGATAGATGATAATATAGTTGGATTGATTACATTGAAAGTAACGCTAAGTCAGCCTTTTAAAAATCCATTTGCTTTGAGGGCTATAATCACTGCAGAGTTGCAAACATGTCTAACAGGAGTTAAGGGCTTGCATGCTCCAAGATTTATGATCACGGAAGTGAGTGAATTGTCAAAAGTCCAAGTTGTTGGTAGACAATTGTAATCATTGGATGGATACTTAAGTTGAGATTAAGTTGTTCCCCCCAAGAACGGTTATTGGATTTATGACCAAGCGATTTCAAACGTTAGCCAATTAGATGTTAAGTAACATATTGGTTCCAAGTATTGGAAAAATATTTTATGTGTAAATGTTGAATTTACAATAAAGTTACAAGTACTTGTGCTTCAACTATATGGTTCTTAATGGAAATGGACATTACATGGATTTTTAAGGTTGCTCTGAACGATTAAAAGTGATGGGTTGTAATTGAAGATTCTAAGGACATTTATACTTGTTCGAGTTGAACATGACAATTGGAAATGTAGTCTCGGATATTAGCTCTAAACCTTATCGATTAATGGATAGATCAATTCACATCATTTTGGAAAATTGAAGAGGCGAAAAAGTTGAATTTATGCCTTTACTAAACGCAAATTCGAGGTAATGAAGTTCTTAAAGATTAGGTGAGAATCTTGAGTCCGTTTATGGACATATAGCACTCGAGATTTAAGCGGAGCACTATCGGTTGGCTTTTCACCTTAGAAAATATGGATGTAAGCTTCATATTGTTTACTTAAGGACAGATTAGGAGAGCCTTCGAAATTACAGAAGAAAGGGATTCGATACTAATGCGATTAATAAAGTCTTATGATTTGAAAGAAAAGATTGATATGAATGTATAAAGTATTCCTAAGTGCCATGGAAAAAGTTCTTGATTAGTGGCAAGGCAAATGGGTCAGTATGGTCTGGGAGATCAGAGGCTATGAGGTAGCATCTGACCTTTTCATAGAAAAGATTCATGATGTGGTAAAGTGTTAAGTGGCCACGATTAACTTGCAGTAATCTAGGGCCTTAGTCATGACTAATGACTAGGAGACAAATATTGAGGAAGCATAATTAGAATGAAGTTTACTGTGAAAGTCAGTTATTAGAAATGTGTAAAAGAGTATTTGAAGAGAATTGAGAATGATTAACTTTTATAGGAAGATTTTCTGGAAAACTAAATGGGAAAGATTAGATAGGATTCTAACGAAGATTAAGTATGAACTATTATAAAAAGTTTTAAGATTTAGAAGGTTCTATTATTAACCATAATTTTTGAAGATTTTGAATCAAAAATTAGACATGGAAGGAAAATTCATTAGGACAAATGAAGTAAAATATGGTCATTGGATTTAATTAATATTAAAAGGAAAAATCTTATTCAAAATCTTGTCATCTTCTATCTCAAATTAAAATGTCAGACCATGGAGTATTTGTCTAAACCATCAGAATTAGAATGCTATCCAAAGCACAAGTTTTCAAACTTAATATTTTAAATCCTAAATCACTCATTTGTATTTCAAAGTAATACTTTTGGCTCTAGGTTTAATTGTCTTAAAATTTACATGTTGACATTATGATTTTTGTTTATGGAAATTATACGTTTGAGGAAAATCCTTAATGTCTTTAAGGATTTCTAGTCATTTTTCATCCAATAATGTTAATAAATAAGACTCTACTAATTTTTATGATGCTATTTCATACTTAAATATTCTAGAATCTCATTTTCTAATCTTATGATTTAGTCCTAATGGACAATCTATTCACTAATTAATAAAATTTTTCATAAAATTTTCACACAATTATACAAGTACCTCATAAGCCTAGTAAAGTCAATTAAACACATAGCCTTACTTCTAATTGTGATCTCATCACTATTCGACTAGGCCCTAAGTCGAGTTGTTACATGGAGTATGTAAAATTCCTTCAAATTTAGATCTCATGTTTGGATTGGTTGAGGACATACAAAGACCAAAAGCTACAAAGTCTTGAGTCAAGACTCTTCACTCAAACATGTATTATTATAGTTCATACTTGAGCTTTTTTGACTTTTATCTCCCATTTTTAAGTTGTGAATAATTCTATTATTAATTATCATTTTGTCTTATTTATTTATGGGTAAACTATCAAAATAGTTATTTTGTTTCCCTCAAGTTAAATTTTACACACTTATGTTTGAAAAGTTATGTTTTACTCACTTACATTATTGTGTTATAATATTTTTAATTCTTGAGAGCGTTAATTAACGTTAAGCGGTATACGTGCATCGATACATGGCGTGTTAAATCATCATTTTAAACAAAAATTTTAAACTTAAATTATACAATGGGTCCTTATATTTTTTTTCTTTGAGGAATTTAATTTTTTCTCTTTTCGCTAAAAAAGATAAAGAAGGAGAAAATAGTAGAGAGCAAAAAGAATTGGATAAAGAATGAGAACTCAATAAAGTCGAATATATATATATATATATATATATATATATATGATCGCCATTACATCTATAGAGTCTTTTTTAAGCTATAAAAAATTGTAAAGATTCGATTTTAAAAATATAAAAGATGATTTTCTAAGAACTCTTTAATTATTTATTTGAAGGAAAAATCACAAAAAAATTAATATAAATATGAGAACCAAAACTTTTTTAATCTTTTCTAAAAATTTTTACTTTGATATTTTGTTTTACTTAACTTTTATTTTTAAAAACGTAACTATTTCTCATCGTCTCGATTCCTAAGTGAATTATCTAGCTTCGTCCCTAGTGGGGATATTGACTTATTTGCTTATTTCTTTAAAGCATTTTGTGGGTTCTCCATCATTTTACTTATCGATCCACCATGTTTATTCAATGTTCCAAGTAAATTAGAACAGTGACTCATGATATTCAACTTCACTGAGTCTCCCTTGTAAAACAATGACACATCACTGGCAATTGAAAAAACAACTGGCTTGACCCACACTCTAATGCTTTGGAAGCTAAAACCACCCATATCACCATCAATTAGAAGAACCAAGTTTTGGGGAAAACGAAATCTATAGACTCTCGTCTTATGGTACACGGTTCTTACAAGATTAATCAACCAAAATAACTATTGATTTCTTATTTGTCAAAATTTCAAGATTTCTCTTCCGAAAGCGTGGCTACACTTCCTTTTTTCAAAATTTCAAGATTTATTATTTGTCAAAATTCTAAATTAAAGAAAATAAATGTTATATATATAATGTAAACTCTTTTGAAAAATAAGAGGAAAAAACAAGATAATTAGTATGATAAACTTAGTTTGATAATTTCACTTATTTAACATTTCAAATTCATCATTTTGGATTTTTTAAAATATTATATTTAACATTTTTATATATTTTTAAATATTTTTAGTATTTTTTAATTTTTAATTTTTTGAATATATATAAAATTTTGGAAAAAATATTTTAAATATTTGAAGATTATTTTGAATTTTTTGTAATTTTTAGAGAAATCAATTTGCAATTTAAAAACTATTAAGGACTTAAGAGATATTGACATGAATTTATTATTCGAGAAATTTGAATTATTTTAATTGTTAAACTCAAAAACTAAATTTTTTATTTGAATTGATTTGAGAAAACCGAATTATTTGATTTGATTAAGTCAAAATATTTAGTGATGTGGCAGGACTCTTTTTAGGCCAAACTCCGGCCATGATTTTACATATTTTGCTATTCAACCTAGCACTGATTATTGAGCGTGGTTAATGCTCCGAACTATAATGAACTAAGACCCAGAAACATTGCCAATTTGTACGTATTTTGTACAATCCAGAGCTCCTCTATCGAGGCTCTATTTCAGTTATCGACACTTCATTGACAGACACTTCAAGCCCCTTTGCTCCTGGAGGACTCGACTCATTTCTGCTACTAAGGAAATATGCCGGTTTCTGAGGTTGCGGCAACGAAACCGAGTTGCTGTCGAGCATGAGAACCACCTTTGTCATTGAAGGCCTTTTAGCTGAATCTTCTTGAACACATAATAAGCCTACATGGATACATTTAACTACATTTCTACAATAGTTTGCTCTTAATTTGGGATCCATCATTTCCAAGGGACTTCCATCTGTCCATTTCTTCCAACACTGCAACAATTTGCTAAACAATGTCACATTCTTTGCATTTGATTAAACCAAAGAAAGATTGATGAGCAAATTAAATGTACTCACATAACTTAGGAGGTCTTCACCGCCGTCTGATTCATAAAACGAACTATTCTTTTTGCCGCTTATAATTTCTAGTACTAAAACCCCAAAGCTGAAAACATCAGATTTATTGAAAACTGTCCATGCATTGCATACTCTGGAGCCATATAACCACTAAAAACAAGTAAAGCACAAATTAAGCAACTGAAATAAAAAACATATGAACAGAGTTTCATGCTGCAATATTATCTGTTGTTAAATCCAAGCAAATGTTGATTGTTTTCAAATATGGGGAACATCAAATCATAGGATAATTTCAGACTTACTATGTCCCAACGATTCTTCTAGTGTTTGTTTGAGTTTGATCAACACCGAAAATCCTTGCCATGCCAAAATCTGAAATTTTGGCATTCATATCCTCATCCAACAAAATGTTGCTAGCTTTAAGATCACGGTGGATGATCCTAAGTCGAGAATCTTATAAAGTAGTCCTCTAAAGATCCCTTCAATAATTCTGTAACGTGCTGACCACTCCAAATTCCCTTGTGTTTCAGGGTCTGCAAAATCCATCAAACTCAATCACATAGTTTAGGAAGTATGAAGATTATTGTTTGTTTAAATGACTATACCAAATAGAAAAAAGTCGAGGCTTTTGTTTGGCACATATTCATAAACCAGTAGCTTTTCTTCACCATCCAAGCAAAATCCCAGCAGTCTCACAAGATTCCTGTGTTGAAGCTTAGTTAACAGTGCCAACCAGGGTTTTAAATAGCGGTCCGATATCGGAATAGCGGCCGTTATATTCTTGATGGGCGCCGTCGAAAACCGCTATTCTGAAAATAGCGGTGTGAGCGAGTCACACCGATAGCGGCTAGTCGCGCGCAATTTAACGGTAACGGCCAATTGCGGCAATAACGGACCGCTATTCCCGTTATTTTCCGTTACATTGAATTTAAAAAAAAATACAGAAATCAACAGAAGCAGTGTAAAATGTAAAAACAAAAGGAAAATCAAAAAATTTTAATCAAAAAAAGTAAGAAGAAGAGTAAATAAACAGGAAAAAAGCAATCACATTCAAAAATCAAAACTTAAAAGCAATAGAAAATATGAAAATGAAAGTTTATTTCTCATTTTACAAAAGTGAAGAACACACACAATGTGGCGAGATTCTTGCTTCTCGATTATTTTCAAGTAAGTAGTCGATTTACAAATTTTTCTTCTTGAACTCTTGATTCTTGCTTCGCTTGTTACGTGTCTTGAATCTGCGGTAGTATTGTAGAATCTATAGATATTTTCTTTAAGCGATGAAAGCGGGGTTGGGGACTTAGGGATAAAAACTACAGTGCGGACTTTGAGTCTTGATTTCTCCCATGAAGGAGAAGCGGAGATTGGAGAAGGGAGAGCGAGCGATTTTGCTTACGCTTGAGGATTTGGGGAAAAAAAGCTTTAGAGTTTAGCCTCTTTAGGGACTTTTCTTAGAAACGAGACAACGGAGAGGCAAAAAGCGATTCTCTTACGCCATTATTATTTTTTTAAAAGCGTGGCGATTTATTAAAGGAAGTGATTTATTAAAGGAAAAGATAATAAACATTTAATTACTGCCTTGGAAATGAAAAGAGTAAAAGTGTAAAACAGAAAACTAATCTTATTGGCCACTCAATCGGTGGCTTAAATTTTTTTACATAAAACAATTTAATTAGTTCACCTCAAGTTAATATCTAAATGAATTAATATACATTTAAAATATTTAATTTTAAACAAACTCAAATATAATTTTTTATAAAATAAAATAAATATTTTAATTTCTAATACTTCAATATTTATAATTAAAAATAAGCGAAATAAAAAATACATAGATAAATAAAACAACAAGGGTGTGATTATCTTTTTATATAAAATTTGCTTAGGACATTCTTAAAAGGTTAAAATATATTGTTAGTCCTTATACTTTAACAAAATAGAGATTAAAAATTTAAAATTTTAAGTTATTATATTTTTATTTATTTAGAAATCATAATCCATTCATTAAAATAATACATATTTTATGTTAAAATTTGTTAATTTGAATTTTAAATAAATTGTCTTCATATAAGGTGGTATATGATTTTTATAATTATAATTATAATTATTATATTTTATAATAAGTTGTGCGAATTTTAAAAAATTCACGACGATACCCTCATTGACTTAATAGCGTCAGTTATGTACTGATACGATAAAGCGATCGACAGAAAATCGACATGACCTAATTTAAATCCCTGGTGCCAACTCATTCTTGAATTCTTCTGTTCCTTGGTTAGAGCTCTTAGATAGCCTATTCACCGCTATTTCTTGGCCATTACATAGTTTCCCCTGGCTTAATACACACACACACACACAAAAAAAAAAAAAATGTTTTTTGTCATTTCATCCCTTCAAATTTTGCAAATTTCTAGAGTACTTGAAATTGCAATAGCTTTAAAAGTTATGTACCTTGTAGACCTCACCAAATTCACCTTCACCTATTTTGTTATCAGAAGAGAAATTGTTCACTGCGGCTTGAATTGTGCTCAGATTAAATTGCAAGGATTCTAAACCTATGACGTTCTCCATAGCTACATAATCAAAGGGAACTTTCCATTAGAATAAAATCATAAATATCATTACTTGAAGACTAGATTGTCAAATCATATTAAGAATTGGAGATTATTGAAAAATAATCGTTACCATTTTCTTCGAGTAATGCATTGTATTTCTTGCTCGCCCTCTTTCTCATAAAAAGTAGGCCTAACGCCAATAGCACCAAAGAGGTAACTCTTTGGAGCAACAATGGTAATGATAATAGGAGAAGAGTTCTTTCTTTTTCCGAACATAAATCATATCGGTATATATGTGGGAAGAGTATAGTTTAGCCAAGCAATTACATGAACTGACCTTGTTTAGTAGAGTTAGGCGAGGAAGCGAAGGAAGCCCTACGGTGGTTGTGCCATTCTGTTGAAGAAGGAAACATATCATATCGATGTTGCGTTGGGAAGCAAAACTCATCCACCTTGTTTCCCATCACAACACATTGGAAGCTTCGGCAATGGCACTTTGTAAGTATCTAAAGCAAAATGCATCGATTAAGTTCGTGCCTTGCACTAAAGCGTATAGTGTTTGAGAGTGGTAAAATTCGCTTCACTAGTTGCGAACCTTTTGCCGTGATCATCATCATCTGACATGATTCACAAAGCTTTTCATTAGGTGCGATAATAACGATCAAAATGATCTTTGTCATGGGATGCTTACAAAGCGCTATTATCCATTCTCGGTACTTCATGGATGATGGAAAAAATGTTTTGATCAGTGCTAAAACAGATTCACTCATCGTACCAAATCACACCTAGTTTTTCCGTAAACACCGTCGAGCTAAACCATTCTTTGGCGGTTTCCACGCATTTTTGCGAGATTTGTTGAGCATTGGCTCGCTATGCAACAATTGACCAGACAACGGATGTGAGAAGCTCAACATGCGACAAGCATGGATCGAGAGAAAATTTTCATTTTGTTGATTTTGTTACCATGTAACTTAGTCTAGTTGCATTGTAATTTGTTTATGAAGTTAGTAAGATTAGTTTGTGATATGAATTTGATGTAATGGCTAATATGTCAGCTAGTTTTTACTTGTAATTCAAAGTTGTAATAGTTAACTCTACAGTGGGAGTAATTATGTCATTAGGTAATAGCCATCTAGACTATGCAACTCATGTATATATTTTTTCTTTCAATGAAATCATAGCAGAGTGTTTTTCAGCCATTTTTTTATAGCTCAAGTTCTCTTTGTTGTTTGTTTTGTTTTCTTCCAAATTCTTAGTTGTTTCAATGCTCATTTTGAATGATACTTTGCTTCTATTGTTCCAACAATTGGTATCAGAGCCTGGCTTCTTTGAGGACCTTATTGTTGGTGTTTTCTTTGTCGAAACAAAGCTTGAGAAGGAAGAAACTATTTTTTTGTTGGTATGTTATTTGTTGCTGAACTGCTTTATTTATCATTCAGCCACTGAACTCATCAGTTCCACATTACTGAACTAAATTAATATAAATCTTATAAATTTCATTACATATAACTGTACTAATAGGGGGTGGAGATTGTAAAGCCTCACAATTTAACTTTCATGTATATACTTATATAACATAACATTTATCATTCTCATATACTAAAAAACATTTATCCATACCTTTTCGAATTCTATTTCATCATAAGTAACATTTTACTCGGATACTTGAATATCACTTTCAGATTTATCGTAATTAGCTCGGTTGGAAAGCATCTCTGTCTATTTGTGAAACAATTCTCATCAGAGTCGGGAGATATCATACTATCACAGATTATATAGTGGCATGTATTTCTAGACTTCACATATGCTACGTTCAGTCTAAGAACTGGCTAAACCGTAGCTCTGATACCAATAAATGTAACACTCCAACCCGTATTCACCGTTGAAACAAGGTTACGGAGCATTACCAATAATTACAGAACATTTTCAGATAATTCGAGTAAATTACCATTCATAGAAAAGCTGTCCACTTGAGTCATAGTCAGTAAATTATTTATATCTTGAGCTACAGAATTCTAAATTAAGATCCGGTTGATTTTTCTGAAACTAGACTCAAATATATTTCTACCATAAAATTTTTAAAATTTATGGTTTATCCAATAAGTACAGTAAAATCTTCAAATTTACCCCTATTCTGCTGTTTGACAGCTTCGACCTTTCTTTACTAAAAATTATTTATCTCTTAGTACGGGGTTTGGATGATACTTTTGTTTGCTTGTATTGAAAATAGACTCAATAAGAATTTAAGCATATAAATTTTAACTCCTAATTATTTTCTTACAATTTTATATGATTTTCAGTTTAGAATGAGGAACGAAATCATTTTGACCTTGTCTCACAAAATTTATTATATTACTCCATTGCTTACACCATTTCTTCTATGAAAAACTAGACTTGATAAAATTTAACTTCATATTTTATTCAACCTCCAATTCGATTTCCACAATTTTTGGTAAATTTTCAAAGTTAGACTATGCTAACACATACATAATCACCATATCATAATTTCATAAATATACCAAAGCAATCATCACTAGCCATTCCAATGGCTAGGTTTCAAACTCTAATTTACAAGACAATATTTAGTCAAATTAGCCTATACATGCCATTATAACCATAATTATTTTACCTTTTATCTTTGAAATGACTGTTGGATAGTGTGAGTGATCTCGTAAGCTTCCAATCCAACGAGCTTCGATTTACTATAGAACAAGGGAAAATAAAAGCGAATCGACATATAATGCTTAGTAAGTCTATATAACTTGGTAATTAACACCAACCATTCCTATTCAAGTTAACATACAAGGTACAACTAAACCATTTGGTCATAAGCCCTTACACATATTCTCATTACCTATGTTAATCACATTTTTAGTATAGACATCCGAAACACATATATATATCCAACAATATTGATTCTCATACACATATATTTTTCACAACATATATTCACATAACATATATACAAATTATCTCAATGTATTTGGATATATTTCATATTACTTTATCTCGAGTTCTGCGTATTTCATGCGAGTCTTTATAAAAAATCAATTATAGTATTGATAATCACTCGGTAGTACATTCAAGGTGTACAAATCTATTCTAAAACATGAGCGTATTCATCAAACCATTTCATGTTCATATATAAACATCTTATATTTCCATATTTTATTTCATGTAACATCATTTCATATTTTTCGAGATAGATACATGTAAAATCCCTTTTCTTTTCAGTATCAATATTTTACCGTTGAATTATTGAAAACATCGATGGATACAGGTAGTACACTTGAGGCGTACAATTCCATAGTCATCAATTCATATCCGATAATACCTTTTAGGTACACTCTCGAGCCACATATCATCTTGTAGAATTACCAGTCCAGGTTAAATTCTAAGCGTAACATATACTCTAAGGGCTTTGTCAGATTACGATCGAGCTAAATCCTTTATATGACAAAGAATTCCTATCTGATCCGTCTGGATTACCGTCCGGTGTAATGCCCCAGAACCGAACCAGGACGCTATGGTACGAATCCGGTGATGTCACATCAAGGAAGATTCCAAAATGACTTTGTTTAGTTAAAAACTTAAGTTTAAGGTTTGAAGCCCAAAATCCTTGAATCTTGTTAAGTTAGGATGAAAGCCCATGTTTTAAGAAAACCATTCTTAGGTTATAGTTATTTGAAAACCATGTTAAACTTTAGAAATTTATTTAAGTTTAATAACTAAGCGGTTGAAATAATAATAAACCCAAATGTAAAGTCAAATTGGAATACAAGGGCTTATTACATCCCATGAAAACAAAGTAATTAACATAAAATCATTGAAACAAATAAACAAAAACTTCTAAGTAACTTGTAATGTGGCCATCTCCGAGTCCTCTCCCATGTCGAGTAGTCTACTAAGGGTCACCTGAAACATTTAAATAAAGGGTGTGAGTTTCGAACGTCATTGTGTACGACCCTTGGTAAACCAATCCAACATGCAATTATCACATTGGGCCTAAGCCCTATCAAATTCGGTGGTCTTGGGCCTTAGCCCACAATGACCTCATATCACTTTATTATCGCATGAATGTAATGCACCTATCCCAAATCCAACCTTGCACTCCATTTCCCTTCAAACCCTACACTCCTGTGGCGATATAAATATCAACCCACCCATCCCTACACTCCAAAGGTAGCACCAACAGTGGCACTACTCAACGTTGCAGCAAGACTGCTAAACATATAATGGGCTTAAAGCCACCGTGGATCCATGGTCGTCAAGCGACTATGCGATCCTCACATATCTTCCTCTGTATCATCAAAGCCACCCAAGTGCATCATATATCTCATGAATGCAACATAGACATTTTCACACATTAAGCACTTAGAGGTATTTTAGCCATTTCACTACCCAGGTGTATTTTCGTAATTCTACCCTACGAGGGTATTCTCGTAATTCTACCCTATCTGGTATTTTCATAATTCCTTCATCTCGGGTTTTAGTTATGAACTTTGGCCCATCGATAAGTCCTCATGCTTTTGGTAAGGATAATCTTTTCTTCCCTTGACCGATTTTTGTAGTGACTAAACTTTACTACTCTTCTTTCTCCATTCTAAATCTTAGTATTAAAACCCCGTTCTTGTTCTTTGAAGGAGTCGAAAGCTATTGACATCAATTAGGGGTGCCAAATATTGGTGTGATTTGTCGAATCCATCTTTAAGGTAAGGTGCGGCAACTCTTTTCCCTTCCGGATTTATGTTTTGGTAGTATGGCCTTTAAGTTCTCTAATGAAGTGATAAAAGCCGATTGTAGGGAAGGTCATTGCCGAATTCAAGGAGCTTATCGGAATATTATTCTTTAAGGTAAGGCATATATAATTTTCGGCCAAGGGCTTTGAATAATGATTTCGGTATTTAGTCGGATCTGACATACGGTGTGTAGGATCTCAACTACTCAAGGCATAAGTAGCAGTTTCAGGATTTGGTAGGAGACCAAATCGGCAACCTAGGTGAGTGTTATTTCAAGTACGAAATATCCCTCGGGATTAATTGGTTTAGCTGAATAAGGCTTTTCGATACTAACTTTGATGATTGGCCGAATTTAGGGTAAAGGATCTAGCATCGTAGATCGGATCTTCGGGATCTAGGGTTCGTGGTAGTAACAGGTGTGTAAAAATTCACTACACACTTTATTAGTAACATGACTATATTGTTGCCTTTTTAAATCATTGTGTAGATTTGCTTGTGGGTTTAAGCATGGATTTCGGGTAAGTCCCCTATTACATGATCTATGATGTATGTGTATGCCATCATATGCTGTTAAATGTTATGCTATACATAAATGCATGATATATGATAATTGTGATGTAAGCATGATGATGGTGGGATTGATGAGAGGAGGGGGATGATTTTTATGGACTGTCACCAGTGGTTTTGACCACAAGATGGGTTGGCCCCATCAGATTAATTGTGACTTCGGTCACCAGTGGTTTTGACCACATCTTGATAATTGTGACTAAGTCCTAGTGGTTTGGTACCACCAGTGGTTTTGACCACATTATGATATTTTGTGACCTATGGTCATCAGTGGTTTTGACCACACGATGGGATGGCCCCATCATTTGATTTGTGACTCTAGTCACCAGTGGTTTTGACCACCAGTGGTTTTGACCACACGGGGTAGTTAAAGGAGTACGGATGGTTAGTTGGGTTGCATGTTGCATGTTTATTAATAAATTGTGTATGAGTTGTATTTTCCGGGTGGGGGATTTACACACTGAGTCTTGGTGACTCACCCCTTCCCAAACTATTTTGCAGATGAGTAGATCGCGAAGATGGAGCCGGAGAGGACTCGAGGCGGCCATGCTTATTCGATGGATTTGAATTTAATTTATTATCGTTAAGTTTATTTATTTTCTTTTCTAAGTTTTAATTTGGGTTGTAATAAGGCCGCTAATTATTATTTGGATGTTTATTTTATTGTTTTATTTTACTTATGTTTTATTTCAAATGAAATTTATAAATGTTAAGTGAATCGGTTAAAAGTAATTTTTTCAAACTTAATAACTTCTACGGGTTTTCAAAGATGTTACCATCGGGTAACAAAATACACCAAGTCAACTATAACCTTGACAAATTTTTACATGATCAAACGTTTTCAAAGGGTTTACCAACCCAACCATGTTTACGAAAATAATCCCAACTGAGTTTTATCAAACCCCGTTTTAAAACCTTAGCCATATTTTAACAAGTTTTCACCAGACACTCAAAATGATTCGAATTATTTTACTCCGTGACATACCAGATCCGGTCAGGACTTGTGGGCCGGGTTTGGGGTGTTATAGTGAGTGATCTCCGCCAAGCTTTCAATCCAATGAGCTTCCGATTTACTATAGAACAAGGGAAAATAAAACGGAGTCAGCATATAATGCTTAGTAAGTCTATATAACTTGGTAATTAACTTACCAACCATTCCTATTCAAGTTAACATACAAGGTACAACTAAACCATTTGGTCATAAGCCCTTACACATATTCTCATTACCCATGTTAATCACATTTTTCGTATAGACATCCAGAAACACATATATATATCCAACAATATTCAGATTCTCATACACATATATTTTTTCACAACATATATTCACATAACATATATACAAATTATCTCCATGTATTTCAGATATATTTCATATTACTTTATCTCGAGTTCCTGCGCATTTCATGTCAGGTCTTTATAAAAAAAATCAATTATAGTATTGATAATCACTCGGGTAGTACATTCAAGGTGTACAAATCTATTCTAAAACATGAACGTATTCATCAAACCATTTCATGTTCATATATAAATATCTCATACTTCCATATTTCATTTCATGTAACATCATTTCATATTTTTCAGATAGATACATGTAAAAATCCCTTTTCTTTTCGTATCAATATCTTACCCGTTGAATTATTGAAAACATCGATGGATACACAGGTAGTACACTTGAGGTGTACAATTCCATAGTCTGTCAATTCATATCCAGTAATACCTTTTAGGTACACTCTCGACCCACATATCATATTGTAGAATTACCAGTCCAGGTTAAATTCTAACTGTAACATATACTCTAAGGGCTTTGTCCGATTACGACCAAAGCTAAATCCTTTATATGACAAAGAATTCTATAGAGTCCGATCCGATTACCGATCCAGTCAGAACGCCCAGACCGACCAGACGCTATGGTCGAATCCAGTGATGTCACATCAAAGGAAGATTCCAAAATGACTTTGTTTAGTTAAAAACTTAAGTTTAAGGTTTAGAAGCCCAAAATCCTTGAATCTTGTTAAGTTAGGATGAAAGCCCATGTTTTAAGAAAACCATTCTTAGGTTATAGTTATTTCGAAAACCATGTTAAACTTTAGAAATTTATTTAAGTTTAATAACTAGGCTGTTGAAACAATAATAAACCCAAATGTAAAGTCAAATTGGAGATACAAGGCCTTATTACATCCCAACGGAAACAAAGTAATTAACATAAAATCATTAGAAACAAATAAATAAAAATTTCTAAGTAACTTGTAGTGTGGCCATCTCCGAGTCCTCTCCCATGTCGAGCAGTCTACTAAGGGTCACCTGAAACATTTAAATAAAGGGTGTGAGTTTCGAACCTCATTGTGTACGACCCTTGGTAAACCAATCCAACATGCAGTTATCACATTGGGCCTAAGCCCTATCAAATTCGGTGGTCTTGGGCCGTAGCCCACAATGACCTCATATCACTTTATTATCGCTTGAATGTAATGCATCTATCCCAAATCCAACCCTGCACTCCATTTCCCTTCAAACCCTACACTCCTATGGGGATATAAATATCAACCCACCCATCCCTACACTCCAAAGGTAGCACCAACAGTGGCACTACTCAACGTTGCAGCAAGACTGCTAAACATATAATGGGCTTAAAGCCACCGTGGATCCATGGTAGTCAAGCGACTATGCGATCCTCACATATCTTCCTCCGTATCATCAAAGCCACCTAAGTGTAGCATATATCTCATGAATGCAACATAGACATTTTCACACATTAAGCACTTAGAGGTATTTTAGTCATTTCACTACCCAGGTGTATTTTCGTAATTCTACCCTACAGGGGTATTCTCGTAATTCTACCCTATAGGGGTATTTTCATAATTCCTTCATCTCGGGTTTTAGTTATGAACTTTAGCCCATCGATAAGTCCTCGCACTAAAGTGAACAAACACTATGCACCAGGTAGGATCCCAAAGAAGAGGAGGTGGGCCACTAGGACCGCTTAAGTACCAAGCTCTCTCTGGATCCAATCCTAGACATGCATATGTCCATTGCCACACTCTAACTTAGCGACTTGTCCACAGACATGTTTGATTATTAAAACAAGTTTTATGCTATTTAAGAATTCATCAGAACTAGGCCTAGAGTCCATTAAAACCCTAGCATGCATTTCTAAAATCCCATAAGGCCCACTAAGCCCAATCATGTCCATATAGCCTATTAAGCCCATTTCATGTTCATATAGCCCCTTAAACCTATTTCATGTTCATATAACCCATTAAGCCCATTTCATGATCATATAGCCCATTAAGCCCATATCACATTCATGTGGCCCATTAGGCCCAAATCAATTTCCAGGTCATGTAACCTGCATGACTAATTCAATCCATACAGACAAATCAACAATTCTACATATCTTAACCCTAGGACCCACCGACCTATTTAGCCACTTTTGACCTTTTGGCTTTTCGGCGTTGCCGATGTCGTGTGTGTGTAGTGTTTGTACACACCTGGTTATTGCGACGTGCTACACTATCCTTAGGCTTGAACCGTAACCTTACCGTGTGCCACCAGTTCTAGTAGCCCTTCCTTAGATACTATTCACAAGTATCCCCTAGATCAATTCCTTGTGATCCCTACCACGCTTGCGATCTTTGAACCCTACCCTTGTTACCACAAGGTTAACGATAGGAGAAGTTAGATAGCCCTTCGGCTTTTTACAAAACACACTAAGGAGGTTGACTGAGTATTTACCGAATCCATCATTTGATCCTGTAGCCTAGATAGCTACTGAACAAGATTCGACTTTTAACACTTGATCCACAGATTTGTGATGAAGGAAAAACAACAAAGAATCGGCACAAATAGGGATTTTGGCAAAAAGGGATGATGGTTTTTCGGTAATGGAAGAATTTGGCAATAGAAGAAAAGAATGAGGGGGAGGAAAAAAAAGAAATGGAAAACCCAAGGAACCTCTCAAAGGAATTCGGCACCCTCTTTTATAGCCAAAAGCCAAAACTACCTTCCCCCAAAGTCCCATTTGGCATCAACACATCCACAATTCAACCCCCTATCTTTTCTCTATTATCTTTACCTTGAATTTCTCTTCTGAACACTCCCTTCTAGAGTCCACTCTAGCGCCACTACCTTCCTTCCATGTGCAAAAATAAAACCCCTCAATTCACCACTCTTAAGCCTCGAACCTTGGACCTCTTTATCTAATAATAACGCTACCTCCCTGCTCCCTAAGTGGCGCCACTTGCCACTACACCACAAGCTCCTCTTGTGTCATTTTCCTTTTTCATTTATTTAAAAGGCCTACTAACTGAAGTCACTGTTCCCTTGGGCTAAAACAAATTTTTTTCCTATACCCTTACTTGATCCCAAGACATCTCCAATACCCCTAGACACTCCAAATTCATTAATCATTAAAGCAAACATGCCAATTGTCATTTTCTTGCTTAAAAATTTTCTAAGACCCAAAGCCCAAAGTCTAATAGGCCCAATACTTCTAGGCCCAAATTCGGGGCGTTACACAGCCTAAATCTAGTCAATTAGGATTACCAATCCAGGCTAAATCCTAATTGAAACATATGCTCGAGAGGCACATTACGAATTACCCATTTGGGTTAAATCCTTTCCATAATGAGATCAATAGGATTACTTGTCTGAGCTAAATCCTTCCAACAACAAATGTAAGACCTCATTCAATAAGGGAAATCACCATTATCCATCGAGTTCCATTTATTTAAACGGATTTAACATTTATCAAGAAATTATTGGGTATATGTTCAATCTCATATATTTATGCAGTTATGTAATTTACATTTTCACATTCAACTCAAGCACAGAAATAACATTTTTATCATTTATCACTTTACGGGTACTATCATTTATTTCAAACGTTATCATTTATTGGGCTTTATTAGATATGTAATCATTTCACATATATATTTATACAATCACATACACAATTCAATTCAAGCATAAAAACATGCATATCTAAGTTATACGAACTTACCTCGATAAATGTTCGTATACATAAAGTCTATTAATTCGACATTTTCTCCTTTCTTCGTTCTAACTCCTTATTCGATCTACCTGGATCTATACGATTAAATTTAACATCAATTTAATGTAATTCATACTCATTTTAGTCCAATTTTCATCTTAGGAAAAATTACCATTTTGCCCCTAAACTTTTAATAAATGACAATTTTGTCCCTAGGCTCGGAAAATGAAATTCATGCAATTTATTCCTTGTTCCAAGGCTAAATATTTTCACATATATCAATAACAGCCCTTGAATTCCATGAAATTTTAGAATTTCCATAAATTCAACAATGGAACAATTTAATCCCTAAATCATGATTTCACTCAAAATTCTTTAATAAACACCTTTACATATCCATTAACATCACAATTTCATTATCAAATAACTAAAATCATATGAACTTATCAATGGTATCTTCCAAAACTTCCAAAAAAAAATAATCAAAAACTAATGAAATAACAAATTGGACCTAATTGTAAAAGTCCAAAAACATAAAAATTTCAAGGAAAAAGAAAGAATTGAGATTACTTGAAGTTAAAATATGAAAGACCAGCTCAAACCCTCTTCAATGGCTATTTTTGATAGAAAATCGATGAAGAATATGTTTAGAAACTATTAAAATAACATTTGGCCATATAAACTTTATTTTAAATCCAATTTTGTCCCTAATCACATAAATATCTTTGATTTTTTTCACGTTATGCCGCCTCAGCCATTTAAGATGGTCTATTTTCCCTTTTAGTCCTCCTTTACTTACTATTAAGCTATTTAATCACTTTAGCAAGTTTTGCACCATTTTTAATTTAGTCCTTTTAGTTAATTGACTACTGAAACGTTTAAATTTTCTGACGAAACTTTAATATTACCATATTGACACTCGGTAAATATTTATAAAAATATTTATGGCTCAGTTTATAACACCGAGGTCTTGATATCTCTTTTCTCAATTAATTAACTTAATAATTTTTTATAAACACAAATTTACTAATTCAAAACTCTTTTAAAACCACATTTAACTCATAAATATTAAATAATAAAATTTACGAGCTCATTTGCCGAATTTAGTGGCCTCGAACCACAGTTTCCACCATCACTAAAATTCAGGCTATTGCAACTCGAGGATCCAATTTGCTCCTATGTCAAAGATGAACGAAGCAAACTGTCGCTTATGAATATGATGTGTGAATTGTGCAAGTATACACGTCGAACAAGTAATAAATTGATGAGTGAGATCATCTCCACAGGGATTAGAATGATATAATTTGGTTGAGTTATTAGAGTGAGGTATGACTAATGTTATGAAAAAAATAATGATAAGAATGCAATGGCAAATTCAAGAATAATTACGTGAATAATATGCAAACGAACAAGTAAATAACTAAAAATGATATAGAAAAGATATTACGGCAAAGTATAGCAAGTATACGATGTTGATTTGGAAGGTCGGGATTACTAAGAATCTGCCCTTACTGACAGTAATGCCTCAACAAAACCATATTCAATTTATTGCTCGGAAGAGTTCTAAAATGGTCTTGTTCTTTCGAGAACAAGACCTCAAGTTACCTTTCCTTAAGCGATATATGTCTGTAGGCCTTTAGCACCGTACCTTTCACTATTTTTTTCTTTTCTTATGAACGCTGCTATATGTCTAGAGACTGATACAAGTATCATTCAATTTCAATCTCATTAACCTAACCTTGTCAGAATTAGATTAATTTAATGAACATGCATTACATCCATCTATGTTTAGAGTTTGCAAACATGCAATTTTGTAAAAAAACCATTGAATGAAACAGTGTATTAAAGCAGATCTACGCTTCAGTCATTAAACAAAATAAGAGTTGCATCAAGTAATCCCAACCTTATGAGGTTTAGCTCATGGGTCGGCAATTAAAATTCAAATCCAAAGTATCATTCAACATTATTTTCATTAAATCAATTCATAAAAGTAATCAAGAAGTACCAGAAGAACTTTGGGAAGATAGCTTCCGCTTATCCAGCCCATACTCCTGCGATGCAGTGTCTTGTGGTGGCTGGGAGGGACTGCCTTTGTCTTCCTATTCCCATCTCTACTTAATAGCTACCTTTTATTTTTTTGCCTAAGGATCTCTTTTTTCTCTCTTTTGTTTCCCCACCCCCATTAGGTTTTCCTCATTTGGCTTTTATAATTGTTTTCCCTAGGGTAAATCCAACAGTCGATGATTTTGTTCCATCTTTTTCAGGTAGATATATCTGGTATAAGTTGAGCTGGGCCTAAGACTGATACGCTTTGAGTGCTGTTTGGACATCTTCTTGGCATTTACATGAAATTCGTGTTGACAAACTGTCCAACCCTTTGCCCCAAAAACCTTCACCCCTTTACTTTTTGTTCCTCATTTTGCACCTGCCAATCCACCACCACACACAACCCTTCCACGAACAATTTAAAAGTAACTAACATTTAAGTACAGCCCAAGCTCCTAATGTAATACTAAAACAAGAAAAGTACTAATGGAATGTCTTAAGTATAGACTATTACTAGATCTAAAGGCATGAAATATAACTCTTTTCAAGAGTTATCACACCCCAAAACCTAAGTTATTGCTTGTCCTCAAGAAAAATATACATGAATGTATGAATGCAATAATTTTTGCTTACGCACATAACCACTTTGTATTGCCAGTCCATTCAAAGAACAATATATACATTAGTTTTCAGCAATCTTTTATCTCTAAAAACTTGTTTGAGTTTCAAAGGTTTGCTCAACAAAGGTAGTGCAGAAAATTGCTCCTTAAAAACAAAATTTCCTAAGTACTCGTGTGTGCTTTCTGGCCATAGCAAACATCTTCTAATTTACTCAGTTTATTTGTTGCCTAAACTCAAGTTACTTTGTAACCCTTCCTCTAAGCCTACTCAAAATATTTATTTTTATTTTTTTATCTTTTGTTTTTTAAAGCATATTAAGGGATTTAGCATGTCATAAGATTATTTGACTTGATAATCACAATGGAGCATACACTGAATTACCTAATACTCAATAATGTCACAATTTAAATAAAAATCACTCTTGAAGCTAAGGCTTTTAAATTAGAAGATGGATGGAGCAACTACCTCATTAGCTACTCAACCTGTTACTACAGTGGATTGCCCCTAATTTTCTTTTCTTTATTACACACTTTTACTCGAACTTACCTTTCTAGTTAATAGCATGATGAAGCAAACAAAGTGGTACTGACTTACTTGGCAATGCTAAGTATTGGAGTGTCTATGACCCTTTATTTAAGTAATGTTGTGGCAATGTGACTGAGTTTGGCTTCAAAAGCTCTAAGTTCATTAAAAGATACTTGCTATAGTCCAAAAATAACTAAGGTTAGGACATCTCACTTTTGGAGGTAATTTTCAAGCAACCTAAACTAAGCTAAATTCACATAATCCCCTGTCACATGTTCTAAGTGTATTGAAGAATTTAAGCTCATCATCGAACATCATAAGTAAAGATTGTACTCCGTATAGGCAAAACAGTACTTAGTAGTTATGTGGCAGTGTCAAAACAAATTTAATGAGACTAGAATAAGGAAATGTACTAGATATATAATGCATCCTAAATGCACAATACACCTCTAAACCTAAGGGATGCATTGACCTCAATGCATGTACATATATGTAACAAAAAAAGAATATAGATATGTACAGAAAATTTCATGGAAAAAGAAATAAAATGCATGAAGTAGGGGAAAAAAAACTTCCCTCGCTTGGATTGGAGTGTAGTTACTTCATTAGGCCCTATGAGTGGATTTACGGGTAGTGACTTTATACTATAGCTTCCTCTCCAGGGGGTTCATTTTGTCCCCCTCCTTATCAGTTTTCGTGAGTCTATCAATAAGACGATCGATGTCACAATCTTATGCAGTCGTGAAAGCTGGTAAGGTGGGTGGAATAGGGTCTTTACCTTTCATGGTGGCAGTAGTGGCAGTGGCTATTTCATCTTTCTCTTCTTATTCTTCATTCTCAAGATTTAATCATGTCGTATTTTCAAGCTATTCAAGAATAATTTCCCCTTCATCAGCAGTGGTTCCCAAATTCGCGGATTCAACTCTGGCAGCAGGAGTTTGAGTTGGCTCTTCTGTAGTTTTAGGAATTGGGAGCAAAGAGGTGGAAAAGGCCAAGAATTTTGGCTTTGGCTTTGTAAAGTTCTTTTGCAGAGATCTTTTAAGAGCCAAATCTCTGTTCATCACATAAGTCCAATATTGAGCCTACTGCTCTTGAGCCTTGACCATCTCTTCAGCTAGTTGAAACTGCTGAATCTCAAAGAGGATAATCCTTTGCTCCAGTTGCTTTAAGGAGTGCAATACTTGTTATTTGAAGAAGTTGCAAGATGTTGAGGGTGCTACCGTGGGAAAATGTACAGCAGTAGAAGTGGTAGCTTGACTGTGCTGAGTTGATTTTGTAGCATCAATGCCTTGGAGTTTGGAAAAAATAGCTTAAGACAGTCCACCCTTGTTGAGGGTGACATCCTCATCAACATTGAGAGGGACTCTAACAGTGCGGCACCAAGAAGTAGTGAGGGAGGGAAAGTTTAGGCTACCAGTATTTTTCTCGGCACACCGGTGTACCTCTTGGAAAATGATTCGGCTAATATTGATTCTTCTCTCCATGATGATGGAGTGTAATAAGAGCATCCTCTCCTTTGAAATAGTCGTATTGTGAGTTGATGGCATGAGACGACTCTTCAAAAATGGTACCTCACTTTCCCAATAGGCTTTAAAAAAGCCCATTCAATGGTATAGCTGTAACACCCCTAACCCGTAACCATCGCTGGAATAGGGTTAAAAGGTATTACCAGACATATCAGAACTTTTACAATCATTTCACAATCATAAAATACACTATTATCATATCATAGAAAATCACATACATAGAGTCTCTTTTTAAAGGTTTATGAGACCTTAACATGCATTGGAAAGGGGTCGGGACTAAACC
Organism: Gossypium rotundifolium; assembly: GCA_025506655.1. NCBI lineage: Eukaryota > Viridiplantae > Streptophyta > Magnoliopsida > Malvales > Malvaceae > Gossypium > Gossypium rotundifolium. The sequence goes on from CP106727.1 coordinate 26,944,094, forward strand.
GAGCACATACAAACTTTTTCAAAAATTTAAAGATTTTTTTCAAAGTTACAGAGGTCACACGCTAGTGTGTCTAAGCCATGGCAAAACAGGGCATACATACTGACTTGTCGACACGGCCACAAGACACGCCCATGTGTCCAACCCGTGTGGCTTCCTAACTTGCTTCAAATTGCAAACTTGAGAGACACGGTCGAGACACACGCCCGTGTGCTCAACTGTGTGGGAAAGTATAGGCCATTTGCAAGGCCAATTTGCAGGCCAATTTGCCATATCCAATCATGCTTATTTAACTCTTTCACAAATACAGAACATATTTAATAATTTATCTAATCAATGTCATTTATCAATTCACATTCCAAACCAAACTAACATATCACAAGCCATGTTTTCCGTATCATAAATTCCAAGAGCCAAACCGTATAACCTTATTACCTAAAGAACATCTATACATGAGACATTATCAAACATTACCACATAAGAAAATATGATCTTGTACTTTATTAGTACATGCAAGTTAACATATTATCATTAACCATTTTATCAAAATAAAAATTGACCCTTTTGAACACAAATGACAATTCAAGTATACCTTTTTCGCATGCAAATTATCATGTTTAAACTTCATATGTCCAACCATCCAAATAAATACTTATTCGGTCATTAATTTAATCTTAATAAGTCATAACATTTCCATCACTTGCATTTTAAGCTAAACATGCTATCTCATATCCTTATATCAAAACTACTATGTCACTTTTATCTATTCAAATGTCCATCAAACATACTCAAAATATAATCATCATTATCCATCATGAACCGTAACAAAAAATTCAACCATTTAAGCATAATAAATGTGTATGCTTTACCATTTCAAACCAAATCAACATAGCCAATACTCAATCAAATATATATACTCATCACCTTACCGTATTACCAAGCCAAATTATACCACTTTTCATACTTCTAAAATGAGCAAACTATAAAGCCGATTATACATCATACTTACCATATCTCTTTGCCAAATCATATAACCAACATTACAAACATATTTACCATGAAACATACTTCCAATTGAAACTTAAGATATGACCAAATACACAACCATGAACATCATAATCAAGCCATTTTTGCATGGCTATATATATATATATACAAATTTAAAAACCAAATTTATCAAAGCTAGCCTATACATGCCACATAACCAACTCTCAAAGCATTTATTTACCGAAAGAATACTGGATAGTGTGATGAGATCTTCCACAACTTCCAACCCGAGCAAGTCTCCAAAACTCTATAACATAGGAAAAACAAACGAAGTAAGCTTTGAAAGCTTAGTAAGCCATAAGCAAATAAATCATTTCAATAATATTTATAATTCAATTTAACTAGGCCGAATTTAACAAATCTCAACCACATATACATTCATCATAACCATAATTTCTTAAGACCACATTAGGTAACTTCATTAGGCTTAATTATGGATGAACATATAAACCATGTTTTCAAAATTATATATCAACCATTAGCTCATTCATAAAATGAAGCTTTCAAAATATCATTACATACTAATGGAATCATGGTCATTTATTATAGATTATTCATAAAAATATATCAATTTCTTTTTATACACTTCCAAACCTGAATAACCATAACAAATCACACATCAAAACTATGTTCCGTGTTTCATAATTCTCATGTTCAAAACATAGGACCATAATTTCATTTAACGAACATATATAACACATCAGTCATTATCTTATATTTCACATATATCATCATTTGAATCATACTCACAATGCATATCAGAATTTCATATACAAATCATATATACCTGAATCATATATGGAAAAAACACAATTCCAATTCTACATTTCTTATATGATTCATTTGCTCATAGTTCACTAGCTAATATCCACAACTCCTTTTCACATAGATCATATAACAACTAATCATAATCATACTCACTTTCATTTCTCAAATTCATATTCATCGGAACATACCGATTCGGATGCACATTCATATACTCATTTATTTCTCAGAATGCCCGTTGAATAGTTCAAAATCAAATAGGATACTTGGATAGCTCAGAAAGCTTGTACAATGCCAACATCTCAGATGTGGTCTTACATGTAATCAATATCGACACCACTGTCCCAAACAGGGTCTTATACGAAATCAAATATGATGCTGATGTCCCAGACATGGTCTTACACGTAAATCTCAAATCGATGCCAATGTCCCAGATGTGGTCTTACACGATAACACATATCGAAATCCTATGTCGTGACATATGTATCCTAACTATTCCTATGGTTCGTACGGGGCTTTTCAGACGTCGTAATGCTATTGATTCAAACTCGTAACTAGTTCTCCAACTCTAAATTCAATTCGCATATACAGATATATTTATTAAAGATCAATTCAGCACATATAACATATATACATTCAAATTTAATAGCATTTATTTACTTATAAACTTACCTCGTACGGATGCAAATGGACCGGAATTACTAATCGATAACTTCCGATTTTCCCGATCCAAATCTGATTTCCACTTTTGCCAATCTAATTAATATCAAAATTAACTTACTTAGCCAACATTTCATTCAATTTTCATTCTTTTTTTTTTGAAGGAAAATGACCCAAAAGGTCAACTCATATTATAGCATCTTTCAAAATACAATCATGGATTTCCAACGGGTAATCCATGTCAAAAATCTTAGTACTAGCAATTATCATTAGCAAAATTACATAACAAATCGACAGCCTTATTACTAGATCTAGGCACCCAATCACATTCAATTTTCATTCAAGAACATATAAATGGGCAATTTACATTTTAGCCCCTAACATTTCATATTTTTCTCAATTTAGTCCTTATTTCAAAATAACACAAAATACATAAAATTTCACTAAATTCTTGCTAGGCCGAATTCTACCCATACTACTAGCAGCCCATATTTTAGTTTATTCACACATTTAACCTTGAATTTTACACTTTTCTCAATTAAATCCTTTATTCACATTTTTATCAAAAATCACTTAATTAAACATAATAATCTATCAACAAAAATTTATATTTCATCTTCACACCACAAAAAATCAAGCTAACATCAATGGAAAATATCAAATTCATCATCAATTCCGAAAATTAAAGCATGGGTTTACTAGCACTCGAAACAATGATCACAAAAATATAAAAATTATCAAAAACCGAGTAAAACACATACCTGATTTAAGCTTCAAAAGTGCCGAATATTAAAGCTCATCCATGGCTTCTTTTTCTTCCACTTTAGGCCAAAAATGAACATGCATGCCTTGCTTTTAATGCTTGGTTTTATTTAATTATAATTTAACACATAAATTAACATTATAACTATTATAAAATAATATAAAAAAACTATATACTAAAAGCCTTATGCAATATTCCGTCCACTCAATTTAAAATGGCCAAATTTCATTTTAAGGACTTCACGATTAATGGACCATAGTAATTTAGTGATTTAACAATTAGATTACCACTTTTGCATTTTACACGATTAAGTCCTTTTATAAAATCGAGTACACAAACGATAAAATTTTCACACGAAACTTTTACAAATCTTAATTCACATACTGTAAACACAAAAAATAATATTAAAATATTTTTCTGACTCAAATTTGTGGTCCCGAAACTACTGTTCTGACTAGGGTCTAAACCGAACTGTTATAACTCTCCCCTCTTAGGGATTTTCGTCCTCGAAAATCTTACCAGAAAGTAGATTAAGGATTTGCTTCCACATCATATATTTCAAATTCACACATAGTTTCAGATTTCAAATCTCTTTAATCTCACAACTAAAATTCTGATCTAACTTTTGCTGTACACCATCTTTAGCTGAAACTACTTATAGCTGTATTAAATTGTTTTCATTTTCTGCTTCAATTTCTTTGACGATTTTAATCATGTGAATCATTTTCTCACAAAACCTCACAAGTAATGTAATGAAATTGAATCGCTTATAACAAAAAAGTCTTTCTTAGTTTCTTTGAAAATCTAAAACACAATGACAAATTGTAACACCCCAAAAATTGAAGGCCAATGTTTTTGCAAGCTTGGACGTAAATAATATGGTTGCTTATGGGTAGGTAATCTAGGCATGTTTTTGGGATTTTAGGAAGCTTGGGTTCAAGTATGACCTTTGGCAAAATTTTGATTTTTTTGCTCTTTTAGAAACCTGGATGTTAGCCTAAAGGGCATATATTAAGTTGTGTTTGTTTTATGACACAAGAGATCTTGTGTTGTGGTGGCAAGTGGAGTGTTGGCACATCTAAGAGGGAGTGGGTTTGTAACACCCCAAACCCGGTCGAAATGCTACAACCGAATCTGGCGTGCCTCGGGGAAGAAAAATGTTTTGAAAATCGATTTGTCAATTTGTTTAAGGAGAAAACTTTTGGATAATTTTAGAGAAAACGAAGTTGGATCTTGTGACGTTTAAAACGTGTTAAAACTTGTTTTAGAAAAAAAAACTTAGTTGTCTTATTATTACTCCGCATTTATTACTTAATCAGTGAACATTTCAGAAAACAAGTACTCATCGAGGTTTTGAAAACAACCATTTCATATTTACCAGGTATGCTTAACGAAAGTTATAGAAACAACCAGATAAAGCGTCCCAAAAATAAAAGTTAAGTGGCCTTATTACAGCACTGAAAACCCAAAGCAAATAAAAAACTATGTCCAAATGAAAACTTTATAATAAAATGAATGTTGAGCATGGCCACCTCGAGTCCACTCCAGCTCCAAATCCACGATCTAAGGTTTATCTGCAAAATATAAAGGAAGGGGTGAGTCACCTAGACTCAGTGTGTAAACCCCCATCCCAAGATACGTTATGCTCTTACACAATTTCATATACAAATATGTATGTCATGCAACCCATCAACCTAGATATCCATCCACATCTGCCAAATCTACCCCTTGTGGTACCAAACCACTGGTGGTGCCAAACCACTAGTGACCGAAGTCACAAATAAACATATGTGGTGCCAAACCACTGAGACATAGTCACAATATTATAATATGTTGGGCCAACCCACTGTGTGATACCAAATCACTGGTGATAGTCTGATAGATCATACTCCCCCTCCTCTCATCATCGATAACATATATTCATGCGAACAATATCAGTATGATCATGCTTAACATACATAGTTATGTATACAGAATATCATGCACTCATAGATCACAATCAACACGAGCAATCATAACAACTTACCCAGCATCCTCGCTTTCACCCACAAGGGTAATTTGGTAACCACAGCCGTCACTTCGGCTTTTATTAACACGTAACAATTAACATATTAAGTAAAGAAAGTGTGTAAGAGTTACACACCTGGTTCTCGTACTAGCATTTTTACTGCTTCTACGCTACTGTCACTCGAGACTACGACTATCGGCCTACTATTTACTTCCAATATCGGCCCGCACCCGGATGGCCAATCTCGCACTCCCAATACTAATCATTTCTTGTACTTTAGCGTTGGGTTTACAGATCTAACCCCTCCTATCGCTTGACTGTTATTAGTGTCCATAATAACTCCTTGGTCACTAAACCAATAAAACGATGAGATCCAATTAATTAAATTAATCGTATACTTAAAACGAACCCTTACCTAATCTATCGAATCCCAAAAGCCCTTAAGAAATTGTCGCCTTCCTACCTACATTCGGCCAAGCCCAAAAGATTAAACCAAAGCACTGATCACAACCAATCGAGTACCATACAACATTCGGCCAAAGAGGAAAGAACACGAAAGTGGCCATTTGGCCGAACCTACCACCAATCTACCTTCGGCTTTTCCACAAATCGGCAATACAGGGCACAGCAAGACAGGATTTGTCTACCAATAGCAGAGAGTGAAACCGATAGAGCCTTAGGAAAAATATGATTCGTGTTAGATACTAATTGAAGTAGAGAGAAATCGCAAAGAAAAAAAATCCCGAAAACTTACCAAACTAAAGAGGTGTATTCGGTTATGGTGCACCTTCGGGAAAAAGAGACTACCCATGAGAGGTTCGGCATATGGGAGAAGAAGATATGAGCAAGGAGAATTCAGCTTTTAGAAAAATTTTGGAGAGGAGAATAAGGCTAGGGAATTTCGGTTTTGTCAAGAAGCAGAGAAAAAAAGAAAGAAAAGAATTTCAGCTTGAGAGAAAAGATGAGAAAGAAAAGAGGAAAAATGAAAGAAAAGATAGACACTTTGACTACTAAATTTCGGTAATACACACACACACACAGAGTTAGAGTTTCGGCCAACTCTCCCTCTCCTGATAGCCCTTATCTCCCTTGATAACTTAATCATTATCTTACCTTTAAAAGTGACCACCTTAAAACCAACTCTTCCCTTCCCTATTATTATCTTTTAATTATCCAAAAATAAAATAATTCAAGCTCCTAAATTGTAGCACATGCCGTCCTCCCCCTTCCCTTAGGAGTGCCGAATTTTGACCCATCAATTTGGGCCCCAAGCGGCCACACTAGGCCCAAACTCCTCCCCCTTGTGACGCCGCCTACATGCCCACTTATAGCACCTCCAAACGTTGGGTCACAAGCCCAACTTGCTACTAAACATACTTACTTAACTTAATTCATAAACTAACACTATTTATAATCAATTTAACCCAGGTTTAAGCCCAAACCTGAGCCCAATACACACCTCAAGGCCTTAACTTACTAATTTAGCCATGCAACATACCAAATGCACAGACCCCCAAAATCAGGATATTACAGGGTTCGAATCCCATGGCATGCAAAAGGGGTTTATTTTATGTCTCTTTGGCGTGAGAGGTAGAGTTTAATTCAAACTCTGCAGTGGTGGTTGGAGAATTGGTCATCAAAATTTGAATGGATTTGAATGAGGGGTTTGGAGTAAAGCAAGGAGAGGGAGGTGGAGATTTTCAAGGGATTTGGAGGAGAGGAGTGTTGTAGCCTAATTGTGCAACTTCTATGTGCAAATTCGGCTAGGGGAACCCATTTGGTGCATTTTGACAATATGAGAGTGAGTAGGTGCTGAATTCTTCTGGTATTTTCGGGTTTTGTTTTCTTATCTTGGCACATTTTTGACCATTCGGGTCCTCTTTTCTTTCAACAATAGTTCTCGTTTGGCTTTTGGTCACTTTGTCGAAAACATTAAACATCAAGTGCCTAATTCTAATAAATTCTTTTTGAAGCCTTTTCTCGCATCTCTTCTTTAATCATTTTCTGCTATAGCCGACCCTCTCTTTTACTTTCATCTCTACTTATTTTCCAAATTTCATTTTTCCTTTCTCTGTTAGACCGAATTCTCATACTCTCTCCCTCTCAAATCTCTTTGTTCTTCTTGTTTTGAGCTGAATCTTCTTGATTGACTATTGCTGAAATACGTTTGTTTATTGGTATTGGTAAGAGGGTGCTACAACGACTTTATTATTTCGTTCTTAGTCAAATTTCTTTTGGCTCTATTATCAAGCTTCGATTTTCCCTTTTCTTTCTCTTGGGGACCGAATGTATGGTTGTCTTCTAACAACTTTTGATCTGCCGAATCATGTTAAGAGGGGAAAATCACCCTTGATTAGCATGGAGGCATTAGTATCTGTCAGTTCTAGCAAGGTGAGTGGTTGTGGTTTAGTAAATAAAGTTTGTAGATTAAGAGTATGCGTTAACCTCGTGTTGTGTTGGTTATAGGTTGTGTGCTCCAGATTATTTGCATTCTTCATTGTTGCAATCAGGTGTGTATTTGTGTGCAGTATTTGATGATCGGTTGAAAAGTCGAAATTATGTGTTGTTTACATTGTTATGACTATAGATCGGCAAAATACTGAAAAGCCAAAAATATGACGTATGATGCCACACGAGCGTTCTCGTGGGCTTGGGTCGTAATAGGCCTCGTTGGGCCAAGATGGGCCATGTGGGGCTAAAATCCACAATAAATGAAAAATAACGGATTGGGTTGTAAGGTTCGTATAGCCGTGACAGAATTTGGGCTGAACGAGCCAAACGAGTGTGTGGGCCCACTTGTATCGAGTAATGGGCCTTGGGCCCAATTATACTATTTTGGCCATATAGGTTATCTGAGTCATTAGAGATGACTGTAGACCTTCTAAAGGATCGTTATCGGTGTCGAGAACCCAAAAGTAGTTAAATGACCAAAATACCCCTGAGGGGTGAAATTACTATTTTACCCCTAATCGACGAAATGACCATTATACCCCTAGTGGTAGTTTGATTAATGTGTATATGATATCAATATGACTGATTGTGAATATGACATATTGCACACACGTAATATTCATGACACGACATTTTGAGTAGGGTTGGGATTCTGATTTGGAGGAAGTACCGTACTAGTGGCTCTGCCACGTTTTTATTATTCTAGTGGCTTCACCATGTATTTTGATCTTAGTGGCTGGGCCAAGATTACTATTGTTAGCAGCTTTTCTGCATTACTATTAGCAGTAATGCCGCAATATTTGTGTGTTGGCTGGGTGGGTCGACTTAGTCCCCACATGGTGTGTTGGTTGGTACGGGTGGTGTGTTGGTTGGATTAGGCTAGGTTGCATCTCTGTTCTGTATTGTTATTATTTTGGGCTTAGACACACACTGCTACTGTATAGGGCTAAAGCCCAGACTGATCTATTACAGTATAGGGCTTAGGCCCAGTCTGTTTCTACTTGCATCGATTTTTATTTGACTGATAGAGGATTAAACACTGAGTTTTCAAAAACTCACCCTTTCTTTTAACTGTACAGGTAATCCCCAGGCCTTAATCGATTTGGAGCCGCGAGGGACCTGGAGGTGGCTACGTAAACACAGATTTTCCGCTTGAGACTTAAATATTTCTTTTTTCAATTTATACTTGGGTTTGATTATGTAATAAGGCCATTAGAGGTTTAGCTTTTAGTTGATTTTAACTTTTTATTTCTACCTTCTAGATTAAGAAAAATAGGTTTTTCAAAATAATAACTATTTCCAAAGAAAATCACACATTTCAAATTTTAAGGCTTACAATTAGAAAAGCTTTTGCGATTTTTAATTCAGATTAATAAACTTGTAACTAATGATATGGCCAATAAGTGGTCAACACATTTTGATTATACAACTGTAACACCCCAAACCCGGCCTAGATCTTATGACCGAATTTAACGTGCCACATCAAAGTGATGTTGAAAACTATAAGTTCACTAGAAAACCCTTTTACGGATCAAATCTTTATACTCTTTAAAAAAAGTCCCAGTTTGTGTTGCTAATTAACTAAATTTGCTTGAAGTCTTTCCCTTACAAAAATATTACTATTTTTGAAACCTTATTTATTGCAGATGTTTGTTTGGAACCATTGTGGAAACATGTTGTTTTGAAGTCAGTGGGTATTGTTTAAAAACGAGTGTTTAATAGACTAGCAATTTATAATTAAAAAGCATACCAAAGAAAAGTTTAAAGAAAATCCCAATGGCCATATTACAAAAATTATTAACCTATGAATTAAAAATAAAATCAAATAAAGTCACTAAATTTACTTTAAAGCATATCAAACCTAAGGCCACCTCCGAGTCCCTCGCAACTCCAAATCCTCTAAGGCTAGGGGTTACCTACACAGTTAAAGGAAAAAAAGGGTGAGTTACGAGAACTCTGTAACATCTTAAAATTAGGAGTTTTGCATTTTGCACTATTTCATGCTTGTGGCTAGCTATGCTTGTTGTTTTGGTGTGTTTGGGGGTCTTGGGAAGGCTCGGGTTCGAGCAGGGCTTTAGAAAAATTTTGCTTTTTAAGGCACTTTAGGGGGAGAGCTTGTGGAAGTAGGCCTTAAGGGTAATTATGTACGTTTGATGATAAGAAAGGAGCTCTTGGTGGAGTGGTGTTGGCGTCACTTATGAGGCATGGGGTGAGGAGTTTGAATCCCATCTGCAGATTATGGAGCTTTATTTTA